>OU342797.1:9240412-11740412 GCA_910591515.1 Cerceris rybyensis | reverse complement strand
GAAGATAAGACTGTTGGAAATAAGTATTTTAGATTTTTCTATATGTGAATGCTTAAAACAGTACAGTTGCAAGGTAGAAAAAATCTCTGGAGGCTATTTCCTTCGGTAAATTCAAAAGTTCGTGGAAATAGATGTTACTTGTTCGTTTTATCATTTCTTCGAAACTGACCATGGAATTGATACTTAATCACCTCGCTCTGCCAAGTGAATAACATGCAGGTCATACTTTGCTCTTAGACTTAATAGGTGTACGTACAACGCACGTTCGCCGTGGCTTGGTGAAACAAAGAGATAAAGTTGATAATCTCAAAGTTGTCTTACGTTATGTCACCTATCCTGGTTCAAATATTTTTATTCATTATTATCTGTAATTCTTATTACTTTCGCCATAGAAATTTACGTTATAGAAATTTGTACATTAACGTTAGAATTTCTCATTATATGTGGGCAACTTTTTTGATCGAGCTCTGAATAACGAGGAATATAGAGGTTAAAGGTAAACGGGAATTACGGGTAACAGAATTCACTCTCGAAATTTCATCAACGAGATATCTTATTTTGGCAGCACGAAATGTTTCGATCTTCAGCCCCCGATGAAATTAAATGAGCGTTTCATGAGCATTTAATTATCGCGATAATAAAATGACTCATCGCTCGTTTGTTTGCCGATTATCAAAACCGCGCTCGATAAATGTTTTAATTGTCTTCATTGTATTAAATTACAAGCGATGATACACTCGATCGGGGGTATTTATCAGACGGAGAGAAATATTATTTCGCGATTACTAGAGCCCTGTTGCATAAATTTTATAACAATACCGTGCTTGTATTTAACATGTAATTATTAGTTCGTTACTTAAACGTACGGGAAAATTGTGACTGGTTTCGTCATCTCCTTTCCCATATTTCGTTGTTAAGCTGCTATTTGTAATCTAAATATTACGTATTACAATTTATCGAAATATTAATTCTAAACAAAATCCGACTATTGCCACAGAGTCCCGATGAGTGACTGAAGATTTTAATAAATATCCAAACAAATCCTCACAATTTTCCCATAAATCTAATACTAAAAATTATAGCGCCCTTTTTGAATTCACAGATTATTTGTATAATAATTCCTATAAACTTTAACCCCTTATCCTACAATAACGAGTGACACTCGTGATAAGATAAATAGGGTAACAAATTTTCAATTTCTTCAAAACCTATTAAATTGAAAATATTATAATATTTTCATATAAAAAATCACTTAATAATTTTTATTTTAGCAATTAAATTCTGAATTATAACGGAGACAGTCACGAAATCGTAGGACAAGGGGTGAATCCTTAGTTCTAAACTGTTTCTCTCAAAAATCTACTCTTTTTTTACAGGATAGAATATCTTTTCTATCTTCAATCACAAAATTCTCAAAAATTCAAACGAAACATCAAAATTCAAACGACTTTGAGAAGACAAATATAATCACCAACAATTAAGCCAATTTTCCCCACAATATTTGTGCAACATCTTACCAGAAATCCTCTTAAAATCCATGGTGCAACAGCGGGAGAGCAAAATGCACATTCACGTTTACCGCATCGATAGTTTTTAGCCTCGAGGAAAGATCGGCGGTAGGATTGGAAAAAAGGTAATATCTGTCGCGGTCGACGGTTTCACCGAGTTCCCAAAAATATCTGGACGAAGAGGTCTCTCCCTCGGGAAACGACAATTGAATCAATTTAGAGAGCGGTTTTGATAGGCCGAATGACACGTGAGCGCGTTACACGGCAGGTGTTCTGAAATATTACGCCAGTGTTACGCCAATTATTGTCGACAGAGTGCGAAAATGAAATGGACGATTACGGCGAACATCAGATCACGATATTTTCCGGCAATGGTGCCCTATGATCGATTAAGATCGATCAGAAATTATTGCTCCTACTCCTGGAAAACTGAACGGTGACGAAGGGTTTTTTGTATAATTCTTTGCAGAATATAGATAAACTATGTATAAGCAAACAAAAAGTAGGTCAAAAGCTGTCGAACGTAGATAAAAAGATGTGCGCAATAGTAATTTGTAGATAAAAATTGATGCAATTGTATAAACTAGGTGGAAGAGTTATGGTGTATTTTCTTTGACCTTCTTTTATCTTCGATATTTTCTTTCGTTAAGAGAGAATCCAATGAAAATTGAAATGAATGAACGGTAAAAACGGTTAACTAATTAAAATTGTTCACAATGAATAAATGAATGCAATTCTTTAATAAAGCAAAAGTTCGAAAACGTGTATCAGTAGAAAATTCGATGTTGATTAAAACAAACAACGAAGCGATGGAGAAAATGGTGGGAATAATTTTTGAGTAATCGGGGAAAAAGGAAATATTATCCTGTGGTATAAATATGAAGTTCACGTTTAAATAATGTAAAACACTATGTGTGAGTTTGAAATCGAATTCCAATAATGCGGAGGTCAATTAGGGAAGACAAAAGTGTGTATAAAATTAACGTAAATCTGAAGAGCCGTTTAAAAGTTTATCGTATTAACGATGCTGAATTTTGTGAGTTTTGTTTCTCTTGCAATTGATTTATTCCATAATTTATACGGGACATCGTTCCCCCGTAAACAAGTTACGAAAATGTGGCAGTGTCTATTATATTTTCAGATTATACCTCACGCAAAATTTCCCCATCCGGCCTTACGCCGGCGTTTAATTTAATGACATTTCCGAAGTCCCGTATAAAGATTCGATCTGGAATGTAATTTTGACGCTGTAATTTTGTAAATCGATTGAAATCGACATTCGTTCACCTAAATAACGGTAATGAATAATGATCGTTAATAATTATTATTTCTCCGTGTTTATCGTCCAGTTTGTGGGTTATTATAATGCACAAGTCTAAACGTGCAACGTATAATCTTATTTGTGTTGAATTTGTTCGAATTATCGTAAAACGGAAATCCGACAATTTCTCTGGCCGATAAATAAGTAGAAATATCATTTAACTCTTGCAAAGTGATTTCACGTTAATAATCATTTTTATCGTGTTAATCAAACTTACGTATGGCGTACGAAAAATTTTCTAGAGATCAAGGGGGAGGATTTAAACTCGGACGCATTGATTGCGAATCAAATCCTTTACCTTCTTACCCATCATATCCACCTACTATATTTTTTTTCATTTCTTAACTTAATGGAGATTTTTCTCAAACAGTTTTAGTTGTACCACGAATCCTGGGTGTGATAAATTAAATAATAATCTAGAAAATTTTCCCAGATCAGACTGTAGGGGATTTTAACACGGAGCCTTTATCTGCATATGTTTTATACCTTCGTATGTTTAAAATATATATTTGTATACCTTACTGTCCTACAGTATTAAAATGTAGATCAAAAACTTATTCATCTATAATGTCACGCTTTTTCTAACGTCCTATTTCTTTCAAGAATTATTCTTTCATTTTGTGCTGTTTTTTTTTTTGAGTTAAAACTTTTATAAAGTTGCTACAACTAGAATTTGAGATTGGGTCACCTGTTTTTGACTCGACAGATTATTCATGAAAAGGAACTAGCTGAAGAGACATTTTATAAATAACATAAGGAACAATTATGTCGTATGAATCTTAAACACCGTACCTCGTTAATGTGTGCAGTCTACGTTTGTTCAGCTGAAGCATTGAATCAACGTACTGTCATTCAGTACGTCGTCTGTTTAAATTCAGTCTGAGCAACGTCTTTTCTTCTCTGTTAAAGTATTACATAACAGTAAATTTGTATAATACAGTTGAGATAATTTTATGAACTTTGAATCCTGATGAAAAATAACATACCGACGTTTTAAGGAGAACATTGAACAACGAACATGATACGCAAGAAAATATTATCCCATTTTATTGCGATAAGTCCCGACATTATTTACGCAATATGTTTATCCCACGAAGCCTCGTGATATTTACCTGCACGATTTGTTCAGATAAACTAAAATAATATCAGTAAGAATCGTAAATAATCCATGAGTGCAGTAATGGTGGTGTGACATATCAATGCCTTTTTTTTAATTTCTCGGCTGTAAGACCGTATAAATAGGCTGGACATTCGATGAGAACAATAAGAAACCCACCGACTCGAAGCGAAGTACCTGAGTGAAGAAAACGTGAGTTGTGCTCTATCACAAAATTTGAAAAACATTATTCACTAATTTAATTAGAAATTTTGCTATAACTTTATAGCCAGCTTGAAAAATGGGAAAACTTTTGCTGATCCTCTGCGTTGCCATCCTGGCAATCTCTTTCGTCATGGCTTGCAGACCACCAGGCTCACCTGTAAGTCGGTGTAAAAATTATTATCGATCATTGACCCCTATTGAGAATCTGTAATACTGACAATGAGAGAAACCATTTTATCGAGGATAAATACTGCTTGTTACATAAACCTCGTCTCGAATTGAATCAATGATACGTAAATAATTAATTGCTTATACCGCGTTAGAAGAATTTTCTATCTTATAAATATTAAAAAGTACTTGGTTCTAAACTGATTTCTTAAGTATTGAACTCAAAATGAGATACAATTTACAATTTGCATAATTTCTTAAATTATTAAGACGATCCACCTACTATACCTATCTTGTCAACTAAGGATAAAATTCTATATAAATTCCATCTAAAATATTGATCTACAATATTTAATTAATTAATCCTTAACAGCTATAAACCTCGAGTTAATTAACCCCTTGCTCTACGATGACGAGGGACACTCTTGATGAGATAAATGTGATAGGAAATTTTCAAATGTTGCAAAATCTATAAAATTGAAAATATATATTATTTCTGTAATATTAATATTGCATTAAATTATACGATATATCAAGAACCACTAAACAATTCTTATGTTAGCAATTAAATTCTCAACAATAGCGGAGGCAGGAAGAAAACAAATCGTAGGACAAGGGGTTAATATTTGCGATATCCTATGTCTACACTATTCGTACGGTTTTCCATTCTCTAAAATAGTTTGAGTAAACCGTACTTGTATTACGTTCGACAAGTCAGAACCTAACGAACTCTCCTAGAACTGCATATCAATTTTTCGCGAAACGTTGCGAATTCGAGACATGCTTCAACGACTAATCATTCGATGCAATTTGCTACAGTGCACCAACGACGATGATTGCTGTGGCCCGTTAATGTGCAATCCATGGGCCGGACGATGCACCATGAAACCTGGTGGTCCAGTCGGCGGTGGACAACCGGATGATTCTGCTGTACCATCTGTTCAATAACCATAAAAACTAATCGACAACTCAACAACTCTTATTTCACGGATTTACGGCTTATCATAATGTATTTCGCTTATCTTGAGAATGTAAGGAAGATAGAGATGCCATTGAAAAATATATGTCCTTAATGCAGTCTACCTTGTTTCCTAAAACGTAATTACTTCAAGCCTGAACATCTCGGTTTGTAAATGGCAATAGTCGATGCGGTTGTTTAATTACACAAAAAGTACCTCGCAATTGAACGAATGATCTACAATTCGTTAAAGGCTAATGTCTAATTTAATGTATAATTTCAAATGAATACAATTATTTGCAAATTATAACATGACTCTTGTCAGGCGCTGATTCGGTGAAACGTTGGAAATTAAATATTTTCATTAATGTAATCTTAACGTGAAATTATAATTATTAAAAACTCATTAAATTTGTACAGTATCAAACAATTCTCGGGAAGGGAAAATGTACCGGGATTACGATAAAAACATTACAATTTGAACTCTTAATGGAATAATTGCTTTCTGATATATCAAATGAGCTACGTTTCGTTCTACTGATATTGTGGTTCAAAAATTCCTTCATTTTTCAAAATTATAGACAGTTCAATTCCTTGGACCTTGTTCTTACCATTTTCCGGCAAGGAGTGTAAAATAATGATAGGTGTTGTTTGACTTTCTTCAAAATTATACCTTATAATTAACATGAATTTAAATACATAAGAAAAATAGAGAAAACACTTATTATCGTCATCATTACATGTTTTCTTATCGATGACTTAGAAAGTGGCTACGAAAAACGTCAAAAATTCGGGCGTACGAAACTCTATAGAATTCCAAGAATTAAAAGAGTCGAAAGAGACGAAAAGTTGTTCTAAAATTGGCAATATTTTCGTTCATGACAGCCAATCGATTCATGAGAGCGTGCAATTATTATCAGACAACTGTCCAAATGTAATATAAACAGTTGAAGAAAATCATCTCCATATGTCAGTCGAAATCGAACCAGTGAGACGTTCAAATCTGCTAAATCTCCAAGTGTGCAAAATATTGGGTTGTTCGGAAAGTAATTTCGTTTTTTTCGGTGAGAATAAAAGACGATTTTCTTGTAGTCCATAAATATATCACTGAATTATATATTCTCCATTTTGTTCTAATACCTTTTGTCATCTTTCTGGCAGTAGTATGATTCGACGTTCATAAAAGTTTTGATTTTTGCTGGCAAAAAAATTAAAGCCTTTTTTGACGTCCTCATTCGAAGTAAAGGTTTTGCCGTTCAAAAAATTTTGCAATCCAGTTTTGGCACTGGCGTTATGTTAATGCGTCTTCCTCATAAAAATCGAATAATTTTTTTCTTGCTTGAACAGCATTTTTACCGTTTCGATAGTAAAACAGTCAAATATGGCGAAAATGCTGCTTTCGACTTTCCATCTTTAATAGAGCACCAAAGAAAAACTATTGTGTAGAATCAAACAAATTTTTTCACAAACAAGCGTTGCTATATCAACTGACAAAATATATAATAGCAATGCGAATTAAGTGTGAAGTTAATTGTGAAAAAATATAATTATGTCCTCCGTCAGGAAAAAACGAAATTACTTTCCGAACAACCTAATAGTAAGCAAAGAAGAAAGAAACGTTGAAATTCACGAGATGCGCGTTCATCATAAATCTTATTTCACTGCCGAGAATTACATTATCTTCATATTTTCTATAATCTTTACAGTACGAATTGCATATTTCAAATGATTTAGAATTTTCACGTAAACTTCAACGTAATCTGTGTTGATAATTGTTTTTAAGTTTCGCAATGCAAACGAGAATTTTCTATTATTGAAATATTATTGTAAAAAGGTGTTCTACGGAAATGAAGAAATTCCTATCACTACTCCTTATTGTCATCATTGCAATCACTTTCATTGCAACAATATCTGCGGAAATTCAGACCGATTTGGACGAAGAAGCAACATTTGACACTTCAGGGAAAGGTGCTGATAGTGGATGTCGCAATTTCTTAGAAAAAGTAAGTATTTGCAAAAATATAATCAATTAATCGATATCTTGTTATGTATGTATATCAAGATATTCGTTTTTCTTAGAAAAATATTTTTTAAGTGATGTTAAACATTTTTTCTTGAACAGTGTAAAAGAGATGGAGATTGTTGCGGAGTTATGAGGTGTGGAAAAATCTCGTCGAGGTGCAAAGTCCTCTGAAGAAAAAATATGGCGAATAGTGGACAATCGAAGAACAGATATATGCTACTCTTAAAAAATAAAAATGTATATTTGTCCAATAAAATAATTATATAAAGAACGAACCTCTCTTTTATTTTCACTATTTCATCTCCTCGTCTTCGCGTCTTATTGTGTACTATTTCAAGAAGAAATCTGGCATGGAATATATCTATATATCACGTCGGATGGAAAAGAAGGAGAGTGCACATTCCAGACATAAAATATTTGTATAAACATAAGAAACATAACCGCAATTACAATTCCTCCTTTTCCATCTCGTATCCTATCTTTCTCAGTTTCAACAAGAATTCTGTCAACCGTAAAAAATTGTGTTCAACGATAGTTGTCCAATAAAACAGAATGATATTAACACCTGTTCATATACCATATTACCTTGTCTGCAGGCACACTTGCCGGTTATCGTGTGCTATCCGTTAATTAAATATATTAAAGATAAGGTAAAAAGCCATAAAGAAGTGAACTACATTATTATAGTCGTCTGTCAATGGAACTCCACGATTTTATTTGCATATGTTCCACTGATTATGAAAGTGATGTAAAAAATTTGAAAATTTCAACTTGCTATCGAGTTCGTGTTGCATCATTGCACAATACGATTGAACTACTTTGTAAAAATAATAAAAAGTTGAATCATTTAACACTAAAACTACTGACGATTAATGCAATGTTTTTAAAGATACTAGAAAAATACATCAGAGGAAAAGGTGTAATGGGGGTAAGAAACTTAATCATTATAATCTCCTTCATTTGCCTCGAAATAGATGTAGAAAATTGACCAAAATATAGTGTTAAAAATTTCAGGAGTAATTTTAAAAAATTTATAACAAATCGTTTTGACCATTTTGATAGATATAGTGTTAACTCAGTGCATGGCTCAAGACTATATATCCCGAGAGAGTTATTTAATTAGTTCAATCTCATAATTACCACTATAAAGAGTTCCTATAGAACAAGGGTGGCCAACCCAAATGATCTTGCGAGTCACTTTTGGAAATGCATGACAATTCCGCGGGCCGCGTATAAAATTATACATCCCCAAATTAGATTTAGACCCACTACAGCAATTTTTTCAGACTGAAAAATTGAAATATATGAGTTATTATTATTATATTTACTATTATTGTTACATATAAACATAGATAATATAATAATAATGATACTGACGATAAACTCGTCGTGGGTTGGCCACCCCTGCTATAAAATATCGCTAGATTTATTTTTCGAAGGTCACTTTCAACACGTTGAAAATAAATGAACTTTGTTGCAACAAATTGCAAATTTATCGATACACGTGTACATAAAATTTACATAATTCAAATCAGTACAAAGAAAAAAAAATGAAAAATCAAGACTCGACTTTACAGAGACTATTTTAGAGTCATACTCTTATCTAGGCAAACGATCGTATTCAAATTGTGACATGACGTGTGAAAAATCGTACGAAATCCATAATTTTCTACACAGTTGAAAAAATCTCTGTCGATGCGTAGTAAAAACATGGTTGTTTCTTCGATTACATTAAAAATATTATCTGTACTCAATAAGCATGCAACGAAAAAATAGCTGTGCAAACTGTGATAATCGAATTAATGAACTACCCATACTAACGAGGTGTCTAAGGTGCATGCGCGCACACAGGTATGTGTGAACGACTTTCTGTTTCTTTTACGCAGACGTATAAATAAGTGAAGACAAGCTCTTCAGACATCAGTTCTACTTGGAATTACTGTGGTTTCTTGTCGCAAGGAAAGGTTTGTATCCCATCAGTTCTAGAGTAAAAATAAAAGACGGAGAAAATACTGAAATAAGACTGAAAACAGGATTTTAGACGAATTTCGAACGGAAATAAGACGAAACAAATAATTGCCACTGATAATTATCTGAAAATGTACTGAAGATATATGCTATTGAGAAAGTTCAAACGGAATTGAGACTGAAACAAGACGGAAGAATTTTTCAGTTGAAGTCGATACTGAAGTCAGACTGAAAATTTTATATGGATTGATCTCGATCGGAAAGCAGACTGATTTCAGTTTCTTCCTTTTCTTATTTAACTTAGCATAATATTTATTTAAGTCTGTTTTCCGTTTGAATTCAGTGATTAATTTACGATTAGATTTTAGTTCAGTTTCTGGATATTTTCAGATCGTTTGCAGTTGTTTTTTTTCGCTTACGATTTTCCGACTTTTGTTCACGCTACCTCAGTTTTCTTTAAGTTAAGTTTCCGATTGTATATTAATATAGAAAAGTTACTCGAATTTTCAGTCTGTTTTCAGTTATTCTTTACAACGGGTATAGCCAAATTTTATATCTTCCAATTGACAATTCTACGATTGCCTTTCGTAAATGCTTCACGTGAAATTTCGAGGAAAAGATAATATTAATAATTTGATTGAATAGAATTTTCTATCTAAAATTATTCTTTAATTATTTTCGAAAAATTTGCTGAACGCAATTTCGTTCAATTTAAGCTGCTGAAATAACTCCAGGAGAATTTTAAAGGAATTTTATTTCGAAAAATTATGATTATATTGAGATAAAAGTTTTATCTAATAATCTCCATTTATAATTTCTTTTTCTGATTTTTCGATTAATGTCTTTGAGTATCAGGACTAGCGGAACTTCTGTCATTTTTGTATCTTATTGTTTCAGATTTTTTCGAAGTAAAGGAAATTATCACTGACAATTATCGAGAGGTGGATTTTTACATTGATCGCATATGTATCTTTGTGGAATGTTGATTCTTTGTTCGAATCAAATTTCATATTTGAAAAAGCAACAATGTGAAATATCCATTTCTCTCGAAATAATTTCAATGAATTTATAATTCTACAATATTCTGTGAAATCAAAATTATCTCTGTGCATGAAATTTGATCAACTTTATCATTTGATATTTTCTCAAATATATTCGCATATTCTTACATGCTTTGATCGAATACGGAAGCCATTTTACGGAACTACCAAGACGGAAATGTAGAAACATTTGATTTCATGGAATATGATGACCTGAATTTATAGAACTACATAAATTTGTAATTTCCATTGGCAGAAATATAATAGCTTTTGTATCTAATAACATTTACTAAATCTACTTTCAAATATCTAATTCATCGCTGTTACGTCTACTATTACCAAAAACGGCAATTTTACATTCTTAATAATAATTTCATTTATCCCAGACATCAATTTTATATCGTATTAACTGGTATCTTTTTCAACAATTGCAGTACCCATTCAATCTTAAATATGAAGCTCTTAATGTTCTTCGCCGCCATTGTGCTAGCTTTCGTCGCAGTTTCTGCTGCTCCCGTGGAAGAGCAGGCAACCTGCAGCCCGTGGCTTTCATACGTAAGTTCCATACCTTTTTTTAACAATATTTTTCATAATGGTAATTATATAATTCACTGCACATAGTTCGAACTAAATGTATTTTAAAATACATAGAAATGCAATAATATAAAGGCTAATACAATAGAGGGTTCAGCCCTAGAATTAATTTAATTTTATCATTTTAGTGCCAAGTCACAGAGCAATGTTGCCGTCATCTTATCTGTGCGACGTACCAAGCTAAGTGTGTTCCGAAAGATGGACTTGTCATACCTGGACAAGACACAAGGCCGGTTGGACCTGGACCTTACCCACCAAATTTCCCCACAAACGAACTTCCTTGAACAAATTCGACAACGACATCAAATTAATGCTAAAATAATTGTTCCCTCTTTTGTCTTTCTATCAATTCAACACTAGCTTCTGTAACACTTTCCGAAAATAAAGATAATAATTCGCTCCTTGTAATTCATGTAATTAAAAAAATAACTTTTAGAATCTACTCTCAGTTACGACTATGCACTATTTAGCGTGTCCCATTAAGCTTCGTCCTTTGCTTGGAAAATTCGAAGAACATTTTTTATTTGAATTGCAATTCTCGAAATTATAAGTTATTTGAATTAATTTCTTACTGAGAATTTTATCATTGTTCTTGTAAACGAAAATGATTGGTTCTCCTAGGAAGTTATACCAGGAAAGCGTTCAATGATTCGTTTATAATTAGAGATTGTCGATAAACAAAAACTCGCTAATGATTTTACCTAAATGTATTCGATGTGAAATTACTGCAAATCAATCGAATTATGTAATCATGTATTATTATTATGCAGTCACATATTGATGTTAATTTGACTGCACATGTAACGTAACACCCCGGTTTCCTCGATTTTATATTGAATAATTGTATCTAAACTAAATGGTGCATAATATAATATATTTTATATTCATACACCCGGAATATGCTCGCTGCAAAATTACCATTGTATTGTCGAAACAATAATCGTAAATTAATATCTTTCTGAAAAAGATATATTGGTAATATCGTGAAATCACGCGTAATTTTTAATTTACCAGATTGTTATAAATTTCTGCCAGCAAATTGCTAACTTCTTTGGAAATGAGGTACTTCTAAACTACATTCATTTAGGTACTCAATATTCCTTCAATATTTTTGTAATTATACGGAATTAATTGGCAGTCTGAGACTTAAACTCCGGAACTCAATAGCCCTTGTATGTTCTACTTTTTTCACATTCTTTGGATTGAACTGCTATGATTATTTCGCCTGAGGTCTATTGTTTCAGGTAGATTCCGAAACACCTATGAAATACAAAATAAGAGATTAAGACAAATTTCTTACATGCGACGGAAAAAGATTCGGACTCGGGTTCACTGATTGCTAGTATGTGCACTTAGCTAAGTACAACCATAGAAATTCCAACTGCTATGGTTATTTTTCCTAGGACTCACTGTTTCAGGAAGGTTCCGAAACATCAGGGCCACGAAATATGAAATAATAAATTTAAAAAAAATTTTCCTAAACGTTACAAAAAAGAATTTGAACTGGGGTTCACTGATTACAAGCCTGAGAATTTTGTTACCAACCATAGCCACCATCTCCTTATATATTAATATCGTTAACGTTATTCTCTATTTCTGATTGAACTGCTCTAAACATTTCATCAAAGATCTATAGTGGATCGACACTACGATATATTAAATAACAATTTATTTGAAATCTGCGAAAAGTGGCGAGAATTTCAACGAGCTAACTAGTTAAAAGCCCCTGCCTTTAACACTAAACGTAGCAAGCGGGGTCAAATGACCCCTCCCAAAATTTACTTTAAAATCATACATTCATTGTTATTTCTTTCTGCTCATTTGACTTTATGTAAATTCTTATATCATCTGATTATTCAATTTCTCGCTTTCCGTTTTTCTCATAGCTTATTTTTTACCGACAAGAAATTTTCTTCCTACCATACGTGCCACGGGGGGTCATTTGAACCCACACGAAGTTTGCGTATTTTTCGGCATTTTTCTTCAACTGAAACCTTAGTTTTCAACTCAGATATGCTTCTCAAGTGAAGGTTTCATTTATTTGAACCTGATATGTGTGTTGGTTTCGTGAATACTTGGACGCCCCGATCGGATCCATACGACGCGTTATTCAAGTTCCAAATTTGAGATTACATATGTCTAAGAATATTGTGCAGTAACAATTTTTATTAATGGAAAAGGATGCTGTGACGTGTTGCAGATCAAACACGATTGCTAGATTTCCGTGAAAAAAAGTTTTGGGGTTTTGGCCAGGATTTCAGCGAAATCGACCACTGTGCGACGTAACGCATTAATAGAAAAGACTATTTGCGGAATTTCAAAAGAAACACTCCCTTCAATTAGTTCTCTATAGCTAAACGAAATAGAAATGTAGTCGAATATTGAGAGTCAGAGAGTAAAGATCAGAGCCTACAAGAAATCAAGTTCGACAAGGAGTGATAATACACGAGTTCAATTCACAAGTTTCCGTTACATTCAATTGGCCTTATGAAATTAACCCATTAAGGCCCAAAGTTGCGTTAACGCAACATTTCACTTCTAACTTTTTTCGGGGAACCGGATTAATTTAATTTATAATTTAACATGTCATAGTAAAAGAACATACTAAAGTCTTAATTTATGCACTATAAGGTACCACGTAAGCCCAAAGTTGCGTTAACGCAACATTATGTAACCCAAAAACTAATTATAAATTTCTTTCTTCATTTCAATGCTTGGTCCTTAATGGGTTAATTGATTATTTTGTTTATAGAAGTAAAAATTTGTGTTTGATTATTTTATTAGAAATCAAAAATTATGTAGCAAATTATTCCCTTTCGTAAATTAGGTATTTTTTACTGAAAATCAACATTTATTTCATAAGGGGTCAAATGACCCCTCATGGTAAGATTAGGTAGGTGTAAAATACCGGTACGATTAGTGCATTGTCTCCATTGTAACCCCAAGTTGTCCTCAAACTGAATCAACGCCGATTTCAAAACTTACAGGAAGTCTTCGAGAACTATTCAAGTGTCACTTGTCCAAGCACATTCATTCGCGGGAATCGAACCGAAGATAATTTTCCGTTATCACGATTGAATAGTACACAAATAAAGCATATCGAGAACGAAGAATTGCGAAATATTTGAAAAAGGAATTACGCCGTCAAAACAGTGGTATTTCGTGCTTTATCAACATCTTCCACTGACAAGAAACTAACTGGATAATTTTGTACGCAAGTATTGTACCTGTACTTCCGTGCAAATAAATTTAAGTCAAATTTGCTCGTACTGTTAGTGCGAGAACGAATTTTAATTAAATTATCAATAGCAAACACTCTCCGACAATTACGTTCGACGGTTTGTCAGTAAAACAACGTTTGTAATAGTGCAAAATGTTTGCATTCTGTTGCTCGTAATCAAACCTAAGACCATTCAAGAGAAATTTAATTAAAGGAATTTTTGGAATGGACGATGTTTTTTATAATTCACGAGACAAAGGTCTCTTCTTTCGCAATTAATTATTTATTGATTTGCCAGGAGTGTTCGGAATACAAAAAAATGCTGTGTAATCAATATCGATATCATTCTCGATATAATGACCGCCCGACCAGGAAAATGAAATTATTAATAAACATTATTTAAAATACGTCTCCTAAGCCACCGAAGCTACGAAATAAATCAAAAACGTTTCCTGTTTGATGATTTATACAACGAATAAATAGGAAAAAGCAGAGAAAATGAAATTCTTACTTAACATAAAAAATTATCATTGTCCAATTTATCCAAATATCAAAACTAATCTTTTTGAATGAATGTTAATCCGTTTCATAACATTTATATATTATCCACAGTGTCAAAATTATTCTCCACTTCTTTTAGATTTCCGGAGATATTCTTAAGTGATGCAATGTAGGGAGCTTTCTTGTATTAATGATATGTAGAAAAGTGTCATTTACAAGAGGAAGAAAAAGGAAACTACAAAATAATGTTCCTCTCGTGTTACCACCACACCCACCCCATAGAAAACGAGGGGTGGCGGTCGCACTGCAGTTCACAATGCGATAAAATTTTACAGTATGAAAGAAAAACTAACAGGCGTTTCCACTTGGCTACTGTCTAACAGATAAAAGGACAATATTACCGGATGATTCGGTTTTCTTTTCTGTTGTTTCCTGTCAACCAAATTAAAGAACAAGCGGGGCTTTGTCGAGAGATCAATGGAATGTACAATATGCACTCGATAGAATATCGGTGCAGAGGGCAAAAAGTACTCGGCCGTTTCATACCGGTGAAATGGAAAAAGAATGTTCGCGGTGGCTGCCTCTTTTACATTCTCGTGCAGTTTAGAGCGTAACTGGATGAATTATAATTTACGGGAATAAAAGGAAACGATAGTTGCGGCCATCTCAGATTTTGTGTTGTCATTCGTATTGAAAATGGTATTGGAATTTTGTGATTCTTCCTTACGAATATATTGTTAACACGAAATAAGGAATTGTTTTTTTGTTTTTCTTTAATTTAGAAGAGCCTTAACACTAGGTTTTCGGAAACCATCAAATTGGCGGGTACCTACCATTTTAGAAACGCCTTCTAAACTTATAGAGACGTGGTACAGTAGATATTTCACATATATCTTATAATATACACATTACTTTACTCTTAATCTTTTTTGCCGTTTGATTCCTCTATTTCCAACGTCCTTATTTAATATATTGTGGTGTAACGAATTTCACTTGCGTCAACCTAGTGTTAAAAGTAACTCTGAAATCCATGGAAAGATGGTATCCTTTGTGAGACGAAATGATTAAAAAATTGAAGCATTTTATACCTGAATGCCTTGGATGAATTTTATAATTGGTTTTATTTTTTTATAATCTCCTTCGTTAACGCTAGAACTACCGGTGTTATATCTAATATGTTTCAATATATTAAATAAGTACTTTGGAAAAACAGGAATCAAGAGGTAGAAAAATTCATCGATTCGATAATCTGTGTTTTATAAGGTCAACGTAGAATATCTGTTCTATGAAAATTGTTCAAAAAATTGGAATCCAGTTATTTTGACTTGCTTGGTAGTTCGAGTGTTAAGAAATGCCAAGGTGGAAGTGAAGAAATTCTTAATTATAAAGGCGATTGATAACGCTAAGTATTCTGTACACAGATAATATAATGGAAATTGTGATGTCTGTAGAAACCTTATGTCTCACAATGTAGCATGTCTTATGCAAATTTTTGCAGGTATTAACGAGATTACTAGATGGTTAAATATTACAAATAGCTAGAATGAAAATTTATATCTCGTAAAGTGTCCATCGTTTAATCGGCAAATCTGTGTATAACTTTGCTTTGCATCCTATCGTGAATCGTTGCTATAATTCACCAATTAATAATTAATCATAAACACGCGCATAAATTTCCAGGAATGCATACGGAAGTTCCGTGCTTTTCACACGGAATAAAAAAAATTTCGGAGTCAATTTTTACGTCTGATTCCCGGAGACCTTTTCAGAAGTTCTTTCAATTTCCCGGTATACTGAACTCTGCAAATCGTTGCAGTGCTCTGAGATTATTCCGTCAGTTCTCGTAACTGCACTTCGCGGAACGTTCTGGCTTAACAGTAACGAATAAAAATTTCGTCGATTAATCTCCAAGTAAAGTCAAGTAACGATTTCAATGAAATCGAGACATGTTGTTTCTTCTTTTTCTACATAAATTTATTAAGCATTATCAGAATCCGATGTAACGCCATCTTCGAAACCTGAAACAATAAAGTGATCCATGAATAACACCGTTCAATAACAATATTACAAAAGTAATTACCATTAAAAAATATCTACGAAGGGATAATTTTTCGCCAATTTTCCTTCAACTTTGACTGTCAAATTCATCGCACAAAAATATATATTTTAATCGTTTTCACTGGGGCGGTACCATTAAAAAAGGGGATTAAATAGATGAGAAAAAAAAGTATCAAGTATTCAATTCCGGTTGGGACATTTTTCCACATGAAATCGCGAAACTTCAGGCACGTCATTAAATCGAAATAGCCTTCGAGTTACACGTTCTTTGTGCCCTCTATTATTTGTAACAAACGGCTCGTATAAAATGATGTAATTAATCCTAACATTCTTTCAATAGAGTTATCTACTTCCTCAAGCTAAACCCACAACACTTACGTGTACTTTAATGTGGTAAGAGGAAAACTAACGGATCGTTAATTTATATACAGTTTTTATATGGAAGAAATTCGATTAATAATCTTACGACTAATTCTACACATGATAAAACTACACGCACACACAAAGAATAAAACGTAATCATCGAACGTGCCGACGATTTACAAATAAAAACACAAGTCACGTGAACGGGAAGTATAACACTTCATGCTATTACGATTCACAATCGCGAAGAAAATATATACATGGTATAAGGCATGTAGATTTGCTGGAGTGACGCGTCAACGTCGTATAAAAGCGTTGTATATCGCCACCGGAGAAACCAGTTAAGACTGTGCTAGTTTCAAAGAAAGACCTCAGTGTTTCGCACTCGAAGACCACTCGTGAGTACGCTTTAATACACGACATAAAATTTACAGTGTGTCAAACACAACATTCTTTCATTTACAAACTAAAAAAGTCAAATTTCATAACAGAAATAAATTTCATAATTATTTGGTGAAATGGCAATCGAGTCAGGGATTTTATTTCGTTTAATCCGTTAACTGTTACGAAAATTTCTTATATCAATTTGAGAAAATAAGACATTACAATGTTTACGTTGTAAAATATTAGTAATTACTTGATAATTTTGGGACTATTTGCATTTTGATACTAAATACCATTTTATCAGAAATGGAGAACGCTCTAATCTTTCGTATGTGCAGCCTGTAACGAGGGAAATTAAGGTTGATCTGACACATAAAATATTTGCAATCATCTAATTATTTTAACAATTGAGCGCCGATTTTCTTGTGCTTTATCTAACGAAGAACTACGCGTATTGGTCAACGAGTTAATTTCACAATTTTCCCACGTGATAGTAGATACTGTATAGTCTCACAGTAACCATAAAAACAAAGAAGATTGATTCCCTGACCTCGCATTGTCATCATACCTCTCTACACTTCCTGTTGACTTCTCTTTCCGCTTAGAATTCCACGCAGGTACCTCGCTACAGTAATTTACATGTTTACATCGCCCAAAAAACTTCCATGTTCGATAAAATTCGGATATTGAATACGCCAAAAGTACACTCTTGAGAATTGCTTTATATTCGTAACAATGTTCGCGTTATGCATCATCGATATGTGGTTTAACGACTATATAATTTAAAAGTTGTAAAAATTTCAGCGAGCAAATACGCGCATACATACGTTAGTAGCGTCTCGCGAAGTAGATTGATGCCGTACATGGTTGGCCATGACCGTACATTTTCGTCACTCTGTTCTCTATTCAAGAACGAGTCGGGTCAGCAGTTAATGACTCATTCACGGACACCTGTAAACGTTGTACTCGTGCAAAACTCATGCCCCTCTATGTGCCCGTTGGCTTGCGTAATGAGCTTGAATTTCATGAATCTGCTGCTGACCTTTATAAATCCGTGCCTTCTACGGATTCACTTTGAGACGTGATTGCATTAAGACGTTTCGCTCGTCTCGCCTTTATAACATTGTCCTTCGCACATCCACACTGACTTTTCCCTCTGATGAGTTTTTTTGTCTAGAATTCAATTGTTAAAGTCACATGTGTTTCGTAAAATTTACGGATTTGATATTTCTTTCTTCCTCTTCCTACTTCTGTGTCTTTCTCTTTGCTAACTTTGATTATTCTGATCATTTTCCGTGAGGTACAATTTTATTTTATTTTCTGAACCCTTTGACATTATTCTAGTTATTTGAAAAGAATAAAAAACAATAATTATGGATAAAAGAATTTTTTTAAAATGTGTGATATGTGAGAATGTAGTATTGATAAATTACTGATTAAGTAGATAAAGAAAGAGAATTTGAATTGAGTAGTAATAAAATTAGGGGGATATTGTTTTAATGAAAGATATTTCTTTTTTCAGAATTAAAACGCAAGATGGCCAAAGTCATGCTGTTCGTTTTCATCGCCTTGCTGGCTACGACTCTTATCATGGCAGCTCCTGATAAATCCCAATGCGGCCGACACGGTGACCCCGTGAGTGAAAAATTATTTTTGCTTTCCCAGACTTTGATGCATGACCGTTTATCGCGTTGACTTTCTGGTTAGATTTTTAAAAGTTTACGATTCGCAAATAAGGAAACAGTTCGGTCGTTCCGTTCGATGACTCAAGTCCCGTTAAAATGACAACGAAGCTAAGTAGAATTTCAAATGAATATTCCACAAGGTTTCTTGCAAAAACGTTGATAAAATGCTAACTGCTTTTTGAATCATTGATAACTTCGTCTTACGGAAACGAATGTAATTAAAGCTGACCTCATTATCACAAAGTTATTAAAATTTCTCAAACCTAGCAAATCCAGATAATTTTTTGCAATATATTTAACGCCACAACTACCAAGATCAAAATAGCTTGCTCTGAATTTTTGAAAACTGATTCTAGAGTTTTTAACGTTGTGCACTGCTTAAGACTTTGCTGCTGAGAAATTCAAGTTTCAAAGATCAAATTTCTCGACACTTTCTTTTATTTTCTTTTTTGAAATATTTATTTACTGCCTTTGAATATACTAAATTAATCCTCAACAACTCCAAGGGTTATCTTATAAATATTTTTTTATGCTCTTATAAAATGAATAATATTAATATGGAAAGACTAATTGCACTACTTTTACTTAATTTCAGTGCGTTTCTGACTCACAATGCTGTGCAAACATCAAGTGTCACAGGTATGCGAACAGGTGTCAGGTTCAAATCACCGAGGACGAATTAATGGCACAACGTGAGAAGATTCTAGGCAGGAAAGGGAAAGATTACTGATTCATAAAAGACACGAAGCGTTAACTACTTTTACAATGCAGCTATTTACACGAATAAAACTGAAAATACTGATTTGATAAAAAAACAAAAGGCGTAGACAACGATTAAGGATTTGGAGGAAACGTACGATCGAACAAATTGTGAATTTTGTATCAATGAAAATTTTGAAATATTATACTGACGGATATATTTGATATTTAATATAAATTGAGTACGAAATAAAGACTTAAAAAAATCCACATGTTCTATAAGACAAAATACAAAGAACTTGTGAATCATATACCTGTGAATCATAAAACCTGGGAAAGCAATTTAAATAATGTGCTGCTTCCACGTTTCATTAAGATGTATCTTCATTCGTGATATCAAGTTATCCATAATTAACCAGTTAGCTGCGTTTGACGAGTATACTCGTCATGCGTAAAAGCTACCAGTAATTATATAAATTGTAATTTCGACAAAAACTAAAATATATTCGTAAATTTCAAGATGTTTGGAATATTTTTAGGC
Organism: Cerceris rybyensis; assembly: GCA_910591515.1. Taxonomy (NCBI): domain Eukaryota; kingdom Metazoa; phylum Arthropoda; class Insecta; order Hymenoptera; family Crabronidae; genus Cerceris; species Cerceris rybyensis. The sequence goes on along the minus strand of OU342797.1, from coordinate 11,720,060 downwards.
CATGTCGAAATAAAACGAATAACTAAAGGGTATAAATAATTTGAAATAGATTTATGCTCATCCCTCGATTTTCGTGACCCGAAATTCAAAAGAACTTTCACCACAATTAACTGGTTCAGTATTAATTCAGTGCTTCGTAAAATGAATATGCATTGCTAATTATAACAAAAATCCAAGTCAAATATTTGAAGAAATGAGCTTACCACTTATTTCGTATTGCTCCGATACAAATTACAACACGATCAAACTAATTTGAATACCTGATAAAAAACTGAATCTTCGAAGCCAGTTGGTAGCTTTCTCCTTACAAAAAAACCAACACGAAGAGCATCACAAATGTCTAAATATCTATCTCAATATGAAGAATAAATGATTTAGAAAATACACATAATGAACGGCATACATAACAGTTACAGAATAAGAGATAAAGAATACTCGTCAATTCGGTTCCGCGAAGGGGTCAGGATTATAGGTCCACGATTATCATTATCAGTCGAGGTTATTGCGTTTTCTTTCTCGATGCACAAATATCGTCGTATCTGACATACGAGAAAATAATGTGACAAAAAGCACGAGCAGTCATGTTACACCAGAAGAATTCTAAATAATGCTGCTCGCAACTAATTTCTCTTAAACAATAGCTACAACTGGCATACACATTTTTTCTTCACATGAAATACATGTGGGTCACATAGAAAACATTGTAAATACTTTATACAACAATCGATGTCCCGAATCTCAGATAACATTATTCACATTCACTGTCAAATTTACTCTTCGTTAATATACATTTACATTTCATCTCAGTTATAATTATAGCTATAAATATTTAACACTAGAACTACCAAACCGGTCAAAATGACTGGTATACAATTTTTTCAAAAAATTCTCCAAGTTTATATAAGAGTCGTAGAATAAATATTCTACGTATATATCAATAAACATAAATCACCCAATCGATCAAATTTTTCCGCTCTTGATTCTCCCTTTTTCAAAGTACTTATTTCATTTATGAAAATATGCTGGATTTGACGCCGGTAGTTCTAGTGTTAAATTAATAAATCTAATTATAGCTATAGCTATAACTAAAAGCAAGTTTAGCAGCACCATACAGCTAGTCTTACCAGAGATTAGCTAATGTTATTACAACATTCTCTATCAACTACAAGAAAGCCTACAATCTTGAAATTTTCCGGCACTTTTCTTCCATTAAACGAACAAAAATAAATTTTCCACAGAACACAGAAATTCCGTCACGACGAACGAAACGTTACGGGTAAATTTCGTTACTTCAGACAGCTCTAGAGAGCATAGAGAAGCAATTAAGTGCATTCGACCGATTGTCATTACACGGCGTTATTGTCCGATCGCGTGTATCCGCAGAGCGTTTCGCGTTGAAATTTGCTATCTCCTTTAAATTCCCTATCTTCCCTAACGCGAACCGTGGCGTCGTTAAAACGGAAAAGTTGCTCCGGCGATGATAATAATCCTGTGCCTTGACGGCGGCCAGTAAAAATCCAACACGTTAAATAAAAGTGGCGTGCGAAGGACATATGGGCGCGGGAGGAAGGGTCAGGTTAATCGCCATGACTTATCTCGCGATAAACTCGTACCTCGAACGGCCATATGTACCGAATCGAAATCGCTCGACAAGCGATGTCTTTCCATGTCTCGAGATCACGGCGGATAGGTTAATGACAGCTTAAGCTGCTCGATACCATTTTTTTTTTCGTCGTTAAAACAAAATCTAGCAGGGCTTAATGTCTTTCGTCGGTTTTCGAAGCTCGATGAGAGAGGAGGCAATTTTAGTGATAAGAAAATTTGAGGGATAATCATTATGGGGGTGGAAACTTGGATTTCTAAATAGAAATGATTATAGCTGTGTGTTTTAGAGGCTTGATGATTAGAAGTAGATCTAAAATTGTAGAAATAATTGATGTTTGTAGGGGAGAATTGAACGAAGGGATGGGAGAATTTTTGAGGTTCTCTGCGTGGTGGTGCAGGTGTATTTTAGCAAACGGGGTGAAGATTTGGAATTATATATAGTGGAATCGAATTTAAATATATATTATCCATGTAATTACACTACATGTTTAAGCCTATATCTTCACCTTTTACCCACCGCATTCCAAAGATACAAAAAAAATTAAATTAACATAAGTGAATAGTGAGATTCATACTAATCAACCTGGAAAAGAAATGTGACGAGATGAGAATGCGTCTCAAAAAGGGACATTGACAGATAATGGGTTAAATTGTAACAATAATTGAATACTTTAATAAAAACTAAGGGAACAGGAAGGGACACGGAGGCAAAAAGAAAGTTTTGGAAGACGATGGAATGAGGTACAATTTATAGGAAGTTCTGTAGGGACTGCTTTTTTTTAGATAGTAGAATATAACGTTATCGGTAGTTAAGAGACTTTCCGATTTCGAAAAGTAGACGGACTTTGATTCAAAGACCGAAAGCTTCTTGCGTTCGTTACGAAATTTCCGGGCGTGCCTCAATCTCATTAGCTTCAGCTTAAAGTTAAGCGCCTCGACTCTTTTACTCGGTGCCGTCTCTGTTCTTTGACCATCCTCGACTTTGCGAAGTTCTTCACGACTGAAAGATGCGCGGGACGTGAAAAACAACGAGCCAGCGATTACCAGGGACAATGGAAAATAAACGACAAATATAATTTCAACGAAACGGCATTTTCTTTTCGCCAGAAAGAATAGCGATCCTATGAAAGTCCATTTAATTAAAGTTAATAATTCACGAGGTAGAGAAAGAAGGAGAAATAGACAGAGATTATTTTTACATTGACATTTTCATTTTAATTTTCGTGAATCTCGATTCATCGTGATATCGATAAGGCGGAAAAAGTCCTATCTGCCCGATCGAAAGTAAAGGCGTCACCCTACAAATATTTGCTCGATGTACCTTATCATACTCCAGCTTAATTGCCATATGTTCTACTCTCATACTTTATGGTATACCTCCTGTCTTAGATATTACCGTTGCCTACGTGCTGCGGTGAAATTTTCAATTTCGCTAAAAACGAGAACCAACTTGCACCTACATTTGCACTCATCCTCAAACATTTGCATCACGCTGTACTACATTATTGAAGTAATATCGATATTTACACTTCGTATCAAAATGCAGAGAATGCTACAATAAAAAATAATAAAATTAGAGAACACATATTAGACGGAGTATAGAAATTACTGCGATGAAGGGTAGCTTGCTGAAACAATTAAGAACTTAAAAGTTCTTTCTTAGTCCAGCAACAAGATACAGACATAAAACGTCTGAAATTCAAGCTCATTAATGTGATAATAGTCTTTATTTAACACTAGAACTACCGGCGTCAAATCTATCATATTTTAATAAATTAAATAAGTACTTTGAAAAAGGGGGAATTAAGCGGCGGAAAATTTGATCCATTGAGTGATTTATGTTTATTGATATAGACGTAGAATATTTATTCTATGACTCTTATATAAACTTGGAGACTTTTTTGAAAAAATTGTGTACCAGTCATTTTGACTGGTTTGGTAGTTCTAGTGTTAATCCTGCTGTTCTGCTCGTGTCTATATGAGCCAAAATGGAGATTATATTTGAACAGATACTATGATCCTAATTGTAAGTATTAGTTTTTGATATTAAATTGTATTTAATATTTAGGTCTACCGGTTTATACATTTGATATTTCTTAAAATATAAACCTTCGTTCGCCGGGTAACTATAACTGCAAGATACAGCAGAGTAGCAGGATTAAAAATTACCCCCTCAAAATGAATTTCTTGATCGTCGTCTCCAAAGTTTTACAAACCACTGATGCAATAACATTAGAAACGTAAAAACATCTGCTTTAATCCCCAACAAAGAAAAATGATTGATCCATACACACGTTTCACCCCCTGTAAAACACCTTACCTCGACATTGACGCCATCCAAGGTTGTCCCAGTAGCAGAAGAGGTCGCCGAAAGAACGAACGGCGCGAAAGCTCAGCGCCAAAATCGGCGCGACTCAAAAGGAAAGATATACTCTGAGCGGAGAAAAGAGAGAAGGAAAAAGCGAAAAAGACAGAAAGTACGAGAGAGATAGAAGGAGAAAGGGAGAGCTGGAGACAAACGGTAAGCCGAGGAAAGCACTCGAGCCGAGTCGAGTGTCCCTTTTCGTGGTTCCTTTCAAGTTCTCTTCCGGGAGGCAAGCCGAGTCCTTCAGTGCTTTTAAGCTCGTTCTCGCTTGCTTGGTGAGAGAGAAACGAAGAAAAGAAGCCAAGAGAGAAAGAGATCGAAAAAGAAGGTGAGGCTGGATACTAAGAGACACATTGCGATACAATGGGTACCACGATGGGTACCGGATGCACCAAGGAGAGGAAGGGTAGAGGATGTCGAAAGGACTTAAGTCTGGTTCACGAGCATCCGGAAAAGACCATGAGCATGAGAGTCAGAAGGAGCGAGGATAATGCCAGTGGCACGCCGTAAACATTCGCAGGCACAATATGAAAACATTATCGGAGGTAAGCCGGAAGGCACACAGCAATGTGCTGAGCTTAGCTCTGTTAGAGCCTCTGCTGCAACGGCGATCTCTCGTTCTCTCGGTGCAGTGCCACGTCAGGACGTCAGGATTTCAGGCAGCTACTCGCCCGCTGGATTCGCATCGTCCAAAAGCACGCGCCGGGGCAAGGGTGGAAGGACGGACACTGATTTCAAGAATACGCGAAATTTTCGCTGGCCCAAAATCCGCCTGCGCTCTGGATACTGTGATGAAACTGATGCGAGCTTTTCCGAGGACCTCCTTAACTCTGGAAGGCGCATGGACGGGGAAGCTTCCATCCGTTCGCCAGAAGGACACCATAAATGATTGAATCCATTGATGCTACCGGTTCTGAAACCAACGAAGTTTCTCGTTAGTTATAAACGAATTGACTTCTTTGTTAACCGTTTGAGTCCCAGCGGGTATTGAAAAAACACTGTCGAAGAATCCCAAACAGCGCAACAGCGCATTCTCTAAATGAGTACAAGACCCAAGCAGCGTGATAGCCCTTATTTTATTTTATGCCAAAAAATACCAATCGTCGCGATAACACTTCTTCTGTTTGATGTTCTGCACATATAAGATGTGTTCGCTCCGTCACATTAACCCTTTGCACTCCGATGTCCCACCTGAGGGGACATTGTAAGTTTATCATATCACTCTGTTGCACCCTCTAAGGGGACCATGAATTTATTAGCAATTACAGAGGATGAACTTACTGCACCCCAAAATTTTAAGAAATATATGTTTACCTGAATTTTTCTATAGAAATTGCACAAAATAGAAAATAGTAAAGTGCCGACAAGTTACTAATAGATAACTTCGGAGGTGGCTCGGAGTGCAAAGGGTTAAACAAGAAAAAATCGACAGTCGGTGACGCACCGTTAGTTGTCCACAACGCTCGAAAAGTGCTGGGTTTTCTCGACATAAAATCTGAACAGCGCGATCGCGCTGCTTGGGACTCAAACGATTAAATTCAATTATAAGTCTACAATATAGAATTCCATAAACGTCTTTGACGCAGAGACGTCTGAGGAGATTTGAACGACGATGGGCGACGTACGTTAGTGATTTTCCGTTATCGGGACGATCTGTCAGGAATAAAAGGGGAAACGTACACGAACTCGGCAGGAATCGGTGACGAATCCCAGACTGTGTTGGTGGAAATGGCGATATCGAGGCGAGGACGACTACACACCCAACTATACAAATACCGAGCTACTTAGAGAGGAGGGAAATGAGACTAGCCATTTGGGGCAAACTACCCCTGAGTTGGCTCACGCGACTGATCTTATCGTTCGCCTACCCGGATCCCAAGCTTGGATGTATTATCTACGTGGAGGTGCACACATGCGAACGAAATTCGTCCTTGTGTATCGTCCTACTGCATACGTAGGCGTACGTAAGCGGCTATCTCGGTACAGAGAATTGATTTCTTGCATTCGTTATTTCCCTGAGACTGAACCGGTGTTGGACGATCTCTTTCTACGGATCGCAGCAATTAAGCGTGCAGTGGAAAACTAACGAAGATCGTATCACCGTAACTGGTATGGGGGAGAAACCTATATGAAATCAAGACGAGCTTTGTCTGACGTGTGCCATCGTGATGGGGTGAAATTCAGTTTTATTTGAATTTCCCTCTAAACTGCGATAAGCGGAGTAAGGGGGATCATTTGTTTGGAAATCTTTTCCAGTATAAATTTGTGTGATAAAAATTCAAGGATCATAGAATTCCTTATTCACTGTTTTGTTTCAAATTTCTCGACCTTAGCTGCTACATGGGTTTTCCCCCTTCCTTAACCTCTTGACATACAAATGAAATGGAATTTGACGCATCCGAAAAATACTATTTAATTGGACCAACTTAACAGTTATGTGCAAGCACAGAAACAGAACATTTTATTGTAACGTTTGCATTGCTATATAATATGTAAGCAAGTTGAATAGACAATAATCAACCCATTCTCGGCCAAATGTTTCTTGATACGATCGTTTCTGGAAGAAGTATTGTCACAGTCCAAAATTAAAACTAATTCCAAAAATAAAGTGAAAATTACTACTTAAGAGTACAACTACAACTCACGGTTTTAACCCTTTGCGCTCCTTGCATTTCTTGCGCCTGTTGGTAGTCTACTCCACGGACTTTTACGCAATATTTTGTAATCACAATACTTCGAAAAAAATGCTGCAGTTTTTAGAAAAATCATTTTTTATTGACGAGAATTAACTCAAAAACTTAGTTAACTTCAATGTATCTTAAAATAAATTCAGATTCAAAATATACAATTTGGTTGACACTTTTTTTATAACATAAACGGCAAAAAACCATTTTGATGAAATTTGTGTAGAAGTGTATTAAACATCGATTAATCACTTAAATATTGATTAACAATATAAAATTTATTCATATATTGGGTTAAGTTAATTTAGCAATATAATAATTTATTTCTTATAAACTTGGAAATGTATACAAAACAGCAAAGAGCAAGGAAAGACAATGTCTAATGTTGTTAAGAAAGTAACAGTATCAGCTATACATTCATTTTTCTTAGTTAATAATAATTTGAAAATAAAATGTTGCCAGTAGAGCTGGTAGTTGGAGCGCAAATGGTTAAACATATTTAATCTCAAAAGCACGTCAAATATCTAGATTGAATTAATTAAAAGACTTCGAAAATGAATAAATCCCCAAGTGGAAACCATGGAAGCTAATGGGTTAAGTAATATTATAAAATTATGAATTAGTAATTCCGTTGATGCACGTGTGAAACAATTGAATAATTTAAAAATATACTGCACGGCATCCACCAGAGACAATTTCTGGCATCTCAAGGACGTCATTGTATGTCAAGGGGTTAAGGACATCATTCGAGACTCGCAAGAACACGTGTTGATTCGACTCGCGCGAAATGTCAAACGCGTCTGATACTCTTGACGTTTTGCACTTCCAACCACCACGGCGATATTCATCGTATTCCAAGATTGCAATTGGAATTCATCGATGGCCTGGAATTCCTTGAGAATTTCTCCGCGTTGCTTGCAAAGCACAGTACCGCCACATTTACCGAGGATCCTATGGATTACTGGGGTCTGTCTTGTGAGTAACTCAAATCGAACTTAACAGTCGGTTAAGTCTGAGGATAGTTCGGGCCGTTTGGCTAGTCTGGTTAGCATGAAGTCCGGAGGGCATGAAGTCCGAACTGTAAGCCAGTACGTAACCCGGATGGCCATGAGGGGGTCGAGCGAGGTCATGGAGATGTGCCAGTCTTATCTCGATTTGCATAAATTCATAGTTTGCGGCTTAGGTCCTTGGACCTAAGGATACCGCAAGGACCTCTTCGGAGGTTAGACAACTTTCTCTTACTTCGGCATTAAATGTTATACTCGAACTTGTACAAGAGTATTGCTACTGTGAAGATCTAATCGAAAGGTACTACCTCATTTTTTAATACGACTAGGGGAGGATAATTTTTCAAATTGCAAATTTTTTAGTATATTAAAATTTAGTCTATATTTACCTTTATCCTTAATAATTAATGAAAGAATGGGTGATTTGAAATGTCACCGTGGTGAATATAATTGTACAAGGAAACGCTGGGAGTTCCAATTAGTTAACTTTAATTCAAAAATTTGTCATCTCTAGGAGATTTCTTAAAATTATTATTTCATACAGAATATTGTTAAGGATTCAGGGCATGCTTAAAGCTTTATATCGTAGATAAAGTGACGATGGCAGTTAACCCCTTAGCCTAGAACAACGTGTGACCCTCGTGGCGCGGAAACTGGAGTAGAAAATTTTGAAGTCTTTCAAAAATTACTAAATTGAAAATATCAATCGGTCAGCTATACGAAATATCAGGTATCAGTGACAACTTTTGATTTAAGGAATTAATTTGAGTACAGAAAAGTACGCTCAAACAGAAAAGATATCGTAGGGTAAGCGATTTAAAAAAAAATACTCGACAGAAACAGATTTCTGTAATATTACCTGAGATAAATGCCTCAAATATGTCAACCTATTTCTTCGACAATTCGAGGTAATTATCGAGCCTTTCCACGAATCAGTCGACAACGAAACACGGCGGCATTCGACGTAGGTTTCTCGTCGTAATGAAACTTCCTGCGAGTACACGGTGCTCGGAAGGCCCGTGTTGCGCGCTTTATGGAATTAATAAAATATTCACTCGGCGGACAGACGGGAAAAGTAAGGCATATAATAATTTTCTGGCACGCCACCTTGTGTGTTGTCTCCGTCGCCACGGGTCGTACGTGACCACTATCGCAGAATCAGATCAGAAAATGGCGCAAACTCCGATAAATAAGATAAATAATGTAATGCGCCTTCCGTACAGGACGGCCCCTTCCCGCGAAAAACTTTCAAAGTCGCGTGCACGTCCATCAGCGCCGAGCCCTAATGCCGTGTTTCGCGGCAAAACGGCCACGATTGGACTCGTTCAAGGAGATTCGCCAGGAATGGCCTTTATCGCGGCAGCTTTTGCCACGAAATGAATGTCGTTACTCCTCTATCGGCTGATCGACAGTGAAAATTGCCGATCTGCTTTCCTTTCTTACCATTAACTTATGGCCATTTTACCGGGCTTGCTTCTCCAATGAGAACTTTATGGACGTGGTGGCTGCCATCTTGAAAATTCCTATATAAAAATCACCACCTGTACTGTCTGAACGAATAACTACAATTATTCTTCATATTTTTACAATGATCCATAGATTATTTATCTCTTTAACACTAGAACTACTGGCGTCAAATCTATTATATTTCAATATATTAGATACGTGGATTGGAAAAAGAGAAATCAAGAAATGGAAAAAAGGATTCGGCAATTCCGTATTTTATAAGCTCAAGCTGTAATGTCTAATTTTATGGACGTAGTGGCTGCCATCTTGAAAATTCCTTTACAAAAATCATCCCCCGTACAGTCTAAACCAACAAGTACAATTATTCTTTATATTCTTACAATAATCCATAGATTATTTATTTCTTTAACACTACAATTATCGGCGTCAAATCTATTATATTTCAATATATTAGATACGTAGATTGGAAAAAGAGAAATCAAGAAATGGAAAAAATGATTCGGAAATTCCGTATTTTATAAGCTCAAGCTGTAATATCTAATTTTATGGACGTAGTGGCTGCCATCTTGAAAATTCCTTTACAAAAATCATCCCCCGTACAGTCGAAACCAATATATACAATTATTCTTTATATTCTTACATTGATCCATAGATTATTTATCTCTTTAACACTACAATTATCGGCGTCAAATCTATTATATTTCAATATATTAGATACGTAGATTGGAAAAAGAGAAATCAAGAAATGGAAAAAATGATTCGGAAATTCCGTATTTTATAAGCTCAAGCTGTAATATCTGATTTTATGGACGTAGTGGCTGCCATCTTGAAAATTCCTTTACAAAAATCATCCCCCGTACAGTCGAAACCAATAAGTACAATTATTCTTATCTCTATCTCGACGGTCTGAGGATACGCGATAATCATTAGACATAGATTCGCGCAGGGGTGACTGTCCGTTCCCTCGCCTCGTTCTCCCCTCTATTCCCTTCCGGCACCGTACTTATCCACCGAAATTCAGGGTCCCTCCGACGTCAGCCCACCCTCTCCTCCCCATTCTGCAGGATGCAGTTCCGCTCGCAAACTCAAACTGCAGCCGTGGGGGATGCACGGGGTGGCGAGGTGGGTGCAGTCGGTTGCCATGGCGACCCATCGTCACTGGACACCCTCATACCACGTTCCACCTACACGTTCAACCCCCCTCGTGCACGGTGATCCAGCGGCCGGACAACATCGTCCCATGCCGAGCCAAAAACACTGGTCTCTTATTACGCGGCTAAGCCCGTGAATTGTCTTCCCTCCGAACCCCTCTCCCTACGTCTCCCTTCTCTGTACGACTCTATGACTCTGTTCCGCCTGACCTAGGATATTATGCTCGTTTTTCTAAGATTCTATCTATTGCTGATAACGAGGACGCGGATAAAAATTCATGGCGTTTCGACAATGCTGGCTGGTCATTTCTGCTTCGCGAGAAAGGGGACGAAACGAGACATTTTCAGGATAGAATTCTCCTCTTTTTTTTAATATTCCGATAGAAGATTATGGAATTTGGATAATAGTGAGATATTTAGAGGGGGAGGGGTAAATTTGAGAAATTTCTACTATGATTAAGATTCTTTGTTTTGTATTGAATACTCTGCGGTGTTACACGAGTACTGTGATGTATCTAATGAAACTACGTGGTTAGGTGAGATTCTAAAAGAAAACCTTGGTAAAACATAGATTAATTATAACGCGTTCGTCGGTCGAGTAACTAATCAAAGAGATTAGCTAGGCTTGAAACGAAATAACAGCTGAGCCGAGCTTCCACGTGACCTCGAGGATCGTGGCGTCTTAATATCTGATGTCCGCCGACGAGCCGGATGACAGCCACACCCTCTCCTGGTCACGCGAGAGGCGACTTTTCGAGGCGACCTCAAGCAGACGTAATTAATGAACCTCAAGGGAGTGGAGAACGCGTAAGCATTTTAACGACTAAAGTCTCTGAAATTTCGGGATCATTCCAACTTCCCCGACAATGATATTCCTCCTCAGTAACGTCACAACGAAGGAAAGTTCGCCGACTGTAAGAGATTCCCATAATAATCCTCCAAAGGTGTGGTTTTCAAGTTAAAAAATACATCTCTCTCCTTTACATTTAAAATACCAGTCACTTTAATCATTCACATACATTCACAACAGTCACAACAATCAGGAAAAAGTCATCGTTCGCCAAAACCCTTTTAACCATATTATTCCTCTTCGATTTACATCCCCAAACTTGACTTACATATCCCCGTGAGTAATTAGCGTATGGCACACGCCCGAAGCGACAGTAAATCCCGTTTGTAGTGTTTATAGATACTAAACCGTGAAATCCGTCGAAATACCGTGAGAAATCGATCGATCGAACTTGACGATACGATTGGGCCGTTTACCATTACGTATCCGTATGATCGTACCGAGGGGGTGTGCACGACCCCCCTGTGTCCCGCTGGCACAGTGACCCTGTTACCCGTATACAAGCCGGCACATTCTCCTCGCAAACACACGCCCACGCTCACATGCCTGGTGCACGGCACGTTCCCCTGCGTCTGCTGTGTACACGGATACGCACGTATTGGTCCCCATCGATACCGATCAAATACCGAAGATTCTGAGGCAGCCCGAGTGCACGTGCCCTCCGACCGAGGTGCCTGTTGCTCGTCACGTCCTACGAAATATTCGTGGACTTCGCACCCTTCGGAGTGTTATGGACAACGGTTGAATTGTCCCGTGAGAGATTTCGTGGATTTTAAAAAAGATGGCAAAGATGATGTTCACGGGGGTAGATTTGAAGCTAAATGTGGAGAAGAGTGTTTTTTGGGGGAATGTGGAAGTAGAGTTTGAAGGTTTGTGAGAAAAGTTTTTTTGAAGGAGGGTAGAGATTAATGTTGGGGGTTGTTTAAGATTGTGGCTCATGATGGAAGAAATAGGGGGTTGTTTGAATTTAAGGCAGGAGAATTAGGTATGGAGGAATGTTTATAGATGAATTAGATAGGGTTTTAAGATTGGCTGTGTATGTGCTTCAGTTAACACTAAAACTACCGACGTTATGTCTACTAAAATTTATATACACTTAATAACTAATTTAGAAAAAGAGAAATAATTAACTAATTTAGGTTTTATAAGACAGAAGTATTATAGTTACTCTATTAACTTAGATATTTTTTGGCACAAAATTTAGAACCGGTCTTTTGATCGGCTTGGTAGGTTTAGAGTTAAGAATTATTTGCTTTGCTGCTTGAAAGCTCTATACTTAGATGATTTTTACGAATCTTACTTCCTAATAAGTTTCACAGTTGTTGCCATCAGCATACGATCTCTGTCATCCTACCTGTATCTAATTAAGTTTCAAGGTACATCTATAAGTGCTGAAAACTAGAATTCACCCCACAAACTAAACAAAATTTGACCACTCTACATCAAAGAAGCTATAAAATATCTAAAATCCGTCGCCATAATCAACTCTACGTTCGCGGTAATCGCAGTATTATCCCCCACAGTATTATTAGCTGCGAATGATGTAAATGCTCGATCGGCTAATTATCGAATGTCCCGATCAACGGCGACGATCGATCGATCATCGATATAGAATTTATTATGTGCGTAGCATTTACCCAGCTTAATGAACAACGCGGCTAACTCGTGCGTGTTACTCCTCCACACATCCTGACGATTCCTGCACGTTTGTATGTACACGCACGCATCGTACGCGCATTTCTGTGTGCATGGCATCCGCATCGATGTATACGAATACATCGCATCCCCTGCGATCCCGTGTTTATTTCCACAATCAGGCGAGTCATAATGCTATTATCAGAGGGTGGAGCATGGGGTGGAGGGCCGGAGTGTCCCTGTATCGTGGCACACGACCCACTGATACGATGACCCTATTGAATGTGCAATACCGTGAGTGGGACGATCCATGGTTAGGCTTGAAATTCGTTCCGGTTTGCCGAGTCGTGTCATCAGCATGCCTTTTGCGAGGTTTTGCATTCTTCATTTTGAATCGTGTCAATAGGAGAGAGAGCTTTGTTGTGGTTTACTATCTCTTTCTAGGGTGTGTATTGTATTTTCGATTGTTGTTATTACGGTTCCTTTCTAGAGATAATTTAAAAATTATGACATAGTGTTTGCATGGAATTTTGAATGAGAGAGAACAATTGTAGGGGTGAGAAGTTATCGTGAAGTTGTATGGGGTCAGGAGGGAAGGCATGGGGTTGGTTTCTCTAACTGTGTGATCTTAACACTAGATTTACCAGCGTGAAATCTATTATATTTAATTATGTTAAATATGTACCTTAAAGCAAGGAAAATTAAGACGTGGAAAAGATGATAGATTCGGTAATTTATGTTTTATACGATGGACGAAGAATATTTATTCTACGGCTCTCTCATAAACCCGTAGAATTTTTGGAAAAAATTGTGTACCAGTCATTTTGACTGGCTTGACAAGTCTAGTGTTAATGTGTGAGAAGACACTATGGGGGGAGTATAGTTGTTCTGAAGGTATAGCCCAACAAGGTTGATTACCATACTTTGGGCCCTGCAAGGCTGTCAGCACGCCTCTAGGGGTCACGGAACTATTGTATTTGAAGTTTAACTTGTTAGTGGTTTTAACGACAAAGACTAGGGATATAACCTTTTTTAAATTGTGATTTAATGTGCATTGATTGTCAAAAATTACTATCAATATTTCAGTTCTATGGTGCACAAACAAAGGTGGAATAGGTGTTATAAGGTAAATCCTTTCTTGAAGATGTCTAAAATACTAACAGCAAGAACAAAATAAGAAACTTTATAGAAATTTTACCTCTCTTAAATTTTTAATGCAACATTGCTTCTCGAAAATTATTATCAATATTACAGTTCTATATCACACAAATAAAAGTGAAGTAGGAGTTATGAGGGTAGTCCTTCATTGAAGATTTCTAATTGTAAAACGCTAATAATAAAAACGAAATAAGAAACATTATAGAAATATTAACTTTTTAAATTGTAATGCTACATTGCTTCTGGAAAATTATTATCAATATTTCAATTCTATAGTACACAAATAAAAGTGGAATAGGAGTTATAAGGGTAATTCTTCCTTGAAGATTTCTAATTGTAAGACACTAATAGCAAGAACGAAATAAGGAAGTGTATTAGATAAAGAAAACAATAATTTAATGCGTTTTCGTAATACTTTCTGAAAGACACCTGGGAAAGTATGAAGGGAAACGAGATCGGAAGAGTAGGTCCCGATCGTTAAATTCGCATAATTGCCCGGATTTCGTTTGATCATCCGCCAATACGCGTATGCGGTTGATTTATTGTGACGGTATACCGTTGTCGTTGGTAATTTTATCTCCATCAAACGTTTTTCCAGGAAATCGAAACCAAATGGGAGTATTAATATCTCATTGTACGGTCGCGTGTCGCCGACACTTTTCCGGCGTGCACCGTGGTTTTCCATCGATTTATTTCCCTCCCCTTTTTTCCTCGTAGATTAAAGTGAGTGGCCGCGAACCGTTGTAGAGCGAATCGACCGCGCCGGCTTTTGGAAATGACAAAATATTCTCGATCGTCGAAACAATTATGCCTTGTTTGCGTTCATATTATCCAATCGTATCGGTGTCAATGAATATAATGATGAAGTGCTCGTATGTAATTAGCATAAAGGTGAAATGAGCAGTGAAATTAAACCCAGTGGAAGAAATACGAGCGCGAGCGTCATTTTGTAAATGCAAAAGTTTTCACGGCTATTTGCGATTCCCTTTTTAAGGTACTCGGCTGTTTTTATTCTTTAAGTACCTCTCGAAATACTTTCCAATTTTTTTTTTTTTTTAATCAAACCTTTGATCTTTCTATCTGTCTGTTCAAATTTTTTCCCATGATTATTATAAAACGTAAGAAATAAATGTTTCTGAATAAAATTATCAATAATATACACCACCGTGCACAAGTATTTGGACACTTCCTCATTGTTAGAAATGCGTGAAACATTTTTCAAGTAAAACGCTCTAACATAGTTTTGGCTTCCGATATTGTCTCAGATAACCATATAGGGTTTTAAAATAGCGATTAACTTAATATTTAACATCATTTATTATAAATGAAAAAAGAACAACTGAAATTGGTCATTTCAGTAGTGAGTGTCCAAATACTTATGCACGGTAGTGTATATACAATATTTAACATATATACAGAGTGATATAATTATTAGGCTCAGTTGAATATAGTAAATGTATTTGAGTAAATACTTGAAGCAGGGCTACTCCAATTATAATCTCTCACCGTCGTCGTCACGAAATTCTCGTCGAGATCCTAAGCTAGCTGTCCCTCGGACTTTCGACCGCAAATGCAGCAAATCTCGAAGGTTATTGCGAATAAAGATGGTCCCTTCACGATAACACGCCACTAAGATACTATAGTTTCGAAGCAAGTAGCTTATCTTGAT
This sequence comes from Cerceris rybyensis, assembly GCA_910591515.1. Taxonomy (NCBI): domain Eukaryota; kingdom Metazoa; phylum Arthropoda; class Insecta; order Hymenoptera; family Crabronidae; genus Cerceris; species Cerceris rybyensis. Next base: position 11,704,469 of record OU342797.1, on the reverse strand, counting down.
TGGAATCTTCACCCTTTGCGCCAACCAAACTCTATAAGTGTTCTAAGGGAAGATCTGGAATTTGCGTGTAAGAATCGATTACTTAGAATCGTGTTTCAACGTAACGCAGAAACTTTTCCTACCCTTACTCACATTTTCACCGCAACTTTCCAGCTAAAGTTTAAAAAAGAAAGAACAAGAATTCATCAAGAACCACATGAATTCTCGATTGTTTCCTAATTTACTAATTATCACATAATTATCGAGGATTCTTGATTACTAAAATTCATTGTATCCCGTAACAACCCATCTCGATATCAGCGTGTAAACACAGGGGTTACATAATGCGGAAATGATGCACGATACCAAACAATACTTAATTGTTCTGTTATAATAAATCGAACGATTAAACCGACATGTGCGAGTTACAATTTGGCCACACTCGTCAAACAGCACGGATAAATCGTTGTTTTAATTGGTTCGTGATACTTCAATCCTCTCCGACGGTATTATCCTATTCCGTTATTAAAACTACGCAAATTGCGTGGATAAAAAAGACGAGGAAGACACAGAGGGTGAGTCAAGAGGGGGGTTAGTGCGAAATAGTTATACCCACTTTGTTCCGTAAAGTCATTTATTTCGGGCAGTAATGAGACCATAAAAGACACCTGCCAGTATAACGTGCATGCCGTTATTTCATATTTTTCACGCGCCGAGAGCCTTCGAAACGAGAGGACTTTACGTCGAAGGGAGAGAAAGCTTTTCGCGCTAGAAATTGAAAAAAAAACGTTGGAGAAAGTAGATGGAGTATAAGAACTATGAAAAACAGAGAAAAGCGAGAATGGAAAATAGTTTGAAGTAATAGAGACTAAAAGGGTGAAGCAAATTTTTACTTAACTACTAGGATTTTTATTAATACTATAATTACCAATTGAGTCAAAATGACTGGTTCCCAATTTTTTTCAAAAATTTTTCAAGTTTATACGACAATCACAGAGCAGATATTCTACGATGTTCTTATAAAATATAGATTACTAAATCGATCTTCTTTTTCACTTCTTGATTCCTCTTTTTTCAAAGTACTTATTTAATATATTAAAATGTAATGAATTCAACGCCGGCAATTTTAGTGTGAAGCTATATGGAATATGGAACGAGTTAACCCTTTCAACTCGAGAGGCGCCGCTGCGGTGACCTGTCTCGAATTCTATTTTCTTATCTCCAGTACGATAAGATATTTGTATCCCAAAGGGTCTAGCCGCATAAGTCTGATAATGTTGCTCTCAAAAATAATTAATCTTGAGGCATACCATTCAATGGGACTCTTCGGAAAAATCATTTCTACAAAGTATGAATCCGCTACTCCTACCGTAGGGGTAATTACGGGGTGAACCCAAATCGACCTACATTCTTCGTATAAAATTATTTTAAAGTGTCTTTAAAACGTTCACGACGGGACCTGAACGTAGTGTTCCCACCATGGGGCGGTTGTGTTTTTCGTATTTTCTCCTATCCGGTAGCGTAGTAATTCAAAAACAGGCGTTGATTTGTCTGAACAAATGCAATCTTATTATAGCTGCTTAAGAAAACAGTCCAATATAATATTATATTATATTATATAAAGATCTAAATGAATTTACCACTTACAGTAATTTGTTCTTTAAATGGAACAACCATGGAATGTACCACTGGTGGCTCAGTCCGCCCGATGGGAGAGACAAAAATGTACCACCGGTGGTTCAGCCCGTCGTGAATGTGTTAAAACACTTGCCTAACATAGCCAAAATCATCTCGAATTGCTGCTTCGCCCAAGCGAAAATGTCCTCGAGTGCAAAAGGTTAAATTAATCCTTTACCGTACAATGGCGAGTAACATTCGTGATGCGGTAAATTAGACAGAAAATTTTCAAATCTTGCAAAGCCTATGAAATTGAAAATATCAGTGAGACGCAACACGATCAACTTATTTCTACAATATTAAGACTATGTTATATTAGGGGTACCGAAAAGTAATCAAAATTTGTTTTGCTGACGAAAACATTTATTTATTAAAGAAATCTTAAATACTAATCAACAAATTAATTTCCATAATTTTCTAACACATTTTGCCAGCGTAAAGGTAGTGGTTCGATTCCCTTTTTCAAAAAGTCCTTCGATTTTTTATTGAAAAATGTTTCCAATTACGTTTTCACTTCTCCAATTTTGATTAGGACTTTTCGGTACCCCTAATATTATACGATATATTAAGAATCACTGATCAATTTTTAATACCAAGTTGACTCTAATCTATTGCAAAGATGGTCACAAAAGAAATAGTACAACAATGGGTTAAAAAAATCTCAACGGGTTCACTATAAACTCGCATTCTAACGGTGTCGCAACAGCGTTTAGTTGAGACTCATTGGACGAATTCACAACAATTTTTGATATCTAATTCCTTGCCAGAAAGAAATACTAATTCATTCGTAAAACGTTTACCCACACGCGAGCATCCACTTAGTGATCGCGTTTGTCCCTTCCTCTTCCGGCTTCGCCGAAGGGCTGCCGTCGACGACTAGGCTCTCCTGGTCCGCTAACGTAAAACGCGCCCGCATAAGTCCAACGTCGGCCTGTACTGTCGTGCGTGCTTGTATATCTTCACCGTCACGCCCTTTAATTATCATACCGGCCATCACGCCATTACACTTCCGTATACAATTACTTAGTCATTCTATCGTACCGCGCAAGATTCATGCGAAGATGTCTGCTATCAAGATTAACCGGTGTTCCTCGGCTATTTCCTCGAAATAGAAATAATGTTGTGGAATTTAATGATGGAAGGTCGAAGATTTGCGGAGGTGGAGAGTGTTTTGAGATTTTTGAAAGAAATTATAATTTAATTGATATTAGTTTTTTTTTTAATACTAGATCTAGGGCAGCCGTCAAATTGATGGGTCCCTAAATATGGTACCCAAATTTTTTCTCAAATCGACAGAGAAACAGTGCAGTAAATATTTCACGTGTATTTTATAATATACAATTCATTTAACTGTCCGTATTTTTTTACCGTTTGATCCATCTTTTTTCAAAGTACTTATTTAGTATATTTAAATATGCCAGATTTAGCGACCGTAAATCTAGTGTTAATTTCACTGTTGGTTGCAGATATTCGATGCAGTCGGAATACAGCAGTTGTCACAGGGAAAGGGTAATTGGATACATGGTTTTATTATGATTGTATGAAGAAGTCGATGATTTTTCTGACAATCTAAATTTTTCTAAATTATCTACATTTTTTATTCGATGCACTGAAGGTTCTGCCGATGTGTAAGATTTCGCAGAGGTGAAAATATTGTTTGTATTTTAGGAAGGCCGAAGTATCTGATTGATCGTGTTATTAATCTAATGTTAATGTATTTGAAGGCGAAAGGAAAGAAATAGAGTAGCAACTTTACGATTAAAAATATTTAATAAGAGTGGAAACCGAACGATGTCGTGATTTATGGAGGCTGAAATGAGCTCGATATTTTAGTTAAATTTCCTCTCGGTCGCCGATCGTCGACGCAAGCCAGAAAAACTAATATTTCTGTAGAATATTAATTACATTATAAATCCACATAATCCTACATTACTGTACGCCTCTAATTGCCATCAATAATTATCGCATATCTGTCAGTGGCTTGGAGCGTTGTTAAAATAATGTTTAAATTGTACGCTTTAATTACGTTCCTACCTGTTGCTGGCTGATTGCAAAATAAATATTTATTTGTTTGAATATTAATCCACCGTCAATGAGCGCATTCGTTCAGTCTTGTGGAAAAATAATCTTAAGCCATGAACAGCATCGAAAATTAGACACGATCGAGTTACCCTTAAGCCGAACGCCACATGGATGCTTCGATGATGGAACAAATTTAACGCATCGAGGAACACCATGGCAGTTTCGATAAGCTAATAACCGACAAAAATACTGCCACTTTAGATACAAAAGGTAAACCTTTACGGGGATGCACCATGGGAGGGTAAGACGACAATTCTAATAATTTCCTTCCGTTGTGTACCTGGGCACGTGCTAACACTAAATCTTAACGGTTTTTGACTTAAAAATATAACTTCTTAGAGGGACAAATACACAATAATAATTGACATTAGTGATTATTAGACTGCGGATGTTTATGCAAATTTCGAGTTTCACAAATGCAGGTGAGACAGGAAAACCTATCTAGGGATTTATTGCACTTAATAAATATTACAACAAATACCATACTTTGGATATTTTAGATATATTTTTATATTATGTTGTTTTTGTATATTTTAGCCGTATTAAATTTGTCATAAATGCATAAAAATCCGCAGTCTAGTGATTATGAATATTTGGTTGTATAATATATACAGTAGCTTAACACTATCCGTACTGACACTTTATGGATAGTTATTATCAAACTATCTTTACTGAATAATACAAGAAATTACATATTATCATTTTATTGATCGGATCATTAAGCTGCTCATGGTACGATTAGTGTTAATGCTCTTTTAGAGAGAGTATCTGGATGGACTAGGCATTGCGTTGAAAGTTATATGATTAATTGTAAAAGAAATGAAGTTGAAATAAAAATCTTCTTCATTAGTTGACCTGCAAAGAAATAAATTAGCCTATGTGAAGTTCCCCTTTGAACTAAGATGCTTTGGTAAAGCACCATTTTTTCAAATTCAATACCTCTTTAAATGTTTCATTATTTCCAGCCAAACGAAACATACTCCACACATTAAAATAGATAAAATTTACATTAGGAAATAAGTCAGAAAATTATCTTTAAAATTATAAATAAAATACTCTAACATATATTACAAGTATCAGATTGCAAGCTTGAAAATAATTTTCGAAATGACTTTTCCTTCCATTCGGCAAATTTAACGTTTGACAGTCTCATAGGAGCGTAAAAGCGCGTGTATTAAAACCTTGGAAACTTTTGGACGCAACGTTACGACGGGAGAAGTTATTAAACAGCATGTAAAATTTGCTGCGTTAAACTTTCCTAACTTTTACTACGTGCGCCATAATCATTCCCATATTCGGCGAGCGTTCGCCCGTTTCGTAAACCCGACAGAGCCGTTGCATTCGAGAAAACGAAGAAACATTTCCGATGCCAGAAAGATAAAGAATTAACTGACACGAAGAATCGTGAAGGAAATCGTGGTGTCCGTTAAGAAAATTCATGGTGCGTGGAGATCGAGGTAAAAGGGGCGGGAAGTACGCGTGTCTACTACGGCATGGGGTGCACCTGTAGGGGGCCCCCTTAAGGTGCACCGCGGCAGAACCCAACGTTGGGTGCAGAAACCATGACGAAGACGTTGCTTCAAGTCGCCCTTTTTAAAGGCCGGATGTCCTTTCGAGACGTTGTCCTTTTAAAATCTTCAACCGACACCTTGCTTAAGTGACATTACAATACGTTGGTTTTATTCGTTCGTTGTGCAGTCTGTTGTCTTGAAAGAAACGACGTTGGAGAGAAGAAAGTAAGTCGACGAAGGAAATGGTTAATTAAATCGACGGTTTGTAATAGCTTCGAGGAAAGAAAAAGAGATGGAACTCTTGTAAAAATTCGTTTTAAAAGGAAAAGGAAAGAAGTATATAAATGGTACATGAATTTTTAATTGGTATCGTAATGAAAGGGAAGGGAGAGATTTGAAGTTAAGTTATTTGTCAATTGTCGAGTGTTTTTCGAAAAAGTTTCAAATCTTTTTTTTTTATTTGTAGGAAAATGGATATGCAACAAGGATGGCGGGGTTTTATTGACCCTCTCGTGTTTCACTGGTCTTGAAACGACGGAACGTTAATTACAGGGAGAGAGATTTTTATTTATAAAAGCCGGATGTTCCAATAAAAGATTTAACCGACGTCCGAGTCACATACAACGATTGTGCAGTATTGCAGTTACGCCAAGTGCATTCCCGGTGCTCCTTGTAAAGCATCCTGTGAATGGAATCGTGTGTATTTGTTTCGCACCTTTGAGGAGAACTTTTCAGTGCGCTTAAAGAAGCTTTTAATCGAATGAGACTGCCGTTTGCACCAATCTCTATAGGTGGTCCTATATTTGGAATTTGCCAGTCCACGAAAAGATATGTCACCGTGAATTTCAAATGATCTTTGTACATTTAAATCGTAACCCTTTCATCTCTCATTATCTCGTTACACAATTCACTAAACACTATACTTAATTGAAATGAAAACTGTTGAATATCTCACGAGGGATTACAATTAGCAAAAAAATGTTATAAGACAATGTAAACAGTATACCAGGTAACAACATACAATGCCAATTACTTATGTTTTTCATCAATTCTTTTTTACAACTATTCTTTTTCCACGTCTCATCTAAATAAAATGAAATCTTCCTACTGTTAGGTCATGGGGTGTGTAGAATTAAAATTCCAGATTCTCAATCGTTACATCTCAATACAAAACTCAGCAACCTTTAAAACTATATCTACCAAGGGAGCTAAAATAACATGTACCGAATTTTTTAAAAATGTTGCTTAATTTTCTATATCTTCCTTTTAACACGTGAGAGATAAAACCAATTTACTTTCCTGCGCATTTCATACTCTGCCTTCCGAAGTACTTATATAGTATCTTTAAATTGGAGTAAATTAATAGTTGGTAGTTCTAGTGTTAAACAAATTTTTCTTAAATTATCATTTGACATATCATAGCCTCAGTAATTTAACGCATTGCGTATGACACTCTGCTATTTCAATGTGTCCGCAGATTTTTAAGCACTCCAGAAATTTGGTATAGTTTATATCTGATCATTTTGTACTCTTTTGGAAATTCGTTATGCATTTATTTCTCTAAGTATTTGTCATAAGAATATTCAAAGCTTCGCCTTAGTAAAGTAGCAAGAAGTCTCGCGTAGTCGGTTCACCGAATACGAGATATCTCGTTATCCATACGGAATGTGTTAAAATCTATAGTTCATGAGCAGAATCACCATAGCAGTTAAAATCAAAAAGTACAAAAGAACAAGAAACTTGTTAAACTCAAAGCAGCTATTTGCGACTCGAAGTTAAAAGAAGCAGACCTATTTCCCGATTCCAAGCCCTCGTCATTCTTCGCAGTCGGTTGATGGACGAATTTTTTTCGCACAGTTAGAAAAGGCAAAGCATTTAAATTTTCCCAGCGATAAGTGGCGCCTCTTACAAATGCATACGCAATGGTAAACACATATGGGTGCGTGGGTGCGTGCGTGCCTGAGTGCATAGAGGAACGTGTTGCGGGTTCACGCCGCGGAACCATTCGGAGAATGTGCTCGGGCAGAACGAGGCGAACAGGATTTGGACGCCATTACCACGGACATTGTCCAGCGGAAATCATTAAACTAAAATCTAACTACAGGCTAATATAGCAAACCTGGTGCCTATTCTGAAAGCTTTCATGCCACTCGCAATTCACTTCGGTTTAGGTCGCAAGAACGGTACACGGTGAAAGGAGGAACTTTCTACAGAAATGCCTGCGAAATTCCCTAATAGAAGGAGCATACGGATAAAGACGTGTACATTTGCGCCTGTAAACGAAGATATTTCCTGTGAAAATTTCCAAACTATTGACCTTCACGCTGTGCCCTGTTACTTTGCCAAAATGCAAACATGTTTCGTGAAAAAGGCACGTCTGTGAACGATATACGAACCGTTGCAAAAGTAAAGGACATTGGCTTAAAATACATTCCTCTCTTAAATAAATAACATAAAAACCATTTCTAAATTTGCATGGAACAAATATAAAAAAACGCTGCACTTAAAATTTTCTAATTGCCTTCATTCTTCCAAATTCAACACATGGAGATAATAACAAGTTTATCGACGATCCATGTGTAATCGTCTACTAAATAATGTAAAAGAAAATGTATAAATATTCATCGAACAACTAGAAAAATTCACTGTACTTAGAATTTTCTAATTGTCTTCTTTCTTCCAAATTCAACACATGGAGATAATAACAAGTTTATCGACGATCCACGTGTAATCGTCTACTAAATAATGTAAAAGAAAATGTATAAATATTCATCGAACAACTAGAAAAATTCACTGTACTTAGAATTTTCTAATTGTCTTCTTTCTTCCAAATTCAACACATGGAGATAATAACAAGTTTATCGACGATCCATGTGTAATCGTCTACTAAATAATGTAAAAGAAAATGTATAAATATTCATCGAACAACTAGAAAAATTCACTGTACTTAGAATTTTCTAATTGTCTTCATTCTTCCAAATTCAACACATGGAGATAATAACAAGTTTATCGACGATCCATGTGTAATCGTCTACTAAATAATGTAAAAGAAAATGTATAAATATTCATCGAACAACTAGAAAAATTCACTGTACTTAGAATTTTCTAATTGTCTTCTTTCTTCCAAATTCAACACATGGAGATAATAAAAAGTTTATCGACGATCTATGTGTAATGGTCTACTAAATAATATAAAAGAAAATGTGTAAATATTCGTAGAAGAACTAGAAAAATTCACAGTATCTAAAATCTTCTAATTGTTATCTTTCTCCAAAAATAAACACATAGAGATAATAATCAGTTTATTGACCACCTACCTACGATCGTCTACACTCTGAATTAAATGATATAAAAAGATTCATAAATATTCATCAAAGAAGTAGAAAAATTTACTGTACCTAGAATTTTCTGATTGTTTTGTTTCTCCAAAATTCAACGCGTGTAGATAATAACCAGTTTATCGACGACCTACGTACGATCGTCTACACGGTGAAAGTGATCGTCGAAACGAGCAACCCCGCTGCGATGCTGAAGCAGAGTTTAAATAACAATTTCACAGGAGAAAATGAGCCATCAAAAACAATGCGACAGTTAAAAGGTTTAATTCGACTGGTCAAAGGTGGAACCAGAGCGACTCTGTTTGACTGCAGTCCTGCAAGTCGAGGAAAAGCGAGAAGCATAGGGTGCGGAGGTGGAAAGGAGAGAAAGAGAAAAAGAGCAACGGGGTTGAGAGGGTGGTCGAGAGAACCGTGGCAGCCAGAGGATGGAAGGGACGTAGAGAAGGGCAAGCAAGTTGAACCTGTACCTTTCAACCAACGTAGCCGGCCTCCGTGCAAACGTAGATACGCGTGTACTTGTACGTCGGCGAATTATTATGGTAAAACGGGTACGAAAGCACACCCGCCCGACTCCCGATATCCTCCGTTAGCAGTCCGCGTACAAATGTAGCATATGAACCTCCATTTACGTGTATACGAGGACCCACTGATGTGCACATACGTGTTTTCTCGGCTCGGTGTGTATCGTACGAGTAGTTACTGGTCGGAGTAGGAATGTTAATACCACGCCTGTCACCGACAGTGCCAGGTTCGCCAATCCGTCCGCGGAAATTCAGACTTTTCCCTCGACTTGCTCTTTGCAGGAAAATCGAACGGAAATCGTGTTACACTCTAACGCGTGGCGAGATGCTACTGAAGTTGGAAAAAGCTACTTTGAGGATTATGTTTTGGTGTTGATCTGAATTTCGGTTTTAATTGCTGTGGCCATTTCAAGTCGGATGTACGGTATTAGTTGGGTGGAGAATTCTTGAGAGTATTACATTGTTACGTGTTTGATGCTTTTTTGCAGCTACATTATGCATTATATTTAACACTAGAACTACCGGCGTCTAATCGAACATATTTTAAAAAATTAAATAAGTACTTTGAAAAAGGGGAATCAAGCGGCGGAAAATTTGATCTACTGGATGATTTATGTTTATTGGTATAGACGTAGAATATTTATTCTATGACTCTTATATAAACTTGGAGAATTTTTGGAAAAAATTGTGTACCAGTCATTTTGACTGGTTTGGTAGTTCTAGTGTTAAAAATTTATATAAATTTTATGTCGTGCTTAGTAATTCAAATGTTGAGGACGATAGGCCGTAGAATCTCTTGTTCTCCTACTTTTGACAACTGGCATACTATGTAATTTATGATTAGTAATATTAGCAACAAATCTACCGGGATGGATAAATGATTTGACCTGAATTTTATGAAAATGTCTCTGAAATTTTTATCATTGTTTCATCTTTAATTTTCTATGTTTACCTGGAAGACTGTAAGCGATTGAATCGATCAAGTTTTCCACCCCCTGCATTTATTTGATTCAGATATCGTTACTTCACTTTAAATATCTTAACACTTAATTTTCCGAGGATTAATTCAGCATATTTAAAATTGTCAAATATGCCTGCCTGAATTAAATAAATGAAGAGAGTCGAAAACTTGATCCATTAACCGTTTACAGTCTTCAAGATAGATATAGGAAATTCAGAAACAGCGTTAGAAATTTGAGGAACTTTTTCAAAAAATTCATGATAAGTCATTTTGAACACTTTATTAGATCTGTTGTTAAATCAATCGTGAGTAAATATAGCATTAATTATACTGAGTGATGCATTCCTGATAATGTCTCAATTAATAATTTAAGAATAATCTTTCTGAAGTGACAAGCACTTGCATTTCACGTACTAATTGAGATTACAAGAATTAATATCTACCACAGTTTCCTCGAGGGATTATAAGAGACAGAGTTGAAATGTTTCTTTGTAGAAATATATAGCTTAAGTCCTATAATTGTATAATCGACAGTTAACAGTGCAATCGTAGAACACCAGACAGAGAAGATTCGCTTAATTAGAAAACCGAGAAGATTAAAGATATCTGATGGAACGGACCGTACTTATTGTTACGTGGATATCACAGATGAAACTGATACAGACGCCTCCAATTAAAGTTCGCTATTATCGTCGATGAGAAATCGACGAACATCTCCCAAGTTCTTATCGATTATTCTTTTCAAAACTTTATTCACCCATAGCTTTATAAGTGTTTTAAAAACCTATTTTTACTTATTTAACAATAAAAATAAAAATTGTCTAATAAGATACAAAGAATATTATTCAAATTACGTCACATTCCCATAGTTTCATTATTTTCATTAAATATCTTGATTCTTCCGATTATTAAGGAACGGAGTAATTTTCGTAAGTATATTACGAGATTTTGTCTCGCGATAAAAGCGTATGTATTTTCTAATGCACACGTTAGATTGGTTTATACGTCGGTCGTTACGTATCTACAGATCGCACTCCAGTCTGATGGAGTAGGAAGGCGGAAAAGACTCTAGGGAGTCGATACTATCGATTTGGTCGATCTATGGAACCTGGACGCTCACAAATCAACCCCTACACGAGTTTACCTCCGTTTACGCTTCTGTGTATGTTACTAACCGATAACTATTACTTCCCGTTGCTTAAACACATCCAGCTTCGTAGACTTATTCAACGTCAAGTGACCGATTGTTCTGAGCGGTAATAATACTGCTCCTTTCCTTTTTGCATAATTATTCTCCAAGAAGGATGATCACGTTTAACGAACAATGAGGTAATAAGGAGATTCTGTACAACGGACTCTATTAATCGACTTGTTTTTCTCCTTTCATACTTTTACGAAATATTGACTTACTTTTTCTACAACATATTAGGGGGGACCGAAAAGTAATGTAGTTTTTCCAAATATTTTGTTCAAAAACCAACTGATTTTTAACGATAGAGTATTGAAAATTTGCATATTAGATAGCAAAAGGTGCTTCTTAACGAGGATGATTACATCATTCATTAAAAATGGAAACTTGTTATAAATTCATCGCCTTGAATTTAATGCAAAAAGACGACATTACTTTCCGGTATCCCTAATACAAATATTACCAAATAAAATTGTCAATAACAATTACATATTATGCATTACTCCAAAATTCATATTTTTAGAATTCAAGATGCCATAGTCGAGGGAAAAATTCCGAGGAAACTAACACAAAGTAAACTTTCCTTAGGCACTGTAACGTAATAATACGATCATAATAATATCAGAACTCGATGAATTAGAATCGTCACAACATTAAAGGTCGAAGGCCGATCCCGTAACTGTGACATGTGCTCAAAACAAACGCGAGGTAGCGATGAACTGTGAGCAGAGGAAAAAAAAGGAAACTCGTAAAAAAAAAACAGCGCGTTACCGCTGGAAAAGTGGGAGAGTCGAAGGGGGTGGAAAAAAATGTGGGTGGATAGAAGAGAGACAGATAGAAATAGTCGAGCGAAGAAACGTCGACATGAGAGAGAAGAGGGTAGTAACGAAACGACACAACGCACGACTAGCGAAAGCTGCGCAAAAAAAACCGCAACGCGAAACCCGGACGGTCCGCGGAAAAAGGGGCAAAAAACCGGAAAAAAATAGTGGAGCGTATCCCCACCAGTTTTTTCCCTTCCAGCTCGCCACTTCAGAGGGGGGAAATGAAATCGACAGGGCGTCCACCTATCGGTCCGATGGCACGTACACATTCAACCCTCGATCACACGGGGTGGCCGTCTCTCCGGTGCACACAGTGGTGCATCGCTTTGTCCGCGCGTGTGTTGCAACACGTAAAACGAACGCATCCACACGAAGCCAACGGATACAGAGGATCGCACACCCTCGCAACGGGGCATTGTGTGGGCGCGTGTGTTGACTGAGCGTGTGTACGCCGACATAACTAAACAAGCAACAAGTGACCTTAAAATCTGCGAATAAAAATACCGGCCACTGATCGGGTATCGCGCGCAGCTGCAGCTCCACGGGGGTAAAGGGGTTGCCAGAGGTACGTTTCGCTGTGCCAAGGAACCACGAGCAACCCGTTGCTGCATGTAAACACTACGATCACCGTAAAAAAAAAAAAAAAAAAAAAAAAAAAACATTTCTGGCAATGCCAATTCTGTTCTCGTTTTCTATTTCTCCCGTCCCTCCCACCTCACTGGGATTCGTGTTTCTTTTCAGCTTCCTGTCTGTCTATTGCAATTGAAGGAAAGTTTTGCCGACCGTGTATCCTCACGAATCATACCGATTTCAATTAGTAGTATACGATAGGTAGAAAGCATTGTTCGCTGTGAGAAAAACTGTATTGGGATTGTTTCGTTTAACACTTCTGAGTTAGTGGGGATGGGGATGGTTTTTGCGTTGTTTCCTTATCGGTTTTAGATTTGTTTCTACGATTTATAGGGGTGGAATATGGGGATGATTAAAGGAAAAGTGTTGAGTGGAAAGGAGAAAATGGAGAAACAAATGTTGAGGAGATAGAATTTGAGAGTGGGAAGATTACTGGTAAAGGGAGAGGGTTGTAATTATGTTAATATTAGAACAATTGGAATTTTTTGTACAATTTTCATTTGCATTGTTAAACGATAAGGACGAAATAATTTTACGAATGTTACGACACGATGAGGTCTTTGAAAAAAAGCTTCTCGTATTTTAATTGAGAAATGGGTTTGATTATACGGATTATCTTACAGATCGATCGTCCCGGAAATCGAAGATGTAAGCTGTTCCAGAAAAAGGCGAGTTCAGCAGCACTGGTATCAGATTAAAAAGCAACAAGTGACCTTAAAATATATGGAGATAAAAATAGTGATGGCTTATCGAAATATTCGTATAGCACGATGTATCTCAAAGGAAACTAAAATATCATGTGATACGGGTGACCTAAAGTTTTGACCTAACTGAAAATCCAAATGATGGTTACAATAGGAGCGAAGAAGGCAAGCTGGACTGGCGATTTCCTAGAATTCTTAAGCCTTGCTTTGTTGATCATTTCTAAGGTCGCCGACTGTTATGAAAAGTACGACTCTGAGAATATTTACGATTAACGACTTCGAAGGAGACGGCAGCTGAACCAGGCAGTTGAAATCAAAAATATCACTCTTAACCAGTTAACTGTGGCGATTTCTTTTGAGAATGAGAGAGCGATGACGAGTATACTCGTCAATCACAGCTAACTGGTTAAGTAGCAAATGGTAACTAAATTTCCCACATGACGGATATAGTCGTCACGACACGAAATACTATCATTTCTTCATGACGGATATAGTCGTCAAACACAACTGACTGGTTAAATATTAAATTATTATTTCTAATAACACTTGAAGATACTTAAAACGAAATTGTAGCAATTCGAATGGTGGTATTTAAAGCCTGATATTTTTCCTAATTGAAGAGATAGATGCTAAAATAACATGTAAAAGAAAGTATTGATACGTTACAATAGCAAAGTCGAAGGAACATAAAAGCAAAGAGGGAAAAGGGCTTTGATTCAACCCCTTTCTACGTTAGTTCCAATATCAGCCGTCTAAGCAAGAGCTCGCCACTGTCCAGCAACCCTTTCACTAACACGAATCATTCTCAACCCCTTAGTACACACGGATACGACTTCACAGACTCGAGGCGATTTTTCTTTGGAACACCAACACAGTCTCGTGACGTCTCACTACCACAAATACGTGCTCGATGCCAACAGGCATCAGTGGGGTAACGTTTGTCCTCGTTTCGCAAAAGGCAGGGGTGGAAACCCTCTCTTTTCTCGACGATCGCGCATGACCGAAATTGCTTGCGCTCTTTCTCTTGCTATTCTCGTTTAAACAATACCGAATGGACCACTTTTTTCGGGAGATACTTAAAATAACTAAATTATCGCTATAGATTCTTTATTTTCCTACCGAGTCGTGAGAACTTAGATTGGGCATAAATAAATGTACAAACTGAATACGTTAAGGTCAAATGCTGTATACGAAAGTTCCTACTCTTGATACTGTGTAGTTCGCAATTATTTACCTTTCCATGTCTCCAAGGATGTTTACCTTTTGCGTCTCACGTACGTAAGCTACGATCCGTTCTTAATACTAAATGATACGCAATTATATCCTAGCTATTCAATGTCCTCAAAAACATACATGCCCTTTATATCCTTATATAAAAATATAATAAAAATCGTTGTTTTATATTAAACAGTACATAATTCAATGTTAACATTTTTATTTTTCCAAAAATATCTACGTCTTGCCTCTACGTCATCTAACGACAATCGTCGTTGACCTTAAGCGGCACATGGTTGGATGCCAGTCGTTAAATTTGTTCGAAACTATTTACGCCTTATATTTAATAATAAAATATCTAATCTAATGACAAACCTCTTTTGCAGTCTTCTTTCGGTGATTTCCATCGTAGTCCACCGAAGCCTGGATGCGAGGAAGCTCCGTTAAATGAACGTGTACCACCGCTTCGAAAGTTTCGACGTTACACCTGCACGTACAGGTGCACACGTAGAGACGGTAGAGCCAACGTGATAAAGTAGAAAAGCTCTCTGTTCCTCTTCAACCCCTTCTTTCACATCTGTCTGTCCCTCTTTCGGTTCACCGTCGTGAAGCATACGAGCGCGTGGTCAGCTTGCAAGAGCTTTTTAACTGCGTCTCTCTTCCTCCAACGGCGTCTATCCTATCGTTCTCCTTGTTTTCACTCATACCACTCGCGACCGTCGTCCGTCCTTTCCCCACTCGCGTATATACTACGAATGCCATCTCCGTCTTCCGATCGCCGGCCAGTCGAGTGCGTCTCGGATGAGTTCGGGAGTATTCGGTGTCGTTCGTAGCTATCCTTGTTTTACTCACGCGCACGACGTTGCGCACATCTTTCTCGCACGATTTATCCCCTTCTACCATTAGAACCGTCGACGATTCCGTCGCAAGCTTCCACGATCGAGATCCTCCTCGTCGCACAACCTACTCTCTCGCTGATATCGTCTTCCTCTGAAGCTCATTCAGGGACGGCTGCTGTTAAATAGTTACCCTATGCTACGATTTTTCGCAAATTACTTAAAAGACGTTCCAATTCGAACCGTAGCTTCTTCTACTTCTTAAAACCCTACTCCTCCTTCTTATACTTACTTCAAACGCTGTATATTAATTACAAACATCATTAACCATCTACTTAAACATTACAACTCACCTAAGATTCAAGCTACATAAAAAAATCGTTCAAAAGAGCAACAACCCTAATTTCTAACAATAAGTCTCGCAAGTTCCAAAAATCTCTTTAAATACAATCTAATCTACAAAAATTCCAGTCTTAAAATCAAACCATCGCGGGGATTTTGAATAAGTTATCCTCCGCACGAATAGAAAACTATCGTATCGTTAATCGACGTAAAACGGCGTCTCGCATAAATCTTCAATTTTACCGCCCCAGGCAGTAGCTCCCGCGTAGCCAGTGCCAAGGGGCGGTCCTGTTTCTCGTCGTTCTCCTCGTTCTTTCTTTCTCCGGTCATTTATACTCGGTCATAAGCGCATCCTTGTCGGTCCAGCAGTGCCGTCTCGGTTCACTTTTCTCTGTCTTTCCTACAACGATACGTATCCTATCCTATTTCTACCATCGTGCTACATATATAGCACGCTTGGGAAAAGCAGTCGGTGAGCTTTCGAGCCCGAACGAAAGAGGAGCCACCGTCCGGAGCATCGGCGCCCAAGAGGGGCCACCGGCTTGCTGCGGTGCTGGCCGGCGCGCGTGTTTCTCTCCCTTCGGCTTACACAGCATCCGCCGCGGAGCTTCTCCTCTCTCCGCCTACGCGGTGCGAGTGTGCCGTGTGCGCCAGTGCGCCCGCAAGCCCGCAAGTTCGCGCTCCGCCACGCAGCCCAAGCTCTCTCTACCCGCGCGCTGATCGGCCACGTTCGTCAGGCGGGCCCCACGCAAAAAGGCACCGGGGCCGCGCGCGAGAGCCGTGTAAAAAAAGGACGAGAGGAAGGACGCTATTTGTTAGGAAATTTTGGACGGAAAAAAAAAAGTTTTCACGAAAAAAAAAAGAGAAAAATTTGCAAAAAACGAAAGAACGCCGGGGCGGAGGAAAGAGAGATAGTCGACGAAAAAGTTCCATCGAGAGCGAAGAATCGTTCTGTTTTTTTCCCCCCCATTCTTATTATCTTCAACGGGAAAAAGTTGTAATTCGTCGAGAAATCGCCGGGAAAGAGGTGTCGGGTTGAAGACTGAAGACGCGCGCGCGTTTTACGAAATTTCCATTCTTCGTATGGTGTTCCAACGATTGACCGGTATTTTGAGAGCTTGCAGTGTGTGACGAAAAGAAGAAGTATCACGGACCGCTTTCGAGTGTGCCGTTCTGTGAATCCTTTGTACTCTTTCTCGTCCTCGAACACGTCTTCTTGGGATCGGCGTGACATACAGGTGAGTCTTATCCGGAAAGTGTGATTGTTTGGTTTACCTGACAAGTTGTTTCTTTTATGTTTGCTGCTTGTAATGTATTTTGAACGATAAGAGGCACGATGGAGATGTTTATCATTTTAGCAATGATATCAATGTGACCATGTGTTAAGTTACTGCTACCGGTTTTAAAAGTGTTCTATAGAAATTCTTATTCCTTTTGAAAATGAGAGAAGCTCTTATTACCCGCAATCTTTGACATTCATTTAATCTTCATCATGAAAAATCTTGAGCTTTAACATTTTCACGTGGTCCATTTATCTTTTTATGATCAAATCATTTAAAACTGGTTCGAGATACTTCTATGGGAGGGTCTTAATGGAATTATGACATGGTAGGGAAATAATACTTGAATAATCTTAAAAATAACTGCGTACACACCTTCTTCTTAGTCTTAAACTTATAATTTAGCCGGCAATTTATACGTTTCTTCGATCCTTTCAATAATTTCGCAATAACTTGTCCACTCGACTGTGCAATTCTTTCTTCTCGATCGTGAAAATATGCCCTACGTTTTAAGGTGAAGGGCGCATTTTTCATTGGCAATTAAGCAATTTCCTTTCAGTCCGGTTACCTTGTCTGCCATCCACGGATACATTCCCCTTCTCGTAGTTACTTCTCGAGTAAAGACACGTCTCCGAGTGTGCGGCGATTTTTATGGTGATACTGTGCAGTGTTGGTGGTAATGGTGATTTAAACGCGAATATTAAAATATGTACCGAGAACGGCGACCGATTAAAAGTTAATTGACAAACGTTAAATAGTTAATAACCAGTTGACGATGAAACGGTGGAAGTGCTATTCCAAATTGAAAAAGATACCTTAAATATCATGAAAAGTTACAATTTATAAAATTTCTTCTACTAAATAACCTCGGTGTGATAACAATAAATTAATCCAACGTCATTAAATCGAGGGATAAACTTAAACTTCAGTGAAAAAACGCGTGTATCTTAATTGTGCTCTGCTTTCGCGCTCAATTAATTCCAACATCGGGAATAATTATAAAAGATGTTGCAAGAAATATTTGCAAAATCCGAGTGATTCATCTGATGGATAATATTCGGTAATTCTCTTAGAAACAATGGAGGTTCGTTAATGAATATAAATGATTTCAATGATAATAAATAATGACGGGAAAAACAGATTAATACTTTCATCCATTCGCGTCTAAAAATTCCGTGAATTTTGCAAGCAAAATTCTTCTGTTTTATGAATGAACAAAATACAACGATAAATGTAAATTTACTATTTGAGTGAATAATAATGAATTAAAATACGCGAAGAGTGAGGATATTAAACATATAAAAGTTTCAAAGTAGAAACGACCAGGTCTTGTCAGACACAGTAGTAAGTGCATGAAGTGTCTTCCGACGGCTGGCGGCGCAGCTCGAGATGCACTAAATAAAACCAATAGCTTTAAATAATTACTGTAAATTTTCACTCAATTAAATGTTAACTAATCATCATTAAAATAACATAACAAAAATACTCAACTTTAAACACGTGTTGAAAAAAACAGAAACTCTATACTACAACACTCAAAATAGTATAATCTCACGATTAAACGATTCGTTAAATAACAAAATATTAAACGTCAAAAACTCCACTGCGTTTATAATATTAAATAAATCTGATTTTTGAAATTCACATTTAACTCATAAAAATTCCATCCCCCTCGTGAAAATCAACCGACAAACGGAAACTTCACCGAGTTATCAATAAATCTCTGACTTCGACATCCCATAAAATCAACCGCGTTAATTATCCAAAAAGTGTATTCACCCTCTCGATTCTTCATTACCTCGCTAACAAGGCGTACTCCTCATCCAAAAATCAAGAAACACGATAATTTCGACGATATCCCTCGTAATCGTTTCGTTAGCGAAAAACTGAGCATTCTCGCTGGAGGAAAACCACCCCATTCTTACCGCCAGTTCCCGTTTGACTAAAGGGGTTAGGAAATAAGCGTAGAGTTTCGATTCGAAAAATCCAGTAAGACCAGTTCTTCACCCGGTTCGAACGAAGGGGTAGAAAAGAAAGAAACAAGAGAAAGAAAGAAAGAAAACTACTATAGGATAGACAGACGGTAGAGGAAGGGTTGTTGAGAGAATGCACATCAGAGTCGTTTTGTTGTCCAAATACCGCGTGGCAGTTAGTGATTCGATCGATGGCCGCGTATAAACAGCTAATAATCAAACGAATCGTGTCATAAACAATCCCACGGTCGGGGTGGTTGGGGTGGTGGTAAAAGTATAAATGAGTTTCGATTGGTAGTGGGGTTGAGAGCCGGTATATAGGCTGGTGGGGGTGATTGCTTCGAAAAGCGTGAGGAAAAGCACGATTCGAGTCAAAAATTCGATCGGATGATTTTCATGTAACTGACACGGCAATGATTTTCCTCGTTATGTAATTTTATTTATAACTGACAATTCGGGATGGGCGTTAGAAAGACGTTTCGCCAGAGGCGGGAGTGATGGGCGGAAGGTGAATAGGAAACGCTAGATTCGTTGTGATTGATTGATATTACATCGAGCAATATTTGCGTGTACGTATTGACGTGTAATTCCTGTATCATGGCTTGAATTTAGATTGTATGTAGATTTTATTGAAATGTCAGACACAGCGCAACGCATATATGATTAGATCGGGAGTGTCGCTTTTCAAAAGGTAGAAACTAAAATGCTTCGTTAGCATTTCCGTTTCTGTTTCCCCGGGAAAAAGTGGAAAGTACGTTGGGGAAATTGTATGAGGGAGATGTAACGGATTTTTACCGCTGATGGTGCACGACTTTTTTCCGTTATATATTTTTTTTTTAATCTTTCGAATCACGGAAGAAGGAAGTTTGTTATTATTCAGATCGATTTAATAGCATGGTATTGACTTTTATAATCTTTTCTATGACGTACGATCTAATTCTCGGATTATGATGGTTCAATATTTCGAAGATAAAAAAATTACTGATTTTGTGATGAAAGAATTGAAAGGTTTGTCGATATGTTGGTCCATTGCTCAAAATTCTTTGTATAGAAATTACTTTGTAGAAAAATGTAGATTTTCACGGGCAAAAATTTGCTCTTTGAAGTCCAATCGCACTCCAGGTTCCCTCGTTGAAACATACTTTCCATTGACAATCCGGAAACGATAAATTTGTTCCAAAAAAAATACTGTAAATATTCTTTACAAAACAAAAACTAGCAGCAAAATCTTCACAAGCATTACAAAAAGATTACCACGTCAAGTTACATCATGTCGCCTCGATCTCACGTTGTAGCTTCTCCCCGCACGAAAGTAGTTTCAGTAAAAAGTGATCCCTCGATCGTCCCGTGAAACTCCTTTCCTCACTGTCGGGAGTCTTTCGTATCTCATTTTCAAACCTCCCGCACAAACTCCACAGAATCCTCACCCTGTCCGTTACCTCGACCCTTAAAAATCCGCAAACTTTCCCGTTCTTCAAACACACCTCTAAAGTGCCTCGAAAAACGAATCCCCAGGAAAAAAAAACCCTAAATACCACGAAACCCTGGAACCGCCAAGTCCGGTCAGAAAGAAACGGGGGCGAAAGTGATCTTGCCGGTCACGTCACACCGGCGCGTCGCCAGGGCAGTATGTGTACTCGTCAAAGATCGATGTGCCTGAAAAAGTCCAAAAAAAAAAAAACACTGACAACAATATATACCGACCCCGTGAAAAAGCACGAGGTCGCTCCCGTTGTTGTCGTCTCCCGCTGGTGGGAGTCTGGCTGGTAGGGGTGGGGAATATGTGTGTTCCGAGGGTGAACGGTATGATAACGTCGAACAAGTCGACACGCGATGTATCGGTCGGCGAAGAGAGGAAAAAAGAGGATGATGGGACGAGGGAGGACGGTGAAGGATGAGGGGGAGGGGGTGGGATTGAAGGTTGCCCCCGAAAGAATCGAAAGTCCCGTCGAGCGCGGTCGTGGGAGCGGAGAAGAGAGTCGAGCGAGAAGGAGAAAGAGTAGGAGAAGGCGAAAGGGGTTGGGGGTGAGTAGCGGTTGCTTGCAAGGGTTAGCAGAGCGAAAGAGGGAGCAAAGGAGAAGGAGAACGTACAGAAGAGAGAGGGTCAAATAGAGAGAGAGAAGCTGAGAGAATAGGAAGAAGGGGTAGGTTGATATCGCGAGAAGAGAAGGGGATGGTCGCGAAGCAAGGTGGGGTAAAAGGAAAAGTCCGAGGACGATGGTAGGGGGCAGGAGGCGAGGGTGAGTGGGTTAACTGCAAAACCCGATCGTCCGTGTTTTTATCTTAAGACGAGTCTCCGAGTAGAAGCCGCGTAGGAGACGAGAAGAAGGGGAATTCTCCGGAGTCCTGGAAGGGGTTTCTCGACGCCGGAGTCCGGCTGGAGGGGTAGAAACGACAGCGGCGGCGGCGTCGGCGGCGGCGGCGGTGGCGTGCATCGCGGGGTATAGGGGTTTCTGGTGGTGGCAGTACCGGACCGACTGGGGGTGGGTGGGGGGTGGTAGTCTCGCTCCTACGGAACGTTTGGTGGGGATAAGACTACCCTCGGAGGCAGGAGTGCGTTTGCGCCGCCGCCGTGGAGGTGGCATCGGGTGCTAAGGGTTGCTTATTCGCCCCAGTCCCTGGCGGGAGAGGGGTGGACTCTCTCTCGCCCGCTCACGACGGGGGTGGGGAACCCCTCGTCCCCGACTGCAGGGTTAGGGTGGTCTTTAGGTCTGTCAGTAGCAAAGCGGCGGCCTCATCATACGGAGCTGCCGGGGCTGACCAGCCAGGCCGAAATCACTTAAGACGCGTACACCTTGTAATATAACCACCGCTACAGGCGCGCGCGCGCTCCGCGTCGCCCGCACCTACACCCACACGCTTACACACACGTATACCTACACCGACACACATACCTGTACACATACAAGTACACACAGTCAGGTAGTATACACGACCGACCGTACACACGATAAACGCGCGCGCACGACCGATTCTATATGTATATAAATCTACGTACATACATACATACATACATACATACGTACGTACACGCACCGATATATTCCTATTGACATACGCACAGCTGCGAAACATCGAAGCCGATCCACACACTGATCCACACACGGCTGTGCTGACACGCGGCCACGCAGTGATACATGCACGCGCACACTGCCGCGTACAACCGCCAAGGATACAACTATAAACCGGTGCGCGTATACACCTACGCCCTAAGGACACGAAGGAGCTAACGACGTGCAAAGACGGCGTATGGTGAATTTTGGTGCACGAGAGTTAGTCGAAGAGAGAGGTGCGTGAGGTGAGGTTACGCGGAACCTCCTACCTGCTGGTGGTTGACGCGCGAACGCAGAAAGACGGTGCTCCTCGACGGTGTTGGACGTGAGACGGAGGAGAGTATCAACGAAGGTGCATTGTCGTCTTTCTTCGTCATGACGACGAACACTCAAGGATGACAGTGTGACATTGACGCGACATCGTTGTCGTTGGACAATGATCGGGATTATTTAAAATAAAATAAGAAAAAAAGGAAAGAGACATGAACTCGGACAAACGCTACGGTGTAGATCGAATACAGTGTTCAAGGACATTCCGAGGATCCTACCGGCAGTAGAACGGGTTGCTTCTTGGTCGCGTCGGTCCAGTGCTTCGTCGACCTTCGACCGAGACTGTTGTGTTCCTACGTAACCACCTCTTGTGCGATTAAGCCAGCAACTGTTTGCCATTGAGAGCGTGTTACTGCGTCGTGACTCAGTGTGACACGTGTTTATTTTTTCCTCGGAATAACGTGGCTGCGACGAGAACAAGGTAATAACTCGTGACGTCTCTGTTAAGACGTGTTCACCGATTGCCCCGTTCCTAACAATAAGTGTATCTTCGTGACGATTGTCTTTCCTTGGATTCGGGTCGTCGTTTTCTACTTCGAATCGACTTGAAACGTTCGCCACAGAAAAGGGGATGTAGTAGTTCATATTTCTCGCGAATCACTGCTTGTATTCTTTCGTGAAAAGGAAACGTCGTCGAGACTCGGCCGTACTTGTTTCCTTCCGTGAAATTCGACGCTTTTATTCTATGGGAGTCACGCGAACGGAACATCCCTCGACTTCGAAGAAGTTTGTGGTCGAATTGGAGAAGTTACGGTATCCGTTGAATTTCTTAAGAAACAAAATTTCACCGTGATATTACAACAGATGGAAAAGTTTTGCGTTGAAATTTTATCTATTATCACAAAGTGTGAGTAGATTTCTCTTTAGTGGAAAAGCTTATCTACCAACAAGACATTCGTCCCTTGAATTGTTCTAAGGACGAATTAAAAAGGTGAACTTTTAATAGTAGATAAAATTCAAGGAAGAACTTTAGCAGCAAGTATCGCCGAGTCTTCTGAAAAATGTTATCCATCGAAATTCACTGGTAAAAGCATGTCAATTGTGAATTGCTATTCTCTACCGGTTACAGAATGTAATTTTAATGAGATTGCCCCGGCGTGCGGTACGAAACTATAATTCGCGTGTGGTCGCGTGTTGATTTTCGAACCGAACGAACACACACCCGGTCCTGTTAATAAAAAAAAAATGTGTTCTCGTCCGACAACACTGAAAAGAGCAACGGTTCGTATTATTCGATGGTGTTTAATTGAGATTTAATTGACCCCTCCATTATTCATCGCGATTGTCAATGCGCGGTTTATGCGGTGTGTGCAGCCAGTGTTTCACTTTCATTACCTCATATCCTTGTTACGAAATACAGTTTATATTTTCTGTGTTGTGTTGCATTTTATTTTCTTTATCATTTCCTATGTTTTTCCCATAAGATGGTCTTGCAAGTTCTCGTGAAAATTCAACATCATTTTAACAATATCTCCAATCCCTCCTTTTAACTCTCCTTTCTTTTAACAAAAGACATTTACTTAAATAATAACTTAACACTTCGAACAAAAGAAAAATAGAATTTTCAAGACCATCTTTTCATACATCCTTATTTTTCACATTTTAATTATATTTTATATTAATTTACATAATGATATTTATTTATTAAATAATTTACAAGGTCGAATAGACAGGGACAACCCAACGTTAAAAATACCCCAGTGGATGAGCGATCAACGATAACAATTTATCTCCACGAAACGAAGTGTACTACACCGAGAGGAATAAGTACGCGTGACATTTCGAAAGTCATTTTAATTCCATTTCGTTATTCCGCGTTCCCTCCGTCGGAAATCCTTCACGTCAGATTGCAGTCTCGGCATCGGATTTTATTGCCACTCTGTTTTCGTCCGTCGCCAAGTGGATCGCGCTAAACACCCGATAATGCATGAGAATTGCTCTTCGCTAATAGAGCTTGGTATTTTTCTCTTCGTCAGAAACCCTCTACGATCGTTTTCGTTCTTTCCGTCGCTCTTTCCCCCGTTTCTTTCTTTGCCGCTTTTAATTATTCACAGGTATCGTTTAAAAGTTCGCGAACCGTTTGAAACACGTATGTCGGATGAAATTAACTGTACGAAATGCTCGAGACAAGTCGAGAAGACAGCTTCATTCTGATGATCCACGGTTAAATAAATATCACGTTTCATCGTTGTAATTCGGGATCTTGTTAACGGTTAGTCATTCCGAATTATTTTCGTCACTTTATGTATCAACGATAAATAGTTCCCAGTGGGATTTCAAGCGCCTTCTGTCTTTCATCGCTGTAGATAGGTTCGCCTTAGTAGTAACAGTCGTGTCAAGTCAGACAAGTTATAGTCTGACAACTCGCGCTTACTTAGCGCCGGTAATGAACTGCACCGAGTACGGTAATAAAGTTTCGCCGAAGAGAAATTAC
Organism: Cerceris rybyensis; assembly: GCA_910591515.1. NCBI lineage: Eukaryota > Metazoa > Arthropoda > Insecta > Hymenoptera > Crabronidae > Cerceris > Cerceris rybyensis. Next base: position 11,679,590 of record OU342797.1, on the reverse strand, counting down.
AGTTATTCTGATCAATAGTTCGACTTATATTTTGCAAATAAGCAACCTTTAGATTTCTAGCGAAGTAAATTGACAAGTCTTCTTTCGACTTTAGTCGAAAGAACTTAAAAAATGTGAAAACGTCGTATTGTATTTCTAGTTTCGACCATTGATTTGACGAAAGCTTCAGAACATTTTCTATGTTTATGGATTTTTTCATTTTTCCACATTTTTGTACGTTCAATTTGACAATGACAAAATGACGCAGAATTTGACAAAGGATGGTATCAAATAGTATCGCTTTAGGTATTCTATTTTGAAGAAACAAATTGCACTTTGTTGTAATAGAGAAAAAGTCATACGTTTTGGAGTTTATAGTATTTTGTCGAGTTTATATAGTTATTTTTTTTTAAATCTATAAAATTGACACTATGTTGAAGAAAAAAAGTCACCCACCCCCACAAACTTACTCAAAATTTAACCACATAATTTTCCCTACAATTCCACCATCTCGTAATTTTTAATTCCGTCGTGAAAATCAACCACCCCCTTGACAGTCCTATTGAACTTCCAAAAATTTCGACCCCCGTTAAAAAAATTCGCAAAAAGTGGTTTGAGAGTAAAAATCATCGGTCTTTTCTCCGTTAATTCTTTGATTCGTAAGGGGCCTTTGACCTATAATCAGCGAACGTGTCGAACAATACGGGGCAGCTGTCACTGTCCCTGTCTCTGTCGCTGTCGGCCGTTATCAACATCTGCCTCGTAAAGCAGAGCGGTCGGCGTGTGCATATACACGCATCCTCACACACGGACACCGTTGAAGCCACCATAATCTACGACAGCTTCGAATTCAGAGTTTCACGCTTATCGCGAGCACTCCTTCCAATATTTGTTCTCGGCGAAAGGGGGATCGAGTGACTTTTATCAAATGGATGTATTGTCATCGAAAGAATGGACTTGGCTTTCCCACACGGGATCCGCGCTCCTTAACCGTTTTACGATAGCTCTGTTCGTCGCCGATAGCGGGACGTTGTTGTTCTGCATTTTGGCTTTTATTGATATCGTTATTTCGTCTAAGAGTGATTTTCAGCACATAAAAATTCCCAATCATTGATGATCTGATGAGTTCAAGGATAATTTGGGAAAATTTTTAGCGAGATAAAGGGGATTTTTATATTTAATACTTTTTCATACTTTGAACATGGACACAGCAATTAGGATTTCTGACAGTGGAATGGCTCAATGCAAAAATGCTTACACTGTAAATTGTAAGAAAACTGGGGTTTTATTAGTTTCAATGTGAATGATTGAATATTGCAGAAAAAAACTCAAAAGCCAGAATGATTTTGCGATTTTTTAGTGATCAAGTTTGGAACCGATGATCAAATTGTTTTTACTTCTTTTTTTCTCAAACAGAAAGTTGAAGTGATTTTTAAAAAAAGTTAGTCTTTTGATGTGTAACAAATTGTCCGTTATTTTTGTTATTTATAATCAGATTTGTCGTTTTCAATCGTCCTATTTTGAAATCGATAAGGTGAAATTAGAACGGGAATTGATGTTTTGAAACAAATACATGGTATCAGTAAACCGCTATTGAGATTGCTTGAATCGCAATTTTTGACAGATTCGGGAAAAAAATTCTTGTAGAATTGCAACTACCCCGCGAGTTCTCGCTGCTTAGCATTAAACGAAGGAGAATAGGGAAGATGGGCTTACTTGTCTGACAGTTTGATCGTTCGGAATTAAACTTCGTGTCTCCATTACCTACGATCTTATTGTTGGCTCTCCTCGCCTCGTACTTCGGTTCTTAATTAATTTTCCTAAAACCAATTTGCCACGGGGATAAGGTTAAATCTCCATGGTGCAGAATCTCGCTGCTTTTTCTCAGTGAACGCTGCAAGTTCGTCGGTAAACGACAGGCAACGTCGGGCAAGTATAAACTTATTATTTCGATGAAATCTCCGAGTCTCGCCATTACGAATTCCATGGGGCCCGTCGCGTTACAAACTTCCCATCCACTTTCATCGCAAAACTTGAACCGTCGGTGCTCGGTTTTCGAGCAAACTTTCTGATACGTTTGCAGAAACGACGGAGGATTGTCAGGTGTGATTAGCGTTGGAACATTCTCGTATTTCGATTATAAGAACAAGCCTGGGATTTCGCATTTATAAGTAAATTGCAATATCGAATTACCCGAAGCAAGGCACCTATCATAAAATAAATTCAGTACAGTAGTTTTCGTATTACTCGATTTGCAAAAAAATTCCAAGTATTTCTAAAACTACATGCCATTTGTTAAACTATTGCAATTTCCTCGCTAAAAATATTGACTGCGTGTAAAATAACGAAATCTTTTAGTTGTTTACTTAAGTGGACTTAGTTTAGTTAAATAGTGTTAGTTTCTCTATTCTTGCACCATCCCCATTTTCACATAAAACATTCTATAGTGTCATTCGTCAAAGTTGTAATTTCCTTGATGAAAACGTTGATTAAATTTAAAACAATGAAAAGTTCCTCTATTCTTGCAACATCCTTATTTTACCATAAAACATTCTACACTATCATTCTATAGTGTTGCTCGTCAAAGTGTTGTAATATTCTCGGTTTTATTTTTAAAAAATATATAGTTAGCAAATACTACCCTTCATATTTTCAAAAATGAATCTTCAATGTATATAATTTCTCATTCGGACAAAAAAAAATGTCAAAAATAATTTCTCCCTGCCTTTGAGTAGTTTTAAAAAGCATCAGAAGTTTCGTTATTTCCCGATTTTGCATAGTTCCTCCTAATCATAGGGGTCGTTATCTCAATGAAGATCGAAAGATTAGGCTTCCTTCCAAATGCGCTCTCGTTGCATCGCTTGGGAACGTAAGCTTTTAGAGTTGTTATCGTGGGTTATGTCTTGGCAACTGTTGAAAATAGCGCTTAGGTAGGCATTCCCAAATGGCGGCCGTTGTCAGGATTTGCTAAGTTTTCGACTGGCGCACCGTGACGCATCTTAACGTGTCCTCGTCATCCACGTCGTCACCGTCGCGGCTGGCTTTATGCGATGCGAGACCAAAGTTTCGGCGTATTGTCGGCCCTAATTTCGCGAGACGTGAACGAACGAGAACTACCACTTCAAGTTGCATGCAAATCAAACATATTAAAAGACGAACAACTTGATTCATGGAAAACATGAAAGCTCTCCGAATTCCACACAATTAAAATCATATTTCTACTGTGCTTTAGAAAATATATAAAATCCAAACACTTCGAAATTTCAAACTAAGAATTATTTGCTTCACTATGCTTTTGACAGTTACACAACTTTTATTTTACTATGTTTTTGATTAGGTTTTGCATTTAAACGTAGTCTTCGTCGTTCTGTAATCACCTGAATTAATTTGAGATATTAAAAATACTGATACTTTAACACTAGATCTACCAAAGTTGCCAAAACGACTTGTCCCGAATTTTTTGAAAATTTACCTAACATTTCTAACGCTGTTTCTTTTTCAATTTTCTATTTCTATCTTGAAGACCGTAAGTGATTGAATCGATAAAGTTTTTTGCCCGTTCATTGATTTGATTCGGAGATATTTATTTGTCAATTTTAAATATATTGAATTAATCGCTGGTAAATCTAGTATTAATTTAAAAAGAAAAGAACTTTCACCGTTTTCACGACAACTACATAATTTTCCTAAATTATTCCAAGTTGCGAAGTTTCTGCATAAAACCAATCCCCTTTGCTTCTTAACCCCACAAATCCAATAAATCTATAACCAAGCTATATAATTCCCACAAAATAAAAGTAACTCCCCAGATCATTTAGAAACTACACAATATTACTAATAAGACTTCCAGTAGAAAAAGCATTCTCACATGAGAGTAGTCTTCGTTTCCATTAAACCTCAAAGCTTCCGTGCACAGTTCATTCGGCGTTGATCAAGTGAAAGAGTCACGGGGCAATTAAAACAGTAAATCGCTGCACGATAATGGACTTTATTGCCGATCAATAAGCAACTCACATTGAAGATTTATCCAACGACCCAAACGACCGGCCATTACGCTTCCTTTTTTCCCCTCTCCTCTTCCATTCTCGCGAGGGAAACGAGTCGTCGTAGCTGTTGAAACAAATAATACCAACCAGTAATGCAAACGCATTGTCTCGTTGGTCGACATTCGTACGGCATAGCCGTGAAAATGAAAACGAGGCAATAAAAGTACGTGAGAGTAAAGGGCAAAACTCCCCCTTTCTATGTTTTCGAAAGATTTGGGGCTACATGGGATAGACTTTTACGACCCTTCGCGAAGGAACGGTTCCTTCGCCGTGCGGACGGTGCTCCTCCTAAGCTCGTTGAAACAAATGTAGCCGAATGCCGGCCTATTTGCATACTCATTGTTCTGTAAGTGCTTCACCCTAACGTCGGTGGTTGGCTGGTCGCATGGAGAAACAGGATACGATGGTGTGAGAGCTCGAAAGCGGAACGAAAATTGGGAGCAAGTGACAACGGACCTCGGTATGATTGTCGCGGGATGGGAATTTTTCCTATTTCTCTTCCTGGGAATATTGTTGATGAATCGTTATGTTGATTATGATTTCTTAAAAAATGTTGAAATTTTAATGTTCTACAACAGACTTTTTTTTGTCGTGATTGAAAATTAGTTACACAACGGCATGTCGATAAGGCTTTGATTAGGGTGAGAGCTTAGAACGATTAAAATGTAGCGGTTTGGAAAGTTGAAAGAGTGAGTTTTCATAGTTTCTTTTTGGGAAAATGTTTTTTCCTGGTAATTAATTGCAATGAAGGTTTATGAGTTTCAGAAATTAAATTGTAATAGATTAGAAAGTTGAAAATGTGATTTTAATTAATAGAGAGAGAGAGAGAGAAGTATCTTGTGATTTATCAAACTCACAAGAATTTGAAAAAGGTTACGTTAATTTGGCACCGTGAATAGAATCATTTTCATACGTCTTTCTTTATAATTGCGAGATTACATAATAGTACAGTCGTAGTAGTAGTATTATTTGATAGTATTTGTAACAGAAATATATTTCTATTGCGGTATTTTTTTTCTTATTTTTGGAACTCGTTTTATCAAATAACCAAGGGATTCCCCGTTAGAACTCTCTTGTTTCTTGTCAAAGCTGATAAAATCTTCGACGAGAAACCGCAAATGAGATTGGAGGAATAGAGACAGGAAATACATCATCATCCCGAGGATTTTTGCAATAGTCACTGCGGTAAGATGTGTTTGCGAAATGCCATTGCAATAAAAGTATTTTAACCGCATTTAACGCGATACCAGCCGTTGGAAAGCTATGTGCGTTAGGAAATCACGCTTATCAATGCACTCGCCGCTTCTAACATCCGTCAACAATTCGAACTAAAATTCCCCGTTCTTCGGATCCCAACCTCATTTCCACGATATTTCAAGATCAAGACACTCAAATACATAAGTCTGCAGCCCACAAAGAAATAAACTAAATTAAACAATTAGACAAATATAAATAAACTTCACATTTTCTAACACTTCAAATATCTCTTACAAAGAAAAATCATACTTTCAAAATCGGCATTAAGCCCTTAGCCTACAACAACGTGTGACACTCGTAGCGCGGAAAATGGAATAGGAGAGCTTCGAAATTATTAAATTGAACATATCAGCCAGTCTCAAAACGGTTTCATTGTTTCTATACTATTAATATTACGTTCAGTTATACGAAATATTAGAAATCAGTGAAAAATTTTGTTTTCAGGAATTAATTTTGAGTCCTTCCGCGTCAGAAAAGAAGTCGTAAGGGGTTAAAATCATCCCCACCATCCGCCAAATAAAGTCCCATAAAAATTCAAGCCCCCACATTCCTTTCAATACATTAGGGGGGCCGGGAAGTATCATCCCTTTCTTGCATTAACTTCAACCTAGTAAATTTGCAACAAGTGTCTATTTTTTATGAATATTGGACTCACCCTCGTTATCATTAACCTTTTATCATGCAATGTGTAACTTTTTAATGACGAATCGATAAAAATCAATCAATTTTTGAGAAAAATATCCGAAAGAACGACATTAGTTTCCAGTCCCTCTAATAAAATCCACCGTTCCAAAAATCACTCCAAATCGTCTCCACCCTAATCATCATCTACAAAATCTCCCATCAACGTGTCATCCTCGTCAAACTCTCGACTCTTCGTCTTCCACCGTATCTTCAATTATCTTTTCGCGGATAAAAAAAAAAGCTTGTCTCACCGTCAGCGATAAGTGATAGCCGAAAATGTGGAACTCGTTGCAATTAATAATATCGGTAATTGGTGTACGCGTGCCGCGTGCCGCTGAACTTCAAAGGTCAACGCCTGCCAGCGAGTTTAATTAACGCAATCAAATGAAAATATTCATGCGCCTGGCCGCGTGTGCGTGAACGCTCTCCCACATATGGATGTGTGAACGTATTCTCGTATAGGTTGGTATGTACACGTACCTCCCGTGTATACTCGGGGCGCGCGTCGTTGTGCTGACGCCAGCCGCGAACTCATTATGCAAAAGTTCGTTGCGTCCCCGCAATTTCAATATTCGTTCAATCCCCGAAAGGCTTGCCCGTTAAATCACGTGGCATTGACCCAGATTGTACGATTTCGAGTCCGATTTAGCGATGCGACCGGTGTCTCTCGATATCAGGAAACACTCCGGCGGCTCGAGTGCATACCTGTCTTGCTGCAATTAAATTTAAATTGGCGATGCACTTCGTTCGAGCCTCTTCGCTTTTATAGTTTCTTTTTTCTTGCACTTTTTTCGGCCATGATCTCCCTCTTCTTCAACTCGTGCGGGATAATTTACTTCGAGTTTAATTGAACGTGTTTGGATTAATGTCCTTTTTTTTATTGACGATTAGAGTGTATGGAGTTAATTATTAGTCTCTATTGATGCTTCAGGATCATCGAACACCAAGAATCATACGATGATCTATCATGAAGTTTATTTTCTTGGTTGTACGAATACTTTGTATGTCCTTTACGACTGGAAAGGTCGTATTTTATGACCAAGCGGGTGTAGATGGTACTAGGTAGTTATCTACGAGGAAGGATGCTAGAACATTTGATTGCCGCGATATCAGTACTTAGAAAGGAATTTCACGGTTCGAGGAAAATAGATATACGAATGAAACGTGATAATATGTCTTAATAGCTCATTCCATTTGATATTTCAGATTTATCAGTTAATATATCGTAACCCCTCCAATTAAGAACTTGAAGTCACAGAAAAATGATCATGGCGAGTAGACTTGGGACAAGTCTCCGAAAGAATCATCTGAAGATTTGATTTCTGACCAACTAATTAGTTATTGCTTTTAATTCTATATCCACCACAGTCACAGTTTTCTTTCGATAACGTTCCAACTTATCGCGTGCAATCGTGCCAACCGTACTCGATGCGATGCCAGATATTATCTCGTCCCGGAAGTCGTGCAGCTTTCTGTCGTTAGCTCAGTAGCAATTGGTGTCCTTCGTCACCCCCTGCAATTGTCTCGAGGATGCGAGCGGATTCTCGCACGGTAATTGCGAATCGACGTGTCGCGTTAATGCGTCAGAGTAGCGCGTCATATATCTAGCCGTTTCTATCTGACATTAAAGTGCTCGTTCTTTGGAGGCGTGGGAAAGCACGTTCTCGGTAGACTGCCCTTTGTTTGAGCAACAAGAAAAACATCGACTTGACAATAAACGTGGAGAAGAGTTTACGTCAAGATCGTATTAATAACGATGTCTATGAGACCAACAGGAGAGTCGATAAGGAGGACGATTCGCGTGGAAGTAAATGGAGTAAATAAAAGAAGCTGCGTGAAATCTGTCTAGAAATGGAATTTAATTGAAATTAACCCTTATCGGTCGCTAGCTTTCTATATATGATTTCCACTAGGTTGCAGCTGATTTCGGTAAATATGCGAAAAATTTTGTGTATTATAAGAGTAACATTTTTGATGGAAATTATTTGTTTCTTGAAGGAGCATTATAAATAATTTAGTATCAAATAATTCTTTGTATTTTGTTAACGAATAATATTTTTTGATACAACATCCAACATGAAGGAATAGCTTTTTTTTGCTCGTTTCACAGAAGGATATTGTTATTTTTCTTATTCTAATGAAATTATTTCATTCATTATTTTGGCCTAATATAAACTACAGAAGGCGTTGACATTTTACTGGAGATGTTAATTGCTCCGTTCCTGATTGATAAGATAGTGGCGCCGAATTTTAGAGATAGCGAATTTCGACAGAGTTCACCTTTTCTGTCACCTCCCACGTGACATACGACCGCCTCGCCAAAGTAGTGTTGTCACTTGAGAGATGACTTACGACCGTTAAGGGTTAAATCCATTTAGGGAAGATTCTGAATTCAGAATACTACCGTGTTCAATAATTTCTTTGTCGACTGTATTCGAAGAGTCTATTAGAAGAGAATTTTGAAGTAATTTACTCTTCTTCGGAGTCATCAAAATATTTTCACCACAGTGAGAATATGTAATTTCTTATATTACTAACTGAAGGTATCATATCATGTTGTCCCATGGTTTAACCCCTTAGCCTACAACGTGTGACACTCGTGACGCGATAAACGGCACAGGAAATTTTGAAGTCTTTCAAAAACTATTAAACTGAAAATATCATTTAGTCACGTAACGGTCAATTATTTCTGTACTATTAATACAGCGTTAAGTTAGATGAATTATCAGAAATCAGTGAGAAATTTTGATTTCAGGAATTAATTTTGAGTTATTGCGCTCGCAGTCACAAAAAAAATCATAGTGCAAGGGGTTAAGTCGGCATGCTTGAATGTTCCTTTCGAAAAAGTACCATCACTAATTCACAACCGGTCAAAAGGTCTGCTACAGTAGGAACAAACATCCAAAAAGTGTCTGCACAGTTAGCGTTAAATTAACCAAAACGACACAATAAACATTACAGTATAAATAGAGCCAGAAATTCCACTCTTTTCTATCGCACCCACAAAGGAACAACATATACCATCAACCCCCAAAATTCTCAGTATCTCACACTCATCATCCCCCATCTCAAAAATTAGCACGACCCAACCCTCGTAGCGACCTCCAAAAAAAATCCGCATTCCTCTCGCGTTTCTTCTCAAACCCTCTTCCAGTGTTTCGTCAGCCAGGAACTAAATTCGCGTGCCCGCTTATAACATGCAGCATCACAAACTCGAACATCCACCGAGACGATTCGCGCGTAGTCGTGAATTCGCGGATACATGTATTCTGTACTCGCACGATTCTCGAACGAACACTGTTTTATAAAGTCAGCATGCATTCGACGAATGGGGCGTGTTTCACGTATGTACACACGTTCATTCTCATGTATACGTTCATAGTAGACACGTGAGGGTAAAGGATGTACACGCGAGCAACGACGTGGCTCGAAAAGGAGTGCAGTCCGCACCGAGATGCATACTAATTAAGCGGCATCATTGTTTCGTCCGTTGTACGAAGACATGCTAATTACATCCCGAAGAAGAAGTCTTTTTTCGCCCCATAGACTTGGTCGTGAATGAAGCGCGAATCTCGCGCCCGCTTTCTTTCCTCGAATGAAAGGATTTCTCCGGTTTCTCTCACGTGTTCTCCTCCTGTGGATCATCCGTGTATGCGGACATACCAATACTCTTCTCTCTCGTTCTCCACGTACGTGTACTTCGTACTTGGTGGTCCGACCCTACCTTGCTATTGTACCTCACGTGCATGAAACGGTTCTTTTTAAAAAACTACTCGTTTGTCCCTCCTTCTGGGTGCCCTCATCGCTCTTCGAGTCTCTCGCCAAGCCCGGTTCGGTTATCGCTCGGAAACGCCCGTCGTTTGTTTCGTCTCTGCGTATCGCTCTTGTTTCGCTTATAATTAGTAATTAAAGTTCGATAATCAGTTTAATTTATTGAGCATTCGTATTTCGTTTGGCTGTCTGCTCATTTAATATATATTTATAACGTTGGTGTTGTTGTTGTTGTTGCTTTTGTTATTATTATTTCGTATAAATATTTGTGGATTTTAACGAAGTGCACCGGCGGAATGCCAGCGTGAATTGCATAATGCCGATTGTGAATGGGAAGCGCGGGGGGATTTTAATAGAAATTACTCGAAAACGATTAAAATTGCCATTTTGGAGAATTAAAATTAATTTATGCTCGACAGTGAAATATATTCTTCGATAAAAACGATACTGTTGTTATTATCATTATTATTGTCATTGTTATCGTTGTTATGAATTTCGATATCGTTTGCTCTTGACCTTGTTTCATTGAAATATTATAAAATGGAGATAGATATCATTTTTGGACCGGTGTGGGTGTAATTTTCACGAACGTCGAGGGATTCATTTTATCATTACATTTTCTTCTTGTCTTTCAGATTGACGAATGACGCCGTAGTAGAGGGCTGGTTGGTGCGCGGATACCGGGACACAAGAGGTAAGTTTAATTATCACAGAATTTCAAATATTTCTTCTAATTTTACCATCGGAAGCGAAATTGTCAAATTAACTGAAAAATCTTCGTTCAAACTTATCGCAATTCCACGATGTTCTATATGCAATCAAGAATTCTTCTAATTTCAAATATTTTTATAATATTACTCTCAGAAGAGAAATTGTCAAATTAACTGAAAAATATCTGTTCAAACTTATCGAAAGTTCCACGATGTTTAAATGAACTCAAGAATTACCCAATCCTGAAATTCTTCTAATTTTAAATATTTTTCTAATTTTACTCTCAGAAAAGAAATTGTCAAATTAACTGAAAAATCTCTGTTCAAACTTATCGAAATTCCACGATGTTTTAAATGAACTAAAAAATTACCCAATTCTAAAATTGTTCTTATTTTAAATATCGTTCTAATTTTATTATCAGAAGCAAAACTGTCAAATTGGAAAATCTACGTACATGTCTCAATTAATTAATGCAACTTATCGAAATTCTACGATGTTCTAAATGAACTCAAGAATTATCGGATCCTAAAATTCTTGTCATTTAATTCGCACGTGCCTCAGAGTACACCTTGCACCAGCGGAAGTAATCGAAAACGCGCTTCCCGTGGCAGTAGCGGGTGCAAATTTCCGTGCGTGTAACAAGTGTGAAATTAAACGCGCGTAAAATGCACCGAAAATGAATGCATATTGATTATGGTGACTGTGAAGAAACACGAGAGAGAAAGAGAAACAGAAAGGTATAGAGACAGAGAAAGAGAGAGAAGGGTAGTATTTATATTCCATGAAATATGTATCGCATCGGCACGCAGGTTCCTCGCCGGCGAGAAAACGCGACACACACGTGAAAAGAGATTCGCTGACGGCGTTGCCGGATAAAAGCTGCCAGTATACGTTCGAAAGGTTTTATTCAGTCTAGGTATTTTAATTCTTTATCTCCTCTGTTCTTTTCAACTTCGGTTCGCCACTTTCTAGATGCACGCTAAACTTTAACGTTTTCAAGCGCGATTACTGTGTTCCAATTCTCTACCCTCTCCCTTAGTATTTTTTTCTCTCATTGCCACTTTATTAACCGATAAAAAAAAAGAGTAGAGAAACATCCCCTTACAAGTAACTCACGTAAATTCATTTGTTTCTCTCATTGGAAACACGTATTACCGATTTCTTACCTCGAAACGTAACAGGAAAGATTTTCCCGCCATTTGTAAGCTTATCATCCCCCGTTCACGTACGTAGACGTGCTCGGATGAAAGACAGAAAAATTCAACCCTCTGGCCGGATGCATGAAGGCGATACTGGACGGAAGGTTATACGGTATTCGGCAAAAGGTCTGATTCGACCATTGCATTTTAATTCTTTTCCCCTGGCTCAGCGCCTTCCTCTTTTTTTTTTAACTTTTGTACATCACCGGCAGGATTATGCAAGCAAAGAGCCGAGGTCTTTCCATGACGCGAGCGAATGCTTAGAATTTAAAATGCATTTCATATCGTTACGCTCCCCGTCTCTCTCTTTCTCCGACGCGTCCTCTTTCTCGGCCCTCTCTTCTTTCCACCCCCGCTCCATCTTGTCCTCTCTCTCGGTATCTCATGATCCGTCTCTTCGTCCCACTCGTGCTCTCTTTATCTTTCCCTTTCGTCCCTTCAGCCTCCCGGCCTTCTGCCTTCTGTCTCGTTCCTCTTTCCAAGACTCGGTCCTCCTGCCCACTCGTTCAACAGACGGCATATATGTCTTTATGAACGGCATGTGGAGTAGACAAGTGCATTAAAACCTCGGGCGTTAGTTCAAGCTTCAAGAGGTAGGAGGATGACTGGGTTGTAGGAGGGTAGATGGAGGGCTCAGGAGGACACACAAAGGAATGCAAAGTAAGAACCACGACCTCCGCCAACCCCCCTTCTCGCGAGTCACACCCCTCCTGCCCCTTCGCTTCCGCGCTTCATCTGCCTTCAACCCCGTCGGTCTCCTCTCTTTTTCTCTTTCTCACTATTTCTCTCTTTCACCCCCTTCTCCCCCTCTCTCCTCCACCTCCGAACGTCGTCTCCATCTCCTCCTTCATCGTATCGTTCTTCTCTGCCGGAGGTTACAACGCATTATCATACAAGGCGGTCCTCTCCTCGCCTTCCCTTAATTGTTTTCTACCCCGTTCTCCCTCTTTCTTTTCCTTTCTCCTCTACAACCCCGTGCCTCGTTTCCTCACCCTCCTCTACGGGCTCCTCTTCTCACGACCGAGAGCGATCACCTGCTGAAACGACCAAACGACGCGGAAAGAGTGTTTCCCTTTGCAAGCGACACCCCGAGACTCAATCAAGAGGGGGTGAGAAAGCCCAACCCGGGACAGGGGGATGATACTCGTCTCGTGCCGATTCCACGAGTGGTCACTCGTAGGGCGCCGAAATCAACGCCTCCGTGAGACGAATCTGCGATCCTTTGCCGATCTCTGAGATCAAAGGGTACCGAGACACTTTGGACGTTGATGGCGGGTGAGAAAACTGGAGGCCGCGAAACTCCAAGGAGGGTTGGGATACAAACCTCTCTTATTCTTCTTCATTTCCGTTGGAATAAGTGACGACGATGGCTCGCCTCTGTGAATTGGAGAACGCACCCGATCAAGTCTCTTGAATGTCTGATTAAAGAATACGAACACCGTTAGGTGTCGAGGTCGAAAGGTCTTTGTGTTCTTAATTATACGGATTTAGTGTTTGTCGTGATGTTTTACGTTAATCGTCGGAAAATATTGCATTTCTTTCGTCTCCATCCGTGTTAAATTGATGATCGAAGTTGACGTTAATTACACCAGGCTCGTTTCTGATCGTGGAATTCGAGTTTTCTTTAACGACGACGAATCAGGGGGTTACTTTGAAGATGTCCCATAATATTCGTTAATAGTTGAGAAATATTGCATTTCTTTCCTCTTCATCCATGTTAAATTGATGATCGAAGCTGGCGTTAATTAGACCAGTCTGGTTTCTGACGGTGAAATTCGGACTTTCTTTAACGACGACGAATGAAGGGGTTACTTTGAAGATGTTCCATGGTATCCGTTAATCGTAGACTCGAGGATAAGCTGGATAAAGGTACGATCGTTTCATGGGAAGTTTCTAGAAACGAAGGATTAACGTTTCAACTTTGAGGTCCATATCGACATCTGTCTAAGATGAAACGGTTCACCCTGAATTGACCTCGGCGGATGTGACATGTCTCAAACTGTCGTTAAGGGACCGTAGATTTCGTAAATGACGTGCAGCCTGACGTAAAGTTATCCATCCATGCTTTTGACGACCTTAGTTCGATGATCTTTCGTCAGTGGAAAATTCCCATCGGGTAGGATTTGCAAGTATGAAATTGTCGAGCATGTATTTCATGAAAATTCATCGTCGAACACGGTTGACGCGGTAATACAATTTATTGGTCGGTCGTAAATGTTGCAAAATTTATATTTTCATTATCGGCAAGCCCCGAACGCGATCGCATTAACAAACACTTTCTTTTGTCGAGGTTACACGCACCATAAGCACGCTGTAACACAATTACAAAGCGATACACTAATTCCATTAATTCCGAATTAACACCCCTGATTTCACGCGTCGCGAAATACGATACACTCGCTAAAAGCAATTCGAATCGATTATGTATACAAGTCCACCCAGAAAACTGTCACGGATTTTATAATCATTAACCGTGCAGAATCCATCGTATACGATATAAAATCAACCAAAAACTCGACCAAGTATCGTGTAATTATCGCGATCAAAAAACAAGAGAAGAAATTAAAAATCCCACTATAAAAACGTTCACGAATCGTCGTTATACGTGAAGCTACAAAAGTGACGGAAAAAACTTGCGTAATTGCTCGATCCTTTCTCATTTTCTGCTCTTCGTATATGTTCGCACATCGCTGTCATCGCGTCACTTGGAGGCCATCCTGCCGGAAATGATGTTCGATGAGTCGCGTCTACTTGTCGCATTACAAACGTACAAATTGTCAAAGCGACTCAACGATCTCCCGATCGTACGGTAAATGATTGTTGCATTCTGCGTAAATGGATCGGTGAGGCTTCTCTTATCGGATTTCGCAAAACCCGCTCGGAAATGAAATGTGCGCGAAGGCTCGTGGCGGTGATTTAAAAAACAAAAAAATGACAACAACCCAATGAAACCTGAAATAGAAAAAAAAATCAGAGAGTGAGAGAAAGAGATACGAGGGAGAGAGAAATATAGAGTACCAAATCGTTTGGAACTTAACGATGCCGAAAATCAATGGAAACACACGTTGGTGTCAAGCGCACGGTTTGACAGTGACCTCGAAAACAGGACTATAAAGCCTCATCAAATGCCGAACGACCTTGTTCCGATCGCAATTTCTGATAGCGAAATATACCGATTTACACCCCCATTGTTCTTCTTCCCCGCGAAATGTATCGAAGCACCAGCCGATACAAATGAATGTCCCTGTTGACGTATCCTGCTCCGATGAATCGTCCTGTCTCTGATCCATCGTTTTTTTTTCATCTCTTTCCCTCTCGATCGGCAAGTATCTTTTTTTTTACTTCTCATCGGCTAATTACGCGAACGAACCGTAACGCGAATCGCTATCGTTGAACGAAGTGGCGGAAAAATTCGTCGGCGATATCAGCCATCCATTTGCGTATCGCGCAATAAACGGAAAGCCTTGACAACTTCCCGGGGCACAACGACGTTAATTAATTCCCGTTCGATCGGCAACCGTCGAGACCGGAAGCGAAAAAGGGACCGTGACTCCGTAGAAGCCGATCATTCCCGATGTAGATCGGGTGGGGCGCTTATATCATCACGAATGGTACAAGTATGCGAATCTAACGAAGGTGTGTTATAAGCGTGCCGGAATCGCTTCGACGAAGGCGAGGCAATGCACGGTGAATGGTCGTCGAGAATGGCGAACGACAATGGAGGATCGACGCGATTCTTCCGGAACGATCGTTCTCCACGTCTCTTTGCGGCCGTTGTTCACCATCGCCACGAATGGGGCCGGATCTTCGCTCTCTGGGCCCTCGTGACGGGATTGGGTCCTGAACGATCGTCGTTCTCCACCAATCGCGACTTTCGACGCCGCCCGGATAAAGGAGAACGGTAATTGAGTTCTCCGGTACACGCGATTTATCATACAATGAAATTTACTGGCGGAAGGATGGAGAAGGATGTGAAGTTTCCTTTCGTTGAGTTTAGATTTTTGAGAGAGAAATTTTCTAGATTTTTTCTAATATTTTTTCACACACTTTTAACCAGTTAACTGTGGAATTTAGTTTCATGAATCCCTTGCGGGATACGGAATTTGCAATCGAACAATCACGTTTATATTCGTAAAACATAGGGCAAAGGTTTCTGTTATAAATTTTACGAAATGAAGAAAACAAAATGTGGAAAAATTATATTTTTAGTCTATAAGAGATTGAAAATTCAGTATTAAAAAGGCTATCGCAATAGAACTGTGGAGTGACGTGTATACACGTCGAACGCACTTAACTGGTTAAAAGGGTATGCGTTAGCTGTTGTTTGTTTTTGTGTCAGATATTTTAATTCTGTTAAACTGATTGGGGATATTGTAAAAAATTCTGGTACTATGAATATGTAACAAAAGTTAATTTCGTTCTGATTAGCGCTGCTGGTTCCTTGTTTTCAATTTCGTCGATTAGAAGGTAGTGTGTCAACTGTTAGAAACCGGCGAAAAATAGTTTCTTCTTTGTATAGACTCTTTAATTGTCTATACCGGAGTTCGTGTCGAACGACACTACAGTAATTACTATTTAAGGGAATCAATTAGAAGTCTGCAGAAATAGACAGGATATTGGAAATCTCATTGTCAAATTCGACAAGCTCTGACTAAATGTCCTCCAACAGATTCTCCT
Source organism: Cerceris rybyensis (assembly GCA_910591515.1). Taxonomy (NCBI): domain Eukaryota; kingdom Metazoa; phylum Arthropoda; class Insecta; order Hymenoptera; family Crabronidae; genus Cerceris; species Cerceris rybyensis. Next base: position 11,663,266 of record OU342797.1, on the reverse strand, counting down.
TTTTCTCACTTCACAACTTTAAATCAACCTTTACCATATGTAACATTACAAGAACAATTATAACCTTATGTTATTCAACGATTACATCAATAATTCGTTACAAAAGTAATATTAATTTTACGTTTAAATATTCCACCCTTCCTGCGCACCCTTATCCTCTAATTACTCTCACGCGATTAGAAGCATCTCTGGCCAACGAGAAACGCAAACGATGAGAGAAGATGCAGCGGAATTATACGACGATTTTCACATATACACGACCAACAAGTAAATAGCGAAACTAGTCTGTTTAGATCACGACGTAATGAATGTCGTACCAAGATTACATCCGTGGCTGACGAACCTATTTACGTATATGCCGAGGGTGTGTTTAGGTGGAAGGGAGCGGAAAATTGCTTCGACAGAAGGGAGAAGTACGTTCGCACATAGGCGAATACTTACACACACGTAAACGGAGATTACGTGACCCGTGTGTCGTGTGGACGCGGGCTTAAGAGTCATCAGCGATGGACACGTGAAGATGACTTCGCTCAGTAATATCCACCGTTCATCTGCGATACGCCATTTGCAAAATTGTAATCTACCGTGCCGATAGTCTTTGTTTCGATAGAAGTGTATCGTATTAACAGGCAAAATTTATCCTCCGATAACAGCAACCTCCTCCTGCTCTCATGTTTCTTCGACTATTTACTATTTCAGTGAATTCGTGTGGAAGTAAATCATACTCAGGGATCGGTATAAAAAAAAAGAAAAACTGCTCTTCGATGTAGATACGGATACAGGAAAAACGTGTCCATTAACAGAAGCCGTATGCGGTCAAGTAACCCGTTCAATGGAATGAAAATATGTAATTTTTTGTATTATGAGCTAAATGCTGCTTTTTTTGCATTACGCCTTATGTTAAGTTGACAATATTTTGCATTTTTTGGGGAAAATACAATAGTTATATAGTAATCGGTATAATGATAAGCTACTGTCAGAATAGATACAAATAAAGTAGTTAATGCCATTAAGGTAGTTGCTCCACGCAGGTACCGTCGCTAGATCGGGTTCATCCCCCCATAGAAATAAAATTAGTATTTTCTACGGAATGTATTAGGAAGTTGTTCTAAAATATAAAATATTTCATTTTAGAATTTTTGATATTAAAATAAAACTAAAATCCAAAATTAATCATAATGCAACTTGAAAAAAATTTTTAAATCTGCACTTTAATTATGCTACGTTATTGAAACGCACATTGTCCTTATTCCGTATATGTACACACGTACACAACCATCCATTTATTTGTGACGAGGACTTGGCACTATCTGTTTAACCTGTACATATGTATACTGTCATATGGTATCTATAGTAATATCCCCTCCTCTACTAATAATTATGAAACGAAGACTTTATTTTTCCATATTTATGAAAAACTAACAGGTAACAGCATGTTTTTTTTTTTCTAAATGATTCAGAATATATTATTCTATTACACTGTAGTTTTTCGTTTCAACGTTGTTTATTTTCGCCACAATAAAAATTAATATATACTACTTTCCCACGCTTTTCCAATGCAGTGTGTACAAAAGTATCATTTTTAATTGCAATTATTTAGCGTATAACGTGGTGAACGGTCATCAAATTTCACTATCATATGTATTATATATCAATTTATATATAGTTCAAGTTTGAACAACTTCTTGTTTATTTCGAATCATGAGACAACTACCTTAAGTTTTCCATCTTTACTTACTCGGAGCCAAGAGATTATATGGAACGCGTGAATATTTTTCATTTTCATAAAAAATGCCTCTTACTAAAATTTGAATGTTTGAGTTAATAAACGTTTTCGTTATTCTTCATCTGGGAAGATTATTAGTTCTTTAATGATCAGTCAAATGATAAATAAAGAAATATTGAACCTATTTTTATGGTATTTACTCCTATTCAAACCTAATATGATACTTTTCAATACTAAAACTCCAAAAAAGTAAAAAATAGGTTTAATAAGATATCTTATTTGACATTGAATTTAGGCCAATTTTTGTACTTTTAATTCCTAAATGTTGGATAGTAAAAGATTCAAATTGCGGTTCAATATTTCGACTCGGGCTGTAAGAATAGGTACACATAAAGTACGATTAGTGTTAATGCCATAAAGTTTTCCATCTTTACTTATTCGAACCCAAAAGATTATATAACAAGCGTGAATATTTTTCATTTTCACAAAAAATCTCTCTTATTAAAATTTGAGTTAAGAAACGTTCTCGATATTCTCGAGCCAGGAAGATCGACGTATCATTCCTGAAAGACGTAGGTGTTTGGAAAAAAACGCCGAGAAGAATATCGCCACGGAGAACACGTCGGTTCTTGCGAGATATAGTCGCTATCGTCCAGCAATATTTCCGGTTCCTGCCCAAGAAGCGTGCTCTCGAAGATAATTTATTATCGCCCACTGCTCGCCGGACTTTTCTGTCCCTTTCCGCGAAACAAATGAGAGAAGAAGACGCCAGTCACGTCGACGACGACGTTTGCACCGGCAAATCATCGAGTCGATGCGAAAAAGTAGCGACAAGGGAGGAAAAGAGGAGGTAGGATAATTAAAGAGGGAGAGTAATCCTGAATCAGCGTCATCGAGCGAACGAAACGTATCCTCCTCTTCGTCGTCGGTTTCGTCGTCGTCGTCGTCGTCGTCGTCGTCCTCTTCATCCTCGTTGAGCGAACGAAGCGGATGCACATTGTGCGTCGTTCTTGCGCGTCCTCTTGTCACCGTATAAAGACAATCCCGACGTGCCGTGAGAAGCGCCGGTGGAGAAAACCCGACGTCGACGTTGTTACTGTCACGATCTGTCAGCCCGACCCGCGCAAATTGCATTTCTTCTCTCGACGATGTTAAAAGTTCACCAAAGAATGATTTTTCAAGGGATGGGGATACCCGATGATGGGTCTTGCTTCTGGTATTTTTCGCGATCGCTTGTAAGTCTTCTGCCTTCTGTCTTCTCATTCTATGGACATTGAGTTTATCGAGTTACAAAACATAAATCTATTATATAAAGCTCAAATACCACTGACTGACTGACTCATTCATCAACTCATCACGAAATCTCAAAAACCACAGAATGGATTGCAATGAAATTTGGAACATACCTTCCCCTTGGGTCTTAGGTGCTCACTAAGAAAGGGTTTTGAAAAATTCGAAATTTTGAGGGGGGGTTTTGGGGGGTTAAAGTATGGGCCAAATTCATCAAGGCAGAGACGAAACTACTTGACCTAGAAACTTGAAATTTTGCATGAGCGTTCCTTCTAGGGTATAAGCACTCACCAAGAAAGGATTTTTCAAAATTCGAAATTTTAAGGTTTTTTTTTAGTTTCAATTACACCGTAGCGAAGCACGGGGGCTTTCAGCTAGTATGGAATATATTAGCAAACTTCTAAATATTGTGATAATTTTTGCTGCTTTAACACTAGATCTACGGCAGTCTTCAAATTGACGGACTCCTACTTGTTTAAGAATATTTCTCTTTATAGAGAAACAATACCGTAAATACTTCGCGTGTGTCTCATAATTCACAAATTACTCAGTTGATCGTTTTTTAAAGTACTAATTTAACATATTTAAATATACTACATTTAGTGACCGTAGATTTAGTGTTAACACTGTAACTATCGGCATTAAATATGTTACATTGAAATATATTTTAAAAAATACTTTGCCGAAAGAGTCACGATTTGTAAATCCACCCCGCGCAAATTATGCTTCTCCTCTCAACGACGTTAAAAGTTCGCCAAAGAATGATTTTTCAAGGGATGGCGATACCCAATGATGGCTCTTGCTTCTGGTATTTTTCGCGATCGAAGTATCGCTTGTAAGTCTTCTCCTTTCTGCTATTTTCACTCAGTGAATTTAAATTAATCAAGTTATAAAACATAAATATCGAATATATTAGCAAACTTGTAAATATTGTGATAATTTTTGATGCTTTAATATCGTAACTATCGACGTAAAATATGTTGCATTTAAATATATTAAACAAATACTTTGGCGAAACTGGAATCAAGAGATGTAAGAGATGGTAAATTCCATAATTTGTGTTTTATAAGATAAATATGGAATATCTACTTTTTCTCCTATAGATTCGGAGAATTTCCGAACGAATTAAAACCCAGTTATTTTAATTCTGCTGGTGGTTCTAGTGTAAAAGAAATTTCCATTCAATTTATCCAATGGAACAACCACGTCACTCAAAACACCACCCCTCGTACAAAATCAAAACCCAAATAAAAAGTCATCCCCAATACAATCTTAAAATTCTCTCATCTACAATCGTTAAAAACTTCCCAGCATCTTTTCCACGGTTCACCTTATAATCGCCAGACACAAGTTTAATAAAAACACTTCTCCAAAGTCGAGGAAATTTTTCATAAAAAAAACACGAGGAGATAGAGAAAAAGAAAAGGAAAAAACTGAAAAAGATAAAAGAAAGCAGAGAAAACCCGTAGGAATAAAGCGTGAAAAAAAGCAACGTCGAAGAAGTATCCAGACTGTATAACCGATGAGTGACTTGGAACAAAACGCAGCCCCCGGCGTAAGTCTTGAAATTCTAAGGAACTCCAACCCGCTACGTTTGATCGGGAAAGAAAGTCCGGCTTCGAGAGGAACTGTAGAACCGAATACGGAGGAATTTCCGCAAGTCGAGAAAGGGCCGCAACTGCATCAGCGGTTGCAAGAGAAAAAGAGTGGAGCATCGAACGGTCGAACCATCGAGTCGGCTCGTCTCATGACTCGCGGTATAAAACAATATTGATTGGTCGTACAATGCGGGTGGGATTATAGGGTGGGTCGCTCCTGGGGGGTAAGGGGGTGGAGGGTGGAGGGTGGACCACGGTGCATTGTGCTCGCTGCGTCCGGTCAAACTTTTCATCGTCCCCCATACCCTCTCCCTTTTCGTTTCCCTCTCTTTTTCTCTAGCGGTAAAATGCTCTCTTTCTCTCTGCTCGTCTCACTCTCTTCCTCTTTTCCTCCCTTTCTCGTTACCCTCCGTGCCTCTCTTCGCCGTTCCTTTTTTCCCTCCTTCCCTTGGCCGATAATTATTGCAGGCCGTCTCGATTTCGCCGGTTTCCCGCTACTCCCCGATGGATACGGAAAGTTACGAGCCCTTTCCCGCGGAAGGAGCGAAATAGTGATTTTTAATCGAACCGATGTCTTCGTTTGAACGATGGATATTCCTTGATCGACCGATTGGCTTTTTGGTGTTTCAGAAAAGTAAAATTACGATTGTATATAATATAATTTGAGTAGAAAAAAGCTTTTTTTTATAAATTATCAAAAACTAAGGGTGAAGTGAATCAATTTGAATTTAAAAAATTTTTTAATATCTGTACAAGTCTACGAATTACAGAGAAACTATAATATAGTTGTGATCTTTTTAAAAATACAACGTGTTGGAAATAGTAGCTGAGGTAGATGTAGAGATAAACGCTAGGACTTTCAATTAATAAATTCAAGAACAAATCACCGTTATCTCTGTCTTTCCTAAATGAAAATTTAATTCACCTAAAACTGTAGATCGCTGAAGGTACAAATATAATTTGGAATCATTCTATACAATCTCAACTATCGACTTAACACAAAAACATCTATCACAAATATATTACATTTACATCTCGCTCGCTGATCAGCTGCAATTCTGCTTTTTCGTGTCACACGATTCTTCCACTTGGTAACACTGTCTTCTCCGTATCCACGGCTTTATTGCACCTTTATTTAACGATGTTCCTCGATGCAATCAACCACGACGTAGATACAAACGTCTGAGAACAAGAACAAGAGAAAGAGTTGGACGTAGGGCGAGAGGAAAAGGGCAGTAGCATCGACGCGATGTTTTTCGCGAAATCGCGAACCTCCGGGAAACTCACTTTGAAAAGCTGTAAAACCTACGGGGGCGTCTACTTTTCGAGCAGTTGGAATGTGCTTTCAGCCGAGAGAACGTCCAAGTATCGTGTAGCTACACGATAACTCTAGCCTGGCCAGGTTACTTCTCCACCGGATACACGGAGTGGACTCCAAGGGGTACACAGAACGAGAAACATTTCCATGACTCCGCGATTGCTTCGCGCTTACCGAGATTCGTGCGAGGGAAAGCCAGAGGAATCGGCGGCAAGGTGTGCTCGTGCATACGAGAAAAAAGTCGAAACTCCAGTCGAAAACTCCGAGCATGTAATGATACACGCGTGTTATGGCCAACTTTGCTCCTTGAGACCCGAGGCCTTGTTCCTCTACGAATCGTTCGGATACTCCAGAGATTTTTCGGATACTTCGCGATTATTCGTTGTACGTCTGAGCCAGTTGGTTAGACTCTTTTTCAAATTCTCTTTGACGAAAATAAATTTAAAAAAAACATCTTCAAAAATGAAAATTTTACATGGACGATGATTATTGATAAATTATTAGAAGAATTAAATAATTAGTTTGCAGAACTTTGTTGCAGTGTTCCTTGAAAATTGTGATTAATCGAGGGTATTGAATTCGATGAAATTTCATGTAACTTTTAACACTAGAACTAGCGGCGTTAAATCTATTATGTTTCAATATGTTAAATAAGTTACTTTTAGAAAAGAGGAATCAAGAGATGAAGAAAATAGTCGATTCGATATTCTATGTTTTATGAGATTAACCTAGACTATCTCTTCTATGACTCTTATAAATTTAGAATTTTTTTTAACAAAGTGGGACTTGAATTTTGACTTCCTTGATAGTTCTAGTGTTAAATTGCAGGTTTTATAATTTTTCTAACATATTGAATAATTAAATATTGACGTTAAAAAGATAAAGCTCTGCTGAATATCCTTCTATCAGTATCTTTAATGTTTCTGCTTTATAAACATGTGATTTTAATAGAAAAAGTTTGGCTTCATTAAATATGAGGAAACAAGCAAAATACCGGTGGCGTTCAACGTGTTAAGCTTAGACTGCGGATTTTTATGCATTTATGACAAATTAAATACGGCTAAAATATACAAAAAGAACATAATATGAAAATATATCTAAAATATCCAAAGTATGGTATTTGTTGTAATATTTATTAAGGGCAATAAATCCCTAGATAGGTTTTCCTGCCTCACCTGCATTTTTGAAACTCGAAATTTGCATAAACATCCGCAGTCTAGTTAAGCTTTATTTTCTATGGAAGAAACCAGATTTGTTTTCCCGTTTAAACAACTTATAGATTATCTTACAAAAAATATAATCAAGAAGTTTGAAAACACTGAAGAAATTAATTACATCGAACAGAGTCTATGGTGACATTCAAGTGTCGCGTATCCTTCGTGCAAATCGATTTTTTCGCGAACGCTTCCGTCTATACAGAACTCCCCTACGGAAAGTACGGAAGTGACAATCGAAGTCTGTCTTTGCTCTCCCCCATTGCAGTCGCGGAGGGAAACGAAGAACTACCAGTCGTTCGATCTGTTTCGAGATTGTTTTACGAGCAGTTCCATGTCCATGTGAACATGACAGAGGAATGGAGAAGGAAAGAGAGAGGGAGAAGTACACAGAGAGAGAGAGGGTAAAAAGGAAGAAGGGTGGACATTCTTGGGATCGGTGTAGAGCTTGGTAATTTATTTCTTGCCGAATCTCCTCAGCTCCTGACCACAGGATGCTTGACAAGGGTAGCACGGAGGTTCATTTTCGGACTGTTCGGCTCGTCCGCGACGGCAACTATTTCGGAATCAATTAAACTATCGGGGAGACCGAGTGTGCGATTGAATCGTTAATTAGCAGCTGCCCTCCGTATCCACGGCTCCCTTCTTGAATTAACACCCCTTGGATGTCTTGCCCTTTATTTACACTTGTTCTACTCGAATCTATCGATTTGCACCTACCTATACAATTGGATTTTAATCGAATTTCTGATAAAATTTGATAAACAATATCGTGTGGTTTTTCATTGTATCTTATAATTATATAATCATTTGTGTATTATAACGTCGTTAAAAGAATATAAGTGTGTGTGGTGATGGAGAATTTAATGAGAAATAAGAAGTCTAGTCGATATTCTCAAAAAATAAGAAACAGGGCATTGATTAAAAAGAATGTTGACGTATTTTCTGAATCTCAGAGCTCTATCAAACCTTTCGAAAGGTTATGAATAAGGCATGAAATTGCATGCGTACGAACGCCTGTAATGTAACATACTCAGACAGACCAGATCGAGTTTTTAGGTGGATTGTACAACGATAAACGAATAAATGTGCAAAGGGTCTAGCCGAATAATGATGGAAAAAGTGCCTCTAACTCCAATTAATCTTAAGGCGTCCCATTCAAGAGATCTTTTAAAAACAACCCTTCCTGCACGGCATGGATCTGTTACCCCTACCGCAAGGGCAGTTACAGGATGAGACGTATTTTAATTTCTTTAACATAAGTTACTACCCCTCGAATTCCTAATAATTGATATTTATTAGAGAATTGGGAGTGGATCCCAGACAATTTGTCTGAATTGAGCTTTAATTGGAGTCCAATAATACCGGACAGGCAAAAGAGATACAGGACCTGTATGACAGCCGCAGGTCAGGCAGTACATGTGGAAGACAAGCAGTGGAAGAGCAGGACAAGCAGAGCTCTCCAAATTTTTCTGGCACATATCTCAAAAGCTCATATTTGACGACTGAAATTTTGAATTAAGTCGAAAATCCAAGTGAGCTTTTAATTTGAGCAACGGCAACTGAGCTTTCAAGGTCAAATTTGAGCTTGCAAGCTCACACGTGACGGCTCAAACTAAAAAGCTCACTCGAATTTGACCAAATTTTACGAAAAACTCGGAAAAATGTCTCAAAAGCTCGACACTCACTGGCTCATAGCTCAAAAGCTCAAACTTTTTGGGGGAAATTCGAAATTTTGTCAAAATCCGAGTGAGCTTTTTAGTTTGAGCCATCACGTGCGAGCTTGCAAGCTCAAATTTGACTTTGAAAGCTCAGTTTTCGTCGCTCAAACTACAAGCTCACTCGGATTTTGACAAGCAGTACAAGAACAGCAAGCAGATACGAGAGCTACGACTGTCACAGAACAGGCAGAAGTGGTCCAGGACAGACACAAACAAGCCAGGACAGGCATAGGAATAATTCGCAGTCTTAGAAACACCCAATTTTGTGAAGCGTAATACACATAATGTCGTATAATATAAATAATGAATGAAGTATTTGTTAAATTTGAAACATTGTTAAAACTTTCTTAACCATGTTCCATTTACAAAGTTCCATATCCCATACAAACCAACAATATCTTAGACGAATTTTATCTCTAACTGACTTATCATCGACTGGTGCTGCTTGCTCACTTGTAAAATTTTGCCGCAAAATATTCAACTTCGCAATCAGTGTAAACCAAAATATCTCAAACCGACTTTTAAATAGCTCAGTCTGACTTCTGCAATGATTCTGTTCTGTTAACCCTGTCAATGGTGAAAGCAAATTAATACTTTGCAGGAAAGTTTTTTCTTAAGAGACCTATCGAATCATATACCCCAAGATTAATTTGCGTTGGAGTCACTTTTTCCATCCATATCCGACTACCCTTTTGACAAATCAGCGTTGGTTCTCACTCTCTTTTCTCTCTCTTCGCATCTCTATACTTCTCGCAACATTCATCCCTTTCTCTTTCTCTATCCATTTTCATTCTATCACTCGATTGCAACTATCTCGAAACAATAACAGCCTAAAAGTCCACCTAATGAAAATCTTCCAAAAGACAAACATATTAGAATATTATGAAAAGAAAAGCTCAAATCGGATAGAATCATCGTACACGAGTGAACGCGTGCATTTTAGAATCATCGTCCGTAATTCGTAGAAGTGCGTTACACACGCGCGTAAAGTACGAGGTAGTCAGTCGGGGCGAGAGCTGGGCGTTCCTACGTGCGCAGGGCCGTGAATAAAAATAATTAACGAAAAATATATACGAATGTCGAAGCGGCGATTGATTTACGAGAGTGCGCGAAAGTACGAGGCGGGACCCGCAATTTCGCAAAAACCGCGTATCTGCGGGCTCGGCCTCGATTTTTGTTTTTACCCCGGCCAACCAGCGGGGGCGATCGACTGCACGCCTGTACGCGTCTCTATATGCATACACGCCTGCAAACACGCATACAGAAACGTAAGTGCATACGTGCAACAAACACGCGTTTTCGTATCGACGTCCTCGTATAGAATCATGTGTGCGTTATATTGTCTATGCGTGTGTTAGGTCTGTGTTTGTATATGAAATTTTTTGTTCACTACTCATCGCTCTCTCAAACTACACGAGTTCGACGGTCCATGATATTCGTTGCCACGGATATTACGGATAATTAAGCAGTGAATTTTTGCGTTTAATCGAGTGCGCGAATCGAATACACTCGTTGCTGCTATGGAAATGATTCGGCTTCCCTAGACAATCCTGTTTTTGTGCTATTCAAAGATTTTTTTTTCCATGCTTACCAAATTCTTTTAATCGAACTTCTACTAGAAAGAACGGCGTACGATTCTTTTTTCACGTTGTATACGAATTTCTGTCAATTATCAGTTATATCGTCTTGTCGAAATAAACAAAGTCGTTTCTCCGGAAGCTGCGGCGACGTCCCGTCGAGTTTGAATCGTAGGAAGAAAATTCGCGTTCCCCGAATTGGTATTCTACGCCATAAAAGGCTGGAATGGCGCCAATGCATCCAGGTGTACGAACTTACAGGTAGTGGAAGGGCAGATGGTAGTTGCCCCACGGTAATAACCAGTGCGGTTTACTCGGGGTGGCGAGAGTCTACCCTCGAAAGTCGGCACAAGCCTGTACCTAAGTAAATCCGCAATTTAAGTAATAGCTAACGCGTCGAAACTATTGGAATCCCCTAGTAATTCGAATAGTCACATATAAACGCATGCCAGAGAATTCGATTAAATAATAGAATAATAAAAACTTATAAAAAATTCACAGAAAAGTTAATTACATCCAACAAAAACATCATATCACATAATTCATACGGAAAGACGAATTACCCTTCTCCCTGTCTTCCCAAGAGTCATTTTCTCCGGGAACTTGGTTACGGTCAGCAAACATTAAGAAGAATAAATATCCATCTCACGGTGCTGCATTACCTCTCTCCCTCTTCTTTCCAAGTAGAGATAATAACTTTTTTAATTAAAGGAAGCACTCTGCCACTCTCGAGAAAACACTCCACCCTCCGACGACACGGTGTATCGCGTGACGTAAGGTAGCACCGGTGCACTTTGCATTATCTTATCCTCCTAAAGGGAAAAGACCGTTTACAGAGAGAGCGCGAAACGAAGGCGATTTAACGCCTCGAACGACTTTCTCACCCCATTCCTGATGGAAGAAGGGGTTGAGAAAGGTAAAAGAGAAAACTAGGAGACCTAAGAAGCACCGTCACTCGACCGAGGTGAGAAAGGGACACTCGATGATGAGAGTCAAGCAAAGAGGGATGGAAGACGACTCGTGTAGACATAGGGCTAGGGTGCTTAGTTCGCCCGGCGCGAAAAGCGGAGAAAAGCGCAAGAGAGCCTTTTTTGCCCCGACTCACCGAAGTAAGTGGCTACATCGCACATGCCACGTAAGTCCACAGGTGTCCGCGGACAATGACTCGTGTCCCTGTTGTGCGTCTCTCCTTTACACGCTTATATCCCGTCGGAGATGGAGGCGATTCGCGTGTGCGTCGGCACGGATTCGCGATTTGCAGTGTGAGCGCAGTGTACGTACGTGCGGGTCCTTCGAAGGGGTCGGACTACCGGGAGAAGTCTCTTAATTTCCGTGCTTCGGGACAAAGGGGAAAAAACGAGCGCTCGAGAAAAGAGCCGAAGGTGGAGGAGGACGGTCGTCTCCCTTTTTTCCGCTTTCTTTCGTCCTCTTTTGCTCACTCGTTTTTTCTTCTCACTCTCTCCTTTTCTCCCTTGGACCCTCTCCCTTTCTGCAATCCCATTCTCTCTCTTTCTTGATCTCATCTTCGTCCCTCCAACCGATACATACTACACGTACGTGAACGGTATCGTCTTCTCCGTTTCCCTTAGCCTCTCTGCTCGTTGGTAAATAGAGAGAAACAGCCTGTGACAACGCGAGGGTGCGCCTTGTCGACTCGATACGCATATACGCAAACATTCGCGCACGAGACGAGATCCTTTGACTCTATCTCCTGACGGCTTTGCTCGCAGCACCGGCGAAGCAACCGCGCAACTGGGATCGCCGTGACTTTAATTCCGGGATTGTTTGTTCCGCCTTCCCTCAGAAGTTAACTCAAGTGGCACAGAAGTTTTACCGCGTCATACGTGCCATTATATCTTCGGTTTATCCACGACGATTGTGCGTTCCGTGGGACGGAGATGCTTCTCTCCCCGTTAGCCAGAGACTTTTCTTTTCATGCGCACTTCGGCAACTTCGCTACGGCTCTTTTGTACCCCCGCGATGAGAAATCTGCTTTAATTTTAGGGAAAGCTCGTATCGGAAACCAAGCGGAGTACTCGTGGCTCGTTAAGCACGTTATTCTCCGCGAGATCTCTTTTTAACGGGTATTGTCTCTGAATTTACATATTTCTATATTACGATGATCTTTGACTTCTGCTTTTTCAACATACCTTCAAGAGTATCGTCGAAGATCGAGAAATGATTAACAATCGTTAAATTGAACACTAATTGTAATTATCATTGACATAATCCTTATTCTCGACCAGAAGCTTGCAAACTTTTCAGAAACTAAGTACTCCTTCACTGAACGAAGACGCTGGACGTCCAGCAGATTCTCGTCGAGTTCTCGAATTAAATCCATTATCCCCGTGCCATTATCTCCGCGGTAGGAATTTCGACATCTGCTCAATAGCAGCTGAAGAAGAACAGGAGCATCTCAAATTACTCCCGCAGGATTCTTCTGATGGTCGTTTCCTCCGTCTCATCCCCCGTCCTCGGAAACCGCGCGCAGTGTCCGCCTGTCGCTAATCCTGAAAATCCCAAAAAGGCTCATCATCTGCTTGTAGGTGGCTGTCTGTCTGAGGACGAGCGCATAATACTCGGCCGTCTCGTGTTTGCGGCAGTTTGTGGGCAAACAGAATCGACGATCTCCTCCACTTTTCCTCGTGCTTGCTTATTTCCACCCTCCTATCCACCCCCGCGTGGCCGCCCGCCCTTTTTTCCTCCTTTATCTTCGCTCTCTCGGCGTGTCTTTTGTCGATGTGCGCCCGAGCGACGACCGCGAGCACCGATGTTCTGCATATTTTGAATATCCGAAAGAGTCCGTTCTCCTTTTCGGTGTGCCGCGTCGTTGCCGAGGAGAAAAGGAGGGTACGACGTGATCGAGTGCATCCTGACGGTGGTTTCCGTCTAACCACCGGAAGGATGCGCCCCGGATACTCTCTTTTTCCTCCCTCTTTCACTCTTACTCTCTCTCTCGCTCTCTCTCTCTCTCTCACTCCCTTTTACTCTTTCTCTCTGTATATTGACGTAACAGTACGGCGTTGTTAAATATTTATCCCGTCGGGGACACAATGGCAGATCCTCGAGATGGAGGATGAGGAGGATCGTGACACAAAAAGCGCAGCAGCCGGTTAAAAGTCACGCGCCATAGGATCCGCTTTTGGTTAGATCGAGAATCGCAAGTGTGCATGGGTGATCTGTTACGAATTCCTACAGGGACAATGATCGTATCCGGGGAAACCAGGTGATATCGTTTTTGTACGATCGATTTCGTAGATCGAATCGCTGCCTCGTTTATCCCATCTCGGGACACGTCTTTCCCATTTTCGGTGGTAAATGAACGATGCGGTGAAACCGAACGAATAATGGGGGAAGAACAGTGAACAGGGGAGGAAATTAAATTAATGACAGTGTCGGCAATGAGTGGCATACGATTATAATAAATAAAAGCAAGGATGGAGATGAATGAAGGAAAGAGAGGATGAATTGTAAATATTTTGAGGATGGTGTGAAAAGTATGGTAATTAATGATTGAGAAAATGAGTATTCGATGTTTATCGTCTCGATGTGGGACAAGTGAACATCATAGGGATGAAGGGTCTTATCTCTGTTTCCGTGTAATTTCCTCGTGACGCCAATTTTCCTCGAGACTAGTAACCCTTCGCATCACGTTCGAGCGCCCTTTGGGAAAACAAAGGTGTCACTTCTTCAAAAGAGCTCTTAGCTCCTCTGCCTCTCCTTCGTTGTCTTTCTCACTTTAGGGACTCGGTTTCTCACGTCTTTCCGTCCGGAAAGATCGTTGTTCACGTTTCTTTACCCTTCTTCGTCGTCTCTCTCTTTTCTCACGCTCTTATCACCTTCGTCCTTGTCTATTCATCTTACGCTATAGATTTTATCCCAAGTATCTCAAGATTCTCACCCTCGACCCTACTGAATCTCAGTCCCTTCTTCGGTTCGCGAAGAAAACACTTTATCTTTTGAGGGGTTGCTTCAACAGGTTACAAGACATCGAGAGTTTGGTTTTTCTTGGAGTCAGCCACCCCTAAAGAAGACCCATCCCCTTCAATCTTTCGTCTTTCCTTAGCCTCCAGGAAGTGTCTGCTAATAGCGGCACCCTTCGCGCCAATCTTCATGGTTTCTTCCTGTTATCAAAGAGGGAAACAATGAGGTGAAAAATTGTTGGCAAAATTGTTGAATGATTTTAATGATGGATGATGTATTGATAAAGTAGATGTTGAATATAATTCGCACCTGTAACGCAACGAACGTTTATTTATAATTTGTTAAATTCAATCGTGTTAAAAGGCGACAGAGAAACACGTCGAATCGAAACTTTGTAATGAATATTTATTTCATACCTGGTTTATTTATATGCGGGCTCATAAATAAATAATTACAGTGGTTTATCAACGATGCTACAGTGATTAATTATTTAACAAACTGAAAAGGAATATCACGTCTTTCAGGTCGATGAAACATTGTGAAAAAAAAAAACGGGTTCACTTCCCGAAATATTAACTGAAGGCAGTCACGCGGTTTATTTTCTCGTAATTATGACAGTGATCCAAGTTATTTATTCTTCGTTTCAAATTATATTTGGATATGTTTCGTCCACCACTTTAACTTCTTTGTAATAAGACAACTATCAACTTCGTGAAATCGTTCAATTTTTTATCATTTCAACAAAATCATTCCGCCGTACTCTATTATAACAATGTCCTCCATCTACATTTTCACACCACTCTAAAACAACCCCTCATCTAAAGTCCATCTCTACCGTAAATAATTCTACTTCCAACTCATTCCCTCTAAAGCACCATTCTCCCTTTTCCGCAATAAGAAAGCACTTCATTCAAAGGAGTGGCTCCAACAGGTTACAAGACGCCAAAAGTCTGAATCATCTTCACAGCCGCAACCCCTAAGGAAACGCCATCCCTTTGCATCTTAGTCGTTTCCTGAGTCCTAAGGAACTCTACCCACCCCCTGTCTCACTTTCCCTGGAGTTTTCTTAGCTCCTTCACGGACGAAGAGCTTCCCTCGAAGATTTTCCGGGCGAGAGGGTACGGATAAGGAACCTGTTGATGAAAAGAAATAAGCCGAAGGAGAGGAAAGAAAGGCCGAGTATTTTCTTACGACGACGTCTCGCCCATCCTCCCCTCCGAGTCCATCGTCGTCTTTCCACCCCCGAAGCGCCCTCGAGGGAACAAGATATCAACTTGTTGCTGTCTGGATTGAGCATGGGCCAAGGATCCGAAGGAGGGGTGGTTTTATTTTATTATTTAGAGACGGCACGCGAAACCTACTATCCTTGTCTTTTCTCCTCGACTTTTCTCCCTATCGTTTTTCCTCGTTCGAACTGCAGAAGCTCGTTGTTCCGACCCGATACCTTCTTCGTTCTCCACCCACACGGTTATAAGCTCTTTGTCATCGTTTTCTTGTTCGATCGTAGAGAAATAAGAGGAAAAAAAATAAAAGAAGAATGAGCTGTATTGCTTGGAACGATTGAACGTGTTTCGAGAGAGATTGAACATTTATAATTAATGAATATTTGTGAGGTTTGTGTAAAATGAGTTGAAGACGCAATCTTTCGGGGTGTAATCGAACGAAATTATCTGAAACTGTGCACATTGGACTTGGTGATAAAGAAATACGTTCCAGGCGTTTCTGTTGCTTGGATATTATCGGTACATGGTCGAGGATACACTTGATTCTCGTTTCGGAAACGTAGCAGATGTCGGTTGATGGAAAATTTAGTCGGAGTTATCGATATTTTGGTAGGTGAATTAATTATTGGATGTTACTTAGCCTTTGTATGTCACATTATGGAATAAATTACTTAGTTTTCATATCTGCAATAATGGTATTTTATCATAAACGATTTTACAATCTAATTTCATTGGTAAAAAGTTCTTGCCTTTGTAATTAAATGAGATATATCATCGGGATATATTGACAGCAGAATATCGAAGAGTAGCTTGAAATATATACCTAAATAAACGTACCTAAATGAATTCGCGCAAAATAAGTAAAAATGAAAAATGGGAAACATGACTTTCCCAAGTAATAAACTTACACTTGCCCTTTTCCAAGAAAATATAATTGTCAAATTAGGATAATATTTTAAAGATATGGGAATTGTGAATCTTCCTGAAAGGACATGCAAACCTTTCGATCGAAGGACTATCATTTTCTAACATGAAATGGTGCTTCTATGGAACTTCCTGCGAGTAGTTCACAGGACATGCATCCATTCGGAAAACACTTGTTGAACATCAAACTAAGATTCCTCGAGCTAAGAAGCCACTTGTTGCTTCGTCCTTCCTACAAGGAGCTCGGTGTCCCGTTCCAGGATACTTAGTGAAACTGCCGGATAAATACTATACCGCTTTCATCTCAAACTTCCCCTTCTGCGATCGGAAATCAGGAGAGCCTTAAACGTCCCCATTACACTGAAGATTTTCTCTAAAATACTATTATTATTTTGTAATTACATAGAGCTATTTAAAAAAAAACGTACAAAAGTGAACTTTCTGTTGTAAAAAATCACAGAAATAAAATAAATATTTTCCTAAGTTTCTACCACTAATTTAATCAAAACATCTATGAACGAGTCTAAAGTTCAAATGCAATTAATTAAAAATTTAATGATATAAATGTTATGATGCTTCAACAACGTCACAAAATTAACCTTCCACTTTGAACACAAATTCCGCAATTTACCGAATAATAATGATCATAGAGAATTATCGCTTCAATTAAGGATCCCTCTAACCCCTCGGCAGATCGATTGAAATATTCCATTACCACTTGAGCGATTAGACGAAAGGGGCGTCTCCTGAGGCAGAGGCCACGTGTTTCCAGCATGCTTTCGATTACAGACTCAAACACTGACTAACTGCAAATCTTGATCGTATAACAATCTCCTCTTATTTGCGTTTTTCGAGTTTGAATACAATAAATGATTAAACTTAAAACTTGTAGTTTCAAATAGCTTCTAAACCATCGTGTTTGTAAAATATCATGCAGCAATTGAGAAAAGATACAAATAGTACTTACATCTAATAAGGAAGTTAAAATAACCGATTGTTCAATCTTTTTAATTCCCTCAATCACTAGAGATACAATTTATCTAGTTTTTAACACCGAGTTTCTGAAATTTCAACAGCTTAATCGATCCATTTCTTTCCTCTTCTATTACTTAGCTTTTGAAGTATTTATCTAATTAAAGTCTAATCTATCTTCCAATAAAATGACTCGGGAATTCAACACCGTAGCGTTTCAATTAAAAATCGTTTCAACAGTATGCATTCGTTTCCTTGTTTACCAAGAACAACAGACTTAAACCGAAAATAGCGACAGATTATTTGACCCTGCATCAAAATTAATGAATTTCCAGCGAGTTAACGCAAAGAATGGAAAAAATTAGGAAAAAAATTCAAGCTCACCCTCTAGGCGAGATGATTAGATTCTGCCACGTGCCCATTGTATAAACCATCGACGCTACGTCCCGTTTCTATGGTGTCCATCCCATTTTATCCCCTGTTAGCGCCTTAATTGTACGTGCTCCTTCGTAAGACGCAAAAAACCGAATATCCTGTCACCCATATCAAAATGGGGCTTTATGAGATTTTATTTCCGAAGAGAATCAACGCTTTTGATGACACATGGATAAAGATGGCCCTTGAATGAAAAAAACAAGGCTAACACGTAATTCTTTGGGGGATTTGCGACGCATAATGTTGCCACGCAATTTCTACGCAGATGGAGAATTGATCGTGAAGTTTCCAAGGGTGTGTGAAGTGGATTCTCAAAGATATTTTTTCAATCTGTAGTTTGAAATAATTTTAGTTTATTTTTGATTCGTGATAGCGATATTGAAGTATATTTCAGACAAATATAAAAAATTGATATTAAATATTGATAACTCGAGTTCAAAGCGAAGTCGATTATAACTGAACGATTCAGGGAAGAATAAAATATTACCTATCTAAAAAAGTGTTCTTTTTAAAAAAGTATTTTTTTATACAATAGAGTCAAAACCTATACACTTCATTGCATCCATTGGCGAACTTCCACGGTAATCTCTATTTTACGTAACCGTTTACAAATTCAATTATCCCACACAGCCAACAATCCGTGCAACAAAGCCGACTAATAATCATAGCACAGTTCTCGATTTTGTTCCACAAACTAACAGTTCATTCAAACACCTACAATTCACGCATACCGCACTCCCTACAAATTACCCTCAACTTCTCTATTCTGATTACAACAGAACCTTTCAAAAACCCCAAACCAAACTCCAAGAAACATTAACCGCCAAAAATCCACAACTCCAAACCCCTTCCGTCTCCTAATCACAAACTTAATTCCACATCCGACATCAAGTCTCCTAACAAGATTCCAACCAGAAGGGACCTCTTCTGATCGTCTAATCGTCCTAATACAGTCTAGAGACACCCTTCGATCGTTTCACAGTTGCCTCGAAGCAACGAGAGAAGACACCGATCAATCGCGTTGCACATTCGCCAAGACAGACTACCAACAGCAAGTGCGAGAAAGACAAAAATTTCAATCTTGACCGAGAGGATTCCCATCGAGACGACAGTATTTGATTTTCAACCCCATCGTCCCTTTGACTAAGGTCCTTTCGGAAGGGTAGAGAAACGGCCCTTCGACGTTAGGACGATCGACTTCGGCTTTGCTTTTATTGGGTTACGCAACGCCACGAAAAGCGTTCGGACCAAGTTTCTTTGTCCTACAGGGCCATCTGTCACCCCCGAGGAGTTGCTCGTCGGAAGGGTGTCCAAAGGGATGAAACGGTGGAGGAGAGCTTTTTCTACTAGCGTGGGCGTGCTACCATCATACGTTAGACGATCCCCGTGTTTGTAAATGCCTCCTCGGTGATTCCTCGCCGGTTATACGATTCTAGTGCGTGTGTGTTCCCACGAATGCGAGCTGCTAGACGCGCAACGATACGCGAGAGATACGATCGAGATAAAAGCGAGATAGGACGACAAGTATGAGCGGGCAACTCTGAGCGGGACGTGTGTATCGGGTATTGATTTTCCTCCCGTACGTACGGAGTTACGCCAACGGGGTAAGCCGAGACGCGACAAAGTTTATTAATCCTGGGGGCAGGAAGCGAGTCTGCATGGCCCTCCTGCGAACGAATGTATCTAGGTATATACCGTTGTTTTACGTCCTTCAGTGACGTTTTACATCTACTACCTAAGACTTCGTTGTTTCCTCTGGTATTCTAGTATTTTGCAGTTTTTATTCATATTTAGAGGATATTGATTTTTAATGACACGTTTCGTTACCTTTGGCAACGATGGTTGTGCATTTAGAGGGGTGGATGTGTAAAAGTGATATTCCTTTTTCTGGAATGTTTAGAGTTTTATTCCTTTGCGGTCCTATTTCGAGCAGTACTCGACATAGCTTTTTCACTTGAGTTTATTTTCTAATGGTTACATGTCGACTTTCCAATTTCACAATAATTTTGTAATATTACCTATATTTCCATCAGTTCCTATAGTTATTGATATCATTAAAAAAATTGAACAAGCAATGATAGAAAATATTGTCGAAGTCATTTTATCTACCTCACCTCAAAATTGACAAAATAATTTGGGCTGGAAAGGGTCAAGGGATTTCCAAAGACGATGACTTGTACTGAATTTTTTTTAAATATTGCTGAAGTTTGTAGCGCTGTATCCTATGTAACGCTAGAATTAACGTCTATTAATTCAGTGTATTTAAAGATACTAGATTCATACTTTAGAAGGAAAAGAATGTAATTCGTAAGGAACTAAATCAATTTAATCTATAGAATTTTACAAGGTAGATATAGAAAATTAAACAGGATATAGACCTCCAAATATCAACAACATCTTTAAGAAATTCGGTACATGTCATTTCGACCCTCTTGGTAGATATAGGTACTATATCTATTTTCTAAAACGTGAAAGATCATATCAATTTAGTTTCTTGTGCATTTCATTCTCTTTCTTCTGAAGTATTTATGTAAAATTTGTAATATACATAATTAATAGTCGGTACCTCCAGTATTAAATAATGATATAAAAACAAACCAGGAGTAAGAGCGACTTGACATTCGTTTCCTTGATTAAAATACCAAGTTTTGAATCCTTCAGCACCATGGTCTCTTTTCTTATTTTATAAGTATGTAATTGTATTCTGGTAGAAATTGTACCTCAAAATATATGAATATCGTCATTCTGTAATTTTGAGAGATTTCATTTACGTTGATAGTATTAATCCTTACCAACTTTCTCCAGTTTGGAGGAACGGAAACATTTCGATTCAGATGTTTCGTTTTTTGGGTGGAAAACTCGTTAACTCGGTTAGGTGGAAATTTCGCCTTAACTCCTGGTGCCGTATAAATCGGTCCGGCAAGGAGAGGCCAGAGGGACGTAGGAAAGGAACGCGAGAGAAGGAGTGTAGATAGCGGAGAACATCTAATACATCATAAACTTAGGAACAAAGAGGAGAGAGGATGTCGTGAAGCGCCGGAGAATCCGCCGGCTCCGGTATCCGCGCGATGAAACTTTGCCTATTTGTTAAGTCTTGCCGGCCGAAACTGTCTCAGATACTGGCATCGAACTATGCCTCACACCTATGACCTCCTTAATCTCATCCCTCTTCCTTCCTATTTCTCCTCCGACGTTGTACTAGCGGTGCACCCCTGACGAAGATACATTTTCCCTCGTGAAATTGCATCGTGGAAAAGAAGCTACCGCAAAGCGATCGTAAAGTTTGAACTTTCAACGAGAAATCGTTCGAATATTTGATAGAATTTGAAAATAGATAGGATTTAAAAAAAAAACAAATAATTGAAGCTCGTAGATATCGTATTAATATATCGTGTACGAATACCTAGCGGTGAAATGGATGCAGGAGAAAGAGAAAAAGAGAGAGAGAGGAAAAAAAAGAGCGATTTAAAAAAAATTCGACACGGAGCGTGGTCATCTGCATTTAAATTTTCTCCAGCGCAAGTTCGACTGTGGGGCCTTTCAAAAGGATTTTAGTGTTTCCAGAGGGACAACTCGAAAAAAAGTCTGATAAAATTTTTTATCATGCCGATGTATGCGTGATCAGAATTCGCGAAGTTTCGCGCATCTGTTTCGAGGCAAAAGTTCGAGTGCGACACGCGCACGTGACATCCTCTGTGTCGGAGCGTGTATCGAGGACGAAGAGGAAACGTGATGGTAGTAGTGGTGGCGAGCTTTGGGGGGTGGTTTCATTGTGACGACAATATCGCCTTGGGCGGCATTGGCGAGGTAGAGATGCAAATTTCGTGGAGGACGGCTCCGTCCTCTACGTTTTCATCCCCCGGAGACGAATTTGATAATACTGCAAGGGATCCTAACGATACTCGATTCTTCAGGCTCCACCGAGATCGATAATTAATATCACGAAAGAAACCAACTTTGCATCATCCTCCGTCAATCAAACATCTGTGCAATTCTATCTCAAATGCATCAATGCAAATTCCAATCTAACAATCTTCTCCATTGCACTTCCACCGATCTCAACAACCCCCTAACCTAATCACCCTTTCTCTTCTGTTTCAGGGGACAGCATCTTTCGCATCGCCACGGCAACGTACATCGTAAGTAACATTTTCTCAATCAACCCTTCCAATTTCAACGTCGCGCGAATCCCCGTCCGCATAACCTTCTCCCTCGACTTTCCAAGAAACTCCGATCTTTGCTCGCGAAATGAAGTAGAATCGCAAGAAGGGTGTAACGTTGCTTCGCCGATTTGGCCTCGAAGGGTGACGAGGAATCGGGCATTGTGTCCCGCCGGCAGTTTCTCGGCGTCCTACACCACTGCATGCATATATGAGCGCGGGGAACGGGTCGTCGAAGGGAAGGGGTTGACAATGCAGCTGCGACGGGGTGGCAGCTTCTCCTTCGTCGTCGTCGTAGTCGTCATCGTCGTGGTGCAATGTCAGTGGCGATAGAGCAGTGGCGGAGACGAAGTAGGAAGAAGGACGGTTAGGCGAGGAGGAGTTGGATCGAAGGGGGTGCGAGGGCAGGGGTAAACGAGGGAGTAGGAGAAGGGTGGAAATGGTAAACGTAGGTGGAGACGCTCTAAGGTACATAATCATGCTTGCTGATTCCTTCCCTAATAAAAGTCTCACTGTCAACCCATCCCCGACGGGTCGTGTTTCTCCCCTACGTACCTCCTCCACCACCCTTTCTCTCTGCTTCCTTGTCCCTCGAGCGGCGGATCTGCCTCCTCCGTGGACTGACTGCTTCTCTACTCTTACAAGTCGGCACACACGTCTGTCACGTAGACAAAAGTGCATGTGTGCATACGAGCGCACTAACCGGGCCCGCGCGATGCACCCTTGCTCGCTTGCCTCCGACCGTACGTAGCGGAGATCCGTGACAGAGATCGGGGTAAGCTCGCTGTGTAAGAAGACAAAAGGAGAAGAGTACATGCCGAAGGGATGGGAAGGAGGAAGGGTGGGAGGCAATGAGAATTACGGGCGAGATGCGGGTCAGAAATGCTTGCCGTAGCAGCATCTAGAGTTGCAATTTTTTAATCTCTCGATATCCACTCGAAGATTACTGGTTATGTCGCTTTCGTTTCGTTTCTAGCTGCCTGACTTTCTCGTTCGACGAAACCAGGATAGATTCGGGGAAATGGGTATGAGAAATTTGCTAATTTGGAAATTCTCGGTAATGTATCTTTGATAAATCATTGACATCGAGATTAACTTATCAAAGTTTCCACAATATTAAGCATAAGATGATTCGCCAATATCGTAGCCATTTTAGCATACTTGGCAAAATCTCGTCGTACGGAAACATAATCCGAATCGACGGAACAGAAGAACGCGTATAAGCATATCGAGAAGTAAAAAGTACCGGACTATTCACTGTACCTCATCGTAGGTTACCCTCGAGATTGTTAAGGCAAGCCGAGGGTAAGGCTACCAGTCGGGGTGTCTTCGTTTCAGGGTCGATCTTTAAAGGGCCAAGCCTTCGAGGGTCCTTGGCCCAGACAGGTCTCAAGGTGCATGTCTCCGGTGGATTTAAAAGACCCTCAAGGTGGTCGTGTGTAGGGAAAGGTCTCGAACCAGATGGCTCGACCTACCCCACCTTCTTCCTCCGCCTTGCCTCTTCCACCCACGTGTCTAGGAGCTCGAGCCTCGAGTTCTCCGACGTGAAAATGGATTTTCTTTCTCCTCTTTTTTCTCCGCATTCTCTTCGAACTTCTCTCTCGTTTCCACTTTATCGCTGTGTGCTTACGCGGAGTCGAACGAACCACTTCCCTCCTCCGACGAGCGTTAATAACGCATCTCGATGCGGGTCGACGCGAGAGAAACTCCGTCGTTCGACATATGTTCCAAAGTCATTGTGAGCCACACGGCGAAAGACGAGCGCCGTTTGTGGCTCCAAAGATCGACCAACGGTTTCTAATAAAAACTCGTCGTTTTCGAGCGCTGTTAATCTCCCGTTAGAGAGACCGCTCCCAAAATTCAGGCCGGATATCGTTCCGTTAAAGAGCGACCCGCGTTGCAATCTGCCGTGGAGATTTCAATTCGAAAGAATCGCGAGCCTCGCAGAAGAAAGGACATACTGGTGGTTTCTGTTTCTTTATTCACGGGCCACTTTGTTCGATGGTTCTGTTACGGGCTGACGGTAGACCGTGAATTCGGAGAGGCACGTGCTTTCGAAAACCATCGCGCGTACCAACGTTTCGTCTTCGAACGATGGTAACGGTGGGTGAACATTTCTACGAGGGTTCTGCTGTGAAATTTCCCTAAATAAAATTTTTATATTTCAAAGAGATTTTATTAGCGTATAATCTATTTTCTTTTTTGTTATCAAGATAGTCAGAATGTAAACTTTTCGATCGTATGAAACATTTTTCAATTATTGTAATCTTTTCTGTCTACCTTGAAAAATATGCATGGTACATAATATTCACAATGTAAGTCTTCGAGCAGCACAGCAGAACCGCGTTACAAATGCAACAATTGCTAATACAACCAATAATTACACCACTACAAAAGAATCTCGAGCAAAGAGGCCCGGTTCTTCGTCACAGTGGACCCCTCACAATTCGGCAAACGTTTCCAGGTGTAAGGTTTGGAAAAAGGCAAGCTCGGCACGCGTTCATCGTGGAAGCGTAAGGTCTACGGTGTCGAGAAAGGGAGGAAAAAGGTTTTACGGTCCGGAGTTATTATGTTTACCACACGAAACGCCCCCGCAACGCCTCGTTCCGGAAAACCGGATGTCTCGTGCTGAGAATTAGCAGGACGGATTTACAACCGACGACAAATCGCCCCGTAGTTCTTCTCTTTCAAGTCGTAGGCGTGAAAACGACGGTCAGAGTTTGCCTCGTTATTCGGCACTTGGATAAACTTTAAGGACGTTGGCCACTTTGCCAGCAATGTATCTCGAACAATGAAGTAACCTCGCACCGGACTCGTTTCTTCTTTCCTCGGCTTGTAAATCTTCGGGGGTTCGCCATAATTAGTACCGGCACTGCTCTTTTACTCACATTGGGAAGAACGGCCGCTGGGGGTCGTAGAAAAGAAATCTCCTCTAATATCTGTTCTTCCTTTATATCCATCCTGGATAATAACGTCGGTGGCTGGTCTTCAAACGGAGTACAATGACATTGTTAAAACTGACGGTGAAAGACCTCGACAGTTTAGATAGCAGGATTCTTCTTCGTTCCCAGAGCGATTAATTTCATGCATATAAACTAATTAACCTTTGCAATCTGAATGAACAATATTTTACCGACGAGCCGTGCTTCGTCGATCCACTGAATATTCATTGAATTCAGTATCCTCTCCTTGTATAATTATCATAACATCCTCACATCCCTTTTGATATATTTCTCCTGCAAGGGGAAAAAAAAGAAAGTTACGACATTGCTGCATACTTCCTCCCTTCTTTTTTTTTCCATCCGAATGCCAGGACAAATTGATCGAAAGTTCGTCACCTTAATAATCTCTTTTCTTTTCTCTCGATCCCCGTCCCTCCCCTTGACGGTGGTGCACACCGTGAGGGAGCAGCCGGGCGTCTGGCCAGACGGAATTTCAATAGGGCACCATGGCACCCCATGGTAGTTCCGTCCTCTAATGTGGAAGTAGCTCGTGCTACCTGAGCAGCTGCGCGTGTGTGCGCGAGGAAAAGGGGACTCCCTTGGCAGAAGTTTTATTTTATTTTACCTTACCTTATGGGCCACCGAGGGTCCTAAGGAAAGGGGGACGAGGAATGGGGGACGATCGAGAGAGAGAAAAAGACGAAGGGGAGGGTAGAACGAAGAAAGGAAAGAGGCCCCATGGGTAGACGACGCCAGGTACGTACTCTGGGCCCAACGTCACGCTCGAGAGGGGGGCCATCTGCCCCCTAACGAGTGTGTGACGTCAGGTGTGACGACGTGTGCTCGACTAAGAAGAATCCCCTGTCTTCCGTTCTCTTCCCCTTATATTTTCTCTCCTCGATTTCACCGTTCGAAAGTCAGAACGTCGACTCGTCGAATTTCCGGAGTAGGAATTTTTCAACCTGAATAAAAATTGGTTCCTTAAATTTGAAAGGTCCGGCTCTATGGTCTCCTCGTATACTTGAATTACGATGTCGGTGTTTCGGTCGTGGTAAATTAATTTCACGGGATTTTGGAGATTTATAATCTTGCTTTAGCGTTATTGATCGAAAAGTTTACAGCGTTTGCCATCGGTATTGATCCCCTCTCGGGGAAAGTTGATATCCCGTCTCAAAGCACTCGCGAAATTAAAAAGCGTTTACCGCGTACAAAATTCTTCGCATAATTAGTTATTTTATAAACGGCTTGTACATCGATAGTCTGGAAGCCCGGAGGAGCGGGAAAGAGGTTAAAACGAGAGGAAAAAAAAGGGAAAATTTTGCGGGCAGAAATATCGCCGGCGGTGCTTTTCAGTCGATGTGAAAAAAAATAAAGTCGCAAACTTTGAAGGGCCAACAGTGAGAGTCACGTGCGCCTTATGGCCGTTTAACGCTTCGGTTCGTTACGAACTTCGAAGTAGGAGAAGGTAGGGATAATTGCCGGTACCGAGTTTCCTGAATTATGGTTAAATATGCCAACCCCTTTCAACGTAACTTGCTTTCTTTAAATAAGAATCGTTCAAACAATTTGGCCAAAAAAGAAACATAAGGGAAAGAAAACAACAAAGCACAACTCCCGAGCGCCATTTCCTTTTCTATTAACTTGTCAGAATTTTAATTACATCTCGCGCTTTTTTCTTTCAAGTAATGAAATTTTATTGTCGTAAATAACATGTTATTATAATTTGATGAAAATTGAAAACCTCGGTAGAATTAATGAGTAAATATTAAATTTAGATTTTTCTATGGTATCGAAATAATATATTGTATTTTATGCCACGTCGAATAGCTCGATTCTCTAAGGGACATTTCAAACGATCTCGGCGCACTGCGACTCACTTTTATCGCAGTAGGCGTATTTCGTATCTTTAACAAGACCGTTAAATTGTTCTTTATCGTATGGTTCGGCGTTATCGTGCTGGGCGGCTTCTGGAGATATATAAACGCACATTTACTTATTCCGAATACAAGCAAGGGCTATACTCTGATTTTCTCTGTTTACAAGGTACATTTACATCCGAAGAGACACGACATATTTATCCACATGATGTTCATTTCCAAGTTAATTCTTTAATCAACGACATTTCGATGAATACAGACGTCAATTTTTCACGTATATTTGCAGTTGAGTTGTTAAAATTCTACATGGAGTAAATTAATACTTCATATCAATGAAAAAAGAAGCATTATGCATTTTTAAATTTTGTTCGATATTTTTCAATGGAATATTGAAGAAATTTTTACACGGTTTTGGAAGAAAATTTTGTCATTTTTGATGGTTTAGCGCATCGAGTGTCTTTTCTTGGAATTACAGAATTAATCGTCACTTGAATTGAATTCATGCTAGGTCTGAAATGGTTCTTATTTCGTTACTTTCTACAGTTAGAGAATTAATTAGAGAATTAATCAAATTATCGGACGAATATTGTTTACCGAAATTACCCACACATACATAAAGTACCTGTATTTAATCTGACCACTGAGTACTGAATTATTCTGCATAAATATCGACAGAATCAATCATTGACCTTCCATGCATACCAATCCAAAGGGGACGCATCCCTAAGAATCAGGGGACCAACATTCCCCCTTCTCTCACAACCTTCAATCCTCACTTTTCATAAATCTCTACAATTAAACTTATCATAAAAATCCAAATTATTTTATATCCTTAAGAGAATTAACTTAACAAACACCAAATCATTCACAACAAATGCATACAATCATTACTCCCATACACTGAACAGCAACCACCTAAGATTGTCCGCAACGTTCACATCAATCTCCACATTGACCTATTTACAAAAAGCAACAAATCATTCCCCATAATCATCACCCTAAAAAACACCATAGGGGTTCTACACTACGCAAACAGGTCAAAGCTCAATCTCAACATTGGTAATACCAAGTTCAAAACCTCCCTCCTTACCAAAAAATTTATCCTACCACATATTTCTACCACAATCTCGGTATTTAGCTACATTTTAGGCGAAATAATCGCAACAATTCATATCTAAAAATACAAAACAAACCATCCAGCAACCATAAACGACCGCGAACACACGGTACCCCGAGGAGTCAAGAGACCAACTCGAGCAGCGTTCTCCATCGTTGCTCGCATTCTTCGAGGCACGCGTCTCGTGAATCGTGCATATTCATTGGATCAACCAGTCGCGTGTTACGTGCCTTGCACGGACCAGCTCCAAGTATAAGTACGCAATACACGTAAAAGCAAAGGGGCATGCGTCATGGAACATCTGCCAGGAGAACGCGTGGCCCCCGTTCGTGCCCCAAAGAGCACCACCGACCGAAGAGAAGGGTCCTCTGAGACAAAGAAAAAGTATGACGTACCGGCAGCTGCCACACGGTGACGTAGGGCCCCCCCATAAGTCCACCCGTCTCGGTATAGGAGAGACGATCACCTAAGGTGAGTCCTCCTAAATCGAAGATTTATCATCCGTGATCGGCGTATGCCACCGCAACTGCGGTACTAATTGAAGGTGAAGGTCGCGGAGCTCGTCGATGCGAGGGTTTCGCCCTTGTCCAGACTTCAATAGGATGCGTTCGAAGGATTCCGATGACTCGTAATCGTTACAAGGGACTCGGCCTTTTTATCTTCCGCTTTTTACGCTACTGTATTGCGAGGATCGCTGATTGCACGAGAGTCAGTCCACGCGGTTCATGTTTCCTTGCGATTGGGACGACTGGGCGTGTTTGGAGCGAGTGATAGAAATAGACTGGGTTTAATAGGTTTTGTCTCGTAGTTCTTCTGCTTGTGTTGTGTTTATGTCGTTTTGAAAAACCTATTGTTTTTAGTGGGCTTTGTATCATTGGTTTTAACATTAGATCTACCGGCGATTAATTCAATATACTTAAAATTCTCAAATAAATCGGTTCGAGTCAAATAAATGAAGGGGGCGAGAAACTTGATCGATTCAATCGCTTACAGTCTTCAATGTAAAAAATTGTAAAAGAAGCATAGCAATGTCAGGAATATTTTCAAAAAATTCAGAACAAGTCATTCTGACTACCTCGGTAGATTATTGGTGATTCAAGGAAGATTATTCGTGACTGGAGTATGTAGATTGTTATTGAAAAGAGGATGGAATTTAAAAAATTGTTAGTGCTTAGTATTTATTCTCTGAAAAAGTAGAAAAAGTTACGATCAGCTAAACGGTAACCAATTATCGTTCACCATAAGATGCGACGTTACGTCAACGTCTGCGAATGTGTTAACAGGTCTGGCCTAAGTTTGTTTTAAAAACGAAGTCTTAAACTTTCTCGTAAAAAAACAGACGAGAGTAAACCGTGACAAGTATCAAAGTTGCTGTTTACTCAGTCGAATGCTTTTAATTAACCGTCCCTCCCAACTATACGGCAAAGATTCATCTTTTCGTATGTCAGTCGAATTCTCGACGGAACTCGATCTCGGAATTTCTGTCCATCCCTCTTTTCTACCTCTCTGATAGAGAGACGAAGCAAAGTCCGAGAGTCCATCCTCAAAGCTGCAGGCCGCTGAGTGCATGGCTGCTTTTCTTCTCAAGAGAGAAACGGAAAAGAGTAAAGGAGACAAAGACAGAGATACGCGGTAAAGCGTACTAATCTCCCAAGTAGACACGCTAATGAAAGCTCGGATGCCACTGTCTTTCCCAGTTTTTTCCAAGGGGACTCGGAACGTATATATCCTCCATCTCGCAGTGTTTAACGTAAATTACACGGAAGACGTCGCGAGAATGTAAATTTCATCTGGGAAATGCATAAAACCTTCCTCGGACTTTTAGTCTACCAAAAGAAAAAATTTAATGCTACCAAGACAGTCAAAATGGTTTCTAATTATTTTAAAAAATTACAGTAACTTTATAACGACACAATACCTTTATATACGGCTACCTTGTAGAATAGAAATAAAAATTGAATTCTTCAATTTTCCTTCTTTCTTTATTCCCTTTCTATGTACATTGATGTCGTAGCTGGAAATATATAC
Source organism: Cerceris rybyensis (assembly GCA_910591515.1). Taxonomy (NCBI): domain Eukaryota; kingdom Metazoa; phylum Arthropoda; class Insecta; order Hymenoptera; family Crabronidae; genus Cerceris; species Cerceris rybyensis. Next base: position 11,633,220 of record OU342797.1, on the reverse strand, counting down.
GACCTGTCTATTTGACATTTACCAGATGCATTTACATAGAAATTTACATCATCAATCAACGAGATGTACTTCGCGGTTTTGCAAGTATCGTATACGAAAATAAAATCAGGAAGCTGTCCATTTGAATAGGTGAGCGTTTGAATAAGTCACGCCGGGATAGAAATTCACGTGCCGTCCAAAGAGTGACGTTTTCGGGGGATACTTATTATTACCTGATGTTTCTTCCGCGCCCCTCGCCAAGGGTGCTTCAGGTTCTACCACTCCTGAGTTTCTAGCATCTGTCGGGGCACGCGAATCGCCCTAACCATCCGAAAGAAGGGCCCCTAAAAAAGCCAACGTGCCGACGATTCTGTACGACACTTCCCCCATTCCAAGGTAGATTAATTAAATCGTGGATAATGAATTCGAACGACTTCCATAATGTTACCATTTTTGTTGTTCTTCCTCGTTGAGCTGAAGAGCGAGTGCATTCTCCTATTTCTGTATTCACCGCGAAATGAAATTTCTATATGTAACTACCTACATATATATATACAATTTTATTCGCGAACACGGTCGACGGATATGTCTGCAATTTCTGACTTGTATCGTTTGATAGCGGTCGTTTAAAAATGCACGAAGGAAGTAATTAATTTCCGAAGTGGAGAACGTAAGCTTAAAGCACGCTCACTCACCGACGTGACATTACATTTACCACGGTTAACATTGTTAACTTTCGTTATTTTCGTCGCTTCTGAATATTTAAACGTTTGCAAAAATATATCGTACATTTGCCGCTTTTGACTCTCAAAGAGTCGATATTCGCGTAACATTATCGAAAGACCGTGTCCACCATCGTTCTCATCGACTATTTTCGGTATGAACCTTTCACGTATTATTGTTAAATGGAAATAACAGTGATAATACGAGCAAGTATTTTCGCCCGAACCTAATTTCCGTGGCTGCGTACGAGCAGGGGTGAGCTTGGTTGCACAAGGGAGGGAAAAAAAGGGGTTATTCTGCAAGACGCGCTTTCGAGAGAAACGAAAGCACAATGACCGCGGCGAATCACGAGTGAATTTGAGAGCGAAATCGCAGGATATTGTTTGCCAGGCAGATGCATCATATGCGGAGGAGAATGTGAGCCGCTACGATGAAAAGGATTCGCAAAAGGGCCCGGTCGAGTAAAGCCGCGATTCCTTTGCATTCTTCCATCCGAGAAGAACCCTTTCATTTGCATCTGTCTCCAAAATGCAGAAAGGCCTTTCCCGAAAATACAGATGTTCCGTATACGATGGACCACACCGCGACCGCTCGAGTGGAACGAAAATAGGATATTGTGCGTGCTTGAATTTCTCCAAGACACTCGTTTTCTACCTTTGCGGAATTCCTTCGATAGGAAATTTCAACCCTCTCCCTACGACCAGGTGCGCTCGACGATCACCTGCTTCCTTCTCGTCTCGTTTGCATCGACTTAAACTATAACAGAAACGTTTGTTAGAAAGAACTTGGAAATTCCTTGATCGACGAAAATCTAGTTAATCTCCTTTTGGAGATTCATTAAAACAAATACGTACAATTCTCGTAGATGTAACGAAAAGATCGGTTGCATTGAAATCATCGTCATTTAGTTTATCGTTGTTGAATCATAGCACGATTTCGATTAATCGTTCGCAGCAAATGGAACTTCGCGCGGAAAGAGAACGGCGTAAGAAAAAAGCTTATTCCCGGCAATAATGTCTATCGTTTCGATAATAACGATCGAAAAAGATTTCGAATTCAGCGTTCGCGAATAGCCGGCCCGTGGAAGCTGACAGTTGTGAAATTGCAGAAAAGGAAGAAACCGATACGCAGAGTCTGGCCTCCGACCCCACGTACGATTCCACGAGGGAGAGGGTGGTGAACGTATACGTTGATAGTCTGAGGAAAAAAGAGTGCGCGTTAGATCAACTTTGGCGATTTTCCGTCGCAGGTAAATTCTTCGACTCTTTTTTCTCAAACCGCCCCCGCGTCCGCGGCTAGTGCGCACTTTTTGCACGGAGATTTTTCGCAACGCCCTTCGGCTCGTTCTCCACCTCCGTGGCGCGGTGGTGCTACTGGCATAGCCCCCTCCCCCGAAACCCAGCTAGCCGCGTTTTTTATTTTACCCCGCGCGTCGCCGCTCGGACCGTCGGGCGATCAATGAATTGAAGCGTCCGTCCTTTTTTTTTTTGGTCAGCCCCTGGCTCTCCTCGTTCGACGCACTGCCGCCTACATCTCCGTCTCCATTGCGCCTCTTCGCGTCTCGCTTCAACCCCACTCTCGACGAACATTTTCTCCCTCTGTCTCTTGCTCTCGGTCCCTCTTTCAACCCCCAATCTATCTACCTCTCTTTCTCTCATTGCCGGTTTCCTCGTCCCTTTCGTTTCCCTCTTCCTCTTGGTCCGGCGTTCACTCGTTGATTCTCCTCTTTCCATCTCACCCCCTTTCTCGTTCGGTCCCTCTCCTTTTCGTTCTCTCCGGCCTCTCTGCCCGACCACCCTGTTCGGACCTCTCTATCCGCGTACCCTCCTGTTTCTCCTCTCCGTTATCGTCCTTCTCCACCTCCGCCTAGTCTACCACTCGTCCTTCTCGTTCCTCGTCCAACTCGCCCTTCCATGCTCGAGAGAAACGGACTGGAAGCTGTCCTTCTTTCTCTCCCTGCGATCTCGTCTTCTCCATCCTCCTCCTCCTCATCCTCATCCTCCGACGGCCTATCTGACCCTATCCTTTCCCGTCTCTTTTCGACCCTTGCCGGACACGCGCTCTCCTGTGGCTCTCTTTCTCTCTCCCGTGGTATCTGCTGTTCCTCTCCCTTCGTACGCGCTCGCACGCAACCCTCACATATCCTTCGCGAGACACGTTGGTGCATGTGGGATGCACATGCACCTGCACGCATGCAACCCTCGCGTTTCGTGATCTCGCATCGGCAGATAAATCTCACTGACGCTTACGTGCGAGACCCGGGAGAGGGTGAGAGGGAGAGAGAATGAAAAAGAGAGGGATAGAGGGAAAGAGAGGAAACTCTGGACCAGAGAGGAGGAATAGAGGTAGAGGGTGAAACCGGTGCATGCGCTCTGAAGAGAACGTTGCCTTTCGACGTGTATATTCGTGGTTCCTCTCGTTCTATCTCTCTTCTTCTTCAGTCTCGTCCTGCCCAGGTCTTTCTCTCCTCCTCCTTCTCATCCATCGGCTCCTCTTTTGTCTTTTTTTTCCCGTTGCACTTTTATTTCCACAAAGGGCCCAAGGGCTAATGCGAATTTTCTCGTAAAGTGACGGACGCGCCTCGGAGGACCGGAGGGGGTTGCACGGCGGCCGCGTGTCTCGCGTGACCGTAAACAAGGCGGATCGCATGAAAATGGACGCGAATCCTCGCTCGTCGAGTGCAACCCTTATGCAGAGGAGATCTCACGTTAAAATGTTTACGTTCTGCGACTAGAAATGCATCAATCCTCGTACGAGGCCAGTATTCGACATAAATTCGTGTACGTTCTTGGAATACGGGAGATTAAAAAGGGGGTCGATTTAAAATATCCAGCCGTGAAAACGGAAACTCCGGAAATATGTATGAACTTCCTCAAATGTACGGGCACGTATGCATATTTCAATATTTTCAGATTGACTTATCTCTCCATGACGTTCCCCGTCATGTTATTCTTTAGAATTTTGTTTCACGTACATTTTGATCATGCTTTGTCCTAACGCGAATGCGGCAAGAGCCGGCAGTGCCATTTTCACGATACTCTGGGACAAAGAGCAGATGCAAAACGTATGATGCATGCCGGATTTCTGGTACCAAGAAGGGCTCACGTGAAATTACAAAACTACACGATGATAATTATAATTCCTTTCTCCCTGTTTTCCATTCTTTCTCTCTTTCGAAATGTCTCCGTCTCATCCCCGTACTTCCATGGTTCCCTGCCCATGCTCTTTCTGTCTCTCTAAAAAGACGTAAGTTTATTCATTATGCCGGACGCACGATACTGGACAGTACCGGTCTGGACAATTGGACTGCCAACCCCATCGAGGATAGCCTGGGAGCCCCAGCGGCAAATAAAATCGTATTTCATCCTCTTGCCGGCGAAAATTTTGTCTCTCTTTCTTTTTTTCTTCCCTCTCGTTCTCTCTTACCGCGGCGCAAGCTCGTACATCAAAGCTCGGCTGCGTCTATCTTCCTCCTCGGATGTTGCTGCTGTTGCTACTGCTCCTGCCGTCCCTCTCTATCTCCTTCTCTCTTCATCTCGTACTCTCCTCCTGACTTTTTCTCTCTCACTCGCCCTCTCTCTATCTGTCTCTCCTCACTTCCCTCCTGAGCCCTCCATTTCAATCCCCACTGCTCGCTCCGAACCACCACATTGCCCAACTACCCCCTTTTGCCGCCCTTCCGACCGCCACCCACTCAACCCCATCCTGTGTACAACTCATAAACTTTTGTACAGAGCTTTAGTAGCTGCGAGCTAACTTCCGGTTTCACGACACGCGCTCGTTTTCCGAACCGGCATCCCCAATGCCAATCGAAAAGTCGCCCGATTCGCATCGAACCTTTGACCGTAAGGCTCGACTGTACCCTATTGCAATTATGTTTTAGCTGTTTACCCTTTGGCTAGGATTATTGATCACCTTTTTCACAGAGAACTTCGCAAAGTCTTCTAAATGGCACGATAAATGTTAATTCAACGTCTAGGGAAAATTACAAATGATTGTTACTGTGATTAGAATCGCAAATTTATGAATATGGAACAATATAAACCTTTGAAAATGTACACTCCGATAATTAGAATCGAACGTCTGTTCAAAAATTCAAACGAGAGCGAATGAGACGGAAGAAATGTCGTAACTCAATTAATATAAATGATTTCTACAAAGCCCGATATTAGTTTCTTTATATGTAATACATAAAGGGTGATTGTATAATCTCGTTTCACTATTAAATGTTCTGTTCTCTGCCGTAAAGTAAAGTAGAGATTCCCTAATCCGGCGTTACTTAGTAACGCGCTACATCACGGCGGGGAAATTGTATTTTAAAGAAAATAACCGATAACTGATTTTCCTCGTAGCCGTGCGTTTTTTTCCCTCTTCTTTCTCTCTCTCTCTCCCTATTTCTCTCTCTCTTTTTTCGTCAGTTTCGATCGTGCAGAGTCGGCGGGTACGAGTCGAGAGAATAAAATACCCGAGAGCGTGTACAAAGTTAGCTCGAATGCGGCATCGCGATTTATTTCAACCCTTCCGCGGCCCACCCTGGGCTTCGGGATGCAGAATGCAAACCCCGGCGGTAAGCTAGCTGACCGCCAGTGGTTTTCATCATATAACTCGATTAGCCCTGAATTCTCTCTCTTTTTCGATATAATTCAACGCGAATGCAATTCTCAGTAATTGCAATGGCGATAGAGAGCAACGGGCCGAGGGGGTAGGTGGATATGAGGGTGGTAGGTAGGTTGAGGAGGAGATGGAGGAGGAAAAGGGGTGGAAGGAGGAGGAGAAGCGAAAAATACGAGTGATCCCATCAAACTGCATACTCGCAAAAGCCGATCTTTACGGGCGTACGCGGAAAATTGTAAATCGAATTTGCATTTTGGTAATCAACGCGGACCGAAAGTAAGGAGGGTTGCGAGCATAAAATTAGAAAATTAGTAACAGCCGGATGAACCCGAGCGCTCACGCTCTTTCCACGGTGTGTTCGTGTTAATGAGAAACCTGACACGTGAATGTGAGCCAATTTTTCCCGGGGCGTCTTACAAACGTGGACGAGAGAATAAAAGTCACTCCGCGGTTCTCGCTTTTAAGCAAAAGAAACGTGGAATTAAGTGCCGGAAATTTTCTGGAACGGGATTAACATTTAACGTCCCGCGCACTAATTTCGTTGATAAAACACTAACGTTCCCGTGCCGAGTGAGAAAGAGAGAGATACGAAAAACGTCTCTTGCAACCCAGGGATGTTTCTTTCATCGTTAACGAGAACGACGTCGACGTGTAGATTTTTTAAGCGAAGGAAGTTCTTAGTAATTACAAACGATAACGGGGTAACCGGTATAACGGGAAAACGCCCTCGAACTAGATATTTTATGAACGGATCAAAGTGAGAGAAACCACTCGAATCAATTAATCGTGCATGAAGATCGTGGTTCGCGCGTCGCCAATTAAAAGATCTCGACTTCCGCCAATGCGATTCTGTTCAAACGGCCGTTTGTGACCGACAGTTTTCATCGGAGGCGCTTGCCGCCTGCCGCGTTAAAAAAAGGATCCCCGTGCGAGAAAAAAATGCCGTTTCCCAAAAAACCCTTCCGACCGTCGAGATCAAAAGCATCCCGCGTGTCGGGGCGCAGAAAACGACCTACCCCACCTACCACCTCCTCTTCGATGCCTCCACTCGAAGGCACGATCCTAATTGCGTTATCCGCTGCGAGAGGAAGGAGAAAAAAAATGAGGGAAAAACTGTTATATTTTTAATTGGAGAACGCAACTGTCGTCCATCAAATTGGACCATTTGGCACGTGGCTGCCACGCGAGACTCCCGTTCAACACCCCATGGAGCCTCACCGTTAGGGTCTAAATTCTCGCTCTCCTCATGGAACTATAATAACAGGTGCTATATATAGTAATTATAGTGTAACGTTTAACCTAGAAACGCATGATCATCCCTTCCATTGACGGAAACGTGCTCGAGTGAAATTCAGATGTTTCTCCATCATCTGATATATCAGTATAATTTTGTTAATTGTTATTTCGATAATTTTAATCACGACAACGAGAAAGTTACCGATGCAATGTAGAAAGTGAAATGTAAATAATCAACTGAAATACGGATATTTCTATCGTTTAGAATTTCACAAATATAATTATTCGATGGAAAAGATGATAAAAGACCCAAGGGATGATCGTTTCGGATGCACGGCTAACGAGTGCACTTTGATATATCAATTAACATCCTTTTTCTGCATCCATGCGACAGTGTTGGTTAATTCGTCTATCCTCGTTTCATTAAGATAATCGTATCGATACGCAGCCACCGCATCAGGGAGGGAATGGAGTGTCACTCGACATAAAAAGGGCTTGCGCGCGAGCCCTCCTCGTGAATGATTCAAAAACCTAATAACGTGCATTTCCATCTCCCGTATCGGTGCCTAATTTCTGTCAGATTTTTATCCGGCTCAGGATGGCCGCGCAGAGCAGACGCGTTCGACAGATTCTTTCCATTTGTTTCGATCGAACCGGTGATCGGTCGCGCCGACGTGAGCCCTCTCTCTGTTTCTCTTTCTGCCTCTCCCTTTTTTTCCTCTTCCTCTCTCTCTTTCACTCACTCTCACAAACGAATCCGGAATCGAGTCGTGAATTTCACATGTAGAGGGGCCGTACGCATTTGGCCGCGCCATATCGCAGTCGGCTCTTCTCCTAGCGCCATGGCACAAAAAAAAAACTTTTTTTCCGCTTTTGCGAATCGAGCCCGTCGTCAAGTGGTCGTTTATATATCACGCAAAAAATACCTACGCCTCGATTGCCACCAACGTTTTCCAATCAACCCTCTACCCTATTCCACTCTTTGTCACCTTTCCATCCATCAATCCCTTTCTTCAACCCATTCTAAGAAGTTTATCAAGAAAAATTCTTAAGTCTCTTTAATTGATCCTACCCATCGGGGGTGGGTTAGAACCGTTCAAAGTATATCTCCGCTCGAGCGAATTGTATCTTTTTTTTCCCCGCTCGTTCGTTCTACCGGGGAAGAGAATACTCAAACGGTTCGATGCTCGAGATTTAACGCATTTTGCCGCGCTAACCGTTGCCTCATTCTTCCCGTCATTTCGCGTCCGCTGATGCGTGTCCGGCAGACTTTTCGACGAGGTACGCCAGCCAAAACGTATATCCACACGCACCGAGCGGCAGTGCGCCTTGCCATCCCCGAATCCATCCTCACGTACACCGTAAAACGCCCATGTATTTATACAGGACACGGGGGTGCGCTCGCAACTCTTCGACGATCGCACACTCGTGCAACAACGGTTCCCCGTCCGACACACACGTACACGGTTGCATATCCGAAGCAGAAATTTCCTCGTCGTACCATCCACGAATCCAGAATGCCGCCGTGAATTCTGCATAATGCACGGGCCACGCTCGGCCGAGCTTCCTGCATAAAATAATCTCTTTCCGCGATCGCGATTCGCGGCCCAAGCCGGCCAAGTGAAAGAGTGGCAGATGTCACGTTGCCGGTGTATTTTTTTACCTACCCAACCCGCGGTCCTCCTCCGCTCGCCTCCTCCATCTCGTCGACCGAGTCCTCTTCCTCCCGTTACTGCCTCTTTCCCATCCTCCAATTTTCCATCGTCTCTCTCTTTCCATACACTGTCGTCGTCGTCGTCGTGATCGTCGACGTCGGAGTCGTCGGCGTCGTAGTAGTAGGATGGCGAGGAGGTGAGGGTGGAAACGTGAGAGGAGGAGAGATAGGAAAATAGAGGAAGAGAGAGGAAGAGAGGTCGGATAGGAGAAGGTAGGAATGGAAAAAGAGGAACGAACGGCGAGAGAGGAGACAGGGGGGTTGCCACGAAGGGTGGTTGTGGGGTGGCGCGGGCAGAATCGCAGCGCGGACGTGCGTGCGTGTGTGCGAGAGTGCACGTCGTACGTGAGACTGGGATTACAGGGAATAAAGAGAGAATTCGAGAGTGGCGATGAAAAATCATTTCCACCGTACGAGCGGAACTTTCGAACGGAGTTTATTAGTTTTATTATTAATATTATTATTATCGGTTCTTAGTATTTTCTATTCTCGAGAGACGAAAGAGAATTAATTTGGGGAGGGTGACTTCCTTTGGGAAACTTGGAACCTTGATAGCGACATCGATGCTGGACTAAGGATATTTGTCGAATCTGGGGGGAGGGGTTGTCGGCTTTCACCCTCGAGAGGCGCCGATCGAACGATCGTGCACCATGTTTTTTCAGGCGGGAAACAAACCGGGTATCGCTTTTATCGCCGTTGATTTCGATATTAATGCTTGCTTTCTCGTGGCGGTTCAGCTTTTTAATTAATACTTGTTACGATGTCTGGTTACCGCTCGTCGGTCTTTCGCGTGCTGAAATGCGAATGATGTATTATTAGCTCGCTCGTGGGGGTGATACGAGTAACCGTGGCGGCATTAATAAAAGAGAGATCGTTGATGTAATTCCGGAAATGCTTGATGTTTCGTCGCAGCCTGGAAATTATTGTATTATAGATTACTGCAGAATCTTTCAAGATTAATTGCCTTTTTGTGCTCGTTTCGTTTTAAGATTTTTATGAAACGTAGTAAATTTGTCGAGATATTACATGTACTTTTTGTTATCGTGAGAAATTACGGAGAGAATCGAAGTTATCGAGAAAACGACGAAACTTTCAGTGAAAATCAAACGTTCTAGAAGCTGTGACGGACGAGGGACGTTGAAAAAAAACATGGGGGTGGACGAGGCGGCGCGACGACGGGAGACGAATTAACCCCCACGCGCCGGTGAGCGCATTTTTTTTCTGAAATTAATAAAAAAATAACGCGAACTGGATGTTTCAGGTGCATACCGTGATGTTACATTCACGCATAATGCGCGCATAAAACACGGCACGTCAGTTTCATTTTTTTAAATTTTACATACGCCCGACGCGTCCTGTGAAAAAAAAATTACACGGAAAGACGGTGCAAAAAAATTGTCAAGTATAATAATATAACATCGATGTAATCGACAATCAGAAGAAATTAACGAAAAAGAAAAAAGGAAGGTCGATAGACAAAATGAATTCTAAGAATTTTCATAAATCCATTACGTTTGGACGGGGGTAAAATACCCCCGTTACTTCCTCAGCCAGGACGATATTTCTTTTCCCCTGAAAGTACAGAAGCTTGTATCTCCCGTAATTCAAAACAGTCAGAAGAGTAAGCGATTCTCATGAACACGCATCATACTCGATCACGCTCGACTATCCTCAAAGCTTTGAAAAGTGCCGTGGATTTATCCTAGTACGGTATTATAATGAAAGAAAGCGATAGATAGAAAGAGACGGGAGGAAAGAAGGAAGAAGAGAGGGAGAGAAAAAGGATGGTGGATGAAGAGAAAGAGAATGAAATACACTCAAGGACAGTCAGCGGAAAAGCGACGGTGCGACTGGATGGAAGGGTTGCCGTGGGTGGGTAGAGGGTGGTCGGACGACGGCGGAGAACGAATTAGCCCAGCGGATTAGCGTCCGCATATTTTTGCAAAAACGAGATAATGCAAAAAAGCGCACTGGCCGGTCCGGGCAGGCTGGTACGGATGCTGCGTAGTAGAAAGGCAGGTGGAGGAAAAGGGGTGGATGGGCGAGGATGGTTCGTGACGGACGGAGGGCACGAGAGGCGGAGGAGGACGATGGGGCCGTCGGGGGTGGAGGGCGTGGCCAGGCGGCCTCTGGCAGGTTTCGAACGAGACAGAGAAAGAGGAGCCGCGTTTCCGTGGTACCGGAATCCGTGAGAGCGAGCCAGAGAGAAAAGGGAGAGGGATGAAGAGGGAAGAAGGAGAAAGAGAGAAACATCGAAAGAGCGAACGACAGAGAAAGAGAAATAGAGAAAGGGAGAAAAGCAGAGATCGAGAGGAAAAGAGAGTCAGGAAGTACGAGAGAAAGGCAGAATTGAAAAACGAGAGAAAGAGAGACAAGCCGAGGAGAAAGACAGAGAGAGAGAGAAAGCGACGAAAGAGAGAAAGAGAAACGGAAAAGGGGAGAGAGAAAGAGATAGGAACGACGAGAAAAAGTTATAGATGCATCGTATCCATGTGGTGCACGTACGCGGCGGCCGACAAGACGAGCTTGTGCTGGTACGGTGCATACGTGACGCGTATGTACATTCCACGTATGCACCGGCACACACGTGCCGGACGGCCCTGTGTAGGTTTAACTATAGCCAACGTGGCCCGTGGGGCAACCGGGGGGGTAGGGTGGGACAAAGGGGTAAAAATCATTGCGCGGTCCAGCCTCGAGGCTGATCGATGGTTGCTGCACTCACCCCTGCATATCTACTACCCTCTGCCTCTCTGTACCCGTACCCCCGACGACTACCCTACGCCACCTCCACCCCCTTCTCCCGCGCGCACATTCACTGATCCCTGGGACTCACTGACTGGCCAGACAAAAAATGGCCGGTTCGAAGCCCATCCGCCTCTGCCCAGGCTGACGTCGGGTGTTTGATGACCTCGGGGTGGCAAGAGAGGCCCGGGAGGCGAAGGGTGCAACTACGAGCCAGGGTGCAACCGACGGGGGGACGACTGGTACACCCGAGGGCCGACGGCCGGAAAACCGACACCCTCCACCCACTGCCGCACCACCCTCTCCCGCCTTCCCCCGACCGTTCCACCACCCCCGACTCCCGTTTCGTCCACCTACAAAAGGGTGGTCGCCGGGAGGGAATCGATGACGGTGGATGATTTTACGTATACCGGCTCGCCGGTCAGTTCTGCCCTCTTTTCGCGGATTCGGGAGCCTCGCGATTGGTAGACAACGTATCTGCGTGCTCGACGCCGACATCGACGCCAACGCCGTCCTTCCACCTTCCTTCGACTTCTCGCGAGAAGTCGCGTGGCTTCTTTCGATAGTCGCGCGGATGAACATCGATACGTATCTTCTATGAACGTCGAGGGAAATGGAAAGAAGTGCTCTAGGTAAACGACTTTTGGAAGAGTCGCGAAACAATTTTTTTTTTTACCTATCTGCATGGAATTTCTTTTCCAATGGATTTTTAACGATCCTCATCCTCTGGAAATTATAAAGGTGGAAAAAACTTTGACCGTTTTACGTTACCTTCCCGGTTGCCGCTTCTTTTCGTGAGATTCCGAAAAGTTCGCGACGCCTTTTCATTCCACGGGAAAGTATTTACGTATTGAAAAGATATTCACGAAACTCGTCGCGTTATTTTCGTTGGTCTCAAAAGGAAAAGACGCAAAACATCACCCCGACAGTGTCACCTACCTCGAATACCACCAAGACCCCGGGAGACGCGTCATCTTGCAGAGCGCACGACAAAAAAGCTCACGAAGCAGAAGTCGCTCCCTTTTCGCGTAGCCTCTGGAAATTTCGATCCCCGAGCGATGCTTACACAGAGCCGACTCTAAAGTCGATCGTTGGTAACCCTTACCGAAGCGTATTCCGCCGTGGAAACCGGCGAAGTTCAACGCCAATGACACGTCGTCACGCCCGTTAATGATATCCCCTTCCCCCGATCCTCCCCCGCGTGGCTCGATCCTTAGGTTCACACCGTCGGAGACAAAACGCTCCCTCTGCAACCGAGGCGTCCTAAACGGATGTGTGTATGATAGAATTTCTTCCGTCATTAAGAAAGCCTTACAATGTGTACGGATTTCTAAGCGCTACCGTACAACTTTGGTCCATACACTGCCGAAGGGTTGAACGTCTCTACCCTTACGTGTCTCTGACAAAACTTTCACGATCGTCGCGACCAAAGTACCGGGTCCATCCCCACCCCGTTCGAGCTACCCCCTCAGTCGTCGTACTATATGTATTCGTTGTGTCTATTGAAGCAACGGTAAACGCGACTCGTGAAAATTCCTCGGCTCTTCGCGCTCCAGATCCGCCGGTGTCTTGTCTCTCCTTTCTTCCACCCGGTCGTCCCTTCCGCGTTTCCTTGTCGTGCGCGCTCTCTTCGACGTCTCTCCGTCAGTCAGCCACCCCTGTTCTTCTTGCCTCGTCGCATGCGCCTCCTTCGAACCTTGCCGCTTTTTTTCCCGCGAACGCGCCGCTCCTCTCAATGGTTTACGTACGCGCGTCTATGCTCCTCGGGTGACGACGAGTCTACGAGGCAGGGAATACTTTTTCTCGTGTTCACAGCATTATACATCCAGCTTTCCGCGTGGGTGGTAGCAGAACCGAGACTTGTATTACGATTTCATACGTTCTCTTTATTTGTATCTACTTCTTCGGTCATTCGTGGATCTTAGACTTGAGGGAGGGTTTCATCTTTGAAGTTTCGTAGACGAAGAATGATCAAGTACGATGTCTTGATGAGAAATCCGAAATGTAGGAATGATAGGTGACTTTGGAGTTGGAGGCGATTGGAAAATTAAAAATCTCAGGCCAGAAACATCGGAGTGTCCTATCTCGTTTGGACGATTCGAAACGAGTTGCGATGCCGGCAACCCTAACTGAGGCCAGTCGATTCAGAAAGCACCGGAGGAGCAAGAGAGGAAGCGGGAAAGAGCGCCCTGGTACATAAAGCGACTCTAGAGGAAGAGAGAGTAAACGGGAGCAGAGAAGGTGGTGGTGTTGGGGGTCGGAGGTGGTTGGGGGTGGAATGAGGGAAAGAGAAAGAGAAAGAGAAGGAGAAAGAGAAAGAGAAACAGAAAGAGAAAGAACTCCAGCCTGGCCTAACCTACCCCAATCGAGGGCTTACGTTGGAAAGGTTGCACGGCAGCGTAGCGGTGTAGGCAACGGCAGGAGAATCATCGAAAAGCCCGGCGCTTTGCCGGTTGGTGCAGGGTGAACGAGCTACCGGTGCGCGCGCGGTCATTGAATGGACGGAAAAGGGAGTAAAAATCATTGAAAAGCGATGACTGCGGCCCGACGCTGGCAGAGTGGATCATCGAATGACCAGAGGCCACCCCTGCCCGTTTCTACCAGCCGCCCTCGCGTTGGACCCCGCTTTCATGATTTCTACTGGAAATTAGCCAACTGGCTAACGACCAAATAGGAGCCTTTCGCCTTCTCCCTTCCTCTGTGCATACCTCTTGTCTCTGAATCCCTCTGTCCCGTTTCCCCTTTACCTTCTCGATGCTCCTCTCTTTCGTCCGTCCTCTTCGACTCTATCTCTATCTCTCTCTCTCCCTCTTGATCCTTCTGTTCCTCTCCCTTTTTCCATGTCCCATCCTCTCATTCACTCTCTCACTCTTTATCTGTACCTCGATCTCTCTCTGGCGTGAGCACTTCGTCGATCTCGAATTTGCACCGTCCATCGATGCACCGTGTCGCTTGATCGCCCGGCCATGTACGCGTTTTTATTTCACGAATTCTACGGGGCTAGCACGATCATCCGAACCCCGCTAGTGCAATTTCGAGTCATCGAATCGCTCGTGAAAATTCGCCTACGATTCCCCTTCGATTCTCGTGTCTGACATTTCATTTCGATTTTTAATGGTTTTTTGCCATTTTACAATAGTACATATTGGAAAATGATAAGAAATTTCTGTTTGGTATGGTGTGATTAACCGTGGCATTCGATGCGGTCGTCGAATTTCACGTAAATACCGCGCTAAATTTACAAGGGCTTTGGGGTGGCACGATGGGGTGGAAACGGAGTCGCAGCATAGGCCATTAAAGTTGATTTCAAGTCGAACGTATAGGAGCCTCGTAATCGTTGGGTTCTCGAGCGGCAAGAATATATCTCGACCGAAGGAAATATCGGATGATACGGGCCAATCCACGCAAGGTGGTAGGCGGAAGGTGGAAGGTGGAACGAGACACGGGAACAAAAGTTTCGCGGTTCGTGATAGAATGATAGACGTTTGTTCGGGAAAGAAAAATGCAAGATTCGCTGCAGTCACGAAATGGCAAATTGGAGTTGAAACTTCCCTCGTACGGGTTTGGGGTAGGTTGGGTTAAGGCGTGACGGCGAGAGGGTGCGCGAGAGGGGTAGGACGATTCTCCTACGGAAAACACTGGACGGGGGTGAGAGTTACGGTTAATCGGGTTTCGTCTCCATGAAAATCATGAATTCGTGCGTACGTGTGTAAACACGTTACCATATACTTATCGTTGATCTTATTGGTATATTCTAACCGCAAACCTGCCGCGCTTCCAACAATTACTTTCGTACCTCATAACTCTGAACCCTCGTTCTGACTGAACGTTTCTACTTAACTCTTTTCAACGGTACACTACAGTTTATGCTATCTCATAACACTACAAGAACTTTACATTTATTTATTTATTTAAAGCCTCAACTATGATATAGTTAACGATACGCATATATCTTACCGATATAACGTTTATAATGGAATAAAATCGAATTACAAGTCCAACTACCAAGTCTCAACCAAGTAGTCGTGAAAAGATAGCAAACTTGGCGGCACCTCGTTGATCCACCCCTAAAGACATTAACCTCGTCCAATGGTCACGAAGACTTTCTCGTAACCTTAAAAAAATCTTAATGCGGCTTTCGGGCCGAATGGGGGTAAAGTTTAAATTGAACCGAGGCGGCCGAGGGATGCGAGATGCCGAGTACAAGAGAGAGAAGGAGACAGGTAACGAGAGGAAGGGAGAAGCGAGGGAGAAGGTTGGGGGCTTTGGAAGATATACCAACCGTTGGCTCACGTGGTTCGAACCTGGGGGTGAGCCGTGCGTGCGAAACCCCGAACGGAACACATGCAAGCTTTGATAAGCTTTGAGAACACATATATGTGGTACTGAGCCGTTCGAGTCTCTAGCTTCGCGGTTCGCATAATATTACGTAATCAGTGATTTCCTTTCCTTCTTCAGTTAAATATAAGACACCGGAAATAAACACACTGTTAGAAACGCTTCCCTTGTTTTCTCTATAGTAAAATTCAACACCGTGAAAAATATCTTCTTATCGAATTTCTTTTTTCTTCTTCACCCCCCGACGCTTCTCTTATTATTTTTTGGAAGAATCGTTGGGTCGTTCCTCGTCAGACGAAATAAGGGTTGCATCGAGCAAGTAAGGCGCACCGAGCAAGGGCAGGATACCACCCCAACCAAGTCTGGTGTCGCAGTCCCTCCAGAAGAGGGTGCTCCAAGGAGGGGTTCCTACTGCTTATTTATTTCTCCATTTGAATTTTATTATCTTGTTCCGTCGTTACGGAGCCCCGGTTCGTTTCTCGTTCTTACGTGCGCGACACCGAGGGTGAATCGCATGCAAGACGAAGAAAAAAGCAAGGACAACGTTTCATGCCGGATAGGGATCCATTTTTCGAGGGTAATTCACGAGAATCAACGGCGCGTTAATTCGATCGTCATAGTATCGCGGCTCTTGATGCGATATAACGAAAAACTACCCTCGTAGATTTAAACACCCTCATTCATTTTAGTATATTTGGAAATTAGCTCCTATGGTCACTAAAATCTACATTAGAACTCTAAAAACTATAATACATTCAAATTCACCATTAAAAATTTACTCAGGAAGAACGTGGATTCAAAGCTCACCCCACTAAATGTTACCCTTCAACCTCATATCCACCATAGATCTAAAAATCCTCAGTCTTCACGTTCCCTTCCAAACCATCGTAGAAACACGTAGGAAAAATTGAATTCGAGACGCAAAAAAAATTAAAATCTCACGACTCCAGGCATTGTTCTCCAGCCGTGGACGAAACATCCGAGGATAGTGCATTAACTCTCGATAAGTTTTTTAACATGCCCATATTACATTCCACGGGCTGGCTTACACGCGTCAGTCGCGAGAGAAAAAAGGTACCGGTGGGGGTGGAGGTACGGGCATAAGTTTCGAAGGTCCTCCAAACCAACGTTCGCGTAGGTTTGCCAAATTGCCGTGTAGAAAAAGTTCTCTTTAAACGTCCCACGTTCTATACGATACCCTCCTCCCCTCTGCAATCCCAGAATGCCAACCTCTAGCCGTTCCTGGACATAGAAAACGTGTGTGCTAACACGAAACGTTCAACCTACCGAAATGTTAGGTTAAACGCGCGTATACGTGCCTGGCCCTCGGAGTTTTGTGGACCCTTCTGACCCTTCAGTACTCGCGAAGTTGGGTTTATCGATCGATGATGCAGCCCGGTGGTACCTTGCAATTTCGGTGTTTCGTCATTAGAAGAAATTCCACCCTGATCATCTCCGGCTGCATCTTGGTCCCTTCACAGTACTTTCCAGCTTTTTCTCTCGACTGATCTCGTTAATCCTGGAGATTCGAGGAGATTTTAAACATATTTTATGTCCGTAATAAATAGATAAATTGTCCCTGGGAAATATACTATCCATTGTTTCTGTATATTAAACCTTAACGGTCCGGAAATCCTTTAATCCTTTAATTGGAAGAATATTTGAAGACTCGTGTTTACCATAAAATATCTCTGGATCGTTAGGTGTCTTGTAGGTCATGTGTTGCTATTAAACAGAATTTTCGAGTCTCATTCCTTGGGATAAATTGTAGTTTGATAATTCCTTTAACTGAGGTAATTTGAAATTTTATAATCGAATCAGAGGGACCTCACTCTTCTTCTCTTCGCTCCCAAAAATTCGCCCATCGAATCTCTCGGCATTGAGGGCCAAATTGTGCCTACTTTAAACTTAGTACGTTTATGCGTACTTTAATCTTTTTCGTTCGTTCAAACTCAGTTTTATCCTACTTACCTCCGACGTCGATTCGGCTTTCGTGAGCGAGAGCAGAAGAAGGGTTCCAGTCTTTCTTCCCTCTCGACCGAATCCTTCCGGCTCCCTCTTTTGCCCTCCTTGCGAACATGACTTAAAGCTCACCGTCCTTCAGCCGAATGGGGTTTCGATGGGGTGATTTCGACGATTCGCTCGTCGACTGCTTGCGAGCCTCTAACTTCGTCTCGAGTCTCCGCGAGGCTTCGAGGGAAAGGGATCTCGCCTCCTTGGTAACTCGTTAGACTGACTGAATTTATCGACCTTCCTCGATGCTTTTAAAATGCATTGATATTTTTCCTTCATTACTCTGTGACGATTTGTCCGACTTTCGATTAGAATTGATCAGGTGATGCGAAAAGAATACTACCACATTGTGCATGGAACTCGTATAGTACTATTGTAAGAGCCTATTCGAATTTTCTTAGAAGAAAATGAAACTTCTTGGAATTCTTCTTGAAAATGTTGGTCAATCTGAAAAGAGGAGAGAATATTAAAATTGTTCAAATCCATCGATAGCAATTAATCATAGAAGATATATAAAAATATACAAATTGCAACGGAAATCTATATTGTTTTAGGGGAAGTTCCTGCATTTAAATTTATTATCCATATCTTAATAGTGACAGGAATATCATGCGCTTAGCAGCAAGAAGAAATATCTTGAGGATCGCGAGAGATTCTGCAGCAGTTCTTCGAGCGTAATCAAAAATTCCCTCAATTCTGAGTAAAATCATACTTTGTCACTGCTACCGACATCGAATCAAGATATAATCCCTTCCACGAATGATTGTTATTCGGATTCGAGAAATCCAACCCCCCGGTTTTGGCTATGCAGCGAGAACTTCGGTAAGGGTCGTTGAAACTTCCGAGTTTTCGTTCGAGCAAAAATCCCCGTCCTCCTCGACAATCGTTCGAAGAAAAAAGCAAACGACTCGAACGCATCGCCTCGTGCAGTGTCGTCGTCGATCGAAGACGAAGAAGTCATCGCAGAAATTCACGACATCCATTAAGAGAGGATGCACGGTGGATGATGACTCTTAACGTTGCAATCGAAGCTCGATTTCCGCGTTGAGATAGGAACATCCCGGAAGAAAGAGAAATTGGAACGGAAGATGAGAAAAAAAAAAGATCCGAAGAAGAAACTAGAGGGTGAAGGAAGAGGGTAGGAAAGGGAAGAAAACGAGAGGAAGAAAGAGACGAAGAAAAGAGAGGGTCTGAGGAGTCGGCTACCGACTCGACGACCTCCAGCAACGATGAGAACCCTCTAAAGAGAGACGGAGAAGGAAAGAGTTAAGAGTCGGCTTGATGACGGGCGTAGCGGAGGAGGAGAAGGAGGAGGAGGAGGATGGGGTGGAAAAGGTGGCGGGTGGCGTAGTCGGGAGGTGGAGTAGACTGGATGGAGGAGCCCACGTTGCAATGATATCGATTCCAATGCTTCTTACTAGACGCGGTTGGTTAGGGTGGGCAACCCCTTACTTTTTATCCCTTTTCCTCCGCCTCACTTCCCTGCACGCGCTCCGACCACAGTTCTCGTCCTTCTCCTGGCCCCACCAACCCTCTTCCGATCCTCTCGCGATATTTTACTCGGTTATTTTTGCTAGTCTTCTCTCTACCCTTCTTCCTTTTTTATCTTTCTCTCTCTCTTTCTCAGTTTCTCGTACACCCTCACATTTTCCCCCGTGCACTCCTCGTCGCGATTTTTACTTACGACGCTTTCGGCGGGTTTGTCACTCGTGGAGGGAGAAGAATTATTCTCGTCGATCGATCAGTCAGGGTCAGAGAGATCCGAGACGAAGTTAATGAAGTGTTATGACGATTTTACGATGCCCCTTGTTACCATCGGGATCGCTGATCATCACGAGGGTATTTCGATTTCATGGGTACACGGGGGATGAAGTCCGATGGTTAGACGGGAATTTTTGACATTTCCTTCGAATGTCGACACCGTCTGGAATATTATAAATTGAATTACAGACGTGGAAGTTGTGTTTGATTGCAAACACAAGGAAAAAAAAACATGAAGATCGTTGAGAATTCTGCTTTAATTTGCATTCTTCCTTAAACGCTTCTCAGGGAAGCAGCCTGGAATAAAATGTATCACAGTTTCTCCGGGAGTTCCTCCGTTTCCTGTTTAAAGTCAATTCCGGCCAGTAGGCGGAAACTTTGCGGCCGAACTTTCCCGCTTTGCATCGGCCAGGATGCTTCAGTTTTTCTTTCCACGATATTATTATTCTTTCTCCGACGTCGAGGTCGAACTTGTGGTATCCTCCTTGCCGAATCCTCCGCCTGATGAACTAACTCTTCATAAAGGAAAAACGACGAGGAAGAGCGATAAAAGAAGAGACCAGTTGTATGGGGGTGGGGATAGAGGATTGCAGGCGACGAAATAGATGAGGAGAAACGACAAGATGAAGGAGAGAGGGAGAGAAGAGTGTATATATACGTATATATATCCGGAGATCCCCTGATTACTGCGAGTTCCGTCTTTCGCCGTCTGTCTTTTCGTCTTTCCCCGCTTCATCCACTTGACAGAGCGGCCTGGCCCCTGCTCACCCCTCCATCGACTCCTTTCTCTCTCTCTTTCTCTTCTCATCCTCTCTTCCCAATCCCTCCTTCGATCTCTCTTTTCTTTCTATCCTTCTCTCCTTCCGATTCATCCCCTCCTTTGTCTCTCCTTCTCACTCTCATCTCTTAGCTCGTTGCCCCTCTTCGGCCCTCCCCGTCGTCCTCCCTCCACGAGCAGGCTCTCTTCGTTTAATTGATTTCTTAAGACCCGATGGGGTTCGCGGATGTGACTCGAACGGATGCAGTTTTTCCTGCTTCTCGCCCCACCATCCTCCGGCTCCGCAAATTCACCACCCCCTTCGCCCTGCTCCACGGCGCCGTTCAGTTCTCACGGATTTTCTTCCTCCTTTTTTTTTTCGACGACTACGACGACGACATCGATGACGACTACGACGACGACGACGAAGAGGACGACGTAAACGGACGTGTAGATGGACGGGTTGGTGGAAAAGGCGTAGCAAAGAGAGAAAGAAAAAGAAATAAGAGTGAGAAACAGAGAGAGCTGGAGGAGACGGAGAAGGGTGCACCCCAAGGGAGGGGAATGCAAGATATTGCAGCCCCGCGGGACACACAGAGACGTAATCTCCACGACGGAGCTGGAGACGTATTACAATCCCGCGGTCCTCCAACCACGAAGTCACTCGGTTCCCGTGCATGAATGGCCCATTCTCCTTGGCCTGTCTCTAGGAAAGTCTCTCTATCTATTCCGATTACCGCGCTCCGCCGTCTCTCCTCTCGTCCTTCTTCTCATCCACCTCCTCCAGCTCCTCCTCGTTCGCTCGGAACGAGCATCAGCCGAGTTTTACCCCGCTTTTTCTGTCCGACAACCTAGGCCTGCCGGCTTCGGAGAACAAAGATTTCATTTTTCGCCAGGCGCCGGGGACCAAGAAATGGGCGGAGGAGGTAGAACTCTTCTTGCGTTGCAGATTTCTTTCATTATTCCTCTTAATCACGCCTAGCTGACGCGTCCTCCGTTTCTCTCCGCGGATCTCACTGACGTGAATTTAGAACAGTGGATGGAATTCTTTCAAGAAAACTCTCCCTCGCTGGCACCGATTCGAAAGAGATTTAATTCTCGTTGCTACGACATTCTTGAAAATACTCAATCGTAAAAAAATCACTGTCCTTCCATTTTCTTAGATGGGACCAACGAAAAGAATAATTTTCCTTCAAGAATATGATGTACAAAAAAAGAAGGATTCATAGAAGTAGCGTAGGAAGCGTCGCGACAAGAATAACGATTCGCCTGCCGAATTCACCTTCCTTAAAACATCCTTCCACCCCCTTAGCACAGACGGTAGCCCCCTTCGTTCTCGAGAATCCGCGACGCGTTCCTTTTCTCCCTGTCCTTCCTGCGACTCCTCTCTTCCTCCCTTCAAGGCTCGTCTCTCCCATCGTAGACGTATATACGAAGGGGTGCGAAGTCGTACGAGCGTGTACACGGAGCAGGAATTGGAGGAGGACGAGGGCCAGGACGAGGGGGACCGCGAAGAACAAAGAGTGCAAGTATAAGGTGGACGGAGGGGTTAGCTCCAGGGGGTGGCCCGGGTGGGTGGTGCATATAAGATGGGCGACGTACAATGCACGCACCCTCGGCACACTCGAGGCTCCTCAAGCAATGCCCGTGAAGGGACGAAGGGTACGAAGGGAAGATTCCGAAAACTCGGCCGCTCAATACGTCCGTGCTTCGGCTCACCCTCGTATTTTCTTTCCTTCTTTCCTCCTTCTCCTCCTCGTCGTCCTGCGTCTTTCCTTCCATGCTTGTTTCCTCGCCTCTCTCTTTCTTGTCCTCCGCATCTCGTTCCGCATTTCAGTACGCATCCTACTCTCTGTTTCTCCTGCATACAGAAACTTTCTCTCTCTGGTTCTCTCTCTCTTCCTCACCCTCTCTTGTCTATCGTCTACGGTAGCAGTCGCGACTCGACGCAACCACCCCGATCGACCGTCGCCAGAGACGACACCGGTACACGTAATTGCGTTTAATGGGCCTCGAAAGGAGCCGCGCAGCAGGGATGGAACTTTGTCGTGGTGCACGGCGTGCTCCTGTTTGCTTTTGCCATCGAGGCGGTTTCGTTTCGCTCCTCTCGGCTCATTTAAATTGCCGAGCTTTCCGTCCGGTGGACTTTAGGCTACTGTGTTTCTAATAGATCATTCCGCGATGCATGTAGTCGCTCTTGGTAATTGGACGTTTGACATTACGACATTACCTACCCCAATTAATGCATCACGTAAATACGATCCAGCCGATGGCACGGTAACGACGTTACCCTTATTGCGCCTTTAACAAACGATAACAAACGGTCTGAAACCTTGGAAAATTCTACCCTCAAAACTACCCCATCGACTTAACACGACGTCCGATTTCTTCTCTCATCGTGAACCAATATCGCGAACGTATATGTGCTTCTTCCAAGGGGATTGAGCACCCCTTGTAAGGTGGGTACACCGGCGACACTCGAGGATTCCTTGCGCGTTCTCGGGGGTGGGTGGTTGAAGCTCAAGTGGAGTCATCGTTTGCGAGAGTGCTTACCAGCCCAACGTCATCCTCCTCCTCCTTCTTTCTCCTCTTCGTCTTCCTCCAATTTGCATCTCCGTCCTTCTTCCGTGGAAGAAGACTCGCCGGCGAATTCTCGAGCAGCGAGGCGTCGTCTACGACGAGAGCGACGTAAACCTTATTCTTACGCCACTTTACCACAAGATGTTAGCCACGGAAGGGCCTACTCTTCTCGGTAACGTGTGTACACCGAGATAATCCCTTACCCGTAACGGTGACGAACTCTCGAGAGGATCGTGCCCTCCGTCTCGTTCCCTTATCGCGCATTATTTTCCACCTTCGTTCTTTCCTTCGTCCTCGATCGACCTCCTCGCATCCGCCCTGAAAATTCACCACCGTCGACTTGCATCCGTTGATTCCTCCGGGTCTTCGACCTACTTTATATCCAAGAGCATCCCTTGGAACTATGACAAGTTACCTTTGCAAAGAGCAAAACCGAGAGATCGCGTTCATTCGTTTGGAGGATTTCGAGACGTTTGCGAGAGAACGGTGCTTCGAGTACCTCGATAGAATATCGAGAGACGGAGACATCTTTCTACGTATCGATATTCCTTTTCCTCGAACGCGGCTTTTGAATTGCATCGAGCTGAAATGACACTCGAACTGGTCGATATGTTATTTTTAACTCGAACTGGTTTTAATGTTGACTATTCCTCTAACAATATTATGAAGAATTGCAACGCATTAATGACGATAATTACAACGTATTATCGTAGATTAGGCTATGGTATCTTCCGGAAAAACAAAGCGTTCAAATTGTGAGAAATACAGCTTCTTTCTTCATCCAGAATCTGTCAAGACTACGACATATTAAGTATTAAATTTTAAGGCTATTGAAATGGAATTTTCCAGTCGTTAACTCTATAACCATCCCCAGAAATCTGGTATCTCAGTGAAATTGAAAATTATCGTACTTTGAAGGGTACACCGATAGAGCCACTTAAAGAGAGAGGTTCTTTCTAATTTCTTTGCATTCGAAAGCAATCCGCATTCATCCACGGCCGTCTCTCGACGGGCGTCCTTTCTCCGACGTCGGTAATGCAAGGTACACACATAGTAATCCCTGCGCAAACCCGGCATAGCACAAAGAACGAATCAGAGTCGTACGGATACTGTGCTCGCTATCGAAAAGACTTTTCCTCTACCGTTCTTCGTCTTTCGTCATAAGGGAAGCCTCTTCCGGACGGTGAAGCTCAGAGAGACAAGTCGGCCGTCGTCGTCGTCGACGTCCTCCTCCTCCGGCTTTTTCCTTTTTCTCCTCTGTCGCTCTCCATCGGCAGAGTGCTACTTAGAGAAATCAGAGCGCGGCTCGGTATACGGATCCTCCTCGTGCTACTTACGTCGTAAATAGAAGAAGACTGAGAGAAAAGAGGTATCCGGTGGAAGGAGGCAGCCCGTTGGAAGCCTCGAACTCCGGCGGTAATGTCGAGAGCACGCTTACTCGTCGTCAGAAGAGCTTTTCTTGTTCTTGATGCGCGTTGGACAATGGCGAGAAAACACTCTCCTACCTGCTCATACTTTCTCTCTCTCTCCCTCGTGGACTTTCCTCTTTCCAGCAACCCCTCGGTGGTCTTTTACCACTCCGTCTCTGTTGCCTTACGCGACGACACGAGCCGGAGGGAGGGAAAGCTAGGTGCCGGAGATGTCGGGAGGCCGAGGGAGGACGAGGATCGCGAGAAAGAGGAGTCTTATGAATGTCCTCCACTCGCTTTTCTCTTCCTTTCCTACGCGACGTGGCTCCTTCTCGTTTCGCGCGCTCAGGACGAAAGAAAAGACACTCCGAATGAGAAGGACAGTGAGATAAAGGAGTAAGAGAAGCACGAGAGGATGAGAAAGTGGTGGAGGTGCCGTAGAAGGCGTAGAAAGGACAAAAGTAACGCGTGCACAGCCAGAGACACGCGACGCGGAAGTTCCTCCGGCAGGTTCGCCACGCGGGGCGACAGAAAAGAGTTGGGCGGCCGCCTTCAGGAATTCAAGAAAGCTGCGCCCCTGAATGTGTCGAGGAGCCACGCTTTTTACCGCTTCTTCTCCCGTTTCTTTCTCCTCTTTTTATTTTCTTTTTTTTCTCACTTTTCGCCGGAGGGTCCGGAGACGACGACGACGCCGACGACGTCGACAACGAGGAGGAGGACGAGGACCAAGAAGAGAGAAAGACCGCCGCGAGAGAAGCCGAGGGTCTGGAAACGAGCCGAAGAAAAGCGTAATATGCTCGAGTGGTGAGAAGTGAGGATTGTCTCTTTCTTCGCCATCTCGGCGCCTTCCTCGGTAACGCGGTCCGGCAAGTTTATTAGCCACTCTCCTCGTCACTTCATCCCCCTGAAGAACTCCTTGCACGGCCTTCGGCCGAAGAACGCCGTCTTCAAACACTTCTTTGCACTTGACGAAAGTACCCTTATTTACGTAGTAAATTCATATCGTGCCGCGAGTTTCGTTTCATCGCGAAACAATTATAAGGAACAACAGCATTCGTCTCTAAACTCCAAGGGGGTGCAAAGTACTGTTCCACCTGCAAAGTTCTGTATAAAATTACGGAAAAGTGTTACAACAACATACGTAACTTAGTAACATTAACAAATTAAAAACCAATAGGATATTTTCTAATTTCACGATTTCTTCTTGTTGATATATCCGTTAGAATAATAATCTATTTATAGTCGTTCCAACGACACCAGTGCTCGTTAAATTGGAAAGGTCGTCCATGGCGAAATTGTAAAATTGCCATGCAAGCATTAACCACGAAGTGTAAAATATTTGTCGTATCAAAGGAAGCAATTAGAAGGTTTGACTCGTCAGTCCAGGGAAATATTACGAGGCGTGTCAACGTCGGCGTGGCACGATGAACGACGAAAAAGCGATATAATTTTCTGTGGCACGTAGAATCCCCGAAGCGCGACAAATAGGTGCAGGAAGTGCGTATCCACTGGACCAGGTATCCTTACTGGAAGCTTCCACTTTCATGAGAGGAAATGACCTCTCGCTCCTTCCGTTCTCGTCGCGATAACGCAATCCGATACGAGAACGATGAGAATCGGCAACATACTCGCGTATATATACATCCATATGTATATTCATATAGATATCTAGGCACGTACAAAATGATCTTTTACAATTCGCAATTATATTTCCACGTATATCCGAGCGAGCCATTCGAGCAGCGCGTTTAAGCGCAATGCGCGCACAGTACCGTCTGCTGCACTCGTGGATGTGTACAAAGAGCCGTAAAAAAGTCACTTTATTAACGCGGTTCAATTTTCCAGTCGACGTGACTTTTTATTACGCTACATTATATCAGATTTCTTCGGCGTTGCTGAATGAAACGACACACGTACAAAACACGAAGCGCACAGAGACACGCAACCCCGAGCAGGTATTACAAAGCTTGCGCACGGCTTGCCCGTGGAAGAAGAACGAACAAAAACATTTTTCTGCCGTGTGTATCGACGCCGAAACGACGAAAAATGATATTGGAAATCGGGAAAACGCGGGCGTAGGCAGAAAGAGGGAAGCCGAGGGAGAGAGGGTCATCGTGCTAGAGAGAAAGAGAGACGAAGAGATATAAACCGAGCGAGCGGAACGAACGAATGTTTTAAAAACATTACCAGACAGAAGAGTGACTGGACAGCTTCCGTCCTGGACATACGGAAATCGCATGCTCGAGAATATCTCTGTGAGAATGGTAAAACGTAACGATCCACGACCGTAAGTCCAGAGAAATCAAAGCTCGTCGTAACTCGTCGGTCGAGAAAGGAATGAGAATGCAAAAAGACACCGTGTCTGTGGCAACGAGCGCGAAGAAAAGCCAATTATAATACCAAATCTACTTCAACCATCCCTCTCACCCTAGACTCTCCTCTATTCCCTTTCGATTCACGTCAAACGCTAATAACTTAGAACATCCTGCTAATTAATGAAACTCTCTGGAAGACACATTCATCAAACCAATTATTACCATCGGCAATTACCGTAATTCTCGAAAATCTTCCGGCCGGCTCTCGTACGAAGGATTCACCGCTTGCGAAACGTGACCGGAAGCTCGTGCTCGCTGGACCAGGTAGCCTCGACTGGAAGCGTCCACTTTTCTAGAGGAAACGGGGCCGCGCTTCGTTCCGTTCTCCATCCTCCTCGAGATAGAGTGAGATAAACGGGGAAAGGAAGAGACGACAGAGTGGAAAAGAGGGAGGAAAGTGAACACGAATGAAAACGAGAAGAGAGACAAAGAGGAGTAAAGGTACAAAGATCCGATCAGCGACGGTAGAAGGACTCTACGGACACGTCGGAGGGAGGAATCGGTGGCAGAGACAAAGGGAGGAACTATACGCGACATAGAGTGGAAGAGTTAAGAGAGAGTGAGAAGCATCAGAGAAAGGCAGACCGTAGGAGGGAGAAGAGAGGGAAAGAGACCGAGAGAGAGGAAGCGTGAGAGGAACCTCGTAGTAAGGGTACGTGGAACGATACCTGTGCGACTGTCCGTCGTCCGGACGTCCGTTGTTTTGTTACAATCACGTATCCGTGGGTTTACGCGGGTGGGTATCGGCACGTCGCAACGTGGCATACCAACACGAGGAACCGAACGATCCAGGATGCGAACCGTGACCATGGTTGGACCGGTCGAGTGGACGCGGAACCGCGATCGTTCGAAAGGTGCGGAACGGAGGTTCCGGTCTTTCGTACGCGCATCATTGTACTTAGACCGGAAATGATGTCTTAATTGAACTCCCACTCCTCGATGGTAGTGTCGTTGTCGTTCATGAACAAGTTGGATGAATTGAGGATGCGGAGATTTGGGAAGGGTTTGGTCGGTGATGTGTGGCAGGAACTTGCGAGGTTGACGGAGAATTTATAGAGACCATGGTTTTTTTTTCTGTACTGAGACTTAATGTGGTAATGATTTTAAGATGAAATGGATTGTAGAAAGATTCTGTACAGAGTTTTCTTTCGGATTAGGTTAAGGGAATGATTGATTTTATTGGAGTGTCCGGCGATTAATAATTCTCAGTCGGGTCGCCGTGGAATCGGTGGATATCGGTGAGTTTAAAGAATTGAGACTTCGAAAAGGACTGATGAGGCATAAGAATCGCGAGACCGATTGTGGGCAATAAAGGGAGCAAAGTGTTTTTTTCCCCTCGCAGTAAAGTTCAGTTCTGTTTATAATTTCAAGAGATTAGCAGCGACGAGTATGTCTACTGCATTTAAACGGTGCACCGGAGAACGTCAAAGGGGTTGCGAATCGATGAAATATTAATTCGCTTCTTCTACAGCGTTCCGTTCGTTCTTGAGAAAAACCGGCACGTGTGCCAGGGAATTGAAAACTGTTGAGAGGATAAAAGAAACTTATGAAACGTGGAACAATCGATTGATTATATATTATACTATTTCATTCGCCTTCGTACTTTCGCGAACATATCTCGTATGACCGCATTTTCCCGATAAAATATAACAAAGAAAAAAAAATACTGGTCTTTCTTCATTTTATATATAATACCACATTTTCATATTTTCGAAACTCTCTTCCTTCAACTTCTCTTCCTTAATCATCGAGGTACAAAAATTTTAAAAAGTCTGCAAATATCTGCGAAAAATTTGCATTATCTTCCAAACTCTTTCAATTGAACCAGTCGCAAAGAGATCATTGCGATTGAACCTGTTTCTTGGCTGATAGGACGTCAATTTGCCATTGTACATTCCTCGTAGAATGTACAATACATTTTTTACGATCTCGCGAATATTTTTATGACCAAACAGAAGAACAAGCTGAACTCTCGTCTCGCAGTCGCGCGTCGTAGGCCGTAAACTGTCCAGGGCAAACTTGGAAGCAGTAAAGAGTAGTCGTAATACGGCCAAGTAACATAACGAGCTGTTGTCGCCAACATAACAAAGTATTATAAAAGCATTTTATTGTTCCCGAGAAAGCAACGTGCCAGCGGACGTTCCGAATTTTTACGCGTTCGCACGCTCCTCAACATGACGATAACATGGCGCTGACGAAAATCGGACACTGACACTTTTTTATTCACCCTCGTTCCTCCTAAGTTTTAACGTTCCTCTCGCAATCCTCATTGTGGCGATCTCAACCAGAAATGTCGTTTTCAAAGTCGAAACGATCTAAAGCTATCTTTACCACCCTCGGTAAATTCCATTTATATCAAAAAAGGTGTCACAAGACATTTCAAAATTCCCCATTTTAATTTCACAATTTAACAAATAATAACCCAGACATTTTTTTAATTTGCAAATATTACTTTAAAACTTAAAATAATACAAATTCTAATTATAACTCCATTGTCAATTTTTACATACACTACACAGTCTTCAAAATTCCAATGTTTCACGAACCAACCCTCTCAATTTCTCCAAAGTAGATACCAAAATCGTGGTAAAAATCAACGTTGAAATTATAATCTCCCAAGAGACACCGGTTTACTCCCATTTAAGCGAAACAATGGAAGTGACTCGAGCATCATGGAAATAGTTGCAGCGGTAATTTCCGAAAGACGTTTGCGAATCTTCAGCGACCCTCGTCGAAATCGTAGGGAATTCGCGTGCTCGTGCAGAGCGGTAGTATTTAGCATGGCTCTAGCAGATACATACGCAAATACTCGCTAAGGGGTAAAAGGAGTCGTATCCGCCACGGAAACGTACAATGGCTCACGCGCACAAGCTCAACCCGCGCCCTACCCGTGCAATTACCAGCCTACGTAGGGCCGTGTCACGCGTGTGCACGCGTGCATGCATGTTGGTGCATCTGCATGTCCCACACGAAGCATTTTTCTCTCTTTCCTTCTCTCTTGTATTATCGGTTCTTTCCTCTGTTGAGCTTGCACTTTCTATCTCTTTCTTCGTGCTACGAATCCGCAACAAGTTCGCCACCCGCGTATCACTCACAGGGTGTGTCTAATGTATCGCGATCGTTTTGCATTTGTGAATGATCATTCCAGCGAATTAGGGTTGTTTCGAAGGAATGTGCAGGTTCGAGGATTTGTGGTAATTTTCATACTTGCTGGAATGTTGGGGAGGAATGTGGGGTGAGATTTATTTTGTGGAGGGGGGCGAGTTTAATGTTGATTGCATTTTGAATATTTAATTAGTGATGTGGATGATTTTTTGTTGAGTACTTTTGCGAAGGAGAGATGCTAATTGTTTGATGCGATTTGCAATTTGTAGAATTATTTATTTTACTATCTATGGAATTTTGGAATTTGACGATTATTTTGCATCTTCGTTTAAATATTTTCTAGCAGTCTAAAAATTAGGTATTTAATGTTAGATTTCATATAAGAGAAAGGAAGTGATAATGATTGTAGTGACCGCTACGGTGTTCAGTATGTTTAATTACTCCCTCTTTGATTTCTCATATCTTCTTTTTCCTCTGTGGAAATAATCTCTTTGGTCGTTCGTCTGATAATCCTCTTGTTCTATCCTCTTCTTTATGTCTTCATTTCAGTCCCTCCGTCGACACAGCACGCTTCTTCCTTAATCTTAACTCGTCTTCCTAATCTCAATCTATCTTAATTCACCCTAATCTTCGAGCAACATCCTTTCTCCGACTCCTCTTCCGTTCTCCGCTCTTCGCTCGGCACAGTTGTTCTCTCATGACCCCATCGCTTTATTCACTTTCGGCTCGCTTTTTCATTTAAATAATCCAACAAAAAATATTAAAACCCTACGATACTATTATACTAAACTGTTTAATTAATATATCCTCGCTGATTTGAAATCCACTTAAAACCACAAATTCTAGATGAAATAAAGTCATAGATTTTAAAACGAAGAGACATAAAGGAAAAAGCAAAAAAAAAGAGAAACTGTTTTGGAGTAGTTCTACAAGATGTTAATGTCATATGGTACACCACGTATATGTCGAGAGAGCGTGGCTCAAGCTTTAACGCACACAGGCCTGCACCAAATCGAGCCGAAACCAATTATTCCTGCGGCGGTTGCGCTAATTAAGCGCGCGTACGCTTAACATAAATAAGCCGTGGTACGAGTGAAATCGTCGTCAAAGGAGCGATGCAAAAGGCGTACGATAAAACGCGCTACCTACGACAGCCACTTAAAAACCTTCAATTATCGATATATCGAGTCGGACAGTGACGTGATTATACGACACGCGATTTACACGACGGGGAATTAAAAGAGGGAGGGCCGATAACTTCGATGCCGAAGACGGAATGGGAAATAAACGTGTCGCTTCTGGGATCAGAAAATAAAACCAACGTTGATCGACGATTTGAATGATTAGACGAGAGAATTCTAACGAGAATACGATAACTACTGTGATAACTATGAGGAGATATAGTCAATCAGCTTTAGTTGAAATTATGTATCTTCCTCGTTACGTCATTACGTATTCACTTCAATTTACAATGATATGGTAGATAATTATTTAAAACAAGACAATCAAGTGTCTACCGTAATTCAATTCTTCGTCGGAATCTATGATAATACTGAGAATCGCAAACGATAATCGAACAGAGTCAATCGCCGATCAATTAAGATTCCTCCGAAGAAGAGAACAAAACCATCTCCGTAAGGCATACCGATGCCGGTAATCTGACCAAAGCTCAATCTCTCCGTGGTTCTCCGTTAAATAGAGCGCGTTAAATTAATCGTTGCACACTTACGTTTCTTAATTACCATCGAAACGGACTTCAAAGATTCCTCGTTGCCGCCGAAGTGGCTCGATTACCATAAGCGTTCAAAGGCCCACCGGTAGGTTGCCTATGAAACCGACGACCCTGCGAAGGTACACACAGCCGGCAGAGGAGGAGGATTTCCTTTTTTCTTCTTTTTTACCGTCTCCTCCTCTCTCATCTTTTTGTTCTTTAACATAA
This sequence comes from Cerceris rybyensis, assembly GCA_910591515.1. Taxonomy (NCBI): domain Eukaryota; kingdom Metazoa; phylum Arthropoda; class Insecta; order Hymenoptera; family Crabronidae; genus Cerceris; species Cerceris rybyensis. Next base: position 11,601,935 of record OU342797.1, on the reverse strand, counting down.
CAACCCACAAGGCAAGTGTCTTGACCAGAGGAGAAAAGGAGAGCCAAGAGGAGCCTCGGTAGAACCGACAAGTGGGCTCTCCTTGAGGAAACGAGATGGGGGTGAGACGAAAAGAGAGATGGAGAAAGAAAGAGAGAGAAAAAGATAGATTGAAAAAGAAAGAAAGAGAAAGAAAACGAAGAGATCGGGAGCTCAAGACCGAACCCGGTGAACCAAAAGAGGGAAGAGAGAACCGGAGAGGCCGTAGCACCGAGATCGACGGAGATGGAAAGGGAAGGAGGGATTATGGTCGTGAGTTTGTCGAGGGACGATGGCCAGGGACGAAGAGGGGTAACTCAAGACGGGTCTAAGTGAGTCTTCCGGCCGACAGGCAATGATAGCCCTGAGAACTGACCCGACCCCCGGATATGTGTTGCGCATATATGTGGGGACACAGACACCAGCCTCGCGGACGTGTCACAACATTGTTCGTCTCTATTCGGATGGACTGACCCCATAATGGCTTACTTCGCGAATCGAAGATTCGTAACGAACACGGGAGGCGCGGTCGCACCTAAATATAGGGGGAGGTTGCTCAAGTTGTACCCCCTGACTGAAATATAACTGACTAATAAAAGTTACAATTTTGCAGTACTTACAACTTCTATGAATATTGTAACTATGTATTTTTTTAAAATATCAAAACACTGTTGCTTTAAAAATTAAAAAACTCTGCTGTTTGTTATAGAAAGGTGTGTTTTAAGATGGCGACGTACAGATCGTTACGTCTTACTGTATCTGTACTCTATTTGTGTGAAACTTTGCATAAGTATTTCTTAGACCTGCCTAAGAAGGTGAATGTAATTCGATCGTGTCCTCTTTCGACTTTGAGGATAACATCTACCTTCTTTATTAAAACCTCCCTTTCTATATACTGACAGGCTCATCATTCTTAAAAGAAAATAAAATAAAAGAGATTCTGAAACTGGAAAAACAAGTTCTTCCTCCTGTCCCTGAGAAACTGCACCGGGAATCACAAAGCGATGACATAACGCCTTCTACGCCTCCTCTCGGCCTTGTCGCTGTCGGATAATTAACTCAACATGCGATCGTCGCAAATAAGAGAACTCGATCCACGCAAAACAGTTGTCTGAAAAAAATCCGTACCACTTCTCTATCTCATCGAAGTATAAAACATCGAACTCATAGTGTAGAGAAAATTTCAATTATATAAAAATATCAAGATACTCAGATTCTCGAACACGTAAAGAGGCGATTAGGGAGAAAAAGATAACTGTCAGATTGAACTTCCGGTGGGCTAAATCAGCTCGAAGGAGGTTCCTGCTTCTATTTAATCGTCTACTTGGTGGATTTTAATTTGCGAGGACGACATGTCATTAACACCGGCCGACCATTTGCCGCGTCTTACTTAAGTTTGACTTAAGCCTTAATGAGAGTCACGCGGTAAGTTGATGTCAGAGCGCTTAATGACGTCGAAGGTATCAGTTTAAAGAGAAGACTGAAGAGGAAGAGAGGATAGCTTAAGGTCGTAGGACGATCGATGCTTCACGAGGACTAAACGAGTACTAAAGGAGTCATTTGTCTTCGTAGCTACTTTGCTTGTCAAATCGGTGAGCCTATTGTCATCAACGATGTCATTGGACGCCTTAGATTTAAAGAGCGCCCTTTCAACTCAATATCCTGACGGAAACTTTAACTAGAAGGGGATGAAAGGAAAGAAGAAACTACCAGGAATTCCAAGAAGTCATGAAAGGAGGAAGACAGTCACTACGAAACTCTATATTCTACCATTTTCTGTATGTCAAAAAAAAAAAATACAAACTCTTCGTTCAGGGTAATTCGACTTGTCACGATACGTGAATCATAGAAGGGCGGAGACACGAGAGATCTCCTCCGGCCGCACAGAAAGTAGAGGAACGTCGAAAACATTTTTATATTACCGTAGAAAGGATATACGGGTACATGCACGCTCGTGCAGCTCGCTAATTACCATTCTCATTCAAAGGGCCTTTTCTCCTCCACGGTGAGTCCTTACTTGCTTGCTCCCATAATACACGGGGAATCAGGAATCTCGAAAAGAGGAGCCCACTACAAAGGGAGCAGCGAATGCCTGCGGAAAGAGGCGGTCGCGGAGTGTTTCCAAGTCCGACATTGCGGACGCTTATTTACTAATTCGGAAGCAATGTAAATAATCGCGCCATCGGAGCGCCGGAACGGTAATCAGGACGAGAATAGAACGAAACGGGGGCTCGGTCGCTCTTTAGGAGACGAGCTTCACTGACCACCCGGCATCGAAGAGAAAGTTTAGTCCACGCTGATGAAACTCGGGACACCGAAATTCCGGGTCAATAGATGCTCGATCTTTCCACGATCGTCCAGGTGTATCGCCTTCCGTAGCATTGTCGGCAAGTTCCGGATCTGAGACACCCTCCTACCTATCTCGGGGACATTTTTTGTCCTTTTACTTGTTGTTTTTTTTTTACACCAGTCTCGGAGCGTGCGATCGATTCGGTCTTTTTTATTTCTACCGGCGCAACGAGCTCGCGTGTATTCAATTTCTTAATGAGGTTTATTACCACGCTTCTTTTCACTTTGTCTCTCACTCTGTCGCGCCTTCTCGTCCCTCCGTGCGAGACTACGTGGTTCCCTTAGTACCATCGGTCTCTCCATCCCCTCCTATCTTTTGTTCCCGTACACTTTCAACCCGTTTGACAATATTTTTATGTCTCTTTATTTCTCACACGTCGCACGTGTTGTTATTGTAACCTCATTAGCCGTATTCTCGATACGTTTTATTTCTCTTCGTATCACCGATTCCAACCGAACGCTCATCGGGATAGTTTCAACCTCTTCGTTTTTCATCCCTTCATTCTGTGAATCGTTATTTTTACACAGTCGAGTTAGCCTCTGGGACTTCATCCCGGGATACCGACCATCTCTCTCTCTCTCTCTCTCTTTCTCTCTTCACTCCCCGTATGTATCTCCGTACATCAACCGGTCCCGGGAAAAGTTTTCCTGTTCTTCCGTCGGGTCCGCCCTCTTGCAGCCGCCCGTTTCTTTCATGTCCTGCCGCAAGGTCTCGTTTATAACCACGTAAACTCTGTTTAATTAACGCGTGGACTGAAAGAGGAGGAATTTTCGATGTAAGCGGCGCATTGCACCGCGCGGTGCATAAGGTACGCGCAGTGCCGCGATGATCCTACGTCGGTGATGGTAGAGAGCCGGCCGAGACGGTGGAGGAGTAGACGGTGGAGGTCGGTCTGCAGGGGTTGCAACAGGAGGGAGGTAGAGTAATACCGCCAGTGGTGGTCGTAACCGTCGATGGTGTTGGTGGTTGCGGCGGTGGTGGTGATGGGGATGGTGGTAGTGGTGGGTACTTGAGAGAGCTCGCCGTTTCCCTTATTCCTTCAATCAACGTCAGCTGGGGAGGCGAGTCTAGTGTGTACCCTGAGCAAATACTCGCGTGCTCCGCACTAGAGCAGCATAGAGCTCAATGACTACATCATCCACGAAGGTGGTGGTTAGCTAGACGCGCCTTTGCCCCATCCGGGCAGACAGTCATCGAAATCGATTCTTTCCGCGAAATAAACGGCCGGCTTGCAAATAACCGTCAGTGTTATGGTAAATAACGCGGGCGCTGCTCGAGCTTCGAGCCTGAAACTGGAAAGGACAATGAGCGAGATACCCCAACGTTGAGGAGTACCGTTCGAAATTTGCAATTCAGAGGCATCGAATTTTTCTCTATTATTATCATCAATGATATAATATCACGGAACTAACAGAAAAATTAGATGATCGTTCGTAGTTGACTTCGAAGCTTGGACTATTTCAGGAGATGTAAAAAAGAACGTTGAAAAAATTGGAAGAAACGAAAATAACGCTTTCCAAAATGGAGAGAGTCGGTTAAAATGTCACGGAAACGAGATATTTTGGATAGAAATCTCGTAAATGCTCTTTTCACTCCTGATGATAAATCTGTCCGCTAAGAGTGTCAACTGTGTCATTTTTACTCGAACGTTTTATCGATCTCGTCGTCGACGAAAAAAATGGTCATCGTGATAATCATCATCGAAATTAGGATAAGCAGGAACGGAAGGAACAAAGGGAGAACCGTGAGAGGGAGCATCGATGGGACCGATCCGGTGTCGGTGACAGTTTTTTCCTCTTATGGGTCTCAATCCCCACCCCGTGATCGTTTGGGGTGTCGATGTCTCGCGCTTGGAAGGGTCTCGTTAAAGTAGGAAGGAAGAGGACCGGATACACGGCGGTTACGCATGCATCATGGGTCGTCTAAACAAGCTGTTTAGACGACTTCAAGTTAACCCAAATTGACTCAATTGGATTAACCGCGCCGTGGCTCACCCGACACTTGGGAACCGGCCTGTACCGGCGTCACCGTATCCGCGAGAGAGTCAGTCCTTTGCTTCTCATGCAAATACGCGTTGCGCGTTATTCCGCCACTTTGGTCCCTCCTCTTTCTTTCTCTCTCTCTCCCTCGTCTCTCTCCTAGACCTTTTTTTCTCACCCACTTCTCCACCTCCCCCGTTGTCGCCTCACTTCTTGCCTCATTCGCGAATTTAGCTGATTAGCTGAATTGACGGCGTTTGGGAAAATTGCCCCCATCTCTGCGTTCAACTTATCACCGCGAGACCTCCTGATTACACGAAAGATCTTCATTCATCTCATAATCCATTTCCCTCTCGTTCTCTATCCACGTCGTCTTCAATCATCTGATAAATTATGCATCCTTTTAAAAATCTGAACGTCACATCTCAAGAAGGTGAAGTGTCTCCAAAGAACAGAACCCATCAAGTCAATCCTCGAAGACTCTTCCGCTCCTCGAGCCAGTTTGGCGCGTACACGTAACTCGCTGACGCACGTTGTTCTCCTCTGTCTCTCATGTCAATTTGCGGCGAGGGCCGCGGAAGGAAGAGACGGCAGAGAGGATGAAGCGGAGGAGGCGGAGGAGAAGGAAGAGTAGGCGGAGGTAGAGGTGGAGGTGGAGGAGAATCAGATAGCCCGATAGCCAGATAGACGGAGAGCTTACGTCGCGCCATAGGATCGGGGAGTACTCTATGGATTGGAGTGTCCGTTCCTTGGCTAACTTGGCTAACCATGGACCCTACGTATCGGCGTTCCTCCTCCATCGGCCTCGGTACACCTCTCTTCTTCTCTCTATTTCTCTCTCTCTCTATCTTTATTAACTCACTGGGCTGCACCCGACTGGTTGACTGTCTTTCTCTCTTCTCTCGGCGCGATATATGGATCGTCGGAAGTCACCTTCCTCATTATCATACCAACAGGCTCGCTCGCTCACTCGGGCACAGCCTTCATCCTGTGCCCTAGTCACTTACGGCTCGCGGGTGACCAACCCAAGAGTAGGTTTCTCTGCGATCGGACAACCGGTAGGGAAACCGTCGAATCATTCGAGCCATTGCGAGAACCACTGCCCTGGGGGACAAGACGCAAGTCCATTATACTCAATCACGGCATGATTGGCTCAAACGATCAGACCACCGCTTGCCGCACGTCGGAGGTTCGCGCGGACGTGCCACGTCGCGTTTCGTAACGTCAAGAAGACAAGATCCTTCTTGAACACTTCTTCTTGATCCTTTCTTCATCCTTGATGAGAAGGATAGACGAGTTCAGCGATTGTCTTCGTTGAGATTGTATTACTGACCTTATAAAAACGATGTTAACGAAGGTCGAGGGTAAATCAAAGGGAGGGCAATTTATCGTTTCTTCGATCGATCTATTCGATTTTAGTGTCCAGGTGTTTTGGGATAGGAGGACGATCAAAGGTGTGTCCTATGCACTCGGTTCGCAGGACGTCGAATGTAGACCAAGGTCCAGCTGCAGGGAGCGAACCACTTCTCTTCGAGCTACGCAGACCCTATTTCGTGTCTGTCTATCCTCCCATCTGTTCCCCTAGATCGGAAGATGACGTTTCATCTCCCGCTGACCTTTTCGTTTCGAGATAAATTATCAAAGGAGGCGGATGCTGAGAACTCCAACGACGATACACCGTGCTGCGTGAAATCGAGATAACGGGGAATTACGAGTCTGTAGACTTTTAATTAAAATATATTCTCACTTATTTCGTATGTAGAAAAGATTACGTTGAATTGTAAGAAGTAAGAGATGTTCTTCCAGTTTAATAGTAGAGTTGAATTTCTTTAAATCGTCCGAGTTCCAAATTTATTCAAATATAGTAGAGAAAAAGGATCTCAGGCTATTTCGTTGTAAAGTTGAATTTTTTTAAATGGATCCCAACTCATATATAGGATGCATCGATACAACAGTGAAAAGTAACTTCGCTCGTTTCTCTTAAATTGCTGCAATCCTCGCACATTACGTTCCAGTACATCGAAGCTTCCGTCATTGTTCGGTGCAATGCATCTTCCTTTTATCTCTCCGTTTCTCTTTTTACCGCCGTCGCGGAATACGCTTTCTACCAGCGATAAATTTTCAAAAATCGCCGAGAAAGAACACTCAGCACCGCCAGGTTCCTGGCATACTTTTTGAAACGGCAGCTTCCAGACGCTTCCGCGGAGACATCGTCGAGCCAAACGCGAAGCTTCGGAACTTTGGCAATTGAATATAATTAAGTAATCTCAAACGGCCAGCAATGGAGAACGGCGTTCGTTTCCCACGAAGAGAAAACTCTCTGGCAGAGGAAAAAAGAGCTGGAAGCCGCTCTGGCCGTTTGCCATAAGGAGACTTGGTCGCGAAATTCAGCGACAATAATGCCGATAATCCTGGATGCTCCTGGTTGCCAATATGCCGCGGATGTATCTACATAACAGCCTCGAAAAGTAGCCCGTGGCCAATAAAAAGCAACCAGAGAAAAGCTGAGAGATTCGTCGTTGAGCCTCCTCGATCTGCTTCTCTCTGATTGCTCGCGGACCTCGGACTGCGCTTACTTTTGCTTACTATGAACGACAAAAGAGAAAAAGAGGATGAGAGAGAACTGACTCTTGCAACTGGAAACTAAAAACTATAGGAGCTATGGAAGTTTTCAAGTAATTGCTCCTAAGATCAGACTAATGGATATCGAAAGTATTCTAAAAAAATATCTCTCCTGCTTAAATTACGGGGATTTTTTTTAATCTTCTTCTATGGAAATTGCAGAGATTTATTTCCTCGGGATAAATTGAAGATAACATTTTTTCTTCAGATCTAGAGAAACATCACAAAATTCGTAAGTCAATGAACAACGATAAGAAAGATCTCACGTATCATAAATTTGAAGTAATATTTCTTCACCCCGAGAGAATTAGAACAAAATGAGTCAGCACATGGAAAAGAAAATTTCTTACATTCCAAATTCCTTTTAAAATAATCAACCCTATCAATATTAATCGATATTTCCAAATAAAAACAAAAATTTCAACACGAATCAAAACCAACCAGGTATTTCCACCCCTGATCGTTTACCCTTCTGATAAATTATTAAGAATTATCTTCTGCTCTATCCAAACGTTGAACTACTTTATCTCGTAATCTACACGAAGGAAATAGCAGACGAATCGAAAAGGAAACGCGGAGACCGTTACACCATACCGGCACGAGTCAACCGGCAGACGTCGATCCACTCGCTCGACTCTTAAGACGCCGGTAACAGGGGGGTTTCGTTTGTGCTCCAAGACGTTGGATCGACCTCGAAGGGGTCTCAACAATGGCAACAAGAAGCCGAAACGTCGGTTACGCCTCGAAACGGCAGCTGGCACGCGCTCCTTCCAAGTCGCAAGGAGACCTTCCCTCTATCTCCTTCGCCCTTCTCCTTCGTCTTCGCCCTTGGAACGGAGTGCGTGCGCGCTCTTCCAAGGGGGAAGTCTCGAGAAGTTACCTTACCTGAATTCTACCCGGGGGATACCTGGACATTTAAATCGGGGGATACCACCCGGCAAAACCACCTGAATACTAGCAAGGGGGCCTTCTTGATCTTGCAGTGGCGTGGACGTTTGGGGACTTGAATTTCCATTTTTCGATAAAGAGAAGGAAATTTAAGTTTTGGTGATTTTTTTGTATGTTTAGATTCTTGTGAAGAATTTAGATGACTTTAGGTTCATTGATTTTAAAGTTTGATGTTTGAAATTTTGTGATTTCTTAAGCGAATATTGTAGTTGAATTAACTACTGAATTAACTGTAAAGTACTGAATTAATGTTTTGGAAGTGAACGTAATTGCGAGGGTTGGAATAAGTAAACGTTAATTTGTAATTGAGTCTGAGAAGAATTCAAAGGTAGTCTTGAAATTTAAATATATCGGGGTGGATAAATTTCGATTCGTCTCCCCTGTGGTAACTTAAAGTCTACGCCGTTGAGGGCAAGGACCGTTGTTCCTACTTCCTTTCCTGAGGGAGGACGAAGGGCGCCGTAGGATTTTTTGTAGCTTTCAATATTAGACGTTAGCATTTCCCACAGAGAGAAGTCATGGGAACACATTCAACGGAGGCCACAAACGTCTCGTGGAAACTCTTCGAATAAGATTTGCGATCGCAGCTTGGGAAATTTTCCAGGATGTCGACTTATTCGCACAAAGGTGGCACGAATCTTCCTAAAGATTCCCTTCCCCTTTCTCCCTGAATCTGAGTTTAAGAAAAAAAGATTATCGAATTCTATAAAACCGTTAAAATTCCACAATCTAACGTTTAAACGTCCCTTTTTTTTAACTGCATGTTGAAAACACATGAGGATTTAAAAAAACGCAGTTTCACGACTTCGTTAAAACTTCGGCATTCAACCCTCGCCCCTTTAATTCTCGAGGAGTCTCCGTAATAAACGTCCGTATCTTGCAGTACCGACTCGTCATCAACACACAGCGATGTCAGTTCATTCGCGGACTTGCTTCGAAATAAAAAGAAAAACAGGAAAAAAAAATTGCAACTCCATCGGGTCGTCCCTCGAAAAAGGCCGGGCTCATTATCGCGCGTATCATCTGTAACACGGCATGAATGGCGACCGAAATCGAAATGAAAACGGAGGAAAGGTCATGCTCGCGTGCCAGGAATAACACGGCCGTGGCGTTGACCCACATTGTTTTTGAAACGCGATTAAACTCATTGAAAACGACCGAAGGTAGATTAATGGCCCTGGGTCGCGGTAACCGCGAAAAGCGGGGTAAAAAGCGAAACAAATTTAACGAGCTGTGAATTATGAAAATCGGTGACAGGCCGCCGCTTTTAAATACTCTCTCTTTCACTCTCTCCTCCTCTTTCACCCTCTCCATCCTCTCTCCCTCTCTCTCTCATTCTCTCTTGCTCGAAGTTTGGTTTGGGCGCGTGCCAGTGAATCGAAACGATTCGAATGCAAAATAATAATAAAACAGTTGGGGGTCGTTGGGGGTGGCGGCGCCGCGGGGACGGCGGGAGGCGGGGTCGGCAGCGCATTAACGCAATTAACCTCCAATTAATAACACATCAATTGACACCCGGTCAACTTGTTGCATCGGAGCAACCCGATAATATGCTGAACGCGTGTGAACCGTGTGTATACACATACCAGTCACCCTGCCTCTATGTTTGTATTCGCGTATCGTTATGTGTATATAACCACCCACGTTGTCTCTCTCTCTCTTCCTCTATCTATCTGTCTATCTATCTATCTATCTATCTACCTATCTATCACTCTCTTTGTCTCACTACCTCTCCGTCTTGATTCGTGTGCGTGTACACATTTGCAATTAGGCACCAAAAACAGGCGTGTCTACGTATCTGTGAGTGCGTGTCACTGAAGGGTGCTCCCCCGCAGGCTGGCTAATAACTAAACGAATGTTACAATAATTTTATATCGAGGGGGAAAAGTCGCGCATACTTATGCGTGCAGAAACCCGCTTATGCGATGGACATGGGCTGATGACCATACACGAGTTCCCATGCAACCCCCTGCGAACACTCTCACCACATGACACCTACGGGGGGTGGAATTCCGATGCACATGCCGTTACCGCGTTACCTCGACAACGCCATGTGGGGTACGTACACCATGTGATACCTACCGAACAGAAACCCACGCCTACTCGCGAAATAAACCGGAAGGAAGTCATTCCGGCAAAACTGTCGACGGCTTTTGTCTGTCTTTGGTCATGGGGGAAGATTTTCATAATCAAAATTAGGATTTTAGCAAAAGTGTGGGAAAGTAAGGAAGTTTAGTTGTAATTCATTGATTGAAGGAACTTTTAGTGGAAAAATGTAATATTTGTTAAATAGAAATTTTCGAAAGAAAGTTGTATGTTGTGTAAGATAATTCTCTGATTCCGAACCATTCACTGTTGTAATAAATAGTTCGACGATTGTTGTAATAAATAGTGCGAAGAATCCGCTGAAAATGAGAAACTCCATAGTGGCAATAAAATCGCGAAGAAAGAACGTCTCGTTGTTTTCCTAGCTTCGAATAATGCATTCTTTCAGGCTTTATTTTAACACGGTTCGATCCGTCGAAGGAAATAGAACGGTGGAAAGAGGAACTCTTTGTCTCGTTTTAAGAAAATTCTAAGGTACTTTCTATCCATTTCAAACAACCCCGTCCGTTCATTCGATCGGCAAGTGGACCATGAGAGCTTGGTAGTTTCTCCTCTTTCTTTCCATGTTCCCTGGATTCATTAAAAAATTTCGACTCGAAGTTTTACCTTTGAAATTACATACAAGGTCGATCCACCGATAGGCACCGCGTGATCGATGGTAAGAGATTAACGAACGCTTTCCTAGCCCGGAGGCTTTTGTGCTCGAGTCCCTTCCTTAATTACCCGAGGTATAGGTGGAAGTTATCAGCGCCGATAGTTCGAAACAATAGCCACCTTGGCCCGTAACCCGTTAACGGTGTAAGTCTTCGGGAGAGGGCTCCCTCGAATTATCAGTCAGACTACCATTAACTTCTACTAATAATCGACAATTAATTTTTCACCCCTTGTAACCCGAATTCTCTATTTGAGGAAAATGAGAATTGTATGAGATATTAAAAAATAATGGGCTGTATAATTTTTTGAAAAAAATTATACTGAATATCGTATGTTCAAAGTTCGATGAGTTTTCAACCGGTGATCCTATAACCCCATATCGCAAACCACCATGGCGCGCAATCACCCCTTCGCATCGCCACCTGCTTTAATGATAAATATCGCACGATGTACAGGAAATGGCTGTCGGTGACTTATCAGGCACGAAAGTGGTCACTTCAAATGTCTTTTGCGAAGTTCGTTGATGCAACGACACGATATCCGGGAAAATTCGAACGTCGCGGATGTTCACTTGATTTTAGGATGAGATTATTTCCGTCCGACGTTCCCTGTCTTCTCAATATTCCACGAGACGATCGGTTCATGAATTCTATAACATCCAGTTCGCGAATCGTAATATTTCTTTAACATGGACTTGAGAGAATTGAAGTGTCCCAGAACTCCGTTAAAAACATGTTGCAAAGCTGATTAAAAAAAGTAACAATTGTTTCCTTAATTCCATCGTTGAAATCTCCCGTCATGCGGATTCCTCTTCGTCAACCCTGTGACACTTTCTTTAAAATACACTCCGAAATATCATCGAAATTTCGACTGTCGTTAGAACGTTTTTCTCTCATGTAATTAACTCGACGCGTTTGCTTCCGAGCGGAGGTTACCGGCGAGTTCCCGAACCCATTTCCGGCGAGGGCACCTTTTAGTTCTCCCCATAGGCGCATGCATGGTGGCACACGAGGGAGGAAGGCAGTCGATCAAAAGTAGGAAGAGTTTCTGACCCCCCTCGAAGCGTTTCGTTCTTCGTACAGGTAGGAACGTAGACATTATCAAGATCGACACCATATGTCACCTCTCGTACACCCTCTCCTCCATTCCCACCCCCTGCGAATTTACCAACCGTAGTTTTTTCTCCACCAAAAGTCTCTTCATCGAGAAAACCGGATTGCAAGAAACTATAACAATCGTAAGAAACTCATTCCTGAATTTAAATTAGGGGTATAATTTTTGGCGGGAAAATAATTTCTCTTCCTTTTCTCACATTTCCTGTCCTCGACACGGGATACACGTAAAACCAGGAAGGTCGGATAGCAGGGAAAAGTACAGGCATTCGTACACGGAGCAATTCGCCGCTTTGCCACGTGTTGCTGTACGCATTTCTCTTTGATGCTTCTTGTTGCTTCGCGGGGCGCATATACACGTCTAGCTCCGTCGATAGAGGAGAGGGACCGAGTGCTCGCGTCCTCGAACGCAGGCGGCTCGTGCGTAGGCAAACTATGGAATATGTCGGCCTATTGAGCGCAGGTGCTTTAAGCTGCTCAGCTGTTGCTTCGAATCTCTCTCATGCACGTTCACGCAAACGCGCATCACGTTGATATTGGTGTACACTAAGCCTACCCTGTGTATCGAGGCCTCTGCGCCAACGCACGCACAACTCACCGGCTCACGTGTACCTACGCACTTATGCGTATCGCCAATTGAATCGCGAAGCGATCGTTCCGTCGTAACGAGCCTCGTCATCGATGAATGACTCCTGCTGAACGAAAGCGAATGATAATCGAGTCGAAAAATCGCTCTCGTTAGAACTCGCCCTTTTTTGCATCGATCCCGACGTTCCCTGGTGGAAAAGGAGGGAAGGGGATGGGAAATCTCGTGAGTTTGCGAGATAACATATTCATGGTAAATTCTTTTAATCCTTCGCCAGTGATTGTGTGATGGGTATGTAGTATATGGAGTATAGTAGATGGTGGGAATAACCGTTGATTACGAACGTAATAGTTTGGAATACAAATTTTGGTATTGTGAATTATAGCGTGGGATTAATTGATGTTTCTCATGATTAGATATTAAATAATTAATATATATGTAGATGGAGTTTAAGAAATACAATTTTTTTTCGTTTGTCGACGAATGATGTTTTGTCAGAAAATGCAGAGACGAAGGAACTGGGGTTTGACCAGGCTAACCTGGTCTATGACCGATGATTCGTTATCAATTACTTTCTCGTACCCTTTCTCCCTAGTATCGATTACCGACGACTATCCAACAAAGTCAGACCGGTGGCGGAACTGCTTACGTATCGAATAAGATATTCAAAGCAAGTAATTTTCTTATGGTCACCGTTCCTCGAGCTAGTCACCCCCTTCCTCGTCAACCCCTCGGCATCGTCCGTTATACTTGGAATTCTTACTTGGAGGTCTCCGTAAGGCATCGTACGAGGGTGAAAACCGCGACTTGGAATTTCCACCTACGGTCTGTTCTTCTTCTTGGTCGACGTCGTGGTCGATCACTATATTTTTAACCGAAGACTCTTTACATCCCCTTTTACTCTTCCTATCTATACGCGACAGTACGACGAACCGTTTCTTTGGTGCGTACATATCGAGAACGGCGAAAAAAAAATGTTCTGGAATGAATTTAGCAAAGGAAAAGACTTGACATAAAATTGAATTGGTGGATAATTCTAAGATCGCGAAAGTTGGAAGATATATTTTTGAAACGACACGTTCAACGAACGTCTGAGTAATGTAAGGACAGTTGTAAAACGGTGCTAGACGGTTCTATCTACGGAAGTAGACGCGACCATCTATATACGGAGTGCGTTTTAAAATAAAGCGCGGCTCACTATTACCGTTAACGGAGAAAATCGATCTTCTTTGAATGGGCGCGCAAAGAAAAGAAAAGATAGCCGTTTCTCTCTCTGTCTTTTCCTCTCTCTCTCCCCCGATTTCATTCGGCACGGCGGCAAAAGCATCGTCGGTAAAGCGCTAAAGACCGACGAAATTTCTGTTTCAGACGAATAGAAGAATCGCGGCAACGAAAATCGAGACGAGGGAGCGAGGGGCACCCAGCCCTTTGGCGAGCTCGAAGGATGCAGCTCCCAGGCGGGAGCACGAGGATTCCGCCCGCGAGAGCACCGGCCTCACTTCTCATCATCAACGGGAGTAACATCTTATCGGTTACTATCGGTAGCAACGATAAACGCAACGGTAGAAAGAATAGTAGAAGCGGCGACGCCGGTTCGAATTGTCATCGCAACAAGAGCGGCAGCAAAGACGTTAGGAAAAGCGGTAGCAGCGGAAATAGTCCTGATAGTGATCCGACTCCCGTGAAGAGAACTCGTCGTCCCGAGACGAGGACGAACCGCCGACACCGAGTCACCGAGCAGCCCCAGCTGTTTGCGTCAGCTCCACGGCGGAAGGTGTGGGGCGAAGAATAGTGAAAAGAAGGCGCAGGAAAAGCTAGGAACGACGGAAGAAGAGGAAGAGGAGGCGCGAGAGAAGGAGAAGAAGGAGAAGAGGAGGAAGCAGAAGTTCGCCGGAAAGGAGAAGGGTGCCGGCGTCGTCGTCGTCGGCGGCGGCGGCGGAGGAGGCGGAGGAGGAGGAGGGGGAGGAGGAAGAGGAGACGGAGGAGACGGAGGAGGTGGAAGAAGAGGCGGCGGCGGCGGCGGCGGAGAAGAAGGAGTTGGCGAGGGTGGAGGTAACGAAGGTGGAAAAGGAAGTGGAGAAGGAGAAGGAAAAGGAGAAGGAGAAGGAGAAGGAGAAGGAGAAGGAGAAGGAGAAGGTTCCGTCGAAGGCGAAGGAAACGGAGAGGGGAGACCGCCGGCGATCAGAGTGGGGCGGAGGAGGTCGAAGGAACGAGGAGAAGAGGTTGCTGTGGTAGGGGTAACGTCGAGAGTGCAGAGTGCAGAAGCAACGGCAACGCGCCGAGCCACGAGGGGCTATTCGAGCGTGAAGGGGAGGGGTGACAAGGAGCCCTGGCGGGGAGGGGACGCGGAGGCCTTCGGGGGGCCGACCAACCAGACGGCCGATGATGTCATCGGAGGAGGAGACCGAGTGTTTCGCCCTCTACGGAGCAACCACGGAAAGCAAGCAACAGCAACTCCTGAAGAAGCAGAAGCGCACCAGACAGCGCGTGGACGCCGGCGAGCCGCGCAACAGCTACTCGAGTATACCGAACTTCAGCTCCCGGCCTTCCTTCCTCGGTAGTGCTCTGTACGGCTCGATCTTCAGTGGTAGCGGCTCGACGCATCAGCAACAACAGCAGCAGCAAACTTCGCAGCATCATCAGTCCCAATCGCAGTCGCAGTCGCAATCCCAGTCGCAGCAACAGCAACAACAACAACAACAACAGCAACTCCAGCAGCAACAAGCTGGAGCGGCCGGCAGTCAAGGTCATTTAGGTGCAGCTACGACGGGTCCTACCGCCCAGCAGCATTCCGCCCACGCGGCTTTCAGCTTCTTCGGGGCACCGGGCTTCGGCCCCGCCAAAATGTTGAACGAGCTACTCGGACGACAGGTCAAACAGGCCAGTGACGCCGGTGGCTCCCCGCCAGAGGGCGGTCACGGGATGACCGGTGCTGGCATGGATCCTGCTGCAAATTTGCAACCGGGTGCCGTAGTCAATTGCGACGATCCTGCCACCGCCGAGCTCACGCAGCACATGCTGCGCGATATACTTCAAGGGCGCAAACTCTCAGCCCTTGCGATACAGGAGCAACCCAACAACAACAATAGTATACACAGTAACAATAACAACAACAACACCACCGCGGATTTACTCAAATCTCAGCAACATCAACAACAGAACAGTGACAGTGCGCGCAGTGGAACGGTGCAGAGTGACGGAGAGGATAGTGGTGATGGGAATAACGTCGTGAATAGCGCGAATCACAGTGATCGTGATACCGTGATGCCCGGCGATGCTGAGGATAGCGCCGAAGACGCTGCCGCAGCCGCGCGTGCTATGGAGGAGGCTTTCGCCGAGGCTGGAATGGAGCCTGGGGCCAATCTTGATGGATCAGATTGCGAGCAAAGTCTACCTCCGAGTCCCTCGCAACCAAGATCGGGCTCCGTTTCCGTCAAGGAGGAGTTGCAGGACTCGTTAAATATAAAGCGAAGTCCAAGTCACTCACCTTGTCCGATCGTGCCCAAGTCAGAGATGACTTCGCCAACGACCGAAATTAAACGCGCACGAGTTGAAAATATTGTCAGCACGATGCGCAGTAGTCCAGCTCTTCAGCAACCAACGGTGAACGGTTGCAAAAAGCGCAAGCTCTATCAGCCGCAGCAACAAACCGTTCACCACGTTCTCCAACACGGTATCAATGACAGTATGATGGACGATGAGGAGGATAACGAGGAGGAAGAGGATCCGACGACGATCAGGCTGAAACGCGAGGAAAAAGATACCTTGCAGAGTCAGTTGAAAGTTCTGAAGGAGCAATTGGCGGTAATGAAACAAAAGTATATCGAACTCTCAAACAGAATAGAAACGGATACCAGTGAAAGTGGCGATGCGCCCGCCAGTCCTCAGCATCAGCCTCAACCACCCCCTAGACCGCCTCGACCTCATCCACCACCGTACAACGGCCTCCCGGTTATACCGCCCGATCATCCGCATGCCGCGGCTGCCGCTATGTATCACATGGGACACAAACTCTACCTCGAGCAGCAGCAATTTGCTTTTGGAAGAGTAAGGCAGCACCAGGAGGCCGCGGTGAGACAGCAGCAACACCAGCAGCAACAACAGCAGCAACCTCCTCCGCAGCAACAACCACCACCACCACCACCACAGCAGCAGCAGCAGCAGCAGCAACAACAACAACAACAACAACAGCACCAACGACAAAGTTCTCCGCCACCCCCTCCGAGCCAATCTCAGCAGCAGAGTCAGAGCAATACCGGCCCGTCCACGCCGCAAACACCGCAGATGCAGGCAGCAAGTACGCCTCTGCAACACAAAGACTTCCAAGAGAGGTTAAATGTCTTCAGGGGTGCCGCCTCGGCGGCCGGATCGTCCGGACCTCATATCACGGGGGCGGACCTCGAAGGCTTGGCAGATATCCTCAAAACTGAGATCACGTCGTCCTTGACGAACCTAATCGACAGTATAGTGACGAGGTTCGTTCAACATAGGAGGTTTATGGGAAAACAGAGCGAAGCGGCTCAGGCTGCCGCAGATCAGCTCAATAAGGATCTTCTCATAGCGAGTCAAATACTCGAGAGAAAATCCCCCAGGACGAAAGTGGTAGATAGAGGAGCACCGCAACCACCTGGTGGCCCAAACGGGCCACGGGGGCCCCTAAACGGCGGGCCCCCTCCTCCACAGAGTACGGGTTTCACTCAAATCGGACCCATGGCTGGTGGACCCCATGGTCCTCATTCTGGCCCCACGGAAAACAACATTAATCAGATGAACCAACTAACTCCGCACGTAAGAGCGGGAGGAATATTTCAAACGCCAAAACCACCCACGATATACGCCATGGCCTCTATGCAGGCACAACAGCAACAACAACAGCAACAGCAACAACGCGAGCACCAGCAGAGAGAACAGCAGCAACGCGACCAGTATTGTAACTTGAGGGCTGACGAGAGGGAAAACAGGGATTCGGAACAAAATGAAGCCCTTTCGCTCGTCATGACGCCAAAAAAGAAACGCCATAAGGTAACTATCTCTTCTTATCGTTTATCGTCAAACTTTCAAATATATTCGTTCAATCGATTGTAAATACAACACTTTATCAATTGCACGATTGCCTTTCGTCTCACAAAATTACAACTATTTCATTCTTACTAAAGAACAAAAAACTTGCATGCTCGAAAAAATATATATACAAGGTTACACCATCTGTCTGAACGTTAAAAATTTCCTCTGTAGCGTAGCATTCGAAAAAATATTTCTCACAAAAATTGCATAATTTCATGATAGACCATAGTACAATAACAAATCTTGAACACGTTACAAATTCCGTAAAAAAATTTCCTTTCAAATATTGCGCTGTAACGTAAATCTTTAAGTTCAGAAATAGAAATGGTGCACCCTGTATATATACATGTATATAAATATATATCTATCTATATGTAACAAATTACAGTATCACAAATCAAGGTATCAATTAGGGCTTTTCTTTTCAGGTGACGGACACGAGAATCACCCCTCGAACGGTGTCGAGAATCCTAGCGCAAGAGGGTACCGGCTCGCAAGGGGGCAGTGAAAGTCCACCGCCTCCGCCTCCACCGAGGCCTTATCATGGGCCACCGCCGATGCTGCCAGTGTCTCTGCCAACGAGCGTAGCGATACCAAACCCGAGTCTCCACGAGAGTCAAGTGTTCTCGCCGTATTCACCGTTTTTCAACCCTCACGCGGGTCAGGTACCACCCCCGGGGCCGCATCACCTATCCGCGAGTCCTCCAAGTGGAGGCGTAGAACTCAGGGATTCCCCTCCACTGCCCCACGCGCCGGCGATGTTGCATCCTGCCTTATTGGCGGCTGCCCAGCACGGCAGTCCAGATTATGGACACCTCAGGATGGACAGCAACGACCGTGCCAGTGAATGCAACTCCGCCGACATCAGCTACGACGGGATTCAGCCTACAATATCCTTTTCTAATGCTACGTCCGAGAGGAAAAGTTTATCCGACGAAAGTTGGAGAACATCCAGAACGGTACCGCGAAAGGGGTTGCGTGTTCGTCTCGTAGTTTTCCACTCTTTCTTCGATTATGTATCTTTGTATCGATACATCGCATAGAATGCAACGACGTTGAGATTTTTTGAATGGAGATTTTTTTGAAATATCTGGGATACTTTTCTGTAAACGTTCTCCAAGCAGGAAGTATTTTAACGTTTGCATAGTTCGAGGGGGTAGAAAAGGGTAAAGGTAGGATGAGAAAGAGGGAAAGAAAAGAAGGAAAAAGGAGTAGGAAGAGTCGATGACGAGATGCTTAGGAATGTTCTTCGTAGATGGGTACGCGAAACTGGGAAACTTTGACGGACACCGGGGAGTTTTTCCGTAGAGAAAAAGTAAGGGTAGGCAGTGAGCAAGAGAAGCAGGTGGATGAGACGAAGGCGGAAAGGAGGAAGGGAAGCTCGGACGAATGTTAGATTAGTTTGCCACGGAGTTAGGCTAATGTTGGCTGCACCTACGAGTAGAGTTTGTCCGGCAACAACGCGCGAGGCCGAAAGTTCTTTGCCTACTCGGCCCACCCTCAGCCTCGAGTCTCACCCAACTTTGCAAGCCAATAATCTGTCCCGCAATTTCGGAATTCAACCGCGGAAACGAGGAGAAGGCACTTCGCGAACTTCCCATCAGCAGCGTCTCCTCGACTTATCGTAGATAAGCCACTTCTACTGCTTCTAAGCGTATGAGAATTCTCCGTTTCTAGGGCCTCGACTTTCCTCAGGTAGATTCCTTGGGTTTGACCATCCGCATGGAATTACCTGTTAAACCACCCTCATATTTCTCTTCACTTCTACGCTCTCGAATCTCACCAAATTTATTACACTAGAGTAACAATACTCTTAGATCTTCTCGCGAGCTCTAATTTCTTTCGTCAAGGAAATTTCCTACGTACTTTATCACGTCATTCAAAGATAATCAACCCTCTTTCTCTCAATCTCCCTTTCTCTCTTCTGTCATTCCTTTGCCGTGCAAAAAAGCATCGGTGACCTCGTATTAAAAGCATATAAAAATAGCACACAAGTCAAGACGTATCCTTAGAATCATCCATAAGTGACCAACGAGCGCGAAATGTTCACCAGCTGATGATTATCACGCATGACCCCATCCGACAGCGTGGCGGCCTTCTCGCAGTTATCGAAAGAGAGTGGCAGTAGAGAGTGAGATACAAAGTGAGAAGGAGAGAGAAAGAGATAGAGAAAGGGAAAGAAAGAGAAAGGGAACGCTTACTGATATCGGGCCTGCAAGCAGGAAAAATAGACGTGTGTCGCGCGCGCGGGGGCGTGTGAGCGCGTCGAACGATGCAACGTCGGAACTGCATCGGCGTGTGTTGGTCCGGGTCGTTCGATCGGCAGCGCGGCGTTCTTTGCCGCCTTTTTAGCCGGCCTTTGATGTAAAATCAATGGCGCATTTTTTCACTCCCTCCTCTTGGGGTAGGTCGAGCGCATCGTGCATCGCCGCGGCGCAACCTGCCGTTCACCACTCCTCTAGATTCACCCTCGTCTGTCACTGCTCGGACTGGCCTTCGACGTATCCAAATATGGTTTTCACGCTCCTCGGCCTTCCTCCGCGTCGTCGATGACCGGCGATTGGGACGCCCCGAAGAATCAATTTCAGAGACACGAAACGAACGATGCTAATACGACAAATGGGGAACGGTTAAAATCAACCCCTTTAGTGGGAGGGTGTCGATGCTGTTTGACGATTCACGCGGTTTTAATGGGTCGAGAGGAGGGTGTAGGCTTACGAACGTAGAATCATGAATTACAATTTTCCTTTGAGATTCGTCAAGTCTGAAATATTTCTTTGCCCTTGATTGATCTTGAATCACGCACGATTACTTTCTTCAATTTGAATCTACTAGAATTCAAGAAAATTCCACTCGATGAATTCTTCATCTTACAATTTTTGTACGAAGTTTCTTTTCTTACTAAAAATCGTAAGTGATAAAAATACTCACTGATTCAAGATTTATGCAATTAATACTCGTTGAGGTGCACAGATATATAGATTTCCCTCTAGTATCGTTTTCCAACTTAGAATATCTTCTTGATAGAATCTCTCTTTAAGAGTCTGATACTTCCTGTTAATACTTACCGATAATCGTAATTAGAACAGTTTAACATTAACGTAAACACCTCCTTTTTCGTCTACCCAAGGACGTACGCCGCTTGAACAACACGACAAGCGTGGGCCGAGGTAGCAAGGGGGAATGTGGAAGGACTAGCTCGACAATCCATGGGGTGGCTGCAGGGAAATAACCCTTATTACGGTCTGGCATCTCGTTATCGCCCATCGACGTTACCGCGAGCGCAAAATGCAACGCGTGCTCACGTTTGATGCGAATCGACTGCACTCGTCGATTCGTTCGCTCGTGAACGACGACTTCAGCATATGCCCTGAGAGTTCGCGCATTAACAGAAACATCGGGTGAAGGACATTTTGTTATATATCATGGATGAGGGTAACGGATATGGTGATTGACCACTTGAATATGGATCTTTTCTTACAAAATAGTTTTTCCTCGTGGACTTCGTTTAGGCGCGAAAAGGTTCAAGCTATATATTCGGTTTAAAATTGCGAATGAAAGGGAATATTGTTCTATAATTATTCAGAAAAAAGAGTGACATTATAGATGATTTCTAATTACTAATGAAATCAAAAGGAGTTTTTGAAGGAAGAAGTAAAATTAATTTCAAAGGGGTTGCTAAGGAGATGATTTAAAGAAATGTAGAATATTCTGACAATATAGCAGGAGAGTTGAAATTGTTGGTTGTTTCATCACCGTTGATAAAAGTCATCTTACAGAGGAGAAAAGGAATTTGTCTGTTTGTAAATTGTGGTAGATTTTTACCGGTTGAAAATCGAAGGAATTTCTACCGAAGGTTAGACCAACTTAAGGATTTTTGTTTCGAACGATCGGCAGGAGATCGGACACGCGGATTAGCCGACTAAGAATGCAATGAAACCGCATGAAGAGATCCTATTACCGTTAAGAAGTTGGTAAGGCTTCCGCTGAGGATGCGGCCAATCGTGGGTCAACCTCGGTGAGAACGTTAGGCCCCTACTGCCACCTACCCTCGCGACATCCACAGCTTGTACGATTTCTAATCCAATTTGATACGAAGAAAACACGATTAAGTTTGAGATATTCGCGTACGCGGAAACAGATTTCCATCAGGATGAATATTCTGGGGGGATAGGTCCACTCGATTGTCTTCGCGACTCCATTTACGAAGAACATGCGAGAATCCTTCAAGGAAGGAGGAACCTTTATACAGTCACTTAGAAGTTTTAACATCTAGAAATCTCTTTATCTACTATTATAGCATGTCTTAGATCTTGAAAATTAGTTAAACAATTTTTTTACATGGCTTGAACTCTGCCTTCGGGTGTTAATATTAATTATTCGGGATACTTTTCTAATTCGAAAGATATTCGGTGTTTTTAGTATTATAAGAAATGGTACTCTTTTGAGAGTATGGTTTAGTATTATAATGAAAAATTAGCAAGAGTATTTCCTTAACCGCGGTGAACTCGTCGACGCTGACGCCGATGCATCTGAGGAAGGCGAAGCTGATGTTCTTCTGGGTCAGGTACCCGTCCTCGTCCGTCCTCAAGATGTACTTCCCCGACATCAAATTCAATAAGAACAACACAGCGCAGCTGGTCAAGTGGTTCTCCAACTTCCGGTAAGTACAAGAAAATCACGAATTTATGGTAGTTTCAAGTGAACGAACAAGTACTCACAAGTAGTTGCAAAGGATCGTTCTCCAATCTGAACGATACGAGTTGAACTTTATTTTTATGATTCCAAATTAGTGTCAATAGAAAATGATACTTTATCACAGTAAATAAGAGTTCTTCTTCGTTCACTTACAATTGCATGCTGTGTTTTGGTTCAACGACCCCGATGATACGGAGTTTCGACTCCATAACTTACGTATTCGCGTAAAATGAAAAAACAATTATCAAAATTGAAAACTCATCGCTTTACAACAAAATTGACGATTCACCATATAAAACATCGAAAAATTAATTTACCGCATAAAATTCAAAATTCTCCTATCTTTCAAAAAGCGTAGAAATCACCATAAAACCACCGCCTCAGCAACCCTCGTAAAATTCAGCATCCAAGTCAAATCCTCCCGTTTCTTTTCGACAATCATCGGAAATCACGTCGAGCTTGTAACTCTGCAAACCGATCCACCCTCAATTCGTCGAATTCTTCTCGAGGAATTGGAGAACACGATTCGACCCGTCACCGTTCTCCAACCTGGTACCGCTTCATTTCCGTTGTCCGGTCCGTTTAACAGAATCGGCAAAGACTTTCGACGATTGCGCGATCGTGTTCCACGTATGCAAACGAGAACGAGGTTTTCAAGGGATCGACCACTCCCTTCGTAGAAGCGGTCAGAGCCCAAGAGACGAGAGTCACGATGGGTGTGTCCGAATCTTAATTACCCTCTCTCTGGCAGCAGCTGGGGATAAGTAACGTACCTACTACATTGCGGCAGGTATAGAGAGAGAAACAGAGAGAGAGAAAGAGAGATAGAGAGCGTAGGAGGCCATAGGTACCGACGCATACCGGCCAGCAGGCATTAGCCTGATTATAATTAGGCTGAGTAGAGTACAGATCCGAGATATAAGGCGGCCGAAGGCCCGCGCGTGGCCTCGACACTACATTATTACCGTTTTCTTATCGCGAGAGACGCCCATCCTCTTGGAAATCATAAGTTTCGAGCTTCTGGTCATTTGCGAGAATTCCATACGTAGTCTTCTACCGGACTCTACAGAGTTTCTTTTTCCCCTTTGACACGTTTTAGCGTGTACAGGAGCATTGCCGAGATTGATGATTCTTATCCGACGACGAATTTTATTTTTCTTCTTCCACCGTCATAACTTTGAGCAATAGTAAACGACGTCGATCTAACGCTAGAATTATACCAATTAACTGTTGTAACTTCTTTTGAGATATATGAATCCATCTCAAATTATTCATACTTTTTAGTTAATCGTTTTATTTCGGCATGGCCTCAAAATATTCCAAAGATCTTGAAAACGAAGATATTTTAGTTTTTGTCAAAATTACAATATAAGTAACCATTGGTCGCTAACTTTTAGGCAAGACGAATATACTCGTGAACGCACAAAATTCTGCCGTTTCTTCATGACGAGTATACTCGTCAAACGCAGCTATTTAGTTAAAGACATTGAAATAATTCGCAATTTCTTGCAAAAGTCACTTAAACCGTACAATGTACAAATCTAAATACTCCACATCACCGATAATTGAACCACAAATTAATTTCGTTTCGTTGATACTCATAATCCCTATCGTTAATAACAGAAGTCAGAAAAGTATCTAATCAACAACCACAATGGTAATGAGAACGACCAGAGCAGTAATGTGTTAAGAGCAAACACAAGGTACGCCTCGGGCTGAAAACGAATTAAGCATAGAATAAAAAGCACCGAAAATCCCCCTGCACGTGTGTCGCGAATGTAAACGTAACGGATGTATATATTAACCACACATCCGTCGAGGTCCACGATCCAAAAGGGTACGCGAATCAGTTGCGAGAACTTGTCCCTCGTGCCGTTACTCATGGTGCGGCCCTCTTCCCCACCCTCGCCCTCAGTCTGGATCTTCTCTCCAAAACATTTTCATCGTACTCCGCGGGAAAGAGAATCGGTTAGAGAGCTGCTTGATAAGAGAGAACGAGCCGCGCGGAGTCTGTTTGCAAAAGTTTCAAACGTCCGGCAAAAATTGCATCGAAGCAGTCCGCCGCGGCGAGCACAAAGCTAATTACCGGCTGAAATATATTTCGGTACATTTTGTCATGTCGGCCGGAGGGGTCTTCGGTCTCTCTTCCTTCGTTCCAAACGACCTGGCCCGTCTTCTTTTTCTTTTTACTCCTCGGCGACGTGTACCCCTTGTTTCTCGATGACGAGAGAGACGGTTTAGCCGGGTACAACGAGGGGATTACTGTTGAAGTCTCTTTTGACGATGGGTAGAACCGTATCGAAGGTATTTGTACTGGATGAAATTTTATCTCCGAAGAAATTTACAAAAATATATCATTCTAGAGGGACGATTGTTGATATTTTGAAATTGTAAGTTTTTTTTTTTTGAGAAAGGCTTATTTTACATGGGATAAGAGGTAATTGTTATTTTAAAAGGTAGATAGAAAAACGTCTTAAGGGTTATAATAAAATTTCGTGTATAACTGAAATTATTATGGGGGTGTGCACTGTACAGATAAATTCGTAGAAATTGAGGGTGGTAGTTAAAGTGTTGATCCGACGTATTTAACATCGATCAAGCAGCCTTGACAGAAATCTCAAAGCCGACGAAATTATCCCTTTTCCTGCGATTCTTGCTAGATCAATCGTAAACTCGAACGTCCATTCTCCCACGTTGATTTGCGCCAATGAGAAGATCTTTTCTCCCTGCACTTTTCAGCGCTGGCTTCCATAAATAATTCCAACTTTTTCCCCCCCGTCGGTCACCCTAACGTGTCCGCAGAAGGGAAAAGTTGGAACTTTCCTCTTGATAATCCTTGCATACGAGTTTCGTACAAGTTTTCCCGTAAAACGGCGATTAAAGGACGACACGAAGGTGCCAATCGCGCGGCTCATTAGGCACACTTTCACCCCAGGGACCCTCTCCTTTGACGACTAATCACGTAAGGGTTTACCCGGACTTTTTCCTCCTCGTTCTCCAGCAGTCGTTGTCGAGCGTGCTCGATCTGATAGCCTAATGCACGGCTTCCTATGCGGAAATGCCTCGCTACATTATTCTACGCTCCTACATGTGTACCGGGGCGACCCTTCACCCTTTCCCACCCCAACCCGGCGTTGTACTTTTGTCACGAGAACTCGTCGACTCCAAAGCCCGACCGCCTTCTGTCAGCTTTCCGGCTCGTCTAGCTGATGGTTGCATTAAATATTCTGGCTGATCGAGGTCTCGAATGTAGCTCGTCCCGACCGATCAATCCGAACTGTCAAAATCGTTCACCGGCAAAGGGCCAGATCGAGATAAGATAGCGCGATGGGAAGGATTTTGGATTGGGTGGTTAGCAAATATTGGAAAAGTAATTTCGGAGATTTAGTAGATTTCTTAAAATTCAATTGATACGGAGACAGATAAATATAATGTTCTTATCGATTTCTTTTTTCTTTTATTTTTCCCTTCATTTGTTTTAGTTTCAAGTATTGTGGCTATTTCGCCTAAGACCCGGTATGTTAATTGAAGTTCCAATCATTGAAATTAAAATACACTAAATATTAACACTCTGCAGTTCAATGTTCAGCCTATATATGGGTTTCTGATGTAATTAATATTTCACCTATAGAATTACAACTTTGGAATTTAACAGTGACCTTGCGCCATAACATAACTATATCTCATTCCTGTTATTAAATAAAAATGAATAATCATCAGTAGAATATTTTCCGCAATTATATTTTCTCGGTTGACGACAAGTTCGAAAAATCATTTGCACCAAAAGGTTTAACTGAGAAAAAATTTGCTGCTCATCTCTAATCTGACTGATCCATTCTGACCATTATTTTTTTACATATACATCTTACAGTATTACTCACAATATAAAACTACCTTTCATCCTATTTACCTTCCAATTAATTTACATCAATTTTCATACCCGCAATGAATCTCAGCGAAGAAAAGTCACCAGAAAATCCACCCCCGATTGACAGACTACACGCGTTTCCGCGCGAATTTCCGGTCTCTCCTCGCCGAGGAGAAAACCGGGTCCCAGAGCGAGAAGACAAACGTGAAGGGACAGAAGGTAGATAGAGAAAGAGACGGGGAGAGATGTCGAGTGAAAGAAACGTGTAGAGGGAGGATGAGGTTTTACAAAGCGATCCTTCGCACCCTATTTTCTCACGCGCGCGTCGAATCGAAAGCGCGTCCGATATCTTACGGAGACTCGTTGACGTCGAGCGTACATCATCGGATCTGCTTATACCGACGATATTGACAGCCTTCGTTCGATGAAGCTCGCCGGGGGGGATGATTGGGGTCGTCGACGACAGGGTTGCGGTGCTCTCGCGTTCACGTGTGTTTGCCGGTCTCGTACGTGTACTCGAATTCGTGTCTGTACATGGTCGTCTCTATCTACTCGCATCTCTACCTTCGTACGACTGTTTGTGCGCGAATAAAGGAGAGAAGGTGGCCGTTGAGGGGGTTGAAAGGGAGAGGGATGCGGTCTCGGGTTAGTTCGTTATCAGATCCCACGGTAGGACACGCGACGAAGGTGGCAGATGGTATCTTCTAGGATGGAAGAAATTTTATGTCGTATAATGGACAACGAACGGACACGACAGAGTATCGGACGGATCCTATTCGCACGGAAACTCGTCTGACCTCGCGATCGCTCGATGTTTAGCAGCGATTTCTGCTATTTCGTTGGAACAAGAATATTTCTTCGGAGATATTAGTACCTTTTATTACAATTAAATTGCATTTGGTGATTTTATCGATGGTACATTATTAAAAAAATAATTTCGGATATATAATTAATTCTTACTTGAGCGATCGTTGATACTAATCTCGTAGACACATAGAAAAAAAATTGAGAGATTTACTTTGGAAAAAAGATTGACTTTGATGCAATAGGAGTAAAAATCATCGATATTTAATACACCGATCGATTCATAGTTCCGATTTGCACGATGGAAGAAAATAATTCATCCCCGCCGAATCGCAAAGGTTTACTTTCATACTCGAAACCGATACCTACTTTGGAACCAGGTCGTTCGTCATCCGTCGAGTGGGTTCTTTGGTGTTTTTCGCAAACGGGATCGCACGCGAATTCTCACCCCGGAATTAAGGCGATAAATAAAGCAGGGAAAGAGCAATATATCCCACAAAAAGGTCCCGAAGCGTTGCTCGATGGGCACGAGCGCGAGTTAATGGCTTAGCCGCGCGAAAGTGTCTAGAGCACCGGGCGAAGTAATAATAAGAGGAGGTATACGATATAAATGAAGAATCGAAAGCTCTCGAGTCGTCGAATAATGAAGTCGACGATGAATTTACCCAGTCACGCTTTCGAGGGGTTGCTTATCGTCTCGAAATCCTCGATAATTCTCCAACGAGGGTGCCTCTTGGGTTCTCGTTCTCGCCTGCTCTCTCTTATAGTCTCTCTCACTCACTCTTTTTTACTTTCTCTCTCTTTCTAATTTCTTCTTCGCCTCATTTTTATCAACCGACAATCAGGTTCGCGTTGGACATTACCACGGCGTTGCTCGCACCCCTAGGACTATCGTCGCCGAGGTGGTTAGGGAGTAATGACGAGGTAATTTTCTAAACACAAATTTCCTTTTCCGTTCCCTTATCTGCCGGTCAGACACGTGACCGATCGTTAACGATTACTTTCTTCACTTCCATTTTGTCCGTGCATTCTTCCAAGGGATGTTTGAGAGCCTCCCTTGATATCTCCCTTAAACTTGAAAACTGACAAGAATCAATTCCGTCTATTTTCTTACACATGTCTAATAAATATTTGTACAAAGTTTCATTAAAATTGAATTGTATTAGATCGAGAAACAACCCCTTCGTTCAACCCTGATAAGATGCACCTTTCGTCCTCGTAAATTCATTCCAGAAAACCTCGAACAAAGGTATCAGAGATATCGCTGAATTAAAAACGAATTCTCGTAATCGTGAAATCCAGTATCGATGAGATTTCCTCAACAGAACTTGTCCGTCATTAATTATCCAGGAAATGAGTAACTTTCCTACGATACGCTTTAAAGCCGACTGAAAAGCGTCGTAAACTTGCGAGCAGGATCTCGCTAGCGAATCCAATTGCAAATCCTTAAAGTATCTCTCGTTAGGAGTGCTTTATAAAAATCGCAAATCCCCTTCTCACCGTGGAGAACCGAAAGACCAAGCGGAAAAGGAAAGACGAGTATTCCTCCCTCAACAGGGTAGTTAATCCCCGGTGGTTAAACTCCGTACATTAAATATCTTCACGATCATCGTCCATTTTAAACTCTTTCAACGTCGAAGCGAAAGGACACGTTAAATTTAAAACTATATGCAAATTTTCAAAAATCCCAAGAACAAGAAGTAAGAATACAAAAAAAGAATCCAATCTCTGACCACGAGTATTCTCTTTTTGCTTCGCGGTATACGTTTTAATCCCACAAGATTGTAGATTCTCGGTGGAACGACAGAAAGGAAAAGAAATCTAGAAAAAGAACAGAGAGGAAGAAGAATCGAGAAAAGTAGACGGAGAAACGAAGAGAAAAAGAGTGCGTGGGTGGTTGCTCGGGTGGCGAACAGGCGAGGGCCATTTAGCGAGAAGGCTAGACGAGATCGTGACGCATGTACACACGTGCACCAACACACGAGGACACCACCGAGCTACCCGGTTTTCTCTCTTATTGCGAGGAATAAGCCGCCTAAGGGTAGAGAGGAGAGAGAGAGGCCAAGAGGGAGAGTACGCGGAGAAAATTCGAGCCTTGAGGTAGAGGCCGTAGAGACACGAGGTGGGTGTACGAGCCTTGTTGCACCACCCAACCCCCATACGTCTCGAGCGAAACACCAGCTTCACGTACGCGGACTCTGCACGGGCTCTCGCGCGCGCTTACGCGAGACACCGCGAGCTAGATCGTTCTCCGGAGTACGCAGCAGTTTCCGGTGTAGAGCCGGAAGAACGTCAGCCTTGTAATTACTATGGCTCTCGTAGTCTTTTCTGTCTTCCTGTGCTCTCGTTGTGTTCCTCGTTGGGTTCTTTCAATTTCTGGCAATTTCGCTATCTCCTTTGATAGGGTACATTGTGGGGATGCTCTTGGTATCCCTCGTGACTGAATTACGGTCGAGTTCTTTTTTTTTAAAGTACTTTAGAATATCTTTTTTTTTTTTATATTGTATAATCGGTTTGTGAATTCACGACCTAGTTTTATGTCTTTCTTCGTTTCTTCTTTGATGTTCGGAGCTTCTTGAGAAATTGGATTCGTCTCGGGGTTGAACCACCCCTTGATATATGTGAGGAGTGGACGAAAAAACTAGATGTTGGTTGGATGAGCGAGACTTTGGGATCGTTGACATCTCCGGATTCTGTGGCGAAGACTCGAAAACGAGTCTGGAAAGTCTTCTTTTTCGATTTTCTCAATCTCTCGGTCGCCCGGCCCTCGAAAGAAAGGAAGGATTCGAGGCGAAATGAGCGAGTACGAGTTCTTTGAGACAAAAGCCACCGAGAGAGAAGGAGAGAGAAGGGGGTGGAGAGGGTGGAAGGTGGTAGGGCCAATGGCAGGAACATCGAACATGGATAGGGGTGAAACGGTCGCAGAGACGTGGTAAAAGACGAAGACGGGATAGGGTGGTGAAGGAGGAGAAAAAGAGGAGAGCGCAGAGGGTAGTCGTGTAAGAGAAAGGGGTAGACGATAGGACGTATCGCGGCAGTTTCGCAAGCCGGACCCTCTAATGAAAAGAAGGAAACTTTGGTCTTTGACTTTCGGGCCGCGGCCTCGCTAACGGCTGTATCTTTCCTCCTCGAAGGGAGTGAAGGAATGGAAAAGAAGAAGAAGAAGCAGAAGAAGAAGTAGTAGCAGTTGTAGTAGTCAAAATCCATGATCTCCTCGGCTGCCGCGAAGCCCCTTGAAGTTCCACAAAGAAGATTTCTCTTCGTATTTCTCTCCTATCCGTACGTTTGTCGCCGTGTGTGTGTGTGTGCGAAAGCAAGAATCGCACACAGGGGATGAGAATCTCGCTCGTGCACGAGTTTACATCAGTGGGGATGTACACGTATATAGGTAGCTAAGCGAGATCTCGAGGAATTCGCGCCAGCTCCTTAATTAAAAACTCAGTGCACGGCACAATGGAGTGGCAACTCTTTGGGTACCGCTACTTGCTGCTGCTAGGGCTGCTGGTGGTGCTACTACCACTGGTAGATGCTGACCGTGGTCTTCCGTTGGTAGATATCTACAATGCCGACCTACCCTCGACGGCAGACTTTTGCATCCCTTATGAGGCGGTCAGGGTGATTCGTTCCTGTTCGACATCGCGCGACTACGTTAATTGGCATTGTATTAACTGAAACGTTAACGAGGCTACATCGATATTCGATGGCTGCAATAGTCGTACCAAATTTCAATCTACTCAAGGTATCACATTTATTCTCATCGAGAAACTTCCGCTTAGTAATTCGGAAGAACGATCTTCTTCGTCTATTCATCTCCAGCGTATCAATCGACGACGTTGCACGTTGGACGTTCAAAGAAATTAGCATTCAGCCTCGTAAAAGCACGTCGGGAGCTGGTAAATCTTCTTAATTAGCTCGCGCGAAACAAGAACTCGGAAGATATCGAGGACACGTTCGAATGAGTATCATCTTGAGGTCGGTATCGACTGAAAATCTCTTCTCGCGAATTAAAAGAGATCCGACGGCGAGCGGGTAAGTTCGCGAGAAAGCGAATTTTTCGGAAGAAGGGTAATCCGGCTTATCGCGGTGCAGGCGGATGAAGCACCCTGCATCGAGTCAGCTTACCCCGTACGTGGTGGTTGTGCGCGTAAACGGCAGTCACTTAATTAAAAATTACTTAATTACGTTCTTGGCACTAATTAGTGGCGCTTGGCTCTCTCTCGCCCGTGCGCCTCGGCTGCCTAGCTACCGGCTCTGCCACCTCCTCTTTCTCTCTCTCGCACGAGCTCACAGCCCTCCCACACCACGACCTCCTTCAACCCTCTTGCCCTCCTCGTCCGTTGGCAGGCCTCCTCCGTCTCCTCTTACACCCTCCTTCGCTTCTACGCTCCGTTCACGACCACCCGCCAGCGAAATCTCTGTCTTGGTTGCATTCTTTCTCTCTCTTCTGCTACCATGACTCTTCCCACCCTTTGCTTTCCCACCCCCTGTCTTTTTCTTCTTCCTTTTCCCTCTTGCATTCCACCTCGCCCGATTCTCGCAACCCCTTCGCTCTCTCACTCTATCTTCACCCCTTTCTTCTTTTCCTCGCCGGAAGTCAGACTACCAGCGAGTTACCCGAAGCGCCGTAAACTTCCGGTTAACGTCGTTTCTCTTCTTATTTTGTTTTCTTCCCGGTTTTCACGCACTGCCAACCCTCCTCTTTCCCGTGACCCGGCTTCCGCCGGGATTACCCTTTTGTTGCCGCGTATATACGACTCGAGAATTATCTTTGAAACTGGAATAGTATACTCGCAAAGCGCCTAGGCTGTTTTTCTTTCCTACCCCCTTCTTCGTCGCTGTGCAACCACCCTGCGGACACAGTGTTGCCGGGAGGAGCGTAAAGAACGACGAAAGAGAAGAGGGCAGTCGTTTAATTCGTTTGACTCGTGTCTCCTGAAAGAATTATTCTAATTCTCCACGGTTAGCGAAAACGGAACATACCAAAATGGTACATGAAAATCTCGCATGAGAATTACGCGACCCGAAA
The DNA here is from genome assembly GCA_910591515.1 of Cerceris rybyensis. Lineage (NCBI taxonomy): Eukaryota > Metazoa > Arthropoda > Insecta > Hymenoptera > Crabronidae > Cerceris > Cerceris rybyensis. The sequence continues at coordinate 11,570,100 of OU342797.1, read as the reverse complement.
ATCATTTTTTCACCGTCTTTAATTTCGCGCGACCCATCGTCCAAGCAAAGCATTAATATTCATATATCTATACATAAGTAGATATCTATATACACCTACACCTCGTACAACACCTTCCCACGTAATTCGCCCCGCGAACCGTCCGTAAAGAATAGGAGTCCTGATCAGGCAGACGACGAACGGAGAGCTTACTACCCTCGCGAAATGTCAGTGCCGTAACACAAGGGGTTCCTACCGGCGTTGCAACAGCCAGTCAGTCAGTCGACGATGGTACCAGTGGCAGTAGCGGCAACGGCAGCCAGTACCGGCAGCATCGTTCCTTTTCGAATTTTTTGATAATGAACACAAGTACGAGAAACACGGCGGGTATTGGCTGGGCGGCAGACAATGCGGTGGCCGCAGGGCTATCGCGGGAGGAACAACGAAGGAGGCGGGGGTTGCCTGACGGGGTTTCGATGGGGGTGAGGCTCCGCGCGGGGAGAGAAAAGGAGCAGGAGGGAGGTGAAGGGGGTGGCGGAGGGTGATGGCAGGGGGCTTTATAGGGGATGTAAGCATCGCCACTGCAAGGCTAATCCGCCGCTATGAGCTGCTACTTGCAGCATGAGTACGGTACATTCCGTGCCAAAGACTCTTCCGTACCATCGCCACCCCCTGAGTATCCACCCCCTTTTTCTCCACCTCCTTTTCCTCCTCGAAGCGAATCTCCTTTCCGGTTCTCCCCGTTGGTCGAACGGAATGGTTCGTTGACCCTGCTTGAGGGAAAATTCGTATTGCAAGACGTTCGAAGATGTTGCTCGCTTATCTCGAGCATCTCTTGGATCCTTTCCGTAAGAGGGATCGTGAAATCGTGGGATTTTAGGGTCGCGTTGGAGAATTCGTGTTTTGGGCGGGAAAGTTTTTCAAGGAGAAGCTCGTAGGATTAAGTATTTTTGGATGAAAATTTCTAGTTATATTTATAGCATTTAATTGGAACTTGATATTTTCCACGTGAAAAGAATTGAGAGGATTTATCGAATAGTTTTGAATCTTAATGACATGCCCTCGTTGCGTAATGATTCCGAGTCTCAGGGTATTTAATATCTCGAGGGAAGTGCTTCTGACGTTATAAAGAATTTCATTGTCATCCCCTATGAACGTAGAGGTCTGTTATCCGTATCTGCTATTGTTTGTCGAATGCATTCCTCTCTCCATACAGATTACTCCGAAACATCTCCCGGCTAGTGTACAATTTCGGCTTGCCTAAGAAATATCGGAAATAGTTCGGCGATCCGCGAAGGAAACACTTGGCATGCTGCCTAGTTCCCTCTCGGCGGGCTTACTCCGGATGCGCTACTTGCGATGCATTACTTAGTCTGGCAAGTGCAACCCACGGAGACCTAGAAATTCATCGCTGGATGAATGCGCCGTCTCAACGTAGTTTTCTTTTTTTCCTCTTTACTCTGTCTTTCTCTCTCTTTCTTCTTCTAACTCTCTGTATCTTTCCTCTTCAGCATTTCTCTATCTCTCTCTCACACACCACGATCGCCTTCCGTCGACACAAAAGGAACTCTCGGTGGTTCGGCGCAGAATTAAAATGCCATATTGACCGCATCTCGGAGAAACAAATATTGATCGTTCTCCTTTGTAATCCCTTTTGTTTCTTTTATGACGAGAGAGAGACCAACTAACACGAATATCTTCTTTCCTGCCTTAAGACGAAGCTAGTGCCCGTTACAATGAACCTCACCGTTCTCCAAGAGTTCCTCGATTCTACCCTTCAAGTACAACCCTCTTATCGAATACGCGTTACCAATTCGATGAGTCGTACAGTAAAATCGTCTCTCCGAGCAATATTTGCTTTTCGTGTTCGATTCTCTTCCGACTTTCCAGTCGTTAATTCTCCGAGAGAGAAACGCCGTTCTCTCGCGCGCAGGATCCAAAACGGTCACCCACCCCCGCGGGGAGATCGGGGAGGCAAAGATGAAAAGCGAAGTAGGCAAAGCATCCGTAGATAAATCCTATAACTACGTCCAGTAATCCATTATGCCGCGTCTCCCACCTGCCACCCTCCTACCTTTCCGAGTCTCTTTCTCGTTGCATTTAGTCCTCTGCAACGACCCCCGTTGAATCGTCCAGCCAACCAGCCAGCCAGCTACCATCGTTTTTCATCCCCCGTTCGAAAGATTTCACAGTGAACGTTGCACGCACTTGCGTGCCCGACACCTACGCCGAATTGTACGTTTTTTTTTCGATAAAGTGAACGAGAAAAAGAATTAGAGAATAAATGAGAGAGAGAGAGAGAGAAGAAAAAGAGGAGAGAATGCATCGTCGGCGCATCAGGCGTGAGATACCGTGCACACGTTGGCGAGACTCTCAGGCAGGTTTGCTGGAAAAATGCGAAATGATAATGTACCCGGTGTCCCGCCCTAATCGGCTTTGTATCCGCCGTGATGGCTGGTGGACCAGGGGGACTGAGAATCAGAGGTATAGGCGAGAAGGGTAGAAGGGAAGGACGCGATGCTAGGAACAGGGGGTGGCGGTCGGAACCCGGGGGCAGCTGGGAGATGCAAGCCTCCGCCGGCCTCCATGGAGGATTTAATTTACATCCACCGGCGAAAAACGCGGAAAACAGTTTATCAAAAAAGTTACCGCGCAGGCTCCGACAGCCGGAGGAGGGTGGAGGAGGAGATGGTAGAGGAAAGGGAGTATGGGATAGAAAGAGGGTTCACGACGGCAGAAATGAAATTGTCCGTGCATGGATTACCGTCGACTTCGTTATGCCCTCGAATTAGTCTCCCTCTCTGCCCTCCGGTTCCCTCTTTCTCTCGGTTCTGCATGTCCATTCTTCTACCTTTATCTCGTGCCGCGTCGTTTATTCGGCGCTCCTAAAACGGCACTTAAGTATTTTTTAATAAAACCCCTTACCTCGTGCGAGTACTTATACCTCTGCCATTTATTACGTCGGCCTTTCCTCGCGGTTTCTTTTATTACTCGCCGGATAAACACCGAATGAATTCTCAACGTTCCATCCCCTCCCAGCCGAAGCCACTCTTGTTTTCCCGGTTTCTTCGCACTTAACGAATACAAGAGTTCTCACTTGAAAACCGAAGTGTTATATCTGTTCGTAAATAATCGTAGATCTATATAAGTCTTTTACTTAAAAGTTCAAACAGTTGGGGGGAGAAATACCCATCGAAACGGACGATACATCGGATCAAAGGGTATTCTCGCCCGATTCGGGGACGAGAGCGTTTGGGGTGCAAAAGGGGAGGTTAAGCGTGGCTTCAAAATTTCCGCTAATTCCATGGAGAACTGGTCCGATGCCTCCCGTTTGGACGTTTCGCGGCAAAGCGCCGGGATTCGGAATCGGCGTGGACCGAGCGTAAAATTACTGTTTCGGCCAACATTTACCCCGGCACTCGCACGGGGGTAACGTTCGACTGGACAGCGACTCTGAATTGATTTCGTTTGAAATCCCACCCCCTCGGCTTCCCTCCTACCACTTCTACATCCGCCGTTCACCCCCTCTCGTCGAATCGTTGTTCGCCACCCTCGTCTTTCTCTTCTTTCCTTCTCTCTGCCTACCTGTCGCTCTCACCCTCTCGTTTTACCTTCTCTTCCCCTTTCTCTCTCTCTCACTCTCTCTCTCTCTCTTTCTCTCTCAACTACTATACGTTTTCGAATCTCGTTCGGGTTTCCGACGCGTACGTGTACAGACTGGGCAAAATACATTTCAATCCGCGCCATTTTCTATCGGTCACCTCACGCGTTAAAAAAAAGAAAACTCATTAGTCAGGATGCTTGAAGAGCGCGCCATTCGAAAGGAGAAAGTGATACTTCAATCAATAATACCGACGACATTTCCGGCGCGTACCACTTCGAAATTTCTGTAATTCCGTCGGTGTGAAAACAATGCATCCACGTAGCTTGAAACCACGGTAAGGTCGATTTTCCGACGTTTAGAAGGTTTTCAAAATAAGTGCGTACATCTTGAGAATTTTCCATGTACTTTGTCTCGATTATTTTTTCTTTTCTCGCTGATCGTATTGTTTAACCGATTTAACATGTAAATTATAACGAACTTCAGTCGTCCGCGGTTCAACTTTTTTCCTCAATCTCTCGTCGATAAATGGAGATTAAATCTATTGAAATTCACCATCGTTGAATATTCATTTTTATCGAAATATTATAATAACCACAATCATTGACGAATACGTCAATCGAACAATATCTTTATTAAATTCCAAGTAGAAATTCAACGAATAATTCGCGATACATAGATAAAGTAAACTCATTGAAAAAAGACCCCTTGACGTAAGATCGCAAAGGGGTGGCGCGAAAGAGCAAGCCATTTAAAAAAACACACACAAACTCAACGAAACCACGACACGAAAACCGTTGAAAAAGATAAAGCATTATAATGCACGCGTCAGTCAGAACGTCGACGATCAATGAAACTAAATGAATTCTACATAGCGAAAGCATCGATGAACGGGAATGACTCGATGATACCACAGCAGAATAGAGAACGTACGTATCCGCAAAACGATCATGAATACACGCGGTTCGTTGAAAGGGCCAGTTTCTCCCCTTCGAAAAGCAAGGAAAATGATAAAAACGTAAAAAAAAATGCGGAAAAAGGGAGGCGCAGGAAAAGAGGCGAGTCGGGCCCGACCGATAATATCCGTCGTGCGCTTTCGAAGACGGGGAAAGGATTGGTGTCAGGGCGCTCGGCGCCACGTCATTCGATATTTTTGTCAGTAAAACGATATCAGGCAAATTGCATCTGTCCTTTACACCGTGGCTCCGCGCCAGATCAAACAGTATTCGTCCCTGGATATTACTCTTCCCTCGGTATTGTCGGTACCCCGGCTGGCTGCACTTTCTCGTTCCTATCTATCTGCCAGCCGGGGCATCGACGATCGAGTACTTTTCGGCGCGAGGAAGCCCGCGGCGTACGAGTGAGCGCAATAAATTTTCGAGGCGCACGAAAAATCAGTTTTTCCGCGTTTATTCGTCCGGCGTTTCTTTGTGCACCGAAACGTCCAGCAACCGCGGCCATACTCGCCGTTGGTGCTCTCCTCTTCGTCTTTTCCATTCTATTTGTTTATCTGTCCTTTCTTTTGCGTAGGAATATAATATCCAGCATTTTTCACGCATTGTCTCGTACACGGTAGTGCGCACACCCCCGCTGCGTTGTACTTTGGCGCGATTTTTCTCGCGGCAGAGATTATTACGGGACAGGGCGGTAGGAGGGCCGGACGTAGGGGATGAAATTAAAACGGTGCGTTTAAATGAAAAATTGATAGGAGGTCGTCGGTCCAATGGACGCTTCCGCGAATTCGCCTCGAATAGCGGTGGTTTAATGTACTTTTAATTTGGCGAGCCTCCAAAAGAACTCGTTCGAAACGTCCATAGAACCGTAGGAGGAGAGGAATACGCGACCTCTCTGGGCAATGGCCGCCGAACGGGACTCTTATTGGCGTCGTATGTAAATCGCCCATATGCCGAGTCAACTCCTTCTGCACACTCTGAAGCATGCGGGTATAAACGAAGTACGCAAGGCACGACTATCTTACGACACGACATACGGGCGACAAGTAGGCCGTACGTATACGAAGTCGTTAAAGGAGTAGCAACCTCGAAACGTGACGAGCAACAGAGGAAAATAGAGGAAACCACTTTCGATCAACGATTACAGTCGTTCCCGATACGACGTGATTCGTGTCGTCAAGAAGAGAGCGTAAAAACACTTTTTTTTCACACCTTAATAGCTGATTTTGTGTAGCATTAGAAATTGCCAATCGAAGATGACTTTGATAGTAAACTACTATAAGCGAGATTGTAATTTGTGGGAATCATATTAAATTGGATAATTGAATCTGGGCATTCGGTCTTTCCACTAAGTGCCCATTCACCTGGGCTCGAGGTATCGGGATCGCTTAAGAGCCATAAACGTAATCCATTGGAATATTTACGGTAGCCTCACCCCGGTGGTCGACAGTTGTCTAGCAAATCCTATTTACTGTTACCCAACGAACTATGGGCACTAGAGATGCTGGGAGGGTGACTATCGCCCCTAGCTTACCTACTGCCCTACTGCCATCGGTCTCACCCCTAAAAGAGTCTCTCTCCTATCTTTCTCTTCATTCTTTCCTTCTCTCTTTCTCTCTCCTTCACACTTTTTTCACACGCTCTCTATCTCCCTCGTGTTCCCGTGCTCTTTTATTTCATTGGCCTCTTACATCGTCTCCCTCTAACTCGATATCGCCATCTTTCATCGAATAACGGTTCTTCGCAGATCGGATCACGCGATGATCTCACGATATTCACCGCTTTCCGCACCAAGGGTGAATGTTTTTCAAGGTTTTTCCAGGGAGAAAGCATAGGACTCACCCCTCCGTTCTTCTTTTCCCGCGCACCCCTTCGATTCCCGCCACTACGTTCTCCCAAATGCGCGCCAACAAATAAGTATCATCGATCGGCTTTCCTTTACGATTTACGCGTTTCATCCGATTCAACGGTTTCGTTCGACGTATTTTTCTCTCCGCGAATTATCGATTCTTCACAGAGGGGGATGAGATTCATCGTGAACGCTATCGAAGTATAATCCGCGAGAAGACTCCTCTCTCGTTTTTCACGAAAAATCGAACAATTGAAACGTCCGACGTAAAACTACCCCCTGTTCGATACCAGGTGACAGAAAAAGTGGGAGAAACAACGAAGCATCGAGAGACCGTGGCTCGAATCACGACACCCTCGATGAGGCAGAAGCCGCGTCTCTGTTCCGTCTTCCGATTCGCGCCCTTTTCAAACTGCGAAAGCCGCTGGTAATGTGGTTTAGCGTGGCATGACAGGAGGTAAACTTGACGACAAAGAATTATTGATTTTTTCTGAGCGGGTTGAACGAGTTGCTGGGCGGTTGAGCGGTCCCGGTAGGGTATTCGACAAAGGATGTTTTCCAAGTCCCTAACCTAGGCAACCCTTCTCCTACGCTCGCCTACGTGTACGTGTTTCCCTGTGTTACTCGGGACTCCGTGGATGTAACTTGCCCCAGCAAGCCACGATGGTACGTGTATGATGCACGCGTGTGCGTCTGCCAGGGGTTGTCCTACTCTTTCTCTCCTTCACCCTTCGACTCGTCCTTCTTCCCCTCTTTTTTCGTCTCTTGCTCGCAGTCTCGCTGCCCGCACGCCGTGTGTACTCAGCCGATGCACCGAGGACTTAACTGCCTCATTGTCGTCCCAGCAGGCATCGGAGCTTCGGGACAGATGTGCAAAATTTAAGGTTGGAATACCAGGGAAATCGTCGCTGACGTCGAGACCCCGAGTATGTTCGGGCTCTTTCACGATTCTCACCCTGCCTCTCACCCTCGTTGCCACGAAACTAACGGGGGATGTCGTTGACCGATGAGTATCCTCGGATCGGTAAATAAGATGAGAAATCATCCGGATGATAAACGATTTGTACGAAATGTTCTCGATAAATCTATAAATACCATCAAAGACGATAAGGGATGCTCGTTGGTCTGAAAATACGGTAGACAGGAAATTCGGGTATCCCGGTAGAGGAGACTGCGGGTTATCCGATAAGACGTTTGAAGAATGCACCCTGGTGTATTCCAATAATCGAGCTATTAAAAACTCGCTCGATCGAGCGATTCTGCCTTAATCAAAGAATACGTTTAAAGCGATCCATCGACACTTTCGGCCCGACATCGTCGAGTACCCTCTCTCCCACTGCAGATTCGTGGCCCTACACGGCACGTTGTATCAGGCTAAAAGTGCATCCACGTTAGAGCCTCGGTCTTTTTGGAATACCGTACACCCAAATAGTCTAGTCCAGCTTTCGCGCCTTATGCACGCGAGGGTGCACATGCATAGTGCAACGGGCGGTGCATATCGGGCGGCTCGGCCGGTAGGGAAAATCGATCGAATAAAAAAATGCTTGGTCGATGCCGACGTGTGACGAGGACGCGAATCGCGGCCGATAGGTGGAAGCGGAGGAGGACGCGGAGGATGAGGAGGACGAAGAGTCGGCGGAAGGGGGTGGCAGAGGGTGGTCTGGAAGGGGGTGGAAGGCGGACGGGGGCTTAGTACGGTAGCAGAAGGAGGGATAGTCCGGGACCATTGAAGAGTGAAACCGCTCAAAGCAGCTGCCCCCGCCCTCCCCCTCTCCCTCACCTCTCCCCAGCAACCTTTAGCTCTCCTCTTCGTCCCTCGTCCTCGTCCGCTTCGGCCTGTGCGCCCACCGACCCCAGAACCTCGAGTCTCTCTTGCTCCTCGTAGCTTTGAAAATCACCCCTCTCTGCTTGGACGGATCGTGCAACCCTGCACTCCGTCCCCCTTCCTTCCCGGTTCGCCCGTTTTCTTCTCTTTCTCCCTCGCTCCCTTAAGGGAGGCCCGTGCTAAGAGATTTTTACGTGGCTGCAACCGCAAGAAATCAGGTTATATTTCTACGATTTATCGTTCGCCGTTTTTTTTTCCACGGCGACGAGAACTGACCCAAGGATCGTTAAGTACTCGATGTTCCGATAAAGGGAATTTATTTCAAGACGGAGATACCGTGATTTCAGAAACGTTACGATTGATCTCCAGGGGAGAAGAATCGGTGGAAGGGATGTCGAATAGCAGGAATGGTCTCTTCAACGAGATATGCAAATATCTTAACAACAGTACGTCGTTGTTGCAGATCTAATGCTCTTTGCACAATGAGTTCGGTAGGATTATAAGTATTTTGCATCTGCCACGAACGTGTGCATTATAATCGATGAAATTATCCGGCTATCTGTCTCCACCGGAGGCTCGATGCTTCCAGAAGAGCGGTCGAGGCTAAGAGAATGAAAACGAGTCGGTGGAGAGAGAAATAGAGAAAAGGAGAGAATCAACGAGGGGTGAGAAGGGCGAGTGGATCTAAGGCAGCCAGATGTAAAAAAAGGAAGAGAGAAAGGGAGGACTAGGGGAGTCGAAAAGCAAGGGGCACACGAAAAGTGTGTATTGTAAGATCGGCGCGTGCGGCACGCGGAGCCTTCGGTAGCGTCGTCTATGCCCCGTCGTGAAACCCCCGTGCACGGGGGGCTAAAGCCCCGCTCCTCCCTTCTGCCTTTTCGTGCCACCGTTTCTCGAGTTCCCTCTTTTATGAAGGGCGAGGGCCCAGGAGCTCATTGTCGGGGGCACATCTGCCGCGCGATCGCCGACCGATTGTCTCGCGAGCTTAGGAAACTTGCTCGTCGAGGAAAAAAAGGTAGCTTAGCAGCGGGGAGACCAAGCACGTGGTGCTGACCCGGACGCGCGTGTCCTTTTGCTAGATAAGCGGGGGTACGAGTATCTTCAGTGGTACGAATTACGTATGTTTGTTCCTCCTTCTGTCATTTCTCAGATCAGAGGCCAAATGTTCGTTACAAAGTATCTTACAAATAGAATTGATAGCCGAACAATTGCTACCCCACGATAAGTCCTAGAGTTTCTCGTTACAATTTTCCACGACTCTACAATAGTAAACTCGATGGATCTTCCAACGTCTCTTTCAAGCCCCCGATGCATTGTAAACGAATTATGAAACAATACGATCGCCTGAATTCTATGCAAATTCTACACAAGGACAAAATGCACCTCCCGAAATTTCCTTGCTATCCATGATTTAAGCGCGGATGCCGCACGGCCACAGAGCCATCCAATTTGCATCGCACCGCGGCATTCTCGGGTGATTCGCGAAAGGCGCGCAAAAGTTGCTCGTTGACGAGCCACGTCTCGGCACCCCATCCCAAAGGCAACGGGAGCGGATACGCGCCACCCCCTTCAGTGAACCCGACAACCGCTTCGCCGGTCGCAATCAACAACACCGTCGACGCAGCCAGCGCGACCCTTAAGCTCGCGCGGAAATACCAAGCGCGGAATATCATACTTGCCGAGTGGCCCTGACGGAACAGAATGAAGTAATCACTTGTTAACTTGTATTTTAATTACTTGATTTTCCAGGGCGCGCGCTCGCGCCAACGGCCTCGTCGTCGTCGACAACGAGACGCGGGCAGAGCGAGCGAGCCGCCCGTCGGAGCGTCGTCGTCGTGCGCGCTTGCCGGTGCAAGTCTGAGTGCAGATGGCGTTAAAGTGTTAATTACTAATTAAGAAGGGTGCACAGGGTGCAGCATCAAGACCCTGCGCGACACCTTTTTGAACGCGCCCTCTGAATGGACGCTTACGCCCTGACGGGCAAACGCGTGTACTCACCCATCCATCCGCTCGCTCGCTCGCTCGCTCGCGCTCATGAACGCGCAACCATGAACACCCACGGACGCGCGCGCGTTCGCGGCCGCGTGTACGCACGATGCCCACGCTTCGTCTGTGGATGGTTTCGTTGCACATGCAAGACGTGCCCCGACGATACGAGAGTAAAAGAGAGATCTGATGCTTGAAAGAGCAACCAGAAGAGAGAGAGGTAGAGACATTGGAAGAGAAAATGAGAGAGAGAGAGGGAAACGAGTAACACATACACATCAGCGTATTACGAGCGCGCAGACGCTTAATGTTCTCTCGTTATATGCACTTTCACGCCTCGTGCCCGTTACCCGCGCGAGGATAAAGTAGAGCGTGGCACGACGTTCCTCTCGAATTCTTTGCGAGCTTCTTCTTCCGCACCCTCGGCTAGCGGGGTGGCCGCGACGGTTTTTCCAGCTGGCTGTGACGGCATCGGCACTCGCGCACAAAGCGTGCCCACACGGCTTAGTGCAAATTTATCTCCACTGACGTAAGATGAATACGTAGGTAAACGTCGCGGTGTCAATGTTTGTCTCTTAATCTTTCGCGATGCTTCTATCTCGGCCAACGAGATGACAGAGGATGACTTCGTCTATGGGGACGTCGCGTGGAGGATGTTAATTCGGTGCTTTGCTGAACAGGGTGTAACTTTATTTATAGGAGTTACTTGGTGTACGACACGTGTATCGTCCTTGTGTGGGCGATCTCGCGATCGGTTATTGAATTTTGTTGACGATAAATTGATATCTGTTCGGTGAAAAGGGTATGTAATTTGTGGCTACATCGCGATGCGACGGCCTAACCCTTAAATATGCACATAGGACGTACCGAACGGGGGAATAATTTGATTTCACGGCATCCGATCAAGAGCATAATTTCTATGACGTCAACTACATTTTTGCAATCGTAAAGATTCATGGGAAAGATTCTAACCTATCCTTAATCATTTTCTTAATAACAAATTAAAGATTCATCGATCAAACGGACATATGATTGAAGGGTTGAAAAATAGCGTGGATACCATCTTTGATTTTGGAAAGATTCTAATCGATCTTTAATCGTTTTCTTAAGCACAAATTAAACGCTTATCGATCAAAGACACATCAGAGTTAAGAGCTGTAAAACAGCGGTGATACCATCTTTAATTCTGAAAAAGATTTTAATCGATCCTTAATCGTTTTCTTAATCACAAATTAAACATTCATCGATCAAAAACACATCAGAGTTAAGGGTTGAAAAACAGCGGTGATACCATCTTCGATTCTGAAAAAGATTCTAATCGATCCTTAATCGTTTTCTTAAGCACAAATTAAACATTCATCGATCAGAGAGACATCCGATTTAAGGGTTGAAAAATATCGTCGATACCATCTTCGATTCTGTTCCGAACGACAAAGCTTGAAAAGTTCTTCGAGAACAGTCGTACCTGGGTGAGAGGAAACGTTGAAGGTATCGACACCCTGCACCGACGCTTTGCGAATCTTGGTGGATTATCGGCCGTTCCTTAAGCGTCTTCTCCCCATCGAGGGAGAGACCGCCGTGGGAAAGTTCTGCCAAGAAAGCCGAAAGAGGGGTTGAGACTTTAAGGGTCAGCCCCGGTCTCGGGGAGCCGAGGTGTTCTCCATTGTCGAACGTCGACCGACTTGGCATAACCGTTAAAAGGGAGCCGGCTGGCTGGCTTAAGAAGCTCGATTGAAGATCTTTGAATAGAAACGAAGAAGGGGAGACCGAGTAAGGCGAGAAGACGCGAGTCGTTACGCCCAAGTCGCTCGGCTGTTTCCTAACGCGAATGATTTCCCGCCACATTTTTCCGCACCCCCTGTTTACGAAGTCACCATGCAAATTCATTCCTCGTAACGCAAGTAACACCGGTTGGTCTTTAACTTCACATAAGGGACACGCGTGACGTTTTGCATTTTGAAAAACGATATTCTTGGCGCAAGGTTCGTTGGGGTTAAAGTCTTGGGCTGGTGATTTTTTAAATTCTTATTTTCCCCTTACCGTTTAAGGGTGAGTTGTCTTCTCTGCTCTTATTTACGATTGTTGCAAAATTCTTGTGCAGAATATTAATGTTATAATCAAAACTTTCTTAAGGTACGTTAAATTAACGGGTTCCTACTTTCTTAAAAATTTTTCCCAGACTGAGCAGAAGTACCGCAACAATTTCTTAGAATATACGATTACTTCATGGATCGTATTTTTTACTACTTGATCTGTCTTTTTTTAAAGCACTTATTTAATATATTTAAATGAACCCGATTTGGCAGCCCTAAATCTAGTGTTTCTTCTGGTTTATAATTCTTTTATAGTAATCATCTTCTCTCTGCCTTAGTATGTTCAAATCAAATATACAGAAATTGTACAGAGGCAAAAGACGTAATCGTATCAAAAGTATCAATTTTCTGATTATTATCAATAAAAAAAATTCCCACGATAGAATTAACTGTCGTCACATTAACAAAGCAAAGATATCTGGAGGATCTTCACATCTGTTCGTCGAATATATCGAATCCCCTCGTATTCTCCCACTCAATCCGCGATTATTCCATCGAGAAGTGTTTTGCCCGATGTTCCTTGCTTTTTTCGTTGCTCATTGAATCTCGCGAAGAACGCGCGCGCGTTTTTCCCGAATCGAGCGGCGCGTCGACAGAGTGGTACGAAATTAAAAAAAAAAAAAGAAAAAGACAGCCAAGTGGTGGCGTTCCCCCTTTTAATTGGTGCTCTCGCCTATACGGCGTGCAGTATGTTACAAAAGCGGCGCGTCAAAACAGCAACTCGCGACGACGAAGATCACGGATGAAGGAGGCGTCACGTCGACAACCATCATTGCCATTAAACGCTTCAATACGCGGCACCTCTAAAGCTGACATCGCGTTGTGCTTCAGCCGTGCGACAATGCGTCAAGAAAAATGTACGGCTGTTGCGGAAAAGAATTTTGCCTGGTATTCGTACGAGAGGACCTCGCGAATTTGTATTCGTCAATGTGAACGCTATGATGAAATCGGAGAACTATCGAACACATTTCAAACAATGTGCATGCCAGTGGGACGATATCTTCGATTGCAATTCGTGCGATCGTATGGCAAATGGTTTCTCGATTTCATATGGATTCGAAATACAAACTTCATAATACATTATTCGTTGGAGTTGTGGATAATGTTGTTAATTTTTCTTACTTTTGAAACGTTTGGATAGATTCCGATTATAATTCGTGCACTATCGTTAGATACGATCCGTTGATAGTTTGAGGATTGATTTGTTACGTAGAAAAATTGACGAACTGAAGGAATCGTGAAAGAACCGCCGGCTTTGGTAGTTCGTATTGAGTTTTTTTTTTTCATTCGGTAGCTTCTAAAGGGTTTAGAAAATGGGTGATCCCCCGGACGAGGTCCGGTGAATATAGGGGTTGGGACTGAAACGACATTCCGAATTTTTTAATTTGACCTCGAGGTAGCGACGTCGGACAGTTTGCTGCCGAATTTACATAGTTTATGGTAATACGGAGCAGGTCGAAGTACGGTTAAGTTCAGATAACTTAATTGGATACCAGTTTTTCCACTTCCACCGTGTCCTATCAGATCATACATTGATATTCGCAGAACGAAGGAAAAATTCAAAGACTTCTTTCGTTTAAAATTTCTATAGTCCCATTCATCAATTTCTATTAATCCAGAGCAGCAAGCGCGATTAGAACAGGAGCCGGATACGGAATCCAATGACCAAAGCAATAGCCGATAAAATTGAAAGAACGCGAGTAGAAAGGGTTGGCGGTGGTTAAAAAGCAAGGACGCGAAAAGCGCGGCGCTCTCCTCTTCGCGAGCGGTAGCTAATTATTCTCGCCTCGAAGACTCGTCGCATCTTCGCCTTCTAGCCTGTCCTCTCGTGCACCTCCTTCTCTCTCCTTTTTCTCTCTCGCTCTCTTTTTCGGTGGCAAAGCACCTCGTAATTAGATGCTAATAATCAGCACCCTCCAGGAGGATCACGCTCTTTTCCTCTTTCTTCCTCTCTTTCTCTCGCGCGTTCTCTCGACGTCGCCCCGTTGCAACGGGGCGCAAGAAAACCCAAGCCCCTGAAGAGCTTATTATTATCCTAATTATACAATACTATAATGAATGACTCCACGGCTCACCCTCTAGCCCTTATTCTCTTTCTCTCTCTTTCTCTTCCTCGCTCGTTCGACTCGCGAGCTATCTTTCCTCCTGTCTCTCTCACCTTTTCCTCCTCCGCCACCTCCTCCTCCACCTCCTCATCTTCCTCTGCTTCCGCCTCCTCCTCCTCCTCCTCTCTTTTCCTCACACTCGCCGTTGCTCTTCTCCTCTGCACTTGGTGGTCGAAGAGTGGCAATTCTAGCACTCGGGCTTTTTGTCAAACCGACTACGGAACTAGCGCCGTCTCCCTCGCGCTCTTACACCCCATTATGCCACCAGCCTCGTCTCTCGTCCCGTTTTCTCTCTGTCTCCTGGTGTCTGTTTTAATTAGGCACTTCGCGGATATACATATATATGTATATATCTATATGCATATATACATATAGATATCTATACGTATACGTATCTATATAGGCATCTACCATGCGGTATTACGTTGGTACATAACCCAACCGAGCCCAGCCCAGCCCAGCCCCGGCCTAGCCCAGTCTACCTACCGTATTCCGCCTATACTCGGCGATCCGCCGAGCTTGAATGCGGTTGATGGGTGGTTGAGTAAGGATTATAGGCGCAGGTGACACATACACGCTACTCGGTGAGGGCGAAGTCGGGGGTGGCTCGCCGATGGGTGGGCGTCGGGTGACGGTGACGGTGACGTTTCAAGGAGACACTGAAATACAGAGCGAGAAAGAGGAAGAGATCGACACGCGACGTGCAAGATATAGGGAGGGATGGTACGAGAGACCTAGAGAGACAGAGAGAAAGATCGAAAGAGAAACTAAGAGAGAGAAGAGGGAGGAAGAGAGAAAGAAGTATGCGAGCAAGCGGTGTTTGCAGAGACACACTCCTCTTTTCAATTCTCCTCTCTCGTGTGCAACCTTCTCTGACTGACTGCCGATAAGAGCACGCGAAATTGTCTTAATTGGCGAGAGAGCCGATCTCGAGTGATCGAACGAGAAGAGGCTCTCGCGTCTCTGTCACCTGATTCCTCTTACCCTTTCTTTCAGACGTTATACAGCTCGACATGCAGCCGACGAAAGATCCCATTGTTTCCTTCGTCGTTTCCTCATTAGCCGAACAATCATTTCCGACAGGTCGAAACGTACGTTCTCGTATACGCGACGACGTTTTAATTGCATCCTTATCGAGTCTCAAATTCTCCTAATCACGTCGATCGTAAGCTTTCCATTACTCGACGTTGTAATATGGAGACAAAGTGAGTCGTACCTAGACTTCTTTACAGGGGTTGCTCGTAAGGGTCGCTAAGGGATGGTTAATAGGATATTCCAATGTCTACCTTGGTCTCACCGGGAGACACGGTGAACAAGGATCCAAAAACGTTCGTCGTACCTCTCCTCTCTTTCACGAGTCGTGCGCGAGTCCGCCAGGCGGAAGCAATCTTAAAAATTGCTCCCAACGGCACCGAACGAAGACCAAGACTCGAAGCCTGGAACCAGTTGCCTCACATTGTCGAGCATTCAGGGACGTCGAGTTATACAAGCCGGCAGTGCGACTACCGACTCGTTGGTTTCCCGCTGAACCGTACTTCTTTGCATCCCCTCGGGATCCAAAGTGCAAGATCAACCTGACTGCCATTCTCACTGCCATTCTGACTGCTACTCTAGGATACTTCCATCGCGAGAGGAGGGGAAGGGTAGACGTTCTGTGTGCGTTTGAGGGCGAGGAGGATAGGCCGGCGGGACTTGGGGAAGAAAGATCGAGAGAAGAATGAAAAATATCCGGGCAAGTAACAGACCCTGCTTCGCTCTTCTCTCGATCCTCGATTGTCGTGACGAGTCATTCGCGCGTTCACCAAGCTCGAATCGTTCCTCCGACGTCGAACAAAGTATCCTTCGTCGTAACGTCTTTCGTCCTTGAACGTCTTGCTCGGTGCATCCTAAAATATTTTATCCTTTCTGTCGACTCTTCTCGAGAGAAAAGACTATTCGACTTATTTGTCCCCAAAGGCAACGCTGGTTTGTTGAAAATCCTCGTCTCATCGACACGGCGCGTCGACTTCTTTCTCTTCTTGGTTTTCGCACGATCCATCCGAGCGTAATCTTTCGCAAGAAGCTTAATGATAGTCTCTTAAAAATTATCCGACTTTGATATACAAAATGTATATTGTATATAGAATTCATTTGAAGAAATATATACATATATACACATTCTAACTGTAAAAAAATGAGAAACTCCGAGGCGCGACACAGGCAGTGCGCTCGTTTAAAATATTTGTTTCACCGGCACGACGCGTCGAACTCCTTTCTTTCCTCAGTTTTCGCAAGATTCGCCCGAGCGGAATCTCTCGAGCCCCTTCTCACTTGCAGCCTTCTCGCGCTCCGCACCAAGGCCCGGGTCACTATTACTATACAAATTACCCGCCAATTAGCGACTTGTGCTTGTTTAACTGCGTTAATTAATGAACGTAAACGCTAAACTTGCCGGGAGGCTCGATTTTTTTTCTCTGGCGCCCTGCGGAGCGAGGAAAGGAGAAAGAGCGCACCGTGTTCCACCTACCCCCGTGTGCGCCTGTCTGTGAAAGTCGACGCGGTTGCTTCGCCACGAGGGTGTCGAGGTCTTCTTGGACGATACACTGTAACACGTTCTTAATAGTCTGTTTGAACCGCGTCGCTTGCCAGCCGACGAGGAGTTGTACACACCTCTTTGCGACTCTGCTCTGCCTCCCCCTTCTACTTCTTCCTCCTTTTTTCCCGCCTTCTCCTGCTGCCGTCAGACCACTTTTAGTATCGACCCCTTAATTAATTATCGGTAGTGCATCAGTATTCTCGGCGCCACGAAAGTCAACGTCGGCCATAATATCGTAGGTTGGAACGAAATTATTTCTCCCGCGGTGAATGCAGTCGCGGAGGGATTTCTCAATTTTCCATCTTACACCCTTAAACTTACCCTGTCTCCTTGCGCGGTGATACAAAACGTTGATTGATTGTTTATTTGTAAAAAGAACATTATATCTATCGTTTATATGTTTGATATTAACACTTGATTTACGGGCGGGAAGTGAGATACTTTGCAATATATTGAATAAGAACTTTGAAGAAAGAGCAATCAAGCGACAAAGATGATAATCCACTAGGTGATTATTGTACTATATAATACATGTAGAATATCTGCTGTACAGAATCTCTGTAAATTTGAGAAATGTTATAAGAATAGTAGGAATGGTCAATTTAACGGCTTCTGTAAATGTAGTGTTAATGATGTAATAAAATATGTTGAAATATTGTAATTGGAATAATTGAAGATAGGAGGGTGTAATCATTTGATTATTTTTCTTTTCCAGGGAGTTCTACTATATCCAAATGGAGAAATACGCGAGGCAAGCGGTTTCGGAGGGCGTAAAGAACGTCGATGACCTTCGGGTCGGGGGTGACTCGGAAATTTATCGAGTTCTAAACCTTCACTACAACCGTAACAACCACATTGAGGTATGGGGCCCCCAGGTGCGCAACACGAACACGCACACGCTACGTTTTCATTTTTGTTTCTATAAGCTAACTTAATTGTTATTTTTTCCAACCGCTTAAATCTCGACGCTTAACCGCTGGCATGTGCTTATTCGTTGCATTATTTCTTTTACGTAAACGAAACAATTGCTTTACGATCTTGCAAGTCAGTCGCACGTCTTTCGTTGTTCTCTCAGCTTGCGAATTGCATTTTTACTTTGCCCGCCTAACGACGTCGATTGAGTTGCAACCACATGTTCTATTCGTTTGTGTGTATATATGTATACGCTCATGCATATAAACACACGTAAAAGAACAGCTATTTAATATTATTTAACGAGAAACTCCGCTGGGACCTGGGAAGTTGTATTCTTCGCAACAATTGCGCGACCGCTTGACGCGTAATTAATTACTCGTATTCGTTAATAACCCAAACGCACTAATTATAAACGGAAACCCTTAGCGGCGGTGCGCGTATCGCTCGTTAAGCAAAAACAATACCCGTCGCGGTTTCGTAACATCGTGCTAAATCCTACGAATTTTCGGTCTCAACCGACGGACCTTAATTGACCCAGCATCCCATCTTCCATCGTGTCTTCTTTTCCCCGTAATTAAACGTTCGACAGACGTTTCCCGGGAAAAAGAGGAGAATATTTAACCCCTAACCTTTTTTTCCCTCGATGTCTCTGTAATATCATTTTCTATCAAACCTACCCTTGCATTCGATACTTCACTTTAATTACTTCAAGCTAGAAATATCATTTTCAATTTACATCAACGATATACTCACGCTTGCAAAACACTGCGAATAATACTTCTTCCCTATATTTCCAATTGACAATTCTCAAATCTTTTTGCATAGATATTATTCTTTCTATTTTTCGTTTACGCGACACATATTTCCACTTGTAAGTAAACGACACAAAGTACTAAAGAAGATCGTTGATTCGTTCAGGTGCCGGGCAACTTCAGGTACGTGGTCGAGCAAACGCTGAAAGAATTCTTCAAAGCAATTCAAGGCGGCAAGGACTCCGAACAGAGCTGGAAAAAGTCCATCTACAAGGTGATCTCGAGGCTGGACGACCCGGTCCCGGAGTACTTTAAGAGCCCGAACTTCCTGGAGCAGCTCGAATGAATCAGGAGGTCGCGTGGCTCTTGCTCTTCGTGGTGCGCGGGCACATCAGCGCTCGTCGGCTCCCGGTAAAACAAGGAACGGCCAGCGAGGAAGGATTGCATCCGTCAGGAGGTACACGTCCTTCGCGTAAAGCGCGTTCAGGTATCCTTAATTAACATATCGCAGAACGAGCGTGAGAGATAGTGATAGGGGAGAGAAAAAAAGAGGGAAACGAGAGTTAGGAAAGAAGACAATGAAGAGGAACGAAGACGACGAAGAAGACGAAGAAAAGGGAAATGAACGAAGACAGAAATAGAATGAAAATAAAGAAGAAAGAGATATATCGAGGAGAAGACGAGACGAACGAAAGCATCTCTCGAGATACGATAAAGAGAGATGCTGACGAAGTGGATCAGGCTGTGACCTAATCAACGTCCGTGCGAGACGAATGGAAAACGCCTCGTACTTTCGAGTTCTAACGAGCTCTGAAAGTACATTCCATGGGTAACACCATTTTCATCTCGTCACGGTGACACCGACAATGAGACGAGACGACGGTCAAACGAGGAAGCGAAGAGAGAACACGACGAAAGCGTGGTCAACGAACATGGCAAGGAATAATACAGCTTCGAGCGTGTCGAATCTTTCGTTCGATCAGTTTGTTACGAGAATTAAACGATTCGTTACCGCCTAATTTTAAGTCACTCGCTTCGGGACTTAGAGATAAGGGTTGCGTCTGCGGCGATGATCGCGAGATTCCGCGAGCGGCACACCGAGACCGGAAGTCATCTTCCGTCAGTCATCGAGGATAACGACACGCCCAGATCACCGGATGAATCCTCTGCAGCTTCGCAACTGGAACCGGCAGACGATCCATCCTGTGCTACACGAAACGATCCGAAACCGATAGCTACCGCTCTTCGTTTCGGATCGTTTTGTCGATCAGTGAAACAACGATGGCCAGTTTAAATCGGCGTTTCGATCCCTCTTTGAAAAGGGCATCTCGGGTAGAGAGAAAAAGAAAGAGAGAGATTTAGAAAAATAGTATTGTCGTCGCTCGATGGATTTTAGCGAGCTCGTCGCTGCGGATGATCTTTTTTAGCGCGATGACAGTAAACGCATCTTCGAAAGGGGGTCTTCTTGGTAATACATACATATATATAAATATATATATATATATATACATACATAAATATATATATTTTTAGCGGGAACGAAGTCTGCAAAAACGGCGGTTCGTACTCTCGGTAAAGAAAAAAGACAGAAACGAATCCCGGACGGACTCTGTTGCAGTACAATATTATTATTATTATTATTATTATTATTATTATCTTCTTATTGAGAAAAACGTGAAATGACGGCGAGGCGATCCTCGACCGGGGAACACGGGAAACGCGTGGGTCCTGGCAGGCTCGCTGATACCAAGGATCTCGGTCCTTTCTTTCTTAAGTTGTACATAATTATTTCACATTGCACCGTGTCATTGCGCGAACTGTCGAACGGCGAGTTCGAGATCGACGTGAAAATGCTTGACTTGGCAAAACCTAAGTGACAAAACGTGCGGATCGTGAGAACAGAGGGGGGAGAGAGATAGATTGATAATGTGACAGAGGGAGATATAGATATTGAAACTCGGTGAAAAATGGGACGATGAAAATCGTCCCGTGACTATTCGAAGGTAGTCCAAATTTCTACGATAATATTTTCGGGTAAACGTAAAATAATATTCCACCGGGATTATCTCGATTTTATCGACACACTGCAACGCGGACATCGAATATTCGAGTGTAAAAAGAGCAAATTAATAAAAACATAATAAAGGAACGACGGCTTTGAAAAGTAATCGAGACGATGTAAGGACGCATACTTCGCGAAACAAATTTCGCCATTATTTTTCTCGGCTTCCCTTCACACCCCGAGATACTTCGCCGATCGGTGCGAACACTCGGACGCGTTGCATCGGTACGTGAAAATCGGTGCACGGGTCGCATTATACATAAACGCGTAAATGTAGAGCTGTTTTTATTAAATGGTTAATCGAATACACGAGGTTTAGGCTAGTCGCAGTGAGAGGAATACGTGTATTAGGGAAGACAAAAGGGGACGGGCGAATCAACGCGTAACAAACGATCCAGCACCGGCGACGTGATCTAATAAGTACTACGCGTTTTAGTATCGACGTGAAAAATCGGTAAGATTCGCGTGTTCGCCGATACGCGCGTTTTCTTGTAAAAGTTTAATTAATTTAAAGTTAAAAAAAAAGGCTAATAAATCTCACGCGCCGGTGCGTAACTATATAAAGGTAGATTATATTGAGAACGTATAAATATATATATATATACATAAATGAAAAAAATGGAAATATATATATAATTATATATATATATTTAGACTTTTAAAAGGGAAAAAAACGAAAGGCGGATATGTTGGCGCGATTAAAGTTGCGTGAAGAGAATGTGTGACAGAGGGTTACATACCCCCATGCCTCCCTTATGTTCCGTTCATACCCGACCCATTATACACACCCAACCCACGAACATACTTGTACACATACTTGTACACGGATTCACACGCATATATATATACACACAGGTACACTCATGACACGTATATGCGCATACATTTAACTACACATGCTATCAATCAGATATACCCATGCTCACACAATCGAACTGAAGACACGAAGGCACGCGCGAACGCGGAAAAAGCGCGAAAAAATCGGAGACATCGCCTATATCTTCTTATCGTGGTTATTTTTCTTTACGCTAGACGACTTGTAGATAAACCAAAATGGCATCGGACGATATAAGTATAATTATTAATAATCCCGGGTGGTAGCGAGTCCTTGTAATTTAACCTATTTACCCTTCCCCTCACGATTATTACTATTACTCTC
Organism: Cerceris rybyensis; assembly: GCA_910591515.1. Lineage (NCBI taxonomy): Eukaryota > Metazoa > Arthropoda > Insecta > Hymenoptera > Crabronidae > Cerceris > Cerceris rybyensis. Next base: position 11,548,246 of record OU342797.1, on the reverse strand, counting down.
GCTATTACGTGCACTATTATTATTATTATTATTATTATTACAGAATGATTATTGAAAATGATTATTATTGCTATTATTATTATTATTATCATTATTATTATTATTATTATTGCGATTATTAGTTGTACTATTAGTATTAGGTACCTTATTTTGTGAGAATGTGAGGATTTTGTTTAAATCAGGATTTTGATTATTACCACGAAAATTGTCATTATCGTCGATTTAGTTAATTTTTAATCTCCCACGAAATAAATACCCTCCCTTGTTTCCCCATCATCGAACCCCCAACGTCCTCCATCCGTCGTTCCCCTTTATTTTCTCGTTTCGTGTTCGAGACGATCGAATCCCTCCGTCTCCCTCCTTCACCGACGTTTTGTCTATGTTTTGAAATTTAGTTAATATTGTATTTAATTATTGTATTATTATTATTATTACTATCATTAAAATTATACCGATAGAGCATGTGAAAGATTTCACAGAGCACAAGAGACACACGTAAAAACGCGGGGACACGATTCTTTTTTTCTTTTTGTAAGCGGTGAGTCTTAACCTAGTCACGAGTCACTATTTTTTAATTTTAACGCTCGATCTATTGATTATTATTTTATTTATTATTTACGACAATAAAAATAAGGACATTGAACCATCGTGTTCTCTGGTAACCCAACCCCGCCAACATTGTTACCTTGTTATTATTATTATTTCTGCCACGTATCCGTATCGCGCCACCCCTTTCATCCTTTGGCATTTTCGCGAAAAAAATTCAAAATCGCCAATAATGGAAGATTCGCCAAAATTTCGAACGGTCCAAAAACTTCTCGACTGCCGATCAGGCCTAGACTTTTCTTTCGCCCCTTCAAAAACGAAACTCTTTGAGAGGAATTCAACGATATCGAGGACAAAATGTGTTTCGCCCTGAAAATCGTCGAATTTTCGAGTTTTATTCTATCGAAGAGAGATAATAGTAATTTTCGACGATTTAACCAAAGACAACGGAAACCGATGGGACTTAAAGATATGGACGATAGGGAAAAATTTTGAAAAAAAATTTCAACTCTTAGATATTAGACGGTGGCCTAAAATTTCGTAGCATCTTCTCCTTCGGCACTGGCCTAAGATTTTTGGTCTAAACGTTTACACGGAAAACGGAAGGGAGCTGGACGACAGTGAGGAAAGTTGGTTAAAAAAAAAAAGAAATCGTAGAAAATTTCGTCAGATGAGAAACCAACCGATGATCGACTCTCGAGAACTGAAAGTCGTTGAATTTCGAGCGAAATCACGGTTCTCATCGTGAATTCCTCTTTTTATTCGATCCAAGTTCCTAGAGACATTTGCGAGAAAAAAAATTCACAACTTTTTTGGAGAATCAACGACATTGAATCTACCTATGAAAAATTTCAATTACCTCCTAAGATTTTAACGTTAAAAAATAGAAAGCTTAGAATTGCGCGTGCTTTCACCTCGTACGTTTGTCTTCTTTATGGCCATTAAGCGTTTCGTTCTTCGCGATTTTCGAAGAAAACGTTCAAAATTAATGTTTCGTTCGAGCTGTGTTTCAGCGTGACGAGTTTTTCGAAATACACAGAGCTCTTACAGTATTCGTGGATTAAGTATAATCTATTCCGCGTGTTGAAAATTCGCGTAGATTTCAAAATGCTTTGCGCTTTCACGTCGATACGCGTCGACATCGCTCCAACAAATAAAATTCCGCCGTATTTTTAAAGATATATGAAACCAATTTGAAAGCATCGATCGCGATAAAAATAGTCCATGATCTATCTTCTGCATAACCATAAACCACTAACCGTACAACTACTCTCATAATTCGTATAATCTTACGTATGAAAAATTTGCATAAACATTGAAAAATATCAGAACCAAGGAAATGTTAGCACCGAGACTCTGAACTGTCGCTGTAGCAACTTAACAACCGTCTAATCACATAGTCCCCCGTAATCTTCACGTATGATAATTTTACTAACGGAAAACATTAATATCAATGAAACAAAGCAACAGTAATAATCTGATAGTCCCCAATAATCTAACATAATCCAATTTAAATAACGAAATATAGATAAAGTGGAAAAAAATAGTACCGAGACCTTCAATAATTATTTGTCAGTGTACCAAGAAAGCAACCGTACAATTAATCTCGTAATTCTCATAATCTTACGTATGCCGATTTAAATAACAATTATATCAATTAAACGAAATAGTATCCGAATCTAATTGAACAATTCTAACAACACCAATGACACACGTTTCGTATGACGAAGAAGCGAACAATAGGAAAAACCATGCTCGTACAACAAAATAACCATGCCGATCAGTTGACCGAATTTAAACATCGTGCTTCCGTCGACGACGGATACGCGATAAAATACCGTAAATACCGTATAACAATGCAAAAACAATGGATAATCAAAACCACCTTTTCTCAATCCTGCGTCGTCGTCCTTCTCATCGAATGGCAGCTCGCATCGTCAATATGTCGCGAACAAAAACGTAACGTACGACAGGCCATGATCCACCTGGTACGATCACGTCGAAGCCTAATTCTCGATTAAGCAAAAGAAACAAGTAGAGAAAGAGAGAAGGAACAAAAAAAGTAGTTTTCTTTCACCGTCGATCAAGGATCTCGAAAGTTCTGGCGCGAAGGACGAACCACCACGGATCTTCATCCCCCTGTGCTCGAACCCCCTGTCGAGTCTCCAAGGACAAAGGATAATAATGGAAATTTCTCATGGTTCCTTTCTCTTCTCGCGAACGACTAGAATCGTTCTCGTCTTCGTTTATGCGATTCTATTCCATTGATTTGAGAAGGATGAAAGTCCTTCTTGAAGGATGGATCTTCGCGAATGATGACGATGAGAGGAGGAAGTTGAGAATCGACGAGGATGTAACGAGCTATGGAATAAGCGGGGGTGTCGAATTTGAGATAATTTGTACTATTTTCCCTGAGTAACTCGCGGGAGCGAACGATTGCCGACGAAAAATTGAGACACACGGATAAGAGTCCGCGCGATCCTGTTGCTCGAAGTATTACGGTTAAAACTGGAAACGAAGGAAATAAAAGCCGAGACGATGGCCGATCGACTCGCCGTTGTTTACTTTCTGTGCATGCCGGGCCAAGAAGCAACGGAGAACGAGTAAATACGGGACAACGTGAGAAGCTTTGAGAGAAAAGACACGTTAATAATGAGACTAATGAAAGAGAGATCGAGAGCGAGAGAGAGAGAAAGAGAGAGAAAAATTGGAAATAAATGAGAGAAGTATGAAAGAGAGAGAATGTGAGAAACGAAATAAGAAGGGGAAAAGGAGATAATGCGAGAAAGAAAAGAAAGAAGTACTAATGCATACGTACACACCTAAATGAGTAAGTTTTAAGGAAAACGTGTAAGCAGAATTAAGTAATAGGTATTTAACGTTAAACACTTGCAAGCTATTAATTATTATATAAACGATTAACTAAAGATTAAAGAAACCGAGCGGAAAGGTCGTATCGCGCTGCAGAGGAAGAGGATACCTACTTGAAAAGAAATTAATAAAAAAACACACACACACTAATAAACTAATTATTATTATATGATTATATATACGTATATATAAATAAATATATATATACATATATAAGTATATATATTTATTTATATATATTACTATTGCGATTATTACTATCGAGTTCGAGATTGTCGTGATAAAGATAGAAATAACGGGATAATTAGAGCGAATGCGTGGGTAGACCGGATGAATGGATCAAAAATCGCGAGGACTTTAAACGAGAATGAGCGAATGAGCAATAAGCGAAACATTAAGTATGCGCGAATGGAAGTTAGAGAGAATAAATATTTCGAAGTATGTTCATCGAGAATAATAATTCCTCAAACTATTAGGAACATAATTAGGATAAATATATATGTATATACATATATGATTAACGTGTCGTATATGTGTAGGATATATATTTATAATTGGCGAATACGCGATTACGGAAGTAACGTGACGATACGCAACGCGCGCGATAGTGAGAAAGAGAGCGAGAAAGTGAGGGAGAGAAAGATGAAAAAGTAAGGAAGACACGATAACGATGAAGAAGGAATCGAGAATAATCTCAACACGAAAAATGGAATGGCTAGATAAGGAATGATTATCTTTTCACTCCGTGCTGATTTAACGCGCACGATCGGCCAAATTCTCTTTGCCGATCGCGCGCGATTCTCGCGCTGAGGCCGTTTTAACAGAAATGAGTGTCTGAAGGGAGGAAAATTCGAATGAGTGACACGATGGAAAGAGAAAAAAAAAACGGCAATAGAGATTGGCTAATTAGACTGCGAATGATAATGCCGACGAGAGAGTGGGAGAGAGTGATAGAGGCATCGTGAGAATGTAAGAGAGTAGAAAAGGAAGAAGATTAAAACGACGAAGATTGGAAAGATGAAGAAAAAGCTATGTTTTTATGCGAGAGAGCGCGTGCGTATGCCAAAATACGAAGAAGAATAATGATGATGATGATGAGGGGGATTAAAGAAGCAAAACTGATTGTTGACACCGAGTGAGCAAACTTTCTTGTGTGATAATCTCGTAGTACACGTAGCGCGTTAAGTCTACAATACGTTTCGGTAGGGGATTTAGGTGAGCGCGGCTCGAACGAGTCGCGAAAATGTACGGAATCCTCCGCTCGAGGATTTCGAGAGGTCTCTCGCACGTCGAACGATCGACGTTACTTTGGGAAATTTCACCGGAGGTTAATTCCTTCGGTTGTCGACATATCATCGTGTTAAAAGCTATTTATATCGTCGATTCGTGCCGATTCGTTGCAGGGATCCTCGGCGAGCCGTTGATTACTCCGGCACGTCGACTTGACTTTTAGATAATTACTTCATTTATTTAGGGCACAATTGTTTTACATTGATAAAAACATCTTTCTCATTGATTCGTCGATCCGAGATACAATATCTTTCAGTTACAGGAACACAGATGGTAGTCGATGCTCCTACCTTTAAAGGACTCATTGCAGTTCACGATGTTCGAACTTTATTTCCTTTTGACACTTTCGTTCGAATCTTCGTTCTATACGTTCTCGTATACACGATAGTCTAAGTTCGAATGCATTTTTGGTACATTTCGAAGTTGATTTAATAATCGCTTCTTACACACCGCTCAACTACCTCGAATCGATGGGAACGACATCGATGACCGCAATACTCAAAAGTGAACTGCAAAGAGTCTACAACGAACCCCATAACTTCATATTATTTCTCAGCAGACTGACGAGAGGCTGTCGATACTCCAGCTCTCGGAATCTCCCATAAACGATATACTTCTTGTGTCTCGGATCGAGCGACCGAGAAGAGAAAAAATCGACGTTAGACCAAATCGGTTTCTCCAACTCGATCGAGGATGGAAAAGACCTCGAAGAGAAGAAAAAAAAACTCGAAAGAGAGGAACCTCTCGGAGTCCATCACACGACGGAGGATCCGTTGAAGTCGGGGGTCTTAGGGGGGTGGGTGGGTGGGTAGGGATGGAAGATATGGGGGTTACAAGGGACAGAGATGGAGACCGACGAAATTGTGAATGGTGTAGAAGCATGTAGGGAGCCAAGTGTCCTTGATGCGACCGTCGTTGAAGCCACGAAATCTCGCGATCTCAATGGGTGATTTTTTTATTTTTCTTTTCTATTCGAAACAACTAAAGATCAATGACGATGGAGAGATGAAGTATCGTCTAGGAGATGAGAAAGAGGAAAAAAATCACGACCGATGAAATCCGTGCGAATTGCGATTTCGGACTGAGTTCGGAGCCATGGGCGAAAGACGTTCGGCGCAAACCGATCCTAGATTGAGAGTTAAAGCGAGAACGTTGGAGAGAACGAGGAAATGGAATGAACGAGAGGGAGAGAAAGGGAGAGAGAGAATGGAAGATCGAAAGAGAGAATAGATGTGAAAAGTAAAATGATAAACGGTGAACGATAGATGATAGAGCGAAAGGAACAATGGTTGTGAGCGCAAGAAACGAGGAGCGTATGAGATAAAGTGAAAATTTGAGAAGAAAAAAAAATTGAAAAAATTATACAGAGAGAGCCGACCTCCTTGCCTACCGGGAGGTCCGCATATATGTATTGTAAAGACAAGACTAGTCAAATTAGGAGGAAGAGGCGAGAGTAAGAGATGAAATTATTAGGCCAGTTTGTAAGTGTAAGTATAACGAGGAATTTTCTCCCCCACCCTTTTCGTGCACGATACTTTTGGCAATTCTTTCGCGAGCGAGAGTGCAACGCGTGTAATGCGTGGCATGGACTAATGTGAGATTACGTGTGAAGAGAGAAAACGCGAGAACGAGAGACTGTTAGAAATTGGAGGGAAAGAATAAAAAGGACGGGAACTTAGAAAAAAAAAGAAGAAGAGAGAAGATGCAAAAAAAATATGGCCCACTTTGAAGGTCCGTCGTCCGACTCAGTAAGCGCTATCGAAGGAGTAATGTATAATCGATTGCAAAGAGGCAGGCAATACACACAAAAAGCACCAAAGAATGGACAGGTACTAAAGAAAAAGAACAAAAAAAAACGAGAAAAAGTGTCACTATCCATCCAACCCTTCGGCCACCGAGTGTGAGAGCAACGAATGAGTATAAGAGAGTAACAGAGAGTGAATCTTGAAAAGCCAGATCCTGCTTGTCAATGGAATTTTACAAGCCAATATTACCGATCACCTATATCATTTCAATGTTAACTTTCATTTCTTATCACACAACTCTACTATAATATTATATACGTAACGTTTATAATTGTAAAGTTGGACGGTTCAAAAACGTTCCAACGATTAACGTCATTGCCATTCCTTTTCCCGTACGACTGTGATCATCCAGACTGGGATATCTAAAGCGTTCCTGATTTAATTCGTAAACTCGGATCTTCGAAAGTTTCGATCCTGGGTGACGAACGATCCGAGATAACGAAGCCGATAGTTAAAACGAAGATGAATGTACGCGTGTACCGAGAGAAGCACACACGAGATGATGAGAATGAGATATAAATGTAATGTCTGTATACCTGGAGTGTATTACTTACGCATACGTCTCAGCCAGCAAAGTCGTGTTAGGTTATACGTATTATCGTGTAGGGAATCGTAGGTGTATTAAGGTAAACAAAAAAAAAAGTAAAAAGAAACTTATTTAATAACGAGGAAGCGAAGACGAGCGCTAGCAGGAAGCAAGCGAGCAAGCAATGCAAGCAAGCAAAGCAAACAGCAGAGAAAACAGTTTAAAAAAAATAAATAAATAAATAAATAATATGAACCCTACGTTGATGTGTGAGGATGTGAGCTAGATCGCCGCGTTGAGTCCAAATGAAGTCCTCAGAGATCTTAACAACAAGCGCAGACCCTCCGGAATGAGGTGGAAAAGGCTGAATGTGGATTTTTATGGGCATGGTCGGCGGTTCTCGTCGATTCGGACGTAACAGGGAGATAGTTATTAAAGTGTCAATGCCAAAGCCAGACAATACTTTGATAAAGTAATTTATAGTAGCTTAAAAACTTTTCGAGGATAAACCGAGTAACCGTGATGACGAGTCGCGCGCACACGTCCCCTAGGTGCGCGCACTACAAAGAAAGTTTCGCGCGGAAATATTTTTTTCGAAAAAATGAAACGACGATGAAACGGAACGACGGGGACTGCCGACCTGCCCGATCCGCTGGAACGTCTTGTAAGATATTGTGGGAATTGTTTTTCTGCGCCCCGGAAGTCCGGTTTCGGTACAAATCGGGGCACCACACACAAGCATGTACATTTTAAGCTCGGAACTCTGTCTCTGAATATTCCTGCGATTTTTAATGAATTTCTTTCACCATACGATTAATAGACGTACGTTCTCAACGTATCACAGACCGGACGTCCTCGAGTAATGGACGTTAATGCACATTTTAACAAGGATTTTATTTCATGGGCGGTGAGGTCTTCAACGATTTGGATGTTTGAATGCTTCAAGAAATATTGACTTAAAGGATTCGTTGTAAAGTTAGAATCTGTGAGCTAAATATTCTAAGTGAACATTAATCTTTGGCAACTCGAATCGATATATTTGCCATATTTATACATTCGGATGCGAATCTATCGTAATATCTTTAGATAAGGACAGTATCATTTGAAATTTTTAGTATCTCACTATCTAACATTGAAATTTTAACGTCGTAAATCAAGAAATTTAAAAATTAGACATTTTATTAAAAATCTGTTATCACTTTCACAAAGATCATCTTGTGACAAAAAAAAATTCAACATGTAAATTAAACTGTCGAACATCCCTCGACCTTGTCGCTCATTTTTACAACCAGTTTCAGTTGCAATAGCCAGAACCATCGCCAATCGTTATCACAACGTAGGCGACATCACCGACAATCGCAAAAAAACCCGAGTCAGAGTTCCGCGCATACAACCTGCCTACTTTCATACATTACGATATTTAATGACTATACCACTTTCGACACGAGAATTCCTTTCGTACGTTTTACCGGCGTTTTTCTCAGTTCGCTTTCGACACGAGAAGTCTCGGATTGATTAATTGCTGTCCTAGGTTGCGCACAAGACGACACACAGAGAGACAAAGTGCGAGGATAGCGTCGTTCGTCCACGCAGAACTGGTATTTTCCCACAACGTATAGAATCTCGAGATTCTCGCGAATCCTTACGAAGTTCGAATACCGTTCCTCGTGGTGGGACGTCGTGTTTCTCGCGGCGAAGAGTGAAAAAATTCCGTTTTTTGGCAGACATCAAAAAAGCAGCTCCAAAGACGCGCGAGGATATGCGCAAGGGGGACTTTGAGGCGCACCGGCGCGTATCCTCGACGTCTCCATACCACACAACAGAGAGTGCTCGGCAAGGCGGAGTGCATCGTACGCCTAGCAGCACACCCACACACACTCGCGTACATCGACACAGATTTACACGTACACATGGATAAGAAGGGACACGGACACACAGATAGAGAGGAGAGAGCGAAAGAGAGAGAGTGGAAGAGATGAAGAGAGAAAGAGATTGAGAGAAAGAGTGACATACATACAAGACATTCACACGCACAAACATACACACACGGACACAGGTATACACGTACACGCAGTTTCGGCCAGAATCTAAAAGACACATCAAGGAAAAAAGTACAAGTTTATCACGTTGCGCCTTAATGTTAAAATTAAAAGTTGATCAAAAGAGAGGAAAAAAAAGTGAAGCGTATTCTTAACCAAAATCGGCCTTAGTATATACTTTTCCAGGGCAGGTGGAAAACAGACGATGTGCGACTTTCCCCATTCGTAACGACCCCTATGCCCATGTTCCAACGAATCCCCCTTTTAACCCTGAGATTTCTCTTTCTCTAGAATTGTATAAATGATATATATAAATATATGTATACATATTATATATCCACCGGCGGCGGGAAGTTTCGAAACCTCGCAGCTAACTCAGCAAACCACCGAACCATCGAATGAAAAAAAAGAAGATGTTGAAGATTAAAGATGAAGGAGTGAAGAGTGAAACAAATCTTCTCCGCGTTCCCGCCGTGCACGGTTGGACTCGAAATTCTTAAGGTTCTCGTCCACGTTGAACGAAGGGAAACAGAAAGAGTGAGAGTGCAAAAGAGAGAGAATGTTAGTACAAATGAGAGAGAGAGAGAAAGAGAGAGAATGAGTGAAAAAGTGAGAATAGAAATAATTAGCGAACCAAGTACAACGTGGACGTGTAACTTGCCTTTCAACCCCCGAAAACCTCGAATGCCGGAATGTCGCTCGTCGTTCTTTTCACGGCCCGAAAGCCCCACTCCTTTCCCCCCTGCGATATGTCCCCTCCCCCCCAGGAACGAAGAGGAAAATTATGAAACACTCCACCCATCTGTCAGGCGAGAAAAAGAGAGAAAGAGGCATCCCTTTCTCGCGTAGAGAAGAAAAACACTTCCTGCATGTTTAAAAAAAATAATAATAATAAAGCGACGAGGCGAGTGGACGGGTCACCCGGAATTATTCTAAGGAAACTCGTCTTTGAGGGAGAATCTTGAAGAGAGGGAGAGCGAGAGATAGAAAGTGAGAGAGGAAGGGATGAAGATGTTGGAAGACGAGAAATTAATAGAATAATTGCGAAAGCGGAAGAAGGACGACTGTCGACTCGCTGTTCCCCGCGGCCGGGACGAGGGAAAATTCGCCGAAAATCCGAGAGAATCGAAAAGCCTACACAGGAGACAGTAGCGAGAAGCAGAGAAATATTCGTATGCTGAGGAGGGATCGATCACGTATTATCTCGTCGCGTAGATCCGCGGTATTCTTTGACATCCGACTTTTTCTCACGATCGTATCTCCGAGAGACTCGAATGAAAACTCGAAAAAAATTTTGGAGGACCGAGAACCGAAAACGCGATTCGTGCACCGTATTCTTCACAGGATAATTCGGTGTTGGATATGGCGTATCGGTGAAAGGTTGAACCATAAAGCGGGGTGATGAAGTACCATAACATTTTCCGGTTTAAAAGTCAAATTCCTTCTCCAGGTTTTAATCTCTTCATGAACTTAATTTCTAACTAATTTCCACTACTACTTTACAATTATAACATAAATATTAGATTCTTCAAATTCAATATTCCTATTATATTCAAAGATGATGTTTTTTTAAATAAATTTCCAATAGTTCATTTAATAAATATCCCACCCCGCACAACCCCATCAACCGATCCCTCGGAAACCCATCGGTAATGCCCGTGCAATCGGGCCAGCTCGTCTATCTCACGCACTAATTCGTTCGTCCAAACATCGATAGACGACCGTTTCGGCAAGCTTTACAGAGTCAGGCACCGTTCTACACATATACCTACATATTCGTCACGGATGCAAACTGCAAATCGTAACAGGATCCCATACGCGAGACCAACCGTATTTCAACCCTCTAAAGAAAACGCGACGATCCAACTGACCCGGTCCAATCCTACAGAAATAAATAAATCCGTTCGCTGGACATTACGTATGCACCCACATCCACAAACGAAGAAGACAAAAAAATAACCGCGGCAACCATAGACCGAATGCAGCTAAGTAATGCACCTGATAAACAAACAACGGCCGTGAAGACAACGGAAACGTTGGAAGAAAATGCGATCAGCCTCGACGAGGCGTAATGCCCCGTTAATGTAGAACCACAGGATCTCCTTTCGCGAAATGTCGACAAACTGCGAAGAGACTCCCGTTGTACGCATAACGGTGCACGGGATCACCGGTGAATAATTGAGCCGTGGCTAATAATTGCAATGACAATTAATTCCTACGGCCGTACGACGATGCGACGTGGATGAGAATAATTATTCTATGGAACGATAATAACATTGGTTATAAGCGCGACGGTGTCGGATGCAGTCGCTTCCCAATACTGATCGATAGATGCAACTCGATGTTTCGTCGATGGATCTCGTTCTTTTAATGGAAGAATTCTGTTGAGAGTCATTCTTACTTTACAGACATGCAGGTCGATGAAGATCGACAACCGGCTTTCATTTCGACGCACATTGTAGATTTTATGATCAGTAGAGAAATAATGTGGAAAAGAGGATTGCTATTTCGATGACCATGAAAGGTACCGAATTAACAAGTCTCACCGTAATTTTATCCAAGTCCATATTTAGTCGTTATTGATGATACTTTACAGACAGATGAAGATCGACAAGATCTACAATGATTTTATTATATCAAGATGATTTATCGAAGGACGATCGATTCTTGGAATAGATGATCGTTCTCTTAGTACGTTTTCTTTTCCATGTTTCCATATCAAATGTTTCTTATCGATACGGAGCGAACTTCTCTTCGTATTTAACGGAGAAGTCGAAGTAGTTCGATAGTTCGATTTCACGGACGAGCAAACGATAGTATTGCACAGCCGCAGAATGTACCGAGACTCAAAGAAACAGCGGAGAACTTTACATAAAGGATGCATGGAGAACAATTATTTCACGTCGTTCACCAACGTGACAGCATTACGAATCGAAGCGGCGTGTATCGCACTTTTCGATCCACGGTGAGAAGAGAAGCCGAGAAATGAAAGAAAGCTAAACGAAACGCCTATTAAAAAGGAAGACAGTGCGACGCCGGAAATGGAGGAAGAGAAGACGCACACGGTCGCTGGCCCATCCGGGCAATGCCGACTGATACGATTGAATCGACGTCAGAAGAAAGGAGAAAAAGAAACGAATGAAAGAGAGAGAGAAAAATAAAACGATTGAAAAAAAAGAAACCAAGAAAACGCTAAATAAATGAGCACAATTGAAAAAAAAAGTAGAGCAGCCAAACCAGAGACACAGAGTTAAAACGACAGGTAATAACAGGAATAAAAAAAAAGCAGTTAAATAAACCAAAGACAGATCATTTGTTCGATAGATCGATCAATACCTTGCCACTTGCAATTTGTTGAAAACGCGACGCGTTCTATGGCAATTCGCATGACGTTGAGAAGCGAAAAAGGAGAAACGAGAGAGGAAGAGTGAATGTGTGAGTGAAAGCGAAAGAAAGAAATGAAGAGAGAGAGAGAGAAAGTGAGAGAAAGAGAGAAAGAAAGAAAGCGAGAAAGAGAGGGAGAGAGAGAGAGAGAGAGAGATTTTGAGAGAAAATAATAATCTAAGAAAACGAGAGAGTGAAAGGAAAGCAAAGTTTCGATAGGCGGACAGTGGAAGCGGATGAGAAAAAGGGCGAGAGAGAGAAAGGGAAGAATGTGTGACGCGTAATAATGAATTAAGCAAATTTAAAAAAAAAGTAATGAATAACGAGGAATCATTGAAGATCCGCTATTCGACTTTCTGATTTTTCGCAGATTTTCGCGCGGGACAACAGGTGCGTCCCCCTCCGAGATCCCATCCCGCCCCCGTAACCACCGCTAAGAGCCACCACCTTCCACCCCCCAAACCCAACCCTGGTAATCCTTCCCAACAAGAACAAGGTTTGCTTCCAAATCCGTACGCGTTATCGAAACCTAACTAATAATTAATAATAATAATAAACACTAATACTTAAGTACTAATAATATGATAATGATAAAAACTATAAACTACCTAACAATAATTATTAAACGATAAAAGGGTTAAGAGTATTGATTAATTGAATTATACTTAACGATTAATTAAAATAATTAATGACTAATGGATACTTAACGATAATACGATATATAGTATAAAACGGTACGCGAAGAGGAGAGAAACAACCCGATACATGGCGGCTAACAAACAATCCACCGAGACGAGAGAAGACAACCCCGAGCTAATCGGGCCTGAAGGGGTGGTGCCGATCGAGCGTGTCGCAGCAATTTTCCTTCGGCGATCGCGCTCGAGTTCTCCCGTTCGTCGTTCCGGCGTTTTTCTTGCCGGACAATAAATATGGGCAAACCGATCCGATCGCGACGTCACGCAGGTTGCGAGTCCGTCGCGTTCCCCATGCCGAGGAACCTTCGGCTCGTCTTGGTGGTTGTTTTTTACCCATCATTTATACGATAGCTTGTAACATGAAGACTTAAGTGTAACGAGGAAAATATGTGACACACGTACACGTGAAAGATGGAAAATGAAATGAATACAGACACGCAGACACAGACACGACCCAGCATTAATGATACCTAATGATATAATTATATTATTGATATAACTTACGATTATGAACTATCCTAGTGGTACTATATGACGAACATAGTTGATTGATCTGTTTAATATTGAATGTCTGTAGATCACGGAGCGTTTGGAACTCTATGCTAACCCCCCATGAGTACCCTGTATACGATCCAGCTTGTATCCTATTCCTCGATCCCGATCTACCTCCCCCATGTCCCATGCCATCACGGAATACTAACGAAACACCGCGTAACACTCAACTGGATAACTATTTATCAACGTTTTGAACGTATTAATTGGATGTACTATTCGACGTACCATAATATGAAAATATGGAAATTCTAAAGAACAAAATTAATCTGATGGATGAAAAATCTCAGAAGCACATTGAATGTATTCATTCCCTTTGTATTAGACGAGAAAAAGCTGGAGATTTAATTGTCGCGTGAAGGAGGGTATCGCGATTTTATCGCGAGATTCGTCGATACCAAGATTCTTCCGATCATCGTATATGAAAATGGAAAAACTTTGATGAATGTGTATCAAGAAGGGAGAAAAACCTTAGATGTTCTCCATGACACGCTGGAAGGCATAGATTTTTAATACAAGATTTCTGTTCGACATTTTACCGCCTTGGCGTTGAACGCGCCGATACAAGAAGCAGGATGTCCAATATTTTGGAAGAAAAACTGGTTTTAAGTTCGAAATTCAACAGAATGATACATATCAACGTTGCAATAGCCGAGAAGCTACACATGGCTTCTCATCGCAGCCTTCTTCTTCGACGTACATGGAGACAATGATGAACATTTCACATACAAATACGGAAATCGGAATGAACAATTGACAAAAAATCTGATAGAAATTTCCCAAGGATAAAATGATGAAACACGACAAAAAAGAATCCCTCCACACGCGCGACGTGTATCCATAGAGAAAGCAAAGGTGTCTAATCCAGACGCAGTGGAAAAAAAAGCGAGGCCTAGAAAGGAAAATTCGCGAGAAACTCCTCCGAGCCCTCTGCCTCTGTTTTTTAAGCACGCGTGCCACGTGACGTCCATCGACAAGAAGCGACGCGAGGACGAAAGACGCATTGTAAAAACGAAGCGAAAATCACTGCCGCCAACGGGGCCGCAGTCGAGAGCCACTTCCGTTTGAGACGGAAGTCAGCTTCGCTTCTATTCTTCTCGATCGACGTCTCCGACCGTAGGAATTGTTGAGTTTACGTTTTATAGCAAGTATCTTCTTCGTACTGAACGGCCGTACGATCGAATCCACGTTTTCTCCACTCGTCCGTCGAACGATTTCCTACGAAAGGATTCTCTCGAGTGGCGTCTGCTTGAGACAAACGGTGAACCGATCCTTCGGTCGTTCATAATTCTTTGTACATTCGACAGCACGTTCGTCGTCTCTTCGATAATCGAACGACGCGTTTTTTCTTATTAGCAACGTTTTTATTCGTAGTAAGTCTTTTTATATCCCGGTATCTGCGACGATTTCCGGCTGCTCGTCGAGAAACTATCAACGTCGAATGGGACTTCGTTGTTGCGGATAGATAAAGTAGTTACATTCCGCGCTGTTTTCTCTCTTGCTTGATTATCTCGACTGTTGACTCGTTGACTCGATACCGTAAAAACGAAGTCCTGATTCGTAAATTCGTCCTGTTTCACCTTGTTCTACCTTGGGTATATGAGACGAGGAGAACGGAACGTCGTGATACCTGGCTAAAAACCGCTTGGACAGATCCATTTTGAAAACGGAGATATTCAAGCTGGATGTGTTATATTATAGATTTTTACCGTTATCAGAGGGTGATACGGACAGTTGGGGAAAACAGTGAATTAATTAAGGACGACCTCTAGGAGCCACGCATTTATTCGTGGAACCGTGTCTGCGAACGTGTCGATCGTTCGGGAATCATTTCAGTGATTGTTCATTTTTTTTCAACAGTTCATACCCTCGATATATGCGTGTATATATATTGAGTTAGATAGAATTTTATCCGATAATTACGTTAATACCAACGACATTGACCGATCGTCGATTACGTTGTTATTTTACAGGATGAATGTCAGAAAGGAGGGTGTAAATGTATGCTACTCCTCTGCGTTCTCATTTCAGTGCAATGTAAAGCGTTATCTGTTAAATTCTAGTCCGATCGAAGTGTTCCAGTCGGTTCTGCGCTCTTCCGCATTAGTGAGCAATGTTTCCCTCTCCGACGAAATTCTGCCAAGTTCAGAGTATTGAGAAAACTACAAACGTTACACGAATACACCTGCACTAATTACACGATAATTACACGCAGACTCTTCTCGTTATGATCCCAGTGATTCGAGTCCGTGTTTGAACGGGCTGTCTCGACGATTTTGCGAGAACGACACTTTTAACAACATTCTGCAAAGAAATTCGATAGATAGTACACGATACGTGGATAAATCTTACAATCAGACTATTCACTATCGTTCTGGATTTTATTTTTAGAACTTAGGACACGACAGAATATGGTTCCTCCGCAGCTGATTGCAGGTCGTCGTTGATACTCCGATTGACCGCAACACACAAATAGAATTTCGACTATCACATTTCCAAATTACAAGTAAAGAAATTAAATCGCCAAATTCTGTCGTTCCTCGGAATATAATCATTGGCCATTTCCATACTGACAATAGTTCTCGTTTTCACGAGGCAACAATCTTTTCGACCCAACCGGTTATGATTTGTAAAAAAAGAATACAGTCAGTTTCAATTACAGCGTTGTTCTCGACAAGATCGCGGATTTAGAACGCACTACACGAGACTCGAGTGACAAAAGACCCCAGAGAGAGTTTGAGTTTGGCCTTGGGCAAAGTCAGGCGAGCGTCGGGCCGGCTCTCAATTTTGAAATAGCCATTTCGACGAAAAGCGAAAAAGTGAACAGACCCCCAAAACCCGATGCAATAGAGGAAGGCAACCGGATCAAAATAACCGCCACACGAATCAACAGTTTCTCGCGCGGGGCCCGGCCGCGGCGGCCGTCAGATACCTCCGCTTTAAGAAAGAAAAGGGATTATCCTACCACCCCCATACCTACGTCCTTTTTCCCTAGTCCAACGCATCTCGTCGTGCGTTCTCACCCTTGAATCTCGTCTAACGAGCTCCATGAACTCCTAAAGCTCCCAGAGGATATCCAGATAATTTTATTAGCTGCGGCAGCCCATTAGTTTCGAAGAGGGGGTGCATAAGGCCCCCTTGGGCCCGCAAAAAAAAGTGAAACGCCAGGTTTGCTGCGGCCACGCAAGAGCGTGGATTCGGGTCCCGCGCCCAATCTCACCCACAGCACACACTGGGCCGACTCGTCCGATAGAATGTGCCTTCAGTGTTGATTTTATACGAAAAAAATACTAAAATTATACAAAGGGGCCCGACATAGACCGAACGCCCACCCAAAGCCTGACTGGTGCTCGCCCGCTGCCCGTTTTTTTCATCCCGCATAACTGGTCTCATACATCCAACAGAAACACGCACAAGCACACGGAAACGGCTAAAATGACGATCTTCAAACGTTCGGATCTGCATGCTGTTTCAATTGGAACCTTTTACGATACAACGCGAGACGGTTTCTTTTTGATTCTATGTTCCACGGAGGTATATCTTGCTCTTTCAATTTCTACGCTGCCGGTTATGAACTTTACATTTCGAGCGAAATTAAAAATAGAGGACGGATACGTTCTTGGTGATAAACTTTCGATCTAAGATAAGCCCATGCATAGACGCAATTATGTACACGTACACGGATAAAGGTACATACATCTGGGACCATTTAAAAAAAAAAAAAAAGGAAAGGTGAAAGGGCGTTGAGAATATGAATTTAGCATTAGTGCGAAGTTCCTCGTTGATTTGTCATGCCGAATGAGTTAATTAATAGTTTTGTACAGAACTCCGACGGTATGTGTGTCTTCGTACGTTAGATAGTAGAGCAGAATACCTCTACCCTCGTCTTAGCATGCGATTACAGATGCGACACGAGGTTAACGTTATACCCCATGGGTATTTCCGACCTCGTCTCACACTAGTGCGCTTAACAAGGTACCTCCGAGACTAAGACCACGACAATGACCGAATCCGCGATCTGGAGTAACTTGACTGATGAAAAATTGACGTTGGTTTCACCGAGACAAAGTGCAGATCCGTGCGCAACGTCGTGAGTCGTACACGAAACTTCAATTTCAAAAGAAAGCATACTTTCTCGAATTTATGCTAACACGTGAAAATTACATGTATACACCTTTACACGTACACTTGTCAAAGAAAATCAACGTATTTTAAATACGTTGTTGGACACGCGTACAAAATGACACACACGCAAACACCCGCTAACAAATAACATACACCCGCGCACATGACCCATCCACACCCCACGATGATCTTTTGGTTGACGCAAGGAGTTCGGAACGCTGCTATGCACCGATAACAAACACGTATATTGATTAAATGCAATTACTATACGATAAGTATACTTACATAATATATATGTGTACTATGGTCTCTCCCACTTCCCATCAGAATAACCCCAAATGCCACACGTCGATCGCCCGGATAATCGTCAGTCGCGAGAAACGGTCACGATCTCTGCCCGTCATCGTCGACGTTTCCGACGGTGACCATGAAACGAGACCTTTGAAGGTCGACGTTTGAGGGCTTGGTGCTCGTCGTCGATATTTCACGATTCGTCGATTGAACGTGGACGAACGACGTTGTGGTGACACCCACACTCTCCGTTCCCAAAGGAAACCCCGTTGAACCCCTCACTACCCCCACCCAAGAAATACAAGCGTAGAATTTAACCACATTAACTATGAATGACGAGAGCTACGTAAGAGCTAACTAACTAACTACAATTAAACTTACTTAATTATTAACAATTAAACAAGCAGTAAAACAGTATAAACAGTAAATGCCAAGTAATCACTGAATTGTGTGTCGACAACTACATACTAACTACCTACCGTATATCGAAGTAATAGCCGTATGTAAAAGGAAAGAAAAAAAAACTTGTATTCTACCAGTTGTATCAGCCAGTCCAGTTCTAATAAGCAAGCGATTAAAAGTAACCCAATGCCCGGTTTTAAGCCTCCAATCACTCCCCTACCCCATCGTAAACCTTAGACATCCACTCGATCCATATACATTTCCGATAATACATACCCGACCCAATTACCAATTTATCCATCTCCTTCGACGTAAGTATCCCACCGGATTTACCCTCAGATCCTTTCCTATATATCCTCCTTACCTTTTTCACCCTTATCCGTTTTCTTCGCCTCTTTCAAAACCTCCCTCGTTCCTTCCCACTTTCAACCCCCTCCGATAATCCTCGTAATAAACTACCGCAACACAGTATAACCCGTCAGTATAAAAAAAAGGAATCCGCCGGATGAACATGATATTTACCATTAGTGTTTTTCGTAGACAGACTTATAATGAATGAAAAAGACTTCGTTTACGATTGTACGCACACGTGTGGGGAGACCATGTAACTTTAGCTCCGCCGCTCATTGAGCCGTCTGCGCGACCGCGATCGCCGGTTCGTCGATAATCGGCTGTACCCTAAGAACAGATCAGGGTTGCGTTTTAATTCCGTTCTCCACGGGGAGTTCCGGTGAAGACGCACCCGATTGTCGGGACGTTGTCGTGTTCTTTTTGAAAAAAGGAGAAAAGAAATCGCCGATTGGGACGACTCGCGCGACTGCAAATGCCTGCAAATTATCGCGAGCGCGGACGCGCGGACGCGCGAATGCCCCGAGATAACAGCCAGCTGGTATTAGCAGCTAGACACCCTTCTCGATTCCCCCGTAACCAGTGTCCCTCGGCATCCTCTCCACCCTCGAACCACCTAACCTATAAAGGAAAAAAAACACACACACATACATACACAAACCCAACGACCCCTAGCCCTGTCCTCCGCCACCACCCCCTTTTATCCGCAAACCCGCAACCCTCGATTCCCTACGTGTTGTATTATCCGTTATTTTCGATATAATATTATATATAGTATACTAATAATATTTAATGATAATACGACGACGATAAGGTATGGGAGACGTTTGGTCACACACGAAAAAATAAAAAAAAAGTAATAGGACACCACACGGATTACGCCATCCTTACACAAGACCATTCTGATTCTGACACAGTGACGGACACCACCGATTACACGATTTACTTTATCCAGACATTCCGACCTCACAACAATCACACCTACACCGACACAGGACCATTACAGACTTCAACAGGTATACACGAATACACGCAGCTACACACGCATACGGCCCACGCACATCTACAGATACCAGCAGTAATAGACAGACGTAACAGGAATTTTAAAAAAATACAATGATAACAGAAACACTAGTTGCCGTGCAGTTTGTGAACAAAAAAAAAAGTAATGATAACCACCGACCTACCCGCGGGTCCGCTTCGTTCTTGCCCTGCGAGACTGGCTCGCGTGTCCTCCGCAGAAGTGAGGGTGTGCAAACGGGTCTCCCGAGGAGACGCGCGCTCGTGGAAGACGATTTAGATCGTGGTGAGGATGATTCTGTTCTTTTTTCTGAAATCTCTCGAATCGTAACCTCCCGATCGACAATTTAACCCCTCCAACAGACGGGGGGTAGAAAGGATCGTCTTCGACGGCGGAGAAACGCGCGACTCAGGTATCGCGATGAATCGGGGCTGAATCTGCCTCAAGCGTAGCTAAACGTTTTTGTACAGGATTAACAAAGATGCATTAAACTGGATGTAAAATCTTGAGTTACAGAGCAGCACTATACATACCACACAGATGATGTATATATTTTTACGTTACAGAATATGCCTGCGCTACAGACAGGCGCCATAAGACTGGTTCTCATTTCCCATGACAATGCGTATATACATGCCACATAAACTTTAAACAAGAAAAAAGACCCATATATTGTAATGTAAAACTTAATGATATTTGTATACAGTATACCGCCTGGTACCACAACACGGGGGTTTAACAAAACACGCCATGGTCAACGAGATTTGGGGCTGCCCGCTCGCAACGCCGACACAAAAGTCGGTCGGGGATGCGACGATTCGAGAGGTCGATTTTATCACGTGGCTACGTTTTATCAATATCATCTTTCTTTGTGAGAAAGGATTCGTCTCGATCCATCGGAGATTAAATTTGACACGGGATAAATCGACTCGTGCTCTCGAATCGACTAGACACAAGGGGCTAACGTCGACCGTTGCGAAAACAGCGAGTTACAAACGAAGTGTGCGCGAAACATGAAATTGGCTGATGAATTCGCGAAACCAACCCGTGCATTTTAAACACCATGGAAATTAACATCCTGATTTTCACATTAGGCCGTTATACCCATCGAGCTCCATTGATAATCGCGTTCTAAAGAAAATTCAACCGATGAAATGGAAAAAGATAAAGAATACCGGAGAAAAGGGAACCCGTGAAAGTAGGGCTGACCGATTCTCGACGTCGAGCGCGCGCGTGATCACGAAGGCGTTTTTTGCGCGGAAACGAAAGATCGCGACGGCGCATTGCCCGGGGATTGTGTTGCTTGCGGGTACCCCGACAGAAGCATAACGCGGGTAGGAGTTTCTAAACAAGAATTTCCCGTAGCACTCGAGTGGCACTGCGATTCGAGTCGCGGGAAGGTCCTAATTTTCCGAAAAATAAAAAAAATTAATAATAATAAACACTAAATCCGTACTCGAGAATCATAAATCGTGTTGGCACAGATCCTTCGAGAAATCGTGAAAACCGAGGCTAAACATTCGTTGTTCTTTCCATCGACGAATGAAGAAGATACGAAACGACGAAGAAAAGTGCGGGCCTAAAGAACCGTAGATCGTTCGCACAGCTTTGAAAAATGTACGATCATTGAATGTCTCGCAATAAAATCGACATTCGAATGATCTTTGCCTTCTCGATTCGTGATTCTTGGGATCTTCATGACACAAGTTTGAGTTGCAGTGCAAGCGAACATCTGTAGAGCCATATACGTATAGTATGTTGTTGTATCTTAAATGAAAGGGAAAAAAATAACGATGACAATTAAGCGTAGTAAGTGTAAATTTTTATAAAGGTCGCGGTTGCATTTCGACAAAAAAAAGAAAAGTTAATACGTTCGATGCGGCAGACAAAAAAAAAGATAAAGGAAAATAATGGGGCGGCAGATTCGTAGAGAGGAATCATGATAATAATAATAATTCGAAAACAAACGAGATTGATAAAACGGCGAGAGAGTTTGTGAGATAGAGAGAGAATGTTCGTGTACGCGTGATACTTTATCGAGAGAAAAGGGGATGAAACTGAGAATGATAAAGGAGCGAGGAGAGTGAATAAAAGTGTAGAGAATGCGAGAGACCAAAGAGAGAAGAGCAACAGGCGAAAACGTGGATGTAAGAGACGAAGTTAAGAATTATATAAAGGAAAGGAGAAAAAGACACGAAACGCCGACAGAAGTTTGCATGCCAGAATCGCGATTGGCGGCTTGGTCACCGGCGGCCCCGTCCGAAACGGGTGCAAGTAATAAGTTTAGGTGTATAAAAAGAGACAAGATGATTAAAAATTTTACCTACCCTCTCGTGGTTTTTAGGATGTTCTAAAGAAATTATTGTAAAAAAAAAGACAAAGAGAGAGGAGAAAACGAAAGATCTATTATAGAGGGAAGCAGCGCTTAAATCCGACTAGTTGTGCTTGACCGATGGATGAATGTTGTTGCGTAAACGACGCATGTAAATGCGTTAAAGGAAGGCCGTAAGAACGACTATACGAATGTAAAGATCTTGCGATTATTACGAGTGAATGAGAAGGAAAAGGAAAAGAGATGTTCTATTGTAAATTCTTTAGGGGTGATTCGGTCGCCCGGTGACTGCGCCTCGATCTCGATGCAAAGAACGGAATTGCAAGGATGCCGAATCGTCGCAAATTCACAGAATGTAAATATCAACGGCTAAAATCCCAATCGAAATCTCGATCTACGTTCCGTCTAATTTAACGGAAGTACCTGCTCACAATTTACTAACAATCGCGCAGGAAATATGTTTTCTCGCAAGATAGATCGAATTTCACCACCGATCTTCCGTTGCCGTTATGATATTACTCTCTGTGAATAAAGCTAAAATTACATTTTTTTTACATCTCCTTCTTGGCTCCATAGAACGCGCGACACAAGTTTGCGCTGTATTTTTGAAAATTTTCGATAAAGGACTTATGGCAAAAAGAAATTACACCGAAAAGGGTTAACACACTTCAACGATTCGGCGTTCCTGTTCCTTTCGAATGGAGCACGCTTGTTTCGATTTCAAAAACGATTATGGGTTCTTTATATATATTTTTGGCAACGATATCTCGATACTAATTAAGGTCTAAGAATAACGAAGAAAACGAAGAGAACAGAGAGAAAGAGTGAAGAAGAAAGGAGAATCGATACGATAGAAGGCGCATCGCTGTCGTGTTTTGTAAAGATTTCGACGGATTAAACAAAATAACAGGGATGAGAGAGAGAGAGGAATGAAAGTGAGTGTAAAAAGAATGCGTGAAAGGGGATAAAAGGGGCAAGAAGACAGATATGACGTGAATAAAGAAGCGAAAATGTTAAAGAGCATAAGTAGAGAATTCGAAGCGAGGTATGAACGAAGGAGTGTATGAGTAACGCAAGGGAGACGAAGAAGCGGTGGTAAAATAATATTTAAATATTCGTATCAAAACAAAAAAAAATGTGTAGGGCCTCGTAATACTGGCGACCGAATGTGACAAGAGATTAAAATGAAAAAGATATGTGAACAAAAAAAATGAGATGCTTAGGGAAGGGAGAGAAAGTGAGGCCGAACTACTAAAAATATTTATAATATATGGCTACAAGTACAAATTAACTTCGACTACTGAGCGTAGGTGTATTGATGTGTGAACAAAATTTGGTTGGCCGATGACCGTTTTTGAAACCATCATACTGCGTATCAAAGTATGTAAAATTTATTGAATAAACGCTAGCGTATTATGATATAATGTAATCTAATAATGTAATATTGTAATGACGAGTCTAAATGATGATGTTAACTTGAAGTTTTAGGAGCGCGCGTGAGAGTGCACGTGAATGAAGTAAAAAAAAAGAAGAAGAAGATAAAGAGAGAGGACAAAAGAGGTTATTGTGCATACGGAAACAAAATGACAAAAAAAACGAGAGAGAGAGCGAAAGAGAGAAAGAGAGCGCGAGAGTTTGAGAGAATTTTGAGAGAAGAGTGACAAATTGCACCTTTATAAACGATTATCGGTACGATTATTATTATTATTATTACAACGGCGATCAACGATTGTCAGTCACCCGTCACTTGTCATTATTGCCGCCGTATCGTCAAAAACGGCATGTTCGTCCTACCCTTCCGATGTATTCGTTATGTTCACGATATTGTCTACCGTCAAATTATTATTGTACACGTTATTATTATTATCACTACGGCGATTAATGGTATTATCATTGCCATTATTATTATTATTATTATTACAAATTTTTCTCGTTAACGAATTCTATCCAGAAATTTCTACATGACAGCGAAAAACTTGTATGAGTTGTTCACAATTTCGAGGCACGTATATACGTTCTTGGAAACGAAGAGAAAAGAGAATACTATACAAAAACGAAAAACCAAGGAGAACGACTTGAGCGCATTAAGGGATGAAAATTCTGCATGAATGCCAAGAAAGCCGCAAGGCCGAGCGAATCGAAAGAGTACAAGATATTGCGAAAATGTTTTGCGAGAAAGATCGTGAGAAAGGGGTTGCAAATGGGAGAGAATCTTCAAGAATGTATGAGAGAGAGAGGATGATCGTTGCGCGCGAAGGTGAGACTGTGAAGAAAAAATGCAAAGTGTTGTTTTTTTGGGTGCGAGAGGTTTTGCGCGAGTGGAGAGAGAAATTAGCGAGGGAGAAAATTCATACGCTAAATTTACTTGCACGGGGAGAAAGCGACCGACGATCGGCGCGCTGGTAATTAGAGAGAAAGAGTGAGAGAAGGGCGAGGGGAATAAGAAAGAAATCGGGGGGATGGGGGATAAGAAAAGTAACTCGACGGTCTCGCGAAAAATTCGGTATGCGGCGGGGTAGAAATTTCATGGGGTGATGGTCAGTGGGTGGGTGGGTGGGGGGTTCAGGGGGGGACGGGGGTGAAAGAAAGAACGATGCCGGCACGGGGCTACCACTTTTCGGAATCGTGGCGAAGCCCGGGATAAAAGATAAAAAAAAAAATAGAAAAAAGAAGCGACGAAAAAGAAAATTCCTAATAAGCTCGCCCGTACCCGGCAGCGACGCACTTTCGGCGCCTCGCGAAATTCTATTTTTGTAAGCATATTTCTATAAAGGTATACTAACGATACGGCAAAATTTATTATTCCTAGTGTGGTGAAAATGAAAATTGAACGTTTAGATTTCGTTAGTATAGTGTAAAGATGATGAAAAAAAAATTAACGATGTCTAGGTCCTATTCGTGTACTTAAAGGTGAACTATAAGAAAATAAAAAATTATATCGTCGGCGGCGTCGTAGGTTGTAAAATTGTACATAAATTATTGCAAGAGGAGGCGCGGTGGGTTGCATCGCTGGCACGCGGCGCGTGGCTAGTTTTCCTTATATATATATATAGATATGTATATCTTTGGCGTTGTATAAAGAGAAAAAAAAAAGAGAAGCATATAGGTATAATAATTAAGGGACACCTCTTTCGGCACCGCAGTCAAAATTCGCGTCTCTCGGCATCGCGTGTGGACCGTCGGTCGAAAAACCCTCGTACGTTCCTACGACACGTCACGACCGCAAAAGTGAGCAGTAATGAAGTAAACGACAAAATTTAAACAAAAAAAAAAACAAAGAGAAATATGAAAGGAAGAAAGAAAGAACGAGCGAGAGAGAGAGAGAATAAAAATTGAGAACGATGAGAGAACAAAAAATGATTTACGAGAGTGTATTTTGGGCTTGTCTCGTCGCGAAACGAAGGAAAACAAAAGAAACTAAAAAAAAACGAATAATAATAATAATAATCACGAAGCACAATGAAAAGAAAAAAAAAGTGGAAAGGCAAAATTTAAACGGTAAACGATCGCCCTCCCTTCTCATAGCCCGAGAGTGAATTCGACGACGATGCACTGCCGCTTTTTGAAGCAAAGAAAACAAAAAATAATATATATAAATATATAAATATATTATATATATATATAGATAAATAGTTAAATAGAGGCACCAAAAAAATGGCAGAACGGAAATCGTGCGAAATTCCGCGCGCGGCTGGCTGAATCGCGGAGGGCGCCTCGTGCGAAAAAAAAACTTTCGTTTTTGAAACACTCGGAATTATGTTCGCCGGAGCACGCGACTTCTCTTATTGACCGTCTTTTTTCATTTTACAATGAGAGCCGCCTATTCTCTAGACGTTACATCGCGAATTATATATACGCAAAACGAAAATTGAAAAAAAATACGTATAGAAAATACATATATGTCCGTTCTTTTTTCCGTTTTTTTTTCGCTCACGGCAAAAAGTCGTGAGGTATTTCCGGAAGCGATTCACGACAAGAAAGAAATCGAGAGAAAGGGAGTGTCAATGAGGGAGCGAATGACAGAGAGGTGCGTAAAAGTGTGGATGTTTTTGGCAGAGAAAAATCATTAAAAGACGCGGGGAGTTCGAAATTTGACCGAGGACGTTTCTCGAGATTCGAACGAGACATATAATCGAAATCGACGATCCTTTGTTCGTTTCTACATCGATTTCGATGTTTCGGGAGAAAAAGACAGCATGGATTTCTCCGCTTGCAGTAAGATTACGAAGTTTTACATCGGGAATGGAAAGTGCGCGCGGAATGTTAGAAAATGAGAGATTGTGGAAGAGAATGTTAATGAAAGAAAGATAGAATGAACGTATGCGTGGGAAAGGAAGATTGTAAGAAAGGTTAAATGACGAAAGAAAGAAAGAAAATGAGAGAGAGAAAACGAGAGAGGAGACACAAGAGTATCGTAGTACACGGAGACACGAACCATTACAGACACGGACAAATGCATCCACAACGAGCATACAACATATGGAAATACACATGCACACTCAGGTGACACACGAGTACATCCACATGACATGTACGACACACAGAGACACGCAATATTATATATATACGACTCCATAGATGATGGCGCGGCACACTCACATAGTGTCTCTCGGATTGTTCCACAAAACTTTTCATTCGAGTTTGCTTCAAGAAACCTTCTGTTTTCTAATGTATGACGTGTTGTTGTCGATATATAAAATAAACTTAATAAAAAAATACATCATGCGGTACATCTTTGTTGCACCTGCTTCCGTTCCCTACATCTTCCCTATCTCCTTTCTCTATAAACTGCGAACGTGTCATGAATTGACACAGACGTATTTCATTTACATAAAAAAAGTCAAAAGTTTTATTTCATATCAATTGAAGAGTCTAACATGGTGAATAAAATGTTCACAATTTGCCGACCGGTAGCCTATTAATAGACTTTTAACTTATTCGGTTGACGCGGCAATTGATGAATTGTTATTTATCACTGCGGTTTACTGTGCCAAGGACTCAGGGACGAGAATTTATAATTTTCGAAGAAACATCGGAATCAGAGAAATACTTCCGACCAAGTAACTAGTCAGGAGTGGATAGGATATCTAAAAAGTACCGGTCGATAAAGTGTTAACATTCAAATATTCCTGAAAGTATACCAAGCCACCAAACTATGACATGTGACCAAAAAGATAAAAAATGGCAATTAAAAAAATTTACCAGATTATTTGTGCTTTTACAAACTAATAAAAATTACAAAAAACCTGGCACACTCGACATTTCTAGCATTAAGTCCAAGCCCCTACCGCCATGCAACACCTCCGGCAATTGATACACCGTGCCGGATCTGCACGCTATTACGAAGGAACAGTTACGAATTGTAAATGTTTCGCATAGAAATACCCAACGAGAATGCAGTCGCTCGTTTACGTACGATTGTGTTGCAATCTTATTCAAGTTGTGCTGCAATTAATTTCTATTAAGCGCAGAACTCCGAATTCTTCCATTCATCTTCGTCCATACATACAGCTCTTAAGTTTCTACATTCAGACCTCGGGTACGTTAACATGGGCAAAATTAAATTCCCATTTTTTTCACCCCACTCCCTTGTGCTCTTCGTCGACGACGGAAGGCTTAGAAACGACGAGAAACAGTTAACTAAGTCCACCGTGTCCTCGCCCCGTCCAGTGTACGCCCTGTGCCGACGGTTCATTCGACGTACTCGCGTGAAATCCTTTTACATAGGCAACAGCGCGTGGAGATTCAATACAAAAACTTTTGAAACTGTAATTAGAGCGGCAGCACATCTTAGACCGTTATTTTGAGAATATGTTAATGACGGAAAGTTAATGAAACGGATGAATGGGGGTCTCCTTCTCTCCCTGGTCTCTCCCTTTCTCTATCCTACACTTTTCTCTTCTCTCTTCGGGACGAAAGGACGGCTGAAAAGCGACGGAGCACTACTCCGATCTTCCAAGTGACGGGGTACAGAAGAACCACCACCCTGAAGCATGTAAATTCGCTTACGCATCTCTAAGGGCCATCCACCCTTCTAACAAACATCCCGGAGGAAAGAGAGACGAAGAGGGATACAGAGGAGGTGAGATACCTTACGCGGTGTGCTTCATTAGACCCTTAATGAAATTTCAACACTTTAACGCCCCGACGACCAGGGAAATATATAACCAATGAACTCATTTTCACACCAGACTGCCCCGCATCTTCGACGCCGCGGCATAGTCGGGTCCTTCGAGCTTTCCTACCCTCCTTGGGGTTCGCGTCTCCAAAGGAAAACAGGGATAGGATTCACCCTCGGAAGGATGGTTGTGTATATATATCAAAGACACCCTTGGGGTAATTCATATTTCGTGGGACGATCCTACCGTGCAATCGGTGAAACTCGTCGAGGAATGAGCTGTGAGTGCAACTGATAGTAAATACAAATTCTGAATGACCGACAGAACGTAACGGCGGATGGGTAGAGATCATTTGTCGCGGGATTTGCGAATGTAAATTTGAAGATGAAAAACGTGGAAATTGAAGTTTGAAATTGATAAAGAGAATGTTTAACACTAGATTTACGGATATTGCTATACCTATTTTTCTGAAGTGAGCCAATTTGACTCATACAAGAAAATCGAAGTTTTTTGCAAAGAAAATAGTTTCAAATCAATTTAAGTGAAAGATTTATTATTAAAAAGATTAACCAACCAATATATAATATATATAGTAATCAAATTTTGAATGAGCCAAATTGGCTCCGTAATTCTGTGTCATTTTGTAATACTATGGGGTCGAAAGATTTAGTTATCTGCCGTACGTTAGGTTCAACTTTGCCGACTGCATTACAGGACAGAATATATAATATGAACAGTGTATATATTTAAAATTAAATAAATTACTGTACTTTACTGTTAATGTATTTTAATATTTAACTAAAGACATTTTGAATGCAGTTATAAGAAGATGAACTTTTATGGGCATGCAAAATCTTATTCAGACGTAAATCAAATTAATGGAGTACGGTATAATAATTTGTAACTTTTTCTTTGCGACATCAATTAAAATTCCCGAATTTTATGAATAACACTTTTAATAAAGAATAAACACAAAGTTATTGGATTAACAGTAGCTTAAATCGAGTATAAGGTCGATTCAATACGACAAGCAAAACCTAAAGGTAAACTGAACACCTTGTAGGATTTAGCTATCAAAACTGAAGTACCGACGGTGTAAAGTTAACAATAATTTTAATATAAAAACATCAACTTCAGAACATTGCAATTATATAGATTGAAAGAAGAATTTGCTCATAAAATGATCCCAACAATTACAAACCTCTCAATTATTAAAATATTTTTTCTCTATAATTTATGTATGAAAATATAATAAATCCGTTGAAACTGGAAATTATACAAATTTAAACAGAAATCATAATTTGAATAAATCTTATTCGTGACAGAATAAATTTATATAAACAATATCGACTGTTCATATTCTCGTTCTCTGTTTAGATAGAACTTTCGCAGATCGCGCTTTTAACAACGCTCGTTCATAGAAATAATGATTGTATAAACAATCAAAAATATTTATATATTCACATGAATCTCAAATAATATATTTATTTTATTTAAAATGTTAACTTAATTTTTTTTACGATTTCCTAAAATATTATTGGGATTATAAGGGATAAGGTATTTTTTAAATGTTAATAGTTTACATCATTTTTTATAATGTCTTTCAAAATTATTACTAAACTTGCAAAGAGAACTTTTCTGCTTCAAGTACGTATTTGGTCAATTTAAGATCCGTTTCGATTTCTCGAAACCCTCGGCGCTCGTTGAAAGGAGTTCCTTCGGCAGCGTCTCAGGTCACTCGAGGACAAATCTTTTCTTTACATTCCACTCTTTACGATCAGTCGGCGAATAATATCACAATGTTTGCCAGATTCAGTTTCCTAAATCTCAAACACCATCCTCTCACGCTTACATTCCACGTTTTACGATTCGACCAAATATAATGTCACGAAATTTATTACAATTATCATACCATGGTCTGCCTTTGCTGCTTATCAAGACGCAAAACCTATCTAAATTTTTCTTTGTCAACGATCTAAAGAACCCTGAATATTAATATTACCAAATGTGTATAATTTAATATCTAAAAAAATCACTAACTTATAATATGTGGCACAAGAATTCGAAAAGTGATTTTTTGATATCAGAGTTTTTAAATATTGAAACATTAAAGTAATTTACAACCCGCCAATTTTCAAAGCAATCAGATTTAATTACACGCCTTATTTTAATATTTCCAAGCACAATTTTAAAAAGTTTTAAGTAGTATACAAATTTTGATAAAAATTATCGAAAACAACCAAGCTCATTGATGGTTCTATATAAATCATTGAATTAAGTTTTCTGTTCATTATTTATAGAATTTCTGAATTAACCCCTTGCCGCACAATAACGAATGGCACTCATGATGGGATAAATTGGAAAGGGAATTTTCAAATCTTGCAAAACCCATCAAATTGAAAGTATCAGTGATGACACGGTAGAATTATTTCTAAAATATTAATATTATATGAAATAATACGATAATAAAGAATCACTGATCAAGTTTTGTTTAATTCTGAATTCTTGCGGTGGCAGTCACAATAAAAATCTTACGGCAAGCGGTTAAATAGGTACTGTGCAAAGGAAATATTATGAAGATCAAGGTATTTTATCACCTAAACACATATTCAGTAGCCCCTCCCCATGATCCCTCTGTCCATCCTCCTGGTTTACCTTAATTCCACTTTCGCTCATCGTAGGAGGTCAGGTTCTTTGAAGACAATAAAGTGGGTGTCTCGATATCTACCCCGAAAATAAGTTGAAACATCTGTTGTAAGGTTATTGAATCCAGAAACCTGCATTATAATCTGGCAAACTCTGTTGCTGCAATGTAGACAGTCTGTCATTAAATGGAACCGGTTTTTTCGGCCCACCCTGCCGGCACTCTGACCGCTACTCATTACGTATTTGTAATCTTCGATCGGTGATTTACAAACGGCATCCATTTCTTTTGTTATCGCACCAATATCAGTGCACCTCATCCCCAATATTTCGTTGTATTTTTCTTTCCTCGATCTCTATAATTTCCTAACACTTTTTAACCCTCTTTACACCACGTTAAATCCAATCTTCTTCGTCGAACTGTCACAAGGCGAAATTGGTATCATTTTTTCCACTTTAGTTGTGAGCAATTTAATGAACGGTTGTACGTGCAAGGATAAGCTCTTTCCATGGTTTACTTGAGTATTTCTGAGACAGCTTTCGTGAAATAGAAGCCAACACCGAACGATTGGTATCTGGGCAAACAGGATCAGCAAGGTTGACAGGTGGTAGTATTTTTCGAATCTTCGATCGGCGATTAACGTCGATCTCCGTGGATAACAAATGTTCGCGTTGTAAATTAAGGCAATTTAAAGACGTGCATTGCCGTAACTTTAAGAATTCTCGATTTTTCAACAATATTTATTTTTGTTTATTTGATCAGGTGTCAAGTGTGAAGGTTTTTTTTCTATCCTTTTTTTTCCCGCCTTTTTCTATAGGAATTGAGATGATGAAATGGCGTGGGAATAATTGTAGGTAAATTTTGAATTGTTGGAATTATTATATAGCAAATAATAAGTTAAGAAAAATCGAATTAATTCGTAGGTGACTTAAACGTGGGCTAATTGCAATTTCGAGCATTTAACATTAAATGTATCTTAGCTTCAAATGGGAAATTACTCTGATAATTATAATCTTAGATCATGACAGATTTGCTGCATCATCATTATTCTAACTTTGTAAAAATTGTAATGATGAATCAGTATAATATGTTTTTTTTAACACAGTATGTAAGAACACGCAGTAGTTTTTTTTCACAATGTAAAACGCAATTAAATACCGCGAAGGAAGGAAGCACAGGTACAGCGTGCAGATAATTTTTCGTTCACTCTAATTACACTAATTACCACTTTCGTTTCGCCTGCACCTTTCAACCGAGCCACTATACACGCTACAACACTTCAAATTTTCCTCGGCAAACCATTCCAGATTTTCACAATCGTGGAGAAGTCTGAAATAACAAAAACAATCTCCTCAACGCCTACTATTCCCTTACAATCAACAAATACATAAATTTTCAGCAAACCCTCAAGCTATCGTAAAACCAAACCGTGAACTTTACTTAGATACATCAACGATGGAAAAAATATTCAGTTTAAATAATCTCTACATCGAGTCATTCCTCAAAAGTTATGCATTCTTGTCAATTCCTGCTTAACACTAGGATTACCAAGCAAGTCAAACGGACTCGTCTTCGATTTTTTCCAAAGGTCCTCCAAGTTTATATGGTTTGCCATAGAGCAGATATTCTACGTTGATCTTATAAAATACAAATTACGGAATATATCATCTTTTTCACTGATTTCTCTTTTTCCAAAGTACATATTTAACAATAGTACTACCAAGGTGGTCAAAATGACTCGTTCCTCATTGTTTCTAAAATCTTTTTCAAGCTTATAGGATAGCCATAGAGTAAATATTGTACGTCCAACTTATATATAAAGCTCAAATACCACTGACTCACTCACTCATCACGAAGTCTCAAAAACCACAGAACGGATTACAATGAAATTTGGAACATACCTTCTCCTTGGGTCTTAGGTGCTCACTAAGAAAGGGTTTTGAAAAATTCGAAATTTTAGGGGGGGGGGTTGGGGGGTTAAAGTATAGGCCTAACTCATCAACGCAGAGCCGAAACTACTTGACCTAGAAACTTGAAATTTTGCATGAGCGTTCCTTCTAGGGTATAAGCACCCACTAAGAAAGAATTTTTCAAAATTCGAAATTTTAAGGTTTTTTTGTTTAGTTTCGATTAAACCGTAGCGAAGCACGGGAGCTTACAGCTAGTAAAATATAAATTGCTGATTTAATCATCTTCTCTCGATTTCTACTTTTCTAAAATATTTATCTAATATATTGAAATATAATAGATTTAACGTTGGTAGTTTTAGTGTTGATATATTAACACTTTACCGACCGGTAGCCTATTAATAGGCTTTTTGGACTTTTAACTGACTAATTGATTGTCACGGCAATTAATAAATTATTGTTTATCACTGTGGTTTACTGCGACGAGGACTCAGTGACGAGAATTTCTAATTTTCAAAGAGATATCAGTGTGAGGGAAATTTCTGCAGCCAAGTGACCAGTCAGAAGTGAGTACGATATTAAAAATTACCGGTCGGTAAAGTGTTAAAATACAGTAAATATAACCTCGGTAGTTCCAGTATTAACCCCGTGGCCAACGGTTTCTTTTCTGACAGGGATGCAAAGACTCTAAATTAATGCGTGAAGACAAAAGTTTCCACTGAATTCTGATATTTCCTATATCTGAACGTAACATTAATGGTATAGAAATAATGACACCATTTAGTGATCGACTGATATTTTCAATCTAATAGTTTTTGAAAGACTTCAAAACTCCCTATTCCATTTTTCTCGCGACGAGTCTCATACGTTGTCGTAGGCTAAGGTGTGAAATCATGGCGTCTCCAATAAATCTAATATTAGCAATCTGCACAAAATTAATTCCAAGGCAATCACGAATGATGCATTCCTCACCAAAGTAAATACAAACACCAAAGAAATCCTCGTTAATGACATACTTGAGATGATATCTTGTATTACACGACTAATGCACACATATGCACACGATCGCGTAAAAATGTCCACGTGCGGACGAATGTACACACATTGCATGGTATGCCGCATTAGTCTATTCACGTGTGCTTATCTTACGTTACACTTCTAGTCAAACATTTTCCAAGCTATGTGTATACGCGTGCACTAAACGCGTGCATCAGGAGAGACACGCGTGTCAGTAAGAAGTCACTTGTACATCGAGAGAGGGTAACACGGTACAAGAGGGCTCAAAATAACCCATGGTGTGGCTGACCCCTTATGTGCCGGTATATCATATGCACCCGTAGTCGTTTCAATGTGCAACCACGCACTCTTCTGCCTGTGTTTGAACAGCAATTACTAGGATCTTTGGCGTACATTAGGTTGAAACCGGAGAGTGTGGGTGGACAACATTAGGAGGGTGATAATTTCGTTTCGCGGCACGACGTTTGGTTTATTTGATTCCTCTCGGAATGACGCATTTGTCTGATTTACGTCACAGTATGCACGTATGGATACATGTATGCAAATGTATGTGGAAGGAGCACGCGCGAATTACTTCGTCGTGATAATTCTGCTAGGAGTTCTCGTGAAAATTGTGCACGCGGAATTCTGTTGGAATTACGATGGCCGAGATGGAAAGGAATTTAGTTTTTTTTTCATATTTATGGAACAAGGAGAATCAGATGTGAGAGAATAGGGAGATTTACAGGGGAAGATTGATATGTAGTTCTATTTGGGAATGATGGAAAATAATTGTT
Source organism: Cerceris rybyensis (assembly GCA_910591515.1). Lineage (NCBI taxonomy): Eukaryota > Metazoa > Arthropoda > Insecta > Hymenoptera > Crabronidae > Cerceris > Cerceris rybyensis. Next base: position 11,513,556 of record OU342797.1, on the reverse strand, counting down.
TTGTTTAACTTTTTTATGATTATGACAGTCATCTGCCAATGGGTCATCAATTAGTAAAATTTAATGTTTACTTATCTGACGCCTTGGCAATTCATGTGACACTACAGTCGACCCTCGACTTTCACACATAATTTGTTTCTGAAAATGTGTGCGAATGTTGAATGTTCGAAAGTAGGGGGTAGAGGAAAAATATTAAAAAATTGTATGTTAATGAGGTTTCTTTGTGAATTTGAGATTCTCTAACTTTTAGCAGTGATTACTAGAAACAATATTAAAATATTAGCAAACTTCTAATAGGCAATGTGTGAACAAGCGCGAGCTACAGCACTCCTTGGCAATGACTGCATGAAAATAAACATTTTGTGAGATAACGACAAAAATCTTGACAAAATTGAATTCTTAAAAACGCGCGAAATAGAGGTTTGCACGAAAGTAGAATGTGCGAGGATCAAGGGCCGCCTGTATAACAAGATTTATTTTGCTGACACAATTAAAAATTGAACGATTTGGCAAAGTTCAGGACATTCTAAAAAGCAAAAATTTAAGTACGTACCTAAAGAAGGAAGTGCAAATAACATAGATCACTATCATAATTACCAATGTAAACTTAGAATATCATTATTAATTTACACTCCGACGAAACGAAGTAAACGTCATAATAATATCCTAAAAATATCTCAAACAATGTAAAACCACTCTGTTACAAATTTAGCACCAAGAAAACACCCGGCAATCAAAGAAACAGGTTTCACCCGATAAAAAAGTCTCGTCGTGTGATCGAGCGCGGTAAAAGTATTATAAAGATCATTGTAATGAGAAGGGAAGGGGAAGTGATAGAAAAAAACAACCTTCTCTCTCAAATATTAGTTGCTGAAAGAGAAAGGGATCTTCAGAGAAGATTCTACGGTAAATATCGCCAATATGTTGTGCCTTCTCAACACATCTAAGATTACGTGACGATGAAACCAGAATGGGGGAAACCAGAGGATAGTTGAACTCCGCGAGAACGTTCGCCACGGTGCACCGACCGTGGCCAAGGAAAAGGAACAAATTGTGATTACAATGTTGCGCGGCAAGGTACAGTCCGATGCATAAATGATCGACAATCGATATCAAATTACTGGTTGACCCGGTTTTCCAATACGAGCGAGAGATTCAAGGCGGATTTCTCTCGTAGGCAGCACTGAGATCGGCCGTTGCAAGTCTGATTGAATTAGTTCAAGAGTAATGCAACACGATCTTGTATCGGTGAAGAATAATTACACTAATAATATGGTTCAGATACGCATCTTACACGATGTAATTTGTAAAGTCTTGTCAATTATAATTTGCTGGTTATAATTTAACGATTCTTAAATCGCTTCCTTTCACGTATGGTTGAAGAGAATAGAAGGAATACTTGCGATAAGTTTCAATGAAAAGATTGTTATTATTATGGATGATCAAACTGTCTTTGTTGGCTTTAAGGCATTTGACAATTTTTGACGGTTTTGGACAATTACAAAATTAGGTAATTGTAAAGATGATGTCCCAACAACCCCTGTCCTACACCATTTTAAGAGAAGTATCGCATCCCTTAAGGGATTTGTCAACCCATGGCTTAGGTATGGGTTCGGAAAGCCCGTACCTGTCCAGCAAGCTGAAAGCAGGCCCCTGGGAAGGTCAAGTTTCAGCCAAAAGTTGTTCCCCAAGCTCAGGTACCCCCGGGTGCGCTGTACCCGTACCTGCCATCAAGCTGGACAGGCCCCTGAGGGTATGACACAGGTACCTAACTAAACTCTTTGAGGCACGGGAATTCAAAAAATAAAATTACCTATATTGCACAGGACTTTTTTTTTCCTTTTTAATCGAATAAAGTTGCTTTATATTTATTCACAAAGTTATATAATAATATCAATTTTCGAGGTGGGACAAAAAATGCCCCACTATGCATCTTCATGCATGAATGAGGTGGGACACTTTTCACCCCACCGTGCCTTAAAGAGTTAAACCAGACTCTTCGGGGACAGGGACCCAAAAAAAATGTACATACATAACAGGATACGTGCCTCCGAAAAGTTTGGTTTAACACTAGATTTATGGAGCCAATTTGGCTCATTCAAAATTTGATTACTACATATATAATACATTGGTTGGTCTATTTTTTAATAAGAAATCTTTCATTTGAATTGATTTGGAACTATTTTCTTTGCAAAAAATTTCTATTTTTTGTATGATTCAAATTGGCTCCCTTCAGAAAAATAGGTATATCAACATCCGTAAATCTAGTGTTAATTTAAGTTACTTATAATAAAAAGATAAATTATTGTTGGTTGAGCATAGTTTTAAATCAGTGGAATTATATTTTTCACACATCCTTGCCTTATAAAATTCCTTTTCGACAAGTTCACCCGTTCTAAGGTCTCTTTACCGGTTGCTATAGAAATACAGTAGGCCCTTGACTTTCGCACATTCTAGTTTCGCACAATTTGCTATATCGCACCGTTTTTATAAATTCCATTTTTACAGCTTTTGTAGCTATTTCAAAGAATGCTTGTTTTCATTCGCCACTGCCAAGGAGTGTTGTAGCTCGCGTTCACTAAATGCCTATTAGAGGTGTTCTAACATTGTACTATTGTTTCTAATATTAGCTACTAGACGTTAGAGAATCTCAAGTTTGCCAAGAAACCTCATTAACATAAAATTTTTCATATTTTTCCTGTATCCCTATACTTTCGAAAATTCAACATTCGCACACATTTTCAGGAGCCAATTACGTGCGAAAGTCAAGGATCGACTGTAGTATATAAGCAGTAGCATCGGACAGACACACAGATTGCCATAGATGTGTATGTATAGATAAAATTCAATGTAGGAGTAGCAAAAGATTTTTAACAATATCTTGTAAACGAAATTTTATGAAGCGAAAGCTCCCTCTATAGGAAAAAGTTGCTTATTATCGTGATTCCCACAATATTTCAAAAAATCATTGCGATCGGTGGGACAAACCATCATCTGTCTAATGACCAAAAATTGTATTACGTTGTTTTTCATTGAAACCCATTGTTACGATTCCCACATCGTTTTCTGAATTGTATATACGTTACTTTGAAAGAGCAGGCTTACTTTCTACTTCTCGGAAAAATAGAAACTAACTTCCTACCATCAAACACGAACGTCTTTAAGGTGATAGAAGATCGTGAAGTTAAAAAAGAAAAAGACAAGGCATAATTAAAAGATTCCTATTTACATCAAGATAACCTTACGTACGTTAAAAAAAGTCAAGTATATATTTAGATATACATCGTGATTCTTCCGTATGAGGATAGAAGGAAGATAAAGAGGATACAATGATTATAAATGTATACGGAACGAGTGTATAATTACTCTGCCGAGCGATGTTTTTTACTATGGCAGAAGCAACTATTAATACAATTACAGTAATCGTTGTTGCAAATCGCGCATCTGGAAAGACGTCCCTCGTGTATTTTCAAGTCCGTTGGATACCATCGTGAATCCAACGGTATGACACGTTCCACACCACATTCGGTCATAGTCGCCGACTTGTTGCGGCGAGGTGAAATTTCACCGCTGGATTCTTACTGGTCGTAACGACCGAGTATCTGACATCCCTCGGATTCTCCTCAGAACCGATGAAAATATAAATTCTATCTAAACTAATAGCAATACTAAACGTACAGGAGCCCGATAACGAGAAACTTTAAAATTGAGGATAATTTTTTTTTTTTGGTTAGGTTTTTTTTTTGCTAGAAATCAAGGAATTTTTATTTTGAAATATTATTCCTTGACATTTTGACGAGAAAATTTGACACATTATTAGCTTATGTCGAAAAATGTGTGAAGTGGCAACATTTTTTTTCTGGGAGAAATTACATTTTCTTTTATTTTGCAATATGGTTACTTAAAATGTTAAATGCAAAAAGATAGATAATTAACTCAGAATGAGAAATATACGTGAAGTGGTAAGGATTTATTCGTTGGGAGAAATTTATATGACTCTTCTCGTAGTTTCAGTTACTTGAAATTGTAATATTAATTGATTGTAATTTGTCAAACAAAGTTGTAAATGTCAGAATTATAGTTAAAAGTGACTTAAAGTAAAAGTGAAAAATTTATTACGATTTTGTAACATAGAGTTAAGGCAGGTATCTAAATTTGTCGTACGTTAAATAGTAAAAAATTAGAAACGGGTATAATATAAGTAACTGTTACTTTAATCAGATAAGATTTCATTTCGCACACGCGAATTTAATCGATTTGTAAGAAAGTTGAGAGATATCGTTAGAAACTTAAAATGCTCTCTCTCTTTTCCCTCACGCTTATAAATAATAAATGAGCTGAGACATTATTTTTCCCAAGCGTGCAAAAGCCGACAAAGTAGACTGTTGAATTTCCACCATCATTTTTTAACTAATTAATTGCAGATTGTCCAAACGCGATCGGATAAATCGAACCTACCGTTCGGCAACGACATACAGTCAAAGGAACACACGGTAGTTTCTCCCCTTTACGTTTCTGATTCGCAAGTTTCCTTTTTCTTTTCTGTTATGGTTTTTCCACGTGATGTGAAACAATTATTCTATTAATCTCAATATTCTTGCTCATATATTCTCGACTATAGTCTCATTCGAAGTGCAACAGGAAGGGTAAAATTAATTTATTACTGTTATTCCGCGGGCTTTATCGTATTACATAAATTGCCTGACCGTGTTACACTTATCTTATCATTCCTTTGTTTTTTCTTCTAGTTTCCTTTTTAACCGTAATTTATCGACCTCTCGATAAGTTGTCGATTAAAACTGACGGACAAATAACTTATTTGTCAGTTTCAAGTAACTTATCGCACTTCCCACGAATTAACAACATTGTAACTGAACGTAATATTTCATTGATACTATGCATTCGTTGGGTGTACACATTTTTCTACAAACAATACTTACATGCTTTCGTTAGTTTCCAACGAAACCTATTCTATGGAAAAACGATTACAAAGAAAACGTTCAAACGACTCGCGGCATAGATTCTCCGCTCTAATTTACCACGAAACTACAACGCAGACATAGAACTATGGTGGTTATGGAGTTAAAGACTTGGCCTTACAACGAGTGTTTTCAAGTGCAAATAACCGTCACCTCTGACAGTTTTCTTTTCAATTATCATTTAGTACTTTGGTCTTATTAATTTGGATGCTACTGAAAGCTGTAGAACTACAGTCCGATAACTGAAAGATGGCTAGGATGGACAGAACCTCTCATTTTTAAACGCCTACTTCCGCCATTTACTTCTTGCATGTCCTCAAACTCAACCTTCTAAACTAAACACTCCACATAGTCGTTTACTTTAGGAGAATCTAGTGAATCTAAAAACGAAATGACGAGAATAAGCGATTGGAAAAGAGAGGCACTGCCGTACCCCAGCCATCTTTCAGTTGTCGGCCTTTAGGAATAATCTACTTAAAATTGTATTGTAAGTTCTAGACGAAATGAGTAGAGCTGCTAATGCTAAAAAATAATTGAGAAAAGTAGAGGAATCAATTCTGTAACTTTCACTATGTAGTAGATGAAATGAATGTCAGTAACAAGCCACGTACGAAATACTAAATTTAAGTTCTTATTACTGCGGATCGATTATTTTATTATTTTTATTCCTATGCAACGAGCTTCCTCTGTAATTTTCAACTTCTGTAATACGAAATTGCACTGGGATAGTGTTGGTCCTTCGACGTCTTCGGGATTCGCGTAAAAAATTACGAATACTTCGCGCGCCCGGCGATTGAGTTCAATCGAAGTCTTTATTAAACGTATACTTATCTCAGGGTTCGTGTACTTACTACGTACTACCGATCAAAACAAGTTTCTGCGAGCTGGAAGACACGATAAAATCGAAAACAATCCGAGTTGAGAAGAGGATGCGTAGGATATCGAGTTTCCTCTGCTCCTGGCCGACACTCCTTTGTCTGCCAGCATCAATTTATTGCAATTTAACGTTCCCTCGCAAATACAAAATAACGTGGATGTCTATTGCTGATTGGAATTTTTGCAACCTTCAATTTTTTTTCAGTCTTGCTACTACTAGCTAAGGATTTATGGGCTTTCTGGGGATGCAAGGATAATTGAAATGTTACTAATTGGAGATAACATTGTGTTCTCCATTGTTATTATAAATAAGTTATCACAATTTAATCCTTTTAGTGCCGGACGACGATATATCGTCGTTAGCAGTAGTCCTAACCCTCGGCATCGAAGGGTTAATATCCAGTTTCCAATACGATATCAGTTATTTTATGACAGATAATTGTAAATACACAGTTTATGCTCTATATTGCGTGTTCTATTTAAACTATCGCCAAATGCTAATTCTTTTAATTCGCAATTACATTTGCCATCAACTCAATCAATTTTTTCGGTCGGCACTAAAAGAGTTAAGATACCTGAATGAAAATAGACAGTAACCCTTTTAATAATTTCTCGAACATTCTTAAATCACAATCATAACTGCGTGTCATAAATTTGCAATTCTACACCAAAGATACTACAAAACATCCCTCTCTTCCACAATTATTCAATAAAATTTCATCCGGCTTTGAAATTGGAATATTAACAAATTTTTCTAATAAATTAAATTTTTAAATATCTTCATTAAAAAGATAAAGTCCTGTTGCCTCTATATCTACTTGTGTCTGTGTAAAGTTGTGACTTTAACTCTCTATGGATCACCTGCACGATAGCACATGAGAAAATGATAAAGATAAAATTCTAAATAATGGATCTATCTTCATCCTGAAATTTTGAACAACAAAATTACAACATTTGACAAAGTGTAAAGTATACTTTGAAGTATAGAAGCATAGATGTGTAACTGCAAAGTTACAAAGGCCCACAGAGGATTAACAATAGATTTACCAAGCCAGTCAAAAAGACTGGTACATAATTTTTCCCAAAAATTCTACGCGTTTATGAGAGAGCCGTGTAATAAATATTCATCGTCCATCGTATAAAACATAAATTACCGAATCTATCATCTTTTCCACGTCTCAATTTTCCTTGCTTTAAGCTACATATTTAACATATTTAAATATAATAAATTTCGCGCTGGTAAATCTAGTGTTAACAAAAAAAAAAACTTTCACTTCGGTGATAATAACGAAAACTAACGAAATACCGGTGGCTTTCGATGCGTTAAATTCAAATCCCTCCTGAAAACATCCTTCTCCATCGGTAATCTATCGCGAAATGCATCCTACCTACGCCGTTGGCCAATAACTTTCTTCGGCGAGTGCAAGTACAACCCTGAATGGAGTATTCAGCTTGAAGGAAGATGAATGATATGAAACAGAAGCGACTGCAACATTGCTACTTTGTACTCGTAGAGACATATGACGTGGAAGTACTCGATGTGACGGCGGGAGGGCGAATTATGTGCCCGAAGAAATGCACGTAGAAGGGAGAGAGTGAGAAGAGGAAACACGCACACCATTGCCATGGCATTGCACGGCCAACCGAGCATTGCTGGCAATCCCATTGGCGTATACCACTTCCATGGCAATCTTCGCGTTTACTCGACGAAAGACCGATCATAACCCGAGCGAATCGATTTAGATCAAATTTTATGGGAGAGTGGAGTAAATCGAGAGACAAGTAACGATATATTTGGTCGGTGCTTGTACAGAGATAAAGAGGGTGAAATTTAACTTTGAAGCAAAGATATCACTTTGTCATTTTTGCCCCTTGTTGTTCTTGCTACGCCGTTGTTCCGAGAGGGAACCTTGGGGTGGTAATGAGAGTTAACACTAAAACTACCGACGTTTTGTCTTCTGACGTTTAGATGCATTGAATAAGTAATTTGAAGATGATTAATTAACTAATTCAAGTTTTATAATACTGAAGTGGAATATTTCTCAATCTAAGTAATCCTTGGACATTCCGACAGGGAACCTTGGGGGTGACAATGAGTTTTAAGACTAAAACAACCGACGTTATATCTATCGGAATTAAGATGTACCGAATAAATACTTTGGAGGTGATTAATTAACTAACTTAAGTTCTATAAGATAGAAGTGAAATATTTACTTTATGGCTTTTCTATCAGTTACAATAATTTTTAAACAAAATGGGGAACCGGTTAGATTGATCGGCTTGGTAGATTTAACGTTAATAATCGATTTATGGATGTAGTGTCATTGTCGTTTGTGAAATTTTAGGTGTTTCGTGAAAAACTAATTTGTCGGTTTGATGTGGAATGAAGTTTTTATATGTTAATATTAGTACGATAAGATACTTAATTAACGAAAGTAGGTGCAGTGAAGATTGAATATCTTAAAAGAGGACAGAACATAAAGATTTACATTTAATTAATATTAAATATATATATATGACGCTCTTAACCAGTAATTTTTAATCATTTTACAATCTTCCAGAGTTCCCTCCAAACAAATAATTCGATGTTCAACGATTCCAAAGGTGTGCACAAGTAACTATTCGTCGCTACGTGCCTCAAGAATAAAATGAGAAAACCAACCCGACGATTTGGTACATCATATGGCAACGATTACCATTTACAACATGTATAAGACAGCGATCTACTAAAGGCACAACCTTCGGAGGCCTTATGCGAGATGATGCTTTCTTACCTTTTTTCATTCACTTCTCGTTTTACATTAAGCATTCTCACCTTCCTCTTCTTGTACGCAAAGGCTTTTCTCCTATCTCCCTTCACCATTTCTTCTCACCGTGGTGTCTTTTTGTACCTCTCGATTCTCCAGGTACGTACGTACCTGGTTTTCCCCTTGTCGTCGTTCCCGCGTGTCCGCCTTATTAAAACTCTTGCGCCGTGGCTGACAAGTTGTCTTGCAGCAATGTCACTAGTTACTTACCCCAAGCAGCGGACAGTTCGGATAAGACGTCTTGAAATATGTCCGATAAGGATCTATCATCTTCAATTGAACGATCGGTGCCCGATGTTTGGATGAAAGAAGTAAGTGTAGGTAGGTTGATGTACAACAAAAAAGGGAAAATAAAGGATTGACGAGAGAAAGGTACCGGCATGCCAGGTTTCGTTGTATGGCGAAATTAGCCATGATTTAACGCGACTCGATCCGCGGCCGATCTTTAAACTTAATTCCTCCCGCACGAACGCAAGGTTGTTCCGGGTAGGAGGGGAAAAAAGAAAAGGAAGAAACGCGAGGCTCTTGCGAGAACAGAGCAATCGAGCAGAGAATGCAGCACGAAAGTCAATGGCGCGAGAGAACACGCGTCAAGAGGGATGAAAAGATAGAATCAACTGGCGACCCACGGAAAAGAGGTACCGGCAGATTTTGTAACTTAAGACGATGGCCGAGCACCCACTGCAAAAAGGTCGAACCGCGAGAGAACCATACGAACGTACATGTATAAAATGCGCTACGGTATTTCCTTCCAGGGCACGAAGCAATTTATGATCGTGCGTGCGTGTTGGTAGTATTTACACGCGCGTAATATCGCGAAATCACTGAGAGTACAGTGTGCTTGATAAATGGCGCACTTTTGGCTCATTCCCGTCGGACGGTCATAATGGTTACACTATGATGTTAATCCGTCTTCCTCGTCTTCAATGGGGATGATTTTACCTAGAATGAACAACTTTTGGTTACATTCTGAAACGCCTACAATATATCACGTAGGAAGAATTTTTGAATAGTTGAAAAATATTTGAGCTAGCGTTTATTAACATTAGAACTACCGGCGTTAAATCTATTATATTTCAATACATTAAATAACCATATTAGAAACTAGAAAATCAAAAGGTGGAAAATATGATGAATTCAGTAATCTATGTTTTATAAGATAAACGTACAATATCTGCTCTATGGCTCTCCTGTAAACTTAAAATCTTTTTAGAAAAAATTAGGGTCGAGTCATTTTGACCACCTTGGTAGTTCTGATGCTAATTACCGCAGCAAAAATATTTGATCTACTAATTTTTATAAAAATTCACATAATCTGTGGAGGAGTTTATCAGTAGATAGACTTTGTCTTTGATAGCTCGTGAATCCTCTTTTTCTAAAGTGCTTATTTAATATATTTAAATATAATTGATTTAACTCTGATAATTCTAGTATTAATTCGGACTACATATTTTCAGCATTATGCTGATTTTCAATATAAAATTTTGGTGCAGTAACATTGCTAAATATTTATGTTTCTCAATAACAACACCCCCTATAGGTCAAATTTTGTGTGTTATCTGAAGATCAGTTTCACAATAGCATAATTAGAAAATGATAAAAATACAATTTTAAATAATGAATTAAACCTGATTTTTAAACATTGAATTGTAAGAAATTTCTTGATTTTCACGAGTTAAATTTTAATATCTGTCAGAGTTAAAAAGTTGACTTTGAAGAATAGAAGTTTAAATGTGTTTTGCGATACCTTAAAGTCACAGGGGCCCATAGAGGATTAAGGTGGAAATTATGAGCAATTATTCATCAAATATTTATTGCATACACTGTACACCGACGACCCGTTTAGCCACAGGTACACCGCATGTATCGTGCGGCTCCACAGCCGTGTCACCTGGGCGGCGGAGCTTCTCGTTTTCAACCGCCTATTCGTACCATTTTGTTTCTTGGAGTCCACTCGCTCAGCCTCTTAAAGGAAGCACCCGACAAAGTCGTAGCATTCAAATATTCTTATTAGTTTGTCTGGAGGAGCGAGACATTGTATTACATTGTTGTCTCGTCGCGCGCTTCGTTTCATCAAGGAGAATCTCCCCATGTGGTGGGGGTAATTCTGCCGGAGTTTATTCTGTTTTCACTATAGAGATGTTAGAAATCTGGTGCCTACGCCGATGTCCTCACTGTCGCCACCCAAATCGCGTTGTCTCCCTTGCTTCGATCTGCAGCGTTCTCTCTTTTCGTCTTTTAGTTCGATTTGTATGTGTAGCTCTTTTAACGAATCGCGAGGTAGAACGTCAAGTGCCTTCGTGTACATGTGACAAGAGGCATGACGCTTGACGCCTGGCGAATCAGGCTCTGCCAAAACAGGCTTACCTCCTAGGTGACACGGCCGTGGAGCCGCACGTTACTGTTGGTTAGATCGGTGAATGAATATATCATACGGACGGATTATATTCGATAATACCGTTTGACAGGAATGAAAAAGCTTCGACGTCGATCATATTCTTGATACACTTATAAATTTTCCACAAGTAAGAAAATTAGACAATCTAAATCTAATGATATTTTACAGAAAGTGCAGATTTTAGAAATCGTGTTCAATATATGGGTCAGTAAGCAAGCATTAAAATTTCTATTGTTAATACGCTGGTGTACTGTGTGTCTGAATTGGTGGAAAGGAATGTTTATTAAATTATCGCAGCACAAAGTAAGTCTTGAGCATTCCATGCTAATAGTAATAACCTGTGTGTATATAATTATGCGCAGATTTCCAGCGTAACGGTGTACGAGCATTGCCGTGTAATTGGTGAAATGTGTTTCAAAAATCTTCGTTCCTTTTGTTCAGAAAAGATAAGAACTTTGCACTTTAACAGAACGTTACGATCTGCTATTTTTGTATAAGAGAAGTCGGTAATTCGAACCAGAACTGTAACGATAGTAATTTCAATCGAATAAATCACCATACAATTATTTATCGTTGAAAGTTGTTTAATATAAAACATACTTGCATTGATTACTAGCTTTTACTTTACCGTCATATTTCTATACGTTTTAGCGAGTAACTCTCAGTTGACAAATAAATTTAAATTACAAAATTTTTACCTGCTAAATAAATTTTCATCGATTCCTTTTGTCCCTGCTCGAAACTAATTCGAGGTTCCAGATTCTCTATCCCATATATTTTTTACAATGTATAATACGTGAACATATAATTCTTCAAATAAAATATAATGAAATTAATACATCTAAAGTAAACATGGATTTATTAGACCCTCTATGGCTTCATGTAACTTTGAAGTAACGCAAGATGCTGCTTTTATTCTTCAAAGTAAAATTTGTAACTTTGCCAAATATTATAATTTAGCTCGTAAAAATCATGAGACTGTTTACAATTCAATATTTGAAATTCACGCGTAATCCGTTATTTACAATGGTGTTTTCATCTTTTTCTAATTGTGCTATCGTCAAACTGATCTTTGAATGACAGAAAGTTCGGTCTATAGAGGGTTAGCTAACAACTTACAAATAGTAAGAACAGATCGAGAAACGATACGTGTTTGAGAAAGGTACATTCAACCAGTTTCAATTTGACATCATCATCGATACGTCTATCGATATGATTACTTTATCGACAGTTTAGACTGCAATTTTCATTCGATAATTTATTACCCTTGTCAGGATAAAATTATAGAAAATTCACATCCTACCTCGCAAAATCATTGACTTATATTTCTAGAGTTGCATGATGGATATTAAAAAAATTTTGACGGTGTAAAATGAAGTACAGAATTTGCACTCGACACCCATAGCTATTTTTAACACTACTGAACATATCACTGCTATTTATATTTATGAATTTCTGCCATACTGTCGACAATACGTCGCTGAGAATAATCTTAAAAAATATGAAAATTGATCACCAGATTTAGCAGTTGAAATTTGCGCTGTTTGTGTTGAAAGGTATCGTTTCGATATAGCAAGAAGGAAATACATGTATATCCATATATTCGACAGAAATGGCAAGGTTTAAATCGACTTGTACCAACAAGTAAAGTGCACCAGGCTATCTTAACTCGCGCATAATGTAACGTCGCAAAAGTAATGTTAATTAACATTTCTACTGTAGCGACAATAATCGTGCTTCTGCTTTAAAATCGCGAAACGCTATCGTCGTCGTTTATGTTTTATTTATCGTAAAGTATTAATTTCGAACTTGTTATGTAAAGTTCTTGTAGATTGCGTGGAATCCGAAATGACGGCTCCGACACGATTCTTGCGATGTTACTTTGTTAAATGAGGAGCGCCAATTCTCTCGGGCAACTGGTGGGACATTAGTGGCGATAATTAGCGATTGTGATGATAGAGCGTTTGTGTTATTTATCGAGCTTACATCGAGGTCGTAGTAATTATAAATATTGAGTAGGATCCAATGTAACTCCTTGTGGCAGCGGTCAAGATATACGCTGGTAATTAATTAGAATAATTGTCTTGTTGAACAAGCAACGTTTTAGCGAGTAATATTGTTTATTTAAATCGTTAAAAGTCATTTTTGAAACTCTCATTGTTGTTTATCAATGTTCTGTGAAAAAGGGGTGTCGATGAAATTTGTAAGCGGATAAAATTCGTGAATTACTGCATTTCTGATGTTGGAGTATTTCTTTGTGGTTTTAATTTCTAAAAATTGTTGATTTAGAGAGAAAATAAGAATGAAACTAGCATGACTGAAATCAGACCTATCCTAGGAATAAAAATCCTCCATCTATCATTTTCAGTCAAGTTTCATCTCTTTTCTCTACGTTTTGACTTTCATTGTACAAACAAATTAGATCTGGAAACTATACTCTTACTAAAAATTTTCACCTCGTCTTAACTACAAAAATCACCAAATTAAATTTTCTTTCACCCCCTTACTTCACACTTGAACTTCCAACATATACACTATTTATAATTAGATCTAGAAGCTATATTTTCATCACACATTTGCACCTTGCCTTAATTATTCAAACCATCAAATTAATTTCTATTTCATCCCTTCACACTACACTTCGACCTCCAACATATAAACTACTTAGACCTAGAAATTATATTTTCATCAGAAATTTCGATTTCTAACATATAAACTACTTAAACCTAGAAATTATATTTTCATCAGAAATTTCCATCTGGTCTTCCAATCTCCACAATATTCACTTGAAACAAGAGAGCTCCACTTACATGCACCAACAAATTCATTACACCCCAACGACAAATTTATCCCCGATTGAATTTCTTAATCAATCAATGCCATCAGCGTCTACAATTTGCATCGCGGCCGAGGGCTGACCGAAAGGTAACCATCAACCCGATTCCTGACACGCAATAATTTTACGACGTAATTCCACGGGCTCGAAAATAGTTTATCGTGCTTATAATGTTGCACTTTACCGTACTTTGTGACGGACCAAGCACGTTACATTTTGCGCACGTGTGGTATATAAGGTATGGTGCGACGAGATCAGATACGATCCGATCGCCGGTCCGCTATTTCTGCCGGTACAGTCCTTGGGAAAAGGTTATCGGCAACTCGTTTTATAAACCATTTCTGTTGCCCAATTCCTGCACGTGACGAACGAAAAGTAATACCTTTTAACACGGCTAGCAGCAAGTCTAATTGGTTATGCATCAAATAGCAATTAGACATTTTTCTCTCGATCCTTTCAGGAAACTCGTAATCGTGAATTTTGTTTTCGTAAGGGAGAAAAGAAATGTTGGACTTTTCGACGAATTCATCGATAACTAATATACATGAATAAGCTAACGTGTTATGTAAAATTGTCGTTGAATTTTCAACAAGTAGACATGTACTAATCGTTTGAACGGTGTAAATTAGGTTTCTCATAAATTTACTTGTTAAATGACATTGGTTACGATTGCGTGATATTAGAAAAATTCTTTGAAGGATGGTATAATTAAATATTGAAATTAGTTGGGTGAAATTCAACTGGAAAAGTTGCTTGACAGTCGGTTTTGTTCAATATATAAAATCATCACATTGTAAAATTGTAATTATACTTGATAGAGTATCAAGTACCATAGAAAACTGTGGAGGTAATTGGAAATTTTAATAATTAAGATAAAAGCATGATAGCATTTTTCAACATAAATATCTACCTATTTGCTATGAATTTCTACCAAGGAAATTCCACAACAATCACCGTCATCCACTGTTAAAATGATAAGGAACGAAAAAATATGGGAATCCTTTCCGAAAAAAAATGCATTTCAGATGGAGGAACTTCTCGTTCGTCTCACTATGAGAGGAAAAACCAAACGAAACTCCAGAGACGGAGAAAGTAAATTCGCGAATACACGACACAAAGTAAAATCTAACGTGTACGGAGAATGTTACATTTAATGCGACAAACACGAGTTAGAGGATTCGGTGAAGCGCATACCGAGGTAAATTGTGCTATCCCCTTAGACGAGGGACGTGTGTTGTAGGTTCCCTGAAGTATAATTTTACACACTCACGTATGGCTTGAAAAAGTTGACGCTGTGAAGAATGTACGTACATAATTGAAGATGATCCAACTAGTCTGGCAGCGTTGCACTTCGCTTCCCCTTTATAAAGTCGGTGGCAAAGACGATGGTAGTGGCGATGCCAAAAATAATACAAAGACACAAATGAATATAATTGATACAATTGAATACAGAAAGTCGGTGATACGGTGCCAGATCCTGCTGCCAGACACTGGTTACTTTAAGACTAACAATAAGCTCACACAGTGTAGAGAATCATGTGGACGTCGTGTGGCGGTAATAGGAAAAGGTAGGTCATTTCTTTAGGTCTTTTACTATTTTAATTGTAATCATTTCTCCTAAAACCTGCTGCTTTTTGTGATTTCAGTGGGACATTTTTATATTAACAGATTGAACAATGCATTTCGTTGGTTTCTCCATTTTTACTGAAGTGAAACTTATTTTATAAGAATCAGATCTTTGCAAGGCAGAAACCTTAACAGTAAAGCTACCGACTTTATATCTATTACAATTTATTTAATAAATATCTTGAAAGAAGAGAAGCCAAGAAAGGAAAAGGATTGTTTATTAATTAATTTAGGTTTTATAAGATAGAAGTGAAATATTTACTTCACGGCTTTCTGGCAGTATTTTCGAAAAAATTGAAAACCGGTCATTGTGACCGGCTTAGTAGGTTTAATGTTAAAGACGCAAATAGATAGACAGTAGGACCTTATCTTCTTAATGTCAATCCTTAACATTCAAGCTACAGACTTTATATATATAGTAAAATTTAAATATACTTAATAACTACTCTAGAAAAATAAAAATGAAAAGGCGAAGAAGACGATTAAGTAACTAATTTAATTTTTATAAGATAGAAATGGAATATTTCCTTCAAAGTTATTTTATTAATTTTGATAATTTTTAGAAAAAACTTCGTACTGGTCTTTTGACGGGCTTGTTAGGTTTAATATTAAATATAGAATGCACTAGAAAATTCATGAATATTACACTTTAGAAGTCACATGAAACGTCATTGAATTTAATGGCGTCGGTCATCGGTGAACTCTATGCTGTTTAAAATGTTAAATATTGAAAGAAAATAACGTACTTTTTTCCAAACGAACCAATACATTTTCTACGAGAGGGTCAGACATTGAATCACGTCTAAATTAGTTTCAAGTTACAATCAACGAACCATTTAGAGCTTCTGAATTTTTAATCAGATCCAAAAAAAACTGTGCCAAATATTGCAAAAGAGTGAACCGATCCCCCACTGTTAACACTTTACTGACCGGTAGCCTATTAATAGGCTTTTTGAACCCAACGCTTTTGGACTTTTAATTGACTAATCGATTCTCATGGCAATTAATAAATTATTGTTTATCATTGTGGTTTACTGCGCTGAGGGCTCAGTGACGAGAATTTCTAATTTTCGATGTGATATCGGTATGAAGAAACTTTCTGCAGCCAAGTGACCGGTCAGAAGTGAGTACGATATTAAAAATTACCGGTCGGTAAACTGTTAATTATTCTCAGCCTATTTCAGAAACCTATCTCTTCCTTGGTCCACCTCGTAGGAACTTCGATAGCATCAAAACTTCCGAATTCGAGCTCGATCCACCGTAGTAATTTACTTCGTTTACATTGAGGATAAAGCCGGTAAAATGTTTTCATATGCTGTCGCGTAAAGTTCGCAACAATGCCGTTACCAAGGTGCACACACTGTGCACGTTGTTACACAAGTTAACTCAGCGAGTATAGGCCGTTTCGTGCAGAAATGATAATAAAAAAAAGGAAGATAAAAAAAAGAAGCATAAAGTGGAAAAAGGAGAAGGCAAAGACGTTGATGCATGCATGTAAATATACATTCTCAAGATATGGACGCGACTTAATATATACGACAGGAAGGTTGCTCCGAAACGAACGTACGTCGCCCTGAGAGTCGAAACCTGTTCCATTCTGAGAGTGCAGCTACACTGAATATGGGAACAGAAGCGTCATTTTGTAACTTTGCTTCTATCCTCTATTGACATTTATACACCGTATTTATACCCTGATTCATATAAATTGTATGGAAAATACAAGGCAACCCACGCATGTCCCTCTCATTGGATATTCACCGACCACGTTGACGATCGTACTTTTCGACGTTTTATTTATTCACGGCTACATCGCGAAGAACGTAACTTGACGAGACGTCTCGCAGTGGGAGATTCCTGTGGAGTGTTGGAAATTAAGGACAAAATTGTTTGGCTTTGCTATTTCATCAGTACCGTTGCATTTGTAGGGGTGGATAATTTCGATCTTACGAGACGCACCAAGACTTTATTCTACAACTGATAATTTTGGCATTCGTACAAGTATATTATATTAAAACGTATAGATTATACGTTTTCTGAATTTTACGGTACCACGGGGTGTTTACTTTAACGAGTGTCATGGTGATAATTAATTTTAATTGGTTTTCAAGCAGAATTATCTTCTGTGTCATGATCTTTGTTTAACACTAGATTTGCGGAGGCGGAACGGTTGCTACTTGTTTTGTAAACATTTTTCAAATTTGCAGTGAAGCTGTATAGTAGATATTTCACGTTATTTTATAATACAATATATTATTACAAAATTTCATTTTATAATACAATAAGTACTTGACGTATTATTATCTTTGCCACTTGACTCCTGTTTTTCCACAATTCTTATTTAACACTAGAACGACTTATTACATTTAAATCTATTCAATAAGAACTTTGGAAGAAGAGGAATCAAAGGGTGGAAAATATTATCGGTTTGGTAATCTGTGTTTTATAAGGTCAACTTAAAATTTCTAATCTAGGACTCTCCTGTAAACTTAGAGAATTTTTGGAAAAAAATGCGAACAAGTCGTTTTGACTTGCTTGGTCGTTCTAGTGTTAATATATAGTAGTGTAACAGATTTCACGCCTGTAAATCTAGTGTTAAAGTCGCGAAGTAGAAGGATTGTTTTCACATCAAAATAATGAAATACATTTTGATTACACTTTGAACGAAATTCTCTGGTCAATGTACTAAAATTTCAGCATGCATATTTTAACAGGGAGATACTTAATACCCGGGGCGTTTCCTTTCATGGTGATGTTCGAAGCTCATATGCATACCAACGGGGACGGCTGATACTTCGAAAACAGTTTCACTTTAATCAGCAGTCTTTTAACTTCCCAACTTCGAGACCGCAGTTAAGGGACGATTCTGGTGCACGCACTCGTGCCTCCTAAAAGACAAGCCAGGGAGGATTTCACGAATGCATTCAAATACCAATCACATACACTCGTGCACAAAGCGCACGAGGAAGATTGGCAAGAGTACATTTGAAGCTAGTACGAATAAAAAAAATTATCTATTATTCAACTGCTACGGTTAGCGTTTATTCGCTGTCAGCAAGTAACCGGTTTCTTCATGGTGTTTAACAGTCTCGGCAACTGTTTTTTTCCTCTGTGGTGCTCCTATTATTTAACACTAAAACGACCAAACCAGTCAAAATGACTGGTACACACTTTTTTCCAAAAATTGTCCAAGTTTATATAAGAGTCATAGAATAAATATTCTACGCCTATATTAATAAATATAAATCACCCAATCGTTCAAGTTTTCTGTCGCTTGATTCCCTCTTTTTCAAAGTACTTACTTCATATATTGAAATATGATAGATTTAACACCGGTAGTTCTAGTGTTAAACTTAGAACTACATTGAATACATAGAAAATATATTTTGATAAAAGAATCAGGTAAAAGATTTCTAAGAAATAAATTGGCCCCTCACATACTGGGAGCGAAGGACTTGTTGACTTGTGGCAAGTGGATTGGTCTGATTCGCCAGACGGGTGTGAACGTTCCTCGTTTACACATCTTTTTCGATTCTAACGTGTTACTGAACGAGAAAAAAACGTAAATTTACTATGTCGTCATATAAAGGGCGAAAGCAGTGTTTTAGTTGCAACAACATGATGAAGATAGACCGTGCGAGCGACTCTGTCTCCTTGCCCTGTTTATTACCTCAAGTCATGAAGTACTTTGCGCTCAATATGTCACTTCGTTTAAAGATGACAATGAATATGTTAAATTCATTTTTGATCATTGACTGACATGGTAAATTTAATATACCCACTAAATATACCCCATATGGTTATTTATTTAATTAATCAATTAATAAACTATCACAAATTAATTTAACACATTCATTGTCACCTTCAAAAAGAGTAGCATATTGAGCTCCGAAGACTTGATGGCATCTGATATTACACAGGATAAAGAGACAGAAGAGCTCTAGCTTTGATTTATCTTTGATTTGCATGGTTATGTATTTAATTAATTAATTAAAGCTAAATCACAGAACATCAACAATCATTTTGGTCGAAATACTCGACCGCATGGACGGTACTCCAAAGGGACATCATTTAAAGAGTCCACTATACATATGACGTTCTTCCCGAAACTCGTCCTCGAGCATCGTGCATGCACATGCACGGGTGCACAGGAGCTCGACACGCAGCCCATGTAAAAGCACACGATGCAAAGAAATACGTATATGTACATACACCCGGGGAATTGCGTGCCAGTCAATTACGGGCAACTAAATACAGAACGTGGTACGAGGGAGCTGGTAAACGAGAGACGAAGAGGTACCAAGTAACTCCATTTGAAGAGCGGTGAGAGTGGAAGATGAAGAGAGAGAAGAAACCGTGAAGGAGAAGGGTTGCACTGAAAAGAGTAAGGTGAAAAAGCGGAAGGGAGTAAGAAACGGGAGAACTGTGAAAAAAGGAAGTAAATTGAGAGAAAGAGGAAAGGCGAGAGAGGATGAATTTTTACAAAGGATCAAAATAAGGGTGAGAATGAAAGAAGGAAGGAGAGAGATGGTGGAAGTGGTAATAAACGAGCGAGACAGAAAGAGAAAACGAGAATAGGGACGAGGTGAGAGAAGGAAAGGTGGAAGGAGAAGATAGTACCTGGACTATGATGTCGTGTTGTTTTTTTTTTAAATCGCTAAGAGGTTTATAAGCAACGAAATGCGAAAGTAATACGTCATATGCACGCGAGAAGCTCAATAAATTTACGTGAACCGGGCGCATGACTCTCTTTGGAGGTGACTCCAGCAAGAAGTTCAGTAGATGATATTTTCAAAGTGGCCTGTTTATTATGATGGTACTTTTAACAGATGTACACTATTTCTGATATAAAACTATCGTTTTCTTGCATCTTTCTTAGGTGCAACATTTTATTTTGGTTACGATAATCATATGGGGCTTTCAGATTTTGGGATAACACTAAAGGTCGACGTGGAAATACTGAATTTTCTGTCAAGAATCTCGGTAGGATAGGAAAATCATTGGAAGGGACGACAATGTCAAATTATTAATAACTAACTAATTACTTAATAATAAAGAACTGACAGCGGCGGACGATGGTTCTACTAATGAAGATTGAATGCTATAAAAATGCTGCAAAGTATCCATACCTGAGTCGAAATATTGAACCTCCTTTGAACCTTTTACTATCCAACATTTAGGAATTAAAAGTACAAAAATAGGCCTAAATTCAATGTAAAATAAGATCCTATTTAGCGCCTAAAAGTGACACAAATTTCCCTTTATGTCATCTTAAGGCGCAAAATAGGAGGTCAATTACAACCACCGTTGAGGATTTACATCCTATCCAGTCCCGAGTCAAAATATTGAACCTCATCTGAACCTTTTACTACCCAACATTTAGGAACTAAAAGTATAAAAATCGGAGTATCATTTTACTGAGAAGGAATTACAGGTTTAAATTAGGAGTTTTAGTATTGAAAAGTATCATATTAGGTTCATATAGGTGTAAATACAATGAAAATAGGTTCCATATTTCGACTTGGGTATAGCAAATTTTTGTTTAGCATTTTTTTGCTGGCTCACAAAACCAAGCGATTTTTTCTACAATATATGAAATTCGTAATGTAACGTCGAGTGGAACCAATAGATCTAAATCTGCGTTATCACTTTACATAATATACTTTGAAAAAAAGAGAAGAGCAACTGCCTTGCCCAAAGAAGAATGGTGTTTGTAGGTAACTACATAGTGAATCACAAGTTGCTTCTAATTGCAAGTACCAGCATATAAATTCTGATCGTTGGAAAGCATTGGAGACATAATAGCATTTAGATTAGTAATTAACAGTTTTATCGCTCACGCCACATTATGCAAATCGTAGTTACATGCAACAGAAAAGCGGACTCGTGTACGATTCTGCAGTACACTTTCCAACGGTCAGCTTAGAAATGAAGAAATATATGCACAATTTGTCACGGCTTTATATGAGCAGCCACGCAAAAATTGCAACTTTCGATGTATGTCAGATAAACATATTTTGTGTCAAAAGAAATAATGTATTTCTTTTCTATTATCTTTCCATTAATACTTTGCATTTGTATTTTATTACCACTTTGACTGCCATGGTGATTAGCGCTATCAAATTCAATGAAATTTCATGTAACTTTTAAATTGCAATATTTATGAATTCTCGGACATACTAAATATTTGGATGTCGACGTTAAAAAGATAAAAATCTACACAATATCAATCTACATGTTTTGTAAAGATGTGAATTCAATAGAAAAAGTTTCACTTCAGTAGAAATGGTGAAACTAGCGAACTATCGGTGGCATTTAACACTTTAAACGCCACTGATATTTCTCTTGTTTTACTTTTTCTGCTGAAGTGATACTTTTCCTATTCAAATTCTATCTTCGTAAATTAGAAGCATTAAGGATACAAATAGATATATATTCAGCAGAATTTTATTTTTTCCATGCCAATATTTAAAGCTGGATTCAGAACTAAAAGTTTCTTTTTTCATTAGAAATGAAAAAAATTGCGTAAGAATTAATGCAGGGGCTAACTTCACAGAGGTCATTCCATTCACTTTTTAGACATTAAAAAACATCTTTCTCTATAACTATGAAGTAAAAAATTATGAAAAAATTCAATAATATTCCAAAAGCATAAAATAATACATTGCTAATTTTTTATTAGAATCCATCGACTCGTTTTTTCATTAGAAAAATAAAAAAAGATTTTACGGACTCAGCAACAATTTTTTTCCATAAGGCCCATGTTAAATATGTTATTTTTAAACACGATTTATTCAAAAACCGCGTGGACGAACTCGTTGAGATTCCGGTTATAATTATAAAATATCATGAAGAATATATTTTCAAAATTTTAAGGAAATTTATCGAAAAATGATAAGTGCCTAGAACTACCTTAAATACTGAAGATCTTAGAAAATTCATAATAATTATAATTGAAAAGACATAAAATTTCATTGAATTCAATAGCGCCGGTCACCAGTGACCCCCATGACAGTCAACGTGTTAAAATAAAATTAATAAAATCTTAATAAAAATTATATATACCTCAGAAACACGTTGATTTGTTGCTCTGGTGGCTGCGAGTAGATATATTTATTGCAACGGCAGAAGTAGTTTCGGTGACTGAGTGCAGACAAATGATAACTGAGGGCTGATACTACTGTGCAGATGGAGTACCATGTAGCCCAGAAGAAGAGACGTATTTGATGATACAGGATCTCGTATTCGAAAAATTATACACGCACTAATGTGTGAAAATAGTTCAACCCGTTCACGAAGCACTGATTACTCCTCGGCGGTCACGGGGGAACTGATAGCGAGGCGAGGTGAGCATCGAAACGACTTGTTATTGTTACAGGTCAGACACCTGTAAGGTGCGGCTGCCGAGGACCGTCGAGTATATTTTGACAACACGGGTCGCTCGTCGTAATCCGTGCTCAGCGAAGTGGAAATAATTTCTACCGTTACTCGTTGAAATTTGAGAATTGAGAATCTAACTGAATAATATTTACAGCTATAACCAAATTTTACGCATACAATACTTTGTTTAATGTTCTTGTCAAAAAGTAATTCATATATTCGAAATGTATTTGTAAAGTAAGCTACATATAATAATTTATAAGGTTTACAACTTTATAAATCACTTTAGAATAAATGTAATAATTAGACTTCTGATTTTTTGCATTTATGACAAAATGAATAAGGCTAAAATGTACAAAAAGAACATAAGATAAAAAAATGTATCTAAAATATCCAAAGTATGGTATTCGTTGTAATATTTATCGAGTACAACAAATCCCTAAATAGGTTCTCTTGTCTTAGCTGCATTTGTTAAACTTGAAATTTGCATAAACATCCGGAGTCTAGTAATAATAAATGTTTATTTTAACTTGTATAGCAAGCTATAATATTAGTTACTATATTGCTATAATACCAGAAAGATTTTAATTTCTCAGCTGAAAACAAAATATGTATTGGAACTTTTAACCATGGTTTTCTTGACAATAATATCTGCTCTATTGCTTCCTCTCATTAGAATTTTTTCTGATCGTCTAATTTTTAAAATAAACAGGGCATTCATAAAGATTTCGACATTTTTAGAGCTGTTTTCGCTTCGAGCGTTGTATAAAAATGTATAAATGTTTATATGCAGAAAAGAATGTAATAACTGTTATAGCTAAACTACTAAATATTCTAAAACTTGAATTTTTTTTTTCAAAGCTGATTTTTTCAAGAATGCAGTCTGAAAATAAAGAGGCTTCAAATTGGTCACCGCTATAAAGCATGTAAGAATCAATATAAACATTCTTGGAAAAAGAAATCAATTTTGTAGGCCAGTGTAACTGGAATTAGCTTCTACTTCCTCTCGACCTAACACACGCCGTCAAACTTATCAAATCGTTGGTATAATTTTATCTGTTTTTTTTTAAATTCAACTAGCAGGATGATTGGTGTATATTTATTATTCTTCTCTTTTCCATCCTCGGGAATCCTTCGGTTTATCGTCGGAGCTGTAACTTTTTAACGTTTACTCTGCAACTTCTCCATCTCATTGGAGTCGATACTCTGCAATCTTTTCCTTCCTTTCCCCTCGCCTCTTCCGGGTAACGACATACGAATAATAATTTGAAATCAGATCACGAACCTATACGATTTTAACCTTCGAAGTGCGCACATTGGAGAGGCTTGCATCTCTTCATGGCTTAAAACAAGCATACGCCGAAGTAGAAGATCAATTTAATGTATAATTTAAATGCGATAACTATCGATGATACAAGCAGTTTTCTGCTTGTACAAATGAATAGCGAAAATATGCATTTGTCACGTAGAAAATAAATATGCAAAGTGCTATGTAATTACAAATCTCAGATTTGATCGGGTTTGAACATTTCTAAGTGGTATAATTCTGATTGCAATTAATTATTATTTCTCATTGACGATACCAGTAACTTTGAAATATTTTAAGACACTCTGGTTAAATTTACAATATAAAGACTAAAACCAAAAATAGAAATTAGTTAAAAAAAATTCTCTTAATTCTCGTTCACAGAAATAAGTTGATTTGTTCAGCTGTATAATTAGATGGGATAAAATACCACAAAAATTTTCAAAACTTGCGAAAATCTTTCGACAATATCATCAAGTGTAAAATTTTCTTCCATCAGGACTTAACAAACTACCGATGACTTAGTCCTTTCGTCTCGATATATCACGTATTAACCTCGTTACAGGAGAGGGATACCTGTATTAATTGCAATTGAGAAAACCAATTGCAAGGCACCCAACAAAAACGCAATCTTTTTACCTTCTTTTCTCCATGGCTTTGTATTTGGCAAACGAGAAGGGATAATGAAACGGCCGAGCGACGGAGTAATTTGATTCCTCGTGTCTCTATATTTTTATATTTAAGTCTGAATACCCCCCTCCCCCAATCACGTGTCAAAATTTTCTTTTTTGTCGGACCGCCCCGTCGTTCTTGCCTTGCGGAATGCGCTGCGCCATCATTACAGGCATAGCGAACTTTGCGTCGGCTCCAACGGATCTCTTTTCACACTTTAGCTAGGCAAATCATAATTTCACGTTGGAGAGACCGGATAACTTGAGACTTATTGTGTACGCGGAAAAATTTTAAATCGGTGAGAATCCACGAAATGCTTGCTAAATCCATCGTTTTTGCAATATTTAACACACAACTATTAGAAATTATATTGCTGCGGTGCTTCATAATAAAACAACTTAACCAGTTAATTGTGGTGACTTCTTTCGAAAATGAACACCTACCTGAGTCACCAAAATCGAAAGATGAACATAAATCTATTTCAAATTATTTATACTTTTTAGTTATTCGTTTTATTTCGCCATGGCCTCAAAATATTCCAAACATCTTGAAATTTACGAATATATTTTAGTTTTTGTCAAAATTACAATTTAAATAACCACTGGCCGCTAACTTTCACGCATGACGAGTATACTCGTTGATACACAGAATTCTGCCGTTTCTCCATGACGAGTATGCTCGTCGATCACAACTAAGTGGTTAAAAAATTATAGAAATAACGATTCTATTTGAATAGATACAATCTTACAGCTCTTCTTGACATGTCAATAACAATATTTGCAACTCGTTGCTATCGCTCTAGTAATCGAGACCATACACAGGGTATCCTAGGATTTAACCGACAAACTGCGGCTGCTTAATCTACCGGTGGTAATAAGAAAAAAATCTTATATGCAGTTTACATATAAATGCTT
Source organism: Cerceris rybyensis (assembly GCA_910591515.1). NCBI lineage: Eukaryota > Metazoa > Arthropoda > Insecta > Hymenoptera > Crabronidae > Cerceris > Cerceris rybyensis. The sequence goes on along the minus strand of OU342797.1, from coordinate 11,487,765 downwards.
TATTAGAAAGTTATAAGCAAATTATGAAACATGAAGTAGATAAGAACTGTTTTGAAACTTGAAACATTAGGTTTTGCAGTGCAGAAGTGACTTCGCCTGAAGATTTAATACAACAAATCAATATCTCAGTTACTGATGTGCACCAGATTATCAGGAAATTCGAACTGTAACGAGTTTTGTAGTACATCGATGACACGCTTGTATTAATGTGCATTGAAGACACTTTGAAATGCATTACTGAATCGTTTAAAGCTTAAACACATGGTACGAATACACATATAACATAAACCTGTTCGATTTTTCACATTTTAGAACATATTCTAATGTTTCATTATTTGTTTTTAACTTTCTAATAAAAGATTTAAAATGAACTGCATAAAAGATTCTTTTCTTATTTCCACCTGTAGATTATGCTGCCACAGTCTATTGGTTAAATCCCGGGACACCCTGTATAGCGAAGGCAATTTCATTACTCACAATAATTAGTAACAATGTTATTACGATTATTATCCAGCGTGAAAAAAAGAGAAAAATGGTAATATTCTTGAAATAATTATTAACAATTGCAGAAACATGGATGTAATAGGAAGCACCTGATCGCATAAATTGTAGAGCACACGCGGTCTTTTCATTTAAAAAGTATCACAAGTATTTAATTCGCCATTCGATCCTATCCTGCCACCGTTTATTTTCATGGCTCGGATTGAGTGCAACAAATACTACGATAAGTATCGAGTTCCACGCACGTACACGATATTAAAAAGAATGACGGCGTACGATGCCGCTACGTTTATTTATAACAACTGTCGAGAAAATGTTGGGAAATTGCACGTTTTCTTTAATCGCTATATATGTACAGCGTGCTGGAACAGGTCCTACCAGCTGTATCACGATATTCACGCTTCAAAGGCCGCCTCAGGAATAAATTTCGATCTCGGCAAGTACTTTACACAACATAGTCGCAGCTTTCTTACATTAAAACATAATCGCAAGTTATATCTAAATTGTACCCTTCGTAGTACCAGACAAATATTTTCCCTTGAGGTTCTTCCTTTTTTCTCATCTATGCTCAACTATACTATGTACTAACTGCCAACATTCACCATTTACCGTATATAACCGTTAGTTAATAATCTACAGGATTACTAATTGCAGGAAATTATTATAGTAGTTAAAATGATCAATACAGAAACGTTAGTAACGATCTTTGTACGGGTAACGAACAATAGGAACATCAAGTCCCTCCGTCATGTGTTTCAACGTGCAATCCACTCGGATTTACGATTCACGTCGAGAAAATTCGTCACGAATCCTTCCATGAAAGGATGTCCTTCTTCCTTGACAACGATATCCTTGGAAAGCGTAAAATCCGCTACCACAGACAAACGTTGACGTGGTTCAATCAGTAAATTCACCCGCAAGTGAAGTACCTCGGGATATCGAGGAAGAGCACGTATTTCGCGCTATCGTACAGTGAATCCACTCCAAACAGACGTTTTACGATTATCCTTTCCTCTCGTGAATCGTCTAAACACGACGATTTTCTCTCAACCTTCGCTGATTTCCTTCGATGTGATAGGTCAGTCGTTGAATCATTTGGAATTAGGTTGATACGCATTGTCTAATAAATTGAAATCATATTTCTTCTATTTCTCACTATTCAATTAACCCCTTGTCCTGGAATTACGTCTGGCACTCGTGATGCGGTAAATGCAATATGCAATTATTAAGTTTGCCAAAAACTGTGAATTTGAAAATTTCAGTGGGTCAGGTGATGTTGAAATTAGTTTTACGTTATGAACATTGCATTAAGTTATACCGGTATATCGGAAATCAGTGATAAATTATTATTCCAACAATTAATTTGGAATTATTGGACGTTCAATCACAAAGGAAATAGTAAGGCAAGGGGTTAAATTATATGGTCACACGAGTAAAAATAAAAGACGGAACAAAAAACTGAAATAAGTCTGAAAACAGGATTTTAGACGAATTTTGAACGGAAATAAGACGAAACAAATAATTGCCACTGAAAATTATATGAAAATGTACCGCAGACATGTGCTATTGAGAAAGTTCAAACGGAATTGAGACTGAAACAAGACGCAAGAATTTTTCAATCGAAGCCGAGACTAAAGTCAGACTGAAAATTTGACATTGATTCAGCTCGATCGGAAAGCAGACTGATTTGAGACTCATATATCAGTTTATAGTTCACACTCATATATGTATATAGTTTAGTTTCTGGATATTTTCAGATCGTTTTCAGTTTTTTTTTCACTTACGATTTTCCGACTTTTATTCACTACCTCAGTTTTCTTCAAGATAAGTTTTCGACTGTATATTAATATAGAAAAATTACTCGATTTTTCAGTCTGTTTTCAGTTTTTTATTTTCACCCGGACACACAAAGGATCACTTTGTGAACGTTAATCTTCAGTGAAACTAAAGATCTGAAAAACTGTATTTTTCAGATTTGTATTATACAATCGCGCTCATTTCTCATGAACTTTGAAAATTTTACATTTGTTTAAGTAGGACGAGTGTGTCAGTTTGGTAGGAATGTCACTGCATAGTTTTCTCGAAAACGACAAGTGGCGTGTTTTATGCCACGACCGTCGGGTAATCCGCGTATTTATTTCTCCAGGGTAATGCCAACACAAAAACGTCGCTCCATGAGTCCATAAACCGAGGGGAAAAAAGGAATCTTGTAAAATATGAAAGTTTACATCGGCCGATTATCATTGGCGTTTCGGTTATCTGTAAAGCATAAGATAGGCCGAAAGTAAGATGCGGCTGCTTATGTGAAATCTTGGAAAGAGGGATATTAAATATAAATATCGTATACATATATCAAATGCTTTTTGCACGGTGAATTCCGTTTTACGACTCGCAGGATCGTACACTTCTCGTATACTTTCTTCTGTTGCATTCTTCAATTCTATCGGCAATATCGTTATCTCCAAATAATGCGAATTGCATTATCCAAGCGTATAATGCACAGGAAAGATTATTTCGAAAGTGACGAAAGCAAGAGGACGAAATATCGCTCCGAGGTACTATCGTCCTTCGAGGAAGAAAGGTATACTTAATTGACGCACGATCGATTTCGTTTCTTCTATTTGTAAGATCGTGTACGTTCCAATCGATGCCGAAGGGTAATCCGAAAAGAAAATTTCTGACGATTAATAAAATACGTTGAAGGTGGAGACCAAGTAACATTGGATAATTTATAGCTTCAAAGCTTTTTTCGCAAACGCGCAAGTTTGCAATTACTTCGATATCTGATATAATTTTGTATTTTTTTTTTCGAAACGTAAATGGAGATCGGCGTCTTCCAGTAACCGATGCTTATATAGCACAGGGAAACCACGATAATTTTATACTACCTCGGTTACGAATTAACATTTTAATTGAACCATTCCTCCGTCAAAGATGGCCCCATTTAGTTGGAGCTAAAATCGAATACATATATGTACAACCTAACCCGTCTTCTCTTCCAATGTACAAGATTACAGTTTACCCTTAATACAAGTATAATGCGATTTAAGTCAGAATTGCAACTCGTATTTCGTATCTTCATCTTTTCTACTCCTATCGTGCAACCACTTAATCACTATTCAACGTATTGTCTTTATTTTATTTTTCACAATTATCGTTTATACTTGACATAAACAAAAGTAAATCTTTAAACAATTGTCAATACTTAGCCTATCTTTCTTATTGTCGAAATTGATCTCTGCATTACAAGTACATAATTATCATTTGCACATGTTAAATAATGTGCATGTAAGCGCAACACTCCCAACCCTCTTGGTTCCAACAGAGTGCATCGGTGCATCGTGCGTACACGCAAGCAGACTCGTAGATTCTACAATGTATCTACATGAAGATGGCAAAGAGAAGGGGATTGGAGCAACGGTGGTCTCCGATTGCTCCGCCTGACCCTACTTTTAACGCTACCATAATCTCCACCTCCTTCAACTCCCCTATCTCACGATAGCACATGCCAACACAGTAGCAAGATTCCTGTAAGGTAGCCAACGGTACCTCTACTTTATGACTTACAGCACGCATCGAAGTCCTACTACAATTGCAAAATATAATTTTATGTATTATATCATAAACTCGCAAGGAAATAAGTGTTCCATGACCTTCACTTTTATCACGATACCTTTCTTCCTTTGTCACTCATAAATTGAACCATAGTCACATTGCTCGTAATCAAAGGTGAGACTATTAGATGCAAATATAAAGTTTAATTTCGGAGCAACCAATCACAGCAGCATTCCATTGCCCTGCTATCTCAGACGCGCGTAAGTAAAGTATAGGTACCACACGACGTTCGGTCCCGTCGGATGGATTCAATCGTAAAACCTTAACGTCCGTCCGTCTAAACCTGCGTGCCACCCCCACTACTTTCCACCACCACTTCAACATTGAAGTGGTCCCTTGCCCTCCCAGCCCCGCAGTGTCCGACGTGTCTCCTCCCCACGTCAGGGACGTGCCCCCTCCCAGTCAGTGCCCGTAGGCCAACATGCATTTCGTCGGTGTGCTACCAGCACTCTTAGTGAGTTACGGACCGCATGCAGGCGCGTGTCGGACGTGTCGGAGCTCCTCCGCGTCAGTTGCTCGCACCGGTTTGCATTATACGAACTCTTCTTTCACCGTGACGAAGAGGCGCGTCGACAATAGAAAAACATTCTTCCGCCAATTTATTATCAGTAGTCGCACTTATCGTGTGACATCCGGTAATATCAATGTAATGGAGAACAAAGTATAGATATCCGAAGAAAAATAGTGACCAGTGACTTTCTCGATTGTGATACCAAGGAGAGACTATTAAATGTGATTTGATGTAGACTGACATCACCGTTAGAAGGAACCATCGTGTTTTGCAAGAATACACGCAGGGTCACGCGGCACGACAAAGAGGAAAGGGAAGAACGTGCGGACACGAGGCAACCGACACCCACGAAGAGGCAAAGAGACGTTTTGAAAGAGAGAGGGAAACCGAGATAGAGTTGAATTGCGCGTGTGCAGCGAAAAGTGCGTGGCGCGCGGCATCGGCGGCTGGCGCGCATTGTTGTGCTTTTTGCGGAACCAGATACGCGACCTGATTCCGCGCGGACCGACTGACCGTCCATGGTGTTTTCGAAGTTTGTGCAACGCTGTGAAAGCTTTCTATTCGGCATGATAAAATTGTGTTTGTAAACGAGAAATAGAGAAAATCGTAATTGGTGGAGAACGATAAAGAGGGATTGTATTAAGGGTGGCAAAAGTGTTGCACAGGGGACGAGTTGTGGTACTTCCGGAGGCGGTGACTTCCTGCCTTGTTAGATCGTGTTTCAGGTGTGCTCGAAGCCAAGTGTGGACCTTTGTGGGTGCGTGTGTGCATCGATTGTGTGCGTACAAAGACCAGCCGCGAATACAGAGTCTCATCTAGCCGGTTCTTTTGAACACGCGCGCGCGCCGGATCGCGTGGCTGTTCGCGCGCACACGCGACACGAGGTTCCGACGCATCGGTTGCGCGCCCGGTATAAAAACGCACACCTTTTCGAAAGGTGCAACTTTTCCTTGGATTCGTTTCGTGACGAAAGAATCGACAGAGGATTTCGATTCTGACAGAGTGGAACCTGGTGTTATGCTTCTTGGATTTTGTGGCTTTACGGCTCAGTTTGTGGTTACAGATTGTATGATTGAACTGCCGTAAGAATTGTATGGTTGAAAGGTAACAAAAGATCGGAAGGAAGTCTTCAGTGTGGTGAAGCTAGGTAAGACGCGTTTCATTTTTTTATAGAAATTTTTATAGATCTTTATATAGATTTTCTTTATTTCCTTATTGTTCCTTTGGAAGAATAAAATATTGAAATTTCTACGCAACAAGTTCGTTAGTTTAATGATCCATTGTAGATAGAGTTAACCCTTTGGCTATGCGATACCATAGGTTTTATATCAGTTACGTTTGTATCTTCGTAAAAGCGCGGGATGTGCAATAGATTGTGACTTTGTATCTCTTTTAGAAACTTTGTTTCTAAGTTAAAAATCATAAAGATAATTTCCTTCGATGGGATAGGTCAGTCATTGAATCATTTGAATAAATTGAGATCATATTTCCCCTGTCTTTCTCCGTGCAATTAAATCATATGGCCAGACAAAGAATCACTTCGTTACTCTTCAATGATACTAAAGGTTTGGAAAGCTGTATTTTCTCTTTTTGTTATACAATCGTGCTAGTTTCTCGCGGACTTTGAGAATTTTCATCGGTCTAAATAAGATTTTTTAATAATTTAAAAATCATAAAGATAATCCCAAGCAACTGATCAAACTTTGAAAAGAAACGACTCGATTTGTCTCTAATACCTGTGCTAAAGTTTCCAATCGGTCGATGAGTTCAGTCACGCGAATGTGCGCAACGATGATAAACTCCACGTGCACGATAACACATCTTATCATGGATTTTGTTGAAACGTGGACGACTAGAGCGCGACATCGTTGCATTTATATCGAATCGATCTTCCGAGCTGTTCTTTTTATGATCTACTCAAAGAATTTCCATTGTTCCACAGATTTATAGTACTAACGTCACTGAGGCCTGGCTATTGGTGAACGTTTAGGATTTTACGATACACCCTTCTACGTAATAGTCTTCTCTTCTCGGTGCTGCATTTTTTTTACGATTGGCGCAAATGCATTCGTGGTTGCGCGAAATTCTTCAAGAGATTTCATGTATTGTTATCGATAGTTTTCGATATTCTTGCTTCGATGCACTGTTTTAGTGTTATGTAGAAACTTAATGACTTTGGAATAGCTATTAGTTGGAAATAATTACGCAGATGTAATTTAGATTGTCAAGTGGATAATATTTTTTCTTTATCGATAAGGATAGTCTCGATTGTTCGTAGCAAAGAATGCTCTGATAGGAACACGAGTTCTGTGAGATATCAGAAGTGCATCTTTCCTGCGCGTGCACAGTGCATCGTATTTAACGTGGAAACGGCATCGCAATTTATATTCGAAGCGCATATTCGTTTGCACGATATGAATTTTCAGTTTGCAAGTAATTATGTCCACGTATTATCCAACGTCGACCGATGCAATTTCCTTTGAGGATTCAGACAATTATCAACGATCTGCGATGCAGTTTTCTTTTAAAGAAACTAATTTAATGTACTTATAACATTATACACATCACAATCTTTTTTATAAATCTGAAGTGTTCATTCCTTTATTTTCCTATCAGGAATGATCTAAAGATTTCCCTTTTTAAGAGGAATCAATTTATTGTCGTGTATGTTCATTTCATAAATTATAAATATAAAAACAATTTTGTAAGGAAAGGACACCATTGTTTTAACAAAATAACTGCAATAATTTTAAGTACATTAACAAACTGTTATACAACAATGTTGAAAGGATGATCTGGTCTTAACACAAGAACTGCATCACGTCTATTATATTTAACACTATTTCTATCAAAGGTGTCCAAAGACACACTTCACATATAATGCTACTTTTTAGGTCATAATATCAAAATGTTGAATCAATTATCTGATAAAATAAAAAATATTAAACAGAAATTAGTTTCTAATAATAATTCCCAAGATATTTTCATTCAAAAGCAAATATGATCAAAGACACCTTTGACCAGAATAGTGTTAAATGTACTGAATAAGAACAATGGGGAAAGAGAAATCAAGATGTAAAAAAAGGATAATTACGTATCGTTTCAAACTTAATTTAGATTTTCTAACATAGAAATGGACTATTTACGTACTACAGAACTCCAATTGAGGAATTTTTCGGAAAAAATGAGAACCAATCATTCTGACCATCTTGGTAATTTCACTATTAAAAATTAAAGACTTCACGCGTTCTCTTTCGTACGTTACCGATGAAACCGTAAAAGAAAAATTTCGATTGATCACGGTCGTCGTCGAAACACGAGAACTTGCTGAACGAGCATCGAAGATCGCTGTAACGTTATTTCTTGTTGTCGGACACGATCTGTTCAATGGAGTTTAATCTTCCCGGCAAAGAGAGAAGAAAAAGAACAAGAAAAAAGGACAGAAGAAGGAAGGGGTTTCTCGTTGAAAAAAATCCAGTCTCCGAGAGAAGAGGCCTTCGAATCGCGTTTCGCTCGAAATTGGCCGATACGGTCTGATGTTGCAGAAACAGTTTTAGAGAGAGAAAAATACACGACAAAGAATGGCGGCGATCGGCATCGCCGAAGAACAGGAAAGAACGATGAGGGCGCAAGTCGATAACAAGAATACGTCGCGTGTAATTAGACAATGTTGTTTCAAAATATCCATTATAAAAATAGACGTATAAGATCGTGTGTGGAAATTATATGCATGTTTCACGCGATGTCTGGGAGGTCGTCTCTCGAATTCAAAGTTACTCCGAAAGAGATACATTGTTGCCGATGAAGACGTATCTCTGTTAGTCAGCCGTGAGAAAGATCACCGGTTTCTTTCTTTTACGAGTGATGTGAAAAAACGTCGCCGGCGTGGCTTTGATGATGAAAAGTATAATGTTTCATTTCTATAAAAAGGGGATAACCACGGATGAAAAAAGAAAAGTCTGTCTGAGATGGTTCTTCGGGGATCGTCTTTTCAGGCTTTGAATTTCGCGCGTTCAAAGGGCGGTGATGAGTTTGGCGGGAACTAATTTTTCATTCTTGCCCCTTACAATTCTTTACAGTTTTAATTAATTTTTTAACTTGTCGATGATATTTCACGGTAGTTGCAAATATAGAGAGATTAATTGAGAACTTTGATTTATTTTTAACACTAGGTCTATGACCGCTACATCTGGTATATTTAAATATATTGAATAAGTACTTCGAAAAAAAATGGATCGATTGGCAGAAAATACGGTTAATTAATTAATTTATATATTATAAGATACATGAAATTATACTGCTTCTCTGTTGATTTAAGAAAAAATTTAAAAAAAATGGAAACTCGGCAATTCGACGGCGGCTGTAAATTTAATGTTAAGATGTTTGGTCGGAAAATATGGAGAATATCGTTCTACAAATCTTTTAGAATTTACCTTGTAAAACTGACACTATATTAATACGTTGCACAGCTATTTAAAATTAAAAGTACACCGTCCCCAGCAGCTGCAGTATAATTTGAGCCCTCGTTGTGTCTGATCTCTTCGGGAATATCTAAATTATTCGAATCGTTGCTCGATTTGCCAATAAAATTGAACTGCCGATAAATATTGATCATCGGACGGCGATAAAATCGCGGTAGATAGAGCCGAATATCGTGTCACGATATTCTTCGGTTCGAGCGGTTCGTGGTTACCCAGAATTGTTTTGTTTCTTGTTACGTCGCATCCATCGTCGAGGTTTGTTTTATTCTCGAATGGTCAGTGCACTTGCAATCACATTGTTCTTTATTTCTGGTAATTGTGACGCTCTATGCATTCCCTGGTAAAACCGCATGGAAGAACACGTTATTGAATTTCCATAGCTTGACCAAAGTTGCCTCGATATTTCCAACGTAACAATTTACTTTGGAATATCTCTTAGTTCAGGATTATCATACGGTTCACTTTAGGTTATTAGATATATAAAACTTTTTGTTGGTGAGAAAAGGCATAATTTCGTTGCGAAGATTACTCGTTCTTACCCTTTCCTTCTAGATAGATTTACTAGACAAATGTCGAAGGAAACGACCGATACAAAGAAATTTCCTTTTTTTTCGTCTAGGACCTACAATTTCAAATGATTTCCAAACTACCGAGTCTGCTTTATGCTAAATTTCAAACATTAGAAAATCTCCTAAAGCGTAGTAATTGATTTGGAGCCTACTGAGAATACTACTCTTAACACTAGACTTGTTCACTTTTTTTTCCAAAAATTCCCTAAGTTTACAGGAGGGTCCTATACTAGAAATGCTAACTTGATCTTATAAAACAAAGATTACCATAGCGATCATATTTTCCATCCCTTGATTCCTCTTCTTCTACAGTTCTCATTTAATATATTTAAATGTAATAAATTGAACGTCAGTCGTTCTGGTACTAAACAACATCATCCCCACCGTCCTCCCACATAGAATTCGTTCTTTTCCACAACTTCCAATCATTTTTCCTACGACCATCTATTTCAGATAATCATGTTTACATATTAAATTTTAATTGATAAAAAAGACCTTCAAATAATTGGAATTCAATCTCATTGAGACTCCAAACCTTGAACTCCACACTCATCACTGCCCTTGCTAAAAAATATGTTATCCTGTCATACACATTAAAAAAAAAAAAAATGAAAATAAAAAAACACAAGCATAAGAGCCACACTATAATCGAGGCAAATAGACGTATGTTAATAATCGACCGCATAATGGAAAGCGCTAAAGGTAAAACGAATTTGTCGTTATACATGTAATTCTACACGGGGTAAAAAACGTAAGCCGGCTTTAACTGTCATGCATGTGAAATGCAGATATTTATCGATCGACACATTGTACCTACGTGCATACATACATGTGTATACGTAACAACACCGGCTATCACGAGCGGGTTCTGTTATTTTGTTCGGTAACGTACGGCGAAATATTGCGCGCGAAGGAACGTTTCTTCGAACATGACTTAACATTATGGAGTGAAAGATGTCGTTGCCGCCCGTTGCAAAATAACGGGACAATATAGTTATCGTTATTAAATCAGAGGACGACAATGCATCGGTAATTGCATTCAGTATCATATCGCGCGGCAGGCGTCTCAGCTAATTTAGCATAAGCGTCGGTGATGGATTAAAATTTGAATACATACTTTGTATGAGACTCTCATGGGGGCCTTATGAAGCTCCTTCTAGAAGGATTTTAATGAAAGGAGCCTTAATGCGACGTGTTGTTTCGTTCTTACTTTATTCCATCCTGGATTCGCGCGTGTTTTGTGATTTCATATGGAGAAGAATGGATCTTGTATTTCTGTGACATTCATTTCCATTGTTGGTTTATTAGTCACACCGCAAATTTGTTGTAATTCTTGCAGGTAGAATTTTGACCGCTGTCCTTTTATCGAGTACTCTAGTCTCATTTGTATAGTTTTCGTTTTTTTCTTTGGCTTTAATTGATCGTTTTATTTAGCACTTTGTGCTGGATTATAAGTTGGAGAAAATGTGATATGTTAAATGATGGAAGAATAATCATCTAGGGATGACGATTATTTAAATTAATTAAGGGTCTCTACCTCCGTTACCATAGTTTCCTTTATTTTTATCGGTGTAAGATTGAAGGAGTTGTTTTATAGTTTAGTCTTCTTTAGTTAAGGTGTTTTAGTTTGCTGTTAGGATGGTTAGAACGTACTGTATGCTCGTCAATTTGAGGTATTATTTATATTTCGTCAATAGCAGAAGCGGAAGAATTTCCTAAATGCACACAGACATCCGGCATGCACGCGAGTGACATAGACGATCACGCGACTTCCTTCGATTAATTCCATAAATGGTTCGTTTTTACGTAGCTTAGTAACATTCATATTTTATATCTGTATGTTTAAAATATCACGTATTATATTGTACAGTAGGACATTTGCATTGTTCCTAAAAAGCCATTTTGCCAGTAGAACAATTTAGAGTGAATCTTGCATAAAATTCTGGCTGGTATGCCAAATAATCCCAACACTTGTACAAAAAAAAATGATAGAAACAAAAAAGAGTAATTTATGTTGAAACAATGATTAAATATCTTCAATGAAAAATGCTAAAAAAAGTAATAAATTTATCTATCTTAATCAGTTGAACTTTATAAGAACCGTAGAACTTCAAAAGAATTACTTACCTTGATATAAACTTTCATAATTTTTCGAAAAAAAAATTGAAACGTTAATTTCGACCGCCTTAATATAAATCGATGTAAAAAATAAAAATAGGAAGAAAAAAACGGTGACCAAGTAGAATGAACCTACGTATACTTAAAATTTAGCATCATCGATTCTTTCAGATGCAGTTGTCGTTTATCTGATCATCATTAGAAGGACACCCCGACATTTCTGTAGAAGGAAAAATTTATTAAGTTGAGTTATTTCGTCATAATATACTTAATAAATGTCGTATTGAAACTCGACGAATGAAAAGGCGGCTGCATCCACGAAGATGATATAGCACTTTGTATACGCGAAGCCGCGGAATCGCTTTGCGATCTAACGATATTCATTTATCTGCCCTCGCATCGTGAACTGAACGACTGTAATTCCGTCATTTAATATCCCCATGGAGTTTCAGATTTCATCCGAAGATTACGTCGTATTCTCCGTTGTCTCTGGCATACTTAGTAACACTTTGTTTCCACAAGTAGTAGCCATACTGAATTCATTTCACGAGGAATTCATCTTATATTATCTTGTCTCCCGTTTCTATTAGACGTAGATAGAAGGAACGTTCGAAAACCTTCCTTTCTATTATTATTCAAGCTTCGCGTCCTGTATTTCTATCTACGTATCGATCTATTTCGTGTCCCTGCGCTTTTGCATATCGACAAGACGATCGATATCGATCAGTCATTATTCAGAAATTATTTCATGCTTGATTTGCTGATAAGCAACATTGATGGTGATTTGTTCGAATTAAAATCAAAGATTTTTGTCTATTATTTGCAAGAACTTTGAAATAACTTAATGAGAATTTTCTGGATTTTTAGAAATTTTATTTTTTTAATTTGATGAGATAGGTGAAGGGATAAAAATTAGTGTATTTAATTATTCAGATATTCGTCGAGTTATTTATATGACGTATAGATATGTTAGGGTGCAGTATCGCAAAGGTGCTGGTCATAGTCAGCGCGAAAAAATGTATACCCACATCAAAGAATTTTTGTTGAATCAACACACCCACGAACTGACAGTAAGCGATGAAAAGAAACTATAAGGCAAAGAATTCGTGGGTTTCGCTTATCGACGATGGTATAATTTACCGAAACATGACTCTTCAACTTGCAATCCGCGGATCGATTAGCGATTGATTAACTGAAAGAACGCATTGCTGAAGTAAGTTTAAATCGATTGGCCATAAATAGCTTACACGAATGAATTACAGTCTAACGATGAATAATGCAGTTCGATCGGTGGTTCTCCAATTCGTCGTATTTTCACGTAAATGTTCTTTCGTCGTTGCATTCATAAATGCGATATCTTATTGCGAAATTTTCGAGAACATTTTTTTAGTCTTTAGTATTATCGTAGGACGATGTCATTTTCAAGATATGTAGTTTTTGAAATTCGTAAAATTCGCGCCATGTTTTAGCGAATTGCACGAGCAAAACCCGTATAGGCCAAATGGTATCCGACGGATGCCAGCTCGTGAATGAATCTCATAGAAGTCATGCTATCATACTCGTGAATCGAACGTAATTGCATTAATCGGCTCTGCAATTGTGGCATTATATTCGCTGCTAGAACTGCGTCTCAAATTCGATCGACGACTCGGCTGCAACACTGTTCTTGACGTCGTGCTGCGGTGTTCTTTATTTTCTTGATTTTTCAACTTTCAATTCATGAATTGAATGCCTACCTGAGCATTTTGCAATACGAACAGCATTTTTTGCGATTTATAATTGATTATAAAAATTATAATTAACACTAGAACTACCAAACCAGTCAAAATGACTGGTAGACAATTTTTTCCAAAAATTCTCCAAGTTCATAGAACAGTCATAGAACAAATATTCTACATCCATCACAAAAGATATAAATCACCGAATTGACCATCCTTTCTGCCACTCGATTCCTCCTTTTTCAAAGTACTTATTTAATATGTTGAAACATGATAGATTTAACGCCGGTAGTTCTAGTGCTAAGGTATAACGCATAATATAAGGCATGCTACTGATAAAATATTACAAGAAAATATTGCATTCTTATATATATGGCAAGATAGACGAAATATGATCTGAACTCAACCTATTAATTGTTAAACTTCCGACAAAATATCGTCAAATAATTTATCGCACCTAGCCGAAGGGTTAACCAAATCCCATTTCCGAGATAATGCAGGATAATTCTGAAATCTATCGACAACTTATCGTTCAAAAACTTCACCTTAAGAAAGATAAATAGAAACTCGACACCTACATCAAAGATCCACCATTTTCCAAGATTGCAACAACTCTTCATCCATTTCGTCAAAATTCGTTCCCTTTTACCCCCATCACTTTACACCCTTTCCACAAAAACAGTTGCAAATTACGACTGACCGGTAAAATTTCTTAATATGTCGCAGAACCTGAAATTCAACCTTTCTCGGGGAAAAGAAACAATGCCATAAATCAGCCTCGTGGACCGGAAGAAGTCACATGACGACTCCGCTTCGGCAAGCACACGATGGAAGGATAAGAAGTAACCTGTCCTGCTGATTTGAGTGCACACCGATTTGTGATTTCGTTCGACAATGATAGGACCCAAAATTGGGTCCTTCGGGGTTTCGTTCATCGCGATGAATATCGTTTGAAAAGTGACGCGTCCTAGTAGACATTTTTCCTACGGTGCTAACTGAGCTGGACCGTGTACAGAGAGTCGTCTGGAAAGAATGGAAAACGCTTTGACTCCGCGAACACCGCCGAATTGCGCACGGTGCCGCAACCATCGGCTCAAAATCGCTCTGAAGGGACACAAAAGGTACTGCAGGTTTCGCCACTGCAGTTGTGACAAGTGCAAGCTGACTGCGGACCGACAGAGAGTGATGGCAAGACAGACTGCATTACGAAGAGCCTTGGCGCAAGACGAGGTCAGAGTCAGGTCAGCGGAGGAGGTTAGTCCTTCCTTGTTCCTTAGGATTCGAGCAGCTCCCATATCTATCGTGGTTCTGGGGTATTCTTGGTCAATGATATTGTAGCGATTTCAAGAGAAATTTTGATGGGTGATTTGATTGGGTGTTTTATCCATTTGAATTAGAAAGAGAAATATTTTGCAAGGAAAAAATTCATGAATACAAATTTTATACGTTAGTTTTGTGCATAGGAGACTTTCTCGTGTAATGGCGCTGAGATCAGTTTCTCTCATTTTGCTATGGATCAGAGGTAAACGCAAAAGTCACCGAACGACTGCTGAAATGACCTTTTGTAGCGGTACCAAAATGGTCGCGCGTATTCGTCGATAATTTAGAATCTATAGGCTGAAACATATAGAAAATATGATGCTTCGTGCCACTATAATTTTACGTGACTTTCTCTCTGCCTCTTCCTCCAAACTTTCGCGACATTACACGTAGAATCACGTATGTAATATTGAAAATGCTATTATTATTGCGACGAATGAAACAGACAATCTAAACGTTACGTTGGAAGAGAGAACGCGTTAACTGTTAACTTCTTTCTTCTCTTTCCACTGTAAAATGATTATTAAAAGGTAATAAACAACATCTAAAGTATCGACATCCTACAAATCACCCTGTACATCGCCAATATTTTTTACCAGTTATCACAAACCTCCAGATATTTCCAAAGAGAAAAAAATCCTATCTCATTCCTATTTCGCTCCATTTCCAAACACCTACATACTTCAAACATAAATTTAGATTTATACTATGTGCATTTGGTCATGGAAATCGTCAAATTACTTTAACCCATTAAGGACCAAGCATCAAAATGAAGAAACAAATTTATAACTAGTTTTTGGGTTACATAATGTTGCGTTAACGCAACTTTGGGCTTACATGGTATCTTATAGTGCATAAATTAAGCCTTTGGTATGTTCTTTTACTATGAGATAGGTTAAAATATAAATTAAATTAATCCGATTCCCCGAAAAAAATTAGAAGTGAAATTTTGCGTTAACGCAACTTTGGGCCTTAATGGGTTAATCGCGATTTGACTTCTTTAGTAAAAAACTACTTGACCAAATTCGTTGATAAACTCCGAAAAAAGTGCACTCCTCTACCTACGATTATTTCACACTCAATCCTTTTACCTGTGAATTATAGCTACCTCGTTAACAGTACAAATTGCTGCAATTCGTTTCCTGAATACCTCGGCGCCGCGATAATCTCGGACGAGTACCGATCGTTTTTGTCGGCGATCGTAATTGATCTTCTCCTAGCAGGTGGATCCACCACCATTCGGTGCCGAAGGTGATCGGCCCGTTTCCGTTCCTCAACCGGCAAGAAGTCTCGAGGGAAGTTACGACAGTAGCAGTGGAGATTCGCCGATCAGCAGCCATGGCAGTAATGGGGTGCATACGGGGCTTAGTGGCGTCGTTAGTATTCCAACGTCCAGAAAAATACCCTCATTGCATCCACACACGGGGACGACGAGTCATTTACCGCAATCGCAATCTGGTGGGTAAAGATTTTTAATGATTCTTCTTTGGCTTTTTATTTAATACGAATTTGAAGTGTCTTTGATGTTAGAATGAAAAGTTTATGGATTATTGCTAGATTTTATGTGTAGAAAAATTTTACTAAATTTGTTCAAGGGATGAAATAAGTCTGAAAGATTTTTTTCACTTCTGGAAAGGATGTAGAAAGGCAAGGGAATGAAAAGTGTCTTTTAGCCGATTTTATTCGAAATTTGAAAAAATTAGAGTACAGCAGTGATAATACTAGGCAACTATTGTAAAAAAAAAGTTGTGCTTAGAAGATTTCAATGCGAACTCGACGTGCAAACATTTTTTTGGGAGGTTTTTCATTTCTTGCGCGTAAAACTAACTACCCTCACGGTGAAACTATTGGATTAAAAATTGATGTATAATAGTTTCTTATGGTTATCTATCGTCAAATAAAATCAGTTAAATGGCACTTTTGACCCTTTTATCATGCATGACCCTTTGTCTGTTAGAAACTGAATTTTTTTGGTACCTTGTTTGCCGGTTTTTAAAGACACTTTGAAACTACATTTGCTAAATGTTCTTGTATAATATTTCAGATTTTTTAATAAATATGATATATATTATAGACACGAGTCACTTGCCACATTCGCAGTCTGGTGAGTGACGTATTTAATTTTCTTTCTTTCTTGCTTCTTTCCATTATTCTTTTAATTTCATGACATTCAGCTTTCTTACATGAATGTCTAATTTCCATCAATTTTAGTAACTATTCATGTTTTCTTCGTTAAGAAGACTTACAAGAGAGAATATATGATTACAAAAATTCAAAGCAATTCCATCTTTCGTAACCGGTAATTTGCAGACTGCTAAATCGCACAGTGCACCTGTTTCTCTTGCTCGACGAATAATCGTTTTTGTATATTTTATGACAGTACATAAATATAGAAAACAAGCTCGTAAGAATTTGTAAAAGATAACTTGAGCAAGTTCTAACGATCAGTTTTTCTATTCCATTTAAAATTTTACTCATTCTCCCCTCTTAACGTTTTCCCCATAAACCGTACATTGGTATTTCGTCGAATTAGAAAATCTAGCTCGCCTATAAAACCTGATATCACCAATTAGCCCGATACATGGTTAGTTATGGTTAGTTACACTTTTAATACCGAATGCTCATCCTCCATTTACGATGGTGCACCTGCTCGTTGATGAATATACATGCACGCAAACAAACACACACGTTAAACACGTATGTGCATGCACAGTGAAAACCAGGATTGCCTACCTGTTGCTTGGCCCCGATTTCTAGTCACCCCTTGAGTGTACCTACGAAACCCACCCTCCTTCGGGAGAAGCAGCATCACCCTCGGAAAAAATGAGAGAGGGTTCTCGAAGGGTCGGAAACGTCAGACGGAATATGCTATTCAGAAAGAGACAAAAGTCAAATGTACCTTTTTTCCATCTATATCTCTCAACGTGTTTATGTGTCCTTACTTATCGCTTCATATTTGTTTCACCCTTTTTCTTTATGGTACAATAAAATTATGTTTTCATCTATAATTTTATTTTTATCGAGAGGTACCAGATAATGTTAAGTAGTAATAAAAATTGTTGAATTTTATTATCTACATTTTACAAGATAGCTGCAAAATTCAGTGGAATTTTATTTTTTGAAATTAGGGAAAAGTTTTGAAAGAAATTAAGAGCAACCTGAGATTTTGAAATATTCTAATTAATATTGAGAATTTAGTAATATTTGGATCAAAGGGTTAATTTTTAATATAACTTTTGTACCAAAGGGTTTATTTCCCGTAAATAAAAAAAATATATATATATATTAGGGGTACTGAAAAGTAAGCAAAATTTCTTTTTTCCTGGCGAAAAACATTTTTTTACTAAAGAAATCTTAAATACTCATCAACAGAATAATTTCCATAATTTTCTAACAGTTTTTGCTTCCGTCAAGGTAGTTGTTCGATTCTCTTTTTAAAAAAGTCCTTCGATTTTTTGTTGAAAAACGTTTCCAACTACGTTTTCACTTTTCCAATTTTGATTACTTTTCGGTACTCCTAATATATTGAAGAATACACGTTAGGTATATCGATAGGAATAAAGTGCTATTTATTAATTAATCTTCCCATGTTGGCAATTCATGCGTTATAATTGGTATTCGAACACGTTTTAGTGCATCCCGTTAAAATTACACGAGTGATAGAATTTTTACAGGGCCTATGATCTCTTTATACCAATTACCATTACTTTCATTATTCATTTCAATTTGATGATTAACTTCAGCCAGGAGAGAGGTGCTATTTAGCAGTGTACTCTTTGATTTATGCATTCCGGTTTTCTGCAGTCTTCGATGCGATTTTGTAACGGTACAATGGCAGCCTGTCAGGCCAATGGCATAGAAATAATGCACCGCTCGTTTTTCTTGCGACTAACGCGGTAATCAAAGTGGTGCACTTTATGGCGAATCGAATCGATTGGGTTCTGTTGCTTTCGAGTTACGTGTATGAATCCTTCTCTTGCGGTTTCAAAGTTATTTCGTTTTTGGAAGAAGCAGTTATTGCTCCGATGTTTTCTTCGTACCGTGATCGTATGAAATTATTAAATTCCATGGGTTTCCTCGTGATTTCTGTCGTAATTAAATTTTTATGCGATTCGTTTATCTTGGAAATTTTTATATTAGTGTCGTGTAATTCTATGGGACATATCGAGCTAAATGACTCAATCTTATTATTATTCCAACAACCAAATACTATTTTTTTTATCTCATATTGAACAAATTAGATTGAGGAATGGAATATTAGAATTATATCTCAAATCTTCAACAGAGTTGATAGTTCTCGCATTGCACAGACCTCAAACTCGTCATAAAAGCAAAACTGTATTTTTAGAAGTAATAAAAAGAATTTCTTGACGATGATATTATTTCCTTATTACAAAATTGTAACTGTTAGCAATTAGACAAAAATGAAAGCTTCCTAACTCAAAACGAATTCTTCTACATTAATGAAATCCCAAGAAAAATAAACCCTCACTTAGTAACGGTACCAAGCGCCGTCGATGCTTCGAAGTTCACATTATTACCGATGATATCTCTGTTTAACGGTTGGACGTTGCATCCTGTCAATTCTGGCACAACCGCGGATGAGCAATAAAGCGAAATAATTATAATGATGGCGGAGACCTCCTCCGTTGCTGAGTCTAGAAACAAAGACCAGTATTCAGTGCACTGCACTGAAAGATTTCGCCTCTTACCCGTGTACACATACACAAAACCGTCGTATCGTTTGCAATTCCCGTACAAAATGTCACTTGACGATGCCCAGTTAATGAGAGGCCATTATTCTTCTCTAAGACAATTCGAGCACTGTCTTTCGAGTACCCGTCAGATCGTACGATTGTATTCATTGCTGATAATTTTCACGATTTACGACGTCGCCCTGCCTCGTATTAATTGCAAGATATACAATTTGCGCGAAGGAAGACGTACAGTGAGAATAATGACAGAAGTTTACAAAAAAACCTAGAATAATTGTGAACCACCAAACTGTCGTGTTTGCATCTACCCTCGCGAATTCTGACGTTTAGAATTGCTCTTAAATTGTCAGTAAAAATATTGTATGCATGTATGTTAATAAATTTAAATCGTTGGTCTATGGACAAATGAGATAGTTTTGCATAATCGACAAAAACGATCGATCAATAATCACAATTTTTATGAAGAAAGACGAAAAGTAAGAAAAGTGAGAGAATTACAGATCACGGAAGGTAGTAAAAACTTAGGATTGCAGAAGAAAAAAGCTTAATTTTAGCTTTTAATTATGGATACTTAACCATTAATTATGGTTAATTTAATGCATAGTTTGGAACCGTCTGAAAATCTTAGGTCTTACAAGGGAACATACCGAGGTGTCCCCCTCCGATTTTGATGAAATTTGGCACAGTTGTTCAGTACGCGAGAATAATCGATACGTATTTTTTTATATCTGCTAAGTCGCACGTTTAGGGGGTGAAACCACCCTTCAAAGTTTCAGATTTTTTTCTTTTTTGCTTATAACTTTGAAACGGTTAATGATAGACATTTTTGATAAATGTACGAAATATTTGTTTTTTCGTCTACTAAAGGCCTGCGGAACTTAAAATTTGATTTAACGATTTTTTGTTAATTTTTTATTAAAAAATAACGTTTTTTTCGTTATATCTTTAAAGTTTACGATCCGATTTTAACCAAACTTTTTTTAAATGGTAGAGAAATCAAAAATAAAAGTTACATGTTTTTGCGTTTTTCCGTAATCTACTCTGGAGTCGTGAAATTAACCCTTTTCTTTTTTAGGGTTTTGGCACTTTACGTTACTATATCTGATCAACGAATGATGATGGGAAAAATGTATTATGCAACAAATACTTCTTTTCTCATCTACTATATTATTGTTTTTGTAAAAAATCAAAATTTGAAAATTTTTTGTTTTGCTTTATAATATTTAGGCTGCGCACATCCGGCGGGACGCGTCAATCACAAACTATCGTAGATATCATAAAATTTCATAAGGGAAAGTTTCATGGATTTTTACATATAAAATAATATATTTATAATTTATTTAAATCACAATTTATTTATAACAAAAAAAATAATTTAATTTATGAATTTAATATACATATACTATTACAGCTTCTATGAAACATATAGTTCGCAAAAATGATATTCTTCTCTGCGATTCTTTATTAATTCTTGTTATCTCTATTATCTTTATTTGATATTAATCTTACCTAAATGAACCCTAACTAAACTAAATTAATCATGTGTGCTGTTTTGTATATAACGTAAATGGTTAACGACAAAAAGTAAATTTATGGAACACAACCTGCCATTATAACATGTGCGTGGTGTAAAAAATCACTTTGTTTTGAACATTTCTTCGTGTAGTACCATTTTTGTGGACTATATGTTCCATAGAAACCATGATAGTTTATGTATATTAAATTAATAAATTAAATTATTTTTTTGTTATAAATAAATTGTGATTTAAATAAATTATAAATATATTCTTTTTATATGTAAAAATCCATGAAACTTTCCCTTATGAAATTTTATGATATCTACGATAGTTTGTGATTGACGCGTCTTGGCGGATGTGCGCAGCCTAAATATTATAAAGCAAAACAAAAATTTTCAAATTTTGATTTTTTACAAAAACAATAATATAGTAGATGAGAAAGGAAGTATTTGTTGCATAATACATTTTTCCCATCATCATTCGTTGATCAGATATAGTAACGTAAAGTGCCAACACCCTAAAAAAGAAAAGGGTTAATTTCACGACTCCAGAGTAGATTATGGAAAAACGCAAAAACACGTAACTTTTATTTTTGATTTCTCTACCATTTAAAAAAAGTTTGGTTAAAATCGGATCGTAAACTTTAAAGATATAACGAAAAACACGTTATTTTTTAATAAAAAATTAACAAAAA
Organism: Cerceris rybyensis; assembly: GCA_910591515.1. Lineage (NCBI taxonomy): Eukaryota > Metazoa > Arthropoda > Insecta > Hymenoptera > Crabronidae > Cerceris > Cerceris rybyensis. The sequence goes on along the minus strand of OU342797.1, from coordinate 11,466,006 downwards.
ATCGTTAAATCAAATTTTAAGTTCCGTAGGCCTTTAGTAGACGAAAAAACAAATATTTCGTACATTTATCAAAAATGTCTATCATTAACCTTTTCAAAGTTATAAGCAAAAAAAGAAAAAAATCCGAAACTTTGAAGGGTGGTTTCACCCCCTAAACGTGCGACTTAGCAGATATAAAAAAATACGTATCGATTATTCTCGCGTACTGAACAACTGTGCCAAATTTCATCAAAATCGGAGGGGGACACCTCGGTATGTTCCCTTGTTAGGTGAAATTACTATAGTTACCGAAGGTGAAGTATTAAACAATAATGGCTGAATTTCAGATTACGGAAGGAAGTAGAAAATATTTGCATCCCAAGATAAAACAGTTTAATTTTAGCATAGATAATTCGGAACCCATCTACCTAAAACATTCAAAAACGATCATTGCTATTTAAGCTGAAATATGAAACAACAATGACAAAATCACAGATCACAGAAAAGAATAGAAAACTAGACAATCGTAGAAGGAGAAAAGCTCATATTGGGATCAGTCGAAATTCACCTAAAACTATAAGGTCTTAGGTGAAATAATCACAGCTACCAAAGCTATAATATTAAACAACAATGGAATAATTTCAGATTACGGAAAGAAGTAAAAAATATTTAGATTCCAAAAGGAAAAAGCTTAATTTTACAGATAATTTAGAACCCATTTGCCTAAAATCTTGAAAAATGATCATTGCTACCGAAGCTGAAATATGAAATAACAATGACAAAATCACAGATCACAGAAAAGAATAGAAAACTACAGAATCGCAGAAGGAGAAAAGCTCATATTGGGATCAGTCGAAATTCACCTAAAACCATAAAGTCTTAAGTGTAATAATCACAGCTACCAAAGCTATAATATTAAACAACAATGGGATAATTTCGGATTACGGAAAGAAGTAAAAAATATGTAGATCCCAAAAGGAAAAAGCTTAAAATTTTAGAAGATAATTTAGAACCCATTTGCCTAAAATCTTGAAAAATGATTATTGCTACCGAAGCTGAAATATGAAATAACAATGTCAGAATCACATACCACAGAAAAAAATAGAAAATAATAGGACTGCAGAAGGAGAAAGTATTAAGATCAGTAGTTAGAAATACACCTAAAACCATAAGGTCTTAGGTGAAATAATCATAGCTGCCGAGGTTGCAATATGAAACGACAACAACGATAGCATCGACAGCTAAAAGCAAAAGTCTATAGAGATCCGTAGAATATTCACGAATCACGAAACTCTGACATTTATGTTTCTCTATCGCAAATTTTCAACGCTTGAAACTCCTCTTTGATCATCATCAAAGACCCACGTATGCATGCATTTTAATAATATACGATCATAACTTCATGAAGAAAGGGGTAGTTTCTCATGATAGATGGAAATGTTCGATCGCGGTTCGTAATTTAACCGGAAGCCGTGGAACACCCGGTATAACCGAACTCTGCGTACTTATAACGTCGTTCACAGTGATCCCAACGAAATTCAAGCCACTCTTTCACTTGACAACCCGACCGAATGTTAACCCTGGTTTTACGATCGCCCCCATTGGCCGGCGTGCCATTCGAACCCGGCTAATATAATACGAACTTATAACCAAAGCCGAAACCTAGGAGCTCGCTCTTGCTTTTACGATCTGGCTCGTTTTTAAAAGTTATCGTTATTTTGCTCGCTTTCGGATGAAATAGTTTGTTCACGGACGTAAACGCTTCGAAAGAGGCAGAAGTCTCGGCGAGCTAACCACTAAACTTAAATTGACAGAGGCCTGTCTCACTTGATCGGGTTTTTCGAGGGTTCCTGTTTTTACTTCTTTCTCTATATTCATCTTTCTTCTCTTCCTTCCTGCTCTGAATATCAGTCTTTCTACGTCACTAATTTTCCATCTCTTCTAGTCTTTTCTTTCCTTCTTCCTCATTCTTTCCTCTCTTTTGCACCACACCTCTCCCTTTCGCTTCTTTCAACTTCGTTTTATTCTCTCTCCCCGTTTTTTCCCCTCTGTTTCTCTCTCTTTTCGCCCTCGTCTACAATTTCCCATTGGAATAGCACACCGGCGATGGTAAAATTTTTTACGACTATGAAACGACGAACGACGGTGAGGCAGAACAGAGCATACGTGTACGGTATACTCACAACTTGAATTATTTCCTTTCATTGTTGTATGCTCGTTCACCCGCGAAAGCTCTCGTCGCTAGGGAAAGTCGATACGTTTTTCCTTTGTGGAATATTTACACACTTACATATACTCCGTTTCGAACTTAAACGTCGTCTTTTAAAAGGATTATTACTATTTTTAATACCTCTACAATCACATAGATCTAACATTTTCGTCTTCCGACCGATAAACTTTTACTACAGCACACATATTTCCCCGTTCGGAAGAACTGCATCGTACGAATCACCGCCTCGATAAAGGATACATCTCGTAAAATAAGATTATTACCTTTTCCATCGTGCTTTCGTTACAATCGTAACGCTCAGCCTGAAAGTCTTATCGGGCTGTATCACGCGAAAATTCCAATTAACTCTCCACTTTGTCGGGAGGGACCACTTAATTGGCAATGAAATTTCGCGAGACTTCTGTCGTTCTTCGTTTAGATCTTTTGAACGAGCCAAGGATTGCTATCCGATGGGTTTACGATAGCGTGGTTAGGTCCATAGGAAACAACCGTAAAACTCACTAATTGATTTACAACCGACGCATTTCTACGAGATTCGCGACGATGATATTAACACAAGGCATCTCCGTATCATCGGCTAGTAATAGAAAAGTGACCAGGCTGACGATATTAAGGGAAAGTATCCCGTGGATGGAACATAGAAGCGTATAGAATCATAGCCGAGACCTGGGGTGATTATGGCCGGTATATGGGGTTGTAAAGTTCGCCTTTACGAGCTTGCATTTCGAGGCATCGAGTACGGGCTTTTAATAACGTATCGCTCGTTGTTGCGCAGCTCGAAAGGGAAAGAGAGACGAGAAAGGGAGAGGTAGAAAGGTGGTTTGCAAAAGTGCAACGCCTGTTTCGACGTTTATACCGGACGTTGTACGGTAGCCATTTTGTGTCCCACGCGAGATCCCGTGACATCTGACGACTGACACTTACAACTGCTGGTTCTCATAATTCTTTTTTTCTTCAGTAATTGTCTTCCTTTACCATGATACATCCTCCCCTTTGCCCTTTTTACTAGTCGGCGGAGAAGTCGAGGAGATCAGATTGGTGTATATTATGACAGAGTAATGTGACCGCGACTCTGTCATTTTGTGGGTCGATGTCAAAGTTGCACAGTTGTACTTGCAGGGTTGGAAATATTTCATCAAATTAATTGTAATTGAATTCGGAAAACTCTTGAAATAATTGAGTCTAGAACGAGTGTTCACAAATTAACACTAGATTTACGGAGTCAATTTGGCTCACTCAAAATTTGATTACTATATGTATAATACATTGATTGGTTAATTTTTTAATAATAAATCTTACATTTAAATTGATTTGGAACTATTTTCTTTACAAATTGGCTCACTTAAAAAAAATAGGTGTATCAACACCCGTAAATCTAGTGTTAAGCTATCAATACGTTTCAATTACGTAAGCGAGGAAGTTTACGGGGCTTGATTAAGAGTACAGTGTGAAATTAGGAGCAATGAGTTAAAACACGTGCATTCTGAGAAAAATATGTGAAGAACTAGTTCACTGCATATCTTCAGCAATGATCTTCATCCTTGGAGTAATTAGTGAATTGGACGTGCAAGGGTCTGTCAGGCCATAATGGAAAGAGAAAAATGGCGGATGAAGGTGGTCAAAAATACTATAGGAAAGGAACGTTATGAATTTCATGTGTAGGCAAGCTGGCTTTATCCATTTTAATAAAATGAAAGCCATGCCTTTTAGCGAACAGCAGGCGTTTGATCGGTAGTAAAGATTAATCCTCATAGCGCGAGATCTCTTGGTAACCCGAAGAAATATTAATTTCGTTGAATATCACGCAGAACTTAAGGAGATAACAATAGCGATAACACAACGGATTTAGTACTCCTGTAATGGCCACCTTCAACCCCTATCCGTCTTTTACGAATGTAGAATTCTTATCATTCTACAGTCTCAATTATGCAGTACTTCAGTCCCTCCCGTATACCGCGTAATATTGCAATTAACATCTAATTTGCGATTAACCCTTCGACTGCTAAAGGCGGATATATATGCAGTCTCATAGATCTCATTCATTATTTATTAGGTTTCGTCATTATTGTTACTAGAAAGAAAAGTTTGCTTGTGAAAAGGAATATTATCAAAGGTATTGTGTCTCGAACACGTTTGAAGTGGTCTCGCGTTAGAGTGTGTCGCGAGAATCAAGCGATGACGGGTATAGTCGTCAAACGCAGAGTAGGTAAGTCCCGCTGTTAAACTAATGGATCAAAAAAATCGGCATTATTTTAAAAAACGAACAATTTTCTTACTGATATTTATTAACTTACTTAACATAAACATATACTCTATACATAATAAAGGGGAGACTCAGAACAAATCAAATGTTTATGAAAGTTAAAAATTCAGAGTGGTTCTTTCGAATGGTATTCACGAAAACAAGGAATACATACTGTTATGTATCACGAATCAGTTTCAGGCTTTAGCATTGGGATAATTACTTTTCGACTTTTACTTTTGCGTTATAATAAGCAGTTCCAGCTCGAGTATACGGGGATGCATGAATCTATTTCAATTTGTTTATAATTTTTATTTCCTCTTCACCCCTAAAGGTTCTAAACCAATTGAAATTTACGAATATATTTTAGTTCTTGCTAAAATTACTATTTAAATAGCAAATGGTAGCAACATTTACGCATGACGGATATACTCGTCAAACACACTTAACTGGTTAACGGGGTGATCCTTAACTTTGACGACAGCCACGGTGTCAAATTTATCTCGCTGCAATTTACAGCAAAAAAGAATTTTAATGTGGTTCTATGAAATCGTAATATTCTCGATTCTTGGTGCCTACGATTATTAAACGGCACGTGTTTACACGACCGAACGATCATTGTTCCTAGAACGATAATCGAAATGGACCTTTGCGGTTGCTCCGAAAGAGACTTCTCTATCTCTTACTATTATTCTTTGCTTTTACGTCTATCTTTCTCTTTTCTCTCATGCTCGAAACTCTCGAAAATTTTTACGATCTTGGGTTCTCTCTGACAGAGCCGACCTTCTCGAAATTCTGACTCGTAAATCTCTGGAAGAGTCTCTGCGGTCGGCGTCCTTTCTTGTTCGGCTACCGCAATCGGTGAACGTTGATGTTGATAGGCGGTAGTCCACTCACAAAATCTCATCAGTCGCCCTTTTATAGACCCTTCGCGCCAACAGCTAAACGGAGGGATAAACTCTCTTGTTACACGAAACGGCTGGTGCACCGTTTTCAGGGGTCGCGTGGCGCTATGGGGTGGCATTTACGACTTTCTTGGGTTACAGTTTTAGTGTTACGGTGTCACAAGTAGACACCGAGGGTAGGTCAGGATCTATTGTCACGGGAACTTCGATTTTCTCGTGATCTCCGTTACTGAAGGAATTCTAGGTTTCGATTGGGTTTAAACTTGGAGAATATGAGAGTGATCTTAGTTGAATATTTAAAAAATTGAATTTTTCAGCTATTTGAGTTGGGCCAATATAAATTTTCAAGTGGTGGAACTACTTTGTAGAAGTGATACAAAGTGGAACCGAAGTTCCTGAGATTTTTATTGGGCAGACTTCCACACCCGCTTCTATTTTTTTAATGGCCAAAATCATTCTCTAATTTTTACAGAATAATGCATCAAAGTGTTTTAAATAAATTCGAATTTTTCAAGTGGCTTTGACAACGATTTAATATTTACCCTAATAATTAAAGTATACCCTATTATATTTAAATATATTAAAAAGGTATTTTAGAAATGGTGGAGTGAAAAGCTATTTAAAATATTTACTTTATGCTTATAAATTTTGAGTATTTTTATGAAAAAATGGAGAGTTATATGGATTATCTAAAAAAAAAACTCTCAGTTGAGAGTTATATGGATGAAACATGGAGATCCAGCCGTTTTGACTGCCTTAATAATTCTAGTGGTAATGGAAAATCCGCGGAGCAACAAACAAAATTATACCGCAAAAAAAATATACTTGTAGCCGACAATGAGATGATAGAAAATCGGAGCGATTCTTAAAAATCGATTCTAACAACGTACGTGAACACATACGCGCCCAGGTTGTTTTCCCATGAGAGCAATGCACCGAGGAACGTAAACATTCTTGGTTTATATCCCCAACCGACCGACTGACTGCATCGAGCGCAGAATTTTAATTGAGACGTCATTTTATTGCAACCTCTTCTGTCGACGTATCAGACCGTTTCGTGTCAAAGGCGCGAATAATTGCAATCTCTCATAGGTACAGAATTCATGGTAATCCATTGAGTGGCCAAGATACGTCATCGATTAACGTCATTTTATAATATGATGTTGCGAATAATCGTACGTGTCGAAGTGCACACGATCTGTCTTTGCTGTTACTTTATGTATAAGTATTATCGAACGGCAATAAGTTAACTTAAGATAGATAGAGATTGTACTCCACCCACGCAAGAAGTTTCCGAAGGATGTGATGAAGAGCGTAGATAGAATAACTTGCCACTAATACCGGTGTGATGCGATCATATTTCATGAATTAGCGAGATCATCAATTTTCACTATCACCTTCATTTACAACAGGGGTGGCCAACTAAAATGATCTTGCGGGCCATTTTGGAAATGCATCATAGCTCTGCGGGCCGCATATAAATATTATATAACCCCAAATTAAATTGAGAACCCACTATAGCCATTTTTTCGGAGTGAAAAATTGAAATATATGAGTTATTATTGTTGTGTTTACTATTATTCTTACATATAAACATAGATAATATAATAATAATGATAGTGATGATAATCTTGTGGTACGGAAAAATGTTCAAGGCGGGCCGCGGGTTGGCCACCCCTGATTTACAACGTTCTTGCAGAAATATTGTAATCAAATAATTCGAAATATTTCTCGATAAATAATAGAATAAATAATTCCTCCGTCTAAGAAATCACATCTGATTTCCCGAGTCGAAAATTTTAAGCCCAAAATCCTCCTTACCAAATAACTTCGGATATTTAGGCTGAATATGGAAAAATATGTTACATATAAAAGAATGTAAATTTTAATTCCACAATCGCCCTAAACTTGTTAATTTTTGCCAGTTTTGCCTAGTTTAGGATGAATTTAGGCTTCATACAGCCCAAAACAATCCTCAGCATTCTATAATGAGGAGTTTTAGAATTGGATTGGAATTGGAGTGGAATGATCTAGGTCCAAAAAAATTCTCAATATACTGAAAATTAATTTGATTTTAGGTGATTTAGAATCTATATGGAATAAAATGATAATTTAATTCCTACTTGCTCCTGAAAGCCCTATTTTTAGAATATGAGTCGACAGTCTTGGAACTTCTGAAATATTTTGAGGGTATGTCAGATTAAATTGGAATAAAAATTTTACCTGATCAGTCCATATAACTCCTAAAAATCATATTTACAGGACTTTGAGGCGCGTAGACACACTAGTTGAGGATTTTGAGGTTGAAAATGGTATACATAATTAAGCGGCAAATGAGAAATCAAAAGAATCTAGGATTTGAAGTTTCTTTTTAGTCTGGACTTTTCGACTCGGGTTTGCTACGGCACTTAACATTCAATATTAAAATGTTCCTTCAATTTCATTGAATAATTCTTTTGAAATTTATCCCAACTTCCTAGCTTTTCACCTACAATATTTAGGGCTTTCCACTTACAACACCGATAGTATTGGTATACATAAAACATTTCCACGTCAGGTTAAATGCAAATGGTGATTTTTCCACGCTAGATCTTCCTGCAGCGCGAGAATGCAACCCCAGTTGGTGTCTCGTGCGAAGATATATTATTTCATTCAAATACGCTTCCAAGATCCGGCAATGACTACTTTACTATCCCGTATTCACGTTTAACTGCCGTGTAAAAGCTCGAACGCTGTCGAGTACCTGTTCCCCCGTTTCTCCCCTTTTGCCATGAGTTTTCACGTTAACGTCCCGCCACCTTCACGGATTACCATGGAAGCCGAAGAAATTACTCGATGCTGCGTATATTGCGTCCCTGCGACGCGTATATCTGATAGAAACTTCTTTTATGCATTCGCTGAAACCCGTTGGGGTGAGTTTAGTGCCGCATGCTAGAGTTCTTCCTCTTCCTCTTCCTCTTCATCTAACAGCAGCCTCTTTTTCCCTCCACGGATTTTAGTCTTCGTATATACTAGGAACATTCGACTCCTAGGCAAAGTTATCCCAGGAATTCAGTTTATAACCGCTGACTCCACTGAGTTTTATTAGATTCTCTTTTCTTCATCCTTCCCTCTTGGTCCCTTTTATAACGTTTCATTCTTCTGCTCTTCTTTTTCCCTGTCTCTCTTCTCCCTCTTCTTTCTTCATCAATATTCTTTCAATCTATATCTTATTTTGCCATCATTCATCGAAGCTTGGAATATGATCTATAGTTTATGTATTTGTGGCACATTTCTGAAAGATAAGTAGTCTTCATCGTTGCGGTTGCAGCGAATATTTAGAGGACAGTGTACGAATCTGACTTAAGTTGGAAATGAGTCACCAAGGTCTTTAGCTGTGCTTATTGTTAGTATTTAGAAGTTTGAGGATAATTATACTATAGAAGTTTGTGTAACATGTTTTTTTTTTTTACATTGGTGATGAAAAGTTTTATTCTGTTGTAGTATAACAGTATTGTCGTAATTGTAGAATGTTTATATAATTGCATTCTTTTTATGTTCAACGTTAAACGTGTGGCTGACGCGAAGAGTGACACGCGACGGTAACAGTGCGACACAGTTTTAAACAGCTTATAACTGCTTAACGTTACATGGTTTCAAGCAAAATGTAGTTTCAACAACGGCGACGTGTCACTACGACTCTATGTGACTATAGTCCGTTCAGCGAGGAATGTCTCTCTTCGTTTTCTATTCTATTTTTATCTATACATTACCTATCTACTCCTATTGTTATATCAAAGACCTACAGTACTTAGGAAGGTTCCAGTTCTAAACAAATTTTTCTATTCAGAAACAGAATAACTTTTATTAATTGGATAATTTGTCGGCAATCTTTACCTTCGTCCTCCTTTCTTTTTTCTTCTTTGTCCTGGTTAAAAACAAACTTTGTTCTTCCTTAACAGAATGCTAAATTCGTACTAATAATGATCTTATATGTAATATAATTCACACTGAATCCAAATTTCTGCATTTGAATACTACAGAATAATAATTCACTCTGTGATAGGAATTCTCTTTCCCTCACCCTCGCTAAAATAGTGTTTCTATTAACACGTTGACTGCCATGGGGGTCACCGGTGACCGGCGGTATTGAATTCAATGAAATTTCATATGACTTTGAAATTGTAATATCTTCGAATTTACTAACACCTTCAGTATTTAAATAGTGGCGTTCAAAAAATATATCTATTTGTATCTTTAAAGTTTCTCCTTTCCAAAGATAGGATTTTAACCCCTTGGCCTATGATGTGTTTCTTGACTGCTTGGGTGATAATTCAGAATTAAATTGCTAAAATAAAAATTGATCAGTGATTCTTGATATGCCGTATAATTTAACGTAATATGAATGTTACAGAAATAATATTATCGCGTTTAATCTCATTAATATTTTCAATTTAATCGATTTTGGAAAATTTGAAAATTTCCTATACCATTTACCTCATCATGAGTGTCAATCGTTATTGTGGGGCAAGGAGTCAATTCGAAAAGTATCCCTTCAATAGAAATGATAAAAAGAGCGAAATAGTGGCGTCCAACGTGTTAAATGGAAGAAAAAGAAGATTGCCAAGTAATAAAAAAATGGGTCTGTACTCCATAATACTGAAATCGATCATTAAAAGTTCACGTTCATTCATCTATGTGCGTGTTAATGCACGTAAAGTATTTACAACGATTCGTTGGAACCATTCGGATGAATAGTAATCGTCACTTTCGGTGCCCTCTTTGTCGACTTTATGACTTCTCTGCGTGCCCTTCGGGAGAATCCCTCGGTGACTCGAGCTTTCCTCCTTTGGTTTGACTCATCTGATGACGAAGTCCCTTCGAGAAACCCTTTGTCTTGATATTTCGTCGTGGTCCTCGAGATAGTCGTTGGTACCATTGATGCGAGAGTTACGACCTTCTCGCGACGATACGAAACGACTTCAACGAGGATATACTGCGTTTGGCTTTAAAGTTCGGAGGATGGGGCGAATTTTTATTGTGCTTTGCAGAACAAATTGCATTTTATAGATATTTTTTTTCAAATGATTAAATACTGTATTTCGTAGAAAATTTTATAAATGTTCTAGGTGAATTTAGAATTTTTTAAATTGTTTTTGTTAAGTGGAGAAACCATGGACTATATTTGTCTTTGAATTTCCCGAATAGAAAGAAATTTAGGTAATTAACTCTATCGTGAAAATTTTGGCCGTATCCGAAGATTAGCCTCGCCATAACAGAATTAAAAAATGATAGAAATACTATTTAATATAATGGATTAAACCTAAATTTTACATGTTGAATTGTAAAGAATTTCATGATTTTCACGAGCTAAATTACAATATTTGGCAAAGCTAAAAATTCTACTTTGAAGAATAGAAGCTTAAATGTGTCTTGCGTTACCTTAAAGTCACAGAGTTTCATAGAGGGTTAATTCTTCGAAGAAGTATATATAGATCAAAGTATATTTGTACTTTTCATTTCATTTTGTCTTTTAAAAATAGGCAGAACACTTTGATCGCTGTTTAAAAACGTGTTTGGCAACCTGTTCCTTTAATTTTTGCGCGTAAAAAGAGTTAAAAAAATTACAACATAATTGATGGCAGGCCATCGATCTGCGAGGAATAAATCCGTGCTAATAAAGAAACGAATATGTATGTGTGCAACTACTAAGAAAGTGGCTCATAAATATACAAATAATCACGAACGTTTAAGAGTGAAAATAACAAGTGGACCAGGTTGACGTTAATCGTTAACGTTTAATCTTGTTTTTACATCGATTTAGCCTATAGTAGACGATTTAGTCGTAATTATGCACACTGCAAATTAAAATATCAATCGCGCGCGCAAATCAAACAGGAAGTTCAGATTTCGGTGTGTAATTAATCGTGTAAATGCAGAATCGTATGTCTTTTCTCTACTTCTTCATCACAAAAAATCTAGTACAACAGCTCGTCTATTTTGATCGACATTAACATCGTAAATCTCATAATCAAAAGACTTTCAAATCTAAAATTCCACGTAAAATACTAATTTCATTTCTATCATTCAGATTTCATTCCAAAACCCATTATCATTTATAGTCAAATCAAAACAATTTGCACGTCAAGACATTAACTTTCCGAACCGATCATCGATCGGTTTTCAATCACCTTACAGTTTTCCCCATTTCTCAGCCCCTCTATCTACGTTCTTTGGGCAGGTATTGCTAAAAAAGAGGAGCAAGAAGCGAGAAAAGACAGTGTTCTTCGGACAAGTATCTGCAAGAAGGGGAGCAACAAACGCGAGACAGTGTGATTGCCAGAGAAAGGCACCTCTTGCAATTCAAAACGTCAAACCTCGCGGTGTTTCCTGTCGTAACACGTCGTCGTCTTTGGCATTGCGTGCCCAGCTCGTAGAATCGATCGATTTGACTGAACATACTCGGAAATCATCAATGCTTAAGTGTTCTTGGACGAACACACCCATGGCAAGCAACAGAAAGTCTTTTGTATAATTACACATACGCGACAGATAGGAGGGTAATAGTGTAATATATTTTTTTCTCCTGCTAAATTGTTAAATCCAATGGGAATGAAAACCTCGGAATGCTTTCGATGCCTCGAACAAATATTAAGATCGAGAATCAAGAATGCCCGCCGTATTATTCAGCAACAGATGGGATTCGAGGAATTCGTGAGAGAGCAACTGATTCAACTGGCGAATCGAGCTTTATTTGACCTATCCTTTGTAAAGATCGATGTGGTTGTTGATCTCTGATCGACACGAACGACTTTGTGATGCATGTTTGAATAATGGGAACCATGAATGAGTCTTATTAAACGGTCCATTAGTAGGTAATTGTTTGGTTCTACTGTGCTTGCTTTTTGGTTGATACTTCTTCACTTTTAGAATCGTTTATTTATATTTTCGTGTTCGTCAAAGGAAATTAGAATTTCGCGTATTCGAGAATTTACGTCTGTAGGGATGAGGTTACTGAAACTTTTTCTAATTTATTTTTTCGTATATCATAGCATTGGAGATTCGAAAAGAGTCTGTATTATCAGATAAAACTGTCAAGCCTAAGTAAAGTGACCGCAGCAGTAACAATAGATCTATAGCAGAGAAATACAAAAAGGGAGGGAAATGATCTATAGGTTTATCTATTACAATGCAAGCAATTTAGTAAAATGGGAAAGATTAATCTGAAAATGTACCATATCTTCTGTTTAAAAATTGTAGAAAGTTTCTATGTGCTATTTCTATCTAAATGATCTATTCACTTAACCAGTTAGCTGTGTTTGACGCGTATACTCGTCATGCGTAAAATCTACCACTGTAGCTTTAAATTGTAATTTTGACGAAAACTAAAACATATTCGTAAATTTCAAGATGTTTGGAATATTTTGAGGCCATGCCGAAATAAAACGAATAACTAAAGGGTAAAAATAATTTTAAATAGATTTATGCTCATCTCTCGATTTTCGTCACCCAAAATTCAAAAGAATTTCCGCCACAGTTAACTGGTTAACCCTTTGCGAACTAGCAACGTATATATGCGGTCTGAGACAAAATTCAATTAGAATCTATTGTCGCATGTATGCGCGATTGAAGTTTACAAATTGAAAAATAGCCGTTGGAATATGGTTACACATATAATAATTTATAATTTCTGGATATTAATATTCTAAGTTTTTACTTGAACAGCAACTTTGAATCGCCAAATAAATGATTATCTCACAAATACTCAAAAGTGTCTCCGTCCGCAAAGGGTTAATATTATCTCATAGAAAAGGTAGAAGAACTCTATCACCTGATTTTTAATCATTCAAAATTGTATAAATGTATATTTCCCCCTGATTAGAATCCATAATGCGAACGCTACCGATGATCAAAGATTCCTAAAATAATCAATTCCATATATACTATACCGTATGAAAATTCGTTCGGAATATCTGCACGAAACGAGCTTGACATTTCAGTCCGCGTAATTTCTGCTATTTTCCCGATGCGGCTTTCCATCCTTGCCATCGCGTGTTTGTGCTGGCAACAGAGTAACGTTTCTTATGTAGCCAGCTATAACAAATATAACGCTCGACGTTTAGAAACATGATCGATCCCTGGACGGTTATATTCTCCAAGTTCAAATCGCTATTCAACCACCGTCGTAGACATTATTCTATTTTCATATTTTCTAACTTTACGCAAATAACAGAAACAAATGACTAAATAGTAATTTATCGAACTTTTTCTTAACCGGGGAAATTATATGTTGAGGGAAATATCAGGAATAGGAAAATAAGAGAGGTATAAAATGGTATCGATTTGTTTGTAGAATGGCACGACGACTGGGGCGTCTATGTAAGTGCGGTCGGTTTATGTTACAAATCTATGGGCAGAATCGAATTAACGATAACATCAATTTTACAACGGATGTACTATAACTGAAAATCGATACATCTATCGGAGTATATCGTGACACCGAGAAACGATAATTTGTAGCTAATGTCTCTTGTTTTTTTATAATCCAAAGACGCACCTCGAGACGCTCGATGGGTTGACGTTGAGAATTTAACCATCTGCTGTCATTTATACTATCTCTCGAGGTTTCAGTGAAATTTCGAGAATTTTTTATCGAATGTTTATCTTTTGCTGAAATAGTCATAGATATAAAACATAAACAATTAATTTCTAGTCATTTTAATCTACTTTGAGAATCGTGAAATGTATGATTATTATAATTTTGATTCCTTCAACTCTATACAAGTATGTCGAGAGAAATTCAAACTCTTTGATTTAAAAACTAAATGGAACTAGAAATTTGACTCCTTTATAAAAAATTGTAATTACTGACCGAAGGAACTAGAACTACCAAGCAAGTCGAAATAACTGGTTCCCACTTTTTTGTAAAAATTCTCCGAGTTCATAGGAGGAGCCAAAGTTCAAATATTTTATGATGATCTTATAAATTTGAAAATTAGCCACCTTTCGTTCCAATCGCAACATCAAGCGTACGATGCTTGATGAGTTCTAAGGGTAACTTTAGTTTTCACTCGGCAAGCCAATGGTCCAACCACCCCAACCGAGGGTGGATAGTAAAGTTGGTCACAGTCTAGCGACTCGAGCCGGTTCTCTTTTACGAGGCCCAGGGTTAAATGATCTGTCACTTTCACCCCCTGCCGTATCTTCCCTACTCGGGGCCAGCCTACGACTATTACAAAAATGTCGTAAAATATTATAGCAGTCGTCGGTGACGGCAGTTTGCACTTACACGCAAACAAGAACGTGTTCCTCCTTTGCCAGTTCGTACCTCTTACGTTTTTAAGTGGGTTTCTGCTTAAAAGTAAAAAGCTATCACTCATCCCTTCCTCTTATTCTTTTCCACCTTTCACTTTATATTGTTATTTCTTTAAATTCTATACATTTCTCTTTTATCTCTATTTTTTCATTTCTCTCTGTTTTCATCCCTTTGAGATCTCCACCATTGGAACGACAAATAAATTGATTATGACGGATATGAATTTTTACAGTTAACCAACCCCCTTATTTAGCGGCCCCATAGACAAAGATTACAGGCATCCCTCGAATAGCACGGTACTTGAATTGCACGAAGTCGCGATTAGCACGGTTAAAAATTGCGACAACCCTCGAATAACATGGAGTTCGGATTACACGAAGTCGCGAAAATTACTGTTAAAAATTAAATCGATCACACAGTACATATGTACATACATATACATATCGTCGGCGTACAAGGAAAACCGACTGTCTGTAGTATATTTATTTATTTTATATTTATTAGTTAGTATATTTTTGTACAATTGAAATTTTTCAACTAGAAATACAAGCAAATTTTGTTCTTATTTCCAATGTTTTCTTAATTAATCTTTGGAACCAAATGTACAAATTTGTATGGACCTCGAGTTTCGAATTGCACGGAACGTTATCTCCAAAATTGTATGAATTATTAGTATCGAATAACACGGAACCAATTAGCCGTGTTGTTCGAGGGATGCCTGTAGAACTTCTGAAAGAAGTTTTCTAAATCCCGTTTTCTCTCTTCTCTACCTTTAAATTTGTATCTCACATATTTCCCTTCCTACCCTCTTTCTCCTAAACCTCACCCCTTCTGCCCCTTCTTCCTATCTCCTTCATTCTCTCGGTGTATCTCTTCCAATAACACGATATTCCCTTAGATCCCTCCTCTCCTCGTTTTCAATTAAACAATTCACCCCCATTCTGCTCCTCTCTCTTCCTCCTTCCAAGATGCAAGAGGACATTCTCCTTCGCGAATCGTCGCAAACGCCGAAGGAATATAATGCTTTCGAAGGGATGGAATCCTGGCTGGAAGGGGACGCAAAGAGAACGCTTCATTTTCATTCTCGCGAAGTACCATGCGAGCCAACTTCGCGTGTCCAAAGAGTCTTAAAATCTTTACGGCCTTCTACTCTCTCTCTTGCCAGAGAGGGCAACGATCCCCACGGCACCTCGAGCAGTCTTCTCCGGGGGTGTTTATGGTCTCTCACTCGATTCGCATTGTGCACCGACTTATACGTTCTCCGAGACTTCTGACATGTTTACAGGCCTCCGTGTGCGTTTACGATTGTATGTGTGCATCGAAACATTTTTCGTTAAAGTTTCATCGTCCGACGTCATAATTTGACATTAAACGATTGGTAATGCAGTAGCGATTACGTCTAGGCTTATTATTAAAGAATTTTGTAGCTTTTGTTGAATTATTTTACATGAAACAGCCACCTGAATCGATGTATACCCATTTATTTTAGCTATGAACCCTCTATGAAGTTCTTTCACTACTATGTGCGATTGTGTACACGATAATTGCATCGAGTTTGTGCGATAGCCAGCTCCTTCCACTTTTCTCTGATGAATTATTCTTTTGTTTCTCATCGATTCCTTCCGTTACACTTATGGTTTACCTAGACTCCCCGGTGACAATGGGGTGAACAAAAATGTCTTTGTTATTCCTCGACAACTGTTGTCTTTGTTCTTTTCTGGGTTTAATAAAATTACTGTAATTATAGGTACAGTTGGGCGTACGCCTGAATACGTGAAGCCAGATACGTAACGTATCATAAACTTGAATGAGATGACCTAATAACGTTTTGCTTTGTTCGCTGTCTTTGCAATTGACCTTGGTACTCCTTTCAATGAGTTTTTTCGGACTCCTTCATTGGGACAAGCTGCTTTCCATCTGAAACAGAAAAAAATTCATATTTTGTTAGGAAGAATCAAAGAGTGTAGCCTCATTTCTTATCTACTAAAATTTAGTTACATTGAATAAGTACTTTGATTATTAATTAACTAATGTATATTTGATATGGTGGAAGTGGAATTTTTAATTGACACTAGAAATACTGTCGTTAAATCCATTATATTTTAATATATTAAATAAGTACTTTGAAAAAGGAGTCATTTTGACTTGCTTGATAGTTTTAGTGTTAATAGTGTTGGATACATCTTAATTTTGTTATTTAGTTACGGCATAGGGTCCCGGTGAAAGACAAATCTCACTCTCTCCCTAAACTGCCGAATTCGGGTCAGAGAGAAACCAGAGATCGGCACTTGGACCCTACCGACGCACAGTGGTCGATTTCGCCGAAATCCTGGCCAAAACCCCAAAATTTTTTTTTAGAATTTTCAAAATTTAGCAATTGCGTTTGATTTGTAACACATCAGAGCATTGTTTTCCATTAATAAAAATTTTTCTTGAACAATACTCTTAGAGATATGCAATGTCAAAGTTGGCACTTAAATAATGTAACGTTTTCACGTCGAAATTGAGAATACGTTTTCAATATGAAATTAAAGTTTGATCCACTTTTTCAGTATTGGTAGCTATTTATCATACTTTTAATTTATAAATATGTTGGTTTCATTTTTTTATTTAATATTTTACAACTCTGTTGGTACTGAACGTAAAACCTAAACATTTTTTTCCTTTTGCTAATGAAATAGTTGTGAATGCTGCAAATTGCTGCCGTGATTTTTTTTTAAAATTAAACTTTGAAGCTTCCCGAAGAAGACCTCGTTGAGTTTTCTTGCGACTTTTTGCGATTCTTCGAGTAATTGTTATTTGTTTGTCGCGCGCGCCATGCTCGGGGAAGTGCATTTATGACATAGAGCCGGGCTATCGTGCTTTACCTAATGAATACTGCTAATCCTTCTCTAAGATCAACCTGGCAATTAACGAAATAATATGTTTATTTCATGGGGTTAAAAATCGGAATGAGTTTAACACTAGGTTTACGGGCGTTTCTTATATACCTATCTCTACGATCGTGCGTCAAATTGACGCGTAAGCAAAAATGCGCATTTCCTTTAAAAAATCAGTTTTTTCAAATTAAGTATAAATTAAACAACACTAGGGTTCACAGTTAGATACATTATTAACAAGTAAAAAGTCAATTTTTTTAAATTGCCACGGAAATGTTAGCAATGGTATTAACGGTATATGGCAATCACATTTATTGAGCATATTTTTTATAGACATACTGAATTTTGTTTGTGCATTTTCCGCACATGATCTGTTTGCAATATACCATATACAAAAATTACTGTTTTCATTTTTCTGCAGGTTTTTCGTGCCTCTGTTTGAGTGCAGTCTTTTATGTGTTCTATTACGTGTCTGTCAATTATCAATCCGAAAGCACTAGTTACATAAACTGACATAATATTTCTCTTATCATAGCCAGTAGGTCCTGTGATATCCTTGAATATCAAATGAATGGGCGGCCTACTCACAGATTCGTCTGCTTTCAATTTTATCCATTACATGTTGGGATGTGCTTGGAATGCTCGTCCTCTCATCCTCGGAATCAAAACAAGAAAACATACTCATCCTTTTCTTACTATGATATACTTTCAAGAAATTTTCCTCTTTACTACTCGAAAATCCTTTTATCTTTCCACTTTCAATGCATTCGGAGCTTTCACTCTCATCTTCGCTTTAGAGTAATTTATATTGGTCATCTTCGGAGGTATCCCCACAACAATCTTCATTGATTTTGACAATTTTGCTCAACATCTTATTTTACTATATCTCCTGGATTTACGTCATATTGCTAGAAAAGGCGGATTGACCAAAATAAAAAAAAAATATTGTGCTCCAATTCGATTACCCTATTGCAGAAAGTTACGATTAGCGAAGACTGTCTGAAATAACAATAACTGTAGAATCTTTTGCACATTATGTTTGAAAAACTGTAGTAGTAAGTAAACTGAAATAATGATTTTACGAACAAAGCAAATATATAAAAACTACTCGTGAAATTAGCTAATTCGTCAATTTGACGCGTTTCGTAGAGATAGGTATACTACATACAGATTTTAAAAATTAGAAGGCTTAGGATAAAAATAATTGAGTGTATAAATTCTTTGGTTGAAATGATTAATTTACGACAAAAAGTGGTTGCAATTAACACTATGGTTTTTGAGATATTTCATTTCGAAGTTTGAAATGCGTCAAATTGACGCGCCCCGTAAACCTAGTGTTAAACAAGCTGATGGCCTATTGTTCCGAGGCAACAATAGATAGCCGCGACTACCTCGACCGCTTACCGTCATAAACCGAAAGATCTTTGACGATTCTAATGAAAATCTGGCTAGTTGCAGGTATGAGGGAAATATTTGTTCCTTACAATGTTTCATCTTTCTCCTTCGACCGAAATTTTTATTAAATAAAGAGAAATTCGGAGATGGAACAGCAATGACATGCTTGTATTAAGATACAGCGACTGCTGCAATAAATATCATTAAAACTGCAGAAGTCCGTGGAATAACATAATATATATTTTTTTTTAATTAAACTTTGAAGCTTCCCGAAGAAGATCTTGTTGAGTTTTCTTGCGAATTTTTGCGATTCCTCGAGTTATTGTTATTTGTTTGTCGCGCGCGCCATACTCGGGGAAGTGCATTTATGACATAGGGCCGGGCTATCATAAGACTACTGATTTTCGTGCCGATCCGACAATTTTTCGATACTCGCACCCGCCATATTAGAGCCGCCATTTTGTTTTTGGAAATTCTGAGTTCGGATTCTTAATCAGCGACCAGAAAAACATAAGACTACTGATTTTCGTGCCGATCCGACAATTTTTCGATACTCGCACCCACCATATTAAAGCCGCCATTTTGTTTTTGGAAATTCTGAGTTTGGATTCTTAATCAGCGACCGGAAAAACATAAGACTACTGATTTTCGTGCCGATCCGACAATTTTTCGATACTGGCACCCGCCATATTGGAGCCGCCATTTTGTTTTTGGAAATTCTGAGTTCGGATTCTTAATCAGCGACCAAAATAATACTAATATACCAATTTTCAGCTAAATTGAAAAACTCCTTATAGTTTTGGCCTGGATTTCGGCGAAATCGACCACTGTGCGACGTATTGCCATAAATTACACCACTTCTCTGTCCTTTTTCCCTTCTTTTCTCTTTTCCTTAAAACCTTTACTTATCTTCCTTTACGAACTTCCCTCTCTCCGACTCATTTTCCGTCCATTCCTAACGCTATTCTAAACATCTCGACACTTCTATTCCATCTTCAGTCTGTAAAATATCTTTCCTATACATATTCCCTAATAGCTTCCCTATCAATTTAAGTACATTTTTAGAAAAATTGAAAATGGTTCGTTCTAACCGGTTTGATAAGTTTAGTGTTAAATTGTAGCACCTGCCTATTAACAAGCCGGTATAAAGTGTATCCACGAAGTGCATGCATTTTTCTACGTGCTCCAAATGCAAGACTCATCGTGTGCGTCTGTTTGCGCGAAGTAGTAGACGAGCAAGGAAGGATTTTATGCGAACGCTTGACAGGATAGAATTTTACTGCTTCCGAAATGTCGTGTCTCGTAAAAGCTGCCGCGTTCACGAGCGTTCCTTCATTCGGCTCTTTCCGCTGGAACTTATTGCGATTCCACGTTGACTATTTTTATAGGAGGAGAAGAACTGTTGCAAAGGGTTTCGGTTATACCATTTTTATTGAAATAGACGTAAAACGGCAATGACGAGGTTGGAGGGGGATAGCGTAGACCGAACGTCTGCAACTTTTTTACATCCCCTCTTTTGGCGGTGATAAAACCTAAAACCGTTCAATTGTATCGAGCGATTAAATGAAAGAGGACCTGGATTACAGCGGATACTTAAACGCGTTTTATTTTAAACTGTCTGACCTATCGAAATTCCTTCGAAATTTATCCCAATAATGTTAGTCAGATTTAATTAGAAGAATTTAATCATTCACATGGACAGAAAAATAATTACCACATATAATTCTAACCATTAACCAATTGCCTTACAATGACGTGTGGAAATAATAAATGGAAAGAATAATTTTTAAGATTTCCGAAAACTGTTAAATTTAAAATATCAGTAGAACAGGAGACGTTGAAATTAATTTTATGTTATTAACACTTTACCGACCGGTACTTTTTAACATCCTACCCACTTCTGATAGGTCACTTGCACGCAAATACTTCCCTGATACTGATATCTTTTCGAAAATTGCAAAGTTTCTTCACTGAGTCCTTGGCACAGTTAACCGCAATGAAAAATAACAAGTTATTAATTTCCGTAGCGACCAATTAATAAGTTAAAAGCCCAAAAGTGTTGGGCCCGAAAAGTCGCTTAATCGACTACCGGTCGGTAAAGTGTTAATATTGCGTTAACTTATACCGGTTTATCAGAAATCAGTGATAGATTATTATTCCAACAATTAATTCTGAGTTACTGCATGTTTGGTCATAAAAGAAATTTTTAAATATTTCCATCTTCATAATGGATAAACTTCTAAAGACCTGATACCACAAGAAATTAATATTACTCTATACTATCATTTTTCTTTTACTTCTAATTATCCTACAGCTACATTACAAAATTTAATTACATCCTCGACTACATTTCCCACCCTAATTTACCCTCGAATTCCCCGAAATAAATTCGAAGCAACCATTCCATTTTTTCCTCTGGAGTTTTGAAATTCCTACATATTAAAATGCAACCCCCAACATTCCCCGAGGTCCACGCTCCACGAGGGTGTATTAAAGCGCAAAAATCATCCACGGTGGGAACAGTGGACGTCGGTTTTTGTTCCAGCTAACAAGAGTAGCCCGTAGAACGATACGGGCTAGAACGAGACGTGTCCTCTTGTCATCGAAACGGGCCCTCGGCTGTATCGTGCCTGGGGTTTCGATTACGTGGCGACACAACGGTATCATTGCTACAAAGCCCGTCTCCAAACCATCATCCCCTGTGAGAGAGAAATGTGTGGCGCGATCTATGTATGTATGTCCATCGAACCTGCCGAGTGGTTGGACAGGGGTGCGTTTCTCTATGTAACACGAGAACCTCGTCAGGGTCGTCAGGCTGGAAATTCGTGAATTCTCGTGAATGCGCTCGTATTAGGCAAAAACAACCCTCTCGATGTCGGATGTCTTTGACAGTGAGAAGCTGGGAATGTGGGCTACGCGGAGATCCGTGTCATTTTGACGATGATTCGCGATGGAGGATCTTTTTTTGTACAATTCTTTTTTTGTAGTATTTGGGGATAATTTTGATGGAGTTAATTGAGGTTTATGGGATTAGAGGTAATTTTGCGGATGAATGATTGACCTTCGATTAGAGAGTGTACATAGTTGCACGTAATTGACGATTGATTGGAGAAGTTATCCTGATCGAGGGTTAATATTGATTCACCCTTAATGTTATAGTATCTTTCTATAGCCTGCTCTTAGGATAATATTTTCTGGATTTTTCAATTGATGTTAGATATCGTTGGAATATGGGAAAAATTGTAGGGGCATTATCATTCATAGAATGAAATAAATCTTTTATGATAAAGATGGGTTAAATACTCTGATAAATTTATAGAATAAGTGAAACTAATGTTTAACACGTTAAGCGCCACACCGGTCCCTAGGGACCGGGCGTTTAACTTTTCGTTTATGCTGACGCTGATCAATGAAAATGAACAGTTAGTTTTTTACCTCAGCTACGTTGTCGCGCCTAACCGAGACATAATTAGTGGAGTTAAGTATAAAATAGAACATTTTATCAAAAATGAATGTAGTATGTTAAAACAAATAGAAAGATATCTTTTCTAATAAAGGGCCTAAACGGAAAGTGCAGTACCAGTCTTTAAGAACGAGCATGGCGCTTAACGTGTTAAATATCCGTTTCATCAATTTCACATTAAACAGGGTGAGAAATCAAATGAAATGAATATAGAGAGGTAAATTAGGTACGTGTATTTCTAAAAAAAAATATTTTTCGTCTTTAACAATTGCATCGTTAAGCTATCCAGACTCAACATTTCTGATCTCATGATCTGACGACAGACGCACTTTAGCCTCTCCAAGATTTTCGTATCCTAGGTCATGGTGCAAGTTCGTTACGTCGTTTTAGGAGAGAGTAACAAAGTTACTCATACATTCCTGGAGGTCAGAGACTCCAGTATATCGAGTTAACGAGCCATTTCGTGCAATCAAACGCGCTGTAATAAAGCGCGGTATAATCGTGTTCACCCTGACAGTCGAGTCTTGTGCGAAAACCTTATGCCCACTACTTAAATCGCTGGTTATCGTACAATTAATTTGATAACGTTTACAAATGACTTCCTACTTTGCGAGGAGAGCAATGTAGACAGAGTATTATCTACTTTTTAAGTTTTATCTATCTGCAAATTTTAATTAACTAATTTTAACTAACTGACTCTACACAATTTTTAATCTTCCATTAAAAAAGACAAATTTCTTGCTAAACATACAAATAAAAATGTACATTTTTCAATTTGAATCATTAAAATTAAATTCCAAACTTCCTTAAGAAATTTCAAAGTCAAGGAAATGGAGTACAGAAAAAAAACGAATAAGAATATAGCACGTCAAATACCAAAATCGCGTACTCATCAAATTCATAATACAATATTGACAGTAATTTCTCGCAAAAATAAAATATAATGATATTTTTCTCCCGCATAAAGAAGGTTCACACCATTGCTATTTCGAACCTTCCTCGACACGTTGGTCATAGAAAATCGCATTCGGAAAAAGGCACATCGTGCACACAGTCTTTGAAAATTATTGTTCGTGTCTATGTACGATAACGTCACTGAACAGGCTATGGCTAGGTGGTCTGCACTCTTAGACGTCGCGGAATTTGTGCCCTCATATCAGAGTTTTTGTTACCATATATCGTTACGGTTATTGCACTCGTTTTCTGCAACGTCTGCTCTCCTTTTGTGCCTCGCGACTTTGCGCACACGCGTACACAACACTCGATCTTAAACTATTCTGCGAGGGCGAGTGCAATAAAATTCCTTTTCAATGAAATCGAGGCACAACGAGACGACTTGTCCCGAATATCATGCGTTTTTGGGGTCAAAGTGCGAACGAAGATTCAACTTAAAGGGTTAACATTTTTCTATCATTGTTTGCAAGGATAACATGCGGATGATATCTTGCATTCGTAAATTCAATAAATAGATTTTTTTTTATAAAACATTATTATACAATATTATTATAAAATGCGGATGATATCTTGCATTCGTAAATATAATAAATAGATTTTTTTTATAAAATATTATTATAAAATGCGGATGATATCTTGCATTCGTAGATTCGACAAATAGATTTTTGCATCGGTTGCTATGCTTTTATTTCGGTCCTCTTCAGTTGGCACTATCCGAATTGTTTGTCTTATTCCATTTAACTCAAGGATACATCATAATATTAATAAAAGTACTTTTATACCGATCTGACGTAACGAAACGATACACTCGGTTAATGGCGAGGCGATGGTATTATTACATTTGTTAAATTTTTATTTCGTTGCGGTTTCCGTGTCGCTGTTCGCCGTATCTCAAATTGCAGTCTTAATTGTTTGACATGCTGATATGCTGTTACTCGAATACCGTGTGGGTGATATAAAATACTTTTAAAGTGATCCCAACAATTTAATGCTTATTTTACATTTCTTTTTTTTCCACATTTGTACTCTAAGATTGACAACAATATTAAACACCTGCAGGAATATTCTAACGATCATTGTTGAAAGAAGAACGATTATATAATTTGTTAAGTTGAACGTAATTCATCGACTTGGAAGTCATAATAATTTTAAGTTCAACGATGATCCCACGAAAATAGTTAACCGGTACTTGCAACTGTGTAGCCAATTATTTAATCTATATATTTGTGTGTATACACAATATCGTTACATAATCTTGAACCGTGACTCATACCGAATCCTCGGTGCATAAAGGTTTCCGATTCACCGCATAATGCAGGAACCACGACAAGCTGATAACTCTCCACCGACGGTTGTGCTCTACATGTATGCAATCATGCTGCAAAAATTACGTTCTATCTGCATAATACAAAGAAAATATTTTTTAAGATTATGACTACCGGCGTTACATATATTATTTTTAGATATACCTAATAAGTGTCTGGGAAAGCGAGAAATTTTGTGGAATTTTTCGAAGGGATTGGTAACTGGTTGTTTTAATTATCTTAGGTAGTTTCAGTGTTAACGATGACATTGTTCATCTACCAGCGAGATATCTTCTCACTCTTGTATCTATCTCGCTTAATTTTCTATATCTATCTTGTAAAACGTGAGAGATTAAATCAATTTAGTTTCTAGTGGATTTCATTGTCTTTCTCCTATAATATTTAGATAGTATCTTTAAATATCGATACCAACTTTCTAATATGTCGTATCCCACATTTTGAAAATTTTTCAGGAGACGATAAAAACGTTTCACGGTCACAAATTAAATAAATTAGGTATTTTTTTTTACGTTTGTTTTAATGTACAAGTAATATAGATTGAAGTGAGAAAAACAAATTTAATCAATTTTTTAATTATTACGTGGGTTACGACATATTTCTTGACGCTACATATGTGGAATACGACATATTGTGAATAGGATTCAAACAGTAGTAAAAGAGAAAGAAATTAGTACGAAATTTTAAAGAAATAATAAATTTTATTACTTAATAGTAATAATTATTTTTAACACAGTTTCATATACTTATTACTATATTTTAAATTTTAATATTTTCGATAAAATATTGCCATTCGTAGTGATTTAAAATAATTAATTATTTACTACAAACTGAGAGAAATAATTATTTATAATTACCTTTTTACCCATTTTATGAGATATTTGAGTTAAATTAACTTAATACGAATTCCAAAATCAAAGGTGGCTGTCACATTTTAGGCGCCACCTTAACCTATGAATGTGGGATACGACATATTCGAACGCGCCACAGTTCGCTTGTGGAATACGACATATTAGAATATTTATTTAAAAATAGTAAATAAACAATTTGACTTCTGAACCTTTTACATAAGCTGCACAACGTTGTTATGATTCCATTTTTCGAAAAAAGTGAAAATGTCAAATTTTGTGGGATTCGACATATTAGAAAGTTGGTATCGATATATTGAATTAATAGTCGGTAGCTCTAGTGTTAAATGCAAACAAATTCGGAATAGAATTATTGTAATATTTGTGCCACACAAATCAGAGGATTCTGCAAGAAATCTTTCAAACTCCTAAATGATTCTCCAATTTTATTCAATTTATTCCACATCTCTCTCTCTCTCTCTCTCTCTCTTTCTCTCTAAATGAGACCTCAAACGTCTCGCTCAAAAACTATCGCAGTCTGGCTCTCCGAGAGATCACCATTAATCTTTTCTTATAAGCCGTGAACTAATTACAGCCGTGAACGGGTTAATTGGTTGAATGAGTGATATAATACCGATTCCATAAACTCTTTCCCACCCCTCGAGCACCAACGACGATGTTTATCGTGAGTGTTTTACTTACCCTGCCGTGCCGATTTCATCATGGACCCCCTTTGCTCCTCGTTTCTCTTCTACGAAGAGGCTTATTTATCTTCCCGTTAAGGATTGTTTATAATCGTTCAAGATGTATGAAGTGACAGGGGTTAGGGGTGGGAGGCTCTCTCTTTCACGATCGACTCGAGTGTGCTTGCCTTTTCTCTTTGCATTCCATCGTCGGTGTACAGGGTGTTTCAGAGACGGGGAATGAGCTGATTGTAAGAGTTCTTACTATGTTATACGTCTCTTGAGAGAGGACTAGTTAACCAAATAGGATTCTGATTGGTATCTCTGACCTCAAGTTACATGTATCATCAGCATTGTTGAATTTGTTTGACAAAGAAACAAATTATGACACCGAAGCAATGGCGTACACTCTTTCAAAGTCAGAACATTGAGTATTAACTCTTTGAAGTCTGAATTATTTTGTTAATTTGGTAGTGAGCTAAATAAAATTGATTTTGCATCATTTTCTATCATTGATTATTCATTTTTTTAAATGATATCATTAACTATATGTGGTAATGGATATTTAGATGATATTACAAAGTCATTATGAAATTGGAAAGTCGATATTAAATTTTCAGAAAATAAAATCAAGTGAAAAGCTATGTCGAGTACTGCTCGACATAGGACCGCAAAGGGTTAAGTTGAATGGAAGTTTCACTCATGTTTGGAACTCAAAATACGTTAATGTTTATCAAACGCACCTGCATACAATAATGTTTTGCTGGTGCAGCAGAAATTCCGTATTTGTAACCCGTAAAGCGTAAAGTAGAATATTTTTTTTGCAAATGAGCTCTGATTCAAAGGTTTAGAGTAATGTCCAATAGCTTGTGATGACGAGTTTTTATGCACCCAGAGCATAAATCTTCCACAGTGTGAGGAAGTCCTACTCCTATGACTAAAGCCGAAATGTTCATCAGCCACCAAAATGTAAAATGGAGAGGCTTCCTTAGTAAACGTATAGATTGTATATTTTGAAACTTATAATCACTTTTTATTTAGAACTCTGTTCGATAAGGATTGCTGTGTTGGGTTTAGAGTTACAGACTTTTCCGTAGAATGAAACGATACCAATTCCTCGTGGTGCAATGAGTCAGCTTGAAATAGGAATCGACGTACGCTTCGGTGAATAGGAAGACTATCAGCTTCTATCTGAGTGCTTGAAAGTTAAGATAGTGTTTATCAACGTGGTTACTTATTCTGACATCGAGCGATATTTGTTGCAGTTCTTAAGTTATCACCATGAGCCACCAAACGGTGACAAATGGCGTTAAATCTTCTTCTATGGGCTTAGAAAATTTGTAACATACTTTTTGGTTAATTATGGGACGATTATTATTTCCCAACATCCTTGCAAATTGTAATGGATCCGTGGACTTTGGGAACAAACTGCAATTTCATACCGTAATGGTAAACTTTTTTCGTATTTTTCTATGTTTTAACCCTTTGCACTCTCTTGCTCTAGAAAACTAGAATAACTTGTGAATATTTTTACTATATTAGTGTTTTACAAATACTTTAAAATGATTTTATACTAAGAACGCAGACCAAATCTGGTCCACGAACAAATTTGGAATAAGAATATCCTATATAGTAACATAAAAAACATATGGAGCTCGAAAACTCGAGAAATGTAAGGGTGACATAGCCGCGCCCCTCGAATGCAAAGGGTTAAATAAAATCAATTTAGTTTCACACGAAGTCTCATTCAAAAATTATGAATCTTCCCCATAAATAAAAATATTTACCACTAGCCAGTCGAAAACATCCTTCGTTTATTTCTCGTTGTACTTTGTGTGCTTCTGCACTGTAGAGATTAAGTTGCAGGAAAAAATTATGTAAAACTGACGAAGAAAGATCTTCACCAAGAATCCACTTGTTGAAATATTATTACCGTTAGAAATAACATAAAGATAATGTAACATTAAGAGGGTACACGGGCAAAATCTCGCCCACCTACTTTGAAATACCCTCTATATAAGCACGCTCGCCCAGTTCGTCGTATCATATCATTCACCAACCAGACAAGGAACTGGATGACGTCGTTTGCCCTGTCGTTTGATGGTGTTATGTAATTGATCGCCTCTCGTGATAATTCGTCCAGTCTTACAACACCGTTCACTGAGAATCCGTCTGACAACAGGCAGATTTCGACTCGCGATAATTTCTCCATCGCGAAACCCCGATTGCAAGTATGAGCATACGTGACGTGGTAAATTTCAGTTTCAATTTGGCAGGGTAAATGTATAAAAAATTGACGGTAGATTACAATTAAAAGTTTGACTCTTTGTGCTTCCAAACGCACTTCTTTGTTATAACGAAGATCTCATTACCTTTATCGGCTGAATTGTTGACAATATTTTGCACTCTATTAATATTACTTATAAAATTTGATAAAATGTAATATATTGATAACTTAATTGTAATTTAAATTGTTATTTTTTATGTAATTTTTATTTTTGTTGCTGTGGTCATTTTGCCTAGGACATACTGTCTTAGGGGTGGTTTTGAACCACTGTAGCTATGATGTAGAAATCAAATAAGTAAAGTATCAGTTTTTATACCGATTATTGTTCAAGATTGTCTCTGAAATTTTCAAAAATATAACTATGGGAATTTAAGTCCATGACTAATTTTATAGAAGTCATTACTCATCGCTCGTTTGACTAACTGTATGCAGCTGAATAACACCCAGATAAAGAGGGGTTGTCGTTTCAAAAGCAGCGATAACGCGTCATCGTTCAACAAATATTCTCAATTCAATAATTGTATACGTCAATCTAGAACGTTGAAATGCACAATAACCTTCTGTGTACCATAAATTATGCAAATAATTCTACTTAACGCGTTTATTCTTTTCTTCGCTCTTCCCGTCTTATCTCGATCTCGAAAACAAGCAATTACTCCAATTATTTTGAAAACAGTTCATTATTTCTTAATATTCTTTTTTTTTATGCACTCAACTGATCCATAAACACGGAGGTAAAAATTTCTTAAGACAGTTTTCTGAATATGGAGATCGTGAATTTTGATAAAATCAAACAAGAGCTTCTATGGAACAGTGGATAATTGAGAAAAATGCAAAGCCAAAGTATTCATCGACGTCACCTGCACGAAGATGTAATCGCTTTAACCCGATTCTTGTACTTCTGTCGCTCGAGGAGTTAAATGAAATCAACGTCAAAGGAAAGCCATCGGTGGCTACTATTACTCCTCTTGTCGTAAAATGTGCATTATTTATGAGCATGAAAACCACCAACTACGGTCACGGCGTTCTATAGACACCACCAGGTTTTCTCTTCTCGTTCCATCGAAACATCATCTTCGATGGTATCGATAATCGTTACGCGAATTATCCCTTCGGCCTGTCTACGAGTTTTCTCACTACCTGCGGAAGTGTTACTGCAAATTTGAATTATTTATAACGTCTGAAAGTATCCACCTGTGGTGTTATTAACCCCTCCTCTGGAATTACTATCGTACCGATGGTTTTTTGATGTGTAATATGTCAGGAAGATTGGAAACTACCCTACATCCGTAATATAATTGGTAACACCTTCCTCGATCCACTCCAACTCCAAAAAAAAACTCCACATCCAAAAATAACGATTCTCCATGTTCACCAAAGTCATCACTCACGTACAATTCCTCATTCTCTGTCACGACGCGATCACGCCTTCAAATTTCCATTGTCAGAGTCCTTTGTAATGCGTCATTGACTTCACCTCCGAACAAAATGGCGACGAATGGTGAAAGATTCTCGAGGACTCTGGAGAACGACGAAAGAGAGGATACAACGCAGAGAAGCCGAGAGAAGGTTTCGATAACGGTATGAGAATGGTTGGTAGCAGGGATGGAAGGTGATTCGAAGAAGAAAGAGTGAGGTACACCAAAAGGAAAAAAGTTTTAAAAAGAGATGCAAGAAAGATAGAGAGACTGCAATGCCTGGTTCATCATCGACGAACAGAGGACAGAACCGAAAGGAATATATACAGGCTGTATCCAAGCCGGGTCCTCTCTTCCCTTCTCCATCCCGTCGGAACAGTCCTCCCCCGCCTCCAGGGCAGCCCCTCCATTCCCTTACAGATCCTCTCTGCCCACCATGGTCACACTCTCTCCCTCTTTCTCGTTTTCTCTTCCCTCTGACACTGGGTGGGCACTCTCCTCTCTATCGTTCCCTCGTAGTGTATATATACATATGTATGTATATATATATATAGGCACAGAGCACATTGGACTAGAGAGACACGCACACGCACATGCACACGCGCGTGCACGCGGAAACGTGGTTGGCCGGGTTCACCTGCGCACAGAAAAGGAGGGAACCAACGCCGGGCGTCCCGGCGACGCGGCACCTGTACACAGCGGCTCCGCTTGTCTATTCGATAGAGCTGCAGGGGGATTCCATGGAGAGGGGGTCACATTGGAGTGGAAAAGAGAGAAAGGGTGAGGAGAATGGATGTAGAGAGAGAGAGAGAGAGAGAGAAAAGAGAGAGGGTTTATCACGAGAGGGAATGGACGAAAGAGAGAGGAGAAGGAGAAGGCTATTTCCGCCTTTTAAAAACCATCCTGAAGGCCCTCTTATAGGCGGAGCTGTACGCGTGGTCGCGCCACCATTGGCTGCTTTAATGTCTAATATATCATGTCATAACGCCCGGGAAATTATTGCCCCTGTCCCACGTTGCACCATGCCGAACAACGAACGTGGCGGCACCGTTTCCTTTCGCGTTACTAACTACCCTCCCCGACAAGTCCGACGGACCACCCCCATATGCGTGCCATCGAGCACTGTACACTACCCAACTTCGTATTTCAGATCGATATTACAACGCCACGAGGTTGAAACGCGCTGCGCCTGCGTTTTGTGTCGTTTTTTGGATAATGGATTACATGGAGGTGCACCTCGGGGGTTGTGGTACCGTTGTAAGGGGTTGGTTTGGTTTCTGCGTCTATGGGATGGGACTATTTCATGGAGATTTAGAATTGGCGGTTTTGGGGGAAGATGTTGGATTAGTGGTAATTTGGGGTTGCGATAGTAATGGCGGATTGAGGGTGGTTTTTATGGAGATTTCGATCATTTTCTGTTTTAATTATTTTGGTTCTAGTATAAGGAATTTCATGGCGCATACTATTTTTTTTCTAAATATAGAAAGTTGGATTTTTGTTTCGCGTTATGGAGGGGTGTACTTTGTTTTTCTATTTGAATTTATATCTAGTAATTTTCTGATTTTATCATGAACTATAAAAATACCATGAGACTTGGTAATCATGGTTAATATTACAGGATTCGCTATGCCTGTGGTTACAGTGTTTCCTAAGTAATCATCGAATGAATTACCATAATACGTTTGTAATGCTTGTCAATATCGCGAACGGAACGATATAATTACTACCTTCACCGTATGCTCTCGTTTCTCTGTCCATGATCGGCTGAAATAGGTGTTAGAAAGTTACGAGAAAGTATGATTCAGTTACAGATAACGGGACAAGTGTATCGTTAATACAAATAAGAAGTTTAGTTCCACGCAGCGAAACATCAGCCTCACATAGAGGAACATTCGAACTTGACACAAATCTCCAATCTATTTCATATCAAAAGTTCTGCATCTCACTAATTAATGATCATTTCTTTATAAATTGCAATTAGAAGAATATATTCAGGGCATCTAGATATACCTTTGTACCTTTGTGCGAAAATAGTTACCAGCAATTCCCTTTCATCTCCTTCCTTTCGACGATTATCTATATTTGTCTGTAAGAGTTTCTTTAATACTAGAACTACCGACGTTAAATTTATTACATTTAAATATGTTAATTAAGAACCTTGGAAGAAGAGAAATCAAGGGGTGGAAAATATGATTGATTTTGTAATCTGTGTTTTATAAGATCAACTTAGAATTTCTAGTCTAGGACTCTCCTGTAAACTTAAGGAATTTTTAGAAAAAAATGTGAGCAAGTCATTTTGACTTGCTTGGTCGTTCTAGTGTTAATATCGCGTTCGTCAAGTGTCGTATTATAATTTTGTAATTAAAATTCTTAATTTAAATCTTGTCCGATGAAACAGTTACTTTTGCAATTTTTATGTAAGAGAAACGAAAGAATTTTCTTACTTAAAATATAGCATTCGGATGATTTATATTAAAAATTATGTTATCAAACGACAAATTTATCTTTGTTTTTCAGGCGATAGTGTTGAAATTCTACTGGAATACAGCACGAAGCTTCTGGAGCTGTTCCAGTATCCATGGGAGATGTTGCCGTTGATGTATGTCATTTTGAAGGATGCAGGGGCTAATCTTGAAGAGGCTGTGAGGCGCATAGTGGAAGGTAAATTAGTTTTTTAATTGCATTCGGTAATTTTACTCAAATTTCTCAATTTTTTGAGATATTCAAATGCTTCAAAGAAGTATTGTTATAGTTTGTCATGTCTCTGACAAACGATATGTTTCTATCTTGATGATGTTATTATTAGTTCTAATTTTACACGATTTCTCGAGACGAAAAATAATACGGATATTTTTTTCCCATAGCTTCGTTAATTATCCGTCATAAGAATTATCGCTGGGCAACCATATTGGACGGGATTCTTTCTTTCATGATTAAATTATTGCCTACTTGAATTAAAGTACTTTTCCTTTGAAAATTGAACTTTCTCTCCTGCTTGAAAAAGGAACTGTTTAATCGTCAAGAAATGACCGTAAATTCTATTTTACAATAAGTAATTTTTGTTGAACGTTCGCACGATCTAATTGTAAGTTACACGAATTTCACGACATTTTGTCGCAATCGGAAAAACTATCAACTTCGGACTTGGCAAAACGACAACTGGAAGATCTTTTTTCTATTTCATGCATTCCCATTCACCGACAAAGGTAGAAATCTCAGATGAAATTAGTAACATAACGAGCGCACTAACTATAAAATCTGTAAAAACGTCAATACTTGATAGAAAAGTATCAATTAATTCTGCAAGATCTCAACTGAAACATCCAGAAGTAAGATAATTCCAAAACATTAATTCTTCTTAATTCCTGAACAATCTGACGCATGAAAATTCCGTATTCTTGCGGAAGAATTTTAATTGGAATTCACGATAGAATTTCAACTCGGCTAATTGCATTCATAACTCAGAAAGTACGGTATTCATTTCACGGCACGTTCAAGTCGCAACACTGAGTAAATAGGTAGTCCAAGTCGGAACAGAGTAAATAATTAATTTGTCTTGGCATTGTCACTGAAGAACTCTAGCAGTGAATCACTCTTGTGAAGTATCATTTTGCCAAAATCCTCGCTACGAATGGAGCTCGCGTGCCAACTTCATTGCGCTCGAGATTCTCCCTTTGTCCGTGAAGAAAATGCTAAAAGTGTAAAGCTTTGATGTTACCCGGGCATCTACACGAGGAAGAGGAAAGTATTTTCTAAAATCGTCATCGAAGATTTCACGAAGGAAAACATGACTATCCTGATAAGGTTCGATCATCACCCGAAGATTTTTTTTCCAACGAGGATTTCATCGATCAGGAAGATACGTTCGCTTTTTGAAGATAGTGAATACTTTTGATGGTGTTTTCGCACAGATTCGAGATACTACAATTTCCATGGTGCGGTTTACGAATGTTTGTGTTTTTTCTTGCGTTGGAAAATAATTAAATGGGCAGACTCTTATTGCCGTTAGGAATGTAAACGTTCCTTTGATTTTCTACGGCTGCGTGTAGCACAAAGTGAGTAGGATATTTCAACGCCTGAAGATTCTTAAGCTGGAATGCTAAGGTAGGATTTCATGTGATTATAAGATCTTGAATTTGCTATACTCGTACCATTTTTCTAACCGTTTTAGACTTCTTATTGAGATTTCTTATTCCTAGAAGTACAATGGATACTTGAGATTTCTTAATTTCTAAAATATTCGATATAAATTTCAAAAATCAAAGTAGTCCCATAGTTTGAGAGTATTAACACTAGATCTACCAAACCAGTCAAAATGACTGGTACACAATTTTTTCAAAAAATTCTCCAAGTTTACATAAGAGTAATAGAATATTCTACGTCTATATCAATAAACATAAATCTGCCAATCGATCAAATTTCCCGCCGCTTTATTCCCCCTTTTTCAAAATACTTATTTCATTTATTAAAATATGATATATTTGGGGCCGGTAGTTCTAGTGTTAACACGTGGAACGCCACCGATATTTCGCTAGTCTCATCATTTCTACTAAAGTGGAATTTTTTCTGTTAAATTCACATCTTCATAAAGCTGAAACTTTAAAAATACAGATAGATCGATATTGAGCAGATCTTTATCTTCTTAACGCCAATATTTAAATATTCAATATGTTAGAAAATTCATAAATATTGTAATTTAAAAATTACATGAAATTTTGTTAAATTCAATAGTGCCGGCACCTTATGGCGGTAAACGTGTTAACCAAGTAGAAAAATATATAATTGCATGTACTAAGAACGTCGAAGAGGAAGGTATTAAAACATAATGTTTTCCGTTTCTCAAGTTACGTAAAGGTATTATTTCCATGTGATGTATAGTAGTAAATGATCTCACGATTTGCCGAATCAACGTCATATTTTGCTCGTTCTCTAAACGTTTCTAGTTGCATAAAATGTTTCCAAGTCTCGTATAAATAGCAACTGAATCAAGTTGAGAAAATATATCGGCGAGTGGATGCAAAACTAATGTGGAGAAACAGCCAAGAAAACACGGAAGAAGACTGGCAATTTCGTGATGAGCTATGATCTTTTGTGTCCTCTCAACGTAGTATCATAAATTTATTAATCCCTTGTCCTATGATTTGTTTTGTAGCTGCCTCCGCTACAGCTTAGAATCTAATTGTTAAAATAAAAATTGATCAGTGATTCTTGATATTTCGTGTAACTTAACGTAATATTTAATATAGGTTCTGCACCATTTGAAAATTTCGTATTTCATTTACATCACGAGTGTCACTGTAGGGCAAGGGGTCAAGAATTCTAGGCATTTTCTTTCACAGTAAAACATCAAAGAGTGTCGAATACGATTAAACGGACGATTGATGTTTTATTATTCGATATAAATTAATAGGAAGAAAATAAATAATTGTACATTCTCATTCATTTAATCATTTTGCTATTTCTATCGTTCTCGACGGTCTTAGTTGCTATTTCACATGTTGCTTTCTAGAAAGTAAAATGATTTTCTTTATTGCTTTTCGAATTAAGTGCGCACCAGGTGAAATACCGGATACAATAAACGCACGACTCTCATTGCCAATCTAGAAATCGTTGCGGGATATTTTTGCAGTTATTATATAGTCGTCATTACGATTCCGTCTTAACTTGCCGACAAGTACTAAATGCGCCCGTTGGAAACCGGCCAATCTCATTTGAAATGTATGCAATTCGCTCGTGCACAGGGTGCTCATAAAATTCCCACTTTCTTGGATTAATCGCATTAAATGCATCGGGAGATAAACATAATTGTGTCGTTTTTGTTAGTGTAATTCAAATTGCAAAATATCGGATATTAATCTGAACGAATTACATGCCTAGAAACATTTACAGATACCACTCAATTATATATCCTTGCGTACATAATTGTATCGGTAATGATGAAATTAGTGTAAAGTGTTGCAACATTTCTTTCAACTTTTTTAATTCTTTGAAGATAGTGACGTTGAAAATGATCCTAGTCTTTTACTACTTGAATTCTATTCTATAACACTGGAATACTATCAGATGGGACATTTTTAACCATCTCAAATTTCATGAGGAAAAATACAGAAATTCACATTTTTTCCATCACCTGTACTGATTTTTATTGATTCAACGAAACAAGTTTATATCCAAACTAATTTTCTTCCAAGCCCTATAAATTTTCTATACGGTATACATATTAATCCGTACCGATTGAGATAGGTACATAAGAACTGTTCATAAATGTAGTCCTAATAAATTCATTGCTAGACGAACAGCATGAACATGAAAATATGAATTCCATTAAATAGCCGGTCAACGTAGAATTCATCGAATTTTGCAGTACTGCAAGAAAGCGATAATATCAGCGAAGGAAATCACGTAACACGATAGGCAAGGAGTATAGACATTTCACGGGGTTTTTCGCATATCTATATGAACATTTGACATGTTAGATTGACGAAAATCAACACCGAGTGTAGGAGAATTATACCAAGCCCACGCGAGCAAAACATTTTACTGCAGTCATTTGGAAAATATACCTTAATACTGATTTGTGATACGTACTGTCGACAGAGAGTAAATTGGATGAAGAAAGAAGGTGAAAGAAGGGTATGGGCGATAGAGAGAGCAGAAAGAATGAGTGGACAGGGAAAAGAACAGGAAGAGGGTGAAGAAATACGGTGCTTATGTTATGTTACGTATCGCATATATTAAGTAAAATAGCTGAAAATACTGTGAATACTTCTCGTATTTTGCTGACTTGACGGTGATTCATGTTGTGTTATGTTTTCTCGCCGAGGAATTTTGTAAACTGATTTCTCTTTGGCAGATTGTTGTTGAGTTGTTCCAACTTTTACGGTAGAAGGGGATGAAGTAGTATCAGTGATAGAGAACTATGTAAAATGGAACGTATGGTAGATTGAACTTTGATTAAATTGATTAATATATTATAACGGTCAATTATTTCTTCTATCGTCATTTTGGTGTTAGATAATCAAGCTTAACTGTATAACTGAAAAGAAAAATTATGAGAATGTTTCCATCTAGCAGTTAATATTGAAGCATGAAAACAACGAGGTTTTATTGCATTTGCTGAAATTACTGTTTTTACCTGATGTTCGTTCTTCGCTATCAAGTCCTTTCCATTCTTAGCAGGTGAGCGGCAGCACCGTTATATAGAGATAATAACCACTACGAAAAGCTAACAAAAAATTGCGCCAATCGAGAATTTCATAATTATTCAAGCGTTTAAATTCACCTCATTAAAATACACCTCGAATATCGTATAACTAGTTGAATAAAACACTTCAATAGTGATGTATCTTTTGCAAGGACAAAGAGCAAAGATTGAAAAATCACGAGTAAAATGTAATTATGGTAATAGCAAGGAATTGATGAATTTCCTAAAAAATCTGAAGATTATTCCGCACCCTAGTATCCCGGAGCATCGAGGCAAATGCAATTACAGTTTTGATAAACCGTAGAAAATCGTCGATCGGGTAAAACTTCCGTGACAAATTGAATTCCGGTTCTGGATCACCGGCTACAGTCAGTAAAAACAGTTGCGAAAGGTTGTATTTATTTAGTCATTTTCTTAATCAAATTTAAAGGTCTTTCTCGAGACATTGCAAAATATTATTCCAAAACAACCGATTGGACATCGATACGATAAACCAATTCATCCATCGCATCTAACGCGCGAGATCTTTCATCATCGTTTTCCAAACCTTTCTCTTTTCCCATTGTCTTCGAGAATTTTCTAAAATTAAACAAAAATTTCGTACCTATCACGAAGGATGACATTGTCAAACAATAAGTTCGTAGAAAACTTATGTAAAATTGAATTAGACGACGATGCTGTACACGTTTACGTCTACAGTATCGGCAAACGGGTTACTCTCGTGACGGTCATTGCACCCATAAAGCAATATTTACATTTTTTTCTCTTTGCATGCCGTCAACCTTCCACCGATGCATCCGAGACTTTCTGTTCAGGATTCTTTCACGAAAGGATATTTGTTCTCCGTCAAACAAAATCTAGATATTTATTTAAAAATCATCCCCCACTTCCCTCCCTTAATTTACCTACCCCCTCAAAGAAACGTGCCCATGTCCTACTGGCCAACAACTGAAAAACGTCTAGTGAACGGCGGAGCCTCTCGTTTTCAACTTCCTATCCCCACCATATTGTTTTTAAAATCTTTGAACCTAGCCTCCTAAAGTAAACAATTATACAGAGTGTTTACTTTAGGATACTGGATTTGGAATTTCCAAAAACGAAATGGTGGAAATAGGTGTTTAACACTAGAACTACCGGCATTAAATCTATCATATTTCGATACATTGAATAAATGTTTTAGAAAACGACAAATCGAAAGGTTGAAAGGACGATTAATTCAGTAATTTATATTTTATAAGATGAACGTTCATATCTACCCTATGACTCTCCTATAAATTTAAAAAGTCTTTAGAAAAAATGAGTAACGTGTCATTTTGACCACCTTGGTATAATGCGACAACCTCGAGAAGTCTCCTCGGAGGTAGGCCTGTTTCGGCAGGATCTGATTCGACAGGCGTCAAGATATTTTAATAAAGATATATCAATGTTACGAGTTTGTCAAGTGTCTCATTTAGGAGGGTGAGCAGGGTGGATTAAATAAAAAAAAGACGGTGCGAATAGGCGGTCTTTAGCGAGAAGCTCCGCCGCTCAGGAGACTTCTTGAGGTTGTCGAAGAATAGTTCTAGTGTTAAAAACGAGAGACTCCGCCGCTCCCTAACCATCTTTTAGTTGTCGAACTGTACTTCGCTTCACCGTTCATCATAATTTATCATTCTCGCTCTTTCATCTCCCACTTTGCTCATTGTGTTCGAATGATATCCTAAGAGTCAACAAACCGTGTTCCATGTAAGAAGTTATCACAAATCCTAACGAATTGCAACGAATCGTGAGAAAGGTAGGGCTTACTTCCACCAGAGATCCTCTCTTTGATAAAATGATACCGTGTCGTTAATAGAGGTTCTACACCCTCGACACCTTTCTTTTCCTTCCCGGTGAGACATAATTTACGGAGGTGTGGGGCGTTCAAGCAACCGTGAAAAAGAAGGTAGCATAATTTGTTAAGTAGCCGGCTCAACTTGGCTACTGTTTCCACGAGCCGATCATTATAAATCGCTTAAGCATGGTACGGTTCGTTCGTGGTAACATTAGCCGTTCTTCTGGCGCCCCAAGGTGCGCCGTATCTCGATCTCGATAACTGTTCTTGTTACACTCTTAATGAGCTGTAAATGAACTTGCCCGAGTACTGCTTGATTGTTTATTAACGTGAAATATCTGTCTTCGGAGTTAACTCGGAATTAATTCCGTTTCTTTCTTTACATCGCCTTATACATCTTTTCTCTCTCGATGTGGACACGTTGCTTGATGTTGACAGATTTTCTATCGATGATGGAGGAAATCCAGTAATTTTCTTCCAAATTAACACTTTACCGAACGGAAGCCTATTAATAGGCTTTTCGGACCCAACGCCTTTGAACTTTTAACTTATTAATTGATTGATACTCCAATTAATAAATTATCACTTATCATTGCGGTTACCTGTGTTAAGGACTCAGTGACGAGAATTTGTAATTTTCGAATAGATATCAGTATCAAGGAAGTATTTGTGGCCAAGTGATCGGTCAGAAGAGGGTAGGGTGTTAAAAAAATACCGGTCGGTAAAGTGTTAAGACTTTAATTAATCGGCTTTTCGGACCCAACACTTTTGGACTTTTAACTTCTTAATTGGTCCCAACGGCAATTAATAAAATATTATTTTTCATTGCGGTTAACTGTGCCAAGGACTCAGTGAAGAAATTTTGCAATTTTCAAAGATATATCAGTGTCAGAGAAATATTTGCGTGCAAGTGACCGATCAGAAGGGGGTAGGGTGTTAAAAAAATACCGGTCGGTAAAGTCTTAACTACACGTCGTCGTGGTGAAGGATAGGAGAATATTAAACATTGTAGCTGTTGCGGTGAAATTTTTAGAGTAAAGATTAAAATTATAAATTGTTATATTTCTTCTCTAAGTTTGATCTTTGATCAATGAACTGGAAGTGATTAGAATACATAGTATTTATCGTCACACGTGCCGTAGCCACTGTGCAAAGTGGTACCACTTATGCACTTGCAAAGAACCGCTCCTGTTCGCCCAGTTGGATACTTAAGCCGGTACAGAGAGAGAAGGAGGGAATGAAAGAGTGGAAAGCATTCCTACTGGTCTCGAGCAACCAGGTAGACGATTAACGGCTTCAAGTTGCTTCAGGTGGTTACACTGTTGCTAACACGGGGCGGTGGTATGCGAGACATTCGAGTGTGTGAAATGTCTATTCACAGCAGGTTTATTTGACACATCGATATGATCCCTGTCCTAGTTACTCATATTAATAGTACTCGTGAATTTACATCGATATTGCGAGTCACGAGGAGGGTTTATGGCATGCAGAATTATTCAGTCCAGGTACCATCACTTATATTTGTTTTAGAAAGTGCCAAGTGGATGTAGTCGGACATTGTGTATGGTATGTAATCTCTTAGATCGAACCAGTGGAATTTCACTGGTTCGCCAGTGGAAACTCACTTGTTTACCAATGACACTCACTGGTTCCGCCAGTGATCTCGGCGGCCATCAAAATTCACTGGTTTACCAGTGAATCTCACTCGTCAGCATATTCAAAAATAAAACACAGCGCATGGTGTTGCGGCAGCGGACACAAATTTCACTGGTTCGCCAGTGAGATTTGTATTCACTGGTTGAACCAGTAAAATCTCACTGGTTCGATTTAAGAGAGTATGTTTGTGTCAGCCAAAATATACGGAGTGTTTCAAAGAAATTTGATGGTATCAATCGGGTATCCCCTTGCTTGATTATCCTTGGTAAGGTTTTCCTTACAGTAACGTTTTCGGGGGTAGAATCGGCGAGGAAGGAGTTAATCTGGTGCATCGAAGTCTCTTTTATGCTATCCAAAGACTGCGGTAGATCGTTCACATTCTATTTAATTTTATGATTTCCCACCATCAGATCTTTACTTGATCCATCAAGGTGTAGGAAACTCGTTCCTCTAGTATTTCTGCTTTCGAGAATGTTGCATAGGGTGGGGGGTTGAAGCGACGGACTGGTGATAGAACTGGAAGAAATGCCGACGTTTATCTGACTGGCACAGTTCTTATAATTACTTCATTTAGCCTTTCACGATCACAACATTCTCCTTCCACTTAATATTCCAAGTATTACACTTTTCATTTTCACTTTGAACAATTGAGAAGATTTATCTTGTGACTGACCTGATCACTCCGTTTGAGTTTTTAAAAACAAACTTTATTTCACACTACGATAGCTTACTGCTCTTCTATAATAAAATATTACTAATTGAACTTGGATATGCAATGATGGCTTGGCTTCGTCGAAGTCTTGCTTGCGGATAACTGATGAGTTCGGTGGATTCGGAAAGAATGTGTCGAGGTCCAGGGAGTCTGGGTTTTTATATTCTTTCTTATGCGCACTTCGATCAAAAATCGTTGTTTAATCTTCCATTGTTTAGTCTTTGAGCACGTTACAATCTAAATTATTTTTTTACGAAATTTAGTTTTCTCCTCATTTCATTACAAATATTTTCTAAATTATTTGGAATTTTACCGATCGAAATTCGATACATTTGACGCAGTGATAAATTGTAATTTACAAGGTATAATCAATTCATAAAGGAAGTCCCATTAGAAATCTGCTACTCGCGTGCAAACACTGTACATACCATTGAAACTCACCCGTCCACACCTATACGACCGAGTGGGAGATTAATGGCTGGCATGAGAAAAAGAGAAATTTAAGAAAAAGACTCCCATAGCAAGAACACTGTCTGCGAGCTCCGTGAATGTAGCCAGCGCCGGCAGCAATGGCAACATCAGCAACAGAAGGAGCGGCAGGCTCGTGCAAAATATCATAATACGCAGCTGGGAACGCCAGTATACACACGTTACACCTTAATTATTGTTAGATGTAGCTACGACTAATAGCACAGCAAGCCAAGCAATGGGGAAGGGCGCCGTTACGGCGACAGCCGCGCATTATTTCTCATTTCTTACTTTCCTTGAAGAAACTTCTCAGTTTGAAGATGCGCCTGTACTAACGAGAATCCTGAACGAGAATGTTTGTCGTAGATATTTTCCCGTGTTCTTTGTGCTTTTGATAATTGCAACTCTTGATAATTGAACTATATTTAAAGTAAAGCCTGCATCGTTCCTCTGGCCACTCAGACCCTTCACCGAAGTCCTTCCAAAAATTAGAAACCTTTGGATTTGAAATTAAATATCTCGTTTTTTTCTAGGCCGATTGTGCCGAGACTTTTTTCTACGTCTTCCTTAACACTAGAACTATTTTAATAAATTAAATAAGTACTTTGAAAAAGGGGGAATCAAAAGGCGGAAAATTTGATCGATTGGGTGATTTATGTTTATTGATATAGGCGTAGAATATTTATTCTATGACTCTTATATAAACTTGGAGAATTTTTTGAAAAAATTGTGTATTAGTCATTTTGGTGGTAGTTCATTGGTTTGGTAGTTCTAGTGTTAAAGTCTTGCCTTTCGATCGACGCCAATGAAATCATTTTCTAAAGATGAGTTTTTGTAGGAGGCTCCCGAGACGGAAAAATGGGCTGCAAACTTAAACGAATATAGATAGGATGTTTTCGCTGGAGGCACGTCAAAGTAGACATTTTCACGATTAAAACGACTTAAAATTCATCCCTCTACGACCTCCTGAAGCGAAATTACGGATTGACAAACTTTAACTTGTTCCGACCCCTGACCGCCCTGACCCCTGCATTCTGGCCCCACAGAAATTCGACTTCTAAAATGATCCGATCATATTTCTTTGTTCGGATGATAGATTTCACTCACCGTTAAGCTTTATCATCGAATTCTTTCGCACTTCTATGAGAAAATGTGCGATAAGATCGTGATACGAGTTCTTAGCTATTTTTCGAGTGGTAAAAGTTATAGAAAAGAATTCCAAATGAAATATCATGTGCGAAACTATCCAATCGTTCCGTGAGTGGAAGGAGAATCACGAGAGGTTCGTTGCGGTTGGCGCAAAAAAATTCTTACTATGGAACGACATCTCAGTACGTATAATTAATGTTATTTCGTTAATTATATCGCACATGCTAGACCAGTTACAACGAAGCACGCGAAGGAATTTTCAACGACACGCCTAAAACTTGTTAAATTCTTATCATCATCTCCGAGCAATGCAATTAAAAAGCTTCGCCCCGAAGAAACTCAAAGTAAGCATGTTGATGGTTACGTAGTAGTTTTATCTAAACAGCGCACACAGTACAAGACATATTCCATTTTTAATAAGACACTTTGTAAGTCATCGAACCAACAGAGATAATCGGTTCTATTCGGTTATTACATACCCCCGTCAAATACCAACAAATTATTTCAATTTGACTTCCTTCTAATGGAACACATAACCATCGAACACCTCATGAAAGATACAAACGTTATAATCCACAGGCTGCATTTAATATTTTATACTATCAACAGGTATTTGCTGCTATCAGCCACCAATAATTAGTTCACTGAACTATTTATTTCATGCGTACAATACACACCTGTAATTATACATGATTAACTGTCAATTAATTCTTACTCGCTTTCTCGCGGTACTGGTAATACCATTCGTCTGCCCACCCACAGAAAAACGTTTTCTTTCACGCTGAGACCAATTAAATGTCGACCATGCTAATTTATTAATACGTTACACCCGCGTTTCTTTATATAATAAACCTGATCTCTTTACATTCTATGTAATTATTAGACTGCGGATGTTTATGCAAATTTCGAGTTTCACAAATGCAGGTGAGACAGGAAAACCTATCTAGGGATTTATTGCACTTAATAAATATTACAACAAATACCATACTTTGGATATTTTAGATATATTTTTATATTATGTTCTTTTTGTATATTTTAGCCGTATTTAATTTGTCATAAATGCATAAAAATCCGCAGTCTAGTAATTATCCACCAGATAAGCCACACGATATCGTCTACGTAGTCAGAGGCAAAGAGAAAGACAAAAGAATTATCCAGATTGCGATTTATGCAATCGGTAGTCTCGTAGGCTGTTATTTTCGCCAGTTCTAGAAATACATGGTGTAGCGAGCGATTAACGGCCTCGAGGGCTGATTTCTCGTACAGCTTACTACACTGTAACAAATGCTTTGCCGCGGTCTGGTTATGTACGACGTGTTCACACGAGAAACATTCGACCTTGCTCAAGTGCACCAATCCTCGTAACTCACGTGCACCTGCAGAACTGCAGCGGTTTACCTGCTCGATACATGTGCCCTGGTTGGTAGCACATATTCAACAACGTCGTGCACATGTAGCCTGATGACGTGCACCGTCCGTGTAATTGACTTTGGATTTCTTCATGTTTTGTCGCTCCAAAGAAACGTGAGTACTGACTGAAGCGTTTGATGGAATTAGGAGATACGGCGACAGTTATACACAGTTGGTTGCGATGAATTGATCGTTTGGAGCGGAGATTCACGTTTAT
Source organism: Cerceris rybyensis (assembly GCA_910591515.1). Taxonomy (NCBI): domain Eukaryota; kingdom Metazoa; phylum Arthropoda; class Insecta; order Hymenoptera; family Crabronidae; genus Cerceris; species Cerceris rybyensis. The sequence goes on along the minus strand of OU342797.1, from coordinate 11,421,477 downwards.
AAGTTTATACATAGTTAACGTGAAGGACATGTTAGTTTTTTGATAGTAACGGTATCTTAGTCGAATGATCGATACGGTGGAATAATAATAGATAATTTTTTGTATAGTTCACCACTTGCCCTATGTTTTCTTTTTTGAACGAGTGCGCAACGATTTAGAACTAATTGATGAAATAAAGAATTATCACCGATTTATGATATAACGCATAATTTAATTCAGTTGTATTAATTTCTGTTGAATGTTCAAAAATTTGGTTTAATAAATCAAACGATGTCTTTTTGCCACGTGGATTATCATGGCCTTAGAATACAATCGTGCAAATACGACATACACATATAAATATATGGATGCAGGCATGCAATTGAAGCATGTCTAGTATTCACTTGCACATCCAATATAAATCGTCATCTATCATTTCTTCAGATCAGACAAATACTCATTAAGATTGACATCACTGGATGGACTTTATTTATTTGATTTAATCATCCTGACACGATATTCGAGAACGAATCTATATACGTTCTACAAGTGAAATATTGCGAGTCTAGTTGAATTTCTTTAGAATTCATTAATACACATGCTTCTCCATATTTAACACTAGAACTACCGGCCTCAAATCTATCATATTTTAATAAATTAAATAAATACTTTGAAAAAGGTGGAATCAAGCGGCGGAAAATTTGATCGATTGGGTTATTTACATTTATTGATATAGACGTAGAATATTTGCTCTATGACTCTTATGTAAACTTGGAGAATTTTTGGAAAAAATTGTGTACCAGTCATTTTGACTGGTTTGGTAGTTCTAGTTTAATTAATGTCTGAGATACTTTATTTTTATTCCACTTTTCTTGTAGGTGCAAAGATACTTTTTTCTTCGCATTTTGCACTGAGGCTACGATACATTCAATTTACAAATACCAAAATTCTCCCAAAGATTACGAAATGATTATTCAATTCCATTTTATAGAACATTAAATTCGTGTTAGACTTTCACTTCATTTTTACTTTATATTACAGCTTTAAGTACCATAATTATTTCGGTATTTTGGGGGTACAACTGAATCTCTAGGTCCTTAAGCGAAAACACCATGTCATATACCAACCAAATCAAAAATTTCAATTATTTCACAAGTATTTATACAGTTTCGTGATCCAAATTACCCAAACGATAACATATTACGTGACAATTTAAAAGAGTCTCTCAGACGTGACAAGATTTTCAACCCAACCCCATTGTTCGCCAGTCTAAATCTTTAGGCTCCATATCCATCATATCCCTCCGTAATGGATACTTCAATAATCGCAAAATGACAACCCAATAACAAATTGATCCAGCTAGACTCTCCTACCAGTCAATATAAAATTTTGCCTATGATTAATAACTACCATTTTATTAAGTATTCCTATTACATTAATAAACTTGTTCTTATTAGCAATGCCATTACTTTTCAAATTACACGCAAATCGTTCGGCTCTTGTCATGTCTCGATATTCCTTACAATATATACTTCATCTTGGGCCTAAGTACGGATACCAGTCCCGGGAGAAGCTGAGAAAGATTAATAACGTGTCGCTACTGGAAGATACGCTCTCAAGCGGGCGTGACCGATGGATCTCTCGTTTGCAGACGTACGCATCCGTCCTTCCTTTATAATGCCTCGTTGTTCATTTACGATCGACGTATTCGCCTCGAGTAAATATGTAACTTTTGTTTCACTTTTCCTTTCCATTGCGTTTTCAGCAAAGCAGCTAATGTAAGAAACTAGCGGGTGTTTATCGTGTTCAAACAGTGGATCGTTTTCTTTATTGCATGTGTCCGCGTTAGATTTACGAAATCGATGGAGAGATTACTATGACTTTTGAATCTATGACATTAACTTCGTGTGATTTGGAGAGGCTTGATTGCGAGGTGTTTTTACAAATTGTTGTGGATAGAGAGAAATTTTTTTTAAGGTGGTTCTAGGCACTTATCATTTTTCGATAGATTTCTTTAAAATTTTGAAAATATATTCTTCATGATATTTTATAATTATAACCGGAATCTCAACCAGTTCGTCCACACAGTTTATAAATAAATCGTGTTTAAAAATAACGTATTTAACATGGGCCTTATGGAAAAAAATTTTTGCTGAGTCCGTAAAATCTTTTTTTATTTTTCTAATGGAAAAACGAGTCGATGGATTCTAATAAAAAATTAGCAATGTATTATTTTATACTTTTGGAATATTATTGAATTTTTTCATAATTTTTTACTTCATAGTTATAGAGAAAGATGTTTTTTAATGTCTAAAAAGTGAATGAAATGACCTCTGTGAAGTTAGCCCCTGCATTAATTCTTACGCAATTTTTTTCATTTCTAATGAAAAAAGAAACTTTTAGTTCTGAATCCAGCTAGAACTACCGTAAGAGGCTCTATTTTTTTTTAAATGATAGAAAGTGTTGTAGGTAGAGAAGGCAGATAGAAAATTAATATTTCTGTCACTTTGGATTTAAGTGATTTGGTCTTTTTGTTTAGGATTCATAGCTTTAGAGTTCTAAACCATCGTGGTGAGGGCATATTAGATTTTTATTTAGAGAGAATCTGTCAGATGTGATGGATATTTGAATTTAAGTTCAGTAATTAGGAATGTCCTAATCACTAAATTATATAGGAAATTAGTTGTTTTATCACTTTGGGTTTGAGTGATTCGGTTTTTTTGTTTAGGATCTACAGCTTTAGAATTCTAAACTATAGAACACTATATATTAAATGTCGTATGTGATATAGATTCGAGATATAGGATATTTTCCCTTCTGTAGAACTAATATATCAAATATCCATCACCTGTAACAGATTCTCTAATTCTATAGTTTAGAACTAGAGAATCTGTCAGAGGTGATGTATATTTGAATTTAAGTTTAGCAATTAAGAATCTTCTAATCATTAAAACACACAGGAAATTAGTTGCGTTTAGTTATATATTTGAATTCTATCGACGATGCGATTTTGCGTTAATCTGAAACTTTAACAGCTGACTGTAATAGAGTTCTTCAATCAAGAATCATTATCTCTATCGTAGTTCTGCACTTTTTGCTTTCATTATAAACGTGTATTCATTTCTCTCTTAAAAGATCAAATTAACGGCACATACACGAACTTCCACTTCTCCAAATTGCCTGGAACTGATTGATATCACGATCTTCGTCGATGCCACGAATAATTCTATCCTTGCAATTCTCACCTGTTGCAGATTTTTGTTCTGCATTGAACTAATCTGAGACGTCACTAATTTGATAAAACTCGCGCTCAAATTTCAAGGAATTGAAACGATGAAATGAATTTTACATGAGTGACGGATCTAAAAGCATGGCGAATTTTAATCTGGATACTTCTCTTTATATTACGCCAATGGTAGAAGCACAGCGATCGCTCTGCACTAATGAGTATGCACTAATTACGGGAAGGAACAACGACGGCATCTAGATTTCAGTCGCCGGTGAACGTAACTCTTCATTACACCTGTCTCACGTTATCCACGCGCGCAACAGTTAAAAGCATAATTTAATGAGATTAACGTGCGATTATTGTCGAGAATGTACCTGGTGTCAAGCTAAAAGAATAGTACAAAGAATAACGTTCGCTAAGTGACATTTTAGAAAGTGTTTTCACGAATGATCTCTGTCAAATGATTATATCATAATCACTGTATTGGACTTCTTTACAGAGTTTTTCTATTTGGCAGTGAAAGATCACTAATTTCTATCGTGCAAATATTTTTACTTCATTATTATAGACTTTCCTCTAGAAAGAATTCCTTGGTGTTTACAACAGTGAAAATTAAAATATCAGCTTTGTATCTAACAAAAAATTAATTTAAATATTAACCCTTTGCGGACGGAGACATTTTTGAATATTGAGAGATAATCATTTATTTGACGATTCAAAGTCGCTGTTCAAATAAAAAGTTAGAATATTAATATACAGAAATTATAAATTACTATTTGTGTAATCACGTTCCAACGACTATATTTCGATTTTTAAACTTCAATCACGCATACATGCGACAATAGATTCTAATTGATTTTTTTTTTCAGGCCACATATATGCGTCGCTAGTCCGCAAAGGTTTAATTTAGATATTTCTCCTACATTTTTCCATTTAATTCTGTTCAAGGCAGGAAAAAGTCACAGTAATACTTTCGTTAAAATTAAAATAAAAGTGAATACTGCTAGCTGCAGGTAAACTGCACGTAAGGAGCAAAAGGAAAATAATTGTTTCGTTTTACGGCTACCGATTATGGTCAATATTCCAAAAAGGTAAACGCCTTCAAGTAGATCGATTATTTCCTTATCTCTTCATCCGGATCTTTTATAATTGAATTTAATACGAAATCCACACGTCTCAAATTCACCATCGTCTCATTATATTATATTGAAAACTGCCAAAGAACGTTGCAAATGGGCCGATCAAATTTAGGGCACAAATCAAGGCCAGGTTCATTCATACGATTCGCCGTTTACCGTAAAACTGTGAATTATCTTAATAGTCAGGTTTCTCCCGTGTAAAGAACATTTTAACGTGTAAAATGGGAGAACCTTGCACCTGCCGGTAGATGCCAATTATATTGCCAACTGAACGACGATCAAGCTTACCTTTGCGAATGTTCACTGCCTCGATTATTTCTGACGATAAAGCTTCGGGAGCGGCTTTTCGTGATGTACCATGAAATATTCGAAATTGTCAGGTACAAAGTATATAGCGTATAATTAAAGCTGCCCTTTTGAGGTGATTTCATGTTGCCTCGTTCGTTGAGTTATGGCGATCGCCGTTGTCGTTCGTTATTCATTGCAAATTCTTCCCATCGGGAATGAGAAGGAGAATATCATTCCTTTTCTCTTTCAATGCCATCTTTATTCTTCGTTTAAATCCCTTACCCCCTTTGGGCTGCAACGAGTGAATCGGGAAAGCTCACATTATTCTTCGAGTCCAACATGTATTTATCTTTTAACGACCAATGCAGTTAACTTCTCTCGGTATTCCCGCAAAATATTAATTGCACGTGCTATTTTTCGAACACGACGCGAAATCAAGTTACATGCCGAACAGAAGAAATCGGCTGTAGTTTATGGACTCGTTCCGAATTTGAATGAGTTAAGTGCACACTTTAATATTTTGTATTACGTTTGACGTTGAATTGTTAATTGTATTTGAATAAATGAAAATTGTTCTACTATTTCTGAAACGATTTTTCGACACACGTAAACTTTTATAGACTTTATGAGAAATTTGAAATTTTATTGGAAAAATTACATTAATTATTTGCTGCAGCTAATATAAAACTACTGAAAGTTGCTCATTAATTCAAGAATCCTTGATGGCTACTTGACAATTTCTGATAAAAACTGTTACTAGAGGTGTTATAGCAGCGAATGTGTTAATGGCTCTTGAAATAATTAAACTATAATAATATTCATGAAGCAATCAAAAGCAGGTCTAATATTTAGTAAAATTTTTCAATCGCTAGACTGCATTTTCCCGCCAATATATCCTCTATTAAAGGATTAGTATTGTAATGGGATTACAAGATAACGAAGTACATATTAAATATCGTATCATGCGCCGTTATGAAGAGAACACCATCGCCCGCCCTTTTTTTCGAGTTGCGCACTTAATCTTCGAAGGTTGCACCGAGCAGGATTAATGTCTGTTGGTATCCTAATTGGAGCCTGCAATAACGCCTCTCTTAAGTGCACACACTTACAAGCGACGCGAAACCTGTACCTTCATGGAACGAGGATTGATGAAAGCGAGTTAGAGTGGCTTCACCGAACTCCAGTGCCGTTGCATTTGCTTCTATTTCCCTGGTAATTAGTACTCTTGATAATATATTGATTAGCGTGATTACTTGTCCCTAATGACATTGCAAGGCCTGTGTTGACCCTCCCCGAGTCGAAAAGTTCAGCTTAAAAAGAAACTTCAAATCCCAGATTCTTTTGATTTCTCATTTGCCGCTTAATTATGTATACCATTTTGAACCTCAAAATCCTCAACTAGTGTGTCTACGCGCCTCAAAGTCCTGTAAATATGATTTTTAGGAGTTATATGGACTGATCAGGTAAAATTTGTATTCTAATTTAATCTGACATCCCCTAAAAATATTTCAGAAGTTCCAAGTCTGTCGACTCATATTCTAAAAATAGGGCTTTCAGGAGCAAGTAGCAATTAAATTATCATTTTATTCCATATAAATTCTAAATCTCCTAAAATCATTCCAATTCCAATCCAATTCTAAAACTCCTCATTATAGAATGTATGGCTTAATATTGGGCTTAGATTAATTTTCTAAATAAGAATGCTGAGGATTATTTTGGGCTGTATGAAGCCTAAATTGATCCTGAACTATGCAAAACTGGCAGAAATTATCAAGTTTAGGGCGATTGTGGAATTAAAATTTGCATTCTTTTATATGTAACATATTTTCCCATATTCAGCCTAAATATCTTAAGTTATTTGGTAATTTAGGAGGATTTTGGGCTGAAATTTTCGACTCGAGTCTATATGCCTAGTGACTTTGAGGTAACGCAAGACAAATCTAAGCTCCTATTCTTCAAAAGCAAATTTTGAACTTTGCCAAATATTATAATTTAGCTCGTAAAAATTATGAAATCCTTTAGAATTCAATACTTAATTAATTCATCATTATTTCCTTAGAATTCAATATTTTATTAATTCATTATTATTCCCTTAGAATTCAATATTTAGATTCACGTTTAATCCATTACTTATAATAGTATCGTTAACATTTTCTAATTGTGCCATCGTGAAACTGATCTACGGATACCACAAAATATAGGGGGTTCAAATTGTATTATCAAGTTACTTTGACCTTTTTGGCAATAAGATCCTAATTATGACTTACTTCGACCACGAAGACTGAGTTGATGCAACTTCCGGAGTATATGGCGGGAAACTTTAACCCTTTGCGGTCCGAATTATTTTGTTGACTTTGTAGTGACCTGAATGAAATTAATTTCACAACATTTTCCTTTATTGGTTATTAATTTTTTTAAATGATATCATTAACTACAAGTACCGACAGATATTTAGGTGATATTACAAAATCATTATGAAATTGGGAAGTCTTTATTAAATTGTCAGAAATTAAAAGCAAGTGAAAAACTGTATCGAGCACTGCTCGACATAGGACCGCAAAGGGTTAAATCTAAATCTAGTATAGAGACAATCATAATTTGCTAGGGGGAACTTGAAACATAGAGAATCACAAATTTTGCTTAATTCTCTACTCGGGACTAAGAAAAATGGCCGACTCTCGTCACTAATGAACCGAGGATAATAAAAGATAATTGGACAATTTAAATGACCAGATTAAATAAGCTCTTTCATAGAGACGAATTAAAATTTATCGCAATATCTACATACAAGAACGTACGCGAGAACAATCGACTAAGGTCGACAACATCGCCCTTGAAAGTGGCCTTAAGGACGACCAGTAACTCCCTCCGTGATACGTGATGGTGTTAAAAGATTTTTTTCTCAATAACTCGTACCAACTGACTTACGTGTCTATGCATCCACGTATATATACGTTCAGGTAACATCTACTCGTACACATGACGTTTCCATTAAACTTTACCGTTCTTGTAGGCTTCGCGAGAGTGCAAGGTCAGCGTACTTGATACACGGGGACGGAGGCACTTAAAACATTCATTCACCCTGGTTAATAATTTCGTTCTCCTTCTCGGCATCTTGTGGATGGCTTTTGTTTCAGCTCGAACGTTCACTAATTTTTCTCTCTGCTTTTTATTTTCCCCTTTTCCCTCTATCGTCTCCTCTCTCCTCTTGCCACTGCCTGGACGTCAATGTCAGATTTTTCTTAAATGAATTTCGGCTTTTTTGTATGACGAAGTCGTTTAGCTTCTTTCTCTTTCTTCATCGTCAGGTTGAGGCGATAATAGCGCATCATTACTCGGCTATTATTTGTGCAATAATTCGCAAGTGAATCACGTTGCGAATACTCCTTGAGAGAAGATCGTAATCTTCGTTTATAATTGGATTTTATTGGAATTTCGTTTTGATGACAGTTGATCCCTTATTTTTTTATAGTTTTTGTGTATTGTTTTGTACAGGTAATAGTTGGTACTTGTTGTAGAATCGGGGATGGAGCTTGAGCATTTTTGCGATTATTCTTCGTTGATAAGGAGATAAAAAAAAAGTCTTACAGCAATTCCTTTGTAGGAGGCGCCGTTACACGTGTCGAGGCTGCAAAAGTGTTTTCTCCTGCGATGAGATGAAGGTGAAAAGAAGAGGAGATTAAATTGGAATTATATCGGCACTTATGCACTGTCAGTCGCTGTAATTGCGCAAAGCATACGTTTGCTTCGATTGAGTTGCAAGAAATATCAAGTTCAAGAGCAGTAATCGTTCCTCCTCCAGTTCTTCGCTGAGTTTCTCTATCGCGACGATAGCGTCGAGCGTCAATGACGATTTTCCAATTGATTCGATGGTTTTGCGCAGAGCTCGACCGTGACGATGCGTCGCGACGATGAAAATCGCGAATAGTACGCATCTTTTCTTTCATTGAATTTTATATCTCCGAGAAATCTCCTCTGAATATTTATTTAACACATTACCGCACACTTTTAATTTGACGAAAGTGTTCAGAAACACACGCGTAAATATTTCGAATTTTTTTAGCATGAAAAATCGCGCAAAAAAACAATTGATATGTTATCTCGAATGTTACATCTTTTTTGCGATGTATTACTGAGTGATTAACAAATGAATGCATTAGTACACAAACGTGCAGGACGGCTATAGCCGCCATTTGCGGTAACGTGTTAATAGTATATGCAAACTTTTGGAAGATACACTGAATAAAATATTGATAGTTTCAAATTTTAAGAAAATTAGAAGAATTTGAATTTAGCTGTTGGGTACGATATTTCACGGACAACGGTTTTTTTGTAGTTGTAAATTTTACCTTCAATCATTATGTTCATTATTTCATGGAGATCTATAATTATACGAAAATTCTGACATATTAAAGTCACGGTATCACATGTGGAACTGTCTTAGACGTCACCTACTGTATTATTACCGTTGCAATTAGCGTTCAATGAAATATAAGAATCATTCTTCCATCGGCACGACGATTATTACAATATAAATGTTCTAAGTATCTTTCGTCAAATGATAACGTGATCAGTAATAATTGCACACTTTCGTGGTGACTATTAAACACTACTTTTTTCACTAAACATGTTGGCCTGAAGAAAAATATTGTTCTACATTTACAATCTCGTTTTTCTCCAACGAGTTTCACACCTTCACGCATATAACTACCACTCACCCTGAATAACGTGCTGTTTAAAAGTGTTTTCCACTGAAATCATAATTTAGTCTATACGAGAAATACCTTGGAAGGAAAACGGAAACATTCTGTGTAAATAAATTTCAAAGACTCCAAAGAGTATTGTAAATCCTGGTAGCGATTGGAAATTATCATTCATTAATTATCAATGAGTTTCTTTGTAGCCAAGACGGCAATACGGCTTAGTTATTATACTTAGCATTTAATCGTGTCGCACGTGCAAAATTTTCCATGACTGACTGTCATGAGTCAAATTAATGCAACGACGAGAAGTGACGTATACCCTATCACTGAAACCTGCCTTACGTAACACAATGCCAAGTGAGTTTTGCAACGTGAACGCCATCGATGTGAAGAGCTATGCGAGTTCGCGTGGCTCGTCAACCACCAGGTACCAGAGATCTGATCAATTTCGCTCTAAGTAAGCTAAATGCAATTTCATTTCGATTCCCATGTAGCGCTGTGGCAATGAAATTAGTGTACTACCTGATGTACTTGGACCAAAGATTGTTTTCCTTTTTTCTTTTCTTTTTTTTTGAGCTTTGAAACGAGGTAATCTGAACACGCTTGATTGATAAGAACAATATTTGAGTAGATTGTACTGTGATACATTTGTAACTTTAAAATTTCTGCTTTGTAATGATGTGAATTTAATAGAAAAAAATTTCACTTCGGTAGAAACGATAAAAATCTTTGCAATACATGTAGAAATTCGGTACTATGATTTGTCCCTGACATGGACACATTTGCTTTACGTATTTTCATAGTGTGATAATATCTACTTTCAGAGTGTTAATATTATAGAATTAATTGTAGAATTGTGACTTACACCGAAGGGTGGAAAAGAGAAAATGAAGTTTCTTTTTATAGGAAATTTGAGGTAATTTTGTCGAGGTTAATTTTAAAGTAACTATTTTTCATCTAGTGATTAATGAATGAACTTTATTAATTTTGTTATCAATTAGCGTAAGGACCACTGGAGTAGATTACTCGAGCTACTAGAGTACTCGATTGGGTTTCGACATTATACGTAGAACGTTCAATTGCATTTTTTGTTTTTTTCGTTTCCCACGTTTTTCCGCATGTCTGATACTCTCGTCTGAATTACATGGGAATTGCGAATAAATTAGCAGCAATTTCGCGTAATGCTACCCGTAGTAACGCGAACAATCAACGTGATTGCAATCTCGAATCCGTTGAAAGAAGTATTAGCGACAGTGTCCGCTTAAATGTTCGTTGATGCTATCAAATAAACATTCTTATTTGATGTATTTTTTCCCCTGTCGTGAAAGTTCTGCAAATTAAATTATACCTTTAAGTCCATCGTTAAAGCAATTGCTATCATCTAAGTAAAAATGGAGAAAAATTAAAATATTGATTGTCTAGATAATAAAACGATTATATAACGAAACAATTAACATGGAAGATTTTTCGTTTCGACGTTTTTCACACGGTAAATATCCCCGATTGCGGACGATTATGAAGCTGCAGATTACACGTTACGTTAATTTGATCGACACGCTCATTTCAGTGGAAAAATTTCGATTCTTTACATTTTCCGAACACGCTCGATGAAAATATTTATTTTGAAGCATTCGACAATACTGGATCGAGTGCATTACAAAGTGAATTTTGCATATGGTTGAATAATTTAAATGTATCCACGATAACACGCAAACGTTGAAACACGCATGCGGCTTATCCATGAAAGTTAATATAGTAATAAATAATTTTTTTTCTCTCTAATAAGTTTCTTTTGAATTTGTTACATAGCCAAAGAGTCATAAGTAGTCCGACGAAATATACATGAATCAATATTCATTTTATTTATGTAATTCTTTGCATCTAAAAATAAAAAGCACGTGAACGATTACATAAATTATCTACAGATCCTTGCTTTTACTGGCATAACAATACGCATATACCGAAAATAGTTAGTTAAACTGGTTTGACAGGCAAATTTGATGTTAAAGATAACAGTGATACTTGCATATTTACATGTTTATTTACGTTATTAACTTTAAGTGGGACTTAAAGAAGACTAAAAAAATATTATAATTACTTAATAAACAAAATTGGACACTATTTGAATACCATGGTGTAAATTTTAAAGTAAGAAGTGTCATAATTCTCAAGCACTCCAGGAAACAACATTGTAACCGTTTAATATTATAATTTATGAAAATTACCAATATTATTAAATACCCTTCAGGTGGTTTCGACGATGATAACGAAGGAATGCGATAAATCTGAATAATTTTGCATTCAATGTAGAAACTAGCCTCAAGATAAATTCGCGCCAATTTATTCCTCATCATTTGATTCAAATGCAGAAAGTGCAACAATTTCTCAAAGTAATACCTGACATCTCCTTCAGAATTTAAATCTAAAATGATTTAATCATCGAGCCTCGAGCAATCACGCTCTCGTGAAACCAACACGATGAAAATATTTACCAAACGTGAATACTTCCAACAGAACAAAACGTATAAGAAAAAAAAACTGCAACACACGTGTCGTCCACGCTGGATAAATTTAATTGCAAGAATTTACATCACATACCTCCAACCTAGTCGTACATTTTTTTTACACGTGAAATTATTTTAACACTAGAACTACCAAACCAGTCAAAATGACTGGTACACAATTTTTTCCAAAAATTCTCCAAGTTTACATAAGAGTCATAGAATAAATATTCTACGTCAATATCAATAAACATAAATCACCCAATCGATCAAATTTTCCGCCGCTTGATTTCCCCTTTTTTCAAAGTACTTATTTAATTTATTAAAATATGATAGATTTGAGGCCGGAAGTTCTAGTGTTAACCCTTTCACGACTAGCGACGCATATATGTAGTCCGAGAAAATTATTAATTACAGTTTATTGCCGAATGTATGCGTGATTAGAATTGTAAAATTTAAATACATCTGTTGAAACATAATTTAGCAGTAATTTATTATGTATATATAAATTACTACTTAAATTATAAATTACTATACTACTATATATATATATATATATAAGTAGTAATTTATAATTTCCAAAATAAATGATTATCTTTCAATATTCAAAAATGTCTTCGCAAAGGGTTAACACATTCGATACCTTCTTCAACCGGAAAGATAACGGCGAACATATGCGAACATAAATCCAACCAGTTTTAACTTCATTACGTTCATATTCCGTTCTTGCATTCTATTTGATATCAGCGATGTATTCACAGCCGGTAATTCCGGCCAATAATTCATCGCTGTTGCAACGTCCCTTCATCTACGTGTCGCTCGTGTATCGTGCAAAATAAAGTATACTTTGGCGCATGGCAATGTTGCACGTGCTTATCTTAAACTATGCAATTCATTAAATGCTACGTTATACGTCCATGGGTACATCGTGGGTACAGTGCATTTTAATACATCATACATAGCGTTGCGATGTCGTGCGGTAAGAACTTGCAAAAAAAACAGCGAAGCCTAAGTCCATTATTCCGATTTTCCTTGGAGTTTTTATTTAAAAAAAAAGAAAAAAAAACACTTCAAATTTATAGAGGAGCAATATACTTAATATTCCACGTGTCTCTTATAATACATAAATTAATGTACAGTTCTAAAAACAAGTCTTAGCAGGTGCAAATTATCAAAAGGAGTTGGGTAACTGATTTACTGTCATCTATGGATTGAAATTATTACTTTTTAAGATATAATAGGTAATTTAACGTAATTGGCAGATCAGATTGCATCTGTTAGTTGTATCACATTCCGCATTCCTTACCGAGACTTGTTTCCTGCATACAGTAGTTATCTACTTGATTATCCTCATTGCAGTTTGATTCCTCTTCTTTCAAAAATACTTATTTTATATATTTAAATACAACAGGTTTAACCCTAGATCACTAACCTTATTTTTCGACGCTTAGCAATAACCTTCGTTTCTTCGACTACGGTGTTTACAAAAGAGGTTAAAGGGTATTATTTAAATAAAATTTAAACATGTTTTTTTCTATTATTGAAGATAGGTATTTATTTATTACGATACGTTAACTAATATGGCATACTTATTAAATCCGCGTCGTCGAATCGACGAAGGTTAGTGATCTAGGGTTAATGCCAATAATTTTAATACTAGAATGCAAATTATTAAGCCCTTCTCGTCCTCGTAGCGCGGAGAATGGAATAAGAAATTTTGAAGTCTTTCAAAAACTGTTAAAGTAAAAATATCAGCCGGTACAGAAACGATCTCATTATTTCTAGATTATTAATATTGTTTTTAGTTACACGAAATATCCGAAATTAGTAAGAATTTCTGATTTCAGGAATTAATTTTGAATCATTACACACCCAGTCAGAAAAGAAATCGTAGGCCAAAGGGTTAAACCTTTTCCAACTTAAAAACGCGGGTCATGGTGGTGATAAAAGTTATGGCAAGTATTGTACAAACGCGTTGAAAATGTTGTAAAAGTAATCCGGTGTTTTAGAAGTACAGATTTGTTTTTATTCTGGAATATATTACCGATTATACTTATAATGTCGTCGTGCTGGACCGTTTGGAACGTATGATTTTTGTTTTTGTAATTATTTTCTTCAACATATATCATATTTTCGAGGATTTACTATTTTAAGTGGGCTCCGAACTGCTAAGGTTACAATATACGTGCCACGTGAGAGGAATTATGCAGAAACGGAGAGAGGATTTGGACTTGGGTCTGCTATTTAAGAATCTGTAACTCTATTCCCGTTGCTATTGTGGCTCCCTGCAAAAAAATTCATTTGTATCGTCTCCTTTCCTTGAATTTTACTTCTGCGTGTTGACCTTGCATGTCACGAGGAGCTTACAACATTGGACGGTTTTAAAAGAACAAGAGATGGCAGAGATTTGAATTTTGGTGTTTGAAACTTCAATTTTAATCGTTGTTGTAAAACTTTGAGAATTTTTCTGACTTGTTTTACTTCATGATCTACTGATAACATTCCAAACGACAAAGCATTATAATAGAGAAATTTCGAATAGAAATAGCTGCTTGAGAGTGTAGAAATTTCTACTGAAAGTGAAACTTTTTCTATTAAATTCTCATATCTATAAAGCAGAAACTTTAAAGACATCAAAGAAAATTCATAAATGTTGCAATTTAAAAGTTACATAAAATTTCATTGGAACAGAAACATTAGCAACAAATATAAATTACATGAAATAAGAATATCTGTTAGTTTTCCCTATCGTAGCATACATTCACCATTTCCAAATGCAGATTACACTTTCATGCATTCACCTTTCGACCTCGTTTAAAATTGCTCCATCATTCTACTCAAAATTCAATACTAAAATCGCAGTCGTTTAGAATTCGGTAGATAATAAAACGTAAATAACCGACGAAGAAAAGCATGCCACTTACAAACTCATATCTACAACTTGTACCCTTACGTACACTACGGGTAACAGTACAGTTGTCAACGTCCTTAACAATAAAAACCATTTGATGCACCGATTACCACTGTTAATCTCCTAGTTATAATACGCTTCACCAGACCATATTACCTATCTAAACACGCGATAACTAAAACTCCACTTCTCCACCTCAAGGACATATTAATTACAAAAGGTGAATTCTCTCCCAGATTCAAAGTCATTTTACGACATTCAAAGAACCTCACAGAATGAACTTCAAAGCTTGACAGTGAAGCTTCTTAATCAACAATATCTCTGTTGGCAAAAGATACCGTGAAACGCAATAAAACTCATTTATGTACAAGATTGAATAAGCGACGATATTACGACTGTACTGAAAATCCAAAACCGTCACGATTCGTCGTATTGCATACGACACGGTAAATAGCTTTTAATTTTCTCGACGGAGAACGTCCTTCGTGTTGTTCTTCGTCACTGACGGAATTAGATCGGCCAGTGACTTTGCCATGAGACAGTACAGCATCGCGTACTTCTATACTGGTCTCTCTTGGTATCACACATAGTGCTCGTTAGTGAGTGGCACTTACAACTTTTATACACTGTTGCAAACGTGGCCGTGGGTCTGATGCAGAACGCGGCGCGAGGCAAAGAAAGAGGTAGATAGTTATTTACATTGATGGGGATTACGAGCACTTCAGGGCCGCAGCATATGGATTTCTGTTGTTGGAGAAACTGAGATGGTAATATTAACCCTTTGCACTCGGGAGACGATTTATCGTCGTCCTTGTTCAGTTGACATCGACGATTTCGTTTATATAACTTTGTGATCTTTAACTAATTAAAGTACTGTATTGATTAGTTTTTTAGGCCTTTATATTCAAACTTAAGGAGTGTGAAACATGGATAGCTTATAATGGAGATCAGTTATTTAATCTCAAATTCTCGGGGAAGATAATTTTGACCATGGATATTGGTTCTCTGTGGTTAAGTGATTAACAACTGTTGGATTCTTTTAAGCTATTTTTTTCCGGCGAGTTAATAAACTAAATAACAACTCAAAGAAACAATTATGGGGGGTGGAATTTATAGTGTTGGGTTTTTGGATGTCGGAGATTTGTTGGGGTTGGAAGAACTTTGAATGATGAAGTTTCGAAAGAGGATCTCGTTTGAAGTTTGAATTTGAGATTCTTGATGGGGGAATCTTTTTTGAATTAGAACTTTGTATGATGGCTAAATTTTCTGATGGAGTTATGTACGATGGATGCTTCTATCGGTTTATTTGTGATTGTAAGATTATTTTTCAGGGGGACACAGAAGTCGTCAATTTGCTCAGGAGGTAAAAAGTAACTGACAAAAGCCGACGATGCGTAATATCACAAAAAAATCCCCTCAATAACCAGGAGATTCTTACAAAATTCCCTCGGCATTTCTCCCTGAAACGGAACTAATTTAATCAAAACATAACCACCTTTTAACCCAATTCTCTATTGAAAGCAGCAATAAATCGCCGTATCACAATGCCCAGTGCAATTAATTCCTAATCTTTTGAATTACTTCTTTCGCAAACACTTATTACGAAAACATAAATTAAATCTTCCGGATACAACTGGCGATGCATCCCTGAATGAAAGAGAAGAAGCCAAATGCACCGTGCGATGCATTCAAAGGAAGATGCACAGAAACCTCGATGCGGTCTGAAAATGAGACAGACACGGAATGTGGTTGAGAGATATACAAATAGACCTGTCAAGCCTAGAAAAGGGCGCTGGAGAGAGCTAATGGAGAAAACAAGGTGAGAAAAAAAGGGTGGACAAAGAGAAACAATTGTATGACAAATATAAAAGCGGATAGATTTGATAATTTGATGGGAAGTTGGGATGGGTGTGGATGGTTCTTATCGGAGCCTGATAATTACATAAATAAACATGTAAATACGAACGAGACGTGATACCACTCGGCGACCAACATTTAAAGCATTCCTGTCGATAAAGAATTATTTCTTGTCTCGTATTCTATTCGATATTTATTCAGATTCGTTTCATTGTATTCAACATTATTAATGTATCGGAATTTCTTTTCTTTTAGTTACAATTTTTTATTTGCGGTTAACACGTTTAGTGCTTCGTCAGTCAGTGATGATTCATGTTTCACTTTGATATTAAAAAAAATTGGATACTCTAGAGATACACGGACCTGATATAGAATTATACCAGTTCTTTTGGTTAGATAGATCTGATGAAAAAATTCTACACAATGAAAGATGCAATTCACGGATTAAACAATTTAGTGTAGTCAATTTAGTATACTCTATAATAGAGGTCGCCAAACTTTTTGGCCTCACGGAACAGTAAATTCATAATTTAAATCCCGCGGACCACTAATAGGATTTTTTAAGTGTTAAATATATTTATAAAAAAAAGATTGTGATCTAAGAACACATAAAATGTATTGTTATGAATTGAATTATGTTTCAATGCGTCTTAAAATATAACTTTACGTGATGAGTAAATTTATTCCACATTTTTATGAAGACCAGCGAAATTTTCTCGCGGACCACCACTTCGGCGACCATCCCGAGTCGAAAAGTCCAGCCTAAAAAGAAACTTCAAATCGTAGATTCTTTTGATTTCTCATTTGCCGCTTAATTATGTGTACCATTTTTAACCACAAAATCCTCAACTAGTGTGTCTACGCGCCTCAAAGTCCTGTAAATATGATTTTTAGGAGTTATATGGACTGATCAGGTAAAATTTTTATTCCAATTTAATCTGACATCC
This sequence comes from Cerceris rybyensis, assembly GCA_910591515.1. Classification (NCBI taxonomy): domain Eukaryota; kingdom Metazoa; phylum Arthropoda; class Insecta; order Hymenoptera; family Crabronidae; genus Cerceris; species Cerceris rybyensis. Next base: position 11,403,923 of record OU342797.1, on the reverse strand, counting down.
CCTAAAAATATTCCAAAAGTTCCAAGTCTATCGACTCATATTTTAAAAATAGGGCTTTCAGGAGCAAGTAGGAATTAAATTATCATTTTATTCCATATAAATTCTAAATCTCCTAAAATCACTCCAATTCCAATCCAATTGTAAACTCCTCATTATAGAATGTATGGCTTAATATTGGGCTTATTGTTAGATTAATTTTCTAAATAAGAATGCTGAGGATTATTTTGGGCTGTATGAAGCCTAAATTGATCCTAAACTAGGCAAAACTGGCAAAAATAAACAAGTTTAGGGCGATTGTGGAATTAAAATTTGCATTCTTTTATATGTAACATATTTTTCCATATTCAGCCTAAATATTCTAAGTTATTTGGTAATTTAGGAGGATTTTGGGCTGAAATTTTCGACTCGGGATTGTTCTATAGATTGCATCAGCGTGGGCAAATACATGTTTGTATAGCAATGCTGAAACCGCGAATGTAAATGATGTCTAATGTTTCATGGATTTTGCTTGCGGATCCGGAAATTGGGGTTAACGTAAATTGGAGCAGAAAATGAAGTATTGTAAGCACGAGACGCGTGTCTGCACTGCGTGTCTTCAGCTTTCTTTTTAAATTGATACAAATGAAATTATTGTGGAAATCGTTATTCCTGACATTATGCTGTTTCTCGCTTTATAACTTCGTAGGAAATTTTATCGTCCGGATGAGAAGAGGACATCGAATGTGCGCTTCCCGGATTTTAGATAGGAAAAAAGACGTGTAGGAAATTACAAAGGGATCATAGTTTGTATTGTATCGCACTAGGGAGATTGAATATTCTCGAAATTGTAATTTGCGATGGAAAATTCTGACGCTGACTGTGCCAATCAAAGTCTGCCTCCCACGTCGGATTCTGAGGCTGTTCTCTTGACTGTAACAATTCATCCTTATGCAACTAGTTTTATGTATTTATAAAAACGCACAAACGGAGAATACGGCGGCTGAATGGATAAATTAGCACGATACACGTGTAGAACATTATTGTTTTTGTGCAAAATCTGGAAATTATTAGTCACTTGTAATTTTCCACATATTAAGATGCTGCCATATCTTAAATTTTAATTTTCAAATGATACTTCAGTGTGTCAACGAGAATCAATAATTTTATTTTTTCCTATGATTATCTGTCTATGAGTCCCTGTAACTTTGAAGGAACACAAGACACGTCTAAGCTTTTATTCCTTAAAGTCTAATTTTCAATTTCGTAAAACATTCTAATTTAGCTCGTAAAAATCATGAAATCCTTTACAATGCAATGTTTGAAAATCTGATTTAATCGACTATTTAACACTTGAACTACCGGCCACAAATCTAACATATTTTAATAAATTAAATAAGTACTTTGAAAAAGGGGGAATCAAGCGGCAGAAAATTTGATCGATTAGGTGATTTATGTTTATTGATATAGACGTAGAATATTTATCCTATGACTCTTATGTAAACTTGGAGAATTTTTTGAAATTTTGTGTACCAGTCATTTTGACTGGTTTGGTACTTCTAGTGTTAATATTGTATTTTTATCATTTTCTAATTATTCTATCGTGAGATTGATCTTCAGATACTACTAAAAATTCACACTATAGAAAGTTAATTCAAGACGGAGGCAAACTTGATCGATTCGATCGTCTACATTCTTCAAAATAGACGTAGAAAATTGAGAGAGATCATTTTCAAAAAATTCAGAACACCTTGTTATAATCCGACAACTCTAACTTGCGTAACGAGCAGCGGAGCCTCTCATTTTCAACCGCTTATATCTGCCATTTTGTTTCTGAAATTCCCAAAATGATTTTCATAAAGTGAATACTCAGCATAGTCCTTGACTTTAAGACACTGGTTTTGGGAATTTCAAAAACGAAATGGCGGATGGAATTGGTTGAAAACGAGAAGCTCCGCCGCTCGCTATACAAGTTAGAGATTGAACAATAGATCTGGTGTCAAGTGTGCCTCAAATTGAATCTATGGTTTCCATATCACACGAGAAAAATTTTTAATTTCTTCAACAGGATATATGATCTCAGCCTCTCTAATCGCGAAGTCTTAGCCTCTGTTTCATTGCCCTCCATAATCCCTCATCTTCATCATATTGTTCAACATCCAGCAAAATCATTTTTCTCATTCAATTCCATAACATTTAACAGAAACGATTCTATACGTCAACAAATGTAACACTCTCGATCTAGACAAGACTAAATATACGTCATAGATTTCATCAATCGCCTCGACTCGCACGACCCTCCGATTTGCAATCTTTCGCGACCAGAATCACCGCACGCGCGGAAGCCGAGTTCACGTGGACGGAATTAGCATGCTGAAAACGTGACGGCAGGGAGCAAACGACGTTAATTGATTCACGTCGGCGTACTAGAATTCTAAATCTTATCGCCGACTCGAAGTAAGCATCAGCGACGGTGGAATCGGTCCGCGAACACACGAAATCGCGAATCGACTACACGCTACGTTCAGAATTCGCGTATCATCTTGCAATTACACGAGGGGGGCGCATCATCATTACCGTGTTTCCTCAGTTTATTTCGGTCGAAATTAAGCTATTCTCGCCCTTCGACTCCCATCTTTCTGACACACAGAGATATTTATGGAATCTTAAAATTTGTTTGTATAAGTAAACTTCAATTATTCAATGAAATTTCAGTTTGAAATTGTACGACAATTTATCAGTGAAAATGAAAATGAAAATAAAAATATTAACAAAGTATCGATATGAAAATGAAACTTTCCTATTTCATCCATGAAACGCACTGTAGAAAGAGGATTTCATTATAGTAATTTTCCATCCAAGTTTTTCCCGCGATCGTCATCGCACCGTATGAAAAGTTCAATTACACCTGTGCGTGTACAGTTGCATGGTAATTACATCGCATTAACTGCTTATCATTCTGTCAGATTCGAAAGCTCGCGAATTATCAACATACTTTGATACATGGCGAAGAAAATTCTACGAGTTTCCACCTGTTACGCAACAAACCTTCGGATTTATTACTTTGTTTGCCGGTCTCTTAACTCAGCACATTAATTGCCCTCATTATCATCCAAGAAGGCACTTTTTTTTGCGAATACAAATCGCAACGATGATCCTCAACCGTGCAATTCTAAAAAAGAAGTACATAGGAAATCGTGCGTAGCGACTAAAAAATGGAGTCGTGAATGAAAGGGAGGATACGATGAACGTTTCGAATTCCTTCCACCGACAGAATTCGCCGACATATATTCGCACGGCCCTGAACTACACGCCACGCGTGGCTGAGATCGCGATGCAAGCGAGAACGGACGATAGAGTGAGATTGCAACCGAATGCACTTCCATTAGACCAAAGAGGACGGAGATACTGCGACCGAGTGAGTTTCTGCTCGGAAAGAACGGATCCGAAAGAGGGGAGGGAAAACAAAATTTCAAACAAATAAAGAATGTGTGGTGAAACAGGCAGATAGAACGTGATAGAGGTAACAGAAAGAGTGAGAAACAAAAAGAGCGTGAGCGAGAAATATACATATTGCACGTGGCAAAAGAAAACACGAAAGACAGAGAAAGACAGAATAAAACGAGACACCGAAGGAAATCGCGCGGGATAGGGAATCGCAACAGCAGTTCTACGCGTCGATGTGTACACTTGAGAAACGGATCTGTTCATGTGAGAAGGAAGTAGTACTTTTTTTTTTTATTAAACTATGATCAACAACGAGAAGAAGGAGGAGAGAAACGAAAGAAGGGGGACGAGAAGCAGCGGGGCGGCACTGGCACCAAGAAGAGGAAGAGGAGGGAAGCAATCTGGCCGAGAAAATTGGCAATGTATGCCGTGGACTTGCATAACATCGAGCTCTTCGTTGAACGGAGAGGGACTTTGCTCGACGTTGCACTTGCACTGCATTGGAAGAGGACGCAAAGCGACACGTGCACTCACACAAATGCAGTCGTTGCATCTTTACGCTCGTCCTCGGAGCGATGGCTTTGCGCCTCGTCGCGTAAAGACAAATTCGCGATGCGAAACTTGTCGTATTATTTATGATTTTTCTCGACGTAGATTATGGATTAGTGATTTTTATGATTCTTATGATATATGAGTTTGTTTTTGATAGGGTGAAACGTTGAATTGTGTTTTACTTTGCCAGTTTGTTGCTGTTGAAATTGGGCAGGAGACTTTTATATAAAGTAGTATAAGTATATTACTTTGTAAAATTAATTTATTGACAAATTTATTATTGTGTATTAAAGCGTAATTCTTCATTTTAATTCGCATTATTTTCAATTATGTACGCCTGGGAAAATTAGTTGGGTTGAATATTCGAGGATTTGATTGAAAAATGTTTGTGTTTGATTGGGAAGAAGTAGTGGCCATTGTAACCATTTTTTGATACTTGGGAAATCTTGTAGATCGAAATATACTCGATTACTTGAGAAATTACAGAATTTATTAAACCGGTGTATTAACCTTTTCCAAATGATGGGAATTTTGCAGTTTCGCTTGGGCAAATCGCCAGCTAGAGTTTCTCAAATTCGAATTTCTGACCATTATTTAACGTTTCAGTATCATACGTTAAATGTCACAAGTTATTCGAGGTTTTAACACTTTATCGACTGGTAGTCGATTAATCGGCTTTTCGGGTCCAACACTTTTGAACTTTTAACTTATTAATTGGTTGCTACGGCAATTAATAAATTATTATTTTTCATTGCTGTTAACTGTGCCAAGGACTCAGTGAAGAAACTTTGCAATTTTCGAAGAGGTATCAGTATCAGGGAAATATTTGCGTTTAAGTGACCGATCAGAAGTGGGTAGGATGTTAAAAAATACCGATCGGTAAAGTATTAAGACAGTAAAGTAATACAATTATTTAAGAATACGAAGATCAGTGTGACAGCGTTTGTCGTTCGATCCAAATAGGATAAGAATTCGCGAGAAAAGATACAGGTGCAGTGTAACAACGAATAGTTTCCTCGATTTCTAATAAATGATTACAAACTTTACACCCAAAGCGTAAAAAAGAGCTCCTCGTCCAAATTCAAACGGCTCTCTTCATAATTACAAAATAAACGCCTAGATTAAATAAAATGAATTGCAAATTCAATTAGCAAACGCCTACCATTCAACTCTTTGGTCACAATTAAACATAAACCTACTGACATCTTCTATATCACAAATTTCGAAGTAAAACTGATAATACCAAATCTCTAATATTTGCAACTAGACAATTTTTAGAAAATCTCAAAACTCGTTGGACCAATTTCTACGTTATAAGTCTTATTCAGTGTAGCAGGACAATAAATTAACCCCTTGCCACATGATTTCTTTTCTAGCAGCCTCCACAATAAGTCAGAATTAAATTGGGTAAAAAAAATTAGTATACAGTCGACTCCCGCTAATCCGTCCCCCCCTGTAATCCGACATGCCTATAACATGTAGGTACAGTCGAGTTGCGTTATGAATCTGCCACGAAGGGGGGTAGAGTAAGTTCTAAAGCATTAATTATGTTAATCTATTATATAATGCTCAAATACCACTGACTGACTGACTGACTCATTCATCCACTCATCACGAAATCTCAAAAACCACAGAACGGATTACAATGAAATTTGGAACATACTCTTGCCTTGGGTCGTAGGTGCTCACTAAGAAAGGGTTTTGAAAAATTCGAAATTTTAGGGGTGGTTTTGGGGGGTTAAAGTATGGGCCAAACTCATCAACGCAGAACCGAAACTATTTGACCTAGAAACTTGAAATTTTGCATGAGCATTCCGTTTAGTGTATAAGCATCCACTAAGAAAGGATTTTTCAAAATTCGAAATTTTAAGGTTTTTTTTTAGTTTCGAAGCACGTAAAATATTTCAGGTTTTAAGGATGATTTGTAGGTACAATCGGAGACATGAGTATGTGAAAACAAAATGTCTTTTGTTCCCAAGCTTATTTTTAATATCAAATTTGTAATAAAATGGAAATTCATTTGATTTTAATTAATTTTTCAATGAAATTTTTAATATTTGTCATAATCATAAAAAAACTTTTGATAGTGGCTGTACCCTGAATTTAACTATTAAAAAAAACGTACGTAAATTTTTTACATCAAAAAACACTAATACCAATTTTCTCAATGTATTTAAATAAAAATTAGAAGACAGATATATACCGCAGAAAATCATAAATTTGATTTTATTTAAGTAAATTAAATAAAATAAGTTAAATTTTTATCTGATGAAACGTGACAACATCGCAACATTTCGATAGTTGGTAGTCGTGAGTGAATCGATTTTGATCGCTCCAACTTTGCGACGCATTTTAGTAACATTTAAATTCACGTTGTAACATAGCCTATAGCATATTTTTAATTTGCTATAGTCGAGTTTAATTTTATTTCCCGTAGCTGTTTGCGATGTTGCCATGTTTTCATTGTGAATTATGCTCTGCATTCAATTATACCATAAATATCACTCATTTTTATTATTTTTCTCTATAAATAATGTTGAAACCACTAAATGTTAATTGCTTATATGCTTCGTAGGTATTTAATCTACTAGTTTACAATTTTGTGGATTTTTCCAATCGTATTTTCAATGATTTTTTTACTTTAACTTGTCCTAATAACATGTTTTCCATTTAAGTACGTGTAAATTTGTTGTAATTAAAAAATGTTATAACTTTTGAACGGGCTTGTGAAAACATTTCTAATTTTTTGTGGCGTTTCAGAAGACTTATAAGAATAATATATAATTTTTTCAAAGGATTCTCATCCGTCGTAATATACCAACAAATCATCCTTAAATGATCCTAATGATATTAAACCGTAGCGAAGCACGGGAATTTCAGCTAGTTTTATAATAAACCCTAAACTGTTTATTGTGTTGTTTAATTTACTAAATTCCGTATCGTATGATTTAGGTATAGTTAAATCCTTTTTATTTTTCAATTAATATTCATAATGTTATACATATAGAATCTTACCACTTTGATATGTTGTTTGTCGGATTACAAGGTACGCTTTTCCAAAAAGTTCCGGACTACAGGGGGCTACAACAGTACTCAATAGCCCGACAAATTTGATAGTCCAACACCGCCTTGCAAAACGTTTGTCGGATTATCAAGGGTTGACTGTATAGTATAATTTAAGTTAGTTCTAGGCACTTATCATTTTTCGATAGATTTCCTTAAAATTTTGAAAATATATTCTTCATGATGTTTTATAATTACAACCGGAATCTCAATGAGTTCGTCCACACGGTTTATGAATAAATCGTGTTTAAAAATAACATATTTAACATGGGCCTTATGGAAAAAATTTTTGCTGAGTCCGTAAAATCTTTTTTTATTTTTCTAATGGAAAAACGAGTCGATGGATTCTAATAAAAAATTAGCAATGTATTATTTTATGCTTTTGGAATATTATTGAATTTTTTCATAATTTTTTACTTCATAGGTACTTATAGAGAAAGATGTTTTTTAATGTCTAAAAAGTGAATGAAATGACCTCTGTGAAGTTAGCCCCTGCATTAATTCTTACGCAATTTTTTTCATTTCTAATGAAAAAAGAAACTTTTAGTTCTGAATCCAGCTAGAACTACCTTAACGCAACATTAACATTATAAAAACAATTTTATCGTGTCCCCTCTCTCTGATATCTTCCATCCAATAACTTTTCCAATGCTTGAAAATATCCTATCCAATTTACAACATCACGAGTGTCACTCATTCTACGTTAAAGAGTCCAAGAAAAAGGCAATCCCAATCATTGAACCAAATGTATCCAAAGTTTCTACTCTTTTCGGAAAATATCGAATGTATTTACCGATTCTCGATGTTGTCTGAAACGACGTCGCAACCTGTTGGTGGAAGAAAAAGTAATCAAGGCGAGCGAACAAAGAGCATACGATCGGAGCTCGTTGCCATCGTCGGAGCTGACGTTGCCCGAGGCGATCGCGGCACTCGATTCGCGTCAGGTATTTCCTTTTGCGCCGCACTGGAGAGAATGGAGAAAAAGAGACAGACCGACACGTTAAGATGTAAGGACAAAGATAGAAACACGTATCGTGCGAGAACAGGTAAGTAAGACAACGAAAGACAGACAAAGAGACAGAAAGATAGACAGAGAAATAGAAAGAGAGACAGCGAAAAATAGGTAGAAAGATAGAAAGTAAGAAAGGGAGAGGAAAAGCTTGCCGGACGTGCGTGCAAACGCACGCGTCCGACTTGGCGAACTTGCACGCGGGAGGCGGGAGTTAGATTTCCTTGACATTAGCCGCTACAATGTACGTAACGGCCGCTTATCTCAAATGCATTCGCGACTGACTGGCGAGTGTGCGCGCGTGCATACTTATCGAGCGAAAGGTTCGATCGTACGCCGAGATTCACGGCTCGGAATGTTTTATCTGACACGCGTATCGGCGTCCCTCCTATCTTTTTTGTCGGTGCATCGTCCCGAGATGCAAATTAACGCTCATTCGTAACTCGTGTAACGACGATGCTTAATTCCCGTTCAACACCGACTTCGAGATGTTTCTTCGTTGATCGGTGAATGAGAAGGATCGATTGGCTTTGTGCTAAATGTAGATAATGTGAAATATACTGGGTAGATTGCTAATGAAGTTGACCTTATACATAAATGGACTTTGCCATTTTTCAATTGAGATGAAATGTGAAATTTGTTGAATTTATCGTCGGTAGTTATTTTTTTATATTGTTGACTGGGAATTTTACATAGAAGATAACTCATGTCACCGGCTGTTTTACCCGTAATTGAGTATAACATTGAAAGAATCTAAGTAAACTTCACTATATTTTACTTATTCATAATGAATTTAAATGAAACTTCGTACATATTTGCTGAATATTGTAGTTTATACATATTATATATTTTAGTAATTTTTTTGGTGTGATAAAATTGAAACAGCTAATGCAATTTAAAATACGAGTTACCTCGTGACCGGTCAACAATTTATAAACATTCTGTGTAACTTTTGTTTAGGCTGCGATTTAATGGTAAAGTTTTGCAAGAATGTAGAAAGAGTATTGAAGAAAAATAGAATAAAATATTACAATTACACTGACAGTGATCTAACCGTGAATGGAGAGGGCATCCCCACCATGCAACATTAATGATTCGATTAGTACTCCCAGCATATATTAGGGATGGCGATTCTTTCGGAAAAAGATCGATTTTTAAATCGATTAGAATCGTAACCTGATGAATCGATTCACAAAAAATCGAGGTCTAAAAGATCGATTTCTAAAAAATCGATTTTTTTTCAAGTTTGCATTTACAATGTAAATATAATTCCATTTTATGAAAATCAAGAAAGATACATAATAAACGATCTCTTATCAGTAAAATCAGGGATTTTTTTAGTTCAGGGAATTCGATAATAACAATTATTTTTATTACCATACATATTAAAGTATCAGATCAGGTATAGAAGAAGACATTTATTTCGCTAATGACAGTATGTATATTACAACAGTCAGTCAATCAAGACATACATAAAGAAATGAATGACGCAATATCAATCAACAAATACAAAAAGTCAAAGATTTACAAACGTAACTTTTTTTTTTATTAAAGAGAGGCGAAGGAAACTAAGAACACAGCCATGCCGCGAGTTTTTGAGTAATTAACCCTCTAACCGGCAACACCGTAATATTACGGGTACATTCAACTAATTGTAAATAATTCTATGGTTTTTACTAAAACAGAAAAAATCGTATGTCGATTTTCAAGGGTGAAATATCAGTACTACATATCGATTTAAAAAATTGATTTTTTTGGCCCGAGAAATCGATTCTTCGATTAATCGATCTCAGATCGCCATCGCTAGCATATATCACTGTTCATTTGACTGTTTTTCTTGGATCTAAACGAATCAAAGTTTTACAGAACCGATATACAACACGGTTTACTATATTGAACATATGAAAATTGTCTATCAGTTGCCCAAAAGCACGTCGTTTTAATTTCTAGCTAAAAGTCTGTAACATCGAACGTTCCCATCAATTTCACCACAGATCCAATCTATTGCCTGTCCTCATTGATCCTAGCAGTAGCACACCGCTTTTGGTATTCAACACGAGGCGGTTTTTCTCTGAAAGTAGAGAGTTCCATCTCTCACTTACAATTACGTAGAGTTATCGTTCTTTCTTTTTAATTACAAGCTGTTCCCGAGTCGAAATATTGAACCTCATTTGAACCTTTTACTACCCAACAGGTCCAATTCAGGGGATAAAGGTTTTCGTGATAATTAAATAGGAGCATCATTTTACTGAGAAGGAGTTACAGGTTTATGTTAGGAGTTTTAGTATTGAAAAGTATCACATCAAGTTCAAATAGGAGTAAATACCATGAAAATAGGTTCAGTATTTCGGGTTCATTTAACAAGTGCATCAGTACGATAATCAAAAATCAAAATAATTATAATATTAACAATATCACTTCATCACGGTGTAATTCCATGCCCACCCGAGTCGAAAAGTCCAGCCTAAAGAGAAACTTCAAATCCTAGATTCTTTTGATTTCTCATTCGCCGCTTAATTATGTACATCTTTTTGAACCTCAAAATACTCAACTAGTGTGTCTATGCGCCCCAAAGTCCTGTAAATATGATTTTTAGGAGTTATATGGACTGATCAGGTAAAATTTTTATTCCAATTTAATCTGGCATCCCCTAAAAATATTTCAGAAGTTCCAAGTCTGTCGACTCATATTCTAAAAATAGGGGTTTCAGGAGCAAGTAGGAATTAAATTATCATTTTATTCCATATAAATTCTAAATCTACTAAAATCAAATTCATTTTTAGTATATTGAGAATTTTTTTGGACCTAGATCATTCCACTCCAATTCCAATCCAATTCTAAAGCTCCACATTACAGAATGCTGAGGATTATTTTGGGCTGTATGAAGCCTAAATTGCTCCTAAACTAGGTAAAAGTGGCAAAAAGTAACAAGTGTAGGGCGATTGTGGAATTAAAATTTGCATTCTTTTATATGTAACATATTTTTCCATATTCAGCCTAAATATCCTAAGTTATATGGTAATTTAGGAGGATTTTGGGCTTAAAATTTTCGACTCGGGCATTGATATTGTTACGTTTCTCGATTCTATTACGAATAAATCTCAGAAGATTTTCACTCGCAAAAATTGAACATTCTCAAAGTACAAAGTTTTAGCCATCACCTAATGATTCCTGATTACTTCCACGACGTTCTTACCGAGAACGGTCCCGGATTCTTCAAAGAAACGATCATTCTTTAGCCGTGCGTGCAGGCGCGTAGTTTGCGTGGCAGAAGGAAGTTTGCACACGAGCAGAATGATTCGCGGTTAGTTTTCTTTAATATTAACCGAGACATTGTACGTAAGACTGCTTGGAGGTCGTAAAGGTGCACCGTTCTTTTCTTCCGTGGCACGCCTCGATACTCTCTCATGCCTGCGAACTCGGCGGCAGTTCGAGAGAACGATTACCGAACGTGCTCTTGGATAAGAGATCGCCGGCAGCGTGTAAATCCAACTTCGTTTTCCAGCTACTCCATTACGTTTACCTTCTAATTACGTCTCTTGGTTAGAAAATGGCTCAATACGCTCGATACGGCTCGATGTTACACGAATTACAGCAAATCCACTGTGTAATTTTACCACGTCGTAAATTCCAAATGCTGTATCATTTTCTTAAATTTTGACGGTATTGGTTTCATGACTTTGATATTAAATATCAATGCTAGATTTATGGGCGTTAAGTCTGTCTTAGTTACATGTCAGTAACAATTGGTAGCTTTCAAAAAGGGGGGATCAAGTGGCAAAAATTATCAATTAAATAATTGGTATAATAGATACTAATTGTGAATACATTTAAGTAACATAGACTTAACGTCCGTAGATATAGTATTGATATAATATAGATTTAAAGATTATCAATTAAATAATTGGTGTATTATTATAAGGTATAAGTGAAATATCTATGGTAATGCTTCTGTGTAAATTTTCCATAAAAATGTAGCAACTCGTCGATTCGACGGCTACTGTAAATCTAGTGTTAATGGAATTCAGTGAAAAATTGATCTATTTTGTTTGCTAATTCACAGAGTTGTTTGTGTTTTTATGTTTTCAAGTTGGCGTGAAGATTTGCTTGCATCTTTGCACAAATTGCACGAACGTTCGAGGAAGTGCATAAGATACTTATCTCTTTTCTATAATTGTGAAAACGAGTTTCCAGCGGTCATTTCTAGGAGTGCATTGTAAAACAGAATCCTTCTAGAGTTTATTTTCCTCCCCCATAAATGAATTTTCATAAATCTTAATTTTAATTGTAATGTAAATTTTTCTTTTCGTTTTGCTAAACAAGGAGAACAATGTATTGCACTTAAGTTTTGGAGCAGCATTGGACAGAAAAAAAAAATTAAAAACATTTCAATGCACAGGAGAAGTACCAATACGCATCCGATGAATTTAAATGCTGTGATCTTGATCGACAAAATTTCTCTTCATTTTTTGCACAATGCGCGTTTTATATCGATCAGAGTTCACATTCTCTGAGGAGTGCCTTGATAAATATCGAGATAAAACCCGTCAAACCTGAGAGTTCTGTCGTAAAGCGACGTTAATCGACGTCTCTGTTATCTACGAGACTTCAGTGGAACGAGCGGCGCTAATTAATCGACATCCATACTTCCTTATGGCTTCATACGCTGGGCAATCGCGATCCCATCCTTTCTCAAACTGCTATGGACGGGGACCGTAACGATGCGTTACTTTCGTTTATTTTCTGGAACAACATACTCTCCGCGATAAGTTGTTATTTCGCTTCCAAAACATCTTCGAGAAATTTCAATATTTGTTTATTCTTACATATTTCTCCCGATAATTGTAAAAATCGTACCTATATCCTTTATTTCGAGAAATTTTCCTTTTGATCAGTGTAATGATACGAATATTGTGTTAATCCCTTTGTCGTATGTACAATAACGAGCGCAACTCGTAACGCGATAAATGGAATAGGAAATCACTCAAGTTTTTAAAAACTATAAATTAGAAATCTGTAGGCTAGGATGAAATTAATTGTCTGATATTAATATTGCGTTAAATTATACGTTATATCAGGAATCAGGGATAAACTAGTATTACAGCAATTCATTCTGTGTTATTACATATTCAGTCACAAAAGAAATGATCCAACAAGCGATCTTCCTTCCTTCTATCGTAATATAAATCGACGCGAGAAAAGTAAATGACAAGTTGGATTTTTTAAATATTTAATTTAGAACACATTCATAATATTTAATTTATAGATTTAGGGGACGAACTATTTTCGTTGAGGGATTTGATGAAAGATATTTAACAAGCGCGAAAATCGTATTAATTACCTTGCGACAGAAGAAAGAGAAAACTTACAGGATAATCCGGGACATTGCATACTCAGAAAATTAAAAGAAGACAGACTTGACTGGCAGAGCCGATTAGCGTGAAAAGAACTTACCGACGAAGGTAGAGATGTACCTGCTTTCAAATTACAATAATGAAATTAAACGTCCCTTCGACTTTACCGTTCGTAAATGCCTCTTAGTCGACGGATGAAGTTTGTTGAAGTTGAAATTACAAGAAAATGTCTCAACTTCTTATCTAATGACTTGTGAATTCGTTCTTTCCTTCGAAGAAGAGGCAGCAACTGTAACTTTGTAATGGGCGAATTATTTCTTATAAAAAAAGACAAAAAAACACTTCTACCTTCCAGGAAAACTCGATGAATAAGTAGTCATGCGTGACAGCAACAAATTTTGCATCGCAGTGTCGCTAATTGAAAATCCACTTAAAAGCTGTTAGTCTTCGCTGAATTGACCGGAATAGTTAACGTGCCCCACCGCTGAGCGTTGCACATGCTTACCGTGTAATTACATAAACAATTGAACTCCAGCCAGGTATGTGCGATGGATTATGTAAAGTAGCCGGTTCGCTTGTTTAATCCATTCTACGTGTGCACGACTGCACAAAGGAACTAATTAAATATACTGAAAATATAGCCCAGCGGCTGAATACTTTTCCAACCGACTGCCGATGGCGATTGTTAGCTCTTTACCCGTATTGAGTTCCGACTAATTGTTAAAAGTAATTAGTCCGTACGGTTCTCGTAATGATCATATTTATACTTTAAATTTACTTTAGTAATTCATTTAATTTACGACTGACAATGTAGAAAACAGCTCTACATACAAGTATCCGGGAATTGACGAAAAGATTCAAGTATTATCAGTTTGACGGTACTATCTACAGTCCGACAACTGAAAGATGGCTAGGGAGCAGCGGAACCTCTCTCGCCTATTTCAATAAATTCGTTTTTGGAATTCTCAAACCCAGCCTGCTAAAGTAAACACCCCGAGTCGAAAATTTCAGCCCAAAATCCTCCTAAATTACCAAATAACTTAGGATATTTAGGCTGAATATGGAAAAATATGCTACATATAAAAGAATGCGAATATTAATTCCACAATCGCCCTACACTTGTTACTTTTTGCCACTTTTACCTAGTTTAGGAGCAATTTAGGCTACATACAAACCAAAATAATCCTCAGCATTCTATAATGAGGAGCTTTAGAATTGGATTGGAATTGGAGTGGAATGATCGAGGTCCAAAAAAATTCTCGATATACTACAAATTAATTTGGTTTAGGAGATTTAGAATTTATATGGAATAAAATGATTATTTAATTCCAACTAGCTCCTAAAAGCCCTATTTTTAGAATATGAGTCGACAGACTTGGAACTTCTGAAATATTTTTAGGGGATGTCAGATTAAATTGGAATAAAAATTTTACCTGATCAGTCCATATAACTCCTAAAAATCATATTTACAGGACTTTGAGGCGCGTTGACACACTAGTTGAGGATTTTGAGGTTCAAAATGGTATACATAATTAAGCGGCAAATGAGAGATCAAAAGAATCTAGGATTTCAAGTTTCTTTTTAGGCTGGACTTTTCGACTCGGGACTCTACGTAGTCATAGCTATCCCGCATTTCTACTTGTTTGGCTCAATAAACGCGACATAGCTATTCTCTCCATAAATCAAATCCACATTCTTATGCCAAGGCATCTTTGAGTTGTCGGACTATACTCTGTGCATTTTGGTGGTCAAAGGATTAAATGGACCAGACGATATACCATTGCAAAAATCTATGACATTTGAAGGGCAAACCTTCCTCTTCTGTTTTCGATTCTTGGTACTTCATCCAAAGTGTGACGATAGAAAAAGAAGTCAAAGGGGATTAACGTGTCGGATGGAGAACTGAGAAGGGAAAAGCAGAGCTTAAACGGGCCAAGAGCATAAAATGTTAAACGGGCTTTTGCACGCGGGAGACATAACAGCAGGCGAGCCGATTTATATGCGCTCCTTAGCTCGTGCACACACTTTACGATATGTAAAACCGACATCGGGCAGCGGCATTGTGCGACGTTTGGTGCCCTGTCGTAAAAACGACCGTTCGAGCCGCCTCAACTTTGAAAGACTTTCGAATAATATTACAAGTCTCGTGTACCACCACGCACACCAGCCCTTGTTTCTCCTCTTTTGCACCTTCCAACGATGCTTGCGTGTCGACTTTGCCGGTTAACGAGCAAAGTTTCTCGCCTTTCTTCTCTTTACTTCACTTTTTCTTCTTGCCGTTCCAACCCCTTTTTCAAGGAGGGTCTCTTTACATGGATGAGGCAGGCCTGTCATCGATGATTCTTGAAATTTTTCATCTTCTAATTGTCTATGGTGTATGAAAAGGGAGACGAAGGGTGAGATGTTTCTTGTGGTTCTTTTTGGAGGAGGATCAGTAATGGGTGATACTTGTAGTAGATGGAGAGGTAAAGATACGGACTTCTAAATATTGAGGCTAAATTCAAATTTCTACCTGGGAGATTTATCATTGGCTGGAATTTTTTTGAAAATGAAATATATTATAGATTAGGTGATTTGAAATTTAATCGATGGTTCTTGTATAGGGGGAACAATAACAGGGGGTAACTTTAGTAGATGTGGAGTTAAAGAGTCGGACTTTTAATTACTAGAGTAAAGTTCAAATTTTTGTCTGGTAGATTTGTCATCGATTGGAGTGTTTTTGAAAATGAATTATACCGTAGATTAGGTACTTTGAAATTTAGCTTTCGGTTCATGTAGAGAGGGATTAATTATGGGGGGTAACTGTGGTGGGTTTAGAGCTAAATACTCGGACTTCTAATTAGTGGGGGTTGAAATCAAATTTCCATCTAGGAGAGTTGTCGTCAGGTGGAACATTTTTGAAAATGAATTATATCATAGATCATGTGGTTTGAAATTTATCTTATGGTTCTTGCAGAGGGGGATCGACGGACAAAGGGTAGTGGTAGCAGATACAGAACTGAAGGCTCGAATTTCAAATTAATAAGGCTGAGTTCAAATTCCTATCTGAGAAATTTTTCATCTGTTAAAACGAACTGTGCCATACACTACATGATTTAGAATTTAACTTCTGCAATTTGTAAAATAGATTATATCAAAGAGTCAATGATACAAAATTCATTGCAAACATCCGGTACTAAACAAAATGATGATAATGGTTAAAATCAAAAGAAACGATGAGACGAAAAATTTCTCGTATGTGCATAACATCGTTGCGAAGAACTGACTACAAAATGTATGATGTGTTTGGATCGACGCTGTCACACAACTGTTATGTTGCAATACATGTGTCTATCGTGAGTGTACACATGGTGAGTACATATGACAAGAAGGAAAACAGTGTAGTAGAAGCCAAGACCAAGTTTTTTGCTTCGAAAGAAATTCAAACAGAGAGGGTTTTTCGTAGCGAGTGTCTTTCGCCATTACGCATTTAAGCTGCACTTAATTTGTACTCGTTCAAAGAGCGCGCAATTTTACTCTTATTTGGATTATAAGTGCATACTCGTCCAACGTAGCGTGATATTCTAAAATGGAAATGTAAGAGTGAGCAATACTTAAACTCGTTTCCTATGCGCCTCGTTATATCTTTTTTCATTGCAGATTCCAAGATCGGATAAAAGTTACAGAATGTTTTGTAGTTTTATAGATTTCCATAACACTTAAAAATAATTTTGTGCATTTATTAACTCCACTACTTTCACGCAATTCGAATAGTGCCAAATGAGATCTGAAGTTTCACTAAACTTACAAACCAAATAATGTATTATTACAAAGAAGAAGTAAAGTGAAAAAAATATTGAAACAAAAAGATTTTAAGTGTAATTATCTAAAAAGCAATTTTCTTCTCTGATTATAAGAAAATTAACAGAGGAGTTGTATTATTTCGCGAATCTTAATCAATGCTGATTGCTGCTAATTTCATAGTATGATGAAGAACATCGAGCAAGGCCACGAGCTATTAATTAGGATTTCAACGAGTTAGAATAATTAATGATCTTTTAAATACTTTCTACTTCTCGCAACGTTGAGGAATTAATTCTTTATGCCCCCGGTATCGCATTACAAACAGCGGAAGGTATTCAACGTTTCGCGAACCCATTAATATATTTCTGTTTGACGTGTCCAACACCAGACTCCATCACGGTTAACGATGCCGTTCGCCTGAAAACCGGTAACTTCAATGCCGGAATAATGCATGTGTTCGATGACTGTGTTCGGGAGCTAACAGTATTCAAATTAACCAATACGGAAGGAAAGAATAACTCATGTAATAAAAAGCAAATTCGAAATGTGCATTAATATTCACGGTATGGTAATTTAAATACGTACAAAGAGAAATACGCTTCAAAGAGTATGCGTTCAATGGAGAACCTTTAAATTGCGAATCTTTGAGAACAAGCTTTTTGTCTTTTTTGATTTTGGGAGATTTTTCGTGTCTATAAAGAGTTTCTTTAATTATTTATCGAAATAGTTACCTTCTTTATCCAAATACTGGAACTACAGGCTGTTAATTCATTGTATATAAAGGTACTTGAGAAATATTTCTGAAGAAGAGAAATAAAGGGTTCAAGAAACTTAATCCATTTAAGCTGTTACAATTTACAAGATTTAAAAAATTGAACTAAATGTTAGAAACTTCCAAAAATTTTTGAAATATTTAAGGTGATTTTTATTATATTGAAAAATCTATTGTTAATCTGTATTATAGGGTTATACTTGCTACAAAATTGGTCCTTTCCATCAATTTTAATCGACATTTTGAATTCTAATCATTGCGCTATTAAAAATTGCGGTTTTACATCAAATTCTATTCGCAGAATCTCTCGCGTAAATTGCCAATCCTGCAGGTTCCAAAAAAAAAATCTACGGACGGGCCACTTTTAATTGCTTCATTTCCCAAAGACGCGAGCTCTGACGATTTCGTTTGTCGAACGAAATGACAAAACTTTCGATCGTTCGCATAAAACCGGTCGCAAAACTGTTCTCCTAGGAAACAGGTCTTGTCGTAGGAACTTCCGTCGTTTATTTAACGACGGACGGCTATATTCGCTCCCGTTCCGACTGCGCGTGACGATAACCAATAATCTCGATAAACATGAAAAATCTCGCCCCCCGTGCAACGGGGCGAGACTTTATATTTAGAAAGTGCATTGTCGCTCGATGAATCGTGGCAGTGACGTCACGCGATTGTTAGCGTGCCGGAAGTTATGGCAATTACGGTAAGCCGAGAGCAGCAGCGCCGGTGCAGCCGGCAAATCCTATTTCTGAGCGTGCTCGATTTCACGATACACCCCTTTCCGTCTTCTTAACTCGGTAATTGCTACTAACAAATGCACGGGAGTCTGCGATACGTGCGACACCCGAGATGGTGGGAATTTCCAAGTGATCCTTTTCCCTATTTTTACTCAATTTTTTTCTAATATTGCAGGTGTTGGTGTAAAAGTTACTTGTTACGAATTGAGGTGATTTTTTCTTGTAATTCGCTGTTAGGTAATTGAAGTCTGCTCTTCGTCACATTCCCTACCAGTTAGCTAATATGTGAGACACGTGGTTCACATATATAAAATAGTTGGTCTACTTAATGAACTGAATTAACACGTTAAGCGCCACGCTCGTTCTTAAAGCACTTTCCGTGTAGGCCCTTTATTAGAAAAGATATCTTTCTATCTGTTTTAACATACTACATTCATTTTTGATAAAATGTTCTATTTTATACTTAACTCCACTAATTGTGGCTCGGTTAGGCGCGACAACGTAGCTTAGGTAAAAAACTAATTGTTCATTTTCAGTTATCAGCGTCAGCATAAACGAAAAGCCAACGCCCGGTCCCTAGGGACCGGTGTGGCGCTTAACGTGTTAACCATGGACCAATGTCCTATAGGTATATGAGTCACAATCAAACATAATATCAAATAACACTGTTAAAAGAAACCTAGTTCCTCATGATGAAATTAGTTTTCTGCCTTACTGTACAAAGACCTACTGTCAGTCTGGGGGGGATGCTGCCCTTTTTCACGTCGGTAATGAACGTGTTAATTAGAGACTTTCTGTAAAAATTGTTTTTCATTGTAATTATATTTTTTCATGTGTTTAACCCTTTGTAGACGGAGATGTTTTTGAATATTGAGGAGGAACCAGTATTTGGCGATCAAAAAACACTTTTTTATCGGAAAGTCAGACTGTTAAGATATAGAAGTTGAAACACCTATACTTCCATTTTTCAACTTTAACCGTGATAAACTATAATTAAAGTTTTTCTCACACTGCATATAGGTATGCGTCCGTCGTCCTTAAAGGGTTAACTCGTCTATAGCTCGAATTATTAATATGTAGGATTGTAAAAGCGTAAAAACTAAAGGTACACCTAGAAATTCATTAGAACATATCGTCCGCAATGAATTTGGCAATCCTTTTTCAAGTACTCGCATATACAGTCATTCACATCGCCGTAAAAGCAAAAACCAACAAGCTTTACCAGAATTATCGATGATACAACGTTCGATGGGCGATATCGAAACGCGAACAGCTATCACGGATGTGTTAATTTTTCTGTTCACTTCAAATTGCAAGTTATTGTATATCGAGCGATGTGTACGCGTATCGAATCGAATTACCGGCGATAAGCACGATAGTTTCAGCGCCAAGAGCCGGCAATTCCGAGTCTCTCGTGAAAGGAGAATCAACCGAGCCGTGTGTGCATGCGAGGATACGCCATTAAATATAATTTACGAGTGAAGCAGCATTTTTACGTTCGGCATTCGAGGGTACTCATCGTACGCCAGATTCATCTCCTTCGCTGCATCTCGAAATAAATCATTTGCGGTCGACTGGAAGAGCGTGGATGATGCCGAAAACTTCCCTCTGCTTCTTTAGTTTCGCCGCTTTTAAATTTGTTTTTAAGTTAGAATGATATTTGGGGGTACGTTGGCAACAACTCTACATGGGGTGAACAGAGGGTGGTTTAAAAATTGACGAGGTACATTTTAACACTAGAACTACCGGCATTAAATCTATTATATTTTAATATATTAAATAAGTACTTTGGAAAAAGAGAAACCAAGAAGCAGAAAAGATGATTGATTCGGTAATCTCTATTTTATAAGATCTACGTAGAATATCTGCTGTGAAGTTTGCGCTTGTTAAATAATAAATTTTTTAAAGCGACTTTGCACCCTTTTAATTGGAGCACACACTCTAAATGGTACATTTTGAAGATAACGTTTTCTTTCGTTCAAAAGGTCAGAAAATAACTCGTTAAAAAATCCAGCTGGCTAAGGAGAATTCCCCGAAGAAATAATTGCAACGTACATCGCACGGCCGACGAACTAATTGCAATGCGATGTGAATCTGAATGGGAAATCACCGTGTAAAAATTTGCTCACTTGAGACCGGCGATCGATCGAAAAAATATATTTACCACATTCTCCTCAATTCATCGTCAATAATACCGTCCATTACATCAGAAAACTAATTACTAAGAAAGAACTATTCACCCTCCTAACGTGCACCCCATACTGCGACATTATAAATTAATTCTCCATTATCTAATATCATTCGCAATTTCAATTAATATACCCAGTACAATTGCAGTCAGTAATCACGTCACTCGACCATCGATAGACCGATATTCATATGCGTGAAAAAATTCTAACGAAGAAGAAACGTGTCCGTATGCAGCTGCAAGTTCGAAAAGAGGGAAAAAAACAACCCCTTCTCCGTCACGTTTCTTACGTCGTCCTATTATGCAGCATATTTCACTTACAATGGCGTTATAAATTGGTTCTCTCTGCGATAGTCGCCAGCAGGCGTATCTTGGTAATCAAAGGGACGACTAATTAGAGTCCTAATCGTCCGCTCCGTGAATCCTCCACGCGCTATCATCATCTCGGAGTTGTCCGTTGCTTCTCCGCGAGGAGTTAATGCAACGATGAAGGCATCGAGGCAAATGCCATTAATTAAGCCGGAGGAGCAGGAGTGGTAACAATTAGAAGAATATGTGCCGGCAATTAAGCGACGAAATCACCACCTCGGCTACTGCACTATGGCCGTTACCCTTTCTCTCTTGCTTTCTCTACGGTTCTTTTGTCAGTGGGGTGAGAGTTCGCCGTGTTTTGCCGTCATGGGTTTACCATGTGGCGAAAACCACGCCTCGAGGGAACGGCCATCTTGATGCGTGAACGGGTGAATTCCCATTGGCTATGAACAGAGGGAATTCAGGGTACCCCTTTCCTTGAATCCCCCTCGAGAGGATCGCTGAATCGGCGAAGGGAGCCCCCATTGTGTCGTGAATAACCCTTGGTTGTGACACCATCAAAATGCGGGGTGCATTTTGTACTGGCGTTTGCCAGTTGGGGGTTGGTTAAGGTTTTCAGTGGAAATGGTATGGGGGACAATAATGGGGGAGTGATGGTGGACTTCGATGGAGGGAGTGCGGAGTTGGGAGGAAGGAGAATAAGTAATTCTACGATAGACTTCTGTAGCGAAAGAGGAAATTGTTCATTGTGTCTTTTTCTTCTCATGATAGTAATAGATAAAAAGTAATTTGCTATCGGGTGAAACCTATCAAATAATTTCTCATTAGTTAAACAAATGAATTTAGATTAAACTTTGAAACTTTGCATAATTGGAAAATACGTTTCTTCGTCTTTGACTTTCAGAGCTTATTGCACTCTCAAGACTCTGACATAAATGAAGGATTATGATTAACCATGTGAAGGAAACGTAGATAAGTGTTTGAACGTAAAAGGAGCATTGGACGTTATAAAATTTGCAACTTTCCGAGACAGTGGCTAACGATCTGCACTTATTCTGAGAGCCCCTTAAATAGAATTCGTATTTACAGTGCAATTTAATATAAAACTGTACAATCTCTCCGTAAATATCCACGCTTTGTCAAGCGTTTAGTAACTTTTACTTAATAGTTGATATTTATAAAATGATCGCTTACAATTCTTTTATTTTCTGAACAGCCAACAACGACATTCGTACGATGCACTTCTGGAAGGCCGTCAGGATGATTCAAACAGGCAGGACGTATTGCTGCACAGGATACAGCGCGACAACGGGCACCGTTGGAGCACCGACCTACGAAGGGCAGGTGCCCTACATAGGGGTTGCTCCACCACCGAGTACAGTGCATCTCAGGCCACTTTCCCTCCCTTTGAATGCTCACATGCCGGCAACCAGAGTACCGTCCAGCCCCGACAGCCCTCCGGAACATTCCGCTACGTAGCCTTGGTAAGCTTTCGATTTTATTTTCTTACTTTCTTGTGAGAACGAATAAATCCTATTTCTAAAGACTCAGAAGAGCTTTTAACCCTTTCGCTACTGCGCACCGCGCCGAAAGTGCGAACAGTAAGCGCGCGCAGTCTTCAGCATTCAGGGCTAAATCTTTTGTCTAAAAAACGATGTTGTGACATTGCATTTAGAAGCAAAATGATTTGTGTTTATAACAATGTATTCATAATTTTTTCATTAACGTATTTGTATATGGCACTTGTTTTAACTCGTGGTTTCATTTTTGGAGCGGGTGACTATAGTCACCCGTCGGGTATAGGAGGGATTTTGTGGACGGTGACTATAGTCACTCGTAGTAGCGAAAGGGTTAAAGAGCTTCTGAGGATGGTAAGTGGAGAAACAGGACTTAAACTTTCAATCATTGGGCTCAAGTTCAGATCTGCTGTCATTGCGGAGAAATTTTTGTTTATGTGCAATTTTTTACTTTAACACTAGACATATCGGTGTTAAATCTATTATATTTTAATATATTAAATAAGTACCTTGGAAAAATAGCAATAAGATGAAAAGATGGTAGATTTGATACTTCGTCTTTAATAAGATCAATGTAGAATATGAAATTTATTGATCTTCTGTAGGCTTTTAGAATTTTTTAAGAAAGGTAGGAACTAGTTTTTTTTACTTGCTTGGTAGTTCTAGGGTTAACTGCTCACCATAGTCTCGGCAATTTCCTTCCGTTTTCGTTGTAATTTATTCTGTTCTAAGTGCTACGGCGCATTTCGATTAGGACTTACTGTTTGAGGTGGGTTGCGAACCACCGCACAGTGGAACGAAATGGGTAATCTAGGTGGAAAAAAATCAAGCCTGTGATTTGAATTTTAATAATCTTATCTTAATCTAGAATGATTGCTGAGACCAGTGACAGCAATAATAATTGATTTTGCAATCATCTAAATACAAAAATCAGCGCTTAAAAACAACAAATATCAACAGCGCGAGAACGTACAAATACTTCTCTGAAAAGAAGATACTGTTAGAGGCATTAAGAATTTTGCGAGGTGCACCGGGACTATAATATACATGTCACATAGGAAACGTAAAGAATTTCCCAGAGGTGACGGACGATTTAAACTAGGATCCATTGATCACGAGTCCGAGCCGTTATATCAACCCACCATACTCCCAAAAATCTTTTCCTTTTTCCTTTATAATTTATTCTGCTTTAACTGCTATAGTAATTTCGATTAGGACCAATTGTTTTAGGTAGCTTCTGAAACGTCGCTGGAAAGTTTGTAATATTTCCTATGCCATATTTATACAGTAGCGTCAGTGGTTGGGAATCCACCTATAACTGTAGGTCCTAGATAAACTGCCAATTGATGTCGCAAAATATATAGTAAAAAATAAGTCAGAGGTATTTATCTCAGTGTTTTTTTTAATTAAGAATTCGGTTACCAGAACAGTCCTACTCAGACTTTGAAATCAGAATGAAATTAGACATTAACCCTTTGCGGTCCGAACGCTTTTCACCGTTTCGTTTCAGCAGGTCCGCGCAGATTTCAGCAGTCGCTTGTCCGCTTGATAGCGTTTATTGTGGAAAGTATGCATGATCTTACTGACGTAACGGACTTATGAATTAATGCATGTATAAAATAAAATTGTAAAATTTTTAAACATTTTTTTATTGTTTACAGCTTATAATTAACCATTGTATGGTACCGTTTGAAGCATTGTCCAACATCACTTTTAAATACAGTATTACGCACTGTTGTACGTTGCCGACCCTGTTGTTTAGCCATATTCTTTACAAAAAAAGTTATTTTGTAAAAATATAGGATTTGAATATGCTTTCTTGGTGTGCTACGACTTCGAGCTGTACACCACGGGCTGTTTGGAAAGACTAAAACCAAGACGTGAAGTTCAAGATGCATGGCTTATTTTAGATTTTCTTTCCCGTAGCTCTTATCTTATCGTATCTAGTCTACAATTAACATATAGTGAAACTTAAATACCGATGAAATTTGATACAGGACGCGAAATAAAACAAAGCGATACCGAGCCACGCTCGACATCGGACGTGCTAGAAGATAGGGCGAGTCGAGCCACACTCGACATCGGACAAGCTGAAACGAAAGGCGATGTAGAGTCACACTCGACATCGGACCGCAAAGGGTTAAACCAGGATCTTGGAGAACTATTCTCATCGCAGTGCTATGGTCTATTAAAATTTGGATTCCATTCAAACACGAATAACGGTTATTCCCCCAAATGACTTTTCCAGGGATTTGAAAAATCCCACTTAAACCGTATCAGAAGTGCATGACCGAGGTCGTAATCGAGTTAAAGACATCGCGCAAAGGACGAAGCATATACGGTTGGTTCTGGATCATGGCGGGAAAGGGATTAGTTTTCGTTTTAGGACATAAAGTTGCTTCCTTCTCCCTCTTCCTTTGTCTGGCACGTCCGAAGTCAGAGTCGTAATCGCACATCCGGGACGCATAAAACAGATTCTACCCTATAAAATGCCCTTCCTTCCAAGAGCCAGGGTCTGATGGCTCTTAGACCAGAAAACCGCCTTTTATCCTTCTTTCTGCTTTCTTCTTCCATCTTCTCCACTCTTCTACCTTGCGATTTATCCATCTTTTTCTATCGCTCTCCGTTGCATCTACAGATCGCATATAATCGTCAATGAAAATCCGACGTTATTTTTATTTTCCTCGGATGTGAAACTCGGGAAAACTTCAAATATGAACGATGCTCCCCAATTTTTTGGGGATGAGAGGATATCAGGGACGTTTACGGTTTATGTCTGCAAAATATTTGCATCGGATAGCATTGGCTCGATGTCTATCTTTATCTAAGGAAATTTCTATGAGATAACTTTATCATAGTGATGATATTAATATAATTTGTTGTATAAAATGAATTTGTGTTTGGTTTTTTGGTCCGAAATTTTGGTCCATTGGGATTTCTGTTGTTTCGATATACTTATTTTTTATAAAAATAAAACGTATCAATTATAAGAACTTCAGCCGATAATTAATTTCTTTCTAATTACTATTCACCCGGAAATGAATTGGCAGAGTGTAGAATTATTCACAAGCTAAAGATGCACACAATTAATACTTCAATCGAAAAGCAAGGAAAATAAATTGGATTCTAAGTAGTCAATTAATTTTAGTTAAAATCATCTCAAGTAGAATCAATGCGATTTTAGCATTCATAGTGTCCACAATAAAATTGAAAATTGCAAAACCTTTTGAATGTTTTAACGATGATAATCCCTGTAATTATTGTTATTACCAAAATCTTTCGAATATAGGTACATTAGGGAAGAAAGTAAGGATTTCGAGTCTATATCAATTGTAATTGTCGGCTTCTGTAAAGGTTATTCCGAGCAAAACTGATTTCCGCGACTAACTTCATCAAAGCGACCGCTGACGACAAGGGTGGTGATGTGCCCGGTAGCTTAAAGGTGCTGTCTCGAATTTAACGATGACAACACCATAAAGACACGAATTTACGAGTCCTCGGCATCCTCGACTCGTTGCTCAGGACTGCTTCGTTTACCGAACGAATTAAACTTTAAAAGGATATGTCTCGGCATCTTGGAAGCAAAAGATGCAAAAATTGGTTAAGTCGTGATTATCAGCATTTACCATTGTTTATTCGACTTGCGTTCCTGATCTTCTCACGTTATTTAACGCGAGTTAATTTTCAAAGATATTAGTGAACGTTTGTAGCTATTTTCGTAGCTAAATATGCCAAGGATCGTTTCTCCAATTGCAAGTACTTAATGATATTTAACATCGAGCTATATTATACATTTTATTCGTTTCACATAATTTTCTATCATGATTATTTAATTTTAAACGATCACAATGACTTATGGTCTTAACGACAATGATTTACGGATGTTGATATACCTATTTTTCGGAAGTGAGCCAATTCGAATTATACAAGAAAATTGAAGTTTTTTGCATAAAAAATAGTTCCAAATCAATTGAAATGAAAGATTTATTATTAAAAAATTAAGCAATCAATATATTATATATTGCAGTAATCAAATTTTGAATGAGCCAAATTGGCTTCGTAAATCTAGTGTTAACATTTCCATCTAAAGATCTCTCAACACTTGACTTATTTCTGTTACTGGTAGACTTAAACCACCCCCGTTATTTGTGAACAAGATAAATGAAGATACAAAAATTAGAAAACAGAGATACAAAAATTACACCACAAACTTTACACCTGAAATTTTCAGTGTCAACCTCATTAAATCTCACGAGATATCCGAACTAGTCGTAGGATCGCGAAACACTTGAGGAATCTTCCTAAATGCATTCGACGCACGGTAGAAAGTCGAAATGCATGCGAGTCGGGGGTGAATCGTTGAACGGTGGCCAAGTTTAGTGCACTGTGCTGTGATACACTTTGGAAAAGATTCCGTCGAAAGATACGATGAGCCAATCTCATCTCGTTTATAGACGACATTGATCCTCTGTTTAAAGAGGGAAAAGAGTCAATAAATCCTCCGCCGTAAAGGATACTGCTACATCGGCAGTTTTCCACCGCTTGAAGGTGTAGCAGCAGAATGCAACGGGAGTAGATAGAATTGATGCAAGGGTGTCGATCGATTTTGAAAGTTCCTTTTTTTCAAATTATAACTTTTACATTTTTATCTGCATTGTATGGAAAAATATTTTGTAGAGACTTTTTAAATTTCTTAACTAAATAGAATTTGTAATTTAAAAAATGTAGGAATTTACTTTGAGGTGTTTTTCATGTAATTGAACATCATACGAAAATGTTCAAACTTCAGAGACACCCTGTGCAATCAAACAAGCCGTAAAAGCATATCACGAAGAAAATACCGAGCGAAAGAAGATACTAAGACGTTCTCCAGCAGCTGCAACGGTTTCTTCGATAATCCGACGTTTATCGAGACTCTTCTCCCTCAGCTATAAACTAGCCTCTCTTTTTAACTTTATTTCCAAGATGTTAGTAAATTGCCAACGAAAGACAGGTGAATGCTGGAACTTCTGTCACGCCCGGAAGAAACTATTTCAAACCGAACCACTATATATCCATTTTCGACAATTGGAAAATAAAATGTATCATCAATCACACTTCATTCTACCGCTGTTTTCTCCATCGAAAACAATAATGTATCGCAACGCAATGGCGACCATAACTCAACCTATAGATCCAAAGTCGATTAAACAGTCGATACGATCCGCCAGTCGCTTCGCACGATTCACGAACATTGAACAAAACTTTGAGGAATCAGTTGAATAAAGAAAAGTATCTTTTCAGTAAAAATATTCAATTTACACAGGTTTTGATACCAACAGAGCTTCGTAAGTCGAATAAATTTTAATGGATTCTCATTCATCCCCCTGGTCCTATGCCAAAACCATACAAAATTAACTAATTAAAGCCACAGCCATTCCACGAAAGTCATTCCGTACTCCATACGTTTGAATTAAACGGATACATTTCGAATTCAGTTACCAACCTCGAAGCTGTTTATGCACCCTTGCCGCAACCTATAAAACTCGAAAGACAATTTTTTTTCTCATTCTCCTCCCTCCTTTCTCGAAGATAACGTCTGCCGAAGAAGGGAATGAAAAGAGTCACAAAAGAATCCTTCGATCGCTCTCCTATTCAACCATCTCGTATCAACTAAAGAGTTAGTTCTGCCTTTTGCAGTTAGCAGCATCAATGTAATCAGACAGGTCGCTCAGAGCGGACTTAACGACGCTCGTAAACGCGGTTCGCTTTACAGCTCGCGTATTTTTTTTATCCTTTTTACCCTTCTCCCTTTCTCATCCGACGTATATTCTCTACTCGTCTGCGTTCTTGTTTTCTCTTTCCACCCTTCCCTCACCTCGGAGCATTCGCCTCCCTTGGATCCTCCTCGAGGACACCATCGTCGCGAAGTCGTAAGTGAGGCACACCCCGGACTCTCGCTTATTTTACTCCGAGAGTAGTAAACTAGAGGACTTTATGTGACAGACTCTGGCAAAGTCGAAGCCGTTCCTCTGACACGAGAAATGGGGATGATGTCGCACCGGAACTCGCTGATCTGTCTTTGTTGGAGCTGTAAATTTCGTGAAGAACGCAAAAAGAATTGATGGGACATTGTGAAGTTGAATTCTCCGCTGGAGAATGGAAATTGTACAAGATTAATTCTGTAGCTACTTGTTTAATAACAAAGGTAGTTCTGTTGCGGGAAATTTTGTGCGTTTGGGTAAAAATGCGTGGTGACACGGAGGTGTTCAGTTGGTGACAGACTATGAACAGAAGCTGGAAGCTAACAGAAATATAAATAAATATTTACTGTACCTTATGGATTTAAATGAGCGGTTCAATGAATTGTAAAGACATGCAATTTTTCCTCTGTGGGATTTTGTGACTTTGAGGTAGCACAAGAGACATCTGATCTTCTATTCTTCAAAGTTATTTTTTTATCTTTGCCCAATTACAATATAGTTATTAAGAATCAAGTTGAAAATCACATTAAATCCATTATCTAGAATTATATTTTTGATTACAAAATGTGGACTAGAGAGGATTAATGGAAGGCTTACTCTTCCTTGTTTTGTAAATTAAATCGACAACTTGCTGCATTTATTTCGGAGACAAATAATTATTATTTCAAATTTGGATGAATGATAGGCTATAGTTAGAATTTCTTGAACAAAACTTTCTTAACAACAAAATTGTTGCTTTGGAAAACATTTTCAAGAGGAAAGTAGAGTAGCATACCCTCGACAGAATGGCGGAGAAAGAGTTCCCGCCTGTTAAACGGTAACATGCAACCGGCGCAGTTAATGTTAGTTTCGACGAAGGATATTTTATTGTCGGCATAAATCTGTTTCTATAATTTAAACTCACGTGTCTAGAATTTACAACCGAGCGTAGAAAATATCCTGGAAACACGTCGAGGGGCGATTACAGAGTGCCTCAGCCGTCGGGACAGGTCGCATATTTTAAACATATAAGTATGCGACAATAAAGATCTAATCGTTCCGTGTATATTACGAGATAACGTGGTTTTTACTCGCCCTTATTACTTTTCTTTTCTCTTATTTGCGACACACTAATATGGAACGTTCCGTTACGACACGATTGTTTGCAGATAATGGACCTCTTATTGTAAAAATTTGCATAAGGAAAATAATTGCAATATCGATTGTCCATATATTATTTATCAAAGGTTACTTTATGAACTTCAGGTACAAATTCACACCGAATAGATCACTTTTAGGAAGGCACATTGAATACCAAGTTAATCCCTTGACTTACAACTTCTATTGTGACTGAAAGCACGATAACTCAGAATTAATTGTTGGAATAACGAACAGTCACTGATTTCCAATATACCAGTATAAGTAAACGCAATATTAACCCTTTGCACTCGGAGCCATCTCTGACGTTATCTACTAGCAACTTGGCTACACGTTGGTATTTGCTGCCTGTTGCCATTTCGATAGAAAAGTTCAGGTAAACATATATTCCTTAAAATGTTGCTGTGCAATAAGTTCATCCGCTGTAATCAGTTATAAATTCGAAAGTCCTCTCAGAAAATTGTCAGGGGACAAGCGATATAATAGACTTACGATGTCCCCTCAGGTGGGACATCGGAGTGCAAAGGATTAATGACATAGAATTAATTTCAATGTTTCCTGACCTACTGATATTTTCAATATAACAGGTTTTGGAAACCTTAAAAATTTTCTATCATTTACCGCGACACGCGTGTCACACGTCATTATGGGACAAGGGGTTAAAGGCTTGGTATCGTAACTACCTCATCCCTGGGAAATTTCTCGTAATTTAACACATTGCGTAGGACGCTCTGCTCGCGGAACGCACTCTCAGGGCCCGCACATTTTTGAGCGCTCTAGAAACACTTTATACAATGCATATATGCACTTTTTTAATTCGCATTTGGTAGCAGATTTTCGTATAAAGTAATCTTAAATATTACTGTATATCTTTTATACATCTTTTACATTTTTACAAATTTTAATTATTTATTTTACAAGTTTGAATAATCCTTTAGCGTATGATACCGAGTGAAGCATTCTATACTAACCGACTGATTTTTACGTTCTCAGAATGTTAACATTCATTTTTTTTTGCTAATCATTTGTTAAGGGAATACGCAAGACTTCGTTACTTACTCTAATAACGTAACAAGAAAGTTTATTTTTAGTTCCTTAAGGTTATTGGTCTAGAACCGTATTAGTTGTTAACGGTTTGTATTTTTTTTAATGGAAAAAAAAGATTTCGAGTCTGAAAATTATTTTTCTAAATGTTTACACAAAACTGAATAATATTTCATTAAATTTTTCACACTATTAATAATTAAAAATTAAATGCTACTCGATGATTGTATTATGTATCATATAATAAATTTGGCAACAACGCATGGAAATGTATATGCATATATATTATGTTCATCCATAATTAGTGTATTGTAAACAAATAGTTTTATTTCTATTTCCTTGTCAAATTTTTGTATAACCATAGAATGCAAAATAAATATTATTATTAACGCAATTATATAGTAATTAAAACGGTTAAAGTTTTGAATAATAAGTTTTTTGAACATTTTTGAATAGCCAATTATGTGAAATTTCAATAAATAAGACATTTCCGGCAAGTTCTCCCATTTACCATGTGTTAAAAGTCGCATTTTTAATATTTAATTATTCAAAAACTATACGACCAATATTTTTCAAAAAAATCAGTAAAACGTATGAGCTGTGTATAAATAACATATAAAAATTCTAGAATTTTATCTATACATTGCTCTAAAGGGCGAATAACCTTAAATCGTCGATTGAGTCGAAGAAACCTGAAAACGAGATTTCTCGTCTCCCGGCCACAACGTTCGGATTCCTAAAGACGAGATATCTCGTCTCCCGTACGCAATGTCAATATAGTAAAGTCTCGGTTGTTCAAAATTCATCTAAAACAGTATATTTAACGGTCCAAATTCTTCGTCCTTGATGGCGATCATTGGCCTCGATTTCTCTAAGAAACCGAGGTGCAATTTCTCAAGACAAAGCAATAATTAGCAGTGCAGAAGCCGACGCCGTCTCGACGTCCTCCTCATCATCGTCATCTTCGGTTACACACCGAGAAAGAACATGAAGAGGATTAAGCCTAGCGTAACAGGGTCCAACTTCCCTGGCAGAAGGAGTTTTACTACTTTCTAACCACAGTCGCGGGCTACAATTAAAGCCCCATAAACCTCGTCGTAACTTTTTTAAAAGCGACCGACCATTCCCTCGCGCCCGGCCGAGCTCCCTTCGTTTGCACGGCAAAAACTACGTCGTATTGCATCCTTAATGAAGCCCCGAGACGATACCGGGTACCGACGTCTTCCGGTCGCCCCTAAACTCTGCCATTGCTTTGCGACCCTTTGCCCAATAAGCGAGAAACGTTTCTCGAAAGGCGCTCCTTTTTCTTGGAGACGATGTTGTTTTGTAGATTCGAAGAAAGTGGTAAAAATATGGCATTGGCTGACATTGGATTAATTATAGTGGAACGTGTATGAAATTGTTGGGGGTTACTGGGGAGAGGAGTTGTTGGGAAGTTATATGGTAAATTAAAATTAATTGCAGCATGGTCTAGAGCAGCGGTCGCCAAACTTTTTGACCTCACGGACCGGTAAATTCATAATTTAAATCCCGCAGACCAGTGATAGGATTTTTTAAGTGTTAAATATATTTATAAAAAAAATTGTGGTCTATGAACACATAAAGTGTATTATTATGAATTGAATTATGTTTCAATGTATCTTAAAACATAAGTTAACGTGATGAGTAAGGATATTCCACATTTTTCTGAGGACCAGCGAAATTTTCTCGCGGAAAACCACTTTGGCGACCACTGGTCTGGAGAGTTTTTAAATTCATCTAAAATTGTAAATAGATCAACACTAGAACTACCAGTGGTAAATTTCAATATATTAGAATCCTTTGGAAAAAGAGGAATAAAGAAGTAGAAGAGAAATGCGTTTTGGCAATTCTGTATTTTATGGGACCAACCTACAACATCTGCTCTCTGAATGTACTGAAAAACTTGGAGAACCATTGGAAAAAATAGGGAACGAGTCATTTTGATTTGCTTGGTAGATCTTGTGTTAAAACTGTCAAATGTTTCATGATAGATCCGAGATGAAGATTGACGAGTAAATAAGGAACCACAAGATAATACATTTTTCTAGAACTCTAAGAGTCATTTGCAATGATATCCAAATCATTGTATGTCACGTTAAAATGTGGGAGATGCTTTTTTAAAAAATTGAATATATGTATATGTGTGTGTTTTTAAATTGTAATACCTCGTTCGAGGAATTTGGTGAATATTTCAAGAAAATGTAGAAAAAATTCATCTGAGCGCGATGTAACATTGTGTCGAGCAATTCGATCCGACGACTCGCGTCTCCGAACAACCAATTTCTCGCATCTGATACGCGTCACCGTTGGAACAAAGAGTAAGGCGAAAATGCAAATCACGATGCCGAAAAGGAACAGAGGAAGATCGAGATATCGGTGTTCAATATGTCGGCCGGCATTATGTTCTTCGTGCTTCAAGGACTACTATTACCATGAAACGGCATTTTTTTGTAACTCCCATTTCGAAACGAATAATCCCACTTCCACGCCTTAATTGGGACATTTATTCTCCACGACTACTAAAAGCTGTTTTTCCCCTCTGCAATACCAACTGCCTCATACATAAACCAACACGTTTAAAAAGTACTACCAGTTTTTCCAATTTACCCATACCAATTACAATAATAATTTCACTAAAGAAATCACCATTACATCCAACATCCTCTCCAAAAAACTACACCAGCTTCCTCAATTTTGCAAAAAAAAACCAAAGAAATCAGCGTGTGCAAGACTCCTCCTGTACGAAATACCCAAAGAGATCGGCCGATTTGGAGTAGCCTACTCGCACGAAAGGAGCAGCTATCCTCCGTTTTTTTAGCCGGAGGCTAAAACCATCGAAGAGGAGGACTCCTTCGTTGTACTCGAGCGCGGATTGCAAACCGAGGGATTGTCCGGAGGAGGTAGACGAAGAGGAAGGTCGAACGAGGAACCCTGACAACCGGGCGTGCAGGGCTTTAGTCGAGAGACTGACGTTTACGGCTCCAAGCGGTCGACCTAGCGCCAGTAAAACTTGAGAAGAAATACAAGCGAACTCCGCATCGACAGTTAAAGTCATACGCGCGAAAATACAACCGGGCTTCTATGAAATACGACGTACCTACCTCCGGTGAACGAAAGCCACCGGAGTCCACCCAGGATACGCGTCTCGTTAATGAAAAGAACCCCGCCTCCTACCGATTCTCATCCGTCGACGATAATCAAACACCGAGACCAAGCGAAAGAATGGCCACCCGCGTTCGGGGAATCGCTCCGATTTCCAGGGCTATTTTAAGTCTTACCGATACACCGGTACAGGTTACGAGTATCGCTTGATTTACGATCGAGAAGTGTATGAATTCGGAGGATTGTGATTTAAGTACGTAAATTTCGTTTCGTCTTGACCGTTGTAGGATGAAGGCAGATGATGAAGGAATTTTTAGATGATTCCCTGAGTCGAAAAGTCCAGCCTAAAAAGAAACTTCAAATCCTAGATTCTTTTGATTTCTTATTTGCCGCTTAATTATGTGTACCATTTTGAACCTCAAAATCCTCAACTAGTGTGTCTATGCGCCCCAAAGTCCTGTAAATATGATTTTTAGGAGTTATATGGACTGATCAGGTAAAATTTTTATTCCAATTTAATCTGACATCCCCTAAAAATATTTCAGAAGTTCCAAGTCTGTCGACTCATATTCTAAAAATAGGGCTTTCAGGAGCAAGTTCGAATTAAATTATCATTTTATTCCATATAAATTCTAAATCTCCTAAACCAAATTAATTTTTAGTATATCGAGAATTTTTTTGGACCTCGATCATTCCACTCCAATTCCAATCCAATTCTAAAGCTCCTCATTATAGAATGCTGAGGATTATTTTGGGCTGTATGAAGCCCAAATTGCTCCTAAACTAGGTAAAAGTGGCAAAAAGTAACAAGTGTAGGGCGATTGTGGAATTAAAATTTGCATTCTTTTATATGTAACATATTTTTTCATATTCAGCCTAAATATCCTAAGTTATTTGGTAATTTAGGAGGATTTTGGGCTGAAATTTTCGACTCGGGTCGGTTTTGGTGGTTTCGTTTTAGGATGGATGGGAAAGTTCTTTTGATTCGAGCAGATTCTAAATTAAATATATAGTTTCTATTTATTTAGGAATTAACTCAGGTGATAGTTTTTTGGGCGAGGTTATTTTTTTAAAGGGGTATTCATAGCTTTTGGGGTGGTGTAAAATTGTTTTTTCATTTATTTTACATTTAGGAAAGAGATAAGGAAAATACGGGTCTCGAGTGATCACCTGGTTTTTCTGTCTAAGGTGTTAGGTCAGTAGGTAGTGTTGGAAGTATTCACTGTGATTTTATACTCTTCCCACCCCCTAAAAAGCGAACGGGGTTGAAGTGAGAACCCGCGAAGCACTTACCAACGGACGATAAACCTCCACCCACCTGGTCCACGATCACCATAGCAGTTTGCATTTTAGCTACGTGCTCGGATATTACTCCTTCTTAGACTTGCTTTACGACTTCTCGAGGAATCGCTACTCGTCTCGGAATCTGTCTAGATCATTTATCGGAAGAAGGAAGTCTCTTTTGAGAGACCTCTTTCGTTCCCCCTTGGATTAAAAGTCTAAGTAGTCCTTCAGTAACTCATCGTTTGCACCGAAGTCACGCCGATTGCAGAAGAAAAACAAAATATTTCTGACAACAATTCAGATACAAATTTCTAAAAATGATCATTTAAGTATCATACATATACTTAACTAGCTGAAAGTTCCCGTGCTTCGCTACGATTTAATCGAAACTAAAAAAAAAAACTTTAAAATTTCGAATTTTGAAAAATCCTCTCTTAGTGGGTGCTAATGCCCTAGAAGGAATGCTCATGCAAAATTTCAAGTTTCTAAGTCAAGTATTTTCGGCTCTGCGTTGATTAGCTTGGCCCATACTTTAACCCCCCAAAACCCCCCCTAAAATTTCGAATTTTTCGAAACCCTTTCTTATTGAGCACCTAAGACCCAAGGGGAAGGTATGTTCCAAATTTCATTGCTTATCCGTTCTGTGGTTTATGAGATTTCGTGATGAGTGAGTGAGTGAGTGAGTCAGTCAGTGGTATTTGAGCTTTATATAATAGATATCTATACACGCTGATGGGTAAAATGACCCTGTCAATTTCCCTATCGTCCATCAGATTTAAGTTTAAAACTAACAGTGCCAGCACTTTTTGTACACCTGTTCTAACCGTAGCCTATCATTTCTATGAAGTAATAATTATACTTTTCGAAAGAAATGCCGAAGATCGTTAATTTAATAAAGGGAACGAGGCGGAAAAGAGTCTTCCATTAACCCATTGACAGTTTATCCCGTGACAATCACGGGCGTAGTGTCAAGTATCAAACGGTTTATCCCGTTTAGTCTACCAAAGATATCTACGTCTATGACTAGATTCTTTGCTTCCTCTGTTTTCTACGGTTACTCTAATTGAAGAAGGAGACGTGGTTTAGTTTGCACGCCGAAGTGTTTTCGAACATAAAACAAACTAGACATTTTTTGGGCCAGAATTCGTAATTTTACCAAACTGTGAAAGAGTTAATAACAGAAAATTACGAATCTTTACATTCCATTGTAGTGGTCACTTGATCGCTTATGGTACGGCTAGTGTTAAATTGCAAGTTCCATACGTCAGCGATCACAATTGTTTCCCAACTGTAAATACCAGTCTAAAAGAGATGTTTATCATTACTATTCTGATTTAATGATCGCGATAATCTAACGAGCAATATCCACTAACGTTCAGCAACGTCGTCGACAGTTCTCGAGTCTCTGGTCGACGCAGGGACGAATGTGCAAACGGAGAATGCACGGGCGGAGGAGATATTACGCGAGTAAGGAGATTGCGAGGCAGCATAGTTGTAAATCATACTTTTATGAGGCACCCCATGGCCAATCGAGAGAAGAAGGCCGCCTCGAAAGAATGAAACATGAACTGTGAACCGAGACGCGAGGCCTACAACGGTTCTCCATCGACTTCTATCTCTTTCTTTATCCTTTCGTTCCTTCATCTTCCTCTTTCTACTCTTCTGACAGCATCACCATTCTTCTGGACCACCTTCTTCTTAGCCCGCAGACATCGATCGGGCTTTTACGACTTTGTAATTACGGCCAGGTCCGAAGTTACACCACCCCGGATGGCCAAAGTCGGTTGATTCGCTTTTCCTCTTGGAGATACGTGTTTTAAATTCTTTGAAAAATTTCATGCTCCTTTTCGAACTTCAGGTTTTACATTTTAACGTTAGATTTCGCTGGATTTTCATTCGATAGCTAATTACTAGACTGCGGATTTTTATGCATTTATGACAAATTAAATACGGCTAAAATTTATAAAAAGAACATAATATAAAAATATATCTAAAATATCCAAAGTATGGTATTTGTTGTAATATTTATTAAGTGCAATAAATCCCTAGATAGGTTTTCCTGTCTCATCTGTATTTCTGAAACTCGAAATTTGCATAAACATCCGCAGTCTACTAATTACTTAGGGGGATCTTTGAATTCAGTGTATCATACTTCAAGTACTTTTTGAATGAGACACAAATTTCGGTGCCTTCCTACTTTATGATGATTAGTTTAGATATGAAGAATAATTGAATGAAATTAATTTAAAAAATGTATTTGGTAATTAAAAAACATGTCGGAGCTAGATCTCAAAGTAAATTCATAAAAAGGACACAGTAGATTATATAGTAGGAAGAAAACAAAATTTGAGTGATTGAGAGACTATTTCTAATCGATCTTTAGATAAATCTCAAAATTTTTCTCAAAATGGTACTTAGGATACGAGTACTGTTTATATAGTTACGATGCATATTTTGCTTTGACGTCTTACAGTGCACATTGCGTCCCCGTAAATTGACAGCAAGGGATTAACAAATATTGACTTCTCCATTTCATTATCTCGCGATCGGAAATAAAAGGAAGATCAATGTTGGATATTATAATTTTGTGGAAACTACAGAAAGAATAGTAAAATCGTGAGATAGGTAGAGTTTGAGCTTCTCCAATCGGAAAAGAATTTGTCAAATTCAATGTGTTCGTCCAGTGAATTTATACGGATGAAAATAGAAATTGCACTACGACAATGGGGTTAAATATGTGTAACATTTCATGGGATCGTCTCGCGAAAGGGTTACGAGCCTCGTTACGAATCCCATTAAGCGGGTATGGCTTTTTCCATCTTTGCTTATTTCCTTTCTTTCGTTCTTTGTTTGCTCTGGTACTTTAGTGTCCTCCTTTTGCACCTTCTTCCTCTTGGTAAAGTCTGCAGTTTCAAATTTTCTTTTTCCTATGCCTCTACCTTTGCGTCCTTTTTTCCTGGTCCCTTATACGCTAGCACGGGAGTCGCTTTTGCGAGAATTATCATTTAACAGATGGACAATAACTCGTAGAGAATTTGGAAGAAAATTGGTGCACAATTTTTACATATTGGACAGCGAGAGTAAATAAATATTGAAACTTAGAATTCAGAATTTTAAATCTGTCTCCCAGAAAAGAAAGGGCCTAGCCAAGCTGTAGAAACCGTAAAAGAGTCTGTTATTTTAATTCTTCATGTGCGTTCTTTAAGTGAAATGGAGAATTGGATTCCGCAGACTGTCAGTAAAATACGACACTAGTGACAGTATTTCTCGATAGTTCAAACCCTCCGTGCAAGATGCTTTGCAATATACCAGATACTAAGGTAAATAAAAATGACTACGTCAATACATTCCCTATCACTTTGCATATAAATGCCTTAAAATAATATTTCCCCTCGAATGAAAATCACTCCTTACGTAGGTTCCTAGATATACGTTCTATGTAGCTAAAACACCAATAATTCCAATACTTCGATAACTATTTAACACTAGAACTACCGGCCCCAAATCTATCATATTTTAATAAATTAAATAAATACTTTGAAAAAGGGAGAGTCAAGTGGCGGAAAATTTGATCGATTGGGTGATTTATGTTTATTGATATAGACGTAGAATATTTATTCTATGACTCTTATATAAACTTGGAAAATTTTTTGAAAAAATTGAATACCAGTCATTTTGACTGGTTTGGTAGTTTTAGTGTTAAACATACAAATCTTTTTCATCTCCAAATGAATGGAGAATCATACCGTAGGTACGAGATTGAAGTCCCAGAGTCCTAATTAATAGACTTGAATTTAAATTCTCGTTACTTCTAATCAATTTTCGCTAAATTGTTATTTAATACAAGCTTCGATGGTTCGTAATCTTCCTAAAACTCTAACTTCTAGTTGAAATTAGCCAAGCAGTAAAAACAAGACAAAAATGAATGCATGATCACGAGGCTCTCGAAAAGGATGATTACAACGTAGACAACTCGAAAGGCCAATTCAGAACGTCTAAGAAAATCCTTTGAAAGTCTATTCTCTGCGATGCGGATTTGTTCTTTATCGCTACGATGCTTTTGAGACGTATGTCTACGGGACACGGTTTTACGATGCGGCCAAGTTTTAGTACCGGACGAGGTTTCGCTTGGCCAGGCTTTTCAGACTACCAGATCCTTCAGCGGGTCTTTCTCTTTACATGTTGTTGCTTCGTGGTTGTTTTCATGTGCAATGGATATTTACATCTTGATGCCCCTTATTCTTACGCTTTCTTCACTTTTGACGGCGGTCGTTTCGCTCAGAATCGACGATTTTTAGATAGATTTTTAAGAGAACATAATAAACATGGAAAACATAGAATTGCTTAGAATTTGATGGGAGTCTTCAAACTTTCATTCTATTTAAATTCATTGACAGTTAGTGTCGCAAAAGTTCCCGCTAAGTACAATAAAATTTCATGTAACTTTAGAAAGTTAATATTCACGAATGTGATAACACGATTCGGTATTTCTACTTTAACCTGTTAACCGAGGAATTAATTTTTGTTCAACTTGTTCCAAATTGGAATATTTTTTTTTACAGCGAGAAGTAATATCATTACATCTAAAGTACTACGTCAGGATTAAACGGATACGATCGACATAAAATGTAATGCGTTCAACATATTACGTTTAACAATTTTAAGGAAGAAAAGATCGACAAGCTTACTGGAGTTTTCTTTCAGATATGACGGAATTATTCGTCACGCCCGGTTAACAGGTTAATTGTCAAGATAATTTCGTTTAGATCTTACAATTTTACATTTCTTTCACATCATTGAAAGAATCATCAAGACTTCCTCCATATCCTGTAAGACCTACCCAAGATTTAAAATTAACCCGTTGAACGCCACTGATGTTTCGTCAGTTTCATCATTTTTACCGAAGTGAAACTTTTTCTATCAAATTCACATCTTTATAAAGCAGAAGCTTTTAAAGATATAGATAGACCTTTATCTTTTTGACGCCAACATTTAAATATTCAGTATATCCGAAAGTTCATAAGTATTGCAATTTAAAAGTTACATGAAATGTCATTAAATTCAATAGCGTCGGTGATCCTCATGACAGTCAACGTGTTAAGTCCACTGATAACAATTCCCACCCCTTTAACTCTAAATTGCTCACAACCACCTTTAACAAATTCAAAAATATAAATAATTGCTTTCTCCTCGAAATAGTATCTATTATAAATACATAAACCAACTATTCAAACTCCACTTAAAGAATTATCTAAAAATTCATCTCTCAGCTCGACACCAGAGTCAGGTTGAAACTCAGAACTTCGTGCGATAAAAAAGATTAAGTCCCAAGTGTCAGAGGGTCTTCGAATTCGCAGAAGCACAGAAAAGGACCCAGGATGTCTAGACTTTCGAAAAAGTCAGTCACGATCGTTGGAGCGTGCGGTGTCGGGGACGGAAACCGGGTCTGAGCGGGGTGAAAGGCGGGGGTGGGTGCACGTATGAAAACTAAGTCCGGGTTTCA
This sequence comes from Cerceris rybyensis, assembly GCA_910591515.1. Classification (NCBI taxonomy): domain Eukaryota; kingdom Metazoa; phylum Arthropoda; class Insecta; order Hymenoptera; family Crabronidae; genus Cerceris; species Cerceris rybyensis. Next base: position 11,363,159 of record OU342797.1, on the reverse strand, counting down.
TTTGACTGGCTTTACGAGGGAGACATAAAATGGATTTTACTGTCGGCTAGTTCGCCAGTTCTCGAGTTGGTAACATTGCTTTAGCGAGCATAATATAACCCCCTTTACCTTACTTTTCTCTCGTTTCCTCTTGTACCGTCTCGTTCTCCATTTCCTTTTCTATTCTTCTCCTCTCAGCGATGACTTCTTCCTTCTTCTACCTTGGAAATCTTCGTTCCTTCGACCTCTCATGTCCTTAAAGCAGCTTCGTGGTAAGTTGCCGTCCCGTTGGAAAACTTTTCGCATGAGAAATTTCCCGCCACCAGATTTAATATCCGCCGGATAAGTCGTCAACGACGGTCGTTAACATCGCTTAGAATTCGTTTTCTGAGTTCAACGGGCTTTTCCGATAGTCGCGTCTGATTTTTTCCCCCCTTTTCTTAGACTCTTTCTGCTGATTGAAATTATTGTATCGTAGCTTATAAATTCTAAATTTTATTTCAGTGGAAAATGGAATTCCCTTCTTGATCAGAGGAATCTGTAACAGAAAAAGAAAATGGTATGGTTAGTATGTGATCTATGAAAGCTATTGGTGATAATGAGTCGAAATTTCTAACGGTTATGCACGCGAATATCATTTACATTGCTTACAAAGTTAAAATCGTGAGAATAATTAATGCGCGTGTAAATGTTTTCTTAGCAACGATTTTTCCGCGATTCTCAAATGAAATAAAGTACGGTGGATTAGTGTTTGAATCTGGTAGCGATAAATAACGTTTTCTAATAGCACGAGGTATCCAAACAACGTCGATTATAACCTTTGGCTTTGGCATTTCGTATCGCACGTGGAATTATTTTCTGCAAACTCTAGTAATTGTTTTCAGCATGACAGAACGGCGATTCATGCACAATATTAATCTAACAGTCGTGCCATTGGAATTTTTATGTCACTTTCGTGGACTTAGCACTAGTATCATTAGTCATTCGATTAAATTTCACAGTAATTTTAAACGCTACATTCGCACGGCATTTAAGCTCGGTGTGTCGAACGGAAGAAGCAATTTATTTTAATTACAAATCGACGTCTTACGAGTGTTTTTTTATCATATTTTTTTACGATTCCTAGAAATATAATGTACGTCGCTGTAATAGATACCTTTTACAGCTGTTAAAATATCCAATGCTTATTCCAATTAAAAATTTTCGAGTACCTCCCACTTGTCAAGTTAATTATTTCGAATACAGATAAAACACGGCAAATACCACTAATTGTCTGAAGAAAATACAAATTCAGCATCGCATTTTTTCATAATGAACAACGAGGTGTAAAGAGGCGTTACGTAATGGTCGTTGCATAAGACAACGTGATCAATTTGTTTGCATTATCATAATTACGTACATCCAACCAATGTGTAACTATCTTAATGCCGGGAAATTAATGACCGTTAACATTGTCAAAGTACGACAATGTGTCTGTACGCTCTTTATCTTCAACCTGTACGATAGCACGATGAACAAATTCAAGAACAGTAAATAAAATGCAACGTCTGTTATTGTCATTGTTCACTCTTTCCTCGTTGCATCAAACGAACGTATATAATATCACATTTCAATTGTAAAACCATCATTTGAATAAATGACAAAGTCTGATAAAACTGTTCCACGTGTAACTCTTACCGCGTTTTAAACGAGCCTCTTTAATTATTCACCGATAATGATGTCGGGTTAAGTCGAATGATTTTCCAACATTGCGTTTATATCGTTCAAATTGCATGCATAATTCAGTCAGTTCCTATTACATCTACAAAATAAACTGTCTTCGATTTTCCCGCCAATTCAATTGTGCAATTCTATCGCACCATGATAAATTCACCTGCTCCTCGCAGGTAGCATGATTGTGATGATTATCCTTTCAATGAAGGACCTAAACGAATGTGAATTATTGAACGCGATAATATAAGGTAAAGGTACCAGTAGTTGATCAGTTAACCCTCTATGGGTTCTGGTAACTTTGAAATAACACAAAACAAATCTAAGCTTTTACTTTTCAAAATCGATTTCTTAGATTTCTCAAATATTTCAAGTTAGCTCTTCAGAACCATGGAATTCTTTACAATCCAACGTTTCAAAATCAAATAAAATTTATTATTTATAATAGTACTTTTATTATTTTCTAATGTACTATCGTGCAATTAATCTTCAAATATCACAGAAAATTCGGCCCATAGGGGATTAAGAGAAATTTTCGTTAGAAACAATAATAACTGTTTACCGTGTCAGTAACTGGCAAGAGTAGATGCCTGGAGACGTTCTTTAAATATTCTAGATTATGTACCAAGACCAATTTAAAAAAAAGCATAAGTTATACAAATTTGAGAAATATATTTAAAAATTCGGCAAATGCTTCAGCAGTTGACCACCTTTGAAATCGATGAAACTAGTAATTGACCACCCTTTTCGTTAGTAGTTGACCGCTCATACTCGAAGCAGGGTTACAGCATTAATGCTGAAAATCACTTTATTATCGTTTAATTTTAACAATTACCAGTACAAATTATCATTGATAATTAAATAATAAAAGAAGAAGAAGAACAGAGTAGGCATTGGATACTGATCAATAATTGACCGTGTCATCGACTAAAACTCAATATACTACAATATATCGATTTACATTTTGTATTTCTAATAAATTGAGATGTAAAACAGATACATTATAAATAGTAAACAAATTTAAATGAGTAATGTCGGCAATTAACCATGCCTGTCAACTTCTAAAAATTGTAGAGTACCAATATCCAGTAGTTGACCATTAAAAAATTATTGTTTTTTGAGGTTAAAATAATAAAAACGATGTTTATATTACTTATAAAACGTTATGAGGTCTTAACCAGTAAATAATTAATTTGCGAAATCATCACAATCTATGAATTTTTTGCCTGAACCGTACAGCTATTCTTAACACCTTACCGACCGGTAGTCGATTAATCGACTTTTCGGGCCCAACACTTTTGGGCTTTTAACTTATTAATTGGTCGCTACGGAAATTAATAAATTGTTATATTTCATTGCGGTTAACTGTGCCAAGGACTCAGTGAAGAAACTTTGCAATTTTCGAAGAGATATCAGTATCAGGGAAATCTTTGCGTGCAAGTGACTAATCAGAAGTAGGTAGGATGTTAAAAAGTACCGGTCGCTAAAGTGATAACAGAAACGTTAAAGAACTAGAGATATAACGGCATATCACTTACCTTATTGAATTCAGACGTTCGCTCTTAATAGGTATACTTCACTTTACATGTAATTGTATTAAAATATAATCGACAGATGCTGTGGCATCTGAAATTCACTTTCAACGAAAGGACACAACTTTTGCAAACCTTAGTTTTTTATGTTTTCTAAAAAATGTCCAACTACCGATACTTTAACCTTACTCTACCTACGTACAACGTTTCAAGTCTAGCCGATCTTTACCTTTCCCGCTAATCCACTTTGTTCATCTCCCTCTCTCATTCTCATAATCCCATCTTCTTCCTCCTCTCTGCGTGTTCACTCTGACACGAACACTTCGATTGCAAATACCCAGCTAATTTCACGTTCCCTCTGATTTCAGATCACTAGCCGAACACTCGGTCAGATAAACCGACTGGAAGAACAAGTCGAATCCAAAGGAAAAACGACGTCGCGTTAAAGCCAAGAGAGGATGGATCGGTAAACGATACAAACGAGCATCGATCCTGATCGTCGTTGCACGAGACCTTCCTCTTCTCGTCGTTCCCCGAAACTTCGTCGGTCTACCCGTTGCCCCGGCACGAAAGGACGAATTCGCGATTAACCCCGGGTGTCTTGGAACTTCCCGGAACGTGCCTCAGGGTGTACGTTTCCTGGCTGGTTGAGATAATTCTCTCTGCCATCTGCGAAGGCGTTGGATGTTCTCGTAAAGACAGGACTATCGACACGATCGTGTATTCTCCGTCTTCCGTACTTTTCGCACGATTTTGAGAGATCATCGAGACAGGACGATGTGCTAACGGGGGAGAATCCTGCTTCGAGGATCACTGATGACGATGGCTCTCTGTGAGGATGAGCAATTCTGATGCGAAGTGGTGGACTCTAGTCTACGTTTGTAAGCTACGTTTTTCTTCCTCTTTGTTTCAATGAGGAAGAGAAGGGAGGATGAAGAAGAAAATGAACATTTTTGTAGATTGGTGTTCACGGTTGGGGGTACAATTATCTTTGGACAACCCCCGGCGCGTAGAAGATACTCCGGTTTGTCGGTACAACCTGTCACCCTTCTCACGTTTCGTCCACCTATCGTTTTTTTTGTCTCGTTACTTCCAGCACGGTGCAAATCGACGTTTGGAACGAGACACTGGTTTTCATTGGTGTACTTATAAGAAATAATCATTGTCAGCAGGTCACTTAGACTTTGTCCAAACGTGAAATTCTACTTTCTCGATCTCTCTTTTTCTCTGTCTCCCTTACTCTCTGTGTAGACGTAGTACATGATTTTGGAGATACGAAGAAGTGTATTGTAACGACTATGATCAATCGGCATTCAGTTTAATTCTCTTCGCCATTGCGACATGCATTGTCGAAGGTTGGACCATGGTGCACCGTGGGTGGCGAAACTTTAAAAAGGAACCGCGAGGCGTCGAAAAACGAATAACGGGGTTCATGCCAAAGTGACTCCCCACCCGAAGACGAATCTCGATGCGTGCGATTCATCGATCCATCTCCGGATGATCAAAAGGCAAAGCACCAATTTGAACCCACGAAGTCGTTCGTTTTTACCACTGCATTTTTCACGCCTGTACGAAAGGATATGAGCTTCTGCTCGTAAAATAAATTAATTACTCGAGTATGGATTACGAGTCGATGTTCTTCGAAAGATGGTGCATGATTCTGTTCAATTGTTATTGCCGTAGAAGAGGGAGAAGGAAAGTGTGCAACGAGAGAAGGGAGAGTGAGAAGGGTGAGAGGGAAGGAATATTATTATGTAACGTGAAACATTAGCCTTCGTATGTTCTCACAATACTTAATAACGGGCTGTGTATGCGTGCGTGCGTGTGCGTGTGTTTATAAATGTGTTGGTGAGCGCGAACGCGCAATCAAGAAATCGGCGGATGTGTCAGTTGCACGACACGCTGCAATAAAAAGGCCGCTCAAAAACTGGTCGTTCCACCTCACGGCAAATTAATTTCAAAATAAGAGCACCGAGAGCTGTCTCTTCGATATGCTGTTTCATTCTCCTTTCTTCTCTCTTCCACCACGTTTTCTCTCTCTCCGTTTCTTCATCCCCGTCCTTTTCTTCCCTCGATCCTCCATCTCCGTTGCTGTCTCTCCCATTTTCCTTTTTGCCTATCTTTCACTCGTTTTCTCTTTTCATTCTCTCTTTCTTTCACACATCTTCGTTTTGCGAGAACACGTTCCAAGTAACAATTTGATGCAAAGCCCGATTGGATATTACCATAGAGCTTTAATGACTCCCCTGTGCGTAAATGAATTTGCGTTTCGGTAATGAGCTTACGTTCCGTGCTGCGCCGAATATTTATCGTCTGCCTCTCTCTTTCTCTCTCTCTCTCTCTCTCGTCCTGCCTCGTGCTGCTCAATTTGTAATGAAAGAATTAATTTACATACTAACGCTCGAGTCCCTGATACCAGACGAGAATGTGGGCATTTTCGCCCCGTCGTTTTCGCGTTTGCGTTACCGAGCTTCGACGAAGAGCATTTGTCCGTTGTGCGATTTGCGGCGAACGCGCGAGAGAAACCACTTTGTCGATTGATCGTTCCGAGAGAACACAGCGAATGAACGTTACACGAATCGATGTTACTCTGTAGTTTCTTCAACGTGCATAGGGAAATCGCATAAAGAAAAATATATTTCATAGGATGTACCACCGAGATTGTAAATAGCGCGCATCGAGAATGTACAGTCAGCGCAATTAATGGCGCGTGGATGAAGAACCCCCATCATGTACTGTGCGGTATTAAAAAGATGACTAGCGTGATGGCAAAGGGGTGAGAATGACCTCTAACTTGAATTTTCTCACCCTTCGTTTCAATATGATTTAATCATTGTCTTAAAACTATACGTACCAAGGCGGTTAAAGTGACTTGCTTTGAATTTTTTGAAAATATTCCTGAAGAGTGTAGGCTGTTGAGTCGATCAAGTTTTTTGTTCCATTCATTTCATTCATTGGGACATATCTATTTGACAATTTTAAATGTACCGAATAAGCTGGTAAATCTAGTGTTAAAGCGTGGTCTGATTTCAATGCAGGGATCACAGTTGCAATTCCTGACACTAGTCTAATACCCCATAGTAGGTGACTTACAATGGGAGAATCCGTAAAGCTTGTTATCTAACTATAAAGCAAAGATTATCGAAGAGAACAATGATGATCTGATTGCATATTGAGAACCCTTATAAAAAATGTACAGTCCCATGTCGAGTTAAAGTCAACGTAGCTTTCTGTTGTGGTTAATTTTCACTTTGGTTCTTCACAATGATTTTCTATCGTCGTCTAAAATATATCTGTCCGTCCTATTAGTATTTTTTTTGTACACGTTATACATGGACGAATAACATGATTGATATGACATTGAATAATAGTCTGTGGATTGAGATATTCCACATTCAGGTTGGAGATTATTTATTCATCGTCTATGCAGAGGGGTATCGTTCACGAGCGCCATTAATCGAGCTTACTGTACATATGATTTTCCTCGAGAGAACTGAAAAGATCAGCTGCGAGAAACCATGTAATCGATTAAGAAGCGGTAAACTAAAAAAAACTTTTGCATCTAGGGTATGTAAAAAAAACTCTGTTTGATGTAAATTTGTTCAGCTACAAAGCAGGTTTATACTTTGGGCATGCTAATTTAACTGTTTGACAACAGCCTCGGTACCTGGTACCGGTTCAGTGCGCGTTTGTTTTTATGTTTTGTAATTTAAAGAATATCGAGTATTTTATTTTTACATAATTACTACTAAAGCCTTAGTTCCTTAAAATAATAGTTGTCGTTAGAATACAACTTTTTCTTACAGCAATGAGAATCAAAAGAGAAGTAAAAAAAAATTGTAATTCTCTCCGGGGATAGAAATGTACAGGAATACATTTGATCCTCGCTGAAAGGATTAACTTCAATACGATCAACTATTATTCTATTATAAATACCTCCGTAAATTCTGAAATTACGCCAAAATCGACATTTTTAACGAGTAAAGTCGTGTCTTCCATCGATTGGCAAAACGAGTTTCTTTCCAAAAACGATCGGCCTCGGCGAAATTGCTGGGTTCGCCTTTACTTTAGTATGTACTGTCATCTTGTAAAAGTTACAACGACGATACGATCTTCCGTCGTTTCATTTAACATGAATTCAATATCTTCGTTAAGTTCGGCTCGACACGACTTTACTTCGTTAATTCGACTATCTGGACGACGGTTATCACTATATGCCGTTTTATTCGCCGATCCTCGTGACATCGATATGTATGAGCAACATTGCCGAATAATACACTATATAAGATAAGAAAACATTATATCTCGACCGTCAAGAAACAGTATTTCAATCGACGATGCTACAAAAATATTTGATCTCCTCAACAGTTTGAATATCAGGTTAATAATGCAGTCGAGATAAAATCTAATCTAAGTTTTCAGCGATGTAGCTCGGTACCTTAGCTTCTTTGGTACTTAAACTTTCTAATGGTGCTGAAAAGAAACAGCATTGATCGACCGAGGGTCTCGAGACAGAAATATTAGAAACAGTACTCTCGTTACGAAAATTTCATTATAATAGACATACTTCCATTGTAACAGAAATAAAACACTGAATACCGGATGTAGGTGGTGGTTTCATTTGAGCAAGATGAAGAAGTGCAGTCAGAACCTTAATATACAATGAAGATACGCCTTAAGAAATTTGTAATGCCACATTCGCACCGGAAGCATTTTTTTACGTAAAAAGGTAAAATGTTCAATAAAGTGAGAACGGAAGGACTCATTTCGTGGCTACTACCAACTTTACTCAAAGCGATAGAATTTAACCGCGAGGAGAGAATTCCTTTTCATTTCGAACATGTCCTCTTTTGATACAAAAACCATTTACACGTATCCTCGATACCATCTGAACTATCATTCCTACAGCTTTGATTGGAGCAAAAAATATCATGATTTTCAAAATGTAGTATTTTATGATTACGGTAAAATAACAATTTTCAATTTCTTTTCTAGTTTTCGAAATATTTGACCAGCTACTATGGCTATGGATTTGAAAACTTGCAGTGCTAGCTAGTACGTTCAAATTCAAATGCTTGTATCCTCTTACAGATTTTGAAAAATTATCATTTAATACGTTGAACGCCAATATGTCGTTAGTTTTATTATTCTTAACGTAAAGATAACGGTGAGTACGACGTTCCATCATTTCTGAAGTATAGTTCCCAGTCCCCATAAAACTACAGGACCTAGGTAAACTAACTGTAGCAGCAAAAATTCGAAAATAGAAAAGAATAATGAAAGAAGAATTCACCGATTGTTATTCGCGTTCAGAGACTAATGATGTGAAATAGATTTAAAAAAAAACCGCGACCACATTGCGTTTCGTCTGACACAATGTTACACGCTCTTTCACGCCATTATTAGGTGCTGTGAATGGGAGTCAGATGCGGTTTCGCAGAGTTATGGTAATACTGTGTCCAAAAGAATGAAGAAACTACGTCGAGGACGTTAATATACTACAATTTCGCACTTCTGTCTGCTAGTCTGACGGACCATTTAATTTCGAGCGCAAACCCGTGGATTATGGTATTATTGCATATGGTAAAAAATGCAATATGACCCGAAAGGTGTTTACCCTTTACGAACCCTATCAGATTGAACGTCGTCGAGTACGTGGACGAAAAAATGTACTGTTTGTGCAGAAAAAAAGACACAGAACTCGTGTAGTTTTCAGCTTAAATACCGTAACTTGTTCTTGTGTAATTATTTAATTCGTTGATCTATTCGTCCTTCATTCAACAATATCCGGAGAATCGGCGACAAATTTCATTCAAACATCTCACAGTGGATAGAGAGTAATTTTAAACATCTTACGACATTCCGCCAAGAAGTTCCACCAAAACGAAGCGAGAATTCAAAAACTTTGTGCGGTTTGGTTGCCCATGCGTGCGAACACTCAAATTTGTGTGGTATAGAAGGAAACCGGCGTCTATTATTCGCGACTGTTTAGTCTAGGACTCATCAGACAAAGTTGTTTACGTGATGTGCGTCACAAAGGTCCTAAAGTTTAACGAATGCATGCGCGTGTTTATGTTTATACGAATGAAAGACAGTTTTTCTTCAGTACTTAACAATTTAAGTCCAATTTGATTCTGTTTCCACAGGTCTTTTTTTTACTGGTTAGAATATTTAACCTTTCATGTTTCATTAACACGTTGAACGCCAAAGGTATTTTGTAATTTCTACTAGAGTGAAACTATTCTTATCAAATTCACATCTTTATAAAGCAGAAACTTTAAAGATACAAATTCATAAATATTTTGTAGACCTTTATTTTCTTAATGCCAATGTTTAAATATTCAATATGTTAGAGAATTCATAAAAATTGCAATTGAAAGGTAATATGGAATTTTATTGAATTCAATAACGCCGGTCACCGGTGTCCCCCATGGCAGTCAACGTGTTAAGAACAAAACGTGTAATCGCCCTTAAAACAAAGCTACTAAAATTTTAGTAAAAATGATATAAACCTCAGAAACGTGTTGGTGCTTTGCTTTGCTGGCTGAGAGTAGACATACAATGGTAATGGTGAGAGTGCTTTGGAGGCTGACAGCAGACGTACGGCCACGAAATAAGGGTTGAAACCACTTTGAGAGTGAATTCTTAAGTAGCCCAGAAAAAGAGAGTTATTTGGTCATTCAGGATCTCGTCTTCGAAAGAATCACACACGCACTAATATTTGAAACTAGTTGAACTCGATTACGGTGCACTCATTACTCGTCGGCGGTCGCGGGGCAACTGGCAACGAGGTAAGCCACGAAATTGCTTGTTGTTAAGATTCTCGGGAAAGATATCAGATAGAACGAAGAACCGAAACGATTTGTTATTGTTAGAGGACGAACACCTGTAAGGTGCGGCCGATGAGGTGAGTTTATTTTGACAACACGCGGCGGACGTCATACTCCTTGGCCAGTGAAGTGTTAATAATTGCTCTCGATGGTTGCAGAATTAGGTTTAAAATCTTCAAGGGAATTTAACAATATAAATGTAGAGTTACTGCTATAAGTAACTCATAAATATAAAATGTACATATATCGGCCATTTTTGAGCCGATCGGGATAAAACTTTTTTCTACGTCTTCCTTGAAGTCTTGGCTTTCGAAAGACGCAAATAAAATCGTTTTCTAAAGACGAGATTTTGCGTCAGGCCGCCGAGACAGAAAAATGAGCCTCACACGTAAAGGAATAAAGATCTTTTTTTTTCGCTGGAAGCGTGTAAAAGTAGACACTTTCCCGATTAAAACGACCTAAAATTCATCCCTCTACGACCTCCTGAAGCGAAATTACGAATTTTCAAACTTGAACCATTCCGCTCTCTTGACCGCCCTGATCGCCGCACCGATGCAGCGCAGAAATTCAACTTCTTCGACTTTGAGGTTAAATATCTCGGCCATTTTTGGGTCGATCGGGATGTGACTTTTTTCTACGTCTTCCTTGAAAGTCTTCGCTTTCGATCGACATAAATAAAATCACTTTCTAAATATAAGGTTTTGCGTCAGGCTCCCGAGACGGAAAAATGACCCTCACACTTAAACGAAGAAAGATCGGATTTTTTCGCTGGAAACACGTCAAACTAGACACTTTCACGATTAAAACGGTCTCAAATTCATACCTCTACGACCCCCTGAAGATAAATTACGAACATTCAAACTTGAGCCGTTCCGCTCCCCTGACCGCTCTGACCCCTGCATCGTGGCACCCCAGAAAATCGACTTCTTCAACTTTGAGCTCAAATATCTCGACCATTTTTGGACCGATCGTGATGAAACTTTTTTCTACACCTTCTATGAAGTCTTCGCTTCCAAACGACGTACATAAAATCGTTTTCCAAAAACGAGTTTTTGCGTCACGCTCCCGCAGCGGAAAAATGGGCCTCACACTTAACGAATGAAGATCAGATATTCTCGCTGGAAGCACGTAAAAGTAGACACTTTCCCGATTAAAACCACCTAAAATTCATCTCTCTATGGCCCCCTGAAGCGAAATTACAAATTTTTAAACTGTAGCAAGTTCCGCTCTCCTAGCTGCCAAGATCCCTCGCCCGTGGCCCCCCAAAACATAGCATACTATCAACTTACACTTAAATCCATATGTGAAATGTAAGCTACATATAATAATATATAAAGCTATAAAATAACTCTTAAAGAATAATTGTATATTATTTATATGTACTATATAATAAATATATTTACCTCGTACACCAAGACCGGGTCTATGTATATACCTTTGTTTCCTCCCTATTTACAGACTGTACGGGTGAAATGGGAAGTTCGGGGGAGGTGATGACCCTTGCTTTTACATTATTTTATAAAAATTCTCCTCGTAGTAATCTTCACCCTAGCGATTTGAATCTTTACTCTTTGAAGAGGCCTACTTACATTTAAACCTTTGAGATATACGATAACAGTTCATAAAACTTCCTTCGTATCCTGAATTCCTTTCTAGATAGTGGTAATTAAGAATAGCACTCGGAATCTCATGACAGAACTCACAAACGAAAATCTCATAGTCATGTAAGTTCACAAGACAGAGAACTTTCGAGCATCTTTTCACGAGCTCAACGGCAAAGAAAGAAAAAGATTACTCAAAACTACATCAAGATTAACGGCGCACTCGCATCTCGTTAAACGACAAAAAGTACGGGTCGCAAATTACATCGACTGACTCTTTCTCTCTTTTTCTCTCGAAGTTTCTCGACTACTTAACGTCGATTCACCCTACGCTCAAAGTGGCTCGTTTTTGCCCGCTACCACTACTACCACCACTTTTATCCGCGGGATGCTTTCGAATTAAGTGGCCCGTTTCGATACCGTGCGGTTGAGTCCTTATCAAGATCACCGATGCAATTATGAGGCAGCAATGCCTCGCGCTCCGAAACTGCAAAAGGTTGATTCGACCCTGAACGTTTTTCGTATCGCCGCAAATGGCAACTTCTCTGCGTGTCAGCTTTTCCGTTTTTTTCTTTCCCCTAGTTCGATCTTGATTGACACATTTACAACAATTCTGCGGAATTCGGTCGCATCGTTCACTTGCATTGCGCCATTAAAAATAACAAACATGTTCCTTGTGAATCGAGATGTATCATTGTTGCATTAATACCATTCGATTCAAAAGGAATAATTCAAGTTTTTAGAGTTTCGTGGTTGTCCGGTTGATAGAGGTTTTAGAATCCGGAAGCCAAGTAAATGCTAATAGGCTCCTGATAAGACGAATGATTATTTTAATCCGTGACTTTATACTAATATAACTATATATTATAATGTCCTTATTTAAAAAAAAAAATTGTTGTGTTCTTTGTATTCATTTTAACCGAAGTGTGATTTTAGTAGTCTCTTGTAGTCTATCGGTAGTCTATAGAAGCGGTCGCCAAACTTTTTGACCTCATGGACCAGTAAATTCATAATTTAAATCCCGCGGACCAGTAATAGGATTTTTTCAGTGTTAAATATATTTATAACAAAAATTGTGATCTAAGTACACATAAAATGTATAGTTATGAATTGAATTATGTTTCAATGCATCTTAAAACATAAGTTAACGTTATGAGTAAGTATATTCCACATTTTTCTGGGGACCAGCGAAATTTTCTCGCGGACCACCACTTTGGCGACCACTGGTCTATAATATATCTATAGCAGATATATATCTACTATATCTAGTAGTCTATTAAAACAAATAGAAAGATACGTTTCCTAAAAAAGAGCCTAAAACTGCAGTCTCTAGGAACGAATGCTCAACGTTTTAAGTATAACAGATTCAACGTCCATAATTCTATTGTGAACCCCTTGTCCCACAATGACGTGTGACACTGGCCATGAGGAAAATGACATAAGAAATTTTCAAATTTTCGAAAACCTATTAAATCGGAAATATTAATGAAACGCGATGGGATTATATTATTTTTCTAACATTAATATTACGTTAAATTATATGGTATATCAAAAACCACCGATCAATTCTTTTTTTAGTAATTAAATTCTGAACTGTAGCGGAGGCAGTGACAAAACAAATCGTAAGCCACGGGGTTAATAATCATCTTCTTTTAGTATTCAGCATACCAAACGTCATCCTCTCATGTACTATTGTTACTTGCATTTCTTTTTAACATCTAAAATCGTTATCATTCTTAATACCTCATGGTTGTTGTGTTACCCTTGATCCTTTAATATTGCAATCGTCAAGAAAATATCAAGCGATTTTAAAACTCCCCAAAACAGCAAATTTCAATCGGACTTGCTGGCCATACGTTTCTTTGCGAAATGGATGAGGACACGTGAAAAGGTGAGAAAGGGAAAGGGAAAGGAGAAAGGGCAAGTAAGAGATACCGGTTGCACGTTTCGCCGGTTACGAGACTGACGTCCCGAAGAAGAAGATGGTGTAAACCGAAGAACCCAGCGCGTCTTTACGGCTTATGCAGATTGCCGCGTGGAGTTAAAGTGTAAGATGAGAACATTTTGACGAGCTAACCGTCGACTTGTTCCCTGCTTCTCTTATTTCTGTTCTTTGCCCATTTTGACGATCGCGGCATGTCGTTAGTGTCGCACTGATGGCGAGAGTTAGGAAACCAACGATGATAATTAATATTTTCGCGATCGATTTGAGCTTGGATCTTTGGAAGATTGTTGGCAGGCATTTTTGCTTCGTCTCTACTTTGATTTTGTTTACGGGTGAAGCTTGTACCGTGCACAGTGAAAGAAGTATATTTTTTTAATTACTATGCGTGGAACAGATACTAATTTTAAAACAGCTGGTAATTTGGAAGATTGAAAGTAGAGTTGTCATAGCGTGAATACTTGTTCATTTGTGACAAATTGAGGGAAATTATTGATCTTGCGAGGTTGGAAAGAGTTAGCACTTTTAGTTGATACTTCATTGTTTGGTAATCGAATTTAGTATCATAGATAATCTTTGAACTTTAAAGTTGACTTTGAAATTGTATATTTTGTATATTAACACTAGAACGAAAAGAAGGGGAATCAAGAGGTGGAAAATATGATCGGTTCGGAAATCTGTGTTTTATAAGATCAGCTTAGAATTTCTAGTCTAGGACTTTCATATAAACTTAGGGAATTATTGGAAAAGATTGTGAATAAGTCTTCCTTGATCGTTCTAGTGTTAAAGTAGAGACTTCTTTGCTATTTGTTACTGTACTTTGTACGGAAGAAAAATGAGTGATTACTTAACGGTAGAAAGTTTCGATGATTTATTTTTCTGGCGGGAACAAGTGATTGAAACCCCAAGAGTACGAAGAGTTTCTTGGCACATTATTCTGTTCGGATGTAACTTTAATTACGACCAGTGATAAATTTACATTTAATACACCGATCGTTCATGCGCAAACCGACATTTATACTTCTTAGGTACGTAATAATAAACAACAACCTTTAGCAAGAAATGCTATTAAATCTACAACTTTACGATCACATCGATCTCGACTATAAAACCACCGTAGTTGATTCTTAAATTCCTGGCTTATTTTCAGACTCACCTTATCCTCATCCGCTGTGTTACACAAGGATCGTCATTTGATTTTTTTTCCAAAAAGCCAAGTTCCAATATTGCTTAACAAATTACAAAATCACCTGCCAATTTCTCGCCTACAGAAATTACAAAATAGCCTATCAACCTCTTGTCTCTTAAATCACCAAAATGAAGTACCAATATTGTCTAAACACAAAAATCATAAAATCCAATATCAATACTTCTCAGGCAGACCGTTAAATACAAAACAAGATGGGTTCCAAAATCAGAAACTTATTCACTCCAGAAAAAGAGATACATCAAGGGGTAAAAAAATTGTTAATTCAGCAAATATTCATTTTGTAAGACAGACCTACAATATTTGTTGTACATCTCTCCCATAAATCTGAAAATTTTCTATAAACCAATTAAGGACCAGTCATTTGAATCATGTCGCTAATTCCAGTGGCAAATGAACCTTCCATCTCTCGCACAAGTAATGTCTAAAATCAATCAACCCCTTTCTAAAATCACCCCAATCACTTGCCAATTTCCTACGATTCCTTCGATACAAGAATTAAATTCCAGTCTCACTTTCTATCACAATGACAAATCCACAACCCGGAAAATTAAACGCAAGAAAAAAGTTACCAAAAAGTGTCCCATGCGTGTCAGTCGATTGCAGAGCGTCTTACAAAAGAAAGTTGCGTCGTCTTAGCCCACGGTATATTTCTGCACTATATAAGCAATATAGTGTTTAGTTTATGCCGGGGACGCCGCAGTTAAACGTTGCGACGACTTTTATAGGCCTATACGTGAATCTGCGTAAAGGGCCGGTTACGACGCCCGGCGTGTATCCACTTAAACGCGGCATAACTGCATAACTGTGTAAGTGCACCATGGTGCCAGCTATTCCCGACAACAAACGAGAAGGCACGGGGAAAGAATGCGGGCCTGATTAGTTACACGTCTAGACTCATCCCTCGATCACGCGTACTTTCAATTCTAATGTGCTATTTGTCGAAAAAGCCACACATTCAAGTCGGACTGCATATCGAAGAGGGTGAATGAATCGTATTAAGTGTGGTGTTCGGCTCATTTATGTCTCACATCGTATTCCTTCCAGTCGTAGTGACCCGGTGGACAAAGGGTTACATTTTAAGAAATATAAAATATAGAAACAGGTAGACATAAATGTTAGATGCGTTGACTATCAAAAATTAATACTTAGAAACATAGTATCTAATATGATCTTCATTCGGGTTATATAGACCCAGAGCAGGGTTGACACTAGATTTACGGATGTTGATTATATACCTACTTTTACTGAAGTGAGCCAATTTGACTTACATAAAAGATTGAAGTTTTTTGCAAAGTAAATAGTTTCTGATCAATTTAAATGAAAGATTTCGTATTAAAAAATTCATTGAAAACCTTTTTTTACATAGAAACTCTGTTTTTGGTATACATTTTCACTAAAAATGCTCTGTTCACGCGCGATGTACAAATCGAAATGATGACAGGAGCGGGTAGGTAAGAAAGATAATGTAGCGGAGTCGCGAAAACAAGAAGATGGCTCTCATACAAATAAACATTGTATGCAAAGAGAGAAAAATTAGAGGAGAAACAAATTACATGCGGCTTGAAAGCTCCGAGATACCCTGTGAGATACCCTGAAAGTGAGGATTGTAAGAACGATAAAGGTGGTGTAAGAGTGACAAGTTTCTTTTCATCTGTGGACTACCGCATGCCATCAAGAGCGTTCTCGTTAATATATGTATGTACAAGACTCTGGCAAATCTTCAACGTGACTCGCACTCCTTTTCTCGATGCGATGCTGTTGTTTCTTTTAATCGTGATACGAAGGATTTTTTTAGGGATGCGAAATTGATGTTTCCAGCCGATGCTGCGATTACAAGGACGGTGCGTTGATCTAATCGCGAGACGTCTGGGTGAAGCATCGCGGGAATTATTCTACGTGAAAGTATCGCGAGTTTTTCAGCATAGGTGAATTCAATGTGACCGTATGCGGCGATGCATGTAAAGAATCAAGTGTTTTATTTTTGAAACGTTGAGTGCTACGTTGATCATTGATGATCAACGTAGTATTCTGACGTTAACACGTTAAGTTATGGCACACATATGTACATACCTACCTGGGTATGAATGAGAGAGAGAGAGGTGGTAGAATGGGTAATTGTGAGATATTAACGATTCTTTTTTCAATAATTTCCGGATTACGTGGATTTCTTTTGTCAGACGTTTAATACGGGAGATTGTGGTATCGGCATTGCAAATAGATGTAATTTGACGTAAAAATATAATCAGTTGTGGTCCATGCCCCAATGAACGTGTTAAAATATTTGTTGACAATTCTATCTTGCCACACCTTTTATTGTTATCACGTTGACTGTCATGGGTGTCACCGGTGACCGGCACTATTAAATTCAATAAAATTTCATTAACTTTGAAATTGTACTACTTACGAATTTTCTAACACATTGAGTATTCAAATACTGGCGCTCAAAAGATAAAATCCACCTGAATATATTGTAATGTACCTACCCCCCGATCAGTTAGTTCATAAGATATCTTTAAGGAATATTGTATAAACACAAATATTTTGTACGCGGCTCACTCATCACCATCATTAGTCATTCTAGAATCACCACCTCAAGTCCAAAATCCTATTCCTTGTTTTGATCCTTATTCATCCACGAGTCATCATCCATATCCAAGGTCCAACTTGCTATTCCTACTCCTGGATTCCCAAATACCGTCATCCTACCCCCTCTCCTCTTCTAAAACCTTTAAAAACCCTACGCCTCATTAGTTCAGTGCTCTAGAACCAGTTCTCTATTCAAAGTCTCTTACTCTTACGCTAGTTCAAGTTCATAATTACTAACTCCAACGCATTGTGAGAGGCATCTTCTAATTCTAATTCCAAATCCTAAATCTAATACAAGACTCTCACAAGTCCTCATCTAATCATTCGACACACTAAAAAACTCTTGAATCAAATCGAGTATTTTAATACATAAAAGTCCCAAAAGTTAAAGTTCTCTTTTGTTTCGTGGATCCTGAGTGCGAATCGCACAATTCGCCATTACAATATAACTATTTGCATCTTTAAAATTTCTACTGTACAAAGATGGAATATCAACAGGAAAAGTATCACTTCAGGAGAAATGACAAAATGAGCGAAATATCAGTGGCGTTCAACGTCTTACTATGGCATTAGGGTGATTATACTTTCTCGGATTGTTCTCCGCGAATTTTTGAATCGTATAACATACTTCTCATTCAAAATATAAATGCAGAAATCGAATTAGGGGCACGTCGATTAATGGATTATGTCTTTTAATTCAATTCTCCCGAAAATTCGAAATCAACGTTCGTAATTTTCGTTCTCGCCAATTTCTCAAACACTTAACGTTCTGCCGGCAGAAGTTATCAGATATTTATTACGTTTCATTTACAGGACACGATACTTCGAAAGGTCCAAAGATGCTTTGCCGATCGCGTGAATAATTTTAATACTTGTTTTTTAAATAAATTAAATATCACACCTGCCTGATATCATGCAAGAAAGGATACATATTTACATACGCCCCTGTCAAGTTTCACCGAAATTCGCTCCGTTGACCGATTAGAAGAGAAAGTTCCGATGACCTCAATTAATTAATCCATCTACACTTGACATCATCAGGTGTTTTATAATCGCATCATAAATTGTATTAATTACCACGATAATTTTCATTACTACCAATACCATCAAGTCTTTATTAATAAGATCATAAGGTCAAGTCCGACATTCATGATGATATCGGTCTGCAGTCGATGAATCAGAATTGTAAGAAAGAAATTTCATTCTCCGAAGTACTCTCGTAATACACGATTCTGGTGTATTACTCCACTGGTTGAAAATAACGATTAATTCTCCTGGCAGGAGAGAAACGTTTCAGCATTTCATTTTGGTCCTTCTCTCATTTCACCCTTTCTCTCCTTCTCTCTGTCTTACATTCCCTCTTGGTCTCCTTTCTCTCCACCTCTTTTACACTAAAGGAAGAACAAAGGATACCGAAGTAAGTCGACCAGGACGATCTGAAATCGTTAGCGTCTCGGAAGCCATAACCTTTTAATGATACATCGTTGTCGAGATTACGCGTGCCCTTTTTTCCCTTTTGGCTTCCGAAACTCGCCCTTGTATCCAGCCGTGTTTCGCGCGGGTACCTCTCATGCATCAACCTGCCAGTTGTCATACCTCAAGCGTTGCAACACGCGACGCTTGATTTTGCATGATAAATCGTGTGCCATTATAATTAATGGACTGGCATTACGTTGCCGTATACAAGATAACATATTCGGTATATAACGTGATTGAAAGTACCTGCTTTTCTTTTCACGATATTGCGCCTGATAGCCGATGACTCGGCATTTGTATATTTAAACGCGAATCGAATCGAGCTTTGTGTCGGCTAACCGGGCCTATCGCGCTACTAGATTATTGAGAGATTAACTCTTTGGCCCTCTTCATTTTACCTTTTATCCGATATGGCGAACCATACATCGTACCTTGTGGACGAAAAACTATATAATAATAAACCATATAGTCGCTAGATCGATGTGCGTTTCCTCGCCTCCGTGCCTGTATAATTTCAGATCTCTTCCTCCTCTTTGGCGGCTGAAAATTACTACTACGGTTAGCAAGTGCACTGAGGAGATGCGAATCCTCGGGATCGCTCGAATTTAATGCCCCTCGTGAATCCAACGACGCATCGCAAATACCAATTATGCCGATGCTTTTAGGGAGAAATCGTGAAATTACTCTGCCGATGCAGATTTACGAGCGAGCTGACGGTCCACGGTGTTTTCAAGTGTGCACGCCTGAATTTTGGTAAACAAAGTTCTTTTTCATAATGACGAGAATTTTTCGAAAATATTCGTTTTAATCTCATGGATTTTTAACACGTTGGACACCATCGGTATTTAATTAGTTTTATCATTTCTACTGTAGTGAAACTTTTTCTATCAAATTCACATCTTTATAAAGCAGAAATTTTAACGATACAAATAGAAAGATATTTCGTAGATCTTTATCTTTTTAACGTCAATATTTAAATATTCAGTATATCCGAAGATACATAAATATTTCAATTTAAAAATTACATAAAATTTCATTGAATTCAATAGCGTCAATCACCAGTGACTCCCATGGCAGTCAATGTATTAAATGTTCTCCCATTTCGCAATCACTGAACACAAATTTCTCAAAAACCATGCAATTCTAGATCAACAAATTTCCTGTCATCCAAACTGACTAAAATTTTCTGTTCCTCTATTATTCTGCCCGAAATTATTCTAAATCACTATATTCCCAATGTAAGAAACGAAATCTCCAAATTTCAACCGTCGAAACATCACAATATCTTCTCTCAGACCGTCTCGATGAAACTGTTCCATCCAGTTCACGCGCCAGCCTTAACAAAGACTCATTCCCCTTCGGACCACCCCGTCAAATGTATTCTTAATAAACAGAAATTTCTATTATTCCATGATCACTCCATGTCACGCTATGCGATCCGTGTAGAAAATTTATCCCGCAAAAAGGAAGCTCCGGTTGGAACCGAAATTAGCTCCCTAATAGATACAAAGTATACACATCCTCGAAGTTATCGCAACTATAAGGAGGATGCTGTGAGAGCCGCATGGTAACCGAAGTCCTCCGGTGGGCGTGAATGCTTTAATTTGCCCTCGAGGCGATCGAGTCGGCTACCTGGTCGGTTAGCACGCTATCGTCTTTGTGAAATTTCACGAGAACCGGAGCATCTTGCTGGCCGCATTGGAAGCAGAGGAAAGAAAGAAAGAAAGAGGAGGATGAGGATGAGGAGAAGGAACAGGAGGAGGAGGAGGGTGTCGCGGATGTATCCTTTACGAAACCGCGGGGTTAACATGCATCTTGAAACTGAAGAAGCACTGATTCGTGACTTCGTGATCTGTACTTTATGCATGTTGTTGGCCTCGAACTGTTATTACTTGTTTTATCTCGCCAGAATCGAATTACGGAATTTTTGGTGATTTGGTATGAGAAGTTATGAGGGAAGGTTCTTTATGGGTTGGATGAAGTAATGTGATTTTCTTTTGTTTCGGTGAATTAGAACTGTTAGGTAGGACTTTGCATTATTGAGGATGTGGTGTTGGATGAGAGACATTGATGGTGGGGTTGTGGAGATTTGAATGCTGGCTTGTTGATTAACACTAGATTTACCAAGCCAGTCAAAATGACTGATACACAATTTTTTCCAAAAATTCTACGGGTTTATGAGAGAGTCGTAGAATAAATATTCTTCGTCCATCGTATAAAACATAAGTTACCGAATCTATCATCTTTTCCACGTCTTAATTTCCCTTGATTTAGGGTACATATTTAACATATTTAAATACAATAGATTTCACGCTGGTAAAACTAGTGTTAACACGTTGAACGCCAGTGTTATTTCGCTACTTTCATTATTTCTATTGAATTGAAACTTTTCTATTAAATAGTCATCTTTCTAAGGCCGAAACTTTAAAGATGCAGATAGATAGATATTCAGCAGACCTTTATTTTGTTAACGTCAATATTTAAATACTCGGTATTTCCGAAGATTCGTAAATCTTGTAATTTAAAAGTTATATGAAATTTCATTGAATTCAATAGTGCCGGTCACTGGTGGCCCCCATGGCAGTCAACGTGTTAACAGAGAAGAAAGTATTCCTCAATTTTTACTAGATCGTAAATTGTAATTTTACAATTATATATTGGATGTTTTTGTCCATTTGGAGATGAACTTAGATGATATTTTTTGGGTAAAGTTTTAGAATATGCAATATATGTAATCATTGGGGTTTTCCATGTTATGGTAAAATAATCGAGACAGTGTAAACACAAATTGAAAACTTCTACCTTAAAATTTATCAGATTTGTATCATAATTAACCCATTCAAGACGGGTTGCACATCGTGTATGCAATAATATTGAATTGCAATTATCAGTCATTATAGAAAAAACAGCTCTCGAAATAAGGCTAGCTTAAAATAAAAAGTATCTTAGAAATGTGTAAACATTACATTTGATATTTGGTTCAATCTAGACCTTAAAGTACGTGGCTCAAAGCCACAATTATCAGAAATACAAGAAATGGTAAATATAAAGCGAAAGATTGTCAGTATTTCTGGATGGTCTCCAAAAAAATGCACCGTCTCGAATGGTTTAAACGAATACTTTTAGGAGAGCTATGGTAGATTAGACCATTCAGAACCAACCAAGGATTGTAGGTCCTAGGTAAAATGATCAAATAAATTGTACCCCAAAAAGATACAAAACAAACCAACTTCAGTATCAGATATACATAACCAGTGCGATCAATTCTTCAAAACATCTCGTTTCGAACCTAATATATTTTTGTTTCAATGAAGAATACATGTCTTTTCGCGACAGAAGTCCATTTATTCTTCATCCCCTTTAAGAAATTTCAATTTCCTTCTCCTTCCGAAGACGTTTATTACGCTGCGTTCAACTGAATCGTCTCGTATGTCAAATTATACCTATACCTCGAGGATGTCGATCGACGTTGTAAATAATACTTCTCTGCAAGTCAAATTATTGGTAGACTGTATGAAATGCTCGGTTGCATTGGTATTTTCGAAACTGTCAGTTCCTGCAGTTTATTCGCGCGTGACTGAATTATTATATGCTTAGTTGAGCAAAAAGCAAATGAAGAATATGTATCACGTTCACTGGATACTATGTAGATGTAGTGAGCTATCGTGAAATGACACAGCGCGTTGCTTGCTTACAAATTACTGAATTATTATGCTGAATTAACGTTGTATCGCTCCTGTGAAGGATAATGCACGGTACCACTTAAAAGTGGTTTTTCGGCACTTACTTGCCGAACGGACAGGTGTAACCAGGTATTTTCATAAATTTTCATTTATGAAACGATCTAATCCAAGGATATTACGAGCTACGTATGTACTTCTGATTTTTTACCACAAGAACTACCGGCCATATATTTATTATCTTTTATTTGTATATCTTCCATTTCTATATTTGAAATTCTAGATTCTTTGTCGGTATATTAAAAGCGATGAGAATCCTATGAAAAAATTATATATTATTCTTATAAGTCTTCCGAAACGCCTAAAAAAAAATAGAAATTTTTTCACAAGCTCGTTCAAAAGTTATAATATTTATAAATTATTACAAATTTACACGTACTTAAATGGAAAACATGTTATCAGGACAAGTTAAAGTAAAAAAAAATCATTGAAAATACGGTTCGATAAATCCACAAAATTGTAAACTAGTAGATTAAATATCTACGAAGCACATAAGCAATTAACATTTAGTGGTTTCAATGTTATTTATAGAGAAAAATAATAAAAATGAGTGATATTTGTGGTGTAATTGAATGCAGAGCGTAATTCACAGTGAAAACATGGCAACCTCGCAAACAGTTACGGGAAATAAAATTAAACTCGATTATAGCAAATTAAAAATATGCTATAGCCTATGTTACAGCGTGAATTTAAATGTTACTAAAATGCGTCGAAAACTTGAAGCGATCAAAATCGAATTACTAACGACTACCAAGTATTAAAATGTTGCGATGTTGTCACGTTTCATCAGATAAAAATTTAACTTATTTTATTTAATTTATTTAAATAAAATCAAATTTATGATTTTCTGTTGTATATATCTGCCTTCTAATTTTTATTTAAATACATTGAGAAAATTTGTATTAATGTTTCTTGATGTAAAAAATTTACGTATTTTTTTTTTAATAGTTTAATTGAGGGTACAGCCACTATCAAAAGTTTTCTTATGATTGTGACAAATATCAAAAATTTCATTGAAAAATTAATTAAAATCAAATGAATTTTCATTTTATTACAAATTTGATATTAAAAATAGGCTTGGGAACAAAAGACATTTTGTTAAAATGCCATATTTTAAAAGATATTGAGAGATATTGGTTTAATCAAAACTCATGTCTCCGATTGTACCTAAAAATCATCCTCAATAGTAGTATTATTAGCAAAGAAATGTGTGCAACATTGTACTGCAAATATTTATATATATTTATTTTTATTATATTTAAATATACTGAATATGTATTTCGGGAATTGAGAATTTAAGAGATGGAAAAGATGATTAATTAGGTAATTTAAGATTTATAAAATAGAAGTGACATATTTACTGTATGATTTTTCTATCGAGTTGAGGCATTTTTAGAAAAAATTGGGAACCTGTTATTTTGACTGCTTTGGTAACGATGGCATTTTTTTAGATTTTGTTAAGAGAGGAGGAAAATTGTTTTCGGCTTTGTAAATTTGTGAAATTATCCTTTCGTGTGGATAATTGAGCACTCTTTTTACGATGTACTTTTGAACTGATAAATGTTTCTGCCGAAATAAGAAGAAGGTCCTTGTTTACATATTGTAGAATTTTTTTTCATGTCCCTAAAATATTGTTTTTTTGCACTGATTGAAAAGTGTAAATTTCTGTGAGGATTTGTTTATTTTGCTAGTTAGATGAATAAAAATTGATCGTTAAGATCATTGGGCATCACAAAAACGGCATAGAAAGCTCCCAAACTATGGTGATAAAAAATCCTTTGCTCGTTCATTGCATTATTTTTGAGTTTGTGTGAAATTGTTGAACAGAACTGTAATTTTAAATATATCTGAAGGAAAAGGAGATCCCTAACTGAATTCTGCCACATCGACAGACGGTTAAAATGCTAGTAGTATTCGATACGAAAATATACGGCGCTACCTTGTAAACAAACCAGTAGCACTTACGTTGAAACGTCGTATTTGTTATTTATTTATAAACGTTAGTGTGCAATTCGCCTACACGGAAGAGAATAGAAATTTGGATAGTACGTAGTAATTTTTATCGTTGTGATATCGCAAAATAATGAAATAAAGAGCACAGAGTAGCATCTAAAGGAATGTTTACGTTAACCTCAAAACTTTTTAGTTTGTTTCCTTTTAATATTATCAGAGCACACTAGTTTATACACGTTGTCTTCTTTATTAAGTTTTGTTGTATTCTATCAAATATTTGGTGAGTGAAGTAACGAAACAACTTTTAAGCATGCAAATAAGTTACGTAGTGAACCTAACCTCCTTTCTCTGTTATTCTCACTATACATCGAATATTCTAAGTACTTTGACATCGTTCCTCATTTCAGAGGCAACGCGACAATGAATCCTAATATTCAACAAAAAGTCTTACAATTTGAAGCCTTTGTCAATGACGTGTTAAAAGCAGACTTAGCTAAGCTAGAACAAAAGCTTGATTCCAAGAATGCAGAAGTAGCAGAATTTCTTCAATTGAAGACTGTGATAAATACTCTGCAAGCTAATGACTTAGACACAAACGGATTCAAGACTCAAGTAGACATAGGACAGAATTTCTTCATAGAGGCAGAAGTACCTAATGCCTCTACAATCCTGCTGGATGTGGGTTTAGGACACTTTGTGGAATTTTCTCTTAAAGATGCTCTAGCTGTTATCAATGTTAGAATCAAACTCCTGGAACAACAAATAGCTAATCTACGCAAAGAGATTGCAAAGACAAATGCTCACATTAAATTAATCCTACTTGGTATAAGAGAATTGCAAGGATTCAATGAATAAACTTTCCCCTCTTTAAGACCGATCCTACAAAAATCCATGCATCAAAGCAAGCCTGTATATAAGTCTTCCATATTTTTGTACATATTGTAAATTAATAAATAAACACATTTGCTTTCGTTATGTATGGTCTTTTGATGTACATTATTCGTTAAACACAAGCCGGTAGTGCTAACGAGCCAGAGTTTTATATAATTCCTTCGCGCGTTTCATTCACCGTAAATTATTCACTGTCGACAATGAATTCGCTACTCCGTGTAGTCTCCTTTTGTTTCCTCGTTAAGCGTAATTGCGTGAATTTACGAGGACCTTGCGCTTCGTTTATATACGACTGACGTCGATCATGAGTTGATCAGTACGTTTCTAGCTCGTTTATTCGAAGTATTCAGTTTTATCCTCGTGAAAAGTCCTCTTTGATGTCGGACTGGCGAAGTATACCATGCGAGGAAAGGCACAAAGAGTTTTTCGTCAAATTCATCACCGCCTTGATAGATTCTACTTTTGAAAGTGTGTCTCGTGATAATCCCGTGGCAAGATGGAGAGAACCGGATCACTTGAGGGAAATTGTCAAATTCGATCTAAACGACGAGCCAAGCAGCCAAGAAGAGCTGCTGGAAGTCGCGAAAAAGATCTTCAAGTATAGCGTGAAAACAGGACACCCTTATTTTATGAATCAATTATTCTCCGGGTGAGCCATTGATTGTGATTCTTCGTCATTCGAAAGGATTCTTTGTCCTTGATGATTTAACGCGAAAAATATTCGAATTTATTGGTCTTACGATACTCGGGTTCAAATCTATACAAATTTAAAGACTTAAGTATCAAGTTGAAACAAAAAGAATTATTTGCAAATTGTTTCAGCCTCAGACAATTCATCTGAATTGTCAAATTAAGCAATGGTAGCAGTTTACGCGATTCAATATGGCGTCTTACTGAATTCGTGATTCCTCAACTTCCGTTCTCCAGTTCCTCTTAGAAAAGCACATTACTATAAATTTCGCAGGGATGCATACGTTTCAGAGATCAGTCTTATCTAAGTTACACGAGGTGAAAATTTACGTGGATATAAACGAAATTAATGGGTTTCATTGATGCAGATTGGATCCTTATGGTCTAGCCGGACAATGGCTCACGGATACGCTAAACGCTTCCTTGTACACGTACGAGGTAGCGCCGGTTTTGACTTTGATGGAGAAAACCTTGATTGCAAAAATATTGCGTATGTTTTACAAGGATGAGAATGGTGCCGCCATTGGCGATGGGTTATTCTGTCCAGGTGGTTCCTTCGCTAATGGTACCGCCATTAATCTGGCCAGATTTTGGTTCAGGCAGAAAACAAAAGTAAGTACTTAATACATCAATTGGGTCTCGTTAACGAAACGAATAAATCGGATCATACTTTTGCTCTGTCAAAAAATTCAAAATAAAGGATCATTGTGGTTCACAGAGAAAGAAAATGTAAGTATTTGAGAGGTCAATTTGTTCTGTAATAATGAAACGAATGAATGTTATTACTAGACTCCGGATGTTTATGCAAATTTCAAATTCAACAAATGCAGTTAAGACAAGAGAACCTATTTAGGGATTTGTTGCACTCGATAAATGTTACAACGAATACCATACTTTGGATATTTCGGATATATTTTTATATTATGTTCGTTTTGTGTATTTTAGCCGTATTCATTTTGTCATAAATGCATAAACATCCGGAGTCTAGTTATTACCAATGAGTGCTTTGACTCTGTGAGAAAATCTAAAGTAATTAAAATCGACACTAGTAGTCCATTAACCTGTTAACTGCGTTCGACGTGTATACGCGTCAATCCAAAGTTCTATTACAGTAGCCTTTTAACACTAAATTGTCAATTCCTTATCGATTAAAAATGTAAAAATTCCACGTTTTGCTTTCCTCTTTTCATAAAATTTGTAACAGAAGCATTTGCTTTGTGTTTAACGTATATATACGTCATTGCTCCACTTCAATTCCGTACGTTGCGAGGGGTTCTCAAATTTAAATTCCGCAGTTAACTGGTTAATAGTCCTGCTCCTATCTTTGTCAAATGTTGGCTTATTGTTAGGGCTGAGCAACACTCTTTTTTTTAAATAAACACTTACTATTCCATAAAGTTATTTCGTAGAATATACAAAGAACTATAAACAGCCAAATTCTACGTTGCGAATATTAATTTGAATATTGAATCGAAATTATTGGAGGTCAAACTTAATTATTTTAGTTAGGCTGAATAGTCAGAGATTTTAAATGAAAGATCCACAGGGTGCCGGTCAAAGGTTTAAGCAAGAGACAAAATCAGTACTTGGTAGACTATTCTTTTTTTTTCTCATTAACTAAGCAAATGAATCCGATTAGAATTTGGGTCTGTCAGAAAATTAACAGTAAGTATAATAAAGATTGGTTCCCCGTTAACTGCGCCACTATCAATCTCGTCAGATTTCGGTTGCGGGAGAAAACAAAAGTATTTAACAACCATTTCGATAAACGATTTCGATAAATGCACGGAGAACATCGCATCAATGCTTGTTACGAATTATTAAACATCATTACCGTGCAATTTGGAGGCACTGAGCATGGGGAACGTTACACGTACTAAAAGTATAGATTACCGAGTCATAAGATCACGCGATAAGTCGGTGCAGCTCAACTTGAAACAGGTTTTTTGCTTATTCAACATTTTTTAGAATGTTCCTCTTTTATGGCTTTAATTCTCCCGTCTTTTTATCTGTCGAATATATCGCGAGAGCTTCTCTTATTGCCGAAATATCCCTGCCGGATAATACAGCTTTTCGAAATTATCTGGGTCCAGAGATTGAAATATGCTCGCAGAAATTGCGTTTCTGTTCTTTCCATTAACCGTATCAAATGTACCGGTCGGTTAAATGCTGGGGATAAAAAATAATTGCTTATTTATCCGAGGTTTACCTACGTTCACGTTTGAACTAATATGCCATTTGTGTATGTTAAATACGTCGTGTATTAAAGTGCAGAAACACTTCGTCGAAGCTGGTACTTTTTACTTCTGAGGACGCACACTATTCCGTCTCGAAATGGGCAAGCGTTTGCGATGTGAATATAACGTTCATCAAAACTGATGAACACGGTAGAATGGATGTTAACGAATTGAGAAAGAACATCTTGAAGGAACGAGACGAAGGAAACGTGGGATTTTCCGTTTCTGCAACCGCAGGTACTTTCAAAGAAAATATTGAACTTTAAGGCGGGGAACTTTGAAGAAATGTCTAATCTAGGCGTAGTTCAGGTCTCGAATCGAATAATGATGATCAGACTCCGCATTTTTATAAAAATATAGAATACTTCAAATTGAAGAGATATAACGAATACATATTACATTACAGTATATAATATGTTTTTTAAGTATGATGCTCCTTTTAATATTAACACATAGTAAGCGGGCGACGTAAAAGTACGTTTTTCGAAAACTATACATAGACCGTTTAAAAAAGGCGATTCGTGGTATTAAGTCAACTGGTCACTTAGTTTTGAAAAGTTAAGTATATATTCGAATTCGGGGAATACATAGTTTTCAATTTATACTAAGTTTTTGTAAAAATAAAATTTGTTCAAATTTTTCAGCAAGTCTTCCGCTTGAGTCTTAATGAGACGTTAAAAAACACCCGCATACAATATGTTAAGTTACTGAGAAGAGCCTCTCAAATTTTCTTTCATTAGCTATACTTATAAAAATTGATATTTGCATAAAAATCCACAATTTAATGATGATTTATTTTTAAGAACAACAGTTCTAATTGCGTTCAGCTCAATGGCCGAGATTGTACAGATTTGCAATGACCGTGACATGTGGATGGACATTGATACAGTAAAAATTACAATTTGCATAAACATTTATAACCTAATGACGATTTATTTTCAGGAACAACGGTACTAGGTGCGTTTGATCCACTGATCGAGATTGCAGAGATTTGCAACGAATTCGACATGTGGATGCACGTTGATGCAGCATGGGGTGGCGGCTTGATATTTAGTAAAAAGCATTGCGGACTTTTGCGAGGCATACAAAGAGCGGATTCGATACTCTTTAATCCACACAAATTGCTGGCTGTTCCTCAACAATGTTCTTTGCTTCTAACGAGACACAATAATATTCTCACGGAGGCTCATTCCAAGCAGGCTTCGTATCTCTTTCAGAGGGACAAATTTTATCCGACGAATTTGGACGTCGGTGACAAGTACCTTCAGTGCGGACGTAGACCGGATGTTTTGAAGTTTTGGTTCATGTGGCAAGCTAAGGTATTTTCTTACATTTAACATAAGCTGAGTCATTTTTACTGAAATATTTGAACTTTTTTCTACGACTTATGGAATTCTTTGTCGAAGAAAACTTGCAAGGTGATGCAAACATAGGGATGGCGAATAAAATAGTTTCAGAGGCTACCTTAAGATTTTAAATTACACAACATAATATTTTTTGTAATAGATAAAGAGGATTATAATTTTTTACGGAAGATAATGAGCTGAAAATTTTTATTTCTGTAGTTTTTCGATGGTGAATGTGATTTTATCTTAGTTTCTCAAATGTCAAATAATTCTGAGCTACTTTTGTCTTGAAAATTCTATTGTGCACTGTGCATGAATTTCTTTGGTTCCTGTTTTCTATTTCAATTGTAAAATATTTTCTCTATGGAACATTCTTCCAAAGATCATAGAGTGATGTCATATTACAGTCTTAAGACAAGACTTACTGGTGCGGTACAAAGGTTTCCTCTTTCACCCTTATTAAATTTTAAGTGTCAACCACTTATGCAGATATGTAGAATACTAGCCTGGGTGAGCACTTTTTCCCCTGATCTTCCCTTAATTGTTCATCTTGTACTTTGTGGTTTAAGTTGCTGGCACGGTGCACTCCGTATCAGTTAAGGGTCTGTACGGTATGTTTCAAGTGTTTGCCATTATACTTATGCATATATTAACTTCCCCTGGCAGGAATGAAGAATGTTCATACTGCATCTGTTCATTGCATTTTCAAGATCACAAAAGAAGCTTGTAAAATTCTCAAGGGGTTCTGCCGTTGGGAGTACTGATATACCAGTAGCCCTCAGACTTTATACCAGGACATTTGATTATCTTTACAATGAATTATCTGAACTACATTCAAATTTGATGAGGTTTAATTAAACTGTTCTAATAATTTTTTTTTGAATGACTTTAATGATATTGAATGATACCATGGTCTTTAAGGGGATGGAAATTGTATGTCTTCTATATCAGCCAATTTCTTGTGTACTTTGATAAGTTATTAGAATAAAATAGAAACTTAATTAGACAATAAAATTGTTATTTTATATTCCAGGATAAATATACGAAATTAATATTTTGTAATTACTTATAGAATCATGTGTTGTCAGCCAGATTCCTATCGTCTAATCACGCGTCGGTGAATGAGAAAATTGGGGACTGATATATCTTCAATGATTATTGAACATTCAAGAAATAAATATTAATATTGCATTTTTTTAATTCTCATGTTAATCGCTAATGTTGAAATAAAAAAATAACGTTGCTATATAAGTTCAATAAGCTCCTCTCGAATGTCTATGAAATGGTGAATGTGAAACCACGCAATTGACTTTAAAATCGTCTCGTAATATTAAAGAATTTCATATTTAGTCGATAAAGAATTATATTCGTTTTCTATTACACGTTATAATGCAATGTTTTATTGATTAAACAAAAATATAATTTCGAAAATTTTCAAGCACAGTTCTTCAACGTACTTTGATTTTCTGCTTTGAGTGGATTTTCTGATACTTTTTCCAGCACGATGAAGAAATGATTAAGGAATATGTTATAATGCATCTTAAATGCTAAAAAAAAATCAATTTCAGGGTACTTCCGGTTTTGAGAAGCATGTAGATCATTTAATGACCCTGTCAGCCGTCTTTAAGGAAGAGGTAGAGAAAAGAGACGGTTTCGAACTAGTAACAGATCCATGTTTTATAAATGTCTGCTTCTGGTTCGTACCACAGTCTCTGAGAAACGAACGGTCATTGTGCAATTACAATGAAAGATTAAATAAGGTAAATTTTCAAACATATTACGTTTTCAATTGTAATATTCCGTGCAAAATTATTCCAATCTAGCACGATTGAATTTTAGCACACGTGTAAGATATACGATAGCACATGTGGAGTAACGAAATTCTTAAACAATGTTGACATTAAGAAGCTTCATATTTATTTAATTTCGGTCAATATTTAATATCCGACGAAATAATTTAAAATAATGTTAATTTAATATAAATTCTCTCTCGTTATCGACTGTTAATAACGATGGCGCGAATTTTCAGATTTCTACGAAAGATTCAATTCTTTTTTTACATTCCTGATAGATCACTTCTTTTCGTGGTAAGATAACACATTACCGTGTACCAAACATGTAGAGAAGAAATTTTGCATTTTATCTTTTCTCTAATATGAAAAATTCTGATAAAAGATGAGTTATGTTTTGGAAGTTGTAAAACTACAATTTATAGTTGAAAATTTTTGATATAAAAATTATTTTACAATAATATATCAACGGTAGATATTTTTCTGCAAAGTTACCTTCAATAGATATTCGTTTCATGCATCGACCGAGTCCACAGATTCGATCGACCAAGTGAATTCCATTCTTAGCGACAATCGATTCAATTCACCCGCGAGTTCTCAAACATTGCGAATCAAAAGATATTTCTAACAATTCCGGATAGAATGCTCTGAAGAGAGCACGTTCGATTACAGTCTGCAATCTATAATTCAAGCCTTTACAAAGTTCCCTTATATCCATACAATTTTCAAAGGATTTTAAAAGGAGCACCTTTCAACGAGTTTATCTTTTAATTAGGTTGCACCGAGGTTGAAAGAGAAGATGACCAAACGGGGGAGTTTAATGATCGGATATCAACCGTTACGGGAAAAGCCGAATTTTTTTCGCTTCGTCGTGCAAAATTCAGGAACCGAAAAACAAGACGTACTATACGTTTTCGACGAGCTAGAAAATCTTGGAGAATCAATGTAAATTGTTACAATATCTATAATTGTATATACACCTAATTATTATAGTTAATATCGTCGCAAAAAATAGTTTAATTACACTAAATAAAACATAATAGAGAAATATAAATTTGTTTTCCATTTGCCCTTTCCCTTCATTTGGTCCAAGAGTAAAGATTATTCGGCATCATCGAGCTATATTAAATTTTTCCTTATATTATTCACCCTAATTTCAATACTTCAAATTATTCTCAATTTTTAATACCACCAAAATTTCCAATAAAATCTCAGAAATTCAACTAAATAGCATTTAAAAAAATGCTAATATCGCAATGTCTTCAGCATCGTTGACGAAGAAAAATGGCGCCGTTCCCGACGGTACCCGGGTAAGATGCGAGGTTGACTTTACATAATTAAATTCTCAAACGCGGCTTCTCGTTACACTCTTCCAACGTGGAAATTCCCAGGAATTCATCGTCACGGACGACGTGTTAATATCGCGAATCTACGAAGGAAATCCCATCGTCCTACCCCATTCAGTAGAAGAGGTTTTCATCGTTGATGCAGTTTCAACGGAACAGCAAGTCGAGGAAAGAAATAACGAATTCTAGCCACGAGAATCAATTTGGACGGGTTAATTACGTGAAACGTAGCAGTTAGTTGATCTGATTAGATGGGGGTGGGTTGGAGAGACGGGGAGGAAGATACTGACGTTAAATTTCTGATGGCAAAGGGGTCGATTCGTTGAGACTCCCGGTTCGTACGACTCACGGTATCACAACGCGTGGCTGTACTAATCCCAATTCAAATGACGGCATATAGAGAAGCCCTATCTATTTATAGAGCCGTGTTCATAGCACGTAGAACATGATGACCCGCAACCATGACTGTACTGTTCTCCAATGAACCTGGGATGTTTTTGGCTCTTTTTTTTTTATTTTCAGTGAAAGTGGTAATTTTGAATTCTCGCTTAATTCATGGTTATGATTTTGACTGGCTTAGAATGATATGTAGTTTATGATAGTAATGCTGTTTGCGTGGGAGATTATGAAATTTTAAACGTTATTTGGTTTAGCAGTCATTTCATTTAGAAATTTGATAAATTGAACTTATCAGATGTTTCGTAATGTTCAAATGTATATTACGATATGATGGAAATACTTTGTAGAAATGAAAAAAAGTGGCGTTTAGTGGAATTGGATTTTATTAAGTAAGTCAATAAGTAGGTTAAAAGATAAACTTAAATATCTCGAGCGAAAAAGAAATACGTTCATAGTTCTGCACTGTAATGTAGAACATATAGATAATTGTCACAGTAATCAACTCATTTCATTTTCGTTTCGAGGTATGAGGTTTATCTTTTTAACTACTTATTGGCTTAATGAAACCGAATTCCGTTAAACACGAATTTTTTTCATTTAGAAATTGACTCTAATCGCGCAGCGATTATAATAATTATGACAATAGTAATTGAGATACTTCGAATATTCCAACGGCCTCCATTCTGGAGAACTGATAGACGAAGATAACTTCTACCTATACTTTCTTAGACGATTAATACACATTTCGCAAAAATAAAATTCCTAATCTTATTCGACATGATAAAACTTCAACGAGTACTTGGAAACTTTTGTTCTACATTAAATATAAATCTTTACTGAAGTTCCATTTTCGACCACTTTAAACACGTTGATAATTTCAGTAAAATCTCTCAAAGCATAAAAACGCCCTCGAGACACTCCCCGGGTAATTAAAATTACAACTATTATTCTAATTTATCGTTAACCTGTCGTTGCTAAAAAAAAATAACTATATAGAGTGTTAATAGAAAGGTCCAATATGTGAAAGAATTCAGAAGTCACTGAGTTAATAAAAAATATCTAATCTATATCTACACTGTCTTTCCATATCAACTAACCTTTATTATTCATGATTGTTTGATGTCACAAACGAGTCTCCTGCAACAAATTGAATCTATACAGAGTAATATACCACAATTAAACGCGTTCAAGGTTGCCAAGGTAAGCTCTTTATTAAAATAAATAAAAAGAATTACTAATTAAATTGCAAATTACTTCGTAGCATAAACAGTGAGAATCTTTAGCAATCATCTAGACGAAATTGTTCTGCAAATTGTTATTGTATTATTAATAATGTATATGTCTTATTAATATTAACAAAACACATTATTAATTTTCCCATTAATACACGTGCTCAAGGTCATTAACTTAAAACACATTATAATGTTTTAGTAGAGCACGTGTATTAATGAGAAAATTTCATTATATACATATAATATGTTAAAAGGGTAGCTCACTTACGATATCGAACATTCATAAATAGTAAAGGTTAATTTACATCGAAAAGATTTACCTTATTTCTTCCGTTAATTAGACATTTTTTATACATCTAATTTTTTCTAATTTTATTTCAATCATCCTCTGAAAGATACTGCGATGACAAAGAAGGGGGTGCAACGTGCTTTTGCGCACGAAAAAGCGATGTTAGTGCGACACTTATTAAGTTCAGGAAATTGCAGTGTAAGCTGCGATTCGCTCCAAATGAAATATTTTCTCCGAACGACTTTTAAACGAAAACAGTCTTTTTTTCAGGGGTGGGTATCGCGTTCGCAGGTTACGTTCCTGAGTCTAAGCCTCTGCTAGGGGTGCTTGCCCTGCAGATGAACTTAGAGAGTAGGTTGCCGCCGCGAAAGACGGTGTTAACGTCGATATTTGCCGTTTAGATTGTTCACTAACCCGAATGTCAGTGGATATCTATAAACTCGACGGGCAGGATGGAAAAAACCTCCCCAGTTGCGTCTCCCAGGTATTCTATATATTTTTTAAATATATTCACCACGTTTCATGCCGGTCACTTTAAGCTTTCAACTTCTACCGAATTTTTTCCATGACTTTTTGTTATTCGATTGGTAAAATTGATTAATTAGAATTTGGCAGTTACGTGAAAGGGGTTGAAAAAGAACATGTAATTGATAGCGTTCTATAGGAACACTGGTAATTCGTATACTCGGAAGGTTCTGAAACTAAATTGCTGAAAGGAAGAATTAGTGACACATGATATAACTTAAGCTAACCATTTCTCGAAGTTTTTACGATAGTACGAATTTAAAGTGATATTTACATATTGTTTACCAATTACTTCAAATTACGTCTATTAATTATATGTCAAGTTTAACGCTGCTGATGAAACTACACAGTAAAGTGTGATTAAAATGTTCTAACAAAACAACACAATTGAGAAGGTGAAACGTATTATTATATATAATTCAATAGTAACCTTCGGCACATTCACAGAAACTGATAAGCCGGACATACAATATTGACGAAATACTGCAATTTTTTGTCAAAGAAGCGAATCTTCTTTTAATATCGGCACCTTAAACATTTTCATTTAACCGTGAAATTCATCTTCTATGAGGCCTTTGAATTCATTCTCGCCTTCCAAAACCAAAATTCTTTATTCTTTCTATTTGAACAAGCCGCCGCCACTTGTTTTTTCTTTCCTCCTCTCTTTTTCCTGCCTTTTTCAACGCCAGTGACTGTGCAACACTCTATTCTACATTTACTATCTCGTTACCTTGTCATTCCTTGCTTCGCCGTTGTTGGTGGCTGTCGTCCGTTATACCGACACGTTTCTGAACCTGGACGCATCTTCGCTGAACATCAGGACATGGATCTCCTGGAGACTTACCGCTATGTCATGGAGGAAGCGGCAGGTCAGTCACTTTATTTCTCATTTCTATCTGAAACATAATGAAAAATTGTGATTTATTACTGTTCAAATTATCATACGATTAGGTTGAATTTCTTACTATCATTTTGCGCCCCTTGAAGGCGTCAAAATTTAACTGTTATTTACTGATTGTGGTTTCTAATGAAACAGGTTTGGTAATTTGTAGGAATATGGATACAATATTATATACAATGTTTCGACATTTTTTTCTGTGAAAAAAATGTATATGAAAGGGTATAGCTGGATAAGGATGGTAAAAGTGTCCCTAAAGGTAATTAAACTTTACACATACCGTTCCAAAGAGCTCTTTGGAAAAATTCTTCCTGCAAAGTATGAACCAACTACCCCTACCGTAGAGGAGTTACAGGGTGAAACGTACTTTACGGTTTTTGCCCAATTTCTCCCGTTTGGCTTGATAGAAAATTCTAAAAAACATCACAGATAGTAAACCCAATGATGTGCATACTTTGGAAATTTTTCAGATTTTTTTGTTGACAAATAGATTTTTAAAAAATTGAAAAAGTTTATAAACATTAATTTTT
This sequence comes from Cerceris rybyensis, assembly GCA_910591515.1. Lineage (NCBI taxonomy): Eukaryota > Metazoa > Arthropoda > Insecta > Hymenoptera > Crabronidae > Cerceris > Cerceris rybyensis. Next base: position 11,326,427 of record OU342797.1, on the reverse strand, counting down.
TATTGAAAATATGAAATGACCACTTTTATATTTTTACAGTACATGGGTAGTACCCTCGTTAGTAATGTGTAATTTTTTCAGATTTTTAAGAGTAGTGGACGACAGTTAAAAAAATTATAAACCAACAATTGTTTATATTTGTAGCTAAATTATTGATGTGACCACGTTTATATTTTCACAGTTTCTTAAGTTTCCTATTAATAATTAACTGTGTTTTTTTCAGATTTTTTGCTACAGTGTATCATACCAAAAAAAATAAAAAACCGATGTTTTTTTAGAATGCGTATTCTATGTTAGTTTGTTTATAATAATCCGCTGCTATAGTAATTCCTAATTATTAGAACTTACTGGAGGATCTGGAACTTGTTTTGCATCTAAATACAATTGTAATTGTCGTTTCATAACTGCTCTCCTCTTTAAATTTTGAAGGTAATAAGGTAATAAATGATGAGGGTAATAAGTATATACTTTGCCTTTTACCAATTTTTAATTTTCATGTATTATGTATGAATTTGGAGTTTCTCCAACATTTAAATAGCAATTGACGTGTTATAAAAATATTTGATGATAAAATATATTAATTTATTTCATGTGAAATAGTGGGTATTGCTTATAATGTTCGATCGTCCAAGTTTACATCCCTTTGCGTATTGGACATGAGTAAACATCAGTTTTTTTATTTTTTTTTGGTATGACACGCTGTAGCAAAAAATTGGAAAAAATTACAGTTAATTATTCATAGCAAACTTGAGAAACTGTGAAAATATAAATGTGATCACATCAATAATTTAGCTAATATTAGCTAGTTTAGTAAAAATATAAAAGTGGTCGTTTATAAACTTCTTTAATTTTTCAAAAATCTATTTGCCAATCAAAAAATCTGAAAAAATTCCTAAGTATGCACACCATTGAATATAATGTCTGTGATGTTTTTCAGAATTTTCTATCAAGCCAAACGGGAGAAATTGAGCAAAAATCGTAAAATATGTTCCACCCTATAACTACCCCTACGGTAGGGGTAGCTGGTTCATACTTTGCAGGAAGAATTTTTCCAAAGAGTCTTTTCGAACGGTATGTCTCAAGTTTAATTACCTTTGGGGCCACCTTTACCATCCTTATCCGGCTATACCCTTTAAATTAAAGATAAAATAAAATGTATGCGGAAGTATTCAACGATTGTGAAGAGAGTGTTTATATTAAATATGAGGGTTAGACTAAACATAGGTCAGAGTCGCTAATGAATTTTGAAAAACTGATGGCAATTTTAATTAAATGTTTTAAGTAAATCTCTTAAAATTGGAACTATTTCTGTGTGAATATTTAACACGTTGTAATGCAGGTTTCGTAATATCGCATCGTCTCAGATCGATAAGCGCCAAGAGTTCTATATCCAAATTGTTAAGAATACTGATGATTTTTGTGGTTTTCATTTGTCCGATATAATCATGAAATATTTGATATATTTCTTATGTAAACTGTAAAAAATATATCTATTTAAAGTGCAGTTTGGCAGACGTCTATGTCTACAGAATAGAAAAAGAAGTATTTCCACCTTAACCGTAGCGAATATTCAGTACCCTTTCCGGTACTGACCGATAAATAAAATTGAGCGACAAAGTGAAACATTTAGCGAATTAAAGACGAAATTATTTAAACCTTGCGAGTATGCGGCGCGCAATCGAATTAGAGCCTAATACTTAACACGTTGATTGTCACGTTGGATTATGTGACCTAGAATGGAATTGCATGGCAATTTCACGACTACTATTGCACATTATGTGACCCGGTTCCACGGTGCAACATCATAATATTTAAATAATCGATATGTTCTCATTCTACGAAGGAAATTAAGTACAAACATCTTTATCATTTTTATCCTACTCAATTCCTATCACACTCTCTCTGAAATCCACAAAACTTCCGACACTGTAGATGATTCTCATTTCTCTGTTATAGATCCCCGCGTGGCTGATTGGCCATTAATGAGCACACCGTTTCCGATATTTGGAATTCTACTGTTGTACCTGTTCATCGTTCTCCATCTAGGCCCACGTTATATGAAAAACCGGAAACCGTATAAACTCAAAAAACTTATGATTTTCTACAATGTTTTCGTGGCGATCGTGAGCGCTGTTATATTCTATGGGGTAAGGCTGAATATTTATTTGAATTATGTATTCAACGACATTGATCCCTGGTATTTGATTTACTTTTTATAAAATCCATTCAATTTCTATTTTTCGAAAATTTTCAGCTTCTGACGTCGAGCTTCAGGAAGGGGTTCACTTTGGGTTGCGTTCCCCATGTCGTGGCTTACGATCCTGAATCGTATCGCGTGAGTATCGAGCTATTACGCGCCGCTGAAAAGATGTCTTGTGTATGATGTACTGTGAGGTATTGAAAAGAAGGCTAGCAGGATGGCACAGGGGTAAAAGAATCCTCTCGGACCATCTTTCACTTAGTTTTGATGTGACTCATTACTCTCTTCATCTAGCAAGTAGATTTGAATGTGTGCATCAGAGCAGTATTCCTTTCATTACGCTTCTTTTTAATACTTTACAGTTTGATTCACATATATGTAGACTTTTTATCGAAATATCAAAAGATGTAGGAGTTGAAGGCTCTCTTCATTTAATTAGATTTTTGTTACATGTTAAAGACTATTTCTAAATTATTATTTAATATATCAGATCCTCATACTTTGGCTCTGATTCAAACCCTATTTAAAATAATTGATTCTAAGCGAAATATAAAAGGTTAATGCAATCGGCCCTCGACTTTGAATGTTCGAAAGTAGAGTGGTACAGGAAAAATATACAAAATTCTTCGTGAAATTGTGATTCTTTAACATCTAGTAGGCAATACTAGAAACGATATTACAATGTTAGAAAATCATAGGTGTGAGCTACAACACTCTGTGGCATAGTGCATGAAAATTAACATTTTTTGAAAAAGCGGCAAAAATCTTACGAAATTGTATTTTTACGAATTTGCGAAAATAGAATGTGCAAAAATCGGGGGACGTCTGTACTAATTGTAAGATTCTGATCGTAAGAGTTCTCCATTTTAAATTCGTCTCGAAATGTTGTAATTTATTTTTGTCGTTCTTCTTCATCCAATTTGGCCAATTAGATTCGTCATTCCTTTTATATTCTGTTTGCAAGACTTCTTTATAGCATCGCACAATAAGGCAGGCTTTGATTTACGTCACTGTAAATGTTACATGACAGCTATGTTTTTTCATAGGCGCCAAAGTGGTTCTGGCGAGTGATCCTCCTGAAGATCTTCGAATTAGGCGATACAATTATCTTCGTTTTAAGGAAGAAGTACAATCAAACGTCGTTTCTTCATGTTTACCATCACACCACGACCGTCTGCTTGTCCTGGGTAGCGTGTAAATTCGTTCCAGGTTTGTTGTAACTCGATTTTATTTACGGACGAAACTCGGATAATTTAATGTCAAACGAGACAGTACCACGCGTGGCGATGTGAACGCCGAGTTTTTATAAAACTGCGATATTTTTCGCGGGAAATACGCGAGTTTGAATTAAAAGGCCGTAAAAGTTTTTTGATTCGTCTAAAATTGAATTAATTTGGTCTTCAAATTTACTGCTCTTCCGTGAAATTTAATATATTGTGTTAGCGTAATTAAACGTTAGAACTAAAAGAAAAGGTAAAATTAACGACGCAATACGTTAATTTTTTTTCTTCTCACAAATCACTTTCGCATATTCTTATTTTGCAATATTGAAATACTGTCAGAGTTACTTCCACGTAACGTAATTATCCCTTGAAATTTTGGCGAACACATAATTTATTCACGAAATATCTACTTTTCAGGCTATCATATATTTCGTAAATCTCTTTCATTTCGAATAACAAAATGAAATATTTGTCCTTATGGTAAGCTGCCTGTTTGCCTTATATTACATTATCCGAGAAAATTACTGGAATTTCTACATAAAGTTTTCATTAATATCTCTCGAAGAGAGATGAATTCTTTAAAATTCGCTTCTCTGAGCACGGTGAGGTATTAATGTTATATAAACACATTTAAATTTTCCAGAGATTACGGACTAATAATTCAATAATACTATATTCTCTTATTTAACAAACTGCACGCCCACGGAATATTCCATTCTCTCATTATAATAATATTATAATCTTTTTTCCGCGTTCGATTTTCCATTGCTACTGTAACGATAGTATTCTTTTCGTTATTAACATATGAACAACGAAAAACACCACTGATTTCTTCACCACTTAATAAATTATTCTTAATTAAATAATTTTTATTTCTACTTTATTACTTGCTTATCTAGTGATTTTTACATTTGAAAGACAAATTTCAAATACCTACCTCAAGATTTAATTAACATGCATACATTAGTAATATTAAAATCAGTAAATAATCTTCAAGAACACTGTACACTTCTGATAACAATAAAATGTGTAAGATATAGTTAGCGATAGCATTGTCCAAGCAAAGTCTGTTTAAATATTCAACAGTACACAAATATGTTCTTGTTCCGGTTTTCATCTAATTAAAAAATAATTTTACTTTCAGGCGGCATGTGGGCCTTCACAATTATGCTGAACTGCATTGTGCACGTGATTATGTATACCTACTATCTTCTAGCCTGCTTAGGCCCAGAGATGCAGAAGAGGATTTCACCTTGCAAACAATATATCACCACGTTGCAAATGGTATGTTTATATTTTCTACTGCCTCTTTTCATTTCATAACTACTTCTTTCTCTCTCCTTTTAACGACACCTCTTCTACACTTATTTTTCCTTCTCTACTTTAATCTCTTTTTGTCTTATTGTTAACTATTCTTTTCTTTGTTTCTCAACTACTTTCTGATTTCCCTTTTAAATACTTTCCTCTCACACTCTTGTTTCTTTCCTTCCTCTTGCTCGTTTACTTTCTTCATCTTCTTTGACTACTCTTTTCCTGCTCTGTAAACTACTCCTCTCTCTGACTCACCCTCTTTGACTTTCTTTATTCCTCGCTCCCTTTTCCAACATGCCTCTCCCTCGCAAAATTTCCTCTCTTTTCTACTCAATTACTCCCACTATCTTTTTTTCTCCCGTTTAGTTTTTTCTACTCTTCCCCTCCCTTAACTACCCTTTTCTCCCTCCTGAACTAATCGTCTCTTTCCCTCATTCTATGTTTCCCTGTATTTATTTTGTCCCTTTCTCTATTCCAAGTATTCCACCCTCTTTCCGCCTGACCTACTACTGTCTATCGCACCCTCTTCTTTTCTCTTTCTCGTTCTTAACTGTTCCTCTCTTTTATACATTTTTCCTCCCTCTTTACTTCTCAATTACTTCCACTATCTTTTTTTCTCCCGCTTAGTTTTCCTACCCTTTCCCTCCCTTAACTACCCTTTTTCCCCCCCTGAACTTATCGTCTCTTTCCCTCATTCTGTGTTTCCCTGTATTTATTTCGTCCCTTTCTCTATTCCAAGTATTCCTCGCTCTCATCCTCTTTCCGCTTCAGTTACTACTGTCTATCGCACCCCCTCTTTTTCTCTTTCTCGTTCTTAACTATTTCTCTCTCTCTTACACATTTTTCCTCCCTCTTTACTTCTCAATTACTCCCACTATCTTTTTTCTCCCGCTTAGTTTTCCTACTCTTCTCCTTCCTCAACTACCCTTTTTCTCCTCCTGAATTGATCATCTCTCTCACTCATTCTGCATTTCCCTGTCTTTATTTTTTCCCCTTCTCTATTCCAAGTATTCCACCGTCTCATTCTCTTTTCAATTCAACTACTACCATGTATTGCACCCCCTTTGTTTCTTTCTCGTTCTTAACTATTCCTCTCTCTTACACATTTTTCCTCCCTCTTTACTTCTCGATTACTTTCACCCTGTTTCTCTCGCCTATCTCACTTCTCTGATAACGTTGCACACTGCTCGAATTGCACATATTGCCGTGCACCTCGTTGCACTGACTGAATTGCCATACTGGGAACGTTACTCGCTCATTTCAGTGTGTATCGCCGTGCAACGTCCTATAATCGTAAAATTACATTTCGCCGTGTAACGATTCTCGAAAAACAAAATCGCCATCGACATCCGGCCGCGTTACAGGACCGTCAGGATTGCAAATCACAGCGGGCCAATAATACAGAAATAAAATAAAGAACAAACGGCAAACAATTTTCCGTTGGAATGAATTTATTCAAAAGAGAGAAAAAAATGAACGTACGCTCAAAAAAAGGATGGACTTTCCAAATGTACGCTACGATAGATAAATAGCGGAGTACCAACAGTATCCAGGATAGAACTATTTATTTAGTTTACTCACGTTTAGAGTAGAGTTTTTATCAGTTCACCTCTTCACACTATTTTCTACGATTAAATTTTCGCATGGAAAGTAAATAGCTGTGCGTTTTATTGATGGAGATTAATTAGCGGTTAAATAACAATAAAATGGTTCATAAATTCTATTAATAAACACAGTGCAGATCAATTAGGTAAAGTAGTCTGCTTCAATTTATACTTTGGTTGCACACAGTACTCATGAATGTTATTCCTATCAGATTGATAGAATGGACCAATGGACACTTTGTAAATACTCAAATTTTTTAGGTTTTTGGAAACTTATCAATCTTGCATTATAAAAGTAGTAGCTCTCATAAAAGTTGATTATTTAACACTAACCATTTCAGTTGATGAACGGATGCAATGGATGATTATCCTTATCGTAGGATATCTATTGACTGATTATAAAATAACGATAATACTTTTCTGAACCAAATGCAAGCAACCGTCAACTTAATTGAGAAAACAAGCTACATAACAATTTTTACTTACTAATAGAAAGAATTACATATTGTTACGAATTATCGTAACGAAATTTCCTTTCCTATATTTGATATCTATTATGGGAATGATAACGAACTGCAAATGTTAATATTGATTTAATAGAGAGAATAGAGTTGTCTTTCAACGAGAAGTTTGCATCCGTTAAAATAGAGACATTATTTTGTAATATTTGAGTTATTTAATTATGAAGCGCGGTTACAGTATTTTCATTCTCTTGAACCGTAAATTTGCCCGCGTAGTTAATACTAAAATATCTCAGGCAACGAAAAAGGAAGTCAAACTTCATTGAATATTCGAAACTCAAAGAATTAAAATTCCTCGCGAAATGCAAAGGGTTGAGAACCGAACGATGAACAACAACCTCAAATCCACGGAAATATAGAGAACCGAGAGAGGGTGTCGGGAAAAAAGTCAAAGTTCTTGGAGGCGTTCGAAGAACAATCAAACGCAGTCACGTTCTTAGCTATCAAATCAGCGGTAAAAGCAGAGCAGTATGTTTTCCCGATGAATACGAAATACACGACACGAGCGTGTCGTACTTGGCACGGAATGTGCATATTGCCCTCCTGCACTCCGTTGCAGGGGCACTCGATGCAACCAACTCGATAACTGGATTTTCACGTCAGTGGGAACCGACTGAAAATGTCGTAAGTGCAGGACATAGAATTACGTGTGTTCGCGCGAGTAAAAATTCGGTTTGCATATTCCGTTATCGGGGGGAGAGAAGGAGAAAGAGAGAGGAGAAAGAAACGACAGAACTGATGGATGGGAAAATGATGCCTTATCACTAATCATTCACGGTCAAATGACAACTTCAACAAAATTATTATATATAATTTTTGGTTTTGTTATCTAACAAATATTTTTAGCATTGTTTTTCATATTACATTCTCAATATCCTACATTTCTCTGAAAAGTTTAAATACATTCACAACTGAAATAATCATACGTAGAAATAAGTATACATAAAGTGTCGGTACGGTTAATGTCAACAGGCATGGATTATAATTAAGTAATTTATCAGATAGAAGCTTCAGCGATTCCGAAGCCACCTAAGAGTGCTACCGGTCTTAGAAAAAATGACCGCAATAGTAAAAGCTGAAAAATGCAAATAGAAGAGAAAAGTATTTGTTGACCTGCGAGAAACTTGCAATTAGTAAGAAAAATGCGCACGAAACATAATTATTGTACGGTTATGTTTTCAGGAGGTTGGTTATTTGAAAGTTATCATAAAAATGAAGCGCGCGCTGTAGCATATAACTAAATAATTATTCATTATTTCCGTGCCATAATACATAGACTCACTTGAACGAAAGCCGAAGCAGACAGAATTTTTTAAAACGTTTACAGAATCAACTTTCGCATAAATCAAAATAAGAAGGAACCTCTGTCACTGTCATGCAAATTGAAAAATTTGCAAAGTCCATCGCGCGTAGTGACGTTTTCGAGACGAGCAATCGAACCGTATATTTGTCAATTCGTCCGAGGGCAAATAGTTAAAAAAAACATGGTGAAAAATAACAACGATACACGATACGTGACGAATAAAAATGGATTTTTTTTTCTAAACATCTCTATCGTTCTCTTTTCTTCTTGTTTCAGATCCAGTTCGTTATCATCATGATCCACACGTTTCAGACAATTCTGCCATCATGCGAGCCCGATCGAAAACCTGTTGCTTATTTCTACATGTCTCAGGTGTTCATTATATTTTACACGTTCTGGGATTACTATAAGAAATCCTATCTCAGAAAGAAAACGGCGTAAGGAAGATCCAACAGGATGGCTCAGTCGTCGAGGATTCTAACGAGGAAACGAACTCCGAAATCTCTCGAGAAAATGAGTGCCTGGAATTGAACATTGAACATTCCGTCGAATAAATCTTAAAACTTATACCGTTCATGGAAATCAGGGGTTTTTAATGGTCTAGGATTAAAATAGTTTAGACTTTCTGTGCCTCTTATACCGCTAAGGAATCTCGTTTGTCATGCTTTCATTGTTCACTTCGCTCGAGGAGGATATAACACGTTGCGCTGTGAACGTTTTTCTCGACTAAATTACATTGTCCAACAAATTTGAAACTTTTTTCTACTTTCCGATAGCCACTATGTAATTCTTATAGAGTTCGTCGTCCTGAACACGAATCCGGTAACGAAATTTCTCTATCACCCTCTGTTTTCGCAAAACATCAGCTTTTGTAAAAACGGTCGATTTCATTAAAGATGTTGGTATTACGTGAAAATTAAGAAAGTTAGGTCGATGTTCTTGGTCTCTAAATATAGAGGAGAGTTTGCCGAGTATGTAGGTATGAGCAGTTATAATATTCTGCACTTGTTAATAGTAGTAAATCACTGTCAAAGTTCAAAAATGAACGGACGCGCAAACTTTTTACGCATTTACTTTGCATTTTCATGTAGAGTACTATTGCTAGCACAAATTTACTGTGCACCATTGGATTCTACGTGCATCTCTCAATAAAAAACTATTAGCGAAAAATGTGATAATTGTTATCGTTTCGGCACAATTTAAGAAAATATCCTTAATCAATAAATTCCTTTGAAGTAGAATTGTCAACCTATTTACTAAAGTGTGAGAATGGTCCGCTCGTATTTGAACTTTGACAGTGATTTACTGCTATTAACAAATGCGGAATGTTATAACTGCTCATATCTACATACTCTGCAAACACTCCTCTATTTTTTGAGACCAAGAACAACAACGTACGTTTCTTAGTTTTCACGTAATACCAGCTTCTTTTGCGAAAACGATCGTTTTTGCAAATGCTGATGTTTTTCGAAAACAGAGGGTGATAGAGAAATTTCGTTGCCGGATTCGCGTTCAGGACTACGAACTCTATAGAAAATTATATAGTGACTATTGGGAAACAAAAATGGTGTAGGACAGTACTATAAGATCCTCGAGAGTTTTGTATCATTATAAGAAAGAAGCATTTTGTTAAAAACACCATTTTGCGATCATATAATCAATTATGGATTTTGGATCTATGGTTAATATAACATTATTTTGATATGAAATCGACTATTTAGTATATGTCTATATGTAACGGTAATTGTGACAAAGATTTGAGTCATTTATTCTCAGCTCTGAGATCATTTTCTTCATGCATGAGAAGTTTGAGAAATTGGACAGAGAGCTAGTTAATTATCACCACACTTAAATGGTTCAGTTTTTTGTCATTTCTACAAAATAAGTTTACCGTAACGTACATTTGTGCAATATGAAATAAGTCGAAATTTCAGTTTTTCAAATTTTTGAATTTCATAATCACCGGTACATATGCATCTCTATTTTAAGCAAAACATTTTGTAAATTCAAGTCTGACTTCCAACGTGTACGTGCAAGGGGATGATATCGAAACAATTCTTTTTGTAATAGCCACGTTCTTACGGATAAGTATATCGATTTTAGCGAATGTACTTCTTTCATGCATCGTGTAATTGAATTCGAGAAATCTCGGAGCCTCGAGTTCAGATTTCTTATTGTACCGAGCAAAACAGAAACCACGAACGGGAGATATAATGTTATTACAATAATCCTGTACCCTTTCGCAACGAATTAGCTCGGATTGTTCGATTGTTATTAGCTTACATATCGGTCTCGGTCTATGTGCCTCATAATTACTACGTTGGGAATCGATCCATGGATTATATCTGGCACATTTTGCCGCATTGAATGCTGATAATTGTATTTTAATATTGGCGGATACGCATTGTTATTACATTTTATTGTTTTATTCAAACAAGTGCCTTTTGTCGGCCGATGAGCCGAGAAAGAATAGCGAAGTGGCGTATAAAATCGCAATAAAAATTGTAGTAGATTCCAGCTTTTGTACTCCAACTTTCAATTATTGCTCGAAATCACGAAATGCACGCCGCGCAGTAATAATGCCATAGAAAATCAAATTATAATACTACATGTACGGGGTGTACCGAGAAAACTGTCTGCAGAAATATTATATAAATTATAATAATTAGAACTGTAAAAGTGCGAAACATCCTTCAGTCATTTTTCTAGACTATTTAACACTAAATTTATTGATGCGGTTAAACAGATATATTGCTTATGATTTTGAAAAAAAAAACAGAATTCTTTGGACTTTCAACGTTTATCTTGAAAAATCCCTTCATCCTTTATTATTTCTGCATCAAAATTATTATCAGTAATTCTAGCATTAAAGGCGTTCCAACAAAGAAAATAAATAATTTGTCTCTCGTGCAAATTGTAAAAATAATATATTTTCTTCCTCATCAAAATAGTTTTCCAATAATTGTAAAAGAAAAGCAACTTTACAAAATCCGCTTACTGTGCCTCATTCTTGGTATGTAGTTATAAAACAAAGTACTATAATATTTGTAAAAGTTATATCGAACAGACATATTGCTTATACTTTTGGAAAGTATCCTTTATGTTTTCAAAGTCTATTTTGAAAAATATGAACAAGTATCTCAGTCAACTATCTTCCTCTCCTTATCTACTAGTTTTATATCAAAATATTTATTAGCAATTCTAACATTAAATCCATAACAATCCGTACAAAAATGTATTCTCTCCTTCAACAAAAAAGCTATCCAATAATCGTTAGAAAAAAACAAGTTTACAAAATCTGCTTACTACGTCTTATTCGTGGTATAAAACTATAAAACAAAGTCCTGTAATACTTTTTATATTTATATCACGCGATATACCTTCCGGCAAATTTCTTACGACATCCTGTATACACATACGAACGTCGGTTCCAGTAAATACGTGTATGCTGTTTGATATATCGCAAACATAAAAGTACATCACAAAGAAACACACGAAGACACATACATATAGGTATGCACACACAGAGAAAAAGACACATTGGTAAAACGAAAAATGAGCAAGTCAGCACGAATTTCTCTCGCGGTGATGCTTTTAGTCCGTCGACTTTTTCGCTCGTCAAACGTGAGGTCCTATCTCGTGTAATATCGACAACAACCCCGTAAATTTGCGAGTGAAAAATAATCGCCAGCTGTCCGGTACCCAGCATTCTCCATTTTGTTCCGAAAAAAAGTGAGACCTTTTTTTTTGACACCTCGAACACAGGTGTAACTTCAACACAGTGAGACTCTAACGTATACATTTCTCTTATTCATATAAATATAAACACGAATGTAACATGTAGACACGAGTAGATGTGAATTTTGTTACAACCATAAAGTATCCTTAATCAACGCTAATGGTACTAAAACGCAGTGGAGTAAGAAAATTTTGTAAATTTTTGCATTAAATTAAATTTACTAATCTAACACTCTCGTGAAAATTTCCTCTTTTTCCTGTGCACAGTTCCACGCCGGTGTCTGCTCAAATATTTACCAAACCGAAAGATTACCCGTTGCAAATGAATAAAACCGCAGAATCAACGTGAATATTTCAAGTACAAAAAGTTCATTAGCGTTTTTTTTTTTCTTTAGTCTTCTCGCGGTGGGAAATCAAGAAGAATATACAGATGACAAAAAGTGATAGAGATACAGAGATAGAAAGATGAATAAAGAAAGAGAGATAGAAATTTACCATTATAAATAAATAGATGCAGAAAGACACAAAAAACATTAGCATATTAATTTAGTAGCAGAACTAAAGATTTTTTCATACTTGTGCCAGCTACATTGAACTCGACATTCTGTTTTTGAAAATTTTAACTTCAGATTCACGACACAGACAATTCTAATGTCTCAATTTTCGTTTGAATCGAAGCACGTTTCGAGGTTTAGGCTAGGATTTCGACGAAATCGACTACTGTGCGTTCGCTTTCACCCTCCTACGAGTTCGAGGTTTAACGCGCCAGAATTTGAATGTATACAGCTTTTTGCGGTTCCCGGCTGCCGTATACAATGCTCATCTTCCTGGTACGTGGTTGAATTCCCTCTCACGAATACGCGTGTCCGAAAGGGTGGCATTAGCGCATCCCGCAGTTTTCCTATCCGGTTGAAATTAGCACGGAGGATTACCGTGTCCGTGGCTTTAAGTCGACACGCGTGGCTCCATGCCGATAAGACTTTATTAACGCGACGTCTATTTGCCTTTGTAATTTCGATTGCCACGTACTTTTCCACCCTACGGTTTCGATTTTCTCCGTGCACAGGCCGATGAAGATTGAAAACGACGATGGAAATTCGTTCTTTGGTTAATTTGTTAATTGATTTGTGTTTTCTAATTTACGAGGAAGTGGTGTGTAATTATGGGAATATCAAAGCGCTGTAGTATCTTTACGAATTTTTGGAATAATTTGTTGTCAATGTACAAATTAAATAAATTGTCACCATTTTCTATATTTGAATTCATGCATTATTGTAGTTAAGAAACAAATGTCAAAATTCAAGTTACAAGAATGTTGTTTACCTTAAATTTGGGTAGTAGGAGAGCGTTGAGGATTCTAAAGAAATATTAATCGCAATTTGTTAAATGGAAGCACGTTAAGGAAGGCGATTTATTTACCTTGGAAATTTCGGGCTAAATTAAGACGGCAGAAACCACTGGAGGGTGTACTTGGTAAAGTTTATGACAGAAAGGAGAGAAGCGCGTCAAAAACACGAAGAGAGGTTACGAGGTTCACAGGGGTTGGATTATTGAAGCTGTAGTTTCGTCACATGATACGCTCAGAACTTATGGGGCGTTTATTCCCTTGAAACTTTTACCACCACCGACACAGCTTATGATCGCGTAACAGTGAAGATAAAGGGAGGCCTAATATATAAAATGAGAGCAATATTGAAATGGAACCTAAAGATCCTTTCAAATTCATCGTTCCGAACTTTTTGAGTTTTCTCTCGTTCGTCTCTTGAACAAAATATAAAAATAAATTAAATTTATTAGTACTTTTCCTGTAGCTATTGGAGGTATTTCAAAGAGGAAAACGCAATTATTTAAATTTCGTTCGAAATTTCCTGCATCCTATAAATTGTGATTCAAGGTGTCTTACTTAAATTCTTGCATTGAACATCCACTCGAAGATATTCTCCATTGAACATCACTATGCATGAATTGCACCCCTTCGCTTCATGAAACCTATCTATTTACCTAGACATTCCATTCTACTCGTCGATTCTCACTCCGCCACGTTACAAAGCACCATCGTTTATCAATATGAATTAACAATGTTAAACTTCTCCTCGAGTTTCGCCAGTCCTTGATTCCGAAAGGACGATTGACCGGTGCAGTCAGCGGCATGCAATATATAAGACCAATAAAAAAATATACTCTAGATTTCCTGATGAGAAATGAAGGAACATTAAATCATTTATCTTGCTTCGGCTCGCTGTGGACTTATCTTTTAAATTTCCAACGGTTAACTTAACCCCGTTCTGTAGTGACATTTCTCGCGTTGCCACAAGTTTTGCGGTCTGCAAGTCTGCAAGTTTCGAGGTTCGTAGTTGTTCGAATACTCGCGGGAGGATATTTTTGTTCGCCAAGAACTAGGGCGAATAGTTGCAAGAGATAACTTACGTCAAGTCAAAAGGCAATGAATGCTATTTTCGCTGAAAGCGGAATTTTGTCGATGATTTTGGTAGAACGAGATTTGTTGTAGTGGGAGTATTACTAGATAAGCAGTCAGATAACTATTGCAAGGGAACAGAAAGAAGTCACTTGGGACGTAAGGGGAGACTGCTCTCGCACAACCTATCTCTTTCTATTCTACATGTGTGCTGTCCTTTGCACTCATAGTCGTAGCTATTCACATTCATTTAAGTAGGTAAAATCGGTGTCTACCAACCTGATAATAAAAATATCGTGCGTACGTCAATGATTCGATTTTAAAGACTGATATCGTGCTGTCGCAGTCAGTTCCACGGCTTTTTTTTCTCTCTTTGTCTCGCAGTACGATTTCCCATCAACTGACTTGTTTCTGATCCCTTGCATTACTAGTATTTATAAGGTAGGAACAGTGGTAGATATAGCTACTATTTCAGTGCACGGAAGAGTTTCCATCTACATTTGGATAATAGTGAAAAGCTTTTTTTTCCGTCTCAGGACCGTCGCAACGTACAAAAACCACCGTTGAAGGACGATCTTAGAGGCGCAGTTTGAAAGCATGAAGACTAACGAGGAGAACACAAGGCCTTCCGGTCACCGATTTTATTGAAATTTTACATACTCGTAGAGTAAGTCGGACTGATTAAGAATTTAGGTTGGAAATAGGTTGAAAATAGCTCCAGGGGACCTAAAATTTAGGTGATAATTGGGTGAAAATTAGGTGAAATTCAGCTGAAATTTAGGTGAAAATCAGCTGAAATATAGGTGAAATTCAGATGAAATTTAGGTGAAAATCAGCTGAAATTTAGGTGAAATTCAGATGAAATTCAGATGAAATTCAGATGAAATTTAGGTCAAATTCAGCTGAAATATAGGTGAAATTTAGGTGAAATTCAGATGAAATATAGGTGAAATTCAGATGAAATTTAGGTGAAAATCAGCTGAAATTTAGGTGAAAATCAGCTGAAATATAGGTGAAAATCAGCTGAAATTTAGGTGAAAATCAGCTGAAATATAGGTGAAATTCAGCTGAAATTTAGGTGAAAATCAGCTGAAATTTAGGTGAAATTCAGCTGAAATTTAGGTGAAATTCGGATGAAATATAGGTGAAAATCAGCTGAAATTTGGGTGAAATTCAGCTGAAATTTAGGTGAAAATCAGCTGAAATTTAGGTGAAATTCAGCTGAAATTTAGGTGAAAATCAGCTGAAATTTAGGTGAAATTCAGCTGAAATTTAGGTGAAATTCGGATGAAATATATGTGAAAATCAGCTGAAATTTAGGTGAAATTCAGATGAAATATAGGTGAAATTCAGATGAAATTCAGATGAAATTCAGATGAAATTTAGGTCAAATTCAGCTGAAATATAGGTGAAATTTAGGTCAAATTCAGATGAAATTTAGGTGAAATTTAGGTGAAATTCAGATGAAATATACGTGAAATTCAGATGAAATTTAGGTGAAAATCAGCTGAAATTTAGGTGAAAATCAGCTGAAATATAGGTGAAAATCAGCTGAAATTTAGGTGAAATTCAGCTGAAATTTAGGTGAAATTCGGATGAAATATATGTGAAATTCAGCTGAAATTTAGGTGAAAATCAGCTGAAATATAGGTGAAATTCAGCTGAAATTTAGGTGAAATTTAGGTGAAATTCAGATGAAATATAGGTGAAATTCAGCTGAAATTTAGGTGAAAATCAGCTGAAATATAGGTGAAATTCAGCTGAAATTTAGGTGAAAATCAGCTGAAATTTAGGTGAAATTCGGATGAAATATAGGTGAAAATCAGCTGAAATTTGGGTGAAATTCAGCTGAAATTTAGGTGAAAATCAGCTGAAATTTAGGTGAAATTCAGCTGAAATTTAGGTGAAAATCAGCTGAAATTTAGGTGAAATTCAGATGAAATATAGGTGAAATTCAGATAAAATTCAGATGAAATTTAGGTCAAATTCAGCTGAAATATAGGTGAAATTTAGGTGAAATTCAGCTGAAATTTAGGTGAAATTTAGGTGAAATTCAAATGAAATATAGGTGAAATTCAGATGAAATTTAGGTGAAAATCAGCTGAAATATAGGTGAAATTCAGCTGAAATTTAGGTGAAAATCAGCTGAAATTTAGGTCAAATTCAGCTGAAATATAGGTGAAATTTAGGTGAAATTCAGCTGAAATTTAGGTGAAATTCGGATGAAATATAGGTGAAATTCAGCTGAAATTTAGGTGAAAATCAGCTGAAATATAGGTGAAATTCAGCTGAAATTTAGGTGAAAATCAGCTGAAATATAGGTGAAAATCAGCTGAAATTTAGGGTGAAATTCAGCTGAAATTTAGGTGAAAATCAGCTGAAATTTAGGTGAAATTCAGCTGAAATTTTAGTGAAATTCAGATGAAATATAGGTGAAATTCAGCTGAAATTTAGGTGAAAATCAGCTGAAATATAGGTGAAAATCAGCTGAAATTTAGGTGAAATTCAGCTGAAATATAGGTGAAATTCAGATGAAATTTAGGTGAAAATCAGCTGAAATTTAGGTGAAATTCAGATGAAATTCAGATGAAATTCAGATGAAATTTAGGTCAAATTCAGCTGAAATATAGGTGAAATTTAGGTGAAATTCAGATGAAATATAGGTGAAATTCAGATGAAATTTAGGTGAAAATCAGCTGAAATTTAGGTGAAAATCAGCTGAAATATAGGTGAAAATCAGCTGAAATTTAGGTGAAAATCAGCTGAAATATAGGTGAAATTCAGCTGAAATTTAGGTGAAATTCGGATGAAATATAGGTGAAAATCAGCTGAAATTTGGGTGAAAATCAGCTGAAATTTAGGTGAAATTCAGCTGAAATATAGGTGAAATTCAGATGAAATTTAGGTGAAAATCAGCTGAAATTTAGGTGAAATTCAGATGAAATTCAGATGAAATTCAGATGAAATTTAGGTCAAATTCAGCTGAAATATAGGTGAAATTTAGGTGAAATTCAGATGAAATATAGGTGAAATTCAGATGAAATTTAGGTGAAAATCAGCTGAAATTTAGGTGAAAATCAGCTGAAATATAGGTGAAAATCAGCTGAAATTTAGGTGAAATTCAGCTGAAATTTAGGTGAAAATCAGCTGAAATTTAGGTGAAATTCAGCTGAAATTTAGGTGAAATTCAGATGAAATATAGGTGAAATTCAGCTGAAATTTAGGTGAAAATCAGCTGAAATATAGGTGAAAATCAGCTGAAATTTAGGTGAAATTCAGCTGAAATTTAGGTGAAATTCGGATGAAATATAGGTGAAATTCAGCTGAAATTTAGGTGAAAATCAGCTGAAATATAGGTGAAATTCAGCTGAAATTTAGGTTAAAATCAGCTGAAATATAGGTGAAAATCAGCTGAAATTTAGGTGAAATTCAGCTGAAATTTAGGTGAAAATCAGCTGAAATATAGGTGAAATTCAGATGAAATTCAGATGAAATTTAGGTCAAATTCAGCTGAAATATAGGTGAAATTTAGGTGAAATTCAGATGAAATATAGGTGAAATTCAGCTGAAATATAGGTGAAAATCAGCTGAAATATAGGTGAAATTCAGCTGAAATTTAGGTGAAAATCAGCTGGAATTTAGGTGAAATTCAGCTGAAATTTAGGTGAAAATCAGATGAAATATAGGTGAAATTCAGATGAAATTCAGATGAAATTTAGGTCAAATTCAGCTGAAATATAGGTGAAATTTAGGTGAAATTCAGCTGAAATTTAGGTGAAATTTAGGTGAAATTCAGATGAAATATAGGTGAAATTCAGATGAAATTTAGGTGAAAATCAGCTGAAATTTAGGTGAAAATCAGCTGAAATATAGGTGAAAATCAGCTGAAATTTAGGTGAAATTCGGATGAAATATAGGTGAAATTCAGCTGAAATTTAGGTGAAAATCAGCTGAAATATAGGTGAAATTCAGATGAAATATAGGTGAAATTCAGATGAAATTTAGGTGAAAATCAGCTGAAATTTAGGTGAAAATCAGCTGAAATATAGGTGAAAATCAGCTGAAATTTAGGTGAAATTCGGATGAAATATAGGTGAAATTCAGCTGAAATTTAGGTGAAAATCAGCTGAAATATAGGTGAAATTCAGCTGAAATTTAGGTGAAAATCAGCTGAAATTTAGGTGAAAATCAGCTGAAATATAGGTGAAAATCAGCTGAAATTTAGGTGAAATTCAGCTGAAATTTAGGTGAAAATCAGCTGAAATATAGGTGAAATTCAGCTGAAATTTAGGTGAAATTCAGATGAAATATAGGTGAAATTCAGATGAAATTCAGATGAAATTTAGGTCAAATTCAGCTGAAATATAGGTGAAATTTAGGTGAAATTCAGCTGAAATTTAGGTGAAATTTAGGTGAAATTCAGATGAAATATAGGTGAAATTCAGCTGAAATTTAGGTGAAATTCGGATGAAATATAGGTGAAAATCAGCTGAAATTTAGGTGAAATTCAGCTGAAATTTAGGTGAAAATCAGCTGATATTTAGGTCAAATTCAGCTGAAATTTAGGTGAAAATCAGCTGAAATTTAGGTCAAATTCAGCTGAAATATAGGTGAAATTTAGGTGAAATTCAGCTGAAATTTAGGTGAAATTTAGGTGAAATTCAGATGAAATATAGGTGAAATTCAGCTGAAATTTAGGTGAAAATCAGCTGAAATATAGGTGAAATTCAGCTGAAATTTAGGTGAAATTCAGATGAAATATAGGTGAAATTCAGATAAAATTCAGATGAAATTTAGGTCAAATTCAGCTGAAATATAGGTGAAATTTAGGTGAAATTTAGGTGAAATTTAGGTGAAATTCAAATGAAATATAGGTGAAATTCAGATGAAATTTAGGTGAAAATCAGCTGAAATTTAGGTGAAAATCAGCTGAAATATAGGTGAAATTCAACTGAAATTTAGGTGAAAATCAGCTGAAATTTAGGTCAAATTCAGCTGAAATATAGGTGAAATTTAGGTGAAATTCAGCTGAAATTTAGGTGAAATTTAGGTGAAATTCAGCTGAAATTTAGGTGAAATTCGGATGAAATATAGGTGAAATTCAGCTGAAATTTAGGTGAAAATCAGCTGAAATATAGGTGAAATTCAGCTGAAATTTAGGTGAAAATCAGCTGAAATATAGGTGAAAATCAGCTGAAATTTAGGTGAAATTCAGCTGAAATTTAGGTGAAAATCAGCTGAAATTTAGGTGAAATTCAGCTGAAATTTTAGTGAAATTCAGATGAAATATAGGTGAAATTCAGCTGAAATTTAGGTGAAAATCAGCTGAAATATAGGTGAAAATCAGCTGAAATTTAGGTGAAATTCAGCTGAAATATAGGTGAAATTCAGATGAAATTTAGGTGAAAATCAGCTGAAATTTAGGTGAAATTCAGATGAAATTCAGATGAAATTCAGATGAAATTTAGGTCAAATTCAGCTGAAATATAGGTGAAATTTAGGTGAAATTCAGATGAAATATAGGTGAAATTCAGATGAAATTTAGGTGAAAATCAGCTGAAATTTAGGTGAAAATCAGCTGAAATATAGGTGAAAATCAGCTGAAATTTAGGTGAAATTCAGCTGAAATTTAGGTGAAATTCGGATGAAATATATGTGAAATTCAGCTGAAATTTAGGTGAAATTCGGATGAAATATATGTGAAATTCAGCTGAAATTTAGGTGAAAATCAGCTGAAATATAGGTGAAATTCAGCTGAAATTTAGGTGAAAATCAGCTGAAATATAGGTGAAATTTAGGTGAAATTCAGCTGAAATTTAGGTGAAATTTAGGTGAAATTCAGATGAAATATAGGTGAAATTCAGATGAAATTTAGGTCAAATTCAGCTGAAATATAGGTGAAATTTAGGTGAAATTCAGCTGAAATTTAGGTGAAAATCAGCTGAAATATAGGTGAAATTCAGCTGAAATTTAGGTGAAAATCAGCTGAAATTTAGGTGAATATCAGCTGAAATATAGGTGAAAATCAGCTGAAATTTAGGTGAAATTCAGCTGAAATATAGGTGAAATTCAGATGAAATATAGGTGAAATTCAGCTGAAATATAGGTGAAATTTAGGTGAAATTCAGCTGAAATATAGGTGAAATTTAGGTGAAATTCAGCTGAAATTTAGGTGAAATTTAGGTGAAATTCAGCTGAAATATAGGTGAAATTCAGATGAAATTTAGGTGAAAATCAGCTGAAATTTAGGTGAAAATCAGCTGAAATATAGGTGAAAATCAGCTGAAATTTAGGTGAAATTCAGCTGAAATTTAGGTGAAAATCAGCTGAAATATAGGTGAAATTTAGGTGAAAATCAGCTGAAATATAGGTTAAAATCAGCTGAAATATAGGTGAAATTCAGCTGAAATTTAGGTGAAAATCAGCTGAAATTTAGGTGAAATTTGGGTGAAATTTGGGTGAAATTTAGGTGAAATTCAGGTGAAATTTGGGTGATATTTAGGTGAATTTTGGGTGAAATTTGGGTGATATTTAGGTGATATTTAGGTGAAATTTAGGTGAAATTTAGGTTGGACAGAGGTTGAAAATAGCTCCAGGGGACCTGGAATTTAGGTCAAATTTGGGTCTAAAATAGGTTGAAAATACCTTCAGGGGACTGACCTTTATTTTATATCTCCTGAAGGGAGTTCTCCTTGTAAGGGAGACGTGGAAATAAGTCCCATCACGATCGGCCGAGAAACACGGTAGATATTTAATTTTGAAGCCGAGGGTGTCCCATTTTTGAAATGTAAAGGGGGGTCGTTGACGAAAAATCGCTTTTGTGCAGGGTTTACTTTGAAATTTCATCCCTCGGTTTCTGGAGGTCGTAGGGAGATGATTTTTAGCTTGTTTTAATCGCGAAGGAACTCAGTTTAATGTACTGCCAAGCACAATTTTCCATCCTTACTCGTTTAAACGTGGCATGTTACTGTTCTTTCTCGAGAATCTCATGCAAAAACTAATCGTTGTAGGATAATTTTATGCAGGTAGTTTGAAAGCCTGAAGCCTAAGGAAGACGTTGAAAAAAATCTCATTACGATCTGCCAAGATCCAACCGCGATATGTATTATGCATTGAATTTTACAAAAAGATTCCTATATTGGAACATTTACTGATACATATTTATACAGTTAGGATTAAATTGGAATTTCGAAGCATAAAAGATAAGTTTAAATACAATAAACCATTTTCAAAATATCAGAGCAATAATTATTTACAGAATTAATAAAATTCAAGAAACGTATGTCTCATCGAAGCCAACCAACATTCCCCCCTGTATACAAAACTCGCACAAAAGTCTCTCGCACCTACTTTAATATTCCTCTGGAAGAAATAAAAAACAGAAAATTCAACTCTGAAAAACTGATTTCACCCGACAATAAAGATCACTGGACCGTTAATTATTAAAAATATGCGAAAGTCCAGCATTTCAAAGAATCAAACCGTGAATTCAGTTCTACCAATTTAGAGGAAATCCAGGTGGAAGCACGAAATGTACCTGGCGAATGGTACGCTCGGAATTGCCATTTTTCCGTTTTTTTTTTTTTTTCATTTAGGTACGCAGAAAATTTCAATTCCACCGTCCGACCTCATTACCGGAAACCTCGAGTCCCATTGTATAGTCGTGACTCTTCCACGGTGCGGCCAATTTTCCGAAATTTACAAGACAGCCAGCAGCTTCGTTCCCAATATTACGATCCTCCTTTACGATCGCAGGGTACACGACGTAATTGGTTGCTTAAATACCACCCCACGTATACACAGATTCGAACGATACAACGTAGGGGTAGCAAACGGAAGCTACTGCAACCGGTTCCGGCTCTTTGGCACGTTACCGACGACGATTCCGGAAACCACCCCATCGAATTGTCCGTCGTAATCGTATATCTCTTTTCGTGCCAGAGGTACGCGGCATGTCACTTACAGAAGCCTCGATAAATGCCGAATTCTAAACTGGGTTGCTTCGTTATTATCGAGAAGGAATTTATTCGTCGTCTTATTGGATTCTGTAAGAACGTCAAACGTTCAACGGCCCTTTTTTCACCTCCGGGCGCTTTTCATCTAAGTTGATGTATTCATAGGGGTTCGATAATCTCCAGTCTTCTACGGTAATTCTTTCATCTCGAGAATAATTTTCGTTTCGATCGAATTTTCATCATCTTTGGCGTGAGCATTTTTTTTCGTCATTTCGGCAAATGTGTTCGAGGATTTTGAATTCAATGGTATCTTCGCACTAGGCTTGAACGCTTAACCATTTATAAATAAGTAAATTTCTAATTAAGTCGTAAATATCCTTTTCTTTCAAATAACTTATAATTCGTTTCAAATTTTTCCAAATACCATCTCTTGCATTCAAACCCCGCCCCTTTTCGTATCATTCCTCCTATGCTAACATCAACCTCCAAGATAAATGGTAAAAATACAGCAAAGAAATTTTGAGCAATCAATAAAAAAAATACAATTTCAATTATTATGCAATTCTTGACCGTAGTTAAAAAGCGCATTTAAAACTTTACGGTCGTGTTTCATTAAGAACAAAACGTGTTATCGTGTTTATAACAAACCTACTAAAATCCTAGTAAACATTATCTATATATGTAAAGCTCAAATACCACTGACTGCCTGACTCACTCACTCATCATGAAATCTCAAAAACCACAGAACGGATTGCAATGAAATTTGGAACATACCTTCCCCTTGGGTCTTAGATGCCCACTAAGAAAGGGTTTTGAAAAATTCGAAATTTTAGGGGGTTAAAGTATGGGCCAAACTCATCAACGCAGAGCCGAAACTACTTGACCTAGAAACTTGAAATTTTGCATGAACGTTCCTTCTAGGGTATAAGCACCCACTAAGAAAGGTTTTTTCAAAATTCGAAATTATAAGGTTTTTTTGCTAGTTTCGATTAAACCGTAGCGAAGCACGGGAACTTTCAGCTAGTATTATATATATCTCAGAAACGTGTTGATTCTTTGCTATGGTGGCTAAGAGCAGATGTATGACCGTTAAGGGTTAAAGTCACTCTCGGTTGCCGGTTCATTAAAACCCTAAATGGCTATGGCGCCGATGAAAGGGCAGATTGCACAGCCCGAAAGTCATAACGCCGCGAAACGCAATAGAGAAGATCGCGGTATTTATGATCGGCATAAAACAGTTAGGACGTTGCGGGCAAAGGAGAAGAACGAGGGACGAAAAGAGACAGAGACAACGATAGACAGAGGAAGAGAAAACGTAGCCGGTGATATCACCGGAGAATTTAATAACACCGGGCACGGACTTGAACCCGTTTAGAATTTAATACTAATTTAAAAGAGATTAGTTCCGTATCCGGCGCTAGACAAGGATCACTAGCCTCTCAGGCGGACCCCTACGTCCTCCGGCGAATTTCAGGGCCAGCAACGAGGCACAGAAGCCGTGTTCCCACGAGAGGAGCGGCTTAATTAATTGAGCTTAATTTAAATTTAATTTAATTTCCCCTACGCTCTCGCTGTGCACCTCTTTTGTACGATGGTATCGGCCGCGGGAGTCTTTTCATTCCTTTGTCATTTTTGCTGTAAGTACTGACCCGTCGCAATTGTGAAAATAAATAAAGACAAAGGAGAACTGCAACTTGCTTTATGTCTAGTAATACGAAATCTGCAAAATAGCTGACATTTCTTCAAGTTTTTCTTTTGCTCTCGTTTGGCGTACAAAAGTTGGATGTGAGATGGAAAGGTACCATTCTTCAAATACCAGCAGTGAGTATAAACTTTTCGCTTTCTATTGTACTTTTTGTCAAGTAAATTTGAAAAAAATAGTTAACCTTTCGCTCATTCCCGGGGATGAAATAAATTGCTCGTCGTCTGTCTGTTCTACTTTCGTTTTTTAAACGACTAAATGTTTCAAGACGAACCGTTGTCGGTTGCACGAATTTAGTCTCTTCAAAAATTTCTTCTAATTAAGGCAATTGGGAACGAGTTAAAAGTTGAGACTATTTTACATTTCCCATTTTTAGAACTTTCATACAGGATAGAAATTCTTCGGTTCATTTTATGGAATTATTATTGAAGAACAGTTTCTCAATAATTTTCAATCATCTTGTGGTAAATGTGTGACAGGTAGGCCACATTCTGAAAATACAATCGCACTAAAAAATTCATCATGGTTCAGACATGCCTATTATTATAATTCGAGCTGACACACAGACGATCTTTCAAGATCCTCCGACATATTTGAAATTCCTTTCTATCTCAGTTGACAAAAGAAAGCAATATCAACCATAGAACGTACCCAGAGAAATTGTTTTCCACGAATGAAATCTTTCATCGTACGACTGTTTTCATCCCAACGAATTTATACATCGTCCCCAAGTTTGTCGAAGTGTCGGCTGAAGTTCGAAGGACGCCTAACATCGGATGATTTACTCGACATGTAAATCATCGTGGCTCGTGAGATGCTAGCTTCGAAATCTACCGGGTCGTCCCTTCGAGAATTTTGAGAAACGATTCCACGCCGAGTTGCTCGTATGGCATTCAGGAAAACGGAAACTCTCCGGGTAAAAGGAACTTTCCTTTTCTGTGCGCCTGTTTCTCTTTTGACGTGTCCTTCTTCCTCTTCCTTCTGTTTTCCAGGGAGATCTGTCTCGAAGAAAAGTTGAAGGAGCTCTTCACGGTTGTTCTTCCCTCTCGCGGGTTCTTCGCAATGTGATTGCCTCGATGTCGATAAAAGAGCGAATTGGAGGGAAATGGCAGAGGAAGATAACAAGAGAGAAAAAGTGAGAGAGTGGAAAAGTGATTCGAATGAAAACTTTGAATATTTACAGCTACGGTGCACCTTCGACGTTCTCCGGCCGTCCTTTAAAATTTATTAGTGAATATCGATGAAAATCGATGGTGGCTTTGGAGTTAGGAGAGAAAAAACGACGATCGCGCATGGCTAGAAAAATCTTGACGAAGAGAGAGATGAATGAAGAAAGACAGATACATTGAGAGAGAGGAAGGGTTGGAAAATAAGTATGACAATGAGAAAGTGACGAAGGACGATAGAAACCTAGAGAGAGGAAGGAAAGAAGGAATAGCTAAACGAAAACAGTGTCGGTTCAAGAGTAAGAGGAAGAGAGAGTTTATTGAATCTCAGAAATTCGTTCAGTATATGAGAGCCTGCGCGATGGAAAATGAAATCAAGAGTTGGCAATTTGGTCGCGAGCAAAACGTCGCGAAATGAACCCTTTGCCCTATGATTTGTTTCGTGACTTCCTTCACTATAATTCAAAATTTAATTGCTATATAAATTGATCAATGATTCTTAATATTTCGTATAATTTGACGTAATATTAATGTTATAGAAATCCAGGCGACCCTCGACTTTCGCACATTTTTAAAAATTCAATTTTTTAAAGACTTTTGTCGCTATTTCAAAAATTGCTTCTATACGGTCAGACCCTCGGAATGAGGTCCCCAAATACAACATTAGAGGACCCTGAAGTTCTCTACTATTGTAATATTGTCTCTAGTATTACCTACTAGACGTTGAAAAATCTCAAGATTACAAAGAAACCATATTACTATGCAACTTTTATATTTTTCATATATCCCTCTACTTTCGAACATTCAACATTCGCACACATTTTCAGAAACCAATTATATGCGAAAGTCGGGGGCCGCCAATAATATTATCACGTCACGTCTCATTAATATTTTCAATTTACCCCATTTGCATCATATAACAAATTCAAAAATATATCTCTACTATCAACTTTCTTTATATTAAATCTAACAATAAGTCTAACAGTATTTCAAAAAGTGATATTGTACTTTAATCGACGAATCTTGTATAAATAATTTGGACTGGTTGCATTGTTGCCATTCACTCACACTGTGAATGCATAAAAGCATTTCGATAATAGCAACCAGAAAAAATGCGCTTGTAATGCAAATGGGTTAACAGTGTTTCAAAAACTTGAAAATTTCCTATCCCATTTCCCTCACGAGTGTCACTCGTTATTGTAGGGCAAAGGGTTAAACCGCTAAAAGACTTAGCTTTTAACGTTTATTCCAGACAATTGTTAATTCCTCGAGCAGATAGAATTAAATTCGCTGAAAGAAAATCCGCGAAACTGAGTCTCAACCGTGACGCACGTGGTGTTGGTGCTCCTTCCCATTTCTTATGCAGATTGCGCACGATTCAGGAGATAGTTTTGTAATTCTAACGCGTAAACGCGACATTAATTCCATTATACCGTTTCTGGGTGTTGCGCGGGAAAGACAAATTTAAAAAAAAGGTGGCGCATCTTCCTTTTAATGGGGGCCGGAATAAAACATCCTTCGGTTAAGGTAACTCGCCGGCATTCTTTCTTCCATCCTCGTCCAGCCTTGCACACACAGAGGCCCTGAATATTCATCAGCAAAGTACGACGAGAAAGTTCAATCTACAAGAAGTGGACGGCCGACTTCGTTAGGATCTTCTCTCTTCCAGTTCAAAGTTTCCTTCTCGACTGGAGCCTCGGATAAACTTTGATAAGGTAATATTGTTACCGGTACGCCCGGCGAACGAATAGCTTCCTACCTTTTCAAAGAACATGTCCCGCGTCGCTTGGACGAAAATGGAAGGGAAAATTAGAATCTCAACGCGCAATCGTTCTCCTCGCTCCTGTCATTCGGCTCGTCAGTCTGTCATCGCAATTTCTCAATTACCAACTTGAATCTATGGTGGATATCGAATTAAAAAGTAGACCTTCTAATTAGTGAATTTGAATTAAAATTTCCCATCACCTCCGGGACATTTTTCCTAAATTATTATACCTGCCATCCTCCTATCTAAAAAACTAGCCCCTAGACGAAATACCTATAACAATGAAAATGAAAAAAATACAGAAAAACCTGTCTACAGTGTTAAGACATCAACGGTTATATCGAACTTGGAAACACCTCTCACGTGCTCTTGATCAACGGCTACTTAACGAACCACCCCTACACGTCGTTACAAGGCAAACACCCCCCAGCCATCGCTGTCCTTCGCATTATCCCACGAAGGAAAGTGAAGGATGTAAAGAAAGAAAAAAACAGAGTAGGTAGCAATGTCCGATCGAGCGATCTTTTCGATGCCTTTAAGCAAGTCGAGCTCGAGTTACCAGTAAGTAACGACTCGTCCTGACGATAAATGGATTACGAGCGGCAACGTGCATCGAACCGAAATTAATTTACTCGTGGCTACGAGAAAGGACGAGAAGAGCGAAAGAGAGGGAAGAAGAGACGAAGGTTGAAAAGGCAGAAATAGAGGAGATGGTGCTCGCGTTATCCTCCATGTTGAGCGTTGTTTGCAACCAGTGAACGCTGGACGACGAGGAAAAAGGGAGTGGAAAGGAAGTGTCGTTGATGGGGTAGCTAATGAGGGAGAGCGAGGATAATGTCGTTATAATAAGTAGCTGCGGCGGAGGTGGTGTAAGGTAGTGTTTTATAGCGCGGATGGTCGCCGCTTCTAAGGACTTTAAATGTCCTTGCAGACGTTAAGTGACTCGGAGTGGAAGCCAGATAGCGCTTTATTGCCATCAGCCAACCCGTGCTTCTTCGTTGGCTTCCGTGCATTGTCCTTCTCTGCTTTCAGGCGAATTTTCCCTACCTCCGTTGCTACACATACCGAAAGACTCTCCTCTTACACCCCTTTTTCTCTTTTTTACACCGTTACGACGAATGTTTGCCTTCCTTTCTGATTAAGTCGTGAGATTTCTCTACCTCGTATCCAGTGAATTACACTCATTAGGGAAGAGTGCAATTCTTTGGACAAATGAACACTTAAGGGTGTATCGTGTAGAATTGTAGTGTATGATAAAGAATGATGTTGAAAATTACTACAGGAGGTGTTAAAAGTATCTTTAGAGGATTCTAACTTTTCTTTGTAGATTTTCCTTCTTGTATAAAGTTATATTGAATTTTTACTTGTATGATACTTTTTTACGTGGATCGAAGACCGATGATTTTAAGATTTGAGGGGAAACCCCATAGATATATCGTGTAATGTACTGTGAGGGATGCTGAGATCAGGTCATCCGTCGTGGAGAGAGGGCGACATATGATGCAGCTGACTTACGTCAGTTTGTTTCTACCGCGTGACATGAAATTCGCTTTGGGGAAGATATCGCGAAAACTTTCAGGATATAGAGTCATTTCGTTAAATTATCGTTCAACAAAGAGCGTTGGGCGAAATGAATTTCCAGGGGCAACGCATCGGAAGATAGTATCGTCGATTTTGATTATGGCAAAGGGTAAATGATTTTCGCGATGGTTTCGAGAGAAAAATTGCGGTTGTTGTGTTAAAAGAAAATTTAAAAATTATCATTTCGTATGATATTAGATAATCAAGAGAATTCAGTGCTGTTGAAAATTGCAATTGTTATTTTGCTGATTGATCAGTGATCTTGTTTGTTTGCACTATGCACGCTTTACTGTTCGTCTCAAATTTCGTTGGCGAAAGTTAATGGCCGATGATAAATATTGTCAGATCGACGTAACTTGAATTTTCAAAGGGATACATTTTTTCATTTTGCTCACCCCTTACCCGTGCAGAAAGCAGAATAAAACCTTGTATGAGCACAACTAAAAAACCGATACAAAAAGACGTTCATTATTGATTCTGCTTATTGAAGTTTTTGTAACTGCAATTACAACGATGCACTTAAATATTCTCTAGATACGTGGGTCGATCAAATATAAACGAGCCTTTAGTGGTTGAGAGCGGGGAAGGGTATTTGTGTGAGATTGGGTATTTGTAGTCGTTAACTGGTGATACCTAGAGTAGGGAAACAACATGAGCCGGCTTGTCCAGTGATTAAGTTAGTAGCAATTATGATGAGTGAAAGGATTGTGCCCGTCGCATTTGAGCAACGCATAATTATGAAGTTCCTCGGCGGTGAAAACGTGAAACCAGTCGAAATTTACCGCAGACTGCATGCGCAGTTAGGGGAAGCTGCCCTGTCATTTTTGAGAGTGAAGCTTTAGTGGAACAAATTCAAGCAAGGCCATGAACGTGTTGCGAAAGAAAGAAAGGCGAAGAAATCCCGCGCAATTTTTGCGCAACTGGATAGGTACACGTTCAACTTCATTCTACGAGAACGAAATGAAAAATGACCACAACGTTGTGAAAAATGTACAATAAAAAAAAGGAAGTTATATAGAAAAATAATTGGTAGAAATGTAGCTGTTGCTTGTAAAATCAATTTTGTTTACACAAAAGGCCCGTTTATATTTGATCGAACCGAATAACTTCGTAACTGTATAAACGCATACTGCTACCATAAAAATCGCGCGTTATTGTCCGATAAAACAATGATATTACTGTACATAACAGTTCCTCAGGATGAGAGGTCACTCTCTCGAACATCTTTACAACTTGGCTGTCGCTTACTCCCCTCTTTCGTTTCTCTTATCCTCATTTCTTCGCCATGGCGAGTCACTTGCTTAAATATCACTCATAAAGGAATGCACTTGGGAAATTGAGCCGGTCTATTTTCCGTTGAATGCAGCACAAATACAATGCGAAGAACGTCAGTCACCGACTTCGCTCGTGCCGTTAAATTCAACTCCTTTATGGGGCAGAGGCAGAAAAGAGGAGAATAGGGTGAATCGCGGTGGTGCATTACTGTCGCGTATGTCAGCCGTTTGTTCGGCCGGTAACCTTCCGGAAAAATTTCCCCATACTCTCAGAAATGTGCAATCGGGGAGCGTAGAAGCGACATTCGTCTCAGGGGTAGTCATGAGCTCGCATATGCCATGGCGGATCGCTTCAACGAGCGTGAGAAAGTAAGTTCTACGTTGCCGTGGAAGAGAAAAACATTTTTGTCAGTGGTTTTCGTCTACTCCGAGAAACCGGTTGTTGAAGAGATTTCAAGATATTGTTGCTTTTATTTCCACTGACGGAATGAACGATATTTGTCTAAGGTCTGAAGTTTTAGGTGCTACGTTAACCCTAGTTCTACCAAGAAGGTCAAAATATTGTAATGTACCAACCCTCCTATCTATCATTAGTGTAAAAATTGTAACTAAATACTTCAATTACATATAAGTGCTGCTATCTATTAGCCTACTGATGACAACTCGTGTTATTATAACGACTTATTCGAAAGACAATAAAGTCAGTCTAAAACCAACAGTCTACTGGTTTGTAACAATTAGTATGTAAGATAACATTAACACGTTAAGCGTCACGCTCGTTCTTAAAGCACTTTCTGTTTAGGCCCTTTATTAGAAAAAATATCTTTCTATTTGTTTTGACATACTACATTCATTTTTGTTAAAATGTTGTATTTTATACTTCACTTCACTAATTGTGGCTCGGTTAGGCGCGACAACGTAACTTAGGTAAAAAACTAATTGTTCATTTTCATTGATCAGCGTCAGCATAAACGAAAAGTCAACGCCCGGTCCCTAGGGACCGGTGTGGCGCTTAACGTGTTAACGAATATTTTGTAAGGACAAATATTATGTATCAAATCCTACTCCTTGTTTTTATCATCAACTCCCTAACACAGTCACCATTCCTTATTCATCCATGTGTCATCATCCATATCCAATGTCCAACTTCCTACTCCTACCCCTAGACTTCCAAATACCGACATCCTGCTCCCTCTCCTCTTCTAAAACCTTTAAAACTATAAGACCCTTTACATCTTGGTGCAGATTCTCTTCAATTTCTCTCAGATTCACTTCACACTTGGGCTCAGTAGTTCATAGTTCAGTTCAAAACTCATTGTCAGTTCAATAACTCAGTTCAGAGCTCAGTTCATAGCTCAGTGTTCATAAGAAATTTAACTATTCAAAGTTCATCATTACTCAGTTCATTTCCAAGTTCAACTAATTGCGAGAGTCATCTTCAAATTCTAAATTCTAATTCTAAACTCACACAAGTCCTCACCATCAAATCATTCGTTTCCGTACATACATCACACTAAATCGCTCTTGGAACGAGCCGAGTTATTTTAATATATAAAACTCCGGAAGTATAAGTTCATTTATTCTGATGGACCTTAAGCGCGAATCACACTATTCGCCGTTACAATATTGAAGGTTGAAAGTCAAAATGTTGCTGCAATTTTTAACACTGTTTGTTTTTCATTTTTCTGCATCTATCTTGAATACTTACGTGATTAAATCGATCAAGTTTTTTGCCCTTTCGATTTATTTCATTCGGACATATTTATTTGACAAATTTAAATATATCGAATTAATCGTAGATAGATCTGGTATGAAATTAGAATTTTTTAGAAATCTACCGAAAGAATCGTGAACAGTTCTATCACTCCATCACTGGTAAATATAGAGTGAATTTTCCTCAAAGAAAAATCATCCCTCAAGAGAATTATTTTATAATGAAGCAAAAAATGCGAGATCATAAAAGTTAAATCTATGAACTCTTATTAACATCGAAGCAAGTGGAAGGACCATCCGGAGAATGACAAGATCCTTGCGGTCGCAAAGTAGACCTCGAACGAGGCAGCATGCCGCGTGTAAGTAACATAATAGAAACCGGAAGGAAGGTGCGACGAAGCAGGGTAACCATAGGGAGGACTACGGAAAGGGGACCATCCGCCTCGTTCTCCAGCCCTTCGTCATTCCGTGGCTTGCCGGAGACAGCCGCAGAAACTTGAGAATTTATGGTTCTGCGGCCTGCGGATTTTCGTTTTCTACCGAACGACCCGTCGTTGGAAATTCCGCGCCTTCGTACAACGACGCCGATGGAGACTCAATTAATATTTATGGAGGATGTGACTCCATCTCCTTCTCCACTTTCCTTCTCCACTATCCTTACGACTGGTACCATCACCGTCCTTCTCTCTCTGTCTACGTTCGAAGGAACCGCAGGATTGGTTAAGCTTCGCGGGACAAAAAGGAATAGCGGTTTACGATCAACCGTACGTTTACCATCGATTTTAACTTTGGTATTACGCTCGAGTTCCCTGGAGGGGCTTTCCTCAGCAACGGATTCATTTATGGTTATCTATGCGCTATGTCCGATGGTTATAGTTGATTTTCATGCGTCGTTGACGATGCAGGATGATGGCAGCAGGAGTGGAAAGGAGATTGGTATCTGTAGTGTTTGTATTTAACCTCCTGGGTATCGATTTCGTTTGGGGAAACATTATGCACGAATGTGATTTTAGTTTATGCATTTATGCTAGGATACCGACATTAAATATGTTGATTTATTCAAAAATGTTAATACGGAGGTAAGTTCGCAGAATTATTTGAAATATAATACTAGAATTTGTAGAACAACTTGGACTCGTTGTTGTATTCCGTATGTGGTCAGCAACACTTTATTTAGGAAGAACTATTGCGCGCTCGGAATTTTAACAATTTAAGGATAACGTCGTCGTAAGATGCGGACTGTCAGCGATTTAGTGCAAAATTTCAGATTTAATGTGTCTGATTTTGGTAACGAGACTGTCCTTTTAAGGGTTTTACAACAGTGTGGTGGGAGGTTCGGATAACCCCGACTTCTCGTGAGCAAGGTTCCAAAAGGGCGATCGCTTTTCCTTAGTATTCAAAACATATTTTGAGGGAAAAGCGATGACGAAATCAGAGATACCGAACAATTCCTGACTCACATTTAGAAATATTTGAGTATG
Source organism: Cerceris rybyensis (assembly GCA_910591515.1). Lineage (NCBI taxonomy): Eukaryota > Metazoa > Arthropoda > Insecta > Hymenoptera > Crabronidae > Cerceris > Cerceris rybyensis. Next base: position 11,293,474 of record OU342797.1, on the reverse strand, counting down.
TAATCTTAAAGAATTAGGTCGGTATTCAACATCGTTATTATACAATTAAAATTTTCCTGATAATAAATTTTACTAGAGAAAGTAAGGAAATGTATCGAGAATTATTTCTTGAATTATCCGTTTACTCAAAGACTTGCAATGAAAATTTATCTTGTAACGCAGTTATTGTACCATTGCAAAAAAATTCGTAAATTATTGTATGTTGTCAAGTTAATCAAATTTCTTGAATAGCTTAACGCTGAAGCTTTCATATGTTCCAGTTGTACGATAAGGATGACTGAGTTATCGAACTCTCCTATTCTTTACAATTTCTCCCTTTAAATCCTTTCTATTCGGTTTGGTGATTCTCGTGACGTATTAACACGTTGACTGCCGTGGGGGTCACCGGTGGCCGGCACTATTGAATTCAATGAAATTTTATGTCACTTTGAGGTTGCAATATTTATGAATTTTCAGACATACTGTATATTTAAATATTGGCGTTTAAAAGATAAAGGTCTATCGACTATCTATCTATCTGTATCTTTAAAGTTTCTGTTTCATAAACATGTGAATTTAATGGAAAAAAAACGTGTTAATATTTATGGTCAGCTTTCTTCTCTCATTTGCAACTACAGGACATAGGTTCGTAATGACTGAGGAAGGAAGGGAAAGTTTACGGGGGTACGAGCATAGCTTGTTCAACCACATCTTGATGAGATCCTTTTCGAGGACTCTCGAGACCCGGTAAACCTCGTAAACTCATCTTGCATTTTTCTTCCACCTTTTTTTTTCGTTCACTTTTCTCTCCCGACTTTACGCGGCTCCCTCTCATTTTACGAATTAAATTGCCGAGCGACATAAACGCCGTGCACACTTGCGCAGGATGGCCGAGGAATGAAAAGTACTGTCAAAATGAGAAACATAAAGCCAGCCGAGTTTTGTTTACAATTTTTGTAAGCCATTTAAGAGCAACGTCTCAAGCAGGAATGATCCGTACCCTCGAGGGGATGAGAACGAGATAGTAAAAGACGGCGGAGAGAAAAATGTAAGGAAAGAAAGAGAAGAGAGAAAGGATCGTTCCTAGCGAAGCTGTAGACGAATAAGAAATTAAAACTTTAACGAATTCCTGAAATGAATTTCTGATTCCTATGGCGCAACTCGTGTAATAAGATTTGTACCCTCCCCTTTTTCCCGCGCTTCTTCCAAGCGTGGAGGAGACTCTTCGAGATTTAAATAATTTAATATGTTCCCAACGAACTTTTAATTCAGCCGTACCTCGAAATTTTTCTTGTTGCCATTCACAGCTTAAATATTTCCTTGAATAAGATAGTCGTGTAAGCAAGAATACGATAAAGCGCGAACGGTAAGTACGATTTATTCTTCTTCGCGGATAACATTTTCCATTACCGCGCCACCCTATCCTTACTCTTCTTTTTCCCAATAAACCCCGTAATCCTTTCGGGCAATACATTCGAGACTTTAAGATTCTCTTTTTTCCTTCGTATTTATTAAGCCGCGTGCAATTTTGTTTCTCGTAATTCTCCAACGAATTGCATTCGCACAGTCTCGGCAAAATTACGAATAAAACTATGGATAGCGCACAGGTGGAGAGACGCACGAAAGATCATCCCTTCTCTTGTTTTTTGTCCTTTTTTTGTTTTCGTTGTTTCCCTTTTACACACAAACACACAAGCGATGTAACCGATGCCGAGTCTGGCTATAAAGCTCCGTGAAAGCGGGAACGAAAATTCCCCGGACGAAAATAAAAGTAAATTAAAGCGCACGCGGGTGGTTGTTTAAAATGTAACAGCCAATTACTGACCTTCCGGTGCTACGGGATCGTCGATCGCGTGAACGATCAAAGGCCACTTCCATTTTCCTGCTGATTTTCTTCGAGGATTCTCACTCGTTTCTTTCGACCTTCGTCTGCACTTACACCCTTGCATTACTCGATGCTCTTGTTTCTTTAATCCGAAACCTTCGAAATGTATCCGCGAGTGCTTTAACACGTTCACGACGGGGCCTGAATTTAGTGTTCCTACCATGGGGCGGTTGTGTTTTTCGTATTTTCTTCTATCCGGCGGCGTAGCAATGTAAAAAAAAAGAGGTTGATTCGTCTGAACAAATGTCATCTTATTATAGCCGCTTAAGAAAAACATTCCATTATAATATTATATTACACTATATAAAAATGTAAATAAATTTACCAATTACAATAATTAGTTCTTTAAATGCGCCAGCACTGGCGGCTCAGCCTGTCCGATGGGACAAATAAAAATGTACCACCGGTGGTTCAGCCCGCCCGATGGGACAGACATAAATGTACCACCGGTGGTTCAGCCCGCCCGATGGGACAAACATGAATGCGCCACCGGTGGTTCAGCCCGTCGTGAACGTGTTAACCATTTTGGTTTTACGGCGGATAAATTGGATATTAGATCTATAAAAATAGTGCGCTTGCAATATTCAAGTTTTCAGGCTTAAAATAGTAGGGGGTAGTTTCTAAACTTTGATTCCCATCTGATATAAAAATTTGCAACACATGTGTCTTTAACACTAGAACTACCGAGTAAGTCAAAATGATTGGTTCTCAATTTTGCAAAAAATTCTCCATCTTTATATGAAAGTCGTACAGCAAATATTCTATGTTGATCTTATAAAAACACAGATTGCCGGATCGATTTCCAAAGTACTTATTAAATAATTTTAAATATAGTGCATTTTCCACCGGTAGTCCTAGCGTTAACGTCTATCAACCCTCCATGGATCGGATCTTTTGTAATGAAGATTAACAGCATGAAGGGACATTAGCATAAATGATAAAGATGAAATTTTAAATGATAAATTTAAATTGATTCTCAAACATTGAATTGTAAAGTGTTTCATGATTTCGATGAACTTAACCCCTCGCCCTACAATAACGAGTGACACTCATGATGAGGTGAATGGGATAGGAAATTTTCAAGTTTTCCAAAATCTATTAAATGGAAAATATCAATGAGATGCGACGCGATAATATTATTTCTATAACATTGATATTACGTTAAATTATACGACATATCAAGAATCATTGATCAATTTTCATTTTAGCAATTCAATTCTGAATTATAGCGGAGCTTGTCACGAAGCAAATCATAGTGCAAGGGTTAAATTACAATATTTGTCACAGCTAAAAAATTCAATTTGAAGAATAGATGCTCAGATCTGTGTTATTTCAAAGTCACATAGACCAATAGAGGATTAATTGTTATATTCTTCACAGTATGTTTAATTGCAAATAAAATTATTTTCTAATCACAAGCACTATACGTCCTAACGACAAAGTATTTACCAGGATCTCACAAGCTATAATTTAATTCTATATTCATCCAAACAAAGCCAGAAGAGTGTTTTGAATTCTCTCACGTTTTACCTCCATTTAATACGGCCGAACACGATGTCGGATCTATTTTTTCCTTCAAAGGATGCTTTCCATTTGCTTCGGGGCATTTCCCCACCTATTCTCGTCTCCGCGTCAGGCGTTCCTCCGTAAGAGGATCATTTTCGCGTAGTTTTTATCTCCCATTTTGTTCCGCCCTTACGTCCCTTTTAAACCAGCCAATTCGTCGACTCGAACGAGAAACTCGGTCTAGAACGGAATGCAGGAAGAGCGCGGAATTATCCGCTTTCCAGCGGATAGCCAGTTATCCAGGGTACGATTACGCTCGAGTTATGCCCGGATGTCCTGCCGACGTCGAGCTCTTTTGTCGTCTCTTTTTGTCAGGCGCAAGTGAAGAAATTGTTGCGCTCACGAGCACTACGCTGGTACGCCCAAGGACCGACTGTAATCCGAAATTTTATTTCTCGGCTTTTACCTCAATCGTTTCGGCATTGTCGTTGCGTCTCTGGCTTTGTACAGGGTGTAAAAAAATTAATGGTCATGGCTTTAAGGGGTTGTTCTACACCTCTGGATCGATAGAGATTTGCAAAAAAAACGCCGCAAAATACGGGAAAGGGTATCAAATTTTTTTTATAGTCTCATAGTATTCGTCTTGTTATGTAGGCAAAATGTCTAATTGTAAGAGGAACTATCGCTCAGAAGCAGGTCGTTATCTTGCACATTTACTTTTAATTGGGCCTCTCGATTAAAATTTTCTCCATAAGGCAGCCTTCAGGTCACCGATCTTTCGAAAGGAAACACATGAGATACCCTTGCAAGCTCCAATAGTTACAGCAGAGGCGTCGCAAACGAAGTTAGAAAATGGAGAATAAATCGAGAAAGAGTGTAGATTAACGTACTATAAGTCACAATTTTCCATCTTCACTTGTTTAACCAGTTAACTGTGTTTGACGAGTATACTCGTCATGCGTAAAAGCTACTACTGGTTATTTAAATTGTAATTTTGACGAAAACTAAAATATATTCGTAAATTTCAAGATGTTTGCAATATTTTGAGGCTATACCGAAGTAAAACGAATAACTAAAGGGTATACATAATTTGAAATAGATTTATGCCCATCTCTCGATTTTCGTGACCCTGAATTCAAAAGAATTTTCGCCACAGTTAACTGGTTAAACGTGCCTGATTACTGTTCCTTCTCGAGAACCTCATACAAAAACTAACCATTGGACGATGATTTTATATACGTGGTTTGAAAGCCTGAAGTCTAACGAAGAGGTGGATATAAGTTTCATCACGACCGGCCGAGAAACACGGAAGATATTTAATTTTGAAGCCGAGGGTGGCCCCTCGTCGGAATGTAAAGGGGAGGTCATTGACGAAAAGTCGAATCATAATTAGCTCGATCGAGTTCAAATCCCTTGTTGATTGGATGATGAGGATTTGAACTTGGGTTTAGTAATTAAAAGTCGACAGTATCCTGAATAAAATAGTGTTGTCTAGAATAATTTTTCACGATACTATGATAGTGCTAAAGATTTGATGAAGAACGTAACGATGATCATCGTTGTTTATATATTGAATCAATAATTCATGGTATCTTTGAGTCAAGTATTATGATCCGAATTTCCTTCCGTTGAAGTAGCCTGAAAGCTCTGCTCGTTCATTTTGAAAGCATTGGCAGACGACCGGCAGCGGCATCGTTATCGGTCTTTTTCCGCTCTTTTTAACTTATCGTCTTCTACCGTCGCGCATTACGAAAGATACTCAAGAGGATGAATGTCCGAGTCTATGGCTCTCGATGTTGAAGTGGATGAAGGCCTGCGGTACATAAACGTGGTCCATTAATCAACTCGCAAACGGCATTTCGCAAGCTCAGTGCTTGCGACTCGAGCACTCTGGTATTGCCTAGTCGCGACCTTTCGCAAAATTTATGGGGCCTCGAAACTCCTGACGAAGGTCGATCTTTTCGCGATAAGATACCAAAGAATTCTCGAAACGTATCGTTATTTCCCGTATCGAAATCCCACCGGATAACAAAATGGTATCCCACCTTTCCATTATCCACCCAAGGCATTTCCTTCCTTCCATCTTCAATTTCTCATAAATTTCAACCTCATCCTCCTACCACACATAATGACCTTTCTCCCCCTATCTGATACTTTTAACTCGGTTTTTCACCTTAAAACGGAGGAAACTTTAATTTTCTTCAGGCTCCGTCGGAGCTACATTGCATCACGCAATAAGGAACGCCATTATACCCTACCAACCTGCAACCGCTGATGGTTGCATCTCATTCGTCGCACGTGCATAAACCGGCAATTTGTTAGCCCATGCAATTTTGTCCTTTCGTTGCACTTATCCTACACAGCTAGGCAGCACACTTTTTCCACGAGGGTGATCTCGTAGCCGAGTTTTATGGCTGTTAGAAGCCTAGAAGAGCCGTCGTCGTTCTTTCAACAAACGAATCTAGCATTCAGAATTTGAGCCAGGGCCAATGCCGTGAATCCTCGGAATTATACTGGTAGAAGGAAGTATTTATCAGGCTACGTATAACGGAGCCATAGACATTCTCTGCCTAATCCACCAGGTTGAACGTGGTGGTACGTTTGAGAAGAGTGAACGAGACATAGAGAAAGACACAGAGAGTAACAGGAATCAACGAAACCAAAGAGAGAAAGAGACAGGAACGGACAAGTTGCCATTGTTCTGAAAGCTCGAAACTCCGCGGCCTCGACGATCTCTGGCTCCCTCGTCCTCCTTCCCATCGGTCCTTCCATCCTTCTCGTTCTCTTAGAGGTTTACCTAGCCTATTGTGTCACGTTTTCAGAATGGCAGGGCCAATAGACAGAAGGATACACAGAGCAAGCATGGACCACGCGAATCTTCCTCGCGACCACAGCGGAAACTGAGGCTCGAAAACCATGCTGACGTCCTTGTATCGAGGCCACCGTTGAAAGCCATTCTCTCCCTTGCCTAATGATGCTCCCTGATCTCTTTGCATTGTCTTTGTCGAGACCGCGGAATCCTTTGGGCGTGCTTCCAAAACGGGACGTAATTCGTTCCACCAACCAGAACCTCCCGCTCCGTTGAAGTTTGTTGTTCGCAATGTGAAGATTTAAGTCGCTCGAGATTCGCAACCGAGCACTCGGCTATTGACGATATGACGAAAAATATGGACGAACCGATGAATAGATCGTTGAATGCATACGATGGAATTCTTTTGGAAGAATGTTGACACAGAATGCTGCTGTTCATGATATTGCAAAGAATCTAACGTGGAACCATTCGTCGAAAGAGTTTGGTATTGGGACCAACCACGATCTCAATCCGCTTTTATCGTTTTGAAATTCTTGCTAGTCGTTTCCTTTTTTCAGGTATTCAAGGACGGTAGGTAGAATATTGTTCAGTATTTTGTAGTAGGGATTCGGACTAAGAGAAAGAAGGAGAAACGGGGGCTAATTGTAAGAGGAGAACGAAATAAGGGTGTCGGATGGTCTAATGTATGTAAGGGTGGATAAAGTTAAAATAATAAAATAAACAAGGATAACACACACACTAGGATTATAACATAACAATAAATAGAATATATATAAAAGAATATAGGATACACTAAATATGATATGACTAAAATTAACTAAAATATCTAAAGATTTAACACTAAACGTACCAAGCGGGGTCAAATGACCCCTTTCAAATTTTCCTTTAAAATCATACTTTCATTGTTATTTCTTTCGCTCATTTGACTTTTTGTATAGTCTTATATCATCTGATTATTCAATTTCTCACTTTCCGTTTTTCTCGTAGCTTATTTTTTGCCGACAAAAATTTTCTTCCTACCATACGCACCGCGAGGGGTCGTTTGACCCCATACGAAGTTTACGTATTTTTCGGCATTTTTCTTCAACTGGAACCTTAGTTCTAAACTCAGATACGCTTCTCAAGTGAAGGTTTCATTTATTTGAACCTGATATATGTGTTTGTTTTCGGCGTGAATACTTGGACGACCCGATCGGATCCATACGACGCGTTATTCAAGCCCCAAATTTAAGATTACATATCTCTGAGAATGTTGTACAATAAAAATTTTTATTAATTGAAAAGGATGCTCTGGTGTGTTGCAAATCAAACACAATTGCTAGATTTGGAAGACCGCGAAAAAAATTTTGGGGGTTTTGGCCAGGATTTCAGCGAAATCGACCACTGTGCAAAGTAACGCATAAACAGAAAAGACTGTTTTCGGAGATGCACAAGAAACACTTCCTTGACTTAGTTCTCTATAGCTAAACGAAATAGAAATGCAGTTTTATATTGAGAGTCAGGGAGTAAAGATCAGAGCCTACAAGAAATCAAGTTCGACAAGGAGTGATAATGCACGACAGTTTCGGATACATTCAATTGGCCTTGTGTAATTAATTGATTATTTCGTTTATAAAAATAAAAATTTGTGTTTGATTATTTTATTAGAAATGAGAAATTATATTGCAAATTATTTCCTTTAATAAATTGGGTATTTCTTTCTAAAAATCAACATTTATTTCATATGGGGTCAAATGACCCCTCATGGTAAGATTAGGTAGGTGCAAAATGCCGGTACGTTTAATGTGAAAAAACGTCTCTAAGGTCTCTCTCTAAGAAATCTCTAATGATAACTCTCTGACTAAGGAATCTCTAACAGCAACTTTCTTCTTGGGTCGCGATATAAAACCTATTAAAACGATCTCCTCCATTTTTTTATGTATCACCATCTTTATGGGAAGATGTTGCTCTAGGGGTATCGATGGCTAAATATTATAGATACTACAATTTTCTGTCGTTCTCGGTGAACAAACTTATTCGATTCGACCGTAATTATTACAGAGATGTAACACGGACGTGTAATCATGTAATATTAATTCGCTTTCGGTAGAGTTTAAACCAGCAATTAGTATACTTAAGGGATGACCTCAAATATGCATGATACAGTTCGAAATAATTAATAATGCCACTCCATTTCAAAATGTTCCGTCCAGGTCGATTAAGTGGGCTGCGGCACTATGGGTTGAATAATTATGGGATGCCGAAATTGCGACAAAATTAAAGTATCTCGATTGAGAGAGCACCATGCTATTACGGGAAATGATCTGAAGCGGGATCGAAATATGGTTGCGCCGTTGAACGATCAAACTAGTTACAAAGGGGAGAATGTACTCTTTCGTGGGGCGTACAAAGCAAAAAGTACGAGCTGACGCGATTCCCGAAGGATTCGGTCTTTGAGTAACAAGCGGCAGAAGTTTACTAATAGGCTAATGAGAAACGTCAGGGAGATGGAGCTTTGCCGACGACGCACTTAACCTCCTCTTAACATCAACCCATCGAACAAGCGAAGTTTTGTTGACGTTAATAGACGTTCCACTGGCTGTGTAAACTCCACAGTATTCGCAGTGGTTTACTTCGCTATTCGAGAATTATTTAATCTGAAAGATTTTTCAGAGATGCTTTTTAGGAATAATTCTTCAATTTTTGAATGCTTTGTTAGTTCGTATTTTTCATTCGTCATTCAGGAAATATACCTTTTGTTAAAGATATCTTGAAGTCACGTTCCTTTGAAGCGAATTTTCTTGCTTGAATTTCGTTGCAAGAGAAAATTAACGTCTAATGGCCAACCGCTTTGATTCAATGTAACGTTACGCTGATAGAGAATTTTTACTGGATGAGAAAAAACATTGAAAAGGATCACGGAGCTGGTCGGGAGAATAATTGATCTTCTTTGCGACGCCGAAGACGAATGATCAATGCAATCGTAGAGTCGGATTTGCGGCAAGATTTTACGAAGAACGCGGAAGTTCTTGGATCAGATTCAATTAGTTTTTCGATTAAGGTTTTCCATTATTTCTTTCCAACCGATCCTTTCTTTTATACAGGCGATTTTACACTTATCTACGTGTTTCAATTGTTAACTTCTAACATTCCTTCATCCTCATATAAAACTTGCTATGATAATACGATTAATTATAATCTGTACTTCCTTTAACTTCAAATTATCCAAATTATCTAATCATTAGATTCCATATAATCACAATCCTGCAGAATTCTACACAAATTATAAATCAACACAAAAACTCCCGTACTTGAAAGTTCCTAAAAAACAGTCTATTTTAATTCCAAACTAATCCGAAGTACTAGTTAATTAATAAAGTTAATAATAAAATAACAATAATCCAAATTAATAGTAAATTGATCCGAAAATAAACCAAAGTTAAGTTCAAAATATCCATCGATTAAAATACCACAAAAAATTCAAACCCAACAAACTCCAATCCATAGTCACCCTTCTCATCTATCAAGAGAATTACATAAAATGTTTTCGTACCCCTGATTCAACGGTAAATTATTTCATTCCAATTAACACCGCGTTACATCATCAGGAGGAAGAAGCGAATCAACGAAATGTCGCTAACTCGACATCGTATTATTCCACGCGGCGTAGAATCTTATCCAACGAAGGCGGAGAAATTTTACGCAAGACATCCAATTACGAAGGGTAGAACCGATTCGCACGCATACAGAAACACACAATCGGGGGTGTACACAAGAGAAGTATAATTGGACGAAGGGACGGTGTATTCGTCCGCACGAAATGATCGATGGATTCGCATCGTTGGACAACATTGCGCGCTCGAGGGCCCCAATTACATCTTTATCGGGACAGAGCCACACCTATGTGAGAATGCGATACATCATCTCCGGTTGTACCTTATAACCGCTGGAAGTTTCGAGGTCGAGCTAAGATTTATGCCCACCTGGGAGACCGAATGAACTTTGTACCATCGTCGCTGGAATTTTCTTTTGGCGATCGACGATGCCGATGGGGGTATTTATGTACGAATAGTCGGACAAATTATTTTGAAAGTATGTGAAGAAAGGTTTCTGCGAAGAGTTTATGAATGAAGAGATGTGAGGGAATTATTGATTGGTTTTGTAAATACTGTTATGAAATTGTCTCCCCTAAATTTGATATCGATTATGAGAATGATAACAAGAGAGTGCAAATGTTAATATCGATTTAATAAGAGAGAATAGAGTTGTTTTTGAGCGAGAACTTTGGATCCGTTAAAATAGAGACATTATTTTGTAATATTTGAGTTGTTTAATTATGAAGCGCCGCGACGCGCCGTTACAATACTTTTGGAATACCGGTGGAGTTATTTTGGGGTTAGAGTTTCAATGGAGTCTCTTGGCTCTGGATTGTTCTTGTTTCCGAGGGGGCAAATTTAAATCTGTATTTTGAGCTCGCGAATAACCGCGGTTCTTATTTTATTGATAGTTGATTCGATGAAGATACTTCAAGTGTTGCGGATTATAGTATATTCAATTTACTAAGGAGTGATTAATAGGTACGAAATTGAACTTTGTTTTTCTTAAAGTATGATATTTACAGTAGTTGTGGGTGGGTGGTTACAATGATTGAGTTTCTTATTTGTGATGAGATTATCTTAAAAAATCGACACGGTTGAAAATGTTGATACTTCAAGTCAAACTCCCTTGGTTCCTTTTTAAGTCTCCAGGTGGTGGGCACCCTAGAAAGTTTGGCAAGGGGTGTCGGTCACTGTAGTGAGTCTTTGAAAGAAAACTAATTAGGAGATGACAGGTTACAGAGAGGGAAAGAGAAGAGCAAGACGCATCCCTCAAGAATCACAATGTCAACTGTTGTTAACCCCGTGGCTGTCAAAACAATGCTTAAGTAACAGACGTGTACTGAGTCAAGAAAAAATAGTTAACACTAGATTTACGGACGTTAAATCTGTTACACTGCAATATATTAAACAACAACTTTGAAAAAAGAGAGAATCTGCGACAAAGATGATATTTCTTTAAGTAATTATTGTATTATAAAGTAAAATGAAATATCTATTGTACTCCTTCTCTGAAAATTTGAAAAATGCTTATTAAAAAAGTAGGAGTCCGTCAATTTGACGGCTTCCGTAAATCTAGTGTTAAGGAGTTTCAGCAGTTCCTGTGAAATTTTCATAATGCAGGGGTTTGAAAATCATTAAAAGTTACGTTTTACGAAGATCTAGTGGTTACGGTCAACGGCATAGAAGAAAATGTATTTTGAAGACGGTGGAAATGGTCTGTCAAAGGGGTGACGTTGACAACTTTGTGATATTCTTTTTAAGATTCATTTCATATCGAAACTCGTCATAATTACCAAAGATACTGTCAACATTAATATATAAGATAATAAAAAAGTATAATTAATTTTACTTTTAATGTAATTGGTACTAGACTTTACGTGATGTAGTTCTGTGTTGTTACATACTATATTCTAATATATCGTGGAAGTATTTCCACCTAAAGAATTGAAGAGCGTATCATGGAAGTTTAAAATTCGCAATTTTCAGGAGTACCTTCAAAGCTTTCTTCTAAATAGACTCGGAGCAAAGAAAAATTCCGCGGAATATGCGAGGTCTTTTCGTTTCCCGGGTATATCCTCCCTTAGGTTTTAGCGCGAGATAAGTTAACATGCATGAAAGCGATGTTATTTTACGGTCGTTGCTCGTGAATTTATTGCTTTCACAAGGCAGTAAGGAAGCGCGTATCTTATAACTAGTACAGGAGTTAAAGGAAGAAAAAGAATCCAAGGGTAAAGGGAACCGAATACAGATTTTAAAAGTTTCCTCTACTACTTGTTATGCATTCTGCACAATACCTATTCCTCCCTACACAGATTGTCTTTTCCTCGCCCTTTCTACTTACTAAACGATTCGCAACGAAGTCTTAGAATCCATCTAACACGATTCACAATTGTCGTTAACGCTAACTTCCGAAATTCGTTCCATCGTTTTTCTCTACCTTCGTATTAAATATTTAAACCTTCCATAAAAGGAATTTAATACCAACTACATGCAGTAAATGCAATCTTCTCAAGAAAGCTCCATCTTCTTTCAAGACTCCGTTAGAACTGCTTAAACTTTTATACAAGAAATCTAACACAACCCGAGTCGAAATATTGAATCTATTTTCATGGTATTTACTCCTATTTGAACGTAATATGATCCTTTTCAATACTAAAACTCCTAATTAAAACCTGTAACTCCTTGTCAGTAAAATGATACTCCTATTTAGCTATCACTAAAACCTTTATCCCCTGAATTGGACCTGTTATTCCTCCTTGTTAAATAATAATTTTTGTATTCAATATATAATGTATAATAAATAAATAACCTTTCAATTTACATCAATATGCATGTACACTTTTTACATATAAATTAGTTAATACCATTACTGTTGCGTCGCGCGGTTCTGAATTGTAAGTTCAGGCGACACCACTCGCGAAAGAAATTGGCGAGATGGTTAATTAACGGAGTTGTGGGAACTCAATTCTATTTTAACCAACAATGTATTGTACAAGCGAGTCTTGCGCGACTCGTGGAATTTACAAAATAAACGAAATTTGAAAACTATGTAGAATGGCCGTTGATACGTGTGGATCAACCGGCAGCGTGACGTTGTTGATGATAATTTTGGTGCGAGAGCGAGGCCGAGCCTTCTGACTCGGCCTTTTTATTCCCCAAAAGTTCGGAAGGAGGGGTGACTTGCCCTTGGAGAGGGGTTGGAAAATTTGCTTGCAACGTGAAAACGAGTGCTGCATGTACGCTGCCTGGACTTCCAGGAACCGCACCACGGCAAGCCGAGGCACGGTTTATGGCCGTACCTGGACAGCAAGCAAGCAGACACTCGCGGTGAATTTGCGCCGCGACAATTACGTTATAAAGAATTTTTATTTGTTTGTAATTATAGTTATCATATTAATTCGAATAGTGGTACACTTATAATTGCAAACGAGTAAAAATCCATTATTTTTTAGTGACTTTGACTAATTTATTTTTGAAAACTATGTGTATATATATATATAAATAATAATAATAATAACATTAATAACTGGATAGGTAAATCCTCCACGGAGGTTGAAATTGACGTCCTATTTTGCGCCTTAACACTAGATTTACAGAGCCAATTTGGCTCATTCAAAATTTCATTACTATATATTGGTTGATTAATTTTTTAATAAGAAATCTTTCATTTAAATGGATTTGGAACTATTTTCTTTGCAAAAAAACTTCAGTTTTCTTGTATAAGTCAAATTGGGACACTTTAGAAAAATAGGTGTATCAACATCCGTAAATCTAGTGTTAAGATGGCATAAAGGGAAATTTGTGCCACTTTTTGGCGCTAAATAGGATCTTATTTTACATTGAATTTAGACCTATTTTTGTACTTCTAATTCCTAAATGTTGGGTAGTAAAAGGTTCAAATGAGGTTCAATATTTCGACTAGGAAAGAGATCTCAGATTGTCTCTAACACTGTTTCATCCCCTTTTACCAGTTCCTTCATAAAAATCTAACCACCATGGAAAAAATTCAATCAGAGGACTATCCAATTGCTTCGAGCACACCAATAGTTCCTCCTAATGGTCTTGATATTCCTATTAATAGTTTCTCCTAATAGTTTCATCCCCTGTCACCATCCTCATAACAACTACTTAAATCTTCGTTAAACGTACAGTCTTCATAATGGAAGACAACGTTAACAGTAATTCTCTTACTTCCTCGCCATTCTCGAAATCCACATTCACGCACTTCGTCGCGTCGAACCCATAAAGAGTAGATCAAACGAGCGTGACGAGCTACGCCATTTTGGATCCGTCTAGATACATGCATTTCAGATTATACACTCGACTCCACTGCTAGCTGCAGTCGATGTATCAGAGGTTCTTCGACATGTTGTCAGTATGCATGCCAGCAGGTTAGTCGTTGGTTAGAAGATACCTCTCATGGATGCAGGACAACCATGAGCACCCCTGAGGTAATCTAGACTCTATTGCCACTATCAGAACCGGCGATCAGGGCTGCTTGTTTCCCTTTGAACCAACCGGGTCAACCGGCTGCAGTGTCAACATGCCGGAAGTGCTCCTATAAGGTTCCCCTTCATGAGCCTCAGCCTCTCCTCTTCGTTATCCTGCTCTTACATCTCCTTTTTCTTCTTCCTGCGGCGTCTATCATTCGACCGATGTCTCAACATCGGCTCCATGGTCGTGGAAACGTTTTATTTGGAATTTTCCTCGGTTTTATCGTATTGGAATGAGAAAAGGGGATATGGAGTTTGTTTCGCACGGAAATTGCATCGTGGTAGAATTGTGTCGAGTAGTTGGCGATTGAAAGATGCTTCTTGGATTATGGGAAACTGGATCGGAAAATGTATTATCCGATGCTGGAGAAAAGTCCCGCAAAGTTGATAAATAAGAGGTGTTTTCCTCGCGTTTTTCAGACGAAAGAATAAATAGCTTTAAAATAAAAGTATGTGGGCATTTTTTGATTCCATTAAACTGAATTTTTATTAGTTTTTGTGTGATGAATGTAGAAATAGTTGAGGTTATATACTGTTTTATGTTAAGACGGAATAAATGTATTAGTGTAATGACTGCAGGGCAAAATGTTTTTCAGGGAAATATCAAATTAATATTGCCGTTTGTGAGAGGTTTAATTTTTTAAGTGCAGTGGTGGATACATTTCAATATAAAGTATTTTATCAAAGACGTACAAACGAGATGAAGAAAAAGGTGTCTGATAGCTCGCAATAAGTTCTGCAAGCTTGAACGATTTACCTCCGACTATCTCGTTCTCGATTCTCGTGGGACGAACGATTTGACTTCTAGAAAATAAATTCTCTACCGATATAATCGAGGTCGGAACACCTTGAGAATTATTTGAACAACACTATAATGGTATTAATACCATAATTCCAATTACACAAAGCCCTCAAACTATGATTCTGACTATTCTAAATTATGAAATATTACAATTATTAGTAATTTCTCCATAACATCATTAAAGTTAATCGAAATAGTAGAATCTAGATAATAGAAATTTTCCCCAACAAAGTGTAGAATTATAAAAGGCAAAGTTGATAAACTATCTCGGCAATTTTTCATTTCTCCTATTATAATAATTAAAAATATGCCATTACGCGAAAGTATTTAGCACGTTTTATTATACCATGAGAAGCAAAGTACCGGGAATTATATTTTTTCGAAATATATTTCTCTCCTTCCTTCATCATCCTGTATACTTCCGTTAATTGAATGTTTTTTCGTTCTCTCCACTCCATTTTTCCCAATAGGGGCTGCAACGTCGGAGAATAGTTTATGTTACGTCGAAGCGACGAGTGCGAACGTCAGAAATGTATGTACATACATATAATGCCATAAACACACTGAAGACTGGTCTACTCACTGCAAACAGGTGCATTTCATTTTCAGATAAAAATTCAGAACGCATAAATGCATAACAGAACCGTACGTCATACGTGGAGGTTCATGAAAAAAAAAAAAATATTCAAGCGTACATAAAAATTGTACGAGGGATGTTTAACGCATTAGTCGTTCAACGATCCTCCTTTTTTAATTAGAAGCTCACCTATACGTTTTAATTAAGAATCATGAGGTGGTGTATTCATCAGAATATTTCTATACAATTTCCTACGTGCAATTTCATAAACTCTCGTGCATTAAATTTTTCATTCTTTACGATTGTAATTGTGCAAATTATATTAATATCTGTTTCTGAGATTTCATGATTTTCGCGATTACGTGAATCGAACTGTTTGAACGTGTAAAAATGTATCGATTGTATTTAACTTCGATGGCTATTCACGTATGTTGAATTTGTATTGTAATTTTTATTGCATGGTTGATTTGATATTATAAAACCAGGGCGTAATTGCAGAGCTTTAAAGTGTTGCAAGTTGGATGAATTTCGAAGAATTTCTTTTCATCGGGAAATTCTACGTAGTCGAGTTACAGAATTTAATTAGATGAAATTGTCAATTTCACGTGTTGGATACGTTTGAAATGGTTTTAATTTCGCTTTGTCGACGGTTTTAATACGAAACAATGGAATATTCAGGTTTTTAGTTAAATTTATTTTAATGTCGAAAAGCAGCGGCAGGCGTTGCGTTCAGCTCCAACGTGGATGAAAATTGTATGAAAATATCTCGCGAAAGATGTAGATATTAATTTTCCGCGAATTCATCGTTTCTTAATTAAAAGATTTTTATTTATTACTATACAACTTTTTCATCACGATCTCAGAGATGTTCACACGGACAATCTACCTTCACCTCGACGTTTTTTCTCCAACTAAATGACTTTTAAATAATATAATTTCAAAAAAAGAGAGAAATAAAACGAAAAACAGAAAGATGAGAGAGCCAACCGTACGTATTCGCATAATTACAAATTCACCATCCCTCCAACGTGTATGAACCAGCCAACGTTAAATTAATACTTCGATACATGCAACAGGATAATTCTACTGCAATCTGAAACCAAAAGGAGGAAGAGCTCTCGCCATCTAAAATTCAACATTTACCATCCTTAATTAATTTCACTTAATTTCAATCACCGCAAGGTAAATTCAAGTGGTACTTAATGCTCTCAAGCATCGAGACATACCCTCGTCAATTTACCCAGGATATATGCCTTCCAAGTAATCTCAAATCAATTCCCCCCTTTTTAATCATTAAATAGCATTGTTTAAATATAATCCCAACATCGCTCGATTTTCCAGAGTTTCCATAAAATTCGAGATATATGGTGGTAGTCAGTTGTTATTCAATTTCTTCCTTCAAGCGTAGCATATTATACGAACGAACCCTTTCAGCCACCACTATTTACCCACGGTACGTCGATAGGGATGAGTTGAAACAGGGAAGATACCCCTTAAGTAATTCACTTCCCGTTTTTCCCGGGTTTTCTCTTTGGCAATTCGCGTCGTACGATCTCCAGTTGACCAGTCGTCTTTCGCGAAGCCACCAGCCAAGTTGGATCTTTAAACTCGTGCCTGGTTATTCATAGAATGAGTAATTCCAAGCCGGCTACGCGGACGATTCAACGTAGGAGAGTGAACGTTTGTCCGTCATTTGGTTTGCTTGCTTCCTGAACGGGGCTCTCTGCTCACCTGCCGGCCGGAAAGAGCTTGTCGTATTTGCCATCTCTCTTTGTGACGTTTGCCCTGCTTCATTTCCCACTTTGTTGAACTACCAAGACGACGACGGCGATAGAGCGATGGACGAAGTTTAGCGGGTACAACGGGGAGGGAGTCGAGCGTGAAAGAAGACGTAGAAGAGGACGCTACGGATTGGTAGCACGATACCTGGTAGGGGTGGACGACTCTACCCCCGAGTACGGTGGTGGGCTCGTTTGAAAGAAAATGAGGCTAGCATTTTAATGAGACACTCCGGAGAGTGGCTCGCGAGAGACTGGCAAATAGATTCCCTGATATCCTTCTTTTTCCGAAAGCCCTCCAACGTTCAAATGCCCCGTTTTCATAAGCGGATGCGAATCGCGTGAATCGCCCCGTGTCTTCCTTTTGGTCTTTCGTGCCATTTCCTCCGCGCCTTTCACTTCACTTTTTTTCTTAAATGCATACCTCCGTGCATCACCGAACCATGGATATCCGCATGGTGACGGCATGACATGCATTCATGTCCTCGCGTATGCCTCTTTCGCTCTTTTTTTTCAGGCCTCTACTTTTTTTTCTCCTCCTTCTCGTTTTTCTTCGCGAGTCGGCTATGATTAATGCGGTTCTTCAGATGGATGGATGAAATCGTATGGACACGGAGAACTTTGCGGAGGAAAAAAAAATATCGTTCTTTGGGTTTTCTCAGAGATGACGGGAAAGCTTGAGATTCTTTGTGTGACGATGGTTTGGTCGTTCAAATACGTAAGGTTGAAAGTTGTAGCGCGTTACCGTTTTTGAGTATTTTATATACGGAGATTGCGTGTAAAGAATTTTATAGAGAAAGACTCAGCGTGGACTTTGAATGACGATGTTAATGTGTAGTTATGGTAGAATTTAAAAGTGCAATTTTTATTCTACTAATATTGAATATATCATTAGTTTAATCCTCTATAGTCCGAATTTTTCGTGCTATCTAAATATTATAAAATATAAAGAAAATTAAATTAACTGTATAATGAGATTCGTACTAACCAACTAGAAGAAAAAGGAAAAGGGTCCCAAAAAAGGGACATTGGCCGATGAGTTAAATGATAGATTAACCCTAGATCACTAACCTTATTTTTCGACGCTTAACACTAGCCTTCGTCTCTTCGACTACGGTGTTTACAAAAGGGGTTAAAGGGTATTATTTAAATAAAATTTAAACATGTCTTTTTCTATTATCAAAGATAGGTATTTATTTATTACGATAACGTTAACTAATATGGCATACTTATTAAATCCTTGTCGTCGAATCGACGAAGGATAGTGATCTAGGGTTAAACTTGATTTTTGAACGTTGGATTATAAAGAA
Source organism: Cerceris rybyensis (assembly GCA_910591515.1). Classification (NCBI taxonomy): domain Eukaryota; kingdom Metazoa; phylum Arthropoda; class Insecta; order Hymenoptera; family Crabronidae; genus Cerceris; species Cerceris rybyensis. The sequence continues at coordinate 11,274,754 of OU342797.1, read as the reverse complement.
TTTCATGATTTACACGGGCTAAATTATAATATTTGGCAAAATAAAAATTTGACTTTGAAGATAGGAAGCTTGGATGTGTCTTGCCTCAAAGTTACAGGGGCCCATTTAGGGTTAAGAAATACTGTAATCTTAATTTTCAGTGAACGAGAAGATTCCAGTTATCCACAATTTGAGTCAGTTTTGCGGGACATCTCCCAGCAATAAGACAAAATCAAATTAATCATGACATAGCCACGCGTATACTCAAAAACACGCAAGAGTTAACAACTGAACCTGTTAAAGTTCAAAGAAATATTTAGTTCCTAACTTGAGCTACAAAATTCGCACGATTTGCATTACTGTTACGTAGCAAAAACTTCGATGAAACGATTCTTATCACAGCAAGAGTAAAATTATAGGACACCATATCGTGAGATCATCTCTTGCTCGACACACCATCACTTTCTCGCAGAGAGGTAAAACTGGATTAAATTAATTCAAGGGACTCGAAGGTCGTTAAGGAGGATTAAATCGTTTTCGCGACTAGGAAGAAGAATCTATTCCACAATCTCGGCAGCGGTCGATGCGACGATTTATTTGATAAATCAATGGGGTGGTACCTAAATTGTTCGTTCGGCTCGATCTAGGTGCCCGCGAAGCAATTAAGAACCATGATTAACGGCCGCTCGTGTAACTCCGAGCGAAGTTTGGTCTGGCCAACGTTTCGTTCGACACTCGAGAGAATCGCTAACTGTACATACATACATGCATATACATACGATATACGAACATCGCCCGGAGATATTGGATTTCATCTACGTTTATAGGCTGCATCAAGTTTGGCTCATCAACGCCTGGAATTACTTCGACTAATTTCAATGGATACGAAAAAGGATTCTGATCGGTGGTTCATTCGGGTTCCATGACTTTTATGATCCCATTAGAACGGTATAGTCTTTCATTTGAATCTCAATTTTTGACCTTTAAGGTAGTTGTCTCATGATTCGAAATAAACAAGAAGTTGTTCAAACTTGAACTATATATAAATAGATATGTAGTACATATGATAGTGAAATTTGATGACCGTTCACCACGTTATACACTAAATAATTGCAATTAAAAATGATACTTTTGTACACACTGCATTGGAAAAGCGTGGGAAAGTAGTATACATTAATTTTTATTGTGGCGAAAATAAACAACGTTGAAACGAAAAACTACAGTGTAATAGAATAATATATTCTGAATCATTTAGAAAAAAAAAAACATGCTGTTACCAGTTAGTTTTTCATAAATATGGAAAAATAAAGTCTTCGTTTCATAATTATTAGTAGAGGAGGGGATATTACTATTACTACCATATGACAGTATACATATGTACAGGTTAAACAGATAACCTGATAACCAGTGTACGTGTGTACATATACGGAATAAGCACAATGTGTGTTTCAATAACGTAGCATAATTAAAGTGCAGATTTAAAAATTTTTTTAAAGTTGCATTATGATTAATTTTGGATTTTAGTTTTATTTTAATATCAAAAACTCTAAAATGAAATATTTTATATTTTGGAACAACTTCCTAATACATTCCGTAGAAAATACTAATTTTATTTCTATGGGGGGATGAACCCGATCTAGCGACGGTACCTGCGTGGAGCAACTACCTTAAACAGAGATCAATGTTTTTCACCTTAAGATCATGACTGTTTTATATTTGACAAATTGAAAAATAAATGTATCCCTAATTCTGGATATTTTAGAGAATTTTTAATACTAGAACTACCAAACCAGTCAAAGTGACTGGTACACAATTTTTTCAACAATTTCTCCAAGTTCATAGAAGAGCCATAGAACAAAAATTCTGCGCCCATCACAAAAGACATAAATCACCAAATTGATCATCCTTTTTGCCACTCGATTCGTCCTTTTTCAAAGTACTTATTTAATAAATTTAAATATGGTAGATTTGACGCCGGTAGCTCTAGTGTTAAATAGGTTTGGTGGATTGTTTCACGATGTCGTCGAGCATTATTTTTAATCAATTAAAGTATATAAAGAGTAGTTCTAAATAAACGAAAGATTCATTGAAAATAGATGGGAGGATGTATGACAATAGAAATATGTGCGAGGAAGTTACGAACCAATTTTCGGCGTTGACCCTCTATAGTCTGAATTTTTTGTGGCATCTGAAGATCACTTAAACAATAATACATTAGAAAAAGATAAAAATATTATTATAAATGGTAAAGTTTACTTGATTTTGAAACATTGGACTCTGAAGAACTTTATGACATGATCTAAATTGTAATTTTAAGAAAGTTGAAAAATTGACTTTGAGAAATAAAAACTTAGAATGGTCTTGTGTTATTTCAAAGTTTCACGGGTCCATAGAGGGTTAAGCCTATTATACTTACAATTAACCCTAGATCACTAACCTTCGTTGATTTGACGACACGGATTTAATAAGTATGCCATATTAGTTAACGTTATCGTAATAAATAAATACCCATCTTTAATAATAGAAAAAAACATGTTTAAATTTTTTTTAAATAATACCCTTTAACCCCTTTTTTAAACATCATAGTCGAAGAGACGAAGGTTAGTGTTAACCGTCGAAAAATAAGGTTAGTGATCTAGTCTACCAGTCTCTTTGACTGTAGCATTTCTAGTATTAACACAATGACAACCAAGCAAGTCAAAATGACTTATTCACAATTTTTTCCAATAATTCCCTAAGTTTATAGGAGAGTCCTAGACTAGACATTCTAAGCTGATCTTATAAAACACAGATTTCCGAACCGATCATATTTTCCACCTCTTGATTCCCCTTTTTTCAAAGTATTTATTTAATATATTTGAATGTTATAGATTTAATGCCGGTCGTTCTAGTGTTAAAGAGCGTTCCAAAGTCTTGTACAGAATGTAAAATCTTATCAATATTATCCCATAGCTACAAAAAGTATGACAATCGGAAGGTAAATGCTTACATAAAGTTCATTACGACACGGCTGATAAGTGACTATCAGGGTCGTGAAACAGTATGGGTCACGAGTTTCGTCTAATTATATTAATTTTCACAAAACGCGGAGGAAGTTAATCAATTAACATTTCTCGAGGAATTGTTGTATTATTTCAAGTTGTTAACCTGCCAAAGTTTCACGAGAACGTCGCAAATAATTAACGGCATTTCGAGGGCAATTAACTTGACCGAAATGTCTCACGATTGTTTTAATGGTCCCTAATTATTTGGGGATACCGTTATGAAGTTAGCAGCCGTCGAGAAACCGTCCCGCCAGTGTCGACGACGGCAAAGAGCATCGCGCAAACTGGAAATGGATTTAGTTTGGAATTTCGTGGTCCGGAAAGTACTCGCCTGACCTAACCGCGACATTTCCCGTAAAACAAGGCAAGATTCCCTGCCGGTTCGTTGCTGACCTAACGAAATATACTACACGGGAAACTCTATCTCTTTTTGGAACGATTTCACATGGCACAAGACAAATCGAAGTTCCTACGGTGCACGAGAACGTTTTGGATAAGTTTGATACCGTTTGCGAACTTTAAATGCAAAACGTATTCTACTGTCTTTGGTAGATTTATGGAATAAAGTGACTGAACTGTACAAGTGTTTCTTTATAGTTTGTGCCATTACACTTGTGATAATCGTTAATTTAACACTAACAATAAGACTACCAAAATAATTTCGAAGAATTTCTTTTCATCCGGAAATTCTAGGCAGTCGAATTACAAAATTTAATTATTTAATATATTCGTTTTAATTTCGCTTTGCCGACGATTTTAATACGAAACAATAGAATATTCAGATTTTAATTTTTTATTTTGATGTCGAAAAGCGGCGACAGGCGTCGCATTCAGAAAATAGGTTTCATAACTAGTACATAAGTTTTTCTAAAAAACTAACTTTATAGACGAGTCATAGAATAAATATTCTACGTCCATATAAAAAACATAAATCACCGAATCGATCATCTTTTCCGCTTCTTCCTTCCCCTTTTTTTTAAAGTAGTTATTTAATGTAATGAAGTATAAGAAATTTATGTCGGTTCTATTTATGTTACAGTATTGCTGCTTCATATTTTGACCTACAGTTGTAACAATTTAATTCCTTAGCCTACAACAATGTATGCCACTCGTGCCGTGATAAATGGAATAGAAAATTTGGAAATGTTCTAAAAACTATTAAATTGAAATTGTCAGTCTGAAATATAATAATCAAATTTTTTCTATAGCATTAATAATGCGTTTTACAAAATATCAGTGGGAAGTTTTCATTTTACGGATTAATTCTAAATCATTGCACACCAAGTAACAAAAGAAATTGTAATACAAAGAGTTAATAGTAAACGCAATAAGTATTTTATATATTTCAAACTATTGTCGTCCATGTACTTTCGAATCATTCAAATTATTGTGCAAAAAGTGGTAGAAATAGCAGTCGAATGTACCGCGGAATGTAACGGTACGCCATCAAAAGCTGATAGTGCACTACGTCGAAGAGGCACTCAAGAAAATGCGTTTCAAGTAAAAAGCCATTCGCAAATACTCTTTCGGAGGGAATTTCTTCCCTTATCAGATGCTTCAGCTTTCTCGGGGCATCGTGCGAGCGCTGTTCTATCTCACATCATAATTTCAACCCTCTCGGACTCCATTCGGGAGGGATGTCGCTTTACAGATGGAATAAAGATGGAAAGCCTTCTGGCAAATACCGTACGTCCACTTTGCTTTCGAGTTTCGTCCGACTACTTCACCTTCGAGCTTACAATTCGAAGGTAAACTGATATTGTCGTAGAAGTTCGAGCGTAACTAATGACTCAAAATAGTAATTGAATTTTTCTGTAATCTCAATTCCTGTAATAGTAGTAAAAGTTCATTATTTCAATTTATAATAACATATCTAATCCAAGATTGTTAAATATTATTTATTTAATTAACAAAAGTAACGAAATTACTACGTGACTTTTGACTCATCCGTTTGAATAAGAAGGTCTGGCAACAGCGTATTGTTCTTCCTGTGTACTATAGTTAAAGAGCACGGAGAGATCATTATCAAATTTAAGTGTTTTAGTCCTCAGTGAATGGAAATAATTAGCAAAAATGCACAGATTTAACGATCGATTTTGTAAAAAAAATATTGTGAAATGGAGACAAAATGTTATCAAGAGTAACAAAGATCGGATTGATTGCAGGAACAATAATTGCAAAATCAAAAATTGCAATTATTGTAAAAGAAAAGAAAAAAGATTTATATGTAATTATTTACATTTTTATTTAATTTGAGGTTATACTCCCGTTTTCATACTGACATCGAATATTTTAGTTTTTAAAAACATAAACACAGTTGATCTTCTTTATAATATAATTATTGTGATATTATTTTCATTAATTTATAACTTTATATATTTTATTCATTCATTTATTCAAGAACTAAAATTATTCTAATTTGCTTCAAACTACAATTTTTGAACTAAGGTGACAAAATAAATTTTCTATCTTCGCTCTTTCTCTCTAACTCTTTTTTTATCCTTATACTTTACTCAGCTGTTCTCGCAGTGTTGCTAAACGTTCAGTAACGTGTACGGCTACCAATAAGCATGAGTAATAAATAAAGTTTACGTTAAATTATCAACGAAACTACATCGGTAAGATTTTATTATTGAAATCTAATTTTATTCTACAATTATTCAAGTTTATTACACATAGTTTTGTTTTCCTTAAAGTTGGGAGGTTAATATCGAAAAAAATCGAAAAAGACGCGAGTACAGCTTGTCAGCCATAAGAGCCTGTGTATAAGGACTTAAAAAATGTAATTTTCAACATTTTTTTTCAAAGAAACTAGACGGAGGATCGTTTCAAAATTTTTAGGATATATCAATCGAATATTGAATTACATGTATACAGAGTTTCAAAGCTTAAAGTTGGAAAAAGTTTTTTTACATTAGATTCGCTCGAACTTCCTTAACAGACCATAAAAACTGTACCGCGGTTTGCTTCGTTCTTTACAAGTGTCCTTTCAACCTTTCTAATCTTTCATCTGTGTATTTCAAAGTCGGATAGATCGATGGAAAAATGATGACGTAATTTACCTCAATGGTAGGAAGTTTCTATAATTATCGTCGATCTGGGTAAAGCAAATATTCATTTTCTACTCGTTCGTGTATCGGCTGGTAATTAATTTTCGAGCATTAATTATTTTATAGACAAAGTTCAAATAACGGTCCTCTCAAGTAGTTCAGACTCTGAGTTAACACGTTCGCGGTCGTGAATGCTATAGCATTCATTTTCACAGTGATGCAAAATGACATGAATGCTATAGTATTCAAATTTTAAAACCAATTTTTTTAATTAATCAATTTGATCAATTTGATCTATATCGTCGTAGATGATATAGCATTCATTGTATATAACGGTTAAAATACGACATTCTGACTAGTCTTACAATATATGTCTAATCAAATTTCGTATATCGACCAATTTTAAAATAAATTGACTGTCGATTTTGGTACCTCGCTGAAACATTTACTGTCCGCGAACGTGTTAAACAGTCATGGGAGGTAGATATTATTTCATTGGAGTACTAATAATAAGTCTACGAAAAAGTATTTACGAAATATTTATGAATATATAATAATAACCATGATTCTCAAGAGTTACGATTAAATTTGTAACTCCTCTAATTTTGTATTAGCTCCTAATTTCTCTGTAATGTAACGTAACTTGTTGGCGCTGCAATTTGAAACTTTATAGGTACTACTCTTTAACCCTTTATGGATGGAGACTTTTTTAATATTGAGAAATAATTATGGTATAGAAATGTTGATATTGATTTATATAATATTATTTTAATACTGAGAAATAATCATGAAATAAACATGGCGATCAAAAACCACCTTTTTATCAGAAAGTCAGAGTGTCAACGTATAAGAATTATAAATTACCATTTGTAGAATCATATTACAAAGGTTGTATTTTGAATCTTTTAACGCTAACTGCATATGCACGTGTCCTTAAACTCTAACCAGATTTTTTTTCAGACCACATATATGCGTCCGTCGTCTCCAAAGGGTTAAAATTACGAATCTCCAATATTGCTTCGTTTCATCCCTTACTTCTCTTACATGAGGTGAACTTAAAAAAAGTCTATCCATAAAATTCCTTGAAAATTATCGTTGAATCATAGAAAAAAATGAGAATTGTAGATGGATAAAAGTGAAGAGGAGAATCGATCTTAACGGACGACAAACAAAGCTAGCAATGGTACCGGCAAGGACAGCGCTTTTGGTTGAGCGCTCCGGAATTCAATAAGCCGCTTATTCCAGCACGTAATGCGGTAAGCCACGTGGAAAAGTTTACGGCGCTTGTTAGTTTCGGTGCAGTAGTGCCTTAAAAGTAATGTAGGATATGGAGCGGTTCTCCAGGAACCAGCGCGCCACCCCTTTACGATGCACCCAGTAGCAGTTGATAATATCTGGTAAGCCATTACTTCCGTTTTCCGGGCGGACCCTCTAGCTTATCTTAAACCGGGAAGGCGGACGAGGAACCATCCGGGAGATTTAAAGTAAACTGCAGTCAGCTATAAGCCACCACCTCCCATGTTTCTACCCTAGACTCTCCCTCTGTCCTCTTGTCTTTCTCATTGTCTTCTCCTTATACCTACTTCTACTTCTGCTTTTACTCATCTTTTACTCCTTTTTTCCTTCCATCTTACACTATTTACCGGCAGATATGTCCAGCTACGTGCACAGGGACATGAATGTACAGGGCGATCTCGAAATAATCTTTTTAGCTTGTGTGGTACCTATACTAATTGCGCTTAAAATTTGTTGTTTTACGTGGGTCCTGAGCCATTGAAACTACAATATATTAACTCTTTGCACTCCGATGTCCCACCTGAGGGGACATTGTAAGTTTACCATATCACTCTGTTGCACCCTCTAAAGGGACCTTCGAATTTATTAGTAAATACAGAGGATGAACTTATTGCGTCGCAAGGTATTAACCCTTTGCGGACGGAGGCATTTTTGAATATCGAGAAACAATCAATTATTTAGCGGTGAAAAAACACTTTTTCATCAGAAAGACAGTCTGTTAATGTATACAAGTTGAAATTTACTCTTTGTAAAATAATATTTCAACGATTATATTTTAATTTTTCACCTCTAACCGTTTATATATGCACCGACAAACTATAACCAATTTTTTTCTCAGGGCGGATATATTCGCCCGTCGTCCTCAAAGGGTTAATACTTACAATTAGCCGACCGATCGGGTAGATCTACCCTTTTCCAAACGAGTCGGTGGCCGACCGATCGGGTATTATTTTTGACCTGAGGAACTCTTCTTTCTCTATAGAGCTTCTTATTTCTATAGAGTACAACATATTGTTACGCCGAGAAGAGCGAGAATAAAATGCACCAATTTTTGAAATCTTTTATTGCCCATTATTACGGCTCTATGCAGAAAAATGCACGGTGGACAGCGTAGTTCGGCTTTCCGAGCGCGGTGGAAACTGTACAGGTCTCACAGGTCTCGTTTTAAAAAATTACTTCGAAAAAAGCCAAAAGCCACTTCCGCGCTCTTGAGATTTTATTTCAAAATAAGCTAAAGTTGGTGTTTTATTTTATGTAGTGCACAACAAGAACAATCTTCTCGTGCTTGTATCCTAATTTAGAATTACTTTATATTATAAAAGAGAAACCTGATGCATCCTTAACAAAATATCTTAACGAAGTCTTCCTTCACTTGTCAACATTGAAAAAATGCCCTGGGGTTTTTCGACACAAAAACTGAAGAGCTCGTGGCTCGTGGTACGCAAACGGTTAATAGGGAAAGTATCACTTCAGTAGAAATGATAAAACAAGTGAAATATCAGCGGCATTCAACGTGTTGACCCCTTAACCTACGATTTCTTTTCTGATGGGGCGTGCAAAGACTCAAAATAAATCCCTAATTTCGGATATAGAATATGACTGAACGCAATATTGAATTAATTTAATTTTATTGTGACCAAGTGATATTTTTAATTAAATAATTCTTGGAGCTCTTCGAAATTGACTATTTCATTTATCGCGTCATAAGTATCACTCATTATTGCAGGGGGGTTAAAGCAACTAACAAAATCTAAACCTACGCAATTGTGTCAATGTCGCTGAGGATCGAGTAATTCACTTTAATATTTCTCCAAGAGTACCGTTCAAAAATCCACTGGATCGTGCGCATTTTACTATCCCATTTTCTCGTAAATTGCACGGATGCCAGGAATTTTCAAAACTACCCTGTCATGACGTCATCGCACAATGAAATTCTCAGTCGTTCGTATGCTCGCAACGATTCTCGGACGTTCGACAAATGCTCGACGATTCCTCAGCCACGGTTACAAAAGAAGACAGGAAACATCGTGGAAGGTCGGGCGATTTAACGGGCGGATGGAATTCGTAACGGCGTCGAAACGGAAAGGGAGTCAACGGGAAGGATCCGATAGAGGGTGAATTTTCAGAGATTCTCGACTCTCCAGACTTTCCCCTCTTACTAGGGTCACTGTTGTGAATGAAACGAAACACCCACTTCCTGAAGCTACGGTGCTGTTATTGGATAAACAAATCACGATCGGTGACTCACTGACAGGAGTCATTTCCACAGAAAGATACAAAACGATCTGGGTTGTTTCGAGGTATAGCTCGTTTCTGTACGTTGACCTTAACAAATGCAAATTCTTGAGTAACAATTTTTCAGATTGGAGTTAATTAACGTCTATATGGAATTTAATGGTAAGAGAGATAATTACTGGATATGAACATAGAAAGGGGAATGTTATTAAGTATTAAACCCTCATAGTTTGAATTAATTTTCTAGACTATCGTCGGGTACGCGAATTAATTTGAGAATATTGTATTCAGGTGGATATTTAGTATTATAGTTCGTAGTAATTAAATATGGAATTCTAAAAGGGAAAATTTCCACTGAAAACTGCTCTGTTCTTCGAGGCTATATCGTATCAATCAGCAGAGATATCTACTTCTATCCTAAATCTTCTCAAAAATCATGAAATGACACATCGAAAGAAAAAAGATTCACCTCACTGCGACCACCCTAAGCTGAGCAACAAGAAATTAAATTTTAGCAAAAATCCATTTCCAACATCCTGGTTTATTTTTCGCAAACGTAAAACTTCACCAACTCCGAACCGTCATATTTCTATTATTTCTTGGCCGATTTACATACACTATTATTCAGCGTATCTCTAAGTCTTAACTTTCCACATATCGATAAAAAGTAATGTGGGGATTTTATAAATCCCGCGCGTTTTGAGGGACCCGCCATGAGACAATCGACGGACGAAAAGACGATCGACGATGAAACGTGGACTGCACGAGGACGAGTGAACAGATCGACAGTAGACGAGATCGACGGTAGACGTGTTTGACGATAGACGAGTAATAGAGTAGACGAAGTAGATGATAGACGATTAGACGAACTGTAGACGACAGACGAATTATAGACGGTAGACGCATAGAGTAGACGAATAGACGACATATAGAGTAGACGATAGACGCGTTTGACGAATTATAGATGATAGACGAACAGTAGACTATTGACGACTAGACGGATTTTACAGTAGAGTTTATATTTTGTTATATTTGTGTGTGTGTGTAAGTATATTAGAGTGTGCGTTCCCTATATTTTACGATAAACTTAAGTTTCCACTTGTACATATTTTTTATTCAATATATTGTTATCAATATCCTACAGTAATTTTCGCACAATTACTTTTTCTACTATATCAACTAATTGAAAATCCAAGCCTTTAGTCTCTACATCCCCCATACATCTAACGTAAAACACCACTTTCCAATGTCCTCCACAACTTTTTCCCTCTTAAAACAACCCTTCTCTTTGTATATTGTATTCCTTCGATATTGTTTCACCACGAACGACAACAAGAGTTTCGTCATTAACCATTGGCCGCAATTAATACCCGTCATGAATAGATTCGAAGGGGCAACTGCTGGCAAAAGGAGGCCCGCCACGGTGAGACGTAGGGTGGGCCTAGGGTGAAGTACAAGGAAACAAGCAGCCTCTTCTTGCCCCGAACGAAGTTTACTATTTGCATAACTAAACTATTCTAGCAGTCCTGCCTGCTGTTGGTGCTGCTGCTGTTTAGTACGGATGCTGGCACTTTCTCGGTCGGGTACAAAGTCGGTGGATGTACGTGCACATGGATACAGGTGCGAGGGAGGCCATGTAAAGTCTCGGCAGTTTAGATCCTCCTTCTCCTCCTCTTCCATCGTTCTCCCCTATACTTGCATCACCCTCTCTTCTTCCTTCTCCTTGCCGCGTCAGTAAATTGTGTAAACTACACGCGAACCACTTAGTTTGGCAATGCGCGTATTAAGCATAGGATTACGTTGAAGACGTTGAGCACAAAATTGCAGTACCGACGTGGAAAGTTTGTCATAAATCTTCGCAAGTACGGGGTAACTTCGTAATAGGAGAGTAGTATGAAAGATTTGTCCTCGATACTGACTGACTCGACTTTGCTTTCGTCTCTTGTATTAGTACGTTACAGTATAAAACGTTTCAATTTCGGTTGCTCTAAGTGTTTTCTAAGGGTACTTTGAACTTTGTGGTATTAAGCGACAAAGGGTTTCCCTTTACTTGAGACTGGAGCTAATGATGATTACTTTAATAGATGATCATGGGTTAGATACATTTGTTGAATGAAAAGGAATGAGGGAGGGAAGAAAATTGATCGACTTGGACGATCACTCTGTGCAAGAAACGTTGAGAATGTATAAAGTAATATTTTCTTTGGTGTCTTTTTGGCTTTAATTTCTATGGTTATTTAACTGGTAGGACTTACTGTTTTAGGTGGGTTTCGAACTACCGAGGCTATGACATACATGTCACATGGAACAAGTTTTCCAGAGGGGATGGGTGTTTGGGTGCGAGCCATTAAATCCATACCCACCGTATCCTCTACGTTAGAAATTTAAAAAATATTACGAAAATATTAGGCACAAGTCATTTCAACTATACCGATATCTCGGTCAACTGGCAAAACACTAGAACTACCACCGTTAAATTTATTAACCCCTTCGGACCCTGTGCACATTGTAATGTACATAATACTTTTCGTGCTGCATTTTATTACGTATAGGTTTAAACTCAGTTTCAACACCCAATGAATTTTATTTTTTTATACAAATATTTCTCAGGATCTCCTTAACCCCTTAACCTACGATTTCTTTTCTAATGGGGAGTACAAAGACACAAAATTAATTCCTGTAATCAAATGGTTTTACTGACTTCTGATATTTCGTATAACTGAACGTGATATTAATCGTACAGAAATAATGAGGCCGTTTCGTGACTGGCTGATATTGTCAATTTAATAGTTTTTGAAAGACCCCAAAATTTCCTATTCCATTTTCCACGCTACAAGTCTTACACGTAGTTGTAGGCTAAGGGGTTAATGTTCCTTTTGCGTAAGGACCATACGTCCATTAAAATGTACATTTACAAATTATAAATAAGTAATTAAATATTTTTGTAGAAAGTATATTGTTGCTTTCATTCACATGAATTAAGTTAATTGTAGTATAAAAATAATTTTGTCTTGAACGACAAAAAATTCGGGTCTGAAGGGGTTAAGTACTTTAGAAAAAGAGGAATTAACCCCTTGCTGTATCATTTCTCTAACTTCGAACATAGTATATGATATTTTTAATTTAACAATTTTTGGAGCGATGTCAAAATTGACTATTCCATTTATCACATCACGAGTATCACTCGTTATTGGACGGCAAGGGGTTAAAAGGTAAAATCAAATATTATCTATTCCATGGCACTCCTACAAGTTCTAACAATTTTTATACAAATTGTGGAACCAGTCATTTTTACTACCTTAGTAGTTTTAGTATTAAACCTCCCCGAGAAAAAATAAAAGACGGAAAAAAAAGTGAAATAAGACTGAAAACGGGATTTTCAATGAATTTCAAACGGAAATAAGACGAAACAAATAATTGCCACTGAAAATTATCTGAAAATGTACTGAAGACATATGCTATTGAGAAAGTTCAAGCGGAATTGAGACTGAAACAAGACGGAAGAATTTTTCAGTTGAAGCCGAGACTGAAAATTTTACATTGATTCAGCATTTTCAAATTTCCATATCCAGCATCTGTTTGGGGATATATGCCTCCCGAATATAATAATTACTACGATTATAATAACTCCAATTATAATTATAATTCTACAAACAGCAATAATAATTCAAGTTATTAGAGTTGTAATAAATGTAATAATCAAATGTATTTCTTTCTGCATCAATAATATATTCATTGATTTATTCAGTCTATTTTCAGTATAATTTCAGTTTCTTCCTTTTCTTATTTAATTTAGTATAATATTTATTTCATCCTATTTTCCGTCTAAAACTGCTTAATTTACGATTAGATTTTAATTTAGTTTCTGGATATTTTCAAATCGTTTTCCGTTTCTTTTCGCTTACGATTTTCCGACTTTTGTTCACTACCTCAGTTTTCTTTAAGTTAAGTTTCCGACTGTATATTAATATAGAAAAATTACTCGAATTTTCAGTCTGTTTTCAGTTTTTTATTTTCACCCGGGTCGTGGCTACAAAGTTGGACCATTCATATCAGTATAAAGCTACAACCTATTCTTATCGAACATTTAACAATGTCTTATTATACAAGGGAACCTTTTAGTCGGAATCTATGCACAGATAACGGAATAATGCAACTTCTTGTTCTCCGAATGAGTACGCGCCAATGTCTTCAGCTAACAATAAGAGCAAATCGATCAGGGGCACACAGGGTAAGGCGCGTTGAATTAAAACGATTCCATCTTACTCTTCAGCTTCGACGTCTGCACCAAATCAACGTCTAACTTCGTCGGTGCACTGTTAATCGTTTTATTGGCCGCAGTTTGCTTGCATCGTAAGGAATGAAGCGTGAAAAGAGCAGGAGCGAATGGATCGCAACATCTAGCACCTTTTGTTCCCGCCTGCCAGTTCATTACAGTCGAAGCTTTAATTTCGAGACACTCGATGTCGATTAGGATGCCGATAGGTATCTTTCGAGACAGTCGACGCAGCTTCCGAAGACAATATCGTCTGCTGGCGAATATTGCAGCTACTACAAGAAACTTATCGATGCCGAAGAACCTTCGAGATGTGTCTCTTTATTCGTCCTCGTCGACGGCTTGGTATTTTAGCGAGTAACAATGAATGAGAACGAATGCTTCCGTTTTAAACGGTCTATGGGGGTTCAGTTGGAAGAGCGTTTAATTAATTTCGAGTGTCTTCGAATTTTGCTACGAATTCTGAAGATGCATGGATGTTGGAACAGTGAGAGGTAAATTATTGTGAAGAAATTGAAGAAGAATCGGGGGTTGTTGATGGATTTTTATATAAATTTTATAGTTTTGAAGATATTTAATTATTAACCCTTTGTCCTACAGTTGCGAGTGACACTCGCGGCGAGATAATTGGGATAAGAAATTTTCAAATTTTTCAAAATCTGTCAAATTGAAAATATTTACGAAAGACGGTAATATTAACTTTACAATAGTAATAAGTTAAATTACACGGTACATAATGAATCGTTGATCAATTTTTATTGTACCAATTAAATTCTGAATATAGCGAAGGTGGTCACAAACCAAATCTTTGGACAAGGGGTTAATAAAGAATATTTACGATTTTCTCTTCACGTGTATTACACAAATTTTCCCGAAATTTCAGTAGTTTGTATTCATATTATTAACGCGTTGAGCGCCAGAGAGATATTCACCAAACCCTTATCTTTTTAACGCAAATATTAAAATTTTTAATATGTTCGAAAATTAATAGATATTCCAATTTAACAGTTACATTAAATTTCATTGAATTCAATAGCGCCAGTCACCAGTAACCCCCATGGCAATCAACGAGTAAAAACATTTAAAATGTCAACGTTAGCCATACCAGGACACTGTTACTTTGCCTATTATACTTTTATTCACAGATTTCCCTTTCATCGTTCCAATCTGACATAAAAATAATATAAATTAACTAGCATTAATTAAATACAAATTTCTCACATTTCCCCCTCTCCAATGACTCCTCCAATAAAGCAACAAAAATTGTATTACCAAATTCCAAGCAATTTTCAATCCTTCGTATCGTTATAAACGTATTTCATTTCAAAATCGATTTCCAGCATCGTACATTAATTTTCCAAACAGAGAATTATGGAGAAACGCTCGATGATGTATAATGGGATTATAATTATGACAAAGAATCCACGCGGAGTGTTTGCGGTGTCGCGCGTGCCGCGAACCGGAAGAAAGAGATACTTGCCAAAATGTACGGTAATTGGAGCATTTTAAAACTCATCACCATCATTTTCTCCGGCACGTCGACCACGGGCGGGGCTTGTTCGTTTTGACCATTGCGTTCGTACTAATGAACGACTCGGTTCCGGGTTAAATTCGTTTTAAATACCTGATAGCCGTGGCTTTTCCCTGGTGTGCAGTCAAAACAACGATGTTAACGCTCGATCTGCGTGTACCGGCATGTGACGACAAAAAGGTCAGGTGGTTACCGAACGATCGGAGTTTTTACGATTTTTCAGGCTGCTTTTTTCCCCAGATTGCACCGGCGTTGTTCGATTGATGGGAGTTTCACGTGTGTACTTGCATTTGTTGGCTGAATGGCGGGCAAACAGTATACCCTTTTTTACTGTGAATGTTGTTTATCTCAACGTCTTTTGGGGCACGTATTTTACAGTGTGGATCGATGTAATAAAGTTTATTTTGTCCTATTTCAATATCAAGTATGTTCAACAATTTGTAAAAATGATCCTTCAAAGTTCCTAAGAAAATTTACTATATCTAGGAGCTTCAATCAACTTATGGAAGCACCCTTTAGCACTAGATTTATGGCCGTTAAATCTAGATAATTTAACACTAAACGTACCAAGCGGAGTCAAATGACCCCTTTCAAACTTTACTTTAAAATCATACTTTCATTGTTATTTCTTTTGCTCATTTGACTTTTTGTAAAGTCTTATATCATCTGATTATTCAATTTCTCGCTTTCCGTTTTTCTCGTAGCTTATTTTTTACCGACAAAAATTTTCTTCCTACCATAGGTACCACAAGGGGTCATTTGACCCCATACAAAGTTTACGTATTTTTTGGAATTTTTCTTCAACTGGAACCTTAGTTCTAAACTCAGATACGCTTTTTAAGTGAAGGTTTCATTTATTTGAACCTGATATGTGCGTTGGTTTCGGCGTAAATACTTGGACGCCCTGATCAGATCCATACGACGCGAAATTCAAGTCCCAACTTTAAGATTACATATCTCTAAGAATGTTGTACAATAAACATTTTTATTAATGGAAAAAGATGCTCTGATGTGTTGCAAATCAAACACAATTGCTAGATTTGGAAGACCGCGAAAAAAATATTGGGGATTTTGGCCAGGATTTCAGCGAAATCGACCACTGTGCAAAGTAACGCATAAACAGAAAAGACTGTTTTCGGAGATGCACAAGAAACACTCCCTTCAATTAGTTCTCTATAGCTAAACGAAATAGAAATGCAGTTTTATATTGAGAGTCAGAGAGTAAAGATCAGAGACTACAAGAAATCAAGTTCGACAAGGAGTGATAATACACGACAGTTTCCGTTACATTCAATTGGCCTTGTGTAATTAATTGATTATGTCGTTTATAGAAATAAAAATTTGTTTGATTATTTTATTAGAAATGAGAAATTATGTTGCAAATTATTTCCTTTAATAAATTGGGCATTTCTTTCTGAAAATCAACATTTATTTCATAAGCGGCCAAATTACCCCTCATGGTAAGATTAGGTAGGTGCAAAATGCTGGTACGTTTAGTGTTAAATATGTTAAATAAGTAGTTTAAAAAAAGATGGATCAAGGAGCAAAAAAAATACGGTCAGTCAAGTAATTTATGTATTATAAGATACGCGTGAAATATCTACTGTACTGCTACTCTATAAACTAAAGGAAAATTTAAAAAAACAGTAGGAACCCGTCAATTTCACGGCTACCGTACATCTAGTGTTAACACCAGATTCACGAAGCCAATTTTCTTGGTTGGCTAATTTTTTAATAATAAATCTGTCATTTAAATTGATTTGAAACCATTTTCTTTGCAAAAAAAACTTCAATTTTCTTGTATAAGTCAAATTGTCTCACTTCAGAAAAATAGGTATATCAACATCCGTAAATTTAGTGTTAAACGGAATAGGGACTTTTGAAGTCGTTCAAAAACTATTAAATTGAAAGTATCAGTCGGTTTGGAAATTGTCTCATTATTTCTATATTATTAATATTACGTTTAATTATATGAAATATTAGTAATCAGTGAAATCTTTTGATTTCAGAAATTAATTTTGAGTCATTGCACGCTCCGTTAGAAAAGATATCATACGCCAAGGTGTTAACAATCAAGATCATTAAATTTCTCATCTTCGACATTCATTATTAAACAATATCATCCACCCTATGATCACTACTAACAAAAGCTACGTATTTTTATTCGTTGAAATTCCTGTCCTCTTTTACTTCCCATTTCCAATTCCCCTCAAAATTCCATCCGACTCGAAACAGCGGAAAAATCGACGAGAAAAGACTTTACACGCACTTCGGAGCTCTTTCAGCTTAATCTCCCGAAATGCAGCCTTCGGAAGTGGCCGTCTACGGAGCGCATTAAAGCTGCATTTCAACTAAAAACACAGATCCGCTCCATTGTAGCGGTGCATCGTTCTATAAAGAGACACTCGCCACGACCCGGCAGTTTCAATTCCCCATTCCGGACTGTCATTTCCCCTCGCCGGCGATCTTCGAGTTCCATTTTATTTGCCTGGACAAAGGTACTCGTCCGTTCTACGAGCTGTTTAAGAGTGCCCATGCGACGATATTATTCTCTCCCCTCCGAGCGAAAGAGGATCTAATTTCTGTCAGGACAAAAGTCCACGGTCTCCAGCTACGATGGACTTCTCTCTCGCCTCTCATCTTTCTCTTCGTAAAACCCTTTACATCGACGATAAACGCGGCAGCTAGTACTCGATCTACGTTGCGCCGATTTTAATTCGAATTTTGGGTATAAATCTGTCGGAGCGTTTACAGCTGCAAAATCATAAAATTCCGTGGGACGGGCGACGTCATAAATTTAATATGAAACTTCCATAAAGCATAAACATAAACCGAAGCGTGCAGTAGGGGGAGAAGGAAGATGAGGAGGTGGAGGAGGCTAGAGGGTGGTATCGTCGTGAGGATATTCCAGACAGGGGTTGCAAGTTCCTCGAGAGGGGGTGGTGGCCGAGAAGGGCGAACAACGAGGCGACAACTGACAACGGCAGGCTAGAGAAAACCCAGACAGCGTCGAGGTGTGGAGAAGCCCATAGTGGCGTTGAAAAGTTGCTTTCAAAATTAAAATTCGAGCAACGCGATATTTAATATCGCGCTCAGGAACGCTACCGTCTGTTGTAACGTCACATCGGCTCTTTTGGGTGCACGGCGATTTTACGTGTCGTCGCCTCTAGCTTTTAGACCGTGCTTGCTTCCAAGGGATGGAAGTGCAAGTAGGGGTGTATTTTTGCGATGAGAGTTGCTGTGACTATTTTTGTATAACTTCGAGCGATTGGATTTATGTGTGGCTGATTAAAAAGAGTTGTCCATTGATGAAGATCAACGGATTTAAGGAAATTTCATAAGAGTAGATTTCATCAGGCAAACAATTTTAGAAGTGAAAACTTGGGCACGGTAAATTGAAACAAAGTATAATGAAATGAAAAATTTATTCCGTATTAAAAGAGGGAACTCTATTTTATGTGTCTACTTTTATTGATGATGTTGAGTCAAGTGTACTAGTAGAAAACATCAAAGGGGTTAAATAATGAAAAATTTTGTCCACATGTTCCGAATTAGAAAATTGTTCTCGGTAAATTTTTACGAAAGAAACTTTTACAAACCTTACCGCAATAGTAACGAAACAATTCTTAACGGAAGCTTTTTATTCTCCAAGCGGAAAGTTGTATACTTTCGGTTCGCTTGGCACAGAGAACTTAATGAGTTTCGAGGATTGTCTCTTTCCCTGTGAGGGCATACACGTGTGTCAATCCATTTCACGTTGGTTCTCGTTATAGCTTCCCCTTTGTAGGCGCGCAACCCTCTCTTGGAGTTATCGTAACGCCCCGTATTTGTAAGGCCCTTGTGCGAGAGCAGTTTCTGGCAGACCCATCATCCCCCCTTGACGAGCTTGCTTATTGGAAATGTATTTGATTTAGGAGAAGATTTTGTCAGAAATATACGAAATAGTCTTTATACTGTAGGATAACCTTTTGTGCTTTTTCTTTTATTTATGAAAAGCTTTGTCATTTCTTTCTTAATCCTTCGTGTCAGTAAAATGTCAATTTTTTTGGCTGCTTTTTTTTTATATAGTGGAGCACTTAAGAAAATATCTGAATAAATTGAGAAAAGTGTTCACCCTGTGGTCGAAAAAAATGGAGGTGATTTTGGCACTGTGACTAGGATATTTTAATGAAATTGGTTGAGATATTATGAGACGGGATGAAAAATATTTGCAATGTAACGTTACAGTAATTTTTGAATTTCGCGTTTGCGATGACACAGAGAGGGATATGTACTTTATGGAATTACTAATTTTTCTTACTTCTGTACTTGTTAACACTAGAACTACCGGCGTCAAATCTATCATATTTTAATAAATTAAATAAATACTTTGAAAAAGGGGGAATCAAGCGGCGGAAAATTTGATCGATTGGGTGATTTTTGTTTATTGTTATAGAAGCAGGATATTTATTCTATGACTCTTATATAAGCTTGGAGAATTTTTTGAAAAAATTGTGTACCAGTCATTTTGACTGGTTTGGTAGTTCTAGTGTTAAAGAAACCGATATTTGGTTCAATTTTATATACTCGGGACAAATTTAATATTCAGATGCAATGAGTCAAAATTAATAAATGAAGACTATCCTCCAATTTATGATTTGTTATAAGGCTAGTATATTTTAATGTAATTTGTTGTAATATTATAACATGGGATGAAAAATATTTATGAAGCAGCAGTTACAGTAACTTTGGATTTTGGTTTGGGTTAGGTCTGGGTTAGGTTTTTAGAATTTAGATATTTGGTTTAATTTTGTAAACTATCACAAATTTAGTATGTAGATGTATTGAACCAAAATTAAATGAAGGAAGACTATAATCCAATTTAGTATTTGATACAAGTTAAGTAATTTTTCCTACAAATTCCTCGCTGGTATCATTTCACAAATATTTCCCCAAAAACGTAAAAATATTTCCACTCTCTAAATGAAACAAATGCTTTGGAATCATACATCTAAAGAATTTTTCACATCAACAAGACTCCGCAAAACTTAGTATTCTCGACTTAACACACGTACAAAAACGAGAAAAATTCTTTTCTCGTTCAAGAAAAGGTCCCAATCCTCGGAATATCATTTTCTCCATGTCGCACGCGAATTATTTTCGCATAATCCTCATGATTTCGTAGATTCCTCGAGTACCTCTATCCGAGAAAAAGCACACTAAAAATGTTCGAAGGCTTTGCGCGTTTCGAAAGCGAGAATCTAAACGTCGATGGAAAAAAGTGCGAAGGAAAAATCCACCCTAAAATTTCAAATGCCAAAAGGAGAAAGTTAACGACGATGTGAACATCGGTGAATCTTTACGTGTGTTCTAAAATGTCGGTCTGCTTAATGCGACGTGAAACCGAGCGTGGAAAACGGGCGTTGCGAGTTAATTCCCTCGCGTGTCGTTTTACCTCGTTTTCCCCGATTTTCCCTCTCTCTACCCCGTCTCTTGCTCTCTTTCTCTCTCCTCTCTATCTCTCTTATTCACCGGCTCGCCACGCTTTTTGTTCTATTTTTTAATCCGTCGTGAGAATTATTCCGAGTCGATGAACGTGCGCAGGGATAATCGGATTTATCGACCGAGACAATGAAGAATACACCCGGAAATAGCGGTGTCCACTTCACGTTCGGCTCGGTCGCCCGTGCTCGATTTAGTTTATGTTTATGCCTCACCGTTGTCGCGGCTCGAATTTTTATTCGACGTCGAGATAATATACATGAAAAATCCCGCTGTCCGAGAATCCCATTGCATTGAAAATCCGCCAATAAAATGTGCACCAACTGGAGCCAGAGGTTACGCGGCAAATCTAGGTACTCGCGGTTCAACTCTTGCAGGAAAATTAGATATTTTCTCGGCGATCTTTTATATATTTTGTATCTAACTTAAGAGACAATCGTAAGCAATGTGCGCTACTATTTTCTCGAGAATGTTTCAATTGTTTTACGTGCCTGGGATTTTTCCTGTTATTTGTTATGTCTTGCTGGCAGAGGGAAATTCCGATATGCTTTTCTGACCGGTGGAAAGATGATATTTTTCGTTTGTATGATGTTTTCGGCTTTTAACTATGATCTTCGCTTAGTATCTATTGTTTTTGTGTGGATAACAAAGCATTGGGACAGGATTTTATTATTGATTTATGTTTCTATATATTAATTTATTATTGTTCGCGAATAAATGATATTTTAGCTCTCTCCCTTTCTGTTATGCAAAAAATAAAAGAATCTTTAGCTTGATAAAGTATTGATCTCTATAATCTTCTTGGGACACTTTTTCTTTTTTTTTCCATGTTGGTTAGTATGAACTTTATTATACAGTTAATTTAATTTCTTTTTGTGTTTTTGAATTGTGAAAGGTAATGGGTTGATGATTGTGGTTGTATTCTAACGTCCATGGAACGTTAGTTGTTCTAAATTTCTATAAAACTCTATCAATATCCATGTGAAAAAGTAGAAGCATTTATATTTCGCGGATTAAAGAAATTATGACACGAATTTTTCACCAGAAAAACTGAGAAAATAGGAATTATTGTGAGACTGATATCACTTTACCGACCGGTAGCCGATCAATCGGCTTTTCGGGCCCAACACTTTTGAACTTTTAAGTCATTAATTGGTCGCTACGGCAATTAATAAATTATTATTTTTCATTGTGGTTAACTGTGCTAAGGACTCAGTGAAGAAACTCTGCAATTTTCGATCAGAAGTGGATAGGATGTTAAAAAGTACCGGTCGGTAAAATGATATTTTTAGAAGTATTGAGAATATTTGCAGTGGAACAGCGGTTTCATGATGCATACATATCGTTTTGTGGATAACACTTGAAGGAAATCTTTGTGGGACCCCGTAATTTTCGGGCAGAAACCACTCTACTTTCCTGGTGCTCGGAGTACGGTGTGGATAACATTAAGGATATAGATTTTCTTCAGGCACGAACGAAAAGTGGAAGACGAATATCGATTTACGTTAGTGCACCGAGAAGAGGAAACCCAAATGAAATTGAAATTGTATTTCCCTATTTTCCGGATCTACTCGAACTTCCGATCTGCCAACTTTTACGAAAATATCGGAACCGTGAAACTCGATTGTCGAAAGACTGAAAATTTCAGGATTTCTATACTTAAAGTAAACCTTATACAATTATTACATTTTCATTCTTCGTTTTATTGTAGATATAAAGAAGAATGGAACTCTATTATTAAAACATTGAAATCCTTTGAATTTTTGTACTTAACACTAGAACTACCAGCGTTAAATCTGTTATATTTCAGTATATAAAATATTATTGAGTATATTAAGTACTTTGGAAGAAGAGAATTCAAGGGGTGGAAATAATGATCGATTGGGTAATATGTATTTTATAAAATCAGCGTAGAATATTTGCTCCATGATTGTCCTATAAACTTGGAGAACTTTTGGAAAAAATCGGAAACACGTCATTCTGACTAGCTTGGTGAATCTAGTGTTAAAGTAAACGTTACATTATTATTGTAATATTTATTCCTATTTATATTCTAAATGTAGTAGATAAATATAAAAATCAGCATTTAAAACTGTGTTGATAACTTAATGAATAATATTGTTCCTAAATTTTTTCTATTCTTTAGATTTCTGGAGGGTAAATAGAGGTTGAAAGTATAAAAGGAAATTCTTAAATCCCTCAAGTTCTTATGACCTCAGTGCCCGGGCGACAATTTTTCTAAAATTTGTTCAGACAGTCATTGTCTCCTGTTTAAAGCCATCTTTCATCCATGAGAAACGACTCAGCTCATTATACAATTTATATTTTCCCTAACACTTCCCGTAATAAGTTTACGGGTTGACGTTGAACGGCGACCGAACGACTTTCTTCGAAAGCAGTGCGCGCATTCTAAGGCTTCGTCCTTCGCGCGTCAGCAAGCCTCATTAATTAAGCCTGACAGGCGTCAATTAATTACAACGTTGCAACGGGTTTTCTCCCGGCAGGGTGTTTTTGTCACTGTACCGGATAAATTCGCGAGCCAATGTAACGTCGTTCAGTTTAGCGAGACCTTTTTTCTCACCCTCGAATACATTTCTTCTTACAGTCGTCCCCTTTTGCACGTTTTCAATTTGGCTAGCTTATGTTTTTCTTATATTCTTTTCTATTATAACTGCTAACAATAAACTATTTTCTCTTAAGGCCTACAGGTTTCGAAAGATTTTTACAAGTCGAGGTTATGATTTGTTAAATAATAATTTAAGAATAATCCTAATCGCAAGGACACAGAGATTCAAAGATTCAGAGATAATTAAAATGACGTGTTCCTATTCTTTTTTACAGATGTTCCTGAAATTTCTAACGCGTTTTCTATTTCAAACCTTTGCTCTCGAGAGGCGCCCTGGCGTTTCTCGAGTTCTCGAGCTCTATATGTCTGTTTCCAAAACGATAAGGTATTCTTATCCCAATTTTTTTCGTGAACACGACTCGGTCTGCCTTAGTATAAAATCTCTTGAAGGTATTTGTAAAAAATGTGCCTGATTTAGCCGCAACTGTCTCCAGTTCCTAATTCATTCAAGTGAAAAGTCCTCGAGCAAAGGGTTACCTTTTACATCTATTTTGTAGACTGCAGGCGATTAAATCACTAAAGTTTATGTTTAACGTTCACTTCTATTCTCCTCACGTATTTATTTCTTTTTTTTTTGACACATCCAGAGATGTCAGAGAGAACAAAAGATCAGAAAAGATAGAAATTTTGTAAAATATCATGATAAATTAATCTTCATCGACTTTTACCTTTCTCCGTTGATTATATTTTCATTAAAATAAAGACGGTCCTTTTATTATCCGCTATAGAAAAGAATCTATTTCATTCGTCAAGGATAAATAAAAAAAAAATGGTGGAAAAACCGCAAAACCACGGTATGTGTGGGTGATACCGGTTATCAAAGAGGCGCACTGTTATCGGTCATTCCGATATGTAAAAAGGGACGTCGAATTATCGATTCTCTCGCATACACACGTAGAAACGATCTCTCGATGGTCCATTTGAGTTCGTGATCGTTATGGGGATGCCGGGATAACGTGTATGCAAATACCGCCAGACATGGTGTACCTATTCGAATAAACTGCTTCGTGTCCTAGATAATTTGTCACTGCGAAATCCGCAGGGATTATTTGTCGAGCTAATAATGTGGGTCCACTCTCCCTGCCCGCTGTGCAAACGATAAAATCAGCGAAAATGCGCCCGCAACGAGTAATTGCACGCGCAAGTAACCGCCCTCGCATCTTCCTCTATAATTATCAATGAAAATTAGGGGGATTATGTCGGCTCGACGTTCTACATTTCTGTGCACATATTTTGCTACGAATTTCAGTTCTCTTTTTTTATGAATGTCTGTCATTTTCATGAGAGTGTATTTTTTGTGGAAAAAGTACGGTTTGTTGGGAAGTAACCTTTTGTAACTGTATGATACAAGGATTAATGAAAATACATGAAATTTGTAGATTGTAATTGAACTATGTTTGAACCATCACCGTACAATTTCTTTTATATTAACACGTTGAACCGAAGTGATCTCTTTTCAAATAAAATTCCACCTTTGTAAAGCAGAAACTCTAAAGACACAAATAGATATATATATTAAGTAGAATTTTATCTTTTGACCGTCAGTATTTAAATACTGAATGTGTTAGAAAATTGGTGAATATTATAATTGAAATGTCATATGAAATTTCATTGAATTCAATAGCGCCGGTCACCGGTGACCCCCATGGCAGTCAACGTGTTAATAGCTCGATCTCTGATTTCTGATATAGCGTATAACTTAACGTAACATTAACACTAAAACTACTGACGTTATATCTACTAAAATTTAGATTTATTGAACAAGTACTTTGGAAAAAGATAAATCAAGAAGCGAAAGGATTAGTTAATTAACTAATTTAGGCTTTATATGGTAGAAGTAGAATTTTTACTTCACGGCACTCCTATCAATTTAGGTAGTTTTTGGAAAAAATTGAGAACCGGTCATTATGACCGTCTTGGTAGGTTTAGTGTTAATATAGAAGTAATAAAAAAGTGTAGAAATAATTTTATCGTATCGTTGCACATTGATAGTTTCAATTTAATAATTTTTGGGAAACTTCAAAGTTTCCTGTTCCATTTATCGAATTATGACTGACACTCGTCATTGCGCGACAAGGGATTAATACGATAGTGTATTGAATACGAATACAGCCTTCATTTGAATTAAGGATGTAGGGTGATATTGAAATAATCGTTTAACCCATTTTCATCACAAGTGCATATATGCGCGCACTTTTTCTGTTCATTATCATCGAAACGCATTTATGCATTCACATTGTGAGTGAATAGCAACACGTATGAACAATTCAAATTACTTATACAACATTCGTCAATTAAAGTACAATATCACTTTTTGAAATGCTGTTAGACTTAGACTTAATATTAAGAAAATTGATAGCAAAGATTTATTTTTGAATTTCTCATATGATGCAAATGGGTTGATTTATACATTGCAATTTTGTTCCAATACGGTCCAAAGTTTTTAGTAGGTTTGAGGGTCGTTAAAAACGTATGACGTTCAAAAACTGACAATTTTGAATGCTTTTTGTTCTTTTATCTCTGCCGTATCAAAAGTACTGGTTCATTTCGACATTTGTTTCGTACTTCCGAGAACTATTCACGTTTTTTGTATTTTCATTTCTGTTACAGAGACTTTTTGCTCGTTTCCAGTATGAACGATATTAAAATTGGAAGTTGTAAAAAGCATAATGGTTCTCAATACTGTTTTTTACTGAAAATACCGATTTGAAGTGTTAAGCATACAGCGGAGAAACAATTCGAATGTTCTATTAGAATTGCAGTTTCTATTACAGTGAATGTACTGCTGTGGCTCGATATCCTCAATCAATGCTACCATTTGTTCTCCAATAGCAATGCATCGAAATAATGATAAAAAAATTACAATGAAATAAAAAAGAGTAACATGATTAATACATATTTGAAATTATTAACATTCTGCTGTCCTATGTCGAGATGTACCCGACATATGTAACTTTTCACTTAGATTTTATTTCCTGGCAATTTAATATCGGCTTTTCAATTTCATAATGATTATGTAATATCTCCAAAATATCCGCCTGTATCTATAGTAATTAAAAGAAAAAAGTATCCAAAGATAGAAACTCTTGTGAAATTAATTTTATTCAACGCACTGAAAAATTAACGAAATAAATCGGACAGCAAAGTGTTAATGATTGGATTTATAATAGAAAGGTAACGCTTACTGAAGCGAGATCAATTTTTCAAATTTTCATATAACTCCACTTTCATCGACACCGTCATGATTATAACGACTTTGAAATTATCAGCAAATTGGAGTTTTTCACAAATCAAATTCTGCGACGCCGCAAAACAACATTTATTCCCATGAATTTTTGAACACTAAAACTACCGTCGTTATATCTACTAAAATTTAGATATACTTAATAGCTACTTTAGAAAAAGAGAAATGAGTAATTGACAAATATGATGAATTAGCTAATTTTATATGATACAAGTGGCTTTACTTCGTGGCCACCCTATTAATTTAGACAATTTTTAGAAAAAATTTAGAACCGGTCTTTTGAACGGTTTGGTAGATTTAGTCTTAAAAAATACTGAATTTTATATTTTTCAGTAACTGTCATCATAGCACGACAAAAGGTGTAAACAAAATAAAAATAAAATGGCAGGCCAAAGGGTTAATCGCAATTAGTGTCGATTTAACGATTCCAACAGTCGTGCCATTACAGCCGATAATACCGATTCGTTTTGTTGATTGGAGATCGGATTATTTTAATATGTTATTCATGTTTTCGTGCCAGAACAATCGGAGACCCCGAAATTTATAATAGATACGCACAATACTATTGTGTAATTCATGCTAATTCGAGAGATTATACCGTTATATCCATTGCTGGCCTTTATTCGAAGATACACGGCCACATAAACTTTGATATTAAACGATGTAATTAACTGAAATTAAACATCGTATTGAATACGATTATCAACATTTTCTCGACGCGAGGATAAAGGATATCAGCTTAAATTCGTCTCCGTTTTAAATCCAGATCATTTCGATTAGATTCACCGTGTGAAATGTCGTAACGAAGTATCGATATCATTAATTTTCTCCAAACAGATTCAACATTGCATGCTCAAAATTGTAGATAAGTTATCGTTAATGTATTTCGATAAATCTTTAAGAAAATATCCATGAAATATTTATCCCCTGTATATCGACGTTTATTAGGAACAAATACAAATTGCTACAATAATTTACAGCATATGATTAGTATTTAAATTCCTGTTTTGTTGGAATGAATGTATAAAGGTACTGTCTTCGGAATATTGAACTCTCTTTGAAGCTGTCGCTAAATAATTCAATTGTAATCAGATCTTCGTCGAAACTAATTAACACTAACCGCACCCAAGCTTGGCCAAATGACCAATTCAATGAATTGACAATAAGTACTTTCTTGTTAAGTGAAGACAGGTTGGACGGTTGTTTCCTGTATTAACTTAGTTTATAAAAAGGTACCATCGTTATTTCCGGTCAGAAAATCAGCTACGTTCAAAATAGCTATTAACAAATTTTACTTATGTTTATATGAATAACCAATTGTGGATACTTATTTTTACCACAGCAGATCCTGTGATCAGTTATGACATAAAAATAATAACTTCCGGCAAAAAATGCAATTAGACCGTTATCTTAATATAGAAAACAAGTTTTCATTTAATAGTACAAAAAATTATATGTTTTATGGTACAGTTAGTATTAAACAAAAAGCGTCTCATTGAAGAATCGTATGAAAAATTAAAATATAAATTGTTTCAATAAGAAATAAATTTTCATCTCCGAGTAAACATGTCTAATATAACTTTGTACAAATTAATCTAAAGAACAAAAAATCGACAAAAGTTACTAATAAATTATTTCTCAACGATTCCTAACTCGGACGCATAGAATGGTAAAGCAATAACAAATTAAAATATAAATAGTTTCAATAAGAAATAAATTTTCATCTCGGCGTAAACATGTCTAATACAACTTTGTACAAATTAATATAAAGAACAAAAAATCGACAAATAATTACCAATAAATTATTACTCAACGAATCCTAACTCGGACGCATAAAATGGTAAAACCATAACAAATCAAAATATAGATAGTTTCGATAAGAAATAAATTTTTTATTTCGATGTAAACATGTCTGATATGATTTCATACAAATTAATATAAAGAACAAAAAATCGACAAATAATTACCAATAAATTATTACTCAACGAATCCTAACTCGGACGCATAAAATGGTAAAACCATAACAAATCAAAATATAGATAGTTTCGATAAGAAATAAATTTTTTATTTCGATGTAAACATGTCTGATATGATTTCATGCAAATTAATCTAAAGAACAAGAAATGGACAAATAATTATTACTAAATTATTTCACAACGAATCCTAACGCTGACGCATAAAACGATAAAAAACATCTTAATCAATTCAGCACCGACGATTCCTACAACCGACGAAATTTACCAGCAACACAACTCATCCCGTGATTGCTGAATTTTCTGAATAATTCCTGCCTTTCCCATCACCACCATCGTACCCAAACATCCCGCATACCTGTACAAAGTCAGGAACACATCCAATCGTGCTCTCCGAGAATCCCGTCCTCCACGAGCTGGAATCTCGCGAAAAACTATGCCTGTTATTTCTCTCGTGCACCCCTACGCTTCCTCGAGATCATAAATAACGTTGGTGTAGGAGAAAAATTATCGCACTACGTCCATCCACCCCCCATGAGGTGGTTACCGCTCGATATCGGAGGTCAAGTGTTATCTAGACTCTGTGTCATAAGAGCAAATGGTGGTTAATTCGAGTCAGAGGAAAGTGGAAGTAAGTATTCGATCATCGCATAATTAATGCAGTGGTATGGGATGAATTCTTACGTGATTATAGCAGTACTTTAATATTAGAGAGGTGATCGAGTAGGTTGTTTTAACGATTGTTAAATCTGGTTATTGTTGGTGTTTAAGGGATGATAAGTTTCCTGTTTAATTTGCAAAATATAATGATGGTTCGATGAAGATGGGAGAACATTTGGATATTTATTTTTGACCATGACAATATTGAACAAGCCATGGGGGCAAGTTAGTCAGTACAATAGAGAACGTAGTGTCTAATACAGAGGAAGATAAAGATAATAAGTAACTTAATTAGATTTGAGATTTGGTTATTTATTTATATGAGTGAATTATTTCAACGATTGCCAAGTTTGGTTACTGTTAGTGCTTAAGGGATTATAAGTTTCCTATATAATTTGAAGAGATGATGAAAAGTATATACTACGGATGCCAGTTATATTGGTAGTATTATTTTTTTTTAATATATTAGGAGTACCGAAAAGTAATCAAAAATTTTTTTTTGCTAGCGAAAAACATTTATTTATTAAAGAAATCTTAAATACTAATCAAAAAAATAATTTCCATAATTTTCTAACACTTTTTGCCAGCGCAAAGGTCTGAAAGTCCTTCGATTTTTTGTAAAAAACGTTTCCAATTACATTTTCACTTCTCCAATTTTGATTACTTTTCGGTACGCCTAATATTTTGGTTGGAAATATTATTTTAATGTATCTGAGACTACAGTTTTAGATGAATTCAAAACCACTGTCAATGAGAGGAAGATATACATATTATACGTGGAAAAATCTCATTTTTTAATAATACAGGTTCCTCTATTTATTCAAAACTCTCGCAAAAGCCTTCGATTTACGTATTCTTCAAAATTCCCACTGAATTCTGCGATGCTTTAAGAAGTGGCTTCAGCACAAAAATTGATCTTATACCATCGTGCGAGGAGCTGAGGGAGAGTGGCCAATACCTCGTAGAGTGCTTTTCAAACTATCATCTTTCCTCCATTCCTTTCCGACACTCAACCTTCTTTCGTCTTCTCGAGGCACCTTGCCTTCTTTCATTCGCCGATTAAGATTACCCACGTAAACACCCTCGAGAGGTGCATCATATATAGGTGCTAAGGTATTAACCACACTCACTTGTCCTTTCATCGAGTGCCATTCGCCATGCACCTTTCATTTTGTCGACGAGCGAATTGTCTTTTCAGAAAGTACGCCTATAAAGACACATCTCAAAGGATGAGATCAAGTTCAATTTATACTCTTTTTAAATAAATTCGCGATGAATATGCGCAGAAAATACTGACATCGTTCGAGTACTGGCTTTTAACCCATTAAGGCCCAAAGTTGGGTTAACGCAACATTTCACTTCTAATTTTTTTCGGGGAATCGGATTAATTTAATTTATAATTCAACCTATGTCATAGTAAAAGAACATACCAAAGGCTTAATTTATGCACTATAAGGTACCACGTAAGCCCAAAGTTGCGTTAACGCAACATTATGTAACCCAAAAACTAATTATAAATTTCTTTCTTCATTACAATGCTTGGTCCTTAATGGGTTAATACTTGTAATTGAATATTAGGCCCTAAAGCAATTGCATGTACACCTGCAAGACTTATTTTGCAAACGTACAAATGTAAATGAATATAATTTTGAGTATAGGTTTAAATTCTTTGGGGGTGTTTCCACGAAAAGAGATTTTCATATATCCGTGAAATTGGAGATGTAAAATTTGGCAATGAAACTGAACTTGGAGATTGTAAAATTAAAATTAAATGAGTTTTATATTATTTTAAGATTGAATGTAAATTAGAAGTGTCTTTGTAATAATAAAAATGTTTAAATGCTTGGTAGATTGTTAATACAACTGTTAATTACTTAATACTGTGACTATTAATGATTAATGCAATTGTTTAGAAGTAGTCGTTAATTTATTTAGCATATATAATATATTTATAAGATAATTTATTTAGAAGTAGTCGATAAATATTTCAGAATGAAGGGAATCGACGAAGCAAGAAACACGATCGACGGTTAATTAGTTACATTTTACGGTATAGACGTAAAAAATGAAAGAAGAAACGATGTTGAAAGTTTCAGGAACATTTTTTTAAAAATTCAGACCAAGTCACTTTTACCTTCTTGGTATACGTAGTGCTAAAAGAATAAAGTTTCATCCAGAGCAGTGATTTAGTAAAGATTGCATCAACTCCGACGTTTCCGGTCAGCCCGTACGATAATTCTTTACGTTCTCCAATTTCGCCGCGCTCTCGGGACAACTTGGGGAAACGACTTGATAAAATTCATTGACCCACTTTCTCGAAGATGAGCCGTGCAATATCGGTTTCTCCAACTTTTTCAGAAAGGGCTTACTAAAAGAAAAAAAAAGACTAACGAAGTCGTGTTCTCCAAGGAAACTTTTTGTTTCCATTCTGTAGCGCGAAAATCCGTGGCCTCGGTACAAAGGCTTATGGCAGCGTTAAAGTTAGAACTTCATTATGTTAAAAAACTATGGCCGATGTCTCAATCGATGGATAAAGAATTATTCGAGGCAAGAGAAAACTCTTTCTCCCTATCAAAAACATATTTTACGGTGGGTTGCTTCATGGTGCCAAAGTTTAATCAGTTGGCTTTGATTGACAAGTATACTCGCCATGGAGAATATAGTGTATTGACGAGTATACTTGTCATCTCTCGATTATCATGACTTATGTACAGTCTGACATCTAAAAGATGGCTAGGGAGCGGCGGAGCCTTCTATTTTCAACCGCCTATTTCTCTCACTTCGTTTTTGACATTCTCAAACCGAGCCTCCTAAACTAAACACTCCACGTAGCATTTTACTTTAGAAGAGTTTTTTTGGAATTCCAAAACGAAATCTCAAAAATAGCCGCATGAAAGTGAGAGGTTTCGCTGTTCCCTGGCCATCTTTCAGTTGTCAAACTATAGGTGCACACTCTCAAAAGAAGTCGCCTCAGTTAAATGATTAACTTGGAGAAATTCGTCAATATTGACTAGTCAGTAAGATTGATCGTCCACTGACTAATGACCACAAGAATACCCAGAGATTTAATACCATCTTTAGAGTTTAAAAAAATAATAATTGCCAGTAACTTCAAATGAAACAATTGCAGATACTTGGTTGCTATGTTGTATAGAGTGATAAATTCTCTGTTGAGTCAATTGGTGAAAAAGTAAAAGATGTTATACTAAAAAATAATGTAAAGCGTATGAATTTACGCCTTTCGTATATAATCACAGACTTGTGGAAGCGTATATATACGGTTTCAGCAGTCAAAGCGTTAAGGGTATTTTTAGGAAACAATCTTTCGACATCGCGTAAATTTTATCGCACACTAGAAATGCGGCCAAGGGTGAGGAATAAATGAGCAGAAAGGGTCGCAAGGTCGGTTCTTATTAAGCATTTTGCGTAATCACCCTTAATATCATCCCGGCTGACTATGGACTTTCCTTTGTCGTTCTTCGAGCTTCTCTTCGTCATCGTTGTCTTCGCGATAAGTGCCGTGGACACCCACGGTTTGTCAGGACACATTAAGCTCGTCCTTCTCATTAATTACGTTGCTCCGGCTTTTACCAGAAATAAACGCATTCCTCTCATTAATTCCACCGGTAACGATTAATCTCCCGCGACAATTAAATTGTTTACGAGAGACCGGGCGAGGTGAGGCGGCTGTTGAAGAACGGAAATAAATGGACAAGCCGAGTTTCCAACCCGGCGAGAGATTCGGTTTCGCTTCCTCATTTCTTTCTTCGAAATTATACCGGGACACTTGATCGCGATGGTAGCATCACCGGTGAGATCTTAATGCATCCCTTTGCGGTTTAAATTTCAAAGGGTACGCTCTTAACGTACATACACCGATCTCGAGTTTCTTTTAAAGTACTAAAAATTCTACCCTCCTTCGTTTCTCCCCTATCGATAGATGGTAGGATTTTGGAGATCCTGGATAGAGATTAATGTTCGTTCTGATCGAAAAAAAAGAGAAGGGAAAAAAAAACTGAAAAACGTCAGTAACCGGAATGTTAATTTCGGTAAAGAAAAAAATTTCACCCCTCCCGCCACTATTATCCGGAAGATTTATTCAACGAACTCGAGATCAGGAGTTTAGGGATACCCGATAATATTTTATCGCGCCTCTGTTCCGACATTTCCAAAGAGCCTCTCCGAAATCTTTCAGCTTCATAAAGCACAACCACTGGGAAAGATATCTTATTCTCGTTTCGCGCGAATTTCCACCATCCCCGCCGTGCGCTCCGCTGCCGCGGAATATTTTCACCCGCTTTTCTTTCCCCTCGCAGTTATTCAGTTTCAAAGTCACGAATATTTGCATCTGAGCCTGACAAGCGGGAATACATCTCTCGGGAAAAATCGGCGAAATAAATAACAACAATAACGTCCTCGAATGCCTACCGAGCCCCCTTTTCTCTTCTCGAGGCTCCTACTTTCCACCCCTCGTCGCAGTTTACCCCGTGAATGGCGAGCTAAACTTTACGAACTTTTCTCTCGGCTCGAGAGGAAATTGCCGGTAACTTCTATAACGCCACACAGATGCACATGTACGTCCGATGACCTAGGAAAGCCAGAGAGATGCAAATGTTGAGAATCGTGGGGGTGGAAAAAAAAATTTGCAGATCGGTTATAGGCAAGCGAAGGGTCTGTCAGTAGCAGGTATAACCCGGTGACTGAGTGACTTAACGGGGGTGGAAAAGGTGGGAGAGATTTCTTCTCTTTTCACGGACAAGCCAAGTGTACCATCGTGGCAGAAAAGGCACGGTGCGCCTCGTATTTGTCACTCTATGCTAAGGGGTTGTCGGCTTGTCGCCACATAACTCTCCAAGCCACCCCGTACCGTCGTTGCCATGCTTTAACTTCGACCCCCTTCATTCTCTTTCTTTCTTCGCCCTACGTTTTACTTTCTCCTGTATTTTCTCACTTTTCCTCTACGATTTCCCTTCTTCGTTTCTTCGCGATACTTACTACCCCTGTACCATTTTCTTTCTCTCTCAGTGACACACGCGTTTCCAGAAAAGAGTTGGAATTTACATTCGACCTGGAATATTTCGCGGTACTGCTTGAGATGCAATTTGTTTCGTTCTGTCTCCGTATATACGACCTCCTTTTAACCTACCTCTGCTACCGGTGATCCACGTTATGGGAAATTTATGCTTCCCCCGTTAGACACCTTGCTACACCGAGGAACGAATTGGAACGATTTACGGGGAAGCATTGACGTACGAAATATTGCGGATTATTGATACTTTTGAGTTCGACTTGTTTTTACTTTTTGTGATGCGTTGTTCTTGGTTCAAGGTAAAGAACAACAGTGGGGTGGGAAAATGTGGGATGAGTTATTGGGGGAGCGTGTACGTTTCTATTGAAGCGGTGAAAAACTATTAAGCTTAGAGATTATATGAAATAATTGAATTGTCAGGTAAACGTAATTTCCACTTTTTATCTTCGTTATCAATCCTTTGCCTTACAATGACGTGTGGCACACGTGACGTGGTATGTGAAATAGAAAATTTTTAAGTTTTCGAAAAACTGTTAAATTGAAAATATAAGTAGGTCAGGAGACTTTGACATTAGTTTTATGTTACTAATTTTGCGCTAACTTATACCGGTATATTGGAAATCTGTGATGGATTATTATTCTAATAATAAATTCTGAATTATTGCGCGTTCGGTCACAGAAGAAATCGTAAGGCAAGGGGTAAAACTGACAACTAAATTACCTGTTAGTATAAATATCACAATTAACTGCATAAGAAAGATTCAATTTTTGGAATTATTCCAACGCTATTTTCTAATTGGAACATTGTTAAGGAATAATATGCTTTGATCCTACCACAAACATGAAGCTCTTCAATTTACAATTAGTAGTCAATCTAATGCATTCTTTTCTTTCCATGCGCTACTTTTCAGCAAAATCTAACAATCTCCCTATATTTTCTTGAAAGTTATAAAATTCAAAACAACCGCGATTACGACGAGAATTTCCAGGGAAACGCGAAAGCTCAAATATAAATTCTACACCATCAAACAATTGCAGTTTGGCGGCAGTGAAATTCCGGGTGGAATACCGTTTAAAATTTCCCGTCGAAAGGTTAACTTCTCCCTCGAACGAGATAGAAATTCTACCGACATTTTTCCATCGAAACCTTTGCACGCTGGCTTTTGATCGGAGATCGCAAGCTCGGTGCTTTAACAGATCATTGGAAGTGATTAAGAAACTCGACGACAGTCGCGCAGAGAGATTAAGATCGGTCTAAAGGGGATTACAACCTAATTCCGCGAATATCCTAAGAGATTGGATTTCGATGTTTCCCGGGGAATCAGATCTTTCAGAACGGTTAAATCTTTGACGTTGGTGATCGATCTTGCATGAAGACGATTTTCTCACCCCTCCTATGTCGCAACCGCCGAAAATAGTTGGACACCAGCCCGAGGGATACGACGGATATATCAAGTTCAAAGGTAGAAAATCTTCACGCGAGGATTTCGGGAAATCGAAAACGACAAATTCGATATACCCTGATATTTCGTATTTGCATTTTCGTGGGGGTGCAAAAAAAACGGCCGAACGTTCTCGACGTCGATCTCGATTCGGAGGGTACGGCCAATTTTCTATTGCTGATGCTACCAATTGAAATAACCATAGTAATTATTCATAATAAATTATAGCCTCTTTTTAAAATTGCGTCATCGCCTATTGTTGATCTTTTTAAGGCTACCCGAGGCGAAAATTTCAGCCCAAAATCCTCCTAAATTACCAAATAACTTAGGATATTTAGGCTGAATATGGAAAAATATGTTACATATAAAAGAATGCAAATTTTAATTCCACAATCGCCCTATACTTGTTACTTTTTGCCACTTTTACCTAGTTTGGGAGCAATTTAGGCTTTATACAGCCCAAAATAATCCTCAGCATTCTATAATCAGGAGCTTTAGAATTGGATTGGAATTGGAGTGGAATGATCGAGGTCCAAAAAAATTCTCGATATACTAAAAATTAATTTGGTTTAGGAGATTTAGAATTTATATGGAATAAAATGATAATTTAATTCCAACTTGCTCCTGAAAGCCCTATTTTTAGAATATGAGTCGAAAGACTTGGAACTTCTGAAATATTTTTAGGGGATGTCAGATTAAATTAGAATAAAAATTTTACCTGATCAGTCCATATAACTCCTAAAAATCATATTTACAGGACTTTGAGGCGCGTTGACACACTAGTTGAGGATTTTGAGGTTCAAAATGGTATACATAATTAAGCGGCAAATGAGAGATCAAAAGAATCTAGGATTTGAAGTTTCTTTTTAGACTGGACTTTTCGACTCAGCTACTTAATATATTAGCCGTACGTGGTATCTTGTTTATCTGCATCTTGATAAGTTAGTAGAATTAACCTCTGGCCGTTCAATAAAGACTGGTACTCCTCATGCGGTAGAATTATTTTTATAACATCAATGCTACATTAAATTATAAGATATATATTTCAAGGATGCCTTGGGCATTTTTATTTTACTAATTTAATTATGAATTATCACAGAGACAGTCGCAAAAGATATTGTACGACAAGGGGGTAAAATCAGCAAAGTATTATTGTAATATCATGAAGAGCAGCTTGTGCTGCAACAGTTTACAAAATCGTATTATATACATCTGTTAATTATAGCGAATTTTTTTAAATTTCTTTAAACCATCACATACTAATAAACTGATTTTGTCTAAGAAAAATTTTTTTGCAACGGATTAAACTAATAGCGCTATCTTTTTTCTACAAATGGTAATTCTATTTATTATATCTCTCGACTACGTGAAATATATAACTGTCTCATCATTATATTTTAAATAATTTGTAATTTAATTTACCCCGCTGCTCTTTTCGAGTCTACATAACCCAAAATGAAGATTACGTTGTAACAGATACCATGTGTTCACGAAAATAATGAAAATTTCAAAAATTTCTGACGTTTCTATGAACAGAATTGGAAGAAAAACATGTAATAAATTTTTTTGTTAATGATATAACATATCAATTCATATGGGTGGAGAATTCGTCATGCATTATTTCCGTAATCGCAACAGAAACATAAAAATATTTATCCCGCGGGTAAAATTTCGCTTATTAATACAGGGATATGTGCCTTTGTAATGAAAACAATAATAAAATTAGCAGGGAGTGTTTGATGGATTATTCGACGAAAAGTATAA
Source organism: Cerceris rybyensis (assembly GCA_910591515.1). Classification (NCBI taxonomy): domain Eukaryota; kingdom Metazoa; phylum Arthropoda; class Insecta; order Hymenoptera; family Crabronidae; genus Cerceris; species Cerceris rybyensis. The sequence continues at coordinate 11,237,124 of OU342797.1, read as the reverse complement.
TCATAATGAAAATAATATCACATTATCTTTCAAAAACTGAATTCTGAAAAATCCATAACAAATATTCCCTCTCATTCTGCGAGTTAATACTCCACGAAGGAGAGTTTCATTATGTGCTACGATCGAACAACCCCTCGTGATAATCGTGACTTCCTCGAAACAAGTAACCCCGTAGAAATCAACAGCCACTAAACACACGAGGGCTCGAATTTTCCGACGATGGATGGGTCCTTAAGTCGTTGATAAAGGTTACTCGGACGAAGAGGGCAGTCGGTGAAAGGAAAACGTCGAAGCAGCCGAAGAGAAGAGGCGGAAGATATCAGGGGTTGTGCAGTAGAAGTGAGCCAGAGGGAGGGAGGGAAAAGAAGAGCACAAGATACCCTGAGATTACGAGAGATGAAAGTTTCATAAAACATACTGCTCACGACTCGTTCGTCGAGTTTCAGCCATCGTGAGCGCCCGCTCAGGGAGAATTTAAAAGCAGAAGGGCGCAACGGGGGTGAGTCGTCCTGGGGTAAGGGTATAGCTAAGTACTTGGATATTACTGGAGTTTATGGACCCTCGGTACCACTTCAAAATTACGTCCCTGCCGTGAAAACTTTTAAATGTCGATTGACAATTGGGTTTGATTGTTGCGCTGAAGATAAAGATATTGAATGTGTTTTTTTTTGGACAGATGGTATTTTATAAGATACAGTCCGACAACTGAAAGATGGCTAGACAGCGGCGTAACCTTTCGTTTCAACCGCCTATTCCTGTCATTAACAAACCTCCCAAATTGACACGTTGAACGCCACCGATGATTCACTGGTTTCGTCATTTGTACTAAAGTGAAAGTTTTTTTTATTAAAATCACATATTTATAAAGTAGAAACTTTAAAAACACTAATAGATAGATATGCAGGAGACCTTTATCTCCTTAACGCCAATATTGAAGTATTCAATATATTAGAAAATTCATAAATATTGTAGTTTAAACGAAACATGAAATTGAATTCGATAAATAACAGAAATGACAGGAATAGACAAATAAAAACAACGGGCTCAGCCACTCTCCAGCAATCTTTAAGTTATCGCACTATAGTTGATGGATACTAGGAAATTTCGACAAATGTTTTCTACGTCACTGATAAAAATTATGCAGAGAGCCAAGGTGAATCTATAATTAACAGCTTCAATTATTAATTAACCACTTGCCTTACAATGACGTATGGCACACGTGGCAAACAGAATAGAAGATATCCAATTTTTGCAAAAACTGTTATATTAAAAATATCAGTAGATCAGGAGACGTTAAAATTAGCTCTGCGCTATTAACATTGTATTAACTTATACCGGTATGTTCCAACAATTAATTCTAAATTATTGCACAAAATAATTGTCCGGTCACAAAATAAATTGTAAGGCAAACGGTTAATAGACGGAATTACAAAAGCTCGTCACATCTGCGACATTTTTCCTAAACTATTACTCATGTAATCAATGATGAAAAAGTTTGAAGGATCTTAGCGGTATTCTTACAATAAAAACAATTCAATCATTGTTTATGAACACTGATCTATAAAAATCAGCAAAAGTTTACATCTTTACTTTTAGGACTATCCACATAAACACAGTATATCGCTTGAGCCGCAGGTGATATCGATGAAGCTCTTTCTCGACGAGGAAACGTAAGTTGATTTTCGAATATCGAGAAGTTCCGTCGGATGTCCCGTTTGTGGCTGACCGTAATCGTTATCCCGATGTATATTTTATCGGAGTGCTCTCTCTCCAAGAGAAATATGGAAGTCTACCACGAATTCCAAACTCTATAACTTCCAGCAAGGTATACATATTTTTACGCGGGAACGGATGGATTCTATCGTGCGAATAGCCACAAAGATTATCCGCTCGTCGTTTCTCCCATGATCATTCGAATAAAGCGTTCCTCCTGGATATTGTCGTTGCTTGGAAAAATATTATCACGTTCGACCATGGACACTTTAAGTGTAACCGCTCGAAATCCAATTCGTTCCTCGTGATTCTTCCGGTTCACGGTGGTTTCCCATTTCTCGGAACGACGGAAACTTTAATTTTCGAGCTTCTCTAAGACGAAAGAAATCTGAGAGAGAGGTTATAACGACTACGGTAAAAGAGACACTGGGTACACGTATATACTCGTTTCGAGAGGAAAGAAAATACGGGAGACTTGTTACACGCTGGTCTGGATCTCTTTCGAGATTGCCTATTTCCTTAAGATATTGATCGTCCTTCTATAAGTGACCTGTACGATAATCGAAGGGTGAGTGAAATTTAAAGTTGCATTTTTTAATTATATCACTAACGTCATTCTGACTGGGTTGTCGTGATAAAAAGGATAAATATGGACGTATGATATCAATATTTTTTGGTATTATCCTCTCCTGATAGTCATCCGGATCTATGACATCATTAAACCCTAACTGTGTGCATGTACACTCGAAGCTCGTTTGCGACTGATGTATATAAAACCTCGATAAACTTTATTTACAGGTAAAACGTTACGTGGCAGACGATTTTTCATACGTATGAGAAATATAGCGTGTATCATGGAGATGCTGAAATTTTAGATAAATGTGCAAGGGCGGTGTATCAAAACTATAATGGAGTTTTTAACCCCTTGCTCTAGGATTTCGTTTGTGACTGCCTCCTCTATAGTTCGGAATTTCATTGCTAAAATAAGAATTGATCAGGGATTCTTGATATATCTAACAATTGAACGTAATATTATTGTAATATTGTAGAAGTAATATTATCGTGTCGCATTTCATTAATATTTTCAGTTCGATAGGTTTTGCAAAATTTGAAAATTTCCTATCCCAAGTATCTCATCGCGAGTGCCACTCGTTATTGTAGGGCAAGGGGTTAATATTCTAGTTCTAGATTACCGAGATCCTTTACAAAATCCATCAATAAATAAATAAAATAGAATATAATTCATACGTATAAACCAGGGGTGCCCAACCCAAATGATCTTGCGGGCCACATTAGAAATGCATCATAACTCCGCGGGCCGCATATAAAATTATATATCCCCATATATTAGATTTAGACTCACTATAGGCACTTTTTCGGAGTGAAAAATTGAAATATAATGAATTACTATTATTGTGTTTACTATTATTCTTACATGTAAACATAAATAATACAATAATAATGATCCTGATGATAATCTCGCGGTACGGAAAAATGTTCAAGGCGGGTTGGCCACCCCTGGTATAAACTTTAAAAGTGTAGAATTATAGAATGTCTTCCTACTTCAGATTTGTCCTACGAAAAATATACTCTAAAACAGTGGTCGCCAAAGTTGTAGTCCGCGAGAAAATTTCGCTGCACCCAAGAAAAATGTGGAATATACTTACTCATCACTAGACTCCGGATGTTTATGCAAATTTCAAATTCAACAAATGCAGGTAAGACAAGAGAACCTATTTAGGGATTTGTTGCACTCGATAAATGTTACAACGAATACCATACTTTGGATATTTCGGATATATTTTTATATTATGTTCGTTTTGTGTATTTTAGCCGTATTCATTTTGTCATAAATGCATAAACATCCGGAGTCTACTCATCACATTAAGTTATGTTTTAAGATGTATTGAAACATAATTCAATTAATAACAATAAATTTTATGTGTTCGTAGATCACAATCTTGTTTATAAATATATTTAACACTTAAAAAATCCTATTAGCGGTCCGCGGGATTTAAATTATGAATTTACTGGTCCGCGAGGTCAAAAAGTTTGGCGACCGCTGCTCTAAAACGTCATCCATTAGTACAGTTATATTTAATTCCTTGAACTATGTGGTTGAACTCTGATGAACTCTTAAGATTTTTGTTTTAGCTTATCAGGAGTCTTTAGAGTTTTCCACTAAATGAACATACTAAAATGAAAACAGTACACGTATAAAATTCAACACTTTAATAATACAGGATTATCCTATGTCTCCCTACTTTAGTTTCTCATCACGTGCTAAAATCTTCTTGGAAACATCACCCCCTTCTGAATCTAGTTAGTTATCTCTTCAGCCGTCAAAGTCTTTTAATCCATTTTGAATATTCTAGCCTACCATAATTCTGCACAAAGACTTTAAACAAACAAATAAAATACATTAAAATCAATTCACTTATCAGCTTCACCTAATAGCAAACTATTGTCATCCTTTTGCTTCATGCTGTAAAAAATAATCAAAATAAAGAGACAAATAGACTAACTTGGCCATGAAACTTGATAAACTTTTAATACCAACAAACACTGACTAATATCAAATAATCAGTTGATCATGATGAAACGATGAAATGAATATCAATAAATTTTCGTGCTAATAATTAAAGGCTACTTCCCGCCTTGTTTCGTTCATTACATTATGTATCATCTACATTTGTTTCAGAGAACATTATTATTATTTCATAACCGACCGAATGACTATGGTAAAAAGAGTACACATAAAGTGCCAGTACTCTTATTGGTAGTATCAACAGAAAATCGAGCTACAATCGTGCAACAAAACAACACAACTAACTTCAATGTCATAACTAGACTGCGGATGTTTATGCAAATTTCGAGTTTCACAAATGCAGATGAGATAGGAAAACCTATCTAGGGATTTATTGCACTCAATAAATATTACAACAAATACCATACTTTGGATATTTTAGATATATTTTTATATTATGTCCTTTTTGCATATTTTAGCCGTATTTAATTTGTCACAAATGCATAAAAATCCGCAGTCTGGTCATAACCGAACAAAGGACTTCTCTCAACTAACTCTCGCAGGCTCGACAGCTGCCTTTGCATACAAAAAAATAAACACAAATTCCCCTTCCCAGGATACTTTGCCTAAGCTACGTTATCTTTAAAACAAATCTTCTTTCAAAACGTTTGCCTACTCTTGAAAAATGTCCTCGAACCAGGTCTTTCAGCAAGCAACTACTATCAATAAAGAATACTTTGGTCAAAAATCGCCTACACTTTATTTTTCCGCCCTTAAAACCAACTCTAAAACCACCCTTGGATGGTTCACAACTAGGCGTCAAAGTTTAAGCCCCAAGTTCGCAGATGTTAAATCTCTAACACATTTTTCAATCTATCAGTTGCAATCCATCGGAAGCCTCTACAAGCAAGGCTCCCAGTAAATAAACAAAGGTATGTGTCTATACACGAGCGGCTTAAGCTCGAACCCCCATGGAGTAACCTCATGGCTAGGCTCTTGTACGTTCCTGCATCCAGAACGGGAACCTCATCGTCCTGTATACTCGGGGATGATCTCTTGGCCGATGCGTCATCCCCTGGGTGCTCGTACGAGACAGTTACTCTCCGGAGAGAAGTTTCTGGTCAATAGAACGAGGGAAACCATGGAAGGAATATGGGAGGTACTACCAAGGGCACTGTAGATGAGAAGAATTCTTTCTTTCGAGCGAGTGATGGATGCTTGTCTTAATTAATTAGGAAACGATCGATCGAGTCTTCTTAGACGTTGAGAAAAGAACTGTTGTTGTAATTTCATTAAAGGTCTCTCGCCTCGGTGAGAGGGGGACGATTGATTGAGACGAGATTCGCGCGATCGTCGAATTAATTTTAATTATGGGAGGTTCCTTCGTTAACGGTGTACACGGGATTTACTGACGTGTTTCGGAATTAGTAGGTTGAAATTACTTTTTCTGTGATAAAATTAACTGATCTGCATTACTTTCTATTAGTATATAAACAACGTTATTACTAGTAGTTGTTTGGAATATTTGTAATAACGATTACAATGCGTAGGCCACTTCAAATTTATTTTGATACTAGATGAAAGTTCCCGTGCTTCGCTACGATTTAATCGAAACTAAAAAAAAACCTTACAATTTCGAATTTTGAAAAATCCTTTCTTAGTGGGTGCTAATGCCCTAGAAGGAACGCTCATGCAAAATTTCAAGTTTCTAGGTCAAGTATTTTCGGCTCTGCGTTGATGAGTTTGGCCCATACTTTAACCCCCCAAAACCCCCCCTAAAATTTCGAATTTTTCAAAACCCTTTCTTATTGAGCACCTAAGACCCAAGGGGAAGGTATGTTCCAAATTTCATTGCAATCCGTTCTGTGGTTTTTGAGATTTCGTGATGAGTGAGTGAGTGAGTGAGTCAGTCAGTGGTATTTGAGCTTTATATAATAGATCTTAAGGACGTTCCCAAAGACCAGTCGTTCTCAACCTACGAATACATTTTCCCTATATAAGTTACCCATTTGTACTGTAAGAATTAGTTGACCAGCAGTGCGCTCTTTTGCCCCGCCTCCCAAAAAATATGTTTAACTTTGAAAATTTATACAAGTTAGTTAATATTGTTATAGAGAGGTAAGATGACATTACGAAAGTTATACATTTTTTATCATTTTATATAATTGTTTGTTCATATTTATTATTATCAGTCAATATATATGTAATTCATTATCAATATAAAAAGTGTATTTTATTATTTATTATATTTTTTAAGCCTATTATTTACTTTAAACATTTTTTACAACAAAATAAATGCCGCTTCTTGTACCGATTTTGTATGGAAATTATTTATGTGAATATTATCTGCCAATTCTCGAAATTTAAAAAAAATTGTAAGAAAATGAAAATTGTTAGACACTACAACCTACATGAATTAGTATGAAATGTATAAATTAACATGCGTTCAAATAGAAATTAAAAATGCAAATATTTTCAATTTTAGTACCGCAAAATGGGTGAAATTTTTCGTATGCGTTCAGAATACTGTCAAGAATTTAGAAATAAATTTTAAAGATGATCGTAAGAAAAATTTTTTTTGTGAACGTCCTTAATCGCGTACATTCGAATTTGTTGATTTTATTTAGTAATTATAGAAGAATTTATTTATTACTGACTCCACTGTTTCCTTGTATTCTAATATTAGGGGGCCCGAAAAGTAATGTTTTTTTATATTAAATTCAAGCAAATAAATTTGTAACAAGTTTATATTTTTAGTGAATGATGTAAACATCCTCGTTATGAACAACCTTTTGTCACCTAGTGTGCACATTTTCAATTCCTTATCGACAAAGATCAATTAGTTTTTGAATAAAATCTTTCAAGAAACGACATTACTTTCCGGTCCTCCAAATATTTTCTAAACAGTGCTACAGCAAAGGAAATAAAACATCAGAAATAATGCAGATGCGTTACCATAAAATGGCATTTACCATAGAGACTAAAGACATTTGAACTTTTAACAATATCTCATTTGCAATTTTGACAATTCCACGACGTCGTTTGACACGATTATGTTTACAAAATCGTTTCCTTGTAACGATGGACACTGAATTACATGTTTCATTCGAGTATTATTGTACTTTCCCGTATCTCCGTTTATTATATTCCCGGTATATACTCAACACGGGGGGTTTAATGCGATATACTAAAATCTGTGTAATTCCACAAATGTTACTTCGTAACTGTAGCAGCAGGTTTGGTAAGGTATGCAACGGCAAGTTAGTATTTGGCTTGTAAGGGTTGGATTACTTTAATAATGAGATAGTACGACATTATTGGTGCTAACAATGAAGAAACGTACTTTGGATTTTTGTAGGAAGGATTACGTTTACAACAGGAATCCTTATATCGTTAATGTTATTTATATTTTCTAAGATTTACCTTTATTATTCATTACAATTATTCCATTTGTTTAAAGTCTCTTAAAGTACTGGAACTCTCGTGCAACTGTATGAAAGTAATTTAGATCTATCTGTTAATGGAATGATAACATCAATTTTGGGAATTATCCATGTCATAAAATTGTATCTCCATTGTTAAATGGTATGTTGAAGTAACATAGACTTGCATCTTAATTTTTTTATGGTACTATATAATTCACTGTAAAATTTATTAGCTTACTAACGTTGAGAAAATATTGACTTTGGGGGCACTTTATTGTAAACTTTGTACATTTACAGTTAAATATTACAAGCAGCAAGAGTTGCTGCTTTACTACTGAAATAATTGTAGTCACATTTTCATCCTCTTGATCTTTAAATATTCAAATTGATATTTCTCCTGAACAAGTGCTCTTTTAATGTAAACAAAGCAATAGTTCTTATAAAAAAATATAAATTGAAGTTAAACTATTCCATGTAAGAGAATTAAATTTTAATTTCATGTAAAAAAATATCCTATCCACAAAGACTTAATAAAAATTCGAAGAGCATCCATAAACTAAACAATATACCTATTAAAATGCAACAACAGTCAGTTTCTTTCCAAGAACAAAAAACCGACCACGATTCAAGCAAGCTTGAATTTTCATCACAAAGTTGTATTCTCTACATTTTCCTTTTTCACGATTAATACTTTAACAGAAACGCGAAGAATCTCAGCAATGGAAAATTCTGTTTTCAAAGTATCCCTTCCACCCCCTTTTATTCCCTCCTCACCACAATGTTTCAATGAATGATCGCGAAGCTCATCAGCAAACGTTCCTAATGCGACTCACGAGAGCATTTACGCAAAGGGTTCTGGAAAACCCGAATTTTCATTGTGTCTATCATTCCATCTCTAAATCTTTATGCCTCGTTTTACCATCTATGTGTGGGTGCGTACATAGGAAAAGAGAGGGGACAGATTTTAAGCGGCTTTGCTCCATTGTAACTGTCCTCTAGCTTTTCATTCCGACCGGATTTTGAATATTTGCCTCGCCGTAATTCTCTCGCAGCATCGCTGCAAATTGCTACCGGCGTTGTTCTGTTTTATGCACTTTAACTTCGCGATAACAGCTACGAAATCGGACCTCTGTTTACGCTCGGCTTAGCGACAACGAGCATTGATTAACTCACTTGAAGGAATGGAGTTGTAATGCAATTACGAACGGGACGTTTTAATTGTGATCTTATGAAATACGTGTTGTAATACGCCTTCGTTATGGCTATATTGTGCTGTTATGTATCCTTGTTATGTGTTAATCGATAAGGAGAAACAGGTTGTTATTGTTTCTATTACGATGGGAATTTTTGAACACTAGATTTACGAACAGTAAATTTGTTACATTTAAATATATTAAATAAGTACTTAAGAAAAAAGAGAAATCAACCAGCAAAGAATATGATCAGTTCAGTGATTTGTGTGATATAAGGTACATGTGAAATATCTATTGTACCGTTTCTCTACAAAGTTTAGAAATGTTCAAAACAAAGTAGGACTCCGTCAGTTTGACGGCTTCCATAAATCTAGTGGTAATTAGAGTATTATAAGAAAAGAAGAGAGACTTCTCGTTATAGTGCACGTTTGTGTTGCAGATTGGAATACGGTGCTGTTATTTTTTGTATTATTAACTAAATTACAACTTATAAATTAGTCTTCGCTAACTCGATATAAAATGAAAGAGGCAAGGTGATTCCTAAGATAATACTAAAGTGGTCTGGGTCTTTATTATTAATTACGTAAGGGACTTCTTAATTGTGATGATGTGAGAGATATAACTTATGATTCGTGTTTATTGTTGTAGGCTGGAGATCGTGAAATTATAACTTCTAACTAGAAATAAGATAAAAGAGGTAAGGTAATTCTAACTACGATACTTACTACTTACGATAATACGATATTAACTACGATACTTCTTAATTCCGATGCTGTGAGATACTTAACACATTGAAAGTCGGTCCCGTAATAAAGCGGGATTTCAAATAATTGATCTTAGATTTTACTGATTAATATCAGTCATATTATTCTGTCTTCAGGAAAACAATAAAGTTAACCAAAAAAGAAGTGTTATTTCATTTAAATTGTGTATTCCTTAATGCACTTAAGTTTGAAATTGAATTAAATATCAACGTTATCAAATATAATAAAATTGATAGCCAATATTTAGCCGACGTGCAATGTGTTAACTTCTGATGCGCGTTTATTGTTGTAGGCTGTAGTATCGTGAAATTATAACATTATAATAACTAGGAATAAAATAAAAGAGGTAAGGTAAGATAATACTAAACTGGTCTGGTTCTTTATTATTATTATCAATCTCCTTAATTATGATGATGCGAGAGATATAACTGATGTGCATTTATTATTGTAGGCTGCAGTATCGTGAAATTACAACTTCTAATTAGATGTCAACTAAAAATTATAAGCGTAGAATAATATTAGATAGATAGTGTTCAATAAATTTCCGCTGTGAGGCTCTTAGGTTTTGACTAATCTCATCTCCTCGTATGATATTCATTTCGGTGTCAACACGTTGAATGCCGCAGAGGTTACCGCTAACCGACGCACCTAAATTCGGTAGAACTCCTCGCGATTTCCCGACAACAACATTCGTATATTCGCTTGTATATTCAATATGGAAATATTACTGCAAAGTACGGTAACTTTTGCAGAACACATAGCTTCCCATGGTTATACTTTACGAAGGCATCGTTTTAATTACGAAAAATATAATTTCAATAGAAAATACTCACGAAGAAAAATCCGACCGGCATTCAACGTGTTCATTACTACGTTGCAGCATGTAGAAATAAAAGATTAATGTAATTTCTAAGGCACACAGGTTGTCAAATAAATATCAAGACAGATATGTCGATGGTTACATCTAGATCTAGCTAAAAATTTATAAATAAATATGTATTTTACCCTACTGACATGCAAAACTGTCAAACCAGGTAGTCAGTACAGTGAAAAAATATCTTTGTATAGGTTAAGAAATTCATTCATCATGTCCACTATATTAGACTAACGAAAATTTCTCCAATACTGTTTACATCGTCTCTGTTCCGTGTACGAAAAAACGTCCCACTGAACGACTCTCGATGTAAACAATGAGAACGAGTCTAAACGTGGCAGTTAGATGCTTCCACCTGTCTCCTTCAACGACGTAAATTCGCACTCTATAGTACGTGAGTACAAAAGAAATTCTCGAAACCTCTCTCAAAGGTTAACTCCGTAAACATAATAACCTTTAACGCAGGAAGCGCGACACGCTACAGTTAGCGCTGAAAAAGCACGACGCAGTATCGTAAATTCGTAAAAATCTTCGTACAGATGTCATAACTAGCTAAATGCATCTCAAAACAAAGATCGTAAAACGAAGCGATGATAGAGGACGCCACAGCCAGCTCGGTAAGCGGCGCCTTGCGTTTTACCCTTTGTTGCGTTTTACCACATGCTAATCATGTGCTGCACCATAACGCAGAATTCTGATACTTCATGAAACGAAACAACATACCTCATTTATTGTTCGATGACAGAGCCGAGAATGTGTATTCGAGATGAAGGAGTCTTAACCTCACCAAAGATGAACGATGCTTGACAATTGAAGCGACCATTGTGGAACTCCACAGCAGCTGGATGTGACATTTTGATCCTCTTCACATCACTTTTATACCGTTCTGCAGTAACGAAAGTAGCGTACACTTCATTATTTCGAGTTCTTTATCGAGGGTTCAAGCTTATTTGGCCGATAAAAGTCCCGTTTTAAGTGGAAAATGGTGAAATCTTACCGCTTCCCAGCACTCGCTCTGCTCGCCGCCGAGTCTGCCCGGTGAGTGACCAGTGTCACTGCGCAGTTCAACGATGCACTAATTTTCATTTGTAATATATTTTTTATATATTCTATTCTTGTTAATTTAAGTAGATTATGTGTTGATAAATATTGCTTCTAATAGTAATATTTGTATTTTTCATAATATTCATATAATAATTAGAATATCATTAATAACATTAATAATAGTTTCCTGTAGTGTCACGTGACTGTGACGTCACTTAGCTTCAGCCAATTACATTGGCTTGGGCGATTTGCTTGCGGAATATACGGATAATTTTGAATATAATGCTGTTTGACTTATGTCAAATTGTAAGCTATGTGCTTTATAGTTTAATATACCGTAAAATGCACAGAATTTCGAGTGTTATTTCCCTGCAGTCATTTTTCCAGCGATTCTGCGCATTCTTGTAAATGCATTTTATGAACTCCATTCTGCGAATGACTAAATTCAGAGTCCGGGTTGAATGGCTCGTTTAAGAATGTTTTTGAAATTTTGCAAAATATGCTTTCCTTTCATCTACTGTCGTTGACATGCTGCAAAACATTCACGTTTTCGTATTTAGAAAAAGACCTATATCGAGGACGAATGGATGCATCGAAGCAGAAGTCCGTTCAGCAGCCAGACGTTGCGTCGTCAGTCTCTGAGTTTTTCCCTTTTTTCGCATCGCCATCGTCCTTTCATCCAAGAAAAGTAAAATAACGATGGAATGCACACTATCAGGAGTATATTTAATACTACCAATAGATTTTACCTGCTTTTTACCCAGCCACTCGTAAACGTTGGTGTTCTTTTCTTCGTCATTCAACCGTGCATCTTTTGCATCAAACTCCGACGTTATAAATTATATCGTGCTTTAAGCAAAATGATAAATGTAGACGAGGAAATTCTGGAATACATTTATTTATTAACGTTTAGATGTTGACAATAAATTTCTGTCAATTGCTCGATACAAAATTGCTGCAGGGATACCATTGTCACAGTTTTCCTGCAGGACGAATTTACTGGAACTTCTTTCTCCGTAAAATTCTATTCAGTGCGAAATCAAATTATATAAAATTGTGAATTTTATTAATGTAATTTACTGACCCTCACATCTGCTACTATTATATAAGATAACTTTAGCGACTATCTTGTAAACACAAATATTTTATACCACAGAGACACTATAAATCACCACCATCCTTACTCACCCTGAAATCTCCATTCTAATTATAAGTTCAATCCAATTCAAGTAAATCCTTACTTTCCTTCTTTGACGTTTCAACTCCCAAACACCTTTAACCAGTTAGCTGTGATTGACGAGTATACTCGTCATGGAGAAACAGCAGAAGTTTGTTTTGGACGAGTATGCTCGTCATGCGTAGAAGTTAGCGACCACTGACTATTTAATTTGTAATTTTGTCGAAAACTGAAATATACTCAAGGCCATGCTTTGAGGCCATGCCGAAATTAAACGAATAACTATAAAGTATGAATAATTTGAGATAGATTTATGCTCATCTCTTGATTTTTGTGAGCCACGTAGGTGTGCACTTTCGAAAAAAGTCGCCACAGTTAACTAGTTAAAAAAAAATTTTTTAAACCCTATGTCCCTTTCCACAAAGTTCGCTGCTAATTCTCATTCAAATCCTCATAAGCATATTCAATTTAATATACAAATATATTCAATATAAGCCATTTCAACGTTAAGTTCTCATTATTCTTTTATTCTCTTATTCATCATCATCACATACACTGTCGCTGTAATCGCCTAAAGCAAAAGCTTCTCCTGTTTAAATGAATCCAAAAACTCGAATAGACTTATTGCAATTACATTAATTCTTCGAATTCTTTTTCACTACAATCAAAGTGTAATATTCTTAAATTCTCCCATGACCCACCTGAGGGAAAATGGTAAGTCTGTCATATCACTCGGTTTCCCTCTCTAATGAGACCTTCGATTTAATTACTAATTATAGAGGATAAAATATTATTGCACCACATTTAAAAAAATATATGTTTACTTGAGCTTTTCTACTGAATTGGCACAAGATAGCAAATAGTAAAGTTCTACAAAGTTGATAATAGATACCGTCATAGATAGCTCCAAACGTGAAGGTATAAAACCTTATACTCCTTTATAGTTCTCGATTTCCTATAAATCAAGTTTCCCAAGTATTAAATAAACTCCTGCGGAAAGCAATCTCGAACGTTTCAAATTAATTGCAAGTTTCATTTACACGAGCAATTTAAGTAGAAAGATCGTTTAACGTGGGACGATCTTCGATATGTTCGAAGGGTTCGTAAAGTGAACGATATCAGAGGTTCGTGCGAGAAAATGGCCCTTACCTCGCCCTTTCGTCATTACAAAGGACCAGGAACGTTTATGACTTTTAGACTGCTTGAGAAGCGAAGTGCCATTGACAGCACAAATGTGCAGACGCGTGCATAAACGTAGCTCTGCACATGGAAACCCATGTGTTCTCCAGGTAGATATACCGTAACGAAGTGAACATTGTGCCTTTCCTTTTTGCCCACTGGCATTTTTACGAGATAAAGTAAGTTCAAGTTTAAAGAGCGTTGTCGGAGCATCAGGTTTTACGAGGAAGCCACTACTAATATTTTTCCCTCGGTATTCTTAGCTACGTGCAACGAAAGCACGTCGACGTTTAAATTTCAAACTGGTAAATTTAATTGTCTTCGAACCCGAGAGAAAATTAAAACTATTATTTATGAGATTTTTATCGAGCTTTCTGGAAGCTCTTCATCCCGCTGGGATACTTAATTATCTGGGATTAACACTAGGTACAAACGATTAATCCACTGTATGTAGACATATTAAGTAATAAATTAGAAGATCACTAAAACAAAAAAAGAAAATTTAATGATTTAATTGCTTACAGGTTAAAAACGTGACGTAATAATTCACCCTGGAACTACCAAGGTTGTTAAAATGACTCGTTCCACATTTTTTCTAATCTTTCCAAGTATATAGGAGAGCCACAGAGTAAATATTGTACGCCCACCTTAGAAAATATAAGTTACTGAATTAATTATCATCCCCACTTTTCGATTCCTCTTTTTCTGAAATATTTATTGAACATATTGAAATATAATAGATTTAACCCTTTGCGGTCCTTGCATTTCTTGCACCTGTTGGTAATCTACTCCACGGACTTTTACGCAATATTTTGTAATCACAATACTTTTGCAGAAAATGCTGCAGTTTTTAGAAAAATTATTTTTTATTAACGAGGATTAACTCAAAAACTTAGTTAACTTCAATGTAACTTTACACTGGAACTACCGGCCTCAAATCTAACATATTTTAATAAATGAAATAAGTACTTTGAAAAAGGGGGAATCAAGCGGCGGAAAATTTTATGGATTGGGTGATTTATGTTTATTGATATAGACATAGAATATTTATCCGATGACTCTCATGTAAACTTGGAGAATTTTTTGAAAAAATTGTGTACCAGTCATTTTGACTGGTTTGGTAGTTCTAGTGTTAAAATACATTCAGATTCAAAATATACAATTTGTTTGACATTCTTTTTATAACATATACGGCAAAAAAACATTTTGACGAAATTTTTGTAGAAGTGTATTAAACATCCATTAATTACTTAAATATTGATTAATAATATAAAATTTATTCATATATTAGGTTAAGTTAATTTATCAATATAATAATTTATTTCTTATAAACTTTACTTGTATGACAATTCAAGAAATAGACGCCTACATGTAGACCGGATTTTCTTGTACATGTATCACAATAGAAAGTTGTTCTATTTCTTCCAGGAACACCAGAAGTTGAACAAACCATACATATTTTGGTCCGTTTAGGGTCACTTCTAATTAGTAATAATTAGAAAATAAAATGTTGCCAGTAGAGCTGGTAGTTGGAGTAGATCGTCTTTACTTGTTATGCCAGCCAGACTGGTAGTTGGAGCGCAAAGGGTTAACGTGAGTAGTTCTAGTATTAACAGTCATTGTATCTTTAAAAGTTAAAGGAGCCTTTTTTAAAAAATGTGGCTTCTGTTATTTTGAGTGTCTTGGTAGATTTAGCTTGAACACTAGATTTACGGATGTTGATATACCTATTTTTCTGAAGTGAGTCAATTTAACTCATACAAGAAAATTGAAGTTTTTTACAAAGAAAATAGTTTCAAATCACTTTAAATGAAATTATTATTAAAAAAAAAATTAACTAACCAATATACCATATATATAGTACTCAAATTTTGAATGAGCCAAATTGGCTCCGTAAATCTAGTATTAATTACTGTCATGATGGCAATAGTACTTAAACGGATGAACCATTTATTAAACACTAGCTGAAAGTTCCCGTGCTTCGCTACGGTTTAATCGAAACTAAAAAAAAAACCTTAAAATTTCGAATTTTGAAAAATCCTTTCTTAGTGGATGCTTATACGCTAAAAGGAATGCTCATGCAAAATTTCAAGTTTCCAGGTCAAATAGTTTCGGTTCTGCGTTGATGAGTTTGGCCCATACTTTAACCCCCCAAAAGCACCCCTAAAATTTCGAATTTTTCAAAACCCTTTCTTAGTGAGCACCTACGACCCAAGGCAAGAGTATGTTCCAAATTTCATTGTAATCCGTTCTGTGGTTTT
This sequence comes from Cerceris rybyensis, assembly GCA_910591515.1. NCBI lineage: Eukaryota > Metazoa > Arthropoda > Insecta > Hymenoptera > Crabronidae > Cerceris > Cerceris rybyensis. Next base: position 11,220,967 of record OU342797.1, on the reverse strand, counting down.
TGAGATTTCGTGATGAGTGGATGAATGAGTCAGTCAGTCAGTGGTATTTGAGCTTTATATAATAGATAACCAATTTCCAATGGAAAGAAAATCACATAACATATGAAAATCACTGAAATCAACCCTCATTTTCGATTCCGTTAATTCAGTTATTCCCACTGTTTCTTAAGGTGGTCGCGTGCACCTAACACCATATACTTCACGACTTACTCTCGTCTCGTTTGAATTTCCATCCGATATTCAAATTCTCCTGTTCAATTTTGAAAATATAAATATAAGTGGTACTTCCACAACGGCCGGGATTTCCAACAAACTTTATACTTCCATCGAAAGTGATCGTCGGTTAAATTGCGAAGTTTATTGCCGTTCCCTTATCGCAACAATGAAACTCTCATAGAACACGCGTGCTTCGCAGTCACGTAAAGGTACGTGATCGTGTTTCGCAGTCAATGTGCGCCATTCAGCCGTAACAACATATGGAAAGAATTGTATACGGTCGAATAAAATTCCTTTCTTTCACGTTCACAGTGTTTCCCTTGGTATATTTTTCTAACTATCCCTTCTTCCCTCCTACCGCTACGTTTCCACCCTGTATCAACGACACTAACATTGTTTGGGTTTTGCTGTGCGAACAATCGAACAGTCGCGAGGAAATAACATCGCTTTAAACGGCCGTTGCACGGTGTTTCCATGATTGACGAAGAGACGAATGATTTATGCACATCTATTATTAACGAGACAGGGCGAAACTGTTCTTGCGGGTAAAGAACGTAAAAGGCTGACCTACAAATTGTACGACAGACCATACACATTACCGCGCGCCGTACTCCAGATCCATAATTCACGAGGCTTACTGGCCAGTAATTGTAAACGATAGATAGTGTCCGGTCTATAGACAGAAACTTTCCAGTATACAATTACGGAAGGTCTTTGTGAGGGGTGCGTTTAAACCGATTATAATTTTGTTATACGTGGAATCTCATTTGCACCGGCGTGCCGCCTTGGAATTAGCGTGTGGAAAAGTGATTTACACGAATTCAATCTGAATTCTATTCTCGAATTACAACGTAGGATAATGACGGATCGGGTTGCGGTTCTATGTGAAATTGGAGAATGAAATTCATATTACGACGGTATAGCAATCTGGACTCTTTTTAACGTAGTGTTTTTAAATGACACTCATTTTTGTACGAGAGTCTTGTACCCTTCGATTGTTGTTTGTTGCTTTTTCTTCTTTACATATCGACATGAGTCGAGTAGAACTTGTCATTTGATATAAATTTTTACAACTGTCTACTTTGCAACAAAACGGTGCTCCATGATCGATTTTTACAGTCATTAAAATTATATTTTTTCCTCTGCCTATTTACAGACTGCTTCCTCGAAACATCAGTGACAGAAAGCTGCATTAAACTGTTAAAATATTTATGCCACTGTTAAAAATTCATGTAGCAACATTTGTATATCTTGCTTACTGCTCTTCCACCATCTACACCAAAAAAACATTGAAGGAAATTTCAATGTAGTAACTACTAAAAAATTGAAGTGACAATTGCGGAACTGACAAAACGGGCAGCAAATAGCAGGCTAATTTTCCCTGGAGAGAAATTAACCCCTCGTCGAGAAGAAACTCTTCGCAGAGGGTGTAGTAGGGGTTGACGGAGAAAGAATGGAAAGACGAAGAAGATACCATGAAAGAGACTCTTAGCAGCAGTACTAAGAGTCTAAATTGTTTAAGTATAAACTTTGTTATATAAATAAACAATATTGTTCAATTCCCATGGAACCCATAGTTCCTCTCATTTTACCACCGTAGCAAGATGAATGCAATGAGTCAATGAAGAAAAGTGCTACCCTTTCGCGAATTTTACGGCGAGTATTTTTTCACAAATCTCCATCGATCTACGGATGTAGAACAACCCTTGAGAGCCATGCTAACTACTTTTGAAATACCCTGTACGCGTAAGAAGAGCTTGCGGTCTTGAGAGGCCAAAGATGGTGGCGGTAGAAAAGAGGCAGTAGTTGAGGAATAGCGTGCACCACCTACCATCCACACAGAACGTCCCCGTCCGCTATCAGCTACTTTGCATTTCGTTGTTATTCAGAAATAGTCGCAAACCGTACCATCTTGTGGCCCGTTGCTTTCCTGGCGTATCTCTTTCTTCCTCGTTCTTTCGTCCACGATCCACGACTACCCCCTACCACCGTAGCACTTCTTACCCAACGAGATGTTTTATTAATGAAAATGAAGGAGCTTCTTATATTTTCCTTGGCCTTCCCTTTCCCCACTCTCTACATTCTCGAACCTCCATCTTCCCATTCTCCAGCTTCTGCGGTATTGTTTTGGCTGTCTTCCTCGTTCAGGATCTTCCTTTTTTCCTTTCTTTTTATTATTCTTCTTTTCTTATACTACCCCTTCCTTTCGCCACTACTGTTTCCATTTTCCACGACGTTCTCACCGGCGTACCATCCCACGCCAAACTGTCCTCTGTTTTTTTCTACAATTTTTCTCTCTTTCTCTTCTTTCTCCTCATGATACCCTTTCTACATTCCCTTCCAACGTTCCTTGGGGCGGTAATATTACTTTCTGTATACCGGTCCGGCCACTGGAGAATGCGACAACGAACTATGTGCGAAATTAATTTGGACTGGCAGCATGCATGCCTCGGTAAACCGGATCAGGGGAGGAGAAGGTGGCGGGGTGATATTTAAACAGATGTAATAAACACACGGCGGAGAATTGGATTTTTAATCCCACACCCTGCATTTGCACATGACTTTTTTATAACAAGTCGATTCGCTTGTAATTATTGGGTCGTCCGGAAAGTTCGTGCCAAATTTCGATAGGCGGCATAAGAACAGATCTGAATATATTAGAATGATAGAAAATAAATGGCATGCGTACGTATTTTAAACGGCGATACTTCAGGCATATTTGGAAAAAAACTTGGTTATGACACGTTAAATTTTGTCAGTTTTATATGTTTTTGAATATGGAACCAAAGTGCATTATAGACATTTAAAGGTTTTCTTTTACTGGAAAGGCAAAAATGCCGCATAAGTGGCTAACAGAATATGTGCTGTTTATTGTGAATGACGTTGAACAAGAAAGATCTTAGAGAAACCGAAATGAATCATCTTTAGCCACCCCAAAAGATGATCTTCATGCGAAGAAGATGCTTTGTATCTGGTGGGATTAGAAAGGCACCCTACGTCATGAGCTGTTACCAAACAATGAGAGAATAAATTTCAAAATGTATTGCTCCCAATTAGACGAATTAAAGACAGTAATTGAAAAAAAACGTCCGGAAATACCGACTCGGAACAGCGTCGTGTTTTATCAAGTCAACGCGCGGCCCCATGTGTCTTCGAGAACTCAACAAAAGTTGTTGGAGCTCGATTGCGATGTTCTATACTATCCACCATATCCACCATATTCACCATATTTCACGCTTTCAGATTTTCACCTATTTTGATCGGTACAAAATTTCTTTAACGGAAAAGCCTCAATAGATGATGAACTGAATTTTCAAGTTACCTGGTTGTGGAGCAGAATGCCACCTATACAATTTAATAAATATGTACTAATATTTAAATATTCTTTGGTTTAATTTTCGTTCCAAATTGCCACGAACTTTCCGGACAACTCAATACATTCCATTGACAAATCAGGAGTATTTCTTCACAAAGGATCTGCTTCATTCATTAAAATAATAATCATTTTCTTTTCCTCATTTATTTTAATAATGCTCATCCAGCTTTTCTTTTCTTTCTGCCCCGTTAATTAAATTCGCAAGGAATATAGAAGACTCTTGAAAATTCCTTCACCGTAACTATCTTCGTAGATTGTAATAACTTTCAAATATTCTCGCCGAAGAAGTCGAAGCGGATGTTCGACGAAACTGATGGCAGCATGCGGTGGTTTAGCACGGACTATCCTAGCTTGTTGGTTTCAGTTGGGTGTAGGTGGTTGCAGCCTGTATAAATGCACAGTCGAGCGAACAAACCGTCGGTATGGCTTGGTAACACAGTTTGCCGGGACGGTGACCAGCAGAAGCAGGGGCCGATGGTTGCGCGCGGAAATGGAGGTTCGTCCTGTTTCAACCTTCGTGGTTCCGCCTCGTCTCTAGTCTCTTTCCCATCGAAGCTCCATCCCTTCCAACATGGATAGACCACCTTTCCTGGCCACCCCGTTCAGGGGTTGCGGTTGCATGCGCTAATCTACCGGAACCCGTAGCTTTGTCGGATTATATCAGACCGAGTGACCAACTGGCATCGATCGTCCTTTTCTCGAGCAATAGTCCTTCTCGTGTCCTTTCGACGATTGTCCATTTTCCTCTTGCTGTTTCGAGTTTAATCTCCAATCTTTCTTGAAGGAAAGATTGTTCAGTGATTGATGAAAAATTATCTAACTCTTTGCATTTGGAGCTATCACTGACGTTATCTATCAGCAACTTGGCGGCACTGTACTATTTATTTATTCACAGGAAATGAAAATCCTTTGATACAAGCGTTGCATTTAGAGGACATGGAATGTATAATACTAGTACAGAAATAAAGAGATATTCAGTAAAAGACGAAAATTAATTAAAAAAAGACTTAACCCTTTTGCACCGGATGGGACATGTGCTGTCCCAGTCCGAAAAATGTTTGATATTACGGCTGGGACAACATATGTCCCAGTTACTGAAAAACATCTAGAGCAGAAAATAACGCCAAGTTGGGCCTCCAAACTGTTTCTCAATCGTTCTGAGTCCATCAATTTCTTATACCGATCGTCCCCGATCTAATCAAACAAGCGACAACTGTTAAGGTTGCTCAGTTTTCGACATAAAAATTATTTTATCTATTAATCGCTTGGAGGAGAAATAACTGATCCCGGTAATGGGGCGCACTCGGACTGGATTTTTCGCCGTGTTGAAAGGGTTAACTAAAACTGAAATTATGAATCGATAGGGAATAAAAAAGGTCATGCTACGCAAAAATTAAGTTAAAGTAGTTGCTCTAGAGTTTTTTTTTATCTGCTTTTACCTATTTGCTATCTTGGGCCATTTCAACAGAAAAGTTCGGGTAAACCTACACTTCTTAAAATGTTGCAATACGAAACTAAGTGATATGGCAGACTTACGATATCCTCAGATAGGACATGGGAATGTAAAAGACTGAACTTATCGAATTATCCACACGAAATGTAATTTTCTCGTATTTATAACGAAAGTTTTGGAGAGCGGTAGAACTAAAAGCGAACAAACGATTTGTATAAAGCATGTAAACGATAAAAGTTTGATCATTGGAACGGATATATTATGTACACATAAATAACAGTGGGAATGTGTTTCAGTATTTCACGATACAATGTACGTTAATTCGGAATTGTTTAATTACTTTTCGCGTATAGAGAGAGCAATTTCAATCGTAAAATCTGATGCACGAGTAATTAATTCGGCTATACAAGTCACTGCTGATTACAAAATGAATCGTTCAATCGAGAAACGATCGTATTCAACGTTGGAAACCGGACGCAATAAAGCCTGTTTGCCATCGTCGTGTTTTTCCTTCCTCTTTACCTTCCTTTTTTTTAGAAATGAAAAGGTTTCGCTGACCGTACCAACATACGTCTCGTAATTGTAATTATCGCGGTCAAAGAGCAAACGTACTGTACCGCAGTTGTCCATCCTGTTTTGCGGAGGGTTAATTACGGGAACAGAGTCTATTATTCTGGCGCAATGTCAACTCATAGCCTTGTCATTCGGCTGTACGGTTAATAGCCAAATTTAATTTCCTTACCAGCTGTCCGGCTCCTTCTTGACCGTGGGTTATATAATTGCAATTTCATTGAATACAAACATCGGTATAAACTCGCCACGAAATTATCACTGGCTACCTTCTCGTGTCGCTTGAATTATGCGACTCGTTGAAAATCAGCTTTGTATCGAAACAACGCTTCCATTCCTCATAGTTTAACCAGAGTTTCCTCATTTCACTGATAACCCATATTATCATTTTATGCGATAATCTACCAATTATAGCGAACAATTTAACACGTTGACTGCCATCGAGGTCACCGCTGACCGGGGCTATTGAATTCAATGAAATCGTACGTTACGTTTAAATTACAATATTTATGAATTTTCTAACATATTGAATATTTAAATTTTCATGTTAAGAACATAAAGATCTGCTGAATGGCGATCTATCAGTGTATTTAAAGTTTCTGCTTTATAAATATGTGATTTTAATAGAAAAACTTTCACTTCAGAAAGGACGAAACAAAAAAAACATTTATGGCGTTCAACGTATTAACGGACATCGACAGAGAATCTTTTATACGAATATACGCAAGAGTAATTAAATCTGATTCATTTAATGTTCAAAGTCTGTCATTTTCACGTGTTAAAGTAGTACTCAATACTTGTATCAGTTTGGGAACACACAACAAGAACATCCAGCCTCGTAGAGTAACAAAGTTTCACCTCCCACTAGTTCTTCGTACTTGAGTTTAAGTTGTAGCTACTTATTGCAGTTGCTTTTGTCCTCTCTGTTACCTCCTTCGGATCTTTCGTACGTTTAAGTAATTCCCACTCGTGTATTATGTCTCAGTTTAAATAGATTCGCACAAACTTTCCTATGGACTACATTTCTTTGTTGTGTGCATCTGATTTTCCTTGTCTCACGAAACGTGTCTCGTAATGGCGGAGAAGAATGAAAAATAGAATGAGAATAGGAATTATCTAATTCCTTTTAACGAATGGGCTTCCGTGCTGCTTGTATCTTTTCGTTGATCGCGCAAAACAACCGGCAGCATTACCGTTTATATCGCTTCATCGGAGACGGACGATCAACTTGATGGAAGCGAACGAATCTTGGTGTTAACGAGTCGCATTAACCGCGAGAAAAAGGCGGTTTAAAGTAACGTTCCTTTATTTCACGGCTTACCGTGACACTTGGGAGAATAAAAACTTTGATTAAGATGTAGCTAAAGCACGAGAAAATAGGAGAAGGTGTATGGATACGCTTGGAGTGACACTGTTGATGTAATATGTTGGATAAATGGTTTCACACGTTGAATGGCAAATGTTTTCCTTGTCTCCAGGTTTGTTTTAACACATTGAGTGCTACGTCAGTCCCTGGGGACTGATAGTGAACTTTCCGTTCAGGCGGCCTCAGTCCCTAGGGATTGACAACGAATTTTTCGTTAGGTCGACATCCGTGCGTGAAATCGGCATTATTAAGGGTTCTATTATTAATGAAAATTAAAAATTTTATGTTAAAATTTAGTGAAGTTTATTAAAATATTGTAAGCAAAGATGAGTTGAGATTTGCACATATTACAGTAAATAACACCTTGTTTTGTGGGTTTTCTGGCGAACTTACATCCGAATGTTTTTGTGTTTGTGCTATAACATTTAGCACAGTATTTCCAAACTTTATGCTCCTTTTTTCCTTTCTTTTGAAATTTGCGAATACCTTACTCGTTGTCACCTGAGTGGAAAGTACAACAAGATCGTCACCACACTCAACGTGTTGAAGTAAGAGCCATCGAAAAATGGCGATCATTAACACGTTGAATTTTTTCAACTGTAATTTATAAATTTGAAAATAACTCAATAACGAGTGACACTCGTTACGCGATAAGTGGAATAGTCATTTTTGAAGTGTTCCAAAAATTATTAACACTAACTTTTTCTATTAAAATCACCTTTTTGTAAAGAAGAAACTCTCAAGATACTAATAGATAGATATTCAGCAGAGTTTTATCTTTCTAACGCCAATATTTAAATATTAAATATGTTAGACAGTTCATAAATATTACAATTTAAATGTTACATGAAATTTCATTGAATTCAATAGCGTCGGTCACCGTTGACCTTCATGGTAGTCAACGTGTTAAAATAAAAAATTAAAAATATCACTGGACCACAATGAAATATGCTATTCAATATTGCGTTAAGTCATATGCTCTATCAGAAATTACAGATAGATTGTTGTTTCAGCAATTAATCCAAAATTATTGCACATTCAGACACAAAAGAAATGGTACGGCAAGGGGTTAAAGTTGAAAAAGTAAAATAAGAAGTTTTAGTGAATTTGGTAGTATCTGTCACCCGCGATCTCTACGGAATTCAACATGTTAATAATCGCCATAATTTGCTGACTTTATAACATAATTTTCACGTTAAATCACCTCCCTCCTCGAGCTTCTGTGCAAACTTTGGCCAAAAGCATCCGTGTGTTTTTCCACCGCTTGAAAGCGCGAAAGTATAACAACACAATAAACCTCTCTGTTCTCTGCGTACTCGGTTCTCGGCTCGTTACTCCTACCTGCTTTCGACCATCTCGTTCGCCTTGGTAATATGCCCCGAACATTTCATGTCTTCCAGAAACGACTCGGTTCGTATACACACAACACCGAGCAATAACTATCGCCTCTCGAAACGACTCGTTTTCACGCCGCCGAAGAAAAAACTTCACTCGGACGAGAGTTGAAGTATAACCGAGGGGAACATTTTTATTTGATATACTAAATGTCTCCCTTTACGACAGCTATACTTACAGTTTCACGATTACTACGTTCTCCCCTTTTTTTCGAACATGACAAAATAATCTTGTTCGACCACGTTTACATCCCCTCATGATCTTAACGATTCATGAAAAAAATTTTTCTTTTTTTAAGTACCTCTCAAATTATTACAAATCTCCAACTTGTCTTTCTCCCTTTATGCACTTCATTCTTGCAAATCTTCAACCCTTAATGACGCACAGTATTCTAAAACCAAAAGTTTCACGATTATTTCGTTCTCCCTTTTTTTCGAACAAAACAAAATAATCTCCTTCGACCAGGCTTACATCCCCTCGTGACTTGAAAAATTTATAGAAAAATTCTCTCCTTTTTTTAAATATCTTTCAAATTTTTACTAATCTCCAACTTGTCTTTCACCCTTATTCGCTTGCCGTACAATAATGAGTGCTAATCGTGATGCGATAAATGGAATAGACAAATGTAAAGTGCTCTAACAATAATTTGCTTACAAATATCAGTGGGCCCAGATAAAATAAAATAAATTCTACGCTATTCAAAATTACGTTAAGTCACTTACTATATGCAAAATTAGGGACTAGATTGTTATTTAGAAATTAATTCAGAGCCATTGCACATTTGATCACAAAAGAAATGGCAGGGCAAGGGGTTAATCCACTTAATTGCAAATCTTCAACCCTAAACGATAATATTCTAAAACGAAAAGTTTCACGATTACTTCGTTCTCCCCTTTTTTTGAACTAGACAAAATAATCTCTTTCGACCGGGTTTACACCCCCTCAAGACTTTAACAATTTATGAAAAAATTCTTTTCTTTTTTAAATATTTTTCAAATTGTTACAAATCTGCAACTTCTTTTTCTCCCTTGATCTCTTACAAATCCTCAACCCTGAACAGCGCATAGTACTCAAAAACACATAGTTCCAAATTCTCAGGTACCTAAAATGTCCTAAAAATGACTGCAGCCTATTTATATAAGTTGGAACCCCCGTGCCAATAAAACCTCGACACTCTTCCCGTTATCCACGAGTACCTCCACCAAGCTATAATCTCTCGTCTCGTGATAGTACAAAAGGAGATTGTGGATGTAGTATAAACAAACGCGCCAAAAGTTCATCGTGGATTAGTCTCTGTACAGAGTTCCGTTCCGGGGTGTAAGAAAACGGGCCACGAGGAGCACGATGAGGACAAGCTAGAATCGTAGGTTGACTGTGCAGGTAGGGAACTAGGAGAAATGGTGACTCGAGTGCGCCGAGGGTGTCTACCCACTTCGCTACACACTCATCCTCTCTTCTCCACAGCCGAGCTCCTGCCCGTTCTAGCGAGTTCAACGAGGCAACTGCTTATGGCGTCATAACCAAGCTCGCGAAACGTCCGCCGTCGACGACGTCGGGGTGCCCCGTTTTACGTCGGTTCGGGTCAGGAGGTAACCCGTAGGTGGGTTGAAGCTCGCTAAAGGTAGCTGCAGTCGCTTGAAGTTGGCTGCCTCTATTCTCGAGTACTATGCCACGCTTCTACCGAGGTCATCCGAGCGTGGAGCAGAGGATGAAGACGTTTACGTGGGTAAACCTCGACGCCTTCAACGAATTTTCATTTTAGCTAGTAGGTATATATGCGTGAGTCGGTGGATGTGCACGGTGAATCTCTCCTTTGGCTCGATGTCTCTCCTCCTCCATTGCATTCCCTCGTGTACTTGCCTCGTATTGAGAACTGTCTGCGGCATGAGCCGTGCTTCACGATTTTAAGGCTGGAATCTGGAAGCAGGACACCGACGAAAGATGCCAAAATCGTTTGCGAGCCGTGCAGCATGAAAGTTTCCTCATGCGCCAGTCAGGAAGTCGTTCTGGTGAGAAACGATAGGCGCCTCCGGGGTTTCTGCAATTTTCGTGGCTAACTCTCCTTGAGGATCATATCGGTACTCTTAGCTTCTTCTTTTTCTGGTGGACTTTTTTTCCCTCTTTTTTTATTTCCTCCCTTTTACGTTTCTATCTTCTTTTTATCCGTGTCTTCTACTTTTTTAATTTAGTTTTACTCTACTTTCCCGTTCTTCCTTCTTGTCACGGATTTACTCTACAATCTGATTTGGTGGAACGTTACCGCGAAAGGCTGCCGGCGATGAAAAAAGTTTGTCTTTTTTATGAATACCTTAAATGTGCGTGTACGTTTACGGTGTGCTTTTATACATTGTTGAGTCTCTTGAGAAAACGCGGAAAATTATATTACCCTGGATAAAATAATACGACTACCGGATGCACATGCCGTAGGACTTGTCAACTGCAACGTGTGTGATATTACGGGAAGCTTTCCCTGCCGTGTCGTGTCTCATGATTCTTCGTTTTTTCTCAGCCCCTCGGAGCAACTGCGGGGATCGAGCATGAATTAAATTTTATTGTAACATTCAAACTAATACGTGATATTGTGTAATTAAATATAATTAACCTCTTGCCGTACAATAACGAGTGACACGATAAATGGAGTAGGCAATTTTATAGTGTCCTAAAAATGATTAAATTAAAAATACCAGTTGGTTAGGATAAAATAAAATTAATTCTATGCTATTCAATATTGCGTCGAGTAACACACTATTTTTGAAATTAGAGATAGAACGTTGTTCCAGCAATTAATTTAGAATTATTGTGACGTAAGTCACAAAGAAAATGATACGGCAAGGGGTTAAGAAACATTGGGTTATTTCGATTTTTCTGAAGTGTATGGGACATTGTGAATTTCATAGTAAAGCTATTGAATTCCTTAGGTTTTATGATCAGATTTCTATCGTTGATTGTATAGGTAACTAGCTGAAAGTAGCCGTGCTCCGCTACGGTTTAATATCATTAGGATTAAGGACTAGTTAAATTAGTAAATATATATTCAATCATTTAAAACCTCAAATATTTTACGCGCTTCGAAACTAAAAAAAAAACCTTAAAATTTCGAATTATGAAAAATCCTTTCTTAGTGAGCACCTAAGACCCAAGGGAAAGGGCATGTTCCAAATTTCATTGCAATCTGTTCTGTGGTTTTTGAGATTTCGTGATGAGTGAGTGAGTGAGTCAGTCAGTCAGTGGAATTTGAGCTTCATATATATCTAGATTATTGGGGGAAATAAATGAATGGATAATAATGATAGAATATTTGAAGAAATATATTTTTTTAAAGGGAGTTTTTGTACGTATCGGAAATAGTACGAAGAAATCCAGAAATCCCAGAACAGCGTAACCGCGAAAGCCACTGAAGGATTTACCAACTTCAAAGCGCACTGTCGTATGAAAGTTTTCTCATGTTGAATTCAGAAAGCCATTCTTTCAGAAAACGGAGAGCAGACTGATACTCCGTCTGAATTTAATTTAACGGCTTTGTTCTCGGAGTTGTTGGAATACAATAATTCTAGCGCGTATAATCATGCAAATAAAGTTTGTTTTCAGCCTGCCAAATGCATCTGTATACGGCAAAATATTTCTCGTTAAATCGTCGAGTTATTTGCAATCAGATGGATCATTAAAGATGAATATATCCATTTAGCATCTTCCTCTTAGCAAGGAAATTCCTATCATCTTTTAGCAAACATTTTTCCTATTTAAAAGGATATTCCTCTTCTTTAACATTTTATTTTTAATTAAAACATTAATCTCTGGATATCATTACACGTCACTGGTAGTTTCAGTCTGCGGAATTGTGCAAAGTAGTGAATTTAGCGAATAGACTCAGTGGTCTAAATGGATCATCTATATTTGTGAAAATTAACAACTCTATGCAAAATTATAAAACTCTAGGTTACTTTCGTTACAATGAAATTGGCCGTATTTTAACACTGGAACGACTGGCGTTAAATTTATTATACTTTACTATATTAATTAAGTACTTTGGAAAAAGAGCCATCAAGAGGCGGGGAAGATGATCGATTTGGTAACCTTTATTTTATAAGATGACCCTATGACCCTCTTAGAAACTAGAAGACCTTCTAGAAATCAGTTATTTTGACTTGCTTGATAGTTCCAGTGTTAAGAAAATCGTACCTACTGAAACGAGACATGCAAACAATTTAAAATGCAATAATCAGAATGATTTTAGGATCTCTGCAAACATAATAATCTCTTATAAGTACTTAATTTTGCATTAGTCTAGTGAACTTTATGATAAGTCGTAAGCGTTAACGCTGAGTTTCGTTAATTTTTGGATAACTTTCTGCACCATACGAAAATTTCAGATTAATTCAGAAAATTTGCAAATTTCGTTATTCTATCTGTTATTACTGAAATTAATCTACGAATTGCATTAAATGGAACAAGTTATACGAATAAGAATTTCAATCTCCCCTTATCTCGTTCCTCTATTACTTCCTCGTAAGGATGTATCGAAGATTTTCTATCGCAAGGGCGGTGCCCATCAGTTTAGGGTAGAAAACTCGAGGTAACGTAACGACAAGAGAGAGGATGGAGTTTTATTCGAGTGCACGGTAAGGTATAAAAGTTTCCTGATGCAGTATTCAGAAAGTCGTTCTCGCGACAGGAAAAACGTGACCGTATTCTCTCCCAAAATTTAATGCACTCCGCCTTGTTTGTACGATTAGGTAACAAGTGCTGGTAGAATTTTCAACGAGTAAAACTTTTTAAGTGATTTCATTTCAGGGGAATTACGTGAAAATGAATTAAAGCTGTGGGAAATCACGAATCAATTTCATTCTCGATATAGGTACGTTCTCGTGAATTTACATATCAGAAATTTTAATTGTAAATTTTCCTCTCAAACAATAAGTAATCATTGGGGAAGAGTATATTAACATAATATAAATTTATTCAAGGATATTTGGTTTGAATAACTTAAAAAGACGAATCTTGAATTTCGCGAGAACACCGTGGATCTTGTGCTTTTGTCGGAATTCGATATCCAAGTTTTTCGATCGGGTTACTCGAATTTTCATGCTGCAATCTCCACAAATGTCTGGATGTTTAATACATTCAGAATTTCATTCGGTGAGAATTGAATTATATATCAAAGTATAAAGTGGATAAAATAATAAGAGTTCTTCGTGAATTCATGTCATTCACTTTTATATAACTTGTAAACAATCACAGAACAGACATATTGTTATCCGGAAGGATGTCGAATTAGTTCTGTCGTTATGGGTAAGGTGAAAATATTGCAAAATTTTCACCAAAACGCGCTATTAGTAAATTAGATTTCTCACAACTATCAAATATTGGGCCTTGCCATTCAGTGAAGTACCTTTGCGTACTAACTTGTAGGAATTTACACACGAAGACGAGCAAGAGGTTTGCATGAGGAAAGATGTCCGCGCAATAGCTAAAGTGGTGTACAGTCGTTATCAAAAATCTTTCTCAAATGATATCTCGACAATCTTCTATACCCAATGAAAGTAGTACGTGCAAACAGCACTCAAAAATTTTATGAAACATAACACAAGTCACTTATCTTCGCTAATTTTCAAAATTCAACCCTTAAGTACTAGCTTCAAGCACTTTTTCTACACATTTTTCATTAACTCTTTGCATTACAAATTAATTTTTCACCAGACCGCAATTTCTTTTTTTCCTTTATTTAATCCTCGCAATACCTATAAACAATAAAGAATGCTTGCGTGAAGATTCACAGTTATTGTTGAATTTCAAAGTGATAGCAACACAAACCACAAACTTCAACATAGAATTCTAAAGGATTAAAAACACTTTCGCACAATTTTCAAAATTCCATCAATAAAAGTCAATTTCATCGCGTGTTGAAATTTGTACAGAATATCTTTGTTATATATCATGTTAAAGTAAATGACAAATTTCAAGAATAATTTCGGATTTCAAAGACAACGGAAATTTCTAAGCGCTATTTTCCACAGTTATCGAAAGACAAACGTAACATCTCCATGATTCGTGTCTTCGACTGTACCTTCGAAGCTCCCTGGCGCAAGCTCAGGCTGGCATAGGGTCGGGGCACATTGCACAGCTGCAAAGTACCGCATTTTCTAAATCCCACGGGTCGAAAGGCGCAAAATTCCCTCTGACGAAGTAGCGAAGAAGAATATGCAGGTGGCTAAGGCTCGCGTTAAATGTCTGAAAAATGGCGGATAAGCGTTAAAACGAAAGAGGACATTGTATTTATGCTGTAATTTCTCCCAGTCCACCCACCGCACGGTGGCCTCTGACGGAATAAAATAACGTGCTTTATTTCATTGCCAAGTGGAATGCAAATGACATGTTTCTCCGCTGATATTCATAGCGACTCGGTTAAAAGCTTCAGGCCAACCCCTTTTCAACGTTGACTGTAAGAATTATCACGATAGTGTTAACGCTACAACTACCAAGCAAGTCAAAATGACTGATTCTCAATTTTATTCAAAAGTTCTCCAAGTTTGTAAGTCAGTCATAAAGCAAATATTCTATGTTAACTCCTTGACCTACGATTTCCTTTCTGATGGGGCGTGCAAAGACTCCAAATTAATTCCTGAAATCAAAATGTTTCACTGATTTCTGATATTTCGTATAAATGAACGTGACATTAATAGTACAGAGATAATGAGACTATTTCGTGATCGACTAATATTGTCAATTAAATAATTTTTGGAAGACTTCAAAATTTCTTATTCCATTTTCCACGCTACGAAGTTGTAGGCTAAGGGGTTAATCTTATAAATTACAGAATTACCAAAGCGATCATCTTTTCTACTTCTTGATTTCTCTTTTTCCAAAGTACATATTTAAAACTAGATTTACGGAAGCCATCGAATTGACAGGCCTCCACTTTCTGAACACTTTACCGACCGGTATTTTTTTAACATTCTACCCCCTTCTGACCGATACTTGGCCACAAATACTTCCTTGATACAGATATCTCTTCGAAAATTACAAATTCTCGTCACTGAGACCTTAAAATAGGTAACCGCAATGACAAATGATAATTTATTAATTGGAGTGGCAACCAATTAATAAGTCAAAAGTTCAAAGGCGTTGTGTCCGAAAAGCCTCTTAATAGGCTTCGGGTCTGTAAAGTGTTAATAAGCATTTTTCAAATTTACAGAGAAGGAGTTCCGTAGATATTTCACGTGTATTTCATGATACAAAAATTACTTAACGAATTATGATCTTCGTCTTTTTTTTCAAACTTCTTGTTCGACATATTGCAGTGTAACATATTTCATGCCCGTAAATCTTGTGTTAATATATTGCAATACAATAGATTTAACTCCGTTATTTCTAGTGTTAAACATATAAGTCGTCGTTTTAATATTTTACATCCATTTGTTCGAGCGTGAAATATCTTTTTATTAACTCCTCGATGAATGTACAAGCAAGAAGTTGAATAATTAACAAGGTATTAATTATGTCACGTGAACGTCAAGATCTACGGTGGTATTAACAGAACGATAATGTGCTCGAAGGTGCCCATGGCAGCATGAAATCACGAAGTGCGTGTGAGATTGACAGAGTTAATGTTATTCCTGCGGAAGCTTTCTTGAGGGTTATTGAATCGCGCGTTAATTACATCACTCCCTATTCCCACCCCTCAACCCCCTACCTTTACAGTGCAAACGTTTATTCCAATGAAATTACATCGAGAGGAAGTTATGTTAACGATCGATCCCGAAGTATCTCGACCGCACGGTTTTCCATGGGAAAACGAGCTGTTCGTTTATCAAACATTTACGCGCCATAACTATATTTCAAGCGATCCTACGAGAGATTTTTGCACGAGGGGATAGGAGAGGTGAGAGAAGGCTGTGAGGTATAGGGAAAGGAAAAACTTTTCTCATTATTTTTCCAAGCGTATTCCAATCGGGCAACTTTTCCGAATGCCAGCCTTTCGATCTAGCCGTTCGGTTTTGACTGTGAGTTTAAAAACACGAGGATTAATTACACGTAAAATTGCATCTAGTCAGTTGTACCGAGCAATGAATATACGATGAATGAAATACGATAGGTGGAATAATAATTGTGCGTGTTTCCAAGGTAAAAATAATGAGAGACACTCGAAGAACTTGAAAGACTGGTCACCGAATGATTTTCTTCTTCTCGACAAATTTGAACGTGGTGAAGGCAAACGAGAAGAAAAGGCTAGACGGTTTGGTGTAACGTGGAAGAAGGGCAGGGTGGAAAGGGCCACGAGAATAATAGGGTCTTGGGTATAATAACGTGTGATCAAAGAGAGAGTGTGTCTAGTTATCCAAGTGCAACGGCACAAAACACACGGAGAATCGTGAATCGATAGAGGTGAAATCGTGTTGGCGAGGGTGCAATGCGGCAATGGTTCGCCCCTCCAACCCCTTTCTGGATTTCCCTCTCGCTCTCTTCCTTTCACCGTCTCGTTCTCTCCGATTCTATATCCACCCTATCTTTCTTCCTACTTCTCTTTCACTCTCTTCTCCTATTTTCCTCGCTGTGGATTCTCTCCCTCTGTCTCTTTCTGCTTCTCTCTTCATCCCTCTTTCTTTTTCTCCTTCGATTTAAGTCTCTCTCTTTCCTCTTTTTCTCTAACAACGGTTTCCTTTTCGCGGGCTTCCTATTCTATCCTCTTCCTCTTCTTTCAACCCTGCCACTCTTTTCTCCTTCGTTCTTTCTCACTTGCTGTCTCTTTCGCTATTTCTTTCTCACCCTCTTATTCTTCAGCTAACTCACTCTTTCACGTGCTCTCAGAAATTCAAGCTCCACGATTCTACGTTTCTCGCCGACGTATCCCTCGGACGTTCCAGTCTTTGCGGCGGATGGGAAATCAGCGAGACCTACCCCTGCTTCGCAAGAGGCCAGTTAGCGTTCAGGCGAGATTCTTCCTTCCTCCTTTCTGCCTCTCACCATTGATTCACCCCCGAAATCTTTCGGTTTAATCAGCAATCTCGATCGAGCCACTCCATGGCCATACCGGATCCTCTGGTTACATTCAACCACGCAACGGATGTGGACTCAATAACGAAAACGTTAGACGAGAGAATTCTCTATTTCGTTATCCTGGAATTAGACGACGACTGACATTCGAGATCGGATAAGACGAAAGAGGGTTGATAAAGTCTATTTTTCGTTAAAACAGTTCTGTTTTTGGATGATGAAGGTAATAGAATACAATGTAACCCTTTACACTCGAGTACTACCATCGTAATAATATTTCACTATTCTACTACCCTTTTGTAAATTCCATTAACTAAAGTTTGAGATAAAATAGCAGAAAGCTTTGAAATAAAAGAAACTTTAGAGTGTCCTAAGGCAATTTGAAGTTTTAAGGGTTTTTTAACCCTTTACCTGGTAATATCAAGTTACTCCAGTTTTATGGGAAATTGAACAAAGTAACTTGTTATCCTGACTATTACGTCCAGTTTCCCAATGCAAAAAGTTATCTGGTACACATCAAGAGCGTTTCGTTTGAAGGTAGATAAAAGTCTCTAAGTGGAATGATAAGGCAAGACAATTTTTTAATTTTCTACTCAGAATTCCAGCTATAAACTGTACCAATTGTTAACGAGACAAATTGATTCCTTTTATAGTCATCGATATACCATGGCCATTCAAGGAGTAGGAAACGGAAGGAACCACCGGGGCGGATCATCAGAGACGCGGTCTTGGCGGGCCGGTGAAGACAATGGGATATTAGATAGTAGTCAGCACCGTGATTTGCCACGGGGGAAGGATTTTGGCTAGCCATTTCGCGTAATTACTGCGGTATCCGAGCGGCGCTTAATCCCGTTTACAAAGCATTACCTGCTAATGGATATGTCGGGTCACACGGTAGCACGGGATACAGTAACGCTAGCAACTGCACTCCAAGTAGTGATAGCCGATACGAGTACCGGAATTCATTGAAATTGTGCATATACAGGAGGTGAGTCGTAATATGTGACACCTATTTCGATAGTTGACAGACATTGGCGGCGTATTTTGAAATTACCTAAGGAACCTGACTGATTCCTGCGGATCTTTGATAAAAGATCTGAGAAACTTACAGAAGACTCGAATAACAACACAAATGATTAATAATTGCACTTCTTTACAATTTTCAAACTCTTACCTGACGCAAGGACCGAGAACAAGAAGTGTTGAAGAAGGTCAATGCTCTTTCAAATAAAATCGTAATCTCCTAATCCTTGAATTAAATTGTGTAAAACTCTATGTTAATTATAACATTGAAAGTTGCAGAAGAGTTAAATAAAAACAGAAATAATCAATAATTGCACTTCTTTCCAATTCTCAAACTCTTACTTGACGCAGTCACAGCTGAGGATTGAAGAAGGTCAATGATCCTTCAAGTAAAATTGCAATCTCCTAATACTTCAATTAAGTTGTGTAAAACTCTATGTTAATTATAACATTAAAAGTTGGAGAAGAATCAAGTATCAACACAAAGAATCAATAATTGCATTTCCTCAATAGTCTCAAACTCCTATCTGACGCAATTACCATTAAGGGTTGAAGAAGGTCAATGCTCCTTCAAGTAAAATTGCAATCTCCTCATCGTTGAAGTTAATTGCGTAAAATCTTCCGTTAATTATAACATTGTAAATTGTAGAAGTGTCAAGTAACAACACAAGAATCAGTAACTGCACTTCCTTAATAGTCTCAAACTCCTACCTGACGCAATTACCGCAAAGGGATGAAGAAGGTCAATGCTCCTTCAAGTAAAATAGCAATCTCCTAAACCTTGAATTAAATTGTGCAAAACTCTCCATTAATTATAACATTAAAAGTCACAGAATAGTTAATTAACAACACAAATAATCAATAATTACGCTTCCTTACAATTCTCAAACTTTTAGCTGACACAATAACCGCTAAGGGTTGAAGAAGATCAATAAACCTTCAAGTAAAATCTCCTAATTCTTCAATTAAGTTATACAATACTATCCATTAATTGCAATATTAAATATATTATATAAAACTATGTTACATCCATGTCATAATTTTCATCCACCAACCCATACCCCCTGCTCGAGTCCCCAACGATTAATTAACATCTAAGATAATCGAAATCTAATACCATTACCGCAACGCTTGGAACAACGCTAGCAGAACTAACTCAATAACTCGAAATCCTTAACGACGATCAGAGACCGCTTAATCTAAACGCGTGTTGACGATCGTGCGGCGAGTCCAGAATCTTCCTGCCGGCAGGTCCGTCATTTGTGGGCACCGTTGAAACTTCGTCTCGTAAAATCGAACGGTCAAACTTGAACGTCCGAGCTGGAACGATCGCAGACTCAGTGCCGTATAAAATACCGTAATGCCCAGGGCACGTCGATCGGAATCAGGTGTAGCCAATTTGGCCGGTGTCCAAAACCCTTGGCATGTAAATCCAGTTTGGAAGCATCAACGCTGATGGTACCTCGACCGGAGATCGAGCGGAATAGCATGCTCTCGACGGTCAGGGCCGCTCAGCCGTAGCCCAACGACTTGTTTTTCGTTTGGCTGTATATACCCGGCTCAAACCTTGAAAAATTTCTTGTTGCATCTCTCCAATCGGGAGCCATTGGCATACGCTCGATCTACAATACAGCCCGTAACTTAATTTCAAATTGTGTAGGATTTCCATGAACGTTTGTACTTTGAAATATTCTTGAATACGGTAATAGAGGATTAACCCTTTCGATATTACGCTTCGATAATATTACCATAGTCACTTGTCGGCTGGTACTGGCTGAGTACAATGGGTGACTATATTCAACCGTCAAAATTTCATACGAACGGTTAATTATTAGATTATATTTTGTAATTGTATACTTTTTTAAAATACCATAAGTTTTGATTTTTTATATATTATATGCATTGCAACTTCAGAAGTAATTATTTTATATGAGGTAACTAGTTATTAACCCAGCCAGAAAAACTAAGCACATATTACCTTGCGCGTTAAAATTTGAGAAGGTGACAGAAATGCTTTGGAACATTAATTTAATAGATTAAAAATATAATATCAACATTTATAAAGGTACGAAGAGCATTTTTGTTACAAAGTTAGGTAGGGGAGGGCGGGGCTAAAAGTTCCGATTTTTCATATGTAAGTTTGATCAAAATCAACTTACATATGTAACTTTGATATTAAGACAGTTATTTGGGTCATTTTTTGAGAGATTCTTTTATTATTAATTTTTTAATGCCTAAAGTCGGAAAGTAACAACTTACCCCGAATTGGGGCAAGTTGTTACCATATCTGCTAAAGCTATTATTTGTGAAATAAAAAACAATAAATGATTAAACCAAGTCTGTTTATTTAAGTACTACTCAACAATATCGTACGAATCATTCGTGAGATAGACCACAAGTACCAAATGCGAAAATATTTTCTTACGTGGACCAGCGAGGCACGTGCTATCATTCCGTTGTTCCGGGTCCCACTCGTTTGTTTAAAATGGCTATTATCGGTGCAATGTGGCGTTCCATTTCATTACGAATTTAGACAATATTCTTATCTCTTCTCCTCGCGGAGTTATTTCAATCGGAACAACTTACCTCGGTAACTTTTAGCCCCGCTCTCCCCTACTATACATACTCGGCCATTATTGCTAAATTATTAATTCCAATTTATAGTGCGACCACGAGATATCTCGTAGTTGGCAGTGAATGGGTTAAAAGGTATTCATTCGCGCCGGAATTACTCTATATTAGCACACTCACGGAAAACCACCCCGTAGTGAAAGAGTTAAGCAATAAAATTGTTCGAACATTTACATAAGATCCTTACAATTTTTCGCAATATTTCGACCCTTCGTAAGATACCTCACGCTAGCAGATGGTGAGTGTTTTCATATTTCTGACAAATGCCTTTGCGTGCTTCTATATATCATATGACTTTCTCAAACTGTTCTCCCAGTGTTGCGAGGCAGGGCAAACGGCTTCCTTTTATTAACGTCCAGAAGCGACAAATACGTCGGACGTTCCTCCATTTTCTGGGTCGCATCAATCGTGAATTTCCATATCGAGACATTAACGATAGAAGTGCATGCTGCTCACAAACGATAAAGGTAAATGTCCTGAGGAAAATACCATACGAACATCATAGCCGAAGTACACGCGATGTCTTTTATGCACAGCCATGAGTTCAGAGCTACGCAACCGTTTGTGCATCGGAAATCATTAATGGTACCTGGTAGGAATAGCCACTTTACTCCTTCGAGATGCCATAGAGGTCTTCCTTAGTGAAAGGGGTAGTTATGAGTTATTGAGTTAACGTGAATCTCCAAGAAGGCTTAACTGAGAGGTCAATCTGTGCTTTGAATAAAATTGGATTAAGTTATGGATGCTGATGTTCAAAGAGAAAAGTGTTTGACGCTTTTTGGCACTTGGTTTTATTTTGGTATATTGAATGACTATAAAACATCTATTTCTTTTTCGCACCTTTGAGGTTTGGCTTGTCTAGCTGCATTTATGGTGTTAATAGTAGAGCATAGGTTGAAAATTAGTTAAGAGATAGGTATGTATATGTGGAGCTAAATTGTTGACTGGATTCGAAATAAGTTGATAGACAACTTTAATTGATCCGGAATAGAACGTAATTCCTGTTATATAATTTGAATGAAGTAGAATTTTGGAAGGGAACAATTGGAAATTTGATAGAGCTTGGATAGCGAATATTTATTATCGTTTAACCAATGGATTAAATTTTAATGTCATAAAGATAAAACAGAAGCGCGGAATTATTTATCACCTCGACATTGATTTTCCAATATCGTCATATTCAATCTATTCTCAAGGAATCTAAAAATTTCTATGCAGTATTTTGCTGATAGAAATTATACAAATTCAATCAAATATAGAAATAAGTTAATATTTCTTCTAAGATAGTAATTCTAAGTTATAGAATTACTATGTTAATAATTCTTCGTTCGAGGAAAATTCTGCGGCGGTTTTTCTTTTGTAAATTCTACATACCCAAAGATGTAGAACATCTGCAACACATAGATCATCGGAACATTGTCGAATATTTTTGAAACACTCTGTACATGCATGCAGCACCCTTGTGCTTCACGTCTCCCTCGAGTTTGAGGCTTTCGAAAGACGCTTCGAAAAGCGCGGCGTAGGACGGCAAAACGAGTGTCGCGTGAAAGGCTTTGACGAAGCCACCTTGAAAATGCCGAAGCGCGGAGATTTTCCTTCTGGGTTGGACAATTTCTGATGCCGAACGGGTTGCGAATAGATGCACGGGGTAAACGTGATTTCGTCGCAACGTATTTCGTGTTCTTTCCTTTGAATGCATCTTTTCGACGAGCTGTCGGGATGCTACAGCAAGCCTGAAAGGATTCGAGTAGTTAATTCTCTGAATATAACCATGGAAAGATAATTAAAGTGGATTTTTCGCATTACTTAGGAAATCAAAGAACACTGATCAACAAAAAGGTCCTTTTGCCATACGTAGAACGTATTCGCATCACTTTGAGCGGAGAAACAAGAAATCGAAATGTCCTCAAAATCCTTCCTCTTGTTAGGACGAAACTTCCTCAACTTTCGAGGACCGTATTTCGCTTGTTTCTCAGCCAATCTTGAAGGAACTTTTTTTTATGTATTCCTTGAAGTCTCAACTTCGATATACGTTTATAGAATAATTCTACCATGACTAATTTTTACATTAACAATAAGCCCGGAAAGCTAACTTTTGACGATCAAAATTATCCATGGTTTTTAAAGCCATCGATATAAAATTATTTCTTACTTCTGATAATATTCGTAATATGACAAAATATGCTGTAACTTAATGAGTACAAGAACAACTGAGTCGTCAACAGAACATGGAGTGTTATGCGATTTCTAAATGTGAACGAAAATAATCTAATTGCTAGAACTGATCTATTCGGAATTGTAATTGTAGCAGATAATGCGAGCTTTGATGTGATCGCTCTCAAGACTAAATTGAATTTACACTTCCCTTTGAACAGGGCTGCAGTGATGAGTATCTCCCGTAAGATTGCATTTTGAAGCATAGGTGTATGCACGGCGGAGAGCCACAAATGTTCCTTCAGCCTGTTCCTATTTAATTGAATAGCAAGCGTCTGTTACGGGGCCGAAAAGCTTAACCAGTACCATAGTTTCGATAGATCGATCCAACTGTATTGGCCTGATACGTGCGAGCTTCAAAGTTCCGACCCACTTTGCATAACTGTGCTCACGTACACGATGGTTTAATTCCTTGATTTAAAGACTGTTGAACGGAGACAAACTCATGAGAGAGTTATACGTAATTGATACATCATTTTCTTCCTCTTTGTCTCATAATTAACATAATATTGGGTCGTCCGGAAAGTTCGTGCCGAATTTCGATAAGCGTAATAAGGACAGATCCGAATATATTAGAATGATTGAAAATAAATGGCATGCGTACATATTTTAAACGGCGATACTTCAGGCAAATTTGGAAAAAAACTTGGTTATGAAACGTTAAATTTTGTCAGTTTTATATGTTTTTGAATATGGAACCAAACCGCATTATAGGCATTTAAAGGCTTTCTTTTACTGGAAAGGCAAAAATGTCGCATAAGTGTCTAACAGATTATGTGCTGTTTATGGTGAATGATGTTGAACAAGAAAGATCTTAGGGAAACTGAAGTGAACCATCTTTAGCCACCCCTAAAACCGATCTTCATCCGAAGAAGGTCATGCTTTGAATCTGGTGAGATTAGAAAGGAACCCTACGTCATGAGGTGTTACCAAACAATGAGACAATAAATTTCAAAAAGTATTGCTCCCAATTAGACGAATTAAAGACAGCAATTGAAAAAAAAACGTCTAGAAATACCGACTCGGAATAGCGTCGTGTTTCATTAAGTCAATGTGCGGCCTCATGTGTCTTCGAGAACTCAACAAAAGTTGTTGGAGCTCGATTGGGATGTTCTATCCTATCCACCATATACACCATATTTCATGCTTTCAGATTTCCATCTATTTCGATCAGTACAAAATTTCTTTAATGGAAAAGCTTCAATACTTTGGTCAAGATAAATAATCATATAGAAAATTTTTTCGCTGAAAAACCTGAGGAATTCTGGATGAACGGAATTCTCAAGTTACCTGAAAGATGGGGAAAGGTTGTGGAGCAGAATGCCACCTACATAACTTGATAAACATGTACCAATTTTTAAATATTCTTTGGTTTAATTATCGTTCCAAATTGGCACGAACTTTCCCGACAACCCAATATTTTAATCAATTTAAGTCGTGGGAGGTTTCAGAATATTCCTGATAATAATGTTACTATTTGAGATTTCTGATTAGACATTAAAAATATATTAACAATATATTATAGCCTGTACAATACTACTCGTTCTGGCCATTGTTATTGCATTCAACGAGTTTACTGAATTGTGCTATACAGTCGGCCCTCGACTTTCGCACATAATTGGTTCCTGAAAATGTGGGCGAATGTTGAATGCTCGAAAGTAGAGGGACATAGGAAAAATATGAAAAATTGTATGTTAATGTGGTTTCTTTGTAAACTTGAGATTCTCTAACATCTAGTAATATTAGAAACGATATTACAATGTTAGAAAATCTCTAATCGTCAATGAGTGAGCACTAGAACTCATTTCCAGTGATTGCATGGAAGCAAACATTTTTTGAAATAGCGGCACAGCTCTATAAAAAATGTAATTTTTAAAAACGTGCAAAATAGCGAATTGTGCGAAAGTAGAATATGCGAAAGTCCAGGGCTACCTGTATTTATTTAGCATACTCTATTTTGCATATGAAACAAATACGATAAAATATGCTCAATCTATTTTTAACTTATGCCACCACAATGGTCATTCTGTCACCCCAACTTTCAAAAAAACTCAACATCCTGCAAATCTGGACTGAAGTCTCCGCAAAACGAAACAATCGATACGTTACAACTGTCATTATCGAATTAGCAAGAGTGATTTCGAGAAGAAACTTATCGTCAAACGTGAAAGTGTAGATCAGTCTTCCACACGCAAAAGATTTATCTCGATACGAGGTCTAGAAGCCAAAGAATACAAAATTGACGATTTTAAAAAATTTGGCCAGTGAAAAAATGTGAAAA
The DNA here is from genome assembly GCA_910591515.1 of Cerceris rybyensis. Taxonomy (NCBI): domain Eukaryota; kingdom Metazoa; phylum Arthropoda; class Insecta; order Hymenoptera; family Crabronidae; genus Cerceris; species Cerceris rybyensis. The sequence continues at coordinate 11,195,451 of OU342797.1, read as the reverse complement.
GGCCTTATCTTCCGTAATTTTGTATCCATCTCAATGAGAGTTAGTTGCCAGCGTTCGTTGAAGTTTTATTTATCACGGATAAATAATTGTATGATAATTGATTGATTTTTCTGCAATCGATAGAAACAGAGTATAGCACTTTGACAGAAAAATAAATGAAAAGATAGCAACCTGTAAATGAGTGTACACGAAGGAATACGAGCTTCTGCGTAGAACGATAGTATGAACATTATTCCATGTACAATGGGCACTTGAATGTTTTCGAGTGGTTTCTGAATGGCTTCGCCGTCATCTCGAAAGGAAGAGCACCTCGAGTGCACGACAATTTCACTAAAATTTGCACGAGGAAGTGGAACTGGCTAAAGAGGCCGTTAAAGGTTCTCCTGCACACGTCCTACAGTGCTCCTACGTTTCTTCTATTCTCGCGTCCCTTTATTTGATCCTGCATTCGCTTTTTTCGGCTCACTTAAAGGGCGCAGTAATCGCTCAGTTTCTTTTATCCCTTTCGTATCGCACGAAAAAAGCCGCGAGAGCGATTAGCACCCACCCTTTGCATTCGTTACGAACCACCCTTTCTGCATCTCTCTTTCTTTCTCGCTTTCGCGTTTCATCCCCTCTTCGCCTCGCTCTTTTTGTGGAAGAAACATATCTCGAGGATCATAGTGTTTGCGTCGAGTATATGAAACACCTCGAGCTTTGATCTGCGAGAGGCGATGAGTGTTAAAAGGTTACACTCTTTCTCTTCAACGGCAAGGGAAATATCGTGGTGGAAAATATTAATGAATCTGACTGTTATATAAACTGTTACAACTTCTGAAATGTGCAGACGTAACATAGCAAGATTATTGACAAGATTCTTAATAATTGGTAACGATTGAAGGAACGACATCAGAAGTCGCGCGAAAGATTTATAAAAGATGTGCTCTTGGGTAGATGGACAATTCTGAAGTTATTTCCCAAAGCGTTGTATAATAAATATAATCTATTATATTTTTTCGAAGTATACTTCTGAAGGTTTTCAAGTGTTTCAAACTTATTTTACAAAATTGGAAAAATATTTTTTTATTAATTAGAGTGTGAGTATTTCAAACCTTATTGAAGAAATTATTTCGTGGATTCAAGTAGAATTATCTCTGTGATTATCCAGAACGTTTTACCACGAGATGTCTTCAGTAAATGGACAAACGAGTGGAAAATAAAACGAGAGCGCCGTTCGACGAGACCAAAATAACTGTTTCGAAAGGTGGATGCACGATAACGGTGGTACAAGCGGCCAAAACTGCCGGCGTCTACTCGACGTGTCTCGAAAATTACGTCGGCATGAGATCACGATGAGTTTCGAGAGGCTAATAACAATAACAAGTTTCCCGATGCTTCCAGGTTACGAGAAGGATAGTTGGAGTTAATGCGAGTTCACGGATAAGCTAGATTTATACACCGAATATGGAACTTCCTTGGATTACGATAATCGGACTCGTCGATATTTTCAAATTGTTCTATAATTTCTAACTACAACATACACACAATGTAACGTCGTACATTTATTGAATTATTTCTACATATGCTAATCATACCTTCTTTCATTCTTCTCCCTCGAATCTTCTTATATCCGTTGATACGTGTAACTATAAATAATCATTTCAAACTACATATTTCATAGAGACGACAGGTATTTTCTAGGCAATGAGGCACGATCTACGTGACCGCACATGTTCAAAGATAAAGTGTGACGGAGAATGATATTTTTCAGAATTTCCCTACATTTGAATCATCGTTTTAGAAGAACAGGCCACAAGAGTCGTTTTGGTAGCGGATAGAATTGTTAATGGTGGAATGAATAGTATTAACGTGGACGTTTATTGTAAAATTTTAACGTTGCGCTATCGCGAAACGAACGTGTGCAGGATTCGTTCGTTATCCTGGGCTGATCCTGTCACACGGTAGGAATGACGTTCGCCGATATGAGTACCTTCATTCCCGAAATGGCTCCGTCGGATAAGTGAGCTTACGTGTTTCTATCCGCTGAAACGCCGGATATTCGGAATCCCAAATGCTGAGTATTATCGGACCGTTTTCGAAATTGTAAAACGCAACTGTACTGACCGATTCGTCGATTTGGAAATCTTTTGTAATCGTTACGAAGATCGGCTTATTAACTGATAATTTTATAACGACTCAGGAAGGATGGATGAAAGGAGCAAAAAGTCTTCGAGTTCAGGAATTGTTCTGATAAGGGTTCTGGTGGGTGTGAAATTAGATACTAATACTCGTAATTTGAGCTCCTGTGTGCAAATTTCCGTCACTTTTGGTAGATTATTTCTAAATTTTCATTTAATGTATAATAACCTTGGTGATTTGAAACTCATTTACAGTTGTAACTATTAGACGAAATGACCGTAGCAGTTAACAATTACTTTAACGCGTTATTTGTCGTGGCTCTTAGAGATAACGAATGCTTTTTTCATTACGAAATTACATCTGTACAGCACGGAACCAGACAGAGATACGTAAACGGTCTCAAGGATTCAAGTGCACTCTTGTATAATTACATTTTTTAATACTACAGTAGACGTAGTGGCAGAATACTCTCTGCACAGTTTCCTCGCGAATATTCTTTTCGACAATTCACAACGCTACGTACTAAACGCACTATAATTACGAGAGGTTTCTCTGTAAAATACGTTATCCCTCTACGACCCCCAAAAGCAAAGTTACGAATTTTCAAACTTGAGCTTTTCCACTCCCCTGACCGTCCAAATCCCCGCATCATGGCGTCGCTTAAATTTGATTTCTTCGACTTTGAGCTTAATTATCTTGGCTATTCCTCTCCCGATCGGGATGAGACTTTTTTCTACGTCTTCCTTGAAATCTTGGCTTTCGAACGATGTAAATAAAATTATTTTCTGAAGACGAGTTTTTGCGTCAGGCTCCCGAGACGGCAAAATGAGCCCTGCGCTTAAATCGAAGAAGATCGTAACTTTCCCTCGGGAGGAGAAAAGGGAGAGAAAAATCGAGCAGAAATGGAGAGTCGGGTATATTGTACCACTTTTCAGTTTCAGCAAAATATCTCGTTTTGATATTAATTAAAACAAACTATTTATCCAATGTCACATAGTGTAGAGCCTCGTTTAACTTATACCGCAAAATCAACACCATACTCTTAACCGATTTCTCAAAATATTCGTTTTTCTAAACGCTTTCCGTTGGTACAATTTACCCGACCAGTCGGTTTAATTGTACCACAGGTTCGGTAAATTGTACCACTAGGAGTTAAGGGACTTTCAAACATGATAAATGATTAATTATTAAATTATATGGTTTTCATAATACACAATACTCTTAATGACAATATTTTAATTATTATTGAAAAAGTGTTAACAAAAATTAAATCAATATTTCTTCAATAAGTAACATTCATAATTATGAAGAAAAAATTAAACAAAAGTATCAAAAACGAAAGAAATTTAAACATTTATCAAACTTAAATACCTACTTATAAAATTATATGATTGCTTTTATGAAAACGAAATAAACCATTTTTACTTAAAATTATTATTTGGTCAATTACTAATTATTTATTATAATTGTTTTGTACTGAGATCGAATTATTTATTTTCTTTTAACCTGTTTTAGTTCAAACAATTGTCGCAAACATTTGGATTCGATATACAAGTTTCGTCTTGTTGAGTAAATTGTACCAGTACAATTAAGACAACTACTGGTGGTACGATTTACCGAACTGAAGATATTTAAAAAATATATATTTGTCACAAAATGATCTCAAAACCTAATACGTTCATTTCTTTATAGTTTGAGAGGTGATTATAGACCTGTTTAATAAAAAATATAGCAAAATTCTAACCTACCATTTTACTGAGTAATATCCTTAGGTACACGCGTCAAAATTTACATCAAACACTAACAAAAACGTTTTTTTTCTCTCAAACTGAATGCACTTGCCGGATGCCGTTACAAAACGAAAAGCAGTTGTGGGTGCTGTCAGTGCTTAGTTTCGTGTTGCCAGGAAAAAAAAATAGTGGCATTTAGTTGGAAATTTTAAGGTGGTACAATTTACCAAGCGGTACAATACACCAGACTCTCCCCTAATATAGTTTTGTCGTCTCTAGAAACAAAGATATCAGATGATCATTCACAGGCAGCTGCGGCGAAAAGAGCAAAATGTATTTCATATGGGAAATCAGGTTGCGGTACGTCGCAATCGATGGATGGAACGGTGATTGAAGTGCAGTAGCGCAGAGGATGATTGCCGATGTCAAAGGAAACCGAGGAGTGGCATCTATGCACTATCGTGGGAGACACACGAGCTTTTACATTCTATTTATGCTGCATCATACTCGTCTAACGTCTTCGCAAATCACGCTGCGAGAGCTTTCTAGTTCGCCATAGAGAACCGTGTTCTCAAGAGGACATTTCCGCTTTAGCCCATGCGTTTGTCTTGACTATACTTCCTCTTATTTGTCACAATATCTAACTACTGATGGTGTCTTTTAAAGCATGTCTCAGGAGCAGGTAAAAGTAGACAAATTCAAGAGTGAAAAGAAAAAATTGTTCAGCTAGGACCACCGAAAGTTAATAAACAAAACTAAAAGTTTAAATCTAAATCAGCCATCCAGGCTCTTCGGCCATCCCAAAAAAAATGTTTCTTTGACTTTGAAATTAAATTCCTCGCTTGTTTCTGAGTTGATATTGATTGGCCTTGTTTCTATCTCTTCCTTGGAGTTTCAGCTTTCGATTAGCACTAGAAAAATCATTTTACAACGAATAGTTTTTACATGAGGCTCCCGAGATAGAGAAATGTTCTATTTATAAATGTACCTGCTTACAGAATTTTGTTATTGTAGGAACGTTTCTCTTTTAGATTTCGCAGAATCGTGTAGCAAAGTGAGATTGTTGTGAAATTTCTTCGTTTCTGTTGAAATTAAATTTATCTTCGAATTTCAAAGTAGAAACGATGAAAACTATGAGTTACCCGGTAACCGACGAAAGCTCTGGTCTCTGAGAAATTGCTTCTCGATCCGAGCGGATTCCCTGAGATGTCGACTGTGGTTCTTCGCGGATTTGTCGAGGATAAGCGGCTTTCCTTCGTTGTCTATATGAGATAGTTTTTAACCTTAAGACACCACTAATCGTCTTGTGCGGATAGGAGAAACGAGGATTCCGAGGTATCATTCGTTCCCAGCAAGAACTTCCTTCATTTTATCCACCTTTCTTCACCCTGTACTTCCTCCATCCATTCTTCCAAATATTCCGAAAATTCTACGATTCGATGTAACATCATTAGACAATTTTTACATCCTACAACTCAACACAATCGTTTCCCAAATTCGTCCACCTCTTCGTGATCGATCCGTTGAAATCGGACGCATCATGCTAACATAAATTACTCCAACCAATCCGGTTAAATATGTTCCGGGCTTTAATGCAAGAACAATGTACTAATTACCGGTCAGAGAGGCGCGTCATTTGTAAACGTCATCGTATTACGAACCACGCGAAGCCAAGCGTAGGTAAAATTCTATTATCAGTGGAAATGCTGATCGATGTTGTAACACGCCGTAATAACGCTCGATGAAGCAAACACGAATCGTTATACGCTAGTCCCAGAACTTCCATGGGGGATCATAGTTGCCAGGTTGCTTTTAGTGGAGAACTACCTCTACCTGTCCCTCGGGATAGTTTCGTACATCGGTGTCCAGCGGTAGTACAGATCAGCCCGTGCAGGAGATCCTTTCCCGGGAGCTTCTTCTTCTCCTGGATTGCCAGGATCACTTCCCCGTCCGGGTATTCTAGCTTCGTCTCATTTACGATCGAGTTACTGGATCGTTTTGTGTACAAGTTGCACGTACCGCCTTGACACGATGTTCTAGCACCCTTTTTCACGCTGCTGTCTGCTCGAGGACGGTCCTAATCTACTTCTTTCTCTCCCGAAGAATCGGATATATCCACGAATACAAGCTTGACGTGAAAGTTGCCATGCAATTGTCGTAAGTTTCCGAGGGCCACGAAGTTAACATTAGAACTATCAAGCAAGTTAAAATGACTGGTTCCCAATTTTTTCCAAAAGTTTTCCAAATTTATAGGACCATCATAGTGCAGATATTCAACATTGGATTTATAAAACACAGATTACCGAATCGATCACCTTCTCCACCTTTTGGTTTCTCATTTTCCAACGTACTTATTTAATATATTGAAATATAACAGATTTAATGCCGATAGTTCTTTTGTTAATCCTTCGCGGTCCTATGTCGAGCAGTACTCGACAAACCTTTCTACACAATTTTATTTTCTGACGACTTAATATTAACTTTCTAATTTCATAATAATTTTGTAATATCACCTAAATACCCGTCAGAACCTATAGTTATTAATGACATTAAAAAAAATGAATAACCAATAATTGAAAATGTTAGGAAATTAATTTTACTTTGCTCAGAACAAAATTAACAAATTAATTCGGTCCGCAGAGGATTAAAAAGCACATTAACCAGGGAACGATCGATCAGTGGTTGTTTAAAATACAAGTTTCTTCAAGGTTTTCTATTATATGTATATATATTCGACTCATTATCAGTAAATAATAATGGAACAAATACGTGGGATTGGAGAAAGTAATTAATTGATTGATTCGGTGTTTACGATCTCTTCATAGTAGGTATCGTTATTTGTCTTCTTGGAGTACGAGACATATTAGAGACTGTTTGCGGAGGAATTGAAGAGTGTCTGTGCTTTACTGACAGAAGATATTATCGAGAAGCGGATGAATGTATTACCGAGAAATCAGTGGGTGCATGAAGGGGAGATGGAAAGCTTCATCCTTGACGTGTAAGTGCAGATCTATCGGCGTTTGCGCGCTAATAAGGCCAAAGCTTCGCGAGATCGCGTGATTTGTGAGATAGTTAAGCACAAGATAATCAGGTTGATTCCTCGATGCATGCGCGTTTGCTTCAAAGCTCTGTCACTCGCTAAATATATGCGATGCAGCGACAGTGGATGTACGTGAATCCTCTAACGGGTAAGATCTCTGCGACGTCGTGATATCGCTGTTACCGTCATGAATCAAGGCATCAAGAGCTCCTTTCTGCTTCTAAATAATTATTTGTTATAATATCGCTTTGTAATAATGTCTCCAAGCGATTTTTTGACTATGGTATACATCTACGTAGACACTTTGATTGTCCAGTGATGCCTGGTTTTAGAAAATAAATATGGTTTGGGAAAAACACATTGTCTATTACATATTTTGAATATGAAAAGACTGCACCAGAGATAAGAGTGACTTTTTACTTGCTTACTTTGTCAAAGTGACATATTAATGTCACTTACTTTACTGCGCGAATTGTCAACAGGATGAACTCGACTACTAGAATTACCCAGGCAGTAAAAATGGTTGACTTCTCATTTTTGCTACAAATTGCTAAAGTTTATAATTATAGTTCCATCTTACAAATTATGAATTACTGAAGTATCCATATTTTCCACGAAAAAGATCTCATAAAGATAACATATTTTAGAGGTCTAAAAGACATCATAATGTTAACATTTCCATTAAAAAAAAAAGATGTCATAAAGATAACATTTTACAGGCCCAAAAGACATCATAATGTTAACATTTTCATCAAAAAATTGATATCATAATGTTAACATTTTCATGGAAAAAAAGATATCATAATGTTAACATTTTCATGAAAAAAAAGATATCATAATGTTAACATTTTCATGGAAAAAAAGATATCATAATGTTAACATTTTCATGGAAAAAAAGATACCATAATGTTAACATTTTCATGGAAAAAAAGATATCATAATGTTAACATTTTCATGGAAAAAAAGATATCATAATGTTAACATTTTCATGGAAAAAAAGATATCATAATGTTAACATTTTCATGGAAAAAAAGATATCATAATGTTAACATTTTCATGGAAAAAAAGATACCATAATGTTAACATTTTCATGGAAAAAAAGATAACATAATGTTAACATTTTCATGGAAAAAAAGATATCATAATGTTAACATTTTCATGGAAAAAAAGATATCATAATGTTAACATTTTCATGGAAAAAAAGATATCATAATGTTAACATTTTCATGGAAAAAAAGATATCATAATGTTAACATTTTCATGGAAAAAAAGATATCATAATGTTAACATTTTCGTGGAAAAAAAGATATCATAATGTTAACATTTTCGTGGAAAAAAAGATATCATAATGTTAACATTTTCATGAAAAAAAAGATATCATAATGTTAACATTTTCGTGGAAAAAAAGATATCATAATGTTAACATTTTCGTGGAAAAAAAGATATCATAATGTTAACATTTTCGTGGAAAAAAAGATATCATAATGTTAACATTTTCATGATAAGAAAGATATCATAATGTTAACATTTTCATGAAAAGAAAGATACCATAATGTTAACATTTTCATGGAAAAAAAGATATCATAATGTTAACATTTTCATGGAAAAAAAGATAACATAATGTTAACATTTTCATGGAAAAAAAGATATCATAATGTTAACATTTTCATGAAAAAAAAGATATCATAATGTTAACATTTTCGTGGAAAAAAAGATATCATAATGTTAACATTTTCGTGGAAAAAAAGATATCATAATGTTAACATTTTCATGGAAAAAAAGATATCATAATGTTAACATTTTCATGAAAAGAAAGATACCATAATGTTAACATTTTCATGGAAAAAAAGATATCATAATGTTAACATTTTCATGGAAAAAAAGATACCATAATGTTAACATTTTCATGGAAAAAAAGATATCATAATGTTAACATTTTCATGGAAAAAAAGATATAATGTTAACATTTTCATGGAAAAAAAGATATCATAATGTTAACATTTTCATGGAAAAAAAGATATCATAATGTTAACATTTTCATGGAAAAAAAGATACCATAATGTTAACATTTTCATGGAAAAAAAGATAACATAATGTTAACATTTTCATGGAAAAAAAGATATCATAATGTTAACATTTTCATGGAAAAAAAGATATCATAATGTTAACATTTTCATGGAAAAAAAGATATCATAATGTTAACATTTTCGTGGAAAAAAAGATATCATAATGTTAACATTTTCGTGGAAAAAAAGATATCATAATGTTAACATTTTCGTGGAAAAAAAGATATCATAATGTTAACATTTTCGTGGAAAAAAAGATATCATAATGTTAACATTTTCGTGGAAAAAAAGATATCATAATGTTAACATTTTCGTGGAAAAAAAGATATCATAATGTTAACATTTTCATGGAAAAAAAGATACCATAATGTTAACATTTTCATGGAAAAAAAGATACCATAATGTTAACATTTTCATGGAAAAAAAGATATCATAATGTTAACATTTTCATGGAAAAAAAGATACCATAATGTTAACATTTTCATGGAAAAAAAGATATCATAATGTTAACATTTTCATGGAAAAAAGATAACATAATGTTAACATTTTCATGGAAAAAAAGATATCATAATGTTAACATTTTCATGGAAAAAAAGATACCATAATGTTAACATTTTCATGGAAAAAAAGATATCATAATGTTAACATTTTCATGGAAAAAAAGATACCATAATGTTAACATTTTCATGGAAAAAAAGATAACATAATGTTAACATTTTCATGGAAAAAAAGATATCATAATGTTAACATTTTCATGGAAAAAAAGATATCATAATGTTAACATTTTCATGGAAAAAAAGATATCATAATGTTAACATTTTCATGGAAAAAAAGATATCATAATGTTAACATTTTCATGGAAAAAAAGATATCATAATGTTAACATTTTCGTGGAAAAAAAGATATCATAATGTTAACATTTTCGTGGAAAAAAAGATATCATAATGTTAACATTTTCGTGGAAAAAAAGATATCATAATGTTAACATTTTCATGAAAAGAAAGATACCATAATGTTAACATTTTCATGGAAAAAAAGATATCATAATGTTAACATTTTCATGGAAAAAAAGATACCATAATGTTAACATTTTCATGAAAAAAAAGATATCATAATGTTAACATTTTCATGGAAAAAAAGATATCATAATGTTAACATTTTCATGGAAAAAAAGATATCATAATGTTAACATTTTCATGGAAAAAAAGATATCATAATGTTAACATTTTCATGGAAAAAAAGATACCATAATGTTAACATTTTCATGGAAAAAAAGATATCATAATGTTAACATTTTCATGGAAAAAAAGATATCATAATGTTAACATTTTCATGGAAAAAAAGATATCATAATGTTAACATTTTCATGGAAAAAAAGATATCATAATGTTAACATTTTCATGGAAAAAAAGATATCATAATGTTAACATTTTCATGAAAAAAAAGATATCATAATGTTAACATTTTCGTGGAAAAAAAGATATCATAATGTTAACATTTTCGTGGAAAAAAAGATATCATAATGTTAACATTTTCATGATAAGAAAGATATCATAATGTTAACATTTTCATGAAAAGAAAGATACCATAATGTTAACATTTTCATGGAAAAAAAGATATCATAATGTTAACATTTTCATGGAAAAAAAGATAACATAATGTTAACATTTTCATGGAAAAAAAGATATCATAATGTTAACATTTTCATGGAAAAAAAGATATCATAATGTTAACATTTTCATGAAAAAAAAGATATCATAATGTTAACATTTTCGTGGAAAAAAAGATATCATAATGTTAACATTTTCGTGGAAAAAAAGATATCATAATGTTAACATTTTCGTGGAAAAAAAGATATCATAATGTTAACATTTTCATGGAAAAAAAGATATCATAATGTTAACATTTTCATGAAAAGAAAGATATTATAATGTTAACATTTTCATGGAAAAAAAGATATCATAATGTTAACATTTTCATGGAAAAAAAGATATCATAATGTTAACATTTTCATGGAAAAAAAGATACCATAATGTTAACATTTTCATGGAAAAAAAGATATCATAATGTTAACATTTTCATGGAAAAAAAGATATCATAATGTTAACATTTTCATGGAAAAAAAGATATCATAATGTTAACATTTTCATGGAAAAAAAGATATCATAATGTTAACATTTTCATGGAAAAAAGATACCATAATGTTAACATTTTCATGAAAAAAAAGATACCATAATGTTAACATTTTCATGGAAAAAAAGATAACATAATGTTAACATTTTCATGGAAAAAAAGATGTCATAATGATAACATTTTCATAAAAAAAAAGATGTCATAAAGATAACATTTTAGATGTCTAAAAGTGATCATAATGTTAACATCGGAAGGATGTCAGAAAGATAACATATTTTAGAGGTCCAAAAGAGATCATAATGTTAACATCGGAAAGATGTCAGAAAGATAACATATTTTAGAGGTCCAAATGAGATCAATCTGAAGAGATCGTAATGTTAACATCGGAAAGATGTCAGAAAGATAACATGTTTTAGAGGTCTAAAAGAGATCAATCTGAAGAGATCATAATGTTAACACATTGCCGGATGCTCTCACATATGCGTGACATTTCTTCTTCAACTGTTATCGGCCGCTGACGCGCATGCGTCACTTTTTAGAAACTGCGTGAAACTCGCCGGCGCGCCGCGGCGTTGCAATTTGTGTTTTTCTTCTACGAGCAGCTATTTTAACCCTCTATTAGCCGAATTTTCTGGGATATCCGAAGATTAGTTGTATAATGGTACATTGGAAAATAATAAAAGGACTATTGTGAATAATAAATTTTACTTCATTTTGAAACGTTGGTTTGTAAAGAATTCAAAGTTACAAGGGCCCATAGAGGGTGAAGACCACCATCTGAAACCGCGGTCGCCAAAGTGGTGGTCCGCGAGAAAATATCGCTAGTCCTCAGAAACATTTAGAATATAGGTACTTACTCATAACGTTCAGTTATGTTTTAAGATGCATTGAAACATAATTCAATTCATAACAATACGTGAAAAGTTATAAAAACGCTACTTCATAATATAACGCCATTTCATAATCTTTACTGGTCCACGAGGTCAAAAAGTTTGGCGACCGCTGATCTGAAAGATACTGAAGCGCAAGCCGCCGGTGGTACGCGCCGGCGTGAATGTATTAATAAATTTAAACATAATTGATTTAACGCCGGTAACTCCAGTGTTAAATAGTGTTTGTTTAAGCCCGAGAAGAAGAATCATCCCTCTCCCCCTCTTCATTTTCTTTTACCTACATGTCTGAGAACATCCATCTTATATTATTTTTTGTAACTAAACCTAATGTTGAATTTTTTAAAATGGTCATCCATATCGAGCCTGAAGATTCTCATTAAATTAAATTGCATCGCTCCATTCTCTCCTTCAATCTCAGTTTTTGGTGTCCTTTATATTCTTGGCTTACATGCTTCGAGTAACGATAATGCCAAACACCGACTAACTACCGTAGCCAGCGGCTAATTCAGAAATTCGGGAGAAGGGTGATACGGTGGGAATTACGTCACTGGTATCCACCTGGTATATTAACATCCACCCTTCAACCTTCTCTGTCCGCGAGTATATTAACTGATACCACCCCACAACGAGGTTTACTGGCCTCTCGTGTGAGTGAACGCGAGTATGCGTGCTCGTGCCTAAACATGCGGAGCACACAAGTCTCTCAACTCCTACGGCTGTATAGTTCAACGAACCTGAATAATTCAATTCAAGAGTAACAAGCTTTTCTTCGGGTCGGTTATGATTTTCAATGTTCTCGATTCAGCTTATAGAGCTATCGACCCTATGTTGTTTAACATATTTATCTAATACTTGCAGACAAATTTTCTAGCCCCTTTTAACATTCTTATTTGGTATATTTATTTTATATAATAGATTATCTTATTTTATATAATAGAAATTTTATGTTAGAAAAAATGGCAAAAGTGGTACAATTTAATTTACATTTTAACACTTTATCGACCGGTAGCCAATTAATCGGCTTTTCGGGCCCAACACTTTTGGACTTTTAACTTATTAATTGGTAGCTACGGGAATTAATAAATTATTATTTTTCATTGCGGTTAACTGTGCCAAGGACTCAGTGAAGAAATTTTGCAATTTTCGGAAATCAGTATCAGGGAAATATTTGCGTGCAAGTGACCGATCAGAAGTGGGTACGATGTTAAAAAACACCGGTCGGTAAAGTGTTAAATAAAGTTTATTAAGTCAAACTAATATCACTTTGTTGGGGCAGCTTCGGCTATTTTTGAGGCAAAGACGAAACACCTTGATTTTTGGATAAAAAATTTGTTCCATTTTTGTGGAATAACGTGAGGAAACTTTTCAAACCAATATTTTCTTTTATCCACTCGTTAAATGATTTCAATTAACTTTGTACACTTTCTTGATTGTCTACATTCTGTGCCAGTTTTAACATCTCTGATATCTACGGTATACAGCCAAACAATTTTTATTTTCCTTAAACGTCTAAAACTCATCAAACGAATCTTCGCAACTGAACCACATACACGACCTCACCCAGTAGAGGGTATAGCCGCGAACGAATTTTTCGTCGGCGTATAGAATGAGAAATCGCCTGGCTATAACGAAATCGGTAAATCGATCTCGGCGCGTTCGTTTCGTACTTACCCATTTTTGGTGAGCGATGCGCGATGCATCATGGATTTCCATCGAAAGAGATAGCCCGGCCATCCGTAAACGCGAAAATCAACGGTCCGAGGTGGAAGAGGCGAAATGAGTTTCCGGCGGGGAGCGAAAAACGGCTAATGACGTCAGGCAATCCGGTGGAACGACGTTAGTGGACCGTCGAAAAAACTCCATCACCCGAACCTTCCGTATTTAATAATGGTGTACATCATCCTGCCCGGTTAGAGAGGTGATGAATGTTTCCAAGAACGACGTGCAGTTGCGCGAGATTAAGTACCCGGCGTCGTAAAAAATTTCCTATTAAAATTTTTGCGATGAAGTGAAATTGGAATACGCTGAGGGCATTCGCGTGGTATAACGCGTGGGAATGGCCCTGTCAGAACGAATGGAATGGTACCGTAAGAGGGAGGAATGCACGACATCATTTAATCTCTCGTGTCTCCTTTGATAATTTACCTTAGACACTCTCTATTTACGTTCATCTCTGAGATTTTTAATTCACTGTACAAACGTCCGAGAAAACCTTTCGATTATATCAGTAGCTTACGAGATAAATTACCCCGTAAGATCTTCTCTTGGCAGTCGATGAAAGCAACCGATGTACCGAAAGAGAATCCATCGGAAGAGGTACTTTCTTTCAATCCTCTTCTATTACACATTTCCCATCTCCTTCGTGTAATCTCGAAGAATAAAAATTGAAATTTTCTCCAAGTACCATTTAATACGAATTAAAAAAAAAGTTCAGATCTCTTCAGAGCATTCTCGTTTGAGGATGCGAAAGTATCGGTAGCTTAAATCGATAGAAATTTCATCGAAGATCGTAAAGAGGTCCTTTGTACGGGATCTCTTGCCGATTACAAAGATGGCTTCTGGTCTTACGAACAAAGAGCACGATTCTATAATATGGAATTGGAGAAACTACCTCTGACAAATCTTCGAGTCGACCGGTCGACGGTTTAGAGGTATGACTGCAAATGGAATTAATTCATCGTGATTTCACCGAGGCACGTTCCTAGGAGACGATGGAGTTCTGCTCCTTCGAGGGAACTTCGGTGCAGGAACTGGGAGAACGTGATGTATTATTTGCGAGAAGTTTATACGTCGGTTAGCCAATTGCTATGAGCCTGAGTTCCTCATCCTGCATAGCTCTGCAGCGGCCCTTTGCCACGTGGCGATTGTTGGTCTACGTACTTGCAACTTGGCCGAGCCGCGAAATTAATTGCAATTTCCTGACTCTAGCTAAAGAGGAAAAGTTCGTACGCTAAAGCGAGCGTCGTTTACTCTACCAAACGTGATCGTTGGAGACCTTGGCGCAATTGGGGCAAAGTAACTTCTTACACTTTGACTTTTTAACTTTACTGCTATATTACTGAGAAACGATAGTTATTTACATCGTATTCTATGGTTTGCAGGATATAACTTTAGTGCCGATTTTATTATAACTACATTGTTATTTTAATATTAGAAATCATTTTAAGGTAGAGGTAAATATCAGTAGTTGACCAGGTAAGAGGAATCTTCGGTAGAAACAATGGTAACTGTTTACCCTGTCAATAGCTAGCGAGACTCTATGCCTGGAGATGTTATTTAAATCTTCTAGATTATGTACCATACCACTTTTAGAAAAAAATTAAGTTATAGAAAGGGTCTAGCAGGATAAGGGGGTCAAAAATGCCCTTGAGCCGATTTTATTTGACGATGGGTCATTCGATAGGTAACCGTGAAAAACCATTTTACACAAATTTTTAATCCGATACCTTCACCGGATGGGTAATTATGTGGTGAAATCAAAAAATCAGTTTTTGCCTTATTTTCCCCACTAAATGGAGTGCATAAATTCTGACATATACTAAACATGAATGGACACGTTAGGGATTTTTTCAGATTTTTCCTTTGCAAGTTCTACAGAAAATGAAAAACCAAGAAAAAGTATTTTAAACATCGATTTCGTATTGAAATCTTCTGAGAAAAACTTTTTCCTTTTTACAGTAGTCGCCTAATGTTATTGTTATACCCTAATTTTTTCAGATGTTTTGAGCATCACGGTCGGAAAAATCAAAAACCGATTTCTGCGATCCATTTTGAGCTGAAATATATTTAAAAATTCGGCAAATGCTTTAGTAGTTGACCACCCTTGAAATCGATAACCCGTAATTGACCACCTTCTTTTGTTAGTAGTTGATCACTTACATTCGAATTATAAGTGGGCTTAATTGTATGCAAATTGTAACTGCTTAGAATGCAATCATGGTAAAAAGATTCAAGTTTACTGTGGTAACATATTTAATTTGCACGTTCTGAGAAGCTTAATCACATCTTCGAAAGCATCAGAAACTTTATTACAGAAATCATCCTAGTATAAAAAAAATAATAAATTCGAAAAAATCGGAGCTTTTTTTCAACCCCCACAATCAAAAGTCACTTTAGTTTCCACGCGGTAGAGAAATCTCGTGGAATTAGCCCGACGAACCGTGAAGACGTGGAACAATGTAATTAATTTCCCTTACAAAGCCGGCGACAGTTTCGAATCACGTATCACGTATTAAACAGACAAATAGAGAGATAAAGAGGAAAGATCGTAACGAGGAATACAATGGAGTATCTTCACCATCCAGTTATTCACTTAACATATTTTCATGCGAGAGCGGAGATTTTCATGAAAAATGTTTCTCGGGTTTTTGTGCATCGTGCAAAGTGTATAGGGGGTTGCTTTGTAATTAATGTTTAAAGCTCCTGTCTATTAAAAATGAAAATGAATCCAAGAGCTACCGTGTTCGACGGCGAAAGGATAGATGCAAGGATAATGGGATAATACTTATGAAAAGTTTCTCTCCCTCTCTTTTTTTTTTCCTTTTTCATATCCGTCAAAGTGTTACGTGTCGTTTGTAAAATAAGAAACGAAAATGTGAAACTCAACCGTAGGCTATGTTTCTGTAATGAACGGTTGGTAACGGAGAGAAGTCAGTCTGTCTGATACGTGATTTCGTGGCATGACAGGGCAAAAAATCATCGAAAGGGTGGTTCACCCCTTGTCGGTGCGATAAAAAATGTTGATAGTTATCATTGAATCGCGTAGCCGTTAAAACTCGAATCGTAAATTCGCTTATGAGAGCGTATAACGATAATCAGGGTGAAGGGGAGGAGTTTGTTGCAAATTCAACGTTTCCATCGTGGCGTAAAAGTATCGCGTAATCTTCCGACGCTTTACAACGAGGTAATATGTAATTTATCATTTCGCTCGTTTACTGTACAATGCCGAACGAAATGTGTTCCGTTGGTTTATATTAATCTATGTTATTTGCGCTGAACGCAATATTGCGATCCATTATTTTCCCTTGGTGATACAATAATACTTTGTGCTAATTTAATCCATGTTGCGAATTAACTACGTTAACGTAATACTTGAGTAATTAAGGTGTTTAAGGTTTGCGTAAAACGTTTAGGTATCAGGATGCACTTCGCCTTGCTTTATATACGTATATCACAAGTATTAGGGGGACTGAAAAGTACTAAAAATTTCTTTTTGCTGACGAAAAACATTTATTTATTAAAGAAATCTTAAATACTAAGCAACAAAATAATTTTTATAATTTTCTGACACATTTTGCAAGCGTGAAGATAGCTGTTCGATTCCCTTTTTGAAAAAGTCCTTCGATTTTTTGTTGAAAAACGTTTTCGCTTTTCCAATTTTGATTACTTTTCGGTACCCCTAATATAATTGCATATAATTGTAAAATGAGTATCCTTTTCATGATTTTTACCAAGCACCTTCACAATATTGAAGTACACATTATTAAAATTAAAACAAGTGATAAGATTTCTCATTATCATCGGTACACTTGTACATTTTGTACTTTTCCAGTTTCAACCGTTATAGTCATTTCACCTAGGAATTACAATTTTAGGTTCCAAACTGCCAAGGCTACAGTATACATTTCAAACATGACAATTGATGAATTTTTAATTTTCCACTGGTTATGGGGAATTTCGACTCAGGCCCACAAATTGCCAATCCAAGTCTTTACTGATCAAAGCTCATACAAAGTTATTATTTTTCATCTTACTTGGACTAATTTAAAAAATACTACTCACAAGTTGTAGTTCCTTTGATGGCAAACAAATTATTTCGATAGAGGAAAAATTCGCAGTTATAACTCCAAGTCAATGCAACCTTCGAGCACCGTTGAATTGGAATAACCCTTGCGAAACCGAGAATTCGTTTGATATGCCTCCAAAGCACTTGGCTGAATTCGGCACGTCTATCGAAGAATTTGCAGTAATCCGTCTGGCGTTGAGTATTCGGCGAAAATTTTCAAACTTCAAACAGCCACCGGAGTATTCGAATCCTGAAGTAAGCGACGCGAAACTCCGTGGTGAAGTGGGCCTCCCCTTCCAAGTTTTGGCACAGCCGCGAACACCGATATTGTTCGAACTTTCTTGCAAGCTTTTGCCGCAACGAGGTCCACCGTATGTTGTGTGTTTGCACCTTATATATTGGGAAACCTGCCAGGGTTTTCTTTAATTGAAGACGGAGAAAATGTAACTGGGGGTTGACGAAAGAGGGTTGAAACGGCGCTTGGTCCTTTGGCTTTTCGAGTTTCCGGAAAACACCAGGATGGTGTTATTTGTTCTTCATTTTCAGAGTTTTATCTTTGGACAATAATGAATTATTTTACACAATTCTAGTTTTGGTACCCCTCTTTTGACGTGGACAGTTGTATTAAAATTTCGACGTCAGGTGAGAAATGTTTTACTTTAAAACTTTCTTACAATTAGAAAGAAAAATAGTTGAATCATAAATTAAGTTACTCTTCTTTCTGGCTTTCAATAATTCTTTATGGTTATCTAAATTACATCTGGTTAGCCTTGTTATAAATTTGTGTTAATTAAGGAAAAGATACGTTAATATACCGACATGAAATTTTAGTTCAGACCACATCGTACGTAACGGAGAATCAGTTGGTCAATATTTCCT
Source organism: Cerceris rybyensis (assembly GCA_910591515.1). Classification (NCBI taxonomy): domain Eukaryota; kingdom Metazoa; phylum Arthropoda; class Insecta; order Hymenoptera; family Crabronidae; genus Cerceris; species Cerceris rybyensis. The sequence goes on along the minus strand of OU342797.1, from coordinate 11,176,807 downwards.
CGTTCTCTTTGTTCTTCTTGAATTAATATGAAAGTGTAGAAGTTCCTTGAAAGTTTGATGTTAGTTTATTGGTACCCGAGTAACAAGCTGAAACGGCGAACGCGAATATTTGACTTTCCAACTTTCTTACGTTCCTAACGCCGATGAGAGTTTTTTTCCCATCGAAAAATAACGATGCCGTTAAATTGAGCTTTAATTTTCGGAGAAGCGAGCGCGCGGTCGGAGAAAATCTTCAGCATTCCACGACTCTCAAATGAGTTTCGACGTTTCGATTAAGGCCAGCCAGAGGAGCTAGCAGGACGTTGGAAATCACTGTTGAAGAAAATTATAGGAAAATTACAGAGGAACCTAATACCGAACTCCCCTTTTCTAATACGCGAGACTTGATTAGTCCTACGTTATCCAAAAATTACATTTATGTCGTAACTTTCCCTCTCTTACGTCCATTTAACATAATCACCATAAAGATGGTATGCAACATTGTGTAGATTTTTGGCATTAAAAAAACCCACCACTCAAGTAAGGGTAGGTATCACACAAAGGAACGTTTAATCGATCACTTTAAAGTTTCCTAGTTCAACGTTTTGCAGCATAAAAAAAGAAGTTGCGCTCGTTTTGTTGGATAGAATCGGGGGAAGGATAGGCAGGGTGTGGTTAGAGAGTTTACCGGATGTTTAGGTCTAATCAGGATGGATATGCCGAGGTGATAATGAGGGGTCGCCACCCTTGGGTGCCACGTGGGACCGAATGAAGACAAATAGCCGGCCTCTATGCTCGTAGCTGTGCAACGGTGCACTCATTGGTGTTGATGGAGGTTGTTATATTTGATGTCAACCCATGGTGAGTTTCGTGAGGTACCGCCACAGGGGTGAAACTGAAAATACGCTTCGGAAAAATGGTATTTTGCTGTTAAATCAATATTGTTTGTTCGCCTTGTCGACCTTTTCTGTTGGTCATCCTTTTTCTAATAATAATTGATTAACTTCATGATCAGATTAAGTTCTTTTAAGTTTGGTATAAGGGTCGACATTAATCCTTTGACTACGGGAGACTTTGAGACGAGCCGGTCGTACCATGCGACAGGAATTGAGGAATTGAGTCACGATACACATACACCGAGAATAGAGCACTTTTGGGTAGAGATACATTTTTGTGATAACATGTTTCAATAATCAAAAAACTGAATTTCACTACATTAACATAATATATATATTTCTCTGTCGCGAATTACCATAGATATTACAAATTTAAAAGTACCCTCCGTATCAAAAAGTCAAATTACGCCGAGCGCCCATAGGCGCTAACAGTGTCAGAAGGTCAAACTTGTCGAACGCCTATAGGCGTCCTTCGTATCAAAAAACCAAACTGTGTCGAGCACCTATAGGCGCTATCAGCAGTCAAGGTGGTAATAGTTTCTATCATTCAGTTGTCCGCGTGTCTACGTGTTACATTTTGGAATATTGAGTTCTTGAGTGTAAATTATGAGAGTTGTTTGTATCCGTTTTTCGCCAAATTCAATTCTATCAAATGACAACCCTTACTGCCTTACTCATTTTTTAATAAAAATGAGTCTCGATCGATCCATCGGAGTAAGAAATTGAGTGATATATTTCATTTCAAAATCTCGGAAGTGTTAAGAAAAATAATTCTTATGCTCGACATGTATTAATATATGTTGCTAGTGTAGGGCACGAGGGCCCGACGCGTGAGCCCTCTCGCTCTCTTCTGATAAAAACCTGGCCAGGTAAGATCTGCGATAATAAGACCTAAATGTAATAATAAGTTGTTTATAATAAATGATAAGTTGTTTTGTTCTAAATACGCGTGACTAGTTTCTCTCCCTCATCCAACAGGAAGTATATCACAAAATGTAAGATTATCAGAATATCTTAATAGGCATCGCTTCCAAAAATTTCCAATCAAGAAGTTAATATTGTCTGCCCCTTAATTATTTGATATATTTATCATAAGATTAACCTCAAAACTCGTTCGAATCGTAAGTTATCGTAAGTTAAAGGAGGTTTAATTAAAGAATCGAGGGATGATTAAGTACCCCGAGAGGGTAGTTCGGCGATAAGGGAGAAAGGGCTCAAGAAATGGGGCGATAAATTCCCCGTGAAATAAGCTTACCGCACGTCCTTGTGGAAAATTAAAGAACGAATGGCGACGCACGGGGTTTCGAGAGGCTTTGCTCCGTCGAAAATCCACAGGTCGTTGTATACGACCTGCGAAAAACAAAAGCGCCAAGAGTTAAGGGTCGTGGGGAGCACGTTCTGCAGTGGTTACGAACTCAATGATGATCCTGACAGGGGTGCGCGTTGTAGGAGGGGCTGAAAGTAAGGGCGTGCCGGGTCTTTTCTTTCTACAAACTCGTGGTAAGCCCCAACGGGGAAAACTCCGAGGTGGACGGGCGCCTCGAATATTTTCCGTTTAACCCCGTGACCCCCGTCAGATGCGTCGCCTAATCTGATAACAAATTCTCCAATCTTTTTATGGGATGTGCCAACATCGAATGGAATTATGTCTTGGATGGTGTTACACTGATTGTGATATGGGTAATCTTTATTTTTATTAGCTTATTCGATTCTCTTTGTAGGAGAGTATAGGAAAAGATTAATATGTGTATTTTCCTCTGGATTTGAATATGTGGAGAACGAATGAGTAAAGCTTTATTAATGATTGATTGTTAACACTATTTCTACCAAGAAGTGCCAAAAGACACCTTTCAAATTTTAACTTAAAATTATTCTCTAAGTTGAATCATTTCTACGTACTTAATTTTTTGACTTTTCATACAATAGTTGTTAAATTAATTCAGCGATATCATTTTCCACCAGGACAACCTAAATCTAAAACTGTGCATATGGTATACTTATTTCTACCATGAGGTGTTTTTTAACACTTTAAGGATTTCATGACAGTGCCTAATTTTAAACCATTTTACATATAAATATCAACACCATTTTGCAGCATCATATCAATTGTAATTAAATTAGAGAATCACGATTTCAGTTGTAACGGAAAATACAGGAGTTGCGGCATAACTTTGACATTCGCTTATTTCCCGCCATGTTCTAATAAATACACATCAATGTATCAATAAATATATTCCCCAGATTATCTACATTCAACTGATAATTTGAAATCTCAACAGTTTTGGCAGTTATTTGCACTCATAAGAAAAGGTGTCAAAAGACACCTTTTGGTCGAAATAGGTATACGCAAAATCGTGTTAGAAATAGTGTTAACAAAAAGAGTTCTCGCTATTTCTAGTACTCTACGTAACAACAAATATTGTATGGGTCCATTGTGAAACATTAATAGAAGTTTTATTTATGAAACATGAAATTCAAATAATTAGAAATTCTCTACATGAATATTCTAACGAATAATTTCTATTTAAAAAAATTGTAAAAGATTTGTATAAAGAGATATTAAAACATTATAGTCTTCAATGTAGAGAAGCAATTAATTTCAGCCAGCAAACTCATCAGTTCTACGCGTAAACACCGCGAGTAAATGAACGGTTGTGGAAGTTGCGGCTAACATAATCGTACGTTACATTTATTATACTTTTACGTCAAGCTGTTTCATTCCCCGTCCTATAACGGATAAAAGTTCATTTCTAACTCATAGTTACATAACCGTTCTGCATAACGGTACGCTCCGGTACTTCAACAGGTGAGTCCTTATCCCGTGATGTCTCGTGCATTTTTAAATCGCTTTTCTATTCTCTCGGCTCTACTTTTTCCACGAGGGTGGACTTATATGTATTGCGGGCATAATACCCTGTTCACAGTATATGTATAACTGTCACGCCATTATTCCGAAGACCACTCTACGTCATTTTCTTGACTCCTGAAAACGCGAGGTGATTTAATCACGGTTCAGAATTTCACCCACATTTTCGAACAATGAGAAACTTTCTCGAAACACGAGAAGGAGGATTGTGAAATTTGTTTCGTGTATATTAAACGTCTACTGTTCTTCGCGAAGCTGAAACAGTAGACGAAGTTGTCTGAGTGGTTTTCTTGAAATATTCGCTACACTGTTTCTGCGTTGGCTTTAAACGCTTTGTATAATATTTTCTAAGATTGAACTATAAACATTTTCTAATATCTTGTTGCATACAGAATGTATCTTGATTCTCTGAACTATTCCTTCAATTTCTCATCTTTAACATACTTTCAAAAATTGTTACAAAAGATTAAATTTGTAAGGTGAGTCACATTTCTTACGGTACACTCTATACACTCTGATAATAGAAATAGCAGTCAATAAGTTCTTCATCTCGGACAGTCAGACCGCTGATTTTTCCAGATTTTTGAGCTGTGGTTTTTCCTGGAGCAAAAATTAGGCTCTTGGTGAATACCAAGTCAGTTTTTGGTTAGAAAGAGTCCACAGTAGATGTTCGTTCCTCTTCTAACCAAAGGTCGAGAAGAGAAAGAAGCGAAGTGTTATGTCAGATTCAGAAGCCATCAATTATGTTTAATTACCAATTGCATGTACAATTCTCATTAAAGGGGGGAAGGGGGAGTAGTGTTACGAATTCCCGTAACGAAATTGCCTCCCCTATATTTGATATCGATTATGAAAATGATAACAACGAACTGCAAACGTTAATATTGATTTAATAGTAGAGAATAGAGTTGTTTTTTGAGCGAGAATTTTGGATCTGTTAAAATAGAGACATTATTTTGTATTATTTGAGTTGTTTAATTATGAAGCGCCGTTACAATAATAATAAAATGCAACAACTTGTCGATCAATGGCAGTAGACGTAACATATACCAAAGTATTTCTTCACATTTTTCTGATCCCCTCTCGTCTCCTTCATTGTCATTCCGCTGGTCCACCCCAAAAATGGATAATCACCAGGAAGAATATCTCCGTGTCCCGTAACCGGAGGTTCTTTATTTCCCAGCATTGTTGAATCTCGCGCTCTGAACCTGTAAACGGTGAACGCATGCACTACGATTAATCATTCTCTTTTGCTGATCCACCCCGACGCACCCTTACTGTCTCACGCTCTTGCAACTGCATTTTTGTTCGTTTTGGCCAGTTATGCACGGAGGACTCGGGTAATTGTTCGCTCACAGTACGAACAACAAGCACGTCAAAAGCCGGACGAACCGGCGGATTCGTTAGGCGAGCATTTAACGAAAACCGACGCCGGGGGAATCCCCAGACTACCCCTTTCTCTCTTTCTCTCTATCTTTCACTCGGTTTCTCTCCTCTCTCTTTTTTCAGTTTTCATATATCGAATACTCTTTCTCCGTGTCCCCGGTGATATATACGAACACCTGTCAGCGACGTGTGTGTGCGCCGGAATGGTGGGATTTACGTGCGATTTTGCGAGCAGTTTCGTTTCCCGGTCTATCTCTTTCTTTCCTTCTCACTCCCCCTCTTTCGTTGGCTACACTCCCTTTCTGCCAGTCAGACGTTTCACGCTGCCTTTTTTACCTGGATTCTCTTCTATTTCCTGTTATATCATCCGTGATGCTTTTGATAATCGCGTACACCCCTACGGTGAACGAGCTGAGAACGAGGAAGAGAGCCAAATCGCCCGGACGATCGACCGATCCGTCCGAGAGTTTTGTGACTCTCGTTTTATACCCCACCTTTCGACGCGCAAACGTCGAGGGTTGCTGCACTTGTACTATGTTTTTTTTTCTCCCCGAGGGTCTCTTTCCTTTGTTGTTTTTTTTCTTTTTTTTTTTACCGGGAAACAATGCAGTATTTAAGTTTACATTTCTGCATATCAGGGTCTAGTGTAGCGCGGGGATGAATTACGATTTATGAGAGATTCTGTTCAAGCTGCTTGAAGAATGTTTGCAAATTTGATTATTGCGGTTTCTGAGTGAGGTAGATTTACTTGGGAGGTAAAAATTGTATTGTAATTGGGAAATGCAAATTTTGTATACTTTTTCAAGTGTTTTAACACTGAAAACTTATCCCCAATAATGGTATAATATACAAAAATATGATTGTACTTTGCATTAACACAACACTTTTAAGATTCTATAACTTTATTAAAGCTAAATCTACCGGCTTTAAATCTGTTGTATTGTAATATATTAAATAAGTAGTTTGAAAAAAGAGGAATCAAGAGGTGGAAAAGATGATCGATTCACTTGTTTATATTTTATAAGATAAACGTGAAATATCTGTTCTATGACTTGTCTATAAAGTTGGAGAATTCTTAGAAAAAGTTGAGAACGAATCATTTTAACTGGTTTACAATAGTGTTATGTATTAAAATGTACTAGTTTTATATTATTGTCCTATGTAACAACCAATTAACACATTGACTTCCATTAGGGTCCCTGATCACTGACACTATGGAATTCAATGAAATTTCATATTATGAATTTTCAATATTTTAATATTTATGAATTTTCATCACATTCAATATTTAAATATTGGCGTTCAAAATATAAAGCTCTGTTAAATATCTAACTCTCACTATTTTGAAAGTTTCTCTTTCATAAAGATGTAATTTGATTAGAGTAAGTTTCATTTCAGTAGAAATGGCAAAACCAGCGAAATGCCGGTGGCGTTCCACGTGTTAACACTAAACCTACCGACGTTATATCTACTAAAATCTAAATATACTCAATAACGACCTTACACAAAGAGAAGTGGAGAGATAAAGAAGATAATTAATTGACTCATTTTGCTTTTGTAAGTTAGAAGTGGAATATTTACTTCATGGCTACTCTATTAATTTAGATCATTTTTAGAAAATATTTTGGTAGCGGTCTTTTGACCGCCTTGGTAGGTTTAGTGTTAATACACTATTCTCTACAATCAATCAATCAATCAACCACGAATCGGTAAAGTGTTAACAAAAAAAATCTAAACATTATCGCTACCCATGAACAATAACACCAACCATTATCCACCGATCTAAACAGTTCCTATGGTAGTCTATCACGAAAATAGCCCGATAAACAATTCCCTTCGCCGTCTTCCCCTCGAAGTTGTTCCTCGGCAGGACGGCTTGCGGCGAATTCGTGACTCGTGACACTTAAATACGTGTCAGCCGTCGAGTCGACCAGTCGGAGGGAACTCGGTGTAAACTATTTCGCGGCGTTGAATAGCTCCGAGCCTGGTCTAACGATGCTTCAGAGTCCCTTTCACCCTCCCATGGCATCACCCCCAACCCCTTGGAGACTTACGTGTTTATTAACCCCAGCTGGAGCGCAGCAGCCTTCGTGCACTTCACCATCGGCCCTTCTCCTACGGAGTTGTACAAAGGTGTCAACTCACAGGTAGATTTAAACTTGCATAATTCCCGTCCTATATTGCGTGACAGGTTTGCGTTACTGAGAGCTCGTGCTTACGTGTACGCGTGTCACCCATATTGTTTCCGGCAGGCTGACCACTTTATAAGATTCGAACGAGCGATTTTTCGAAGCGAGTGCCAGATTTGTAGTGGAGTTTCAACGGTGTGAGTTTCAATTGCTTTTTCTTTATCGAATGTTTCTATTTGCCTTAATTGTAGCGGTTGTATGAGGTGTAAAGAATTTTAGAACGGTTGGTAAGATGGATCGATGATTGTTCGACAGTGGGTTGAATTATTTAGGGGTTCATTGTTTCAGGTATTTGGATAATCAGTTGTAGCTGTCATTGTTGTGGCCTTTTCATGTGGAACCCACTGTTTTACATAAGTACAGAGAGTATGATTTAAATGTCGTGTATGATATATTTCTCAGAGATCATGGGAAAGGATTTGAACTTAGTTTGGTAAGACGGATTAACGATTGTTTGACGGAGGGTTGGATTATCTAGGGGTTGATTGCTTTAGGTATTTGAATAATTAGGGATAATGGTTAGTTTTCTTTTCCTTTGTACTTTTTGACTTTAATTGCTGTTGTCATTTCACTTAGAACAAACTGTTTTAGTTATAAATTTCGTATAGGAAAAATTTCTCAGATATGACGAGAGAGGATTTGAACTTGGTTTCATTAATTACCAGTCTGAGAAATTTACACTAGATTTACGAAGCCAATTTGACTCACTCAAAATTGGATTACTATATGTATAATACATTGATTGGTTAATTTTTTAATAATAAATCTTACATTTAAATTGATTTTGAACTATTTTCTTTACAAAAGACTTCAATTTTCTTGTATGAGTCAAATTGGCTCACTTCAGAAAAATACGTGTATCAACACCCGTAAATCTAGTGTTAATTCTTAGTTAGCTTGTAATATCTCTATCCCCAACATGTATCTTTAGTGCTGCTAATGACACATCTTTTTTATATTTTGTAAGCAGTAACGCAAAGCATGCATCCATGCAAGGATGTTAATTAATTTTCAACAAAGTTCATTAAGATTTTTCCAAGGAAGAACATATTTTTCTGAAGATATGAGTTAAAATTTTTATTTAGAAAAACTAACAGTGTTCTCTGTGTTTCTTTTTTTTAAATAAAAGCTAATATTCATTTCACTCTCTCTGTATTAAGAAGTTTGCCATGTGAAAACCTACGATATTGACCCTGAAGCTTTGAAAAGTCTTACTTTGTGGCATCGTCCGAAGGGTCGTTTCCAATAGATACAGCAGTCCAATTGCCCTTCGCTTTATCGAACCCACCATAGTAGCGGTATTCCGTAGCCACAGGGCAAAGGGCAAGAGCAGAAAAGTAAACACAGCGAATCAGGGGGATGAAGTCGAAGGGTAGAGGGTGGAAACAGTAGAGAGATATGTAAGTCATACTAAGCTGATTGCGCGGAGCGTACGTGATGGACTTAGGCTCTTCTCCTTGCTGTTTGGGGCTTACTAACAGACGAATTTGTTAACCGGAAAAATATTTGATAAACAAGTAAACATTTGGGTTATATAAACTTAAGGAACAGAAAGATTTTCAACAAAAATCTGGTACTAATAATGTTACAATAATTGAATGTCCTCGAAACGAAAATATGAAAACTTTAATTATTGGTAAATGCAATTAGTATGTATTGTAATTATTTATTGGATTAAATAAATAATAAATTTTTTAAAGCAGAAGGAGGAAAACACTTGATGTAAATCCATTCGAAAGCTAAAACGTGATGTTTCAATTCACTTGCATAGGTTTGCAAAAATATGAGACGAAATTGAAAGTCCACACACGTATAAAAACAATCGAAAATCCCTGAAATTGTTTAAACAAAATTCCACGTCTAACCGTGCGTGATCTAGACAAATAGAACCCGTCGCTTTCGACAAAACGAAAAAACAACACTATATTACACTCTTCGAAAACATATAATACAAAAATCTCTCGCCCTTCTTATCAAACATTCATCAATAGATGCATACGTTTATAGAAACCCAGCTCAAATTTAATCAAATGAATGTTAAATTGCCTCCAAATAAATTCCCAACAACCGTGCAAACACATTTCCCGTCCGATGTTTACATACATTTAATATCCCTCTCGATCATATCCGATGCATCGCTATTTCCGGGACGGAAGCTCCCGAAGATTTCGAACTTCCTGCAGACATAACCGAGAGGATCCGTAGAAAAGGTACGCAAGAAGAAACAGCTATAGACTCGCTCGAATTTCTATCAGTTTCGTTTCCTTTATCGGCAAAGCATGCGATAGTCCTGCCTTATTTAAATCTGAAAGAAGTCGAAGTAGATATCCCGACGCGAAACACGAATCGCCTCGTCGATTCGCTGATCAAACGAGAATTGGAAGCCAGTAGTCAAGAAAGAAACCAGGTAGATGAAAAAAACGAAGCGCGAAAAGGAACGAAATACTTTAGTATATAATGTAAATCGCGGCTCCAGTCGCATGGAGAACCGAGGTTGCCGCTCGTTTTCTGTATCTTCGTCCTCGAGGACCTGCAAAAAGGGACAGTCGGAAGGGGGAAAACGGACGGTCAAAAGGGCGCGTCGAACGCCCGCGTAATTAAAGTCAAACAATTAAGTCACACGGCCGCGTTTAATTAACGTAAGTGGTAGCGAAGCCTGTAGCGATCCGACTGCTCGCCTCCTTCTCGTGTCGTTCTCGGAGATTTTAATTCCGTAATAAGCGTAAGTGCTGGCTCCCCCCGGCTGGCTAAATTAGTTTTTCACGTGAAATTAGTCGGCAATTTCTAAAAATACCAAAAGGAAGGAATCCTGGTGACAGTGCGACTTTCTATATCTATGTTATTGTACATTGGGAAGTTTTAATCATAGGAAGTGCATCTTTATCAACATAATTCGAATGGATGAAGAGATATCACGTATTTTGAATTGTTAAAGAGGTGTTTTGCAATTTTTATCTACCTGAGAGTAGATGGAGATATGTTTATAGTCGTTTGCGTGACTCTGTGTTATTTGTTGGCATCGCTGAGTGAAAACATTGATGAAACAACTTATGATTGTGGGGAAATCATAAAATTTCTTGGATCAAGTCTTCATCTTCCCTTATGTTCTGTTTTTGCGGTTGGTTCCACTCATCTTGGCAAATGCGTAGACATGACTTCTCGTAGATTCAATAACTCTTCAACCGGTTATCCGCTCTGCGCGCAATTCCATTTCGAGATGGAAGAGAGAGCACTCCCTTCTTCGCGAAAATCTTGAATAGGATAGTTCGATGGTTTTTCCCTCTCTTTCATCAATGGTTTTGTTCGATCAGAGAAGTTTGTAAATATAGAGTTAGAATATCCGTAAAATATTTCTGTTAACTCGATAAAACATTAAATTAACCCCTTGCCGTGCCATTTACTTTGTGACTGCCTCTACAATAATTCAGAATAAAATTAGTTAAATAAACATTGATCAGTGATTCTTGACATAGAGTATAATTTAACGTAATATTAATATTATAGAAATAATATTATCGTGTGGCATCTCACTGATATTTTCAATTTAATAGGTTTTGTAAAACTTGAAAATTTCCTTTCCAATTTATAGTAACGCAAGTATCACTCGTTATAGTACGGCAAGGGGTTAATTGATCTTCATTCTTATATTTAATTACAGTTTTTTATGACAATAGTTTAAGAAAAAGGAGTGATTTTCAAATATCCTATGTCTGAAGGTACGAAGTTGAAGATTTTTATCGCATACATTTTAAACATACAAAAATAAGAAAATTTTTACAAAATAACTGAGAAATTTGTAACAACAAAAAGTAACAATTTTCTTTTCCAAAGATCCTTCTGTATGTAACGATATTAACACTAGATCTACCAAACCAGTCAAAATGACTGATACACAATTTTTTCAAAAAATTCTCCAAGCTTATATAAGAGTCATAGAATAAATATTCTACGTCTATATCAATAAACATAATTCACCAAATCGATCAAATTTTCCGCCGCATGATTCCCCCTTTTTCAAAGTACTTATTTAATTTATTAATAAATGTTGCATTTGACGCCGGTAGTTCTAGTATTAATCTGATTTTTTCGCAGAAGTTTTTGCCATAAAACCAATAAACTAAGTTACTCCATCTGTAGCAAACTCCATCTAAAACAATTTTTTACAAATTCCCATTAGCTATGACCACAATCCTTAATTAGAACATAGAAAGGGTCAAATGAAATGTAAAATTCAAAGTACCCACCCCTTAAATCCAAACTGTACCTAAAGATCCCGTGCTTTAACACGATACATGAAACTTTCACCGCGCATTATGGCTCACATACTACTTAACCGTGGCATTTCGTTAAACGTTTTATGGGAGAATTTGTAAAAGGTCGTCTCCCCGATGGCGTAACAAATTGAACGGAACATCTCACATTCAGTTACCTCGTCTCGTCTACGACCCGGCTCGAGATGTTGGGCGTAAAAAGGGCTTTAACCCCGTCGTAAGGGCGACATAGACGTAGCACCCTGGATGGGTCATTTCGGAAACGAGGATCGACACGAGCCGTACGTGTCGAGTGCTGCTGACGTCCAACTCAGCGGAATGCGATTGAAAATAAGGGGTCGTTAAGGTGGCCTTACGATCGCAACAATTTCCTGTGTACCATAATACGACCCACCCTCAACTGAATCTTACGTTTAATTATAATTCTATAGAATATATAGTGCAAAGATGACAAGACACCGAGACAAACTTACCACAGCTTCGAAGAATTTTCTATCTTAAGTGCACAGGAGAGGAAGAACCGTTGCATCAATCCAGGACAATCGAGTTAATTTAGTTTCCTTTAAAAAATACGACAGCTCAACCTTCTTCACTCAGCACAGAAGATATACTAATTGTTTGGAAATATTATTCGGATTTCCACTGAATTAAATCGACATTGCCCACGATGAGAAAGTTCAAATTAGCCTTCCGCTCCCTCAAAAGGGACAGAGATAATTTAATTATCCGTTTTCCTTATTCCATGCTACGCAATCAATATCAAGTCATCAATATCCATATGATTTTAACTTGCCGTTTTACTTTCTTTTTAACACATTCAGGACGACTCTGGACGATATTTCGTCTTGAATGTTACGTCGTTGTACGTAAATTGCAAATTAATCCTCGAAAAGGAGTTCGACAAAGCGGCTGAAATATATAAGGTAACTGTGAATCTTCCTTTAAAGAAGAGTCCTGCAGTTAATCCTGGATCAGCGTGCGCAGAACTGCCGGCAATACTTCATGCTGTACCATTTACGATCTTCCGGCTAGATTATGGAAGTTAATAACTCATCAGCATGCCCTACTTATAGCGGTGCGTGTTGTCATAATCGGCTCATGAATATCGTATTATAGCCTGAAATGGTGGTGAAATTTTGCTGTTACCAAGATAGGCAAGCCCTATTGTCCTCCTCTGATTAGGCTCCTTGTTATCTTGGATGTATTTATCGTATGACCCTGGATAGAAAAGAAAACTGATTGGTTTAGCTGATTCGTGCAAAGTGTTTTGTATTAAGACATTGGAATTTTAAGTGAAGTAAGATTGAGGTTCGTTTAAATTGCAATTTCAGATAAATGAGCTTACGAGTAGCAATTTCGTAATCGATTGCAATTATGCACCACGGCGAACCGTGGACTTGAAGATCGCGTTGACGGATTTATGGAGGTTCTGATGAAATTTATTGCTTCGATAGCGAATCACGTTAAACATTGAATTACTTTGAAACGAGAATGTTCATGAATTAACTCTCTCTTCATTAAAATGCTGTATACGGTTGTCCATTTTCTATGATTCAATGAAAAAAAAAAAAATTTATTTAATTGTAAGATAAGGTGTAAAAATTTTCATTCAACACTTTTGAGAGTAAAGGTAAAATTAAGATCGTTAGAATTTCATGTTCGTGTATGAGTATTTGTACGTATTAATGCAACACGATAATAATAACATTTATAAGCACAGTAATAAATAAAGTCCTGGGAAAAAAGTCCTCCACGTTTTACCTTCCTTTCGCTGCAAACTAGATCCCGGCGATTCTCTTTTCCACGAATGCAGGACACGGTCGCCCGTCCTTTTGTAAAGGTAATTCCCAGGGAATTCTCCGTGATCCGTATTGCAATTCAAGCAACCGAGTATTACATTTTAAATCAAACTCCGAAAGGCACGTACAATTCTATATTCCCTTCTAATGTTCACCCCTTAATCCACTCTCACGTAATGTCCCTTTCTAAATCACAATAATTAATTCCTCGTCATACACTCTACAACAATCACCAGTAATTTTCTCCACGAAACGTGGAAACACGCGAGAGAAAGGCACCCTGGAAATATTCCAAAATGCACCACCTTTGTACGTCCTACAGTTACACCCCCTAATTTCTGTTTTCTTATTAGTGCTTACATTACGAGTGCCGCCGGTAGAGTACACCAAATAGAAAATATAACGTGGACGAAACTACGAAGGTTCGCAACACAAATGTTAGAAGGGGTGGTTTTCGAGAATAAGAGATAAAAAGAGAAGGAGAGAGGGTAGCCCGTGAGTACGGTTGAGGACAATTAGGGCGGTTTCACCGACGCAGGAAGTGACATCAGGTTGCCGTGTACCCTCGGGGCCATTGTTCGCGACACGTACAACCCGCGTCGTCTCTTGACTACCACCCTCGTCCTCCGCCGTCCACCCCCTCGGGAACTGTCAACCGCCCTCACGGCGAAACCGGTGCTGACCTACAAAATGCAGCAGCTTGTCGGGACCGGTTGCCAACGGTTTGCGACAGTTACGTGAGGAACCATCCTAACTGCTGGACTATCGTATCAAGATACCAACGGTGTTACTACACTCGGGGTAGGTATCTTTGAAAGCCTGGACGTCGCGTGGACGGCAATATTTTAACAGTTTATTGAGTACCCTTGTCGAGCAGAAATCTACCGTGGTTAACACGCTATGCTTGGAAATAATTCTTGATAACAATTTTTTCAGATGAATCTAACGATTTAAAATAACACTTATAGAGGTAGGTTATTATAATTTTTTCAAATGAATCTAACAATTTAAGATGTCACTGATAAAGGTAGATTATTATAATATTTAAATATTACAAGTATTTTTTAACGATGTTATTAAATTTTATTTAACACTAGATCTACCAAGGAGGTGAAAATTGTTTGGATTGGATTTTTTAAAAATGCTTCTGGCATCTTAACACTAGAACTACCGACTATTAAATTCAGTATATTTAAAGATACTAAATAAATACTTCAGAAGAAGGAGAATAAAATGCGGAGGAAACTAAATCGATTGAATCTATTATGTTTTACAAGGTAGATATAGAAAATTAAACATGATATAGCCCTCAAGATTTTAGCAACATTGTTAAAAAATTCAGTACAAGTCATTTTGACCCCCTTGGTAGATCTAGTGTAAAAACGATTTAATTTCTTTCGCACTTCATTCTCTTTCCCCTGTAATACTTATCTAGTATCTTTAAATATAATAAATTAATAGTCGATTTTTCTAGCGTCAAAGACTTATTTAGATGAATATACTACAGTGGAAAAAGATAGTTTTCCAAAGTTAAAGGGACTTAATCTTAGAGAGTATTATTAAAATTCTATTAAAATCTGACTACAGTATTTAATCGACCATTTGAAACTGTCGAACTTTAAATCGATCCACCATGAATTTAATAAGGTATCAAACAACCTGAAGAACAAGTTCGCAATTGCCGCTTCGATGGGACGGCACTCGATACAGAGTACACTCGAATTGTAGAGAAATTAATCGAATCCGGAGGTCCGATAATTTTCTTCGAATTCCCCGGGAGGAACTTTACTGAAACTGTATCCCATCGATTTCTATTTCTTCCTTCTTCTTCCCTAGCAATTAGATCCATCGTGAAACGCAAGACGGCACTCGTGGTCGTTCTTTCGCTTAGTCGGTGGTTCCCTGGGAATTCTCAGTGATTTGAGTTGAAGTTGGACATTTGATAGTCACGCGACCGAGTACGCCAGTTAATGATTGTTCGCGAAGATAACGTCGGAGCTTAGCTTTTGCCAAGTACGCTACTCCTCTCTCGGTCTTAACGACGTTTTGGGTCATCCCCTTAATTAAGTCTCCCGGGCGGAAGATTTTCTCAGATTTCAGGCTATGCCGGGACTGGAAAGGGCACTCACGTGCTTTCTTAATAAAGGGTCGCTCTACCGTTTCGATTCCTCTTCGATTCTCCTTTCGTTCTTCTTACATTCTTCTCTATTCTCTACATTCTCTCTTTTATCTCCTATCATCCCCCATTGCAGGGTCTTTCTCTTTTAGTTTCTTTTCGTCTCGTTTTTCCGTGTCACTCTTGGCTCCTCGTCTATGGCGAGTATATACTCCATCACTTAGCCTTGATTTTCTCCTTATCGCTCTTCTGGGAGAACATAATTTGCGCCGGCAGATCGATGGCCTAATTATTCGCGCTATTATTATCAGTTTGCTGGTAAGCCTGAAATCTTGTACACGAAAGTCGACGATTCTTGCTTACCGATGTGCTTGGTTTAATAAAAACGAATGTATAGAGATACACATTGTTGAAAATGTAATTTTATTCGCTTTTGTAGTTTTTCTTTTTACCGAAATTTTACTGCTCACGCGACAGCGCAGCGGGTAGAAAGGGAAACGAGAGAAAGGACGTTTCGTCCAGGAATTAAAGGTAGAAACATTTTTCACTTTGCAGATATAATTACAAACGGATATAAAATATTTAAATAATTTTCCTTTTATATCTGGATTCTTTTGTAGATTAAATTATTTTCTCATTTCTCCGACAAATAAATGCAATTAATTTCGTGAAATATTCTCTTGTATGTTTTTCCCTTTTCTCTGTCGGTAGTAATAAGTATCGAGAGATGTTTATGTAAAGATAAAAAGTTGTTGTCAGATTCCGATATAATTAAGTAAACGAGAAATAGACTGTACAGAAAGCTTTGTTACCTCGACGTAGAAATGCAAAGGTTTAAAATATTCTCTCTATGCATCATACGAGATTACACTTTTATCCCGCATTGAAATAGAAACTTCAACAAATGATACAAAACTACCATAAATACTTATACATATTTCCATCCTTTCAAATCTCTCGACATTCTACTGCTCGCCGTTAACGCTACATTTGTTCATTCCCTCCTAGTAATTCACCATGAAAATCCGTCGACGGCAACTTCGTCGGGATATCGAAAATGGCGCGATAACTATAATTGGTTTATCACCGATAACACTTGCCAGCGGTCTGCGGTAAAACTTCATCTGCGAAAGCGGATGCCGCCAGACATATCTGCGGATGCGGTACGAATACCCATGGGGTCGCGATTCATTCCCCGTGAAGCTTTTCGACCACGTAAACTCATATCTCGATATACAAACGTACGTAAATTCATGAATATATATAAATGTAATGTAATACAATAAAATAATAAAATAACTTTTTACGATATAACATTCGCTTTTTATCTACGTCGTTCGTCAAATTCGGCCTGTTAGCCCCGAGTTAGTCGATGGAAATGGTACTCGAGAATTGCGGCAGATTTCCATGAACTTAACGATCCAACGATTGCCTGGCAGTGATGGCGAATTTTCCGGTCTTTCGAACGTGCAAGTAGATAAGAAGTATTTTAAATAAAAATACTTCTGGAGGGCGCAACGATATCACTGCGATGGCGGCTATTATGGAATTCTCTAATTACCAATTTTGGTCCGCGCCTCGTAATGTTCTGTTCCCTCTTATCTCGGATTCGGTATTTCAGATTTTAATTTCCCTTCAGGCATACTACCGTAGTATAGTGCAGTTGTACAAGTCTTTGTTTTATTGTCGGTTTACATGATCGAGTTTCTTGTTGTCGTTCGTCCAGTAACAAAAGAACAACCTAAATATAAAACGTTATTAATAAATTGAAATTCCGAAAAGATTTTCGCATTTAATTCATAGAGGACGGGAGACGAAAATATGTAGTCTGGCAAATAATCTAATTGTTGTTTCTCGGCTCATGCATACACGGTCATATTCGACAAATTCAAATATAATTTTTGAAATATGATCGAGTTATGATTTAGCAGTCATTTATAACTTATATACACGAACAATCTTTCTGATAAAAAGGTGCTCTTTTTTATCATAAATAAACATGGCTAAATATTCAACAAAGTTTCCGTTTGCAAAGGTGCAATATTGTTTGTTGAAAAATTAATTTGATATCTACATAAAAATATCATCTAATGACCAATGGAGATAGTAAATTCATGAAGAATAATTGAACGTTAATATTAGTTCTATTCTGAAACAAGTGGGTTACAGTAGTACGACATTGTTTCGAACGATTTTTTTTTGCTTGTAAAAGGACCTCGGTATTCGTAGTCAAATCGGAAAGTATAAAAGGGTGAGCACCGCCGAATAAATTCCAATGACCACGAAGACGACCGTCGAGAGTCCCCACGATGCTCGTATACAAGGATTATTCAAATTTCCAGGACCTCCTTCCGAAGCAAACTGCCGGAAAAGAAGGTAAAGGACATCCTGTCTGAAGGGAACTGGTCGAATATATAAAATAAAGCAATTCTAAGACGATCGCGAGGAGATTTTGTAAAACAATGATTTTCGAAACATTGGAAAGTTCGAGTTTGTTTTTGGCGTTTTGCATGTTTATTGTTTCATTGATGGGATTATTTTCTTTTATATCTTTCAGCGATATAAATGATTATTTCAATTTTTCTCGGATAAATGTGGGTAAGAATAATAGACAAATGTGGACGTATTTTAGAATTGAATTAAGTTAATGAAAAATGTATTACGATAAATTACTTTAAATTAAAAGAAAAGGGTGACAATGGTCTGACTTAAATAGGTTAATGAGGATTCCTTTTCTTTTCTCATTTAAATATACTTTAAAGTATGTACTTTCCTTTTATAACAGTATTTTTCCATAACTTTTGAAATATGTATAATCCCATAATTTTACTTTAATGAAAGTAGCGGTATTTTTAATATCGCAGGAAAATAGTAACGACATTTTGCCGAAGCACGTTGTGAGATTTAAAATCATGTGCATATTTCATCTCTGAATTTGGACCGAAGAAGAAAAAACGTACGAAATGAAATCCAAGAAATATAACACAATAGCCGGATAACAGTACTATCGCAACCGTTTAATTTCTCATAAAAATTTCATCTTCTACCCGAAATATATGACGTCCGGGGCTCGAATTATCCAAAAAAAGAAATACGCGTAATGCAACGGTAAACAGGAAAAAATTGCGAACGTACCCGTGAGATTTATATCGTGCAATAACTAGCCCGTACTCCATAAAAAGTTTCATTTCGTTTCCTCGAAAAAAGCTTCGCAGCTTAAAATGTTGCAGCGAGCATAACATTAGCATGATTCAAGGTAGACGGAAATAATGCAATTCTCCATTCCTTTCTATTAATCTTCCAAACGTCCATTGACTTTCTTTCATAAATTGAAGGCTGTTTTTAAAGGTACAATTTTCTTTAACTCTATAGTGAAAAAAATATGTGAAAAATGATGAAATTTCAAAATTATTTATAATACACTTAGTCTGAAATTTCTGAAACAAGTTGAAACCTGTTATGGAGATGCCGAGCTTATTTGTAGCCACTCAATTTAATAAAAACTCTTGAACTTTATGACCTTACTTCATTCGGCGGACTACTTCACCACGGGGTTAAAAAGTAATAACTCCTGTTTAGTTTCAGCAATAAAAGTCCACTCGTTGCTTCATTCGTCTGATTTTGAATCCAATTTCGAAATTGCAGGAGGAAAATTAAAGCGTTACTTTCCCCCTTTTTTTTATTCAATGCAATTTATTGTGCAATCTTCACAAACTTTAATCGCATACACCTATCCATCATGATAGAATCATTAAACACGAACATGTATCATCTTGATTCTCAATTTGGCAAAAATTTAACACAAGATATAAAATATTAAAAATTGCAAATATAGATATAATTCAAACAACTTCAACATTTTTTTCTTTACATCAAAGCCTCGCTCATTTAACACTAGAACTACCAAACCAGTCAAAATGACTGGTACACAATTTTTTCAAAAAATTCTCCAAGTTTATATAAGAGTCATAGAATAAATATCCTGCTTCTATAACAATAAACAAAAATCACCCAATCGATCAAATTTTCCGCCCCTTGATTCCACTTTTTTCAAAATATTTATTTAATTTATTAAAATATGATAGATTTGACGCCGGTAGTTCTAGTGTTAACATACAATTAAACTTCCCTCAAAAATTGCTAATCAACTACACTCTATAACAACTCACATTTCACTCTATAAGTCAAGCCTTTAATAATTTTAAATGACCAATTTTCTATTCAATTCTCACGAAATACAATTTCTAAATTCATCACCAGCACAACGGATCGCCCCGTAGACGATTCCGTCCTCGAAACGACGAGTTAACTCGTTCTAAGCAATTAAAGGATTACGAACAGCAGAGAGGTACGAAGAAAGGCGTCGACTAGAAGTACGAGAAAGAGAAGAAACGATTCTCGTTAAGAAAACCTGTCACGAATGCATCCCTGTAAAATGCAAAGGTCCTTTTGAGAAGTGCATTCGCAGGAGAGATCGTCAGGCAAGAGTCAAAAGCCTGAAGGATCGCAGACGTGAACTCGACGTGGTAGATTAAATATTTTTGAGTCGCGCCATTAAACCCGGTAATAACGAATTTCACTGCTTTCCCACACCTTGCTTCAGGGGCCACAGCGAGCGGCAAGTTAATTACTTTCTCGCTATAAGGACTTTAACCTCGCCTCTCGTTTGTTCGAGCGAATTTTCCCACCTGGAAAAACGCAAGGATGCGTCGTTTTCTTTGGTTACCTCTCACTCTTATCCTTCTCTCAATTCTCATCCCTTGTTGTCTCGTGTAAGGGCTGCTCTTAGCTTTATTGGTCTTTAGTTGAAGTCCTTTGGAGAGGAGTCCTTGAACTGACTCGTCAGATTTGAAGTTTCCAGTTGAACTGCGATACTAAACGTGAGAGGATATTGTCGAATAACTCTTCAGCAACTACAGTATCCTGGTGAAAGATCTATGAAATAATTGATTATTTATTTTTAATGAAGATGGATGAATTAAATGCAGGAATTAAAAGATTATCTACCAATTGTATTGGTGAAGATATATGGCTACAGGTAACCCTCCTATAACTCGGTAAATAAGTTATGAGAAAATGGGGGGTGGGGTTACGTTCCGAAAATTTAATAAAAGTAAATATTTTTCCAAATATATATTCTTGTATTTCTGAAACAGCAAGTGCCGCCGCTTTTTCGCTATAATGTTGGAATAGCGTTGTAAATGAGTATATTATTATTTATGTAGGATTGTGAAAAAGAAAGATAGGAGCGCGGGAACCCATCAAGGGCAGCAACTCGGCCTGAGTAGCTTAACGTCGACGAATGCCTGGGTCGGCGCGAAACCACTGTGCCAGCGACCTCTCCCTGCTGACACTTCCCTTTCACGTCCTTTTCCTCCTAAGTTGTTTCACAGGAGAGCTCCTCCGCCCCTATTCCACATTTATTTATGTATTTTTATTCAAAGGCACTATAGTTCTTTATATAATACCTTCCCGACATTGTTTAAAGTAATTTAGTTTTGAAATATCTTAACGCTAAAACTACCGACGTTATATTTACTAAAATTTAGACATATTAAATAAGTGCTTTAGAAGAAGAGAAATCTATAGGTGAAAACGATAATTGATTAACTAATTTAGGTTTTAAATAGTAGAAGTGGAATTTTCATTTCATTCCCGCCTATCAATTTAGGTATTTTTTTTTTAAATAATTGTGAACGGGTCATTTTGACTGGCTTGGTAGGTTTAATGTTAAACAAAAATCACGTTATCCGGTAATAACGAAGTATAGTGTTGTACAAAGACGTTGTACAATTTGCTCATCGTGTTAGAGCGAAACTGTGTTGTAGGAAAGTTCCTGCAATTATAAATCGTGTTATAGCGAAATCGTGTAATAGAATGCCGTGTTGTATTATAGAAGGGGTACCTGAACTTACGATTACCATGAAGAAGTGAAAAAGAGATCAATTTTCACGGATTTCATTCGATCGACGAATGGAATACTTGTTTCCGATTTTTCCACGCCGGAAATACGAAACTGTTTTATTTGCGTGGTAGCGATAAGTTACAACGCGATACAATACGTACCTCTGTTCCTCGGTTATTTTTCGATCACCAATACCCGTTGACTCGTTAACGTGAGCTAGATGCACGTATTTATTTACACCGTATTTGCATCGTACATTTATACGAGATCGTGCGACGCAGAAAGCCGCATTTTATCCAGGACGACGGGAAAAATGTGCATCTCACGAAAGGAAAATCACCATTATAAACCATATCGGTGACCGAAACGGGCCACGCTCTTTTATATGCTTTTTGCATGCTGTGCTGTGTTTTTTTGTTTCGCCACTGGAGAATTATAGGACGCGAAGAGAAATTTGAAGCAGTTTGCCATAACACTTGGTTCCGTCGCTTGAAATTCATTTGCAGCTTTCACCGACGCAGCTATAACTTTTAACGGTTCGTAATTTTTTTTTAATTCCTTCCCTATGATCGTTAAAGAACTCGCGGGCTAATTACATGATTAATAACAATAAGATAACTAAAAATTTATTTTACTCTATCTGCCTGAGCAATATTACTACAAATGGTACATTAATTTTTCTTAAATTATTGTTAGAAAAGCAGAGATCTATTTTCTTAAAAAATTATTCAAATTTATAATTGAATAACTTAAGATGGAATAGGAAATTTTAAAGTCTTTTAAAAACTATCACATTCAAAATATCAGCCGCTCGCAAAATGATCTCATTACTTCTGTACTATTAGTAGTACTTTCAGTTATACGGAAAATCAGGAATCGGTGGGAACTTCTGATTTTAGCAATTAATAAATGCACGCTGAGTCAGAAAAGAAATGGTAAGTCAAAACGTTAATGTGCTAATTTTTGTCGGAAGTTAACCAGCGTACAAAAATTACATTCTACTGTTTGCAATTTTTAAATAAAGTAGATAGAAGTATTTTCATATTTGCGCATGAAAGTATACAGATTCAATTTTAAACATTTATTTTAAATATCATCGACGTATCCATTAAACATTGACAAATTAATGTCAAACATTTTCCCCTAACGTTACATCGAATGGATTAGATATACATATACTCTACGTCTATATTCAATCCTTAATTATATTTGCTCGAATAACAGAAAGATATATTAAATATAACCATCTAGAAAGACATTATTGAAACTCTCAAGATTGGCTCGGATGCGAAGTACAACTGAATCTCCTGCGAATCTCTTTATCTTCGTCCTGTTTGCCTTCTTATTCTACTAGATTCCCGCCTTCATTAGTCTTTAGCTCGAGGAGATTCCCAAGCAATTCTTAAAGTTTGCGCTTCGAACTTCTCGACTTTCAGTTTCGAACATGTACCAAAGACGTGAGTGTGTCTGTGTACAAGTTTGCGTTTAAAGCTTGCTACTGTACTTCTCCTAATCGCTCGATAGTACCATTCGTGACTCAAGTACATGAATTATGTTAAATCTAACGGTCTCTGAGTGTTCTGCATACTCGTGATTCGTTCGCAGATAATTCTGGGTGAGAAATATTATTTTCGCGCTTTCATTATTTCTCGTTAATGTACAGATAAATAAAGAGATAAGCGAATTTAATTCTACAATTTACCGGACTTGAAAGTTCGCAGTTAAGGAGAAGCAGCTCGCTTACGAATTTGCATTCTTTATAACGTTCCTAGAGTTTCTTTAAGTTTATTCCTCTCGTTCCACGGTATATTGTACGATTTTAAACAAATTAGATTTCTTACTGACCTATTCTCGAGCACTTTTTACCATTTCTTCTGGGGAAGAATTTTTTTTCCACTCTCTTTTCTGTACGTTAAAGCAACGAGGAAATTTCAACCGGTACAATGCACGGAAAAACTTAAACTAAATGAAGAAGTTAACAGAGTCGGCCACTTTTTATACGTACTTTACGTAATAAATGACGGAAGTCATCGATCAATTTCAACATAACAAAAGATCGCTTTAGCACTATCCGCTGAATTTAAAAGTAGTCCGTCCAATTTAAAAAAAAACCAAAGGCAATTTACGACCATCGTATCTAAATTGTTAACATCAAACGTCTAGAGACAAACAAACCATAAACCTTAAACCAAAAATATTTAAAGTACCTTCCTAAAAGAATAAAACTACGTCAAATGATCACAGCAATCAAACAAAAAAAAAGAAATATAACCATTGAAGATATAATGTTTCTTATGTCTCAAAATTTCTAATAAATTTTAATAAACAAATTTTCCGCGCTATTAGCGAAAAACTTTGTACACACACGCAAAAAAAAACTGTATTTTCCTAAAAATGTTTCCTTCTGATCCTCGTAATCTCTCGATAACGTCCAAGTCCACAAAGAAGAGAATCTCGGACTCCAGCGTCGAATGGCTGGAGAATAACGTGAAACGAAATCGAGTGCCGAATAACGTTTGCAGCATGGTGTGAGGCAAAACGAAGGAAGAAAATTTCCCTTTTCTTCCGATACGACCTACAAACGTGATACGAGGTATAATCTGACTTTACAGCCTGAGAAGTGCACGCGCATAATATTCCAATATGTTCGCCGTGAGAAGATCTGATAAAAAAAGATCTTTCCAGAGTTATTACACGATTTAATACAGAAAATTGAACTCAGGTGGATGTAGAAGAGGGTGGTCGAATATTGAACGTTAAAAAAAATCATTGAAAAGAGGATTGGCCTTATTTCGACGAAATATTCGACAAAAGATTTTAACTTAGGGAAGAGGAAAGAGATTCCTCTAATTTCAATAGACAATGGGGTATCATTGAAGTTTTTTTTTTCTTTTCCCATCGTAAATTCATTTCAATGAAAATATTTTTCCGCGCCGAAATTAGTCCCCGAATTTATGTCCCAGCTTACTGCACGCCAGAGTCCCCCATTGAATTAATCTTTTCCCCGAGCGAATGAAAAGTTCGGTCCGCGGTGGTTTAATACAATTAAAGCATAATCGAGTAAAATATAATGCGCGGAGGAAAAAAAGCCAATAATTCCATCGTTTCGACACTGCCGTCGCGATGACTGTAGGAGGCGTAGTTTTATATTTAATTTTTAAACTCGTTGCATCCGCCACGTCGTTGATGTACAATTTACCATGTTACGTGAATTTCAATTCGGGAACAATATTTTTCAGGGATTCGGATGCACGTATCGCTGTTCATCGAATCCGAAATCAGGATTAAAGTCGAAAGTCCATGAACGAAATAACGAGTAATTAATAATTAACGCTAATGCAGCATAATAACGAGATTGTCGATGTTTATGCATATTCGAATTTCTTTTTCCATTATTTTTCAATTTTTGCAGGTTTAAATCTCTCGTGAATACGTGGAAATCATTGTAATAATATTACCAGGTTGTTGAAATGGAATATGGATACTTGCTGTTCGAAGCTGTTTGGATAAACCATAATATGGAGAAGTCCGCTGCTTATGGCGTCGAAGTTCGGCCGATGGCTATTTATTGCTAAAATTCAATCAAGTAAAAGCTCCACCAACCATCCACATTCGAGTTGCTCGAATGACCGAGTTTATGACATGTGCTTGTTTTTATTACCGGCTGCTTACTTCCTGACACCATCGCGACTACGAGGTTCTTAGGATTTTACGGGGGCAATTTTTTTTATGTTCACCTAAGGTCTGTTTGTTATAGAGATAATTGGATGCGCGGAGGAGGGCTGTAGGGTTGTGGATAATTATTGCTATTCTCACTATTGATCATAATATGAGACGTCTTGAAGGATCGATGTATTTAATCATCTTCATTTTTTCAAAGTACTTATTTAATATATTTAAATATGCCAGATTTAGCAGTCGTAAATCTAGTGTTAAATATAGGAAACATCGCAAAAAAAACAGTGCGTAATTAATAATACAAAAAATTACAAATGTTTGTTCCAGTGAACCAGTCATTTGATCACGGATAGTACAGTTAGTTTTAAACCATCACGTCTACCAGATCAAAATATAAACACCCCAGATCCATAATATATACAGATAATAATCAGGTTTACGCGATAAAAGTTAGATTACAACTCGAATACGTAAGAACCCACATAAACTTCGGTATTCCTCGAGAATCCCTCAAGAGATTCCCGTAAAGCCGCCCTCCTCTCGCAACATGGCTTCTGATCTATCTAATAAATGTGGAATCACTTCCGCAGTCTCTCGGGTATTCTCTTCTGCTAAATGATTACCCAATCCTCTGGCCCTAGTTATGGCCTAGGCTACGCCATGAATTTGACAGATCCCGAGGACGATACTGACGGTTTATTAATTACGAAGTCTGTTCAGAAAGATCTCTTCTCCCAGCAGCAAGACGGAAGAATTCAGGACGTACTGCGTGATTGGCGAATAAATCGGCAGATTAAGCGAGGAAATTCACCCGGCGGCGTCAGGAGGAAAGAGAAACGACAAGCGGCTCGCCAGGAAGGGGATGGCCGTCGGAGAGCCGATAGAGAGGGTGGCCGGTAAAAGAGGAAGGAGAAGAGGCGAAGGGTGAAAACCAAAGGATAGAAAAGGATAGAAGCTGAGGCTGCGGGCCGCGAGGCAATATTTTCACTTCACCATCGTCGTTTCCTTCTCTTTTTCGTTCTCCAGGATGGTCGGCACCCTCACCCCCTGTCCGCCGATCCACACGCATCCCTCTCGCTCCAATCGGAAGCCCGTGCGGCACGCCAAATGAAAATCTATCGATCGCTTTGCCCTGTAGGCGGATTTAATTTAATTTGCCACAGTGTTGTCGCCCGAGACTGCCAAGAGGCGAGAGAGAAATAATGATAAAGGGAGAAGTGGAAGGGAAAGAGGGGAAAAAAAGGAAAAAGAGAGAAACGGCTGGACGAAGAAGAGAGAAAGGCAGGGCGTTGTTGTTTGTTAACTCGACCGAGCAGTTTTTAATTCTGTTGGAAAAAGAGTGATACGCAAAGTGGGCCGAATGTAAACCCTGGCTGTTGAACGACGAGTTGTGCGGATCTGAAAGAAGTCGATTTATCTTGCGGAGTAATTAAGCGCCGTTGGAAAGCCTGCAATATCGAAGGGAGGTTGATGATTGAAGCGCGGTCGTTTTGTATCCTTTCTGTTCGTACGTATCATTTTAACGTCTCCCGGCAATCTCTCGCGCAGGTATGGAATGCTTCTGTGTGAGAGGGTGTATATGCTGTTCAGCCACAAAATAAGGCAACACCGGCCACGGTTTAACAGACGCTGGAAAAATAAAAGAGGAGCGGAAAAACACGAAGGAATAGCAGAATCGAGAGACATGGAAAAACGAACTATATCCCAATGGAATTTCAGGGAAAAGAAAACTTGCAAACGACAGTTTACAGGTAGAAATATTTTATTTTAATTTATCGATTATTTTTTCTCTTCTTTTTCTTAACTCCTCAATTATGGTCTTCTATGATGGAACTTTCGAGGAATTTTTGTTGTCGTAGATCGTTCAAAGTTTCTCCAATTTTATTGACCATGGTTCATCTTATAAGAGACAGTTTAGTATCAAGTAAAGTTTCACAAACGATACGTCGTGTTTCGGGCAAAGAAAAGGGAATCAATCGGAAGATACATTGTCCCCATATTCGTTTTTGTTACTGTAGGAGAGAAAGAGATTTAAACTTTATCTCGGCTCGCCACGTGCCTACCTTTCGAACGAACGAGCTGGCATATACGAACGAGTTTTTTTTCTCTCGAATCGTCCGGTTACCCTGCCTTTTTTCCTCAACGTAAGCTCCTTTCTATGGGACCGTGGGATATAATCATTATTGAAAAAAGTCGCTCCCGATAAATGGACCGAATGAAGGATTCCCATGAATTTCATTAGAGTCCATGGAAAAAACGTTTCCTTTTTCTATTTCACCTGAAGGAACTTTATCATCATTGTACGCTGACGATTAAAGCCTTTGAATATGTTACAAGAACGTTAGAGTTGTGACCAACAAAGGTAATTTGTTATTTTATAAGATGATAAAAGATATTTCCACGGGGCCAGAGTGTACTGGACTTACAATTAATGTAACTTCACGCGTAAATGACAGCGAAGCCACGCAAGTTGACACCACGACTAGGAAGGCTGAATGGTTCAAGCTAACTCGATTGGCATTTCGAGTGCAAAAGGTTAATATCGAGACGAGACAACGAAAGAATTACCTTTCAATCCCAATTTCAATAAACGTCAGTGACCTATCGGGGTACGAACAGTATTCCGTTGAATTTTATGTAACACGTCGCGGCAAAATACGAGAGGAAAACTTTAAATAACTATTTTTTTTAAATATATTTTCTATTTAAAATTCATACGTAACAGTTATCGAGGAAATTATTCTCTCGGTGGCAATTTAAATGTCGCCGAGCGACCGCAGCCGCGAATGCGTGTTTTAAATGAATTTCGCTAAATTTCATCGATCTCATAAAATACAAAAAAATAATACCGCACGGAATATGTTATCGCTGGCCGTCCGATATGGATTGAAAGCATGATATATTTTAATAATCTGTCTGTGGAAGCAAGTTCTTGAAAAATTTTCCATACTGTACAATAAAAAAATCACAATCCATTGAATACCGTTGATCTAACGAGAAGCACAAAAGGAAGAACGAGAGAGTCTGTGAACAACATATGCGTTTCATTTACACATCAATTCGTTCATTGACGTTGGTGTCAAAGTCAAACAATAATCTACGAGTCGAGAATCGTATCGTTGCATTAAACCCCTTTAACAAGCGCGAAAATATCGGACGTTATTTGTGTCCGATACATTGTTGTCCAAAAGCCATCGTTAAAAATTGTAGAATATACGATCATTTCATTGCATCATGTGTGCAAATTTCGTGTGCAAAATATGGAGCCAAAATGTATGGCAGAGGAGAAAGGAAAGAGAGACGGATAAGCTAACCCTTTGCACTCCATTGTCGACATGATGATAGAAACTGAGAACTCCGTTATCAGGTAAATCCAGTACACTTTTAGATCTTTTTTATTGTAAAATATAATTCTAACATATATATTGACTTCTTTTTTAATGGTAAAGCAAGATTTTTAATTTTCCAGGGATGTGCACTCACACAGAGTAAATAGTCTCGCAGTAATTACTTAGAGTGCAGAGTGTTAACACTAGAACTACCGACTACTAAATTCATTATATTTAAAGACACTGGATAATTATTTCAGAAGAAAGAGAATCACATAGGTAGGAAACTAAATTGATTTAATCTATCACATTTTACAAGCTAGATATAAAAAAATAAAATATGATGGAGCTCTCAAAATTTGAGAAATATCTTAAAAAATTCATTATAAGTCATTTTTAACCCCTTGGTAGACCTAGCGTTAATATTGTCACAGGTGAAGAGAAAGTATACCGTGTTGAAACTCACTTAAAATAAATAACATAACAGTTACAGACGGGAAATGCTCAGTAAGTCAGAAAGAGAGGGAGAGAAAAAAAATGGGACAGTGCCAAAAGGATACCCAGCTATATAAATCGAGACGAGAGAGCGGAATTGAGTATTTATAGAATATCATTCGATCCAGTTTAGAGATGAAGAAGTTTCAAATATAAACTAGAAGGAAACAGAAACCTAATAAACGTAATAATTCCAAAAAGAGAAAAAACGGAAACAAGGAAAAATAAATAAATATCTATTAATCCGCAATTAGGAAGATAATGCAACGAAACAACCCTTTCGATAAGCAAGGACTTTTCCCTCGAATTTCCATCGATTCGTTTTCCTCGCGTTTCTGCAAGTGTGCAAACACACGCGCACATCGTGAACAACCATACGAAGAAGATAAATCCACCTCGAGGGAGGCGGATATTCAAATGCAAGAAACCGCGCGAACGTAGGAGGTAGAAGAAGCTCGGGCAGGGGGAATTGCAGAAACTTTTCGCGGCGTGGAGTTTGCTATTTGCAAGGGCTGCTTACATTAGTTACGGTTATGGAGTACTTCTTTTTTCCCCCCTTGGCATCGGTTGAAGATCAATAAAACAGGTTGGACCACTCGGAAGGAAGTCAACTTTGCTGGATGCACTTAGAATTCTTGGCACGTCATTTTCGATACGCCTCAGGGTGGAATAAAATACTACGTGGACGTAAAACGGGATACCACTTCTATGGGGTGCGAATCCCGATGAGCAAATTCATTAAGCGAGATAGAGAAAAGAAAGGACTTAAAATGCGAGGACAGCAATTAATTTAATGTATTTAAGAGATTCGATGCTTAATTATTGAGATTCTATAAAATTAGATACTATAATGAACGATGCTTTGATACTTCTTGGACAGATAACGATCTGTAGAGTTTTTATGGAGTTGAAACTAATATTATGCGGAGTCTTTTCGTTGCACGTTCGTAGATCATTGATAATTCTTACTATTATTTTATTTAAGTACAATACAATAGATTTTTTGCAACGAAACAGGTTTGAATTTCTTACCGTTTCTTTAAAGTAATTCCTCCACGAGCAAATTGATAACAAAAGTAAATTTAGATAGAGGCAAACGTGTTGAAATGATTTCCTTCCGCTTAGTTCTGCAAACTCGCGAAATGAGGACAGAATGGATAAAGCGTTTAATTTTAATCTCTTCTCGCATTCAATGGTAGAAAGGAGATAATGCTCGCTGAGGAGAACGGAAAAAGTAAAGAAATTCTCGCAGGACTTATTCGTTCTAATCCCTAATATAGTTTTCGGTGTGACCTGTTTCGCACCATGTTCGTACGCAATATTCCTTCCCGATGGAAACTGTTATGAAATTTTATCCGACAGACAGTCCCAAAGTTTCTACCGTCGGCAATATTGTTCGAGTTCTCGAAGTCTCGAAAATTTCCCGATGTCGTTTTGTAGTCGAACAATAATACTACACTCAGGATCGTAACGGCGACTCTCTGTATAAATTACATTATCCTCTAGTTTGCAAACTCATGGACACGGTCATCGTTGTGTTCCAAGTTGTTTTTGCTACTATCATAAATTGTCATATTACATCGGTGTTACAATATTTTCACTGGAAATACAGATTATTTTTCGATCTACTCATTATGGAAAGAAATAATACGAATATTTCCCCATAACAAGCCTTTTCCTTAAGCCTGCGACTTGGATTTTTAACAATCACAGTTTAATCGGGAAATAATATTTATTTCTACCTTCAAATCTGTAAAAGATCACGAAATCACGCGACGAACCAAAAAATGATCTAATTATGATTACGAGAAATTGCAAATCAGATGCTCAAATTTGAGTAAAAATCATCCACTTGGGTGTTGGACCTTCGGGCCTGTGGTCCATCTTTCGCAAAAGTGGAATTTCCTTGCCTTTGAAGGAACATATCTCCCTTGTTTTTCGACTGATATTTATAAGGTGTTTCTTAAGGTCTTAGCTTTCAATACACAGCTGAAAAACAAAAAGACTAGTTTTTCTGTCATCCCAGGAGACCGTGGAAATGATAATTTCTCCAAAAAATTAATGATTAATAACAGATAATTTCAAACGTGTCCTCAACCCCTTCGTGAGTTTTCAAAGTATGAAGTAACTTTTCTATTTATAAATCAAACGTAGATTAAGACATAATGGACAAAGTATAAAGTATTAAAAGTGAATCATTCTTATGCTCCATCGTCTTTATCCGATTTTCTTTCAATTATCCACATCTTTCATCTATCTTTCTCTTGCTCTTGCGGTGCATCCCCCGTAATCATAAAAGCTTCAGCAGCCTGTACCGTGTGTAATACCGTGTGTTTATTATTGACAACCATTTTCCAAATATTTCCCGGTTGCTTTTAGTGCATCAATTATACACGAGCGAATAGGAAACACCTTGACTACAGCCACGAAGCAGAACCACCTGTAAAACTCCTTCAGGTAAAGCACAATGCCGTCGCCTCAGGAAACGCCACGGGTTCCCTCGAGTGTTATGTATTTACAAAGCTCTGCCTTCTGGCTTTCGGTTTTCCTACGGTCCTTCGTTTCAGTCGCTTGCGAATTACTGTTCGTTGCGGTGCAAAAATAATATCAGAGAGCTATTTCTTTTTTGGTAATTGCAATAGTTCATGAGAGGACGTTGAAGCTTCGTATATAATTAATGGTAATATGTAAATAATTTAAGTAGTATATAAATATAAATAATAATGTGAAGTATTAATCATTTTACGGGTGTCCTCGTTATTAGTGTTTGAAAAACTTTGGCAACTAATTAGCAAAAGACACGGTGACCTTCAAAAGGTCAAGGCGAGGTCAATATGAAACTAAGTATAATCGTAAAAAGAATTAATTACATAAATCTACGTAAAGAGCACTTGTAATTAGATAAGAATCTTAAAATAATATAGGACTGTATCGTGGATGCTCAATTAAAGGTTTTAATAGGGCGTACAGTAGTCGATTTCGTCGAAATTCCGAACAAAATCTCAAAATGTACTACGATTTAGCCAAAAATTGAGAAATTACGTCGCTGATTGCGAATCTGATGTCAAAATTTCCAAAAAATAAATGACGGATTCGTTATGATGGACATATATCGAAAAATAGTTGGCCCTGCGACGTAGAATTGCGTAAACTATGAACTTTGTCAGGGTAAAATAAATTGGAATTCCTAAATGCCAGAATATCTGGAAAACGCGAAGCCAGTGTAGAAATAACGTAGATATTTCTGCCACGATAAAATTGACGGTATAAAGATCAACAGTAATTAGGTAGGTAAGGCTTCAGAATATATAATACTTTGTCAGCAAGAGTTCTGGATAGTTTAGCTGGAAAGAACAATCGTCAGACAAACGCAAAATCTGGTTTCGAGTCCTGGTCAAGGCACTGTTCTTCACGGGTTAAGTATGTAATCGGCACGTTCACAAACGAAATCTAATTAATTAAAATATTCTGTTAAAACTCTCCTCCACTTTCATAACTTTACTTCTACGTCACAATAATTGACGTCGAATAAAAACTCTCGTTTGCAGCTCAGAAATATTCACTCCTACTGGCCGTAGTGGAACTTTGAGTTCTGCGTTTACGTCTATTTTGCAAATGCGAACTTTTAACATCGCGGCAGGTCAAAACCGCAGAACTTTTCAGCGGTGGTAATTCTGTGCGCGCAGCTAGCAACAAAAAGCAGCGGTAAATACTGAAACATCTAAAACAAAGGAGCCGCATATGCATATGAAAAGTGCATAAAACGTGGAATTTCCCACAAATTGGATGAATCTCGCATCGCTGAAGAACAAGGGGCAACCAAAAGAGAGAGTACACGACGATTCTGAGATCGAGAAAGAAGTTTACTGCTGAAAGGACTTTAAACTATAAAATGTATTTAGCGAAGAAAACGTATATTCATGTAATATTAATAATATCATAATATAATATAATTATATTATAATAATATTAATAATATAATATAAATATATGTGTAAAAGTATTACACATTGCCTGCTGATTACCAAATATATAACATATTTATAAAAAAACAAAATTGAAAGTTCGATGACATAATAGGTACATTGTACATCAGTAAATTCAAAAATATTACTTATTCTACTTTATACATTTTTATATTTGCAGGAAGAAAACTGTAACATATTCAATTATTGAGAGGTCTGACAGGAGAAGAGGGTGAGAAATGCCCTTGAGTCGATTTTATTCGACGATGGATCATTCGATAGGTAACCATAAGAAACTATAACACTTAATGGGGTGCAGAAATCTGACAAATTCTAAACATGAATGTATAAGTTAAAGACTTTTTTCAGAATTTTCCTTTACAAGTTCTACGCGCAAGAAATGAAAAACCAATTCAAAAATATGACTTAACCACTGTTGGATGTTCATTAACAATATACAATTACTTACATACATCGAATAAATTCAAAAACGACTTTCCGTTTTAGGAATTTGTAAAATTTCTGGGCAGGGGAGAGTCATATAAACAATTTATATTATAATGTTAGTAATTTTAATTCAAAGTATACTGATTTATTTAAATACCGATTTCCAATATCCACATTCTACATTTTGTACATTTGCAGGTAGAAAACTGTAACATATTCAATTCTGGAATTTATTAAAAAATTCCACAATTCTTACCATTATCGTAAAAACTGATGGAAGAAAGGAACAAAAGGGAAGAAATACCTGCTAGAAATTTCAATATTGAAGAACGGATTTGTAATACTAGCAGGCAGAAGTACCAATTGCGGCATTACACGTTTACGAGCAGAATGCACGTGCCGTACAACAAGATTAACTGTCACTATAATGGCGTCGATTAAATTCGAGGAAACTGCTCGGGGGTGTATGCATCGGGGAGATCCGATACCGCGAATATCTACAGCGAATATGAGCCTCGGCTTGAGGCGATGAAATTTGAACCGCTATTACAATAACGTGCTCGTCGATATTTTATGGACAATTCGATTACCATGCAAAAACATCGAGGTAATATTATTACACTATCCGATCGGTTGTACCTCGTCGCAACAATTTCGTAACAGTCGTGGTTGGATTAATGTGTTTCTCCATGAATTTCAAGATAAATATTGTTTCCAATGTACTTCAGCCGTTGATTAATTAACACTCGAACTACTAAGTAAATCAAAATAACTCGATCTCTCTCGACAATCATAGAGAAAACATTCTGCGTTGATCTTCTAAAATACAGATTACCGAATCGATTACTTTCCATCTCTTTATTTCTCCTTCTCCAGAGCACTTATTTAATATATTAAAATGTAATAGATTTAATGCCGGTATTTCTAGTGTTAATGATAGAAATGATGAAACTTGGATTACAGAAATGTTAGTCAGTAATTTTAAATAAATTGTGTAAGCTTAATGGTAGATTTAAAAATCACACGATTTACAGATCATGAAACCAGCAAATAAAATGAAAAAACGGATCAACGCACAAATATAACTCGTACATCCTGCACGTACCGTTCGTACATTTTATTCTCCATTGATGAAACTTTCAAAAAGGTATACTCCAACTCCAAAAATAAACGATCTTCCTTTTGACAGTTAAATTGCTTTTCGTATTAATCTCCCGATGCCACTAAAACGAGCATCTCGCGTGTGCAAAAATCATTCCTCGACTTTCGAATCGCATTTTTTTTCTCCTTTCCTGCCTCCTGTCTCTTTTCATTCGATAGCACGAGGGCAAGAAACCCTCTAATTCAATAATCCTTCACGTGAACGCTTACGTACATCCCATAAATATGTAAGAGGCATAAAAAAAGAAACAACACGCGCGAATTGATAACGACCGAGAAAGAAGACACATTGGAAAATACATGGTTGTTGTAAATTTAACAATTTCGACTTCTAAAAATGGTACAGAATTGTTGAACTCTTTCCTCAACTCTAGGAGAATTTTTCTAAATTCTCCTTTGATTGAAGTCAGAACCTCAGCAGTTCAAAAAATTGTAGATCCTTTCTGAAATTACCGTAATACTTACATTCAAAAACCAAACAGTCAATCGACCCCCCATGGCTGGATCTAAACTCCCACCACCCTTCTGAAATCTTCTCTACAATGTCATCTAACCCTGCTGTTCTGCTTGGGTCTATATGATTCGAAATAGAAACTATATTTTAACACTATGATTCTAAGTATAAGATTTGATATTCAATGTATTTAACATCTACGTTTATCTGTTTGTACATTTTATACTCCTTAAAATGTGAACCTTTGTTCGCCAGGTTACTATGACAGGAAAGAATACGAATGTAAGATGTACAGTCTGTACCACAAGAGGGTGGACGCGATATTTGTGAAATCTGATACGTAATTTGTTAAAGACTGTGGTGGTCTAAACATAGGTACAAAGTTTCCTCTAATACGCAATAGGCCCAATTCTTTTAGTATCGTTTCTAGCTATGAGAAATTAAGTTCATTTCGAAATGAGTGCCGTGTACGCTAAACGATTCGAAGCGGTCTTCTTGTGGCATCATCCGAAAGGTCCTAAAATGACTGTTAGAGATGCAGCAAAATATCTGCATAAATCTCGCGCATTCGTAAATAAGTGGGTGCAACGGTATAAAGACACAAATTGTGTCGATGATCTTCCTGGTCGAGGTTCGAAACGGGTTACGACGAAACGGGAAGATAAAGCGATTTTACACCTTTTTCGAAAAATCCGACGCTTTCCTTACGTGAAGCGCAAACAATTTTAACTAAAAAGGGTATAGATATAGGTTTATTAAAAAGGTATATTATAAAATTACTAATTTAGGTATATTTGTATCGAAGCCGTCTTTGTACGGAATGGAAAACACAGAACGGTATTAATGTGTTGGATTGGCCATCTCAGTCCCTCGATGCCAATCCAATCGAAAATGTTTGATCTGCTATGAAGTACAAACTCCGAGAAAAGTATATTTTCAAATTGAAAACTCTAGTTCGTCGAATTCGAGAGATATGGAAGTCTCTTCCTGTCTCTTATGTTGAAAAGTTGGCTGAAAGCATGCCGAGACGTTGTCAAACGATAATCGTTAATGGTGGACATTGGACATTTTATTAAGGAAGTGCGTATCAATTTTTTAGATGTACTTTCGATTTATATGATAATTCTTATAAAAAAAGATTTATTCCCACAGAGATATCGCGTCCACGCTCTTGTGATACAGACTGTAAATGAGCAGAACACCAGGGTTAATATTCCATACCCCCAATGGTTCAAAGGTCACCCAGAACATCAAGAACCTAAGTAAAATTAAAATATTGTCTAACATCAAAAAAACCAAAAGCATAGAAGACTATTTTATTGTATAAAACAGCCCATAAGCGTACACCATCGACAGAGCTTTCGTTCCTCTGTAAATCACGAGGTTCCTTTCTCCACTGAAGTAGTACTTTTAACAAAAGTTCGATACATCGAGTATTCATTGGAGTTGTTACGTCTCGTATAGTTTGCAGGACGGTGAAGTTTGCGTTACGTACTTATCGGCACGTCCGTGACATACCTTTTCGTGTACTTATATGTACAACCATACTCATGGGTTAGCTGGAAGTTTGTAGAGTCGGGTGAAAGCCCACGTAGAGATAGAACGATTCGAGATTAAAAGCGAGGGCGTTATTGCGAATTGCCACGTAGTTGAAATTGTATGAAGCATTGGAATTAGGGCAAGCTAGAGTATGTGTTCTCCAGTGCGCCCGGTACACCGAAAATTCCCGATGCCTGGAATAACCGGCTACAATCGAAATTTCCTGCAAAAATTAGCGAGTCACACGCGATAACGTGGAGACCGAGGGTCGATGGGGTCGTGAGGTCATTTTTGCATCTCGGATTTGCTGTGCCAATGTTATTTGGGTTACGAGTTTTCTAGAGCCAATGCGATTTGTCGTTGGTTTGAAATGGAATCGTTTTGATAATCGAAAATTTGCGATAAAACTTTGTTGACTGAGTGGAATTCTTGAGGGAAAGGAGAAAATGGGGAATTTGTGGAATATTCATACTGAATTAGATTTGAGAAATATTAAATAAGTGTTGATTGTAATTAGATAGGAAATTAATGAATTAAACTCGACGTTAACAAATCTTTGTTATATAAATTGTAAGTTGGGGAAGATTCGATGGTTGTTTTAAGTGTAATGGAATTCTAGGGCACAATTAATATTTAACACAAGATTTAACAGCTTGAAATCTATTATATTTAAATATGTTAAATAAGTACCTTAAAGCAAGGAAAATTAAGACGTGGAAAAGATGATAGATTCGTTAATTTATGTTTTACACGATGGACGAAGAATATTTATTCTACGGTTGTCTCACAAACCCGTCGAACTTTTGGAAAAAATTGTGTACCAATCATTTTGACTGGAGTGGTAAATCTAGTGTTAATAGAGAAAGAGAAGATAATCGATGACTTCTTAACGAATCTCTTAACTTCTTTCTTCTAGTAAAAGCTTATCAAACGTAGTTACAATTAACATTCAAGATGAAAGACGGCCAAGTAAAAACTTGGCGGTAAAGTCATTTTTAAACTTAATTAAGGGGAACAAAAAAGAAATAGTTAAAGTGACTTTCAACGATAAAAGTAATTTATTCATTTCGCCGGTAGTCCGGCTGCCAAATAAAAAAGCTAACCGTGGCTCGGGAGGCTCGAGATAAGAATAAACCAACGGCTACCGCCTCGTATTTTCCTCGACTTCTCGGCCCTTTTCGACTAATTCGATTCCTGATTTCATTCCTTCTACCCCATACACCATTCCATTTGCTACGGAAATAATTTAAAACTCGAAACAACGAAGCCCCCAAGACGTCTGGAATCGAAAGGCCGACTGACTTCTTCGATTTTCCACCCTTCGGCTAAAATGGGGAAGAAGAGGAGATTATAATCGACCGAACTTTCAGGGAAAATTCAAGAATAAGGGTTGCAGCAACGTTCAGGTTACTCGCTCAAGAACTGTCGATACAACTGATCTTTGCTGGACATTACCAACCTCTTGTTTTTATTTAGAAATTTTTAAATAAATTTTAACTATAATTATTACGTTAATTCTTTTGGGACATACATTTTTAGTTGGGCTCTAAACTATCAAAGTTTTATATTAATTTTTAACTTTGGAAACATTGTTCTGTAGTCAAAAGACATTTGAAATTGAGTTAATTAATTAGAAATTACAAGATTCAAACACCACAACTATCATAGTTTCCTTTTCTCTTGCAATTAGTGTCTGTATGTCTTAGGTGGTTAAATATACGCACTTCCTGAAAACTCGTGGTGAATTTGGAAGTCAAGGCTCCAAATAAAGAGGCTTCCGCCTCGGATCGAATGAATTTTAACCCTGTATTTGAATCCCACCTACGACTTAGTCGGAAGTAAAAAGAGCAGGTTAAGCTTAAGAGGCTTTAGCAGCCATGCCATTAAATACATAGAGGATCTCGACTTTCTCGAATATTAATTCTTTTTTGCCATTGCGCAAAGGGCATTTAATGAAAAAGTCGGATCGAGAAGATTTGGAAATTTAATTACGTTTGGAGAACGTACGGATACGTGTGAAAGGGATTTCTTTTCAATAAGATGAGCTTTGTAGTAACGTATTAATTCTGAAATATATTATACGTTCTATGGATCATTCGAAGCTTGAACTCGCAATTAGTAAACTTAAAATTAAATCTCTGTCATATTTAGAAGAGATTTTCCAAATTATCATTTAACATATAGTTTCGGTGATTTGAAACTCACCCAATGAACACCATATTTATTTAAGGCTCGAGAATAAATTGTATACTTTTTGCACAAAAATCTATATGAATTTTTTTAATCAAATTCGTCAATTACTTCTACAAAAAGAAGATAGGGCCATTCAAAATTCGTAAAGGGCACATAGAAAACATTAGAAGATGTGATATACTTTGCGAAAAAATGAGCAGCCCCCTTAGCCTGATAGCCGTTCGCGATTAAAAGCCACGCGCGTTTCATTAATACATCCCTCGTCGGATGGTCTTTGTTTCTCGGAGGCAAAACGTTTAAATACTTGTTGTCGCCTCTCTTTTTTACGCAGCAGTGCATGTAGTAAAAACCATAGCGGGCATTAAATTATTTTCAAGTCTCCGTTGCGGAAGTGAGCGGAACCGCGCTCAGCGACCGATGAAGCCCGGCTCTTTACGAGACAATAAGAAATGAGAAATGCCGGAAATCTCGACGGCGAAATACTCAGACTTAAAGAAAACCTGTCTTCGTCCCTTTTCTTCCCTCCTTTTTCACAATAGTTTCTGCTTTCCTTCTTTTTCGGGAAAAGCAACGCGGTTTACGGTAAAGGGAGTTATCGTTGATTTTTTCTTTTCTCTCGCTTTATTGAAGTTCATGGAAGACATATATTACTTACAGTCTTTAGAAAAATTCTGCTCGTAATTGCCATGCAGAGGGATTTTTGCCTGTTACAAGAAATTGCTAGGTGTATTTATTAATATGTCGTGTCGCTACGGCATCTGTTGAGATACTTTTATATTTAAATATAAAAACTCTACATTTTTAACGTTAAAACTAGCGACGTTATATCTACTAAAATTTAAATATATTTAATAACTACTTTAGAAAAAGAGAAATGAAGAAGTAAAAAGGCGATTAATTAACTAATGTAGGCTTTATAAGACGGAAATGGAATTTTTTTCTTCATGGCTGTTCCATTAATTTAGATAATTTTTAGAAAAAATTCGGCACCGGTCTTTTGACCGGCTTGATAGGTTTAGTGTTAATGTTTATAGGCGCAAACCCTTTCGAAATTTGATACTAATTTTATTTATTTGAAGAAATTAGATAAACGTCCTGTTTGTCGTTGCACAATAATGATACGATTACTTAGATAATTGTATCTCTAAAATTTGCTCAGAGAAATTCAAGACAGTTAAGGTAAAAATTGTTACTTTCTTCCTTCGACAATCGATTGGATAATTGTATTAAAGAACGAAACACAAGGGATTCGTCATGCGGGTATCTCAAAGGGTACAGTTTCAAAAAGTCCTTTGTCCCATCTCACAGGTCTTTTGTCAATCTGATATCGGAATTAACTGTGCAATCTAATCGGGAGAAAAAGTGTTCGAGGACTTGAGACGTCTTTGAAGAAGACACATAGTGCGGTGTCTGACACTTTCCTTTGTTCCTGCACTCTAATGGCAGCATTGAACTCCAACCCGTAGATCTGATATCTTGAAAACAATCTACATAAAATAGTTCAAACCCAGAAAAATAATTCTAAAAAACCTGCTGAAATCTAATATTAACAATATAACAAACATGAATTATTCTACTTATAAAATTTAAATAAAATCACATATCTCATAAATGATGAAAAAGAATATTCAAAAAGAAATGATTTACAGCCATTGTTGAAATGTGAACAGGAAACAAAGTTTTTTACGGCACACTGAAATGTAAAACCATAAGAGAAAATTTATTTGAAGAACGCATCTAAAGCTGAAACAACTTGTTTGAAAAGTTAGTTAAACGATACGTTATCCGCCAACATTAAAGTCTAGATGGGGGAGAGAAGTTTGCATAGGACACCCTATGCAGGGCAACGTGCCGATATAACTTATACCTCAATTTGAATACTCCTGATACCTCTGATCGTAAACATGCAGGAACGGAACTATTCTTTCGAAATAAAAATACGGCGGCCCTTAAAATAGGGGTAGCTCCGTAATGCACCTACAAATATTTCACGTGTGTGCACATACGTGAATGAACGTACGTACCCAAACACATCCAAGCATCTACGTATATCTGCTACCTACGACATCATATATCCATGACAGTGTCAGGCGTCTCGGTATCTTTTCCATGTTAATTTTATTCTTACGGATGCTGTTCGTTCCGGGGGTGGCGGTTGGTCGTTGGATTATTAATAAAAATTTCCCCCGTTTTATTCTTTTCCGACCATCCCTCGTAAAGCGAGGACTCATGAGCGAGTTGACTCCGCCTTCCCATCCTTTCCTTTTCCGTTGTCTCTTTATGACCGACCCCACCTTCTCTGCCTTCTTTCGTACCTTCTTTCTTCGCCCTTTTATTCAACCGCCCCTCTCCCCTTTTCTTTTTCATTCTTTCTATACACTTCCTCCTCCCGCACCACCCTCTCTCTCTTCCTCTTTCGGTTTATGTCTCTTTTTGTCCTTTGTCTTCCCCCGTGTCCTCCTCACGGCGTTTCATCCCCTCCTTCACATTGAATTTCATCTTTCACCCTCTCTTTGTCCTTTCTGCGTCAAACTCTCATACCATCTCCCTCACCTCAGCGAATGTAAGTGCAGCAAAAATTCGGCTCGCAAGTATCGCAAAACCCGCGCCATTAATTTTAAATCCAAGTAAGTCACCCCTGTGGAGGACAGTGACTAATGACTCATATAATCGGACCGCACCACCATGGCAGACAACGCACTGTGGAACGGAATGGGTAATCTAGATGGAAAGAAATCGTGTTAGGGAATGGATTTTTAATAATTTTGTCTTAGAATATTTGCTGAAACCAATGACAGGAATAAGTATTGATTTTCTAACCGTCTGAGTGTAAAATGAGTACTCCAAAATATTGAATTATAGCAGCACGAAATCGTACAAATATTTCACTAACAATATGAAGAAAATGCTATTGAAATGTTGAATTTTCTTTTTTTTAATCAAATTAGTACAAACTGGATCCAAAGGACGTGTAAAATTTTGGAACTTTTTTTTCTTTAATCAAACTGATTCAAATCTGTTTCAACCGGATCGAAAGAATACCGTATACGTTTTGTGATTCCTAAAGATGATCTCTTCCCCTTTTACGATGTGTTTAGTGACTGATTATCGTGGTAATGTTCGCACGCTGCAGAAAGAAAGTTCGCTCCTTTCTCCGTCGATTGACAAATAATTTTAATCACTTTTTAACGACCCATCAGCGAATGGCTGTTTTACGAGAGAGTATAGGTTGCAACTAACAGACCTGTTTGCAGAGACGAGTGGAGAGGGATGAAACTTTAATCGTGTTAAAAGCGATACATCCTCGACGCTCGTTAAAATTCATCGTTATTGCGCATCAAAATCGCATCGAATATATTCTTGATGTTTAATTACAAAGAAAATTACATGAAATTGCTTCATTCTTGTAACATGATACCGTAACAAACTGATACTGAAAAGCGGATAATGTGAAAATTTCACCAAATTCACAAAACATTTATTCAGAAGAAAGTATTTTAAACAACCTTCCCTCGGTTCTATTCTATAAAAACAGGACAACAAATTAAAAAGAAACAGAGTACAAAGATTTACAATTATACGTACATTAACCGCAAAATCCACGGCAAGAATCACAAGACGCAAAGACCGCAATGTTTATAGTGTCCGTAAAAATTGCAAATCCGTGCCACAGCAATAGTTCAGGCTTTCACCCCTCTTCTTCTTGCATTCTATTTGTTTTTCCATTAGCATTGCACAAGATGCTAAGAAACCATAACGTTAACCAGTTTCCGCAAATCAGGCAAAAGTAAACAAGAAGCATATTTCGTAGGGTAAGACGGTAGGTTCTCGTATCTCATGGCAGGAGGGTTGGAAAAGGGATGGGCAAAATCTGCGGCCCAACGTAAGTATGAGTCGAGATGAACAATTCAGATGCAACTTTGTATTTAATCGTCCTACCAGCCGCCTTCTCGTGCCCGCCTTCATAACACCCCCTCGAGCGGAAACTCGTGGAACAACGAGGCAAACTCCACGATAAGTCGGAAGAACTACGTAATCCTCGCTCACGAGTTTCCTCAAGGCTCGGCACACCAAGAGCATCGTTCCAGGTTTCCAGACGCTTTGGGAACTTATCCATCGAACGATTTGTCGGTATTAGAGAATTTGCATGAATCCATCGGTGCTCGGGACTTTTAGATTCGAATCCTTTGGAGGCTTATACAAACGGCAAAGTCGTCCTACTCCGTTGTCCTCTTCGTTGTCCTCTTCGTTGACTTCTTCGTTGTCCTCTTCATCGTCCCCTTCGTTCTCGTTCTCATCGTCTATGGTTGTGCAATGGTTTCCCCTTTCTTTCTGAACGTTCCTGGAGCACACTGCCGGAATTGGTAAGCCGAGGGCAACGTAAGGATGTCATTTGCATGGGAACTGTTACCTTTAAGTACAAATCGTGGTTTTATAGTCTTTCGAATATCGCTCACGATTTTCAGTCGCGTGCAGTCCCGGAGACTCGATAGATGGAGAGATTCGAGGTTTTTGAG
Source organism: Cerceris rybyensis (assembly GCA_910591515.1). Taxonomy (NCBI): domain Eukaryota; kingdom Metazoa; phylum Arthropoda; class Insecta; order Hymenoptera; family Crabronidae; genus Cerceris; species Cerceris rybyensis. Next base: position 11,133,622 of record OU342797.1, on the reverse strand, counting down.
GATTTCGAGAATGCAGACGTTCGCAGGTTGGATATTATCATCGTCTTGGTTTCCATAGAACTGTAGCTTGGGATATTATCATTGATATTGTACCTATGGTAGAATCGTAGCAATTAATGTCGTATTGTCCGATTGATTGGTTCACTAATCATTGCATGGCTGACATCAGAGCCATTCAGTCCGAGCCAATCAATGTCGGATGGTATTACGGGATTATTGTTGTAGTCGAGCAGTTCTAAGTTGTGTGCTGGCTCGTTGGAGAAATTAGTTAAGTTAGTTAGCGCGGTATGTCTGATCGAATCTACCTGGAAAGATTGAGTTTGCTGAAAGTTCGACTTCAAGTTACGAGTTCTTCGTATGTTTTAGTTTTACATGATAATGTAATCGAATATTCTGGAAAAATACATTAAAGCATGTATTTTAGGGTATTGTAGGGTGAAAGAAGGGGGAGAATTTAATCAACAGCCAAATAATTGGTCGAAGACAGATGCTATCATTGCGAGGTAGCTTATCGTGTTTCGCACGCCGCCATTGATTGTTGGCCGATCATCTGCTGTGGGACACATTAATTCACCAACTTCCGGCAACTCGATTGAATGGACAGAACGATTATATCCATCGCTGTCAATTAACTACCTACCCTACTTCACCTGACCGTTCACAAAGGACCAACAGCTGCAGCCGTTCCAAAACCGATTTCACATGATTGGAATATTTCTTAATTGAAGTCGATTAATTTTCAGATTACTCCCGATTACGACGTATAACGTAAACGGAATACCGGAAGAACGTGTAGTATAATTAATGATACGATAAATACATCGAACATTTCGTCGTATCGGTTCAACAGCGTTGCTAGTATCAAACTCTTTTCTCTTGTCCATCGAGGATGAATTCTCCCAAAGAATTTACGATCTACGATGTAGTAAAAGTGTAGTTACGTCGAAATTCAAAAGTTTCTCATTATCCGCATACTTGCGTGTATGTAAACCTTGGAGAATGAAATTTCTATGATATCGTGGGAAAGTGCCATTAATTATGGCAATTAATACATAGTTGGCGATCATCGACTGGCGCACGGAGGACATTGTTTGCACCGAAAGACGATGAAATAGTTACAAAGTACGATGACGAGAATTTGAATATTCAATGAAACACGATATTAACTCCTACCCTGTTCAAAAGGGGTTAGATCTTTGTCCAGTCACTCTTTCGACTATTTATCATGGCGACACTGTTCTCCAGTCTACACCTTCGAGGACTTGTATCTCTACGTGGAATTTCAGAAGTCCTCTTTTGTCGTTGTCCAATTAATCAGCGATGAAGGAAACAACCCAACCCCTGTTGATCCAATGAATTCACAAAATTTCAGTAAATAACTTTATTTATGGAAATAAATTCCTCTCTCGAATTATCTCAAGGAGATTCGAGCTACCGAGAACCTCGTACTCGAAGACGTTTGAAAGGATGAAACATTTAATCCGTTCGGAAGATAGTAGAAAGCGTGAAAAGTATTAAAGTAATTATTCACAGTTTCCCTTTGACCCGAAGTCTATTCGCCAGTGCTCGTCTTCAAAGTCAAAGATGGATCTCGTTACGCGCGAAAGAGAATCCGCGAGGGATCGAGGCGCCAAAGAAGACGCGCGTAAAGTCCACGGAACAAAGAGGACTCCTTCTCTTCTTCCAAGGTTTCGTCCTTCGATGGGATTCTCAGCTTTTGCCTTTTTCGCTTCAATGGCTCTCGGCGGTGTCAGTGAACGCCAGATTGAGTCGACGGACGAAGAAGACATCCTTATCGGGTTTAGCGTAAGTACAACATTAATTTCTTTATTGCTTTAATTATTTCTTCGTGTTTATGATGCATGTGAATCTGCTCGATATTCTATAGGCGATTTTTAAGTGCGGGGTTCATCCCCCGGTCGACAGGGTGGCCGAAACGTCAAAATCCCATTGAGCTTTTAGTTTGAGCAACGATATCAATGCTTGTAAGCACAGAAGTGATGTCTCAAACTAAAAGCTCATTCCGATTATCGATATTATGAACCATTTATCGATATTATGAACCATTTATCGATATTTTGAGCCGTTTTTCCGAGACTTTTCGCAGAATTTCGTCAAAATCCGAGTGAGCTTTTAGTTTTGCGCGACAGCAATTGAGCTTTCAAGGTCGAATTTGAGCTTGCGGGCTTGCACGTGACGACTCAAACTAAAAAACTCACTCGGATTTTGAGAAAATTTCAAATTTTCTTAAAAAATCTGAGCTTTTGAGCTATGAGCCCATGAGCATCGAACTTTTGAGCCATTTTTCCGAGTTTTCACAAAATTTTGTAAAACACAGAGTGAGCTTTTTAGTTTGAGCGACAACAGTTGAGCTTTCAAGGTCAAATTTGAGCTTGCGAGCTTGCACGTGACGGCTCAAACTAAAAAGCTCACTCGGATTTTGACAAAACTTCAAATTTTCTAAAAAAATCTGAGCTTTTGAGCTATGACTCCATGAGCATCGAATTTTTGAGCCATTTTTCCGAGTTTTCACAAAATTTTGTCAAACACCGAGTGAGCTTTTTAGTTGGAGCGACAACAATTGAGCTTTCAAGGTCAAATTTGAGCTTGCGAGCTTACACGTGACGGCTCAAACTAAAAAGCTCACTCGGATTTTGACAAAATTTCAAATTTTCTCATAAAATCTGAGCTTTTGAGCTATGAGCCCATGAGTATTGAGCTTTTGAGCCATTTTTCCGAATTTTCGCAAAATTTGGTAAAAAAGCGAGTGAGCTTTTTAGTTTGAGCCATCACATGTGAGCTTGCAAGCTCAAATTTGACCTTGGAAGCTCAGTTGTCGTCGCTCAAATTAAAAACTCACCCAGATTTTCGTCTGAATTCCAAATTTCCGCCGTCAAATATGAGCTTTTGTGCTAGGTGCCATAAAAATTAGGAGACAGGCAGGACTGGTTGAGACGTACAGGGCTGGAACGGACGGGCACGACTGAAAGGTACGCGCAGGTTTTAAGGAACCAGCAGGGTTGGTAGGGACGGGTAGGAGTGGAAGGTACAGGTAGAGTGTACGTTTCACCCTCTAACTACCCCTAGGGGTACCACAATCATACTTTGCAGAAGTAATTTTTCCCAATAGTCCTATATCTAATGATATATCTCAAAATTAATTATCTTTGAAGCCACTTTTACCATACTTACCTGGCTAGACCCTTTGATAAAGTTTGAAAACTCGTTCTTCTGCTTCTAGGGAGATTGCAAAGGGGAAATTTTCTACGCTTTCGAATCTTCAGTTTGTCCACTATACGTCACTGGGTAGAAATATCCATTTGCTTGTTATATATAAAATTAGTTACATAAAATCACCCAAGAATAATCCTCTTCCTCCATTCCGCTCCGTTCTGGAACACAAAGATTTACAGACTTCAAACTATTAACGGTGCTCCTGGAATTGCAATTTTCCCATTAATTGCTTGCGCAAACCAACGAAATCGGACGATACCAGTTCCTCCCCGAATGATAACGTCGAAATAAAAGTTCACGAAGCATCTGAATGTCCGGCCAGGGGGTGAAGATAGCTCTTGGGGGTTTAGCGGGGTGTGAGTCGCCCTCTCTTCTCCGGCCGTTGGTACACACGTGCACACGTACAGGAACATCCTGCGGAGCGCAGTTAAAAGCAGGAGTCATAAATCAGACGGGCGAAGGAGACGAGGACGGAGAAACAGATGTAGACCGCAAATGGCCGGACGTATAGCCGGAGAACGCGAGGGAGGGTGAAAGAGGAGGGTAAAGTAGGATCGCGCGAGAGGAGCCGTTCTCGCGATACTGTGGACTGAAGGGGGTTTCATGATACCGTGAAGAGAGAGGAAACGAGAGAGGTGGAGAAACGTAGAGAGAGGAAAAGAGACGAAGAGAAGGGGTGAGGGTGAGAGGGCCATAAAGCGGGGCCGAGCCGTGGCAATGTTGTTACTCACTGCTTTGGAGCGTGGAATTAATTAAAATGCATATAAAATGACTCGACGGTGGAACCTCAAGCGAAGCAAAGCCGGCTCGTTCTCCAAATTGAACTGAACTTATCTCGACTGCGGTAAAGGGCCACTGTGTCGTCCAGGACTGACCGTGTTATCTACCTTGCTGCTGGTTTCAGGAAAGTTCCGAAAAAGCTCGGCAGTAGGGGAGTATAAGGGTGGTAATGCGACGAGAGCGAAACGTTAAGAATGAATGAAAAGGTTCGAGCCAGTTGTTTGCATTCTGCTCGCGTTTAATATCTTCTGATGAGTCAGTTGCAAATGCAAGAGAATAGGGCACGATTCAGGGGGTTAAATATTGTAGCAACATGGTAGGGAAATGCAATGATACGTTGACGTTTATCGTGGCATATTTTGCGACGTGATTTTGTAAATTGTCCGTCGGAGAGTTTTTGGGGTAATCTGTCGTAAGAAGTTTAATCTTGGCAAAAAAGGATACAAAATTTATGAATTTTAAGTAGGATCTCGTGGAACTGGAGAATTTTGTTGACACGGATGAAGGTACCGTTTTAATTCGGCGATTCGACGGCGGTGGACGAAAATACATATCCTGCTTTAATAGGTTCATTTTAACGAGGAGATTATTTTTCAGCTTCTATTACCAGACGGTGGATTTTCGGAATGATTTAAACACTGTCGCGACGTTCCTTGAATTTACAATTTCGTTCCCGATGGAGATTGTTATTTGTGCTCCACGTGCCCGCAGCGAAATTGGGAAGTCTTGTTTGAGCGACGACCATCTTGCGAATGTTTCTCCTTGGAAGACGATTTGAAACTTCAAAGATACCAACGGAAGCAATGTAACAGCTCACCGAGTATCTCCTGAAATTTCTACGACTCCTTGCAAATCCTAGCTTCTACTTTTGCTACCTTAAATTGTGCCACTGCGAATTTCCAGTTCATACCTCTCAATAAAGTAACATAAATTGATAAAAATACAAAATAAACAAGTCACTTACCATCTTCAACTAAAACCAATTTACACTTTCAAAAAACACTTCCAAATCCAACACTTACACAAACCATTAAACGCAAAGCAACAAAATGTCAATTTTCAAATAGTAATTCAAACTTACCATCAAGCTACCCAATCCAACTTGCAATATTCTAAAATCCAAGCGAAGTAAAACTCTGAAACTTTCTCTGACAGAAATATTAATGATCTTGAAAATTCCTCCTTCGTTATCGTCATTAATTGAAGATCCATAGAATCAGATTGATCAATTCAAAGCAACAAAATGACAAATTTCAAATAGCAATTCAAACTTATCATCGAGTTACCCAATCTAACCTGCAATATTCTAAAATCCAAGCGTCATTCACCACCCTTTTCGTTCTGAAGCACCGAATCATCCTCATCAACTTCATCATCCTTCACTTCTCTCAGCTTCAATTCACATTTCCGCCGTATCAGCGTATCGGCGGTTTCGATAAAACGTCATAATTCGCGGAATGCACGCAGGTAATACGCCATCCCTGCAGGACCGTGGTTGTGAAAGTGCACTCAGCACCGCCGAACCTCATGCATAATCATCTATTTACAGTGGTGGGGTAGTAGCGACCCGGTCCTCGCCCCTGCACCTCGTGCCACACCCCCGTGGAACATAGATGCACGGCCATACGGAGGACGAGCGCATATGCCGTTGCCTCTGGCGGTGCTTTAATTAAATATTTGCATGCAAGTACGCACACCTTCGTAGAGATAGAGAAAGCCACGTGGTGCGTGGGGGTGTTTTACAAAAGGAGGACGCACGTAGAGAAAAGCAGGGGTTCAAAGTTCATAGTTCGGATCGATCGCTTTTGCGTCTAAGTGAATCGGTTGATTTTCAGAGATTAATCCATGAGTTTTATTGCAATTTGAGTGAGAAGGGTTGAAAGAGATAGAAAAGGGTGTGGGTGAAAGGAGTGATAGTTACGAAGAGGGTTGGAAGGGAATAAAAAGTGGAAGGGGTAGAAGAGAGAGACGGGAATAGAGAATCGTTGATTTGAAAGAGAAAGAGGATTGAAGGGATGATAAGGGTGGGGAAAGTAGAGAAAGGGGAAAAGAGATGCAGAGGGTGAAAAGGTAAGAGGGAAAAAGACCAGAATAGAGTAATAGAGAGACGCTATTATGGGGTGTGGATGAGAAAAGTGGAAAGGGAAGAGGGAGAATTCACCTTCTCTTCTATGGGAGTAATAAACCGCTCGTGCCATTCCGCTAAGCGCATTTCGGCGGTTCCTTAATTATAATGCATGCGATTTATTTTATTTGCAGCAAGGGGATGATAATTCTAAGCGAGTGGCTGTTGTCATATTTCGGTGGGAAAGCTGAAAAGTTGAACTGACGTGGAAGTTTTTAAAGAAGAAAGGGAGGGAGCAGTGAGAGCGACGTTTATTAATATCCTTTTATAGTGAGAAAAATCGGGGGTATTATGGCGAAGGGTAGGAACTTCGGGGTTACACCCCTAAATCGCGTAATTTAAGTTATAGTGCCGGTAATTATGACATTACACGAGTTAAAGCACGTCGGGAAAAAAGAGGGAACGCGAAGAATTTGGTAATTATGGTGTATTAAAATTATATGTGATTTATGAGTTAATTTTTTTGTCTAACTTGCTTTTCATTTTCCAACAGCATTTTACCTCATGCGTTATTAAATGAATGAATATCTTTAAATGGATAAAGGTTTGTAAGGTTAATTTTTATTACAGGAATTTCTGCCGGCTGATGTTACGCGTTTGCAAAATTCCGCGGTTTCAAAAAAATTAATATTCCCTAACCGAAAATTGCTCCTGAAATACGGGAATGTTACGTTTTAAAATATCTCAGAGATGTTTCGTTTATATTTATACAATGCAGTGCATTTTCACGAGCTTCCTTCGGGTTAATATAATTTTTTTTACATCTCTTTCTTTTTCACGTGATCCTCCCATTACCCCGTAATACAAGCGAAGAGAAGCCAACCGTAACGTTGCCGATGTGTTATTATCGACTATAGTTCAGAAATTTACATGAGTATCCAATTTTCATGCGCCATGGATCATTGCGGGCAACGGAAGGCAAATGCGTGTTTACTGCAATCGACGGTCTAACACCATTGGATAAGAAAGATTCAAATATGAAAATTATTAAATTGGTATTGAGAATATTAAGATAAAATAATGAATTATACAAAAGCTGGCATGTTAGTTAATAAAAAATGAGGATACCAAAGTTTCCCAGCAGCTAGTAAATGTAATATCCTAGAAAGTATAATATGCTTTTGAAGAACCTTAGCTCTTTGCAGCCCTCTGTCGAGCTGTACTCGACATAGCTTTTCACTTGATTTTATTTTATAAGAATTTAATTTAAGCTTTCCAATTTTGTAATATAACCAAAATATCCGGGAGTACCTAGAGTTATTGATATCATTGAAAAAAATTAGTAACCAGTGACAGAAAATTTAGTAAAATTGCTATCACTTGGTTCAGTACAAAATTAACAAAATGGTCCGCAAAGAGTTGATTACTTCTTTTATGGATGAAAAGTGTCGAAAAATTTACCATAGAAGTCCCGTTCTACATGTAGCAGATACAAAAATTCAGTGTATGAATTCCAGTTAAACAACATTTATCCTATCTAGCTAATATTCATCATCGAATTGTTTCAATTCCTTCCCCAACATTCCGAATGCTCTCGTGGTAGCTTTACATATTCAATCTCTCTAACCACGGACAAGGCAATAGCATGTACTAGGGTGCGACATACCGTTAATATCACGACATGGCATACGTTACCATAATCGCATTAAAACACTCGCCATGCTCGAATACCAAATAACTCATCCACAAATGCAGTTCGCCTAGGCGCGAAACTCTACAGTTTGACCTGGTCAATATGGTGCAGTTGAAGGAAAGGCACAAGGTGTGAATATGCAGTTGACAGCCAACTGTGGAAGATTTTCCTTTAACCCTTTGCGAACGGAGACATTTTTGAATATCTACAGATAATCATTGATTTGGTTGTCCAAAACCACCTTTTTATCAGAAATTTGGGTTATTAATGTGTATAAAATATAAATTACTCCACTTTTAATCATATCTCACCAGTTGTATTTCAATTTTTCAATTTTAACCGTGTACGCATACGACGGTAAGTCATAATTACATTTTTCCTCAAACCGCATATATGCGTCGCTAGTCCGCAAAGGCTTAATTCGTATTTCGTATATCTCAGTCGCAATTTCTCATTTATTTTCGTTACAAATAATTGGACAATTTCTAAGAAACATCCCTGATATAAGGAAATATTTTACCAAGAAACTTTTAAACTTTAATTGCGATATTTAAGTGTTTAAAATAATCGAGATCTTTCGGTACTTCATTTATTTTCTACTACGACATTATAACAACCTAATTAATTTATCATTAATCCTTTGGGGACCGAATTATTTTGTTCATTTTGTAGTGATCTAAATAAAATTCATTTCACAATATTTTCTATCATTGGTCAATCATTTTTATTTTTAAAACTCGAACTACCAAGCGAATCAAAATGACTCATTGTCAGAACATTTTCCAAATATTCTCCAAATATTCTCCAAGTTTATAGGAGAATTATAGAGCAAATACTTTACATTGATTTTATAAAACAGAAATTGTTCAAATCGATCATCTTATGCACCTCTTGATTTCTCTTTTTTTCACAGCACGTATTTAACATACTGAAAAATAATAGATTTAACGTCGGTAGTTCTAGTGTTAATTATATCAATAACTATAGCTGCTGACTGATATTTAGGTGATTTTACAAAATCACGATGAAATTGGAAAATAGATATTAACACTTTACCAACCGGTAGTCGATTAATCGACTTTTCGGGCCCAACACTTTTGGGCATTTAACTTATTAATTGGTCGCTACGGAAGTTAATAAATTATTATTTTTCATTGTGGTTAACTGTGCCAAGGATTCAGTGAAGAAACTTTGCAACTTTCGAAGAGATATCAGTATCAGGGAAATATTTGCGTGCAAGTGACCGATCAGAAGTGGGTAGGATGTTAAAAAATACCGGTCAGTAAAGTGTTAAATTGTTAGAAAATAAAATCAAATGAAAACCTATTTCGAGTGCCGCTCGATATAGAACTGCAAAGGGTTAAAAATAGAACAAAATTATACATTTAAAAGGTAGAAGAAATCTTAAGTCACCTCGAACCCCTAAAGCATTTAGAATAGCGCGAGTATCTGATTTACACCTTCCAGGTAAGAGTTACGAAGACTGCGACAACACGGTGGGCTTATCATGAGAGTGCATTTTAATTGCGGCACTTAGGCTGCTTCCTTCTCCTAAATAATTCCTCCGTACACGGCATATATATATTTATCGGCGATTAAGCCATTAAGATGTTTCGCGGCGGGCGTTAAGCCTCGGAGTAGTTTACTTTCTTGATAGTTTCGGCCCGCATCCCCCGTGCAACCTCGACGCAACCCTCGTGCAACCCCCGGGGATGGCGCAATCTCTTTGAAACGTTAAAACCGCCGGATTGCTCGCATCAGCGGCAACCTTCGCGTTTACTGTTTTGCACTGCTTGCGGCAGCCTAACGTTTTTCACCCCTACTGGGAATATAACGGGACGAACGTGACGAATGGGAAGAGTTTCAGGAAAAATCGTAGAGTTAATGACGCGGAAAATCGATACTACGATCGACGCTTGTACTGGTAATTTTTAATTTGTAAAAAATAAGATCTCTATAGATTCATCTTATTACTACGTGAAGATGATCATTAAAAAGTGCAATTCAAATTTCGAAGTTTCACGAAAATCAGCTCAAGTACATCGTCGATTGAGAGTAAACCGTTGAAACTTCCTCCGAAATATTAATAATCTTGAAAATTCTTCCTCAAATCGTCTTTAATTGAAGATCCATAAGTTCAGATTGATTAACCGCCCCGGAAATCCTATTCTACAGTTTGCAATCGATTCTTCGAACGGCATTTAAGTTGATAAACGTGAAATCTCGTTGAATTTACAGTTCTTCGAAGTTCTTCAAGGATCTCGAAACGTTCGATGGCCAGTTCTTCTGGATCGTCGGTTACGAGAGAATGACGGTAATGGCGGATAAGTGGTAGTATTCTCGGACTTCTTACTTCCGGCGATATACCGATGTCGAGATAGGTCAAGATGCTTCATTAAGTAAAAGCAATGGCCGCGTGCCATTCCACTGCTGGTCGGTGATCGTTAAAGTCAACGTCGACTGTCTCGACAGACGGAATTACGTCGCAAAAACTCTCACTGAATGGTTCAATTAAAGCGCAGTAAATCTACACGATATCATCTCGTATTGTTGCGAACAAGGCGACGAAGAAATTCGCTATATTGCGACTCGCAGGAGACGCAAATCGAGCGGTACCCTTGGAAGAGGGTGGAATCGTCTCGACGAATCATTTGTCGTGCACGGTATGGAACTTTTGATTTACACCGTTATGCTAATCTCTCGTGCGCGATTCTTTACAAAAGAACTCGTTACGCATCTAAGAGTTCCGTGCGAGTGAGCCTTAAAATGTAAAGTAGCTCATGGCGTTAAATTAAGCGCCATGACTCGCGGTGTCTGATACGTCGTATATTTTATAGTTGGTTAGCCCGTTGAAAGAGTATTACAAGAAATTCATGAATAATACCTCACTGTTCTTCTTTCTATTGTGTTCTGATATTATCGTTAATATGTTAAGTAATACGAAATAATAAGAATTCGAAAAATATTCTAAGTAATTGTAATGCTATGCTGTATTCAAACTGTACTGGAAAACTAGATACAATAATAATATTAATAAAAATAAAAACTCTCAGGTAATGGTAACCGTATTTAAAATTCCTTTGTATTTAAACCTAAACGATGAATGGAGAACGGGAGTGCAAAGCTTTACAGTTTAATTCGTAATAAAAAAGGTACACCTATCTACTGCGCTGAAAAATGAAAGTAGAAGGTACAATATATTAAATAATATGAAATGATAAGAATTTACAGAAATATTGCAAGTAGTCGTAGTCCCATGCAATATTCAATGTATGTTGAAAAAATTTAGATTTAATAGTAATATTATTAATAATAATAAACGCTCAGGCAATAGTAAGTAAAAGTATATACATAGTTGTATTTAAAGCATCTTTGAATTTAAACCTAAACGATGAATGGAGAACGGGAGTGCAAACTTTACAGCTTAATTCGTAATAAAAAATGTACATCTATCTGCTGCGCCGAAAAAAGAAAATAGAAAGTACAATATATTAAATAATATGAAATGATAAGAATTTAGAGAAATATTGCAAGTAGTCGTAGTCCCATGCAATATTCAATGTATGTTGAAAAAATCTAGATTTAATAGTAATATAATTAATAATAATAAACGCTCAGGCAATAGTAAGGAAAAATATATAGTTGTATTTAAAGCATCTTTGAATTTAAACCTAAACGATGAATGGAGAACGGGGATCCAAAACGTTCCAGTTTAACTCGTAACAAAGCATTTACACCTATATGCCACGGTTGAAAAAAAAGGAAGTAGAAAGTAAAATTTAAACCAAGTTGAATTCACGAAACGAGGATCGCTTCGGACACTGGGAGTCTGACGCGAAACACCGCTTATGCATGCAGCATAAACTAAAACTACCGGTGTCACCGGTGATATACCGTCGGTAGACGCTGGACGAGGCCGGTTTATTGTCCATTTGCATTCCGCGTTCCACGTTCGCATTGCGTCGCTTTCAAATTTCGAGTTCTGCTCTTCCTCCAACACCCTCTCTGGCTACTTTGTCTCGTTCTCCAGCCATTTTTATCTCTCTGTCTTTCATTTCGAAAATTTCCCTCGTACGCAGAATAGTTTCTATATTTCTTCTTGTTTACTCTTTGCAGCGAAATATGGGAGAACGACAGCAGAGGACGATCGTTACTGTCGATAAACTGAGTTTAATACTTCAACCACTTTATACAGTGTACTTTTAATCTTGATTAACTTTTAAAATTATTGCAGTTCATGTAAAACGTAATAGTGCAAAGTTAGAGAAGATATAATACTTTTGCGGCTCTTCATAATAAAGCAACTTAAAGATTATAAAAATAACGATTCTATCTTAACAGACTTTTATTCTATCTTTACAGATCTTTTATATATTGTTGCGCCGGGGAGTTTCGCCAGACGACATTATTTATTTATATATTTTATTCATTTTTTTCTCCGCGTCGCAATCTCTTTCAGACTCTCGAATATTCAACTGTCCTGTTTAATCTGTTGTTGTTAATATGATGTTCGATTCTCGTTGATCGATATTACGTAGAATACATTCACTAATCGATTGAAGCACCGAAAACAGGTTTACTTCATCGCAACAATATTGTTAATATTTGCAACTCGTTGCTACCGCTCTAGTGATCGATACCATATATGGGGAGACAATTTCGTTACTCATAATAATTCGTAACAATACCATCATTTTATTTGTAAAGTAACATTTTTTTTTATCAGAATCTTAGAAAATTTAAAATCAGTTCAAGATGTTTGCAGGGGATGAAATCGAAGGATTCAGAACTGCTTTTACCACATCGGTTGTAATAATTTTCCGTTAAATGGGAAAGACAAGGGACTGGCAAATTTCTAAGTCCCATGACTTTTATCCATCGGCAAGATGTTTCCTTTCGTCGTTATTCCTCGTGATTTATCGAAGAGTTCATAAACTATAACGTGTTTGCGCAACTTCTCATTGTTTTACGACCGTCGAAAGCTCCTGTGATTTATCGTCTGGGAAAGTCTTCAGAATGGATACAGTTTCATTTTCTTACTTCTCTCTTTACGCCCCTAGTTTCCACCGTCTTGGTACAATAAAGAGATGCAAGAGATGAAATACAGGAATTCACTTGTCAATTACCAGTGAAAACCATGTAGAGGAAAACTTTAATCCTTGCACCATTTCTTGTTTTATCTGAAAACGATAGAAAGATTCTCTACGCTTTCTTAACCCCGTGCCGTACGATAACGAGTGCTACTCGTGACGCGATAAATGGAATAGTCAATTTTGAAATGCTTGAAAAATTATTTGATTACTAATATTAGTAGGTCCTGATAAAATAAAATAAATTCTACGCTATTCAATATTACGTTAAGTCATTTACTATATCCGAAATTAGGGATTAGATTGTTATTTTAGTAATTAATTCAGAGTCATTGCGCATTTAATCACAAAGAAATGGCACGGCAAGGGGTTAATAAAGAGGAGAGAGGGAAGTTACTGGAAGAAACAATTCAAAGGAACGTCAGTGACGGGGATAGAGCTTTGGACTTCCAAACGCTAGCTCCAAGTTTGAATTCCTTCGCCATCACCTCTGGGAAATTTCTCCTACGTGATACGGATATCAGCCTCGGTGGTTCGCAACCCATTTAAAACTGTAGGTCTCTGGTGGGATCACAATAGTAATTGAAATCTAAAATAAAAAGAACTCTATAATATTAGGTGTTACAATTGCAACACAGATAGAAATGCAATCTTTCAAATATAGAGATTTAGGTTTACTGTATCTTCATTTTCTCTAAGACTATTATTTTATGTAGATTTTGAGCCATTGATACATTAACACATTGACTGCCGTGGGAATCATCGGTGACGGGCGCTATTGAATCCAATGTTTTTAAATTGAAATATCAATGAATTTTTGGACATATTAAATATTTAAATATTGACGTTAAAAAGTTAAAGGTCTATCGAATATCTATCTATCTGTATCTTTACAGTTTCTGCTTTATAAAGATGTGAATTTAATAGAAAAAGTTTCACTTCAGTAGAAACGGCATAACTAGCGAAGTGCCGGTGGCGATCAATATGTCAAACATTAATCTAACGAATCAATTGATGACAGCTATATCTAACAATTTTTCACAAGCAACGAGAATTTTAAGATCATTGTCAGACGCACAAATCTGAGTCTTTACCATATCACTCACTAAAACCACATCCAATCTATCTATGAAATCTTCAACAACATTCTATTTACAGTCCTAAAGAATTCTCACAGAAGTTGAAACTAACGGTGGAAAAAATCCATAACAATCGACGATAACCATCAAACAAGAAAACAAGTCTACGAAACAAAAAGCATTCCCCGTCGTGACCAGGGGAGTTCGCGTGTCACCGTCGTCCATTTCTCTTTCTTGCATCGCCAAATCTGCCGCCTCACTTCTTTTCGCGGATTATTCGCGGTTCTAATAAAAGTATACACACACATAAATCTACGTACACAGACACACGCCACTCATCGTTCGGTTTGGACTCTTTTTTTTTCGGGAGAGCATTTTCGCGCGTGACACCCACGTTGAACGTGCGATCTTGCCGATAAAGATGCCGACTTCCGGTGGTCGGTCAACCGGGCCACAAAGGCGTGCTCGCGTGTCTCGTCGCTCAGCACGACGTGTACCACCCGCCGTGGTTTAAAGCGGCACTTTTCTTGGCTGCTGACATTTCCAGAGCTGCTCCTCCGTGTCGTTCTTTCGCCTTTGTCGTTCTTCACCTGCTGTGGCAGACGTTACGAGAGGAGCACCTTTATACGGGAATTCAAACCATGATTTCTTTGTGCTCGGTTACACCGATGTTTGGTCGTGAATGTGTCTGTCAGTGGAATGTCATTGGGGGGCCATTGGAATACAGCTTGACATCTGGTTAATAATTTTCGTGGATGATAATGGATGGATGGTGACAGACTACTTTTTCAGGATGACAATCGTGCCATCTAAATACGTTAAGCACCCGTTTCTAGAGACCGGCACTACACTTTTAGGCCCTTTTTTTAGGAAATGCATCTTTCCATTTGATTTAACTCTTTGAGACACGGTGGGGTGAAAAGTATCCCACCTCTTTAACACTAGATTTACCAAGCCAGTCAAAATAACTGGTACACAATTTTTTGCAAAAATTCTACGGGTTTATGAGAGAGCCGTAGAATAAATATTCTTCGTTCACCGTATAAAACATAAATTACCGAATCTATCATCTTTTCCACGTCTTCATTTTCCTTGCTTTAAGATACATATTTAACATATTTAAATATAATAGAGTTCACGCTGGTAAATCTAGTGTTAATACGTGAAGATGCGTGGTGGGACATTTTTTACCCGACCACGAAAATTTATATTATTATATAACTTTATGAACAGATATAATCAACTTTGTTCAAGTAAAATTTTAAAAAATGCCTGTGCGACATTGGTAATTTTATTTCTTGAATTTCCGTGCCTCAAAGAGTTAAAAAACTACATTACTTATTGATAAAGTGTTCTATTTATTACTTGAAATCATTAATTATGGGTTGGTCAGGCGTGACTAAGTAGCCTAAGTAAAAAACTAGTCGTTGATTTTCATTGATCAGCATGAACATTAATGAAAAATCAACGACCGGTCCCTAGGGTGTGGCGTTTAATGTGCTAACGGTGGATTTAGTCGTTTACCCAAATTCTGCGTTGTTTGGTAATTATACCAAGTGTGAAGTGTTAACCCTTTGCAAGCCGTTGTCACCTTAGTGGCGATATTGTGATAGAAATTGAGATCTACGAAATTTAGTATATTTGTATATTTTCTTTTTATATTTTAAGACATAATTTTAATATATGCACGTTCCTTTTTTAACCCTTTGCGGTCCTATGTCGAGCAGTATCCGACATAGATTTTCACTTGATTTTATTTTCTGACAATTTGATATCGACTCTCCAATTTCACAATGATTTTGCAATATCATCTAAACGTCCGTCAATACCTATAGTTATTGATATCATTTTAAAGAATGGATAATCAATAATAGAAAATATTGAAAAATTAATTTTATTTAGCTCTCTACCAAAATTAAGGAAATAATTCGGCTCGCAAAGGGTTAATGGTGAAGTAAGATTTTCAATTTTCCACTAATGAGCACTCGCGCCGTATAAATAGTCTTGGAGCTGTTAGATCATTGTAAAAATTACTCGGAGTACAAAGGGTTAAATATTATACATTAAAGTTTTCAGGATTCTACGGACGTCTTTACCATTAAAAGATTTTTACAGTGTTTGGGGCTAATTTGTTGCCGATATTTTGCTAACCTTGTAATTTGCTTCTCCAGAGATAGAGCCAAAACTGTATTTATGAAAAAAAAAAAAATATTAGGCAGTTTTTATCGTTCTGAGGTATTCGTGACTTGAATAGGAATTAAAGTTTCGTCCAGAGGACAACAATTGAAAAGTTTTCAGGTAATTCTTGTATGTGAGAAAGCTGCATCTTAAGAAGCGACAAAGTATCTGGAAAATAATTTAATGATAAGAGACTCTGAGAAACGATAGAGCGAACCGACTGTGCAAAAATAACGAAAGCCCTTGGTCTGTTTTAAATTACTTGACCTTAAAAACCGATGACGCCCAGTATTAGCAATACGATCTTTATCTCCTCCCCTCGGTGCTCTACAGAGTTCTTGTCTTCGTATTTTTTCCCTCTTGGGGCGAATCAATTTTAATCGTCGCAAGCAGACGTTATTAATTTGCGAATCTTCAAGCAAGATTTCACAGTAGTCAACCTTTCAATAAATCTAGATGCTAAAATATATTCATATGTTATCAATCTTCCAATGTACTTCGATCAATTCTTAATATTTTTTCCTTAAAAAAAATCCAAACGATAAAAGTAATTTTTCAATTGCTTCTCAAAATTCCATTCTACATATAGAATAAGAATTCAAAGTTAAATAATTCGAAATATTAATTGTATCACCCAACTTCATCGCTTTTAGTTGAAATTCCTGAATAAAAGACAATCTGTCTGATATCCGCATAAATTAAACACTCTTTCCAAGGACAAATGGAAAAATCTAAACTTTCTACTTGTCAAAGAAGAAAAAGAAAAAGCACTCAACTTAATTACTATGATCACTGAAATCAGTGAAATCTCTCCAGCATAAGTGCCAGCGGCTATACGTCGACATTCGACCTCGAAGGTTTACATCTCAATTAACTTTCCAGAACATGCGAGATAAGACGACCTGGATTTTTATCAGAGAACAAAGCAGAGGCTAATGACACCCGCGATTTCCACGATCGTAACGGTCATCGATCAGCATTGCCGATAACGACGTGGTCTCGTGTCATCGAGAAATCTTAAGTAATTTTAACTAAGACTGACGCGACCTGGCAACTTCGAGGTCAATCGCCGGTGTCCTCATGAATGAATTGATTCTTCCCTAAAGCACCGACGGAACGACCTCGCATCTCTTTCGTTTAATCCCACGCTTTCGTCTCTGACGGTCTTAAATAATGCGTAACTATTACGAAGAATCATGCAACGAGACGATGTCGTTCCGCGGAAGACGTACAGAGCAATTATTTCCATGAGAAAGGCCAACTTTCTCGTCGTCTCCCTGACAGTTCATTTACCCTTTCGTGGGAGCACAACCCCTTTTCTCTACGATTTCATTCCAGAGATAGTATCTACATTTATCTCTTTTTTTTTTAATTTATATATTATATTAATCTGCAAGAAAAATGGGAAATCGATATGAACAGGACAATTTTTTAAGCCCATTTCTTATAAGATCATTGGAGATATTTAGCAATAAACAAATAAGTTCATATCAATTACATGCTTGCAAAACTGACCGACTTAATTGCTTGCAAAAAATTGAAGGAAGACGCAGAGATAAAAATTTCAAGAACATTTATTAAAAATTAAATAGAAGTAATTTCTATCACCTTGATAGATCTGTTAGATCTGCGTTGCAGAGTTAGAGCGTTGGGAATTTTTGCAATTCGATTTTTAGCTTTCTTTGCTCCTTTCATCTTGAAATTTCCAGAGAACTGCAATTTGAAATTAGCAGTTTTAGTTGGAATGATGTCTTAGTAGGTCCGAGGTGAAGCGACGCTTATCAGAAATCTATAAAGATTTACCGGCCAACAGAGGAAGTCTCGTTCAAGTAACTCGACATCGTAGGTTCTCTCTTTACACGTGTCGTTAAGCCACAGCTACATCGATATTAGCCGCGAACACGCGACAACATTACACCGTTGTTGCCCAAAAGTTCGCAACAACTTTACCTTCCAAGTTTCCATGGCTCGAGAGTTTAATGACAATTACATAACAACGTGACGTGGTGGAAATTTCGAGGGCCCAGATGTAGGCGAAATTTTTTCTATGTTTGATTTACAAATAGGGTCATTCAAAGGTCATTAGACTTTTTACAGATTAACAGTTCTAATTATTAAAAATTCACATCTATTCTGTCATGAATAATGTAAATATATTTCTTGGAAAAGAATTTTAATAACTTTGTAGATTTTGACCTGGCTACCATATTATTCTTAAGTTGAAAAAATCGAAGATAAAGGTGTTAGAATGTTTTGAAATGATTTGTTTAATGAGTTTTGAACTATTTTGTATAACATTTTATTAAAATATAATGTTAATTGTATCTTTGATTATAGAATTTCGTAAGTGCTGCAAATTTCATAGGTTCTTTTCGATATTTTGTATTTTGTAATTTGCTTTTTATCACGTATAGAAAATATCTGAAAGACGACGATAGGCATCCTTCAATTGAGATGCTAAAACACCATCTCCCTCGTCATCATAATCTCAATCAGTTCCATTCCTCTTCCCGCATTTGTCCCGCTGTCCGTTAATATTAATTTATTTCATTTCTTACTTAGTATTTACATCCTTATGTTCAACAAATTGTTTAAAATATTCCACTATTAGACTGCTGCAAGCAATGGATGCTTTATTGCTGTATTATATTTCAATGAATAAGGCGTGTTCCGGAAATACGAAACAAGATCAACTTGAGTTTAATATATCGCTCCAGGAAGTTATATTGAAACGCTAACCTGAGTTTTCTCGTTACTATCGGATGTACTTTGAGGGTATCCATTGTTACTCGACTTCCTAGCTGCGATCTTCCATGGATTTTCTTTATCCCACTTGTAAAATTACATTTCTAACAACGCGTATTAAATCGTCTCATGTATTGCAATATCAAAACTAACGATCTTAAATCCTCCTGCGTTAATTTCCCCATCTGATATTACATTTGTTGAACAAATTTTCAAGATTGCTTTCTAATTGAAACTTTACATTCAACATAAAACAAATATCCGAATAGATAGACTTGTGAAAGGAATATATTACAATTTTCATAAGTAATTCATAATTATCGTAAATCTCCAATATTCATCAACCCTTTGGCCGACGATTTCTTTTCTGACTCGGCGTGCAATGATACAAAATTAATTCCTGAAATAAACAATTCACATTGATTCCTGATATTTCGTACAACTGAAAGTAATATTCATAGTACATATAGAAATAATGCGACTGTTTTGCGAGCGGCTGAAATTTTCAACTTAACAAGTTGAGAGGCACCGGTATTTTGCTAGTTTTGTCATTTCTGCTGAAGCGAAACTTTTTCTATTAGAATCACATCTTGATAAAGCAGAAACATTAACACTAGAACTACCGACCTCAAATCTAACATATTTTAATAAATTAAATAAGTACTTTGAAAAAGGGGGAATCAAGCGACGGAAGATTTGATCGATTAGGTGATTTATGTTTATTGATATAGACGTAGAATATTTATTCTATGACTCTTATATAAACTTGGAGAATTTTTTGAAAAAATACTGTACCAGTCATTTTGACTGGTTTGGTAGTTCTAGTGTTAAAGATACGCATAGATAAATATTCGGAAGACCTTTATCATTTTAACGCCAGTACCTAATTATTCAATATGTTAGAAAGTTTATAAATGTTGCAATTTAGAATTTACATGAAATTTCATCGAATTCGGTAGTTCTATGGCAGCCAACGTGTTTATAGATTTTGAAAGACTTCAAAATTTCCTATTCCCATTTATAAATTTCCTATTTTCCACGCCACGAGTGTCAGACGTTGTCATAGGCTATGGGGTTAATTTCTAAAATTTCTCCGATATAGATCCACCCGAATTTCATATGGTAAATTTCCCATAATTTTTCTTTCATTACCTAAGCAATCTAACCGAATGACAGGAACAAACGCCTACCCTCGATTTTAGGCGGCTCTTTCTTTGCGTGATCTTCGCATTTCCTTCCCTTTAAATAAAACATTTCCCCCGGTTACGTGCTCGCCCTTTTCGTCGGTTCGCGTGCAAGACGGAGGACGCCCTATTTTCTTTCTCTCCTTAAATAAAACATTCGAGATACATTTGAGATTAAGAACTGTGAGGCTTACACCGATGACACGGAATGCTCGATAACTAACGCGCTCCTGTGGAAATACGCTTTAAGAAATTGCGATCTTATCCGTGAATTTTTTACAGAAAAGTGGTATAACGATGTACGCGATCTAATCGTGTATTAGCCCGAGTAAACAAGGTTAAAGAAACTTTCTTACTCTTTGCACTTCCCTTGAATTAAGGGACAAAACTGCAGGCTTTTTATCTGGAGTACAAAACGTCGTAAAAGAAAAAAAACGGTATAAAAACATGGTGTGACGTTTATGTGTGTTGAATTACTCTCTTGTTTTTATAAAAATTCAGAGATCTATAATCTGCTGTAAGATTTGCAAGATTGTAAGGAATTTTTAAATAGCTTGTAGTTAATGCAATTCGTGGAAAGTGGAAAAGCAAAGAGGAATGATAATGACTTTATGGTAATTATTTATTTTTTAATCGTATGCACATTGGTGTATGATCTCGCGTGTTGTAACTCGCCACTTGATAGAATGTTACTTGTTACTATTTGTGGTTAATGTCGGATAAAACCTTTTAACCTACGAATGTATTTAATTCTTTGTTTATAGTCAACATTTCCTGCCGTTTCTCGTTTCTGTCTGTTCAAGTTTCTGTTATGCAAATTATTCCCTTTTTCCCTGGAAAGATCCAGCTTCGAACGTCGAAATACTTTTTACCGCCTCGATTTTAATCGAGTATTTTTACTGGGTGGTTTGCACGAAATGTATATTTATCCTCTGGAAAAAGTACCGGAATGTTAAGAAGGTAATATTGGTCAGAATTCTTACTTTCAACTTTTAATTTGAATAAGAAAATTATTCTTATTACTAATCTTAACACTAGATTCACAGATGTTGATATACCTATTTTTCTGAAGTGAGCCAATTTGAATCATACAAGAAAATTGAAATTTTTTGCAAAGAAAATAGTTTCAAATCAATTGAAATGAAAGATTTATTATTAAAAAATTAACCAACCAATATATTATACATATAGTAATCAAATTTTGAATGAGCCAAATTGACTCCGTAAATCTAGTGTTAAGGGGGTCATACCACGTGACAGCTATTTTTTTTTGCCTCCTTTAAAAAAAAACGAACTATGACAGATATCGAAATTATTCCAGTTCCAGGGATAGCCTTAAATTTACAAACTTAAATGCCGTAAAATTTTTTTAGTTCAGATGAGCGAAATTTCTGGAATCATGTCAGTTGACAAAAATGCATGAGTGTCTTTCGAACGGTGTAAAGTCAATTAAAATTATTTTTATTTTTTCTTGAAAAAATTCCGATAGACTACAAAAGAATCAATAAACGTCTAATAAAAATTCCAAGATTGTAGATTTTAATGGTTCGTCAAAAAAAAATTCCCAAAGGGAACGAAAAAAAGTAGCTGTCACATGTCACGACCCCCTTCATTAAATTTAATTAACAACCAGTTAATACAGAATCTCGATGATTCACAGCTCATCAGAAAATGTAAGCTCTAAAAAAATCGATTGTAAATGAAATCAAAAACCACAAAAATAAAGAAACTAAACTCCATCTCACAATCTCTCACGCTCCTCTCAATTTCAAATCTCTCGTGCTCAAATCTCAGATAAATCACAAGTTTCCCATCCAATTCATTCATCCAGCAGTCGTATCAAGTTTCTCCAACTGTTTTCATCGTTTTCTTGCGAATACGTTCATCCAACCAGAATTAACGGATTCCGAATTAACGCCACTTATACACAAAGTGACCGAATCACCAGGAAAGACGAACGAATGAGTTCTCGTTTACTCGTCGAGCAAGAACGAACAGGTTGGAGACAAAAGGTCGACGTACATAGAGCGACGGAAAACGTGGAGTAAAAACGACTTCGAAGGAATAATAAAAAGAGGAAGTAAGAGAAACGAAAGCAAGAGAGAAACTCCAAGCGAAACGGCCTCTTGACCCCTTTTCGGGGGTACCTCGGTGGAAGTAGGGTCGATAAATCTCCATGGCGGGGGGTAATCCCGCCGAAGGTTCGTAGGGATGATAATCGTGGATGTTGGCCCTAACGATAAGGGTGGCTCTCGCGTGCGTTGCATGGTTTAGTGTCGACGTAATTCAGGATGAGAGCGTGCTGCGTGTCCACGAGGTACACCTCGACGGACGTTTACAGGAAAAACCGGCGAATATCCTGGGAGCCTTCGTCGTTGCGAGGATCGACATTGTTGGGGGTGAATTGTGATGTAATTTGACGGTTTCGTTAATATGTAAGTAACTCGCCAAAGAGATGGAACTCGCTATTTTACAAGGTAATTGAAATGTGATACAGTATTTTTCATAATTTACAGGTAGGTGGTCCCTCAGTTCTTAGGTGATTTCTGGAACCAATAAGTTTAAAATCACTTTAGAAATTATTATACTCTGTAGAGTATTTGTTGAAATATAAAGTAGGATGGATGTATTTATTTAATTACTAATTATTGTAATACACTTTGATCTTAAATTTTTTTACTATGGATTTAATTTGTAGTTTAACACGTTGAATGCGATGGGGTTCACGGGTGACCCTACTGAATTCAATGAAATTTCGTATGGTTTTAAAATTGTAATATTTACAAATTTTCTTACGCGTTAAATATTTTAATATTGGCATTGAAAAGGTAAAGCCTTGCTAATGCTCCATTGCAATCAACGTCTTCAAACTATAAATTAAACACATAGGAAAAATTGCATGATCAAAGTTGTTCATGAAGGTACTCTCTTAGATCGAACCAGTGGAATTTTACTGGTTCGCCAGTGGAAACTCACTTGTTTACCAATGACTAGACTGCGGATGTTTATGCAAATTTCGAGTTTCAAAAATGCAGGTGAGATAGGAAAACCTATCTAGAGATTTATTGCACTTAATGAATATTACAACAAATACCATACTTTTGATATTTTAGATATATTTTTATATTATGTTCTTTTTGTATATTTTAGCCGTATTTAATTTGTCATAAATGCATAAAAATCCGCAGTCTACCAATGACATTCACTGGTTCCGCCAGTGATCTCGGCGGTCATCAAAGTTCACTGGTTTACTAGTGAATCTCACTCGTCAGCATATTCAAAAATAAAACACGGCGCATGGCGCAGCGGCAGATTTTCCTGGTTCGCCAGTGAGATTTGTATTCACTGGTTGAACCAGTGAAATCTCACTGGTTCGATCTAAGAAAGTAATATATCTATGTTAATTAGTAACTTTTATATTTAACGTGTATATCACCGTTTCGTGACAGTTGCAAATCTCGTAACTGACGTTGCACCTAGTCGTAAACCTCCAGGGGGAAACATAGAGAAGAAAAAAAGAATTATTCTCGCGTGTTCCAGCATCGGTCTGGTCGAATATTACAATTATATCGAAGCGACGATCCGGATATGAGGAGGAAGAAAACGAAGAAGAAAACGGGATAAAAATGGAAACTCAACTCGAACTCTCGTTTCTCCCTCGTTTCGGTCAACGATGTTCTCAAGGAGAAAAACTTCACGGCTAGATAGTTTGCATATTATATCGTGGGGTGTTTCCCGTCTAACATATTAGATTCTACAGCCACGACATTTTGTTGTACGGCAGCGTGAGACCTCCGTGGTTCTTTTTTCTCCTCATCTCCGCCTGGCGAGGATAAAATTTTAATGAGACTCACTCTCTGCAATAATAAATATTAAAATATGTACATCCACCATTTGTGCGTGTGCGAGCTGGTAGTATTGTACGTTATAGAGAGTAGACTGAATAATTTAACATACGTGGAGGAAGATCGCCTAAGTGGTGTCGGTACGCCGAGCTTTTCATCGACGTGTTACGCTTTTCTCGTGCAAGTTTTGGGACACTCTTGTTATACTGGAATACTGTATACGTTGGTAGTACATGAAATTCACGAGTCTTTTCTACCTCGGACGTTTTGCGGCTTGAAAGACGCATCTAGAATTTCTGCAGTGGTAACGTGCGAATTATTTTTTAGGAATCTTCCATTCTCTTTTATTATGTCATAAAATATACTATGTTTGAACCGTTTATTTTGAAAGTGGTGCAAGTCCTTTTTCTGTTGGTTGGAGAAAATTAGTAAATTAAACATTACTAAATATATTAGTAATGTTCCCACAGAGGGGTTTGTTCCTCTGGGCGAACATTAATTGAAAATAAGGAAGATTTTATCTATCAATTAAAAGATATTGGTTAATTATTACAAGTCTGACAATGTTTTTACCAACTTATAAATATGTAATTTGATTATATAAATTCATTTCAGGCGAATTTAACTACAATAATGCATATTTACGGGCTGCAAAGCAACATACACCACTTTCATAATTAATGGCTATGCAATTCGTTTTAGCTGCCAATTTTAGATTGTACAGAGCATTAGCATTTTTTGTGACATTAACTATAAATATAACTATAAATATATAAATTCTTATAATATTAATAATTTGAAAAATGGACTTACACCACTTTGAAAATAAACCGTCTATTTATCTCTACTACTGCCGCTTATAAAATGCAATATTAAATGTCACTGAAATACAGAATTTTATATCCAATATAAATTATTTCTGCTTCGATATCAGAACCTCGAGATATGTACACTTAATCTGTTATAAAAACTTCATCACGACCGCAATATTCCTCGAGAGTAAACTAAGAACAAAAATACTCATCGTCTCGTTGTCACGTTGTTTGGTCTACGAACAATTCCCAGTTATTAATCGCAGAATTACTCGTGCAAGATCAGACGAGTCCGGAGGAGTTTGTCAAACGTTCGTTTAAACTCTGGTCCTCTGTTGGTGGCTGCTCTCTGATCTCCGCCGACGTGGCCGCGGTTCAGAGATAGAAATTGCGGGGGAGGCAAGGTTGATAAACGGTTCTCCAGGTAGTTTGCGACGAGCTTTAAGGTGGAATAACGAAGGTTTCTAGAAGCGGTAGCTCCACGGTTGGCATTGTATCGCCCCGGGGAAGCTTGACTTAAGGATCCTTTGTGCGCCGACGGCACGGAACGCAAAATCTGTCATACAGCCTCCAGCTAGAGGCGAAGGAGGACAACCGTAAAGGAGAAGAATCTTATGATTCTAAAATTAGCTCCATCTTCCTCCGTCCTTCGAACAAATACAACTGAATCTCTTCCATCTCGATGAACTTTTCCCTCTCCGTTGTTGGAATTAATGAAATGTTCGTTACGTAATCGGCAAGAGAAACCGCGGGATGTCTGGTTATGATTGTTTTAACCGTTACTGGAGAACGTAACCTTTGATCTTGGGGATAGAAATTTGGGACGATTTGTTGGTAAGCTTCTTGAATGCTGTAAACTTCTTTAGCTTCGATGGATTGGAAATAAAGTTCGATGTGAGATATGTGTATGTTGCAATTATAATAGAGTATTTTAAAATTCATCTTGGGTGAAAGGAAAATATATTTGTATCGCTAACAGTTGGCCTTAGACTTTCCCATATAATAGGTTTCTGAAAATGTGTGCGAATGTTGAATGTTCGAAAGTAGGGAGATACAAGAAAAATATTAAAAATTGTATCTTCATGTGTTTTTTTTGTGACCATAAGATTTTCTAACATCTAGTGTGTAATAGTAGAAATGATATTACGTTATTAGAAAATCATAGGCAATGTGTGAATGAGTGCAAGCTATTGCACTCCGTGGCAGTGATTGCACGGAAAAAACATTTTTTTCAAAAAGTGACAAAAATCTTAAAATAAATTGATTTTTCATAAACATGCGAAAGTCGGTGGCCGTCTTTATATGAAAATCGAACATTCTATTTATTACTTAAAACATATTATAGTCTGGCTATTAATGTTATCCAGAATTCCATAGTATCACATTAAACGGAACGAAAATATCCATTCCAGTAGCGATTCTCCATCAGCCAACACGAAATCTTCTCAGTATCATTATCCACCTACTTCCCGAACCCACGTTCTTCCGCACTCCGTTCTCATCTTCGATAAAACACCCTCGCCTCGTGTCGAGAAGCGTTTTACGAGGACGATAACTTTCCTTTAAGAGCAATTTAATTACCCCGTTATCCCTTGTACTTCCCACCATGGAATCCTGCCGATCGATCTTAAAACGGCCCAGGAAAATCGGCGAAAGGGCAAACACGCAGCACCGAAGCGCAGCTGAGCTGGGAAATGGATGAAAAGTGGGATTTGACGTGGAAGCACTCCCAACTAAGCGGATAACCGGACTGTTCCTAGTCCTCCCCTCCTCTTTGCCGCGATACCTCACGCTATTTTCGTATTTGTCCTCCAAACTCTGGTTTAAATTATTGCGTGTACTCGAGGCTGGTCCACCTCTCGAAGGGATACACATTGGACCCACTGGCTAAGCTTCCAATTACCGAGCTTGAATGCGAGCTTGCATCGCGACTGCGCCCTCTCCTAGAGCGACATTCTCGCATGGAAATACTCGTGGAAACACAGGCAAAGTAAATTGGAGGATGGTAATCGGACTCGCGCAATTTTCCCTAATTCGGCGTGCCTCCTCTGGACCACCTCTTTCTCATCTCTTTACCTACCCTTTTCTCTTCGCCCCTCCTCTACGGCCATCCTTCCAACCCTCTGTTTTTCTCTGTTTCCTTTTCTCCTCTTTCACTTTCCTCTGTGTCTCTCTCTATTTCTAGTCCTTTTCTGTTTTCTCTTCAACCACCCTCCACCATCTTTTTCATCCCCTACCATGGATGCAGCACGAAATAACGAATAACTCTCAAGTTTCCGCAAGCCAGAATTCCGCGGTCACCTCACCGGCACCCCATCTACGGTCTCTTCTCGTTCGGAATATTCATTTGAGACTTCTGAATTGCGCCGCTTTAAATCCCTTTGTTACTTTCGCAACGTTATACATACTGATGATGCGAATTAAACATCGCACTGCGTGGATCCACGTGCATGCATTTCTATGCGCGACAATCAGGGGATGAAAAGTTGCGGGGGCGTGTGAACACAACGGGAGATATCGAGAGATACACGTCGGGAAAAACAGTGGCAAATGCGGAACGAAGTTATCGCCGTAGAAAAAGCAAGGAAAGGGGAGAGTAGAAATGCAAATACGGGACGCAACACTGCGAGGATGAAAATACCAGCGATACTTTAATGAAACGGATAAATATGTTCAACCCCGTGAATCAAGGTGGAGAGGACGAAATTTTTATGTCGACGATAACTCCTTTCTGTGGATATGTTTGGTGAATGAAGAAATCTCAACTTGTCGAGGAAAATTGCACGAATCTTCGAATGAACGATGGTGTGATCCTTTTTAGATATTAATTAAACATTTATTAGACATTATTAAATATGAATCACTTTAGATTTATATAGGCAGACTCTAAGATAAGATAAGTACTCGTAGATAGGAGGAGATCTAAATTTATATTTAGATAGATATAGATTTCTTAGACATTATTAGACATAATTAATTTTTTTTTAAAGGTTGAACATAGAATTTTCTCGAATTTAGGAATTGATGCAAATTAAGGAACAAGTGGAAAATTAAAAAGATGAAATTTTAGGATTTTTAAAAGCTGTATGTTACCTTGTATTAATTTGTCAGATTTGAATAATGGAAAATAATAATACGAATGGGGCAGAAAATGTTCCAACGACCTCGATAATTATTATCCCCCGTGAGTCGTGGTGTAATTTATATTTCTCCTCCGTTCTCGTTTGAGTGTACATCGTGCTGATTAATCCGAGATGACAGAAATAAAAGGTGAAAAAAAATAGTTAACACGATTTCTGATGTTGCGATTCATTAATCGAGGGGTAGGAGAAATATTTCATAGAAAGAACTCACGGTTGCTGTAACACGTTATAGTAAGCGTCGGTTAGATATGCATCGGAGTTCCTCAGGCACCGAGAGTGTTAATTGCAGTTTTCGAGATTCGAAAGCCGACAACACAAAACAATTGCCGGGCAATTGCGGGATATCTATCCGCCGTGCGTGTGCAAATTTTAAAAGGAATCTGCATACAATTTTCCATAAGCAATAAAACATGGATTTTCCGGAAACCAATTTATGTCTCCCAATTTGGAAAGTGATACGAATAATTGGCCTGGCAAAATGGAAATTATATTCAACATGGCGTTATGTAAACACAAAATTCTTTGTCTCGAAAGTATAATTGACCATAGGTTCGATATTTTCAATATTAATAAAATACATATTTTTAAATAGAAATACAAACATGATATATCATCAAGAAATAAAAGAATACCGAGAAGCGTGCTAGTAGAACTTTCAAAAAATTCAATAACTCATTATTTTGCCATCCCAGTTTCGCTCATATTTGACGATTCAACCCCCGGAAAATGCAAAAAAAGCAACGATAGAGTGGGGGAAAAAGTCGAGGAAATAAAACAGAAACGTACAAATGAAGAAATTGGACAATTTCTTCCAATTTAAGTAAATATCCCGCGGCCATTCCTTCCTCATTTCTTTAAATTTCACCCCGTACATCCGCCACCCCTCAGCGCGCCTTACACAGGCTATGAAATAATGAATGGCCCTCGAGTTTCCAGCGTTGTGCATTCTATCATTTCCAACCACCAACACCATCGCCATCGTCACCACCACTGTCCACTTTCGGAATATTCATTCGGGACTTCTGAATTGCGTCACTTTAAATCCCTTTGTTCCGCGGCAACGTTATACATACTGATGATACGAATTAAGTATTATACTCGGGCAAGGAAGTACAATACATACATATGAATACCCACCGTAGAAACTACGGAATAAAATGTTCCTTATTTCGCCTGCAAACGTTAAGGAGAAATGTAAGAGAAAAAAAAGAAAGAAAAATGAACAAAGGGAGGGGTTGAAGAGACGAAGTATACGATGGAAGATTCGGCCGGAATGGCTCGTAAATGAAAGCGTAACGCTTAAAGGATAAATTACATCTCCGTTTACCGTCGAATCAATTTTCCCTCCGGAATCGCCGGGTATCGAAAAATATCGGATTTTATCGTTTACAACGCTTCACCCCTTGCGCCTGTTTGAAACAACGCATTTTTCTTCGGCATTATCCCGTCGTATATTACCGTAACGATATCGTATTTATCGCGTAAGCTGATTTTCAACGAACGAACGCGTTTTTAAGCGAGTTATTGCACCCCTCTAGAATAGTTAATGGCGGCAATACTTTTCGCACCCCGTATTAGGGTTGGACGGTACACGCGTATCGTTTTCTATCGTAGATCTTTCTCGCGGCTCGTTATGGGAAAATCAGGATTAATATGATGAAAAGAGTGGAGAGAATTTTGGCGATAAACCTCGATAATATCGTCACGTTGGTTTTCTAGGGTGCCATCATGAAACGGGGTATCATGGTGTTT
Organism: Cerceris rybyensis; assembly: GCA_910591515.1. Taxonomy (NCBI): domain Eukaryota; kingdom Metazoa; phylum Arthropoda; class Insecta; order Hymenoptera; family Crabronidae; genus Cerceris; species Cerceris rybyensis. The sequence goes on along the minus strand of OU342797.1, from coordinate 11,104,022 downwards.
ATTTTGATATATTTAGATAGAGGGATTTATTCAGACAAATTGCAGCGAAGGGACAGGGATATAGGATGATTCAATGCTTTAGTTTCGTTGTCGTTTAAGCGATATCTCGAATGCTGTAAATATACAAATTAAAGGGATGCTTTAAGCGAATATTGTGAAGTTAATAGGAATGATTTCATATTAATACTTAACGATGCTCTTAAATCAGAGGTAGAATATAATTTAGAATAATGAGCAACGTGGAAGACAGTAGTCTCTTATTCCAACAAACTTGGTGTGAATAAAGTTCTCAGATGTAACTGTGTCTCATATTCCATTTTCTAGAATATTCCACTGAAATTATTAAATCATTGATGAATAAGTGGTACAAAAGTTACTTAAGTATTTACTTCAAATACAGTATTAAAGATAGAATAATTATTAGTTTTAGACAGTAAAATCATCAAACCTGCAATAAATTAAATATTAACACTTTAACGACTGGAATTTTCTTAACATCCTACTCACTTCACACCGGCCACTTGATCGCAAATACTTTCCTAACACCAATTTTTCGTCGAAAATTACAAATTCTCGTCGCTGAATCCTTGGCACAGTAAACGGCAATGATAAATAACAATTTATTAATTGCCGTAGCAATCGATTAATAACTCACATGTCCAAAAGCGTTGGTCCTGCAGAACCTATTAATAGACTACCGAAAGGTAAAGTGTAAATTTTAAAAGAATCTCGCAGTGATAAGAATCTGTATTAACATCCGCTAATTACAAGTACCAGCTTTCACCCCCTACCTATTATTACACCTCGATAAAATTTCTATACCTTCAATAAGACCCAAGGAATTATAGGCGTTTTGATATTTCAAAATCGAATTAGTAATTATTTTATTAACACTAAACCTACCAAGCCGGTCAAAATGACCGGTTCTCAATTTTGTCAAAAAACTACCTAAATTGATAGGGGAGCCGTGAAGTAAAACTGTTAATTTTACCATATAAAGCCTAAATTAGTTAATTAAATAATCATTTCACTTCTTGACTTACCTTTTTCCAAAGTACTTGTTCAATAAATCTAAATTTTAGATATAACGTCGGTAGTTTTAGTGTTAATGAGACTTTGCGAATCGCATTTTTGACATGTCAGTTGAAGGCTCAGAGGCTAAAGTTTCGAATGCCTTCTGAAACTGGTGGAACACGGGGGTCGGGCAACTATAACTTAGTCTCAGTCGAGGTTAATCGTCGTAATGCCATGATTTAATACCACGTCGAGACGACTATCCTCCATTTCTAAAATTAATGGCAGGATGCACTCTACAGTGACAAAAGAAACCCGAGAGGAATTTGCGAGAAATTTGCTCGTAATGTTGAATTTATTATGCATTAAGAGGAATGGAGAGTCGATATTCTTTATGATAGATTATTCAATAGCAAACAATTGAGCGGGCATTCGTCTCCGTGAGTTTCTCTCTTGTTCCTCCGTTTTCGCTTTGCAGTATCTGTCCGCTTGTGTTTGCAAGTTTTATAAGATATAGGTGAATACTTTGCAAGTATTTTTTACGAATTTCTAATTCAGAGAATTGGCACATTGGAAAAATCTATTTTTACCATGGTACATAGTTTTAGGAAGATTTAATCGCAACTCAGAATTAATTTAAACTCAGAACTAATCGTTGGAATACTAATTTATCATTGATTTTCGATATACCGGTATAAGGCAACGCGATATTAATAACATAGATCTAATTTCAACGTCTCCTGACCTACTGACATTTTCCACTTAACAGTTTCTGAAAAACTTAAATAGTTTTTATTCTATTTACCACGTCACATGTGACACACGTCATTGTAAGGCAAAGGGTTAAGTAAGCGGAGATATTACTTTTGGAAAAAATAAAATATTATCCTTTTAACTCAGAAATTAAGAACATTATGATAATTCGTAATCGTTTTACGGGCGATGAAGCGATATAAATTTGAAATTTAATAACATATCAAAGTTAATTCAATTAACGTAATTAAACGGGTAAGCACAGTGGATGGAGAGTTTCATTAAAACCGTTCGATTTATGTTTGCCCGGCGGAGGGCTTGAAAAATAGCGAAGGAGATTTAAATCGCTCGGAAAAAATACCCCTCGAACGGCGATATTGACTTGCGCACTTGATTTCGTCTGTTTAGACACTAATGAAACTCATTTTGATCCCGAACGAGAGTGAAGAATCGTCGAGAAGATTTAATTTTCAGCAGTATCTCCTCTCCCCGTATTCTTGCACAGCTCTCATCGATCCAGATATGAAAACCCGTTACGAACTAATTCTATTAGCGATTTTTTCAACAATTTAAATTGCACCGACAAAGTTCAATTAAAAAAACATTGTTAAGGGACACCCCAAACGAAATCAATACTACTTAAAACAACAAATCTATGTTGTACATTCGTTCATCACTTGTCGTTTCAATTATTTCGAAATATCTTCGTATCGGACTTTTGGAAACGAACAATTACTCGTTTCCGGCGCAAATAAATTTCACAGCTCATCTAGTAACCGGGCGAACATTTCGGTACATCGACCGCGATGTACATCATGCCGAATTAATTAAAACTTCCGCCGGTAGACCGTAGAGCGGCTCAGAATTTCGCAATCACTGCTCGGAAGTTTGATCAAACTCTTAGACGTATTGAGGCCGAATGCGGAAGATCTTAATAAATGGTTCGGTCAGAGAGAAAGGGAGAAAGGGGTTGGACTGTAAAGAAAGAGAGATAGTTTCGGTAAGACAGAGAGAAAGGATAGGAATTCGCGAGAAACAGAGAGAAGGAAAGAGAGAAACGGAGGAGCAGCAAGAGAAAGGCCAGCTCTGAGAACAGGGAGTATAATAGAACCGGGAAACAATGTGTGTTCTGTATGCCGGAGGCATTATCCTTTTACTTTCCTTGCGGCTTAGAATCCAGCAACGATCCGCGCTTCGAGGGACCCTTTTGCTTTACTTACATGTATTTCCCCTGACCGTCCCGTTTCTGTTGTTCGTGTGTGACGACCGACAGTACGCAAATGAAGACTTAGTCCCTTAGAGTCGTTGCGCTTTCAAAGTTCCATGGTGTATCGAGTTTTGATCAGACTTGGGATTAGAATCTTGCGGAAGAATTCCTTGCAAAGGAGTTTTAATAAATAGAAAACAGAGAGGGAGATATTGCGGACTGTCTATGAGAGAGACAGATTGATTTCTATTGTTGGAATATGTTTGAAGTTGTTGGAGAGAAAGGAATTGTTCTGAGATGCGGACAATACGAGATACATATATATTTTTGAGCTTTGTAGTTTTTTTCTCATGTACTTGCTGCCTTGGTAATGAAATGTTGGAATTGGACTTTTAATAAAGACAAGATGTGTAAGAGGACGATCTCTACGTTGGGAGCGATTGATCTCCATTGTTGGAATATTGTTGAACCTGGTGGAGAGGAAGGAATTGGTTGTAAAAGTGTACACCATGGAGTACGTGCGATATATTGGAAAGAAATGAGAATATAAGTTCGTGAGGTGGTTCTCCTTGCATTCGACCGCCTTGAGTTTTATTCTTCTTTTATGTATGTTTGCTGTCTTACTGAGTAAATTTTGAAATTGTACATGTACATGCATCCGTATGATTGCATTGTATCAACACATTTCATTTTCAAATGCATGTAATCATTCCATGAAAAGAATATTGAAGGAAGTAGTCGGATTAGGTTGGAAAAACTGCCCCCAATGCAAATTAATATTGAAGTATACTATTCGATAGGTCTTCTTAAAAAAACATCTCCAGCAAAGTGCGAATCCACTAACTTCTACCGTAATGGTTATCACAGGATGAAACATATTTGACAGTTTTTCCAATGGTTTTTGGTTGAAAATATGAACTGACTACACTCAAATGTTTACAATATCTGCACCGTAATGTAAATATTAACACTAGATTTACGGTTGTTGATATACCTATTTTCCTAAAGTGAGCCAATTTGACTCATACAAGAAAATGGGAGTTTTACAAAAAAAAATAGTTCCAAATCAATCTATCTGAAAGGTCTATTATTAAAAAATTAACCAACCAATATATTACATATATAGTAATCAAATTTTGAATGAGCTAATTTGGCTCCATAAATCTAGTGTTAATGTGTAATTTTTTTCAGATCTTTAGTGGTGGGACATAGTTGAGAAAAATAAAGAGCCTTTGGAAGAAATTAGCTTCTCCTCATAAGTGGAGTACACCAATAATACAGGATAGGTGGTGCAGGCACAGGGTTAGCTGCACAAGGGCAGGACAGGCAGGTGAGATACAGGACAGGCAGTGCAGTACACACGCAGGACAGGCAGGAAAGGCACAAAGGTAGCTTCTGTGCAAGTCCTGGCTGTCCTACGTATGTCCTGGCTGTTCTGGCTATACTGCGCTCTCCTGCTCTGTCTTGCGATCCCTTGTCTTACTCTCTTATATTGTTTCCTATCTGTCTAGCCTTTTTCCTGCCTGTTATAGCAAAAAATAAATATTACAATTTTATTCTCTCTGCGGCGCAATAAAACTTACGTATATATAATTTATCTTTAAAACGAATAGCTCTAGAGTTATTTGTAAATACCTTGGGGGAAAGTTCTTTTTTAAAATACCTATCGAACAGTGTGCCTCAAGATTAATTTTCTTTTGGTGCACTTTTCCCACCCTTATGCGGCTAGAACCTTTCACCGGAAATATGCAGTACCTACATTGGAAAATAAGGAAATATGACTAAAATGAGAAAATACATCTCTCAGAAATATTTTACATTTAGAAAAAATTATTTATTATACTAAAGTAAGAAAAGAAGATGGTACCAAAATTTATTAAAAAATTTCCAAGATTATTTATCAAATATCCTTTAAAACGTAAAATGTAATAAAATAAAGAAATCCAAGTTATTGCAATACTTTCAAATCATATTTCCCTGCAACATTTCTCTTATAAGTCGTTGAAAAATTCCATAAATTACGAAATATTTTCCCCTAAGGTACATCCGATTTACGCAATCTTAAAAAAGGAACAATGCTGGCTGCAGGTGAAACGTGCAATTTAACGCGAAACACTTTGCCAGTGTTATATAGTGCACGGTCTCCCATTCGTAGTAATATCTCGTGGCATTTATGCAGGGATCATACTTTCAGCCGTACTTCGCATAAAAATAAAATATTGCCACGATAATTTTTCGAACTACAAAAAGATAAGGACGCGACCCGCCGCGCGAACTTTCCTGTATCGGAGAGATATTTCCCCGGAAAATTTCTCCTATGGCAATTTTTTGGCTCCACGTGCTCCCAAGAAATATATAGGGGCATCGCGATTTTAATCCAGACTCCGATGGAAATGGAAGTAGTATACCGAAATGTATCGATGCGTCAACTTGTCAAAACGATTCTACCGGGCGTTTATCTTCGGGAGCACTCGACGCTCTCTTTCCTTCATCCCCGCGTAACCGAAGCGGACAGTGTCGTTAAATGAATTTTTTACGCAAAATTGATGTCAACCGGGTGCGATGAAAATTTCATCGAGCGCTTGTGCCAAAGAAAGTTTGGACGGATGAACAAATTCCCAATTGAATTGAAAAATTTCCTTTGTGTCACGCTACTTTTTCTGGAATTACTTCTCTTCGCTATAATAGAAGCCCCCCCCCCCCCCCCCCACTGATTAAAGCATTTTTATTAAAATTGCAGATAATTTACATAAAATTCATTTGTGCTTGTTATTCCTTCTACTTCACCAGGAAGTTTAGTTCCTATCAGAAATTATTTATTCTTTTTGGTATAGTGCCCCTTCAACCCTTTGTGGGGGTTATATAATAACGAGTGACACTCGTGATAAGTTAGATAGGAAATTTTCAAGCTCTCCAAAATCTAGTAAATAGAAAATATTAATGAGACACGACGCGTTGATATTATTTCTATAAAATTAATATTAGTACAAATTATACGGCAAGAATCATTGATCAATTTTTATTTTAGCAATTAAATTCTGAATAACGTCGAAGGCAGAAAGAAATTGTTGTGCAAGGGGGTTAAACAAATCTTAAGAGCGGAAGGGATTACGTAGACACGTTTAGCAATTCGATTTGGGCATCTAAGCTAGTCAAACGCAAATCCTTTAACACTAGATTTACTGGCGGTAATTTGTGACATTTAAATATATTAAATAAGTACTTTAAAAAAAGAGAAATCAACCAGCAAGGAATATGATCAGTTAAATGATTTGTGTGTTACAAGGTAAATACATGTGAAATATCTACCATACTGTTTCTCTATAAATTTTAGAAACGTTTATAAGAAAGTACAATTGATGTACTTTCTTTCAAACTCCTACAATTTGATAGCTTCTGTAAATTTAATGTTACTAACGTCAATACTCTTCTTTTATCTAAATATATATACTCTAGTTGTTTCGTTAATTTGTGTTATGAGTAGACTGCGGATTTTTATGCATTTATGGCAAATTAAATACGGCTAACATATACAAAAAGAACATAATATAAAAATATATCTAAAATATCCAAAGTATGGTATTTGTTGTAATATTTATTAAGTGCAATAAATCCCTGGATAGGTTTTCCTGTCTCACCTGCATTTGTGAAACTCGAAATTTGCATAAACATCCGCAGTCTAGTTATGAGTTTCTTCATTAATTAACACACCTTACTTCATTGAAGAAATTTGTAAAATGTCTCTGCTCGTTGCTTTACCAACCACTTCGTTCTATTACCACAAGAAAAAAGTAACTTAATCAAATTGTATTTATTTACACGCTCGTCCTCCTCCGTCTTAAGGGTTCTTTCCACTTCAGATTGAAAAGGATGCCAAAAAAAAGCGCGACCAACCCCTTTTCCTGCGACCAGCCTTTCGTTCGGTATCTCCCCTCTCTTAATTCCTCCCAGGCATCGTCTTCCTTCGCAATTCGAGTCGTTATTAAAGCACCGAATTGCGACGATGCGGCGTCGTGCCACGAATAAGAAATTAATTTTCTTTTCCTGCCTTCGGACTCTCTCCTTGCTCCGGCTTCTTCCATTCAGCACTCCTCCCCGTTTTCTTCTCGTCCAAGATCTTTCTTTCCAGCTAATCCAATCGCTAATAGGCAAGGAAGCCCCTCAACTTTATAGTTACAAGCGTAAACTTCATCAGCAGGTTCCAATTACTTTCCACGGTAACTACCTTGGCCAGCGGCAGCACTTCTTTGCCGATATCCATTCTACGTTTTCGCATTCTTCGCTGTCTCTTTTCTTTTTCTCTCTTCGATCTTCCTCCATCGGCTTCCTGGAACGTTGTTTTTCTACAGCTGGAAATGAAAGCTGCCTTTAAACATGACGATCGGAACAGCATCGATTCTCTTTGTCTGTGTGCACCTTGATGATACAGGGGGTGCGTTACGGACAGGGTGGGGTTCTTTTTTCATTTGTTAGTCAAATGTATGATAATTTCGAAGATCTGCTCGCGGTACGGTTTAAACGGATGGTGTTGATTTTCTGGGGAAAATTGAATCTGTAACTTGGTATCGTTGTGATTGTAATAAATACTGGGCAATTTCAGATATTTGCATTTAATTTTCTTATGCTGTTTTTTATTGAATTAAAATGGTGCCATAAATTATATTCGTATTATTAATTTATGCTTGGTCGACTTTTATTCAGTTTTGGGTTCTTGCTTCTTGACTGTTAATGGTTATAGGGGTGCGTAGAATTGTTTCGGTTGTGTTAGTTTGTGTGGTTTCACTTGGTTTAAGATAGAAGTAGTATCTTTGTTGGTAAATATGTCATTGTTGTATATTCTCTTGATAATAAAAGAAGAACTAGACTAGATACAATATTTTACTTCGGTTTTATTGAAAGTTCCCAACGAACGTGTCGAAAAAGACGCAAGAAAAACTGCTAGGAAGCAAGTGAAATACGTCTGTCTAGAGTTAAGACAATATGACTTGAGGAACATTCATTTCTACTAAAAGTAAACATTGGCCTCAGTGGCTGAATCTTATAAAAATTTAATTAACCAGTTAGCTGTGATAGACGTGTATACTCGTCATGGAGAAGCAGCAGAATTTCATATATTGATGACTATACTTACTGGTCGTATGTAAAAGTTAGCGACCACTGGTTATCCAATTTGTAATTTTGACGAAAACTAAAATATATTCGTAAAATTCAAGATGTTTGGAATATTTTGAGGCCATGCAGAAATAAAACGAATAACTAAAAAGTATAAATAATTGGAGATTTATTCTCATCTCTCGATTTTCTTGACCCACGTAGGTGCGTACTCTCAAAAGAAGTCGTCACTGTTAACTGATTAATAAATTTTTACGTCAACAATTTAATACCTAATGATGCAATACGTAGATTCAAAAGGAAAAGTTGAGCAAGGGGTTGATAGCTTTAGACGGAGCTCTTACTTTCACGTTAAGATTACAAATTAGTAAAAAGAAAAGTGAACGTATCAGTTATCTTTATTTAACATATCATACTGAGTAAACCAACAGGATCAAAATGCTTATCGAAATAGTAATCCATAATTTGTCAGTAAATATTAGCACCAAGGACCAAAGAACTTTTTCACGTCGACTTTTCACGAAATTAAAAGCTCCTGACACCACGAAACTCCGTCGTTGATTAATTGAGATCACGGACCTACTTGTTACGTTATCAACGAGACATCCGGAAGTTAAAGTTCTGCTAACTAGATAATCAGCCGGATAGTGGAAGCCATTACGAGAAGTTAATCGTTGCAAGGACTGCCTGCATCCCATTATATCCCCTCGGCTTCTCCTAGAACTGTATTTCGTGACGGCATTAACGGGGAAAGTCTTTCCTCGCATTACTTACCATTATAAGCAAGAATTTACGATTTCGATGGATATCACCGATTCTCGACCCCTTCTGAAATATTTAATAGAAACGAGACTGTCTTGCGTGTTGACTTTTAGTTCCTTCTGCGTTAAACTAAAACATCGCGCCGACGGCGAACGGAAACGGGTTCTGGAAGGTGGACGAAAAAGGGTGGTAAATTTTTACGAAACAATTAAAACGCTATTAATCACGTGTCCACGAGTAGACGATCGATGGCGATAAAATTGAGCTGTTATTGACGCACGATGACATCGGAAGCTGTCACAAATCCTGAGCGCAATTTTCGGCGATAATGTCTCACGACACGTTATACTGATCGATCGACATTGAAAATAATGAAATCACTGAGCAATTTCTATTTTGCATGGAAGCTCCACAGTGGCGATAGCAATATCGTATCCGATAGTAAAGTTTCAGTGCAATGAAAACGTTCGTAACCAGTGTATTTTATTTTTTAATATTCCCAAAAGAAATTACTTCAACATTATGTAATCTAGTTGAAATTCTTGCACAGAGATCTAATTACGATTTATTCTATCAACAGTAATCAGTTGTTTTGCGATATAAACTCTATAAAGCAAGTAGAAGATAACTTCCAACCGATAAATGAAATATTAACGACATAGCAAACCGGATAAAAAATTTCTCACCCTCACAAACTCGTCAAGTACATAACTCGACACAGTGTCCTTTATTAATCATAACCCCATCAAATCCACCGTGTAGAAAAAAGCCAACGAGATCGATAAGACGTGCCTGTAGCTCTAAGTGACCTCTCGAGCTTTTTTCACGCGATTTCACCCTCGGTGCGACGAAGGGCTAGCATTTCTTCGAGCAACAATGGACACTCGAACAGCATTCGTTTCGAAGCCACCCCCAAAAATTCGATGGCTTCTCTTCTCCCACCCCTAGATATAAGCATTAGGGTATCTCAATAACGTCGATCTCGGGGCTTGACTTTTTTCCCTCCTACCACTGTCTGGGATTTTGATGGAAGCGCCGACGTTTCATTGCGCCCGGGCGAAATTTATGTGCGGCACACGTTTGGGACACGTTGGATCGTTTCAATTTCGAGCACGCGAAATGAAAACGCAGGCCAATGTCCTCGCTGAGCCGTGAACGTCGATCTAGTTAAATTTTGAAAACGATTGCTACAGTCCACTTGACCGTTTATGACCCAGAGCAACGTGTCTTTCGCGAAATGATGCCCTGCAAACGGAGAATTCCCTGAAATATGATACACGCTCGATTTAGAGGTTGTTATGGTGGATTTTACGTTTTTGGTTTTATTTAGAAGCGATGATTCTTTTTTTTTTCCTACCCTTTTCTCTCTTTGTATTAAGGGGGTTATTCCATGTGACAGTTATTTTTTTCACTACCTTTGGGAATTTTTTTGATGGACCATTAAAATGTACAATATTGGAATTTTTGTCACACGTTTATTGATACTTTTCTAGTCTATTGGAATTTTTTCAAGGAAAAATAACGATTTTTGTTGACTTTACACCGTTCGAAAGACACTCATGTAGTTTTGACGGCTGTCATGATTCCAGAAGTTTCCCTCATCTGAAATAAAAAATACAAACGGCATTTTAATTTGTAAACCTAAAGCTATAGCCGGAATTAAAATAAAATTAAAATATCGAAAATTGAAAATTTACATTTTTTAGATTTGCAGCACAGTTTTGAAAGCTAAGTTCCAAGAACCGTCATGTTTCCTCGGCGTTTTCAGCTTAACAGAAAAAAACTATGACAAATATCAGAATAATTCTAATTCCGGCGATATGTTTACAAATTAAAATGCTTTTTGATTTTTTCATTTCAGGTGAGCGAAACTTCTGGAATCACAGCAGCCGTAAAAAATACACGAGGGTCTTTGGAACGGTGAAACTTCAATTAAAATCATTATTTTTGCTTGCAAAAATAGATAGATGAAATATTATAATTATATTTCACTACAATAGTACTACAAAATAGACTACAAAAGTATTAATAAACGTGTGGTAAAAAAATTTAAGATTTTACATTTTAATAGTTCGTCAAAAAAAAACCCAAAGGAACCGAAAAATAATAGTTGTCACATGTTACAACCCCCTTAAACTATACTTACTATACTAAGGTGTAATAATACTGAACTATACTAAACTATACTAAGATTATACTATGACATGGTAAATCTCATAATTAACATTTTTAAAACATGTACTATTAATATTTGTTTATGAAAATTACACTGTACCATCAGCAGTCGAATAATATTCCGTGTTAGATAGATGTAACGTAAGAAAGAACCTGCGCATACATTATTCTGTCTCTTCGTGTCTCCTCCTTTGTTTTTTGAGTAAATTACATCCTTGTCGAGCCCTTTACCGTAACAACGAATGAAATGTCTTATCATAATTTCAATTCAAAGGTAAACTGTAATTTCGTCTTATCATGGAGTACTTCTGCATATTCTCTCTACTGACTGACAAAGTTGTAAGTCCATCGAGGTACACGTGCTCGACTAACATTCGCGATAATCCGTGGCTGTGATTATGCGAATTTGAACAAACTGTGTAGCTTATGTCCACCGTTTTGGAGGACAATGTCCCGAAGGACGTAATAAATGTCCCGCTGTCGCTATAGAGTTTGGGCTCGCCTGGGGATAATTGATTAGGGCGCATTAAAATGGAATTAATTTATTTGCTCGAAGACGGGTGAGTTTAACGATAGGCTATCGAATTTCTGACGAAGGGAGCTTCAATTAGCGGCGTCCTTTTGACGACCCTAATGTCGTGTCTCTTAAGATTGATAGCTTCGGACAAATGAACGGAAAAGGGATGAATCGATAAAACCACGTTGCTCGTCGTGTTTGCTCTCACCTGATGCTTGTGTTTCTCCATGAAAGAAATGTTGATGCAAAGTAATTACTCGGGTAGTTCCTTTACAATTTTGTTATCAAGAATTTTATCTCCATGTTGAAGTATATTTAATCAATATTGTGAAAAGTCTTAAGTTGAATATCGAGTATACTTTGACACTTTCGTCAGTTTTATTGAAGTGAAATTTTCTTCTATGAAAATCACATTTTTGCAGAGAAGCAATAGATTTGAAGACAGAATATTGAAAGTATAAATATGACATCTAATTAACACTGTACCGATCGGTATTTTTTTAACATCCGACTCACTTTTAACCAGTTAGTTGGCAGCAAATACTTGCCTGATACTGATATCTCTTCGAAAATTACAAATTCTCGTTACTAATTGTGGGTCCTTGGCAGAGTTAACCGAAATGATAAAAAATAATTAATTAATTGCTGTGGTAACCGAAAAACCTATGAATAAGCTACCAGTCGGTAAAGTGTTAATATTTTTACAATTTGCATCTCATAAGACAACCAAACACTTCAATTCCGCTCGTCCTCAGTCAATAATACCATACTTTTTCAATCGGCAAAAGATATCTCATTAGTAGACTGCGGATGTTTATGCAAATTTCGAATTACATAAATGCAGGTGAGACACGAGAACCTATCTAGGGATTAATTGCACTCGATTTACATTACAACAAATACCGTACTTTGGATATTTTAGATAGATTTTTATATTATGTTCTTTTTGTATATTTTAGCCGTATCTAATTTGTCATAAATGCATAAAAATCCGCAGTCTACTCATTAGATATTCCCGATTACATCAAAACACGCCATCCTAGATGTCTCCTTCATCGATATTATTCGATAATTAGCGAAAATCCATTCAAACTACCATGATTCACGTGCGCATATACCAATCGAATCAACATTTCCTCGTCCCTCGTGTTTCCATCTGTCGTAAAACCTTCCACGAAACGTCAAGCCTAACATTCTCATCGGTAGACAGAAAATCGAGCACTGAACGGGTAACAGGAGAAATAGCTCGAAGAACTTGGCATTCGGGAGGTTCGTAATTAGCCCTATCTCTCGCATAATTACCCAAACTCCCATCACGCGACGTACAAAACGTCGTTCTCTCCTTGTTACCGGAATCAGCCGTTTCAGTCAACGCACTCTTTGACACTCGACGAACGTCTCTGCACCCCTTTCCTTTCAACCCCCGTGAGTACGTTTGGCCGGGCCTCCCTCGCAGCGTGCCGGCACGGCACCCTGTCGAGACAGCACCCGGCAGTCCGTACTAAAACTAAAACTAACTGTAACCCCGTAACTGTGTAACAGCATTACAGCGCGCCACTTGTATAAATTAACTCGAATCTCAAGAAGTAAGTGCCCGGAGAGCAAAGCGCTAGTTGACTTGCTAATGCTATTTACTAGCCTGTGTGCAGAGTGACGTAATGCAGCCTCTTGGAAATTGTTCTTCGGAGGCTGCGCCACTGTTGCAACCATTGCCGACGCTGGGTCCGACGGCTTTCCCTCTAATTTTACATCCGCGAAACGTCCACGAGGGCGAGGAAGAGCCAGCAACCCCCTCCGGCCTTTCTACGACAGCCAGTGCACAAAATTCTCTCGGAGTGACCTTATATTAACAACGTGGAAAATTAATGCTTCGTTGCACCCCGACGACTCGAAAGAGGCCGGCCACCCTTAATGAACTTTCCGAGGGACAACGGGCGTGTCACGGATTCACGGATGCAATATGGTTTTCGTGCTTACCTGGTCGTAAATGAGAAACTGATTTGTCGACTGACTAGACAATTTTTGGGGTGACTGACACTAGAACTATCAACGTTAAATCTATTATACTTTAATATGTCGAATAAGTACCTTGGAAAAATAGGTATCAAGGGGTGGAAATATAATCGATTGGGATATAATAATCTTATATATAAAGCTCAAATACCAGTGACTGACTCACTCACTCACTCACTCATCACGAAATCTCAAAAACCACAGAACGGATTGCAATGAAATTTGGAACATACCATCTCCTTGGGTCTTAGGTGCTCAATAAGAAAGGGTTTTGAAAAATTCGAAATTTTGGGGGGGGGGTTTGGGGGGTTAAAGTATGGGCCGAACTCATCAACGCAGAGCCGAAACTACTTGACCTAGAAACTTGAAATTTTGCATGAGCGTTCCTTCTAGGGTATAAGCACCCACTAAGAAAGGATTTTTCAAAATTCGAAATTTTAAGGTTTTTTTTTTTAGTTTCGATTAAACCGTAGCGAAGCACGGGAGCTTTCAGCTAGTATATATATAAACTTATATGTATAAACTTGGACAATATTTAGAGATATTACAATCATTTTGATTTGCCATTTCATTTTGATAGTTCTAGTGTTAATTGTAGTCCGAGAATGCACTATGGTTGAGATCAATTTTATAAGATAGTTTCTTAACTTTTTAATTATCTAGGAGTATTAATTTCTTTTTGGTCAAATTTCTCTTGTACTTAGAGTCATGTACATAACGAGATATTAAAATTTGATAGACTATAGAAGATTCTTGTGAAGAAGTATATAGCCGAAAGTACGACAAGTCTCTAGAAGTATAACTTCGTCAAAGTTTTGAAGACTACTCGTAAAGGACAGGATTCTTATAAATCTCCAAGTACACCTGCCAATGTATTTATTCTCATCACAATCGAATCAAGTACTTCGCAAGTACATAGAATGTCTCCTCAATTTTTCCGAGTATTCCTCAAACCCAATGAAATACCAATACAATATCGAACTAACTCTGATTCTCAAGTACACATTGAACCAGATTCAATCTTAACCTCGTTCCTTTATCCTACCACCTTCGAACTTGACCGTCGTGCATGCGTTCGCCATGGTGTTCTATCGCGATATAGTTCCAAACTCCCTCGTTTCTCCTTCAGTCAAGTTAAAAGGGATTATTAAAATTTATATCCCGAACGATTACCCCTCTGGCGCGACAACAATGTCGAGGTGTAATAAAATCTCTCCTTCCCCACCTTACCTTCCGCGAACTTTGCCGAACGCTTCTAAACTTCGTATCGCCTTCTACTTTCGCTTTATGCCTCGTCACGCGAAACTTTCTTGAAATTTTTCCCAAGACTTTCCTTCAGACCCCTTCCTATTTTCTCCACTCCTCTTCTGCGAAGATTCCTCCCAATTCCTTGGCATCCTCGGTTCAAGCGAGAGGTCCTATCTATGCCGCGTTTTTTCGCATTTAAATGGCCACCTTAGGTAAAAATATGCAGCCAGGATTTACCCAGAGTTCAACAGGAGTATGGCTGAACCACGAAGAACCATTTTCGTCCCAATTTTCAAGATTGATTCGAAGCAATCTTTCCGTAAGACGCGCTTAAACCGCGCCCTCCAGGCAAACTCGCTTCTCCGTGTCGGACCTTAGAGAAGAGCGCATCAATCGAGACTCTCCAACGATAGAAGCTAACTCACTGGTCAATTTGTTTTCCCACCAGCTTTCGTTGATCTTGTTGGAAGTTTTCCGGACAGCCACTCGAATCCGCGCCACTTCTAACAACGTGCGAAATGTAAAATAGAATGGCTCGTTTCGAACGTTCTTCCGCGGTTTCGAAGTTTAAACCCTCGAATTTGGCGCCAGCACGTGGCAACGATCCAACGCTCTCTGCTTTTAATTTGTCATAATTTAAAGAGGCTAGAACGTTACCATATTGTACTTTTTGGCATTAATAGCGAGAAAGTTTGGCGTACTTCGCTGGAATAATTACCGTAAATTTTGTAAAGCACCGTTCGATAATTGTGTCAAATGATTCATTTTTTTTTGGTTTGTGGATTTATGGTCTTCGAAATTTAAAAAGTAAATTTATGAGCGCACAGCATAAATCGTATACGTCGAAGAATCTATCAGTAGTTGACGTTCAATTGTCTTGAAATCGCTCGTGTAGGTAACAAATGGGAGGTCTATTTTTTCCATGGTAATTTAGGATGTCTTCGTACCGCTGGAAACAATATAATTTAGGGGCGCCGTTGAAATTGCATCGTTCACCCGTCGACGAAGTGACGGATGATCAAGCAACGCATTATACCGTAATTTCCATACCGAAACGACAGGCGAACGAATCTGTAGTAATTAACCTATCGTACGGTATTTAAATGTATGTTAATTAACATCTTCCATGTTGGAACTTCAATCAGAAATACGTGGAAATTGAAAATTTCCTTTTCAAGTTAAGTACCATCAATTTCTCCACACTCTGGGATAAGATCCACTTAAAAAATATGCAAAAAAATATTTTCAGTAAGGTAGAATATTCCAGGCATTGGAAATACGACGTTCACCTTGCGAAAAGCATTTCGCATCGATGTCAAATTGCGAACAGCAGTCGCGAAAGTTCTCTCCGTAATCAAGCGACGATGTATCTCTCACACGGGGCGGCAACTCGTTCCTGTCGCTTTAATTGTTCAGCCCCGATGCAAATTATCCTCGACGTTGCGGCGTTAATTACTTTTGCTTCGGCAATGCCAGAATCTCAGGTTCGGCATTCGTACGAGCTGAACTTCCTGGTGTAAATACTTGCCAGGACTCTGCGTAGAAGTTCAAGGAATCCTCGTAAAAGAACAATTAATGCCGAATTAAAATCCAAGAAGTGCCGACACGCGTGGCGATCTGATGCACGACGGAGGAACTTTAGGTGGAATGCAATTTCCAAGTAATTCGTATTTCACTGGAGCTAGGACAGTAATTTATGCCGCTTGCCTGAGACGTTAATCGAGAATTCATTTAGCCTCTCTTGACTTTTGATACGATTCGATGTAACGGCAGACTCACCATTTACCGGGTGGGGTAGTTGTGTTTTAACAGTACGAAGATCAGTTAAAGATTTATTTAACGATGGGGTGAATTCAAAGACTGTTTCAATAAAAGGGCTGCTGCTACTTTGAGAATTGATTACATAAATGGAGATAATATGGGTTTTAATAAATATTATTGCTCTCAATATTTATTTCAGTAGGGTCATCTTTATTTTTATAGAGGGAAGATTTTAATTGTCCAACTTTAATTTGAATAAGATTTTGCAAGATGCTAGCAAAATATGAGCAATTAAAATCCATACCTCTTGACATACTATAAATGTACGTTTGATTTCAGCAGTTCTAGTAGCGAAATATCGTTGCATAATTTTAATTGTTTATGTCTTTATAAATACGCTGCAACTACGATTAATATTTCGCACAACATGAAGGATCTGCTTGTTGTCATCTCGCAAAAGCTCAGTAAAATCGAAGTTGCAAAGTTACCTTCCTTCTCTTCATGGAGCAAAAAAAAGATACAATTACTGAAGTCTATAAAAGTTTAGCCAACCAATTATCTTAAAAGTCACATTCGTTTCAATCCTCTTTAATAAGTAATTTAACATCCAAAATGGCCCACCTATTATTATCTTAATTACCCTATTATCACCTTAATAATATTAATCCTTTTAAGGCCGACCAGAAAATTTGATTGCATTAATGAAAAATGTAGTTACGAATAAATTGAATCGTTATTTGATCATAGTTTCATATAGAACACGTAATATAAAGTATAAATTGTGTATTTTCAATTATCTGTCATAAAATTACTAATATTGTACCAGAAAGATAAATAGCAATCCCATGATTCCAGATGACAGGATTATTGTTAACAACGATATATCGTCATCCGGCACTAAAAAGGTTAAATTCTCATATCACTAGTTTTATCAACGTCCCATTATAATCCTCTGCAATCCAACCGCTATAAAGTATTCAAATGAAATGACTTTTTCCATCTAAAGTACAATTTCGCATAAATAATTCCCAACGAAATTGTTAATTCACGTTGACAAAGAATCCGCATAAGTAAAGTGTCGCTGATTTGTCCCACGATGAATTCGCGTTTCAGTTCCGTCTGAATCGTTGCGGCCGCAATTTCTGCCTTCGGATTTCTACGCCAGCTCGAGAGGATTCATTTCCTCCGCGTCTCGAGGAAATGCGTTCGCGCCTCTCCTCTCTTCGTACGTGTTAACGAAACGAGCTGGCGAAACGTCGGTGTGTACACAATGTATATCGGCCTGGTTAAAGTGCCGGCAAGTATACCCGAGTGCAGTTTAAATGCAACCGTTAGCTAGAAACGAGACATAGAATAATAGCCGACACCGACGTGTAGGCCTTCGCGGGAAGCCTGGGAAATTACGAACGCGAAAACTGCTAACGTCAATCATGCAACGATGCAAAGCGATTACAAAAAGTGGTGTGACGAAGCCGATGGAAATTATTAGTCTACTCTAGGAATACCTTGAAACTACCTTGGCAAATATGATTTATTTAAACGATGAAGATTTATGTAATTTTTACTATTTGGGGATTATAATTTTTTGGGGACTATCATTTTGGCGTAGAGAATTTTCGAATATCTGTAGACAGTAGGTATGGTTGTATTTAATTTGTAAAAATTATTGTGGGAGGCTATGGTGGTTAACACGTTGAACGCAACTGGTATTTCTCTAGTTTTATCAGTTCTATCGAAGTGAGAATTTTTTTATTAAAGTAACGTCTTTATAAAGCAGAAACTTTAAAGATACTGTCAGATACATAGTATAATTTTAACTCTTTAACGCCAATATTTAAATATTCGATATGTTGGAATATTCATAAGTATTGAAATTTAAAAATTACATGAAATTTCATTGAATTCAATAATGGGAATCTGTAATTAGAACATTCCATGTAATATTTGTATCATAGCCTCGATGGTTCGGAATCTCCCTGAAAAAGTAGATTCTAGGTGAAAAATACATGGGGAGTTAAAACCAAAGAAAGTAGACAAAAATAAACAGAACTTATTTGATTTTGTATCATTTGCCAATATTTCACATCTTAAAAATTGTCCATGGTACAAATCTTCCCAGTAAACCATAAAATATTCCAAAAAAATCAACCCTCGCGCACCCTCAAACATCACTCCTACCAAAGTGGAATAACTGAAAAAAAAAAACTACCAGCTGTACAGACGTTGTTACCACAGATTGCTACGATGCGAGTGACAGTGCTTAACTTTTCGTTCGCGCGGAAACTTCAATCTAAACTTTTCTCACCACCCACCTTTCTTCAACCCCCACCTGTCCTCATAGTGTCTTTCCCTCCAAACTTCTACGAAGTCTAGTGGGGGTAGTTGCTTTTACCAGAATTTCCCAACGAGATTCGCTTTTTCGATGACACGCTTCTCTTCGCGGTTTATCGGAAACTTCCGAGTCCCTTAGAACCCCCTTCCTTCGCCATGGTAGCCATCGACATTATGGAACTTCGGACACGTTACAATCCGGATGAATCTTGGACAACCGGAGGCATGAAATAGCTCGTAAAAAATGATCGTAGCTGGTCGTAAAAGGAAAAAAAAAAAGAGGGAAAAAGAAAGAAGAATCCAGTCGGACTTTAAAAAGTACCTTGGGGTGACTTTATGCGAAGAGAGGCGAGGATGGAATGCGAGTGACGTTCGCTAGTGTGCACTTTTGTCTTTTCGCATGTGTGTCAGTGTATTTTCCCGGAAGTACACGCCTGGAAGGATTACACGGGAGATTCGAGTGAAATAGAAATTTGCCGGGTAAAAAGTTTATGGAGTAACGTAGTTTTTCGTGGATTTATGCCCGTACGTGTTTGCATTAACGCTTTCGCGAATATGCTAGCGCGTTAGTACATGTTTGCAATCTTGAGAGTCGTCTGCCGTTTATGTTTTATCACCGTCATTTTACGGGGATACGTAAATTGGATAAATAGGATGTCTGAAATTAATGAGAAACCTTGACGTCAATGGGTTACCATTTGAATTGTATTAATCGATTTATGGTATCGCCCAGACAATTTCTGTAACGTTGTTGACAGAGAGGATGGAATATTTAAGGGATGAATTTCAATATGATTGTGCTTGAAATATAATATTATGTTGATTAATGGAAGGTAATTTAAATTTCTGTATGTGTTTAAATTCTATGACATTTAAAACAAGTAGACATTTTTATCACGTTTTGATGATCGATGTTTTGTATTAAGGGTATAAGCTTTGCAGAGAATAAATTTTAGAAAGTAATTTGACTTATTAACTTCAGCTTTTTCAGTTAAAATTTTAGATAATGATGAATATATTATAATGATAAATCGACGTATTTGAAGCACCGATAGAATGGTCGATCAGCAAGTGACCGATGTTAAAGATGCGATTTCTGATGGAGTTATGGTTTGGTTGCCCCTAAAATCGAAGCAGGAAGTTATGTGCTTTAAATCTGATGTTACACCGTGCACGAAATGCGGTCAGAAATTTACTGCCCCAAGAATCAAGAGAAGAGTAACGTTCGTGAGAATCCGTGGAAAGATTCTTGATATATCTTTTCAGCGATGTCTGTTTGCACCTCGAATGCTCCACAAAGAACATTGATATTGCCATATATACAGGGTGTCCCAAAGAAATGTCGAGAAAATTTATTACCCCATAACTTTGTAACGTTCTTCGTTTCTCGGGTGAAAATTGGACGTAAAAATGGTGACAACTGATCGCATAGATTGTAGAAACGTATTATATGAAGTATAAAGATATTTTTTATAAACAAAAGTGGGTTACATCTCTCATAAGTATTCCACATATCGTAGTATGAATGGCAATGTTATTTTCAACAATAAACTGATTTTAATTAAGCGTTTAAAATAATTTATTGGTGATGATGGTTTTAATTTAAAACCGAATTGCTGTTTAGCGAGATGAAATGAGATTTGCATTCATATTTTATAACATTTACATATCAATTTTCTATTGTTATTCATGTTCAATTAGTTCTGGAATAATATTTCATACACCAGTTCAAAAAAAAAAGAAATATGAATATCAATATCCAATCCATGTAAAATTTTGGCAGTTTAATTAAACCTTTTACTGTGTTCTAAGAAAAACTAACCAATTAATATCATAAACGTTACATCTTTGTTCGAATTAAACGAAAAACACTCAACGATGAATATTCATTCACACTTTTCATATGTGGATTTCCTCGTTCAACTATTTTAACCCTATAGCCTCACAACGACGTGTGACACTCGTGGTGTGGAAAATGGAATAGGAGATTTTGAAGTCTTTCAAAAATTATTGAATTGAAATGTCAGCCTGTTGCGAAACGGTTCCATTATTTCTATATTAACATTACTTTCAGTTATACGAAATATCAGAAATCAGTGTGGACTTTGGATTTCAGGAATTAATTTTATATCATTACACGCCCAGTCAAAAAAGCAATCGTAGGCCAAAGGGAGATAAAGTTCAAATAAAATTCGAAGAAAAACAACAATATCTCCAAACAGAAAAACAAGTAAAATGAATCTGCAATTCTTCATTCTCATATTTTTTCAAATTTCAAATAGCACTTCACTCGAAACTCTTAAAAAAAATTCCAAAAGTATTCATCCGCAAAATTTTGAGATCGTTTACCCAAAATTTTCACTCCAAAGTCACACAATCGAAGTTTCCATGTAAAAATATGATCATATTTACTGGATAGAATTCAAAAACTTCAGAGACCTTGAAAAATCGAATAGAGAGAATCATGAGGGTGACGCTATACGCATAAACTGTTACATGGTTTTTTTCAGGTGTACTTGATAAGATCGATCAAGTCTTTGTCAAACATTCATAGACTATCTATTGCGTTCATTGTCCACTTTCACGTTCCACTTCGTAGTTATCGATCTGCAACTATTTACATGTAATCGTGGATATCAAATATCGTCGACTATTTTGCCCTCTCGATGGGGGGTGGCTTTAAGTCTCCCATGGACCAAAATCGATGCGGTTACATGGAAAGTCGGTCACGGAACGATCGATCGTGTAGAAAGAATTGCTTCTGCTCCTCCGTATTCCATTTTAATAATAACGTGTTAACTGGCAAAAATAAATGAGGAATAAATGAGAAACAAATGCAATGTTTATGTGTTCCCTGTTTCGCAGTCGACAGATAGCGTGGAAACATTATTTGAAAGGGGGTTGTTTAAATATCCGATAGATTGTTTCCTGCGAACGACAACATAAAATCACGTTGATTGATTTAATAATTAAATTTTGTATAGAAATACAGCTGTTATAACGAAGATTTACAAATCTGGAATCGTAGACTTATGGCGTTTCGAAATCTTTTCAATAATATCGAAAACTCGTTGCACACCCGTAGTGAAGTATGAGTGGCAGTTTAATGGAAATGACGGTAATTAATTTATCGAAGAACTTCATAACTCTGTATATTACCGACTCGTTGAAAATTGGTTGCGATTCGTTTGAAATTCACCGCACTGTACAACATTATTAACAAAAACTTAACACCTCCCCTCAAAAACCTTTGAACGAACTGTATCAGTTTTTAAAGAAAAAGATTCAAAGTAACTCCTATTGAAATTCATGCTGCTACAAATCGATTGTCCGCAGTAATAAATGAAACAAAGACAAAAAGTAGTACTTCGACAAATAAAACATTAGCTGTTTCTCAGCTCGTTCATTTTTATTGCGTAATAAGAACAGAAGTCTCGTTTTAATGACAGACCAAAGGCCTCGTGAACTATACTGTTAACACTAGATTGCCCAAGGCAGTCATTTTGACTGTTTTTTATTTTCAATTAGAAAAACAATTATGTATATAATGACACAATTTCTTAGAATTTGGTGACTTTTTCTACAACATATAAATGCGTTTATGAATAATTGTAGTTACTTCCGCCCTCCTTTACTTCCGTATATATATGTGTGTTATACCTATATTGCCCAGAAGCAGTCATTTTGACTGCTTGGGAAATTTTAAATAATTAAAAGATTCTTATTATTGAATTGAGTAAATTTCTTATATGACCAGTTCGGCTTTGTATTGAAATAACATTTTTTATTTTTTTTTCGATTACGGTAACATACCGATGCATGATAAATTGTCGATTTGGGCGTATACTTGATAAGTTGCAGTTGCTCAATAAGCTAAAGTAGTACTTGTTATTCGAGTCTTTATGAAGTGTTGTTCTAACAAGTTTATTTTATTTCTTTTGCGCCCTAACTTCATGAAGAAAATGTCGAACAGAAATGAGTTATTGGAAAACCTAACGAACATAAGTGAAGAGTGCTCTGATATAGAATCAAATGCAACAAATTCTGAACTATCATCTGAAGATGAAGCGGATTATATTCAAAGTGAAACATCTGACGCTGAAGACAGCGATGAAGAGTCGATCACCAATGATGAAAATGAAAGTGTCATCAATATGCCCAGGAAAAGGTGTAGGGTGCTAACTAGTTCAGATTCTGATGAAGAAACTGAAAATACGTTTCAAGAGGTCGAAACAGCTGCCGATGGTACTGTGTGGACAAAAATTGACGAAGTTGGTAATCCTGGAAGATTACCATCTACTTGTATTTTCAAGGGTGTGAAAGGGCCA
Organism: Cerceris rybyensis; assembly: GCA_910591515.1. Taxonomy (NCBI): domain Eukaryota; kingdom Metazoa; phylum Arthropoda; class Insecta; order Hymenoptera; family Crabronidae; genus Cerceris; species Cerceris rybyensis. The sequence continues at coordinate 11,080,801 of OU342797.1, read as the reverse complement.
ACAGGCTACGCTAAAAGGAACATTATAGCAGATAACCTTATCAGTGCATTCTCGTTGATAATAGATAACTATATTATCAAACATATAAGAAAGTGCACAGAAGAAGAAGGCCGCCGAATTTTGAGGAACGATTGGACAACAACATTACCGGAAATACATGCATTTATTGGGATTTTATATGCTCGTGGAGCCTACGAGGCAAAAAATTTAAAACTGAGTTATTTATGGTCAGCAAAGTGGGGTCCCAAATTTTTTAGAGAAACTATGAGCAGAGAAAGGTTCAAGCAAATCCTACGATTTATTCGTTTTGACAAAAGAACCGAAAGAAGTAGGCGCCTACAAACAAATAAATTTGCCTTGGTTTCGAAAATATGGGATAAGTTCATTGAAAACAGTCAAGCTTGCTATCAACCAGGGCAAAATATAACAGTTGACGAGCAATTATTTCCGTCAAAAGCCAGGTGTAGGTTTACACAGTATATGCCTAATAAACCCAACAAATTTGGCATCAAATTTTGGCTTGCATCAGATGTTAGTAGCAAATATATTTTGAATGGTTTTCCTTATTTAGGGAAAGATGAACAACGACCATCGTCAATGCTTCTCAGTGAACACGTTGTTCTGAAACTTGTCGAGCCATATACAAACCGTGGAAGAAATATCACGACCGATAACTTTTTCACTAGCGTGTCACTCGCGACAAAATTATTGGCCAAAAAAACAACTCTAGTTGGAACTATTAGAGGAAACAAAAGAGAACTACCCAAAGCAGCCAAACAAACGAAGGATAACATGCCTCGTTTTTCCACTTTGCTATATAAATCAGAGAATTGTGTTCTTACAATATATAAAAGCAAACCAAATAAAAGAGTAGCTGTTCTAAGTTCTAAGCATAAATTTGTTAAAATTGATAAAAGTAATAAAAAAATGTTACCGGAATCAATTCAATTTTATAACAGTACAAAATTTGGAGTTGATATGGCGGATCAAATGGCCAGAAAATATACAGTAAAAGCTAGTTCTCGTAGATGGCCCCTCCAAATATTTTTCAATATTTTAGATTTGGCTGCCATAAATGCTTGGATCATTTACAAAGAAACGACAGGAATACAAATAGAACGAAAAGAGTTCTTATTTCAATTAGCAGAACAGCTTTCCAACGAATATAGAGTTGCAAGGCAGAAAAATTTATCAGAACATGAAGACCCACAAAGATCAACTGCAACATCATCAAATGCAACCCATTCTCACAAACGCAAATTTTGTCAAGTACGACTTTGCCATGACAACAAAACAAATAATATATGTGAAAAATGTCAAAAATATGTTTGCGGAAGATGTACACATAAAAAGATTTCCACTTTCATTTGCATAAGATGTACAAATAATAATGCATAAATTATTTTTTTCCAATTAAAGTAAATTTTTTTATTGTTAATATTTACTAATAACTTGTTGTATAACTGTAAATAATATAAGAAATATTAAAAATTAATTTTAAACAAATTTGTTTACACATTAGTTATTTTTTCACAATGCAGTCATTTTGACTGTTTTTGGGCAATATAGGTATACAAGAAATCTCGGGCAATCTAGTGTTAATTGAATTAGTTCAACGGTGTAGTTTACTTCGATGCTGTATTCAAACAATGTTTCGGCTAATTCCCAGACACGATAGCATCGAGAATATTCTCGGTGAGTATATATTTGACATTAGCTTCTGAGGCAAATATGAGAGCCGAAGTACATTGTGCAGTTAGTACACAGACACGTGATTGTTAGAAACGTGTACGGAAACGGTAGTTTGACGCTATTCGCTTTGCTACTTAACACTTCGTCCACATCGGTGTTATTACAGTCGCGAATTGGATTACCAGTTCTCTGCTAATATCGTTCTCAGGCGTCGCATCTGGATAATCTTGACTCTCTTGATATGCCGTTGGAAATTATTATACATAGAATAACTCGGTTGAACACTCGTGTTTCGATGGAAATAATTTTTGACGAGCAAAGTTCGTAGTGTCTGACGATGCGATATTACGTGAATGAAGTCTCGTATATCTGACTTAATGATGAGTTAAAATTTTCACATTTCAGAATGTTTAATCTCATGTTACGACTGGTAGTAAAAATTTTTATCCACAAATTTCATATATTTCTCGTGTATTGAAGTCGATACAGTAAATCCTGGATAAATGCACTGAATTCGGGACCGAAACAGTGCAGTTACGAAGTGGTGGTTTCTATTTTGTGTTTACGTTCGGGCTCCAGCCGAGCGTGAGCTTAGAAAAGAATAGACAGTAGAAGAGACAGAGAGGTCCAAGCTACAGGGGGACCGGCCCAAACGTGTCGGTGACACAATACTAATTGGAGACTTAAACTTTTCCATTTTTTTTTTTTTTTGTTGAGAACTTCGCTAACATATTTGTGGCATTTTTCTGATTAAAATGATACCAAACACGACATGGTTTGAGCAATATTTACTTAATATTTTATTCGTTTACTTTCTATTTAGTTAACTCAAACATATCGTGTTTGGTATCATTTTAATCAGAAAAATGACACAAATATGTTAGCGAAGTTTTCAACAAAAAAAATAAAAAATGGAAAAGTTCAAGTCTCCAATTAGTATTGCGTCACCGACACGTTCCGATAATATCATATTACACTGCCTCGTTGTCGAACGTCGAGGTTCGACCGAGGGGGATCCCCCTATGTGGAGGGGATGGCCGCGATGCATTTATCCAGGGAAATCTCTTGTGCATTTATCCAGGGATTACTGTATATAGTTTTTTAAATAATTTACATTTTATCTATTAACACTTTACCGATCGATATTTTGTTAACATCCTACCCACTTGTGACCGATCACTTGGTCGCAGATGGTTCCCTGATACCGATATCTCTTCGAAAACTAGAAATTCTCATCACTTGGCACCGTAAACCACAATGATAAATAACAATTTATTAATTGCCGTGACAACCAACTAATAAATTCAAAGCCCAAAAGCATTGGGCCCAAAAACCCTATAGCACTTCGATTTGTTTCGTAACTAACCACGTTGTAATGCAGAATTTAATTGGTAAAATAAAAATTAATCAATGATTCTTGATATTCTATATAATTGAAAGTAATATTAATATTAGAGAAATACTATTATTGTGTCGCGTATCATTAATATTTTCAATTTAATAGGTTTTCGAAAATTCGAAAATTTCTTATCCCATCTACCTCATCACGAGTGTTACTCGTTATTGTAGAGCAAGGGGTTAATACGCTCCGGGTCAATAAAGTGTCAACACATTGACTGCCATGGGGGTCACCAGTGATCGGCGCTATTACATTAAATGACATTTCATCTAACTATTAAATTACAATATTTATGAATTTTTGGACATACTAAATTTCTCAATATCGGCGTTTAAAAGATAAAGGTCTGTCGAATATCTATCTATCTATATCTTTAAAATTTCTACTTTATAAAGATATGAATTTGATAGAACAAGTTTTAACTTCAATAAAATTAATGAAACTGGGGAAACACCGGTGGTGTTAATTTAAATACTTGACTGTATAAAAATCTACGTAAATTAATAAAAATCTCTATGTTATGGCTGGTGTCAGTTTTTACAAGAATATAAAAAGTTATTTCTTTTCTAAAAAGAGAAGAGAGGTGTAAAAACTGAGAGTACTTTTATAAGATAAGAATGTATTGCACAGATACGATTAGAGGCTAGAAGAAAGTTGATGAAAAAACTTCGCTCGAAGTCGATGCTTACAGGACGTTAGTTCGTATCGATCAGAATAACTGTACTTAAAATACTGTACGTTTCATCGTAGATTTAATGGGCGGTTTAAGTCCATAAGCAGAGTAATTTACTCAAACCCTCCATGAGTGTATAGCGGTGGTTCGTTAATTATTCGAGAAAGACACTGCCCATATCGATTATTTCAACATGTTTTATGTATACACTTACGTCCGTGTTTCCAGACAATGTATCAGAAATACTGTCGCAGATATTCGCTATATCTATGAACATGACGATAAAACGACGTTGATTTTTGATTCAGGAAATTTGTTGGAAATGTCGAATTATCGGAATAATTGATTTATAGAATATCTCTCCGTATTTTCATTAAAAACAATATTATTTTTGGTTCAGTTTCAACAAATTTAATTACTTCGATATAATTCATATTGTACAATACTTTCTTTTTTTTTTACTGTACAATAAATATTTCCGTCGACATTAATTACATTATCAAAATTTAATTAACCTCCATTAAAATACAATACTTCCTATCTTCGTTGTGAAAATTCAATTGGATCGATTATTAATTACTAAAGGTAGCTTATTGGATATGAAAAACATAAATATAAAACCTTATTTAACACTTTAGCGATCGGTATTTTTTAACATCCTACCCACTTCTATTCGGTCACTTGCACGCAAATATTTCCCTGATACTGATATCTCTTCGAAAATTGTAAAGTTTGCTCACTGAGTCCTTGGCACAGTTAACCGCATTGAAAAATAATAATTTATTAATTGCCGTAGCGGCCAATTAATAAGTTAAAAGTCCAAAAGTGTTGGGACCGAAAAGCCGATTAACCCATTCACTGCCAAAAAAACTAAGCAAACATTATCTTATGTGATAACATTTTGAAAGACGGAAGTAAGATTTTGAAACATTAATTTATTTATTCATGAATATAATCTCAACATTTATAATGATTCTAAGAACATTTTTGTTCCAAAAATGCTATACACATTCGGTTGTTATTGCAAACTTATGAATTGAAACTTATAGTGAAACCACGAGATATCTCGTAGTTGGCAGTGAATGGGTTAATCGGTTACCGGCCGATAAAGTGTTAATATAGCAACCAACGATTGAATTTTTAATATTAATTAAGTCTTTAGATCTTAAGCCTTTAAATGATTTCTCGTTGATCAATTCTTCAACGTAAAACATCACGGTAGCAATTTTTCTTTTGTACTACAATGTCACCTCGGTGTACAGAAATCTTTCGATCATTTGTTACCGTAATTTTTTTAATCAAAAGAAGATTCGATATTATGTGTAATTCACGTGCACTATAATTTAGTGCCACATACGCCATTCTGTCTTACACCATAAGACGCATCGTGCGCGTAAGTGAGCTTAACGGTGGAAGTCTTCCCGTATCCTACTGCCTAAAGTGTCACCTTCAATTTCCCTTACAGTACAGTTCACGATGTCGTACTGAAGTCAAGAAATCGCGGTACTATCATCCAATCCAGTTTCCCAGCTCCGATAAGCGTAAAAAGATCCAACCGAAAATAGCAAAAACGTTAACACTCGAACTACCAATCAAGTCAAAATGACTCGTTCCCAATTTTTCAAAAGTTCTACAAGTTTATGGGAAAGTCATAGATCAGATATTCTACGTTGATCTTATAAAATACATATTATCGAATCGATCATTTTTCCACCTATTGATATCTCGTTTTCCAAAGTACTTATTTGATACAATGATACAAATAAAATGGAATTTGACGCGTCCGGAAATACTATTTAATGTGGCCCAACTGAACAGTTATGTGCAAGCTAAGAAATAATGTTTTATTTTGAAAATTATATCGCTATGTAACATGTAAGTAGATTGAATGGTCAATAGTTAAGTAACATTATAAAATAATTAATTAATAGTTCTCTTGATCTACGAGTGAAAAAATTGACTGATTTAAAAATATACTGTACAGCAATTCTTCACATCTCGGAGACGTCAAAGTCTCCCAGAAAAAATTGCGAAAGAAATGACTGTTTCCATTCTGTTCTCCCTTCCTCCATGAATCCACGAATAAATGACCAAAGTATGCTAATTTAAAAACACAAACGACCTAACCCAGACAATTACGTGTCCCTAAATTTAGGTATCAAGAAGAAATCCAATTCCCGATAACGCAACCCTGCTTTTTCGAAGACCGATCAAAGAAATAGCCTCGCTTTAATTATCCACCTCTGTTGGAGTGTCCCTCTTTTCCTCTTTGTGTGTGCTTCTCTTTCCGTCTCTCTTTTTATCCACCTATTCTCTCTCTTTTTCTCCTACCCTTCATCTCTTTCATCCTTCGTTTCTCTCCTTCCAACCTGGCAATTCGATCGGCGGTTGCGATCAACCAGGTTGAACTAATTTTGGTTATACTTGGCGGACCGGACATCGGCAGTGACAAAACCGGGTCAAGTAGCCAGTGATGGAATCGTTTCGTGGAGATTACTCGGTGAGCTTGCAGCACAGAAATGATTTTCACGTGCAATCGGGCACGCTCGAACGATTCCCGGTATGATTGCTTTCCGAAATTACCGTACACGTCGCGGTACTCTACGTTCCGAGGCTTCTCGGTCCTCGTTGGTGCACTTCCTTTTCGGGGAAATTCGCATCTTCCGGAGAGAAATCGGAATTTGATGCAGCCTTTCCATTTTTACCCCCCATCGACGTCCTCGAGTGACGTTGGAATACCGAAATCGGAATAATAGAATTCCTTTCGTGCTCGACTTTGGAAAAAATTGCATGCGCCTGCTTTCGACGAGTGGACGAACGATTTACGGTGGTTGCGGAAATTCTTAATGGGATTTCTTTTTAATGATGTGTGGAGCGATTATTTGACGCATGAATTGTACGCAGTTTAATTATGTCGGTGGAAAAATATCGGTGTTTTAATGTTCGTCGTTAGAATTCTGTATTAACACTTTTACGTCTGCACCGTTCGCAGAAGTTTTCTTCTCTGTCGCAAAGGTATTCATTAAAATGTACACGTATAAATTACAAAATTCATTAAAACATAATAAACTTAGCTGCTTTTTATGAAATGTAAATGACATGTAACTAAATCTAATTTATCAAGGTTATTGTCATAAAGAAAATAACGGAAGGCTGCGTTATGATAATACCTTGGTATCACCGGACGTGAACATATTAATGTAGAATTAAAACATACAACACAGTGATTTTAATTTATTTATGTTCATAATAATTCTTCACAGAGGAAGTTTTGAAATCTTTCCATTCATAGATCTACTATTTTCTCCTCACAATTATACAAATTCATACAAAAGTCTTTTTCATTCCTCCCCCCGTCTGATATTCTCCTCATCCCACGTTTAACATATAACACCAATAAAAATTTTGAAACCATGTCCATGTATCTACTTTACAGTCTCAAAATATGTATATTTCTTTTCTGTACAGTTGTAAAAATTCGTACAACAATCTTTCTCATTCCTCCCCTTCTAATAATCTCCTCATCGCGATATCTAACGAATAACAGCAACAAAAATTTTGAAACCATGACCATGCATCTACTTCACAGTCTAAAAATGTGACCCAAAGCAAAACCACCTTTCTCGAAAATTCCACGCCTTAAAGGCACCTAAATCATCCTGGATATCAGCAACCACCAAAAGAACTCGTCTCGCAAATAAACATGGAACAATTAGTCAGAAGCACGTTTCGTCTACGTGCGCATTAATATCGTGGATCCAGTAGCGTTTAAGGCAACAGAGACGATTTGAAATTCGGAGGGCCAATTAGGCATTCTCTCGTCTCCTCGCGGCAACAGCCATCCTGATAGTGCATTACAATTACCCGGAGTTCATTTCTGTATCCACTACAAAATCATCGGATTATAATGCTCGGATGAATCGTAATTACATAGCGTACTCCCTGGCAGAATAGGTGACAGTTTCCGAGCAAAGGACCAAGGTGAGAAGGGTGAAGAGATGGTATACGTGGAGAACGAGGGGTAGCGAAAGCGAGGGAGAATGACGGAGGCGTTAGATGTAGAGTAGGTCGTCTTAACAGCCCTAGAGACACGGATGGCACATAGAATAATAGGGGTGATGCCAGCGTCTCGGGTTAGTCCCTGTTAGCAAGACCGAAGGTGCACAATGTATGCAAACACCGTAGCGCCCCGGGATTCTCTCGAAATGCTCGAATTACTGCGCTCCGTCCAATAGGGACGCACGTTCCTTCCCTGTCAGGGTGGTTTTGCGAGTCTCTTCAAAACTAATGGAGACCCGAGGCTGTGGGAGGATGGATGAAGGGTTGGTCTTTGAGAAAGTAGGCCCAAATTCGATGATGTAGATGTTGCTTGTAAGATGTTCACTTTAAAGGGTTGGAAGAATTGAAGTTATGGGTGAAACGTGAAAGTAAGGGATACTAGTTTTTTTTATGGAGAATGAATAATGGATGTGAGTGTTTTAGCGATGTTAGTTGAAATTGTAATGAACAGTTTGTAGAAAAGTAAAAAATTGTTTTATAGAGATGTATAATGTGTATGCTTTTTAATCCTCTATGGGACCCTGTGACTTTGACGTAATGTAAGACATATTTAAGCTTCTATTCTTTAAAATCAAAGTTTCCAGTTTGCCCAATATTGTAATTCAGTTTGCAAAAATTATGAAATTCTTTATAATCCAAGATTTACAATTCAGGTTTAATCTACTATTTAAAACAGTATTTTTATCATGTACTAATTGTGCTATCGTGAAATTGACCTTCAGACACCACAAAAGAATCAGACTGTAGAAGGTTAATTTAACTTTATCACTTACCTTCCGTAGAATCAGGAATTCGGAGAGGGTTGAGAGCGGCTCGTCGTGCTCGAGGCGAAATGAAAGTAAGACACGGGTTGATTAACAAAATAAATCTTCATTGCGAGTAGAGTAAATCCAGAGTAATAGTGTGGTATATATTCGATATATTTCGTATCTACGCGAAGTTAGTCGAACCGCTTACGTTTCTATGTTAGCGCGCCTCGGCTGACTTAAAAAAAGGAAAACAAGTAAAAGAATAAACGAAAGAGAAACGATAGAAAAAGAAAAACGATATCGAAACGTCGATAAGGAGTACGTTTTTTTTTTACCTTTACACCCATTCTGAATATAAAGAGAAGGATGAAATTTTCATACGCTTCCATGGCGTTGGTAAAACAGAAATGGCACAGTAAGATTCCTCCTTCGCTTTTCTCGATTTCACGAATGCGAAAAGAAACGTTCGATGGAAGTCACTGTATAACGTTTCATCGAGTGTGAAATTCCGATCACGTATGTCGTCTGAAATTTCGGGAATCCATGCTCGTTTCGTACGTTTTTCTACCATCTTAATCGTAGAGGTTCCACAAAAGGGATGAATACAGGGTGGTTTGGTCTTTAGATGGAACGACGACAGGGTATGGAGGCTCCTTTTGTGTAAAACAGATGAAACGTATCTCTCTTTTTTATTCGTATGCCATCGAGTTTACTTATTTCTTACGTGAACCGTAACGCATCTTCTTTTCTCTGACTTAGGTGATTTAGCGAATGAAATTCGGACAGTTAATATGACTACCCCCTAGGGTCAGGCTTTCTCTCACTCTCTCTTTCATTCTTCACTCTTTTTCTCCCTCTCTCTCTCGTTCACTCTGTCCCTATTTACAATAGATCTTTGTACAAAAACTAATCTCATATAAACAGTAAAACGTCCGACGTGTGTTCGTCGATGAGCGGGAACGGAGACGATGGCGATCTATTTATTACTCGTTTCGGCGAACTTCATTAATCAAATACGAATTATAAGATTTTTTTTTTAGAGAAAAAAGGCTTTCTCGTAGAAATTGAAATACTTTTATTACGCTAATACTTTCGGTGTTGAGAATTTTGGGATAGCAGATTTTACCTTAGGATTTTATTTTGTCTTTTTATATTGAATCGATGCGAAAGAAAACTTGTGCTGTAGAGAATATGTAGTTTAGCGACTGCAAGTGATATTTGAAGTTTCACCATATAATTCAGGAAGTTAATGAGATTTTTAGATAGTAAAGTTCAAATTCTATTTCTTTAGCAAGTCTTTTCAGTATGAAAATAGTGCTGACCCTAGAAATTTAAAGATCTGAACGTGAATAAACAATCACTTTGCAAATGATATACTGAAATCAGTTTAAATCCATCACGTTATATTGCTCGTGATTGTTCATAATGACCAGTGATTTTTTATGAGAAACAACACTCGTTATTTCCACCTGGGAATTTGATAGCAGAGAAAGTATCGAACGTTCTCCACTAACAATTTCTGCACGAGCAAAATTGGGAAGAAACACGAGAACTGTAAAGCACAAACAACACTGTTCCACTTCCTACAAATTATCATATTCAAATTACACTCATTTTTAATAATACTCAATTCATAATAAACTTCCATCTAAAATCTTGGTTTCTTCCTATTCACCAGAGTCCAGGAAACATTTCGAAACAGGTCACTAAAATTTCACTCAAAATGCATTTTTCTAAACTAAACCTGCCATAAAAAAAAACATACAACACCGAAAGTATCAAAATCCACTCAAGACATTTTTTTTACTGTTCTTCTTACGCCAAAATCCACAATTTCTCGTACATTCTCGTGACACAGTCTCGTCGAACTTTCGTCGAATTCTCACGAAACATTAGAACTGATTTTCGTTTCATTTCCCGACTCAAGTCCACGTTCCCGTCTCGACGATCTACAATAGAAAGAATCCTCCTTTCGTCGCTTTTGTACAGTTAAACGTCTCATGTTTTTCGCGAAACTCGCACGACAATTCGAGCGGGAAGACGGCGCGCGCACAAAGCTGATTGATTTTTCCGCGACGATTCGATTTATCGTCTTCCTCTCGTCGGATTCGCGCGTTCCTTTTTTCGACAGCCTCGTTCGCGAATTACATGCGGTTACGAGAGTTCATCAAGTCTCACTCGAGAACATGGCGCACGAACTTTATATACAGCTCTCTTGTATTCGATTCGAGCGCGTCACCACTTCCGGTTGATGGAATTTCCCTTGCGCCGACACGGACGATGACACTGGCCTCTGCGGCATCGAGGACAGACCTTTGCTCGACCTTTGAAGACTGTAGTAGACCTGGAACAGAAAAGAGTTTCTGTTTCGTGTTGGTTGTGCCTATTGGTGTTTGCTACTTTGACGATGAGGGACTCTGTAAACTGGAAATGCTAGAGTTTTCCAAGACTGATATCGGTGGATGAATATTGGAAATGGAACATTTGTTTGTTTCTTTCTATCTTTGTACTTTTTGGATTTAAATGTTGTGATCAGCTTGTCTAGGATCTACTGCTTTAAATGGGTTTCAAACTAATGAGTAGACTGCGGATGTTTATGCAAATTTCGAGTTTCACAAATGCAGGTGAGACAGGAAAACCTATCTAGGGATTTATTGCACTCAATGAATATTACAACAAATACCATACTTTGGATATTTTAGATATATTTTTATATTATGTCCTTTTTGTATATTTCAGCCATATTTAATTTGTCATAAATGCATAAAAATCCGCAGTCTGCTAATGAGACTATGATATATTAAGGAAGTTCGAGCGTAACTAATGACTCAAAATAGTAATTGAATTTTTCTGTAATCTCAATTCTTGTAATAGTAATAAAAATTCATTATTTCAATTTATAATAACATATCTAATCCAAAAATTGTTAAATATTATTTATTTAATTAACAAAAGTAACGAAATGACTACGTGACTTTTGACTCATCCGTTTGAATAAGAAGATCTGGCAACATTTTTATTTAATTTGAGGTTATACTCCCGTTTACATACTGACATCGAATATTTTAGTTTTTAAAAACATAAACACAGTTGATTTTCTTTATAATATAATTATTGTGATATTATTTTCATTAATTTATAACTTTATATATTTTATTCATTCATTTATTCAAGAACTAAAATTATTCTAATTTGCTTCAAACTACAATTTTTGAACTAAGGTGACAATAAATTTTCTATCTTCGCTCTTTCTCTCTAACTCTTTTTCTATCCTTATACTTTTCTCAGCTGTTTTCGCAGCGTTGCCAAACGTTCAGTTATGTGTACGGCTACCAATAAGCATGAGTAATAAATAAAGTTTACGTTAAATTATCAACGAAACTACATCGGTAAGGTTATATTATTGAAATCTAATTTTATTCTACAATTATTCAAGTTTATTACACATAGTTTTGTTTTCCTTAAAGTTGGGAGGTTAATATCGAAAAAAATCTCAAAAGACGCGAGTACAGCTTGTCAGCCATAAGAGCCTGTGTATAAGGACTTAAAAAATGTAATTTTCAACATTTTTTTTCAAAGAAACTAGACGGAGGATCGTTTCAAAATTTGTAGGATATATCAATCGAGTATTTAATTACATGTATACAGAGTTTCAAAGCTTAAAGTTGGAAAAAGTTTTTTTACATTAGATTCGCTCGAACTTCCTTAAATAGTAATTTGGAAAAAATTACTCGAGGACTGTGGGAAATTTGGACTTACAATTAGATACACTGATTCAGAGACCGATTCTTTACTTCTATATTCTCCATTTCAACGCAAAAAGAAATATTTAGTATAGAGTCTATACTAAATATTTCTTTTTGCGTTGAAATGGAGAATCTGTAGGAAATATCAAGCGATGATTTAAGCTGTAAAATTCTTGGGACTTTCTTTGATATTTTCTTTGGAAAGAGAACTTTCCTCGCGTCAGATTAACGTTACGGGCGTGAAATCTGCTAAATTGCATTATATTAACCCTCTATGGACCCCTGCGACTCCAAGGTAACGCAAGACACATCCAAACTTCTATTCTTCAATGTCAAATTTCCAACTTTGTCAAATATTATAATTTAGCTCTTGAAAATAATGAAATTCTTTGCAATCCAATGTGTAAAATTCAGGTTTAAATTCGTCATTTAAAATATTATTTTTATCATTTTCTAATTGTGTTACCGTGCAACTGATCATCGGACACCACAAAAAAATTTGGACTATAGAGAGTAAAATAAGGACTTAGAAAATGGAGGGATTTAGCGCGAAAGATGATAATACGTTAAGTAATTTTTATATTATAAAGTACGCTTAAAATATCGACTGCACTGCTTCTCTGTAAATTTGAGAAATGTTTATAAAAAAAATAGGGACCCGTCAATTTGACGGCTTCCGTAAATCTAGTGTTAATAAAGCAATAGTGTAAAAAATGAGAATTTTTTAAGTGTTTAATAGATTGAAATATCTTTACAATTGATGTGTCTTTTTTAAATATCTTTCTTTCCCATTGAAATTCAATAGGAATCTTAAAATAATTGTTCACATCTTCGACTCGTTCGTATTATTTAATAGAAGCAGTAATTAAAATCAAATTGGTTCAAGCGTATTAATACACTTGTAAGAATAAGTGAAATTTGTCAATTAGATCATCGTGTGCTACTCTAAGCTTTTCATTGGATCAATCGGTTTTCAGTGACCCGAAACTTTTTAAGCGGAGAGTACTATCAGCACGAGGTTTTAAGCGTATACGCGTAATCTGCTTAAGAGGATCTTTTCAGAAGCTTAAGAAAACAGAGATAAACACGCGTCACGCTACAAAGAAAAGTCTGAAGTTGGAGCTGAGAGAGTTTCATGGCACCGAAAAAGGGATGCTCCGTTGCAAAGGGTTAATCCTCGTTGCGAGGATTTACAAAGTTTGGATCGACGTGCTTGTCGTTCAGACAATTGACAAATAATGCGTGCAAGTTCGACTTCAACGAGAATTAAATTCCTGGAAGAGTTATCATTCATCGCCTTTCGCTTTAAAGTACACAAATTCCATCGAAAAGTAAAATTCCGAATAATACCTGTAGACAAATTTCAGCGAACAGTGTCCGCTGTAGTTTGAATTTATTTTTATCTTGCAAGACGTATATTTACGTTAAAAAGAGGACTGTATTCTAAAATTCTCCGACATGGCGCAAATTGAAACACATAATTAAATTATTTCGATATTTTCGTTTCGCGAAATGCCAAAATTCACTTCAATAATTTCTACTATACAATTTTCCATCGATCCGCCATGCAATCGTTGCAGCGTATAAAGGCGGTGTATTTTAGTCTTCTAAATTTAGTCGCTGACGAAAAGAATTAAGAGCAACCTACAAATAATCTCGCTATATTTCATTTCACATTAAACCTCATAGCGCCACTTTTATCAAGGTATTCCACATAAAAAAAAAGTTTCCCAAAAATACAAACAAATATATTATGTTCACTATTTCCATTTCTTTCTCAACTATAATAAAAATCATTGACGTTCCTACAAGACGAATATCGAGAATGAGTATCGATTGGATTAACAATATCGATATATCCAACATTAAAATTATTCCGACACTTAACAGAATGCGAGCAGGCCATGGAGAGAAACTGAAGGCGAATTCGCGAGGAGTTGCGCGCATCGGGACTGGCCCTCTCGAATTATCGAGAAAACTTTGACGTAATTAAACTCACGGAAGCTCAGATAACCCAAGGCACCCGCTAAACCGGAAAAGTTAAAGTGGAAGACTGCCGCATATTAAAGCGACCGATCCCTCTTCCCGGTCCCGTATCCCGCCTCGTCTTCGAAACTTGGAATATTTAAAACAACCTTGTCGGTTTAGTCACGAAAGATAGCCGAAGAAGAAGTTTCCGCCGACAAAAGGGGGGAAGAAGGATCGATTTGCGTTTGTTCCTTGGAGGAAAGGGCCCGAGTAAACTTGATCCTACGAACGAAACCCGGGAGGGAATTTCGTAGCGCGTTCTCGTCGAACGGTTTATTTAGCGCGAGCCCTTCGATGCCGGCTGCCGAGTGCTAATTGCCTCTCATTAATCAAGCCCCGTTTAACTAAACATACTTTGTTTGATGTACAAAAACAGACATGCGATTAAATTAACAAGCCGTAATAGCTTACCGAATTATCGGAGTAATTTACGTTACGATGGGGACGACAGATCGATTTACTCGCTCGTCGTTTTCGTTCCCTGTTTTCGTTCTTATTTGTACTCTTATTAAAGAATGACAACGATGGCTAAGAATAAGAAACGAGTTAGGTACTATTTTCAGTCTTTTACATCCTATCTAACTTTAAATATCTTATCGGTTTTCTTTAGTCGTGACATAATTCTCTGAATTGTGAGAAAGTAGTTCAGGCATGAATTAGATTAGGGAATCTAACAAAGAATTATTTCACGTCTAGGAAGTAGCTAAATGTGCAGATCTCATAAACTTTACTATTCCATTAGCTGAACATCTTAATATGTTGAAATTCACATTGATGAAGGAATGAGAGTGAAAGGGTGTATATCTGTTTACTTTCTAAAACAGATGAAGACAAAAATGAATGAGAATCACAGATGAAGTCATCGACCCAGGGTGCTTTTATGCAACCTATTTCATTTTGCCATTTTTTGTCATAAAATCATATTATCCTTTATCAAACGTTGTACGCAGTTAAACAGATTTCAGCATCAACGCTAGACTTAAGGCTACTGAATTTCGTATATATACAGGGTCCGTCAGCAAAATCCGGACAAAATTAAGAGTTCATTCAAACACTTGTTTAGTTAGAAATTACTTGTATCGATGAAAAAAAAATGTGTAAATTAATTAGGGGATCCTTATTAAGTTTTATCAATCAGTATAGCCTCCTTCCGCTGCGATCACTTCTTGGATTTCTTTTCACCTGATCCTTGTCCAAATTCGCGAATGTTGCCTCTATAGCGACCTGAAGGGGTGCCACGATGGGGTGCCTGGATTTATTAGACACCCTTTCAATAACGTTCCAAATATAATAACTTAGAAGTTTCAAGTCTGGTCAATTGGGAGGCCAGAAGTCTTTGGACTGAAATATTTCGACGTTATCGGAAAACCAGTTTTGTATTAAATGACTCGTATGAGATTGCGCGTCAACCTATTGTAAAATGTGGGATCTCCCGGATGCTACACTTTTCATCTTTGGCTTCACTACTGTAATTATGATCCGAAGGTGCAGTTTATTGTTAATGGTTTCACCCTTCTTAAAGAAATGTGCCGGGTTGCTGAGCTCTTTCGTCGGCAGCCGCTGTGCTTACAGACTTTTCTTTGGAATAAATTCGCCTTGACCGATCAGCAGAACCTTCCAGGAACTTCTCTACAGCCGCATACCTTCGTGCAATATCATAAACAGTAGAATTCGGGTATCTCAAGAAACGAATAATTTCAATAGCTGACCGCTTCGCGCCAAAGCGCTTCAGTTATTGCTGCTTTGTGAATATATTGCGAGCACTATCTAATCAAATCTTCCATTTGGATGTTACATACGTATTGTACATACATATGCCTTGCTTGAAAAGAAAGAAACATCTACTGCTGACATTACATGTAGCGGGAAATTAAAATAGAATTTTGTCCGGATTTTGCTGACGGACCCTGTGTAATAAGTACTTTTAACGAAGATGGATTAAGCGGCAAAAAATTTAATTAATTAAGTAATTCGTGTATTATAAGATACGCGAAATATATCTAGTATACTGCTTCTCTATACATCTCAGAAATATTTAAAAAAAAGAACCTGTGAATTTGACGGTTGCCGTAAGTCTAATGTTAACACTAGATTTACGAGCGCGTAATCTGTTATACTTAAATGTATTAAATAAATGCGTTGAAAAAAAGAGGGATCAACCGGCAAACAAGATGATCAGTTAAGTAATGTGAATATTATCAGATACATAAGAAACATCTACTGCAACGTGACCCTATAAATTAAAAAACCTTTTCTAAAAAAGTAGAAATCCATCAATTTGACGGCTTTCGTAAATCTAGTATTAATTATTACCACATCATCGTGAGCGGAGATATAGAGTTATTAATAGTCGTAGAAATCTCTGACAAAATGAGATGTAATAAATTTTAGATATCAATTTACTTACGTTCTGATTGTTACGCTGATTGTAAGCGTCCATCGCCATCTGCTTGAAGTCCGCCATTGTCGGGGGATGGTTGTAAGTGTTCTGTTGAGACACATGATTCTGAGGATAATTCAACGACGGCGTTGGCAAGCAATCGGCCAACATAGGATCCGCTGGTAGATCTAAGCCGTGCCGGACGATCGGCCTCTTCTCCGGGGAGATCGCCTCGTCCGTTGCCCGATCCTTCTTTCTTCGTTGCGGGGGTGTCTTGTATATCGGGGTGTATGTTAGCGGTCTTCTCTCTGCGAACAGATTCGACGAAGCCATGCAAAGGTCATACGTCCACTAAGAAGATTAGTCGATTAAATCGACGCAAGACTGTTCCTCTTCACCCCGCGGTCAAGAGACCAAGGGATTATCAATTGAATATTTTAGTTCGAACAAGAATTCTCATTACTCTCTTTTATCCGGAATTAACCCTACTACTATCGACGATCGATTCATTATATGTGGAAATAATAAATAAACGTGTTAAAAGAAAAGTAATAAGGGTGAGAAGAAATTTGAACGATAGAATTACTCATATTTTGGAAAATAGGGACAGTAGGTATTTTTGCTAGAAGAAAAAAATAGTAATTTCGATTATCTGATAGGAATAGTGTTAAATCTGTGTTAAAAGAACTTTTTATTTTTGAGTGTAATTTAAATATAGTAATTTAGATATAGCCTGCGAGGTGACTAGGAAGCGGTGGTGTCTTTCTCTTTCACTTGCCCATTCTCGCCATTTCGATTTTTGAATTCTCAAATTCAGAATTTTATAGTGAAGGATAATGTGGACTGTTTAATTTAGAAGTTTGGGTTTGAGAGTTTTAAAAACGAAATGACGGGAATAGATGATTGGAAATTAGATGCACAGCCGTACCTCTAGCCATCTTTCACTTGTCGGACTGTATGTGTGGTTAAGATTTTTATTATTTTGTGGATGATAGAAATTATATTGAGTATTGAGTGAATTTAATAATTAATGGAATTAAATTCTGCACGTTCGATATGAAGAAATTAGGTTGTCTAATGTGACAGATAGAAGACACATTTATTGGCAGCTGTGGTACTATTTAAGAATTTTTGAAACTCGAGTAATTTAAGAATTTCAGCACTTACTAGTAATTTAATATCTTACTACATATTTGATCATTCTCGTTTCACTTTTACACTGACATTTACATTCGAATCTATCCATCAGTTAATTTCGTGATAATAAACGTAGAATTTTGACGGGAATGCATTGATCATTGTTCACTGAAGCGTTGAATTTTCAATCTATTAATGTGCATCGACTCGTGACAATTTAACCCAACGCTGTGTACCGTAACACGTTATTATCCGACGTGGAAATATCTTTGATAATAAAAAAATTTAAAAAAAATCTCTGGTGTTAAACTGTAACGCAGATCGAAAATCGAAAATAAAAACTGACGTTTTCCATTCTCGAAACAAATCTCTGGTCATTGTGACACATAATTCCACGCCAGAATATCCGTAAAAGGAAGCCACTTAAAAATGTAGGATATCCTACGGTCGCGCGTGCAAGTAGAGAGGCAGATCCCAAGCTTAAAGTTAAGTAGGTACCAGCAGGAAACCAATTTAACATTTAACGCGTGTTCCATCAACCCGCTAAATCATTTATTTCTCGTCTCCTAAGCCGACGACGTTGTAGCTGATCTTTTTGAGAGAATCTCGCAATGTTGCGAGGCGAGAAACTCCTAGTAAATATTTTTGCAACATGCTCGATGCTTTCTCTTTTTCCCAAGGTGTCCCCACGCAAAGAGGATTGAAAAAACTCGCGCACTCGAAAAGTATCACAAAGTTCCAACGAGTGTAACATAACGTATGTAATACTCCATGATTTTTTTTACCTCACTAACGTTCTAAAAAGTCCATACGGCAGAGTATCATTTGTAATTCTACTGTCGTCATTTCACCGACTCGAAATTCTAATAAAGCTTTGACTTTTCTTTCAAAAAGAAAATACAACTTTCCAACAGTACAATTTTAAACGCAACAGTTTCGTATTAACATTGCCCTACAATAACGAGTCACACTCATTATGAGATTTAGGGATAGAAAATTTTCAAGTTTTCCAAAATCTGTTAAATTGAAAATATTAATGACCAGCGACCCGATAATATTATCAATTTCTATTTTAGCAATAAAGTTTTAAAATAAGTCGGAGACCGTCACTAAAGAAATCATAGGGAAAGGGGTTAACAAAATTGAAAGCAAGTATTCCTTCAAAAACTCAAACATCATCCATAAAGAAGAAATATCATAAAAATAAATAATCTACTTTTCGTCAAATACAAAATCAAAAGAGCGTTCAACATTGTCAGATTTCACGTGTGTTTTATATTAGGGGACCGGTAAGACCGTCGTGTCTCCAGATATTTTTTTCAAACACCAATTGATTTTTATCGATCCAGCTTTGAAAATTTGCACATTAGATGGAAAAAGGTTGAACGAAGGTGATTACATCATTCTTTAAAGTAAAAACTTGTTATAAATCTATTTGTTTACATATAATGTATTAAAAACGACATTATTTTCTGGTCCCTCCAGTACATTATAATTTGTTTTATATTTTAAACAATCGAAAACATGTATACTCACCGTACTCGTTGGGTATGATGTCCGGATCGATGTCATCGACCGCTTGCTTGGTCTGAGGGTGCACCGGGGTAGTTGCACCTGCATTAGGTGGTTCGCATACGATGGGAGCGTGCTTTGGACTTCCGGGCCGGCCGTTCGAGTGCTTCCGGTAGAGTGCCGCCAGGATTCCGGCAACGGCAAGAGCCAAAAGGGTCGCAGTGGCTGCCAGGCCCAACAGCAACGGGCTCAGCATCGATGCATCTGTTGTGCCTGTCGCAGAGCGATGGAAAATGCTCGATCAGCCGGAATTTCTATCGATCTATCGGCTATTCTATTTTCTTGTCCCTGATATCCGATTATGGGGCCAAGTATATTTTTACTGCGAGGAAAGTATCGATGGTGTGAATTTTTTAACATTAGAACTACCGGCTTTAAATCTGTTATATTTCAGTACGTTAAGTGCATACCTTGAAAAAAGAGAAATCAGGGGGTGGAAAAGATGATCAATTCAGTAATCTGTATTTTATAAGATCAACGTGGGATATCTGCTGTATGAATGCCCCATAAACTTGCAGAAGTTTTGGAAAAAATTGAGAATGAGTCATTTTGACTTGTTGGGTAGTCATAGTGTTAACGTTGGTTGTTTGGAGCTTGCTGAACAGGGTCGACGAAGATTTTATTATCTTTTTTATGGTAGATAGTTAACTTCTTGCTTTGTGCAAAGCGTTGAAGTATATTCGAGGATATTATTTGCGGTTGTAATGTAAAAATTTCGATTTTCCATCTGATAACTTCAATTTTTGAAAATGTGTGTTATTTCAGGAATTCATTACTTTACTTGTTGGAGCGGAGTATTAATAATAGAGTTCCGATATTTTGTGGAGAAAAATGTTTGACGTTAAAACCATCGAGGACTGACGGTTTTTGGAATGTCGAAAATTTTATATGTTACAG
This sequence comes from Cerceris rybyensis, assembly GCA_910591515.1. Classification (NCBI taxonomy): domain Eukaryota; kingdom Metazoa; phylum Arthropoda; class Insecta; order Hymenoptera; family Crabronidae; genus Cerceris; species Cerceris rybyensis. Next base: position 11,060,469 of record OU342797.1, on the reverse strand, counting down.
CTGCGTTGTGTTTGAAGGTATTTCTGTGAAAAAACAAACACCTTCGGGAATTCCATAAATTCAAACAGTATATTGACGGTGTGTAGTTTAATATTCTACGTATCAGTGAATCTTTTACCGAGATAAAACGCTGACTGGAAGCCAGGAATTGTTTCCTCTTGTTGCACCCGTTAAAAGTATACGGTATAATATATAATTCATATTCCAAAGATTTTCCACGATTTGATTTTATGCATTTCCAAATGGTTTATATCTCCATTAATCTGTATTATATTCTCTAAATGTAACATTTTATTTTTCGTCGAAAAGTGGTTTCCAAGGAAAACCCAAATTGGACGCAAACGCGTAACAATCGGAAAGCCCAAAGTGGACTGTACATCGAGCGGAAAAAGAAAAATTGCACTGTCACGACAGGTTTATCAGAACAGTAACCACGAGAGGAACTTAAACGAAAAATCGAATGGAAAATGTTAGACGGTCTTTAAACGCAGAATATAAGTAAACGAAGCAACCTGAATATTTTATTAATACATTTAAAAATAATTAAAATATCATATCCAATATTTAGTTTAAATGTCGATGACATAAAAAATTTGAAAAAAAAATGGGAAACGAATTTTTTTTATCGCCATTTGAGGTCAGGATGTAGTCAAACGCGTATCAGTAGTATCAGTCCGTCATTGATCAGACTTCGCAACATTCACTTCTCGTTTCTGTGACGTTTGAACATTTCAATATTTTTTTTCTTCATCGTACAAAGATAAAAGGTTGAACTTTATAGTATTTAATTGCTACGTTTTCTTCCTTTCACGTGTATATACTCATCGACGTTCAATTTGTTCTTTGTAGACGTTTCAATGGACAGGCGTAACGAGAAAGAAGAACTGCCCAACGTTTCTGTCGACATTGATCTCGAAAGAGACCATGTTCGATCATACAGATATGTTACCTAGCCAGAGAGACGAATGATATGCATGTTAAAATTGCTCTCTGAAAGCTAAAATTCTCGCTTTGACAACGTCATTGTGTTTCTGCATTGCAGCGAAACGTCGTGTAACGTAAGAGTATGAAATGGGATCGGCTCTTGTATTAACCCTCGTTCAACATTGCAATCACAGCATTAGTCTTCCGACCCTCGTCCTCTATTTCTCTTTCTTCCTCTACCTCCATATATATATATATATATATCTCAACAAACCGCTCTTCCAAGCGAAACGTCCACGAAAGTCATCGTTCCGTAATTAAAATGCAAAATATCGACCCTGCAGCTGCAACCTCTATTTCACAGAGATTACTGTACAAGGAGGAAATAAATCTTCGTGTCAGTAGAGTTTCGGTTGACCTCTTCTGTACGAGCTGTGTTAGCCAAAAACCTCCAAAGCTGAACTGCTGCTACGAGCAACTAGTATTTTATTGCTGTTAATATTTTCATGATAATAGAAATATGACTATTCTGATAAATATAAAGAGATTGCTATCTTGTGACATTTTAATAGAAAAATTCAGGTGAACATACATTTCTTAAAATGTTGCGGTGCAATAAGTTCACCCTCTGTAATCTATTATATAAAGCTCAAATACCACTGAGTGTCTGACTGACTGACTCATTCATCCACTCATCACGAAATCTCAAAAACCACAGAACGGATTACAATGAAATTTAGAACATACCTTCTCCTTGGGTCTTAGGTGCTCACTAAGAAAGGGTTTTGAAAAATTCGAAATTGTAGGGGGGGTTTTGGGGGGTTAAAGTATGGGCCAAACTCATCAACGCAGAGCCGGAACTACTTGACCTAGAAACTTGAAATTTTCCATGAGCCTTTCTTCTAGGGTATAAGCACCCACTAAGAAAGGATTTTTCAAAATTCGAAATTTTAAGGGTTTTTTTTGTTAGTTTCGATTAAACCGTAGCGAAGCACGGGAGCTTTCAGCTAGTCAATAATAAATTCGAAGGTCCCTGAGAAGGCAACCGAGTGCTATGGTGAACTTACGATGTTCTCAGATGAGACATCGGAGTGCAAAGGGTTAACTAACGATATAACTGAAACAATTTATATTTCAACGTGAGCAACATTCTTCCATTGAATTGCAACAGCAGCATTAGGCACTTCTCACCCTATATGAACAAATTCCAAACACAACTTGTATTATTCAACCTACAATTATTTCCTACAACCTATTTTTTAATTCTCATGATCAGACCCATTGAAAAATTCCTCATGCATTGGAAATAACTACAACCGTTTCTAATTCGAATCGAAAATTTTTCATCATCAAAGAAACTTAACTATTAGTCATCGATTAAAGTCCATCTCGAAAAAAATACTGTGCACTTGAACTTCGCCAACGATTTTCAACCACATCAAAAAGGTTGAACGATACACGAGAAACCGGAAACACCCTTCTCTCAGCGGATGAGGCTTCGTGAAGCTACGCCATCCCTCAACCCTCTGGTACTACGTTCGCTGTTCGTTCGCAGCGAGATAACGCAGAAACTCATCTCCTCTCGCATCGTTGCTCCTGTTCGTGTTCGTTCTCATTGACCATCAACGGGGACTGCACGTCGAAAGCATCAATATCGGCCAGGCCGGCTTAATAAGCGAGACAATAATTAACAAAGGTATGTCTATTACGGCGCTATTACAGTTGGTCCGATGTATATAAATAGACGGTGAATCCTCTCTCTGCATCATCCCTCTTCTTCCCTTGATATCTCTTGTTCTCACGTTACCTCTGCATATCTCTCTTCCTCCCTCTTTTTGGTGTCTTTCATCCCTCTTCTTCTCTTGGTATCTCTTGTTCTCTCATTCTCTCTGTGTGTCTCTCTTCCTCCCTCTGTCGGGTGTCTTTCATCCCTCTTCTTCTCTTGGTATCTCTTGTTCCCTCATTCTCTCTGTGTGTCTCTCTTTCTCCTTCTTTCGGGTGTCTTTCATCCCTCTTCTTCTCTTGGTATCTCTTGTTCTCTCATTCTCTCTGTGTGTCTCTCTTCCTCCCTCTTGCGGGTGTCTTTCATCCCTCTTCTTCTCTTGGTATCTGTTGTTCTCTCATTCTCTCTGTGTGTCTCTCTTCCTCCCTCTTCCGGGTGTCTTTCATCCCTCTTCTTCTCTTGGTATCTCTTGTTCTCTCATTCTCTTTGTGTGTCTCTCTTCCTCCCTCTTTTGGGTGTCTTTCATTCTCTCATTCCCTGTGTGTTTCTCTCTTCTTACCCCTTTCGTGTGTCTTTCGTTCTCTCTTCTCTCCACATGTGTCTCTTCTTCTCTTTCTGTTCGTCATTCTCTCCATGTGTCTCTCTTTCTCTCTCTTGCGATATGCATCGTACAGTTGCTCATACTCGACACGCTTCGCGTGTCTGAGCGCATGGAAGCGCGAGGGTGCGTGAGGATGCATGAGGGTGGGTTCGTACGCCCGCGTGTACCCATGTGAAAGCGCGTTCACGCAGTTATACAGGGTGGATCGTAAATCAGCGCACACGAAGCTTCGGCTTTCGGCTTTGCTTGGAAAGGCAGGGATATCTTACGGGCTGTAAATTTCTGATGACAGTCATGGACATTTTTCCGGGATTTCTGTTGTAATTTGTTTCTTTTTTTGGATATTTCAGATCGATGGTTGACATTGAATTGTTCAATTTTAAATGGCACTGGGGTAAAAGAGACTTTGGAATTTGTATATAAATTACAAGTAGTGGAAAATAAGGATTATTTTTACTAGTATTGACAATTTTCTGAATTTTATTGGATTCTTTAAATTATTCAGAATATTTAGTTATATTTCAGTTTCAATAAATTTTAGTAATGTCCGGCAATTGACAAGTCTTCGTCACCGCGCCCATTTTAATCTGTGATTTAGAACCATCGAGGCACTGATATATTGCATGGGAGAATTACAGAATTGACAGTGGAATTCGAACACGATGCATATTGTAACCCTTGTGCAATATATTCCAATTAACTTCACTCACAAGTGTTTCCATTTTGTTTTCCAAAAGCTGTCAGTTGCCTGCTTCGGCGACAAGATGCCGGTTACTTCCGGCAGTCCCGTACGGATTTACAGTTCAAGGTGGTTTAGGAACTCCTGAGGCCATATATTTCCATATACATGTCACATGGGAAAACTCGAGACGAGAGAGAAAGGAAGGGTGGGAAACTAGAACCTTCCTCGTACAAATTCAAGATACTGTCTTCTCGACCATTAAAGCTATGCAAACTTAATTAAAAATAAGAATTTTCATTCTCAGACAATAACGTTAAAGTTCCAAGATTAAGATATTAACACTTTACCGACCAGTACTTTTTTAACTTCCTACCCCTTCTGACCGATCACTTGGTCACAAATACTTCCTTGATACAGATATCTATTCTAAAATTACAAATTCTCGTCACTGAGTCCTTAACACAGGTAACCTCAATGATAAATGATACTTTATTAATTGCTGTGGCAACCAATTAATAACTTAAAAGTTCAAAGGCGTTGGATCCGAAAAGCCTATTAATAGGCTTCCGGACAGTAAAGTGTTAAAATTACAATAATGTTCGACTTAAAATTTCTTTCGGCATCATACATAAATGTCTCTTGGATTTAAAAAATCCCATCTCTTTTTACACCATCAAATAAATGACGAATAACTTCTCAAATTAATTATAAAATTATATATATATAATATTCTTCTCGTAAAAAATTTCAAATAAGCCGAATAAAAATGTAACAAACTAAACAAACTTTCTAACAAATTTAATCTCACCGTGTAATTCTTTACAATTAAATGAAGAAATAATACTTGAATAATTGAAAGAAGAAAAAATCGTAGCTAATCACCGAGCAATTGATTCGCGATCCACCCAGTATGCAGAAGCCAATGTCCCCCGTCGGTGAGAGAATATAATTACATCAATTAACGCACACCCTGCCGCGTGCGCAGGATGGAAAACCACCCCTACACGAGCGTACGTCCCCGTGAAATGCAGTCCCTTACCACACTCCCCTGGTCGGCTCTAAATATAAACTCTCGTGCAGCCGGTATTACGAGCTACTACGTCCCGTTGACCCTATATTCTTGTTCTTCTTTGTAAGGGTTGTTTAGTCGCGTCTCTTTAAATCGGTATTATATATACGCTTGCCTTGTTTGAATGTTCTCATTGTACCACTTTGTTGGCAGGTTAAAAAATTTAAGAGAGTTGATTCAACGAAAATATCGGATCAAGTTATTTTCTCGTGTTCTAGTTATTTTGGGAAGTTTGGAAATTTTAAAAGTGAGTACCTCTTTTTCTGTGAGAGTTGGAAGGAGTTCTGAGTACGCAGGTTGGTGAATGGGAATTTCTATTGGCTGGTTAAAATGAAATTTTGTATTGTTTGAAAAGTACAGATTGCAACTTTGCTACTTTTTTAAATTGTGTAACAATTTTCTTGTTCGTGTTAGTGTTTTTCTGTGATACAGTTAATAACTAACGGTGTTATATTTATTGTAATTCCATATATTAAATAAGCACTTTGAAAAAAGGTGAATCGGAAAGTGTAAAAGATAATTGATACGGTAATCTGAATTTTATAAAGTCAACGTAGAATATCTGAGCTATGGCTTCCCTTAATATAATAATATAAACTTGGAGGATTTTTGGAGAAAACTGAAAAACCTGTTTTGCTTGGTAATTTAATTTTTTGGTAATTCTAATGTCAATAATTAAATTTGCGAATGAAACGGACAAATATATATCATATTAAAACAGATTATGGACACACGACGGAATTATGAAATGAATGTAATACTGTTCTTTGTGAAACCTTTAATTCCAAGGTATAAAAAATTATAATAAATTCGAGCTGGTTTTGAATAGAATATAAATTCAGAAAACGTGACATATTAAATAAAATTTCTACCGCAAATTGACTCTGGAATATAACGGTTATATTAAATTCAAAATACTTTCTAAAAATAAAACGAATATTAACAATACCAGTCGATCTGTTCTAATAACGTGCTAAAAAAATTTTCAATCAGAATAAAAACGTAAAAAAAAGTAACCTGGGAGCGATGATCTTTCATTCGATACGAAAAAACAGCACCCACCCCTATTAAACAAGGTGGAGTGTGTGGTATTGAAAAATGTTTATTGTTTTGAGAGGAAGCAATTAAGCCGACGTTAATTATACCTAAGCCGAGAAGAAACAAACGAGCAAATGTGCCGCTCGTGAGCAAACAAATAGACCACACGTAGAAAATGGTAATTGTCCTATCGGACGAATTACTTTTTTTTCACGCTTCCGCGGATTCCACTTTCACGCGTTTTGTGTGCAATTAATGACAATTTTACCCGAAGCTTCCAGCAACCTCTCTCTCTCTCTCTCTCTCTCCCCTCTGCCCAATCTTCAACGAGGCCATGGAGGAAATATGAAATTATTATCAACGGAAATTTCACAGTGAAGTCCAACGGGGCTGCTATTATTCCAACGTTCCACGGTAACATACCGCAGAATTAAATTAAATAACGCAGAAATAGAAGCATGGAAACGCTTTTTCTTTCACCGTTGGCTATTGCATTTACATTTTTTCTGTCGTCATCTTTCTTTCTCTCTCTCTCTCTCTCGCTCTCTCTTTCTCCTTTTAATGTAATTCCATTTAATTCGGCGCGTACAAGAGGTGTATTATTCTCGACGTCGAGCAATTTAATTGCTCCGCGGTGAACGTACGTTTTTGCAAATATTATTAATGGCGGAAAATTGAAGCTTAGTTGAATCGAACGTAATCGAAAATAAATGTACTATCCTTTTTCTTCGTGTCGAAGCATCTCTCCCAATGAGAAGCAAGTACATAAATGTTCACGTTTCAGTTGCGGAGATTAATGTTTTCATTTAAATTGTAATCGAAAGTAAATGTAATTATCTCGTTTTCTACGATGAGAATTTCCTCAAAAATCGAGGTCGTAACGAGTAAATCCAGATTTAATTCTACACAATCAAAAATTTCTCGGGGAAATACCTTTTTTAATCGTTTCAATAGAATTCTTTGCAATTACAATGAAATATTTTTACGATATGCCCTTTGTTATCATGTTTTTTTGTACCTTCTTTTTTATAGATTTCTATAAAAATACACGAGTGGCATATCGAAAAATTTTTCATCGGTTAACAACGATAGAAATTTTCCAACGAAATCTAAGCGAATCGAAGAAAAGGCACGCAATAATCTGCGTCTCGAACAAGAGAAAAATTCACGACATCGACTCCTATAAAATCTCGATCTTCCGTTAACAAAAGGTCGCGATAACGCATCGACGAAATCAAGAGGGAAAGAAAGAGTTATCGCGTTCGATCGCTCGAAACGATGCAGTTAAATCGATCTCAAATCGCAAGATTGCAATTTCCAACGTTATCCGTGATGGGGGAAAAGGGCACGAATTTAATTCAGGATGTCGTTTCCAGAATCGTTCACGTTCGACGAAATTTTTCGAAGACTCGTAAATCCGCTATTGTCTTCCTGCCGAAGCCAGAGGAACTCCGTTTTCACAAATTCGATGTCGTAGAAACCAGTCAAAGTTTGCAATACCAGTTAAAATCTAATTAAACTCTGATTGCCTCCAGACAATGAAATAATTTCAACTTTGCCCCATAGATTGACTATATACAGAGCAAAACAAAAAAAAAAGAATAAAATTAGATAAATATCCAACAACATCTGATATCAATGATAACGAACGAACATCATTTCTAAACGAAATTTTCAACCAACTGTTAATTCTACACAATTGTCTCCTCCTTCTGCCACAGCATAGACTATCTCTCGTGGAGGGATATGCCTTGACATTGTGTGCAATTAAACTTTTTTCCCTGCGAAATTGGTTGCTCGTCCCGGAACAAGCAGGAAGATTAATTGAAACCTGCTGAAATTGGCGAGTTAGAAATTGGAAGTATGCTATAGTTACGATACATCAATTGAGAATTCTCTCCACAATTTCTCCTCATTGCCACTAAGAAATTATTATATATATTCATTATTATGCCGTCGTCATAGAAACAGTCGAAATGAGCTTCAAGCTTAACTGTAGCGTGGAATCGTAAGTCTGGTGTCTCAACTATTCCCATCGGTGGCGCAAATATACCCGGCTGGCTTAAATACGTTACCTGGACTGTTTGCGTTGAAACTCGTGAGCTTTCTCCATATTTCTCTCTCCATTTCTCTATTTCTCTCTCAACCCTCCCATCCAGCTCGCGTCCCATTACTAATTGTGGCAGAAACAGGAGCAAATAATGAAGCAACGACAAGAATAACGGGAATGGTTGTCGCGACTACGTCAACTGTTGCCAAATATTGATGTACCTGCTGCTACGTTTCAGAGGCGAAGTTACTTTAACAATACACGACGTGTCAAGGCTGCCTTTTACAGTTGGAATGACTGGTTAAACATGCAGGGAAATCCGCGCAACGAGTTGAATGCCCGTTGCTGTAATTATAATACCCGGCTGTTTCTTTATTTCATTATGCCACTGCCCGAGAGTGTTGAAATTCCAAAGGGATTTTAGCCATTCAACGGAAACTGCGAGGCCTTTAACGGCTCCATAAACAGCCATCGAGTAATTTCTCAAAGACTTCTGCATTCTAAATGACTTTTTATATTTATGTAACCTTTCATTTCATAATAAAACCTTAATTAAATTGCTAGTTTGTGTTTTTACTGTACCTTTGACGTATTTTATTAACTACTGATGATAAATCTTTTTCATTTCAATATGGATATTAAATACGTACTTTAGAAAGGGAGGAAGCAGCGGGTGAAAAAGATGATTAATTTGATAAATTAATTGCTACGACTCTCATACGTTTAGAACATTTTTGTGAATAATGTGGCACCAGTCATCTTGACCTTGATAATTCTAGTCATAAAAAACAATCCAACCCCAATTAATAACCTAATAAGTTTCATTTAATCGATTTACTCATTCAGTTGCCTCCCCAATACTGTCGAAACATCCTAACAATTACTATGCTTCCCATAATTTCATCTCTTGAGCTTCAGAAATTCTCCTAATTGTAAGAATCATGCACTCATGGGAACTCCAAAAGCAAACCAAAATCGCCGAGCAACCAGCACAAACAAGGTCGGTGAAATGCAACTCCGCGTTCTCCAGGCTCATTTCGGAGAGAAAACTGCAATGGTACCGTTCGTAAAACTCTCCTGAATTTCAATTCGACCAGGGTAATAATCCTTTCACAGAATCCCAGAAGACAATACGAATTCGTGGACCATTTTCCTAATTTTCTATGCAGAGAAATGAGCAGAAACAATATAGAGAAAACGGGAGAAAATTTCGTGCTCAATGGACCCCACCGTTTCTCTACGAGTATGCACCACCTTCAGAAGAGGAAAGAAAGAGACAGAGAAATTTGAATGCACTTAAGACGCTCTCTAGTCGGACGTCTTGTTGACCGTGCACTTTGTTCCGGCTGCATAAACAACGCGGACAGAGCGAAGGAAACGAGGGAAGAAACTTGTCGAACGCGTGTCCACGACGAGGTCCTTGTTCCTTGAGAATACCGAAGATGAGTGGTTGCACTTGAAATCATCGTCGACGCCGGAAGGCCGTCACTCGCCGGAAGTGACAGCCGACATCTCGAACATCCGGCGGCGAGTCTTGCGAAAAAGGAATTTCTGCGCATCGCCACGCTGAAAACGCGCGAGGAATGTCTCGCCTTTGGAATCAAAGGCTCCGACGAGGATAACGAAGAAATTGCCAAAGTGACGTGGTCGACGCTTACAGACACGTTTCCAGTGTTCTCAGGTTGGAATTTCTGAATGCAATTTCAAGTGAACTGTGAACAATTTTACTCAGGGAATTCGTTTTGACAAGATTTTGAGAGAATTCGAGATATTTCAAGAGATTATACGGCTGGAGGTAATTGCGTTTTTTTTTAAATTTAAATATTTGTATTTTTTGTCATTGACGTTGCATTATTGTCCAGTTTACAATGCAACGGATGATTGAAAAAGCTTTTTTTAGGTTTTAAAACAGAAACGGTGGTTGGTTTAGTTAAATATATAATGTGGAATGTAACTTAACAATGAATAATGTTTATCGATAGCAAATATTTGTTGGAATTGGCACGATATTAACGTATTTCATGCGAAATACAATATGGAACGGATTAAATTGTTTCGTAAGTCAATATGAAATTAAAGGCAATATTAATGATCAAATATGATATATTATAACGTTTAAAAATAAAAATTCTTGCTAAGAGGAAAGAATATGCGATAACTAATCTTTCAACCTCTTCCATAAAAAAATCCACAGCTCCGAGGAATCGCTTTTGGTGAAAAATCGATCTACCATTTCTAGGACATAAATATAAAAAAGCGGATGACGAATGATGAAAAAAACGTAATTCTGAGACCGTTAGCGAATAGAGTCTTTCATAAATACAAACTCAATCTCGCCGCGATAAAGGAGCAATCGCCCTACACCCTTCGGCGTAAATACGACCTTCCTTTTCGTCTTTTCGCGCGTCTAAAGGTCAAGCTGGGTAAAAAAGAAACGAATCACCGATCACGGCATTCCTTCGAAGAAAACACACTGACGAGATTCAACGTGGAGTTTCGAAGTCGTTGGACTCGTTGGAACTTTTACGTGTTCTAAAAGCTGACCGAGTGGGACAAGGCAATTCGTCCTAAATCGAAGCAATTCCGTGGAAACCCGAAAGCAATCCCGAAAGAATTGCATTCTAAGAGCATCCGCGTGCTAGCTTCGGGCTAAACAAGCGAAAGAGACGCGGGTAAGATCGAGATATCGGCAACGATCGAGGAGAACTCCCCGAAAGTTGAGTCTGCGACTTCGTGACGACGATATCCCTGTGCAGGGAAGAAAACATCCCTTGAAGGATCCAAACTTTTTTCGCCCTTCTACTATTCAATGAAAAGATGATTGTGTTGGCATTATCGAAAAATTGCACAGTGCTTTTACTTGTTTATTAAATGCTGGAGTAACTTTATTTAAATTGTAAAAGATTAATATTAACCCGGCGTGTGTATACTGGGTCTTTTAACCAGTTAACTGTGGTGACTTCTTTTGAGAATGCGCAACTATCTATTTATTATACGTGAATCAGGAAGACCGGGCGATGGCGAGTATACACGTCAACCATAGCTAACTGGTTAAATAGCAAATGGTAACTAAATTTCCCACATAACGGGTATAGTCGTCGTGACACAAAATATATGTCATTTCTCCATGACGGATATAGTCGTCAAACACACTTAACTGGTTAAGGAACAGTCCAAATTTGGACTTCAAATTTCTCTCTAACATTTTTCAACATTCTGCATTTTTAAAAATAACAGTTTTTAAATTCCTGACTGTAGCAACTACTGGGCCACATAGTAGACACTCTAATAAGTATCTCAGAATTTTTGCAGATTTTTCTGAAGTCGAGAAAACCTTGTAAACTCGACTGTTCCCTCAAAGGCCCAGTGTACACACCGTGCCCTTAAAAATTGAGTATACACACGTCGGGTTAATATGTTGGCATCTCCGCGTTTATTGTAATGGACACAGTGTCTGTGAAAATCGGATAGTGTTCAGAATTAACACTGGATCTACCAAGGTGAACAAAATAATTTGTCCTGAATTTTTTGCAAGTGTTCATGAAATTTCTAACACTTTCTTTTTCAATTTTCTACATCTATCTTGAAGACACCAAGCTATTGAATTTTCTACACCCTTCATTTACTTGTTTCGGGCATATTTATTGACAACTTTAAATATATTGAATTGATCATTGGTAGATCTAGTGTTAAGAGAATGTGTGAATATTTAACAAATTATAAACTCCTATATTAGGAGCGCTATATTATACATTATAGTCCTAATTAGACGTGCTTTCTGTTCATATAAAAATTCCCTGGATATAATTGAGGTATTCACAGCCAGATTACGTTAATTTCTACGATAAATTTAACACGTTAAGCGCCACACCGGTCCCTAGGGACCGGGCGTTGACTTTTCGTTTATGCTGACGCTGATCAATGAAAATGAACAATTAGTTTTTTAGCTAATTGTAAGCTGCGTTGTCGCGCCTAACCGAGCCACAATTACTGGAGTTAAGTATAAAATAGAACATTTTATCAAAAATGAATGTAGTATATTAACACTAGAACTACCAAACCAGTCAAAATGACTGGTACGCAATTTTTTCCAAAAATTCTCCAAGTTCATAGAAGAGCTATAGAATAAAAATTCTGCGTCCATCGCAATAGACATAAATCACCGAATTGATCATCTTTTTCGCCACTCGATTCCTCCTTTTGCAAAGTACTTATTTAATATATTGAAATATGATAGATTTAACGCCGGTAGTTCTAGTGTTAAAACAAATAGAAAGATATCTTTTCTAATAAAGGGCCTAAACGGAAAGTGCTTTAAGAACGAGCGTGACGCTTAACGTGTTAAATTGATTTTTAAGACTTTATAGATGTTGTTCACTGTTTTGCTGTGTCCACTTAAAACTTATAGTTTTCAACGAATTCTGAGTAATCTCGGCTACGATGTATCGAATAATAATTTAGAAGGAATCTAAAAGGAATGGAAAATAAAAAATAAAAATTTGAATTCAGGCCCGATAATTCAAAGTTCGACCCTTCAACCCTGTATACCCTATAGTTCCCAAAATTCAAAGCACTTCTTTTGGAACGTCTTCCATAAATTGTCCTTGCCTTAAAGAAATTGTTCTCGCCTCTTATAAAATCTTCTCTAATTTCGGTGCGAATTCAGAGAGCACAGAAAAAGGGCGCGATCGGCAAATTACAGGGATAACGTGGCCTCCAAGGATACGATCTGCCCGTGCGCAAATTCGTATGGAAATTCCTCCGTCAATCTTAATAAAAGAAACATAACTATCTATCACCTCCGTCTCTTTCCCTCATCTCCGATATCTTATCTTTCCTTCTCCCGTCATCGTCCTTCTTCTCCCGGTTTTAGACGGCAGCTTCGCTATCATTTCCTCAACAGTGTCAGGGCTGTTCGCTTAAAGAAGAGCCACCCTTATTTCTTATTCCAGCGTCCATGGCGGGTCTAGAGCGCATAACAAAGAGCCGAGGACACGTTACTCCGTCAGGAGTAAGGAAACCTTGTCTCGTGCTTAATTTTACTAATGGATTAGCTGGTGCCGGTCCAATGAGAGGTAGAGGGAGAGAGAAATAAAGGTCAGGGTGGAAGGACGAAGAGGGGATGAGGAAGAGTAGGGTGGCACGAAAAAGAACGAGAGTAGTGAGAGGAGAATAAGAAAATTATAGAAGAAAAAGGAGAGGGTAGAAGAAAAAAGAGCGAGAAGAGGAAAAAAGGGGGTTGACGGTTAGAAAAAAAGATAGATAACAAGAAGAGAGAGAAAGAGAATACAAGTAGACGATGGAGAGAGACAAAGGTGGAAAGAAATAGAAAGAATGAAAGGAAGAGAAAAGTAGAAAGGTGTAATACTGCAATTCTCTTCCAAGTTGTTCTCCGACTTGTGTCACTACTTCGCCCTTATTCTTCTTGTTCATTTTCTTGCACCGTCGCGTCGCGGAGCGTCGAGTTACTGTTTTTCTTCGACATCCCGACAGAAGAAACCTGGTCTTCGACTTCGGCCATATACGTTCTGCGATCCCGGTGGGTGCTGTCTACTTGAAAGACGAGCAAGTTCGAGCTTTTCCTCTTCGAGTGTTCCGTCGAGAAGCGATGGAGGATCGACTCTTTCGTATTACCAACAGTGACTTCTTATTGGAATAATTTGAGTCTCATTGGTATCAGAATATTTCCATGTGTAACTCTCAACGTAAATTTAATTACTCATTTTTAAAAATAACTTCATGAAAAGCACGGTCCACTTTACTCCTACCATCTCCTACATTTACTTCGTGCAATGTATTAGGTTGGTAAGAAATTAATGTCGGTTTTCCTGCTTTCAAACTTTGGCGCTTAATCTTAAGATATCCATTTACTTCAATTGTTTAACTTGTAATATAGTTTTATAGTGCAGATGTTACTCGACACGGTGATAGGTATGTTTTTATTTTGATTGTTAATTTGTGCTCTCTTCACGTTACTGCGTTTAAGATGGACAGGAAGCAAATTCGCGAAATATTCTTATACGAGTATAAACTAGCTGCGAAAGCAACCCGTAATATCAACGCTGCATTTGGGGAAAATACTGTAAATGAAAGATTAGTATAACGTTGGGTCCAAAAATTTCGTAATGGGGATGAGAGTCTTGAAGATGAAGATGGCCGTGGACGTCCTTCGGTCGTTGACAACGATCACTTGAAGGCTTTGGTCGAAGCTAATCCATATACGACAGTCCGACAACTTGCACAGGAGGTAGATGTAAGTCAATCAACTATTATTGACAACCTAAAACAGTTGGGAAAGTCGAAGAAACTCGATAAATGGGTGCCGCACGAATTAACGGAAGATCAAACCAATCGTCGTTATGAAATTTGCTCTGCGTTGCTTCCACACAATAAAAATGACCCATTTCTGCATCGTATCGTAATATGCAACGCGAAGTGGATGCTGTACGATAACTTTCGGCGATCTGCCCAATAATTGGATCATAATGAACGGCCAAAAAAACTTTCCCAAGCCGAAACTGCATCAAAAGATCATGGTGACGGTTTGGTGGTCGGTTGTGGGAATTATACATTATAATTTCTCAAAGCTGGGAGAAATTATCACAGCAGAGAAGTATTGTCAAGAAATTGATCAAATGCGCCAGAAATTGCAACGATTAAATCCGGCATTGGTCAATCGACAGAGCCCAAATCTTCTCCATGATAATGCTCACCCGTAAGTCGCGACGTTGCGACGCGTTGCATGATCAACACTACGAAAGTAGAATAAATTGGGCTATGAAACTTTGTCTCATCTAGGATATTCACTGGACCTGTCACCAACCGATTACCATATTTTTAAGCACCTGGACCACTATTAACGGAGGAAAATCTTCAAGAACCAAGAGGTTGCAGAAAATGCGCTCAAAGAATTTATCAATTCCAGAACATCAGAATTTTACAATGCTGGAATTCGAAAACTTGTCTCTCGTTAGAAAAAATGTGTAGATTGTAATGGCACTTATTTTGATTAAAAAAACTTATTTCCAATCGAAACCTGTGTATTTAAAGATAAAGCTTGCAAACCGATATTAATTTCTTACCAACCTAATAATACATTTAAAAGTCACTTCCTGCACATTCTTTCCAAACAGTCTTGTCAAAAAGACTCTTCAACTGAATAATTTCTACTGTCTCTAGTATACGAAATTGTTCACAAACTACCTTTCAAGAAAATACCAGAGCAGCAAATTCCCAGCACCGATGACCAGGAACTCGTAACAGCGCAATCGGTCCTTTCACCTCAAACGGAACATCCAGGGCAAAAATACGTTAGAGAGGGAAACAAGAGGAAGAGAGAAATGGAGAGAGAACTGTCGGACGTGCGAAGAGAGCCGTACAAAGGGTTCCGGACGGCAACCTTCTTCTCGGTGGAATGACCCCGATGGCATTCCGTCAAACGGGGACAAAGCAAAGAGGCCGCAAATTGGCTCCGGCGGTCCGTAGGCAGGTCGCCGTTCGGGCAAATCAGCGCCGCGGGGTTACGGTCGTCAAATCAATATTTGCACCTCGCCACCCTCGCACACTGGGAAACGGTGTGCAAAGTCAGGCGTGTCGGAATTAGAGAAGAAGAAGAAGGAGGAGGAGGAAGTGACGAAGGCGAAGGAAAACGGAGGGTGAGAAAGAGAGGAAGTGGGACAGAGAGTGAAAGAGAGAGAAAGATAGAGAGAGAGAGACGAATTGTGGGGTTGAGTCTACGTGGTTGGTCGCGCTGGAAATCGCTGGTAAACTGAATTAACCCCCGTGTTGACCCGCGACCGTATGTTACCAATGACTTTCCATTATGTTGGCATAGCTGCTGCTTGGGTAAAGTCGATTATAACTCCAAGCTCGTCTATACAGACGGAAAGGAACGATCTGCCTCGCAACTCGACTCTGACTTTCGACAAATATACGGCAGATACTTGAAGAATCGTGACATCGCAGATGCATCATCTTCGAGGGTCTCCTCCGGAGATGTTTGCCAAGGAAAGAACGTCGGAGTAGGAAGTACTTCGGGACGACGAATAGGGTCATCGAACAGGGCTGTTTGTGAATTCTCAAAGAAATCGAAACGTTATAAATTTTAACCCTCTGCGCTATCGTGGCGATGCTGGACAAAAGGGGATGATCCATTGGCATTTTACTCGTGCCATTGGCAGGGTGTGTTCGGTCTATCGGCAGCTTTTTGGAATATAAAGATTCGTTGGTACTTCGATATTTGTGAAATATGTTTTACGGAGTGTATTCGTGAATGCGACGAAAGTTTTGCGATATTTGGCATCGTGAAAATGTATGGGAGATTTGTCTTAATTTGTTGTAAATTGGAATTGACTGAAAGATAGAACAGTGAAGGAATTTTTTAAAGATATTGTGTAGGAGAGTATTTAAAAATTCTAACATTGTTAATTGATAAATTAGTATATTAATTTGCGGTATTTTTTATATTGTTTGGAGCGTGCAAAAGATGAAAGCTAATTACAATAAATTCGAGTATTTCGGAGACGGAGCGAAAACGCGACTGGCTGAACGTATACAATTGAATATGAGTCAGAATTCAATAAATTTCATTGTCGTTTCTCAGCGAATTTCTATTCGAAGGGAATGCTTTTGATAACGTCAATGTTCAAGAACCCGGAGAAAATGTTTTCTTTACGGCAGAAGGCGAAGAAACGTCGACGTTATTGACAAGCCGGAGAAACATTTGTTCTGATCGATTTACCAATCGCTCTTTTCGAGTAGACCTGTCTAAATTCTATGGATTTAAATTTGATTTATTAGATAAATACTTCCTGCACAGCTGCAATGATCAACTTAATATCCGCCAACGAGATGTCTATAACATGAATTGCAAATATCATAATGATCCTCATCCTTTAATACATCCAATTCAACAGAACTTCCTTAACCCCTTGTCATACCATTTCTTTTCTAACTGCCTTAGCAATAATTCGGAATTAAATTAGTAAACTAAAAATGAATCAGTGATTTCTGATATATCGTATAATTTCTCATAATATTAACATTATACGAATAATTTTTCAATTTCATAGGATTCCAAAGACTTAAGAATTTTCTATTCATTTTACCGTATCACGAGTGTCTCTCGTCATTGTACGGCAAGGGGTTAAGACCAGATAAATGTTTTACAGCATCCTTCAACCTTCTTCAAAGTTCATGAATAACTTGCAACTTCATCGCATAACCAATTCCAAAGAACACCGTCAATTACGATTTACCCACTTGGTTAGGAAAAAATCAATTACATACAAACAAGATATCCATCATCCCCAATCTCGAGTACTTCCGAACGGGCAACGAAAGCTATGGGAAACGTTTGGAAGGCACAGAGAGAAGAGCCATAGGTGTTCGTTGATTGAGTGTAATCTGTTTTGTTAATTGCAGGGTCCGCAGAGTCCGATACCTGCGGTTGCATCCTGCTGCGTTCAGCGTTACAAGGCAACCCCTGCCTGCAGGCTGTTCTCCAATCGTCGGAGCCGTGCCTGCGTTCTCCAGTTCTATGGGAAACACGCAAACTCACGTCTACTCATGTACACCATGTACGTGTGTTAGGGTTTCGCGCAACAACATCGACCACACCGTGCGAGTCTCTCGTGGTCCAACGGGGGTGGCTTTGGGGGGTGGTTAACCGACTAATTGCAATACTGACGCGCCCGTTCGGACTATTTGCGCAATTGCTATCATATCCGCCGCCCTTGCGTACCCTATCAGGGTAGTATAATAGACGTCGACGATGGCAGTGGACCGATGGCAGGACGTGCGACGCTAATGGATCGTCATGAGCGAATTTCAGCGTTTTTCCGCCAGCGGTCTGTCATTTTTCAAAATGACCATCCCTCCGCAACGAACCCTCGATTTACCTGTCATTCGCTGCTGCGTCGGCATTGTCGATAGTTGCGTGAATTTTCACGAGGAAGGTTCATTGGGTTCCATGGGGGTTGTTTTTTTTTTTCTTTTTTTACGGAACTTCAATTTTCGTCCGCGCGCGACGACTCGGTTTGGCAAGGGGTGTTAAACGTTTGTGGGGACGCGTAAATGAGAAAGTTTATTATTTACGGGAAAGTTTTTTTGGGATGAATCTTGCAATTGAACTTGTACGTTAGGTCTGAAATAATAGAAAGAATTTTTTGTGGAGAATTTTTTACGCTTTGGGGGGTGGGAATTTATCATTGACTCTGTAGGTTTTTAACAACAGAACTGTCGATGATTAATTCGATAAATTACGGGGTGATAATACTGAATACTACAGAAGTGAACTGGAAGGAAATTAATACTAGATCTACCAAGGTGGTCAAAATGACCTGTGCTGAATTTTTTATGAATATTCCTGAAATTTATAACGTTGTTTTTTTCAATTTTCTAGGCCTATCTTGTGGTCTGAAAGCGATTAAATCGATCAAGTTTCTTGACTTCTCCATTTCTATTATTCTGACGTATTCATTAGTCATTTTTAAATGTATTAGATCGTTCATCGATAGATCTAGCGTTAATTATAGCGGGAAAGTACTGGTCGATTTAGCTACTTATGTTTTGCCAGATTAATCACACGAGTTGGAATAAGAGCGAGCAATAATGCGATTCGTGCAGGGGTGTAACATTTCCAGTCCTATCGGTTCACTCTGTTTTCAAATACTTTAACTCTTTGAAGCACAGTGGGATGAAAAGTGTCCCACCTCTTTGATGAGTGAAGATGCATGGTGGGGCATTTTTTGTCCCATCTCGAAAATTTATATTGTTATATAACTTTATTTAATTAAAAGATGAAAAAAAATCATGTGCAACATGGGTCATTTTATTTTCGGACTTTCTGTGCCTCAAAGAGTTAAACGATATCACGATTGTTCCATGCTTTCACAGTCGTGGCATTAACGCAAGCCAATTAATGGCTCTATTGTTACACCTACTGTGTTATTGACACTCAAAATTTTTTTATTAGCGGTATCGGTGTTCAAAAGCCACACTGCGACAATTTTATTTTCTTTGAGAGACAAAGAAAGGTTCAAATATATCAATAGCTCTATTGCATATCACGATGAATGACATTAATCAAGACTAAAATACGCGTGGAAACAAAAAGAAGGAAATTTCTAAAACAAATCGTTTTAATTAGCGACCGTCCGATCTACCCACATGAATTTGTCTACACCCCATCTCTTCTCTTTCTCTCATTTCACATAGAAATCACGAAATTTCTCTGCGCAATTCGTCGTGTGAATTTTCGAAAAATTTTTTTTCTTCTCTCTGACAAGAGATTTACATTTCTATTGGTGGTCGATTTACAGCGTCAGCTAGAAATTGACGTATATTATTGCCGCAAAGTCAGCGTCCCTTTTCCGGCGAGAAATTCACGAAAAGGAAAACGATTTAATCAGCAACGAACGTGTGCCACGAAATACTTCGATCATCTCTTCCGGTTTTAGCGCGAGAGCGAAGATTCACGATAAAGATCATCCCAAAGATTGCTTTCGAGAGAGTATAGAGAATCGATGCCTCGTAAAAGATACTTGCCCAGTATGTTCGATATTCAATATCGGCAAAAAGAGAAGCAGAATAACGGAGAAGAAGTCGAGGAAGAAGAAGAAGAAGAAGAAGAAGAAAGAATAACGATACCTCCTCCCCGTATTCTTTTTCCATTAAACGAATCGAAGCTCGAGTCACCGGCAGACTTGGATTGAATTTCAACGGCAGACTTAAAATTTAGCTCAAGTCGGACATCGGGTTTTTGCAATTGTAAAAACTTTATTCCGCCCGGCTGTCCTAGTTTCTTCCCGCTTCTCTTTCCCCCCTTTGCAGATAATACGAAAATAATCATCGCCGGTAACGAGAAAACTTCTCGACACTTTGCTGAACTCGATAATGTAAATAATCTTCTCCCTCTCGAATTGCTGAATTTCAGATACAAAACGTTCCTCCATCTTCCTTCCCTTATCTCTCTCACTCTTTCCCACTTTCTCTCAATTCACCCTCCTTCGCTTTTCGTCTTCGACGAATTAGCAAACTTCCTGGCAGAGCGAAAGGTCGTTAAGAGACACTACATAATTGCAGTTAACATTCGAAACGAGCTGAACGTCGAACGTCCCACCTTCGATGGAATTCCGTTTATTCGAACGTATCGCGAAACAGGGATGAATTCGGTCGAGGTTAGTCTAACGGAATAGCACAAATAATAGGAGTTTGTCCTCTGTTACTTCTTAATTTCGCTAATGAGACCTGACGTGCAAAAAGCACAACTCCATGTACTTTTATCTTCTCTTCGACATCATGGCCTGCTTTTTGCTGCAATTCAACGACTCAACTAACGTGTCTCTATACGATAACCCACCCCTTGAATGTAATTCATGCGATAATGAAAAAAAGAAGCTCCAAGCTCAGCTAACTCGGATATTTACTCGTATAAATGGAAAATGAAAAAAATGGACTTCTATCGTATAGCAAAGATCCTCCTAGCGTGCCGTTGCAACATGAATTCGACGTGTGTCATACTTTTCTTACCAAAAGAGCTACTTAGAAAGTCAATGCACTCACCGGTCGTGTACATGGCGACACCCTTCAGGGTCACTGGCTCGAGAATGGCAGGTTCACTCCTCCCCTTCGCATTAATCGCATAGAGAAAAAGTCGATAGCTCCTTCCTGTCGTTAGGCCTGCCACCTCGAATGTCGGACCGTTTGGACTCGCTGGTACGGTTTTGTTTAACAAAATCGGACCTCCATCTTCGTCGGCAACAACTTCCAGCTGATAACTGTAAACTGGCATACCACCATCGTAACCTTCGAGGCAGCGAACTATTAAACCTGTGCCGGACTTTGCACCGAGCTCCTCCATTTCCAAGGGTGCGGACATCTCGGTTGCGCTGCAGTTGTGCAAAGCGTATGGACGACCTGCTGCTATGACCTAAGATAATATAGAAGGTGTTATTTTAGTAATTAACTTTATTAATTTTGCGAATCATGATTGCACTGATTGTAGAAGTTTGTAGTGGATTGTACTTAGATATGATTAATTTTCGGGGCTTGAATGAAGAGAATTTCGGAGGGATGAAGTATTGCAGTTAAGAGTGTGTGAAAACTTGTGAATGAATATTATTTAGAATTTTGTTAATTGCATTGTATTTTAACCAGTTAGCTGTGTTTGACGAGTATACTCGTCATGCGTAAAAGTTACTACTGGCCATTTAAATTGTAATTTTGACGAAAACTAAAATACATTCGTAAATTTCAAGATGTTTGCAATATTTTGAGGCCATGCCGAAGTAAAACGAATAATTTTAAAATAATTTAAAATAGATTTATGCTCATCTCTCGATTTTCGTCGCACCAAAATTCAACAGAATTTTCGCCACAGTTAACTGGTTAATAAGAAGTATTATTTATAATATTTTTGGAGAGTAGCAGAAACGTATTCTCAATTCGATCTGAGCTTTGCAGTGGTAGAAGTTACGGCGGAAAGATCGTGCTTGTTTAAGTAGAATGAGACGTTATGGTCTGAATTTATATTTTTGAACCTAAATTATCCTTCTTGCCGGGCCTGAAATACTTTCGGCATTCTTTTTAAACGCGATCGATCAATCACGATAGAAATGCACATAGCGTGCTACGCCAGTGTGCACAATGCATGGAATTTATGAAGGAAATAACTGCCAACTTGACTTCTAATATGTGCGATACGCGTTATATTTTCCCATGCGGACACATTTGCGGATACGTGTAATATGTCAGAGATAACGGTAATAATACAGTTACTTTACTATGCAATAATTCTATTGTACAAATAATATTGTTGACACACATAGAAAATATTAACATATTATTTTTTAAATTTAACTGGTTTGTTTAACATTCTAAACAATTATGATCATTTAAGAGCTAACAAATTAGTCTAGAATTAAGACTAGATTTACCAAGCCAGTCAAAATGACTGGTACACAATTTTTTCCAAAAATTCTATGGGTTTATGAGAGAGCCGTAGAATAAATATTCTTCGTCCATCGTATAAAACCTAAATTACCGAATCCATAATCTTTTCCACGTCTTAAGTTTCCTTACTTTAAGGTACATATTTAACATATTTAAATATAATAGATTTCGCGCTGGTAAGTCTAGTGTTAGTTCGAGAAAAAATTGGAAAATAGAAAAAATGTAACTCTAGTGTCCTAGATATAATTTTAATCAAACCCACCAGATATCCACTGTCATGTGCCATTATTTTGACACTATTAACTGATAATTTAATAAATGGTACTAATTGAAATTGTCACGTATTTTGTCAGAAATGTTTCACCGTTGGAAAGTATTTGCATATTTTACGATAGATGTCAAACAAAATGTCAGCTGTAACAGAATTCTTTTGGTAAAGATTGAGAATAGTGGTAAAAGTGACAAGTTTTATTTATAATTTAATTCCCGTTCTAATTGGAATAGAACGATGCTATAAAAATTAATCTGCAAAAATGGAGAGTGATAAAACGTCCGGAACAAATGTGTCGAAGATTGAACGCGAGAATCAGTGTCCATTAGTCAAACATTCATCTAGGTTCGTTTTCTTTCTCTCTTCGCGACGTAGAGAAACAGTCAGGCGGAAACTTTCGAAGAAATTCGATTTCGAGCCATTAAAAGCAATTCTGTGTTTGCACGTCCAATCTGCGATGATGGCCGTCGATTCGATATAACTGGGCATCGCGGTTCCAACGTTTCTCTTTAATCGAATCGATTTCTGTCGATGATCTTTTTTCCCCCCCTTCTGTCGCCCGTCGTTTAAGATGTCTATTTACCAAATTTTCAAAAGCTAGAACAACTTTGAGTCCAATTAATTGAACCAGTTTCAGCAATAACGTTTTATATCGATTCGCGGGAGTATCCGTACGTTCCGTTGGACTTCGAAAGACTTCTCCCAGTTAAATTCAATTTCGTGATTTATATAAACGAAGTAAAGTATAGATTCTTATCTTCAGTAATTAAGTAACTTTAAAATTCGACCATTCCGAACTATATGGTTGTTGTAATAAAATTCTTTATAATTCCCTCCATAAAATTCTTCGCTATTAAAGACTCCAATGAAGATAAAAAAACGGATTAAAAAATTTCAAAGTTTCTAGGTTGTCCTACTTTATACTCTCCACTTCAAAAACCGTAACCTCGCTATAGAGATGAAAAATTTTGAGTATTAACTTTATCACGAAAGTATAGTCAGTTCAAAAATATCATATTCTCTTCGAAGACGGGGTGGAAAATTATCTTCACTGAAAAGTACATTGACAATTCAACTCTTTCACCAGTACCAATTTCTCCTTATTTTCCACGTTGTACAACAAACATTTTACTCCAAATCTATAGTTCCCAATAGCTTCTAACCCATAAACTACGGTGGCTTAAAAAAGATCTCAAGTCCCTCAATTTTTCCACTTCATTTACGAAGCTTCAATCAACCCCTAAAATCATATCCAAAACAGCTTTCCACAACAAATTCTTATTCTTCTCCTTTAACCCATTAAGGACCAAGCATTGCAATAACAGAAATATTTTAAATTCGACTATTTGTTTGTTATAAGATTACATAAAAGTAGATATAAATATTATAATTTTTTTTTATAGAGATCAAAAGTGCATAAATTACTCCATTGGTATGTTCTTTTACTATGACATAGGTTAAAACATAAATTAAATTAATCCGATTCCCCGAAAAAAAATTAGAAGTGAAATTTTGCAATTTTGGGCTATTATATCTATTATATAAAGCTCAAATACCACTGACTGACTGACTCATTCATCCACTCATCACGAAATCTCAAAAATTACTCTTGCTCACTAAGAAAGGGTTTTGAAAAATTCGAAATTTTAGGGGGGGGGGGGTTTGGGGGGTTAAAGTATGGGCCAAACTCATCAACGCAGAGACGAAACTACTTGACCTAGAAACTTGAAATTTTGCATGAGCATTCCTTCTAGGGTATAAGCACCCACTAAGAAAAGATTTTTCAAAATTCCAAATTTTAAGTTGTTTTTTTTTAGTTTCGATTAAACCGTAGCGAAGCACGGGAGATTTCACCTAGTGGGTTAATACAATTATTCGAATTACATCAATCGAACAGATTTCATCAACGTCACTGTCAATACAATCTACAGCCATCGTTCTATGGAGGTCAGGATAAAAGCTGCAGTGCGAAGATAGTAATAGAAAGTCCATTTACCTGAAAAAGGCACGGTATCCGTTGCTTGCCAACCTGGTTGCTCGCCCAACATGCCACCGTGCCGTAATCCATTTCCGTTGCCGGAGTATAGTTCAACCTGGATCCGTGAAACTGTTGGTATTCCTTCAAGCTCTCGGATACCGATGGCGTACCAGGTGCCGGTACGTGAGCATAACGCGAGTGAGGAACCTCCATCAGTTCTCCGGAGTTATTGAATGTCCAATGGAAAGTCAACGGTGCTGGATGACTTTCCACGGAGCAAACCAACGACACGGTTTCCTGCTTCAGAGCGCCGACCACCACCTCGCTTTTACCCTCTTTGCAGACCGGAGTATCTGGGAACATGAGAAACGTAATCTTTGGTGTTGTTTCTTCATGGATGACGTTTCGTGGTTGGAATTTTAACACTAGAACTACCGGCGTCAAATCTAACATATTTTAATAAATGAAGTAAGTACTTTCAAATAGAGGGAATCAAACGGCGGAAAATTTGATCGATTGGGTGATTTACGTTTATTGATATAGACGCAGAATATTTATTCTATGAAGCTTACATAAAGTTGGAGAATTTTTTGAAAAAATTATGTACCAGTCATTTTGACTGGTTTAGTAGTTGTAGTGTTAAAGTGGAACGAAGTTGTATTGAATTGGAATTTTTTTTTAATCGATAGGAAGAAGATTTTTAGGTTGCATGATGTTTAACACTAAAACTATTGACGTTAGATCTACTAAAATATAAATACTTGTAATAACTACTGTAGAAGAAGAGAAATGAAGAGGTGCACAAGATGATTAATTAACTGATTTATGTTTTGTAAGATAGAAATGGAATATTTACTTCGTGGATATTGTATTAATTTAAATGATTTTTAGAAAAGAATTTGGTACTGTTCTTTTGACTGGGTTGGTAGGTTTAGTGTTAATTATAGAATGCTTATGGATAATTAAAATTTTCTGGGTAACTATAGGTAATTAGAGTTAACTATAAGTTTTGTAGGTAGTAAGAAAATCCATTTGAGTGAAGGATTTGATGATTATGGGACATCAAGTAACTTTAGAGAGTTCGATGTGGAAAACAGTGGTTTTTGAATTGATAGGAAATGGTAGAAAAGGGTGCAAGTGTTTAATGCACTTTTCAATGATGTTATGTGCAAGAGAAAAGACATTAAACAGTCAATTAAAAAAGGTGGCTGTGATGCAATTTAGAAGGTACGCCAAATGATTTTAATTCGCTATACGTATGATATAATAGGGGTATCGAAAAGTAATCAAAATTTCTTTTTGCTGACGAAAAAAGGTTATTTATTAAAGAAATCTTAAATACTAATCAACAAAATAATTTCCATAATTTTCTAACACTTTTTGCCAGCGTAAAGGTAGTGATTCGATTCCTTTTTTAAAAGAGTCCTTCGACTTTTTGTTGAAAAACGTTTCCAATTACGTTTTCACTTCCGCAGTTTTGATTACTTTTCGGTACCCCTAATATTTGTGTGAGATTGGTGAAGCTTCTTTGATTGTGCATAAAACGGCATTCAAATGAACTTCGTTAAGGTTACTTAATGAAGTTTCATTGGTTCGATCGAATGATCAAATTGTGTAACATAGGACGAGAGGACTCTCCCGATTCAACTTGACCCGATACAGCGGTAACTCGGTTCTCTCGGTGTAAGTTCGGGCTCATCTACGAGATATCACAGAATTGCAGGTCGGCCAATTGCAAATGCAACTTGATACTTGCTGAGGCAATCACCTGTCACTCAAGCACGTACCTCTGCCGTGAGCTAATTGCTTTGAAGTGAATCAGTTACAGTAGTGTCTTAGATCGGTTTAACTGGGACGAAACTCTTCAAGTTTCACGAATACTCCAGCTATGTTGGTTCTCGTAGGAATGGGACCTTTTATAAATATTTAGTCATACGAAAGACTTACATTTTGGGATAAAATTTATCTTACTTTTTTGACAGAAAATATCAAAATTATTAGTTTTATATTTAGCACTCAAAAAATAAACTCCGGTGAAACACAATCAACCCTTTCAGTATCGGTTCCCTTACTGTTTGAGTTTCATGTTATGCAGCTAAATACCAGTAGTTCATCATGTAGCATTGTCAGTTTTGAATTTCCGAGTAATGTCAAAAATGTTTCAACATATTTTTTTAAACTTCTCAAATTTAAAGCATCAATAATAATCTCACCCTTGTATTTCCTTTCCTTTAAAAAAATCTATACAGTAAACATAAATGTACCATCTTTACCATCTACAGTTTCATCCTCAAAATACGATTCCCAATTGGCCACAAATATACACGAAACCCCAGGGGTTAAAACCACCCGAAAAAGATTTCATCCCGACGGACGATCCGGGTGGAAAGTTGCCCCAAAAGAGGCAGAAAAAGAAGGAAAAAAAAAAGAAAAGATTACTCTAACGGGCGAACTTTCGAACCCGAGCAAATTGCCAGCCACAAATTTCATGGAAAGAAGAAGGGAAACAGGAATCGGGCGATCCATATTCAAATCCGGCAGGGAAGATCGAGCACGCGGAAGCGTTTGATATCCAAATGAGATCGGAGGGTGTGAAACGGAAGAAGAAGCTCGACAACGTTGAAACGTCGTCGGCGCGGCAGGTTCGATCGATCGCCTAATAGGAAATTCCCTTGACATCGGTATTTGCAATAGGCTATGGCATACGGAAATTCCAAATGGCACGGGAGATGATTTACGATGGAAGCGAGAAATCACGACGCATCGTCGAGACGGTTCCCGTTTCAATCCGATGCGGCTGATGCACCGGTTGAATTAATTACCAATACGAGAGAGAGAAATCGACGACATCGGAACCACGGGGGTTCGAATCCACCATCGACCAGGTACCGTCGAGGTTACCCTCTGTTTGTCTCTGTGCTCGCTGAAACGCGAAGTACTGCCGTGCTCGTACTCGTTAGCACGCATTACGAACTCCTGGTTTTTACTTCGAGTTCGTTAATATTAATCTCCAGAAGGGAGAAGACAATAGGACCATTGGAAATTTATCGATCATCCCTAAAGGTAGATAGAAGGTAGGGGATGAATTTGAACGTAATTGTGACATTTAATGCGGGCGCTGCTTTCAACGAATTGTACGAGAAATTTTACCGTTCGGGAATAAAATATCGGTATAATGGTTATTATGATTTATTGTAAATTGTTGTCGTTTCTGTACACAATTTAAAGGGGGAATTTCCAAATGTCTGCGTTGAATTTCTGGGAAGTTAACGATTGTCATTTCTGGACGGAATTAGTTTATACGGTCGACTAAGTTTTGAAAGAATGATCGTAGTATTGTTATCGTTTCGTCGAGTGTTCAATATTATATCGGATATTACCGAAGGTGAAATTTAGTGCCGAAGTAATTAAACTTTGCCGCGGTCGCTCATTGACCTGACCGAACAGGAAATTATCGATTATCGAATGTCAGGAGTAGGACGATAAATTTATAACTTTCCCCGATATTGAATTAAACTTATTATAG
Source organism: Cerceris rybyensis (assembly GCA_910591515.1). Classification (NCBI taxonomy): domain Eukaryota; kingdom Metazoa; phylum Arthropoda; class Insecta; order Hymenoptera; family Crabronidae; genus Cerceris; species Cerceris rybyensis. Next base: position 11,032,654 of record OU342797.1, on the reverse strand, counting down.
GACACGAGCGGAAAAACAGATACGGAGAAAAAATACTTACCGATTATTACGGTAATAAGTGTGCCGCGTTTACACTTTTCCCATTACCTACTTTATACGCGAATCTGAGAAACTACTATTGGCGGCCGACTGAGTTTCTTCTTTCGAACCTATAGTTTATTTACGACAAGGGTACCTTGAGATATGAAGGCGTAGGGCAAAAAGTTTTCAAGATGTAGCACGAGGAAAAAAGTAAGCAAGCAACAATGAATATCACTGATATCACTGAAGATATTTAATCCTTTGGCCTACGATTTCTTTAGATCAAAATTAATTCCAAATTATTCAATTTAAAATTAATTCCTGAAATCAAAATTTCTCACTGATTTCCGTCACTTCGTACAAATAAAAGTAATACTAATAGTATACAAATAATGAGACTGCTTCGCAAACGGCTGATATTTTCAATTTAATAGTTTTTGAAAAACTTCAAAATTTCCTATCCCATTTTCCGCGCCACGAGTATCAAACGTTGCTACAGGCTAAGGCAATTAACATAATTAACTGTTAATCCTTTACAGTCCGAATTATTTCATTAATTTTAGTAGTAAGTTAAAAAAGAAATTAATTTTGCAATATTTTCTATCATTGACTACTCATTTTTTTAGATGATATCGATAACGGACCTTTAGGTGATATAACTAAATCATTCTGAAATTGGAAAGGCAATATTATTAGGTGTACAAATTAATTCTCGGCCTTTGTGACTAACTTTGACATTTATTTATAACAATGTTGATATAAGTTCAATATTAACCCTTTGCGGTCGTATTAAATTTGGACATGGGTATCGTACTGGTCGGAATTAATTTCCGTCGAAAGAGCAGGGATACATAACATGCAAGATTACGAAGTATAAACAAGATTTAGTAGTTCTTTTGTGAACTTTAGATGTATGTTTACTCAATAAAGTGATCTAATGTCACGTTTTTGTATAAAAATTATATTTTATAGTTTTCCATCGTGTGATATTTTTCGAAGCAATCTCCAACATGCAGGCCTGGTTTTCAATTGCATGTATCGCAAAAATAATTGGTTTGGCGCCTTCCGCCCTTAATCTTTCTATTTGAACATACTGCGTAATCTTTAATTTTTACGTTTCCACAATGCCACAATATGTGCAGTTTTCCATTCAGTCTTTCCTCCTTATCTGAGGTCGATGGTTTTCCTAGTTTTGATTGTGCTCCACCAACCAGTTGTCCCACCAATTTTTGGAAAAAACATAAAATGTGTCATAAGCGTCCTGTTCTCTCTTCTAGCTGAGGCTTTTTATGCAGAGTCTGTATTGAAGGGGTCAAAATAAAACTCTTCATCGCTATTTTCAGTTTCACAGAACACTTCTTGCGGTAACTTTCTTTTTGCCATTTTGGAGTATTATTTTGAAATATTTTAACAAGCGAGAATGTCTTATTACTGTTAAACACAATTTATACAATATTCTTTGGAATTCTACAAGGTATCGCCGAACGTTGTCGATTTCCTTACGCTCAAAAGGCGACTGACTCGCCACAGCGCAGCATCTTGTATGGCGAGTACGGGGTGACAGCTTTTGTTTAGATTGGATTTCGTTATCTCCAATTGATAGGAGTACCGAATTGGTTCGTGAATAGGTTCCTTAGGCATTTAGGTTCGTTTAGAGAAAGTGTAAACTGATAAATGAATGAATACAGTATAGGATTTGCATGGTTCCTTACTGTGGTGGCTGAGAGAAGACATACGACCGGAACGGTAAAAAAGCTTTGGTGGCTGAGAGAAGACATACGACCGCAAAGGGTTAAACATAATCTTCTTCATTTTCTATACGTTTTTGCCATCTCTCAGGGAATTGTCGGATTACAGATCGGAAAAATGATAGTGGTTCATATCAATGAAATCATTGAGGCATTTATAGACCTGTTCAACTTACTTGAATTGAGAATCAGTTAGGTGGTGTTGTAGGGATCGAAATAGGTGGTTATTTGAAGGGACTAAGTCTGGAGAATATTCGAAACTGTTGAAATCATTTCTTTCGCCTCTGTAGCGTTTCTTTTTTTTAGTTGAAATGCGAAAAGGAGACAGTGCCTTAAATGTTGCTTATCGAACGACATCGCTTCTAGACATGATTTTTCACGTTATGTCTGGAGTAGAGTCATGCGATATATCTTATTTTAAAGCTAACAAATGGCGCTTTACAATGACTATTTAAATTTGGAAAAATTCTAATCTGAATAGGTTTTGTGGTCGATGAAATCTGGGGGCCGAGAATTAATTTGTACACCTAATAAATTGTTAGAAAATAAAATCAAGTGAAAGTCTATGTCGAATTAACGTATATATAATGTCTATAAAGAATCCTCAACTACAAATCGATCAAAATTGTTCGATTGTTCGACATGATCAATGCCAGCAAATTCGAGCGGGGTTAAAACATTACGATGGATTCGCGATTCTCTTTAGTGCTGTACCCTCTCAGTACAGCACACCCTCTCTCTTTCTCTATCCACCCCATGGCTCTTGTCTGGCTTAGCACATTGCCAGGCTGCGTTCACCCACACATGAATATTCAGCTACGCTTTACATACATTGAATATGCATCGCAGTCCTTCCTTCCCTCTTAGGTCATTTACAAGATGCAGATACGCCGGGCTACCACCAGGGGCACCGACCATTCTAATAGAATAACTCGTGCTATGTGTTTTACAGAAAACTATCTACCCTATCCACCCGGTTCTAGATACCTTTCCCCTGGCTGCATTCTACAACCTGCTTTCACCCTTTCTCTCTCTCTCTCTCTCTAAACTGTCCTCACCCGATGCTGCTCCAACGAAGGAGGATCCTTCAACCCAATTGCCGTTAGGCGCACTCCGTAACTACTTGCCATCGATTAAGTAATTATCGAGGTGAGAACCGCCGAATTAGAGAATTGGTGCCGGAATATCAACACCAGAGACTGCAGTTCTACTCGCAGCTTCTTCCGGTGTTCTTGCGATTAAAGAGCGGAAGGCCAATGCAGGAGGTCGACTAACGAGCTGGAGAATTCGAGATGGTTTCGTTCAGTCCTTCCGCGTGGAAAATATTTATTGCTCGTGTTTAACTGAAACGTTGGTGATTCTATGGTTCTAATCGAAATGCTTCAATTAATCGACGGATTAAAATATGACGTTACTGTTATCGTTGTGAAAAAATTACTTCGGTAATTTTAATTGGAAAAGATTAAATATGTTCGACAGAATCTCAATAAAAGAATTTAATGATGATAATATCAACATTTTTTTGGGTGTATTCGGTTACATATTTTGTTTATCTTTCGCCTGGAAAAATTGCATGTCATCGTTAAAATAACGAGGATGTTTTTCTGCAAAAATGAATTCTATATGCTGCCGTTGCTATTAGTATTAAATTTGATGTCACGTGAAAGATAAATATTAGCAAAATTTGCAGTTTATATTGAGAGAATGAAAATGGAGGTACAAGTTGTATCGGTACGGTTTGAACGTGCATCCGTGCCTCGTCTCGAGGAGGATTCAATTTGCGAAAGATGCATAGACTCACACATTATCTGAAGAGTCACCGGATTACTGGCAGTTTTCCCCTCGCTGTTGGCAGCGAGACAAGTGTAATCACCGGCGGAGTATCGGGTTATACCTTGAAGAACCAAAGAATGATCGCTAAGAACGATACCCCCGGTAGCGTTGTTCTTCAGCTCTTTGTCCTGCAACAAATGATACAGAGGCTTCATGTTTTTGCTTTTATTTTCGTTTATTTTCAAACGAAGACCAACACACTTTTAATTATACGTATTTGTTGTTACAATACTGCGCGTTCTATTGAATTAACAATTGCAAGTAACAACTCGTTTTTGTATGATTGGTACGTGCAACAAGACCGATAATTCCCGAGTAAAAAAAGGGTTTATTTAATACTGTATGGTTTGATTATATACTAAATAAGTTCTGGTATTATTCTTTTAAGTCTGATTTTAATCTAATAGTTTTGATTTCATTTTACAGTAAATTAACTGATATTTCTTCTTATTCTGATTTGACTCTGCTGCAGTTTTATAAAGTTAATTTAATACTGCTTTGGATCTTTGGATTTTTCTGACTTAAAATTTGTTCTGATTTTGACCTGGAATTTTAAAATGAAAATTGATAAAACTTTACGAGTTATGGAAACTTGTTAATTTTTTAACTATAAAAATTAATTTAAATTTTTATTAAAATCAGCAGGGTCAAGCTGAAGAATTTTAAATACGTCATCAACATAGTTACGGTATTACATGTTACTCTTTAAGTATCACTATATATATATGTGCTTCTATTTTACATTTCATTTAAATAAATTGCAAAAGTTTTCTTAAAGTAACTTCCAGGGCCATCATTTTGTTTGTTAAAAAATGACAATGACAGATGAAAATGATTATTTGTAAATTTTTTTAAACTGTTAGAGTTTCTAAGAGAGTTTCTAATTCGCAAGTCTAATTAGTTAGCTCCTTAGCCAACATTGTCCCACAAAAATTGATATTTATGACCGTTTAGTAGGGAGAAGTATCAAAACACAATTACCTCGATACTTACATCTTTGAACCAGGCAAGCTTGTAGACCTTGGGATTTGCTCTGACCGTACACTCGAAGTAGACATCGTCACCCTCTTTGATGTCGTCAGGATTCAAGGTCTCGCCCATTTTAAGGGTCACCACTGGCTGATACTGCACGTCCAATCTCCACTTGTCTTCCAAAGCACTGTCAGGAATAGTCGGATTCTCTGCACGACACGTCAAATATTTTCCGTCGTCCTCGATGCTTGGCACGAAGCTCAGAATACTGAGACTCTGATTATTTTCCAGGGCGTACTGCAATCAAGCACAAATTGCCAATGATGTAGGAACGTTCTCACTCGCTAGTATTGTCAACGATACGTTCATAGCATGAGAAACTGGACATCGTGTGAGTACAAAGTCCAAAAGTAATTTTTGTACAAATTTCAAAAGAATGGATGGCACCATAACAAACCACAATAATAAAACTGCTGTCGATGTTACCATTACATTCTTTAGAGTGTTTTCATGCAAATATTACAAATACAATTTAGATGAAAGAGAAAGGCAATACAGCTTTAGAAATATCGGAATCCGCGATGAACAAGAATGAATTAAAAAATTCAAAGAATTCTCTCCTCTCTCTCTCTCGCCCTCTCGATATTCCATTCCATTACGAAATTGTTCGCGCAATTTGTCAGGCGTTTAATATGAAAATCAATTCGGCATTCGTACACGTTGCCAGCGTGCCGAGAGACGAGGAAATAAAAGAGCGAGGGGGATTAACGGTTTTTTGAGATTTATGATTTATTCCAACCGCGTGGAATCGAGAAAAATGGAGAACGAAAGGGGTAGAAATAGAGAGGCAGGTCGGTGACTCTCCTCCCTTCTCTACACCCTCTCCCCCTCTCTTTATTTCACTCTCTGTCTCTCCAACTTCCGCGATGTCATTTTAATGATAGCGCCACCAGGCATACATATCGAGAAACCCACGTATCCCGCATCAGTATCGCGAATACGATGAATGGAAGTAATGGTTCGTCAGGATGAATGTCGCATCGCCGATCCTCCGTTCTCTCCGAACCACCCCCGTCACCACCCATAGCAGCGTCAGGGTGCTTCTCTCTTTCACTTTCCATCTCATTTTTTCCAACTGGATCCACCACGTTCTCTCCCCTTCCTCTTGCTCACTTCCCTTCCCCGTAAGCTTCGCTGCATAGCGCTTTCGGTTCGTTTCGTTGCGACGCGATCGAATTTCCCGATAAAGCTCTCTCCGGACAGTGCGACGCGGTGCCGATATATGCATATATCCTGCAGGGAGATTGCATACGGACTACCATACCGATCGCACCATCGGATGCGTGCAAAGACCGAAAGTCAACCATCCAGAAATTACGGACTAGTCCTCTCTCCGAGGGTTGCGAAACACACATCGGTTTCTATTATATTACGTCTCTGTTGCGACTCTTCGGACAGTTAAGTCGTCGGAGTTTAGTTTTGTTCTTCTCTCGGAGAATTAATAAACACTGCACTCCCGAAATGGTTTTGTTGTTTGTTTATTATAACGAGGAACAAGTATTTACACCAGCGGTCGGGGAACCGGGGTAAATTACCCCAAATGGGGTAAAAATGAAATTTTTGGGGGTAAAAATGAAACTTTTGTGAGTAAAAAGCATATATTTTTAATTTGTTATTTTATAAACCTGTTAGTATTTTTTCAACTTAAACAATTTAGCGACATATGCAGGCATATTGTTATATATATATATATATCACTTATATTACTATTATTACCGTTATGTATTACTAGGTATTACATTGATAAATTGAATAAATGATATTTAAATTATATTTTTAGTTATTGTTTTCTTTTCAAAATTATCATGGGGGGCTATAATACGAAAGATGCTAAAAAGAGGCGATTTCGTTTTTTTTTTGCTCTTCGCCATGGGGTAATATCAACTTACACAAAAATATTTTGGGGTAATGATTAAAAAAGTTCCCCGACCGCTGATTTACACGGAAACAAATAATAACAAGAAAGAGATTAACAAATAGATAACAAATATAAATACGAGCGAGCCAAAATGTGTATAAAGAAAACTTGTTGTTACGAAGAATATAGTTATGGAGAGAATCTGAAGATTTGGGTCACTTTTTGTTCTTTTATAAATTTCGGAAGCACCCCTTCCTCTGTCGGCAACCCCGACGAGGAGGAAGGAATGGCTTGATAGGGAGGAGAATGTTGGGCCTTGGTGAAATGTTATTGGTTCTGCCTGGACTTCGTGGGTGGTTACCAAAATGCAGCGTTTGCATTGGTTTTGCCAAAACCCACGGAAGGCCCAGGCAGAGGGGGGCCTTGGGCCGCGAGGGTAACCCAGGTGTAGATGAAAACTGCTAGATTTATGACACCTGTCATAAATCTAGTGCAGGAATTCTTGAGTGCAAATCTGGTAGCCACGTGCCATCCCTCAATATTCGAAGGTGGTTGCCAGATGGACGGGTCTACACAGTTGCGACTCTAAAATATAGAATTTAGAAAGCTTGCCCCCGCAACCTCAAGGCCCGCGTTGCAATTACGCCTCAACAGTCTCTTTCTTGACATTTAGAATTTTCGGTTTGACCGATTTCAGTTTATGCTTCGATTAACCATAGGTTTGAACATTGTAAGTGCTTCTACTGAATTGTTGTTAGTACGTATAGTGGCTGATGTTTGAGGTTTATTTTATGTGATTGTGTCAGGGTTGATCGATAAGCGAAGGTTCGTCGAAGACTAAATATAGTGCAGAGAGTGCTACTTGCCTAGACCTACATTGAAGAGTATTTTTCAAATACATTGAAGAGTACACTTTTAAACCAAGTGTGTGATCAATTGACGTAATGGTGAATACTAGCAACAACAACCCTTTGACTGCGTCGCGCTCTTGGAGTAATCGATAAAAATACAATTTTTGCTTGTCAGTCGTTGCGTCTAATACACCACTGACTGCTGACCAAAAGAGTACCCGGAGATTTAATACCGTTCTTAGAGTTTAAAAAAATTGTAATTACAAATAACTTTGGATGAAACAATTGCCGATACTTTGTTCCTATGTTACATAGAGTTATAAATTACATGTTGAATAAACTCGTGAAATAGTAGGTGTTATAGTAAAAAAAAATACATTGATAGACTTGTGAAAGCGTATATATACGCTTTTAGTAGTCGAAGGATTAAGAAGGTCAAATATTTAATTGGCCAGTAATTTTGAACTCTGTGATACAGAAGATCCAGAGATTTATTAATCTTTAACCCTTTTGCGGTCCGAATTAATTTTCTTAATTTTGTTCTGAGCCAAGTAAAATTAATTTCCTAACATTTTCTATTATTGGTTATTCATTTTTTTAACACTTTATCGACCGGAAGCCTATTAACACTTTACCGACCGGTAGCCGATTAGTCGGCTTTTTGAGCTCAACACTTTTGGACTTTTAACTTATTAATTGGTTGCTATGGCAATTCATAAATTATTATTTTTCATTGCGACTCACTGTGCCAAGGAGTCAGTGAAGAAACTTTGCTATTTTCGAAGAGATATCAGTATCAGGGAAATATTTGCGTGCAAGTGACCGATCAGAAGTGAGCAGGATGTTAAAAAATACCGGTCGGTAAAGTGTTAATAGGCTTTACGAACCCCAGGCCTTTGAATTTTTAATTTATTAATTGGTTGCCACTCCAATTAATAAATTATCATTTATCATTGCGGTTACCTGCGTCAAGGACTCAGTGACGAGAATTTGTAATTTTCGAATATATCTGTATCAAGGAAGTATTTGTGGCCAAGTGATCAGTCAGAAGGGGTAGGATGTTAAAAAAATACCGGTCGGTAAAGTGTTAAATGATATTAATCACTATAGGTACTGACGGGTATTTAGGTGATATTACAAAATTATTATGAAATTAGAAAGTTAATATTAATTTGTCAGAAAATAAAATCATATAGAAAGCTTTGTCGAATACTGCTCGACATAAGACCGCAAAGGGTTAAGGAGATCAATTTTGTCTAATTCGCTACAATTGTTTAACTTAATTGTGCGCAATATCTGTTCTCTATGCCGTACAGAAAATAAGAGTCCTCTTTGCGAGGGTGCAACGAAGGACAAAGTTAAGAAACGTCCTCAGCGTCGTTCCGATATGGCAGCGAAAAAGTAGCCGGGGTGCAAACAAGAAAAGAAAGTGGACGTTAGTAATTTATCGAGAGGGGAATCTAGTAGATTGTCCGCGAAGTTCGATGCCTCGATCGCTCAACCCTCTCGTTCAGAAGTGGCAGAGTATGGGGAGGGTAGTCGATCGAATGGAGAGTTAAAAAAAAACTGGCGGAAGAATAGAGAGGAGTCGTAGGAAAAACGAAATAACTACGTCGCTTCAACTTCCCAACGAGTCGTCGCCTGAGAACTGCGAAAGTTCACAGTGGAAACGTCGATTTTCAGGAATTTTCCTCCAAATTGCATTGCAAGTTACGCGAATACGCGTTTAACGGTTCGACGCGATTTGGCGCTTCGAATGTTAACTTTCGAATCCCACGAAAGCGGAAAAATGCGCGAAACAAATTTTCCGGCTTCGGAATTTCATGGAATCAAAAAACGGCTGAAAGAGTTTCACCATTTCGCGGTAAATTTTTCTTTTTTTTTTTTTATATGGCTCACGTTATGGATAGTTCGGAAACTATCGACGTGGTAATTGCATTTTGTTACTCGCAATTTTTTGATGGAATTGAAGTATCATATTTGTATCGTAGAATATTTCGTAGTTTTTTCTTATCAATGTATATTCGACCGCATCAATTCTATCTTTAAGAATCGGGCGTATACGTTACAAGGTGATTTATATGCATCGTGCAGGAAAAATGACGAGCCAAACTTCAGGGTGGTGAATTTTATCTCAGGGAGAAGAAAAGAACTTTATGTAAACGTGGGTTTCAAAGTTCATGGCTTTTCTGATGCAAGCAAACGTTGCGTATAAAGAAGATTCATATAAAGTCATTCTGCATAAAGCTTAGCCTTTATGTAAGAAAACTCTGCTGAAGAAAGCTGCTTGCGTTTGCAAACTTTGTCAAGCTACTTCCTTCTATTGTGACATCGTTAATTATACAGAAAAATATTTTCTTCATAAAAAAAAACATTCGTACGTTAGTTGTTAGACTTTTCCTACATATTCACGTTCTTGAGCATTTTCTATTTTCTGTATGTTTCCTATGTCAATTTTATGATCAAATAAAAATTGTTCCTTTCACTGTTTTAATAAAATATAATGCAAACAATATCGGACTATCTTTCATTCTATCTTTCAAGAAATAATTTGTACGAAAAGTTTCATTATGAATATTGTATCATTCCGTGAAATATGTAAAAGCAGTGGAAGACGGGTGACAACACTTACATTCTGCGCCATCTTTTTAATCTGCTTGTTTGCTTTCCACCAAGTAATTACAGCTTCAGGTCTCGATCCGCTTGTCCTACATTCCACATCGTAGTTCTTGTCAGCTGAAACTCGAGGCTCCTTCGTCAGAATCTGAACCACCAAAGGCTTCACTGAAAAACCAACGGGAAAATTGCGTTACGCGGGAGTTTAACAAGCGGAAAAAGAGCGGAAGGTACGCAGCAATCGAGTTGAAATTTCATTCTCAATATCAATGAAATTAGAAGTTTGCATGGAATTTCTGCAATCTAATTAGACTTTAACGTAGCGAACTTTGAGCCCGTGGAAAATGAGACAACGAGCGATATTAATCATAAAATAATATTTTTAATATATAAAATTCACTTTCTTAAAATATCTAATAATTTTATCCGTTCTAGTGAATTAAAAGAAATTTAAGTTAATATAATTTGTACAATTGAATCACTCGGACATAAAACTTCATATACAATGCATGTTCCTGAAGAGGATCAAACATGTTACGAAACATCCTGTATACCGTGGTAAGAATTCTTTCCTCCTGGGAAATCATATTGTACACTACCCATATACTATCCCAAGGAATATAAAAAAAAATAGAACGTTTCAAATATTAACACAATTGACATAGGTATAAACGTGTGCAGTGTAGCACTTAAAGGATCAACCAGTGATTTCTGTTCCACGAGAAACATCCACGGCGAACGGCCCGTGCAAATTTTCGTTATCAAGGCAGCATTAAGCGTAAAGTAATGCGTGTAAAGTCGTAAAGTAATTTGTCGCTCGTAAAACAGGATAAGCCATGCATAAGACACCAAGGCTCGGCCGTGTTCCTGGTGAATTAAAATTTCATAAAAAATTCCAAACTCCCCCCGAAGATCATTATAAAGTATATTATATTACCAACTTTCACCTACTTGCAAAAACAAATTTTCCCTATGAACAACTTAACTTTAACTAACTTATGCGAGCTGCTCCACTTTGGAACTTATCCTCTTTGCTGCGTCGTTCGCGAAAACTGCAAATTATTCCTGCGAACACCGCCGGACTGCCATTTTCCTTGCGCAAGGATAGAGGAAGAACGCGAAAGATAACGTAAACGGATGTAGGGATGGTGAGACAGAAACGTCTAATTTCACAAGACACTCCGCCAAGTCCTTTTAAGCAAATAAGAATGGCCTCTCACCGACTTGGATGCAGTTAACTCTTTAATCATGAAACTAAAGTGATAACGTCATATCGTTGCAACTTCAGGATACGCGGATTGTTTTCCTGTGACTCGTGTCACTGTGATTCTCAGATCTCGAAATTTCTTGAAATCTAATAGAGGAGAATTCTCTGATTTGAACCGGATATTAAATTGGACCACGGTTTTATTTTGATATCATCTTCATTATTCAAGTCATCTTTAACACCTTGCCGTATAACGGGTTATATTCGTGACCCGATAAGTGGAACATTCAATTTTTGAAGCGCTCCAAAATTTATTTAATTAAATATATCAGTAGGTCACGATGAAAGAAAATGAATTCTATGATATTCAATATTGCATTAACTCATATCCTATATCCAAAATTAGAGATAGAACGTTGCTTCACTATTTAATTCACAATTATTGCACATACAGACACGAAAGAAATGATACGACAAGTGATTAATTCGTTAGTTTTACTGTTCGTAATAAAAACTCACAATTACATATTGATAATTGTTTATAGATAAATAGAAAAATAGATAATTGTCTATCTATAGAAATTGTTGTGTTCAAAGTCACCCCAATGGCTTTGAAATTTCAGTAACTTTGAAAAGTGAAATACAAATATTCTACACGAAGATTGTAGTAATTGCAAGAGCAATGATCGCGTAATATTGCAACTCCCTTGCATGTTCGCAGAAATAAAACGGAAACCGCAACTTTCGAAGAATCAGCCTGTTTGCGAAGAGCACTATGAAGTCAGAGTTAAAGAAACTTCTTGAAGACGATTATGGACACGTAAACGAACTCGTGAGGAAGAATAAGAGAGAGAGTTGAAGAGCCCTGCCCTCGTATTACGCTTGAAAGACCTCTTAAAATCCTGTCGGCATGGTACGACGATAAATCTCAATTATTTAATTTCTGGGCTACGGGGAAATACCACCCTCGGCGTTACCAACCCCGTATACGAATCGAGAAGACGATGCTCTTCGTTGAAAACGGACGAGCGATTAGAATGGGAAAGTAATTTTGTTCCTTCTTAAAGCGTCTTTGTCACGCATCCTGTGTCATGATAACTGTCCGAGTAGTTCTGAGTGAATAATCTTTTTTTCATGCAAAATTCCGATCCTTCGGGGTGATATTCAGGGTGATTAATTATCTCGATGCAGTGAGAATTAAATAAATTCTATGCCGTGAAATTGGTACGGGTATCGAGGAGGGTTTCGTTGCAATTCAAATTTGGATTTGATTTTTATTAATAATTCTTTACTGCGCTAATTATGTTTTTGTCGATGAATATACGAACCGTTATTAAATTTGATTAATTAATGAGGAAGATGACAAACGATCATACGGTGGGAATAAATTGAAAGGTATGGTTATGGCATTTTTGTAGCTCAATTAGGAATTGGGTTGATTTGCAAAGTCATATTTTATGTTGCTAGGAAATTGCGAATTATTTATACGGAGAAATTATGACGAATGAGTGACGGAGAATATTGAATTTGCTATTAATGCGATCGATTATGCGTTATCTGCGGAAATTCATAGGCGCGTATACATCTGTCACGGTGGATGCATGTATGCACTACCTGTCCACTTCCAAAGCCCATAAATCTCCGAACGTCTATTGATTGCAATTATTGCGTGCAATATCGAATCACCTTAATCACAATGAAATAAGATGTACGTCATACGAGGATGAATTCCATTGCTTCTACCTGTAATAGAATTTTCAACAAATAAAACTAATTCCTGGAAATTATTCCGCTAATTTGTTCACGAGTTCAAAAACGATGTTCCAAGTATCGGGACAAGATCAATTAAAAATGTTCACTATATAATAAATCGCCGTTAATTATAACAATAAACAAATTATCACATTTATAATAAATGTAACGTGTAGGAAAAATCAAAATCTCTCTATCTTAATTTACATACAATCCCCAAACCTAGTCTTCAAATGTATTCAGTTGAAACTCACCTCAACAACTAATACAAGAATTCGAAAAAATCAACCTATCACTCCAATTCGAAAACTCCTAAATATTCGATATAACAGAAATGCAATAGTATCCAGAAGGTAAAAAAAAATTACACAACAATATACAAATTCCTACATCTATAATAAGACTCAATAATAAATATAATTTGTGTATAAAAGCCAACCTCACTCTTATCTTAAATTACACACAATCCGCAAACCTAGTCTTCAAATGTCTTCAGTTGAAACTCACCTCAACAACTAATACAAAAATTCGAAAAAATCAACCTATCACTGCAATTCAAAAACTCCTAAAAATTCCACATAAATGCAAAAGTATCCAGGAGGTCAAATAAAAATGGATTAAATCGCATTGCCCGATCACCATTCGATTCTCAGCATCATCTCGTAACATCGCATTATCGATCAATCATAAAATCCGAATTGAGGCAAAAGTGTCGATGGAGAAGCCTCACCGATATCTCGGCTACATGGACACATGCAACTCTTCCTTTTTATGTCGAAATTCAATATCGATTCAGTCGAAACAAATGCTCTCCCCTTGGGTATCTACGATCTGTAATACCACATTAGCTGTCGCGCGGTCTGCCTCGTAAATTCTAGTGCACGCTTATGCGCCGCCGCAACCAGCCACTCGTACAACCCCTAATTGCCATTAGCCGGTATCCACTTCTCTGAAATTGGTTCCTCCGTTCCGTTCCGTGGCCGCTTCGTTGCTCTGTACATCGCCACGGTGATCCTTCTCAATGGCCCCAGCTGAACGATCTGCTCGTTCGACGTATTCGCGTTCAGTAAAGATCTTCATTCCGGCAAATAACCGATCCGCAACGCGTTGCACCACGTACTTCGAGGATTTAACGATGAAAAAGCACTTGGACGATCGATTGATGGTGTACTGGCTAGAAAATTGAGAGCCGATTCCTGGGAATGTGCTCTCACGGAGAATTGTACGACATTCTCGTCGTAGAGGTATCGAATGTTGGATACCATTGCATTTGGCAAGTTTCTGGCTATTGGTTTGTACATCTGAGGGTACGTTTATTTTTAGTGGGTTTTTGTAATAGGATGGTTTTCGTATTTAACTCCTATGGTCATTACGCGCAGAATTTACTGTTTTAGGGGTGAAGATCTATAGAGATCCCGAGTCGAAATATTAGTATATTTTTAAGTCTCCAAAGTCCTCATTTCTATAATGTAGAAATTTGCCGCCTACAATTGAATGCGAATATAGTTCTCAGAAAGTCTCAATGAGGATTTTGAGGATGAAAAAAGAGTTTTTTTGATTATTTAAACTGAGATATTAAACTCAAAATCCTCAAAAATATTATAATTGAAATCTAAACCTAATTCTCAAAATTCTCAATGAGTTTTTTGAGGACTAAACCGACAACTAAGTAAACAATTACTTTAATTCAAATGGAAACCTCAAAATTCTCAATGGGTGTTTTGAGGACTAAACCGACATCAATAAAGCCAGTTCCAGTCCTCAAAGTGCGGAATCGGCGCGTAACTACAACTTTGAGGACTAAACCTGTTTTTAAATTATATGTATTTACCGATCCAGGAATTCTTAGGTAAGTCTCAAAGTCTTCATTGAGGAGTTCGAAGACGAAGAATGACCGAAAATTTCGTCTCGGGATTATAATATGCATGTGACATAGAAAAATAACACATTGGTGATGGGGGAGAATTTGAGCCGAGGCTTATTAACTGTGAGTCTGTGTCTTTATTTTTTTACTCAAGTTGGATCCACAATGATTAGTTAGATGTTTGGGTGTTGGTAGCACTTTCTTTAGGGAGGTGATTTTTGGATACTGCGTGGGAGGATATGTATTTGATTGTAATGCTCGTTAGTAACTATGATTTGGAGATAATGGGAATAATTTTGAAGAATTTTGGACCGTGATTAATGTTGCTAACAACAGACATCGATTAACCCCTTGCACTACCGGCAAACTCGCAAGAGTCCAAGCCTAAACCGAACGCCCGATATACGATATCTTGCGACTGACAAAGATTATCATGCCAGTATTTACTTCACGCAATGGAGCTTTTATGAAACTCAAATAAATTTGAATGAAAGTCTAAAAGTAATAATCCTGCTTGGGAACGCGCGATCTCATTCAAAATATTAAGACTTGGCCCGAGATTAAGACCACGAGTCAGACTCGTGATATTCAAGTTTGGCCTACAATTTTCATCACGAGTCAGACTCGTGAAAGTAGTGCAAGGGATTAACCCATTCACTGCCAACTACGAGTTCTCTCGTGCTTGCGCTACAAGTTGAAATTAATAAATTAGCAATAATCACCGAGTGTGTATAGTGATTTTGGAACAAAAATGCTTTTCGTATCTTTATAAATGTCGATATCATATTTTTCATTCATTACATTAATATTTCACAGCCTTTCTGCCGTTTTCTCAAATTTTAACACGCAAAGTAATATTTGCTTAGTTTTTCCGGCAGTGAATGTGTTAACATGATGAAGAAAAGTGACGTATCTGCATTTTTGCTTGACTAAATAAAAATCTGGCGATTCGTGTTTTGGTGTTGAGTTCAATAGAAATTGCAGTAGCTGATCCGAATGATTTTCTGTCAATGGGAACTCCGAAAGATTCCGTGTGCACTGAATTCCCTTTGGAATTCCAGAGAACAGCTCTACTCTCATTCGTCCACAACTAACATGTCGACCACAGATTTCGTCTTACATCGAACCGAGTCTGAGTTTACTCCAACATGCTCAATAAATAAACATCTTTGAAATTGTTTCTGCAAATTTCAACTTGGACTTCAGGACTTCGTAATTTCATCGGAATTGCCGTGTAAATAAGTTAACTGACGAACGAGACCGACGGTTTATGCCAACATTCGATAAACTTTGTTTCTACTTTTATGAAGTTTCGAATATCACTGACAATTTCAACGCAAGGAAAGTTTCAAATACTAAGTGGAAAGTGGTACAATCTGAAATTCATTGTTTAAGATTAGTTCAAAATACCAACTCATTTATATATTTTGTTTCCATTTCAATTTACCTATACTAATAAGAATAAATAACTTATTCCAAACGTAAATTCACTGTTTTTAACTAATTAATCAATACTGCTTCAATTTACCTAGTTTTCCGAGTATCTATTTTATTTCACTCTCATTTTTCCTAAACCTTATCAGAGGTGATAAAAAATACCCCTTGAAAAACATGGACACACTTTCATAACTAATATTCAAAACTTATCGCTCTAGATCGCTTCAGATGTCCAAACCTTTTGCGTATTTTATTTCACTGTCAAGATATCTGTTCTAACCGCAAATATCTATAAACCAAAAAATGAACGGAATAATCTGTTTATTTATTATCTTGCAAAACGCCTTGACCCTTTAAACACGACATATACACTGTCGCTCAAAAGTATGTGGACACCTCCTTAACTCTCATAAATACCTTAAAAAAGTTTCGATATCTTTGGCAAAATTGATTATCTCGTAGGCATTTCTGTTTGTACAGTGTTGGAGAACATGTTTTAATAATAATTTATTAAATATATCACCTATAATGATAACAGATTATTATATCTTCTTTTCGTCTAGATACCCACCGCGTGATTTTATGACTGCATTTACTCATCGTGGCATCCTCTCTATTAATCGTTTAACCCTTTTAGTGCCGGACGACGATATATCGTCGTTCGCTACAATTGCCAAAAGTGCCAACGACGATATATCGTTGTGCGTGTAATACCGCCTTATTCTTCGCATTGCGAGAAAGTTTTATCTCAAAATAAACTTATAAATGATCTAATTAGATTGTAAATGATCGAATTTCGTTGCAAAAGAATTTAGAAACCAGTTTGGGTGTGACTTTTTACACATTTTCTACTGGTGAGTACCGAGACTCTGTTTACGCTGAAGCGATACGATGGAGACTCGACACCAAACAATTTCCTAGCACCGAAATCGAAATGTTTATGATATTTATCTGAGAGTTCGTATGCCACGCCGTGCATCGAGGCTAAAATCTTTCTTTTCAGTCTTTGCTTGACTTTTATAAAGAGCAATTCTAAGCAGTGTTCGAAATATCGAGCAATACCGGAGGCCCAAGTATTCGCAAACTTCCTGGAAGGAGAGAAAAAGTTTACGTTGTTTGTAGTAGGAAGGGCGGTGGGCCTATGCGAAGATCACACACAATTTGTATTCATTGCTCTAAAGGGTTACACGGTGTATGCATCAGTAAGCATCAATGCTAAGTAAATGCTTTGGGGGAGTTATAATAAGGAAATGTTACACATTTGCAATATCCAGATAACTAAATAGCAATATTTATAATAATAAATAATATACAAAATTATATCATAAATATATTTATAATCATAACATATATTTATGATAATAAAATTTTGTTTCAGTAATATTGTATTACCTACACCAACCACTTGTCTTGTAGCAGATAAAATCCGTTTGTCGCCCGCACTGTACCATCGAGTTATCTTTTATTTTTGTGTGTGAAATGTCATAAATTTTTTTACAAAATAAATTGGAAATGTAAATTATACGTTGCGTACTAAGTGGATTATATAAAGTTATGATGAAAGAATGCCTTTCCCTATGTGTAAAAACGATTTGAAAGAGAGAACTCAATTTTTATATTCTTTATAATAATTTATAATTGTATTATTCATATTATTTTCAATTGATATTGAAGAATTAGTATCACTCCTTTATTCTCTATTTCGTCCTGAATCCGTTGCTTTTTTAATCATGTAAATATCATTTGTAGTTTGGTTTTTATAAGCGTTTTTCCAAATCTTTGTATATTTGTCAAATTCGGCCGGTTATCTCCGCATAGGCACTCGTTTTTCGCCCGGCACTAAAAGGGTTAATTATTTCGCTGCCAATCATGTTTATAGATGTTTATGTTACTCTAGAGAAGGCAAGAGACTTCACTTTAGCAATGCAGTCCCTGGAAACTGCTAGAGAAAAACCTCAAGAACTCTACGCATGCAGTGCAATATAATGCAGCTTTCCTCCCACCGGATCGATTTTTTTATTTAAAAGAATTGAATAACAATATTTGTAATTTAGTACTATCGAAATACATTACATACATATTCGTAACAGAATTTAGTAACAACAATTGATTAACAACAAAAATATACCTTATCTATCAGAAATTTCATAAAAGTGGTACAGTCTGTACCACAAAAGCGTGAACGCGATATTTGTGAAATCTGATACACAATTTGTTAAAGGTTGTGCTGGTCTAAACATACAAAGTTTCCTCTAATACGCAATAGGACCAATTCTGTTAGTATCGTTTCTATCTCCGAGAAATTCAGTTCATTTCGAAATGAGTGCCGTGTACGCTAAACGATTCAAAGCGGTCTTCTTGTGCCATCACCCGAAAAGTCCTAAAATGACTGTTAGAGATGCAGCAAAATATCTGCATAAACCTCGCGCATTTGTAAATAAGTGGGTGCAACGGTATAAAGACACAAATTGTGTCGATGATATCCCTGATCGAGGTTTGAAACAGTTTACGACGAAACGGGAAGATAAAGCGATTTTATACCTTTTTTCGAAAAATCCGACGCTTTCCTTACATAAAGCGCAAACAATTTTGACTAAAAAGGGCATAGATATAGGTATATTAAAAAGGTATATTATAAAATTACTAATATAGGTATATTTGTATCGAAGCCGTCTTTGTATGGAATGGAAAACACAGAACGGTATTAATGTGTTGGATTGGCCATCTCAGTCCCCAGATGCCAATCCAATCGAAAATGTTTGGTCTGTTATGAGTACAAACTCCGAGAAAAGCATATTTTCAAATTGAAAACACTAGTTCGTCGAATTCGAGAGATATGGAAGTCTCTTCCTGTCTCTTATGCTGAAAAGTTGGCTGAAAGCTTGCCGAGACGTTGTTAAACGATAATCGCTAATGGTGGAGATTGGACATTTTATTAAGGAAGTGCGTATCAATTTTTTAGATGTACTTCTGATTTATATAATATTTCTTATAAAAAAGTTTTATTCCCACAGAGATATCGCGTCCACGCTCTTGCAATACAGACTGTAAGTGTCCACATACTTTTGAGCGACAGTGTATATGTAATCTGAGAAAAAAGCTGATACCAATCTGACGTTTTGACACAAAGGTGGTTTTTGATTGTCAAAATAAATGATTATTACTCACTATCCAAAAAAAGTCTCCGCCCGTAGAGGATTAAAATACCATGTAAAATCTATCATCAACGAAACGACGACAATCGAAAGGATTTATGCACGTTGCAAGAAAATAATCGCTTTACACGTCTGTCATTAACGACGGTAAAACGATTTCGCGCAAACAGTCGGAACAATTTGCAACCCGAAAAGCATGGGATTACGTCGGAATGATTATTAATTATTATTCCGCGGAGCAGTTCCGACGCGCATCACTGCCTGCAAATAAATATTGCAGTTTGAATGCGTGGACGCGTGCTTATGCATGGTTATGGGTATTTTCGCGAGTATGCGTGCAAATGTCCAGATCAAGCCGATGTGAATTAGCGGCGGCCACAGTCGGCCCACCTATTAATAATACCACGGCTGTTTATATTAGTCTTTAAACCTTAATTGGTACCGTATTGGCGTAAATTGTCGGGGTATTAAAAGGACGATTATTTGCTAATTTCTCGCAGGAGGATTCGCTCGATGAAATTTACGTCTGTCGTCCTGTCGCACCATGAATTTCGGATGCACTTCGTTCAATCCTAATTAGTTTCGATTCTATCATTGTTTACCAAATGTTCTGAATATATTGATTTCTTTTTCAAATTATAATTCATATCTTCACAGATTTTTTAGATACACTGACAATTGCATAATGTATTGACATTTAATTGAAATCATTTTGTACACGTGTGATAAATAATCTTTGGAACAGTGTATTATAAATTTACCAAAGGTAGAAAGGTTGATTTAGAAAATAAATATCCTATTCGCTGGAGGACAATCGGGTGCCGATTGGAAACAAGGAAACTCGCAGGAGGCATTGATTAAGGTTTCGTTTTCAGGCGCTAACCCGTGCATAATGGTGGACGCTTATTGTTATTTGTTCTATCGAACGAATTGAATGAACTTAACGTACACTATTACGTAGAAATTAATAGTCTCCGTACCCAAGGGAGTACGTGAAATTGCATCCACATGTACATGCTCCTTTCTATAATTATACGCGTACGCGTTTCCATCGGAAAACAGCAAACACGTCGGGTTTGTGCATTTTCATTTATTTAGTTCTTCAAACGGGAACTAATCAAACTTCGCGGTTCATTAGAAGCCACAATGCTCTGTTGATTGGGAAATATTTAAGTCCATGGGTGAAGATATGACGATTTTTACAATTTCGGTTAATGTGATTTAAACAAGGAGACTTGTAAAATTGAGAAATCTGAGGAGGACACGTTGGAAATTCGTACCAGAGTTAATCAATACTTTTCCTTATCGTATTAAAGAACATGATTCTAAGAGAAAAGTGGAGCGGAAGGAAAGTTAAAAATGGTCAAACTAACGAATCGAATAGAGCAATCATATTAAACTAAAATTGTATTATTGAATTTTTCTGTCAATAATTTAATATCGAATTATGGTAAATGTAGACTCATGAGATATATTTAGAACTTCTCGTAACAGTAAATAATTAAATTTTGCATGACAGAAATTCTGGATATCCAATAATCGCGAAAGGTGTGTCAAAAAAAATGTGAGAAATTTCAGAATTTTCACGGTTAACCTCGGGCAAAATTCAACGATGGATGATGATAGACATCGGCTGTATTTCTCTCTGGCGTTTGTTTTTTTATGGCACATTCATGCGACAGATATTTCGTTTTTCGTGCTGTATATTTAACCGAATAACACGTAAACAAAGGAAATTTTTATTACGCAACGGTTAATAGAATATAAGCGCCGCATACCTGGAAAATCGATATGTCCAACGAACGCTTCGATGATTGACGAATTTACAAAAAAATCTATAAAAGAATGTGATACACAGAGAAACATTATTAATTGTACATCACCGCGTTTCAACAGGAGCTTTATTAAAACACCAGAAATTAATCGATAATCCGTAAAGCTTGAAAGAAAATGTGCAAATATTGGAACAAAATCGTAAATGCAAGGGCAAAAAAAGGCCGTATAGAAACTCCACATCGTAACATCGAATCCTATAATAATTTCGCTTAAATAAAAACTCAATCACAGCAACTATCAATATTTTTATAACTTTTACCTTTCATAGAGTAAATCATCGTAAATAAATATTCCAACACGGATACAAAAATTTTTCTCGATACTTTACACAGTCTCTAAAATCCTTTTTACCGCCACTGCATTATTGCAGCTCGTGATCTATGTCGATAAAGAAAAAAAAAAAAAACAATTGCTACAACAATAGTCTCCCATTCAGGTACAAGAATATCGACCAAATTTAAAACATGCCTGCCAGTAGCTCGTAATTACAGAACGTTGCTCGTATCCACCGAAAATCTTCGTTAATTCCATTCGCTTATCGTCGGACTCAATAATTCTCTTACTCCGTAGGCAGCCTACACTGTCTATCCCCCTTTGATCGTCAGGATCAGCCGCGAATTAACGCCTCGAACAACGTTCCTACTCCCTAATGATTTTACGCGTGTTTACATTAACGTTATCGCCAGGTTCGAATAGTTTTCATCCCTCCGAAAGTCCCCATCCATCCTTTCCAACCCTTTCCCTCAGTCCGGCCTTCCTAACTCCTCGTCAGTCCGACACCCTCTTTGAGATACCGCTTGCACGTTCCACGTCCTGACGTCGGTTGCAATTTCTTCTCTGATAGGTGTACCTGGACACGCACACACTAGGTTGGCATATTTGTAGAAACACGCGTTCTTCGGCTGTCGCGTGCGATCTATCGATACAAGGGGTGAATGAGTGCATAGAAGAAGGAATACAAGGGGTGCAGTATATCGATGCAAGAAGTTAAAGAGAGACAGAGCAGAGGTGAAATAATTGACGAGAAAGAGAGGAGAGAAGTGAAGTAGAAAAAAAGATAAGGTACAAGGAAAAGTAGAAGATGTAAAAAAAAAGTGTACGAAACATAGGAGAGGGTGGAAGGAAAGTAACATAAAAAAATAATTGAAAAGAAAGCAAGAGAAGAGAACATGACGAGGAAGGAAGTAAAAGAAGAGGAGGAGAGAAAGGAAGAAAGAGGAAAAGAGTGAACGTCGCCTCGTCACTCTACTATCGACCGACAAAAGCAAAAGCATCGAACACGAAGCCGGCCTGTCGCACGCCAAGAGTTTCTCAGCTGAGAAACACGGAATCGAAGCTGGGAGGCCGAGAGGCACGCGATCCACTGATCCGTCTTGCGAGAAGCGTTACTGTTATCTCCATTGGCCAATCTCGAGCGGACGACTAATAGGTTCAGCACGTGAACACCTTGTTCTGACAGGATCACGTGAAAAGACGTTCGGGTACGTAGCCTCTCGCAATCGGTTGGTCTATGGCTCCGGCAACTCGTCGCGGAGAATTGTTTCGGGAATGAGATCGCTGATATAACGACCAGCTCGAGCGAGATCGCGCGAAAAGTGGACGGAATTACACCGGGCTGAAGGAAAGAGACGGTTTTAACGTCTGGCGAAAATGTTGACGAACGCGGCGGGGTGAAAATGGTTCCTGTTTCGAGAAACGGTGGTTGTAATAAAGGGCGGCTTGGCGAAGGGTTGTGGCGATGAAGGTGTTACTGCTGTGGTTTAAGGGGAACGATGGAATTTGCATTTGTTACGGTGGAGAAGTAAATTTCACGTTTATAGTGTTGATGAAAGACAGTAGTGGATCTTAACGACAAATTTTGTTAATTTCAAAATTACTTATTAGGTTTTTGATTGAGAGAGTAGATAGAGTTTATATTTGGTTCGTTAATACATAACCCCTTGCCGTACCATTTAGTTTGTAACTGGCTCCACAATAATTCAGAATGAAATTAGTAAAATAAAAATGGATCAGTGATTCTTGACATATCGTAGACTTTCACGCAATATTAATATTGTAGAAATAATTTGATCATACTGCGTCTCATTGATATTACTAATCTAATAGGTTTTGCAAAATTCAAAGATTTCCTATCCAATGTACCGCATCACGAGTACCAATCGTTATAGCACAGCAAGAAGTTAACCCTTAAATTCGCGGAGTTGCATTTCTGCAACATAGTAATTCTATGAGAAGAAAAAAAGAAAATCTGAACGGATTACGGTTTCTGAACGAACTTTGTCATAGACTATAGTGTACTTTGTAAATTCTTGACAGGTGCAGTGGCACCAACTTTCAAATGTTTTAATTATTTGTCAGTTTTAGCGGGTTTTCATTGGCGCGAAAAAAAGTGATATTGGAATAACTTTCCTCGGTCTTTGTTATAATAGAGAAAATAACTGTTTTTATAACAATCATAATAAATAGAACTATAATTAAGTACTAAAATATCTTTTTATTCTATTTACATGAGTCAATAATTCCCCATACATCTGCTTACCTAGGAACGCGCAGTGTTGCATAAATGCGACAAACGATTTTCAGGTAATTTAGAAGCTGAATTCTTTCAAAAGAATTTTTTTTATATTTTTCCTATAATTTAAACTATATATGGATATTAAAAACATTTTTTCTCATTAAAAAATAAAATCGCGCATTTAAGGGTTAAAGGCACATGTCTCTGTATATACATTTTGAAAAATTTGAAAATTGTCAAATTGACTTTCATAGATGTAGTGTTAGTTATGATTATTTATTTTCTTTCTGCTATACTTTTTCTATTGAACGTAGAGAAATGGTAGATCGAGCCATATAAATGGGAAAGTAAAAGTTGAAATGTTCACGAGATTCAAACGTGACAGGATATTGGAGCTTTTTTTAAACTACTCCCAACCTTCTTCGATTGACCTTTATTCGAACCGCTTTGAAATCCCATGCGTATGAATCCAGTCGGTTTATCTCCGTTGAGAAAAATGCCTGAATTATGCATCCTTATTCCCAGCCTATAATTCCACGACTCGCTCACGCTTAAATTCTAATGTATTATGGAAATACGCCAGTAATACGGAGAAGGCATGCACGTAAATGCATGAGCGTATGACTTTTAAAATAAAACGTTTCTTAATCGGTCTTCGAGCGCACATACGTGTATTCGAAGCCATAGAAAATAGGCTAGCTTTTGCTTTCAAGTCAAACGTGTGAGCTGCCACACACGACATGACCCGTGCGTTAATCGAACGCAAGTGCAACTACCTGACACGTAATTTCATTAGGAAATTCCGCGGATCCGACGATACTGCAGAATCCTACAATGAGATTTATTAATGCCATTAATACGGCTATTACCAACGTGGATGTTCACCAATAGGAACAAGTTATCAGGATAATGTTTCAAGTGCCCGTAGTTTTTCTTATTCAGAGACTTTATTGCATTATTCACGATTGAAATGTAACTTTTTACGTGAATAGAAAATTACCTCGTACTGACAAGATAATTCAACTGTTTCATTGTCGATGCTGAACTGTTCATTAACTCACGGGTATAATAATTATCAGTTATCAATGGATAAGTAAGTAATCGATTAACGACGAAGAATAAATACTTTTTTGACACTAATATATCTTCTATTATTTTATGTCCGGTTAATCAGACAATTTCTCTTATTTTTCATTTCGTCCTATTAACGATGAGCAACTACTTCAAAATAATTGTAGAAAATGGTGAGAAAAAATGTGGAAAAAATGTAAAAATCATTAGAAATTCATACTCACGATTGACATTGAGGATGACCAGCCTAGTTTGCGGTTGAACCAAGTTCGTGTTGCTAGCCTCGCAGATCAACCTAGCCTTGAGATGTTGTCGTCCAACTTTGGGATAGGACAAGTGGTTAACCGTCAGTCCTGACTCGGTGTTGTAGTGATAGGACTCGTCTATCACGGTGTTCTCGAGGTACCACGTCAGCTTCGGGGGCGGTCTGCCACCTCGTACCTCGCAAATCAGGTTGACGTCGCTCCCCTCGTTGTAGGGTTCCTCTATCCTCGAGATGTCCCTCGTCGTTCCGTCCAGTATCACCGGTTTCGATGGAGGCACTGTAGAAACACCGAGCGTGCATGATTGAATCAGCGGAAACGCGGATTGATCATTTGTACCGGTGAAACAACGGTGCGTGATCTATGCGCATCGCGTGTGCAACGCCCTGATTTACCCCCCTGAAAGACCAATTAGCAACGAATTGAAATTCCCACCGATGACCTCAGATTGTATTCGTTTGACAAAAATACGAGAATAAATCTCATTAACCCATAAGGGTCGTAAGTCACTTCTCACGTGACAACAGTACTTTGGCGAGGTGGTCGTATGTATGTCACGTGGGAAGTGACAGGTTGAACTCTGTCGAAATTCGCAGTCTACAAAATTGGATGCGATTGTTTTGTCAATTACGCATCAGCATCGGAGCAATTAATATCTTCAGTGACATGTTAATGTCTTCTACGGTATCTTTTTAATATATTAGGTCAAAAAAATGAATGAAAAATTAGAATAAGAAAAATAACAGTATACTTTTGTGAAACGTCCAAGAAAAAGCTATTCATTCATGTTGGATGTAGTTTCAAAAAATATTATTCGTTAAAATATTACAAAGAATTATTTATAATGCTCCTTCAAGAAATAAATAATTTGCGTCAAAAATGTTACTCTTATAATACTAAAAATTTTTCGCATATTTACCGAAACCAACTGCAACCTAGTGGAAATCATGTATAGAAAGGTAGCGACCGATAAGGGTTAATATTTTAATGGCTACAAATACGGGCAAAGTTTGTTCCTCCATTGCGAAAATATGGACACAGGGGTAGTCAAACGAAGTTGTCACTTCTGAACGAATGACAGACTTACTTTTAATTATGTTGAAGAAAGGTAGGCTTGGTATCGTAAAAAGATATATTGCTAAAACTGTCTCTTTAAGGTAAAATACAAACATCGGTGTCCAAAAATCATTGTTGCAATACTACCATGATCAAGGAGGCCAGGGGAGCGGTGAAGGCTTTATTTTTAATTTACGTCCTTCGGCTTCTGGAGGTCGTAGGCAGATGATTTTTACCTCGTTTTAATCGGGAAGGATCGTAGTTAAACATGCTATGCAGAACAATTTTCTATCTTTACTCGTTTAATCGTGGCAAGCTACTGTTTCTTCTCGAGAACGTCATACAAAAACTAACCGTTGTAGGATGATTTTATACATGTAGTTTGGAAGTCTGAAGTCCAAGAAACACGTTGATATAAGTCTCATCGCGATCGGCCAAGAAATTAGGAAGATATTTAATTTTGAAGCCAAGGGTGTCCCATTTTTGGGGCGTAAAGGGGTGGTCGTTGCCGAAAAGTCGGTTTTCAGTGACTTTAATTTGAAAATTCGTACCTCGGTTTCTAGATATCGTAGGAGGATGATTGTTAGCTCGTTTTAATCGGAAAGGAACGCAGTTTAATGTGCTATGCAGAACAATTTTCCATCTTTACGCGTTTAAACGTGGCAAGCTACTGTTTCTTCTCGAGAACGTCATACAAAAACTGACCGTTGTAGGATGATTTTATACACGTAGTTTGAAAGTCTGAAGTCTAAGAAACACGTTGATATAAGTCTCATCACGATCGGCCGAGAAATGAGGGAGATATGTAAATATATATTCAGCAGTATTTTATATTTTAAAAACTTAACATTTAAACGTTTAATATTGAGTGTGTTAGAAAATTCGTAAATATTCGAAAAGTCATATGAAATTTCATTAAATTCAACTCCGTCTGTCACCGGTGACCGTCATGGTAGTTATGTTAAAGAAAATTATTACAGAAGACGTTACTTACTTATGACAGTGAGATTCATCTTCTGTTTTCGCGTAGGTGAATTCTTGAAGTCTACCCGACACCAATAGATACCCTCGTCTCTGCTTTCCAATCGGTCGATGCTGAGGTGTGCCGGATTCGATACCGTGGTAAAAAAAGCTCTTGGTCCCAGTGCCGTCGGCGACGACCAAAGGCGGGCATTGCTCAACTGTCGGCGACCACGGACGTCGAAGCTGTAACCATCGATTGTTTCTTTTTTCACCTTTCTTCCCGACCAAACGAGCATCCAAGTAGTTTTGTCTCTTTGCCCAATAAAATCGAACAATTTCACGGTTTCGCGAAAAGAAATATCGTCTAGTTGTTCCAAGGTGACTCACGTAAGATCAATATTTATTGCCAATATCGATATATTCAACCTGACATATTTATCGGCAAAGTATACAGTTATCTGTGATTTTCTTCTGAAATTAGGAGTTAATAAATTTTCGTATTTTTTGCAGTTTGTATTTAAAAGATCATATGAATTTCCATATGAATATATTTTTGTACGGAGTAACAAATATTTAACAAATATCGTTGTTTTTTGTACGTACATTTTGAACGATTTTATACATTATTTCTACTGGGCTGTTTGCAACGTTGAATGCATGGACGTTTTAAGTAAATATTGATCGAGGCTCGTCTGAGTCTACTGCCTCTGACGATTCATAATGAGTAGCACAAATTTGCTATTAAATATGCCACGTATTTAACTGCATTCATTTGGGATTATTTGATTGATCGAGGCCAGATATACACCGTCTCTTTCTCTCTCCCTCTCCCTGTGGACCGAATTAATTGATTGCATATTGTGTCACAGCTGTACTTAATATACCGGGACGACGAAAAACCATGGGAATTCATAATAATTTGCGAAATTATGACATTAGAATAATTTATCGACACATTAGTCCTGTAATTACTGACACGTTGTACCGTTATTAATCGTGGGCCACCAATATGCATGCTGCCGTTTAACCGATACAAATGTCGTCAGGACAGCAGAGCGAGAGTGCATAATAACATCATCACTTGAAAATGCATCTCTTCGTTTTGCCAAATTCGACCACTTCTCGAAAAATGTTCAAATTAATTCCTCGTACAAGCTTCCTTCCTGACAAATTACTCAATCATAGGTGATTTCTCGCAAGAATTCCGAAATTGAGTTTCACGAGTAAAACTCCTGAGATCCAAAGGTTTGTAAGGTCTCAAAGCTCCAATAAAGCCGACGACACTCTCCGAAAGGTCTTGCAATCAAAACTTTAATTGCTAGTCATGTGCAAAGTTGGGCGTTATACATGACCAAAGGAACGACAAAGCATACCGGATTCTTCGGAGTTATTTCAGTGAACTTTCACAAGATATTTGCAATTATTAAGTTATAATAACTTGAAATTCCACGGAATAATCCACGACATAATTCTAACACGGCAAATGAATATTTTAAACTGACGGTGAATAATGGAAGCACTCTACGAAACATCGATCCACATTAACAACCTCTCTTTAACACATTCACCGCCGAGTATACCTTAGCTGATTTTTTATTCGCCCTAATTTCTCATGCCAACGTTTTCTTTCAAAGCTTTCAATAAACAACAAATCTGACATCAGTGTAACGGCGCTTCATAATTAAACAACTCAAATGTTACAAAATAATGTCTCTATTTTAACGGATCCAAACTTCTTCCTCAAAGACAACTCTATTCTTTCTATTAACACTAGATTTACGGAGCCAATTTGGCTCACTCAAAATTTGATTACTATATGTACAATACATTGATTGGTTAATTTTATAACAATAAATCTTACATTTCAATTGATTTGGAACTATTTTCTTTACAAAAGACTTCAATTTTCTTGTATGAGTCAAATTGACTCACTTCAGAAGAATTAGATGTATCAACACCCGTAAATCAAGTGTTAAATCGATATTAACATTTGCAGTTCGTTGTTATCATTCTCATAATCGATATCAAATATAGGGGAGACGATTTCGTTACGATAATTAGTAACATTAACTTGATTATTCCTTCATTCCATCTACTCTTAATTTTTAGAATCCAAATAATTAAACAATTAAAGAAATCCTACAAAAAGGAAAGAAAACATATAAGAAATCATAGAGTAAGGGGTTAAAGGGTTCCACGACCTATCACCTCGGAATAACTATACTAGAATTATAATCCAACCGGTTGGAAGGGCAGGGATATGTACCAAGTCACCTGGGGAGCCATCCTCCGTGCGTGATTGCATATTAAACATCCAGAAGAGGGTGAAGAAGGGAAGCAAAGGGGGTGCACTCTCGGTGCAACCGAGACGGATCGTTCAAAGAGATAGAAGAAGAAGAAGGAGAGATCAAGCTCGGAGGGAGAAAGAAGAGCCTGCCGTCGTAGGAGGAGCGAGTATGGAAGCCGACGGTTCCTCACGAGCGACTAAAAGTTAAATTGCGTTCCACGAGTGCACGGGAGAAGTTCGGATTTCCGCTCGTGACTGAGTATTCCCAAAGCTATCCCACTCCGCCTCTTGCTTCCGCGGCATTGACGTTGAAATACGATTTAATTCTTCCACTTCGCACTTCCAACGGACGAGGAAAGCGCTTCCGTGACGTGCCGCTGCCGTTGCCGTCCGAACCCTGAGGGTGGCTCGTAAGTCCCATGAACGTACGGGGTGTCCGACGGTGAGTCTTAGGAGGACCAACACGTGGAATCACGTTGAGACAATTTTCGCTAGTTTTCCTAGCTTTTAACTCCCTCTTCCTGTCCCTCTTCTTATATTGCGTCACTTCTCCCTTCCATTTTTTCTCTTCCTTCGACCTTTTTGTTTGGGTTTCTATTCTTAGGTTGTTTTAAATTTTTTCTCGCAGTTCCTTCTTTCTCTACCTGTTTTTATCGTGTTGATTTACTCTTTCTTTGATTATCTATCTCTATTTACACTATAAGTACCAGCGTTATATGGTGTGTATTTAAATATATTAACACTAGAACTACCAGACCAGTTAAAATGACTGGTACACAATTTTTTCAAATAATTCTCCAAGTTTACATAAGAGTCATAGGATAAATATTCTACGTCTATATCAATAAACATAAATCACCGAATCGATCAAATTTTGCGCCGCTTGATTCATCCTTTTTCAAAGTACTTATTTAATTTATTAAAATATGGTAGATTTGTGGCCAGTAGTTCTAGTGTTAAAGAAGTATGCTGGAAAAAAAAGAATCAAGGCGTGACAAAGATTATCAATACACGAATTTATGAGCTAGGCGTGGAATATCTACTGTATAATTTCCATATGAATTTAAAAAATTTTTATAAAATACTGGGACACAAGTCACAATAAGACAATTCGAAGTCTTATATAGTAAATATTTAGTTAGTGGATGCTTAGTTCGATTGTTAACTCGACGTTCTATTACTTTGTTAATTATAATTTATTATTAACACTAAATCTATCAAGCCGGTTCAAATGACCGAGTGCCAAATTTTTCTAAAAATTCCCTTAACACATTGAGTGCGGCGTCAGTCCCACAGGACTGACAGTGAACTTTTCGTTCAGGCGGCCTCGGTCCCTAGGGATTGACAGCGAATTTTTCAATCGGTCGACATCGGTGCGTGAGACCGGCAATGTCAAGAGTTAAATTATTAATTACAATTAAAAATTTTATGTTAAAATTTAGTATAGATTATTAAAATATTTGTGGGAACGATGTGGTTGAAATTTGCACATATTACAGTAAGTAATAACTTGTTTTGTAAGTTTTCTGGTGAACTTACGTCCGTATGTTTTTGTGTTTGTGCCATAACATTCAGCACAGTATTTCCAAACTTTATGCACATTTTCTTCTTTCTTTTGAAATTTTTGAATACTTAACGCGCTGCTACGTCAGTGGAAAGTATAGCAAGATCGGCGCCGCACTCAACGTGTTAATTAATAGAGGAGTCTTGCAGTAAACATTCCATTTCTATCTTTTAAAACCTAAATTACGTAATTGATCATCATTTTCAAATCTTGATTTCTCTTTCAGTAAACTACTTATTCAGAATATCTAAATTTAATATGTATAACGTCGTTGGTATCATTGTTAAACTTCTGTTAAATTATACGCCGGGAAAATATCATTTGCTTTCTCTTATCTACAATTCTATCTTCCTTCATCTGCTTCACGTTTCTCTTTAACTCGTGCAACGTCTTTTTTAAACTCGTAGAAACGATCGACGGATATAACGAGACTTCGACCGAGTTTCTACGAGCGATGACTCTGAGAAGCGATTTCATCGTATCGGTCTTCCGGCTGGATTCAGGATCGGCAATCTTTGAGAGACGAAAGGATCGATCGATCCTGAAATGCCTCGTCGATCACGATACTCATTCGCGAAGACTTCCCGGAGAAATATCGGCTACGAGCGTCCCTAAGCGATGCTCGGAGAACCATGAAAATCGCGGTGATTTCGACTTCTTTACGAAAGACATTTGCGGTGGGACGCTTGTTCTTTGACTACCGTTCGACCAGGAAATGCTCACGAGCCGTGCAAGTGGTGGAAAATTATATTTCCCATTTATCGATGCCACCGTACGTCACGCTGATGGAGTTTTAACAAGGAAGGAATCGAATTTGGCGCATGAGTTCTATGAAATTTAGATAAGGGTCGTTTTAAGAAGGATGAAAATAAGTAGTTTAAATTCTTAAATCCTCAGTTTACTCCTTTCAGAGGAAACTTAATTTAGATGTTGAAAATGTCGAGACGTACGATTTGAAAGGAGTTATCTCCTTGTATTTTCATTATCTTAACTCTCAAGATATTTTTAATACAGTGGATTTTTAATTTTTTTAGATACTCTTTAATTTATTTTTCAGATGCCTCTTAACACATTGTATGCGGGCCTCGTAAAAATACCTTTTTTTTTGGAAACTGTGCATAGACAGTTTAAAAAAGGCGATTCGTGGCATTAACCAGTTAAACTTGAAAAGAGAAGTATATTTTCGAATTTAGAGAGGAAGCAGTTTCCAGTTTATACTAATTTTTTGTAAAAATAAAATTCGTGCAAATTTTTCAACAAGTTTTCCTCTTGAGTGCTAATGTGTTAATAGCAGAATTACCTGCGTTTAATTTACTACATTTCAATATATTGAATAAATATTTAAAAAAAAAGGAAGCTGAAAGGCGGAAAGGATGATTAATTAAGTAATTTATGTTTTATAAGTTAGAAAGTTTGTTTTAAACAGTGCAAAAATATTATATGTGATTTAGAAGCAAAAAATTACTAATAATCGCCAAAAAGGAGAAGAACGATTCTTCTTGCACGCAATACTCCTTATTTCGATGCCCTGCAGCAACTTTGTAGGTTTTCTCGAGGTGTTGGAGTTACCCCATTTAGCACGTCTGTAAAAGCGTCATGAACTTTGCCTTATTTCACGGAGATCCTAATCAACTCTTAACGCCGAACATTAAGACAGCTCCCGTTACTTTTCAACTCAAAGTGACAAGTCAACTTCATAAAAATCTCCGTTTTCTTATTTTCCTGAGATCTTTCTTTCCCTTTATGTCTTCCTTCGTTTATCGTCATCCCACTGTTTTTTTTTTCTTTCAGCGGAGAAGAGATTTTGCTGGCATGAAGAAAATAGCACAATGCTTTGTTTTGTCCGAATAATCCGTGCGCATTGCGAAACTTTCCGGGCGAAGCGCGGAATAGAAACAGGGGGTGGATTCAATCCTGCGAAACGACGTCCCTTAAGAGCAATCGAGAACGTTATCCGAGATCTCGTAAATATTATGGAAAATTTCATAGAGCGTCGAAATGAAAGGAGGAGAAAAATCAGGAGAAAGAGAGATAGGAAGAGGTTTATTTGAAGACCCACAGAATTGTTAGAACGAATTGAATAAATCGAGAAATAACGAATTTGTTGATCGGATCAAAATACAGGTAAGAGAGGGTTGTTCTCTGAACGTTAACAAGTAAGGGGGAATTATCTTGAAAGAGAGCTTTCAAATATAATATCATAAATCGTTTAAATTTTACGACTTACAGAGAGAAAAGGTGAGGAAGATGAAGAGAAATAGGAATAGAGAGAAACAGAAAGAGAGAGAGAGAGAGAGAGAGAGAGAGAGAGAACGAGAGGGTGGATTTACATACGAAACAAGTTTACGCTTATCTCACTCGTGCTCGCTCGAGGGTCGAAAGTTACGCTTTGTTTCGTAGGATTAGTCAAAAAATTGCCTTCATTTATCAGACATAACGGTGGTTAATGATAGCAACGTATACTACCACTGAGTCTACGTTTTCAGACCCACTAATTTCACCGATTTAAAACCAGAATATTACTCTCTATTTATTACAACAATTGTTGGACCTTAAGAGAGCAATGTATGGAGAACAACACGCACTGGGAGAAATAATGCGCTAAACTTTGAGACTACATTATATATAGCCTCGTTGAGAAAAACTTCTATAGACGCGCGTTTCGAAGCTACCAGTTTCCCGTTATGGACGAATTTACGGGCTCGTGGAACATTCAAAGAGAAATCACTGTCTAGCATGCTTCTCCCATATTTCGAACGAATTATTTCGGAAAACCAGGCAGAAATTTGAAATGCTTCCAATTTCCCGTGGCCTCTAAAGCCAACCATTCTCGTTATTCCGTGGAAAACGTAAAGAGAAATAGCTACGAATATTCGCGATCGTGCACGCACGCTTTCGCAATTTCGTTTTCCTTAACTGTCTGCTGCACGTACGATAAGTGAGGCTGCGATGTCTCGTAATAAATATTTTACCTCGAGAAAAGAGAGGGAAAGAGGGCGGGTTGCAGAGGTTCCACGAAGGGTGGCCTGCCTGACTGCCTTTAAATTTCAAGTTTCTCCTCTCGTGGCGAGGATTAAACTGACTTTACAACAGGCGACGAGCTGCGAACCAACCCCCTTCTTACCGTCTTCTCGATTCTCCCATCAGAGACGAGCTACCCTCTCAAAAACGAAGGGAGGAAGGACGAGGCACGACTTCGGGACGATGCATCGTCTTTTCTGCACATATCTTACACCTTATTACATTTCTTAAATATGACCTGGCGGATACCAGCGTCGACGATCTTCTCCCACCTTGGAACGATCCTCTTTTTTGCCCTACCACCGAGAAAGATCCGAGGTGATGCAGGGGGACCGCCATTCTATATGCAAAATTTCACGGGTCGCGGAAGCGAAACGGCGAGTTGGGAAGCAAATGAAGTTCACCGCGGAAAATAACGCGTGGAATTTCTGGACCACGTCCTCGCCTCTGGCTCCTGCTATTCCCGTTTTTTATTTCTTCGGGGTAATTTATATTCCTGGATTATCGGGTTTGGAGGGAATTTTAGGTGATACCTGCTTCAGGGACGATGTCTTTGTGATCGAGCTACTTTTCAAGGGGTTGTGATGAATTTCTGGGGATGGAGAGGGAACATGGGATTAGATTGTGGTTGGAGGGAAGATGAGACATTTATTAGAGAATTTTTATGCTCCTTATATTCTGTGGGAATTAGTGCTGGATTTTTGGAATTTGGAGATATTGTAGAGATCACTTTGAGTAGATACTATTTTTGTGATTTTGATATCGTGTAATACAGGAAGCCCTCCTACAACATGGTATCCTGTAACACGGTTTCGCTATAACACGATTTATGAATTGCGGAAACGCTTCTACAACACGGCATCCTATAACACCGTTTCGCTGTAATATGATAAGAAAATTGCAAAAAATTTTATACAACACTGTACTTCAGTGAAAAATAACTTGGAGAAATTAACATTGACCCAGTAAGAACCAAAAAGCAAAGTAAAATTAAAAATTTTTTAAAGAGGAAAAATGATACAAAAACTGTAAATGAAGAAAAAAGTTCTGAAAATTGAAGGCGATATCATTCCACCGAAGAAACGTTGTCGATTGATTATACCGAGCAGTGACGATGAAGAAATTTATTAAATTATAGTTGCATTAAATTGAAATAATACCTATTTGTTGTTTTGTGTTGGACATACATTAATATTTTTAATAAAAATTAAGTTGTTTATGTAGAATTTCAAAAAAAAGAAATTTGTTTTTAATAAGTGTTCGGAATGTAACCCCTCTTTTTCTACTTGCTCTGGGTCTTTTTTAGGAACTTATCTACCGTGTTATAGGAGGGTTACCTGTATTTTCTTAATTGATTTGAAAATACTTTGAGAGAATTTTAGTGTAAAGAGTGTATGAAAGTCATTTGTCACGAGTTACGAGTCTTTGGATAGATGGACATTTATAAAAAATGTATTTATAATTAATGATATTTTTACTTGAGACAGTCTCTTCCTTTTTGCTTCTCGTGGAATAAATGGCTGTTTGTCAGACGCCAAAGAATTACCTGTATATCGGTTCTCCACCTCCTTCCTTGTACCACAGCACCATGCTGACATCGTCGTTGTCGATGGACCGAATATCGCACGGAAGCTTCACTTTATTCCCCACAACACCATCGACTGCAACGATTGGTACTGAAAAATAAAACAAACTACATTAGATAAAAAGTTCCACAATTTAACAAAACTATCACATTATTGTTTCGCTTCCCTAACATCAACCATCATCAAATAATTTCTTATCCTCCTCCAAATAAAAAATCTCTCAGACATGATAACAATTTAAATTCAATTCCACCAAATTGAACTCCTTTAATTCCCCGTTCACAATATTCTCCACAAAAAAAAAATGATTATTTCTCTCCCAAACAGAGACAATTAAGCTACCTCGTCTTAGGGTACCACATTCAACGAGTCTCCTGGATTCTCAGAGACACCAGGGACGCAGAGACGTTCACCACGGTCACGACATCCCCTAGGATTAGGTCTCATTACATGAGAATTTAGTGGTGACGTACACGGCTGACGGTTAAGGTCGTAGCCTGTAAGCGAGCTTAAGACGCTCGCCGGCATGTCGTCTTGGTGGCTGATGGCCTAGACGGTGGTTAACGGGGGTTTGATATCCTCGCGGCTCCGTCTACCCGATTAGATTTACATGTAGATGGAGTTATCACGTTTTAACGAGCTACCCCCTGATACTCTGACACCTCTTATCTCGCCAGGGTGACGCGTTTACCGTTGCTTTCGCCAAAATCAACGATAGCTCCGAAGACACCCAAGGAGTGATCGGTCCCAAGAATCTCATCGATCACCTTACTTCGTTGTTCCATGGACGATCGCAACAACCCCTACATGACATTCATGGATTTCTATCTTAAATTAAAGCTGATACTTCTTCGGATAGAACCGTTTTACTAGTTGGAAAATGACTGAGAGAGGCAAAGGATCGGTAGATGGTCGTCTGGAAATGAACCTTTGGAAAGTTCGAAGGAGGATGTGGAATGGATGTTATCGGATAATCGTTGAGGAAGTTGCAGTGGATTTTAGTCGGACGATAATCGAGCGCAAATTTCGACGGAATGGAATAGCAGATTTGCGGACGTCTTTGGATGGTTGTTGGGGAAAATCGGGAATGTCGTTTACCGAGACGATGTTACGGTTATTGCGAAAATAAGGAAGTACTGAGTAATTTGCGGAGAGATTTCTTCGATCGTTTTTGTGATAATTTGTGATACAATTATGAATTGGTTACGGTAAATACAAATTTTGTCAGATTTCTATTTGTTTTGTAAAAGTGTGCATGTTTTCGGAAATAAGATACTTGAAATTGAAGATGGATATTAATTTCAATTTGTTGCTTCAAATTCGAATTTCTCAAGGGTAATTTTACTTGCTTGGAAGGCAATTTTAAAGGTGATTCAACCATCCGAACTGAAAAACCATTCGCAGTGACAAGTTCCTTGCTCGCCCAGCGCGGAACAATTTCATTTATCACGAGAAAAATGGTGGTTAAACTCCGCGAGCAGGCATGCCATACATTTTCCCAACATCGAGGAAAGGGCAGAAAGGGCTGAGGGACACGTCCGTAGTAACGGAGAAAGTCGAGGGAGGCCATAGAAAATGGAAGACACGCAGGCCCGGTCGTTTCTTCTCTGTCGTCTTCGTTGTCCCCGTCGTTATACCATTCGCGTTGGGAGACGCGGACAAGGGTGTATTAACCCTTTGTATTCCCCACATATTTATTCTAAACTGTCAGACAGTCAGGCATTTTCCAAAAATGTCACAAAATTTCACGAGAAAGAAATATCATCTTAAGAACAATGCTATTGGAACGATGAAAATTCTTTACCAAAGAAATATAAAATGTTACGATATAAATAAGACATTTTAATTAAAAAGTAGCTTAAATGTGTCAACAATAGAGAAAAAGATTTAATTTACCTTTTTTGTGATAAATCATTTATGTATTAATTATACATATTAGTGTATGATAGCCGATGCAATATTTGTGTATAAAATTTTCAATAACTTAACACTAGAACTACCAAACCAGTCAAAATGACTGGTACACAATTTTTTCAAAAAATTCTCCAAGTTTACATAAGAGTCATATGATAAATATTCTACGTCTATATCAATAAACATAAATCATCCAATCGATCAAATTTTCCGCCGCTTGATTCCCCCTTTTTCAAAGTACTTATTTAATTTATTAAAATATGTTAGATTTGAGGCCGGTAGTTCTAGTGTTAATTAACTCTCCCGTGATTTTGCAGGAATTTAATCTCTATGTTCCTACCCTCCGTTATAGAAATAATCCACTTTTCTCAATGACAAATCTTCATACTTTGTACGGTTCAAACAATTGTATTAACCGCTCATGTCTGAACTCAAATCGTCATTGTAATTCTATAAATTTCTCGAATGTATCACTTTCTAAATTTAAGCTTTCCGTGTATAATGTCGTCCACAATTCTTAAACATGTACTCACTTTACATACACTGAAACAAAGGGTTCTTCCCATTTAATTTCACAATAAATAATAACAATGTCCCAGCGTTAGGGAAAAAACACATTCTTTTAGAAATTTTATAAAACTCAACGTAACGAATGCATCAAAGAAATATACAAATAATTCAATTGATAATAATGTTTAGATGGAAAGGTACAATATTTTAAGCAGACGAACAAAAAATACTTCGACATAGTTTGGAGTTGGAATACAAAGGGATGCCATGAAGCAGCCAGGCTGAAAACCATTCTACAGTCTGTACCATTATCCTGTTATCCAGTTTATCGAACTTCGACGGAGAAACTTGGTGTAATAGCCTACCACGTGAATCAGGCAATAAGATTCCACGTTCGAATAATTGGACTTGACCCGATCGTCTCTGTCCAGTCGACTGAATATCGGATATCGGAAAACTCAACTTTGGGTGAACCTCCTCCGACTGACTTTAATTATTCTTATTCAGTTACCATGGATGAATGGAAACTGGTTACAGCAACACAGTGTATCGTTGTTGGATATCGAATCAGTTCATGTTTTTTTCCAGATTCACTAACTTCTTCAACAATAAGATAATAGCTCCAAATATTACCAACGTGATTCAAGGTCCAAAAGGGAACTATTAGTCATCCTCAAATTCCGTCATCGCTTTTCCCTCAAAATATGTTTTCAAGACTTTTGACCTTACAAGGAGAACGCAAGTCCTTCGGATCACCGATTTTATTGAAATTTTATATACTTGTAGAGTAAGTCGTTCTGTTTAACAATATACCCTATTATAGGGGCAGACGGTCAACAGTTTTTAAGATATATATAATTAAAGTTTCATTTTTAGTATCAAAATATAATAGTTAATTAAAGTTTCAGATATAAACTAGATATTTAAAAAATGTAAAGTAAATATTCAGGAGATATAAACTAGATATTTCAAAAAAGATAAGTAAATATTCAGGAAATATAAAAAGTATTTAAAAAATGTTAAGAAAATATTTAGGAGATATAAAAAAAATATTTTAAAAATGTTAAGAAAATATTCAGGTGATATTGTGCCACGGTAGATGTTGCTACTGCATTCAACAGTTTTTAATAAGAATGCCAATGAAACTTTAATTACAAATATCTTAGAAACTATTGACCGTCTGCCCCTATAAAAGGGTATTTTCTTACAATTAATCAGAACGACTTACTCTACGAGTATGTAAAATTTCAATAAAATCGGTGACCCGAAGGCCTTGCGTTCTCCTTGTTAGCGAAAGTCACTGGAAAAGCGATCGCCCTTTTGGAACCTTAGTCACGAGAAGTCAGGGTCATCCAAACCTTCCACCACACTAGTTTAAGATCTTTAAAAGGTCAGTCCTGCCCCGAAATCAAAAAATTTTATACTGAATCGCTGACAGTCCGCATCTCGCGACGACGTTGTCCTTAAATTGTTAAAACTCTAAGCGCGCAATAGTTCTTCCTAAATAAAGTGTTGTTGACTGTACCGTGAATTTAGTCACTCCCGGTACGTCGCGGTTTAAATTAATAAGCCGTGACTAGTTTTAACAGTTTATTTAGATAACAAAAAATATGTGCAAACAAGATAACAATGAACACGATCAAAATAACAAGGAACAACAACAATTAATGATGAACAATGTGTGAACATAACAAACAATCGTAACGGAAACTTAATTTGAAGAAAAGTGTTAATTGGATGAGAGACTGTTGACTCGTGAAAGTTGAAAACTGTAATGTCCTCACAAAAATTGGAAGAGCCCTCCACGAGCCGAATGTCCCCTTCCACCGACCAGTTACGCCCCCAAGAATGTGATTCACGCGCCCTCGGAAGTGGTGAAGTCCCTATGCAAAATAAAATAATTTTGCTAGGGAATTCCGAGAACGCGCGAACACTTTGGCGGGATCGCTCTGCGTTTCCTTGGACTGGTGGAGGGGACAGCGGTCCGGACCCAGGGTGGCACGGTTCAGGTTGACCCTCGGCGGAAAGCCTACGTGCCCGTGTAGGGTGGCACGGGGTGAATCGTCGGCGCAGGCGAAGGTTTATGATACGGCTATTGCTATTGAGGAAAAGAGGAGTGAGAGTGCGTACTTAGTCTTAAGACCCTCACTCCTCTTGATGGTTGAAGGTCTGGTGAGCACATGTTGAAGTTAATTTAGTGTTCCTCAAAAATAGCCAAGTCGCTCGTACCTTAAGCCTATTATTTGCGCGGAACCGGACAGCTGCATGCCAGGGAAAAGTTTGTTCTATTGTATGGAAAAATGCTACGATGAATATTGAGTGAAGGTAATGAAGGCTAACGGAACCGGTGATTTTGTCAGCCTTTGAATTCGAAGATTTCCTGGACATGCATTGTCCGTTTTTACAAGAAGGATTCCGCGAAATAATTAAACTCCTGCGCTCGACGCCTTGCGGATTAAGTGGACTGTAAATGAAAAAATGAAATTCTAAATGAAACCGAACATACTCCCCCCGTTGAGAGAATAGCGATCAACAATTGCTCTACTGATGAGGTTGAATTTGATTGTCATCGATAGGTAAGGGCGCGAGTTTGCGCACGTTCCTGGTATAGCTGCTGTTAGCTGTGCGGACAGTGACTGTCCTTGTCACTCCGTCCGATCCGGGATGCGTTCTGATAACGCGACCCAAGATCCACTGCATTGGTGGGACTTGATCCTCCTTCAGGATGACCATGGTGCCTTCTCGGATGTTGTGAGTTCCACTGGTCCATTTGTGGCGGACGTTCAATTCGTTCAGGTACTCCTTGTACCAACGGGTCCAGAAATCACGCTTCATCTTCTGAATGTGTTGCCAGCTCGACAGACGATTTGATGAGATACCACTGAAATTTAAATCTGGCAAGCAATTAAGTGGTCGACCGATCAGAAAATGACCCGGAGTGAGAGCTGCTAGGTCATTGGTGTCAGAGGAGAGCGGGGTGAGAGGACGGGAGTTCAACACGGCCTCGATTTCGGTGACAAAGGTGTTGAATTCTTCGAAGGTAAATAATTGGTTGCCTATTACCCGCCGAAGATGGTGTTTTACCATTTTCACCGTGGATTCCCATAATCCTCCGACGTGTGGCGATCGTGGTGGAATGAAATGCCACTCGATTTTCTCCTTAAGCAGCCTGTCCTTGAGTTCCTGGTGAAATGTTTCGGATTTCAAGAGTTCATGCAGCTCCTTGAGTTCGTTGTTGGCTCCGACGAAATTGGAACCATTGTCAGAATAAACGGCCTTACATTTCCCTCTTCTTGAAATGAATCGGCGTAGCGCCGCGATGAACCCTTCCGTGGTCATATCTGTCACTAATTCCAAGTGAACGGCCTTCGTGCACAGACAGACGAATACGGCTATGTATGTTTTCACCTGTTTTCTGTTGCGGAATTTCCTTTCCTTTACAAAAAATGGACCACAGTAATCTACCCCCACGTTTTCAAAAGGAGGGGCTTCTGTAACTCTTGCAGCTGGCAGATTTCCCATGATGTAATCCGTGTTCGGTGGGTTTATACGGAAACACTTGACGCACCGTCGAATGATCTTCCTGACTTGGTTACGTCCGTCGATGGGCCAGTAAGTCTGTCGCATCGCGTACAAGGTCGTTTGTGCCCCTGCGTGTAGATTTCTACAGTGTTCTTCTTCGATGAGAAGGTGTGTAATGTGGTGTGAACGTGGAAGGATAATTGGATGTTTTTGAGCGAATGTCACCTGTGCGTTTTTCAATCGGCCTCCGACTCGCAACAGACCGTCTTGGTCGAGAAATGGGTCCAGGGAAGCAAGTTTACTTTTAGGATTTATCTTGTTACCCCTTTTCAAATCAGAGACGTCCTTGGAGAATCCCTCTTCTTGGACCATTCGCAAGATGATCTTCTCGGCGATCTCCAATTCTTCTACTGTGGGGCTTCCGCTGCGACGGTTGCTCCCTTTGAAGCGCAGGCAGTAGGCGATGATTCTTTTGAGTTTGAGAGTGGAAGAATATCGTATCAAAATGTCGTTCGGCGCAGGAGCTGTAATGAGGCAGGTTTTAGTTTTTATCTCAGGAATTTCTGGAATTGCAATTAAACGTGACGGTGGCCAGCGCGCTTCGTCGTTGCTCAGCCACTCTGGACCAATCTGCCACGTGGTGTTTCGGAGTAATTCGCTTGGAAATAATCCTCGAGAGAGAGCGTCGGCTGGGTTGTCTTGAGAAACGATGTGTCTCCAATGTCCCGTGCTGGTATTCGACTGTATTTCCGTGACGCGGTTTGCCACGAAGGTCTTTAAAAGATGCGGTGGTGTGTTTATCCAATGCAGCACTATCATGGAGTCGGTCCAGAACATAGTCCTGTTGAAATTGATTGAAATGGATTTCTTTACTGTTTGAAATAGGGATGCGAGAAGTAATGCTCCGCAGAGTTCCAGTCGCGGCAACGAAATGGTTTTGAGAGGTGCCACACGGGATTTTGCACACAGCAGCCTCGACTGTGTATCTCCAGCGGTGTTGGTCGAGCGCAGGTAAATGCAGGCTCCATACCCGGTCTCGCTGGCATCACAGAATCCGTGCAGCTCGGTTTCAACAGCGTTCTGTAGCAGTAATCGTCGTGGAAATTGCAGCTCATTGATGAGTGGTAGCTGACTCCGAAAGGTGGTCCATTCGGTCTGGATGCTGCCAGGCACCGATTCGTCCCAATCGAGTTTCAGCTGCCATATCTGCTGCATTATCTTCTTGGCTGTCAAAATAACGGGACCCAACAGGCCTAAAGGATCAAAAATCTTCGCTATCTCTGACAAAATGGATCTTTTTGTGGTTCGGTAGTTGCTTGGCAGCGGATTGACTGTGTAACTGATTACATCCTGTTGTGAATTCCATGAAATTCCCAGCGTTTTAAGATTGGAGTCCTTATCGGTTAACAATTTCGTGTTGATGTTAGCTTGCGGAAGGTTCTGTAGTAGTTTTCCCGAGTTTGACGCCCATTGCCTTAGATTGAGATTTCCGCGTTTCAACAACTGGATAATCTCGTCTCTGAGGGCTATGGCCGCCTCCATCGTATCTGCTCCAGTGAGAAGGTCGTCCACGTACATATCTTTCTTGATGATCCTCGCTGCATTCGGGAATGTAGCAGCTTCGTCGTCTGCCAACTGCTGGAGGCAGCGGGTTGCTAGAAATGGAGCTGACGATAGTCCGAAGGTGACGGTGTTTAATTCGTATGGTTTTACGGCACCGTTTGAGTCTGTCCAAAGAATTCGTTGAAACTTCCTGTCTTCTTCCCGGACCAGGAATTGTCGGTACATTTTCTCGATGTCCGCTGTAAGAACATATCGGTGTAATCGAAATCTTAGTATCAAGGAAAATAAGTCGTCTTGAATGGTTGGTCCAGTCATGAGCGCCTCGTTCAATGATACGCCGGTGGTGGATTTAGCAGAACCGTCGAACACTACTCGAAGTTTTGTTGTGAGGCTGGTATCTTTCACGACGGCGTGGTGTGGAAGGAAGTATGAAGCTTCTTGTGGTTCGATGCGAGCCTCGGACATGTGACCGAGCTCGATGTATTCTTGCATAACGGCGGTGTATAGGTGTTGCAGGGCTTCGTTTTTCTGGAAACGACGCTGTAACAGGTTAAATCTTTTTAACGCCGTATTATAAGATTCTCCCAGTCGGTCCCTTTTCTGGTTAAACGGCAGCGCTACTATGTACCGTCCTGTTTCGTCTCTAGTGGTGTATGTTTGAAAGTGTTCTTCACATGCTTGTTCTTCTCGGGAGAGAAGGGGTTTCGAGGTACATTCTTCGATCTCCCAGAATTTTTTCATGTCGAACTCAGGTTGAGTGACATGACAGTTTTCTTGCTGCTTGGTTGCGCGATTGCCGGGCAATTGTATGCTGCCGCCGATTACCCAACCCAGTAGTGTCTTTTGAAG
Source organism: Cerceris rybyensis (assembly GCA_910591515.1). Lineage (NCBI taxonomy): Eukaryota > Metazoa > Arthropoda > Insecta > Hymenoptera > Crabronidae > Cerceris > Cerceris rybyensis. The sequence goes on along the minus strand of OU342797.1, from coordinate 10,988,760 downwards.
GAGCAGATCAGGATGCTGAGGCTTCGACAGTGTTATTTGCCCCACACATAGGAGCGAAAGAGTTGGACCAGACCCGAGAAGCATTTCGATCGGGGCTGGTTTTTGAAATTCTGGATCTGCCAAAGTTAGATTGGCAGGCATCCGAATGGAACTGCGATCCACTTGCTGCGCAGGAACCGGACCCGAGATCTGCGGAATTGTAAAAAATTCGAGGGTTTTCTCCATTCCGCTGGTGATCGATCGGATAGTTGCGGTGATCCTGTGCCTCGTTGTGGTTGTCAGGTTGTTGAGTGCTCCGACTGGGATGCTGCATCGTGCTCTTGGCAGTTGCAGCTTCTCGGCCAGAGTTTCGGTAATAAAGTTCGCGGTGGAACACGTATCTAAAAGAAGCCGCGTTTTTATAAGATTGTTTCTGCGGTCGCGTACCTTTACGATTGCTGTCGGCATTAATTCCTCAGAGACTGCGTTAGCTGTGAGAGATGTGAATCTGCTCCTCTGCTGCTGTAACCGTCATTGTTCTGATGGTTCTGGTTGTTTTTTTTCGGTGTCTTCATGGTGTACGAGCGTGTTGTGCCGTTTGTTGCACAGTCTGCACGAAAATGATCTGCAGTTTTGCATTAAATGTCCCTTTCGTAAACAATTAATGCACAAACTTCGATCGCGCACCGCCGTCAGCCTCTCTGGAACGGATGCTGCAATAAATTGTTCGCATCGGTGTATGGAATGCGTCGCATCGTCGCAAAATCCGCACTCTTGCGGCGTTGGTGTTTGCGGCGTTGGTTTTTGCGTCGTTGGTGTTGCTGTTGTTGGTGTTTGCGTCGTTGGTGTTGCAGTTACGAAAGTGTTGACCGATTTCGGTTGTTTCGTCGGGTAATTCCGTATCTGCGTTCTCTGCGCGGTGACTTCCTTACCGAGCTTGCATTTCCTCGAAGCTTTCGCTCCTTCCAGGCTGCGCGCTCGCTCCGTGATAAAATGGAGTAACCCAGTTATAGTCGGCAATTCATTACTCTTCAATGTCTGTTCGAATTCGTCATGTGTTGTCTCGTCCAACTTCGGTAATAAGATCGGAATAAGTAGCATGTCCCACTTATCTATCGGCATACCCAATGATCTTAACGAACGCAGGTGCTGTTGTATATGATTGGAGAATTTGCGCAATGTTGCTGGAACCTTCCGCTCAGTCTCCGGTGCTTCAAGAATCAGTTCTACGTGACGCACAATTATTGCCCTCTCGTTCGCGTAATTCTCTACCAACATCTCCCAGGCTTCCGCATAGTTTTCGTCGGTGTTTGGGAAAGACTCGATTACTTGTAAAGCTTCTCCCGACAAGGCGGATCTGAGGTAATTAAATTTTTCCGCATTTGATATATGGTCTTGGCTGTCGACCATCGATGTAAATCGATCTCTGAACGACAGCCAGTGCTCAAGTTTTCCGTCGAAATGAGGTAGCTCTGCCTTCGGAAGTTTTACGGGTTTACTAGCCTGGGATGTCGGCGTGGAAGAAGGAGCTTGCGTGGGTCCTACGTCCTGTGACCCTTCTACGGCGAGAAGGTCTTCGACCTGGACGACTATGCGAACATACCTGTCTTCCATTGTCATTCTCTCCTCGTCTATCTCGTCGCCGGTCCGAAGTGCCTCCAATTCAGCCTGGATGCCGTCGAAAGTAGCGAAGCATTCCTTGAGACGATTGAATTTCGCCTTCAGTATCTTCGGTTCCGGTTTGCTAGCATATGTCTCGATATAATTCTCCATCATCGTCATCTGGCTCTTGATGCCGCCACGTCTCTGGATGAGGACCTTGATGCTTTGGGGTTCTACTGCCATTTTGATTATTCACACTTATCACTCCCGGAATGCACTCAATAATGTTCGTTTCAATTAGAATCCGGCTCGAAGGACCAAAAAATGTACCGTGAATTTAGTCACTCCCGGTACGTCGCGGTTTAAATTAATAAGCCGTGACTAGTTTTAACAGTTTATTTAGATAACAAAAAATATGTGCAAACAAGATAACAATGAACACGATCAAAATAACAAGGAACAACAACAATTAATGATGAACAATGTGTGAACATAACAAACAATCGTAACGGAAACTTAATTTGAAGAAAAGTGTTAATTGGATGAGAGACTGTTGACTCGTGAAAGTTGAAAACTGTAATGTCCTCACAAAAATTGGAAGAGCCCTCCACGAGCCGAATGTCCCCTTCCACCGACCAGTTACGCCCCCAAGAATGTGATTCACGCGCCCTCGGAAGTGGTGAAGTCCCTATGCAAAATAAAATAATTTTGCTAGGGAATTCCGAGAACGCGCGAACACTTTGGCGGGATCGCTCTGCGTTTCCTTGGACTGGTGGAGGGGACAGCGGTCCGGACCCAGGGTGGCACGGTTCAGGTTGACCCTCGGCGGAAAGCCTACGTGCCCGTGTAGGGTGGCACGGGGTGAATCGTCGGCGCAGGCGAAGGTTTATGATACGGCTATTGCTATTGAGGAAAAGAGGAGTGAGAGTGCGTACTTAGTCTTAAGACCCTCACTCCTCTTGATGGTTGAAGGTCTGGTGAGCACATGTTGAAGTTAATTTAGTGTTCCTCAAAAATAGCCAAGTCGCTCGTACCTTAAGCCTATTATTTGCGCGGAACCGGACAGCTGCATGCCAGGGAAAAGTTTGTTCTATTGTATGGAAAAATGCTACGATGAATATTGAGTGAAGGTAATGAAGGCTAACGGAACCGGTGATTTTGTCAGCCTTTGAATTCGAAGATTTCCTGGACATGCATTGTCCGTTTTTACAAGAAGGATTCCGCGAAATAATTAAACTCCTGCGCTCGACGCCTTGCGGATTAAGTGGACTGTAAATGAAAAAATGAAATTCTAAATGAAACCGAACATTGACTACACACGGAATACACCATCGTTTACCATATCTATCTACCATGGAATAAATGAAATTAATAAATTCTATTAGAATTTCTCGACAAAACGAATCCATAATTATAATTTACACAGACATCGTGAAAATTGATCGACGTACATCCGTAAAATATGTATCATAGACAACAGTTACAAGCGAAAACCAGCAACTTCACTGAAGAATAAATAGACACGGCTTCTTTCACGGTCAATATTTTCATTTTAGTTTATCGATTGAATAATCGTGTGGGCAAATACGCAAACATTTCGCTCACTGATGTTGGAACCTCATCAGTGCAACAGTTTGCCGATAATTCCGCAAAACAGTACATTAAACGTGACAGCGAATTTTTAATGTTACACGTAAATATCAAATGCATAGTTTGACAATTAGTTTCTTCTTGAAACTATGACACGCATGAAAGTATTACGGGAAATATTACTGAAAGAACGATCGTCTTGCAACGAGAGAACATGGCTTTCTGAAAATGAAACGAGAGGTTTCGTAATTCTCAACAGGAAAACAGGTCATCAACGTCCAACCGAGAAAGCGACTTCCTAGCTGCCACGGAAGCAGCATCCGTTAGTTCGTTTCTCGTTTAAGCGGATGTAGCATGCATCGTAATTTGTTCACGCTGCCAAAGAATTCTAAACGCCCACATCGTTCTCGGTAAGGATCGATGGTGTAGCCGGTGGTATTCATAAATAACTTTTCTACGTAGAAAACGAATCCATCAGCAGCCACTCTCCTTAAACAGCCAATTGGAGGCAACATCAAACGTAAGACTGAAACATAAACGTATTTCTTCTTCGCCTGTTCCTCCTCACGTGTTGTCATTTTTTTTCTTATTTCACTTGACTATAACTCTTTTTTCAGAGTGTTCCTTGAAACCAGAGCTGGGCAAATTTTATTTCAAATAAAGATAATAAGTTAATTATTGAAAATAACATTATCTCAAATAGTCTCTATGAAATAACTATTTGAGAGGAATTTATTTGAGTACATTTATTTCAAATAATAACTTTATTATCATTTATTTCGGCGTAGTCATTTGAAATAAACATATTTGAAATAATTAAGAGAAATGTATGATACTAATTGTAAGTTGAAATTTCGCCTTATTTATGTTTAGTTCGGAAAATAAATTATTGATGGGTAGCAATAAAGATTTATTTTACACCATTTGCTTTCAATAAAACCCTTTTTCGAACAGTTCATCGCAAAGAGATTTCTTACTTAGGGCATCAAACATGTTATTTGACATTTGAAATACTTATCTCAAATAAGAAAATAACTTGTTATTTTATTATTTGAACTGATGTATTTCACGAAATAAAAGAATAGATAATCATTTCATAAAATTATTTTGTTGGACGAAATATAACATAATTTATTTCAAATAGTGAAATATTTTTGTGAAATAACTTTTTATTTCAAGTAATATTTCAAATAAGGTTTAAAATATTGTATCTGAAATAATGCCCATCTCTGCTTGAAACCTTAGCTTTCTATATATCATGGATAAATATTTCTCTATGAATCGTTTAACTGTAAAGTCTGGGTAATGGACTTTTGACAATGATGAACGAAAAAAAGAGCAGTTAGATAAAGTTTTGAAAAAAGTCGGCCGTCTGATGATGGTATGGGAAGTCGGCTGTGTTGGTAAAACCATAAATAAGTAATCTTTCCGTTTCCACGAATGCGCGGGAGGGTCTTGAATCACGAAGATGATCGTCTTGGGTGAGCGTGCACAGGATACCACGTTTATTTTCCTTTTTATTGAAGACGTAAATTTAACGGGTTTTATTCCTTCCCCTTTTTCTCTCTTTCTCTCGATTCCTTCCATTTTCGGTACCACTAGCTATTGGGAAATGAAATACAACGTTATTTCTGCGGCTGGCCCCTTCCATTACGTTCAGACTCCCTCCCTTTACGATTGCTTTTTTGGAAAAGAAATTTTTCGATAATTTATCGAAATACTGGTGGATCGACTTTCCTTGCACCTATGAGTCGGTCATAAGTCATGACATTTGCAACTTCTAGCGACCTATTGACAATTTTTTGCCTGTTATCTTGAACGCCGGAAATATTTCAATTTTGACGGCGAAAGACGGAGGCATTTTCGATCACGCTTTTATATTGGAATTCTTCAAGATTCCTCCAATGTTTGTAAGATACTTGGGATGATAGATGATTCTCTATAAAATTTATGACAAAGTAACGTGTCGGCATAGGGGGAGCAATTTGTTTAATGTTGAATGTCACCTCTCATCGTGGAAAGACCGCAATGTAATTGGATAGACTTAGGTGGGACATAAGCTCACCATTAAACTGTCGACTTTATGTTTCGTAATTTTGCTTTTAAAATACCGTAGATTTTTGCTTTTAATCTGGGTACGCGTACCGTGAATGTTTTAGGGAACTGAATATTTAAATTTCAGTCTTTTTCTTGCTTAACGAAATCATTTCGTGTCGTGGCGTGTACGGTTCTTTTTTTGCAAATTTATGCAAGCACCGAGGGTTTACTTCCACCACGCGTATCGTCGCTGGTAGATGTCTTTCACTTCTATTTAACGAAAAAGGATGAATTTAAAGGTTAACGTTACTATAGGTATACGAGGTGCTTCGATAAAAATAACATCCTCGGCGATTCAAATTACTTTTTAACTCTGTCATCCCTTTAATTACACTCACAACGTTATTAACCTTTTTTCCAAAATAGCTGGAAATACAGATAACATACTTCAATAAAATACGAAAACTATCAAAAACTCCTTAATTACCTTCTGTGAAAATTGCTAATAATTTGCATATCAGTCGTATAGTTACAACAGGACAAAAGTAATGACCTTTTAGTACTCAGAATTCAATTAATTCTTCAAAAACTTGACAAATGTCACATTACGTTGTACAAACAAAGTGAGCCTACGTACATCGCCGTTTTATCAAAGGACAAGTGTGATTAACTCCGAACAAAGTTTAAATATCGCCTTCACCGTCACGATACGCACGCAACGCTTCGTTACTCATTGCGTTATCGTAATTTAAAGCTCATCAATTACTCGCCCTATTCGTTTGCTCGGCCTGGTCTCCAAGACAAATTGTCCTGCGAAACCGTAATTAAGACCACTACCAGAATTGAGAAACAAAAGCCAATCCTTGGCTGGTGTTTACTCCGGGTATAATCTAGATTTATGCTGCGATAGATCTCACCCCTCTGGGTTCATTACTTTCCACGTGGATTCCATTCCTTTTTTTTTTATTTGGGGAATGCCCACCACCGCATGGCTGCTTTACGATAATGAGTAAACCCACGACGAAAGAGTATTCGTAACTTAAGATAACAATTCGCGTCCCTGGTAGCATCGTTTCGGTATCGTTTTTATCCTTCCCCCTTGCGATTAGTGCGACAATAAAAAAAGCATTAGCGACGAAAGGGAAAGTCATCGAGACTTCGCAAACAGATAGAGCCGGGGAATAAGAAAAATATTCGTCGTCGACTCCCTTAGTAAATCGAATCTATAAATTATTTTTCCGCCATTTCTTTCGATTATGTTACGCTCGGTTAGGTAAAACGGTATATTCAGATTGTGGCAATTACTTGTAACTTACTTTAATGTCATTTTTTATGAGAATGGTGTTCCTGCTTTTGTTATGTACGAGTTTCTAGAAATTCTACTAGAAACTGAACCGATAAATTCATGGTGTATAAAAGGTTTTCCTAAAATATTATTTCTTTCAAAGGCTATAGAGATTTCAAACCGAACCTTCTTCTTGTGAGGTTGATCCTTTCACTTCTTACCCCCCATGGCGCACAATGATGTTCTTCGAGAGACGAGAAGTTCCTTAATATTAGAAAATCATATACAAGAAGTGTTGTAATTTGTTTCTCTTCCAGTAACGAGCGGTATGGTACAATATATTAGGTGTGCAAATAAGTTCTTTCCCCTTTTTTTCGAAATTCAAGATTTTATTATATAAATCTGGTACAAGATTACGTCTCGAAGTATTCACCCTCATTTTCTATAACCTTTTCCCATCTGGTGGGTAAATTATTACGGCTGCTTGCTGGGCCGGATTTTCGTTGAGCAAGTGCTCTATCTCACCGTCATTGAACTTCTTCGGGGCACCTGAACGATTGTCGACTTCCAAATTAAAATCTCCGACTTTCAATCTCTAGTACCACTTTTTACATGTTCTGTAAGAAACAGCGTTCTCTCCCGGTGCCGCACAAACCATTTCAGTAACTTCTATATCTGATTTCTTAAGCTGGAATGCAAAGAGTAAGCAGTGACGCAAATGATACTTCTGACACGCCATATCGTTTGAAATTGTTGCTTAGGACTAGAAACTCTTAGAGCAGTCATTATGACTCTTCTTAAAAACAAAAGAATGCTCTTTCAGATGGCACCACAATCAATTAATTCGAATAATACAGTCCAAAGTTGTGATCGTAGAAAAAAAAGTGGAAGATACTTATTTGCACAACTAATATTTATTTAAACGAAGAACGTTTATCGTTTGAAATTGTTGCTTAGGACTAGAAACTCTTAGAGCGGTCATTATGACTCTTCTTAAAAACAAAAGAATGCTCTTTCAGATGGCACCACAATCAATTAATTCGAATAATACAGTCCAAAGTTGTGATCGTAGAAAAAAAAAGTGGAAGGTACTTATTTGCACACCTAATTTTTATTTAAACGAAGAACGTTTATCGTTTGAAATTGTTGCTTAGGACTAGAAACTCTTAGAGCGGTCATTATGACTCTTCTTAAAAACAAAAGAATGCTCTTTCAGATGGCACCACAATCAATTAATTCGATTAATACAGTCCAAAGTTGTGATCGTAGAAAAAAAAGTGGAAGGTACTTATTTGCACACCTAATATTTATTTAAACGAAGAACGTTTATCGTTAGACATTTTTTGTAATCCACCCGAGGGTAGAAACGCACCAACTTGGGAATGAACGATTGAGTGAATGTATTTACGGAAGGACGTATGTTTGTTAAATATGAATAAAATATGCCCACATTATTAATGCTAATAACCTACGAGCAAGCATTCGATGGAGTCCAAATAAGCGTAGACGATGTCCAAAATTTATGGGGAGAGTGTGGGCGGTTGCGTGGTTGATTGATCGGAGCCATTGTAATAATCGAGAAAGACCGTGACTCGAAAACGTTGCTCGTACATACAAGTACCTAAACGAACAGTACGAGTTTGCAGGAGAACATTTAAATTCCCGCGGTGAATTTCACAGGCTCGGGTCGATAAACCGAGACGAGTATGATGTAATTATTAATTAGTTGTATAATATCGAATCGATAGCGCGGACAGTTTGACGAGTCGTTAGAAAAATTACGCAAGAAATTCCCTCGAGTGATGGTAAGGTGTCAATGAAATTATATTCACGATTTCTTGACAAACTTGACGTATCTTTTTGCGATAACACATTTAGCAACATATTAATTTGAAGTTAGAGGGTATGATGAAGTGCAAAAATGATTGGTCGTAGTTAATTCAAATTCGAAACTCCTTTTGGATTAAAAGTGTGCTAACGATGAGTCCATAATATTTGCAGATAAAAAGCAAATGTTAGAGAGCTATGTAGTGAAAATTATTTAAAAAATCTCCATACGTTTTATCGTAAAAAAGAAAAATCACACGACAAACGAGCCAATGAAGCACGGTGATCGGAAAGGACGATTAAAGGGGCTCCATAACGAATGAAACATTCCGGAAACGGGGGAGGCTGGTGGAAATTTAGGGGAAGTACGAATAAGCTTGGAAGCACGGCTTTATTTACGCGGACCGGGTGCTTACTTCGCTCTACGGTAATTACCGCGGCAATTACATCGCGATTTATAGTAATTACAACTTTTACCGGCTGTGTGCAACCGAAACTGCGCTCGTCGTTCGGCAGTCTATCCCAGGAGCGACCATCCTTTGCTCTACAAAAAGGTACACATTGATACTAGGCAGAAACTATTAATCTACCTATTCCACGGTGAGTCTCCCAATATATTCTGATCTTAACGGAAAAGGTGTCTTTACATCGAAAGATCTCCACGGAGAGCCGTTGTTAAAAAGTTAACATATAACTGAAATGTTAACAAAAGAAAGGAGTAAAAATATGATCGATTACAGCAAAGATTCACAACGATAGCGACATCTCTCAGTGGTTAGTACTAAAAAACCTACCGCAGGATAATATTCAATTAAATAATAATATTCTAATAAAAAGATATTAATAATTTCCTTTCATTTTTTAACTAATATGATTGATATGTATAACTTGCCGAGGAGGGCGCTTTTGAATAATTCACTGGAAAAGTGTGAATTTATTTAGTAACTTGAAGAATGTACGAAAAGTAAGGAATTAAGGTAAAAGTACCAGTAGTTGACCATTTTTTAGAAAACATAAAAAAATAAGGTTTGCATAAGTTGTGCACTTTCGATGAAAGTGAATTTCAAATACCACAGCATCTGTCGATTATATTTTGAAACAATTACATGTAAAGTGAAGTATACCTATTAACAGCGAACGTTTGAATTCAATAAGGTAAGTAATATGCTGTTATATCTCTATTTCCTTAACGTTTCTGGTAAGAATAGCTGTACGGGTCAGGTTAAAAATTCATAGATTGTGAAGATTTCGCAAATTAATTATTTACTGTTTAAGACCGTTGCAACGTTTTATGAGTAATATATACATCGTTTTTATTATTTTAACCACAAAATGCAATAATTTTTTAATGGTCAACTTCTGGATATTGGTACTTTACAATTCTCAGAAGTTGACAGGCATGGTTAATTACCGACATTACTCATTTAAATTTGTTTACGATTTATAATGTATCCGTTTTACATCTCACTTTATTAGAAATACAAAATGTAAATCGATATATTGTAGTATACTGATTGTGAGTTTTAGTCGATGACACGGTCAACTATTAACTGCATTCGCGGTCAATTATTGATCAGTGTCCAATGTCTTCTCTGTTCTTCTTCTTCTTTAATATTTAATTATTAATGACAATTTGTACTGGTAACTATTAAAAGTAACCGATGATAAAGTGATTATCAGCGTTAATGCTGTAACCCTGCTTCGAATATAAGCGGTCAACTACTAACGAAAAAAGGTGGTCAATTACTAGTTTTATCGATCTCAAAAGTGGTCAACTACTGAAGTATTTGCCGAATTTTTAAATATATTTCTCAAATTTGTATAACTTATGTTTTTTTAAAAATTGGTCTTGGTACATAATCTAGAATTTTCAAAGAACGTCTCCAAGCATCGACTCTCGCCAGTTATTGACAGAGTAAATAGTTACCATTGTTTCTATCGAAAATTTCTCTTAACTGGTCAACTACTAGTACCTTTACCTTAGATAGTACTTTCCTCCTAAGTTTGAATCATCCCTTACGATTTGCACAGGCGAGTTCAGGGACACCCTATACGTACTCGGTTGTCGCGATTTTATGGATTCCCTTTGACGATCCCCATGCACGGAACGAGATTATGTATATCTGCCCGATTTACTTTGGTAACTGTGGAGACTGAATTCACTCTGAACTCTGCCTACCACAAAATGCATACGTATATATTTCAATACATATGTATATATGTATGCATTTCTTCCTTTACAATCGACTTAAAAGTACATTCACCCAATTACAGACAATACTTTCCACGGTATAGTACTTTACGGCAGGCTGCGTTGCAAATCCTGCAGAGGGTTGGCTTCGGATTAAAGCACGCGCTCCTACTTGCCTCTCTACTCTAATAATGCACTGTGCTCTCGTTAATATTATTATTCATTATTCTCGTTATTCACTGTACGTGCAGAATTACCAAGTTCCCTGAATGAAAAACAGTCCGCAGTACAAGAGAAACTTCCTACTCCTACGAAATTTGATAAACCAATTGAACGTCCCGGGTTTTAATCCAATCCCTTTCGATAACCAATAAAATTATTATTTATATTAAAATTGTTCGATTATATTTCCCAATGAAACGTCGCTTCGCACTTAATACAATGCCAGAATGAGATATATCCTTGATAAATTATTCTGTTGTAATTTCCCATCGGCTTCGTAGCATTGACGAAGAATCCCGAATTTCCCTGAAAATTGAGCTTGGGTAAATACTTTAAACCCCTCTTTACGATGTTCCACAGTCGCATCACGATTTCTGCGTCAGTTTCCTACCCGAGTAACAGCTTTCGTATAGAACAGAACAGTTCTGCAGCGAAGCTTTACAGTTCTCGAGTTCCGCCGGAGACATTAATCTCCCTTATGAGTTACGACGTGTATATATGCGTGTTACTCGCACACCCACCCACGCACTCTCGTTTGTGTATTCGATATTTATACACTCCTATGCATAGGGTGTTGGAGGTTTTCCCGGATAAACGTTATCCAGGTTTTCTATAGATCAAAATTAGAAAAAAATGTCCTATGAAAGACGTTCAGCAAGGGGTGCTTCACCCTTTTCTGGCGAAGGCCTTTTTGAGTATTGGAGAATTAAATTTATAGAAAACTATGAATTATTTTTGCGCCATCGTGTATCAATTATTGTATTCCAATATTTCGACTTCAACTGTGCACATATGCATCAGTAGTAGTCAAAGGGTAAAAAAATTGTATAGCTTGCTAACTGCCATGTTCAAAGTGCTATTCAGCTATGACATGGACATTTTTGACACCGCCTTAGTATATTATTTGTGAAGTGTCGAATTTCTAGGCGATTTTTACTAATATCTACACACTACATCTTTAATTAATTAAGACCAAGGAAAGAAAGTTCTGGACAGTTAGAAAAATGTTGTTAGGCTATGATGGATAAGGTTGTAAAAACTCAATCTCGTAATTACTGCGTCAAAGTGCAAAATCTCCCACGTCAGCACTTGGAAAATTTGTCTTAAATTATTATTTAATGTGTCACCCGCTCAATGGATGGAAAGCCACGTAAAACAGTAGATCCTAAATAAAATGACCATCTATACAATTATTTTGTTACTTTTTAATGAATTCAGAGGACATTTTTTTCTTTCCTTTGTACATAGAACACAATGGCAACGTTTATCCGGATAAATGTCAGACACCCTGTACGTGTACATATTCAAGTAAATTTATGTGCGATAAGAGGGCTTCGTAATCGTCATTACGATCGCACATAAAAAAAACTCGGACATTAAGTTTGTCGTGTAACGAGAATTATAACAAAAATTAATTGCCGTATAGTGAGAAGAATAAACGTGTTTCTTTTGTCTCCACACCGGTGGTTTATTGCAGTCTTTTTATCCGCGACGACATGTGAATGTATAAATAAATCTTAATGAACTTGACGCAATTTGTCAATGCGTTTATGAGCGTGATTTTTTAAAAATAACGACGCGAATAGAACGTTTTAGCGGTAGAGGTGAATATATCAAAGATGGTGGTGAATTTATAGTAGGGTTATAATTTAGAAATTAATTGAACTAATGACAGGTAGTGGACGTGAAAAAGACTGCGGAAAAACGGTTGGAAAATTGTTACCGCTTGTTTGGTGAAAGTATCGATCGGAATGAACGATTTTATCATAACTCGTTTTATATTGAGTTAACTGAAAGTACAGTTTATTTCTATGATAATGAAGCTGTTGGAGTTGATCACTTTTAAGAAGATTACAGGAAATATTTAACGTTGTATTTTGAAAGAAAAAGGAAATCGATTGAGAGACAGTTAAATGACGTTCCAATTGAGATGAAATGAGAACGATGGACGATCTAAAAAAGAAAGTACGTGAAAAATGTGGAAAAACTTAGCGGCAGGAGAGAAATTATGGGCCGCCCGTTAGCCAAGAAATTTAATGGATTTTATTGCAAGCTCTTCCCAGCACAACGAGAAGTTCCTAATTTCCGTACAGAAAGGGTGACCTTCTAATTTCGATAATCGATAAACCGATAATTAATACCAATACGGCTACATAAGTGAGTCCGATTTCCGATGCTTTCAGATTTCATGAATTCGCATAAAATATTCACGTTAACGGATTGCAACTGTACGCGAATTAAATTAAGCAAAATTTTTCTACTGTGTTTTACGATCAACTTTCATCGGCGGGGATGTCGACAAATTCGTATTTCGCTGATTTTACCTGTTAATAATTATTTATCGATTTCATCTGTACATACTCCGTCACTGCGGAAAATTGCAACGATCACCAAAAAATATCAATTGCAAATAAAATGAACAGTACAAGTTAGCAACGATTTCCATGATTCATTATAGTTAGCTTCTTTATAAAACTATAATTAATAATAGTAACAGAATCTTAATAATATATTCTAAAGAGCATATTTCGAAATCAATAAGCTACTTTATCAACCGGAGAGATTCAATTATTTGCAGTTCTAAATCGAAATAATCTAAACGTCTGACAACGGTGCTTTTATAATAAACTCGACTCTCTGATAAAGATATTTTGATGGTCTCTATATAGTCTAAGGTGTAATCGATAACGATGATTTTACAGATACATCAAGAATACAGCCCTTATATACCATAAATCGTAACATTTCCACCCGAATAACCTACACTGTCACTCGCACTTGTTTCCAAGATGTACCGATTTTCTTTTATGGGCCGGTAAAAAAGTTCGATGATGAAACCCATCGAACTTCGATCCTTTCTTTTACGACCCTCCACCCCTTCACGTTTTTTTTTTTACGACTGACAGCTTTTACAGGACACGGAGCTACGATGCAAGTAACTTTACAACGCCTCACTCACCACCAAGAAGGGGAAGAAAAAAATCCCTTTTGTGGAATTACGATTTGCTCAAAATACGTGCCAGGTTTCGCACGTGCTCGACTTTCCCATGATTATCCCTTGGGATATAGAAGCCTGTCAATTCTGCCTGACAGTTTGTAATCCTCAATTGTCAATTCCTCGAGGATAAATTGAAATTGACGACCACTAATAGCAGATACTCTGAAATAGTTATTTATTGGGATTGGTTAATTGGATGAACTTGAAAACTAACTGCACTTATTCGATCATTGCATGATTCTTATCATAGTTTATGGTATTAACCCTTTGGCCTACGATCTTTTCTCTTACTCAGCGTGCAATGATTCAAAATTAATTATAACTGAAAGTAACATTAACAGTATAGAAATAATCAGATCATTTTGCCACCGGCTGATATTTTCAATTTAATAATTTTTAAAACATCTCAAAATTTCCTATTCCATTTTTCACGCCACGAGTGTCACACCTTGTTGTGGGCGAAAGGGTTAAGAAAGAACAAGCGAATAAAATAAGACGAACTGGAACCGATATTTATCAGGTCTATTCGACCTGGTTATTTTTCAGTTTATCACAATTAAAAAAAAGAAAGAAGTACGAGGAGGAATTTGTCATTTTCAATGTTTCCGTCTAGCAATATTTTGCCGACTTGTCAAAAGTATCCGTCCAAGGTGATAACGATGGAACCGGTTTTGATTAAAAAAAAGAGCCCTTCTTTCGAAGTCACCGACGCACATTCCGATGAACTGTTCGACAACATCGGCAGGGTCGATTTAACACCACCAGTTTTTTCAAGTCGTGAAATTTACGATTCTTGAAAGGTATTCATCGATATACGTCGAGTGGCCGACGAGTATCATCGTGATCATCAGCGCCATGCTCAAAAGAACACCTTGCAACTCGCGATAAATAATTCGTTCGCGCGTAATGTCGGGTTCCATCCTTTCTCGAGCTGTTGATTTATGGATTAACGATCCTCTGGATGCATGCACAACGCTCACTCGTTAACTCCGAGTCACGTTTACAAATGCCGATAGGGATGGAATCAAGTTCGATGTGTACTTACGAATCCGAGTCAATTGGATGCCCAAGTATCGTTTCGTTTGACTCGAATGTTCGTAGAAATTAGAGAACCAGATCGATTTAATTGCAGAGTGTGTACTTCACTCGAGTTCACGTCCAATCCTTCAATGACTATGGATTACAAGTTACGACATATTAAATAATAAATAATGAAAATTATCGTAAAAATAACACATACTTCAACTTACTTAACACTAGATTTACGGATGTTGATATCCCTAATTTTCCGAAGGGAGCCAATTTGAATCGTACAAAAAAATTGAAATTTTTTGAAAAGAAAATAGTTCCAAATCAATTGAAATGAAAGATTTATTATTAGAAAATTAACCAACCAATATATTATATATGTAGTAATCAAATTTTGAATGAGCCAAATTGGCTCTGTAAATCTAGTGTTAATCTAACCCACTTCGAGTCTTCAAAACACTTTTATTTCTCTTTTAAACGGAAGAAACCGAACTACTTTGCCAATACGTTAGATTTATGGAGTATCGACGACCTTCAAACAAGTAATGCTCGTTAGTAAAAAAGATTAATAAAAAGTTACAATTTCCTACATTAATGACAAGATTGTGATAGATTACAATTGACATAATCAACCGATCAAAGTAGACTGTAAAATTGACAGAAAATTCGTTCCACAGTTGACTCGATTTCGTAAATGTGGATACCAAACTCGATCCCATCAGTAGGTCAGAAATCGCAACGCGACGTCGTCGATCGAATCTCGCGAATCGTCGCCACAGCAGGAAAAAGAAGCACAAACTGGGACTGCAATTACGTCGTTACAGGAGCTCCTGCAATTATCGGAAGTCACGGCGGCGTGCTCGTTACCGGGAGAGACCGGGGAAAGGTGAAATCACTTTGTTGGCAACGGTAGCGAGGAAGTCGTGGGTAATAATTACGGATACCGTGGAATGCGAGCGCGGAAAAATGAAGAAGACGATCGACACGACCGAGAACACTGTGGAGAGGAGAGAAGAAAAAGAGATGGAAAAAGAAAGAAAAAGGAAAAGAAGAAAGATGGATAAATAGGAGAGAAGAAAGAAAGTACACGTCCACAGGGAGAGCTTGCGAGTTTCGATTTCTAATGCCACGTCAATGCTTCCTGGGTCTTTCGATCCTGGGTTACGTTGCCATTTTGTGTTTTTCAAAAGACCACCATTTACTGTTAACGAGAAGTTGCGCTTCTACTCCGAGCGGAAAGATCAAAGGGAGACCGTGTCTTTTTTTCCTCGTTCCTCCTTTTGTTCTCTACGGAGTTATAGTCGCTCGATGGCTCGGAATTCTCGCTCTCTGCGTCGGGCTAAACAGCGAACACATGCTAGCTCGAATGGAACTAACTCTTCTGTGATAAAGGTATCGCCATAGATCGTCGATAATTTACAACCTCTTACGCAACTCCGATTTAATTGCGCAACTCGTTGACATAACTCGCGGAATACGCGTGGCAAAGTGCCGTCGTTCCCTCATTACTCACAGGAAATGGAATTTTTATAGGGGAAGATTGCCGATGTGCGTGTTCCTTTTTGTTGTGTACCACAGTGAATCCGTTAAATTTTAATGTTCGCTATTATAGCTCGTCGTTTTTCACTTTCGAACCGTAGACCGTGAAAATATACTCTTGCGAAGTGTGTAGAAGAAAAGTGATGACTCGGGGAAAAATCCCTCGACCTAACGCTATTATTATCGTTCTTTTTTGTTTCGCTTTCAAGTTCTATGGTTTTTTCAATTAAAAGCTACAGTTTTACTCGGTTTCGAATTATGGAGGCTATGATATATTGAATACTAATAAAATGGGAGAGTGAAAGTAAAATTCAAACATTCATTAACCCTTTGCGGTACGAATTATTTTGTTAATTTTGTAGTGAGCTAAAGAAAATTAATTTCAACAAATTTTCTATCATTGATTATTCATTTTTTTTAATGATGTCAATGACTATAGGTATTGACGGATATGTAGACAATATTACAAAATTATTATGAAAATGGGAAGTCGATATTAAATTATCAGAAAATTAAATCAAATGAAAAACTATGTCGAGTACTGCTCGACATCGGACCGTAAAGAGTTAATATTTTCTAATTAGATTGCAATAACAGTTTTCTAAAAATTAAATTTGCTTCGCTCGAAAATTAAATTTGTCTTCAATACCAAGTTATATATCGATACCAACTTTCTAATATGTCGTATCCCACATTTTGAAAATTTTTCAGGAGACGATAAAAACGTTTCACGGTCACAAATTAAATAAATTAGGTTTTTTTTTACGTTTGTTTTAATGTACAAGTAATATAGATTGAAGTGAGAAAAAATAATTTAATCAATTTTTTAATTATTACGTGGGTTACGACATATTGATTGACGCTACATATGTGGGATACGAAATATTAGAATATTTATTTAAAAACAGTAAATAAACAATTTGACTTCTGAACTTTTTACATAAGCTGCACAACGTTGTTATGATTCCATTTTTCGAAGAAAGTGAAAATTTCAATTTTTGTGGGATACGACATATTAGAAAGTTGGTATCGATATAATGGGTTGATTTTCTGTTTAGATTATAAAATTATAGAATTTGCTCAATTGTCTTGATGTTAATCGTAGTATTTCCATATCTCTCTTAATGTAAGGCATGCAATATTTATCCGTCACTCTGTACGATGATATTTGTGCAACTTTATACCGTGAAAAGAACATTAATTAAGTGCAGACAGCTATAAACGTCAGCGATCGAACATCCAACTGGAATACATATCGGGAAACGATAGAAACCTAAAAATAGCAAAACAAAAAAAATACCCCGAAACCTGACAGCTTTTTTTTATAACCAATAAATCGCCCGACACGAATGCGATATAATATTCAATTCCTCGCTACATCGATGCACTCGATCGACGTTCAAATCGATCGTTTCATTGCCGGTGAGAATTGTTTTTCACGCGTGAAAATTCTGCTTTCGTAACAAAAGTTAAACGAAAGCTTCACTGCATACGAAGAGAAGAGTATCAAGAACGTAATTGCACAGCGTTCTCCATGAATGGAGGGAAAAAATATAAAGTACGTTTCTTGACGAAGACGAGGATCATTGCTGAGAGAAGTGAAAAGGTTGAAATAAGCTCAAAATTGTGAATGAACGATGTAGAGAGATGGTTAGTGGTAATTATCGATCATGTGAGGAGCAATTAGTGGAGAAATACATATATAATACATAGTAGTAAAGTAGACGAGGGTAGATACGTAAGTACGTGCATGGAAAATCCACGATCGTCGAGGCAAAAAACGAGACCGTTTAAAACAAGTGCACTTTCTTTTCACAATAAATGTCATAGTTCGCAGTGACGGTATTTTTAATTGAGATCATGCAATTTCTCCCGCGATCTGAACGTCAGATCGGGATAATTACGAAGGTTGAAACGAGTTTAAATATTGTTATCGTTACAACGCTATCGGAATTCAAAATCGTAATTGAACGAGGTATTAATTAAACTGAGCAAGTATCAAGATTCATTAGACACGCGATAAAATGCGTGGCGGTGTGCTTCAAATGGGAAAAGTAATTGAGGAGAGGAGGGTTTTGCGCAGCTCGTGAATTATCTTCTCTTGCACGATAATGAAGAACGCGACGAAGTAGTATTTTGCGAAATTGAAGGTTCAATTTGAAAACCGAGTGATTATTTCTACATATAGAAAACAATATTCATATTAATTACTAATATAATTTTGCCACTTTGATATATTAAATATCCATGACGGTACTAATAAATTAAAAATGTCCACTTCCATATTAAAAATAGTTAAGCATTGAAGCAATCGCACTTATTTTTCCAAATTTCAACCTACACAAACAAATCCTCTCGTTCCAAATTCTTCCCAGTTCCTAACAAATATACACACTTGTAATAAAAATGACATCACAGAAAGTAATACTCCGTCGCACCTTAGACATGCACTAAGACTTATCAAGACATTCAGTGCAGGCTAATTAATAAGAAAAAAAAAACAACATCCAGACTTTGTTTTACGCAATCAGCTTGATTTATACCAGACGTTTACGCGAAACACGCCTCAAACTCTGTCGACCCATTCCGCAATAGTAGTTGCGTGTAAACCGTTAAGAATTATTAATGCATTTGTCGAGGCAGCGGCATGCATTCGTTAATGGATAAAGGAAAGAATGCAAGAGAAAAGTTCTACTCACGATTGAATTTCATTTCGTACTCTATTCCACGTGATTTATATGAGACGCGTCTGCGAAATCTGACTCGAAATGAGCACGACTTAACCGGCCTTCTGCTGGAGGTGAATTGACGTGTTATGTAATATATTACTCATAATTAATGCTGTGAATAGTCGCTGTCACACGAAGTCAGTAATAATTCGAAGAGAGAAAATAATCCTAATGATTAAGCTTCATTTTACATCCACTTGATTTATCCCCCGTGTCTATATCAATACGAAATACCGCTTGTCTCGATACCTTCAACGAGAAAGTGCTCTAACACGGCTAAACGAGTATTTAACCACTGCTCATTTATCTTCACGAGGGCTAAGACTCTGAAGAAGCTGATAGATTTATTTTGATACCTTAAACGACGGGATATTAAATGATAAGAATACGCAGAAGTAAAATTTTCATCGAATCTATGTACTTGTAATCACAAAAGTGACCTAATCGTAAGACAAAGATTAGAAAAATGGAACTATTCATTTACTTTTATGTTGCATTCATGTACATTATTCTATTGTACCATAGACCTATAGAAATGACGTATTTAATCTCACATAGTTGATAGCTCTCATCAACTAATAACGAACTGCAAACAAAAATTCAAATTTTTTTATCAATTTGAATTATCTGTACCAATAAATTGTCGCTTTTGGAATCAATTATTTCTGACAACAGGAAGTTGAAAAAAAAAAGCAAGAATGACACCCATTCAGCAAAGACATCGCGAACGGTCGAGGAACCACGAGGTCCACTTCAGTCTGCAATTCCGGGATTTTTGTTTCTATTTCTCGCAGACACCGAGAATGTGCCCAGAACCGTGAAAGCCGTGTGCGGAATAGCATTTGGTGTCCTACCTTTCCAGGTTTTTAACAGACCGGTCCCGTATGCCAGACGCGTGCCAATTTCACCGGTCCTGCACACCCCGCGTCTGTCTGCGACTCTGTCTCTCACCCTCTTCAAGGAGAACCGGAGGAATCCGGCAGGCTCTTATTTTCCCTCTGCGGCTTCACATTGCCAGCATCTTCCAAACCTTTCCACCTTCGATGCATGGAATATCGTTGCCGGTTTTTTTAGCGACGCAGTTGCGACTTTGTCCATTTTTCATCTATGGTGCTATCGCGTATACTTATCGGACTACTTTTTTTCTGTCAGAATTCTTTTCAAGAGGCTGGCTCGTTCAGCCGGAAATTTAGGATGTATGGCATGTGTGTGCGGATATTGCAAAAATTGTAATCGCGGTTTTAATCGGTTTTGACGGAGAACGTGGGAAGACTGGGTGAGAATTTATGTTGAGATGAAATCGACAGTGGGATTGGAGAACGAGGAGGTTTGATTTTTTGCTAGCTTTTTTGTTTGGATTGATGTTGTCACTTTGCTAAGAACCTGTTTTACTTTTAGGTAAGTTGTGAATCACTGGAGTGTTACGAAATATCGTAACGAAATTGTCTCCCCTTTATTTGATATCGATTATGAGAATGATAACAACGAATTGCAAATGTTTATACTGATTTAATAGAGTGAATGGAGTTGTCTTTGAGTGACAAGTTTGGATCCGTTGAAATAGAGGCATTATTTTGTAATATTTGAGCTGTTTAATTATGAAACGCCGTTATAGAAAGGGATCAGAATGAAGTCACTTGGGACGAAAGGGGAGACTGCTCACGCACTACCTATCTCTTTCTATTCTATATGTCTGCTGTCCTCTTCATTCATAGTCGTAGCTATTCACATTCATTTAAGTAGGTAAAATCGATGTCTACCAATCTGATAATAAAAATAACTTCCTGTCTTTCATCAACTCCCAGCACCCCAACATCAAATTTACAATAGAAATCGAAAAGAACAATCAGATTCCATTTCTCGACGTCCTTGTGACGAGGAATCCTGATGGTACCTTAGGTCACAAGGTTTATCGTAAACCTACTCATACTGATAGGTACCTCCAGGCTTCCTCTCACCACCATCCATCACAGAAAACATCCGTAATCTCATCTTTAATTAATAGAGCAATTAATCAATATCTCACAACCGTCTGCACTCGATCAAGAACTCAACCACATTGAAGCCGCTCTCATCAAGAACGGCTACAACGCAAAACAGATACAACGCACAATCCGTAAACTCACCAACTCAAAAGAACCCTCACAGGCCCAGGAAACTACATCCACCCATTCAGCATTAGCGTTCCTTCCATACATACAAGGAACAACAGACAGGATTGCACGGATATTAAAGAAATTCGACACAAAAACATACAGTCGAATCTCTCATAATGGAACACTTCGGGACCGGACGCTTTCTCAAAATGCAACATTCCCCTACAGTCATATTCATCCCCACTTCTTGATTATATAGTCTATCTTTCTCATATAGTACCTATCTTCGTCAGCGCAAAGAAATGTGCAGAAGTAAAAAGTGAACATAACCCTTCCATACAAACGTTTAAATCTATTCAAATAATATGTCGCGTCATACATCTCAAATTTGATTGGTTAGTAGCATTTAACTGGTGGGGATAGGAGAAGTTTCATTATGAGAGATGACCATGTTAAATTTTGAGAGAGGTTTCACTTTGAGAGGTTACATTATGAGAGATTCGACTGTATTTCCAACCGGCTCAAAAGGTGAGTCAAATTCTGACCTCGGCCAAGGATCCGGCCCCACCTTTAGCGTGCCCAGGGGTATACCAAATACCGTGTTCATGCGGCAAGGTGTATATCGGTGAAACTGGGAGGAGTGTCAGTACTCGCCTGAAGGAACATGAAAGGTGCTCCAGATTAGGCTACTTACAATCTGCTGTAGCCGAACACAAGATTGAGACAGGCCACCAAATCCTATTCCAAGACATTAAGGTCTTGACCAAGGAAAAATCATATTTCCCGAGGAAATATCGAGAAGCCTTGGAGATTATGAAAAACCCAAATAACATCAATCGGGATAAAGGTCTCAGTCTCAGTCCTATTTGGAGCAGCCTCCTCCCAGTTTTTTAATTGTTCAGCTGCCCAATTAAAAACGATTGGGCGGTGCAACGATCCGCATAACGGGGCATAGGTATAAGTTAGGGTCCCAACTGATACTTTCTTCAGTATCAGAGTTTTCCTTGAAGCCCTGATGAAGCTAGCTGCAATGCTGGCGAAACGTTGGAATAATTCACAACTTGAACGCGGCTCCTACCCGGAAGCCAATCTTACTTCTAATAAAAATATCGTGCGTACGTCAATGTTTCGATTTTCACGATCGATATCGTGCTGTCGCACTCAGTTCCACGGCTTTTTCTTTTCTCTCTTTGTCTCTCAGTGCGATTTCCCCTCAAGTGACTTGTTTCTGATCCCTTGCAATACAATATGTTAAATAATATTATAAATTATTAATAGGAAGGTTACGTTTTGAAATTAAAATAGGCCAAACTTTTGATCGATGGTTGCAGTTCTGTATGAATGAATTTCTAATATTTAACATGGACGATAAAAATCCCTCTTTGATAACCTTCTCGTGTTTAATCTCGATACAAAACGGCTCCGGTATTCGTGACTCATATCGTATATTTTATTTGCTCTCAGCCTGAAACAGAGTCAAAAGAAACCAGCGAAATTCATTTCAGTACGACCGAAGAATACCCCGTGATCTATCCTCGGGATCAAAGTTGCAAAGAACAAATAACGCTCGTATAAAATACATAGCGGCATGAACGATCACTCGCTCGATTTCCATCATCGGAATCCAGGATGGTGTCTCCAAGAACGATTCTCGGTAGGGAAATCTCTCTTCCGCTTTTATCGGTTCGTCGGAGGAAGTCGTGATTTCTGGTTCCTGAAGGATTTCCGAGGACAAGTGTTCCTTTGCGACGAAAATCGTGGAAATATCGTGCGGGTCAGGAATATTTCCGACGCTATATCCTCTCGTTGCATTTCGTGTCCATGCACAAGATCGAGTGTCTTTCGATTCGACACTTGTTTTCGGCAAACACTGCCATTTTTCCACCCTACAAGATAGGACGTCTGTCGATCGTTTTGTGGATTGACGATATTTTACGAAACGGTGGATTGAAGAAAGTCAATTTTGAACTTGAGATACTTTTAATTCGTCCATGTTTATACTTTTGCATCGGAGATTTTATTTTGCAACATTGAGTAGAGACGGATTTACAATGAATCTATCCTTACTTCTTCATTTAATCCTCCTCCTCCAATGAGTGTCTTTCGATTCGACACTTGTTTTCGGCAAACACTGCCATTTTTCCACCCTACAAGATAGGACTTCTGTCGATCGTTTTGTGAATTGACGATATTTTACGAAATGGTGGATTGAAGAAAGTCAATTTTGAGCTTGAGATACTTTTAATTCGTCCATGTTTATACTTTTGCATCGGAGATTTTATTTTGCAACATTGAGTAGAGACGGATTTACAATGAATCTATCCTTACTTCTTCATTCAATCCTCTTCCTTGAATGAGGGTCTTTCGATTCGACTTATTATTTGGAAATATTGCCATTGAATAGGACTTCTGTCAATCATTTTACGGATTGATAGTATTTCATGAAACGATTTAAGTATATAGTGGACTGAGGAAAGTTATTTTGAGTTTAAGATATGTTTAATTCGATCACGTAACATTTTTGCATTGCAGATTTTATTTTGTAACATTGAATAGATATGAGAGGTTTGTAATGAAGCTATTCTTCTTTTTTCTCTAAAGAGAGTCTTTCGATTCGACACTTGTTTTCGCCAAACACTGCCATTTTTCCACCCTAGAAGATAGGACTTCTATCGATCGTTTTGTGAATTGACGATATTTTACGAAACGGTGGATGGAAGAAAGTCAATTTTGGGCTTGAGATACTTTTAATTAGTCCATGTTTATACTTTTGCATCGTAGATTTTATTTTGCAACATTGAGTAGAGACGGATTTACAATGAATCTATCCTTACTTCTCCATTCAATCCTCCTCCTCCAACGAGTGTCTTTCGATTCGACTTATTATTCGGAAACATTGCCATTGAATAGGACTTCTGTCAATCATTTTACGGATTGGTAGTATTTCATGAAACGATGGAAGTATATAGTGGACTGAAGAAAGTCATTTTGAGTTTGAGATATTTTTAATTCGATCACGTAACAGTTTTGCATTGCAGATTTTATTTTGCAATATTGAATAGATATGAGAGGTTTGTAATGAATCTATTCTTCTTTCTCCTCCAAAGAGAGTCTTTCGATTCGACACTTGTTTTCCGGAAATATTGCCATTTTGCAACGTACGAGGCAAGTGTTCCATTGGTTGTTTTGCGAATTGATGAACGTACATGGTGAAACGAAGAAAGTCACTTTGATTTTGCAATATTTTGAATTCGATCTTGTAATACTTTCGCATCGCAGATTTTATTTTGCAACATTGAATAGAGACGGGTTTACAATGAATCTATCTGGTATAATCCGATGTCGCGTTCTCTGTGGAGTGTCCATTGTATTTTGGCCTTTCTGCTCGACAATCCAATCATCAGAAATTACATTCAATACGGCAGATTACTGAACAATATCACTCATTCCTTTCATTCCGTTGAATCTCCTCTAAAACGAAATCCGGACGAGCGTAATGCGGCATACAGAAGTTTAGGATTAAGGCTACGTTTCGATTCGTTCTTTTTTTTCCTGAGCTTTTTCAACGGAATTTGACTGCAAAATGTACAAGAAAATAAAGGAAATTCATCCTATTGTCAGAAGAGCGGTATTATCAAAGAGATGATTTTGAACAAAAGAAGTGATAATACTGAAACAAATGTTTCCCAAAGTATGTACTTCAATTCGCTTCCCCTCAGTCAGAACGACATTAAGCTTGTACAGTAATTAGAATATTATTAATTATAATACAGCAGAGCGATTACAACATTAACAAATTGCAAAGCAGTAGATATAATATTATTACAGTATCCTTCAACAGTACCGCGCAATGTCATTTCTTTCCCCACTATTCATGCAAGATAAAAACTACCATATCATCCTCTTCACAACTCCATAACTTCAGGAGCGTAAATTCATCCGACTGTAAGCGCATTTCTCAAAAACAACGTTGTGAACAATCAGTGCACTGTAAAAGGTAGAGACTCGCGTATCATCTCGATAAAGTTCCAAGTGCATATCCGATTACTTATTTGCTCCCGCTGAAAGGACGTCCGGGATCAAAAGGTAAAAGACCAGAGGGAGTCAAGAAAAGGAGGGGAATAATATCTTCATGGCCGATCTTTAAAGATCTCCTTTTCATGCTCGGACCACCCGAGACGCGTATCCTGCGGTGCCGTGATATCTTGCCGCTTCTTAAAACATGCATCGCCTTCGTTTCTGACAAATCAGAAGGCACTTCTGATCGGATCGCGTTTCAAAAAGCCAATCCCACCGATGAATAAATATTTGTTCGAATTCACGTACACCCGGCGGGAATAAAATAAACGTTTGAATACCAGACAGGTTCGCCAGAGTCTTCCGGGCGTTCTAATTGATTTGAAAGTAAAATTTCATTTGACGGCAACATTGAAATTTCTAATGAAAATGCTAACAAAGAGTTTCTCTTTTTCGTGGAAAATCCAGATTCTCAGCACGTCGTCTCAGTGGTGGGAAATTTGTATATTTTTTCTTACGACCATTGAATTGTAATGCAACGTTTAAGAGATCAACTGTTAAGAGGTTGAAATTGATACTGAATATTTATCACGTTGGATTCTTTAAATTATAATTTCTTCATATTCGATATTTCTATAATGTACCATTTAAATAGAGTTAGATTCTCTTCGTTCCAATCGCTCGAAAAAATCCTGAGCATTCACGCAAAGAGTGATTAACTCCACAGTGAATACAGCGTGTCGAAAAGTATCCACTCCCAGGAAATCTTCGAGCCGGTGAACTAAAACGTGCACTTTCATTGTAATTTCCTTATTTTTCCTGTATCGTAACATTGTGCACTAGCTCGCGGCGCGCTTTCAACGACTCATGCAAATCGGGGAGGTTATAATTACGCAGCCAATTAAGGAAACTAGTAATTTTCTTGGTCGAAGGTGCGTTTAGCGTGCAATTGCGCAACCACGGCGTAGAAATTCGAGAGGCGGTGCTAAATGGAACAAAACGTTGGAGAAATTCAGCACAGCAGGGGGAATAGGAACGACGCGAAGGAGTTCTAAAAATCAGCCGGCAGTAAACTAAACCGACCGGGCTTCCGTTCTCCATTCCAACGTATCTGCGCGCGCACAAGTTTCGTGGACACTCCGGAAGGAGGATTTTTCCCTCGACGTACAAAACGGCTTCCGTCGTTTCTATCTGCTTCGAGATTACTTTTTACCGCGGAAATAAGGCGTCGGCTAAGACGCCTTTTCGAAATTACGGTATAATTCCATGCGGTGTAGCCCTCCAAGGACGAAAATGATAGCGACGTCGAGAACGGTTGGCTGGACTGAGTTCAATTTTCTTGGGAACAAGGGGATAAAAATTGGAACTTCTACGCCCGTCATGAGGATGACTCGACTACATCTTTTTCTGAGGATACCTGGAACCTTTATATTTACTATTATCGCAACTGCAACACGGTCCAGTTACTAATAGTGAATTTAATGGATTCGATTCTGTCCAGGAATTTGGTGAACTGAGTTGCAAATTAAAGAAATTGATGTGCACCGCACATAAAAAATGGGGTTGCGTGAGAAATGGATAATAACCTTTGAGGAGGGTTATATTAAGGGTAATATTTTAATTATCCAACGCTTGGAAAAGTTTAACTTGGGAATTTTTTCCAATTCGTCCACTGTCGTGATTGACATTAAAACATGACCTCTTATGAATTCTTAAGAATTTTGTTTTCACATTACTCTATTCTACAATTATCTAAGGTCACCTATATTTATAGAATATATTTTATTATAAAATCCTAATTTCTCTGTACTACTTCAGCCAAAGTCATTCTACCAAGGTACCTTCATTTCCTTAGTGTTCACGATAGTTAATTTATCCTGGCTGTACAAAAACTTGAATGAAGAATCGACATTAACTGAACACATCGACTAATCACGTTCGATTCATTTCAAAGGTAACAATCTCGTCTACAAACAAGAACGGGTTACGTATTTCTTTTTATGAGTATCCCTTTCAGCGACTAAGTTCCGGAAAATTGAGAACTCTTCGATACCGAAAGTAGCCCTCTGTTCATCGAGGGTTTCACCTCCGAATGATGCTTCGCCTCGCTTTCGAAACTTGGGTTACTTAATTAACGACTCTTCCATCCTCCTCGCGGCGTTCACCGACCTCTTCTTCTCTCGGTGTGCCGCCGTTGATTACTCTTTGATCGGGCGCG
This sequence comes from Cerceris rybyensis, assembly GCA_910591515.1. Lineage (NCBI taxonomy): Eukaryota > Metazoa > Arthropoda > Insecta > Hymenoptera > Crabronidae > Cerceris > Cerceris rybyensis. Next base: position 10,961,401 of record OU342797.1, on the reverse strand, counting down.
TGAGACGCAAGCATAACTTTCAAAGAAAATCTTTCAGACTGCGCGCGATGAGCGCGCATCAACGAAACCCCTTCTAAATCGACCGAAGTCGAAAAGTTGCCTCAGATTCAGGTAAGACCCTGAGCGAGTAAAACGCCCGTAATTACGACGGGAAATGAAGAAAAAATTAAATGAATCGAGAGAGATAGAATGGCTTAAAACTAGGCGCAAGAAAAAGCCTAAAAGAACCGGACGAAGAGACGGTCGAACAGGAATTGTCGGGGGTGGAACGTGCAGGAGACGAGGGCGACGTAAAAAGTCTGAGGAACGTTTGAAAGTGAAAGAAAAGAAGGGAGGAAAAGAGAGAAAGAAAGAAAGTAAAAAAAAGAGAGGTAAGAGGGGGGAAGCAGTGGAGACCAGCCAAAGGTGAGAAGAAAAAGGAAGAGAACGAGGGGAGGAGCAGGTGCGAGGACAAAGAGGGCAAAGCAAGGGGAAGAGAGGAATGTTGAAACGGAAGGAGGAAAGTGGGGATCGCGGGGTGGAAAAAGGAACAGACGCACAAAAAAGAAAAGAAAGGAGAGGGGTAAATTTGAGAGAGAGAGAGAAGAAAGTTAAACGAGTCAGGGGAAGGACTAAATAGCCCGTTACCATCGGCAGTGTGTAACTTGCGAGGCTTGACTGACTCTTCCATTACTTCGGCGCCGGTCTTCCAGCTCGTTTTAATGCGTTTGCATCGAAGAACGTAGAAGAAAAGGAAAACCTACAGCTTTCTCAATGAATGATACCTGCAGAAGCTGAACCCTTTTGTCTACTCGGTATCTTCATGAGAAAATAGCCTGTACAACGACAATGTTTTATAGACATTGTAAAAATTTCTCCCTCAATTATAAGCACTAAGGTGCATCCTCTTTGGTCATTTCTACGTTTTTTAATTAAATTATCAAAGTCACTTGAAGAAGAACCTCCAGCTTTGGACGAATTATTTAGCAACAATTCTGTAGGAGGATTTGGCTAAAAAGAAGGAGAAAAGGGGGTTTAGTGAAAAACGAAATGATGCGTCGTATGGTTTAATGAAGGCGCGGATAAAATTAAATGATTAATGGTCAAGATAAGATAAAATAAGAATAACACACACTAAAATTACAATATCATAATAAATAGAATATGGCTATTACATATTACGGGGAACCAGAATGTAATGTCATTCTTTTATATTAAATTCAAATAAATAAATTTATAACAAGGTTGATTTTTAATGAGTAATGTAATTACCCTCGATATTAATAACTAGACTGCGGATGTTTATGCAAATTTCGAGTTTCACAAATGCAGGTGAGACAGGAAAACCTGTCTAGGGATTTATTGCACTCAATAAATATTACAACAAATACCATACTTTGAAAATTTTAGATATATTTTTATATTATGTACTTTTTGTATATTTTAGTCGAATTTAATTTGTCATAAATGCATAAAAATCCGCAGTCTGTTAATAACTTTTTGCTTATTAGCAACCATCTTCTGTGCAAATTTTTAATGCCGGATCGATAAGAATCTATTAATTTTTGAGCAAAATATCTGGAGAAACGACATTACTTTCCGGTCCCTCTACTAATAATTGAAGAATAGAATACCGTAAATATTGATATAACTAAAATTAACCAAAATCTTTAAGAATTTCAAAAAAAAAGTCTCTAATGTGTCTCTCTAAGGAGTCAAGGATGCAACCTTTTAAGATGATCTCCCCAACTTCTTCCCACGTCACATATCTCTATGGGAAGACGTCGCTCTAAGGGTATCTCATGGTTAAATATTATACCATAACACTACATATCTCACAATGAAACACAAACTCAGGGCCACAATTGTATTTTTTTCACTGTCAAATTTCAAAACTATTCTCTTAATTGCTCAAATAACCATCAGCAGAAAAATCTCGACGATTAATTGTGCTTGTCATTCGTTCACCGGTAGAACAAAACGTCGAATAACTACAATTAACCATTCAGCGAAAACGTGTCAAGTATCCGCAGGTTCGTATGTTCCCGATGTTTTCTCTCGACAGGTTTTCATCCCTCTCCATTCTGGTCTTTCGATCGAAGCAATCGTTTCACGGAGAATGGTGGATACCCTTTGCGAATCGTGACCGGGATTTCGTGGTGTAATCCCATCGCGATGATGGTGCGAGAACGGGAGGGTTCGTCCGAGATTCCGATGGAAATTTCGGCTTCGTCGATTGAAGTAATAACGCGAAGATTAAAAGTTGTCGAACGGGACGAATTCATGGCGATGAGTATGCGAGGATCGATAGGCAAACGAGAAGAGTTCCGGGACGTTGACGCTGGAAATTTTGTCGAGCAGGGGTTATCGTTTTTGGGGCCAAAGTTCGTGACCCATTGACGGGCTATATTGTCTTCTCTTGGTTACACGACAATATTTATTAACGAAAAAAAAAATTATGTTAAGCAAAATCTCCTTTTTTCGTGATTTGAAGTTTCTTTTTGTTCGTGAACTTATATCAATTAATATTTTATGTTTAATACGTGTTAAATAAATGATATGATTTGATAATACTATTTGGTTTTCAATTTAATGGGTTTTTATGGCTAGTCAATGGATTTTATTCTCTATTTTAAAAAATATGGGGCTACACGTCAACGGTTGCATTTTTACATAGAATACCGAAAAAAAATGAAACAATGATGACGGGCTGTGTTGTCTTCTCTTGGTTACACGACAAAATCGACGAAAAAAAAAGCTAAGATAAGAAAAAACTCTTTTTTGCGATTTGAAGGCTCTTTTTGTTCGTGAATTTATATGTATATATATTTCATGTTTAATACAATTAAATGAATGATGTGATATGAGAATACTGTGTGGTTTTGCGTTCGCCGGGTTTTCATGGCGACTCGATGGAATATGGGTTTCATTTTATTTTTACTCTCGATCAGAAAAAAAAGGATCTCGTTACTAGTTATCTATTAAACAAATATCAACCTACACTTCAACGGTTTCATTTTTACATCGAATTTCGAAACAAAATGAAACAATAGTAGGCTTACACGATACTATTCTCTAAAACTGCTTCCATTTCAATAGGTTTTATCAAAAGAATACAAATTTAATATTCCCAACTACAATCGTAAAAGTTCGTTACATCCTTTTCCATTTTGGTCAATTCCCAAACGTAAAATCCTCTTAAACGAAAATACCGCTCTTCGTCGGACAAAAACCCGTTGGCTCTCCCTCACAGGGTGTCTTCTTCTCCATCCCTCGTTTCCTTCTTATCCCACCCTAACGGAATTCTTCAATTTCCCCGTGATCAACCGCGAAAAACGACGGAAATGGTGGAATTCTCAAGGATTCCAGAGAGGGTTGAAAAGATAGTGTCTTTGTCAATAGATAAAAGTAAAAAAATGAATGAAACTCCACCACCTTTTTTTAAACTCACCTTACCCCCCTTGATCACTCCAATAACGTACATTGTGGTGGTTGAAAATGTTAAGGGGATAGAGACAAGGGGTTGAGCGATGGATCGTTTCGAGTAAACCGTAATCTAGTCGACCAACTACCTCGCTTCCATTATTTCGTGCTCGCGCCGCAAGACACGTTCCACGATGCAATTTGGACTCGATGAAGCTTCGAGAACACGATTCCTTCGCGATTCCTCTCCGTGCTCGTCCCAATTCCATTGACCAATCTCATCAGTACTATCGCCAGGGATACAACATCGAAGCTCCACCTTAAGCTCGTCTCGAGTATTGTTCGACGAAGGAAAGTAAGTCGCCGAGTCGGAGTCCATACCTTGGCAACTCGAATGGAGTACCGTCCGATCCAATTGGAGGAGAACGACGAGTAGATGTGCCTTTAAAGCATAATTCGATGACTGGAAATGGCACGTGCCATTGACCGAGCTATTCGACTTAATAATACGAACAAAAGGAAATTTCCATTGGTAGTGTGCACAGTGTTAGGATAGGTATCACGAGTCATCGTCGATGAACTTTGAGAAGAGGACTTCATCGATGTGATCGTTTCGAATATTGGAGTGAAGGGAACAACCTGAAACTTTGGTCAACTTCGCTGACCAATCTCTCCATGGCAATAACGCACGGCTGAAATTCTCGCGTAATATCGCACTGTCTCGACTACTTGCTTCGAGATTACACCAGACACCGAGGAACTTACTGTTAGTTCGATATACACGACTCGGCCGAGTTCCTGTTGCGAGTTTCAGGCGTCTTTATTAAGCGAGAAATGTCGCACGACTCCTGGATAATCGAAACGTGGAATTTCAAGGATCGGTACTATAGCGGGGCAAAATTATGGCTCAGATTTGAAATTAGTGGGATTTCGGTCAAATTTATATCGCCTCAGGGAAATTTTGGAAATGCTGCTCAATGTTTTGTAGCTTCGTTTACGCGATATGCGCCTAAAATTGAATGTACGCTGAATAAATTGACTGCTTTTTTATAGCACGCTAGTTATAAATAATTAAAGCTAAATGATTGTAGAAATAAAAGTAGATAAATCACTGTGAAAGTTTGTTTAACACTAGAACTACCTATATATTACATAAATATTTCTATATATTAAATAAATACTTGGGCTAAAGAGAAATCAAGGGGTGGAAAAGATGACAGATTCGGTAATCTGTGTTTTATAAGATCAACGTAGAATATCTGCTGTGAGATTCTCCTACAAACTGAAAGAATTTTTGGAAACAAATAGGAACCATTTTAACTCACTTGATATTTTTAGTATTTAAATGGAAAGAAACATCATATCAAAGCGTACAGGAAAAACTACGAGGGATGAAATTCCACGTATTTGTCTTTCAAATACACCGGGGAGCGTCTTCTCCAGAAACAACTACCGCAAATTCCCGCTTTTATCGTGCTCGCACGATTATGTTTTATTTTTGTAAATATTTTTTCACTTTACATTCTCGACTGTTTCCATCAGGATGGGACGAAAAATCAACGGCAGCCGAGAAAAAAAAATAGGACGAATTAAATTTAACGTCTCCGACTTTTAAGAAGGAATGTCATTACTGAATTTGTCAGTTTACCGAAGCAATATGTTTTGCTGTATTTGCTTTTCATCCTTACTTCTCTCTCCTTCGATCTCCTTTCAATGTTTCTTCAACTTTTACTCTGCCTTTCCATGAAAGAGGTTTGATTCTTAATCGCGCGGATGACTTTTCTGATATTTCCGGTCTCCTGCAATCATTCACACCCTACCCCCGGAATCTCACTATTTTCCCATTATTTCGACGATAAATTTCATCCCGTGGAAAACGACGCGGAATCGTCGGTCCCTTTTTTCATTTCTGAACGAACAAACAGGAGGTGAATTTATGTTGACTAGAAAGAAAAAATGGCGAAGACACCACGGGTGGTCTAATTCGTTCTTTTTATTGGTTTCCCCCTCGTTCTGTGTAAATACATCACCTGGTATTAAACAGTCGCACTGTAAACGCGTCGGGAGAATCAATAACGTAGAAACGAAGGACAATTTCATATTTCCGCTTCCGCAATGTTTCGTTTCATTCGGTCATTACGTGGTGTATTTCGTTCTGGTCGCTATGACGCACTAACGATGGTAATAAAGAATCGGTGAATTATACGTAATAAGTGAAATCTAATGCGAAAATGCCAGCGACACTGACGCAAATGATATTGATACTTTGCGTGAGATTTAGATATTTGATAAGGTAATAATATTATTAACTCTTTGGCCTACAAGTTTTTTTTTGTAATTCCATACACAATGATTTAGAATTAAATTGAGTGAATAGAAATGTATCAGTGATTTCTGATATATTGTACAATTGATAATAATAATCTATAGCACCGAAGTAATTTAACCCGTTGGCTCACAATGACGTGTGGCACACGTGACGCGGTAAATGGAATAGAAAACTTTTAAGTTTTCCGAAAACTCAAACTGAAAATATTAATAGGTCAGGAGGCATTGAAATTAGTTCTATGCTATTAATATTGCGTTAAGTGATAGCGATGTACCGGAAATCAGTGATGGATTATTATTCTAACAATTAATTCTGAGTTATTGCTTGTTCGGTCACAAAGGAAATCGTAAGGCAAGGGGTTAATTGTATCATGAACATCTGACATTTTGAATTCAACATTTTTTGGAATTACTTAACACTAAATTCACGAAGCCAATTTGGCTCATTCAAAATTTGATTGCTATATATATAATATATTGGTTGGCTAATTTTTTAATAATAAATCTTTCATTTAAATTGATTTGAAACTATTTTCTTTGCAAAAAACTTCAATTTTCTTGTATAAGTCAAATTGTCTGACTTCAGGAAAATAGGTATCCGTCAATCTAGTGTTAAAAATTTGCTATCTTATATGTTACATCACGAGTACCACACGTTATTGTAGGCTAAGGGGTTGAACAGAACACTTTGCTCGGTAGATACTTTTTTAAATAAAATACTTAGACTTACAATGTCAAGATTACGGCAATATTATGTATCAGAAATTATAATTGCTTTTTAACCTGTTAATCGGCCGTGACGAATAATTCCGTCATATCTGAAAGAAAACTCCAGTACGCTTGTCGATTTTTTCTTCCTTAAAATTTTTAAACGTAATATGTTGAACGCATTACATTGTATGTCGTTCGTATCCGTTTAATCCTGACGTAGTACTTTAGATGTAATGATATTACTTCTCACTGTAAAAAAAATATTCCAATTTGTAATAAGTTGATCAAAAATTAAATCCCCGGTTAAGGTAGTTGCTCCACGCAGGTACCGTCGCTAGATCGGGTTCATCCCCCCATAGAAATAAAATTCGTATTTTCTACGGAATGTATTAGGAAGTTGTTCCAAAATATAAAATATTTCATTTTAGAGTTTTTTATATTAAAATAAAACTAAAATCCAAAATTAATCATAATGCAACTTGAAAAAAATTTTTAAATCTGCACTTTAATTATGCTACGTTATTGAAACACACATTGTGCTTATTCCGTATATGTACACACGTACACTGGTTATCAGGTTATCTGTTTAACCTGTACATATGTATACTGTCATATGGTATCTATAGTAATATCCCCTCCTCTACTAATAATTATGAAACGAAGACTTTATTTTTCCATATTTATGAAAAACTAACTGGTATTTAACAGCATGTTTTTTTTTTTCTAAATGATTCAGAATATATTATTCTATTACACTGTAGTTTTTCGTTTCAACGTTGTTTATTTTCGCCACAATAAAAATTAATATATACTACTTTCCCACGATTTTCCAATGCAGTGTGTACAAAAGTATCATTTTTAATTGCAATTATTTAGCGTATAACGTGATGAACGGTCATCAAATTTCACTATCATCTGTATTACATATCTATTTATATATAGTTCAAGTTTAAACAACTTCTTGTTTATTTCGAATCATGAGACAACTACCTTAACAGGTTAATATTTCTCTCGTTCTCATCCAAGTTCACCCATGAACTTCCTGCCACCATTGAATTGTCAAACGCCCGAAATATCAACTTCTCACTATTTCATAAAGGTTTAACAAATCATTCATTTAATTCGTCCATAATTTGCGGATTAGAATCCTTCTAAAACTACAGGTATCAAGGGAAAAAAATGTCCATCCCTCATCTAACCAAGCGTCCTCAAAAGTGACGATACGAAATATGTCAAACCCCGTTGTCATCCGCATGATTACATATCGTGTTCAATGCGACCATCCATAGAATCGGCTACGACTTTGCATCGAACGGTTCGTTATCGAACAATCCGGCTCCTCTCGAGTTTCCGTAATGCACGTAAATTACGAACGTGACCCTCCGGTACTCTTGGGGCAGCAAATTCGCATGGTCAGTGCTAAGGTGGAGAGACGAGCAACAACAACGCTGCCACGTAGCTCGACAGAGAAATTGTACCACCGATGAAATATTCGCTGTCGTCTGGCATCGCCAGAAGATTTGTCAAGCGGGAATTGATTTAGGTATTGGCCGTAGAGGCCTTAATCCCCGAGGGAGAGCCGCGGTCCCGTCAGTTGGTTTGCCTTGGAATTCGTTCGATCGAGAACGCACTGTGTTTGCTTGCACGCAAATAAATTGCGGCTTTTATGCCGAACAAAAGGCTCCGGGGTCATGTTTTATTCTACCGAGTTACCGAAAACCGTACGATTACCTTTTGAGAGACTTTGTTCACTCTGTTTCTTCACGGTGGAAATATAATGTCTCGTGAGATTCATTTTGGATGTTATTTTTTTTTTGTTAGTTAAAGTGCAATTAGTATGCGTGAATTTTGGGTTGGGTATGAATTTTATGATTTCTTTTAGCTCTCGGTGGAAATTGTTTGTTTAGTCTTCTGTGTGGATATAAATTAATTGAGAATGAAAGGTGGAAATTTTTATAGCGGCGAGTTGTTATGCTTGTTTTATAATTATTTATTTACCATTAATTTTGTATTTGTTTAAGTTACTTGTTTGGCTTTTATTTCCTTTTCTGTTAGCCTCGGTTCATGAAAGAAGCTTATTTTGTAATTGGAAAGCTTAAGATCAAATATTACTTGGATTCACTATTTTATATTTTTATTGAAAAAATATATATTTGAAGTCATAATGCACGAGATGTCAAAGTACTGGAAATTCTTTCCAAAACCGTCGTGATTGTAAAAAAGAAGGCGCAAATTACATTCGAATCCCGTCAAATTCGATTCGCGGTAATCGGGGGGCGAAACGCGCGAGACAAAAGCAGCTTGCTAATTAGATCGCACGGTAAAAATTATTATTACTACGCGGTATGCCCGTCCTCGACTACGTGACGCATTTTTTTACGAGGACATATCATAAACGTCCTTGCGGTCGCATAACGAGGGACTCTAATTACACCGGAGGACAGAGACAGCACTGTGTTTGATGTCGTAAATAATCTTAAAAACAGCCATGCATGCGAAACGCCCTGCTTTATGGCGAGGAGCTTTCGAGAAATGTGTCGTCGCACCCCTTGAATTTCACCTCGAGAAATACATTTTTTGGCTTCAAAGGTGCCTCGGACGACATCATTTTACAAACTGAAAATTTCCATCGAAGTTTCTAATCCCCACAAGAACAAAAGGACGAGAGAAACTTCCCTTAAGCACTTCCTCTTTGTAATAATTATCTAATTACTGATAACGATAATAACCTTGAAATTATATCCTTAAACTTCTACTTAAGGTGACTCATTACGTAAAAAAACATATCAAAAAGTTGCGTTATACTATTCACCCCCTTCGTTATTCTAGATCTATCAAGGTGGTACATAATGACTTACCCCGAAACTTTTGAAAACATTCCTAACATTCCTATTTCTTTTTCAATTTTCTACATCTATCTTGAAGAATGTAAACGGTTGCATCAATCAAATTTTCCAACCCCTTCATTTATTTAATGGGTCAGATTTATGTGAGAATGTTAAATTTATTGAATTAATCATCGGTATGAATAAACAATTAATATTCTTCCTCCCTTCAATACCAAAGCAAAGGAACATATCGTAAATAAACGTACAATAATACTAATTTATAGTGTCATGATTTCGTCTTCTCGTCATTTCTCTCGCTTCACATAAAGTCCCTTCGACGAGACGACGTACTTGTCCCGGCTTCCACGAACGGCACAGTTTTTACGGTGGTTTGTCCCAACCATAAATCCCAAGGCATCGTCGCGAAGAAGGAAGGTAATATCGTGAAAATGCCACTCCCTCGTCATCGTCTTCGGCTTTTATGTCATAAATAAAGAGAAACACGTCTTCGAGGTAACGCGGCCGTCTTTTGGTTCATCCTCGGCTCCATTAACCTCTGCGTACGTGATGGGGGCTGCGATTCCCTACGAGAGGGAGTAAATACTTTTGGCTAATGGTCCTTCGAATGGGATCGATAACAGTTACCATGAACCAAGGAGTCGGTGCCTCGAGAGTGCTTTCTAAAATGAATACACCTCTAAGAGGGCGATTATCGTCGTACCTTTTGACCAGTTTCTTTCAAGATCCGTGATATCTTCGGGAACATTTGGAAAACTTCTTCTAACTTCAATGTCTCCTACTCTCTTAGATCGAACCAGTGAGATTTTACTGGTTCAACCAGTGAATACAAATCTTACTAACGAACCAGTGAAATTTGTGTCCGCTGCCGCAGCGCCATGCGCTGTGTTTTATTTTTGAATATGCTGACGAGTGAGATTCACTGGTAAACCAGTGAATTGTGACAGCCGCCTAGATCACTGGCGGAACCAGTGAGTGTCATTGGTAAACAAGTGAGTTTCCACTGGCGAACCAGTGAAATTCCACTGGTTCGATCTAAGAGAGTACGATTGTACATTGTCCGAGATTTAATAGAAGTTACAAATCTACCTTCTTACTTCAGACACCTGGTTCCTTCCAGGTCACAGCAAAGTTTGGTAGAATATTGCACGAATTAATAGCCGAAGGTAGTTATAAGGGTGGACGATTTACCATGGAAATTTCACCCTGAGAATATATGAAATGATTCATCGCGTTAATAGATATTCCGATTGTATAGTTCCGCGAATGGCACTTGCCGCAGAAGTTTAAATGAATTGACCGTGCAAAGGCTAAGAAGACACCCCCGTTTCACCGTGAATACCCGCGGCTAATGGTCTTACCGCAGAAAGCCGATAACAGTTACGAGGAGAATGTCGATATCTTCGAAATGGCTCGCGAAATTGACAATGTAATTTTAAGCCTCCGTTCGCACTGCAAATGAGACGGTCGACGATGCCATTAATGAGCTACGGAAATTGACTGTTTGCGAAAACTACTTGCCGCGAAACTGCCGATAGTACTTCTATTTCTGTTCACGTTGCTTAGGCGAATGACCGTAGTTCGACGAATCTTTGGATTGATTCTTTTCTATCTACGTACCGGTTTAAAGGTGATCTCCTTCCACTCATTTTGCAGTTACACATTCCGGTTAGATCGAACGTGAAATTTCGATGAATTTTAATTCCGAGATTATGGTAAAATTGTATAGAAAGAGGACTGGTGAATGATTCGAAAAAGAGTTTAACAGCGAAAAGACAATAGATATTCTAATGAGACGAATCTGATCAGATTGAACTCCTGCTGTCAGAAACAAAATAGTTAATACTAATCGACATACAATTTAAGATCTTTATACAATTATTGTATTATTCAACATTTCCTGCTACGGTAAAATTTCCTCCTGTTATGGCAAAATTGTATAGAAATAGGACTGACGGAAGATTCGAGAAAGAGTCTAACAGCGAAATGATAATAGATATTCTAATGAGATGCATCTGATCAGATTGAACTTCAGCTGTGACAAACGAAATATTTAACAATAGTCGACATACAAATTAAAGTCTTTGTATTATTTTTCTTCGACAACCTCAAGAAGTCTCCTGAGTGGCGGAGTTTCTCGCTAAAGACCGCCTATTCGTACCGTTTTTTTTTTTTTATATTTAATCCACCCTGCTCAGCCTCCTGAAGGAGGCACTTGACAAAGTCGTAACATTGAAATATCTTTTTTAAAATATCTTGACGCCTGGCGAAACAGGCCTACCTCGGAGGAGACTTCTTGAGGTTGTCGCATTATACAATCACTGTATTATTAAACATTTCCTACCAAAACGAATATTCGTAACATCATGTTACATCCCGTCAGCTCAGTACTAGTACAATTTCCATCGCGGCCATCCCCGAAAAGTCGATTTCCCCAGGCAACAATACGCAATCCGTCGTAGTGCGCGATTCGAGAGCGCTTTTCGCGCGCTGGCTCGACATTAATTCCACTCTGCCCCCTACGTTGGTAAGCACCATAAATTACGGGTTTCCAATTTCCAGAGAAACCGAGCCGCTGTGGCCGAGCCCCACGACAAGCGTAGAAAGAGAGGTCTCGAAGAGACGAAGAGGGTGGAAGGGGTTGGTTGCAACACACGTCGGTCATAGGGGTTGCGTTTAATTATCCGACATCCTCGCGAGTCCTAAGTACGCAAACGAGACGACAGGTATTGAATTTCCGCTATGGCTAGACGTCTGAAAATCCTGTTACAGTTTAATTGTTAATTTACCACCTCGGCTCACCCTGCCAACTAGGACGGTCTGTAGGTAAGACGAAAACAATGTGGCCCCTTTCGCGAACAACCCCCTTCCAACCCTCTTCGATCGTGTTTGTCGATGTTGTATCGGCATCTCTGCATACACAGGTTCTCACGAACCCTTCTTAGAGGGGAGTTTGATCCTCGAGGGTAAGTAGCACGAACGAAGCGTGAAAGTTGGTCGCGCGTGTCCAGACCTGGAGGATCTCGAGGATCTTAAGACGACCGTGTTCAACGTCGAGTCCGATACCTTAGGAGAAGCTTCAAAAGGACTAAAGGCGAATCAATATCTTATAAATCGGGTCATTAAGCAACCCTTAAAGGGAGATGGAGCCTACTGTGTTCTTGGAACAACGCTCGAGAGGAACACTGGATGACGGGGACTTCTTTTCTTGTCATTCGAGTTCGGGTAAATTGAAATTCTTTCTTGCTTTAAAATGGAAGAGGAAAGAGATTCTGGGGTTGTTATTCCGGTGGGATAATTGGCGAAGGGTTCTTCGTGATGAACTTTTAATTTGATTTTACATCGATCTCTTTCGGGACTTGATTACCATTCTTTTTGATATCGATTCTTTTGTTAATTAATGTTAATCCGTGTGACTGTTGTAATATCGAGGTCGAAGGAATTTATAAAAAGCACTAGGATGAAATTAATTATGGACAAAGTGAATCCGAAGTATAAATTGGTATAAATGACGGAAATGTCAAAGGGGTTGTTTACGGGACAAGAAGCACGGTTAAAATCTACTCAGCATTTAATTATGAGAAAACAATTTTTTTTCTAAGAGTTTTGAAATTACTCAAAGGAAATTCTTACGTTCTTAAAAGCTTTCTGCATTAAAGAGCAAAGATTTAAATGCTTCGTCACAATTCTTGAATATATTTATGTAATTGCATGTAGCAGTTCTTATTGTTAGTACGTAATACTATACAGTTAACATCGTCAATAGACGAACGTATACTTTCTACCGTTTCACTCGTCTTACAAAGTGACTGTATTTCACTCGCAGTAATCCAGCCATTTCTACAAAAGCTACAAAGTCTCAGTGTGTGTTGAAAGCAGCTATACCCAGCTCAGCTAAGAGAACGACTCTCTCTAACCAGTCTCGCAATGAACTGTCAACAACTTACAACCTCCTTTTCCATAAATAAAATAAATTAAGTCCCCCCTAACAAAACACTTTCCACTTTTAAATCCGCGAGTCCCAAATACACCGACAATTTACTTTCCCACCGAAAGGACGAATTTTCCGACAACCCCGTAAAGAGGGTGAAATCCTGTTAATCTATCACAACAACATTTATTATCGTCGAAATTTTTCCAAATTAATCCCATCCCTTGAATGTACACCCAGCACCGTTGCACCGAAATTAATTTGTTATCGAGTTATTTGAAATTACAAAGACAATGGATACTTCTTTTAATACATCCTCCCTTCCTGCAGTGACTTTACATAAAAAAGACATAATTTTCACGTAGAAATGTAACTATATATCCATCTTTCCCATGGAACACATCAGAGAAAAGACAACTTGTACCAATAATATGAAACAATTTGCACATCTCATGTAAATGCTTGCAATAAATTAAAATTAATAAACTCCAATAAAAACTCGCAAAGGGGAAAAAAAATACTAAAGAAAGCTTATTCCACAATCCGCTTTACGATCGAGCACTGTGTTTCTTTCTCCACCGAGGAAACGGTGAAATCGCAGAAACATCCCCCGTGTTGATGCACGCGTTTCTACAGCCGCAAGGATTTTATAGTTGTAGCTAGCGAAATGAAACAAAGGCGCGGCGATTGCTCGTAATCTTTTGTGCTCGGGAGGAAAATCCAGGAAGGTGGAAGTGGCCAGCGAGGTGCGCGAATCGGCTCGTCCTCTTTTACTCCAAGGGTGGTTTTCACCACCTTCGGTTCTCCCAGAAACCTTCACCAAGAACCAGGACGTTTCCAGCGGCACCCTTACTGGCCAATGTCGGGCAAACCCCCGTTCATCCACCCACCCATCTCGTCTGGGGCCACTATTTTCCACGATGTTATTACTGGCAACATCTCCGCGCCATTGGGAGTACTTTAACCTCCGCCATTTTTCCATTTCACAGGGAGACGGATGAAATTTTCTCGCTTCTCGGCACCTCTGCCCCCGTCGACGACCGTCTGTTTTTTTTTCTCTATCTTCTACAGCCCTGTCCCTTCCTTCGTAGGAACCCTGTCGTACTTCCTACCTTCCTCTCGACTTTCTCGACGGCAATTCATGGATAGAATTGGAAAAAAGTCTGGGTACTTGTAACGGCGAAGCACCGGCCGAAGTGGAGGTAAACATTTAATTAGTATGACGATATAGAGGTGAGATCGATACAGGTCAACGAGAAACTTCACTCCGCTGGCTTTTCTACGAGCAACTCATTTCGTGAGGGTTGTGACTAAATATCGTTGCCTATTCTGGAGACGATGAGTTGAGAGTATTAGAGTTTTCTCATTCTTTTTTTTTTAGAGAGTGTTGAGATCATACGAGGTTATTGAAAGTTCAAGTTGTACATATGAAGTTATACCAGGATACTTGTAATTCCAACCATTTTGTTAGACTTGAAATGATCGTTGAAATTGTGACGTACTGGAAGTAATATTTCTTTGCCAAGTTTCAGTGTAAAATACCGAATCCATGGTATTATTCCTTAAGAAGAGCCGCGTTAAAGTTTGACGAACTTATTATAGAAATTTTAATACGAGCACACAAAAGGGCCAGTGTTTTACGAATCAGAAGTCCCACGGGATGTTCATTCTTTCCAGCAAGTCTTCTCGAGCATTTCGTAGAATTCTTCTCGAGAATGTGTATGTTAATGTAATGCAAGCTTATTTCACTTTGAAATGCCCCGCGTCAAACGGCACTTCCGTCTCGATTCTCACCCCGTTTCACCCTCGTTTAGCACTTTTCGCTCCTCGATGGAGAAAGAAAACAGAGAATTTTCTGTGAAGCTGTACCTTTTGGTAACTTTCCTCCTTTAGATTCTACGTATATCTACCGCAAGAGAGTTAGTGAACTGTTACGCCAAAATTAATAGATCTCCGGTCTCCTTCTTCCGGAAGGTGAAAGAGCCTTGATAAACAACCCCGGCGTAACTGTATCGCGCCACGTTGAAATTTATGTCCGCCCCGCGGACTTTGGTCCTGTGCAGTGATTTTTCATTGATCCTTTTTGCTGGTGTAGCAATAGAAGAAGCAAGTACCGACCTAGACCGGGCATTTACGGTATTTCGAAATCGATGTCTCGAAGGTTAAGCACCGAGTGACGAAATTACCCTTTGCGACGGGTTTATTTTCCTTGAAAATGGATCACGCGACTGTGTAAACGTGAAGTTGCATTTTTATAGCAAATGTATTTGTATATGCTGGAAGATTTTTGTAACTCATTATTTTTTTAAACTTTTGACTACTAGGAGTGACTATATATATTGTAATATCCCGTCACATTTTCATGTGAATAATTAATTTGTCATTCGATCATATTTTGTAATTTGATTATATTTTGTAATTAGATCTTTTCAAGTGCCATTTGCTTTTAGGAACAAAACTTCAGAGAGAATTTATTATTTATATTGCGTCATTAGCTATTAAAAAGTACTCGTCCGTTTTAGCTTCATAACGTTTTAGTGAATTTACGAAAATGTATTTCATAGCGAAAGGATTGAATCAGAATAATATTTTACCTAAGTCTTAAGTACAAAATGGACGGAACTACCTAGTTTGGGGTATGTTTTACTTATTTAATTATTAAGTAATAATTTGGGGAACATTTCCAAAGTTGGCGAAGATTTTAAATTAGGTATCTTCATATCTACCACGTCTATACTGATTATTTTGAAAATCTAGCTTATATAATAATCTTGTGCTAATTATCAGACACATGACAATATTGGGTTTCTCAATAATTGCTAATACTATTTATTCCCAAATATTTAGCTTTTCGTGAACAAGATAAATGGGAAATTTCGAAAGCAAAATTGTCGAAACGCTTCGTTCGAAACGAGGTCAGCGCGAATGTTTGTGTTATATCGTTATTTTATTTTTCAAAGGTAAAAAATACGCTATTGGACTCTACAATTCCCACGCAGACGAATTGGTCGATATTGATCGTTTTATTTGGCATTTCGCGTAAACGAGATTAAGACTGGCGGCTATTAGCGGGGCGAAGGACGATCGTTCGTTGACGGAACGCAAAAAGCCGACACTTTTCGCTTCCAGCTGGAAATGTAAAACTGCGCCCGAATGATAATCCAATTCGACTGTTTATCGCGACACTCGAATCCACTTAACGCGGCGAAAACCTAAATCTTTCAAATCCTCTTAAATTGCACATGCATCACGCCATTTTTACAAATCCGTCGGCCCGTCTCTTTCCTCCGGGTTTGCGATCAATGTGCCGCATATGAAAAGATATTTATCAAATTGGGACCAAACGATTTTCTCGTCATTTATGGAGTTTATAGAGGCTAATGTGCGATTACGTTTCTTCTTCTTCAGCGCATGAAACGAAGAACAGAGACTCAAAGTGTATAAAAATGTGTAATATAAGACTTACGTTCATTTTAAAACCATATTTTCTTCATACATACTGAATATGTGTGCAGCTTTAAATTATGCTTAAGATACCTTCATTCTTTCTTTACCTTCTATAGTACGAATTTTTTGTGGTACCCAAAGATCAGTTTTTCTATAGCATAATTAGAAAATAATACAAACACGTTTTAAATAACATATTAAACCTAATTTATGAAGATTGAATTATAAAAAATTTCATGATTTTCACGGGTCAGATTATAATATTTGGCAAAGTTAAAAGTTTAACTTTGAAGAATAGAAAATTAGACTTATTTTGTGTTACTTCAAAGTCACAGAGGGTTAACGCTGGATCTACGGCCACTAAATCTGATATATATATATATATAAATACATCAAATAAATACTTTGAAAATATATAGATCAACCGGCAAAATATTCTATCAGTCAAATAATTTGTGTATTACAAGATACGTGTGAAATATCTACCACATTACTGCTCCATAAAGAGAAATATTTTTCAAAAAATATTAATCCGTCAATTTAACACCCGCCGTAGATCTAGTGTTAAAATCAATTTAACTCACTTTATAAAACGTAAAAAGATCCACCATGAAAATTTCTCAATAAACCCTCAACAAGTTTAATATCAAGTTTTAAACTCACTCTATCAATCACGCAGAAGAACAATCCAATTCCACAGCAGTTTCTTACTTTAATTCCGACCTGACAGTCGTTCCCTCCAACATTTAAACCTCCTTGGGCTTCCGGATCGTGGTAAAAAATTGTCTTA
This sequence comes from Cerceris rybyensis, assembly GCA_910591515.1. Taxonomy (NCBI): domain Eukaryota; kingdom Metazoa; phylum Arthropoda; class Insecta; order Hymenoptera; family Crabronidae; genus Cerceris; species Cerceris rybyensis. The sequence continues at coordinate 10,943,946 of OU342797.1, read as the reverse complement.
TCGAGTCGCAAAATTTTCAATCTCTAGGTTTCATCCCTGTTCGTTCCGTTTTCTACCTCCCTTTTTGTCTACCGGTAAAATGTCGGCCGGTGGTACGAAATGTCTGATCATGCTAGAAGGGCCCGAGATAACTGCGCCGAGGGGTTGTTCCAAGGGGCTGGGAACTAGGAAGCCAGGGGATTCGTCGGAGCCGGAGGACCGCGAAGAGTTATCAGAGATGACGAAGCGCTCCCAGGATGGTCCTTACCGTTTTCTACCAGCCCTTCCCCTTTACCCTCCACCAACCCTCTTGGCGCTGGCAGATTCTACAGGCTCATTCACAATGGAGGGAACATTTGCAAGCTCCTCCGTGGAGAATGAGTCTGTCACTTTCCAGTCTCCGATGGTACTTGGGAAAGTACTTATCCGATTTGGAATATTTGCGCGAATTTTTCCTGAGAATTTTATTCACCGAAGGGGCACGTCGTTGCGGAATAATGATCAGAAATTATTAAGTCCTTCCGCGAAACTTGGATTGGAATTATTGAGCGGTGAATCTGCAGTGTTCTTCGTTAATAGGGAATCTACGGACACCGCCAAATTGAAGGAATTCTATTTTTTTTAATGAACAATTCTCAAATTTGTTGGCAAGTAGTATAGTAGATATTTCGTGTGTATTTTTTAATAAACTAATTATTTGGTTGATTTCTTTATTTGCTGCTTGATGTCTCTATTTCCAAAGGACTTCTTTAACGTTAAATCTACCAAAGTGATTAGCCCTTTGCCCTACGGTTTTCTTTTTGACTGCAAGTGCAACAACTCAGAATTAATTCCTGAAATTTTCTCACTGATTTCCGATATTTCTTTAACTGAATGCAGCATTAATAATACAGAAACAATTTGACAATTTGACTACAGAATTTCCTGTGCATTTACCGTGTCACGAGTGTCACACGTTATTGCAGGATGAGGGGTTGAAATAACGGGCTCCTAATTTTAAAAATTCCCTAAATCGATAAACCAGCCATGGAGTAAATATTCCACTTCTATTCTATAAAATCTAAATTACTTAATTGATCATCTCTTCTTAGCTTTTGATTTCTTTAATATATTTAAATGTATTACGTATGACGTCTGTAGTTCTAATGTTAATATCTTGAAATATAGCAGATATTAATCATCATAAAAAATTGCCAGAAGTGCCATCAATTACCAGTCTAGCTCTTTATCTCTATACCAATCATACACTTGTTCTCTAACGAGTAGTTCTCGTTCAAATTAATAGCCCCCGTTTACATTGATTTCAATTGAAACAATTATATTTTGCACTGAAGTACCGACCACTTAGAGAATTCAACAGGCCTCGAAAGTGCAACCGTGAATTATCGTTAAACATAAAAGTCAGAAGCGCACGAAATTCCCAGTAATAAAAAGTTAGGTCAGCACCGTTGAATGTACATTTTATCGATACGTTCACGGCTGCATGACTGGCTTCTAAATGATTAACAGCATCGTTTAATTAACGCGGATGCTTGCCAGGTCGAAAGTGTTTACGGGCTCGTAAACCGATATATCGTCAGCCTGAAATCTCGCAGGCATTAGGGAAACTCCAAATCAGAAAGATCCATGTCACTCGATCAAATAAACAACTTTCTCAGATACCTCGTCGTGAACGTTTCGCGAAAGAAGTACGAGGAAAGTAAGTAAAAGGACGGGTCCCCGGTGGACAACGTGGAACCCTCCACGTCATGGAATTATTCTCCCGGTGGTTTTTCGGTGATTCATCATTCTCCGAGAGAGACAGTTGTTTCCTTCCGGCAGTGGATACACGGCCACTTCATAAACTACTTCTTCGATGCGAGATAGAAAATGCTCACGAATAAAGGATGACCTCGAAGGAAAAAAAGTAACATTTCCAAACTTACTTGTCTCTGTATTTTCGTCACTCAGAATTCCCTTTGTTAAAAAGAAACAATTCGAAATAATTACAAGCTCCGATATCTCTAAAATGTCGGTTGGAAATGATTAGTTAACTCATCGAACACCACCGATATTCCGCTACTTTCATCATTTCTACCGAAATGAAATTTTTTCTATTAAATTCACGTCTTGATAAAGCAGAAACCTTAAAGATACGGATAAATAGATATTCCACAGACCTTTATCATTTTAACACTAGAACAACTGACGTTAAATTTATTACATTTAAATATATTAAATAAGAACTTTGGAAGAAGAGGAATCAAGGGGTGAAAAATATGATCGGTTTGGTAATCTGTGTTTTATAAGATCAACTTAGAACTTTTAGTCTAGGACTCTCCCGTAAACTTAGGGAATTCTTGGAAAAACATGTGAACAAGTCATTTTGACTTGCTTGGTCGTTCTAGTGTTAATGAGAATATTTAATTAGTCAGTATGTCCGAAAATTCATAAACATTACAATTTAAAAGTTACATGAAGATTCAATGAGTTCAATAGCACCGGTCATCAGTTACCCCCATAACAGTCAACGTGTTATTAAGATTTTCAATGGGCAACGTATTTCATAAAAAAAAAATTGCAAAAAAGCTTCGCCAAAGGTGAAACAACAGCAACGAATGGAATTACATCAACGGTTGAAAAGTTTCGTGAAAACTGCGTGCAATAAATGTCTGCAAGCTGTTATTATACCCTCGTTTTCTGGCAAAGTAATATTTAAACCCGCGGTTCAACCTGTGGCTTCCTCCCTGTATGTTAATCGGTACTCGTATCAGTACTTGTGCCAGGTACACGAAAATGTACGTCGTAATTAATATAATATAATTTCGAAACTGACGTTAAATTAATTACCGGCCGCTCGATGGCCCATGTGCGCCGTCGTTTCGTGTTATTTAAAACTTTTCGCGTTCACTCGTCCGCCGATGGTTGGACGTTCTCCGGCAACGACAGCCGTTTAAAGTTACACCAACCAAGAGGTATAGATTTTGCAATTAATATCGGTTTCTATTATAACCGAGCCTACGTAACCGCGAACCGTAATGTATCTGTGCGATCATATATTACGGATTGGAATATGCGTTAACTGAAAATTCAGTCGGTACGTTTAAAAGACGTTAAATATTAACCAGCTGTTATTCGTCGGAAAAATTACATCCATCGTATCTTTTTCGTGCATTATTGCAACCTGCTGGGTCTCCCGGTTATCGTAAATAATCATCATCCTGGCACAGTGAATAATGGTACGTCAACTTCTCCAAACTATTTTGTTTGCTCCTTTTTCAGCTTTTTTTTCGTCGCTGAAGTACCGTCGAAAGATTAATGCACATGCCAGCGATATGTATAAGCACATAGGTAGGTACAGTGGTACGTATGTTTCCATTCATCAATTACGTCGACGAGGCAATAGTACTCGTTCGGCTGCATTACACGAGAGAACGAAGAGGAAAATCGAAGATGAAAATGCGACCAGGAGAATCCTGTCATTAAACCCGAGAGATTTGTGCGACTGATTCATCGCGGATGTTTCAGCAAGTGAAATATGTCGAGTTATCGACAGACATATCATAGAGTACGAAGAAAGTAGGGATTTCATTCTATTTTGTAGGTATTTTAAATACTTTATAAATGTCCAAGTAGCTTGATGGGTAACTAAATTATAATATTGTTACGAGTCGACCGCGCACGCATTATCCTTTCGTACATAATTAAGTGGAACACAATTTTATAGAAAAACTGAGAACGTTTATTTAACGTTCGTCAAGTGTACCGACAGTAGAATCTCTTCTCTTTATTAATAACAAACAATTGCCAAGTCTCGTTATCCAGTAACATTTACTCTACTGGGTGCTTCGTAACACTATCTATCCGTATCTTTAAAGTTTCTGCTTCATCACAATGTGAATTTAACAGAAAATGTTTCATTTCAGCAGAAATGATGAAAGTACCAAAATACCGATAGTTTTCGAAGTGCTAAATCAGCTCAGTAAATCATTTTTGATCATGTTAACACTCTGCACTATAATTGTTTTCCTAGTTTGTTCTCGGTCAACTTTGATTTAATTTTTGTGGTTTTGATATCACATGTTAGGTATGAAGTAATTACTTGCAGTTACTTCAAGTTTAATGTTATATGAACAAAACGATTGTTCAGAAAAAATGTATAATATCAAAATACAAATATTTAGTTTATCGTTATTTATATTTCTTTTAAAGTATGGTACTTTTTATACAATGTCCTACATATAAAAACGATTTCCTGTCGCAAGTTTCACAAAAGTAGACTATAATTGATTTGCGCATGCACATATAACTGATTCTATCAAACAACTGGGAAGTTCATAGATATAAGTTTTATACGCAATTCACTGCGATTGCATTTGAACATTTGATAAGGAATACCAATATTATTATGCTGAGAAGTGTATAATACAAGACATCTACGTACAGTGCGGCTCGGCCAACTTGGCACCTCGGCGGCGGAGCTTCTCGTTTTCAACCTCCTATTCGCACCATTTTTTTTTTTTGGAATCCATTCGCTCAGCCTCTTAAAGGAAGCACCCGACAAAGTCGTAGCATTCAAATATTCTTACTAGTTTGGTTGGAGGAGCGAGACATTGTATTACATTGTTTTCTCGTCGCGTGCTCCGTTTCGTCAAGGAGAATCTCCCCATGTGGTGGAGGTAATTCTGTCGGAGTATATTCTGTTTTTACTGTAGAGGTGTTAGAAATCTGGTGCCTACGCCGATGTCCTCACTGTCGCCACCCAAATCGCGTTGTCTCCCCTGCTTCGATCTGCAGCGTTTTTTCTCTTCGTCATTTAGTTCAATTTGTGTGTGTAGCACTTTTAGCGAATCAGACTCTGCCGAAACAAGCCTACCTCCCAGGTGCCAAGTTGGCCGAGCCGCACTGTACATACACATAATTTCAAAGTATTTTTTAAATAAAACTGCTTCCCACTAATTTGTTTTTTATATGAAGTGTCGTGTCAAAGGTGACTTAAGAGTTCTAGGGAAAAATAGTTTTGTCACGCCAGAGGTGCCTTCATAGTGCAAAGGGTTAAAAAGCTAGCGTTAGTGTATAAATTCCTTCCTCTTCATAAACCGACAAAATTTTCCGGTAGACCTAATATCATATTGCACCAAGAAAAACGATCAGGATGCTTATCGAAAAGTGAAGAGACCAGAAAAATACACAGTGCTTGTTTCAAGGGATGTGGAAAGTCGAAAAGATTAATCAGCCAGGCGAGAAACGGGCACGACGAAGTGGAAGAATTTTTCAGTTTGACCGGAAGAACAAGAGGTTGAAAGTAGCACCGAGTATTTGGAGGATCGTTCGAAAGTCCGTTCTATCGAAGATACGCGACGACCACACCTGCAACCTCTCTTCGACGTGTTCCGAGCGTTTATCGTTGGCCAGGTCGAGAAATTTATGGGGAATCCCCATTTAGAAGCAGTGAACTCCCTGCCTTATGGCGCGCCAATGGAGAACGACGGAATCGGACGTGCAGCAATCTTTATCCGATCTTTCATTCTAACTCCGCAATTCCTATTCGCCACGAGCAACATCGCTCGGTATTTTTCTCTCTGCCCTCCTGTCAATCCCTGTCTCCGTTTCTTTCCCCATCTCTTCTTTTCCCTTTTCTCATTTCTCTGTCACACGGTATCTCTATCTCTCACAATTTTCCTCCGCGTAGTCCTTTTTTCTCTTCTTTTCTTGCAAGCTCACCGAGTTCCACTTCCCGCTGAATTTTTCCATTATCTCTTTTTAATTTCTGCCACTTGAACTTCCTATCTTTTGTTCGGCTTTTCTGTTTTCCGCGCGTTACACTCGTCTTCCTTCGCTCTTATCCAAGATCTCATTTATCTCCATTTCTTCGCGCGTATACGTTTCTCTCTCGTGTCCTCTCCTCCATTGCTTTTCCCTTTGCTGCCTCGTTAAGTAACGTTTCTTCTTCAATTTTTCCATTATTCATTTTTAATCTCAGCTACGTAAATTTCGTATCTCTTACGCCGCCTTTTCACCTTTCCTGTATACAATCTTCCTTCTCCGGGTCGAACTCGAATTTATCCAACTTCATCCATGATCCTTCGTGTTTCTTTTCTTTTTGCCGCCAATATCTGTGAGATAGGGGTTGGTAGCCTTCTATGAAGAACTTAGAAGAATAGGAGAGAACGAAGAATCACCACGTTATCATCGACGTCAACACGTTAACACTAGACCTACAGCGTTAAATTGACGGACTCCTACTTTTTAAAAAATATTTCTCAAATTCATAGAGATGCAGTGTAGTAGATATTTTATGTCTATCTTATAACATACAAATTACTCAACTGATCGTATTTTTTGCGGCTTGATCTATCTTTTTTCAAAGTAGTTCTTTAATATATTTGAAAATATCAGATTGAGCTGTAAATCAAGTGTTAAGCTACTCAGGGCTAGTACGTTGCTTGGATAGATTACCGCGCCTCCTCCTTTATTTGCACGATACTACACACCTTAATTTGTCATTCGACCGAATTTCTTGTCATTTCTGTTCTCCTTATTCCTGCGTCACTGCAGTTTCTTCTCGCCCTTTTCGTGCTCGTCCATGTTTCTCCATTGACCTCAAAAGCTTCGATACGGAGAGTAATAACGCAATATCGACGATGGTAGAACTTGTAAGTCGCTTTCGAAGCCACTTTCCGCTCGTCTTTTTCTCTCCCTGTTTCCCGTGCATTCCATTCTTCCCGTCTTTTTCTCCGTTGCTCTTTTCGCTTCTTCCTATCCTTCTCCGTTTTATTCTATACCTTTCCTCTTTCTTCTTGGCCCTTTCCCTTCGATGCAGACACACCAAAGTACTATTATTTATGAAGGATGCGTGCTCGGCATACGCGTGTCGTCTTACGTGCGAGGCCTGCACCAGAATCACGTGTACGATGCTAAGAAAACGTGAGGAAGGATAGAGGATGGAAGAGGAGAACTCTCCAACGTATGTACGTAAAGAAATTCCGTCTGTGCGATATCAACGCATCGTACGTTGTGCATTTTTCCCGTTAAGCGTATTTTTATCAGCGACTGCCTTTAACGCTTCAGCTGACACGTGTGTTCGATTTGCACTTTAAATTTTGATAGTTTGAAGAGAGCTTGTAAACATTATTTTCTTTGGAGAAATCAATGTGTTTCTTGGTCACCCATTTTCTGTACTTCTTTAAATTTAAGTGGTATGTTAATAATATTTAACACTAGATTTACCAAGCCAGTCAAAATGACTGGTACAGAATTTTTTCCAAAAATTCTACGGGTTTATGAAAGAGCCGTAGAATAAATATTCTTCGTCCATCGTAAAAAACATAAATTACAGGATCTATCATCTTCTCCACGTCTTAATTTTCCTTGCTTTAAGGTATATATTTAACATATTTAAATATAATAGATTTCACGCTGGTAAATCTAGTGTTAATATGTTTACCGAACAATTATTTTGTGAAAAATTGCTAATCCTTTTAGACGTAAAAGAAATTGTCAAATTGAAGATGGTAATATTACGAGGTGTTGGATAATATTGAGATATTAATTTAATATTTTAGGCAAATGTCTGAGGCACTTGCATCTATGGTGAAATATAATTTAGCATGAGAATACGGGACACCGTTGACCATCGTGACAGCCAGGGTGTGTTAAAGTGACGTATCTCGTAGAAGGATTAGGAGAATGCGAGAATATGAAATTCAAGGGGTGTAAAACGGTGCTGAATGTTCGAGGAACTTTAAGGATCTCGACAAAGCCTGATAAATGATATGCGTGGGATTCTGTCTGTTTAGAATCATTCATAGCATGAAAGTTAAATTCTATTCAAGAATGTAAGATTATATCATTTTCAGTAATATTGTGAACTCATCGTCGTATAATCAATTAGTATCACTGAATTTAAATCATTAGGATTTAGTACTTTTACGATTAAAATATTCATGGATAGAAATTTAAATTAATTAAATATATTAGGGTACCGGAAAGTAACGTCGTTTCTGCAGATGTTTTGCTCAAAAACTAATTGACCGTTATTGATTCCGTCATTGAAAATTTACACACTGGATAAAAAAGGGTTGTTAATAACGAGGATGATTGAATCTTTATTTATTTAAATTTGATGTAAAAAACACGACACCACCTAATAATAAGATATTAGTTCAGCAACATAGTTGTGCTACATAAATATCCAACAAATATTCCTTTCCCGGTAGAAAAATGAGGAGCTAATGTGACAGCGATTAAAATATTCATCGCTCAATACGTAAACGAATGGAACGAATATTGCAGAAGGTGTGCAACGACGAAAGATATCGTCGCGTAGCTGCGGTCTGACTAAACAAACACCTCGACTACTAGATCGATAGTTACTGTATATTAAGTGTCAGTCGTACATCAGCATCGATGTTAATACAACAATAACATAATTATCGAAATTTCCAGCATCGAAATCGAGCTCAAATACCTACGAAATTCCTGTCGTTTTATTTGTTTATAGACAAAATAATCTTCATTAACGCACCGCGTACTTTTATATTCTAACTTTACTCGAAGAAGCCATTTTCCTCGAGCATTAAATTGCCAGTTGCTCATGCGAGACTTAAATCTTCGCAAAAAATGTTTTCACGGCAATAAACAGGGGAGTTCTGTGCAATGAAAACGATCCGTATGCTAGAAAAAGGGATACTTCCTGGAAAACTGTACTCTTGGGTACAATGATAACATGCCGCTTGATTAGAATACACCCCTCTGTTCCGGCATGAACATATCATGATGCATAAATCGTGAGAGGACAACCAAAAGACTTCTTTCTTACGTAAAAGGCACATTTGGCTTTCATGGAAAAAGGCTTTGTCGTTTTCACAGAAATCATCTGTCTCCGAAACGATAGAGCCATTTTTCATTGCCTTCTTCCTAGCTCCTTATACTATCACTTTTAAGAATAATTTCGTCGTTCATTCAGGTGTAATTACTGACAAACCTATTTGCCGATTTTTATTTACGAATGATATCGGCGTAAAATTGCGCCCTAGTCGGCACAGAATTGTAATTTGCAAGAAAAACATATCTGCGCGTGAATTTGATTCCCAGACACTTCCTCGCAGCCTATTGTATCGTTTTCATAGTATAAAAATAAGTTCATTGTTAATATAAATGTAATTACTAGACTGCGGATGTTTATGCAAATTTCGAGTTTCAAAAATGCAGGTGAGGCAGGAAAACCTATCTAGGGATTTATTGCACTTAATAAATATTACAACAAATACCATACTTTGGATATTTTAGATATATTTTTATATTATGTTCTTTTTGTATATTTTAGTCGTATTTAATTTGTCATAAATGCATAAAAATCCGCAGTCTAGTAATTACTAACAAACGTAGTTATCGAATTTTATTTACGAATAATATCGGCGTAAAATTGCGCCCTAGTCGGCACAGAATTGTAATTTGCAAGAAAAACACATCTGCGTGTGGATTTAATTCCCAGACGGTTGAATGAGAAACCGAACGAACATTTCAAGGCGTGGAGCACGGTGAGTATTGCCCTCTGTAAATCCAAATCTCAGGAGAGATATCTCCAGGAGGGTGACAGGAGCAGAGGAAGAAGAAAGACCGCACGTTCCGACCGTGTATCATCCCCTGGACCGGTAACCGCGAGTCACTACCCCATCACGAGTCCCATACATTCTCCACATCTACTGACTCTGAATCCTGTTTTCCTCTTTCTTCCTCTTTCTCTACCTCTGTTCATTTTTTGTCTCCGTTTCTCCGTCTCTCTTCGTCGAACTACCTCTGTTTGCGTCTTTATGTTTCCACACCTTTGCTTCTCAGTCTATCGGTATCACGGAGTTGCAGTTTCTCTGTTTAATATAATTCTCTCTTTTTCTCAACATTCTTCGCCGTTGAAGATTTCATCTTCCGTGGAAGTAACCGAAACACAGTTGGTTATCTTGTTTGTCACGAAAGCAAAACGTGGATATCCAGCGGCTCCAGCTGGAGCTACATCTTTTCGACTTCTTGTCGAAACTGAAGCGACTTTTGGTAACTCGAAATCCTAGGTGACTGCGAGGTTGGATTATAATATGGTAAAAAGGGATCGGCGAGACGCGAGTCGGTGTCAGCGCGGAGAAAGACAACGCTTGCATTATTCAAGATAAGATTAGATTCCGTGTAATTTTTTCATATTTTCCACGATGGGATTCGCAGATCTGCTGACCGTATATGAGTGTGGCGTCGAAAAATGTGGTAGAAAATTTTTATAAGACTAAATATTCGTTGGATGATACCATGAGAATGAAAGAATTAATAAGACTTTAAAATTGATTATTAAATTCAATGGGGGAATATATAGTTGGTAATTACTGCAAATTCCCAATACCACTGGGAGATACTTCCTAATTAATTATTTCATATGTTACAACCCCGGTAATTAAAGGTGTCGCCCAAAGCTGTAAATCATAAATAACTACGTTACTTATTGTAATGAAAAAATAAGAAAAATAATAGCAACGTCTATTCAATTTTTCAAATTACCTCTACAATTGTATTGACACGAACAATTCTTCTCAGTACAGATTCACAAAAAGAATCCCTCGTGATATTCTCTTTGTATACGTATTTCCTACCATGAATCTCGTAGGAAATTATTTCACCGCACAATCGAAGCGCAAAAAGAAAGGAAACTAATATAAATCGGATTTCACCATCCAGAGCTACCATTTCGTCCTTTTTTCTCCTTGCTCGACTTATTTCGTCCTTCCCACGAAACTTTTTCTTTCCTGTCTCCCCGGACGCTTTAATATCATTAGGGGTGGTAGCATAATATCCACGGAAGGGTGTATAAACGCTCGAATTCTATCGCGATTCCAGAATAGGAAGGAGGCTCGAGTTTTTACAAAGGATTCCTTCGTATCTTATTTACGAGGATCGAGGGAGTAGCCTCCCGATGGAGCTTTAGCGATTTCACCGGTCTTCCTCTTCTTCTTTCTCCTCCTCCCTCTTCCATCCCTCTCGCGGTTTATGTATGAGTTTATGCGCGTGTGTATTGTGTCGCGGTTCACTTTGGAAACCGCATCCCTAAACCTCGGCAAGTCGGTGAAAGCAGTCGTAAAAGGGAGCTCAACGACTCGGCCAGGACAAGCTTTTACCTAAAACCAACCGCAAAGCTCTTCGCCGATATCTCGACTCTCCGAGGAGCTTAAACCACGCGTGTGAACTACATGACTTTTCCGATCGTCTCGATCGCTGGCTAAAGAGAATTATTTACTAGAATGACACTCGAAAAGCTGCAATTGGGGATGTACATTTAGATTAAAAAATCATTCTTACATTTATTATTAGTTATAGTTTTAGAAAAATACATTTAGGATCGTGAAAAAGAAAGTCGCGGAAACCCATCCAAGAAGTGTACTTGGCTGGACTAGCTTAACACTACAATTACCTACGTTATATCTAATAAAATTTAGATTTATTGGACGAGTACTTTGGAAAAAAATAAATCAAGAAGTGAAGGGATTAGTAAATTAACTAATTTAGGCTTTATAGGGTAGAAGTAGAATTTTTACTTCACCGCTCGCCTATCAATTTAGGTAGCTTTTTGAAAGAATTGAGAACCGGTCATTTTGACCAGCTTGGTAGGTTTAGTGTTAATATCGATACTCACCAGTTCCATAATTGTGAAAGAATTTTAAAGTTCTACAAGAATATCGAGAGATATTTATCAACCCCCGCCCTGTACAGACTGGCTTAACGAATTTGAAGAGATTGTATGCTTTAACGAGACAACTTGCGGTGAAGTAACACGCAATATCCATAATTATCTACTGTTGTATGATTTAAGATATTTAATCATAATAACAGGGATATCTATTCATGGTGAAGTGTGCCAGATTATCTTCTAAGTATATTTATGTAGGGGATGAAGTTTCTCGAAGAAAGTGGGAAAAATTTGAAGGGACGTCAATTGCAATAAGACACACAGCTGGTGTTACGTTTCCTTCGGGTTATCACTTCCGTCCAAATTACACGCGACATCGTTAACGCTCGGAAAGGATAATTTTGTACGAGCTGATAAGCACAATGGAGATAAATAGGAGGGCGAACCCCTAATGAGGCACGCCAGTATAAATTTTAGTCAATGTCGCTTTCACCCTTCCTTAGCCTTTGCATCATCGTGTCGTTTCTGTCGAGTACAACTGTAAATATTGTCCAGCCGAGTTTGCACGACGTATTTCTCTAACATATTCACGTTCGGCCAATAATATCGCCGCTTCGAATCTAGTCGCATTAATCAGACCGGACGGACAGTAATTCCTCTGGATATATAGTACCGCGGTTAGTATTTGCGACCCTTCACTTCCGGCAATCGAATTATTTGACGGATGAAAAAACCGAGAAGTTTCGCGACAGGGATAACGAGGAGGAGAGGTCTTGCGAGATACGACGGCGATAAAGGATCGATAAAGTAAACAATGTTCCATCTATTCTGAAGAGAAAAATATAAGGGGATGGGGTTGAAAAGTTGACAAATTTACAAGTCTCCTATCGAAGAAGTGTTGTGTCGTCATGTTAGAGTAATTGTAAGGTGGCTTTCGTGTGTGTTGACTAATTTAAGATGGTATTACCATGACTGGATAAATCATTGGAGGTATTACACTTTTTTTTTTAATAAGTTTACATGTTTTCCTATCGAAGAAGCATGGTATCATCATGTTTAAATTATTATAAGGTGGTTTTATCGTGTGTGGACCAGTCTAAGGTGGTATTATCATGTTTGCATTAATCCAAGGTGGTATTACATATTATTTGCACAAAGTCAAGACAGTATTATCACGTTTGGATGAAAATCCACTTACCCAACGAGATTACACTAGTGATAGTAATTTTTCACGAGCCTGAAATTATTTATATTACTTGGACACACAAAACGTTGCTACAAGAATCCTAATATCTTCAAATAATATCTAATTATTCTACAAGAAATTCAGGCCTGTACATATCCCCGTCTATGATCACCGTTAAACAAAAAGGAAGAAACTACGACGTAACAAATTTTTATTATCCACTCACTGCTTCTACCATCAGACGCACCGTTTCTCAGGAAAGCCGTATTTCTCGCGAACTCCATTCTCTTGGAACTCGATTAAACGGCTCCTCTCGGCGCTTCTTCCTTCTCCACTTCTTCCGCCCTTACCTTCTCCACACTCGAGAGAAGGAACAACGTAAAGCAGGCGGCTCGCAGGGCACCCTAAGCCCTATATAACGCTCTCGCATAGTAGAGTTTTGTGCAATTTCTATTCCCAGACTGCACGAAGCCGGCGAATCAATGTGGGGTGGGAAGACGAACGATCTACTCGCGGCCGTGGATGCAATTCCATCGAGGAGAGCCGGCCGCGAGGGTTGCTCCGAAGAAATGCACGTAAGTAGATACGACGACAATATCGATGCCCGTAATCGCGGCCTAGGATCAACGAAAATCGCACGATCGAATCTGCAACTGGATTTCGCCTAAATTTATCCTCCACCTCTTTCTTCCTCACTCTACCCCTTTCGCTTCAACCCTCGAGAAAGAAGGACAGAGAGAAAAAGAAATAGGTGGAGGTAGAGAGAGAAAGAGAGGATCAGACAGAGAAGTAGAAAGAGGAACAGAGAGAGAAACGGAGATAGAGCCTGAAAGTGAAGCAGTGAACAGAGAAAGACAGCTACGGAAAGAAAAGCATAGAGAGAAAGATGGAAAAAGAACAGACATCTACGAACCTCCTTGCGGGTTATTTCTCTCTCCGGCCGCGATTCGAAATAGCGTGCCTGAAACACGAGCCCGATATTATCGCGCACCGTGCAATTTTGCCCCCGTGGTTACGGCACGGTACGAAAAGGGGACCAGTGGCCGATCGATTTCGCTCGCGACGACGGCCGGCCGGGGTTCAACACTCATGATCGCACCCCGGCATGTTAATTGGCTGACGTTAAATAATGCGCCCACCTGATACACACTCGCGTTACTCACGGGCAAGGACAGAGGCAACGGGCTGCTGCGAAAATTAATTCTTCGACGTGGTACGAGAGGGTGGCCAGCTAGGGATGCCAACGGCCGGACGATGCTCTTCCGCAATTTTGCTCGCGTAACGAATGCGGCTGGCTCACGTTAATGATGCGTGTTATGGCTTCGAGAGTCGTTAATTTACGGAGGTTTTGTACCGTTTGTCTTCTTCATTTAAGGAACTATTCGACGCAGGGTTGGTGATATCGCTGGGTTTCAAGAAGTCGTTATCGAGTTAATAACACAGGAAGAATCTACGTAAGCTTTATTCCATTGTGAATAAAACTCATAATATGAGTATATAATACGTAGTAGGGAAGAGCGGGGCTAAAAGTTACCGAGGTAAGTTGTTCCGATTGAAATAACTCCGCGAGGAGAAGAGATAAGAATATTGTGTAAATTCGTAATGAAATGGAACGCCACATTGCACCGATAATAGCTATTGTAAACAAACGAGTGGGACCCGGAACAACGGAACGACAGCACGTGCCTCGCTGGTCCACGTAAGAAAATATTTTTGCATTTGGTATTTGTGGTCTATCTCACGAATGATTCGTACGATATTGTTGAGTAGTACAGTAAAACCTGTTTTTGTGCGGTCCTATTTTATGCGATTTTATTTTTGTGCGATTTGTTTTGTGCGATTTATTTTGTGCGGATATGAATTCCATTGGTGTTGGTATTATACACTGTTGCAAAGTTTTCTATCAGTGTGCACATGTACACTACAAAACGCTGTTCGGCTCCAACGCTATGTTCATTTGTTATCAGCAGAATACGCATGACAAGAAGATGCGCGTTTTGGACTACGACGAGCAGCAGTAAATTATGTAAATTTTGAAAATTTCTCCATGTGTAAAATGAGAAATTAATTTTTTTTTAAACGTTACCATGTATAATTTAATTATTACTTTTGTTTGAAAGCACTTTCTCAGTGTTTCATAAATTTTTGACATACATTTCAAGCGCGACTTTTTTATGCAGTCCCTATCCACCGAATAAAAACAATTTTTTCTAATATGTTGTAAAAAATTATTTGTTATAAGTGTTTATGAAATTTCTGAATATTTTTTTTGTGCGGTTTCTTTTATGCGGTCCCTATATACCGCACACAAACAGGTTTTACTGTACTTAAATAAACAGACTTGGTTTAATCATTTATTGTTTTCTATTTCACAAATAATAGCTTTAACAGATATGGTAACAACTTATCCCGGCTTGTTAACAGCTTGCCCCAAGTTGGGGTAAGTTGTTACTTTCCGACTTTAGACATTAAAAAATTAATAATAAAAGAATCTCTCAAAAAATGACCCAAATAACTGTCTTCATATCAAAGTTACATATGTAAGTTGATTTTTATCGCATCGTATGAATACTAAAAGCAAGTACTTTAAGAAATTTTGAAGTTAACTAAAAATCGGAACTTTTAGCCCTGCTCTCCCCTATAATACATATGTTAATAGATATCAAAGGATGAAAGAAAATAAAAAACTAGAAAGGGCCTGCTGTAACACTGTCATTTTCGAAATGTGTCGTTATACTAGAAAACCGGCGATATGTTGTTTCTCACCATGCGGGGGATAGCGTTAGTTCTTTTGATATTTTCGTGATTGAACGATGGTAACTATTGAGCTTGTCGATCATTGAGTTCAGATTAGACCCTATGTATTTCTTCACTTGTGTAATTCCCATACGAGAATATTTAGATATTTGTCGGTGACTGTGGAAAGAATAAGACACCGTGAATGTCGCTGTGACACTAATTTTTATAGGTATAAATCTTGGATGGTTTAGAAAAATGTTATCTTGGGATATTTGAACTCTAATTACAACAGTATGTAAATATGTAATCTGAAACTTTTATGCTCCCATTAACCCTTTGACCTACGATTTCTTTTCTGACTCAGCGTGCAACGATATAAATTGATTCCTAAAACCAAAAGTTCTCACTGATTTTTAATATTTCTTATTCCTGAAAGAAATATTAATAGTATAGAAACAATAAGGCTGTTTTGCGATCAGCTAATATTTTCGTTTTAATAGTTTTTGAAAGACCTCAAAATTTCTCACACCATTTTCCGCGCGCCAAGTGTCACACGTTGCTCTAGGCTAAGGGGTTAAACGTTATTCATGTACTGAAATTATTCTATAGAAACTGCGTAAGCAGCAGAATCGAAATGATAGTCGACAAAGTAAACAACTTAGTTACACGTTCGAAAGTGTTTCAAGGATTCGCGTAGAGAGTAATCGCGAGTATACTTCGCATTTCAGCAGGGAAACATTAATGAATAACGCATTACTGTGCCGTGGAGTAGGAAATCGTTATTTGCATCTTTGCGCTGTGCGAATCCAATGGGCACCGTAATCTTCTTACCAAACCGTTCTTACTTACACCCATGCAAATACACCTGCACGATGTGCATTACGTGCGCACGATAGCTTGTCCGAACGGAATAATCAGGTTTTCTAAAACTCTTGATGCGAGGATCGAGAAAATTGTGCCATGGTATCTGTGTGATATTATTTTCGTATATTATTAGATATTTGCCAGCATGGTTATAGTGTGTTTGTATTGTTTAACAAGAGATGGCTGTGGGTGTGAATGGAGGTATCGATTATGAGATGTGACGATCTTCACTTGATAACATCTTCGTTATCGATTTAATTATTGTATATTTTACGTTTATGTTATATGGTTTAATAAAGAATTATTCCACCACAGTAAATATTATTATCAAATCGGAACTCTACTTCCTATATTACAGGAAATTCGACGAAACGATGTCAATGATGATATTTGTTCCACCCTTTTTTTTTGAGAAAATGTACATAGGCTTTCAAAACTATGTCACATAGGTTCTAAATGTTATTTTATACCTTGAATCGGTTGAGTTTTATATAATATAAAACATAAATTTAGCGTACAGAATCGACAGTACAAAGAAAATGAAATAACTATGAATATTTGATTATCTAGGAATATTCTCTCGGAAGAAATCGATAGAAAGCTTTTGTTAAATTTCGAGGGGATCGATTTCCCGAATTGCGATTGAAACAATATAACGCCACTCGATTTGCAACACCGGCACACAGTAATTTCCATGTCGCGTGACCGATGTACACGAATGGTGTAATCAGGTTTTCGAAAAATCCAGCGACCGATGACTCCACGCGAGTAGGCTAATGGATTCGCATTGCCGCGTTAAATTGAAACACCATTTCCAAGATTACGTGTAACCTGATGTCAACGATGATTCATGGATTGTACACAAATTGAATGATATCATAATATACACAGACTTTACAATTGTTTCTGATAACTCCACTTATGGATATAAATCTAACATTGATTTCATACGTTGTGAAAATAAAGAGCTATTCGCTGCATCGATGTAACCAAGTGATAAAACAATAAGCTAAAACATAGAATCACCTAAAAATTATTGACGAATAATACAATAATTTTAAAGTCTTAAACTCTTACTCTCAGCAGTGCAACTCGCATATATACCGCTACCAGATAAAAGTTTAACCTGATGCACGTCAATTAACTTTTTCAAGTGAAACTATAGCAAAGCTCCATATCCTTTATGAGCTATAATTAAGACAGAAAATCGTAAAAAATACCAACAGTATCTTCACAGAATGCACCCAAAAATGTTCAATCCATGTTAGCTGATTCTACGATAACACGACTCTACAAAAAAATTTTCGTTCTTTGTTCTAAAGTTTATTTTATGATTTTTCGGTTAATTATGTACAAAAACGGAAAAGAAAATACCTTTTTTTGATATAAAGTTTGCTTTTGCAATTGTTATAGTAATAACACTCATTTTCCAATTTTTTTATAAATTTTAATTAATTCTAACACATTCAAAAATACCGCGAGATCAGAGTGGGGTTTTTACGTCCACGCATGCTCATTTAGATAAATTTAAAAACAACATGGGAGCGTATTCAGAAGAGCAAGGAGAACGATTTCATCAGGACATTATGAACTTCGAACAACGTTATCAAGGCCAATACAATGAAAATATGATGGGAGACTATATTTGGGTTTTATTAAGAGAAAGTACTCATGAACATAAAAGAAAAAGTAAAAGCGTGCACTTTTAAATTATTTTCCACTTTTTTGTAAGCTATTTTGATAGTAAAACTTAAAAAAATGATAACCATATTTATTTGTATGGTTTCATCTTCAATTAAAAATTAAAGTCACATATTTTGAAAAATATCGTTCAAACGGTCCTCTAGGTACTAAGGCAAACTTTTTCATGCCATATATTTTTTTTCGTCTAATTACGACCTAAACTATCAAAATTTTATACTTTAAAGTCAAAGTCAAATTTTGTGTTGACCCGTGTAATCATACATTGAAATCACTTTTCTAATGTAACTAAAGAAGATGCAACAACACCTCTGACATTTTCCACGGTCATGAAATACTCAACGGATCACTCGGATCGACCAACATCAGAATTAGAGGACACGGGGGTAGCATAGCGGTTGTGACGTAATCAGGTTTTCGTAAAATGCTCGAATCGGTCCCAGAGCACGGAAGCCTCGTGTACACTTGTATCGAAACGCAAATCGAAGCGCTGTTTCCGAAATCATGCGTAATCTGATGCAAACGATGATTTAGCGCCGCTGTTGGACCGGGCATTCGCGCCAAAAGGGGATTCCCCGTGTGTACCGCTTGAACGCACCCTGGCACACGGGGGTGGCCGGGTGACGTTGCGAGCCTGGCATTATTTTGCGTTTTGTTCGTTCGTGCTCGCCGTTTACAACGACTGAAAGCCCCGTTAATATTGATGAAAGCCACCGTTCCTATACCACTGTCGAACGTTGACGTCAGCCTTCCATCATGTGCCTCTTTCTCTCTTCGATTCTATCGCTGTTTCGTTCTGCCTCCATGATTTTCTCTTTTTCTGACTCTCAGTTTGTTAACAACTCTCCCCTTCTACGATACACGGTGTATCCCCTTTTCGTATTTGTTGCGGTCTTTGTCTTTTGTTATTTCAGTCTTTTACTTTCGCACACTTTTTCTTTCTTTCTCTCTCTCTGTACACGAGCTAACTCTTTCGAATCGTGAAAACGTGCATGTTGTTCTTCTCTGCGTCCACCACAAACTCGCCGATGATTGTCGACTTTGATCACGATATCTCACCCCTAATTTCGCACTCAGTATAGAGCATAATATTTAACCAAAATAGGCAAAGAATTTTTTTACGATTTTCTGTCATAATTATATCTAATGAAGAATATATAGCTGTGTTATACATAAAACTAATGTTTCTAGCGTAAATGGTTTTCCTCAATGTCCAGCAAGAAATTCAGTAGCATTAAACTAACCCCTTGCCCTACGATTTTTTCGTGACTTCCTCCACTATAATACTGAATTTAATTGTTAAAATAAAAGCTGGTTAGTGGTTCTTGATATACCATTTAATTTAATGAAATATTAATACCATAGAAATAACATTATCGTGTCGCGTCTTATTAATATTTCCAATTTAATAGGTTTTGTAAAACTTAAAAGTTTTCTATCCCATTTACTTTATTGCGAGAGTCACTCGTTATTGCAGGACAAGGGGTTAACACGTTCGCGGACAATATAAATTGTGAGCTGCAAATATATATAGTCATTTAACTTACACTTCTAATTAAACAGAGAAAAAATTGAATAATATCAAAATACTGAATTACTCACCCATTACTTTAGAATACATAATAATTAAAATAATATATTACCATGGCATTCATGTAATTCTACATTACAATAATAACGAATGCAATAGTATTGGTATCCGCGAGTGCGTTAATGATACTTTCGCACTTTTATAGAGTACGAGCTGAAAGTACCCGTGCTTCGCTACGGTTTAATATCATTAGGATTAAGGATCATTAAGGATTAAATTAGTAAATATATATTCAATCATTTTAAACCTGCAATATTTTACGTGCTTCGAAACTAAAAAAAAACCTTAAAATTTCGAATTTTGAAAAATCCTTTCTTAGTGGGTGCTTATACCCTAGAAGGAACGCTCCTGCAAAATTTCAAGTTTCTAGGTCAAGTAGTTTCGGCTCTGCGTTGATGAGCCCATACTCTAACCCCCCATAACCCCCCTTAAAATTTCGAATTATTAAAAACCCTTTCTTAGTGAGCACCTAAGACCCAAGGTGAAGGTATGTTCCAAATTTCATTGCAATCCGTTCTGTGGTTTTTGAGATTTCGTGATGAGTGAGTGAGTGAGTCAGTCAGTCAGTGGTATTTGAGTATACATATAGAAGATACCAAGTGTTACATGACACAAATTAAAAAAAATCAAAAATTCCTCACAGTTGTAATTCCTGTGGTTTTCAGTTCTTCCAGTTTATCTTAACTAGTTCAAACTACCTTTGAAGCAAAGTAATTTTTCAACGTAAAACTTCAATACCATCATTTACGTCCAAAATCCTCAGAAAATTCCATTGAAACTCACCGAAGCCCCGTCTGACCAAAGCGCGGCCTATTCCACTGCACTCTGAGAGAAGTCGATGCGCCTCCCTTTCGCGAGATTCGCGTCTCTCTCATCCTCAAATAAACAGTAAAAGTAGTAACCCAATAATGCTAGCGGCAGTGATTGATATCCGGCTTGCAATAATACCGGGTGTTCTGATAAAAAGTTCCCACCGGACTGACAGATGGACGGCGAGTCCAGTGAAACGAACGAAAATGCCGGGAAGTTGAAATTTCACCGATAATGGCGCTGACACATCGATCAGCTAGAGTCCTCTCGTGATTTTCGTTTTGTTAAACTGTTCACGAAATTCCAGCCGATTCGCTTACCTTCCCATGATTCTCGATACCTGTTGTTATCCCCTTTATTTTTCACTTTCCTCCCGTCCATTCCGTTTCACCCTCTTGCGATAGGATCATTATTTTCTCATGCATCTGTACTTTCGATGGTGGTGCACATTTTACCTGTACAACTCTACCGGAACTTGAGCAATATCGAGAGAAAACGGCGTTAAATCGATTATATTTCAATATATAAAATAAATAGTTTGGAAAAAGAGGAATTAAGAAGTGAAAAAGATGATTAATTCTATAATGTATGTTTTATAAGATCAACGTAGAATATCTGTTATATGACTCTCGTATAAAGCTTTGAGAATTTAAAAAAAAATTGGGAATCAGTCATTCTGTCTTGCTTGGTAGTTCTAGTGTTAAAAAAACAAAGTTGACCTTCATATGTCCTTGACGCGTCCACCTACGGAAAAACTGATAACACCAGATTATGCCCCACTCGATACCATTTAAGTTTCCTATGAAACATTTTTCGCTACATGCCACAATACCGAAATTATCAAGATGTCAAAATCGGTTAGGACACCCCGTATAAAATGTGAGTAACCAATTCTCAGAAAATCGTTGAACACCCGTTACCCCACGAGCCAACATGAAATTGCAAATTCCATTGAAATTCACGAGAGTCACTCCTAATTGCACAGGTGCACGGAGTACAATTCTTTTCAAACGCTGCCCATTAGGAGAAACACTTCGAATATGAAATTTCTCCCATTTCCTTTTCGTCAGCTACATAAATTCCGCTCGTCTGCATCTAAACCGAATTCATCGTCATTCCGCGAGCCTTTTTCGTCCAGTAAGCTCTCAAGAATGCAGGAACGATGAGGAATGGTATCCGCGAGTCACGATTTAATGTTCCTCCTCTCGGGTGTGAAAACGTTGATCGATCGTCGTCGTGCGAAGCGAGAACTAGCCACGGTGAACGAGAAGAGAGAAACGGATCCCTCTGAGTCTTCCTGAGGGCTTTACTTGCCATTTCGCGAGGTGTCGCCTTTTCACGCTGAGAAAGGAACGCCAGAGAGCACGTACCGTCTAATATTATCCAGAGAAAGCTCGAAGAGGATGCTCGTGCGTGTTCTTTGGAAAAAAGACGGGCTAGTTCCACCTTTTCTCCTTTCTTTCTCTTTCTCTTGAAAACAACCCTCTTCCCTAGCCTGCTTTTTCTTTCATTCCGATGTAATAATTATGCTGGAATAAACTCTTCGTAGCGACTCGCTTGGAGTTCCGGTGAAAATTGCAACCGGATGGGGAAACGTTGCTAAGGTTTCTTGTAATAATTTTCTGGGAGAATATTTTATACAACGTCGAAACTCTTTTCATTTAATACCGAGACGCTTCAAAGCGAAACAGTGGTCCAAAGTCGTTGGTTTGTTTGAAAGATGCGGGATAATCGAATGAAGTTAAGGATTTATTTTACTGGGACTGCAAGTACTTTCTAAGAGATGCTTAAAAGTAGGGGATGAAGGATAAAGCAGAGTTCCTCTCGGAATCATTCTGAAACTGAAGAAAGGGGAGGCTAAGAAATGGTAGAATTTTCAAGAGAAATCGTCGAAAAGATACAATCTTTGCAACATTACAGAAGTAACAGAAGTAATTGTTAAAATTGTTTTAAGTTTATTATCAAATTAGATGAGGAACCGTTAAAATTGACTTTATAAGGAACGATTTCCAGTTATTCTTCAACATGGAAGAAACATCAGAGAACAAATCGATCTTGATTCCTGAAATCCTGTTCGACCTAGCTGGAAGAAACACGTCGCGATTATCGCGAAAACATAGAATTATCTATCGTTAGAGGGTTCGAGGCGAAATCAAAGTGGCGATAGATACTCGCTGAAGCAAAATTAACGAACCTAAATTGTCAAAGGTCAAAAGCATACACGTAACTTCCTTCTGCTCGCGTACACGCACAAAGACAGATCCCGAACCGCAGGTAGACGCAGCTAACACCGCGTGCGTGTCTGTGCCATGACCATGCTACGTTGTAATTACCTATTAGGTTGCCTGGTGCAATGCACTTTATAACATGCACGCTTTTAGCGCGGCGTACACGGCCGCCAGGCGATTGCGCGAGGCTATCCGCGAGGAAAATTACTATCGAGCATCGCGGCCAGTACCCTCCTACATTATACCTACGCTACCGCTCCCGAGTAACCCAATTATTTATTAACTCTCTCCCAGAAGATCCTGCGCCCCCAAATTTACGTCGGCTGCATTTACATGCACTTGATTTTCCGGGAAATGTTTTGGTCGAAATTTCAATGTTTAGGTTTCCTCGGTGGGAGAAATTGATTTGTCGCACTCTTTCGCAGTGAGGGATTGTAAATTAACGATTGAAATTGATTTGTAGTAGATCGAGAAGTTTTCTGTATTAACGGTATCGAGATATCTTCTCGGTATTAACACTAGATTTACGGATATTGATATACCTATTTTTCTGAAGTGAACCAATTTGAATCATACAAGAAAATTGCAAATTTTTGCAAAGAAAATAGTTCCAAATCAATTGAAATGAAAAATTTATTACTAAAAAATTAACCAACCAATATATTAGAAATGTAGTAATCAAATTTTGAATGAGTCAAATTGACTCCGTAAATCTAGTGTTAACGTTCTTTTGTTTTACAGCCATATGACTGCATGGCAACGGCCCGTGTGCCGGCCGAATAGTCCAATTTACGCGTTGGCGCGACAAGTATTGACTCGATAATTTTATGTTTTATTAGTTTACGATCTGCTATAGATTAATGTTTGAGTATGATAAGGTCAGTCTGATATCTATCTATAATCTCTGCCAGTAAGATTGACAGTGAGAAATTTTACATGCGTACAGTACATAGTGTAGCTTAACGTGCTACAAGTCATAATTTTCCATCATCACTCGTTTAAACGTGGCAGGCTACTGTTTCTTCTCGAGGACGTCATACAAAAACTAACCATTGTAGGATGATTTTATATACGTAGTTTGAGAGCCTGAAGTCCAAAGAACGTGATGATATATGTATCATCACGATCGGCCAGGAAATGAGGAAGATATTAAATTTTGAAGCCGAGGGTGTCCCATATTTAGGACGTATATAAAGGGGGTCGTTGACGAAAAGTCGATTTTGAGTGGCTTTAATTTGAAAATTCGTACCTCGGCTTCTGGAGATCCTAGGAGAATGATTGTTTGCTCGTTTTAATCGAGAAGGAACGTAGTTTAACGTACTGTGCAGAACAATTTTTCATCATCAGTCGTTTAAACGTGGCAGGCTACTTTTCTTTCTCGAAAACCTCATACAACAATTAACAATTGTAGGAAGATTTTATTTACATACATACATACACGTCTGTCGTAGTTAGAGGACTAATGGCACTATAAAGCGTTACAAAGGTTCCAAACGTTACTCGCTCGGTGATTCCGCTCGGATAATCGCTTCCGTCAGAGCGCGGAAGGCCAGCGGAAACGAAAAGTTGGAGAAGTCGAAAACGCCAAAACTCGAACTCCATGAACTTTTGACCCGGTCTCTCGACGTTGAACGAGGTTCATTCTATACCTCGGTCAGCCAGCACAGTCAAATGCAGGAGCAACTTGTTCGCCAAGTTTCTCCCTTCGGCTTAATGTGTACCCTAAACTCACCGATAACCCGAGAAGTCCTGGACAACTGACGCGCTAAACCCTTGCACTTGCTGGGTTTACTTCGGTCAAGCAATGCACAAGGGCGCAATAAATCCGTCTACTTGCTATGTTACACTGCAGTTTTGTTAAGTTCGCTTGTAGTCACATTATTGTTGCGTTTGTCCTTCTCTGAGAAATCAAAAGCGGGACTTTCAACTGGGATAGTGCCGTTGCAAATGTAATATCGAGAGAAGTAACTTTTAAAAATACATGAAACTATCGATTAAATGTAAACTATCAAAATTTTAATATTTTAACGAGCGGAAGCGTATTGATAGACTTTTCGGGCTGAACTCTTTTGGACTTTTATCTTATTAACCAATTGTCAAGGCAATTAAAAAATTGTTATTTGTCATTGCGGTTTATTGTGCGAAGGACCTAGTGACGAGAATTTATAATTTTCAAAGAGATGTCGATATCAGGAAAGTACTTGCTGCCAACGGACCAATTAGAAGTGGATAGAATGTTGAAAAAATACTAGTCGGCAAAGTGTTCGAGGAAAGCGACAAAGACTGAAATGTATCGATATTTCTAAGACTAATTAAGGGAAGATATTTTAATACAAAATTTCTATGGATCCAAAAGAAAATGTAAGAGCCCAATTAATGAACAATGTACCTCGAAGACCGTATGAAAGATCCCTTTCCCTTCTGTTCTCCGTGGTTTGAGAAGCTTGCGCGATGCGTGTTCCTCGTGATCGAATTCACTATTAATTAGCGAGTAATACGTTGCTTCGTTAGCAGCGGAAAGGGAGCAACCAGCTGCTACTCGACTTTCCAAGTGCAAAGCGGATGTCGAGCTCGAATCAGAACGGCAGTTCGACGGCTCTCGACTGCGCGCGAGATATTCAAGCCCTTCTGTTCATTAACAATTCACGCCTCCTCCCTGCAGCTTGCCATCGTTTCTTCGCCCTCTTTCGTACGAGTCCGTTGTCGCGGATAAGACAATGGGTAACAGGGAACAACGCTCTACTCACCCCGGTGGTGCCAACGACCCCGATGCACGGAGCCATCGAAACACGAAATTCGACAACTTTCCAAACTACCACCTTTCTTTCCCACCCTTTCAACCTTTAACCGACATTTACGACTACGTTTAGTGACTAATTAACGGCTCCATTAAACTAAATTGAAAAAGAACTAAAGCAATCGAACGGACGGTTATTTCTTCTATTAAATAATATTGTAGTATCGGGCGGAAAATGAAGTGACACCCCGTCGTGCGATTTTGGCGCCAACCGTCTAAGTCGTTTAGACTACAGTGCCATAAGAATATTTAGTTCTAAGAATCGGAATGCATGTGTGATTGAATGGGACAGCAATTGAGAAGCGCATGGGTCTGAAGCCCTTTTTCCTGAAGACGTCAGTCGAAAAATAGGTCTCAGAGGAGAGAGAAGTTCGATCTGCGAGTTGCGATCGAGTGTTGAGCAATTTAACAATTGAGCTTGCGAGGTGCGGCCAATTGTGTGTTGCGTGTGTGTATAATTCTGATATTTCTTGTATTCATTTTTTTGTGTTATTTTTTCTTTTGTTAATATTGGATTGGCAACTAAGTGATTGCGGATTTTGTCAATAGATAGTTTTAGCGCATTCTTTTGGTTTATTAACGTGTTGAAAGCACCTAAACTATATTGTTTTCTGTTTGTTTGGACTTCCGCCTTTAATTTAGTAAAAAATTTGTATCTATTCGTTATTTAGTTTCCTTTTTATCCCAATTTAAAAATGGAAGAACAAAACGGGCTTTTCAGACATATTTTATTGTATTATTTCCTAAAAGGCAAGAACGCATCGCAAGCACACAAAAAGTGATGTGCCGTATATGGGAATGAAGTCTTGAAAGAGAGGCAGTGTCAAAATTGGTTTGCCAAATTCCGTTCTCGTGATTTTTCACTGAAAAATGCACAACGATCTGGCCGTCTAGTTGAAGATGGTGAGACACATATCAAGGCTATTATCGATTCAGATCGTCATAGCACAACACGTGAAATTGCACAGAAGCTCAATGTATCGCATAGATGGATTCAAACAAATTAAAACAGCTTGGCTATGTCACAAAACTCGATTTATGGGTCCCTCATCAATTTTCCTTCTCATTTAAAATCCGCAATCACTTAGTTGCCAACCCAATACGTTGTTTTATTTTATTTTCCTTGCGTGCAGTTTCTTGCAATTATTTTATCCCACAATATTAATGTAAATTAGACAGTACATTAAAAATATACTATTGATCTGGGTAAGATAATCACCCTATCGTGTAACCCTCGAACATTAATTGCGTGTCCAGATTAATCGGGATCGATAGTCATCGTACATTAACGACACTCCAAACGCGTCACTTAAGGACTACCTGCGATACAAATTTGAGGGCTAAATCCTCATTATTAGCTAATTGACGGTTTCATCCGAAGGCTAATAATTCAAACATTTATGGAAGGAGAGAGGAAACGGAACTTGTCTTAGGGTCGGCTGGATCGTTTCTTCTCACGATCTATCGGGTCATAAAGAATCCCCGGCAGCTTTTAAATTCGCAATACGTGGGCACGTTTGGGGGAGAAGGCCGAAACGAGTGGATTCGAGCGGCGAATAAAAACGCAATGTGAACAACGCACGGACCGATCGAGCCGCCTCGCGTGATTAACGCTTACGAGCAACCCGAGCTAATTAATTGGACTCCTCCGAAAGCGAATATTAATCGCTCGTAGGAGGGCCGCTCGAGAAATCTCGATTAGGATCTTTCCTTGGGGCAATCCGAGGGGCTTTTCTCCGCAGCGGATGGAACGCTTGAGGGAAAACCGCCTGCTGCGAAACCGCGACGAACAATTCGAATTGATCGAGGGAAGCGAAACAATTGGTCGATTTGTAATCCCTTTTACTGATTCTTCTTTTACTATCTGGATATGTGCAAGGGAAGAGATGATGTGAGGTTCATTAGAAGTTCTAATTGCAGGAGGAATATTTTTATATGCTGAATTTTCCGAGGGGAAAAGATTCATTTGATTTTGAAAGGTGTGGTTTGAGAACGATAATTTTATTTGAGAAAAAAGACATTTTTGAGTGGTATGCAGACTTAGACTATTTCTCTGTAATGTTTTAGATAATGATAATTAATAATTTAAAGATTGGGTCTCTAAGTTAGGGCGTTCTACTTTAAATCCACCATCACTTATGGAAAATTGTGATAGATGGTTAGAAAGTCATTTAAAATAATAAATTCTAGGTGAGTGTGCTATGAAAGAAAGAGTTATTAACAATGATAATAGCTTTTGAACCAAGTATCTCTTCCTTACCTCTTGTACAATAAAGACTACAGCACATTTTGTGCGAGAGAACGGTTCGTTTCAGACCTATGGTTTCTCTCAGACATTTTTCCTACGTAATAACACAAATACGATTAGCCAATAAAGAAAATTTCTTACTCTTTCGTGAATCTGCTGCCGGTTTCTTTTTCGCAAATCTCCGTCGATCCAAAAAGTCTAGAAGTACCCCTGAAAGTCATGCCCATTAATTTTTTGACACCCTGTATATTGGAGATGATAAAAATATGAGACAACTATGTAGCACACCGAGTATAAATACTTACACAGTTATTTTCGTACATTTCAGCGTCTCTCTGGGCAACCTTTCTCTCGTCGTTGCCAATCGCGAAATACGATCGAGATTCGCGCCTTCCTACCCTTTTTGCTGGACGATGCCGAGTGGAACTTAAAAGCGAGCAAGGTAATGGAACCGGAGATGTATCGTTCCCTTGCGAATAACGAGTTTTATATTTCTACTTGGCTGGAGGTTCCAGTAACGAGATTGAAGTCGGGGATAATTAGTTGCGTTCGGATTACTACCGTAACCGATTTCGTTTTTAATTCGCTCGCCGTGGGCATCGGGGAGGCAACGTAACGAGATTAACTTCGGGTCCTGTGGTTTTACTTAAAGGGATAGAATTATAAACGAGGCGCCAAAACAAACGAGAGTATTCATCTGATTTAAAAATTATCTCCGTGAAAAATTACTCTTAAGAGATAGCTCATAAATGACATTTGTTTTTAACTCTATTTGATTCCATCGAATTTCTTAATTCCCTGCAATTGTGTTAGATTTTTAATTCCTTGAGTACTGTGGAAATACAGGGTGGTCCACGTAACTTGTGCACCTCGAATAACTTTTAAAGTATGCGAGTAATGACACTTTATTACTTGACAATTTTCTTCACGTAATATCAAGTTGGAGATTCAACCTTATCACAGATTTCTGCAGGACTCGGTCTCCAACTTCATATTACGTGAAGAAAATTGCCAGGAATAAAGTGAAATTACTCGTAACCTATTAAATTTAGGACTAATAATGGTCAACACTTTTTTGCTTACAATTCGATACTCTATCATATTTTAGAATAAAAAATATACTATTCCGTTTAAAAAAACAAAGTTGACCTTCAAATCTCCGAAACGCCACCACCTATAATAAAAATTAACGCACTACATAGTGTACCCTTTTAAACCATGTAACTTTTGTATATAACATTATTTCGTACAACGCATATTTTAAAAGTTATTCGAGGTGCAAAAGTTACGTGGACCACTCTGTATATTTACGCTTGTGTATATATGCTCATCATAATTTATCTACCCTTGTTAGCACAGGTACGATTGACACTTCGTTGAAATCTGATCGCACACATATCATAACTTGCAGATTTTCTATCTCTCGCTATTGTAAATTCCAATCCTGAATTTTTTACAATTTGCAATTTAGAGTACTTTCGTAATTAGCACGAACAAATAACCATTTTCCTCCCACTCAAGAAAGTCTCCGTCATCAAAGGGTCAATGTCCAAGCGCGGACCATATTTTTTTATAATTATCAAAGTGTATAATGGCACAGAAGGTGTCCGCAAGAAGCAAAAGCGATTCCTTGTGAAATATCGCCTTCCATCGGCATATCATATGCATACGTTCCAGTCGGTGGCAACGTTGGCCCATTGACCCACAAGGAACGATATCGATCTAACCACGGTTGACTTATAGTAACGCGCTCACCTATTATTACCCACCTTCGACCGACTACGTTTTCTCAGTTTAATTAGAAAGAAGAGAGAGAGGAAAAAAGCTGAAAATACCAAAGATCTTATCGAATATGGCGCTTGCATAGAAGGAAACGGACTTTCCCGACAAATAGCCTTGTAGTCACGGTGCAACGGCTCAAAAAGGAAGTCAATGCTAACGATACGAAACTGAAGAGAAAACGGATTTTCCGCGGATCATTTATCATGCGAGTTCATAACTATCTCACTGTCTGATATACACTCGCGTATTCAAGGAGACGTGGATAAATCGTTGAACATGGAGAAAAAAATTACACATTGTCCATGGCACACGTCGAACATCGCCTCTCATCGGCCTGTTCTCACGTCAGTCTCTCTCTCTCTCTCACTGTGTAAGCAAATATTTTTACGTGATAATCAACGCGTCGCTACGGTATCCCCGTGAATTTGCAAATAATTCCGTGTTCAGCTTCTGTTTTCCATCGAGGAAATTATTTTCTGTGCGACGTGTTGCCAATGATTAATATTTACTATCGTTGCGAGTATCGTACAATCTGTACTTTCAATCGAAAAAAATCTTTAAAGTGACATTTGTTAATTGTTATTAATATCATTATTTATAACTGGCTGGGAGTCCTAGGAGGAAAAACTTGTGGGAAAAAAAACTCTTGACGTTGTAAAAATGAAGAATGCGAATTTTTACGAAAGATTTGGTGAATATTTTTGCTTATAGAAAGCATGAATAATAAATATTAGAAGTAAATTTATTAATTATTCCAGATTAATATGTAGAAAATTGAAATGAATGATTATGAAGGTGTCGCAACACTACCATGGACCTTAATCATACCATAGGCGAAAAAATTACCGGTTCAATGAAATGAAAATATATAACTTTCTCAATTAATAAGTGAAAATTGTTTCCTATTTTACGTTCGCACTCTTCTGTATTTCTTTCAAAATTATTGTTATTTCATAATCAGTCACAGGATCTGCTATAGTAAGAATAACTATCTATAAAGTATCGGTATGGTTAGTACCAAGCAAAAATTTTTAAAAATTGAAATTAATCACCTATTATGTATTGCACGAAAATTAATTAATCTTAGTTGTATATAATTTAACTTTGTAAATATAGTAATAGTTTAATTAAGCTATGGGTAAACTAGTTGGGAGAAAAGATGAAAAAATTATGGCTCTTGACACAGAACTCAACGAGCAGTTCCAAAGAAGCCCATATCTAGAAATGAAAAATAAATAACTCAACTCACTGACATAATTACCAATGAATATCATATATTAAAAAGATTGAAGCAGCAAGTAATGGAAGCTCATCGGATATTCATTTTCCCGTGAATTACAATTATTAACCGCGCTTGCACTCAACACTGAGGCTCGTGTTGAAGAGAAATATTTATTCAAGTGAAAATATGGAGTTTTATATCAATCGGTGAATGTTTATTCAGTCAGAAACGATCGATTGAGTAGGAATAGAGGATCCAGAGTGAAACGTTCTTTTTCTCACGTCAATGTTTGCGCCATAAACTACTCGACGTCTACTGTATTCCTTTCCGGTGTTATTCTTCTCGCGTAGATATTCTTGGTCAACGAGTCGCAGCTTGAAAAAGCATTCACCCTATCGTAAAGTGTCGGAGAGAATATTATTTTCCTATTCGCTTCGCCCCTTCAAATATTGAGCCACGAACAATTTCCGAGTTTCCTTCCAAAATTTCACCCTCTACGTTAAATCATTTCCTGCTTGCAACTCCGCTGAACTTGCCGTTTAACACTTTTTCGTACGTTGAAAATTATAATTTTGAAGGATGCTTTTAGATACTCATACGTTTTATTATTTTTATTACATTTTAATTCCATGGAAAGAAAATATGATAAATAGGAAATAATGGAAGTTAATATAATAATACGAACGGTTCGCGCTTTGAATAATAAATGGGAGGTCAGTAGACGTCAAAAATCGTACGGAATATGAAACGTAAAATGTATATTTACAATGTTTCCATAATGTCGACCTGGTCCCATATACATACCTTCCTACACATCATGGTATTTCATTTTGCTCACGCTTTGACGTAAAAGGTACATTTTATTAACGATACATCCAATATGTGTTCCGGGTTTGCTCAGAATTATTTGATATCGAGAAATACACCCGACATTTTAACGACCAAGCGTGCATTTATTAATGCACATATTGTAAAATTTCATAGGCAAGAAACTTCATGCAGAGAGACCGTCGATTTTCGATCTGGAAATTTTGTACAATTTTCCCTATTATAGATTACTATTATCAGACTGCGGATTTTTATGCATTTATAACAAATTAAATACGGCTAAAATATACAAAAAGGACATAATATAAAAATATATCTAAAATATCCAAAGTATGGTATTTGTTGTAATATTTATTGAGTGCAATAAATCCCTAGATAGGTTTTCCTGTCTCACCTGCATTTGTGAAACTCGAAATTTGCATAAACATCCGCAGTCTAACTATTGTTATTAAATATTATTTAATTCCTTATTATGAAATATTTATTACGAATGGAAAGGAAGGTGAAATGTGCGACCAAACGTTGCAACGTTCAACGTAGAAAGAAACTTATTTCGCGACGTATAATGATGAACTCCAAGGAAGAAATACATGAAACGTGAAAGTTGAAATTGCATCGACATGCCTTCAATCCCTTTGCTCGTTTTTCTCCCGACGATATCGCCTCGTTTATATTGTTATGAAGTCCACTCATAATTGCAAGGAGCTCGTTAACGTGCAACTAGTCCCAGCAGCTATCGAGAGGGCGACTTTTCCTACCGATAAAAAGCTAATAACGCCGACCTTTAATAAGCATCGGAGTATAATTCACCCTACGAATCGACCCTACCTTTCACCCTCCGTTTCCTTATTTCAAATGCTGACGTGATTTTCCCTTTACCCGTCACAGGAAATGCTTCTTCTGGCTTCAGACTTCAGACGTATTTCCTTGAATTGCAAAGTAATTGGCAAGATGTTTGAACTTGTGCGCGATTTATGAGAATTTTGCAGTGAAAATGCTTCACAAATGGAATAAAAAATATAACAAAATTTGACGCTTTATAAAATAGGAGATAATTTATATACTAAAAGTTTTTAGTTTTATTGGCAAATAGACATGTTTTAAAATTGCAATCATATGAATCGACAAATCGACACAAGTATGTAGGTATATACACATCAAAGATGTTGAAAAGAGAACTATGGTAGCATGCAATGTTATGGTTCATGGCGGTGGAATGCGGTTATGTGATTCACGATATTACAGTTGAAAATTGCATCGTATTCCTCAGCCGAGGAATGTGACAAACGCATAGCACACGAATATTCCGAGACGATTCAAACTCGTGATAATGTTACACTGACTTTTGATATTCACTGCTACCATGTTTACCCGCAATTGAAAGAATTATTGCAAAAAATATTTCCTACTCCACCATTCCTTAACCCTTTGCGGTCCTATGTCGAGCAGTACTTGACATAGATTTTTATTTGATTTTGTTTTCTGACAATTTAATATCGACTTCCCAATTTCACAATGATTTTGTTATATCACCTAAATGTCCGTCAATACCTATAGTTACTGATATCATTCAAAAAAATGAATAACCAATGCTAGAAAGTATTGCAAAATTAATTTTTATTAACTCACTACCAAAATTAGTGAAACAATTCGGGCCGCAAAGGGTTAAAGATCTGTGGTCCTTCCACATTTCAATATCCTAAAGCAACCATGCAATAGGATCACGCCAATAAGCCTCATTATCTCAAAAATAAAAGTGCATAACTTAAACTCCAACAATTACTAACGCAAATATTCGATAAAGTTCTCTATAAGTCCATAAATCCACGATAACAATTCTATTCCAAAACAAACCATTAAATCTTCCCTCCACTAAAACCATTTAAGACAAATCAAACCAGGACGACCACCGTACTCGCTATCTCGCAATTACTTTCCACCTATTTCCAAACTACATCAGCCATATCTCGTCAAATCGATCGATACACGATCGAAGTGTTCCAAAGTGGCGATTTCCGTACAGCTACGATCCATATCGTTATGTCGGTTTCATCGTAACGTTTTTCTCTCACGACATTTACAAATCGAGATCCGATTCCCTGCCGTGTCGAAGCATACGCGCGTAAATTCCAGAACGCCCACGCGCTCCCATCGTCGATCGGCTTTTTCTGAGATGATCGTAGGAACGGGAGATAAATGAGAACGACACATAATGTGATCTCCATCCAGCCGGTAGCTGTGATTACGCAAAACGTGAAATTGTAATACCCAACGGCGCATTAACACCGATAGGTATCCCATGATCGCATGGTTGCCAGGATGGATTATCTAGTGTCGGATTATGACATTGGAAAATTGGGTCGTACTCCTGGCTATCCAATGAGTACGATTCGTCATGGTGGTGGTCACGGTATAACACACCGTCCCACGAGTCTCCCTGGTAAGATCGGATAGCGGATACTCAACGAATGGCTCTGGCATTAACTAACACGACTGTCACTCCCCCATGGGAACGGCTGACAGGATTACCGTAATATCTCGCCATCTTTCGATCTTCTACGGGTAAGCTCTTTAAAGACAGAAGCTGATGTTGCCTGTCAAAATATTATTCCTCGATGGCATTCTCGGATTTTTACAATGTTGGAACTTTTTATTGACAAGGAGACATTACGACCGTGGACATGGGGATTTTAATGAGCTTCATATTAGGTGAAAGTACATCGAAAAATATTTGTGTCATGTCCGGGCGTTTTTGTGAATGGGCCCTCAATTTTGAGAAATCGCATTTTGAAAAACGCAATTTTTCTGTAGTACGTGATATACTCTTAAAGAGAACGGGACTATCGAATAAGTGCGATGGCTCGTGTGTATTTATATATGTTTTGTGTGTTTTTATGAATAATTTCACCCTAACACTTGCGAAATCAGTAATTTAAATAGATAGATAAATATATTAGTTTTAATCTTTTCTGAAATCAGTTTTTTAAAGCGTTATCTACTTACAAAAAAAAAAAAATTACTCATCAGGCAGGATTCGAACCTGAAGCGCGGCGGAGTGCAAAAGTATGAGCCAAGCACGCATCCGCCGAGCCATCGCACTTATTCGATAGACCCGTTCTCTTTAAGAGTATATCACTTATTACAGAAAAATTGCGTTTTTCAAAATGCGATTTCTCAAAATTGAGGGCCCATTCACAAAAACGCCCGGACATGACACAAATATTTTTCGATGTACTTTCACCTAATATGAAGCACATTAAAATCCCCATGTCCACGGTCGTAATGTCTCCTTGTGAGACTTTGCGATATGGGGTTTCTTGGTGATCGTTTTAACCCATTCGAGACCAATTGCACACCGTGTGGGCAATGCATTTCTGAGTGTGTGCAATGATCTTGAATTGCAATTATCAGTCATTATAGAAAAAACAGCCCTTGAAAGATAACTAGCTTAAAATGAAAGGTGTCTTACAAATGTGTAAACATTACATTTGGTATTTGGTTGAATTTCGACACTAAAGTAGATGACCCAAAGCCACAATCATCAGAAATACAAGAAGTGGTAAATATAAAGCGAAAAGTTGTCAGTATTGCTGGATGGTCCCCCAAAAAAATGCACCGTCTCGAATGGGTTAACACTTGGACTGCTATGGGGTCAATGGTGACCGGTGTTATTGAATGCAGGGAAATTTCTTGTAACCTTGAAATTATAATAGTTAGAAATTCTGGGATATATTGAATATTTAATACTAGAAGTACTAGCGTTCAATATATTATATTTAAGTATATTAACACTAGATTTATGGAGTCAACTTGGCACATTCAAAATTTGATTATTATGTACATAATACATTGGTTGCTTAATTTTTTAATAATAAATCTTTCATTTTGATTGATTTGGAACTATTTTCTTTGCAAACAACTTTGATTTCTTGTATGAATCAAATTGGCTCACTTCAGAAAAATAGGTATGTAATCAATATCCGTAAATCTAGTGTTAAATAAGTACTTTCAACCAAAGAGAATTATGAGATGGAAAAGATAGCCGATTCGGTAATTTATGTTTTATAGGACAGATGTGAAATTTCTGTTGTGTGGCTGACCAATAAACTTGGAGAAGTTTTGGAAAAGATGGAGGACCAGTCAAGAAAAAATTTTACTTCAGTAGAAATGATGAAACTAACAAACTACCAGTGGTGTTAACCCATTCGAGACGGATTGCACACACATTCGAATTGAATTGCAATTATTAGTCAATATAGACACAGTAGCCATCGAAATAAGACTAGTTTAAAACGAAAGGTACATATTATATCTTAGAAGTGTGTAAGCATCAAATTGGTATAGGATTCAATTTACCCCCAAAAATGCATGATCCAAAGTCAGGACCATCACAAATAGAGAAAATGGTACATATAAAACGAAAAAAATTTCGATATCTCTGGATGTTCTCCAAATAAATGCACCCCTGGAATAGGTTAAATAGGGGGATGTACTGTATCTATCGATGTCTCATTATATTTAAATCTCTGATTCTTTCGGTCCAAAAATCACGAGGAATCTTTATCGAGAATTCCTTCTTTCTCTGCAATTCATTTAAACTCTCAGCGGCAGTTTTACGAACGGCGATAAAGTTGTGTTCCTTCAATTCGCAACCTCGACGGTGGTACAGAAACTGGAAGAAAATGGTCTCTGGAGTTTAAGAATCGAAAATCTAATTTAAAAAATGGCCATCGATGTTTACCGGTTTATGCCGTGGATTCGTCAGTGAGAAAGGGGTATTTCGGACGAGATTATCCGGTAAAACACCATAAAAATCTAAAGACAGCCGGGTCCAAAGGCGGCTCCTTAAAAGCGATCCCATCGCGATTTTACGTCTTCTCATCTTCAACGGGGGATATCACAACGTGCCTGAGAATGTTCCGAGCTAAGAGATCCAACGTTTTATTGACGTTCCCGCAGATTGGACCTAAGGCAGGTATACGGAAATCCTTTGTGTCGGAGGATACACTATCCTGTGCCCCGTTGTTCCAGTTTATATTCCCCGTATAGTTGCGCCTCTTCGTCCTTCGATGCTCATCCCCCGTTCGTTGATGCATCGTACTTTTCATTGCCACGATTCAACGGAGCAACGTTTGCCCCGCGAGATTTCTCGACGTATTCGCGAAAGCATCGCAAATCCGCGTCGTTTGGCACTAAACTCCAACTGTATCTCGTTTAATGTTAAACCGAAAAGTGAAGGAAGTGTGAGAAGTGTGGTTGAAAACCATTTTATATGGTTACGGTTCTGAAGATTACAGTTAAGAGCGTCAATGAGATTGCATTTTTTTGTCGATGTTTTTATGAAACATCCGCTACTCGATTAGGTGAGAAAGATAGAAGGAATGATGTTCGTAATGATCCGAGAGTAAGATAGGAATGAGTAAATGGTGTCGGTCGTTTCGAGGAATAAATAAGGACGAGTTGAGTTCAACTGCATTGGCAAACATAAAGATAGAGATGCGCTGAGAGATCGAGGAATAAGTTTATGGAAGAGGGACACGTTTAGGATGTGATAATGATCCTGTGAACGAACAGAGTGGTTAAGCTTGTATAATGGCACCTTAAACTCAACTAGTTCCTACTTAGTCCTGGAAACACATGGAATGACATTATAATCCCTCATAACGATAAGATTATGAGGTGTAAAGTGAAAGTTAGTGGTATTCTGGCTTATCTTTGCCATTGTAAAAGTTTCGCCTGGGAACGTCCTGTAATTTTGCACAATTTGTTGCTTACGAACTGTCGGATAGTAATTTTCTATGATTTCTTCCTCTCGCGAATGACAATTGACGCTTTCACTTTTCATAATGAATATTTGATTCTAGTGCAACTTGTGTCATGTAATTTCATTTTTTTTGTAGAGTTTACAAATTATTAACACTAAGACTGTCGATGTTAACACTAGGTTTACGGGACGCGTCAATTTGACGCATTTCAAACTTCAAAATGAAATATCTCAAAAACTATAGTATTAATTGCAACCACTTTTTGTCGTAAATTAATCATTTCAACCAAAGAATTTATACACTCAATTATTTTTATCCTAAGCCTTCTAATTTTTAAAATCTGTATGTAGTATACCTATCTCTACGAAACGCGTCAAATTGACGAATTAGCTAATTTCACGAGTAGTTTTTATATATTTGCTTTGTTCGTAAAATCATTATTTCAGTTTACTTACTACTACAGTTTTTAAAACATAATGTGCAAAAGATTCTGCAGTTATTGTTATTTCAGACAGTCTTCGCTAATTGTAACTTTCTGCGATAGGGTAATCGAATTGGAGCACAATATTTTTTTTTATTTTGGTCAATCCGCCTTTTCTAGCAATATGACGTAAATCCAGGTGATATAGTAAAATAAGATGTTGATCAAAATTGTCAAAATCAATGAAGATTGTTGTGGGGATACCTCCGAAGATGACCAATATGAATTACTCTAAAGCGAAGATGAGAGTGAAAGCTCCGAATGCATTGAAAGTGGAAAGATAGAAGGATTTTCGGGTAGTAAAGAGGAAAATTTCTTGACAGTATATCATAGTAAGAAAAGGATGAGTATGTTTTCTTGTTTTGATTACGAGGATGAGAGGACGAGCATTCTAAGCACATCCCAACATATAATGGATAAAATTGAAATTACAGTTGACAGAACACGGTGGATAAAATTGAAAGCAGACGAATCTGTGAGTAGGCCGCCCATTCATTTGATATTCAAGGATATCACAGGACCTACTGGCTATGATAAGAGAAATATTATGTCAGGTTATGTAACTAGTGCTTTCGGATTGATAATTGACAGACACGTAATAGAACACATAAAAGACTGCACTCAAACGGAGGCACGAAAAACCTCCAGAAAAATGAAAACAGTAATTTTTGTATATAGTGCAAACAGATCATGTGCGGAAAATGCACAAACAAAATTCAGTATGTCTATAAAAAATGTGCTCAATAAATGTGATTGCCATATACCGTTAATACCATTGCTAACATTTCCGTGGCAATTTAAAAACATTGACTTTTTACTTGTTAATAATGAATCTAACTGTGAACCCTAGTGTTGTTTAATTTATATTTAATTTGAAAAAACTGATTTTTTAAAGGAAATGCGCATTTTTGCTTACGCGTCAATTTGACGCGTGATCGTAGAGATAGGTATATAAGAAACGCCCGTAAACCTAGTGTTAAATCCATTGTATTTCAATATGTGGACTAACTACTTCGGAAAGAGCAAAATGAAGAGATGGGAAAGATGATCGATTGAGTAATCTGAGTTTTATAAGATCAACGTAGAATATCTGTATTATGAGTTTCCTATAAACTTAGAAAACTTTTGGAAAAATTGAGAACCAGTTGTTTTAACTTCTTTTGTAATTCTAGTGTTAAAGTTTTACAGCTACAAATGAATTTGAAAAATATAAGGTCGGAATTTAGAAGAAGGATTTATTTGAACGTTGCTTAATTAATACTCTTACGATTAGCAAAGGTAGACATTTATAGGTGGTGCAGGAACCGATAATTCGATCGATGTGAAACAATAGAAAAAACCCCATGGAAGTAAAGTATCGGAAGAGCCGTCCTCGTTAAGGACCATTGTTCAAGAACGTATTATTTCACTACTGGCCATTTAAATAGGAAATTAACCCTTTGTGGGTTTATACCGTAACATTAAGTGCGCCTCTTTCTCCCTTTCGGTACTTTTTGCGTCAGAATATACCCCAGGTTTACACGTGGAAGTAGAATACATTTCGTGTTCCCTGGCAACCGAGGGTTTCCTCGATTTCACCCCGAAATTAAATAGAACTCGGGTAACCGGCGGTAAAAAAATATTAGACCCAAAAGGGTCGACACGGCTGTTTCGTTGATTCAAAAATAACAGTGAAACAAATTAATTGTTACAATAAAATAAAAAAAAATACTAAAGACTAAAATTTAATAAAAAATTCCTATTCAATTTATAATTAAAATAATCAAACACAATTCAGAGAGACTTCCAAGATAAAATTCAATTCTCCAATCATTCAAATCACTCAGACACAATATCATTCAGATTTTTCGAAGTTCATAGAAATCTACAAATCCAAGTAACATGTCTTTCACTCCTATGCGAATAAACGTCCAAGATATACGACTACACCGGCATCACTTCCGTTTTACTCCACGAAATTGTCAATGACACGTAAACATGTACAAAGTACAAGCAGATAAGTAACACTGCTACAGTCTTAACCGTCGGGGGACGTTGGTCGATGAAATTTACATGAAGTAATATGCATCGAATTTACGTGAACCGGAACGTTTACATAGTAACGGTATAAATACGAGACACAAAGTGAAACGCATGTAACAGTCGACGAACAAAGAAGGAGAAAGAACGATCAGCCGTTGCCGATTGCGCTGAAAATGGCGAGAATACTTTTATTAAAAATAATAAAGGAGTTTCATTAAGAGAAGGCCGAGCGAAGGAAGAAAAGCTACGGAGAAAACGGAAGAAAGGAAAGGATATGGCGAAAAAGGTATATAACACGGTAGATGGGAGGAAAACCTGGCAGTGTCCTTTCACCCTCCA
Source organism: Cerceris rybyensis (assembly GCA_910591515.1). Lineage (NCBI taxonomy): Eukaryota > Metazoa > Arthropoda > Insecta > Hymenoptera > Crabronidae > Cerceris > Cerceris rybyensis. The sequence goes on along the minus strand of OU342797.1, from coordinate 10,903,720 downwards.
ACCCTCTTACTCATCCCCGTTTCATCATAGCATTTTTCTCGTTCCCCTTCTCGCGTTTCTTTTTCCTCTCACGATATCCCGCGCGTTTAATCCTGTTGACACGGATTAACGAGGATTCTTGACCGTTGTGTATCAATGCCCACTTTGTTCTATGGCTAAATTAATGGATGTAACGCTTCGAATTCTTTCATACGCCGTTCCATCCGAGGACACGTTGTCGCGTTTTATGTCCAAGCAACTGGCTATCTCATCTATCAAAGGAAAAAGTCTAAGCGTTGACGAACATTTTCATCTTTCTCAAATATTACCCTGCTGGTTTTGCGCCTTTTATACTCGTTGTTTCACCTTGTATCGTTATGGCGCTGGAAAATGGGAATTATTCGAATTTTCAAAGTGATTCATTTATGTAATAATAAACGGTCATTTGTCAGGGCAGCCTCGACTGGCTGCAATGTCAGGAAAATCTACTTTGTAGTCCTGTCGCCATTTTTCGGGCGATGAGCATTAAAGTATCATTTGGAATGTAAATATCTCGGGGGATTTGTTATAATTATAAATGATAACGGGCGATGAAAAGTGGTGAAAATTTGTATCGTCTTTGACCGATAGGATTCTTACTCTTTCAACTATTTTGAAAATTAACCCTCCGCAGTTAGAAGTTTTTGTGGTATCTGAATATTAATTTCACGATAGTACAATTAGAAAATAATAAAAATACAATTTTAACCGTTTTAATGCCGAATGATTATATATCGTCGTTACTAATGGTCCTGCCATCTGGCATCATGGGATTGTTATTTATCTTTCTGATACAATATTAATTATTTTATGACAGATAATTGAAAATACACAATTGATACCTTATATTACGTGTTCCATATGAAAACACGGTCAAATTACAGTTCATTTTATTCGCAACTACATTTTTCATTAAATCAATCAATTTTCCTGGTCGTCACTAAATGGGTTAAACGATGGATTGAACCTGATTTTTAACCCCCTGCCATACAATGACGAGTGCACTCGTCATGAGGCAAATGTGATAAGAAATATTCAAATTTTCAAAAACCTATTAAATTGGAAATATCAATGAAACACGAAAGGATAATATTATTTTTCTAACATCAATATTACATTAACATATACAGTATATTAAAAACCACTGAGCAATTCGTTTGTTAGTAATTAAATTCTGAACTCTAGCGGAGGCAGTGAGAAAACAAATCGTACGGAAAGAGGTTAAACATTGAATATCATAATTTTCACAAGCTAAATTATATTACTTAGCAAAGTTAAAAATTTCACTTTGAAGAATTAAAGCTTAGTATCTTGCATTACCTCAAAGTCAAAAGATAGAGGGTTAATTTTGCATACAACGTCAAGTTGAGAGATCATCAGCAATCAAAAGACATACGCAACACTGCACCCTCAACTATGAATCTTCCCCTAAAGTCGAACACCTTCATCGAATCCTTGCACGAATCTCCCGAAACCATCGTCAAGTTTAATCGCGTAAGCAGGCAGCTCAAAGAACAAGGCACGAAATATCACGTAGCAAAGTTCATCTCTCATTCGATCGTCCTCGCAGCAAACACACCACGAGGGGATTGAGTAGCCACGAAGGAGAGGGCATCAGCATGGAGTACATACGAACGGAACTCAGTTCCGCCGCGGGCCGACAGTGCGAACCAGCTGAAGTTCTCTGTCTCGTTGAAAGCGTGTAACTGTTACCCGAACCCGAGGGATTACCGGTAATCTGCGGTAAGCTAAGGTACGTGAGCAGGTACCAGCAACCTGTTTCGGATATTGTTACGACGAGTAGCCGGCAGCCATTTCGCCGAGTCGTTCGAACTCACTGAGAGAATTCGCTTCACCAATCTACCCCTTTTCTAATGCGCCCTTCATTCCACCACCGTGGACTTTCAGATAGACTCGTTAGCGACCGACGATGAAAGAGGGATAGAGAACGGAGATGAAGAGAAGCTCCAAGAGGCAGAGGGGTAATAGTTTCTCTGCGAATTAACGGACAAGTTGCAAAATTTCTGACGGTGCCCTGTGAAAATTGAGAAGGAGAGAAAGAGGTGGGTGAGGTTAGAGATTGAGAGAACAGGGGATGATGTATTAGGTATAAGGGAAAGTTCTGTCGTTTTTGAACACGTGCACTTTTATGCGTTGTCGATCCTCAGCAAGAATTCTGATCGGATTGAAATCAGTTTAAACACTTAAATTAGTATATGATTGATGATTTAGACAAATTTTGTTGTATTTTAGTCAGTTTTTTAAACTTGTAAAACTCTTAACATGAGTGAAGAAAAAGTGCACTTAAGACATTGCATGTTGTACGAGTTGCAAAAAGGGAATAACGCGATGGAGGCAAAAAAAAACTTGTGTGACGTGTTTCGAGAGGATGCAGTAACAGTTTGAAAATGTCAAAGATGGTTTGCGAAATTTCGTTCGAGTGATTTTTCTTTCAAAGATGAACCCAGATCAGGAACGCCATCGCAGTATGGTCAGGACAAATCCCACATCAACTTCCACAAAAATGGGCTTCAAACTTGAAATTCATCAGACTACTGCTTTGGATCACATTAAAAGACTTAGCTTCCTGTTCAATGTCTCTGTTTGGATACCAGACGAATTAAAATCGACAGAACTTTCCCTTATACCTAATATTAGGTTGTCCTGATAATACTGCGACGGAATCCTAATCTGGGTTCATCTTTCAAAGAAAAATCACCCGAACGAAATTTCGCAAACCATCTTTGATATTTTCGAACTGTTACTGCATCCTCTCGAAACATGTCACACAAGTTTTTTTTTGCCTCCATCGCGTTATTCCCTTTTTGCAACTCATACAACATGCAATGTCTTAACTGCTCTTTTTCTTCACTCATGTTAAGAGTTTTACAAGTTTAAAAAACTGATTAAAATACAAAAAAATGTGTATAAATCATCAATCATATACTAATCTAAGTGTTTAAACTGGTTTCAGTCGGATCAGAATTCTTGCTGAGGATCGACAACGCATAAAAGTGCACGTGTTAAAAAACGACAGAACTTCCCTTATACCTAATAGATGGGTAAAGATAAAGAGGTAGATGATGATAGAAATAGAGAGTGTTAGAGAGGTGGAGATAGAAATTGGTAGAATTAGAGTTGGAGATATAGATAGAGAGATAGAGACCAAAATAGAATGAGAGGGTGGGAGAAATAGAGAAACGAAGGTAGAAAGGGGGAGAAGGTAAGATAGAGATACAGATAGGTATCTGGGTAGAGAGATAGAGAGAGATATTGATAGAAATACAGAGAGAGGTAAATAGAGAGAGGAAGTAACGGAGTACAGGTAGTTAATATACACGGAAAGAGAGGGGAACAGAGATGGAGACAGGAGAGAGAAGAGATATGATATGCAGTGGCTGGTTATTGTGTTTATTATGCTAAACCCTTGGAACTGGTAAATGGGTTCAGAAATGGCTGATTACTGAAACGCAACGCTGCAATAGCAGACATGACGTTGTGTGTCGACGATATCGATTAAGCTGGATGAATGGAACGTCCTTTTTCTTTCGAGAATATTCTCATTTGGTAAAGCCTTCCAACTCGCTGAAGAAATGTTTTCAGTGTGATTAATATTCCGTAACCGCACTCTTATTCCACATTCGAAAAGATGTCATTGATAAAATGTATTTCTTGAATGACCTTTAGATTCGAGCGGAATAATTGAAAGACCGGAAATACCTATGATATTTAAACACAAATAATTAATATGATAAATGGTTTCAGATTCCCGGTGTCGTCTTACATCGGTTTATTCTTAGAACGTTAATTTTGTCGTAAAATATCGTCGAATATAGTTCACTCGTTGTGCCGGTTCTACGTGAAATATAAATAATCATGGTTCTTTAAAATTCCACAAAACCTTCCTCGTTTCTTCTAATGAAACATCACGTCTCTTTTTGAGATCTTCCATCTACCGATATAATAAAAAAATCACATTTGCCAAACCAGTAATAGAACTTTGCCATGATATTTTTCTTCGATAACACTGCCTCAGGGATTACAGATTTTATCAACGCATCGGTCGTTAGTCAAGAATCGACAAATACGAATTATATAACATTAAAATATCAGGAATCATGATCTTTCACCAACGTCTTTCAACACAGGCCGTAAGAAAATTGCAATGGACGATAATTACTACCTTCCGCAGGAACGTGTCAGCGGTGAAATTCCATCCCCACTTCCACATCAAATATGTATTATATCCATGGGCACGAATAACGTTGACTGAACTATGACAAATTTCACACTCCGCGTGACTGAAAAATGCAAATAAAATTCCTGCCGGCTTTCCTGTGTCCCCGTGTGTGATCCTCGGCCTTTCTGCCGAAGGGTAAAAGCGCGTAAAAATTTCACGTCACCACTTACGAGTTAAACTCATAGTATCGGCATATCGAAGTGGTTGCACTTGTTACCCATATTGCAGTTTTGTCGAACAAGGCCCCCGGGAGTAATATTCCGCATTTTCCCTGTCACCCGTGAAAGACCCGTGAGAAATATGAAACACGAGATACCAGGAAGAGAATTCCTACCGAAAGAGATGCATCTGCGAGCGTGACAGCGCTCGATAAATTACAACGGATCAAATATTTATAGGGGCAGCAGGGGGAAACGATGATTACCATCTATCGAATAGCTTAATTTGACAAATACATATATCGGCGTATACTACATTCTGATAAAGTAAAATGAATGGAAAAATTTTTGGGTCTATTAATCGATAAGATGGAAGCACATCTGTGGTAATTTTTTGAGATAAAAATAAAATGTGTAGGAGGATGATTGTTAAAGTGGTTTGTCGTTTATGGGAGCTAATTTAACCCTTTTAGTGCCGACCAAAAATATTGATTGAATAATGACAAATATAGTTGCGAATAAGAAGAATTGTCATTTGGCGATAATTTCATATGGAATACGGAATGTAGGGCATAAACTGTATATTTACAATAATTTGTCATAAAATTACTGATATCGTATTAGAAATTGAATATTAACCCTTCATTGTCTAGTGTTAGCATTATTGCTAACGACGATATATCGTCGTCCGGCACTAAAAGGGTTAATATAGAGAGCTGTAGTGAGAATGGAATTAGAGACCTGGGTTCTTAATCAGTGAGATCTACTTTAAATGTCTGTAACATAGGAAAAATTTTCTATGTGATATGTACGGGGCATTTTAACACCAGATTTGCGGGTGTAAAATCAATTACACTGCAATATATTGGATAAGAATTTTGCAAAAAGAGCAATTGGGCTGCAAAAATGGTAATTAGCTAAGTGATTATTGTACTGTAAAACACACGTGTAATGTCTGCTTAAAGTTTCTCTGTAAATTTCATAAATGTTTATAAAACAAGTAGGAGCCCGTCAATTTGACGACTTCTGTAAAGCTAGTGTTAAAAGTAATATTGTAGTCTCACAGATTCTGGCCTCATTTAAAACAATTGATCGTAGATGGTATGATAATATAAATTAAAGTTGATAAAAACACAAAAAAGATGATTTGACAATTATATTTGTCCGTAACTGTGACGAATTATTTATAGAATTAATTTCGATTTTAAATTATCATCATAGTCTTGCGCAATTTAGTTAAAGTATCTTTTAATGTTTGCACTAAATACGTAATTGTCACTGTTTTAAGATAAAAACGAGCAATCAAAGGAGGAAGTGACGAGATTAAATTCCATCGGATGACAAAGAATCAAGGAAATGGACCGTGAAGAATTTTATACTCCTGTATGTTTTATTAGTGCTGTAACTGCACCATTCGCTGTACAAACGTTTTTAAAAGATCGCAATCATCAATCTTCAGCTTTCAACCTGTTAAACGTACCGTAACGAAAGGGTTAACCCTTTGCGCTTCAAGTTTTCTCAGCGCTACCAACTCTGCCTTATTTCTGCCCTATTCATTAACTATGGAATTGTGAACTTTCCAGGCATTACATTGGCAACTAAGCTAACGACTTTTCTATTTCACAAGAAGAAAAAGAAACCTTTAATACTAAATTTCAGTTAAAAAAAAGTATCAAAAAAATTGCACAAATTCAATTTTAAAAATAGTAAAAATAGTGAAAGTATTCTGAGCACTATCAACTCTGTCTTCTTTCTGCCCTGAAACTTTACAAATGTTACATTGGCAACTAAGCTAAAGATATTTCTATTTCTCACAAAGAGAAAGAACCTGTTAATACTATATTTACAAATAATATCAAAGTAACTACACAAACATTATTTTAAAACGAGTAAAAATAATGAAAGTGCCCGTTTCACTGTGATAAAAAAAAGATAAAATAATTAGTTATGAATATATTTACCAATCCAACGGTAAAGTGAAATAATCGACTTCTTTAACCAACTTCCTTTTTCTTCAGCGCGTTACGAAATTTTTCATTTCATGCGTCAAATAAACGGATAATATTAATACAAAGCTCTGCCTGGAAGGCAACCATGAAATGTACACAGTCGTAGAGATCCTTGATTGATGTGAAAAGGAAAAAGGGATTCGTATTCTACATTCGAATGAACTGAAGCGTACGCATAGATCAAAAATACGGTACTTTTGACATTGCGGCTTAACGAGCGATCAGAATTCAGATTGGACAAATGGTCGCTTAGATTTTATAAGCTTCGATGATGCAGCAACATTTCGAAATGTTCAGTATTTCATCGTCGCAAAGTGCCGTTCTCCCTAAACAACAAGGGACTTTTAATTCATGTCGAAAGAATTTCAATGGTTCAATCCACTTACGGGTATATTCAAATTAAGCGCTCTTTATATGGGACACATGCCACGCTCAATAAACATAACACGCCATGTCACTTGAACACCCACCCGTCTTTCTGAGTTCAAGAACACCATGCTGTTTTCGCGAAAACAAAGATTACTGATGACATAAAGGGAGAAAGCTATGTCAAGGATGATGAAAGGGCTCGAATTTTCAATTAGTGAGGCTAGATTCAACACACTATAAGTTGTGAAAGATATTTCTAAAATTAAAATTTAGTATAAAGTAGTCTGGATAATTCCCGTGCTTCGCTACGGTTTAATATAATTAGAATCATTTAAAACCTGCAATATTTTACGAGCTTCGAAACTAAAAAAAAACCTTAAAATTTCGAATTTTGCAAAATCCTTTCTTAATGGGTGCTTATACCCTAGAAGAAACGCTCATGCAAAATTTCAAGTTTCTAGGTCAAGTAGTTTCGGCTCTGCGTTCATGAGTTTGGCCCATACTTGAACCCCCCAAAACTACCCCTAAAATTTCGAATTTTTCGAAACCCTTTCTTAGTGAGCACCTAAGATCCAAGGGGGAGGTATGTTCCAAATTTCAGTTCAGTGGTATTTGAGCTTTATATATATAGATAGAAAGAAAAACAGGAGGAATATAGAAAGGCACGGAAAAGTACCGAGTGCATTTTCCACATCATAGTTGATGGGAAATTTTTATAATAAAAATTGTGCTGTACTAAAGGAGCTATCGTATGGTTACCATAAGGTTTTTCTGGATTAAGATACTAAGGAGATATCGAGGTCACTTTCGTTATTTGGGATGGCCAACTCTTTCTCGTAGGTTGTAGAATAGTAGGGGATTTCGAATCAAGTTCGACGACCTACGGTACAAGGACATTCCAAATCCATTCACGATTTGTATTTCAATAATTTCATGCACGATCAAAAGTATGATCGATCATGATTCAACGGTCAGGAACTTGCAGCGCTACTTTAACACAGATAAACATCGTTTCAAATGTCTTTTGTTAAATAACAATCGTAAATTTCCCACTTTCTTTATGACCTTTCAAGATCCGGCAAGTCTATGAACGAAGTATGCAATAGGAGCTAATAAAGGATACTATTCCACTCATGACGAAATTGTATGATTATTTGACACAGATAATTTCGAATTTGTTTTGTTATCATAACGTTTATGTACAAAGGAAAGATTAGCAATTTTGATCAAATGATTTTATCCTTACTATACAGCACTTATAACCTTTCCCTTTTCTACTTACTTTACTTAATCAAAGACAAATGGACTGATGGAATCAGTTTTCATGAACATTTCCTTGTCTATGGAAAACTATTTAAAACTAATATAATTACGACATGAATCCACTACTAATCTTTGTAAAATTGAGAAGAAAAATCTGTTGGAACAAACTCGGGAGAAATTTTTTAAATAGTCTTTGCAACCGTATTATTTTTTATTTTCAACCACGTCATTTTCTAACGACTGCTCTTTGCTATTCTTTCTGCTAACAGAGGGGAATTAAAGCGATTCTAGGAGCGCGGATCTTACGGGGAGAACAAAACGTGTCGTTGTAGCGACATGGCGGATTCTAGGCTTTTCAATTGCGAGCACAGCTCTCCCTCGCGTTTCCGTTACGTTCTGTGTCATTAATGAAAACGTACACATTGTATGAACAGGTACAACTAGCGTGTAAAGAGCATATTAACGGTACTAATTCGTGCGTCTCGCTTTGAAAGTGTCAGAGTTACTCCACGGCCAATGACGAACACCAGCAAAGAGAAACAGAGCGTCATAGTCAAACATTATTCTTATCGATGAAGCAAATATCGTTGATCAACAGGCTTTTTCGCACAACCTATACGCTGATTTTTATAGACATTATAGCACCGAACACGAATATGTAATCAGTTTTTTCCATATCACAATTTTAAAGAAAAATGTAAATTTTCAACTTTTAGAATTTGTTGTGTCTTAACACTAGATCTACGGTTGCTAAATCTGGTAGGTTTAAGTACATTAAACAAGTCCCCTGCAGAAAGATAGACCAAACAGTAAAAAATACGACCAATTAAGTAATTCCTATATTATAAAATACACGTGAAATATTTACTGTACTACTTCTCTATCAATTTTAGCAAATTTTTTGAAAAGATAGGAACCGTAGGTCTAGTGTCAATTATCGAAGCTATTTAATTCCTTTTCGCAGAAAAAAGTTTTATAAACATAATTATACGACTTATTGAATACAAAAGTGCTTATCACAAAGAAACCTTGCGTAAGTGAGACAAACGGATTACATTTTTAAAATCAGCATAATCAGTACTATTAGAACTACGTACTGAAACTTTTGTGCCAAAAGAGTAGCTTTATTACTCTTCTAGTACATTCGTATTGAATTCCTTAACACAAGATTTACGGACGTGAAATCTGTTAAACACCAACATATGAAATAAAGACTTTGTCAATAGAGGGACCAGGCGACAAAGAAAACGATCAGTCAAGTAATTTGTATTTTATAAGATACATGTGAAATATCTATCATACCAACTCTCTATAAATTTGAAAGGTGCTTCTAAAAATGTAGGAATCCGTCAATTTGACGGTCTCCGTAAATCTAGTGTTAAGGTCGTATTTAATAAAAAACCAATTGTTATCGCACGTAAATCGAAACTAGTAAAATGTTAGTAAGAATTACATGTATGTACCTCAGAGACATGTTGATTCTCTGTGACTGATTGTGAGAGTAGATTTATAGTGGCAACGGTAAAAGTAGTTTGAGTGATTGAGGGCAGACAACCGACGCAAACTGAGGGCTGATGCCACTGTGGATGAACAGCCAGGTAGCCCAAGGGAAGAGAAGTATCTGGTGATACAGGAACTTAGTTCCGAAAGAATTATACACGCACTAATAAGTAAAGATGCTGGAAACTGACCACGGAGCACTGATACCTCGTCGGCGGCCGAGGGCAAACTGATAGCGAGGAGAATATCGAAAATATTGTTATTGTTATTGAGTCCGCGAGTTAGACACCTGTAGGTTACCTATGTCCTCGAGACTCGCTTAATCCATTTTGACAACACTAAACGGACATCGTACTCGGTGCTCAGTGAAGCGGAACTAACTGCTCCCACTGCTCGTATAAATAATTTTGAAATTGTAAACATATGAAATCCTGCCTATTCCCATGTTCAAAAATCGGTATATAGTGAGAAGCAAAAATGAAGCAGTAATTAATATATTGTTCAATTATTACCAACATAATCAAATTGGAAAAATATATGTTTAAAAACATCGATACAACCCAGACATTGCAATTCGACGGACAAAATATTTTAATTATAATTACTCATTGCCAAATTACAATAAAATATAATGAAATTAGAAATTATATGATTAAGAATTATTCTAATCTTTTTAACAAATACCGTAACTATTGAGATTCTATCACACCATTATATTCTTTTTACCACAAGATTTAAATAAGATAAAAAAATACTAATATACAAGACCTCTAGCAAATTCACAATAACAAACCTCCAGAAGAATATGTAATGCAACGTTTATCGATGCAACCCAGACGTTGCAATTCGAAGCATAAAATAATTTAATTATAATTAATCATTGTCAAATTACAATCAAACATAATGAAATTGGAAAAAGATATGATTAAGAATTATCCTAATCTTTTTAACAAATACCTTAACTATTGAAATTCTATTACAAAATGATTCTCTTTCTAACACAAGATTTAAACAAGATAAAAAACATGCTAATATACAACACTTCTAGCAAATATAATAACGAACCGCCTCTGGAAGAATAAGTAATGCAACGTTTACCGATGCAACCCAGGCATTGCGATTCGACAAATAAAATATTTTAATTATAATTAATCATTGTCAAATTAGAATCAAACATAATGAAATAAGAAAAATATATGATTAAGAATTATCCTAATCTTTTTAACAAATACCTTAACTACTGAAATTCTATTACAGAATTATCCTCCTTACTAACACAAGATTGAAACAAAATAAAAAAATACTAATATACAACACTTCTAGCAAATATGATAACGAACCTCCGGACGAATATGTAATGCAACGTTTATCGATGCAACCCAGGCATTGCGATCCGACGGATAAAACTCTTTAAGATATCGAGCACGTTTCACGAAGAAAGTGGGGGACACGCGGCGTCACTTTACTGCTTTCCCGCTGTTTCTCACTTCTGAAACAACTTTACCCGTGTTTCCATTAAGTCGTACACCGACGAAACGACGTGTACGAAGGTGGACGTAGTCGCGTGCAAATTATCGTCTCCGTCGAGGACGTGCTAGAGGCTTTCCCCCTGTACTTCAGGCCCTCTTACACTCCAGCCCTTCGTCGAATGACAAATGGCCACCCATTAGGCCGATTTCGTGCTCATTCTGTGGTTCCTCTCTCTCGCTTCTGAGAGTTGCACGCAAAAAATTAATTACTATCGGCACTCGTTGCGCAGCCAACTCGAAATCTATCGTTCTCGAGTGTCGTCGGATAATTGACCGATGTTTTCACGAGAAAACTATGATATTTCTCTCGGTGGAGAGTCAAAAAATACATCGAAACGAAATCGATAAGTTTCGTGGCAAAATGAAAAAACCATGAGTCATTGTTGAATTGGCTTTGAATAGAAAAAAAAATGAGAAAAAAAGAATGTCGCAAAACTTGACGGGCGAGCACGACAAACGGAGATTAAGGTACATACTTTGGAGAAGGTTTGTATGTTTGCTAATTTTCGTGTAATCAGATATGATGGGCACGATACTTCATTACGCTTCTGTGGTGAGAAAATTATACAACGCTCGCGTGTCACGGTACGTGATAATATTTTTTTTTTCTTTTTTTTTATAACACTGGAGAAAATACCGGCTGAGTTGAATCGTTGCATAATTTGTACTATCACTGTGTTTTATAACGTCATACATGAAATTTCGTGACAAGAACGATACATGTTTTCTTTCGTATTCAGGAGAAATCTGCATAATTTCGTTCTCTTCATATTCTATTCCTCAATGTATTAACCCTTTGCACTCCGTTGTCGCCGCGGCGGTGATAGAAGCTGATAACTCCGTCGTTAGGTAAATCCGATATGTTTTTACATTTGTTTACATTATAAAACATAATTTTGAAATGTACACGCTTCCATTTTAATAACAAAGCAAGACTTTCAATTTACCACAGATGTGCAGCCACATTTTGTATTATAGCATTGTATTACAGTACTTTATTATCTTAGTTACTGTTATTTTATAGTAAAAATTACTCATCAAATCAAAATGACTGGTTCCCAATTTAATCAAAAATTTCTCCAAGTTTATATGACAAACATAGAGCACACATACCACGCTGATTTTATAAAGTTCATATTACAGAATCAGATTAACTTTTCCACCCTTTGATTTTCCTTTTTCCAAAGTAATTATTAGGTGTACAAATTAATTCCCGGCCTTTTTTGACTAACTTTGACGTTTATTTATAACAATGTTGATATAAATTCAATATTAAACATAATCGTTTTCATTTTCTATACGTTTTTGCCATCTCTCAGGTAATTGTCGGATTCCAGATTGGAAAAATGATAGTGGTTCACATCAATGAAATCATTGAGGCATTTACAGACCTGTTCAACTTACTTGAATTGAGAATCAGTTAGGTGGTGTTGTAGGGATCGAAATAGGTGGTTATTTGAAAAAATAAGCGTTTCTTTTTTTTAGTTGAAACGTGAAAAGAAGACAGTGCCTTAAATGTTGCTTATCGAACGACATTGCTTCTACACATGATTTTTCACGTTATGTCTGGAGTAGCAGCATGCGATATATCTTATTTTAAAGCTCACAAATGGCGCATTAGAATGACTATTCAAATTTTGAAAAATTCTAATCTGAATAGGTTTTGTAGTCGATGAAATCTGGGAGCCGAGAATTAATTTGTACACCTAATATTTAATATATTGAAATATAATAGATATAACGCCAGTAGTTCTATTGTTAATTCATTTCGATGAACAATATCGTTAAAATTCTGACGCTAATTATTAAAAAAATATATATATTAGAACTCTTCTAATACAAAGTATTATGACTGAGAGCTTTTAAAGTTGCGATCAAGCATCACGAGGAGCTTTGTCAGTGTGAAATGTTTCATCGGTGAAAAACACCGAAAACCATCCGCCTCTTTAATTCCTGATTTCAAGCGTTCAAGCCGTTTACCGGCGCCAACAAAACTACAGAATATACGTCTGGCTTCGTGGTTTTCCAAATTAGACGCTCTTCAATGGGAACATTCACGTGGCTACGGTGTGGTTTTACAAGATACATCGCTTTGAATAAGGGCTTCTGTGTGGTATATGGTGGTCACGTAAAAAGCCCCCGACTAAAAGGCTGCGTCTTTGAAAATCGCGCGTAGAAATATCGCATCGAGCGGAGGCACGTATGAAATGAGCCTTAATGTGATTACATCTTTGACGAGTACTCTTGGAATTAATTTTAACATATTAAATTACATAATCGTATTGTATATTAGAAAATTGCAAGTTGGGGAAAGATACCGATAGTATTAAACGAATTATTATTCGTAATTTTTGAAGCGGACGTAAGATTAGAATTCAGTCATTATTAAATAGAATTCTAAGTTTGACGCAGTCATTGCATTAACCTTTTAAATAAAGGACGCCACTATAAAAGCTTTCGTGGATATCATGATTTATAGAGTATTATACGTTTCATATGGTATTCATGTAAAATCTATTCCAAAGTAATTTCGCAGCAGAAACTATTTTTGTGACATTTGCTGCCAAGATTACCGTATCTAAAAGGTTGAATGTTACAAAATAATTACTGGAGCAATGTTAATGATAGTTTACACCAGATTTACAGTCGCTAAATCTGTTACACTTAAATATTGTTACGAATTATCGTAACCAAATTGTCTCCTCTATATTTGATATCGATCATGAGAATGGTAACAACAAACTGCAAATGTTTATATTGATTTATTAGAGAGAATAGAGTTGTCTTTGAGCGAGAAATTTGGATCCATTAAAATAGAGACATTCTTTGGTAATATTTGAGTTGTTTAACACTAGATTTACCAAGCCAGTCAAAATGACTGGTACACCAATTTTTCCAAAAATTCTACGGCTTTATGAGAGAGCCATAGAATAAATGTTCTTCGTCCATCGTATAAAACATAAATTACCGAATCTATCATCTTGTCCACGTCTTAATTTTCCTTGCTTTAAGGTACATATTTAACATATTTAAATATAATAGATTTCACGCTGGTAAATCTAGTGTTAACTATGAAGCGCCTTTACAATATATTAAATAAGTGCTTTGAAAAAAGAGGGATCAATCGTCAAACAAGATGACCATTTAAGTAATTTGTGTATTATCAGCAGACTGCGGATTTTTATGCATTTATGACAAATTAAATACGGCTAAAATATACAAAAAGGACATAATATCAAAATATATCTAAAATATCCAAAGTATGGTATTTGTTGTAATATTTATTGAGTGCTATAAATCCCTAGATAGGTTTTCCTGTCTCATCTGCGTTTGTGAAACTCGAAATTTGCATAAACATCCGCAGTCTAATTATCAGATACATATGAAATATCTACTGGATCACGTCTCTTTAAATTAGGAACGCGTTTCTAAAAAAAAATAGGAATCCGTGAATTTGACGACTTCCATAGATCTAGTGTTAAAAATTTCTCCGCGGTCGTATTAAATAAAACTGATCCAAAGCTGCACATTCAATCGCCGTCAAACATATTCTCTCCCAAGATTTTAAACAACTGACAACAAATCGAATTTATTCAGCCTATTCTTCATATTTTTATTGCCATTGAAATACGTCTGAATAATTATCAATTTACGGCAGACTGCAAACATTGCTCTCTACAAAACAGAGGCACCTGCTTCCGAATAATCAGTCGTGTTCAAAATACACGTTTGCTAATAAAGAATCCAATAAAATAATCATAAAACGAATGAAAATTGCCGATCAGCACGTTTCGAACGATTCCTCCAAAATTTCTGCGCCTGTCGAACCCGATCTAAATGGCTCTCATTTATAAGACAGCACGAATTTTGTTCCGTGTAAAGGATGTATGTTTTCGTGGATTTGACACGGAATAATTTAAATAATTTCCATACGATTAAATACTCGTAAAAGACTTTGAGGTGGAACATTAGCATTAACCAAATCCAAGTATCTAAGAATGAATATCAATTCGTATTGGCATGCGCCATAACGGTATCTACGTTCGATCATCGCAGGAAACCATAAACTCGGTTTCTAATCGCTCTCTAAATTACATACCAATGTTACACTGTTCAAGGGAAACGACAATCATTCTGCCATTAATTAGCTACCAGTAGAAAAACAAACACGACGATCAAAAACGAGAAGCCACTGAGATACTCGAACCGGCGTATTGTCGTTGCTGTTGAACGCAAATGAAGGTAAAAACTCTTTAATTAATGCACCACACGGTTGCATTAAACGTAAAATCGTGCGTCTTCCGTTCTTTCTGGCACCTGTTGAAATTGACATGGAATAAACTCGGTGGAAAGAAAAGAAATGCCATTCGATTGGACGACAGCACAGTTTTACGACAGAAACTAGTAATCGAGAATGTAATTAACTAATTCTGAATCTCAACCAGTGAGCGATGATTATTAATTCGTTCTAAGGAATATTTGCCGCTGGAGTTTTCGCAAAGTGACAACATTGTCATAGAATTTAATTTGGTTACTTTCTATTGAATTTCATTTTGATCTACTTTTAGAATACCGTTGATTGACTAACTGCGAAATTTTGCGTTAAAAAAATGGATTCGTTGAATGTAGAGAATTATCTAAAATAATGAAATATTACTAGAAAAAAGACTCTTGCACTTGGAGTCTGAGAGGGGAGAAGATCTATAATGTGGAAAAATGCGAAAGGTGAGATCGTTTTAATAAATAGAAAACTTCTTCTGGAAAGTTTGGAAAGTTGCGGCCTCGATGGCACATTATTTCCCGACTTATGGCACTGTAAGCTAAACTTTCCTATTGAAATTCCAATTTTTTTTCTTCCCCTTCCGTGGTTCGCGGGTTGGACATTCTTTTTTCCACGTTCGCCTATAAATTTGAGGGGGTTTAGCTTCCGTAGTTTAATTAAACTAGTTTAGCTGTCATTCCCTCTCCCATGGGCAAGCTTTCCGCTTGTGCTAGGAATCGATAGTACAGTTTTCGCTGTATGGTTTTATTTTCCATACGTCCGGACTCTCGAGTTTAATATTAATATCACAGGATGAAAGGAATTCTCGTGTACCAGAAACAGGGAAAATTGTCCTTCGTGTAAAAACAATACCTCATCTTTTGCAAATAAAAAAAATATCAGTCACAAAGAATATTTGTCTCGTCACTCGTTCGACGTAAAATGTCCACACAGGGAATTTCTTTTATCATTTTGTCATCGCTTCTAGATTACACAACGCGATGTTATGCAGTACGTAGAGTTTAATTAAAAACGGTCACATGTCTCAGGAGTCATTAAAATTATTTAAAAATATTTGGAAGAAAATTGATTGGCACCAAAATAAAAAAAATGCAAGATAATTAATAAGAGGGACATCAGACATTGGAAATTATTTGTTATCAGTTCAAGTGGAGTATGAGATCCTTATTGGTTGCAGAGCTTCAAGAATTGTTCCAAGCCACCATACTTCAAAGTCTCTATCTCGCATGTGGTTCATAAAAAATTTCCCGATCGTAAAAATATCAGTCACAAAGAATACGTGTCTCGTCTCTTGTTCAACGTAAAATATCCACACAGGAAATTTCTTTCAACACTTTATCCTCCCTTCTAAAATGCAGAAGACGCTATTATACTGTTCGTTTAGTTTAATTAAAAAGGGACAAATATCTCAGAAATGATAAAAGTTATTTAAAAATATTTGGAAGAAAATTGATTGGCACCAAAATAAAAAAATGCAAGATAATTAATAAGAGGGACATCAGACGTTGGAAATTATTTGTTATCAGTTCAACTATGAGATCCTTATTGGTTGCAGAGCTTCAAGAATTGTTCCAAGCCACCATACTTCAAAGTCTCTATCTCACATGTGGTTCATAAAAAATTTCCCGATCGTAAAAAAATCAGTCACAAAGAATACGTGTCTCGTCTCTTGTTCAACGTAAAATATCCACACAGGAAATTTCTTTCACCACTTTATCATCCCTTCTAAAATGCACAAGGAGCTGTTATACAGTTCGTTTAGTCTAATTAAAAAGGGACAAATGTCTCAGACATTATAAAAGTTATTTAAAAATATTTCGAAGAAAATTAATTGGTATGAAATAAAAAAGTAAGGTTTCAGACATTGGAAATTATTTCCTATCAGTTCAAGTAGAGAATGAGATCTTCGATTGTGGCAGAGCTTCAAGAATTCTTCCAAGCCGTCATACCTCAAAGTCTCTCTCATATGGTTCACAAAAAATCTTCCAATCGTAAAAAAAATGAGATAGCTCTCTTTTCTATTAATATTTCATCTCATGAGATTCTCCGTTACTGAAAATTTCCCGCTTCACCCGCTACAACACTGTAAAACCGCAGGCTTAAGCCGCAACAAGTAAAAATAGTGCGCGGATGACATAATCCAACATGGTGGCCGAGTTGTTAGGACGAAAAATAGCGCTGGAACGTTCAAATCCTCGAAATTTATCTGCATCCCGAGTCGATGACAGACGTATTTATCTCACGGTAAGCCAGTTGCTCAAGATTATCTGTTAGCAAGGATTACCCATGCGCGTACTTCTTATGGCGTACTTTGACACGTAATACATGGGAAATTTCATTAGAAATACCTGCATTCCGGATTATACCTCAAGATCTTATCAATTCTGGGAATGCACGTATAGAAATTGTGTAATTGCGTGGTTATTACTTTTGCCGGAGTATCCGCTTCGTATTATGTATCGACATACGCACTGTCATTCGCGAATTAGGATTTAATGTGTGGATTTTTATTCCGCTCACTGTCATATCCTGTATACAAGGGCAAATATGTTGCTTTGCGAAACTACTTCGACATTCTTCTCACTTAAATTCGCGGCTATTGTTACCCAATTGGAAGGAACGAGCGATGTAATACGAAGAATTCTCCTTTGAGTCAAGTGTGTAATGTCGAAATTCTATGATGGTTTCCATTATTTTGTAAAGCATAAAATGGAAATCGAGATAAACGGATATTGATTTCTGTTCATTAGACCATGGTAAGATTTAAATTTAACAGTAACTAGTTACATTAACTAGGTCGAAACCGATGTATTTTTTCCCTCGCTCCAAATTGAATTAAATTCAGTAAAATCCTCTACCCGTCTATCCGGATATAAACGCTTTCAAAAATAATCGTCAACACCAAAATAAAATCCTACAGTCAAATCCAGGACAAAAGTCTATAAATTCTCCGCAAGAATAACAAATAATTCTCTACCCTACCCCAGAAAAATATCCTAAAAAATTCAGCAACCACCGTCGCTTTCCCAATCAGTTCAAAATTCTCCTAAACCAAAATCGAAGACTCCAAGGATGTTATACCAATCTACCTTAAAATCCTACTACGAAGGAAACTTACAAAAAAAAAAGAAAAGAAAAACACTCACTTGGCTTATCCAGATCCGATATCTCGACCTCGGAGAACACCTTGGCAATCCCCAATACGAACACCGTCGTCGTAGTCGCGACACTCCACCGCCACCTCCACCACATTTTGTCTTCGTTTCCCGCACTGCACACACCCTCGACCCTGGAGCCCTCGAGGAGCTCTCCGACGCCGCCCTTTCAGTGGTTACGTAGTCTCGCGACCGTCCTGAGCCGCCACTAATTGCAGCTGCCGTTCTTGCCGCCGTAGCAGTGGAACTTGTTGTTGTTGCTGATGTCGGTGATGTTGTTGTTGTCGCTGCCGTGGCTTTTGTGGGTGCTGCATTGCGCCGCCGTCGACATCGTCTCGGCTTTGTCCTCCTCGAGAATCCTTCCCCGTTTTCCTTCCAGAATGACTTCGATGTTCCTTTCCTTAGACTAAATCGTCTTGAATGTTTCAAATGGTAATCTTCTCTTTTACTTAGAATCCTTCCTAATGTTTCTTCTTTGGACGATGAAATACTTGCGTCGATGAGAGAAGAAGAAATTCTTCCGTTTAAGAGAGACGTAGCTCTTGTATCGATGTTGTTTCAGAGTACGATCGTAGAATCGCTTTTGAATTGGAGCGAGATAATTTTCTTGGCCAAATGTTGATTATATGGCAGTGTTTGGATTGGAGAACATTAGGAATTATACTAAAGAAATGCTCTTTGGGCGGTAATTCTAATATAAATTAACCGCGGACGGTATTGCGTGAATTGGAGCCGTAGTTTTTGTACTTGATGTCTGTGGAGTTTTGGAGTCGACTTTGAGTAGAATTTTATCGTTGGATGTTATTGAGAAATATTAATCGTACGTCGATTGCATAGAGGTTTCACTTGGAGTTGAATGATTTGACGAGGATATATGTACGAATATTCAGAGGTTGTTTCGTGGTTTGTCCAACGTCGATTTAAGCCTTCGTTAGAAAAATCGTTAACGAAGAAATATTGATATCGAAAATTTTGTAGGTCGAGTAAAAGACGGCAGTGTTACTTCATTTTTGCGATGTAAAAGGACTCTTGTATTTTCCTTCAAATTGCTAATCGCTGCTGTGCGTACAGTGTTTAGATTTTTGTTTAAACTCAATTGTAAATTGTCCTTAACGTAGGCTCGATCGAAACCTTTATCCTCGCGCAGGATATGCAAAGTGAACAGGAGGTTTCACCCTTTCGTGCGCACAGATCGTAAACCGATACCGATCTTCGAGAAGACGTAGATTTTCAAAGTCCAAATCAGCTCAAACTTGACCGTAGATGATACTCCAGAAACAATTACTTTATTGATTCACTAGCTCCAAATGAACTCGTCTGCTCCAATCTCATATCTCCTTACTCGTGCCTAGCTCAACCGGAAAATTTGCACAAGCGAGAAGAAATTCTTGTTGCCGAATCGTCAAGTAGTGATTAAATCTCAGAGACTCATTATAAATCATCGAGCAAGTTTCGCGTAGAGTGGCCGGTATTTTAATTAACTCGACCGTGCCGACACCCGAAAACGTTGAAAGATATGACGATACCATCTACTCATCTTACAAAATCAAAGAACCCGCTTTCCTTTCCTGATGAACGCAGCAAAAAATTGCACTTTATCGATAATCATCTACCGGCATCCGAGTCTACACGCGTGCACCAAGATCCACGTGTAGTTGTTTCCGTCACTTCGATCCTTCCTAAGATTCTTAATCACACAACAACGGTGCAGCTTCTTTCTTGATACACGAAGATTGAAATTCCTTCCAGATAATCACTCGCGAG
Organism: Cerceris rybyensis; assembly: GCA_910591515.1. NCBI lineage: Eukaryota > Metazoa > Arthropoda > Insecta > Hymenoptera > Crabronidae > Cerceris > Cerceris rybyensis. The sequence goes on along the minus strand of OU342797.1, from coordinate 10,883,433 downwards.
TTTCTCGGTTCTCCAGTAAAAATGCTGCTCCATTTGGAGAACACGATCGAAGTGGAACAATCCCAATCACTAAGTAGTCAAGGTTGATTTACACATCGGAAACACAATGGATGAATTAAACTCGAAAAAACGATGATGGCAGTTCTCAATGGAATATTTTAATTCATAGATCACTGATAGTACGTTATAGTATTCATGAACGAACGAGAAATCCCCCAACGCGTTAGAACCACATCGAGTCCTGACCTGCGGCGGCTCGGTACTAACGTCATTGAATGCCGCGAAGTACTGCCGCGAGTAGATTCGGCTTCCTTCGTCGGTATTCGGCCAGCTTCGGGCACGCTCGCTCAGTCGGTCTCTGTTTGAAGTTCTCCCCCGCACTTATCATCGCGTCTCCGTCTATCACTGCTTCCAAACCGCTTCCTATGCCTCTGTTACTTCTTCGTCCTGTCTCTTCTTCTCGCTTCCACCCACCACGCACACGACACGAAGATCACTATGATTTACTGGCGCGGCTAATGAGTCGCCATAATCGCTGCGGTGCAGGCACCGTGCGTGCAAGTATAGGGACTTTCCAAGGATTGACGAGCTGCGAACTGACACGAGTACTTGGGGATGGGAAACTTGATGTGTACTTGCGGAGGAAGTTCGTATTTGAGTACCATTTCAACGGAAGAGAAATTTATTCGTAAAAATTGGGGAAGTTCTTTGATATACTTTTCAAATGTCCACCCGAGTACCGGTATTTTTGTGAAGAAATCAAATCATCCCTGTTGAAATAAATGAGTAGATTTATTTATAATGTGGTAGCTGGATGATGGTATTTAATATACTTATTGTATTTACAGGGATAAAGTGTTTTTTACTCAAAAGTATTGAAGTATTGGGTCAGCAAGAAAGTAATTTTGGTTTTTGATGAGAGCCAGCGTTACGGTTGTTCTCAATGATTTCTGACAATGTTATGATTTTTTTCTTCTAACAATCGAAAGTTGTCACTTTTGACTTGACTTAGAAACAAATTGCGCTTTATTTTGTTTGTAATTGTTTGTTTAGGAGAATTTTAACATGGAGTGAAGAACGAACATTTCTGATATGTTTTACTTTTTTATTTTTTGCAAAATCCAAGCTTGGTTGGGAAGTGATGTCACAGCCTCCATGTAGCCCTGATCTGACACCATTAGATTACCATTTATGTTTCAGCAAGCAAAACTTTTTGAATGGTAAAACTTTTAATGGCGATGATAGCCTAAAATTGCATTGGGTTCAGTTTTTTGTTGATATGGGCCAGTATTTCTATAAAAACGGAATCACGAATTTGTCAAAACGACCAAGCGAAAAATTGAATGATCAGTATAATTTGTGTACTGTAAAATACACGTGAAATATCTACTGTACTTTTTCCGTATAAATTTGAAGAGTGTCTATAAAAAATGTGCAACTCGTCGATTTGACGATTTGCGTAGATTTAGCGTTAAATGTTGCACGTGGTCCACGTAATCCAGCAAAGCTTTCTCATACGTATTTATGTTTATGATGAAAATACTTGTAAATACATTGAGCTGGTTTCAATGTTCTCCAAAAGGATTCAAATCATCCGCGTTTCGATAAATTAGCTAGTTTATTTATGAAGCGGTAGCTGAATGATTTACTACATTTACGGGTCGTAAAATCTTTTATATTTAAATGTATTGAAGAAATAATTTAAAAAATGAGGGGTCCAGCAAGAAATTGAATAATCAATTCAATAATGTGTGTATTACAAAACGCGCATGAAATATCTACTCCACTTTTTCTCTATTTTGAGGAATGCCCATAAAAAAAGGGAAAACCCGACGATTTGACGGCTTCCCGAGTCGAAAAGTCCAGCCTAAAAAGAAACTTCAAATCCTAGATTCTTTTGATTCCTCATTTGCCGCTTAATTATGTATACCATTTTGAACCTCAAAATCCTCAACTAGTGTGACTACGCTCCTCAAAGTCCTGTAAATATGATTTTTAGGAGTTATATGGACTGATCAGGTAAAATTTTTATTCCAATTTAATCTGACATCCCCTAAAAATATTTCAGAAGTTCCAAGTCTATCGACTCATATTCTAAAAATAGAGCTTTCAGGAGCAAGTAGGTATTAAATTATCATTTTATTCCATATAAATTCTAAATCTCCTAAAATCAAATTAATTTTTACTATATTGAGAATTTTTTTTGACCTAGATCATTCCACTCCAATTCCAATCCAATTCTAAAACTCCTCATTATAGAATGCTGATGATTATTTTGGGCTGTATGAAGCCTACATTAATCCTAAAATAGGCAAAACTGGCAAAAGGTAACAAGTTTAGGGCGATTGTGGAATTAAAATTTGCATTCTTTTATATGTAACATATTTTTCCATATTCAGCCTAAATATCCAAAGTTATTTGGTAATTTAGGAGGATCTTGGGTTTAAAATTATTGACTCAGGTTGCATAGATTTAGTATTAAATTCAGCATGTTGTAAACGTACGGTTTAGTTTTCTCATACGTATTTACACTCTTGACGAACATACTTGTAAATACATTAAACAGCTTTCCAAGTACTCCAAAAGGATTCGGATCAACTTCGTCAAATTTTAATACTATCTGCAATTTACTTAATCCAGTTTCAATGAGAATTCGAAATTTTAGATGGAAAAGCGCAGGTTTCGCGCCGTCCAAACGACGCTGCAATATCGGAGGAACGTTTCCCATTTCGGGTAAATCACTTTTAAACCGTTCCGTTTTTATTAGCACAAGGGAGGGGGAGAACGAACGTGAGGATAGGCATCCATCGTAGAGCGAGGATTCTTGAAAACCGCCATGTTATGTAACTCAGGTTATCCAGGCCCCCGGCTTATTTGGTTCTAACGTTACGAAACGATATACTCAAAGTTTCGAGGCATTTGTAATTTCTATGTTACGCAACAAGTTAATATAAATATTCATAGTCGACGAGATGAAAATTGCTTCAAGAATTTCCTGCGTGAATCCCTTTTAAATCACGATTCTTCATCCCCATGTTTTTTTTTTTTTTTGTATAATCACGTCGCCCACGGACGATAGTTGCGTTCAGACGATATATTACGTTAAATGCAAAATAACAATTTTTATATTGCATTATCCTGACGATGACAAGAAATGTTTCATAATTGGATTTCAAAATAAAAATTTTCATTAAATATACAATTAAAGTCCCCCACTCCAGTGAAACTTTTCCTATTAAAATCACATCTTTATAAAGCAGAAAATTTAAAAATACTAATAATTCAGCACAGTTTTATCTTTATAACGCCAATATTCAATATGTTAGAAAATTCATAAATATCAAAATTTAAAAGTTATATGAAATTTCACGAAAATAAATAGCGCCAGTCATCAGTGACCTCCTGTGGTAGTCAAAATATTAACAAGGTAAAAAATTCATCTCTCGTTCCAACATACTTTTCAAATTTCTAATGATAATGAAATTTATGCCAGCATTTACTTCACCGCCGTGTTATCATTATCCAACCTTAACCCTGTCGATACTACCGGTGACCATAGTCACCCCATAAAATTTCTTCCGAAGAATTAATTATAAGATCATATCTTGTAGTTAAATATTTTGTAAATACCATAAGTTCTTACTTTTCCTGTATTATATGACCTGTAACTTCGATAAAGAATTAATTATTTATATTACGGCATTAACCACTAACAGTTATTCGTCCGCGAAAGAATTGTTTCCTGCCGTGTTAGCAAGCTTGCGGAAAAGTACTCCGTAACGAAAGGATTAATAGTATTTTTCAAAATAAAATCCCTCGAATAGTAAACAAAATTTTTGAGGCTTGGAAAAAATCGAACAAAACCCCCGGGGATAATTTCTCAAAAATAAAACTCAAAATAGCACTAATTTCATACGCACGATACAAAGAAGAGATACCGATTACGCGAAACGGAAACGTTTCTTTCCATTTGAAAGTGTCTCTGACGGGTGTTTCGTGTTACGTTTGAATGCCCCGGTACAGATTTAAAGCAGGATGCTACGAAACGAGGCTAATGAGCGTCACGAAACATATGTTCCAATAGAAGAGGGACCCGTATTTGCGTCATAAACATGTTCATGAAAACTGATCGTTCGTGCATAGACCAGTGCACGCGTGAGATAACACCCCTCGAAACTTCATGACTGCGAGAACTCTCTCCGATCGCGATAAATTCCGGCTTTCGTGTTTCCGTCGCTATCGGGAATCGCCTGCAAATCACTTCCTAATCCTCATCGAGTAGTTATCTCCGAAGGTACCTTCACTGAATCCCCTTTGAACGTTCGAGAACATTCCGGCTTAGTTTCGCGTATCGTTGTTTCCTCAGTCTTCCGTCGAAAACGATCGTTGCTTCTCCACTTTTTCTCCTTTTATTTTTACGGATTAAATTGATTCGTTCTGTCCGAAGAGAGACATGGATAAAATAGTATATAGATTTGACGTTGTTTTAACTCTGTTTTTAAGAGAATATGTATGATGATTAAAAGTAACGCCTGTCTACCCCTTGTAGTACGATAGTTGGTGACAAAAAGCGTTAAAAGGAATGTAAAATTTTTGAAAGTAATATTATATAATAGATAGAATTCATAGATCCATTTTTTTAACTTTGTCCCTTCTAAGGCACAAATGGAGTGGGTTTGAACATTAAAAGGGGTGAATTTCTCTTTAACCCTTTGCCTTGCGATTTCTTTTGTGACTGAATGAGCAATAACTCAGAATCAATTGTTGAAATAATAATCCATCACTGATTTCCGGTATACCGCTATGTAAGAAAGTGTAGATACATCTACTATATCGACTTGTGCAAATTGGTTGTATTGATAGGATGGTGGCGCGCATAATCTTTTTCGCTTTTCTTTTCTTTAGTTAGTTACTTAGTCATCGTCCTGTTGCCACCACGTACAGCCATGTATTCGTTTCATTTAATTAAACTCTATTTGTAAAGTGTGATAATTAGACTCCGGATGTTTATGCATTTATGACAAAATGAATACGGCTAAAATACACAAAACGAACATAATATAAAAATATATCCGAAATATCCAAAGTATGGTATTCGTTGTAACATTTATCGAGTGCAACAAATCCCTAAATAGGTTCTCTTGTCTTAACTGCATTTGTTGAATTTGAAATTTGCATAAACATCCGGAGTCTAGTGATAATATTGTATTTATTATATTATTATCCCAAAACTTCTGTCACGCTATAAGTTAATGCAATATGAATAACATAGAACTAATTTCAATGTATCCTGACCTACTGATATTTTCAGTTTGACAGTTATTGGAAAACTTAAAAACTTTCTATTCCATTTACCGCGTAACGTGTGCCATCACGTCATTGTAAGGCAAGGGGTTAAGAGAGATATTATGCCGAACAGTTAATAGGTATATTTAAATTTCTATAATATTCATTCAAAATAATGTTCAATTCCAACCCAAGAAACATTGAACGTTCCTTCGATACCTTTCTTCATTCGATTCATTTAAATCACAGAAAGTATGACAGGAATCAATTATTCAGCAATCACCAATCAGCCGACACCGAATTTAATTTTTTTCCTCCTCCTCTTTGTGAGGAGACTCTCCGAACCTGTCTATGATTAGATCGAATCCTAATCGGAGACAAGGATCGGCCACATGTGCGTGAACTGGTCCGTGTGTCTCGCACCTGTTCGCTCCGCGTGCCAAGATCGATGATAATTTACATCCAGCAGAGTTGTTCCATAAATTCTCAGCGTGTGTCTCTAATGTTGTGAATACGAGGAAAAAATTGCCTATTAATTCCAACGAAATCCTACGGATATTCGAGTTATCTTTGCGCTGCGAATGATACTCAAATGCGAGAATAGAGAACGTGCGAAACGTGAAAATGAATATTCGATAAAACGTCAGTTGTCAATGGTACTTTGAAATCCTGCCGACGGGAACAAGGACAGATTACGTTTTAAACGACAGGGTAAATTGCATTTGCTTGGATCATAAGATCTGTGGGTATGATAATCGAAAGCTAAGATAAATTATTCTTGCATCGCGGACATGTACGTGTCTCGCATTGAATACAAGGCCCTGTCTCACGATGTAGCGATAGATTGTATCAGATACGTGCTTTGATACATACTCCGGAGTAAGTTAATGCTCCGTAATTACACAGAGAAATGCACCTCCATTGACTATTAATTGCACGGTACACATTTCACCGGGATATGTTTGCTATGTGCTGGGTACTTCGCTAATTTCACCTACGATTATAAGATTAATGCTGTCAACAAAAAACTGGAATGAGAACACCTGTGAAATTATTACGAAAGTCATGGATACATTTCAGAGCTGATGGTTGTTCGCTGTGTTGTATCAATATTTTCAGTTACCACTCTCAATGGGATAAATTAAGACAAGTATCGATTACATTGATCTTTCCTGATAAAAATAAAATAACATTTATTCCTGACATTTCTTCCCTGTGGTCTATTCAAAACGAAGACTTTAGATCTATTTAAGGTAGTTCTGGCTGGATTCAAAACTAAAAGTTTCTTTTTTCATTAGAAATGAAAAAAATTGCGTAAGAATTAATGCAGGGGCTAACTTCATAGAAGTCATTTCATTCACACTTTAGACATTAAAAAACATCTTTCTCTATAACTATGAAGTAAAAAATTATGAAAAAATTCAATAATATTCCAAAAGCATAAAATAATACATTGCTAATTTTTTATTAGAATCCATCGATTCGTTTTTTCATTAGAAAAATAAAAAAAGTTTTTACGAACTCGGCAAAAATTTTTTTCCATAAGGCCAATGTTAAATATGTTATTTTTAAACACGATTTATTCATAAACCGTGTGGACGAACTCGTTGAGATTCCGGTTATAATTATAAAGTATCATGAATATATTTTCAAAATTTTAAGGAAATCTATCGAAAAATGATAAGTGCCTAGAACTACCTTAACACTAGTGTAAAGGACTTACGGCAGCCATCAAATTGACGGGTACATACTTTTTAAAAAATATTTCCCAAAATAGAGAAGCAGTACAATACGTGTTTCACGCGTATCTAATAATAAACAAATTATTTAAGTCTTTGTATTCTTTTCGTTTAATACGTTGACTACCATGGAAGTCACCGGTCACCGATGCTATTAAATTCAATGAAATGTCATATAACTTTTATATTACAATAATTATCAGTTTTCATACCTACTGAATATTTAACAAGTTTAGCATATCACTCTGTTGCACCCTCTAAGAGGACCTTCGAATTTGTTAGTAATTGCAGAGGATGAACTTATTGCACCGCAAGGTTTTAAGAAATATATGTTTACCTGAATTTTTCTATTAAAATAGCACAAAATAGCAAATAATAAAGTGCCGACAAATTGCTAACAAATAACGTCAGAGATGGCTCAGAGTGCAAAAGGTTAAATATCGATGTTAAAATGATAAAGGCCTGCCGAATATCTATCTGTCTGAATCTTTAATGACTCTGCTTTAGAAAGATATGAATTTTATAGAAAAAGTGGCGTTCAACATGGTGATCTATCTTTTGCAAAGTTCTTATTTAACCGTTTCAGCGCCACGAAGCGCTATCGCGCTTTTCGCATACTTTGGTGAAATGTATCGCGATGTTTGGCCACAATCGTCAATTCTCAACGCGCTCGTTTTCAAAAGTAGCTCGTCGCTAGTCATATCAGAATTGCCTGTCGTAATTATATAAAATTTATATATATAAATATTTATTTATATATTTAATATATAATTATATTTAAAAAAAGAACATCGCGATCGCATCGATCGGCATCATCGCAGATAAATGACCGAAACTTTAATAGCGCTGCATGGCACTATCCCGACACGGATTTTTAAAAATCCCTGGCACTAAAACGATCAATATATCTAAATATACCACATTAAACGGCCGTAAATCTAGTGTTAACGTACCACATCCTATTCACAGCTCTAAAATACACCCACAATCTTCCTACTTTCAGAATCACCATGCACAAAGCATTCCCACATTTTCTCTCGTTCTAACAGAAAAAAAAAAATACTCAAAATGCGTGTTATCTCCACGTGAAAAGTTCCGACGCGATTAATATCAAGCCGGTACCATTAGAAGCGCCATAAAAATTAATCGCTTTTCCTCCCATCATCGAGAGAGCTTACAGGACCACTTGAGCTTGCGCTCGAAAAGCCTGAAAACGGCCGTAATCGGCGGCTGCCATCCAGCACTTCTGCGTGAATTGGTCCGAGTGTGTCTGGTACCAATCCAGACCGCGTGCCGGATCAACGATATTTTACATCGAGCACAGAACCCGCTTTCATAGCATTCCCAGAGGATTGGAACCTGACACCGCGTCATACATCATGGTACACCGTCGAACACCCAGGCTGTTAACCCGAAGCACAAGTTGGATACGATGTTATAGGCTTCCCCAGCCTGTTCTCCAACTTGTCGAACGAACCACCATGAAGCCTGTCAGTCACATCGTTTCCTCGTCCATGATCGCTTTGTCGCCTGATACTTTTTTTTTGCATTTACCTTTTCGGCGAGATCGTATAATCTCGCTGAGGATACCTTTGATGCTTTGAATGCATTCTGATTATCATAAATTGGCAGGTAAAAATGCGCGGGATTCCTGGAACGAATCATTCATCGGAGGCTGTCGGAGAGACGATGAAAAGAGACGTTTCAAGAAGGTTTGGTTGATGGGGATGATGTATATGAAGATGTTAAAATTAATGATGTATTCTTGTTTAACACTAGAACGACCGACGTTAAATTTATTACATTTAAATATATTAAATGAGAACTTTGGAAGAAGAGGAATCAAGGGGTGGAAAATATGTTCTGTTTAATGATTTGTGTTTTATAAGATCAACTTAGAATTTTTATTCTGGGACTCTCCTGTAAACTTAGGGAATTTTTGGAAAAAAATGTGAACAAGTCATTTTGACTTGCTTGGTCGTTCTAGTGTTAATATAACTTCAGGACGATTGGTAGGGGAGAGTACCCCAGTACCGGCCGGCATCGAGTACCGGCCAGTTGTAAGTTCTATAATCCTATAATAGATGAAGTTTAGATTTTTACCGCCATTAGTGCGATACAAGTACTTGCTCATGCAAGTATATGCTCCGCTGGACGTCGACCTATCGTGGCCGGTTTACTAGCAAACCAAAAATTTCTGTTGCGCGCGAAGAACGTGCGCTACGTAATTAAAATTCTGTCGGTGATTTTCGAAGTTCAGAGATTCAATTTAAAACAAATAACTTCTGGTAAGTATAGTATGCTTATATGACTATAAATAAATGGATATTAAATCAACATTTGTATGTTCGTTTTTGTCTGAAATCGAACTTATTTTTTTTTGTTTGATTCCTCCAGTACCAGCCATTACGTTACCCTGCAGTACCGGCCATTCCTTAAGTTCGTTTTTAAAAGATGTTAACAAGAAAAGTAAGGTTTCAGGAAAAAATGTTACTGAAAAAGGTAAGAGCTTGCTGTCAGGAAGAGATGTCAGTAAGAAAACCAAGAAAAATAAAACCGAAAACCTACTTCCTCCTCACAGACCGATTGAAGAAGAGTCAGTTTGCACTTTGTGGGCTGAATCTCATGAAAAAGATTGGATACAATGTGGAAACTGCAAGGTTTGGTTCCATGAGGCTTGTGCAAACATATCGGAGCTATCCGATCAGTGCATTTGCGATTATTGTATTGTATAAATGGTTCCATATTTACTGGCCGGTACTGGAGGCCAATTTTTTATAGTCTGATTTTTCCTAGTCTTAGAATTCCTGTAATAAAGCTGATTATTTCTAAACGTATTGGTTGTTTGTTATTTTTTTTTAATAGCACAATAGTTCTTTTATATATATAAGGAGGTATTGAACATGTAACCTTAGGTATTTTGAATTTTTTGTCGATAAACCTTAAGGTGACGGTACTGGAGGACTCTCCCCTATAGCTTGAATGGGATCACAGAGTGATTTAAGGGGGAAGAGGATTACTTTGTTTCTAATTGTAGTTACTTTAAGGAAAATTCTTTCTTTAAAATAAGAGGAGACTCTTCTACTTGTTAAAATGGAGAAAAGTATCTGCGACGAGGATTTAATGATATAATAATGGAACTGCTTGAATCCAAAGTTAGAAAGTTAAACAATGAAAAAGAAGGTACAATTAATCTCGTAAAAATTGTCGACACAAAACCACGCACTTGTCGTTAACCCGAAATAACGAATGCTAGATAATAATGCCACTTAACGGTATCACATCGAGTTAAGTTAGGCAGATGAAATATTTCTATCTCCGGGCGTACCGAGAAACGCTTAAGACACTCCATTCAAAGTCGAGATAGTTAATTCACGTCCCATACTTTTTCTCATTATTTAATTAATGGCTACAATACTTCCGTAATAGCTGACCCCTCTACTCTTCCCTTCGCACGTACAAACTAGACCTCCGTAAAGATATCCGAGTGAATAATGGCTTCCGTTTCTCCTCTCGTACCGACCCGGGTGGAATCACAATAATACCTTTTTCCACGAAAATAAAAGGAAAACTTATCTAAGAAAAGCCCTAGCCCCGGCGTGGTCGACGGTGGCGTTTCTTATCTGACTGAAACAAAATATAAGAACTTTGCTGCTCTTCGATCATAAGGATCGTCATTAATCACTTAACGGAGTCTCGCGGCGCGCCGCGACCATTGTCGTCATTATCGCCAAGATCGATCAGACAAATGGAAAACCGTTCGCTCGCGAGTTTGTTTCGGCCGAATGGAACGGGTTACAAGGAAAAAGAGAGGGTTGAAGAGAAACGAGAGAGAGAGAGAGAGAGAGAGAGAGAACGAAAGGAAAAGAGATAAGAGGCAGGAAGGGGTGAAAAGAGAAAGAGAGCTATCTCCTAGCCTTAAGTGGAGAGTGAGAAACGCTAGATGGTCCGTAACAGTTAACGGTGGTTCAGGATGGTCAGGATGGTCAGGTTGTAACATAGAGGGGAAGGGGGTCCTGAGAAAGAGGGGCCAACGTGAAATTTATGTCGGTGTTTACGCGGAGTGGTTGGCGCTCTTGCTCGAGCAGAGGAGAATAGTTATTACGATTACGCTGCCCCAAGAATGAGCTTCCGGCGGGAGACAGAAGATTTTGTCCCGCTTTTCGCTTTTTCTCCTACGTTCATACCTATCGTGTTTCCTTCCTTCGGTTATTTTCACTCGTTTTATCTCCTTTTGCTTATTTCTTGCGGCAGAGTATTTCTTATGTTGTCTATACTTATTTTCCTATCAATTTTATTCACTTCTATTAGTCCCGTGAGTGGACCTTGAGAAGTTTTGGGGCGGAGGAACTTTTTAAATTTTAATAATCTAATTTTTCAGATGATATGAAATATTGTTAGCTGTTTTAACACTAGAAGTACCGGCGTTATATCCGTTATATTTCAATATATTAAATAGGTATTTTGGAAAGAGAGAAATCAACGGTGGAAGAGATGATAGATTCTGTAATCTATATTTTATAAGATCAACATAGAATATCTTTTCTATGTTGATCTTATAAACTTGGAGAACATTTGGAAAAAATTGGGAACGTGTAATTTTGGTCAGAGGTTGTCCAAATGATTTGTGCTGAATTTTTTGTAAATATTTTTGAATCTTCTAACGCAGTTTCTTTTACAATTTTCTACGCGTATCATGTAGACTGAAAGCGGTTAAATTGATTAAGTTTTTTGGTTTATCCATTTTTGTTATTGCAAGGTATTTATTTGTCATTTTTAAATGTGTTAGATTGATCGTCCGTAGATCTGGTGTTAATATCTCTTTAAATCCAGGTTCAAACACCGTGGAATAATTTCCATTTGCCACTTAATGGAATTAATATCGTTAAACGGAAGTTGATTATCTGCGAATTGTGCTGGTAAGGGAAAAAGAAGCGATCCTATTATTCCGTTGAAAGGTTTACCGAAGGATTCGAAGTTATTCTCCGAGAGAAAAACTTACGAGGAAATTTTCGAAGCATCGAGACTGAAAATAAGAGTAATTTCGGTTTTTCTTTCGCCGGAAGATGTAAATGCCTCGAAGAATATTCTTGAACGTCCATTAGTCCGTACAATATCCACAACTTCGTAGCCGCAATCAAGAGAATCATGAGAGGCGGAAACGACCGGTCTAATGGAATTTTACTAGTTTCCCCCTTTCCCATTCTGAAGTTTTTTAATTTAGCATTTAATGCCCTAGAAGTTCTGTTCCACTTACGTCGACCATCTTAACTCACGAACTCCCTTCGGATGAATTGATGCTATTAATTTTCATTCTAACAAGCTAGATTCAAGCATGCGTTACGAGGTCGGATAATGCGAAGAATTACTAAGTACACGAAACAAAACTAAACCCCAGTACCTTCATAAATTCATTCTAGAAACCGATAAAAGAGAGGTAACTCCTTTCACATCGTAAAGAAAAACTACTTTATTAAATATCGTAATGCAATACTTGTTATTACTGGAAAAAATAATAAACTACGATCTTTTATAAATATTCTTTGCAGTTATAAATTACACGATCAATAATATTAGGACAATTAGAATGAGAATATCTTTGACAAGCTAGAGTGATTATGGGGTTGCAGGCTCAGGCTCCAAATTAGGGGGCTCAGTCAAACCTTCATCATCTTTGGAATATTTTTCCAAGATTATTATTTAACACTAGATTTACAGCCACTAAATCGGATACATTTAAATATATTAAATAAGTGCTTTAAAAAATGCTAGATCAAGCGGTAAAAAATACTATCAATAAAATAATTTGCATATTTTAAGATATGCGTCAAATTTTTGCTCTTCTTCTGCTCTATTAGTTTGGGAAAATTTAAAAAAAAAAGTAGGAACCCGTCAATTTAATGGCTGCCGTAAATCTAGTGTTAATATACCATAAAATCAGTGCTTTGAAAATCATCTAAAATAATAGGGTTTCGCCGAACTAACTACAATCACAATTACAATATTCCGAAAATTCCTCGAAATTAGACTAACCATTTTAAAAATACCTATGAAATATCAAAAATGAAACCGAAATCGAACATTTTCCGTACAGCCTCCCTTTCCAACTGTAATATGAAATAAATTACAGTCCCGCAAGTGTTTATTCGCAATAATAGTAAATTCCTTTTCGCTTCTGATTTGCGAAACTCGGCAAGGGGATCGGGCAGAAAGGTGAGAAGTTTGCGAGATCCGGCGCGATCGCCTCGCGAAAAACGTGTTCGAGCAACGATAATGGACGACAGGCGTGCTACGAATATCACGGTATTCGCGGCATGTATTCGCATCTGCATTGCACCTGCATCTCTCACCATGGGAACCCATGGACAAGCCACGTATTATGCAGATGACTCGAGGCACGATAAACGAAAATGACGCTACCTCTCCATTCTTTCTCCCTTTCTTTATTCCCTCTTTTATTTCTCCCCTTGCTCGATATTTATAACGGCAAATAGAAATGTAAAAGTGCGGACCATGCCGCGTATTCAAGTACCGTTTGCATACAATAAAATAATGCCGGCTTACCGGCGAGTTGCATTCTTGAAAGGCAGAAATGTGCAACTCCCTGCGGCGGTGATTGGTAGCAAAGATCCTAGTAGAATGTTGCATTACGAATTTATATGTCATTTCAACGGAATTCTGCTATTTATTGCTTGGAAGAGGTTTCGGATTTTCTTTCTGGACAGTTACTGCCTTTGCGGATTTAATAATAAGATAAGATTAACCGCTTAACCTGCGATTTCTTTTCTGAGGGGTTGTGCAAAGACACAAAATTAAATCCTGAAATCAAAAGCTTTCACTGATTTCTGATATTTCGTATAACTGAATGTGATAGTAATAGTATGGAAATAATGAGACCGTTTCTTGATCGGCTGGTATCGTCAATTTCAGAGTTTTTGGAAGGATTTTAAATTTCCTATTCCATTTTCGCGCTACGAGTCTCACACGTAGTTGTAGGCTAAAGGGTTAATGTAATAAAGTTATGAAATACGATGGATTTTAGTTACAAAATTAAGAGATTAAGGTCGACATGGATTTTTCCTGAATTATTTATAATAATACAATGGTTTCTCCTTGAGTGTGGCACCTATTTTTTTTTAATCATTTCAGAGCTGTTTTTTCACTCTATCATATTAAATTGGATAACAGTTAGTTACTAATATTTTAATATATCGCTGATTTAATCCTATTAAACCGCTGCACGGTGATCCAGAATGTGTGATCAGCCGCGCAAAAGTAAAAAAGTCAATTTTGTCACATAGATTTTCTTTGTGGTGATATCGATTCTTAACTGTCCATCGACCTTGGAAAGGACAAAATTAATGAAATTGGACAATAACTGTAGTTATAACACGCGCTTAAAGTAGCGTGCTTACAGCGCGCTGTACCTACTGATTTTTCTGTAATTTCCGAATCTGCCGCTAACCGCTACACTAACTTTCGGTACTTGGACTAGTAAGTGAAAAAAATGAGTCACAAACTAAAAATAACTAATCAATCGTAGTCAAACCTCAAGCTTAGTCATTGCAAATGTCTGCCCCCGTGTGTTTGAATTGACTTTTGACTTGGTTTGACGTGAATAAATTCTGCAAATACTCAGATCTGGTAGGGTTAATATATCATAGCCACAGTGATTCAGAACCTTCTACGATTAAAGTCGCCAAAAACGGAGAAAGACTATAAAATTTGAAATATTATTCATATCAAAAGTTTAAGAATCCTAACCCAGACCTAACCCAGACTTTTGACTTGATTTGACGTGAACAAATTCTGCAAATACTCAGATCTGGTAGGGTTAATATATCATAGCCACAGTGACTCGGAACCTTCTACGATTAAAGTCGCCAAAAACGGAGAAAGACTATAAAATTTGAAATATTACTCATATCAAAAGTTTAAGAATCTTAAGAGCCTTCTCGTAAAAGAAGTAGCTCCATTTACGGTCACAGGCGTCTGAATAAGAAACAGACCATTCCCCACGACATATGGCAATTGGAATATCGATACGAAGAAATAAGGATGCATCTTATCGACAATCTACGTCCGTAATCAAGACTCCATCCGGGATCGGTTCCTCGTCGGTGGAAATAGAAACTCCTGATATGCACAATGCCGTTGGATCAACATAATAAAGGCCCGAGGAGAAACATGGAAAAAGTACGAGTGGAAAGGTAGTACGAAAAGGGTGAAACAAGAGAACCTTTCGCCGAGGATTCTACAGATACCGAGTTCACCGGTTGCTTCCAGACCCCTCTTCTCTCGAGGCTTTCCCCTTAACGAGGAACGACTTGTCCTCGTTACCACGCTCAGAAAACAGGGATCAAGAGAAAGGAAAAGGGGGTGACGAGAGGGGGTGGAGATGTTTCTTCTGAACCGAAGGATTCACAGAGCCCCCGGGAGAATTAGTTTCGTATAATGTGATGCCCTACAAAGGCTCCTACTATATGTGCGGCTAGGAACTTTACAAACGAGAAATCTCAAGCCACGCCCCCCTTTACCTCTTGGACCCCCGTGTATGTTTTCCATGAATTCGAAATCTGCATCCAACGAACCACAAAGGATAAATCAAATTCGAACGATTGCTCGTTTCTGGGATTGGGATATTTTTTCAGGTGAAGTTTGCTATTATTTGGAAATTTACGGGGGAAAGTAAATAATTGAGAAAGTGTGATGGAATGTGGAAAAGAGTAGATAACTTCTTCTAGTTATATCTTTAAACTAATTACACTGACTAAAAATTCAGAATTTTAAAAGGACAGATTTTTAATAAAATGTTTTTATCATGATTGCTCTCTTTGTTATTTTGCCTTTTGTAGTTATTTAATGTGTTACTGTTGTAAATTTTTAGTACGCCGTTCTACGAAATATACCAGGTTTCCCTGTAATTTACGAATTTAGTGCACTTTTTTCCGTGGAGAACGTTGAAATTTCTCATGAATTTTACACAAGGAATATTTCGTTCTCGTGACCGCTAAACCCCATAAGTTGTCCAGTGTATTATTATCTTTTACCAGTGCCAGTGGAAAAAGGTAAATTTATGTAATCTCGCATTCAATGCCAGCATCGGGGAATCACGTAGATCTACGTGTCCAGACGTCAAAATGTTAACGTTCGATGTATATGCCAATAGCGTTTAATCAACAACATTGGAAGCGTGAAAATAGATTACAGATGACGAATTCGACAAAACGTATGTCTCTTTTCAGCCAAATACTTTATGAATGAGTATCGCTCTATATTCGTCCGCGAATGTTTCCTTCCGACCTTTCTGCAGCCAAATTGAAAATAACTCAGCGTCGAATCGTGCCGTTGAAAATTGACGAAATAACGGGAGAAAAATAGAAGAGCAGAGAATCAAAGGAAGAAGCCAGAAAAAAGGAGAGAGACAGTCGGTGGAAAAATTCCTCCTGATACATGGCACGATACTGTAACACATAAGTTACACCTGGTACGAGCCCTAACTCAGAATAACGAAAATAAAGTAAAATGCCAGCTGGATATAAGAATCAGCAGAGAAAGAACGAGCCAAGTGGTTACTAAGGGCCAACCAGTAAAATATTCCCCTTTCTCCTCTGTCATGTCGGTACGCGACTCGAACGGCAACTTTACGAAAAATTTCTTCTCTAACTGCCGCGTTTCACACGGCCACAGTCGGCGTATTTAAAAAGCACGAACGTTGCCACCGACATTTTACGATCTGAATATTAAGCGACGAGTTCGACGAATGTTCGCCTTCCTCGAAGAATACACGAAACACGGTGAGCAAATATTTGAAGTAAATTTCAAGTATACACCTGGATAATTTATTTCCCTTCAAAAACAACTTATCTACCCGAGTCGAAATATTGAACCTCATTTGAACCTTTTACTACCCAACATTTAGGTACATAAGGTATCTTATTTAAGATATCTTTAAGATACCTTATTTTATATTGAATTTAGACCTACTTTTGTACTTTCAAGTCTTAAATGTTGGGTAGTAAAAGGTTCAAATGAGGTTCAATATTTCGACTCGGGACTGGATAGGGTGTAATTCCTTAACACTAGATTTACCAAGCCAGTCAAAATGACTGGTACACAATTTTTTCCAAAAATTCTACGGGTTTATGAGAGAGCCGTAGAATAAATATTCTTCGTCCATCGTATAGAACATAAATTACCGAATCTATCATCTTCTCCGCGTCTTAATTTTCCTTGCTTTAAGGTACATATTTAACATATTTAAATATAATAGATTTCACGCTGGTAAATCTAGTGTTAACGGAGGTTGAAATTGACGTCCTATTTTGCGCCTTAATGTAGTTCTAGGCACTTATCATTTTTCGATAGATTTCTTTAAAATTTTGAAAATATATTCATGATATTTTATAATTATAACCGGAATCTCAACCAGTTCGTCCACACGGTTTATGAATAAATCGCGTTTAAAAATAACATATTTAACATGGGCCTTATGAAAAAAATTTTTGCTGAGTCCGTAAAATCTTTTTTTATTTTTCTAATGGAAAAAAGAGTCGATGGATTCTAATAAAAAATTAGCAATGTATTATTTTATGCTTTTGGAATATTATTGAATTTTTTCATAATTTTTTACTTCATAGTTATAGAGAAAGATGTTTTTTAATGTCTAAAAGTGAATGAAATGACCTCTGTGAAGTTAGCCCCTGCATTAATTCTTACGCAATTTTTTCACTTCTAATGAAAAAAAAAACTTTTAGTTCTAAATCCAGCTAGAACTACCTTAAGATGGGATAAAGGGAAATTTGTGCCACTTTTAGGCGCTAAATAGGATCTTATTTTACATTGAATTTAGGCCTATTTTTGTACTTTTAACTCCTAAATGTTGGGTAGTAAAAGGTTCAAATGAGGTTCAATATTTCGACTCGGGTACCGTTCCACTTGGACAATTATGAATATACACGTTACAATCTCCCCTTTATAATTATTTACTAATTATACTCCCAATAAAATCCAACTTTTATTCCTCTCGAATAGATACGACGATAAAAATAAGTAGTGGATTAATTGCTATCATAAAATACTTAAACTCTTCTATTTGATGTACTATATTAAATAAATTTCGTCACGAACATCACGAAATCTATTCCATCCGCTCTAGACATCCGCCTCTATAAACCTCATTTCGGTGATAACTCTATTCAAAGCACACTCAACCACGGCTTCCCTTCAATAACGATAATCCCTCCGAGGCTCTAAATCACCCAACCGCACTCGTGCGCGCGTTCTATACGCATTATCATACTGGCGAGCCTTTTCTTATTTAATCCCAACACGTCGATCAATCTCGAAGCATCACACCTCCTCCTGGGTGCACGCACACGTTAAATCGCCCTGGCATATCGGCGAGGATTATACATCGCGATTTCGAGCTCTTGCAACATCATTACGCCATGCATCAGATAAAAGCGTAATTAAAGGGTTCGCACGTTTACGTGGAGGCCATGTTTGGCTGTGGTGAAGCTTGCTATATCGTGCCACAGCATAAGACAGTGGTTTTCATGCCGTGCGCCCTTTTCAGGGGGTTGAAGACAGTATGTGTAAGGTTATAGAGGTAGAGATTTGATTTTGGCATGTTAAAGTTGTGCTTTCTATTTTTAGAGAGTTTGAAGGGACTTCATTATTATTTAATTTGTTGGGAACGTTTTGGAGATTAAAACAGAGGGATGGCGTGTGTGATTTTGGAAAGTTTGTAATATTATTGTATTTCTTTGGGGGTGAAAGATTGTAAATTATTTATTCTTCTTAGATTTTTTTTGGATATTTTGGAGAGTTGGATGTAAAGGTGAATTACAATTTTGGGGAGTTTTTTTCTTAGGATTATGATGAGGATAGTAAGGTCTTGGATTTTTAAATACTAGGGTCGTGTTTGAGTATTGTTGTGTATATCAAATTAGCGGAATAGATATGTAGCTTTATGACAACGTGATTGAAGCTGCTAACGCCGAAAATCGACCAAAAAAAGAACACAATATGAGCAATTAAATTTTATTATTCCATGCATCTCATTTATGGATCCCACGCTTTGGAGCAGGATCTGTCAAAGACTAATCTCACCACTTCCATTCAAGATACTTCCTCCCACACGCACGTATCACAAAACTTTACATTTATCCTCTACATATGCATGAATAAAGTTTCAAATCGCCATTCTACCTGATACAAGCTCCACCTTTAAAATAAAATACCAAGAACACCCAGATCAATATTTCGCTTAATGAAAAATGTCGTGTAAGGCGAAAGAATTCCACCTCTCAAAGGTAGGAATCTGTTAGAAATTTTGAAAGCCACTGCCATAAGTGTAGAGACCTCGCTACCCCATAGAATGAGGATAAGGGCGTAACAGGTGAGCAAGAGAGAAAGCGAAGCAAAAATAGAGGAAAAACGATACAAGAGAAAAACAGAGACGAAAAAAAACACGAAAGGCAAATTGTAAAATGTGATGCAGATTACGCGCAATAGCTGCATTGACCGTAATAATAAATTATTATTGGCAAGTACCGACGTTAGACACCATCGGTTCCATGGTGTTCCACATTGGATTGCGAAGGACGGTGAAATTCGCCGGTGATTCTGGCCTTGCATACCGTGCAGACCCGCATAAAACGTTGGAACGTGCAAATGTTGAAACGCGTTTTGTTCCACCCATGGTTCGATCTCTGTTCGAACTGTAAAGCGCGCCATGGAAAGAACAGGGGTGAATTTAATGCCACCCCGATCGTTCCGGTATCGCATCGTGGCGCCAGCATGGTTTATTTCTTGTAATCCCCGTTCGCAAAACGAGTTTCACGTAACGTGCGCGTGTCGTCGGCGTTTATTACGTATGACACTTCGTTAATTTGGAATTATGGCGCCTGAAACGGGCGAAAGGAACGAAATTGCCAGGTGAGTTTGGCGGACGTGAAAATTGAAGTAGATTTTATTAATGACAGCGTGAACGTTAACTATTACGATGCGGAAGAAAATTTCACGTTGGCCTAGCATTCTCTCTTTTCACTCTGTATCTTTTTTAATATATAGCTAGATCATGACGCTTTGTATCCATTGTGAATTTTATGTACTTTTACCAACTTTATATTGTAATAAATGGTGAATTTCTGGGCGGAAAGTCAAATATTCATGGTAGAGAATTAAAAGGTCGAATAATTCATCGGTCGTTGACTCGTCACTGCGATTGATCGTAAGGGTGATAATATTTTTTTACGGGAGAACAAATACGACGGTATTTTGTTCGATTTCGGGGAAAATGTAATATGACATTTATGGGAAAACTGGATTGTTCGATACGATCGAATAGTAAGAATAATTGGAGAAGTTTAGTCGGGGAGTGCGTTCTACGGTTAAACTTGCGTGCATATAATGCTTCAGTTTGGACAACCACTGTTACGTAACAGATACGATACTGAATGGCCAGGTAGTCAAACATGTATGCATATCTGAGCACACATTCACCGACGTGTGCAAATAACCAATGCAGTGCGATACGTCAAAGCACTGCGCGAGTTATAAATTCGAATTGCGCGCACGACAAAACAAGGCCGTTCGCCATTTGTAGATTGAATTGCTGATATTAACGAAAAATTCATTAAACACGTTGGGATTTATAGATTATATACCCGCGACCTGCATTAATACCCGGAGCAGCCTGGTACTCGGTGCAGTTTGGCTTTTGAAATTTAAACGAGAGATAAAGGCCTCCTCGACCTACCTATTTCGATTGTTTAATCTTTATTGTCAGAGAACACCTGATCGTAAATATTGTTATTTAATGGTAGACCGACTGGGGTATACCGGTTAAATATAAAGGATTTATCGACCTCTATAAAATAGATCTTACGCTGCACAGCCGTTGTTCGAGGCGAATATCAATGCCGGCACGTTTGCAATAATAACGTGCGATTTTCCGAGAAATCCTGGAAACAATCGGTACCCCCTTTCGAAATACCAGCGACGAGAGCCATGGAATTTAATACGTTACGGGGGAGTACTCTCGTTTAATTACTTTTAAGATTTTATCCTTCAATTACTGCGAAATTATTTCAACGTCGAGAAATAAGAGAGAAAGAGAGAGAGATAGACAGAAAGGAAACGCTACGTCCTCGAATACTCGTACCTTCGAGTCTCATCTAAGCTTAATAGGACAAGATCACTAATGGACAAAATCGGGGAGCCAGAATCCCCTCTCTCTGCTAACGGCTACCGTATAAGTCAACTCCCTCGGATTCCGAGACCTGAGTCACGTTCCTTAATTGTTTTAGCGCAATCAGTTACAGTTCGTTGGCTGGAAATTACACGAGGGACGCTTCCATCCGGAACGACACTCTTACCGAATCTCGCGCAACCCTTTTTACGAGGAAAAGCCTCACTTCCACCGGTGGCCATCCGAAGAAACGACGACATCCGGTCCACGGTACGATGAAACGACCGAGGCGCGTGACGTCGCGCCATGACGAGTAAACATCCATTATCCTGGGTAGAATGAAACGTAAGGGGATGACCAAAAGAGGAATGAAAGGAGATGAAAAGGAATGAGAATAAAAGAGAAGGAAAGAGGAAGAGAAAGAATCGACCTGGACGATTTGGTCATTTCGAGAAGAGAGGGAAATCGATCCGACGACCTTTCGCTGTTTCCGCAACGACTAAGGAAAAAAAAAAGGTGAACTTCAACCCCTATGACTGGTCGCTTCCTCGACAGATATCAGGAAAAGATATTACGATCTCTCGATTGGGTCCGATCGACCCTTTCAGGAACCACTCTATTCGCTCGGGATTAAGAAGGGAGGATGATTTAAGGTTAATTTCAAACGGATTACTTCTCACCTCTTTTTCTTCCCTTCCTGTCCTCGTTTCCCAACACGAATTGCTGCTGGTTATTTGTTTGCAATTTTTCCGGATTGTATCGTACCGCTGGTGACGTCCTCTGGGAATTGCGAGCTGGAGAACGAATTTGAACTGTGTGTTTGCAAATTGTTGTTTCAACGGTTAGCGCCT
Source organism: Cerceris rybyensis (assembly GCA_910591515.1). Taxonomy (NCBI): domain Eukaryota; kingdom Metazoa; phylum Arthropoda; class Insecta; order Hymenoptera; family Crabronidae; genus Cerceris; species Cerceris rybyensis. The sequence continues at coordinate 10,861,360 of OU342797.1, read as the reverse complement.
TGACTGAGAGCTGCAACAAAATGAAAAACAACGGTGTATCTTCATTGTTTGTATTTTTTTTTCGCTTTAATTCCTACGATAGTTTCATTTAGGATCAATCTTTTAAATGAATCTTGAACCATTAAAGTTACAACTGAGATTGAAATTTGAAAAAAGCCTCAAGAGATAATAGTTAAGGTAGGTTCGGGTAATAAGGACGAAGCATTAAAAATCCAATTTAAAATTTTTGGAATCGCTCAAGGTCACAAACGTAGGTAGCTAACACTCAAAAATAGTGTCTCAAACGTGTCGCGACGTGATAGATCTATGTAAGAAGGTAAAATCTCAAACTTGTAATCAAGTAGGCTCATATTCAGATTCTCTCATTCCTGAGACATTCTTAATAAACTAAAATTTAACACACCACACCCTCGATGATTCTACACCCCGTAAAATAATAGGTTCTAGTCACAATAACAATAATAGTCGAAGCTAAAAAAGGGGTATACAATACTGGAATGTTAATCAAACATTAAAATGCTAACATTTTCATCAGATATTAAATTGCTCAGTGTTTAACCAAACATTAAATAACGGCGAAGTCAACATCCCATCCAAAAGTGGAATTTCCATTACCCCCACAATGCAAAATGCGGCAAGTGGTATCTCAAGAACTGCGTCGATTTGTCAGCAGATGATATGGACACATTTAAGTGTCCTGATGGCTGTTAATCAAAGGAATTCATTGCTTTTTTTTAAATAAATGTATGATTGATACATATCTATTATTATTGATCTCAATTACCAAATATAAGATGTTTATTTTGATTATTTATGTATGTTAAAGTCGTAGGCCTTATTACCCGACCATAGTATAATAAGGCCTATAGACAGGGTTTTAAAAAATGTTTAATTTTGTTTTTGTTTACGGCAAAAGTTGCCATTTTTTGTTTATATCTTATAGTAATGGTTCTATCGGTTTACTTAACATTAAAATTGGTTGATTTCGATATATAGTTTGTATTTTATTCCAAGTCTCCCTTAGCTAGGCCTTATTACCCGAACCTACCTTATTTTGAAATTGTGCCCACAACTTCAAAGTTTGAACTTTTACCTCATTATACTGATATAATAATAGTACCTTCTGCGTCAAGAACTTTGAATTTTGTAAACCAAGGAGACAAAGAGACCAAAATATCGAACAACCAATCGTGTTGGCACATAAAACAAGCAATAATAATTCTCATCGTGCCAACGATAAAATAACACCGACTGCAAGACCGTGAACATGGCGCTGTAATTTTCCAAAATTTAATTTCCCTTTTCGTCACGTAATTATGCTCGGTAATTAGCGGAATAACACCTGGACATTTAATAACTCACTAGCTTGACCGAAACGAGCGAACTCAGCCCATCCGGGAGACCCGAAAACGTAACGGTTTTTGGTAATACCCTTCTCGATGGCCAGTTTACACTCATTTACTCGCGATATCATTTATGCCGCAGGTACTACAAGCGGCAGAAGGATAAGCTACAATGCCAACGGTTTAATACCGCGACCATCGTTTATGCGATGTTAGGTCATTAACCCGTTCGAACAATTTATGTAGATATCCACGTCCTTCACTGCATTTCAGCTCTCGTTAATTCTACTAACGGTAAACGCATTACATTTTGCAAACGGTTATCACGGGGGATTAAATAAACCAATCCCAAAACGCGATCAGACTGCAGAACAGTGCAGACGTTTTAAAGTTGGATACATCGTTGGTTTCGTCTATTTTTAAGCATTCTTTAAATATACAAATAATACGAGTCGTCTGGTCAGTCTGCTGCGAAAATGTCTGACTGTAATAGTTCCGTTGGTTAGCGTCAACAGTAACAGGATTGGTTCGAAAATATAAAGTGAATGTTGGGAAATGTTGGCTGAATTTTTGAAATGATAGTTGAAAGGTATCTTTGTCACATTTTTGGGAATTGCACGAAATAGATTTTTTAAATCACTTAGAAAATGAATGGTATTTTCTTATCGAATTTCTTACTCTTTGTTCCAACTTCTTTCTCTTGCTCAAATAATTCGTGGGATAAAATCAAATTTGCGCACATCCTACAACGAAACAAGTGTCTTGAACACTTTCACTTCCAACTCAAATAAAATTTTCAAAGAACATTTTCGTGGATTAAATGAGCTCAGATTTTTTAAATCACTTAGAAAATTAATGATATTTTCTTATCGAATTTTTTACTCTTTGTTCCTACTTCCTTCTGTTGCTCAAATAATTCGTGGGATAAAATCAAATTTGCGCACATCCTACAACGAAACAAGTGTCTTGAACACTTTCACTTCCAACTCAAATAAAATTTTCAAAGAACATTTCCGTGGATTAAATGAGCTCAGATTTTTTAAATCACTTAGAAAATTAATGATATTTTCTTATCGAATTTTTTACTCTTTGTTCCTACTTCCTTCTGTTGCTCAAATAATTCGTGGGATAAGATCAAATTTGCTCACATCCTACAACGAAACAAGTGTCTTAAACACTTTCACTTCCAACTCAAATAAAATTCCCTAATAATATTTTCGTGGATTAGAGGAGCTCAGATTTTTTAAATCACTTAGAAAATTAATGATATTTTCTTATCGAATCACTCGCCCTTCGTTCCTATTTCCTTCTGTTACTCAAATAATTCGTGGAATCAAATCAAATTTGCTTACATCCTACAACGAAACAAGTGTCTTAAACACTTTCACTTCCAACTCAAATAAAATTTTCAAAGAACATTTACGTGGATTAGATGAGCTCAGATTTTTTAAATCACTTACAATTATTAGAAAATGAATGCTTTTTCTTATCGAATTACTTACACTTCGTTCCTACTTCTTTCTGTTGCTCAAATAATTCGTGAAATAAAATGAAATTTGCTTACATCCTACAAAAACAGAAGTGTCATAAACACTTTCACCTCTCTCTCAAATAAAGTTCCCTAGAAACCAAACAAATGCAAGGACACTCTCGTACTTCTTCATATTATCTTATGCTTCCATGATCCCCATTTGGAGCTTTATTCATTTTCTCAGTCTTATGGCATTCAATTTAGATATTTGACGTACTTTTGAGATGAAATTTCTCTAAAACAGTCTATTTATTTCTACACTTTATTTTTACACTGTGACAATACCTCTTCCAGAAACAATCAACCAACAAAATTCGACAGAGAATGGATTAGAAAAAAATAATCTTCCCTAAAAACAAACGTAAGAGATTCAACAACCAATTTTCCTGTCATTCGGCATACAATAAATCCCAATTTAGAGAGCAGCAATTTCGACCGTACGTCCCGAACGATCTTACCATCCTATCTCAGTGCAAGCAGGATACCCAAAGGAATAAGGACGAATCGGAAGTTGGCCGTTGGAAATTGTGCCATCCGAGGGAATCGTATAAAGGTAAGCGTGTCCAGTGTCGCCTGAACGGCGCAAAAGGAGGTCTAGGTAAGGAAACGACACAGGAAGCAGGCAAAAGCGGGACTTACTCGAGACGTCATTTAGTTGGACATTCCTCTCAAGGTCTTAGGGTCTCGCCGTCTCCTCGTGTATCTCTTCCGCTTCGAGGCATCGCGTCACGATAACCCACGGTGCCAGGAACTGAGAGAAGTTTCATTCCCGGATTACGAGCACTCTCCCCGTGCCACTAAAGCCCCGGGTCGCTCGATTCGCAGTCAGGAAACCTCGTATTACAGGACGGGACGAGCATCGTAATGAGGGATGAGAATTACAGATCCGGAACTTCAATGCGGTATGCCGCAAAGCTCTGTCCTGTCGGGAGACGTTACACTTGGCCTGGCTGCAGTCGCGTTCTGCTACGTTGCAATGGTAAAAACCGTTTCGATAGTCGCGAAACTTCCTTGCAATTTCCTCCGCTGGAATTTCATCGATCGTGACATTTCGTTCTGTCTTTCGTAGATGTCGAAAGGTTGTCGATATAATCAATACTATTTCCTTTTTCTACGTTAATATCTATGAGATTTCTCGATACACCTTGATGGTGAACGGGTATGAAAGAGTATTTAGAAGATTTTCACGCAAGAGATTTTGGCTAGACGTCGACGGTAACGACTGCAGGGAATAATTCATCCGATGTAGAATTTAAGTATCCTCTCGCGTGCGACACGAAAGGAGCTCGTTGTTGGCACTGTAACAATCGACCATAAAGATACTCCTGGAATGAAGCTCCAAGTGTCCTTGATAGGGCTACGAGGATAGTATTCGTATTATGTGTCGTAAAACTGTCTAGTTATAGTGTGATTAAATTAGAAAGAAATCATACTTTGACGGTAATTCGAAATGGATATACAGTGGGTTGCCAAATTATTAGGGACAGCCACATTTTTTTCAGATTCTTACTTTAGGCCCACTTGACTGCAGTTTTGTGTTATTTGCAATTGTGTTATTTGAGATTGCCATGTGTCTGTTATTTAAATTTCAAGTGGATATTTAAAGTTAAGTGATATATTTCTTTTTATACATTTTTAAGCAGCATGAGAGTCGCAGTATACTTTCGACGCTATTGGGTGAAGGATGAGTTTTAATATTTTAAACAAAGTCATTTTTATTTTTGTGTTTTAAAATTTAGTTAAAATGTAAGTATTACTATTATATTATCATACAATTTAATTATTTACCAAAATATAGTAATAAAAATATATTTATTTTATCCCGCTGGTTCCATCACCAAAAATTGAATTGCCCTAACGTCGCCTAATTTTTTACTTATTTTTTATTTGTCTCTTTTTTTTGACATTTTTTTGTATTTATTTTATGTCATAAATAACTATTCTATATAATTAAAGCATTTGTTATTGGAAAACGGTGTAAATCTAATAAATTTACGGCTCATACTTTACGAATACAATTTTCTCGTGACTGTCCCTAATAATTTGACAACCCACTGTAGATTCTAAATAAAAGTGAAGTAGTCACGGAAGATGATTGTTTCAAGATTCTTCCCATGAATACCTTCATCGAAAGTCTAATTAGCAAATTAAAATATTCCCAGTGACGACAGGTTGTCGTATGGTGTCGAGGAAAGTCATTCGATTCAACGAAGAAGATATTCAACGAAGGTACGCCCGCATCTTTTAATTACAAACGGACTAAAGAGCATTCTCATGGAAAAGGAAGTTATCCCGGAGACTGATTCTTTGTCGCCAGGACTTCTACTCAACGTGAACGTGCCGGTGGTTGAAAGACGCGATTCGTCGACGGGGAACGTTAAAAGGATTCTCCGGGAAAAAAGTGTGCTATGGTAATAAATATCGCGTTTTTCAATATGACAGTGATTTGTATGCGCGGTGTAGAAAACGCGTGTATTAAGAACTTGAGAATTTGCCGAGGGGAAATGGCAGGCTCGTAATAACTGGGAATAAGTGTGAATTAAATATTCTCCTTGTATGACGACGAGTACTTCGTCTCGAAACGTGAAATAAACTGGCGGGATTAAAGTTTCGAGTCCGATAGAATTGTCGTGTTTTATTTAATCACTTAACCGACAATGAAATGAGAGTTGTCGGTTGCTGAGTATTATTAACCTGTTAACCCGGGAATTAATTTTTGTTCAACTTGTTTCAAATTGGAATATTTTTTTTTACAGTGAGAAGTAATATCATTACATCTAAAGTACTACGTCAGGATTAAACGGATACGAACGACATAAAATGTAATGCGTTCAACATATTACGTTTAAAAATTTTAAGGAAGAAAAAATCGACAAGCTTACTGGAGTTTTCTTTCAGATATGACGGAATTATACGCCACGCTCGGTTAACAGGTTAAGCCCTTGCACTACCGGCAAACTCGCAAGAATCGATGCCTAAATCGGATGCCCGATATACGATATTTTGCGATTGACAAAGATTATCGCGCCAGTATTCACTTCGCGCAATGGAGCTTTTATATGAAACTCAAATGAATTTGAATCAACGTCTAAAATTAATAATCCTGAATGGAAACACACAATCTTATTCAAAATATTAATACTTGGCCCAAAATTAAGACTCGTGATATTCAAGTTTGGCCTAAAATTTTCATCACGAGTCAGACTCGTGAAAATAGTGCAAGGGGTTAATCGAATTTTGTTATGGTCCCCGTCTGTCTGGGCCTTTTTCGCAGAAATAAAGTGTCTTTAATTGTTCTTTGAAGTCATAATCTTCGATCTATCTCAGGAAAATAACACTAGCAAGACTAGTTTTCTTCTATCCAGAGGAGAAAGGAAAGTAAAAATCGGAATTTAAATAATAACGATAGCAATTTATACCTTAAAGCCCTTAAAAGGTTACAAAGTGATGCGTTGAGCAAAAAATTCATCTCTCTATAAATAGCAACAATCGAGAAACTCGTCACTCCCCCAGCAAACATCATTTTCGAGGAGATGGATATTTACGATGATAAAGTTGCAATTATTGTAAGAATAATTAATCATCGTCGGCATACGCCAAAGGATATCTTACAATAACAGATTATCACTGTAATTTGCCGTAAGAAAATTATAGTTTTGCAGAGAATCAATGACTATTGTGCCATCTAGAAGCATCAGATACGAACGTCCAACTCCACGAGTAGTTCATCGCCCTCTTCAATTAGAGGGATCGATGGAATACGAAGGATATCGACCGATTAAAATACAATTTTATCGTTGAGGGACCAACCGAAGTTACCGTATTTCAGTATCAAACTTCTCATGTAACGCATGGAATAAAATCAAAACTCGAAAGAAATTCATTGTCCGCTTTTATGACGACCGTTCGTCGCGGCAGAGTTTCCCAAAAGGTTCTTTCGAGCTCACGGATTTCCCAAGATTTCCTAGAAGCTTTTGAAACCATGAAACGAAAGTTTCACCTTGATGAGTGAAACTATATTTTTATAATCCTTCTTTTTCACCGTCTACGTAATTAAGATGGCAGCCAGTTTTCATTTGTGGTTGAATAACGTTTAGTAATCGGTTTCAGAGGAGTAAAGGGGTACGAATATCGAAAAGTTTGAAAACCGCTGTACCGTAGGAGATAGCTGAGCATGTACCATCGGGAATACTTATGGGAATAGAGAGACACGTAAGAGGAGAAGATAGAAAATGGTCTCGGGTGTAATTTATATCGCAGCAACCGCAGACTACCGATGCGATGTCCTAACGAGTGGTACAGTGTCTTTACGTACGTTTCCCGTCAACCAGCTCGTATTTTACCGATCGATCTCGTTTCAAGGTGGAATAGAACGCATGGTGTATTGGTACCATACGTTATTTCAAATCTCGAAATTACTTTCGCCCCTATAACCACAGTGTCTCGTTGCAAGGGAAAAGTTGAGAGTAAAAGGAAGAAATAACAGAAATTGAGACAGCGGTAGAAGAGGAAACCCGAGTCGAAAATTTCAGCCCAAAATCCTCCTAAATTACCAAATAACTTAGGATATTTAAGCTGAATATGGAAAAATATGTTACATATAAAAGAATGCAAATTTTAATTCCACAATCGCCCTACACTTGTTACTTTTTGCCACCTTTACTTGGTTTAGGAGCAATTTAGGCTTCATACAGCCCAAAATAATCCTCAGCATTCTATAATGAGGAGCTTTAGAATTGGATTGGAATTGGAGTGGACTGATCGAGGTCCAAAAAAATTCTCGATATACTAAAAATTAATTTGGTTTAGGAGATTTAGAATTTATATGGAATAATAAAATGATAATTGAATTCCAACTTGCTCCTGAAAGCCCTATTTTTAAAATATGAGTCGACAGACTTGGAACTTCTGAAATATTTTTAGGGGATGTCAGATTAAATTGGAATAAAAATTTTACCTGATCAGTCCATATAACTCCTAAAAATCATATTTACAGGACTTTGAGGCGCGTAGACACACTAGTTGAGGATTTTGAGGTTCAAAATGGTATACATAATTAAGCGGCAAATGAGAAATCAAAAGAATCTAGGATTTGAAGTTTCTTTTTAGGCTGGACTTTTCGACTCGGGAAGAGACGTGCAAATTGAGAGTCAAAATTCTAGAATGGTGGTTCTAAAAGAGAGAAAAACGGAAGTTATGGGGTAGCTGTAGAATTTAAGGCTCAAACGCCTCCGAACTGATTCTCAATCGTTCTGAGTCCATAAATTTCTCATCTCGATCGTCCCCGATCTAATCAAACAAACGACAAGTCTTAAGGTTGCTCAGTTTTCGGCATAAAAATTATTTCATCTAATAATCGCTTGGAGGAGACATAACTGATCTCGGTAATGGGGCGCACTCGGACTGGATTTTTCGCCGTATTGAAAGGGTTAAGGTGTGGTGGGAGGTTCAAATGACCTGGCTTATCGTGATACAGGTTCCAAAAAGGCGATTGTTTTTCCAGTGACTTCGACAAGACTAAAGTTCTTCTAAATATATTTGAAAGAACAAGCGATACCGAATCAAAAGTCAATTTCCTGTTTGGACCTATAATCACGCTCAACAATATTTCAATACGATATCTTTTACAATTAGGTCGGTATATAACACTCGTAAGACGGCAATTGCTAGGCAAAATAAAAGAAAAATACTCAAAGTATTCTTCATCATTCACGAGAACTCCACGAATGACTTACGACTAATCGGAATGACTAATATCGTAACGTGTAGTTCAGCAAAGTTACCATATCGCGATGTCCAAGCAACATTGTCGAAATGTATTACCAGGCTCGTATATCACTCACATCTATCGTTCGCCAGGTCGAGCAAAGTCCATCGACGTATTCGGGAAACGTTGCCTGCACCTTCCAAAAGAATTTCTCGCTCGACGTAATTTCATATTGAATTTACCGGTGTCACCGTTGTCGGTTAAGCGCGAGGCAAATTTTATAATCTTTACTGTCAAGCTACCAAATCCGAGCGTCACATCCTCGTGGAATATTAATGTCGGAGTAATCACGATCCATCGATTTCCCATGGATATATTGCGTGACGCAGGGTAAACTACGCTCTCGAAATATCTATGCACCGTGCTACGTATCGTGTACACGATTCTCCTCGAAAACGTTGTCTCAATATTCATACTGATGAGACGACATCATCGTATATATACATCCGCGTAGACTATATATTAAGAGATCACTAGGGAGAAGTGTATAATTAAGATGCATTACCCAAGACACAAGTTTTATCGGCGCATTACACACTGGAGTTTCGTGGTTATACGAATATCTACGGGAACTTTCTGACATACGGATTTAAACGCAGCTCAATAGTTCCTCCGACGAGTACCTTCTTCGAGAATGATTTATGCATCGCCGACGAATATATCGACATTGCGCCTAACACGTCGGTACGGTATCCAAATATATTACTACCGTCGTACATCACTCTTGGCCTCCATAGATCCTATATGCTGCTTTACTTAGCCTTACGTGAATACACGTCCATACAGGAACCCTGACAACGTTGAGAAACAAAATAAAAATGAAAAGAAAAATATGTGAAAAACGCTGTCAACTTTGTGGATTTATTCATTTTTTTTTTAAAGATACCAAGTTAGATGGTATGCTGGACAGCGTGCACCGGGATTGCAAATCTGTGATATTCGTGACGGATGATTTTACGGAAGGTTTAGAGTATTAAAAATGATTGGACGAAAGGATCGTAGGGGAAGCAATATATCAATTTTATCGACAGAGTTGCACGATTATGGAGAGTTTTAGGGATCTGAAATTCTTTGATATTCAGGAGGAGAGGAGGAGAGGGCAATGTAGTTTTAATAAAACAGTTAAATATATTCTATGCCTTGTTCGTGACCGGGCGCACTTTGTTAGGTTGGATGTACGAGAAGATTTACCATGGTCTCGAGATCGTAGAAAAAAGGTCCGTTTTCTTTATAATGGTTAATTCATTCCTCTTTAGAGTCCATTAAACTTAATGTAAGATAAAGAACGTACAAAGTTTTAACCAGCTTAACCATCACTTTTATATTTTTCTTGGGTAATGTCTCTCTTTGTGTGTCCTTTTCTGTTTTTTTTCTCTGACTCTACTTGCCTCCGTATTCATTTCTGTGTCTCTTGTTTCCTTTATCGTTGGGCAGTCATTAAAAATTATAATGAAACTCTTACAAGAACAATCAGTCGTAATAGTCGAAGGCTATTAAACCGATACGATCGAAAGATCGACGTGAAATTGATACGACAGAGCATCCCTTGTCCCTGTGACGAAAAAAGGTGTGTTTATAGCTCCGCTTTTTGGCCCGTGGCGTATAAAACCTGGCCTTAAAATCGAGCCGAATAAATCTGTCTATGGGAGAGGAAGTCATATAAATTCAGTACGATATCACGGACCTCCAAAGTAGCGTCGAGATCATCGATACTTTCTCGTCGTCATTCCGCTGACTCCGCGAGTTTCAGTTTCTCAATCGATTCCATTGTATCGAATATCGTACAACCGTTAATTGGGTATAACCGTAATATATGACTCGTGCCGAGAATGAGAGACAGAAAAAAAAGAGTGAAGACATTGGAAGCTTTTGAAATTTCTTCCTAACTGATATGATCATTCCTCGAAACTACTCTACCCGAATATTTCGACAAGAAACTGGCGACAAGAATATGAGTTATATAAAAAACATTTTATTTCGATAGAGCAAGAATTTGCAAAAGAAACATGCAATTTTATGGGAAAAATAAAGTTAAGGTTTAACACTAGAACTACCGGCCTCAAATCTATCATATTTTAATCAATTAAACAAGTACTTTGAAAAAGGGGGAATCAAGCGGCGGAAACTTTGATCCATTGGATGATTCATGTTTATTGATATAGACGTAGAACATTTATTCTATGACTCCTATGTAAACTTAGAGAATTTTTTGAAAAAATTGTGTACCAGTCATTTTGACTGGTTTGGTAGTTCTAGTGTTAAATAAACTTGAAGTGGTACAACCAATAGGTGATAATTATGGTGGTCTTCTTAGCAAGCTAGTGACGTTCTTGATTATAATAATTTTTTCTAAAATGTATGGGATTTGAGGTATATTTTTTTTCAAAGAGGGAACTCACTCCTTTCACTGTGCATCGGAAGAATTTTCCTTGAAGGATGGAGAAATTACGAAATGCAGCGGCATTCCACTGATAGAACGTGCAGTGGTTTCTTTATTAAACGTTCCCATGAAATAGGTTTCTGCATATGTCGGAAGATCGTCCGTGGAATATAATTTCCATGAGAATGACAAATCATACCAGCAAGGTTGAACAATTATAATCCTTCGTTGGTGATTATCCAAGAAGGACTTACAGAGTTATGAGAAAAGATAGAAAGTTTTGTTTTTTCATTCTCTTAATATTTGATGGTAAAAAATTGTCAAATAATTTAGGTACATCAGAGAATTAAAGAAATTTGATCTGTGGGCCGAAAAAAATTAATTGAAAAGAAAAACTCGTGCGGTGGTACTCGTTTAATGTACTGATCAATGAACTCTTGGCGCGTTTCATTTTTTTTTCAAAGCTACAGGACATTCATCTGTGTAATACCATCGTTATTTTTAATAATTCGAGCGTACAGTCGTCAGAGTTCTTGGAAAAATCGTTAAAATCGTCATTACAGTTGGAACGGTTGGTGACGTTAAATATTTCCGGGATCTTTATCCACCGAATACTCGAAACTGCATATCCGCTCTTCCGCTTCTATTAAAAATATTTCAAAGTGAATATTTGCACTGAATTTTCGTGAAATTTTCTAAAAATCATCAATTGGAAAAAACTTCATGGTTCATAACACCATCAGACACAGCAGAGACCACTCTTAAATTGTTATTTCAAAAATGTAGATAATTCTCAAGTGCTACATACGATCGTAGAAAAATATTTTTCATAGAAACTGAAATATGAATATTCAATTCAGAGTATTCGATGGATAATAATGCACAAAAGAAATTATACGACTCGAGATTAATCCCTGCTTAATTCATAGCACCAATTACATCTATATTTAATTTGTAAAAAGTTAGACTAAGTACTTTCCAATACATTGCCGTATTTATACATTTATCCGAGTGCATCTTGCATCTTTCAGAATGAAACAGCAAAGTAGATTTAACCTGACGCGTACAAAAACCTGAAGACCCCGTAAAAGACAATGACGCGGTAACTCGAGAGTCATGTTAACGCGGCAGATTCGCCTTATCAAGCGAAATAACTCCCACTCGATTTATCGTTCTAACCATTTATTACGTCTTACGTGGTAGGTGGAAGCGAGCACCGAGGTAAATTCGCCATAAGGAAGGTATTTGCTACGGTGCAACGTAGGAGAATGTACTGGAAGAGGAAGGAATACGTGCTCGAAGGCAAAGGGCCTCATGGGATAACGTAGAGACTGTTCTCTTACTCGATACCACCTTATTTCATCCTTTAACTTATTCCACGCTTATTCTCGATAGTTTCCCTCGAACAACGGGATTCTCTTTTTCTTCTCTTCCACTTCACGGTGTCCACGTAGTCTTGCAAACTTCATTTGCGAAGAGTGAGTATCGTAATTAAAGTAGTCGAAGACTTCCTTGGGATTTTGACGAAGTGAAGCGGTTTATTTGATAAGCCGATAGAATTCTTTCTCGTCGCAGTATTAGATCTTTAACACTAGAACTACCGGCCTCAAATCTGTCATATTTTAATAAATTAAATAAGTACTTTGAAAAAGGGGGAATCAAGCGGCGGGAAATTTGATCGATTGGGTGATTTATGTTTATTGATATAGACGTAGAATATTTATTCTATGATTCTTACGTAAACTTGGAGAATTTAAAAAAAAAATTGTGTACCAGTCATTTTTACTGGTTTGATAGTTCTAATGTTAAAGACGAAAATCTTCTATTTGAAGCGATAAAATTTGAGGAATAGTAAGAGTAATTCAAAAGCAAAAAGAAGGTACGGTGAATAAGGGGGTAGAGACTTGGACTCACAATCAGTGCGCCCAAATTTAAATCCATCTCCATCACTATTAAGAAATTTATCTTAAATTATTACCTAATGGAAAGGTTATAATTAGTAAAAATTTAATTATTTTTATTTTACTAGCGTAAAGTGCCCAGGATGGGGTTCGCAAAACGATGCTGTTCAAGAGGGCTTCCCAGACTATAAAAGTTTAAGAACCCTGATCTAATGTATCATACGTGGTATGAAATCTACACGAGACAGGAAATCCTAGACAAAATGACCATAGCAGTTAAAGCTAAAAAATAAGAAGATACAGAAAAAGAAAGGGAAAAAGATCAATTTAGCTCATTAAAATTTCATCTTCCAGTCCCGTTACATACAACACATCAGCGTTTAAATATTGAAATAAGAATGATAAATAAGTCGAGGTAACACGATGATGGATTGTAGTAATTATTTTGACTTTCTTCGTGATTTATTCCATCGACATTCCACTCAGCGTCGGAATCATCGTGAATCGAGTGACATGTTAATCTCAATAGATGAGAGCACGCGATTTCCATCGATCACGATGTCGATCGAACGCCATCGGTTATAAAGGCAACCCCGACAGCAACGTCAGTTTCCTTTTTGAAGACGATCCTAAATAAATACTCCACGGAATAATATCTACGTCTGCCGATGCCACGAATCATTCTTATCTGTCGTAGCAACGAGGGTCAAAATGGTACGGGGGATAATTAACATAGATTCGATCGTAGATAAAGAGGAGCTAATAGCCATCCAGACAGCAGGTGGAAGCGCACAGAGTGGAATAAAAAATGAGAAAAAGGTTGACCGCTACAAGATTCTTCCATTCGGTCCTACGCCGGCTACACTGCGGAGCTGAAAATCATCGAGGATTTACGCAAACTATCGTGTTCGACACTTTCATCGCAAAATATCCGAGATTTCGGAATACTAATTCACATCGGGATATTTCAAACGGAACATAACGTAATAGTATAGATCATTATTTCAGTTTCGAATACCTTACTTTATATTTACAGTTTAACGAAGGAATAGAACAAAGATGGAATATAACAAATGTCGAAAAATTGATTGCATTACGTTATGTCTTACTGTCCAATATAATTCTCTAATTATTCCCGAGTCGAAATATTGAACGTGTTTTCATGGTATTCACTCCTATTTTCACCTAATATGATACTTTTCAATACTAAAACTCCTAATTTAAACCTGTAACTCCTTCTCACAAGGAGAACGCAAAGACTTCGGGTCACCGATTTTATTGGAATTTTAGATACTTGTAGAGTAAGTCGTTCTGATTAAGAATTACCCTATTATAGGGGCAGACGGTCAATAGTTTTTAAGATATTTATAATTAATGTTTCATTTTTAGTATAGAAATACAATAGTTAATTAAAGTTTCAGATATAAACTAGATACTTAAAAAACGTAAAGTAAATATTCAGGAGATATGAAATAGATATTTACAAAATGTTAAGAAAATATTCAGGAGATATAAAATAGATATTTAAAAAATGTTAAGAAAATATTCAGGAGATATGAAATAGATATTTACAAAATGTTAAGAAAATATTCAGGAGATATAAAATAGATATTTAAAAAATGTTAAGAAAATATTCAGGAGATATAAAATAGATATTTAAAACATGTTAAGAAAATATTCAGTTGCGTCTTACAGGACTTTAAAAGAATGCCAATGAAACTTTGATTACAAATATCTTAAAAACTATTGACCGTCTGCCCCTATAATAGGGTATATTCTTAATCAAAACGACTTACTCTACGAGTATGTAAAATTTCAATAAAATCGGTGACCCGAAGGCCTTGCGTTCTCCTGAATAAATGATACTCCTATTTAGCTATCACCAAAACCTTTATCCCCTGAATTGGACCTGTTACTCCTCCTAGGTTAAATAATAATTTCTGTATTCAATATATACTTAATATCGCATAAAGAACTGTCATTTTTAAAAATAATTAATTAATAAGGAATGTATAAATACATGAATGTAACTAGTGGATATAACAATTTTGATTTGTTTGTAATTATAGTTATCACATTAATTCGAATAGTGGCACACTTATAATGGCAAGTAGGTGAAAATCCATTATTTTTTAGTGATTTTGACTAATTCATTTTTGAAAATTATGTGTATATATATATAAATAATAATAACAGGAATAATAATGAGATTAATAACTGGATAGGATGTAAATCCTCAACGGTGGTTGAAATTGACGTCTTAAGATGGTATAAAGGCAAATTTGTGCCACTTTTAGGCGAAAAAGGATCTTATTTGACATTGAATTTAGACCTATTTTTGTACTTCTAATTCCTAAACGTTGAGTAGTAAAAGGTTCAAATGAGGTTCAATATTTCGACTCGGGTTACGATTACATTCGTTCCTATTTTTTGCATATACGTTTCTTACATTTCTGCCAAAACAAAAGGGTAAAATACACAATGAACAGCAAGATTCTTCAGCAAATAAAAATCACAATTATTGTAATAAACTAACTTCATTTTAAGTAAATAAACTAGATCATCCGACTTAACGCTGATAAATGAATTCGAGATGGCAATTAACATCGAGCTTTCTCAAATGACCAGCGATCATTACGAATCGCACGAACGTATTACAATAATCCTCAGCGATCCTTGCTCTCCGTTGCGCTAATCGAGAATCATTTGCCGGCATAAATTAATTCCGTTCTCAAAGCCGTCCATCAGAGAGGAAACGATCTAATTGAAATTCCAGCCGTTTACGGCAATAAAAGCTCCGTTGGCAACAATTTATTCCAGCTTAACTTTACGACCCGACGTTCGTCGACTGCGATACGTAGATTTTTTAAAGGCCAAGACCGGAGGGCGGAGTACTCGTCATTATTATTATCGCCGCCCCCGGTAACGAGAATGGAAGACGTTTTAAAAAAAAACTTTCATTACAGCATGAAACGCAACTTTCGCGCTACGAAGGAACGGCGAGGAAAAATCCACGTTACATGGAACAAGAGAAGAATCGAGAGCATCATAGCTTATGATTACTCGTTACGGTACATTTGCCCATGGAAAAACATCACTTTTCATTCGCACCGTCACATGAAATCCTGCGCAAGAACGTCGCGCTGGCATGGATAATTATAATTGAGTCGGCAAGGAGAAGCGAGCAAAACAGCGATCTTCGGAGAATCAACGTGAAACGTTCACCATTTCCTTCGGGAGGGAAGTCGGTTGGTCTTTGGTTGACAAAAGAATGAGATGTTGTGGCATTAATGGCTCGCGTGCAGAAGATCAATTTAATGCGACGGATAATTGTCGTCTGCTCTCGTCGATTGCGTGCAATCGTGATGCGTGCATGAATATGCAAAGAGAACCGAGTGCACGATCGTGAAAGTACGATGGAGGATCATTTAAACGGTATAAACCATCCGAATTTCCATCGTTTCAACGTTAAACGTTTTAAAGCGTGTTTTATTTCCCGCCGGGATGGATCTCGACTTATTTGAAAAATCTACGACTCTCGACTGCGAATAACTGATGATAATTAACTGAATTTTGTGGACATTAATTCATTTAATTCACCGAACGATACGCACGCGCCGTAACAAAGGGGAAGGTCGGTTTTGTGTTCATTTTATAAACGTTAATCAATACTTTTGTTCAGATTGGTACGAATTTAATTACGACAATCACTAACATATGCTTTAATTGTTATTACCACTTTTGGCAGATAACAGAAAATTATTGCCACTATAGAAATAATCTAATGGCAATCGTCTCATTAGTGATAATGTCTCTTGAGTTTTACAGAGGCGAAAATACTTTTTTACCACGTAGAATTCATGATAATTAGGAATATTCATATAACTATAAACCAATAAGAAATATGAGAACGTTCAATTTACTAAGCACCCGAAAAAAAAAAACGTTGGGATTCATATGGCCCACGCGGCACCAGAGACGTACAGGCCGAGCCTTAATTATTCGGATGGCTTCTTAATTTAATTGCTTTAATTAGTACTCCACCTCCGGTATGGTCTTGGCCACGTTGAACCCTTCTTCCGTTGAAATCCTCCCTGTCCTCGTTTCGGTTCACGGTAACTTTCTACGAATCGTACGATTCGTGCCAGCCAGGACGAAACTCCGTCCTCGGTGTCTTCTCCGCCTTCTTGCCAGATATTTCTTAGGACCCTCTGCTTCTCGTTTGTACACCTGCCACAAGAAACTCGCCTCCCATATGACAAATCGTAAGTCCAGGAAGATATTTATATTTATGCTGTTTCTAAGAAATTTCAACGGAGAACGGAGATGGGGTGCCAGATTTTTTTTTTATTAGTTAGTCATAGCTAGCATCGATATTTATCTACTGTATTCATAATTTTCACAGCTGCTAATTCCGTAGGATCATTATTTTCCCCGAAATCACTCGTGCGATTCATAGTCCGCAGGCGTGGATCATAAAAATATCACGTCCATGCAGATCTGGGTCTGCTAGTTTAAATGAACCCGGCATTTGGTGTTTTATCGTTTATTGATTCGGTTTATATCGCTGGAATGACTGATTTCGAGCGTGATTTGTATTCGGACGAAGGGATCGTCGATGAGATTATTAGAAGGGATGAAAAAATTCCGAATGCTTCTGGATATTCAAATCAAGAGACGAGGATGCATTTTGCAGGGATGAAAAGAAGTTCGGTTAAAGATATGTTCAATTGGTGAATGATCTCGCTGCTGATTAAAAAGTAATAGTTAAATCGGAAAAATGAACTTGCTTTCACTAATTCAGCCTTCGATCCTTTCATTCCATCTTTTTTTTCTCATTCCCGTGCGAGTAGATTGCTAAGAATTATTTACAAATTTCTCAAATTCTTATCGTTTTTGTACAGGGTGTAAAAAAATTAATGGTCATGGCTTTAAGGGGTTGTTCTACACCTCTGGATCGATGGAGATTTGCAAAAAAAAACGTATTCGTCTTGTTACGTAGGTAAAATGTCTGAGAGGAACCATGGGTCAGAAACGAACCGTTCTCTCACAAATTAACTTTGTAATTAATTGTAATATAATGTAAAAATAGTTGTATTAAATGATTAAACAATGCGTTCATGAGTATGACGGCCTTTTTGAGCAATAACAGCAACCACTACTCGCGGTTGTCTGGCAATAAGTTTTTTTCATTGTTTCTTCCTGAATTTCATACCAGGCATCTTGTAAATAAGTCCACAATTTTATTTCAGAGATTGGACACTTCGCTTCTAGTTTTCGGTTTAGTTCATTTATAATAAACAATGTCAAATATTAAGTTCATCGATATTTTCAAATCCTACATGGTTATCTGAGACAAGATCAGAAGCCAAAACTATGTTAGATCGTTTTACTTAACACTAGAACGACCAATCAAATCAAAATGACTTGTTCACATTTTTTTTCCAAAGATTCCTTAAGTTTACAGGAGAATCCTATACTAGAAACTCTAAATTGATCTTATAAAACACGGATTACCAAACCGATCATATTTTCCATCCCTTGATTACTCTTCTTCCAAAGTTCTTACTTAATATATTTAAATGTAATAAATTTAACGTCAGTCGTTCTAGTGTTAAAGAATGTTCCACGCATTTCTAACAACAAGGAAGTGTCCAAATAATTATGCACGGTAATGTACGTGAAATTCTATCAGAAAATCTCACAATTTACAGAATGACGACGAAGGCACAGCCCGATAGTTTTTGTTTGCAGAAATAAATGAATCAATCCTTAATTACCACCAGTATTTACAAGGATCGTATTAACCCGAGTCGAAAAGTCCAGCCTAAAAAGAAACTTCAAATCCTAGATTCTTTTAATTTCTCATTTCTCATTTTTTAATTTCAAATTATGTATACCATTTTGAACCTCAAAATCCTCAACTAGTGAGTTTACGCGCCTCAAAGTCCTGTAAATATGATTTTTAGGAGTTATATGGACTGATCAGGTAAAATTTTTATTCCAATTTAATCTGACATCCCCTAAAAATATTTCAGAAGTTCCAAGTCTGTCGACTCATATTCTAAAAATAGGGCTTTCAGGAGCAAGTAGGAATTAAATTATCATTTTATTCCATATAAATTCTACATATCCTAAAATCAAATTAATTTTTAGGATATCGAGAATTTTTTTGGACCTAGATCATTCCACTCCAATTCCAATCCAATTCTAAAACTCCTCATTGATAGAATGTATGGCTTAATATTGGGCTTACAATTAGATTAATTTTCTAAATAAAAATGCTGAAAATTATTTTGGGCTGTATGAAGCCTAAATTTATCCTAAACTAGGCAAAACTGGCAAAAATGAACAAGTTTAGGGCGATTGTGGAATTAAAATTTGCATTCTTTTATATATAACATATTTTTCCATATTCAGCCTAAATATCCTAAGTTATTTGGTAATTTAGAAGGCTTTTGGGGTGAAATTTTCGACTCGGGAATTCAGTCGTGAAGTATTTCCAGCACACTTTGAAAATCTGGCGCGTGCGACCTAGCCGCAGACGGCGAATGCAAATTCACACATGTTGAACGTGTGCGAAAGGTCGCGTGGATAAAATAAATTCCCTGTACATTCGTAATTAAGCACTCGAAGCTGGGAATTGTATTGAGATCGACGAAAACAACTCTCCGGGGTATGTCCACTGGAGGGCCACGTTTTCCTCGCATAATTAAGCCCTTAAAATTCCTCGGTTCTTCTTCGTCCTTCAGGGCGAAGGAATGCACCTTCGTCTCGATGCAGTTTTATTGCACGGCCCGCAAATACGGTGGACAGGTGATACGGATTTTATTTCGCGGAGGTCCAAACTTTTTGTTCCTCAATGACAACGGGTTTTTTCATGTTACATACTTAGCCACGTATTCCATACACTTTTTCTTCCTACTTTCTTACAGTTGGGAGGAAATTTGACGCTGACCAAGATTTTCGATGTTCTCCATCTGAACACAGAGCATTTGTGGCCTGGATAATGTGACATTGCGGTTAGAAATATCGAAGATGCTTTCGTATCGTTGGTTTTGATTTTGCGGTCACAGGGACCTGCTGTAGGTTTTGAAAGTGATATAAGTATGGATGGAATTTCTTAAAAGTGAAAATTTCAGAGAATTATTTCGTAGACCATTGTCTTGTTTTTATGTTTATAATAAAATAACGATAAAAATTAAAACTAATATGTAGAACGTCAATAAGAATTTTCATTTCTAGCATCTATTATTATTAACCCACCAACGAAATTTTTAACCATCGACGTTAGAATAGAAGATATAGAGTTAACCCTACGATTTTTTCTGTTGGGACATGCAAAGGCTCAAAATTAATTCCTCAAATAAAAAGTTTCCACTGATTTCTGATATTTCGTGTAACTGAATGTAATATTAACCCTTTGCACTCCTATGTCGAGCTACACTCGACACAGCTTCCTGTGCTACTTAACGTGTTATCTATTAATTATTGACTTTTCAAAATCAACAATAATTTTGCATCTTAACATAAATATCCTGCGGTAATTACAAATCTTTTTAGTATAATGTAAAAATGAATAATTATCAGGAGACAATTTTCAGAGACTATATTTGCTTATCTGACGGATAGTTAGTAAAATAATTCGGAGCGCAAACGGTTAATAGTATAGATATAATGAGACCGTTTCGTGACCGACTGATATTGTCAACTTAATAGTTTTTGAAAGATTCAAAATTTCCTATTTCATTTTCCGCGCTATGACTCCCACACGTAGTTGTAGGCTAAAGGGTTAAAGAAATTCTTCGAAGATGGTCAGTTTCGAAGCCGAACCCGCAAAAGGGGTGTACCTTCAACTTGTTACATTCTTTCCATAAAAAAAATAATACAATCCCAAATAGGAGTTGTATTCTTCTCTTTTTCTCTGTATATCCTTGCCGGCCAGTAGATTCGGCAAATTCAGTGCGGACCTCTTTAGGAGCGGCCGCGACCGGATCCATTAAATCTTATCTCCGTGAAAAGAGGAGCCAATTAATGAGAAATAAACGGCGCGTTAGCTTCTCAAGGTGCGCCTCCGTTTATAACTTCGTATAGCAATTTCAGTATAGCGACAAAACCGTCGGCCTTTATCGCGAGCGCCTTTTAGTTCGTATAACAAAGATTTCGCTTCCTATCTTTGCCGGCTTCGACCCCCGCGACCTGATTAAGAGCGTCATGAAACTCTATATCGTTCCTGAAGCAACTATCAGAGAGTACCACCGGTGTAGTAACGAGTGTACACTACCTCGGTCTCTAATCTCCGATTTCGACGAAACCTTATCGTGCAATTATCAGGAGGCGGAGAACGGTGAAACAGTCGCACCGTGTAATCTACGGTATCTCGCGAAACGTTCGACCTAGCATTCGGGACAATAAATGCAGGTATCTTGGGTATTCTATACGAAGAGGAGACACGAGAACGAAAGAATTAAAAATCTGTTTCGACCGAAATAGATGGAACCAAAGAAGGAAGTGTCCTTTTCCGGTACTCTTTTGCATACTCAGATGACAAACATTTGGAAAAGGTGATGTTTTTTTTGTGTAAGAACCCCATAATACCTGACGATAGGCTCGGGACGATTATAAAGCAGGGTTTAAGTAGTCTTCTATAGTCCCTGGACGATGACTGAAAACTAGCATCCTGTCTTTGACACCATTTTATATCGAAGAGACATACCAACCCCTCTTTTCATATTCTTTTTACCCTCAAAATATTTCCTATAGGGCAGAGTCCTTAAAATATGTGAAAACATGTTAAATGAATTTCTGGCAAAGGACAGTGACCATGTATTATTAGCTCATTATATAGTTATGCAAATAATTTTTCATTCTAACTTCCGCCTTTCCTATTGCGGACAATCTGCGTTTTACGTGAGTTTACTCTTGTTGCGGAACAGCTTTGGTGTAATATTGTAAACACTTCACGGTGGTCTTGAGCGATCAAAGAAACGCGGTTGACCTGGCCCAATTCGTACTGGTAGGGCTGTGAATACAATTTAGAGTCAGAATGTAATGTTAATAATAACGGAGACAAAAGTTATCAATGATGGCGACGTACAATGGTCGATTTCGTCATCGACTTTATGGGTTAAAGTTCGAATATTCGATCCTCGGCTTCTGGAGATAGTAGGAGGGTGATCTTTAGCTTGTTTTAATCGAGAAAGTGTGTAATTTGACTTGATGTAGATGAAAAGTTCCTCTCTTCATTCGTTTAAACGTGAAAAATTTCTGTTCCATCTGAAGAATCTCACATAAAAGCTAACATTTGAAGGATTATGCAAATTTTATTGGAATAGTGTGAAAACCTAGACCCTAACGGAGAGGTGGATATAAGTTTCATCACGATCGGTCAAGAAATGTGGAAGATATTTAATTTTGAAGCCGGCGGTTTCTGACTTTTAGCAGGTAAAGGGGGGTCGTTGACTAAAAGTCGATTTTGAGTTGGTTTACTTTGAATTTACGTCCCTCGGCTTATTTAGGGCGAATGAGGACGATATTTAGCTCGTTTTAATCGGGAAAGATTGTAGTTTAACGTGATGTAAATGAAAAGTTTCTATCTTCATTCGTTTAAACGTGAGAAGCTTCTGTTCCATCTGGAGAACCTCATATAAAACCTAACATTTGCAGGATGATTTTATTGGAGTAGTTTGAAAGCCTGGATTGTAAGAAACAGGTGGACATCAATGACATTGCGGTCGACTCAAAATCAAGCGAGATATTTAATTTCAAAGTGGAGGTAGTCGATTTTTTGGGGGTACTCGATGAGGCCATCAGGGCGCATTGAAACGGTAAAAAAATAAATCATAGAATTCTATAAGCTTTTCGTATAATTATGATTTCTTGTGTTTGGTTGAATGAAACGTGTATAAGGAATATTCTGTAGAATAATTACGATCCTTTGAGATTACCTTGCGACTATTGCAAAGGGGACAATAGAATTATCTTGTAACAAATACTGCAACTTTATAATAGCGTTGTTCTTGGTGAAGAAATTTATTCAATCAGAATAATAAAACGCAGCGTAGTATTTAAATGGCGATTGACATTGTAGGTGCAGAAATATTAAATAGTATAGTATTTTACTGTTTTCTGTTTTTTCTTTTGTAATTCCTGTTGTCATTTAGCCTAGAACTGTTTTAGGATAATTTTAAACCATCGAGATTAACCCATTCACTGCCAACTACGAGATATCTCGTGGTTGCACTATAAGTTGGAATTAATAACTTAGCAATAATAACCGGGCGTGTATAGTAATTTTGGATCAACAATGTTCTTCGTATCTTTATAAATTTTATTA
Organism: Cerceris rybyensis; assembly: GCA_910591515.1. Lineage (NCBI taxonomy): Eukaryota > Metazoa > Arthropoda > Insecta > Hymenoptera > Crabronidae > Cerceris > Cerceris rybyensis. Next base: position 10,838,102 of record OU342797.1, on the reverse strand, counting down.
CTATATTTTTTATTCTTTCAATTAATATTCCAAAGTCTTTCATTCGCTTTCTCAAATTGTAACATGCAAAGTAATATTTGCTTAATTCGTTCTGGCAGTGAATGGGTTAAAATATATCTTAGGGTGTAGAACGAAATCTGCAAGGAACCATCCCCACCTTGCTTCATCCCAAAAGTATTCTAGATTTGTCGTAAATTACGATAGAGTGAAAGAGATCACCCTAAATTATAATAGCGTAGAGTTACTACTGTATTTAATCGTTACAAAATCTGTGCTCAATATTTCTAAACAATATTTCCACTAAAATTTCCCATTATTTTCATGGAATTATTCGATTTTCGAAATACCGTGTCATAAAATATTTTGAAAATCGATGGAAGTTTAAAATTCGTTAAAAATTTCAAAATCTTTTCCGCCTGAAAGTTCTCAACTTTCCCACTTTTTCCAGGACTCCGCGGCGAGCTCATGTTAATTAGTCACATAGAGCGCAGCTTGTATCGCGAAACCGCGTATTTTCGCGGTTGCAACAAGAAGAGGGGAAAGGGCGAGAATTTGAAGAAAGTTCTTTATTCCAAGAAGAAAAACTTGGAAATTAGCATAAATATGAATAAGCTGACTTTTCGAGAGGATAAACTCCAGGGGACTCTACTGGCTGCGATGAAACAACGCCACGTAATACTTGCTGGCATAATGAAATTGAAATCGCCATTGCTGTTTGATCCCATGGAAATGATAAATGACAACAATCACCACACTTTGTTATTGTTTTCCTAAGAATATTAAAGCTTATGCGTGGATCTTGCAAAAAGTAATTACCGATCCGCGAGGAAGAATCATATAGACTAAATTCTGATATCAAATTCAAATTTAGTTCAACTTGAATGATTCAACAGCTATTACAAATTCTACATTCTATACGACATAACCATAAGAATTAAAATAAAAGTTCAAGTTGATATTCAAAACAACAAAATCAATAAAAATCCTAGAGATATTTCCAAAACTACTGTCCTGCAAACTAAAAAATATATGTACTCCCGAGTCGAAAAATCCAGCCTAAAAAGAAACTTCAAATCCTAGATTCTTTTGATCTCTCATTTGCCGCTTAATTATGTATACCATTTTGAACCTCAAAATCCTCAACTAGTGTGTCTACGCGCCTCAAAGTCCTGTAAATATGATTTTTAGAAGTTATATGGACTGATCAGGTAAAATTTTTATTCCAATTTAATCTGACATCCCCTAAAAATATTTCAGAAGTTCCAAGTCTGTCAACTCATATTCTAAAAATAGGGCTTTCAGGAGCAAGTTGAAATTAAATTATTATTTTATTCCATATAAATTCTAAATCTCCTAAACCAAATTAATTTTTAGTATATCGAGAATTTTTTTGGACCTCGATCAGTCCACTCCAATTCCAATCCAATTCTAAAGCTCCTCATTATAGAATGCTGAGGATTATTTTGGGCTGTATGAAGCCTAAATTGCTCCTAAACTAGGTAAAAGTGGCAAAAAGTAACAAGTGTAGGGCGATTGTGGAATTAAAATTTGCATTCTTTTATATGTAACATATTTTTCCATATTCAGCCTAAATATCCTAAGTTATTTGGTAATTTAGGAGGAGTTTGGGCTCAAATTTTCGTCTCGGGCTGTTTCCTAATTACTTTCATCCTTTCCATTCATCCAAAAATCATCAACCATCAATACTTGTTGTTACCACAACCTCGTTCTCCACTCCACACAGAATTGAAACCATCGTTATATTCTATCACGGTTCGTCATTCAAATCGTTCATATTCGTCTCGTCTCGAGAAAAATCTCGTAACAATATCAATGACAAAGAGATATCAATCACGATAGGCGTGATCGCAAATTCTAGTATCCTCAGTCCAATCTACGATGTCTGTTGATTTGCATCGAAGCGATCGCGTTCAAAGCTATCGATTACGATTGACGCACCGCGAGCGTAATTCACACCGCGTGCGAAAACCAGTCCTGATGCGATACCTTGACGATTAATAAAACAGCGAAAAGTAAAGGAAGGAGGGAAAAAATGAGGAAAAAGTGTATTTACACACCACGACGATGCTTTAGGGAATATGCGGATGCTTTTGCGTGGCGTTTGACGATGCGAAATAAACAATAACGAGAGGGGGGAAAAAAAAGAAAACGTACCTCAAGAAAGAATACACTGGTGAGGGTTTGGGAGGGTGGGAAAGGGGTGAGATAGGGGTATACAGTGGCAAAGTGCAGCCATGCGATGAGACACGGCAGATAGAAACGTGATATCGGTTGAGTATCGGGAGCCATGAAAATAAATAGAAAGAAAAACATTTGCCAACCCGAGGGATGCGTATTTGGGTCAAGCTGCACACGTACGAGCGTCGGATTTTTTCTCCTCGCCATGAGGGCCTAGGATTGTCTGAAATTTTCAATGAAATGTTTGCGTTTCACGGAGTTTGCGAGTCCGTATTTTCGTGAGAATGGAAAAACGACACTGAGGAGGTGATTTTTATCTGTGTTTAAATGAAGTTGAACGTAGATATTGTTTACTGTATTGTTATTACGGATTAGAGAGATGTTTAATTCTTTTTTCGTTTTGATTGTTATAAATGGAACGACATTGTTGGATGATTCTTTATTGGGTTGAATGTAGCATATGAATCGAGCTGATTCTTTCATTCTTTCCTATTTTTCGTGATGTTTATTATAACACGAATCCCAATACTTCTAATTAACTGTCAATTATAATTATTGCATTTCTCAGTTTTATTGGAGTGCAAATATTATGAAAATATGAATAGCATCGCGGAAATTTGAAGTATGCCAATATTAATCAAATTTAATTGTAGCTCCGCTTCTAGCCTTTCAAAAATGAACATACTTCTTCCAATTAAAAAAAAAGTGTATGCAAACATGAAGATACTCTATTAAGCACATTGAAATTTAAGATTTCTTTACAATATTTACCGCAAGCGATCACGAATCAGACAGGCGATTCCAGTGAGATTCGATCATTCGAAATGAAATTCAATACCGTTATTAACGTCAATCATCTCCTTATCGCTTCTTCATAAAAAAGAGATTCTCTGAAAAGTAGGAGTTAAAATTATCTTCATCGGTTATTAGAATTTCGCAACGCCTCGATGTACCTTGGCTATGGCACAATTACAGTAACACCAGGCTAGACTATCCACCGTAACGACTATAATAACGTCCGTTTAAGGTCAGAACCATCGACACCTCATCGATTACATGGTTGCTGGAAAACGCGAAATCCTGCATCGATCGATAGATTCGTCATTAGGAATTTAACGAGCCGAGTCCCATTAAGTTTTCAGTTTATCGCACTTACTCGTATTGCAAGACCGGTAACCTTTACTGCCTCACGTTTAGATATTGAAAAGTGGGCATCATCTTCATTAAATATATTATATAATTAAGAAAGTAACGAAAAATAACGACGTTACGGAGAAAGGAAACGAAAAACGTCCATGAAAAGTCTATGGAAAGTTAGAAGGTGGAACGACAAATATCCGCGAGCAAGCCTTAATGAAACCTTTGAGAAGTAGGTACACTCGCTCTACTCTTTCATTCTTCATTATCCTAAATAAAAGTTCAAATTTTGAGATTAATCATCCACTTTTCGTTGCTCCTCTGTCTGTCGTTGTGAGACCTTACTCTAATTACCGTTAGACACTTGTACGAAACGTAAGAGACGTCGTTGAGACTCGTAGGATCCTTTGATCGGCAACGTATGAGTTTTCTAATTAAAAGAGACCCATCCTCCTTTTTATCCCTTCACTTTTCCGCCGTCTAATCATCTCGTCACCGAAACATCTTGCCCTCCCTAATTTCCGGAGATCACGCGGCACGATTTTAACCGTCTGCCGTAATAACGATAAGCAGAGGAGCTTGAAAAAAGGTGAAAAACAGACAGGGAAAACTAAACAGCAGTTTCGTATGCGATCGTATTACGGTACAAGTGATTATTCTATTATGGATGTAGGATATCGGTAACAATATACTTAAAATAAAATATATACAAGCGGAAACTTATAAAATACGTAAAATAGAAGGAACGCTCTACTCTCTAAAATACACGCACACTAAATAATACAAAATATAAACTATACTGTAAAATCCGTCTAGTCGTCTATAGTCTACTGTTCGTCTATCGTCTATCTTCTATAACTTGTCTATCGTCTATAGTTCGTCTAATCGTCTATCCCCTACTTCGTCTACTGTCTATCGTCTACTCTACACGTCGTCTATTCGTCTACCGTCTATCGTCGAACTCGTCTATCGTCGATCTCGTCTACTGTCGACCTGTTCGCTCGTCCTCGTGCAGTCCACGTTTCGTCGTCCATCGTCTTTTCGTCAGTTAACTGTCTTATGGCGGATCCCTCCAAACGCGCGGGATTTATAAAATCCCCACATGGAGTACTGGAAAGAAGTCCTATTTAAGAAATTCGGAAGAAATACGAATCTAATGAATCAAAGACGAAAGAGCGCACCTTTTTTTAAGTTTGAGTATTATTTATAAAAAAAAGCACAGTAATAAAATCTCATGCTGAAGAAAGTACATAAAATATTTCGGGCCGAAGTGACCGACGCATCAATGTGAGCACAAACCGCTGCTGTCAACGTTATATTGAGTTGGCAAGAAAGTATTTTCGGTTTTGTAGTGTGAAATGGAATTTAATTTTTCTTAACAAAGAATTTTTTCGGTGACCTTTGTTCGCTGTCATTTTGTCATCTTTTCTGGCAAATTCAGAATTCCTCTTCTATACAAATTCTGGTCCCTAGAAAAAACTGAACCAAGTGCGATTTTAGGCTATTATAAGTAGTGAAAGTTTTACCATTCAAAAATGTTGGCAAACTTCGAAATAAACAGTAATCTGATGGTACCAGGTCAAGGCTATATGGAAACTGTGACCGATCAAACTTTGTCTTTACGAAAAATAAAAGAGTAAAATATGTCGGACATGTTCGTTTCTACAAGAAACAAAATAAAGCACATTTTTTTTCCAAGCTTAGCCAAGAGTGACAATTTTCAATTGTCCGAAGAAAGAAATCATATGAACGTTAAAAATCGTTCAGACCAAACATAAAGCTAAGTCGCAGCGAACACCGAAATTACTTTCTTCCCAATCCAATATACTCAATAAAGTATTTTTACAAAATGTAGTTTAAAATTCAGTGTAAACTAAAAAAGAAAAAAGAAAAACATTGTATACTGTGCTACCATGCTGCATATTACATCAGTTGTTTATACACAAGGATTCCAGGACCGTTAAAAGCGCCAATGGGTGTGCCTAAGTAAATATCCCTCTTTGATTCGTGCAGTAGAACGAGACTTCTTTCCAGCACCGTGCAGTACATTTATTCAGGATGGCGTTTGTATATAGACGCGTTCGTGTTTTCGTCGGCGCAAGAAATGCGCCTCCGGACTGCGATGCATCGACCGACCGATTTAGTTTGGCAGTTCGGCATTTATATTGTTATCCCGTCGTTAACTGGTTACCTGCCGCGAATCCGTTCGCGCCGAACCATCAAACCGATTATTCCTATCTGTCTCATGATCGAGGATGGATGCTTGCTTCCTTTTTGAACGCTCCTTCCTTTGATCGCGATGAATCGACGATTTTGCAATGATCAAAGATTCAACTGTCGGCACTTTACGATAAATGAAACTAAAATGTCGAAGTGAAAGTGGCAAATATTTCGCGATTATTGGATGGAATAACTCATTGAGAGTTGTTATTGAATGGAGAGGATATAAATGATTATTCTTTTAATAAATTACTCATTTGTATTCAAACTTGGGAATACCAAGAAAGCGAACGTGTAATTACTTTCTCAACGAAGAACTTGTTTGCCTGGGAAATTTATTTCTATTTTAAAATGCAGACTTCGAATGGAGATGGAGTTTACGTTAGATGATAATTAATTGTCCATTAATTCTCCAACACGGATGATTGTTGCAAATAGCTCGAATTAATAATCGCAGGTAAATATGACACGATATCTTTGGACGTGGAAATAAACACATTTAATCTTCTGATTTATTGAGAAACTGCAGAACATAAAAGTATTCTTTCAAAATTGTTTCAAATATCTTAATGAGCTACAAACAGGAAGAAGTTCTCAAGAAATCACTGCGCAATTATGCGCTGTAAATTGTTACAGATTATTACGTATTTATAGACGTTTCTCAATTAATATTCCCAGGTAAATATGACACGATATCTTGGAAGTGGAATAAAACACGTCTAATCAACTAATTTATTGAAAAACCGCAAGACATAAAAGTACTCTTTGAAAGTCTAAAATATCTTAATGCTACACAAACAGGAGGGAATATTCAAATATCACGGCGCAATTGTTTACTGTAAATTATTACAGATTCTTTATAGAAATTTCTCAATTTGAACGAACGCAGTACACGAGTTATTCCACATGTATCATATAGCGCATGTATTATTTAAATGACAAGAGTAACAGATATAATTCCCGTAGAGCCAGCGTTAATAGCCCGATAAAAATACAATGTCATATTTGTCACATTATAATTATTTCAGATATGTAATATTTTTAGATAATCCACCGTATACGTATGAAGCTTAAGGAGATGTTGTCGTTAACTTCGTAAACGGCGAACCGGTTTGTCGAGTTAAAAGTTCCTAGCGTAATTTCGAGCCGGCCATTGAGGCTCCCGCTTGTATCACCTAATAGATTCAACAATTCGTACCTGTGCCTCACCTTAAATTAATCATGTTAGCATAATCGTTAACGACAACTTAATCGACCTTTATCGACGCCCCATGCCCGGTATTTATACGATGTAGTAGAGTTAAAGCGAGCCGAAACCCCGGTATCTATAATTTTCGGCGGAGTAATTAAAACACACCCGGGGAAACGGTCCTCGCGTATCTATTATTCCGTTGCTAAATAGTAAGCGTAATTATAGTATTATGATAAACCGTAATTAAATAAGCGTATTTGCGGAATTAGCATAAAATTTACATATTTATCCGGTCGACGTTGCGCCATTAATTTGTCTCATTAGTGCGTTACATACAAATACGGAGAAAATAACGAAGCGTATTTCAAATTTAACGAATCACCGTCACTGATTCCTCGAAAGTCTAATTCGACTTGAATCGTACAGTTATTAATACAATAAACTTTTCCTTTTTATCTTTATATGACACCACCAAAAAAATGAAGTTAGTCTGACAGTTGATATTTTTTTCTCCAATTTTATAACGGCAAATATTCTTGCCAGACGGAAAGAAGGAAGCTTTGGACTTTCGTTGGCATCGCAAGAGAAGCAAGGTAATCCGATTCTCGTGCCAAATGGCCGATGTCGCCGGAAGGCTTAACGTACAGGATCCGGAAGCAGAAGCTCTACTTACAACCTCCATGTCTTTTGTCTCCAGCTCGATACTTTGGATTATACTAATCGATTGTCACTGTTCCTACCTGAATGTCGATATTTTTACTAATTTTTTTTATTAACACGATACTCGAAGATTCCATAAAAGTCATGATCCTCTCAAGTAACGGCACTACGTGAGGATTATCAAAGCTACTTTGTAATTCGAACTTACCGATTAAAATGAATCGACACCTATCGAAGAGATAAACTCGTGTAATTTTCAAATAATTAACATAACACTGGATTAATAATATTCAAATAACTCCTTGGACCTAGAGCTCGAGATAAACGAAATATAATCGGTTTATAATGAAGTAGCGGGGCATCAGGAGAAGTTGGAGGAGCCATTACGAGATGGGGAAAAAGGACCACCGCGATATTCTCGAGTGGCTGCGACAATGCGCGGATAATCAAAGGAGAAAAGAGCTTCCTCTTCCTCTATCATATTTTTAAAACTACCGACGACGATGCAACGTTTACCTCAAGATTGTTACCTCTATATTATAAGTCAAACAATCATTAACGAAAGAACCAGTGACGCAACGACGTGAAATCGGCTTTTGAAGTATAAAAGAATCGAGAGTAGTTTTTTCTTAATTATAATTCATTTTTGATTAGGTATAACCATCGTGTTAAACTGAGAAGTTCTATGGATTGTAAAGTAGACATCAAGATACTTGATGTTTTTAGCGTAGACCTCTTGTAATTAGAGGAATTAGTAAGTTTCAAAAGCCCTGGAGATATATGCATCACTACCTTCAAACATTCAGCCAGAACGAGCAATTTTGTCGATCTTGTCCAAACAGATTACTTTTTTACTATTTACAACGGAAGGAATACCATTCAATACTGATTGTCAGAAACTAAAATATTGCGTACACAGAGCTTCATTCATTCACCTTCAAAAATACCGAAGCAAATTAGAAGTTATCATGAGAACGGTCATCGTGAAGAAACGCACACTAAAATTTACGGTCCAGTGTAAAATTAGCAGTCAAGACAACACGTCCTTTTCGCAGACTCTCCTCGTCGTTCGTGCAACTATGGCTACGTTTTAAAACAGTCGTGTGGTCGGTCGACTTAGCACCTATTTTTACAGAGTTTTTACAACACGGCCATTCGCACTTCGAATGGAGCATAGAGTACGAAATACGCCGTGCCAGCGTGAGAGTCTCCTAACGCGCTTTTGACTCCCCTTTCTCGTTCTTTTTCGTCAAATAAACAGCACACCTCTGGTCTCTCTGGCTGTCGTGCGTCCAACCCGGTCCACCTTTTCTTTATTCCACGCTCCTTTTATCCAGCCACAGTGAATAATGGTTGGTCGCACTTGAGAAGAAGAAGACTCACGCTGAGCGAGCCAGGACGACTCGCGGCTCCTTTTTATTCGAGCCACGCCAACTGCATAGCCCACTGTGATATTGTTTTTAGGGGCAGCTGAGAGAAAATGGTAAACGCAAGCCGAATATAACGACTATGGGATACCGTTGCATACCGGGTCGCGGATCGTTCTACGTGGCGTTTCGGTGAAATTTAAAGTGGCGTGTGTAATGGTGGTTAATTAAAGTTTAATTAGAAGTTCATTACGGGCGATACAAGGTGGCAACTGTTGGGGAAATTTATTGCACCACCGACACCCCTCGTGCGACTTGCTCTCGTAATGACTTCGGGAGTTCCTTCCGAACTGTAAGAACGAAGGAATTACTTCGATGGTTTCCGCCGTTGATTAAAACGTGTCTGGGTTGCTGACTCGACGAGTGTTGTTGTTGGATGTCATTTACGTTCTGAGATTTATTTAGTGTAGTTGCTGGTACGATGCGGGCTTTAAAGGGTGACTTATTTATTGCTACAAGGTAACTAACGTAAATGTGACCTTTTAAGGACTTTGTTATGGGACAGTGATAGCGAACCTATGACCCATGTAAATTTTTAAATGCGTTACGCTTTGAATTTTGTAAACTTATTTTTTATATGAGTAAAGAGAGAATAGACAATCAAATTTAAAAAATTATGTACACAAATCTAATTTTGAATTTATAATAAAATATTTCCAAGTGGTCATTGGCTAGCTGAGAACCTGAAAAAAGAAGTTTATAACCGTCCTCCCCTCCCCCTTTCGAAGTGACGCTATTGACTTAGTACCCCATGAACTAGTAGTAAAAAGATAACGAACAAAATTTGACCCTCTTGCCAAAAAGGTTCGCCATCACTGATCTACAATCTTGAGTATATGAGGAAAGTCTTTCAATTTGAGCACAATGAATTAAGAACCTATGATAAATATAATACACATTGAACCTCTCTCTTACGAGATTCAAATATTACCCCTTTCTATCAATCCACCTCTGTTAATTACACTCGGCATTTCAGACCCATCCGTGGTATTCGAATCGGTGGTTTGACATTACGATCATTTTTTCCCTCATCGTCGTATCCCTACGTGAACCGGTTTAATTGCCGTCCTCTCTCTTTCTCTTTCCATCTGTCTCTCTGTTCGTCTCTTCACACAATTCTCTCTTACTCCATTTCCAACTCTGATCTCCCTACCTCTGGCGCTTTCGCTTCTAGAATCCTCCGTTACGAAATCTACTTGCTCGTGTCCCGGCGGACTCGAACGCTCCTCCCATTATACCCTAATGGCATAATAATCTGTATATCCCGCGATATGGTTTCCAATTTCAAGCACTGATGCAGTCGGGACGCAGCATGGTACACGTATAACAGCTGCCTTCGTGCGCCACCGGTGAATTACGATTTCCACCGTGCAATGACCACGTGGATACCTTCACCGGTTGTAACACCAATGTGTATGTACGAGCACACTCAAAACAGATTTCCTCCTCAACCGTCAAAGATCGTTTCTCAAGCTGTCGAGGAAAATGTAATTTTGCATTTTACTTGGACCAATTTTGAACGGGTATCCTGACGTGGCACGTGGAACGGTAAGTTTTGGTATCTTTTTGGAGAAGGGATATGTTAACGGTTAAATTTAACCCTTTTAGTGCCGACCGAAAAAAATTGATTGAATTAATGTCAAATGTAATTGTGAATAGAAAGAAACGATATTTGGCAATAGTTTCGTGTAGAACACACAATATAGAGCATAAACTGTGTTTTTACAGTTATCTATCATAAAATTCCTAATAGTGTATTGGAAATTTAATATTAACCCTGCGATGTACAGTGTTAGCATTATTGTTAACGACGATATATCGTCATGCGGCACTAAAAGGGTTAAGGATCTCGTTGAACTGGCGTGTTTCTACTTTGATTATAAATATTTTTGTCAACGTGCAGTAGGTATTTTACATATGTCTTTTTATAGAAATTGCTTGAGTGAAGATTTTTGCTGGTGAGAACTTTATTTTTCAATGTATTTATTTAACATCTTGACGTACAATAACGAGTGTTACGATAAATTCGATAGGAAATTTGCAAGTTGTTCAGAATCTATGAAATTGAACGTATCGTAGAGGTGATAGAATTATATTGAATTATTATTCTCGAATTTATTATACTAATGTTAATATTTCGTTAAGTTATATGATGTATATGAAGAATCACTGATAAATTTTTATTTTACTAATGTAATTCTGAATTACTGCGGAGGTAGTCACAAAAGCAATCGTACGGCAACGTGTTGATATGTTTAAATATGAGAGATTTGATGAACATAGATAAAGTGTTAGTATTGAATTCTGCAAAAGTTAAGATTTATTTTCTACCTTTTTGTGAAATTGCACGTGATAAAATACAATAGGCTTACTGAAATTTTTATTATTTTTAGGATTGGTAACAGTGCCAGTGAATAAGAAAATACTGTAAGTTATCAAATACAGTGTTTAACACTAGATTTACGGAGCCAATTTGGCTCATTCAAAATTTAATTAATATATATACAGTGTATTGGTTGGTTAATTTTTTAATAATAAATCTTTTATTTGAATTGATTTGGAACTATTTTCTTTGCAAATAACTTCAATATTCTTTTATGAGTCAAATTCGCTCACTTCAGAAAAATAGGTATATAAACATTCGTAAATCTAGTGTTAAATATTCATACTTTGAATTATTCTAAGTATAATTGCAAAAAAATATACCACCAGTTTCAATACTGCAAAATTATTCACTTATTCTAATATATTAAAAAATTAAATGTATCATTTCATCGATTAAACCTTGGAACGAATTATACTAGAACATCTACACCATAATAAGTGTAATATCGTTGTCCTATAAATCCGGCCTAAATTTCTCAAGGGAAATATTAATTAATTTAATCCTCGTATAAGTTCTAGCCAACCCGGCATTATTTAGCCATCGACCTAAGTGCTCCAGAGCTTAAAGACGCTCTCCATTCCCTGCCAGCGATCCTCTCACTAAAAAACGGTATTTCCGTCTACAAACGATGAACAGAGTTTAAAAATTCATTGTGCTCAGTTTGCGAGAAATTAGCATGAGTGGAAACACGTCTCGTCACGGTATAATCAGAAGACTGTCTTCCTGAGTGTCTCCCTAATGAAACGACTAAACAGAATCCTTTAGGTGGCAATCGTGAACAGTTCCATGGTTCGTAAGCATTTGACAATTTTAACGCCTCGTGGCTCGTCGATGTTTCCATCATGGCAAATTTGCAACGCGCTGTAACAGTCACAAGCATATTTTTAAAAAGCGAGACCGTGTTTCTTTTTTTTAATACACATAAACCATGAATAGTGCTCATAAAACGAGACACGGTTAATGCTCTTTGTCGATGTTACAGTGTTAATATGCAGTGGAGTTACAATTAAATGTTTCATAAAAAGTTGAATAAAAAGAAAAAATAAGTTTCGTCATACATAATTTTTGTAATATTCGTTCTTTCTCTGGGCGAAGGTACTAACGGCTATAAAGTGGGATTCGTTGAGGACAATGAATTTATTTGCAAAGTAGTTTACGAAGAAAAAACTAAGACTAATTGTAAGTTACATGTAAAATAGAGATTAGTAAATCACTATTGAGTACTATCCAAGGATTGGACTATTAATTAATGAGCCTAATATCAAATCTTTTTGACAAATTTTTTCTACGACAATATACCATAGTCTCGGTGATTCAAAATTCGCCTAACACAGATTTTCCTGATCGAAATCACCATAGCAGTTAACACTGAAGAAATGAAAACAGAACTATGTAATTATATACTCACAAATTGTTATTATAAAATCACAAACTTAATAGAGATTCAAAATTAAAGTTCTAATATACTATACAATATACACAAATACATACATACATTATATAGTTACTATTCATTGGTGTAAAATGTCGTAGTAAATTAAATATTCTAAATATTAAATATACTACGACATTTTAAACTAATGAATACTAGACTCGTTAAAATATTGTTACGCAACACCGAGTAGAATAAATGTTACTGGGTTACGGTACATTTCAATTGTTTAAATAAATATATGAGTATTCTAACGGTCGATAGTCCTGATTGAAGAACGTGTTTTAAGGTAGTTCTAGCACTTGACCAAAGTCTGCAAATAAATTTAATATTAAAATATGATGTTCTTGAGATTGTCACGAACAACTTATAAGCAAAAAAAAGCTCAGTTATCGGGCATTTCGATGAAAAAATCGAATTTAAAAATGCAGTTTCATACATTGACGTAAATGAGAGTGAGAGAGAGAGAGAAATAGTACTTCCGACTTTATCGTTCAATTTTTCAATCTTCCATACTGCAAATACTTCCGAAAAACGAGATCATTAATTCGGGAACGTTTTCGAATAGATATTTCACACAAAAAAATTGCAGCTGTCGAATATTTACTAAAGAAATTATTAATTGAAAATTATAAAATCATGCATTTCACGTTTACAATATGGCCACTGTTTGTGAATGTGAGTGTTTGGCAACGCCGCATTGTGGATAAGTACGCGTACATCAAATTGAAAATTTTTTATTATTATAATTATCATTCGTTTTATAGAAATTCAATGGGGCGCATTCAGAGCACCCATAAAATCCGCTCCTATGTGAAAGAACTACCTTAACCAGTGAGCTGTGTTTGACGAGTATACTCGTCATGCGTAAAAGCTACCACTGATTATTTAAATTGTAATTTTGACGAAAAATAAAATGTATTTGTAAATTTCAAGATATTTGGAATATTTTGAGTCCATGCCGAAGTAAAACGAATAACTAAAGGTTACAAATATTTGAAATAGATTAATGCTCATCTCTCGATTTTCGTGACACAAAATTCAAAAGAATTTTCGCCACAGTTAACTGGTTAAATAAAGCGGTCTTACTTTTCCTATAAAAGTGTACACTTTATTTAATATATCCAGAAAGGTTTTGCGTATGCAGTCGTCTCGTAACAATATAATACAATTGAAGTCAAGAGCTAACTAAACGTCTATTCGTTTAACACTAGAAGTACCAAACCAGTCAAAATGACTGGTACACAAATTTTTCAAAAAATTCTCCAAGTTTACATAAGAGTCATAGGATAAATATTCTACGTCTATATCAATAAACATAAATCACCTAATCGATCAAATTTTCTGCCGCTTGATTCCCCCTTTTTCAAAGTACTTATTTAATTTATTAAAATATGTTAGATTTGTGGCCGGTAGTTCTAGTGTTAAATCACACATGCTTTCGCTAAAGAAAAGAAGAGATTAATAAATACTACAAGTAAAGTCAAGAGTAAAACTTCTAATCTCTGAAATCACCCATGTTGTCGCCAAAGAAAAGAAGAAATTGATAAACTTCCTATTGGTTAAGCTTGAAAACGAACCGACAATCTCATCGACGGCATTACAATTTCATTGGAGTTTCGGCACTCGTTGAAATGTAAAGCGGAAGCATTTTTGGCCACGTCGATGTAACACAGCTAACAAGGAAACCGTCACAGCTTTTGACTCTCGATTGCCGATTTAACTGGCATGGATTGACGCGGCCGTGGAAAATAATTAAACGCGCGTTTCGCTTTTTCCGTGGCTCGCGGTGTATAGGAAAACAGTTAAAATGGATGAATTCACTGAATTTCGGGTCGCTGCGCGATCCCTCCCGACAGGCTAATCGATGAATACGCTTTACAAGGGACGGAACAACAGCTGTTAACCAATTAGATGCAGAAAGTCGTAAATTGTTTTGATTCCGCACGAATTTTCAACAAAGACTTCATAATTGTATCGGTCATTGTGACAGCGTTCTAAGACATCTACTCTCTATTTTATAAAAGTGAATATATTCTGTTAATTCTGTCGAAATCAAAATTAGTTAACACATTGTACAACGGTGAAATATCAGTCGCTGAAAGTCTGGATGCTTGCCCCAAGTTTCTTATATTTGATAATGCTGTCATTTAAGGTAAATATAAATTTAAAATTCATAAAACAATGCACAATTGAAAAAAAATAATACTGCATTTTTGTCCGTATTAGCGTCTTCCTGAAGAAAGAACGATACAATAGATATTGATCTATAGTATGATGATCTATATAATGAGTAATTTGAAATCCCGTATTATCGAGGGTCCTAATTTTGATAATTATTGCCACAATTTTATCGTTGTTCTTTCTCATTTATATGAGAAACAAAAATTATACATTTAGCCGAATTAATATCATTTTGTATACAGTACTCTTTCAGACTTTAGAATCTGTGACAAATAACAATTTGCATCAAGGAAATTAGCACCAATTATCAGTTATAACATCAAAGAAAAATATAAATCCATTAACATATCATTAATCAGTGTGGATCTACTCGATTAACAAGATTAAAAGCAACGTGAAAACTGCGAGTAATTAAATAATATTATTAGTCGCAAGAACAACTCGACAGACAGTTTGTAATGGTCGTTTACTTATCATTACATTATCAACCACCGTATCGTGTATATCCAATGAAACGTAACACGAGAACCCAGTGTCACTTTTCCATTCAACGATCAATTTTATGCCCCAACACCATTTCTATACACGTACAAAACCGTCCATCATTCTTATTTTCCATAAACCATCATCAAAACCAATACAACCGAATTCACGAAACACCCCTATTAATTTCACCCTAGTACACACATAATTGACCTCGATAAAGGACGGCTTGCGCTAACGCCTAATCCCCAGGGAGTCGCATTCAATTTCCCCTACTGTACGTATGGCCATAGTAGAGGATTGTTAATGCAGCTTGCCCGGCGTGTTAATCGTTGGCTTTTGTTAATGAATTATTGCCACGCACTTTCATGTCGCCTGAGCGGCTGTACGACAGTCAGTCAGGCTAATCGCGACGTTGACGAAGAGCGAGTGGCTGACCGCGATGGAGGAATTTTTATTCCCTACCTGGCACCCGTGATTCAACCACGTCAGGAGATGCCTTATCGCTTTAAATACTCGAATGTGCATAGAGAAACGGTGGAAACACATGTATTCTCTCCGTGGACTCGATAATACGATATAATTGAGAATGTTTTGGATTTGTTGCTACGTTTATGTAAGTGGATGGGAATGTTTGTGCTGGAGAAGAAAATGAAAGGGAATGTGGTAGAGGATACGATATATCGGACTTATACAAAGGGAATGTGTTGTTTTGTAATGTCTGTATGGTATTGTGGAGGAGAAAATAATGAATTTTACCTATTAGAATTAATAAATGTGGTGATTTTGCAATTTTATGTTTGATTGAAATAAAATTCATAATATTAAATTTGTTTATGCTACGGTGTTACGCACTCGACTCGGTTTGCGACATATTAGAATTCGTGACTTGGTGATTTTGCAATTATAAGTTTGATTCAAATAAAATTCATAATATAAAATTTGTTTATGTTATGGTGTTACGCATTCGGCTAGGTTTGCGACCTACTAGAATTCGTGACTTGATAATTTTGCAATTTTATGTTTGATTTAAATAAAATTCATAATTTAAAATTTTTTTATGTTATGGTGTTACGCATTCGGCTCGGTTTGGGACTTACTAGAATTCGTGACTTGATAATTTCGCAATTTTATGTTTGATTCAAATAAAATTTGTTTATATTATGGTGTTACGCATTCGGCTCGGTTTGCGACCTACTAGAATTCGTGACTTGATAATTTTTAAGTTATAAGTTTGACTGAAATAAAAGTTCTAATATTAAATTTGTTTATATTATAGTGTTACACATTAGATCCGATTTGTGAAGCTCCATTATAAAGTGTGAATTAATCAACGTTATTTAAAAAAATATATATCTGGGCATTCTTCTATTCTGCGTTCTTTTTCTGTTGATTTTTATTATAGGAGTGCTCCCACTCGATGCCACATATGTATGAGAATGTGAGACTAATCAGTTATTACCATATTTAAGACGATTGTACCACATCATAAGTTAGTGTTCTACCTTCCTACCGTTCCTACCTTTTTTTAAATCTATCGGTTTTTCTACATTCTTACTTCTGCTTTCCCCCTCATACAGTAGAATCCCTCTAATGTTGCTCCCTCTAACGTTGCTCTCTCGCTAATGTTGACAGGATACTCCCGTTACTGTTACTTGTATTTTCCCCCACTTGCACTTCTTATTGCCCAATAGAATTTTAGTTTCATGGCGCGTTATGTAGGTTATGGATGTTTACATGAATCCTTCACTCAAATTTCAATTCTGCGCATGCTTATGCGCATAGGGAAAAACAAGTCATGAAAAGTGAGAATAGAGGGGAGTGTCAACATTAGCGAATGATCCTGGCCCAAGTTGTCAACATTAGAGGAATTCTACTGTATCTCCTTTTAAAATCTCCGAGTCCTCGACTTTGTAAATACCAACGAACAGCTGACTTAAACTCAGCTGTTCGATGTTATCGTTCCGTCTCTATCGCCTTGTTTACATTTCGACACATCGTTCCTCGATGTCCTTCTCCCTTACTTCTCCTGCTGTGAAATACCTAGTGCACGATCATTGATCCTAATCCCAAGCAAATTTTTGCCAACGACTCAAAATATTTTAAATCTTATCCTACTTACTTCGCTTAACCCATTCACTGCCAGAACGAATTAAGCAAATATTACTTTACATGTTACAATTTGAGAAAACGACAGAAAGACTTCGAAACATTAATTGAATGAATCAGAAATATAAAATTAACATTTATAAAGATACGAAGAATATTTTTGATCCGAAATTACTATACACGCTCGGCTATTATTGCTAAATTATTAATTCCAACTTATAGTGCAACCACGAGATATCTCGTAGTTGGCAGTGAATGGGTTAACCTCCTCAATAAAAGTCCTTGTGCCCTGTTCCTTGCTCTCTTTGTTCTCCATACTTAGGTAATCGTTAAATTTTTATTTTCCTTTATTGTGAATAGAATAAACTACTTGTTACGAACAAAACCAAATCAAAATAATAAATAACGTCTGCATGTTCTGACGCATATGTACACTCAAGGGTCAGGACTTCGAGAATCGAAAATTGTAAACAACTGGTCCATAACGATATTATCTCATTGTCAGGCGTAGTCTGACGGCTAACAATACGCTGTTCGCATTACACATAAGAGGATACAGCAATGAAGCCAATCATATCGCAGAACCATAACCTGATTTCGCACTGATTTCAAGCGTAACATGATATTATCACTATCCATTAATCAAATATCCTAAACGAGTTTCGAGAAACTTGCACGATCTACTTAAATCTAATAAACGTGACTCTATATTCTCCTAAGGATAGAAGATCTGACAAAGTAAGGAAACAAGAATAAATTCGCTCGTCAAAGAGAACTACAATGGAGAAGAGATCGGTAGAATTCCACTTTCTCGTCATTTTAACATTTCGTCTGTACTCAAAGCTTGTACATTCACGCTTTTCACTTACCGAAACATGATGAGAAAACGAGGTGAGATATCCTGGCTAAGAGTCAGCGAGCAGGTTCCCAAAACTAGATGTTTCTTACGTGTGCGTCCATCTGGAGGTTCTATTCTGCACGATTATTCCGACGCCTCCATCTTCATCCTTGTTTTCGCACTATATCCGTGTTTACTCCGTTTCTTCAAGAATCTTCAGTCTCTTAAGTGACTTGAAAACTTCACTACACTTCATAACTCGATAATAACACACGTGGATAACTTTTCGGCAAAGATTTAAGACGACAATGTCACTCGTAAGCGAAGAAAATACCGTCAAAACGCGAGACGCATAACGGGGAATAACTGTTTATGGTTGAAGGACGACTGAGGAGCTTATCTTGCGATTGGCGAGCAGTAGTGGAGCGAGTAAGCTTTGACGCATGCGCGAAAAATTTTGGAATGAAAATTTCGACGCGTACCACGTAATTGACATTGGTAGCATTGGTTCAGGAGTCGTTAAGTTTGGTTAGGATGTACAACGAGAGATTCCACGGTATTAAATCAGGTAAGAAATATTTACTTTAACTGGTACAGAGAGGAAAGCAGAATTATTATTTTAAAGTTTGAGTCTTGAAAGGCAATACTCTAGTACGTTAAACTCTCGAGTTATTTGTCTACTTATCGGTAGTTGACTCTGTTTACACTATGCCGTCCAGTGGCTCCATGTTGGTGCTATGAGAAAACTATCGGTTAAGCGCCGGTAGCACCACGGTGGAGCCATGGGAAAACTGTCTGGCAAACGTCTGTGACATCACTGTGGTGCCGTATTCAAACCAACGCGAATGTTGCGTGTGTTCTGTTTAAGTAACAATAAGTTACAGACGTATTAACAAGTTTGTGTTTTTATAAAAGCAAGCAGAAGAAGCGAAACCGGCGACGAGTGAAATTATGTGAGTCAGTCCTACCGGCGTCAAACGAAAGAATCTCGACTATATGCGCGGACGGCATAGTGTTAATAATTCTGGTTCTTACGAACGGACGGTTTGTTGTAATGGTGTCGAGAATTGATTAGAGTACTATTTGCAGCTGACATGAATACTTTTGTTAATATGCTGTCGAAGATGTTCGGTACTTTGGAGTGTTTACAAAACGATAGTGTACGTGGACATTTCAAGTCACGGAGTCGTTAATTTCATCTAGGAGTTACAAAGAGAGATTCCAACTGTTGCCCTTACGATATTAAATCAGGTAAGAAACATTTACTATATTTACCACTCAACGGAAATTAGAAATATTATTGTAAAGTTGGAGTCTTGAAAGATTATGTTCTAGTGCGTTAAACTCTCGAGTTATTTTTCCACGTTTTAGTGGTTAACTTTGTTAATACGGTTTGTTGCAATGCTGTTGATAATAGACTCGAGTACTGTTTGCAGCTGGTGTGAACACTTTTTTTAATATGTTGTCGAAGATGTTCTGTACTTTGGAATGTTTACAAAACCGTACGTGAATATTTTTTTTTGTTTGAACGAATTCTTCCACTGATGAAATGCTACTGTTCGTTTGTCGTTATGAACTGGTAGCCGAGATTTCTATTTCGTCTATGTACCTACGAACTACGTAGTATTGGAATTGTTATTGGAACTGCCGCATTTATGTTATTCATAGTCAAAGGTAGGAGAAGATACTGTATATTCCTTGCAAACGGATATCACTGTTTATTAATGCAAATATGAACAACCATATTCAGAAATATAAAAGTAAGGTAATAGGATCGTTTAGGTATTAAAATAATAGGATTCAATATAAGTTCGTTATTGTTTTTGATATTTGGAATTGTGTTAGGTGTTTGTATTTTGTTATATATCTCTACATATAATGAAAATGACTGTAATAGTAAAATTCAATTATAGTTTTTCAATTACTAAACTGAGCGACGTTATGTTTACGATATATAGTTACTTACTATCAAATATTTTTTCTACCAATTAAAAAAATATATATTTTACACATCATGAAGTAATATAACACTGATATATCACTTCGTATTTTACGGTGCATCTCTGCCAAAGAATTCGAACAATTCGGATAAATGAGAGTGATTTACTATACGATGTCGAAATGTGTCTGCGGTATATTTTACGACACGACTCTGCACGTGAAACGACACCATAAAATTTTCGCCATAAAATTACAGCAAATTCCTTCTTTCATTAAAATATTGGATATAACCTAGATTAAGTTCCAGATAAATTTAATATCTCCTGGCATATAAACTTCGAATATTCAACATCATACACATTAAATAGTGATATGTTATTTAATTACTTCATTATGCTAAAACCAATTTATATTAAGAAATTGTGAATTTATTATTAAACGAGTTAAATCATGCATGTATTCGATATTACATGGATATTATAAACTCCACAATCTGCCAAAATAACTGAACAATCACAAAACTTCCTACCTGTACCCTCAAGATCGATTTGAATTACCCTTTTCGACCCTTTTAACCATTGGCTTGATTCCACTTATCGTGAATCGGGCTGACCTACCCCATTACCTTCCGCGATAATCGATGGTGATGTTATTTCAGAGACGATAGGCACCTTAAAGCACGATAGTTCGATATAACTACGGTTGAATTTATAATTTCGAGCTAGCTCCTTTCTACGACGATCGATCCAGGTATTTTACTCTCCTCTGGATATTTTTACCTCACCAATAACAAATATATAGAACAACGTTAAATTTAAAACATCCACCATCAGGTCAATCACCGCCATACATTATTCTCATACGTTATTTTTAACCAAAAAAAGTGTTAATATTACAATATCCCTTCCTATGAATAAAACAACAAACTGTCAAAACGATCTTCAGCAAATCCACTCCTTTCATTCCAAATACACACTTTCAAAAGCTATCTCCCTTTGACAATACGACCACTCCACCGATACGGCTTTTCCTCAAAGTACAACTCCACCAATCGTCATCGAGTTTGTAGAAAAGTTTCAAGCACAAAAGCTCCGTGAATCGTGTCACATTACAAAGTCAAAGGTACCTTCGTAGGCTCAGGTCCTTTGTCCTTTAACGGCGTTGCAGAGAGCGCCGGTGGTTTGCGTGCACGGTGCGATAGGCTAATTAATTAGATTCCCTCTGGAAAGGCATCGCGCCATCCACGAGAAGGAATCGGGGGACGTGGATGACACGGGAGATAGGATATGTATTCTAATCCTAGCCAGAGATACTTCCACATCCCTCTCTCGCCCCTTTAGCACCATACCGCGCATTTCAATGAGACCACCCCCGTCGCAAGACATTACATCGTTTACCATCTCACTTCCTCCGATAATTCGCTTTCCTTGGGTCCTTTCCCTTTCTTCTCTTCTAGTCTGCCTACCACATTGAATCCACTGAACCCAAACCGAACCTATCCGACGATGCGTCTACCCTTATGGGGTGGGTCTGTCTACCCTCTAGGGCTAGGTCTGTCTCCGTTTAGGAGGGTTTGCGCAGAATACTCGGAAACTGCTCATATCGAGGATATACCGCGTACGAAACCGCCACTTTGGAACTAAGCCGGTAGGGCTGGTATAGCTGCTGCTTGGAGATGGCTTGGTTAGAGGTGAAGTCGGTCGTTCTACACGTGTGGAAGTTAGTTTGGCCACAGCACTTTCGCACAGACTTGCACACGTTCTAACATGCGAACGGTAAGACATCCAACATCCTCGATCTTAGCTGGGAGAAGATACAAGTACGTGCGTGCACGAGGAATAACAAGTGGTTTTTGGACAGTCGGGTTGGTTCGAGGGGTCTGCTTTTCGTTACTGATAATGGGGTGTACGTTGGTTGGTTTCTCTGGAGATGTGTCTATCTTTGGTCGAGTGTGAATGGTGATTGGTTGACTTTTTTTTTGGAGATTGTTGATAGTGGTTTTGGAATTTTAGAATTCTGGTGGTTGGAATCTTTGGGGTGATACGGATTGTTGGGATTTATGAGATTGGGTTTTTGCGTCGGTGAGGATAGGGTATTTATGTGGATTAGGGAGGGACACTTCTTTTTATTGGAATTTCAATTTAATTGAAATTTTGTATGTTGCTGTCTATTTGAGGAATTTTCGGAAGATGTTGAAATTTGAATATTTTGGAGGCTGTAATTATTGGAGTATTTGCGAAGTAGACTATATTGTTTTAAGATATTTACACTAATTTTACCAAGATGATCAAAATAATGGGATTTTAATTTCTTTGGAAAATTATTGGAATACCTGAGGATATGATTCTTTTGATTTTCTTACGTTTATGTTGTAAAACTTTAACTAGTGTTTCTTTTTTTTTGCAACGTATTATTTGAAGGTCTTTCCATTTATTGAGTCAATCTAATTTCTTTTTCTTTCATGTGCAAAAATTTGTTAAAATGTTTACATAATAACTTGACGCGGTAATTATAGAATCTTTTTGCCTCCGTTTCTTTGTAGCTAATTAGCAACAGTTTTAACAAGCAATAATTGTAACAATTTTTTTGCACTAAATTCAACGCAATTAAATTATGTAATAACTCGAACGTCAATTTATATCTCGATACAGAAAAACGTTCCAGATTTTTGATCATCACTAATATTACAAGAAAGCCAGCACTTTCAAAATTATTCCATTTATTAAAATTATTATTGAACAAGACAAAGTTTCCAAGATTCGAGAATTCCTGAGTTCCAATAATTACTCAAAGTAATTATAAACTCTGCGATAACTAAATTTCTTGAAAATGTAAGAGTGCAAATCGAACATTCGCCAATAGAAATATCTCATTAAGTTTCCTATTTTACAAAATTCGTGTCGTCTTTCCATTTAGATTAACAGTTAATAAAATTACAGTAATTTAACACTGTCATTCTTCTCTTAATTTTTCACCGAATTATTACAAAATTTACTATATTTATTTAAGAAAAACATCTGGTATTATTAATTGCAGGTGTGTTAAAAAGATGAGTATTCTTGTCGAAATTATTTTCTTCCGTGTTGAACCGATATTTGTAAAAGTGAGAAAATCAGCGCATTTAAGGTGAATTATCGTTCTTCTTGGAAAGAACAGCGAGTCCCAGGAGAAGTGCTTTTTTCCCCGAGTCGCGGCTTATTATTTTCACCATTAACTTAATGTCACGCAGAGATGGTAATTCGCGCTGTAAATAGTAAAAACCCAGCAGAGAAACATTTTTCGAGTTTTATCGCAAAAGAATCTACAAATTTTCGCGTCACCTTTTTCGTTTAAAATATTACAATTTCATTATCCTCCTACAATTATTGCATTATCTTGAGTATCCTTTAACCTCTTGGCCTACAACAACGTGTGACACAGTAAATGGAATAGGAAATTTTGAAATCATCAAAAAAATTATTAAATAGAAAATATCAGTTGGTGAAAAAAAGATTAAATAATTTCTCCACTATTAATATTGCGTTCAGTTATAGGAAGTATCAGAAATCAGTGAGGACTTTTAATTTCAGGAATAAATTCTGAGCTATTGCACGCGTAGGTACAGAAAAATCGTTGGTTAAGGGGTTAATATTCATCGTCAATTTCGTCGACCGATTATTATTTTTACAGCAAAAAGGAAAAACGCAAAAGTGGTAGAGCTGTGTACAAATTTTCTCTAATGTATTAATTTTAAAATGGCAAGCTGCGGTAGTCACATCACGCGAATTACGTCAAGAACACGATAGTACTCTTTCGAAACGAGTTTACTTTACGAATTACGTCAAGTACACGAGAGAAGTGCATTGTCTTATGCAATGAGATAGTCCTTAGCAGGTTTTAGATTCTCTGTGGTCTATTAAAAGAAAGAAAAAACAATTCTTCTTACATTATAGTTTTAAATTACACAGATCTCTGTATTCCTCAATGTGTATGCACCATTTTAAACTATTCTTTCAACGATTGTCAAAGTAGATCACTAAATTGCTAATTACAGCCCCGAGGTGAACTTTACAGATATAGGAAAGATATTTTTTTCTATAGTATTAATACAGAAAAATGACTAAACAGATATTTCATCAAGTCTAGCCTGTCAGTTGTGTTAGAAATATTTGATACACTGGTTCATTTTGGAATATGAATCTCAAAAAAAAGTAGAATCGAAATAGCCGAATACGGTCAACATTTCAGCATAGAAAATTTTGAAATCATTATCAGTTGTGTCGCCTGTGGTAAAAACTAAGCATTCTAATTCTATATTTATAAATATGTTTTTTTTTTCCGTAATCACTCAACTTCGTTAGTCACTCTTATACGGAACGGCGAACAATAAACATCATAGATTATAGATTATAGATATTTCCCGACCAGTAAATCCAACAAAAATGATATAAGTATTTAGTAGCAGTTTACTTATTTTATACCGCAAGCTTTACCACGTTGAACTCCACTAACATTGCCTTCGTTTTATCATTTCTACTGAATCGATACTTCTATTAAAATCTCATCTTTAAAATAGAAACTCTAAAGACATAAATAGTTACACATTCAGCTGGTTTCTATATTTTGAACGTTACTACTTAAATACCGAATGTGTTACACAATTTGTAAATATTATAATTGAAAAGGGTCTGTCACCGATGACCTCCATGGCAGTCAACGTTTTTGTCATCCTAATAATATAGTAGAGTACAGAAATCTCATTGAATTTTGCCAATAACTGACACCCCCTATTTTATTGCAGGTGTTAATTCTCAAATTAAAAATTAACCCCTCCCTAAATAAATAATCAGTCTTATACTCTTCCTAGCTTCAATGTGACTTATCGTTCCTGTCATCAAGAATTACGAGTACTTACAAGAAGAAACAAAGAGACACGCAAGGTCTTCAGACAGGATCGATCGATCGATCGATTTGTAGAACAACAAAGCCATTATCTGTTGCGGGCGTTCAAGCACAAGGTAAACTGTTTCTGTAGCTCGTAGCAGGTCTGTTCTACCGGAAGTCGGAGGGTCACTCTTGGTCTGCCGAGGTGACGAAGACAGGCGTCCTTCCTCTGAACGTTAGTCCTTTCCGACCCATTGAAATCGGTTTAAAGTTCGTGCCTACGGATGAAGAGAAGCTATATTGAGTTCTCTGTGTTTCTGAACTTGAACGTTTCGGTTGTTCAGATCTCTGCGAGCTAACGCGTTAAACTTCTCCAAACGTTTGAGGACAGTGTGATGATTGTAGAACGATTGATAGGACGGTGCTTTTGAAAATTGTGGAGTATGGTGAATTTGGAGGACGTATTTTAAATCATTAAGCTAATAGTTATGTTCTGTAGGGTTAGCGTAATTTTTATACATAGTGAGAGATGATAGATACTGTGGGATTAATTGTATTTCCACATTTCCTGTTGGTGTCTGATTGATATATCGGAGGAAGCAGAATTGTGTTTCGTTATGTATTCAGAGTGCTTGAAAATAGTTATTGATAGTGAAGAACACAAAGTTGATGGAATAACGTACACAAAGATATTATTCTAGGATGTAAATTACTTTCATAATGTGTCGTTGTTTGGTAGAAATTATTTTCGAGAGATTCTCTATTGCAGAATAATAATTTTCAGTAGTCAAGTACCTATATAGGATCATTGTCAAATATTGAAACTGAATAGAAATTTTAATTATTCTATGATAGAAGTCTTATCAACCAGCTTCTTATAAAACAATAGATACTTCATTCTTCCTCTCTTATTGGTAGGCCACCTCTATGAAAATACTCAACGATTTATCAATGAATTCTACCAACAATTTTCCAATAATTTTAACACGTTGACTGCCATAGGGGTCACCTGCGACTGACGCTATTAAATTCAATGCAATTTTATGATACGTTTAAATTACAATATTTATGAATTTTTAACATATTGAATATTTAAATATTGACGTTAGAAAGACAAAGGTCTGCTAATATCGATTTATCAGTGTCTTGTAAAGTTTCTGCTTTATAAATATATGATTTCAGTAGAAATAGCGAAACAAACGAAATATCGGTTGCGTTCAACGTGTTACAGTCTGTATCACAAGACCGTGGACGTGATATCTCTGTGGAAATAAAACTTTTTTATAAGAAATATCATATAAATCGAAAGTACATCTAAAAAATTGATACGCACTTCCTTAATAAAATGTCCAATCTCCACCATTAGCGATTATCGTTTGACAACGTCTCGACATGCTTTCAGCCAACTTTTCAGCATAAGAGACAGGAAGAGACTTCCATATCTCTCGAATTCGACGAACTAGAGTTTTCAATTTGAAAATATGCTTTTCTCGGAGTTTGTACTTCATAACAGACCAAACATTTTCGATTGGATTGGCATCGGGGGACTGAGATGGCCAATTCAACACATTAAATACCGTTCTGTGTTTTCCATTCCGTACAAAGACGGCTTCGATACAAATATACCTATATTAGTAATTTTATAATGTACCTTTTTAATATACCTATATCTATGCCCTTTTTAGTTAAAATTGTTTGCGCTTTACATAAGGAAAGCGTCGCACAGTGGTTCATTTGGCCGAAAACCTGGCCAAAAAGCCAACAATTTTTTTCGCGATTTTCAAAATTTAGCAATTGCGTTTGATTTGTAACACATCAGAGCATCGTTTTCCATTAATAAAAATTTTTATTGAACAATACTCTTAGAGATATGCAATGTCAAAGTTGGCACTTGAATAATGTAACGTTTTCACGTCGAAATTCAGAATACGTTTTCAATGTGAAATAATGGTACAATCAACTTTGCAAGTGTTTGTTGCTATTCGTCATACTTTTAAATTATAAGTACCTTGGTTTCATTTTTTTATTTAATATTTTACAACTGCGATGGCACAGATTGCAAAACCCATACATTTTTTTCCTTTTGCAGAGGAAATAGTTGTGAAGTACGCAAAAGTACAAAGTGAATTTTTTTTAAAATTAAACTTTAAAGCTTCCCGAAGAAGTCCCCGTTGTAACATTTTGCGACTTTTTACAATTGTACGCGATATTCTTATTTGTTTGTCGCACGCGCCATGCTCGGGGAAATACGTTTATGACATACGACCAGGCTATCGTGCCTTGGACAAACGAATAATGCTAATCCTTCACTAAGGTTACCCTTGTAATTAACGAAACGCTATATTTATTTCGTTCAGGTTAAAAATCAAAATAATACTGATTTTCGTGCCAATCCGACAATTTTTCAATACTCGCATCCGCCATATTGAAGCCGCCATTTTGTTTTTGGAAATTCTGAGTTCAGATTCTTAATCAGCGACCGGAAAAACATAAGACTACTGATTTTCGTGCCAATCCGACAATTTTTCGATACTCGCACTTGCCATATTAGAGCCGCCATTTTGTTTTTGGAAATTTTGAGTTCAGATTCTTAATCAGCGACCCATATAATACTAATACACCAATTTTCAGCTAAATTGAAAAACTCCTTGAGTTTTGGCCAGGTTTTCGGCCAAATGAACCACTGTGCGTCGGATTTTTCGAAAAAAGTTGTAAAATCGCTTTATCTTCCCGTTTCGTCGTAACCCGTTTCGAACCTCGACCAGGGAGATCATCGACACAATTTGTGTCTTTATACCGTTACACCCACTTATTTACGAATGCACGAGATTTATGCAGATATTTTGCTGCATCTCTAACAGTCATTTTAGACCTTTCGGCTGATGGCACAAGAAAACCGCTTCGAATCGTTTAGCGTACACGGCACTCATTTCGAAATGAACTGAATTTCTCAGAGATAGAAACGATACTAAAAGAATTGGGCCTATTGCGTATTAGAGGAAACTTTGTATGTTTAGACCAGCACAGTCTTTAACAAATTGCGTATCAGATTTCACAAAATCGTGTCCACGCTCTTGTGGTACAGACTGTAATTCCCAAATTATACACAAATCCATCAATTTTTCAGTGTTTTCTAAATTTCTGAATGCCTCGTTTAACATGTCTTGATAATTTTATTCCATCTGCTTTGTAAGGGCATTTTCAAATCTTTATTTTAAGCCACTCAAAGATTCACGATCTTTTTCCTTGCTAATCTTGTTTCCCTTCGCGGCTCAAAACACAAGGACGGAAGGTGGCTTCGTTTAAAGACGATAAACAACGAATCGATTGTTTTCGAAGAAAGTTCCAAGATAATATTTAGATTGGTGTGGCTACCAACTGGAAGTTGGACGGGTCCCGCTTCTTAATTTCAGTCTGCCTCTTCTCATGAATACCATGGTTTACCGAGGGCGATACGCCGACGTTGGAAGCCAAGAAAGGGATTACACTGATTATTTGTACAGACCGATTCCGGCAGGTCTTTGCATCTGCTACTGGAAATCGTACGTTGAACCCAACTGTGGATGCATATTTACAGTTTTCTTACGTGGAACAACGTTTCACGAGAATTTACGATTTATTATTGTCCCTATAATTCTCAGCTTCAAGGAATGAAGATGAAAATAGAAAAATCTTGCGAAATAATGGAATTTCTTGAAAGTTCATTCAACAAGTATTGTGTTTCAAACAGGATTGGAGTAAGGCATGGAAGAACCTTAAATCAAATCTCCTGCATAAATTATTAAATAATTTTTACGAATTAAAAACCAATCGGAGCCTTAACCGCGTAGAACAAAAAACAATAACGAGAATAAGATCGGGACATACGAAATTAACACATATGTATATCCTAACAAATAGTAACCCTACTATGTGCGACACATACAACACTAGACTAGCAATGGAACATATCGTCATAGAATGCCTAAGACACAATGAAGAAAGAAAAAGATGTGAAGTCACTGACAATATCTCACTTCGCCGCAATACCAGCAAAAGATAATCCGTTTTTGTAAAGGAATACAAATAATTAGTCAAATATAAAGGAAATATGTTACAATGCAATACGGATAGTCGCTAATGACCTCAGCAGTCGATGCGACTCTAAACGTTTAATTAATAATAATAATAAGTATTGTGTTTCATGTTATTTCCATGAATGATTATCTACTTTAACTTCTTACAGTGTAGATAAGTTTCTGGATTTCATCCACAATTGAAATTCAATCGATAGTATTTTTTGATGTTCATTATTTATCCGATAGATAAAAATGACTTTTGATATCAAATTATTGAAATTAAATAGTCGATGAAAATTAATTTTTGAGTATATTGATAACAAGACTGTCGAGTTATATAATTTTATAGATTTTTCTGATTTGGATGATTTTATAGGAATTTTCTAAATTTGAATTTGTAAACTAGTAGACAGAATTTGAAATCGTTCATGGTGATACCTGGTTTAAAATCGTAAAAGCGTTATGACATCATCGATGTAAATTTCCTTCAGGTCGAGTTATGTTTGTTATAAATTTCTTTATTCGATTCTGCAGTTCTGCTGAACTCTCGCACGACGTATAAGAAGATTACACGAGGCGGAGGAGTTGCATAAAATTTTTTTACGTATCACGCTCTCGCATAAAGTCGATTTCAGCGCTTACGTATCGCAAATGTAAGTGTATACTCGTCTATATATATTTTACGGAGCAGCAGCTTTTTTTCCTTGTTTATCTTTGCTCAAGCCGATTGCTTCGTAAAAGAAAAATCGCCACTTTCTTCCCATACAAATTAATCGTCCCACCGTCCGTAAGAAATTACAGAATAAAACGATATCGGTCCCGGAGTCTGGGAACATTAATTAAAATAAGATTTTAATTAAAAACACTCCGATCGAGGGGAATAAATTTGCAAACACTACCAAAGATATTAAATAGAGCGATGCACCAAATAAACGTTTGTTAAATCATCGGAGTACAGGAATTTGCAAAACGGCTCGAACAAGACCTCTCTGTTTTTAATTATGCACGAATTTAATCTCCGTTGATATACAAACTTTATATAAAATATTAACCGCCATATTCTAATTAATTTCAAGCCTCCGAGACATGAAAAATATCTGTATCATAATACATATGTTCCACCATTCAAATTTCGGACACTTTTTACCCCATCTAACCCCAACGAATTAATAAATCTACACAAATTTCAAATTCATAAAATACCAATATCAATTAAAAATACCCACGCTATTCCATCGTTATTATACTTTTGAAAAGTGCAGACGCAAATATGAAATCTTTCACGAATAACACCGAAAGCAGGATAAATCGAAAATGCAATGTGGAATAGGGCTATTCGCGCTTTCATAATTGATCAAATAAGAGAATCGTAGTACAAAATATTTGCGTTTATACAATATACGCTAAAGTTATTTTATATACTGGTACAGTCCGACACAACTCAAAGATGACTAGGGAGGAAAAGGGAACCTCTCGTTTTCAATCGCCTATTTCCGCCATTTCGTTTTTGGAATCTCCAAATCCAGTTTCTAAAATAAATAGTTTGCATAGTCGTTTAGGTATTCCAAAAATAAAACGATAGAAAAAGGTGGTTGAAAACGAGATGCTGCGCCGGTCTCTAGACATCTTAAAGTTGTCGGACACTACTAGATGTGAGCGACCGGTTTTAAATACCGAAATCTCTATCAGTCATCCCTAAAGCAGAATTCTCACTGCACCGTCGTGGCAAGTCCTCGAAAACACGAAACAAATTGCACCCCTTAAGTATATTCACGTGAACGATCGTTCGAAATTCAAAGTATCCTCACCCGTTAAAGTTCTTCCGCATACCAGCATGCACGCTACCCCAAAACTACTGTCTCTAACGTCTGTTCCAAGATTCCATGGTGCAGGAAAGGAAAAAAGGAACGAAAAGAAGTAAACCGGACTCACGAGATATGCTTTCGTTACGTAAGAAACGTTCGAACGTGTCGGGAGACGAAAGTTTGGCTGCTTCGAGGCGATTAGTATGTAGAGAGGCGTTCGATCGTTTTCGTGAGAGGGCCAAGGAGGAAGTCGGAAGTACCGGAAGTGGCTCGGTCTATGAGGCGTCTCGTGGTTTTGTCGTTGCCGCAAAACGTGCCACGTGACGTGCACCGTTTTGCAGATCACGTGTGCGACAGGGAACCATGCGCGTTTTTGCCGATACCGAACGATTAGTTCAAAGGTTAAGAGCTCACGATCCGTTCAGTTAATTAGGCTTCTATTATGCAGGTCTCCTAGGATATAGTGCCGACGAATATCTGACGTGAGTATTTGGTCGATCGTGGAAGATTAAGGAAGAAATAAAAAAATCTCCAAGTGATACGTTATTACAAATTACGATAGAAAAAATCATAGTATAATAATTTCAATACATTTTCTATCTCCCTTCGATCTTCTACGATGGATTAAGTACTTATGTCAGACACTCATCGACACCATATCCTAGGAAAATTGCAAAATGGAAGCTTAATTAACCTCTTGCCTTACAATGGCGTCTGGCACACGTAACGCAGTAAATAGAATAGAAAATTTTCCAAAAACTATTAAATTAAAAATACCAGTAGATCAGGAGAAGTTGAAATTAGTTTTATGTTGTTATATCGGAAATCAGTGATGGATTATTATATCAACAATTAATTCTGAGTTATTGCGGGTTCGGTCACAAAAGAAATCGTAAGGCAAGGGATTAACTGAATGGAACTTCGTTAATACGAAAACTCCAATAAATATTTAACACTTTACCGACCGGTAGCCTATTAATAGGCTTTTTGGACCCAACGCTTTTGTAATTTTAACTGACCAATCGATTGTCACGGCAATTAATAAATTATTGTTTATCACTGTGGTTTACTGCGCCGATGACTCAGTGATGAGAATCTCTAATTTTCAAGGAGATATCGGTATGAGGGAAGTTTCTGCAGTCAAGTGACCGGTCCGAAGTGAGTACGATATTAAAAATTACCGGTCGGTAAAGTGTTAATTACAATTTAATATAGAGGAAATGACAGCTAACTAATTTCCATCAATTTTACATTACTAAGGGGCAAAGAATTGTTAGCACCTTTGAAGTGAACGTGTTTGATTATCTGGCAATTTTTTTTCGGGAGCCGATGTCCAAAGACCAAACGTAAACGTGTCCAAATTAACAATACCTTTTTGATTATCCCTCGGAAGTGCAGGTTAAAACGACAATGTGGGATTAAGCAGTGGATCGTCGGGAGCGTATCTCTTCCACCTGTCGAGATGGATGTGGCCGTGCACGCTCGATGAATAATGTATACCTTCGCCGAGTCGTCGAAGGAAACCCTTCTATTCTCTGGCTCGGGATGTGCATACAGACGTGCACACGCATGGAAAAATCGCAAGGGTGGAGAGGAGAAGGGGTTTGGATGGTGAGCTCTTTCAAAAATTCTATCGAGCTTTCACGGAGCATTATTTTCTTCTCGGCCCTTTTTTCGGACGAGCTTGCACATTGTTCTACGTCTGACTTTTGTGAATACGATCACTGTCGCGCTCGATCATCCCCCTTTTTAGCGCTGCCCACCTTTTCGTCTTCCTTTGATGAGGTTTCTGAAGGAGGGAAGAGAATGGTAAAAAATTTTGAAGATTCCTTCCGAGTACGCTCTTTTTTCTGGATACTTTGAAACCGTTATTTGAGAACTTTTGTCCTCGCTTTATCAAGCAATTTTATTCGGAGCTTTTTCTTTTGTTTAGTGATTTTTTTTGAAGATTATATTTATTCTGAGACAGTTCTGTCTTAATATTCATGTATCTCGATAGAGTTGGAAATACTTAGAAGTATTATCTTTAATAATAGACGGTACAATGTGAGAGATTTATGCGCTTTGGAATTATTTCCAAGTTATGGTTGAATAAGTTGTATATTTCGATGTCTTGGTTGTTGGTTAAGTCCACGCTAATAATTGTCACTCTCACTAGGACAATGTCCAACAGTTTAACACTAGATGTTAGTCACAACACACACAGGGTGCTCAGAGACAACCAATCGTGTGTCTAAAACGAAATTCACTCGAATAAACCGGACTTCTACGTAATATTTTCACAGCCTCGGTGTGTAGGGGTAAGTTCCGACGGGGTGGACACAGCCACCCGGGAATACAGTTGATTTAAACACATATCTTATGTTTTTCAACTTAATTACAAGCAAGTGGTCAATATACGTAGCCATAAAGAAGCAGTGCAACCGTTCGGCGACACAATTTTATTAATCGATTGTAAAATGAAAAAAGAAAATTATATAGTTTTAAGGTGCCCGGACGAGGGCATATGAATATTGTTTGATCCACGATGAATAATAAACATGCCACTAATTAATTATAAACACACTAATATTTGTAAATATATTAATAATCTTTCTACGAGCGCCAGTGGTCAAATGTCTCTATTTCGGAGCTGCCGCGCAATGTTTAAAAAGCTCCACCTTGATTTTCGCCGTCTACGGTCGACGAATCGCGTTGGCAACAATAGATTTACCACCAATTAATTCAATACATTTAAAATTGTCAAATACATCTGTTCGCAACAAAAAGAAGGATAAAAGCTTGATCGATACAATCGCCCAAACTCTTCAAAATAGACGTAGAAAATTGGAGAAAAATCATCGTTAAAAATGTCAGGAACACTTTTGAAAAATTCAAGGCAAGTCATTGTGTATCACCCTGGTAGATTTAATGTTAATATTCTAATTTAAAGATTTCTCGTGCTGAATAGCAAAGGGGGTGAATAGTATAATGCTACTTTTTAGTATGTTTTTTTTTAGTCACCTTAAACAGAAGTTTATGCATATAGTTTCAAGGTTATTATCGTTATCAGTAATTAGATAATTATTACAAAGAAGAAGTACTTACTTAAGGTAAGTTTCTCTTATCTTTTTGTCCTAGCGGGGATTAAAGACTTCGATTGGGCGTTGGTAAATCATGAGGGCCAGCTTGGTAGAGTTTAAGATTAAATTTTGCAAACATCGATATCATTCGCGGATTGTTCACCAGTTATCGAAAATCGCGCTGTATTTCAAGCTTGAAGTTTGTTAGTTTCGCGCAGGTAACATCGACTAACGTGTTCGTATCGGGCACGACATATAATTGGCGCGAAAATCTTTAATTGTAACAAATTATGCGTCGTCGCAGCTGCGACGCGCGGTGTTTATTGTACGCGCGATCAATATGCATTTATTTGTTCGCCAGTGTCATTAGTCACGTACGTACGTTTGCCTCATGCTCTTTCCCAGCACGCTTTGTAGTTGGTCCGTCGAAACGGCTCACCCACGCGGTTATTTTGTAAATTGAGAATTTATCGTTTGACGAGCGCGAAATCCGCTCTTTTTTTTTCTCTACCCCCTCTGTCAATGACCGGCCCAGAGATTCCTGCAATTGAAATCCCATATTTCCCGGAACGGTGTCATCAGTTTTCCATAAAACGTTCATCGATTTTGTAAGACTTTTCTACGATTGTTCACGCTCATGTGACGAATCTGCACGTTGCTTTGTTCCTATTCTATTTCGAATTGATATAGATCGTGGCTTTTGATATCTGACATAATAAAATAAACGGTTGTGTCAGAAAAAGATGTTATTACTATCATCAGGCAATTTTTAACTTTAGAAACGTGAATTTACCTCGTAGTTACCATTGTCATATGGCAAAATCTCAAAAATGGAAATCTTTAGAAATCCATGCACTCGTATCCTAAATCTTTATCACTAGATTTACAACCCCTATGTGTGGTGCATTTAAATATATAAAATAAGTACTTTGAAAAGAGATGGATCAAGCGGAAAAAATGCGACGAATTAAGTAAGTTGTGTACAAGATACACGTGAAATATTTATTTTACTGGTTCTCCATGAACAGACAAATATTTAAAACACAAAATTCCGTCAATTTGATGGTTGTCATAGATCTAGTGTTATCCCTTGCCCTTCAAAGAAGAGAGACGCTCGTGATGAGGTAAATACGATAGGAAATTTTCAAATGTTGCAAAACCTATCAAATTGAAAATGTTAATGAAATGTGACGTGATAATATTATTTCCATAATATTAATATTGCGTCAAATTATACGAAATATTAAGAATCACTTGTCAATTTCTATTTTAAAAATTAAATTCTGAACTAAAGCGGTGGTAATCACAAAACAAATCGTAGCCCAAGGGGTCAATAAAATTTAATCTTTCTACACTTCTGACGTCAATGCAATTTTAATTTCATTCCAAACGCTCATAAAATACAAAGTACCATACACATGATCCCTAAGCGAACCCAGAACAATCCACTCTTCATAATACTACATTTATCAACCCCCCCACAACCAACCCCCATTTTTAATATCAACAAAAGCTACACCAAAAGAGTTAAACACGACGAAGCATATAAATTTGCCATTCTCAAATCGAGAACTCCACGAGCGACGGAGCTAGGACGAGGTTTTGGTTCAACGGATTCCAAGGCGCTTTTCATCGGATTGCTTTCTCCCTCTCGCGAGTATTTTCTCCCTGACAGTCAGCCGGTATTCTGATATTTCAAGCGCCACGTCGACGGAAACGTAAGAAGCGATATCTTTACGAGAGTGGCTCCTTTTTTTCGACGTTTCCCGGCAAACTCCTCCTCGTGTGTTTTTCTTCCAGCCCGGGCTGACTGTATGGCGGTCGTAGAGCGGCCGACAACCCCACCGGGAGATCGAAACGAGGGTAGGAAGTGAGTCACTTTCGAGGCATTCTCGGCAGACGGCACACTTGCATCGAACGACCGACCGACCGTTGCTTTTCCTCTCTCCCATGAGGTTTTGATGAATCTCGAGAGTCGGAAATCTCGCCGGAATCGCACGAAAGAGGTCGAAAGAAAGA
Organism: Cerceris rybyensis; assembly: GCA_910591515.1. Taxonomy (NCBI): domain Eukaryota; kingdom Metazoa; phylum Arthropoda; class Insecta; order Hymenoptera; family Crabronidae; genus Cerceris; species Cerceris rybyensis. The sequence continues at coordinate 10,802,087 of OU342797.1, read as the reverse complement.
AAAAAAAAAAAAAAATAAGGGATGAGAAAGAGTTAAACCTACCTGTTTCTCCTCGTCCTTGCGTTTACGGTCGCTCTTCTCTCAGCGACGTTTTATCTCTCGATTTTGCACGGAAATGAGACTCCCGCGTTAAAGGAAGATTGAGAAATTCTGACCGTAGAATAGGTAGGAGAAGGAAGTAGATCTTTTGTCGTTTGGTGGTGTTGAAATTATGCGAGCGGTTAGAACGTAATTGCGTTTCTTCGCGACGATGTTCTAACGCGATGTATACGAGATGAATCGTTTGGACACTGTGGAAGTAAGAGCAATAACAGTGGCTAACTAACGACGGAGAACACAAAGAAATTAAGTTCTTCTTGAATAGATTATAATCTAAAATGAACTCGTGTAACTATATTCGCAACCGGGTCCTTTCATTTTCTTTCCCGTCTCTGAACACTACAGGGAGACTTCTCCTTTGCAAACAGTCCTCTCTCACATTTGCATTTTCCTCTGGTAATTGTAATTTCCTGAACGAACGTAATCTTCACGGGGCCGAGAGTTTTTATTAAAAGGAACCATCGCGCCCTACGCGGTGGGCGTCATAAAGGAAACATCTGTATTTCCCGAAAGGAAAAGAAACTTCGTCCCTCGGTTCTCGGCTTTATTTAGTAACGGAACGGTGGATTAATAACAACCGGCTGTATACCGAGCGAAATTTCCAGCTAAAACTTCGAACTTTTGCGCTTTATGTTTCATAAGATCGTGCGAAAATGTTCATGGCGCTTCGACGGTGAGGTTTTAACGCGATCGGAAGACCTCGTGTATTAAACCGGTTTGTATTTTCACGGGGCTTCTTTTTTTAGAGCATCTGTTTTATCTCTTTCGATTTAACGCTCTGTAATATCTTCCTTTTCGTTTCATACCGTTAACATCTCGTAAATTCATTTTTTTTTCGCCCTCTGATCTATACTTAAATTGATTTTGAACCAATAAACATCTAATATGTCAATTCGTTCGATTTGAAACTTTTGATTAAGAAAAGGTTAACGAATAATTGTAAAAGAACAATAGATGTCATGAAGTATAAGAATTATTTTTCAATTAATGTTCCCCCTGAGGGCATTACCCTCGGAGGGTGTTACATTACAGTGTCTGTGACTTGATGTCGCAAATAAATTATTAATTTGTTGTTCTTATGTTACTCGAGGAAATACCTAGGGTGAACATATGCAGAATTTATCTTAACCTAAGATAGTATATTTTTCCAACTTTTCTATAACACTATCACGGTGCTTTTTATATAAGTTGTGCATACTTATCAAAATACATACATAAACTTGGATAAATTCTTTTCGTTTTAATCGTGAAAGTGTCTACGTTGACGTGATGGTCGCGAAATTGTCCTGTCTTTAGTCGTTTAAGTGTGAGGCTCATTTTTTGGCCTCGGGAGCCTGACGCCAAAACTCATCTTTGGAAAACGATTTTATTTACGTCCTGCGAAAGACAAGATGTAGAAAAAAGTTTCATCTCGATCGGCCCAAAAATGGCCGAGATATTTAAGCTCAAAGTCGAACTCAAATTTCGCGGTGCCAGAATGCGGGGGGTCAGGGCGGTCAGGGGTCGTAACTAGCTAAAGTATTACGTTATATAATAATACTTTAATTAGCACTTAACTTATATATATACAATTTTACATAATTATTTATTTATATATATAAGTGTGAGGATCCTTTTCGATGGTCCCACAGTCTTATTACTAACTAACATTTATTGATATTAACACGTTGAACGCCACCGATATTTGACTACTTTCATCATTTCGAATAAAGTGAAACCTTTTCTATTTAATTAACATGTTTATAAAGCAGAAACTTTAAAGATACAGATAAACAGATATTTAGCAGACCTTAATCTTTATAAAGCCCATATTTAAATATTCAGTATGTCCGAGAATTAATAAATATTACAATTTAAAAGTTACACGAAATTTCACTAAATTCAATAGCGCCGGTCAACGATGACCTTCATGGCAGTCAAAGTGTTAAATACATAAAACTAAAAATAAAAGATATAACTATAATAAACATTTAAAAGAATAATATAATAAGCAGCAGCAGTTATGGTGTCTCTACACTTTCACGTTTCGTTACCAACTCCTAACTTCGCGTTCCCTTGTCCTGCCTTTTGTTTTTCGTCACTCTCGTTCTCTCTCATTCACTCATTCTCTCACTCACTCATTCAATCTGCATTCCTACATACATATTTCAGTTAACTACTAATGAAATTAATGGTTCAGCTCGTATGCCAGTAGGCGGACATGTCCAAACTACAATTACATTTTCATTTAGAAATAATGTACTACTTGTAGATAAAACGTGACGAAAGTTTTTTTCTTCTTATAAAGCGAAACACGACGAATGCAGGAAACGCGTTTTTCTCCTATACTATCCTTCCTCCAGTTCTTTCACGGCACACTCTTTCCGTCCGATTATGAACGACCGCGTTTTAGGGTGACCAAGTACTTTTCAGGCCCATTTCGTTCGTTCTCGACCCGGCCATTAGAATCTTCTTTGGCAACGTGCACGCATCCACCGGGAAACATTTCGTTCCTCCACAGAGATAAAATCTCTTTCACGATTAAACGAAAGTTGCATCAGCGGGAAAGCATCCGTCTCGTTTCTCTAACAGCCGGAATGACGTTACGTCGTCGCGACAGTTTTATCGATGCATCGTGTCACTGCACGTTTCTTGAGGAAAAGGAGGAAGGACTATACATTTCCGTTTGTTTGGACTCGTTTATTGCTGTTTGAGTCTTTACTGTGTTTTTTTCTGTTTTTACAATTTTACTGCTGTGGTCACTTTTTTCCAGGTTTAATAGTTCTAAGTGGAGGTTTTAGTGTCTTTTTAAGATGGTGTGTTCTTTTTTTCGGTGATCCTTTATTTAAAAAGGATAGAATACTTTATAGTCTTATTTTTTTTTTAATTTAATAGAATTTTAGATTAATATGTTGTATTATACGATGAGATTTCTGTAATTTGTTGAATTAGATTTAGTAACCTTGAAATATTATTTTTGTTTTTATTAGATTCAATTTAATTAGTATTTGAATTAATTTTTTTATTTGATCTCTTTGGCACTCTATTCTGGATATTGCAATTTGTGAAGCTTCTTTTATAATTGCAGATAATTATTTATAAAAGTTAGTAATAAATTGAAAAAAGTTTTTTTTCCTCGTGGAATGTTCAGGTCGAGCAACACGATTGGTTGAAATAGGTTGTAATTGATGCATATTTGCTTGAGAGAATTTTCTATCTGCACCCTGTTTCAATCGGTGCAGTTATTTATTTCAATAAATTGGATTCACATGCGAGAATGTATATATACGCGTCTTTCTCGTTGGTTTTGAATCTGCATTGATAAACGGCCGATACAGATAACATTGGATAGTTGCGATTACTGTAAATCAATTACAACGATATTGGATTACATTTGAATTCAAAAATTCGCATTTCGAGATTACGAAAAATTGATACGGGCCAAGCGAAATGTTAATTGACAAATAGATTAATTGATGGAAATTTTAAACGTTTCGTAATTAATCTGTACAGCGTGGATAGCTATTAATGTTTTCACTGGGAAAATGTACATTTACACAGGAAAAATAATTAAAATACTACTTCGCGATGTAGCCGATTTCTTTCGATTCCATTTGTATTGCCAGTTAAAAGTCAATCAATTTTCCTCAAATTGAACTCCATAATTTTCCTCCAACAAATTCTCCATAACAAAGTACAATTACCGGATTGTATCACTAACACCGCAGCAGATTTTAATTGGAGAAACGTTAATATAAAATCGAACGAAACATGTTGTCTAATTTACTGTTCAACGAATGGCAATTTCCATAATTAAACATTTTGAAGGGTTATTAATAGTGATCTAAATGCAAATTAAACAATGTTTATTAAACCGTTCGAAGGTGTACGTTTACCTTGAAACCGGTGCCATTTTTCTATATTAAATTTTAATTCACCAGAAATATTAATTATGGTTATGTATTCACTCTCGTTTAATTAGATTTTTTACTGGACAAACGAAAATCTGCAAAATTAAACCTGAGAGAAGAATATTAAGAACACACCTCGCTTTATTCATTCGTCTGTAATTACATTTTGCAAATTTTTGCACTTTTAAAAGATCCAAATATTTTTGAAAAATACAAAAATACATGGTTTCGCAGTAAAGAAGACTGTTATCAATATCTGTCTCACAATCAGTGCAATTAACACGTTGAACACCAACCGTATTTCGCTAGTTTCACTGTTTCTACTGAAATGAAATTTTTTCTATTAAATTCACATCTTTATAAAACAGAAACATTAAAGATACAGATAGATAGGTATTCAAAAGATCTTTATCTTTTAAACATCAATATTTAAATATAAAGTATGCCTGAAAATTCATAAATATTGCAATTTCAATGTGACATAAAATTTCATTGAATACAATAGCGCCGGTCACCGGTGACCCCCACGGCAGTCAACGTCTTAAAGCAATAAAATACTACTCATTACAATAAGCAAAAAAAAAAACAATTTTGGAAAAAAAGTCCAATAAAAAAACAATAATCCATCTCTGTTCAGAACACCACCCCCTTTCTAAATTTCCTACCGCATCAAATATATAACGCGTTTAAACAAAAATATAACATTAAAGAGCAGTATTTTGAAAAAAGAAAAAAGAATAATCCACCTCTGTCGCAAAACGGCACCTCTTTCCAAAACGTCTTTATTCGCCAACGGCTCTCTCGGTCCATGCACGACGACAATGATCGCCGTAACCTTGTATAAAATTGGTGACGGTGATTCTGTACGAGATTTGCACTTTTACGAGGACTTATTTCCACATTTATATTCCCTCGGAAAGAAAAGACCGGTATCGTACACAGCGTTGTAGCATCGTAGAGACGAAAGTAAATGCAGGAGCCGAAGAGACGCGTACGCCAGCAAGAGCAATATTATCGTTGAGAGGGAACGATAACACCCAGCCGCATATGTTACTGTACGAAGATACAAGTGTCCTTCTTCTTATAATACGAGCCGCCTCTTGCGAGTGTACTTTGGCCAATAGATGAGCAAACTTATCGTGGACTGCCTACGAGCGGTGAAACATACCGAGAAAAGGATAAATTACCAGTGTGAGAATCTTCGCAACTGTTTCATGCCTGTGAACGATATCGTTCAAACGAACTTATCGAACGGGGAATAATTTCGTGGGAATCCTTCGTTCCTCTTTCTTTTAATCCTACCGTCGCATTTTTCCAATCAGGTCAATTGATAATTCGTTTAACTGTACGGTTGAATTTATATAATATTGACAGTAGATTTCGAAGAATATTTTAATTAAATTGGAAGGTGCTTTAGGATGTGCAAATTTTATGACGATAGAAAGTTTATTTTGATTTGATGTAGAGTAATAATAATAATATCAGTGATCATAAATGAGGCGTTGATGAATACAAAGTAAGATAGGGAGAAATAAAAGAATATGTAGTTAGGGAAACAGTAATGATTTTGAGAAATTTCAAGGATCTAACGTAAAGCTACTCCTTTGAAAAATCTGCAAGCTACTTTTTTCACAAGTTGGTTGTGCGTTACTGATAATTGCTATTTTAATTGTACATAAAGAAGAGAGTATGTAAAGGATTGTAGCAATTTCTTACGTTCCAATTAGGGATTGCAATATCGGGCCAAAAGTTCAATACCGGTATTCGGTATTTTTTAGATCTTAATACCGGAATACCGGTTTTAATACCGGTAGTAGGAATTGTTTCATTTCTCAGTTTTATTAAAGATAATAAATATCACAAAAAATCATTTGTAACTTATAAATTATAACAGTATATAAAGAATAACAAAAAAGTAAAGGAACATCTTCTGTATTTAAATCACAAAAAAGTGTAAATATCACTATTCAGTCTATGGTACTATTACATATTTTTGAAATGTGATCTTAAAAAACATAATGCATCACTTGTACTGTCATTAAGCCTGGAATGTAATTTTATGCATCTACGCTAGTTGGTGGTACTGTCAGCAATGCGCGATGTACGTTTTCCAAGTATTTACCTCTAAATCCCTCATTTTCAAATAAATCGATTTCTTGTCGGATGGTTTTGAATATAACTGATTTCTGTATTGTATTTTGGTTTGTTGAAGTTTTTTTAGTTATCGCTATATCTAATTTTTGTTCAAGAGACAATTCCTTTTCACTATCGACATTAGTGTCATCATCATCTTCGATAACTGTACCGAATTGTTCTGAATGTAGATAGATTTGTGGATAAAAATTTTTAAGAAAATTTACTATAAACTTGATCATATCGTACACAAAAACGTATAGGTACTATTTTTCTATGTTGGCGACCCCTGAACATATAGTGGAAAATTTTAAAAATTTCTAGTAAATACCGAAAAAACGGTATTTAAACTTGTGAATACCGGTATTACAAAATTGTACAAATGGCTCAAAATACCGGTATTCGGTATTCCGGTATACCGGTATTGCAATCCCTAGTTCCAATCGTCCTCGGTGCAGCACAGACAAAAGTTCGACGGTAGGAAGGATCGCAGAAAGAGCATTCGCTTAATTCTTACGGTGTCTGTTTAGTGGGGCGTTAAAAAGACGGCTGCGGAGGCACCTTCACCGAAAGCGCTTTAAAGGATTTTCACCTGGGGAAACTTGTAATCGTTGAATAGCAACGGGCTCTCCTCTCACCTAGAGGAAAGCTGGTGGTTAATGTAAAAGCACCAAAATTTCAGCAACTCCCGTCGAAAAAGGCTAAGAGAACGTCGGCTCCGCCGCGAGAAAATGGCGCAAAACAAAACTTAACGAGGGCACTTTAAAGTTACCCCGTGCTGGAAGATGGAGTGCCGCGGTACACCGTGATCGGCGGGGGTAAGCAAAGCCAGGTAGATCGTTAGAACTCCATTTCACTTTATTGTAATTCCATTTTTTCCCCTCGGCAAATAAACGCTTCGCTGGCCACGTCTATCGTGTTATCCGCGAGCGGAGAAAAGTTTCGGTTCGACGGGGGTTAAATAGCACTCACTCTCTTCGCCTTCATTTTCTTCCCCTTTTTCCTTCTGCGCCACGTCTTCTCATCATCCTCGACGGCTTGTATTTTTCATTTCTTTTCTCCGTCTCTCCTATATTTTTGTCTCTTATTTTTGCATTTCATACTTTCTGCCTTATTACCCCACCTCGCTCGGCTCCTTTCCTTCACTCGTCTACCTTTATTTTTAAATATTTTATTACCATCCCATCTTTTGCCACACCCGCGCCCTTTTTTCTTCTTCACCCTTCGGTTCTTGGTATTTCTTTGATCATTGTCCTTTTTACCCTCTTATACGCCTGAAATCATCTCCTTTTATACGTGCTTATATACTCCACCCCTTCGGCTCTATCTTCATCCCTCTCACTTTTACTCTCTTGTTATTCATTCTCACTTTCTTATTTCCTTATACTTACCCTTATTTCTAGTACGGTAGAAATTACTGTTATCTTCATTTTCTCTTCATTTTTGTCTCGTGTATTAAATTCCTCCTCCCTTTTTCTCGTATACCCACCCCCATATCTTCTTCGTTTCTCCGCCTTCCGAGTTTTCTTGTTACTCCGCAACCCTGATTCGACCTCGAAGGCTAATAATATCACAGAGTTATCATAGCGAGCCGATCGTGTTTCAATACTTCGACTCGATCCTTTTTCCTCCCTCGTTCTACTGCTTTATCTCTACCTCTTTAGCTCATAGCCAACTTACTTACATCTTCATCCGATCCATTCCCCATCCCCCTTCGGAATAGAAATGTGAGCAACTCGCCGACCGTTGTATAACAGTTCGAGGAGGGGTAGAAAATTTTTCCGTGCTCATTGTAGGCAAAAGTTTGCCGGTTTCGCGTCTGACAAGCTTCGGCTGAAGTTAGAAGGATTCCTGAAATTCTTATTGCCGGAACTTCAGCGACTCCTTCTGTCTTTTTACTCTTTTTTTCACGTCTGTTATTAGTAATGAATCGTAGATGTGTTTACGGGAATGAATTTTGAGGGTTCTCCGTGGCAGAAATTCGTTTTAATCACAATGGTATAATTGTTATATTCATTCCAATTTATTCATTATTCAAGATTTACATAGATTTCTCATATTTTTGAGTAATTTTCTACTTGTGTGGTGTGTAGAGAGATAAATGTTTTTTCCTAAAATATCATTTCTTGAGTTGCACCCATGATGGTACTATGCCCAATAAAAGTCATACTTTTTATGAATAATGGCTGTAGCAGATAAAGTAAGGAAATGTAGAAAGTAGAAGTACTTTAACATCTAACTATAAATTGAACAAGATTAAACGTTATCCATTCACAAATGCGAAAATGAAATCAATTAACCTTTTTTCAACGATAAGTACCTAATTATGTTTGACTATATGATGAGTAGACTGCGGATGTTTATGCAAATTTCGAGTTTCACAAATGCAGGTAAGACAGATAAACCTATCTAGGGATTTATTGCACTTAATAAATATTACAACAAATACCATACTTTGGATATTTTAGATATATTTTTATATTATGTTCTTTTTGTATATTTTAGCCGTATTTAATTTGCCATAAATACATAAAAATCCGCAGTCTAATGATGAGTAATTATAATGGTAGAAGGCGATAGAGCATTTTTCTACCGTAATCTGTTTTTCAGCTATACGTTTTACATATACGTTTTGTTAATAACGCTATATTAAACAAAGCACTGTATTTCTAAGATTTGGTTATATAAATAAATAATATTAGTCAATTCCATTTACAATTTTTAGATTAATTCTACAAGCAACTAGTGCAATTATTTCCACTTCATTGGCTAAGAAGTACGGTGACCGCGACATGTTGTCAAAATATAACCGAGTCTCGCGACCGTAACCTACAGGTATCATTTCCAGGAATTTTAACAATAAGGCATTTCGATGCTCACCTCGCCTCGCTATCAGTTCCCCCGTGACCGCCGACGAGTAACCAGTGCTCCGTTTAAATATTTTAATAAATCGGGTTTAATAATTTTGATCCATCAGTGCGTGACGACATTAAACATTTTCTTTCATTGCGATTCAGTTCTTTTCTTTATTTTGATAAAATAAAATTATCATATTACAATGTATATTCTTTCAACGCAAATAAAGAGATAATTTTAATTTGTAATAATTCAGAAACGAAACAAATACCGAAATACATACGTCTTCTAAAATCTGAAATTAGAAAACTTCAGAAAAAGTTATTCAAATCCCATAAAATATATAATTATTTTATAACTTTATGTGTTATTATACGTCGGTTACGTAACAAATACAATCACAAATTGACAATCACAGTACGTTAACATTAGGTTTACGGAAACGCTCAAATTGAATTCTACTTTCTTAATAAGCATTTTTGAAATTCACAGAGAAGGAGTTCCGTAGATATTTCATGTGTATTTGATGATACAAAAATTACTTAATGAATTATCATCTTTGCCGCTTGATCCCTCTTTTTTTATAGTTCTTATTTGATATATTGCACTGTAACACACTTCACGCCCGTAAATCTAATGTTAAACAAAGCACTGTATTTGTAACATTTAGTTATATAAATAAATAATATCGTTCAATACTATTTACGTACAATCTTAAATTTAATTCCACGAGCAATGAGAGCAATAACTTCCACCTCATTGGCTAAGAAGTACGGTGACCGCGGAATGTTGTCAAAATATAATCGAGTCTCGCGACCGTAACCTACAGGTATCATTTCCAGGAATTTTAACAATAAGGCATTTCGATGCTCACCTCGCCTCGCTATCAGTTCCCCCGTGACCGCCGACGAGTAACCAGTGCTCCGTGATCGGGTTTAAATAATTTCACCTATTAGTACACTTTCGAAAACTAAATTCAGTGTCATCAAGTGCATCTCTTTTTGCAATCTACCTGGTATAACGCGACAACCTCAAGAAGTCTCCTCGGAGGTAGGCCTGTTTCGGCAGGATCTGATTCGCCAGGCGTCATAAAGATATTTCAATGTCACGACTTTATCAAGTACCTCCTTCAGGAGGCTGAGCAGGGTGGATTAAATAAAAAAAAAAAAAACGGTACGAATAGGCGGTATTTAGCGAGAAGCTCCGTCGCTCAGGAGACTTCTTGAGGTTGTCGAACGATACTACATCCTCGTAGTGGTATCAACCCTTAATTGGCGTCGCTACATCCGCTCTCAGCTACCAAAGCAGTTCCACCGCTGCCATTTTATGCTCACACTTACACCGAAGCAAAGAATCGACACGTTTCTGAGGTATTTACAATTTTTACTTAGATTTCAGTGTCTTTGTTTTAGGTGCGGTTACACATTTTGTTTTTAATGAAATACTTTATATAACAATACGATCACAAGAGGTTAAAGTAGTAGAAGAATGGATTGCCATTGTCTCCCTGTACATGGAAAAATAATACGTTGGGTCGATCGCATTTTAATCAATCTCGTTTACTTGTAATTACATTTCGATATATATCGATAGATTTAAAAATCCCCCGTCATCCTGGCAATACGTGACGTTTCATTTTGAATAACGATTTTTTTTCGACTAAATATCCCAGTACCGATTGGGAATAACTTTTATCGTATTTTTTTCCCTTCCCTCTCGATGCGTGAAAAAATCATTTTAAAAAGTAAATGAAACTGTCGTTTAAATGTAATTAAGTATTATTTAATATCGGACTCAATATTGTTTCCAATTTTTGTCCGTTGACCTTTGCGCCCAACGAAATTGGATGGCCAGACAAAATAGTAGCAACGTTTCTCGTGTTTATGTTAAAGATACACTCTTGATAAATTTAAACACTCGATATTTGGTCATATTCGAAATCAGGTGCATACCCCAATGCTACGACTTTCATTCGAGAACGTACTTAATCGTTAAAAAAACACGAAGATTCGACGTAGGTACCTGTTCTAAGAATCAAGGATCGTTCGTGGGAAGGTTTATTCGGAATCTTCTAACAAATATTTAGGGAAACGTGCGATGAAAGAGAAAGGTGGTACAAGGATTGCTGGTCCATATGGTGGCTACCGGATTTTTTTGTTTCACTACTGTTTTCTTAAGGGACGTTAAAGAGAAATAAGTGCCGTCCCTCTTGACGTCTTGCCTGGCTCCCTTCGAATGTTTCAAGGGCCCACGTGTAGACTTCATCGCAAACCCTACTTAAGATTTACTATAAGACAAACACTTGAGTGACAGTATTTATTTTACTTCTATTGTTTTAGTTTTTCGTAACACCTCTCGAAAGGAGACAATTTCTGTCCCCATTTGTAGATACATCTTTTATCTCTTTAGTCCCTATAATTTGTTCTCCTACCGGAGATTTAATGTAACATAAATAATAATTTCCTACTTATGTCATTTTTGTTGATTTAGTTGCTATTGTGTTATCTTTCTCGATTTAACTGTCCCTGAATCGGAGCAGTTCCTTTTTTAGTTCACTCTTACAATTTTTTATAAATTAGCATTTCTACTCGTTACTCTAACATCTTATTTTTTGCATTAAATGGTATATGCATTTTTATGAAATTAATGAAGACGAAAGGCGAAAGTAGTATGATGAAAATGGGTCGATTTAGGAATTTCAAAATAGTTACTGGATCTTAAATTAAAAACTCAATAACCGGAGAAGAAAGGCAGGAAGACATTGGCTGATGGAACTGCGATTATGGTTATTCCAGTCTTTGAAGAAATTTTCTTCTTAGAATATTTCCCACTCTTTTTTTACTGTCAGCCATTCGTCTTTAATACTGCCGATCGCAAATCTTTCCTTACTTTCTCCTTCTTTTAACAGCGTCGCTTATATCCAGAAGGAAAACTAATCCTACTTTTTACTCTTCATAAATCCTCTCCTCGCATGATTTCTTCTCATTCTTGGGGTAAACTCTGTCGGTGTCGTTGTACCAATAGTAACTGAGACACTTTTAAACCTCGATATCAATATTCTTCACCTGATATACACATTAACACTTTTAACGACCGCTCACACAACATGTGTGTGATGCTACCGCCGAAGTTTGTTGGCCAGTACCACACTCTCTGTGTGATAATTTATGAATGTAAACAAGTGTGGATATTGCTATTGGCTTCGTATTTCGTCGTCACGTCTTTGATTTTATTTTTATTCTCTTACTTTTCTCTTAATTTCGATAAACTTTTTTGAAATTAATTCTTCAAAAATACTGCCAGCCCCTGGCGACGTTTGACTGCGTAGACGTGCGGTCGTTAAAGTGTTAATTTCAAAACGGATCATTTACTATGTAACTGCCGTTTACAATTCCACTATCACTCCCTAAATATATCTCTTCCTATTTCTTATTTTTCTTCAACATTTCTAATTGTTCTCGAAGAAGTAACTTTATAATCTTCATTACTATGAAAAATTTATTTCTCTGCAAACCCTTCCTCAGTATTCAAGATTTTAAATCTGTCACATGTTACTGAAGTCATCTAATTTTACGAACGAAACGTTAATCCCCTCCACAAAGTACTAAGAAAATTCTAATTTAAGTTTCATACAAGTTGTAGAAAGCGTTTAAAAATTACGTCTTCCCAAGAATTGCCTTCTCCATTGCAACATGGCTGTTTGTATTGCAAACGTGTCTTAACGGAAGGTTTAATAGGAGCCTCTTGTTCAACTATCCATGTTTCGCATAGTGCGTAATTTCGAAATTCGCGATTTTACAGTTGGACCAACTATGATTCGCATTCGATCAACCCCGGGCCATTCTCCTACATTTCCCCTGTTTTGCCGCTGTTTCCCGTACACTCGTCGGGGCCTTAACGAGTCATTGTGAGCACGACTGTCGCCCGTTATTTATGCACCGCGTGGTGCATTCGTAATAAAAGCCGCCACCCCGTCTACCCTCTCACGATGGGCCGAAGTGCCGAGAGAAATCTGCCGGACCAAATGAGTTGTAAACCGATGCTCGTAAAGGAATTTCTGTCGGGCTGGTTTTACGATTTCGGAGATTTAGGATCGATGGCTTGGGGTACCGTTGTAGTCGAGAAAGAAGAGAGTGGAACGGGCCTTGAATTGCGAAGGTAGAATCTAAGTATCCATCGGAATGTGATCAGAAAGTGTAACAATTCTTTCATAGGTTGCGAGAAATTTTTTTTTCTTTTTTTCTTATATTTTAATGAATTGGAAAAAATCTTTGATATTTTCTACAAAGTTGCTTGAGTGGAAAGATTATTTCTTTGATTAAAATTAATTGAGATATACATATGTATGTGGCTCTTGGTATGATTCGGTATCAAAGAACTTCCGATGAATTGAAATGAATTTTAGATGTTGAGAATCTTTCGAATCGTTTTGCAGTTATTTTTAATCGTACAAGTTTTAAGATAGTCCGTTTCTGTGATCAGAAAGTGTTACAATTCTTTCATAGGTTGCGAGAATTCTTTTTTCTTTTTCTCTTATATTTTAATGAATTGGAAAAAATCTTTGATATTTTCTACAAAGTTGCTTGAATGGAAAGATTATTTCTTTGATTGAAATTAATTGAGATATACATATGTATGTGGCTCTTGGTATGATTCGGTATCAAAGAACTTCCGATGAATTGAAAAGAATTTTAGATATTGAGAATCTTTGGAATCGTTTTGCAGTTATTTTTAATCGCACAAGTTTTAAGATAGTCCGTAGATTAATTAGTAATTAAGCGTACCAGCTGTGATTGACGATTATACTCGTCATGGAGCAACGGTAGAATTTTGTATATTGACGAGTATACTCGTCATGCGTAAAAATTAGTGACAATTGGTTCTTTAAATTGTAATTTTGGCGAATACTGATCTATATTTGTAAATTTCAATGTGTTTGGAATATATGGCCATTAATTTGCGGACGGATGTTCTGTAGAAATGGATTGTGACAGACGGACTGAAAATAATCTAATTCATTGATATGTTATCGATGAGTGCAGGATACGGTAACGATTATAATTCTCCGACCTATTTCTATATTAAGAAAATTGAAAGGATTTTAAAATAACCGTATAGTTTCCCGCGTATTACGTGTTCATATGTAATTGGGTTGCCGGGTAATCAATCTTTAGAACCGTTCGGTTCTTTTCGTGTCACCCTCTACTTCCGGCGATCGTGACTTGAAAACCCTTCACGCAATCGGCAGGCGCAGCAATCAGATTCGATCGTCGAATAAAAAGAGTGTTCGTGTTCGAATACGAGCAAATTGGAATATACTCGGCGTTATTTATGAAAACTGGGTTACTATCGCAGATTCACCGATTTCCTGTCGGAGACTATTTAAGCACACTCTCAGAATCGAATTGTATACATTTACAATGAAACAAAGAGGAATCAGCGGCACTTTCGGCATAGACCGTCGAAGCTGAATCGCTAGAGAAAAGATTCCTCCGTAATCTTCAAACGCGGACCCGATTCTCTTTATTTTTATGACAAAATTATCTCTTTTCCGATATTCCGAATCCTCTCTCGACGATCTCTGAACGTAAAAGCCGACGACCGAGAAAAGACAGCCGGCAGACTTTTTCCTCTCATTGAATTATTATGCAAAGTAGCAATTAACCTTTCTATTCGGTAATGGCGCTCGGAGTTCTTTCATATAAGATATCGACGATGAATATTTAAATATAATGCGAAACGCGGCCTCGCGGAAACGATTGCACGAATTCTTTCGGAAATGAGGTAGAGTCCGCTCTGCTCTTCTCTATTCTGTATGACACAACGGTTCTTCATGCAGAAGTAGAACAAACCAGCATTCTATAGAATCTTCAGAAAGTCCACATAGATCCTTTCGATCAAAAAGCCTCAAAACTTTAATTTATCCCTATCCTATCTAATACCATCTTTATCGAATCTAACACTTTGTGTATCATCAACGCACTTATCCCACCCTCACATATCCATCAGTATGTTCGAAATGCATATATGTTTATATACATATATACGCTTTCACAAGTCTATCAATATATACGAAAACCGTAAATATACGCCCTCATATATCCATCGGTATATACGAGAGGCGTAAATAGGTATACGCTTTCACAAGTCTATCAATATATACGGAAGGTGTAAATATACGCTCTTACATATCCATCGGTATATACGAGATGCGTATATATACGCTTTCACAAGTCTATCAATAGATACGAAAGCCGTAAATATACGACCTCACATATCCATCAGTATATCCCAAAGGCATATTGTATCGTATATACGGTATATATTACACAATAGAAAATTATTGTTTTCTTAAACCCTAAGAATGGTATTAAATCTCTGGGTACTCTTTCGTCGTTAGTTAGTAGATCAATCGCAGCGACTGACATGCAAATAACACGCTATTGATGGCTTCCTCCGACATCGCGCCGCAGTGAAAGGGTCAACTGTTACTGTACGTACCACAAGTAATTATGAATGAAAATAATGAGATGGCAGAGTCGGCGTATACATATGCAAACATCCTCGATCGTATGAACGTCCGTGCGCTGAGTTGAATCTGGACATTTCCAGGAGGATACCGAATACATTTCAACGAAGTAGATTGACCTGTTTAACATCAGACCAGGTCTAAATATCCTAGGCAGACGGGCCACGGCGGCATGAACCGTAATTAGTTGCACGGATCGTTGATGAGGACAAACATCCTGCACGTGAATGCTTAGGTGCACGGTATGGCTTTGGTTCAGATTTAGAGATGGACAAGCACTCCATACTCTCCTTTCCCTCCGGGGTGCCGGTATGACGCATTCGCAAATCCGAATGACGCACGGAGAACATGGGGTGGATATGCCGTGACGATGATTGCCGAGTCGCAATGCAGTCGCGCATTATGTCGCGTGCATAATGACAGGCTCGCATGAATGCACAGCATTTTCGATGCGTTCACGCCGATTCGAGTGCCGACAAAGGCTGAAATTGGGCCGAGCTGGACAACTGTCCTGTTCCTCCATCTCCTTCCTTGTTTCTCTGTTCTATCGATTACTCTCTTTCCTTTGTTTTCTTTTATTATGCTTCTTTTTCCCCTCTTTTTCTCTCTCTCTCTCTGCTATGAAGTTCATCAATTTTTAGGTGTCTCTTGAACTTCGATTCTTCTTGGCTCTGTAAGAACAAATTACTTGTAAGAGTTTCTGTTTGGCTGTTGACTGTGCTTTTCTTTTTCTTCTTGCTTCTAGATCTTTTTCAGGTTTTGTTTCTTCTTCATTTTGTTTCCTTTTGATTCTCTTTTATATTTTCTACCCGTTGGACAAGATTCACATGCATTCGAGCGTAGCCGACGCGTAGTTATTCCTTTCATCTTGTCAAGTTTTAATTTCAAAGAGACGTAGTCTCATGAAGAATTTAAGCTCGGTTTGTTTTAAAGGTGAAGTTAATACATCGCCTAGCCAGGAGACGCGCGACGGAGACTTTGGATTTAAATTAAGTTTGAATAGTTTACGAGGAAGTCGTGCAGCCTCTTTCGTTTGAGTTTTGGATTCCGGCGCCGTTGGCGGGAAGGCGAAGAGGCTTTTCAAACTTGGAATGTACAAGGGAAGTAATGAGCAATGCGAAAGGACGAAGTGTCTTTCGTATATATACGTGTATATTATGAAGCTTTGAAAGCGAGCCAATGTATTTACCTGCTTAAGAAGTGTGAACTCAATTCTCGCGTGAGTTCGTGCGATTATTTAATAATTCTGTGGTAACTCTGTCGTCTGAAGAATTCCTAGTTTTCATGAAATTCCTTTTCCAACTCCTTCGCGGGAAATAGGAAAAGAGAATCGATGAAAACAACGACGACGGTAAAATCAAAATGGATGGTTTGTCGTTAGAAAGTAATTACTTAAGCAGAATGGTTAATTAGTTGGACGTTTTTCGAAGGTCGAAAGTAAACGTTGTGTAAGTGCTTATACGAGACAGGATTACGAAAGGGAGTCTGAGGACATTAATATTGCAGTTGCGAGAGACGTCGATCTTTCCGTTTGACACGAAACGAACACCTGCAAAGACAATCCATTTGACGCTTACTTTCTGTCGATACTCGAGTTGCACGATTCCAGGTTAACGGTGTCGGAGAAATGCGATAAATTTCCTTTTATACGATACGATTTCGATTGAACGCGATTTAACCCTTTACGGTCCTATGTCGTGCTGAATTCGATATAATTCACTGTGCACCAAAGATTCTAGTGCATAAATTGTAACTTTGAAATTTAATGATTACTTTATATTGTTAGAGTGTGCATCAAAGTGTGAAACCTCTTGGATCCTAAAACGAGCATTTAGAATTTAATATTCTGAAATTTTAGTTTATCAAAGATTAACAGAAGGGACAACCGAAGAAACGAAAGATCTAAAGCTAATAATTTTTTTTTTTATAACAAAACTTACTGATATGCAATCCTATTATGAATCTTCTTCAAAATAATACATCTTACTGTCGATAAAAATTCTCTTCGTAAAATATTCCAAAGATAATTACCTTTCGTGCAAACATTCGTCTATCTTCACCTCTTGCATTCTTTAACACTAGATTTGTGGCCGCCAAATCTGGTATATTTAACACTAGAACTACCAAGCAAGTCAAAATGATTGCTTCCTAATTTTTTCCAAAAATTCTACAAGTTTACAGGAGAGGCACAGAGAAGATACTCTAAATTGATCTTACAAAGCATAGATTACCAAATCCATTATCTTGTTTCCGCTTTTTTAAAGTACATATTTAACACTAAAACTACCAAACCAGTCAAAATGACTGGTACACAATTTTTTCAAAAAATTCTTCAAGTTTATATAAGAGTCATAGAGTAAATATTCTACGTCTATATCAATAAATATGAATTACTCAATCGGTCAAGTTTTCTGTCGCTCGATTCCTTCTTTTTCAAAGTACTTATTTAATATATTGAAATATGATGGATTTAACGCCGGTAGTTCTAGTGTTAATAATATAATTTATTACTATATATAATATATTACTTATTTAGAAATACAATAGATTTAATGCCGGTAGATCTAATGATAAGTACATTAAATAAGTATTTCGAAGAAAGATGGATCAAACAGCAAAAAATGCGATCAGTTAAGTAATTTGTTTATTATAAGATACATGCGAAATATCTGTTGTACTCCTTCTCTATAAACTTGAGAAATATTTTTAAAAAGATGGGAACTCGTCAATTTGATTGTTGCCGTAGATCTAATATTAAAAAACCTATTTCCAAAAAATGCTGAAAAGATCGTTCCAATGAATTCAATCATTTCAAGATCATCATCGTGAATTGATTTCTCACAAACGTCTCTTATAAGCTCCCATGAGAAAGGCAAATCGGTGTTAACAAAACTACCACCGGAAACACGTATCTCAGTTCGGTCGGTGTATTATGCTCAAAGTTCCAACTTTGATTATTTAATCTACCAACAGATACGTCTACCTACGGAGAATATTCTCAGCATCGTCAAGGCGAGCCGCGCAAACTCCGTAATCCAATTAACGCAATGAAAAGCGAGATTGACGGTGAGACGACGGAGTTCCGAGGACCTGGCAGTCGATTCGAATAGCTTCGCGGCAGATCGATCGTCAAGATGCAACCTGTCGAAGTGCACCAAGTGCACCCAAGGGACCGGGGGTTGCATTACGTTCGATCTAACAGACGGGGAACGTGTTCGCGCGATTAGCGCGTTCCATACCTCATACTCGCTCGATTCGAGATAAGTCAGGTTTGTGGCAGTTCACGACGACGTATTGTCCCGTTCTGCGTCTGCGATCGACATACAAGATCTAAGAGATATGTTTTGTTACGGATGAAAGCAACGTTAGACATTTCGTTAATCGTTTAAGCCATTTAAATTACCTTTGTCGATTGTCTCTATCATGGATTTTCACTTATTACTCCTATGAAGATGTGTCTAAGCTGATTATTCTTGCAAGGATCCTTGATCGTTTCACAGAGTATTGATTCACCCCTTGCCTTACGATTTCTTTTGTGATCGAACGCACAATAACTCAGAATTAATGTTATTGTTGGAATAGTAATCTATCCACTGACTTCTGATATACCGTTTCAAGTTAACGATGTTCACATATTTAAATGTGTAACGATGGTTACTGATATTTTTTAATTCGACAGTTTTTGGAATAGTTAAAAATTTGCTATTCTATTTACCGCTTCACGTGTGCCACACTTCATTGTAAGACAAGGGGTTACTGTTAGTTTAAATATTGTAGATTAGTCTTTGGTTTAATTAACGGATGAGTTATTTAGTTATTCATTGCTATTTGAAGGAAATGGGGTCCTTTGACGAACGGACTCATTTAGCGCTCGGTCTTCTCATTTTCAGCAGTCGTATTTTTGAAGAGATCTCTGTAAATTTTCAGGCGATGAGATCTTTGTAAATTCACGAAACGTAAAATATTCCCCATCTTTTTTTTCTCACGAATACACGCGTTTAGAATAAAGTGAGTATCAAGATCCAGGGCACTGATGGAGGCTTTCAAGCAGGCCGTCGCCTTCGCGTCGCAACCCCTTCAGTCCATGAACCACATCCGCAGCTGCTGCCGGGTAACGCCATCTACACAGAGGTATAGAATGCGCATTTACGTAAATCCACGTGGGTTTTGAGAGTATATATAGATATATACACACCAGGGTATCGACGTGTCTCTTCATAACTGATTGCAGGGGGTAGCAACCAACGGAGGTGGCAGGAGCTTTTCATTCGGTCGCCTTTCCTTCCTTCCTTCCTATTTCCTTCCTTCCTTCCTCCACTCTTCGTTGTTTCCTCCTTCTTCGTTTCTTTCTCCTTTTCATACCTGTTCTTTTTCTCTTGTTTCTGTTCTTCTTAAGAACCAACATCAACCCCCTCGTTTTTCCAGCATCCGCCATTTTCAACTTTCGTTTCTCTCGTTCGTTCTTCTCTTCGGCTTTCCCCCGATTTTTTGACCCTCCCTTAGCGACGCTTCGATCAAAGAGAAATCTATAAATTTTCCGGGGAAATTGTCACGAGAAATATGGAATATTGAGTATGAGAGAGGCGCTTCACCTCTTTCCACATCAGCTACCGAAAAGGGTAGAAAGAATTCGTCACATCATCGGTCCACGATCTTTCCACATTCTTTCTTGCGAAAATACATAAAAACGCTCGTTCGTCCAAGACGTTTTGTACTCCGTTTTCTCCCTGGTATTTCTGAGCATCAATTTTTATTTGCGTATCACTTTCCCCCTACTTTTCTTCTACTTTTCCTCCTCTTACTTTCAAGAACAGGCGGTGCATTGACAGACGAATGTTTGAATTTGTCAAAGGTCAGAAAAACACGTTTGAAGAAACCAATCGACTTCTGATATTTATATTATATGTAACAAACATAGTTTTCATAGCAGTTTTGTCTATACAAAATATTTTACAATTTCAAAACATTTCATCATCTCTCCAGTGTTAAAGTCAGATATGCTTGACGACTATATTCGTCATGGAGAAATGACAGTATTTCGTGTCATAGCGGCTATAACCGTCATGTGGGAAATTTACCATTTCCTATTTAACCAGTTAGCTGTGTTTGACGACAATATCTGTCATGAAGAAATGACAGTATTTCGTGTCATAACTACTATATGCGTCATGTGGAAAATGTACCATTTCCTATTTAACCAATTAGCTATGTTTGACGACAATATCTGTCATGAAGAAATGACAGTATTTCATGTCATAACGACTATATGCGTCATGTGGGAAATTTAACATTTCCTATTTAACCAGTTAGCTGTGTTTGACGAAAATGTCCGTTATGAAGAAATTACAGTATTTCGTATCATAACGACTATATGCGTCATGTGGGAAATTTACCATTTCCTATTTAACCAGTTAGCTGTGTTTGACGACAATATCTGTCATGAAAAAATGTCAGTATTTCGTGTCGTAACTACTATATGCGTCTTGTGGGAAATTTACCATTTCCTATTTAACCAGTTAACTGTGTTTGACGAAAATATCCGTTATGAAGAAATAACAGTATTTCGTATTATAACGACTATATGCGTCACGTGGGAAATTTACAATTTCCTATTTAACCAGTTAACTATGTTTGACGAAAATATCGGTTATGAAGAAATGACAGTATTTCGTATCATAACGACTATATGCGTCATATGGGAAATTTAGTTACTATTTGCTATTTAACCAGTCAGCTGTGATTGACGAGTATACTCGTTATCGCTCGAGTCATCACAAGTACATAGATGCAAACTCTTAAAAGAAATCGTCACAGTTAACTGGTTAAAGATACCGTTAAGTAATAAACAACCGCAAGCACCCCAAGAATGAAGGGTTAACGACCGAATCAGGATCGACTTGGAAACAAATCTTTCGGAACGTCCGAGAATCGCGTTCCCGAAATGTATATTCACACGTCACTCGCATACCCGGCGACCACAAATACCGGGAGGCGTTAGTTTGTTATTACGGATAGGTAAGCCTGCAAAACGTGAGCGGGCGCTAACGTCTGCGTATAAATTATTAGTCGATATTTCAAGCATGACGTCACTTCCGGCAATGTGCCGGCTGGTTTCCGCCGTATGATGGATGGTCCACCCCTCCATCCCTTTCCGCGTGTCTCTCGCCAACTCCCTTCGTCGAGCTCTTCCTCAAATCGTTGTGCATACACAGTATCTTCTCATGTATACGTATATACGTCCCTGCTGAATTACACGTAATCACGTGATTATACGTGTATTACGCGGCACACCGCTACTGTGCTCGTTCATCACGAATTATACGGTGTATTGCAAATTGGAGGAACGGTTTTGCTTTGCTTTTGTTGTTAAGGATTGCGTGGGTTGCTGCTGTTTAGTAACGATCGAGAGGTACCTATTTCTAAGAGTTCATTCACTTTGTGATATAATGAAGTTTGACTGTTGATTTTCAGTGGGCTTCATTTAGAGGACGTTCTCTATTCGTGGGTTGGAACCTATTTATGTAATTTCAACTTTGGTACAAATATAATTGGCATCTAGCAAACAGTGAGTAATGGAAATTAGCAAAATAATGGAACCGTTTGGAATTTATAGGTTTTTCCAAGTTTCATCCTTATCTATCAAATGGTGGTGATAATAATGTATGTTGAAAAATTAGCGATACGTCTTGACTAATGAGAATCTCGAAATTCGAAGAAATATAAACTTCTACCTCCAATCTCACAAAGGAACAATTGTAAATTAAGACTAAATCTTTCAAGCAGGTCAAAAGACTAGTCCCAAATTTATTCTAAAAATTATTTAAATTAGTAGGGTAGCCGTGTAGTAAATATTCCACTTCTATCTTATGAATCCTAAGTTAATTAACACTAGATTTACGGATGTTGATATGCCTATTTTTCTGAAGTGAGCCAATTTGACTCAAGCAAGAAAATTGAAGTTTTTTGCAAAGGAAAAAGTTCCAAATCAATTTAAATGAAAGATTTATTATTAAAAAATTAACCAACTAATATATTACATATATGTAGTAATATAATTTGCAACGAGCCAAATTGGCTCCGTAAATTTCGTGTTAATTAGTCATCTTTTTCACTTTTTCATTTCTCTGTTTCTACAGCAGTCATTAAATGTTTAAATTTTATTAGATATGACGTCGCGACGTCACCGACGCGTCGATAGTTTTAGTGTTGAGGAATAATACAACAATATAAAGGTTACACAGGTACACTGCAAAGAGAAATTAATTAAAGTTATACACAACGATCGTATATCTTTCGGAAGATACGATATCGTTAAAACGAGGAACGATCGGTCAATATCTACGATGCACCCTCGAACTTTCCCCTTTCAAGAGGTAAAGAAACCTGGCCGAGGTCGTGGCAAGGAACTCGCCGGTTAGCTGGCTCTTGCCATTGCAGTTGGAATTTCAGTTCGTCGATAAATAAGACGCCGAGGTTATTAGATATCACGGGTACGGATCAAATTCCAATTTCACCGGCAGAGGGCAAAGGGTTCTGCCCCAAAGCCCGAAGGGGTTGAATCCGCTTCTCGGAAACCGGCTACGAAGGAGTCTTGGCCGATGTCCCAACTTGAGGCTACGTGCTATTAGATCATTTTGATTTGGAGTTTCATTCGTTACGATACCAGGTAAATATCTGGGTTGTTATTTTATATTGAATTTACTGCGATAATTTATCCTTGCTGTCTATAATGACGCGTAGTCGTTGATTAAGATGTTAGCTTTCACGGTGGACAGAGGGAAGGAGAAACAGTGAGCGATGATTGATAATTAAATAAATTAGTATATTATTTATTGGCAAGTGTAGATATTCTAATAATATATCCAAATGATTCTTCGATTGATCGAATAATATTTTATTTTTCTCATAAAAAATCGAATGTAATATACTATTTCGATGTGAGTGAAATTGAGATAAATTTTGTATCAAAAATAATCCACAAAGTTACAAATATTATTTACGAACCGATACTTTTATTCTCGTTTGCGTCATAATCCTCGCAAATTATTACACCTAAAGCGATAATATCGTTGTGCGATTAATGATTGAATCATTAATAGGAATTCTTTGTGCATGACGTAACTGGGATATTGGGGAATTCAATTGTTAAACACAGCCGACTCGTTTCAGTTTGCCGCGAGCAATTATTGGCAGTGACATTATTGTTGTTAAAAGAGTACAATTAGCCGTTTACATGAGCTGACAGCCGATCTATCGGATAGGCTGTACAACAAGGGACGTTAAAATTTTACGACCCCGTCTGTACTCTCTCCCGCTTGCTTGCACTCATAAAATTTGCATGCATGGTACTTCGACACGAATATAGAAAATTGTGCGATTATATGCACTCATACTCGTTCTTGGTTTCGTGTCGGTAAATATATTCCGCGATGTATCGTTCCTTCGACGAACGTGTATCGAAATCTTGATACTATAATAACGTGTAATACTACCACTTAAATGACTTCATTTTGAAATAATGACATCAGGGTATACCGACAGCCAATTTTACACCTTTTGATAAAGTGCCAAATTTTATCCAATATTATTCAAGAGATTAGGCAATAACAAAAATATTTAATAAATTTACTCGATATTTTTTTTTACAACAAACAAATATTATATTAGGGGGTCCGGAAAGTATTGTCGTTGCTGCAGATGTTTCACTCAAAAACTAATTGACATTTATTGATCCGTCATTGTAAATTTGCACCCTGGATAAAAAAAGGTTGTCAATAACGAGGATGATTGAATAATTATTTATTTAAATGTTGGATAATATCATAGAACGAAAACGTATAATTATAGATTTTATCTTTTTATTTTTTTCTTGCCATAAAGAAAAATTCTTTTCTTTTATTCGCGGTCAGTTCTACAATCGATGGACGTGCGCATCATCGACCTTGGTTGGTGCTCTTTTACAGCTTTTACACGCTCGCGAGGCTTTTACGCTTTTGCATCAAATTTCGAGGTAGACGCTCAAAGCGAAAGTACTATCTCTCTTTAACGAAAGTAACGCGAATCATCGCTTCAAAGCGGCCGTAATAAATGGCACATTTCTACGTTTGTCTCCTAGAATGTAGGTAAATTTCTGTGATTTACTTGACACGCTTTTAACCGTGAATCCGATATTTTCTACGTAAATTCTGTCGAATCATTGTTACGTACGAAGTATATGCTCGAGTACGTGACACCGTTACGATTCGACGAAATTTTATAACTTTTTTGTTTCAGAATCCGTCCCGATATCGCGATAAATCGCCTTCTCTATTTTTTTTCCCCTCCTCGTTCCCATTTAACGACAAGCTTTTTATCCAAAACTGGAAAAAACGGTACCGATGATATCCGGTCGGGCGTGACATTTCACCGCGAAATAGATATATGTCCTTGGGTACAGTAAATCTGTGATCGTTTTCGAGAGAAATGCAAAATACGACGTCAAGGGACGAGTCTTCGGAGTCGCGTTACATTCGGTGAAATTGTGTCGAAACTGTTATACAGCTTGGCAACGAAAACGTCTACAATTCGCGCAATATTCACGAGCCCAAACAGAAACTAGAGCGGACTGGATTGCGGCGAACAGTGCACAGTGGATCTCACCGTATAAGTTGTTAATTTAAACTTTCTACGTTGAAAACGCAACAATTTTGTTCGCGAGTTTCTGCCGACCGACTGCTCGTACGTGATTGTTGTACCTCACGCCAGTCATACTCCTGAACGTTCGATCTCCGGGTAATTGTTAAGAAGACTGTCACATCTCTTTATTGATTCTATGCATTCGATGAATACATTATCTATTTAGAAACTTTTGGAACTAGCTACAGTATATTTACAGAGATACCAGTCAATATACTAACACTTGATTGCCGGAGCGAGTCAGTTTGACTCATAAACAATTTTCTTTCTACATATATACTAACTTAAGTATTATTTTTTTAACACATTGAGTGCGGCATCGATCTTATTATAGTTTCCACTTAGACGGCAACGCCTAAAGTATTTACAAACTTCAAAAGAAAGAAAAAAAGACGCATAAAGTTTGGAAATACTGTGCTAAATGTTGTAGTACAACACACAAAAACATTCGGATGTAAGTTTACCAGAAACCTCACAAAACAAGTTGTTACTTACTGTAATATGTGCAAATCCCAACCACACCCTTGCTTCAAATATTTTAATAACTTTCATTAAATTTTAACATCAAATTTTTAATTGTTATTAATAATTTAAGCCATTACAATGACGGTCTCACGCACCGATGTCGACCAAACGAAAAATTCGCTGTCAATCCCCAGGGACTGACGTAGCACTCAATATGTTAAACAAGTGTTGGTTTTTCATACAATTATGAAAAGAATACAAATACTAATTCCATTCCATCCTCACTCCTTAGTTCCAAAAATCCATATGTGCTACATCTATTTCGACGGATGTGATCCCGACAATCCAGTGTTAACAACATAATCCAACTAACACAAAACTACCAGAAGACACTTAAACTTTTCAAAAATAATGGAAAAATATATCGATCACCTCGAATTTTCTATTTCTTTAAATTTAATATTCCACAATCATAAATACTTCACAGAATTATTATGAAACCGAATTCTGAACTTCAACCAGTAGCTCCCAAAATTAGTAGCTCCCATTACAATACTCGAAGAATCAATAATAAACTTTACATTGTTTAGAAAAAAAAAAAATAATATCAGGTGTCGCAAGCAACAAAATGCGATACCGTTAGCATGTATCGCTTCACGGAGTAGTAAATGTAACATCGTTGCATTCCAATGGCGCATAGAGAAGAGAGAGCGCGAAGGGTGCAGGCCCATTCGTATAAGGGTGGTCCAATGCGTGCGCGGTGCTCCGATCACCGTGAGCGCTTCGTTACCTCGACGTTTGCGTTTCCTGCCGAGCCCGAAAACCACCGTCAACTACCCGTTCTGCCTGCAGCTCGTTCCAGTTTCAATGGCAGATAAAATAGCGCGGTGTCCAGCCTCCGCCAACAGCACCACCAGGTACCACTGCACGCCACCCCCAGGACCCCTCTGCAGCCGGTCAATAGCGGACGACGTGTACACCACCAACGTGCCGTTGGCATTTTTAACGGTTATATACGCCCACCCTCTTTTTCTTCCTTTCCTTCTCTTCCCTTTCGTCGGTTTCCCTATCCCTGTTCAACCCCCTCAACTTTTTCTTTCTCTTTTCTCTTCGCGTAGTTTTTCCGGTTGCCGCAATTTTGTTATTTCCACTTGGTGCTGGCAATTTCGTGTCTCTGGTTACTTTGGTTGCTCTTTTGTATAATCCCCTGTCTTTGTTCTGTTGGATTCCTTTAGTCCAATGCCACTGGATTCTTGATTTTTAACGGATGAATGATACAGATATTGTGGACGTTTCTACTGGTATTTTTAATAGTTGTAGTAACTCACCCCTTGTACCATTTGGGTGGTTTCTTTTTTTTCTTTTTCTCCATCACGAAGACTTGTTTGATACCACAATTTTCTCTTCGTGCCAGCAGCTTCGCGTCGACAGTTTCTCCATCTGCTCTCTTCGTCCATTTTCGTGTTTCTGGCTTCTTTTATTAAACGTCTCATAACCCCCTCGATTTTTAGAGAGCGGACGATACAGCTACCCCCCCAATATGCCACAGGCATTTTTAACGGTTATATACGTTCACCCTCTACTTTTCCATTTTCATCCCCACAGCTTTCGACCGTTGCTCTCTCCCCATTCACCCTCTTTACGCGCTCCTTGTCTTTCCTCATCCCAGAGGTTTGCCGTTTGTCGCAATTTCGTCATTCTTCCTTCACGCTGGCAAGTTCGCGTCTCCTGCTTTTCCCATTGCTTCCTTCGACATCCGTTGTGCTCTTCTCTGCGTTTTGTTCCCCCTCATCTTCCTTCTCTGTTCTCCCAGCCTGTTTAATTGAATGTCTTTTGGTACGCCTAGAATTTCAACGGTTGTCTGGTTTCCGTTGTTCCGCGTTGTTTTCCCCTTTTACAGTCTGCACTGTACTTTTTACCCTCTATTGTTCCCGTCGAACGGCGTATCCTCTTTCGTACTATCTCTTTCTTTTCCTTCCATTTCGTTATCATTTTACATGTTTACAGTTCAATGTTTTTAATTATCGAACATCGAATGGTTAAAGTAAATTTCGAAACTTATCTTTCTCAAGGCAATCTCTATGCCTCGATAATAAATGTAATTTTAGGTATAACTGAACTTTCTTAACACTAGATTTACGGAGCCAATTTGGCTCATTCAAAATTTGATTACCTTATATGTAATATACTGATTGGTTAATTTTTGCGTAATAAATTTTTCCTTTAAATTGATTTGGAACTATTTTCTTTGCTACAAACTACAATTTCTTGTATGAGTCAAATTGGCTCTCTTCAGAAAAATAGGAGTATAATCAACATCTGTAAGTCTGGGGTTAATTATTATGGGAGTATTGTCATTTTTCATATTGTACTCGAACAAAGAAATTCGTAAAAAGTTTTTGTTTTTATTGAATAATGCAATCACCCTCGTTATCAACAACTTTTTTCTAATGAACAAATTTCCAATGCCGAATTAATCAAAATCAATTGATTTTTGTGCATAATACCTGGAAAAACAGCGTTACATTTCGGCCCTCTTAATACATTTCAATGTAATTTTCTGTTGCGATTTCCACCGTTGTTTATAATATCCTATGCAATTTCTCTTCATGTTTTCATATGGAAACTGTACTTCTCTTATTTTTCAGCGCCTCCACTTGCTATTTCATATCTCTTCCCTTTTTTCAGTCATTTTCTCTCTCTCTCTCTCTCTCTCTTGATCTCTATGTTTCTCTCTTTCTATCTTTCTCTCAGACGATCCACATGCCACTGTTCACGCAGTCCTGCTGCATCCCGCAGGTGAAAAAATAAGCGGGCATTTGGCTATTTTTCATTATATCCGGACTGAAAGGGATGGACCGAGGGGTTTTGCGAGGCCGCGGGGTAGGAGTCAGACAGGGCGGAGGATTGAGCCGAATGCAGCATGGAAAAAATCGTCCGCGAAAAATCGGAATGTAGTTACCAATCTGCAATGCAAACTCGCGGTTTCGCGTCAGTTATGTACTCGATTCTGCAAGCGGGGAAAAAATGTCGGGGAAAGGAATACTCTTTATATCGCGGAACCGTTTCTAGTTTCGTTCGCATAGATTTCTGGAAACTTTGAGGGATTCATGTAACGTTATTGTTTCCTTATTTAATTTATTATTATTATTACCTCTCTCTTTCCTTTATTTAATATGTCTTTTTTCAATCATCCAAGTAATCTTTCCTATTTTGAAGATATTTCATCTACGTTGCTTTTTCTCCAAGTGTAATTTCTGTCCGCTTCTCCATCATAAAATTTTGTCATTTTCTGTGGTTTGAAAATTCCTCTTTCACCTCCTCAATTTAAGTGGTGCAAAAATGAATGGGGAATTGTCTGGAGAGGTTAATCTCCGAACGAAAAGTGGTTGAATTCATCGAAATGATATTTCACATTTGTAAGAATTCAACTCACTTCGATGGGTTTTTCTAGGACGATTAGCGAATCCATTCGTTTTCGAAATTAACTGGCATATAATCAAAGCGAGCAGTAATGCACGTTGAACGTCGAGAGAGGCTTTAACGGGCCGTGAAAATGCAAGAACATTCAGAGGAAATACTCGATGTCGGATGTAGAGAGCATCGCATTTATTCTGTTAATACGATGCTCGTTATAAATGAAACGCTTTCGATATTATTCACGAACAAATTTACATCGGCTTTCATTTTCGAGTGGGCATTAGTGAAAATTTTCACAGGAAAAACAAGTGGTTTATGTCAGAATATATTTTCTTTTTTAACGATATGGAATAAGTCTATACTTTAATAAAGCAAAAGTGAGAGAGTCGAATAAAAAAATATTCATAGCGAATTCATAGCATATAGAATTCGAACCGTTACAAATTTCATTTCCATCTCGCCGTGAATCTGCAACACGGCGGTTCGATTAATTTGATCGAAGTCACATTCGACTGGAAGGCAGTTACGCTTGTAAATTACAATAATATGCAAATTGAGAAATACGTAAGGGAGCTTGGATAATATATATTCTCCCCGAAGTTACTCCGATTACATTTGGTAGGGTTTGAAAATTAACTTCTGGATTACGCCATATTTCAATGAGTTTATCTTCTATCAACTCTGCTTAAAGACTCCCTCTATCCTTCTTCCTCTTTCTCCTTGTTTCTCTCATTAAGTAAAACATAAATTATGCAAATGCGAGTTTCTTAATTGGACCCTTGGGCATCCTTCTTCCTTTTATTCATAAAATTCCAGACATAAAATTCCGTCTGATCATAAAGCAAGAATATCATTCTTTCAAATAATTCCCTTTGAAAGTTACACACGATATATTTAATCACCTAATACAATTAATTTCATTCAACCATTCTATCTTTGAAATAACAAAAATTCTGTCGACTAAACGACTGTAAAAGATTTTCAGCCTCTTTCTCACCTTAAAATCAAATTCACCTAAGCAGTGAAATTAACCAGATACGAATTTCTTTCAGGAATAATTCGTAGCAATGAAGTGTTCAACATCATCAATATTTCAAGAATCAATCGGCGTGCAAAATTATTAAAATCTCTACCATTTGGAATCCTCATTGTCCTCGAAAGTTACATACGACATATGAAATTATCTTAATACTATTAATTTCATTCAATCATTTTATCTTTGAAATAACAAAAATTCTGACGACTAAACGACTGTAAAAGATCTTCAGCCTCTTTCTCCGCTTAAATTCAAATTTAATTAAGCAGTGAAATTAACCAGATATGAATATTTTCAGGAATAATTCTTAGCAATGAAGTGTTCAGCATCATCAATATTTAAAGAATTACTCGACGTGCAAAATTATTAAAATCTCTACCAATTGGAATCCTAATTGTCCTCGAAAGTTACATACGACATATGAAATTATTTTAATACAATTAATTTCATTCAACCATTCTCTCTTTGACATAACAAAAATTCTGTCGACTAAACGACTGTAAAAGATTTTCAGCCTCTTTCTCCGCTCAAATTCAAATTTACCTAAGCAGAGAAATCAACCAGATATGAATTTTTTACAGGAATAATTCTTAGCAATGAAGTGTTCAACATCATCAATAGTTTAAGAACAATCGATGCGCAAAATTGTGAAAATCCCCACCAATTGGAATCTTCATTGTCCTCGAAAGTTACATACGAAATATGAAATTATCTTAATACATTTAATTTCATTTAACCATTCTCTCTTTGATATAACACTAATTCAGTCGATTCAACGACTGTAAAAGATCTTCAGCCTCTTTCCCCGCTTAAATTCAAATTTAATTAAGCAGTGAAATTAACGAGATATAAATTCCTTTCAAGAATAATTCTTGACGATTTACAATAAAGTGTTCGATATCATCATTGTTTCAAGAATCAATCGCCGTGTAAAATTATTAAAATCTCTACCAATTAGAATCCTCATTGTCCTCGGTCTGTCTAGCCATACGGAGAATATTTCAACGCGAACTAATGTGATAATGGCGAAGTTAGATTTTTTCCGGACAACACTATATGAACGGCACGATCGGAATTCTATTCGGACGAACGGACGAATGCATTCCTACCATGCCTGTACACCCGTGTCGTACGCGTGTACCGGCCTCGTATTGTAACGTAAATCGGTGCGAATGCACATAAATTTGCAGCCGGACATTGCATAATGAAACATTTAAGCGCACGCGGTGTAAAACGAAAATTAAAAGCGAAATAACCGCGTGCACACACACGCTTCTCTTCTGTCTGCGGTCAACTGGGATTCGAGGAGATTCATTCGAGAACAATTTATCGTCTCTACTTACGAAAGGTGGCTGTTGAAATCGCCGAGTGCAAAAAAACAAACCTCGCGAATGAGAACGCAGGTAGAATCCGTATTTTCAAACGTTCCTATGAAAGCCCGCGTACATGGAATATGTGGAATTAAGCGTAGACGAGTTTCCGTTGTAATTCTTTAAGAGGATTAATGTGAATTGTAAAAAGAACTTTTTCCTTGTAGATATTATTAACGATCTAGATAACGTGAATGTAATGAAACAGAGTGTCGATTGTATTTCGAATGTACGAGATGATGAAATTTTTCATACGCAACGTATCAACAATTATTTGAACATTCCACGTTGCAATTCGTCGGACGCATATATGAGGGTTGATTAGGCCGTCTTCCTTCTATTTACAGCCTGAAAATGATGCCGTAACACGTATAAGCCCAATCATCAAGATTAATCACTTTGGACCGTAGAGCGCAATAATTTTAGACACGGCAAAATTTCGTCGATCATCTAACCGCAGCTTCCGCTTACAACGCGAACCTTTTGCGGTAAACTGTGGGGCCACGCTTGTTCCTGGACGTCACGTGACGTGGGGTAGTTACCCGGGGTTAATTTTCCCGTGCAATTCACTAGATTCGTCGCCTACAACCCCTGCCTACCTATCTACCCTTCTCTCTCGTTATCAGTCTCTTTCTTTCCCTCTCACTTCATCTCTCCCTCTCTCGACTGCTTCTCATTCTTTCTCATATTTTCACCACTCATTTTCTCTTTCTCCCCCTTCTCTCTTTCTCCCTCTTCTCTCTTTCTCTCCCACCGGTTAAACGCGATCCTGATTCTCGTGTCTGAGTGCGTTCGTACAACACCCGTTGCATTACGTAGCAGCATGAATTTCCAACGACGTCGCAAGTCACGTAATTCACGAGTATCACGCCCACAATAATAGCGAAGTTAGGCCACGCTTTGCCACGATCCCTCGATCCATGTGAAACTCTTATTAGTCGATTGTATGAGCGCATTTAATCCATGCGATAGGCCGTCAGTTAAAGCCGTCCTTATCGCACTCCTGTAGATGTTACTTATGCCGTTTTGCCGCGATATAAAGGTGAGTCGAAGTAACGGCATAATTCAAGAACGCCTTCGACGTGAGTTGTTCTTATGATCTGCGATTCCTGCGTATCGTTGAACCTTGGAGTTTATTAGACGTCTCTTGATTCGACGGTCTTTCTTTATACGCGATTGCGCGGAGGATTGGTTTTTCGTTGGTGCACGTGCTACGAAAGGTACGCTTTTATCGACGTTCTCGTTCGGCAGCTGGCGAAGATTGATATACGATCTTGTAGTATAACATCAGGTGCTATTTCGAAATAATGGACCCGACCGCGGAACTTTAACGAATGAAGCATTTCCGGGAGGGATGGAAGAGTAATCAATTAATAATCGTTGATGGGAGGGTTAACTTTATTGTAATAGACGTTAAAAATCTTTTGGAGTTGTATCACTTTGGAATGGTGGAGGATCTTTTAATTAAAGACTTGAAGAGTGGAAAAGAATCTGTTAGGTGAGACTCGATTAGTAAGAGGATACAAGACTCCAATGCGATGAGCTAATAAAAAAATTACAACCACTTCGATCGGAGGGAATTTTTTACAAATTCCTATCGATCGAGGGGTGTAAAATAAAGCTGTGACAAATAATTTTGTAATACTCTGTACGTGAAGATGATCGTTTTAAGGAAACA
This sequence comes from Cerceris rybyensis, assembly GCA_910591515.1. NCBI lineage: Eukaryota > Metazoa > Arthropoda > Insecta > Hymenoptera > Crabronidae > Cerceris > Cerceris rybyensis. Next base: position 10,768,936 of record OU342797.1, on the reverse strand, counting down.
TCTCACTTTGTTTTCGACGTAGTGTATATTGCTTATTCTTTTCTCATTATCGTTAGATGTTCTCCACTGAAAAAGTACTGTAAATTAGTGTTTCAAGTGCTGATTATTAAAAAGGTAATGATTATTAAGATACAAATTTTCATTTTAATTTAACGCTTGTGCAGCAAGTTACACTCGATATTAAAAATTGTATTGTATTTTTAACATTTTTTAATTTCTTATTTAGTAATTAATGTTCGTGTAAAAAGTTCAGGCCAAAGAGGGTTAACAGAAAACTCCATAGAGGAACAGAACATTCTTTAGTGCCAATGATAGGAAGTAAGTCGAGGAGCCTTGTTTTGGGAAGATTACAAGTTTCTCGAAGTCTGCATAATTTGTTGGCACGTTTGTACGCTCGTAGGAATTTTCTGGGAATGTATTTCGCGGTGAAAGGGTTGTATTAAATGGGGAAACAGGCTGTACGGAAATTTCTCTCGGTATTTCGTTACGGTTAGACAGTTTGGTGATTTATGTTCACCTATTCGGCAAAACGCATGGTTTCAGTTTATTGGTCTACGAGTTAATAAGCACACCTCTCTGTTTCTCACAGTTGTTTGCGATTTTGGCATTTAAACCGATCCCGTCCTACTTTTAATTCAAACGGAACATTTTTTCATCAAAACACCATATTAAACCACTTCCTTAATTGGCAAAGCTAACCACAAAAAAAAGATGCATTCACAAAGCATACGTGATGTTACATCAAACGTTCGAAATTTGAATTCAAACATCAAAGTAACAGCTATTCATGTTTGCTTTCATCAAACCGCTCACCCTACCAAAAGTAAAATAATTCACGCGATTTCGAATTCCAATCAGATCCGGCATTAAAACATTTTATACAACAAATGACTTCATTCAAAGTTAAAAGCATCGCAGAGAGAATACACGTATACAGTAGCACGGAAAAGTATCGCCCCGAAATTTGCATAATCCTTGAAAATTCGACGTAGAGCGGAATTACAGTGGAAACCGACGGAAAAGCCTGGGTAAATTCACGAATTCTTCGGTAGTTACTAATATTGCTCTCACGTGCCGAGGCTATCACCGCAACGGCATTTATCCTACATGCAGGCCAGATATATTTATATGCAGCAGGCTCTGCCACCGCGAGATACATTATATCCTTTCCTTCTACTTTCCTACGAACCCGGCGATGGGTATATTTGGTAGCCGGAATGCGAAAGAAGAAGACGAAGAAGACAAGTAACGAGAGGAAGAGAAAATAGCAAAAGAGTGAGAAAGAGAGACGAAGGGTGCACAGATAGCCATGGAGAACGTAGAGCAAAAGGTAGAAACGTGCCTCGTACGACGAAGGAAAAGATCACCCGATTTAAAATGCCGCCCACGACGGGTCATACCCCATTGTCTCGATGTTTGCAACGAATTTGCCTACGTGCTCGAATGCGTCCACAGTCGTTTTTGGGGGGTGTTTTGCTTGCCCTGGCGCAGTTTATATACGCGGCAGGAATAAACGTCTCTTACGCCGTTTCCGTCGCCGCAAAACTCCGCCGACGTTTCCCCACCCACGTTTAACGTGCCGTGGCTCGTCAAGTAATGCGAATTCTCATTCCTCGTAAAACTTTCGGATGCTATTATCGCGCATCTATATCGCCGGCGATAAGAACATTATGGGTAGAATGTAGGAGGTTGGGATTAAACGAGGGGGTGCGCCACGTTTGGTCATAAGGGAAGATATATCTTGCCCGTAAAGGGGTGAAACGGAGGTAGAGTTTATTCGAGGCTGTTGTAACGTTTCGGTGTTTCATGAAGGATAAATAGTCTTTCTAAAGTAATACAGAATTTTTAAATAAATCTGTGAGGGGTGGGAAAAAGATTAAGATTAATTGTTCTAAGATTTCCTAATATTTCTTTGGAGAACTCTGTGGTTTCATTTGTCGTCTATATGCGAATAATTACGCGAGGAAAGTCTTACAGCTCTGTGTCTGACTACTTACGCGCATGTTCTACTTAACACTAGAATACGGAAGCCTTCTATTTGACTACTTCTTTTATAAACGTTTCTCAATTTTACAGAGAAGCTGTATAGTAGATATTTTACATATATATTATAATTTAATAATTATTTAACAAATAATCATCTTTGACGCTTGATCCTTTTTTTATCAAAGTCCTTATTTAGTACTTCAACCGTCATGAAGTCATCGGTGACCGGCGCTATTGAATTTAGTGAAATTTCTTGTAACTTTAAGTTGTAATATTTAGAAATTTTCGGATATACTGAATATTTAAATATAGACCTTAAAAAGATAAAAGTCTGCCGGATATCTATCTATCTGTACCTTTAAAGTTTCTGCTTTGTAAAGATGTGAATTTAATAGAAAAATTTTATATTTACGTATTAACCCTAGATCACTAACCTTCGTCGATTCGACGACACGGATTTAATAAGTATGCCATATTAGTTAACGTTATCGTAATAAATAAATACCCATCTTTAATAATAAAAAAAAACATGTTTAAATTTTATTTAACACTTTGAACGCCACCGGTATTTCGCTAGATTCATCATTTCTACTGAAGTGTAACTTTCTCCATTAAATTCGTATTTTTGCAAAGCCGAAACTTTAAAGATACAGATAGATAGATATTCAGCAGACTTTTATCTTTTTAACGTCGATATTTAAATATTTAATATATCCGAGAATTCATAAATATTACAATTTCAAAGTTACACGAAAATTTCATGAATTCAATAGCGCCGGTCACCGGTGACCTCCATGGCATTCAAAGTGTTAAATAATACCCTTTAACCCCTTTTGTAAACACCGTAGTCGAAGAGACGAAGGTTAGTGTTAAGCGTCGAAAAATATGGTTAGTGATCTAGGGTTAAGAGAAAACGTATAGTTTTTTTCAAGAACAAAGATTATTTTCTCGCTTGCAAATTACGTCAGGCAATTTCTCCAGTTCGTGCAAAACAATTTAATCCAGAACGGAGCGTTCTATCAACAATCGAGTCGGAATAGCTAGCAATCAGTGTGTCAAAGTCACAGAGAAACGGGGTCGGAGGAGGATATTACTCGGGATGCATTTTCTCACATTTCATCAAAGAGCAATGACGCCGACAATGAGAGCTCGAAAGAGACGGAGCTCGAAAGCACAGAAGTACAGTCCCCGGCTAACGATGGAAAACAATGATCGATCGCGGTGTCCGCCCACGCCATCCGAGTCTAACAGTTTAACTTTGAAATATCGCGAGCTTTCCTCCAGCTGTCCCTACCTGGGGATGGCATTCCAACGGCAACGGAGATAACTTGAAATTTTATGAAAAACGACAGCTTTCCGTTGTGTCGACGCACCATTCAGAATGTCGCATTAATGAAATCACACGGAGAGAACATCATGTTGGTTGTTGATGTTGTAAGTCCCTTTAACTTATTGCCAGCCTTGGAATTCATAAAAGTATAATGAAACTTCATGACGTTCTCAATAGGATGTTGAATTGGAAATTTATTGAATGATCGTCGATTCTCTAAATGAAATGTGAGATTTAACGCTAGAACAGCAGAAGGGCTTCAAAAAATAGACGGTTTGAAAATGGGTAACAATCCCGGCAAGGTGGAATAATTATTTTTGTAGAATTGGTCTAACATTGAACTTAACCTTGGAACTTATTTCGAGTGAAATTAGATTAGCGCGAAAAGTGTTTCAAAGAATTTGCTATAGGGTCTTAAATTAAGAATGGTAATGGACAGCTACATTAACCCATTGACACACGAAGCCGGCGAATCGAATCGGAATGGGTTAAAAACTCCCATTACTAAGGAATAATTATTTCTGACGCTCGTACCTTGCGGTAGACGAGCAATGAATAACTTTTAGTTAGAGTAATCACGAGTAATGGGTGGAAAATGTTCATCCAAGTACAAGATAATACTTGTTTTCTCGTTACCATTTTTATATTAATATAATAATACATTTTGGCATATATCGTTCGGATGCTAATGAGTCATACTTTTCTCTGAAATCTAGACCCTTCTCTCCAAGCACAGAGGATCGATTCATCGATAACTTTATTCACAAGAGCTTCGTTAAAAAATAAAATTTATCTCACTCAATCAATACACCCTAATCTAAACTTCTATCGTACTTACAAAAATTGGTGCATACTGCAACAAAAAATGAACAAACTTTTCCCTAATACTCGATATTAACTCTTTGAGGTACGGCGGGATTAAAAGTGTCCCACCTCTTTTTTTTCTTGTCCCAACTCGAAAATTTATATTATTATATAACTTAGTTGATTAATATAAACCGGCTTTTTTCACTTAAAAAAATAGTAATATGCCTATGCAACATGGGTCATATTATTTTCTGGATTCACGTGCCTCAAAGAGCTAAATCGTAGCATAATTTACTTTGAACTATTTCAAACAAAGGACCCTGATATTTTCTTAATTATTGTAAAGGCGTGTCAATTACACAGTGTGCCTTGTCCGTAGCATTAGAACATCTCATAAGCCAAACGACAGTTTCTGGCGGTAACCCGACAAACTTGGATTCTCGACGGTTCTGTATAAGCGACTATCGAGAAGGATGATTTACGGGTGGACAGTATGAATCCCCAGCACGATGCACAGCCGAGAGAAACGGCATACGAGGCTCTGACTGGGATTAAATAATTATTCGCAATCACGTACAGCTGGTGCATTACGTATAGGCTGTCAGTGCTGATTAAAGATTTGTTCACAGCTTTCTCTACCGTATCTCCACGTATAAAATGTTACACGACATAGCGGTCAATTATTTAATCGCAGTCAACATTTTTTTTAAATCAGCCATCGGTAATTTAACCAGTTAACTGTGGTGAAAATTCTTTTGAATTTTGGATCACGAAAATCAAGAGATGATCATAAATCTATTTCTAATTATTTATACTCTTTAGTTATTCGTTTTATTTCGGTATGGCCTCAAAATATTAGAAAAAATCTTGAAATTTACGAATATATTTTAGTTCTCGTCAAAATTACAATTTATATAACCAGTGGTAGCTTTTATACATGACGAGTATATTCGACAAACACAGCTAACCGGTTAATTTTTTATTTTTTAATATTAATTTGTTCAATTCTCATTATTCTCTAAATAATACAATACTGCGAAATTTGTACAAGTATCTTTAGAGAGAGAGAGATAGGGGGGAGAAATAGCAAAGTGGAAGGTAAAGCGTTCAAAGTAGCAGATTTAGAGGGATTCTCTTGCAATTCCATTCCGCAAGGAGATATCGCGCGTATGATGATATTTTGATCGTTTGCCACGATTGAAGAAGGGCAATATTGTAGGCAAAGGAGGAAAAGGGAACTCAAAATCGCTGGCCTTGCCTTGTTCGGCTCGTTAGCCAGGCGAATTCGCGATTTTCTGCTCGTTAAGTAAACGCGAGGATTCGACTAGTCAGTCGGACCTAGCATTATCTCAGAGGAACGTGCGGATTGCACGAAAACACGCATCGAGGTGAATGCACATCGCGATAACAAACCGACCGCGCTGCACCGAGTAATTATCTGTTTGATCAATTAATATTATCCGACCCTCGTGTAATTTCCTCGGAAGTACCGAATCTTAAGTGCCGGAAGACTTATCTCTAGGATGCTATCGACAAATACGTCAGATTTTGTCGCGAAAAGTCTCTTTACCTTGGTACCGAGCATCGCCACATCGACTGTCCCTGTTAAATAAATAAATTAAACTAAAGATTGTTCCTGTAAGTAATAAATGCATCTACTTGTTTCAACTCGCTGAATGGTTCCCTTATATAGTCCGACAACTGAAAGACGGCCAGGGAACAGCGGAACCTTTCGTTTTCGACCGCCTGTTACACCCATTTCCTTTTTGGTACCCCTAATCATAAAGTAAATTAATAATAAAGTCAACTCTTCACATAGTCGTTTACTTCAAGATTGTCTGTAGATTTGAAAATTCCAAAAAGAATTGGCGCGAATAGGCGGTCGAAAATGAGGAGCTCCACCTCTCCCTAGCAAACTTTCAGTTGTCGGACTATAGCTTCGTGAAGTTCCGATTATGGCGACCGGGTAGCGGACCACTGTACCAAAGTTACAGTTCTTTTCAAGTATGACAATGAAACTGCAATTATAAATATCTTAGAAACCATTGACTTTGTATTTCTAAAGTGGAGTAGATTTATATCCAGGATGATTTACTCTGCGAGCATATAAAGTTTCAACAAAATCGGCGACCCGAAGACCTTGCGTTCTCCTTGTCAGCCGACGAAGGAATTCATTTCTATTTTTCGTCAAACTGCCTCTACCAAGAAAACTTTCGGGATAATTTCTTTCCAAGCATTTCCTGCGGAGAATAGTATCGTCGGGCTTGCCTCCAGACGAAGGGGTTTTTCGAGTGTTTCACAGACATTCGCGACGGTGTTCTGGTGAGCTGAAGCAATTATGCGAATTCCGCAAAAGGTAGATACCTATTTTACCCGAGCACCCTCATGTTCGGACTAACGTGCACACACGAGAACATTGTACGGAAACATTCACCACGATATACCGCGGTACTGTCAGGAACCTCGTGTCTATCCCTCATTACGAAAGACCAATGTGTAAGAGGGGAGTAGACGAAATTCCGTAAATAATGATAGACGGAGTACGTTCTACCCTCGACGTGAAAGGGCTGCTTTTTATCCGAGATGAAATTCTTAGACCGGCACGGCTGGCAATTCCTTAAATTCCATTCTGTATAAATACGTTCGACGTTGAACTTATCGTTCGAGTACTTGCAAACGTGTGGAAGAAAATTATCGAATGTTCTTCGTAGGAAAGTTTCACGGATTACATAAATAGAAACCCAGTGCTCATTTTAAAAGGTCAAAATTTTCAGGCCTTGTTCCTTACTTTATAGGGGAGAGTCTGGTATATTGTACCGCTTGGTAAATTGTACCATCTTAAAATTTCCAACTAAATGCCACTATTTTTCTTTCCTGGCAACACGAAACTAAGCACTGACAGCACCCACAACTACTTTTCGTTTTGTAACGGCATCCGGCAAGTGCATTCAGTTTGAGAGAAAAAAAACGTTTTTGTTAGTGTCTGATGTAAATTTTGACGCGTGTACCTAAGGACATTACTCAGTAAAATGGTAAGTTAGAATTTTGCTATATTTTTTATTAAACAGGTCTATAATCACCTCTCAAACTATAAAGAAATGAACGTATTAGGTTTTGAGATCATTTTGTGACAAATATATATTTTTTAAATCTCTTAGTTCGGTAAATCGTACCACCAGTAGTTGTCTTAATTGTACTGGTACAATTTACTCAACAAGACGAAACTTGTACATCGAATCCAAATGTTTGCGACAATTGTTTGAACTAAAACAGGTTAAAAGAAAATAAATAATCCGATCTCAGTACAAAACAATTATAATAAATAATTAGTAATTCACCAAATAATAATTTTAAGTGAAAATGGTTTATTTCGTTTTCATAAAAGCAATCATTTAATTTTATAAGTAGGTATTTAAGTTTGATAAATGTTTAAATTTCTTTCGTTTTTGATACTTTTGTTTAATTTTTTCTTCATAATTATGAATGTTACTTATTGAAGAAATATTGATTTAATTTTTGTTAACACTTTTTCAATAATAATTAAAATATTGTCATTAAGAGTATTGTGTATTATGAAAACCATATTATTTAATAATTAATCATTTATCATGTTTGAAAGTCCCTTAACACCTAGTGGTACAATTTACCGAACCTGTGGTACAGGGTGTAAAAAAATTAATGGTCATGGCTTTAAGGGGTTGTTCTACACCTCTGGATCGATGGAGATTTTTGAAAAAAACCGGCCGCAAAATTCGGGAAAGGGTAGCAAATTTTTTTTATTGGCTCATCGTATTCGTCTTGTTACGTAGGTAAAATGTCTGGGAGGAACCATGGGTCAGAAACGTACCGTTCTCTCACAAATTAACTTTTAATTGGGCCTTCCGATTAAAATTTCGCCATTAGTTAAAGCAGAGGCGACCTAAACGAAGTTAGAAAATGGGGCACTGTGTCACCGTACTAGAAGAGAAGTGCATGTGTTTATGCTCTTCTCCCCGGGTGGGCCCTTGAGCGAACCCAACACCGAACGCAGGTCAATGACATTTTTCTAGTCATTTTCTATCTTCGTTTATGTTGCCTCTGCTTCAACTATTGGAGCTAGCAAGGGTATTTCATGTGTTTCCTTTCGAAAGGTCGGTGACTCGAAGGCTGCCATATGGGCGAAATTTTGATCGGAAGGCCGAATTAAAAGTTAATTTGTGAGAGAACGATTCGTTTCTGACCCATGGTTCCTCTCAGACATTTTACCTACGTAACAAGACGAATAGGATGAGCCAATAAAAAAAATTTGCTACCCTTTCCCGAATTTTGCGGCCGGTTTTTTTTGCAAATCTCCATCGATCCAGAGGTGTAGAATAACCCCTTAAAGCCATGACCATTAATTTTTTTACACCCTGTACAATTAAACCGACTGGTCGGGTAAATTGTACCAACTGAAAGCGTTTAGAAAAACGAATATTTTGAGAAATCGGTTAAGAGTATGGTGTTGATTTTGCGGTATAAGTTAAACGAGGCTCTACACTATGTGACATTGGATAAATAGTTTGTTCTAATTAATATCAAAACGAGATATTTTGCTGAAACTGAAAAGTGGTACAATATACCAGACTCTCCCCTACAGGCTGGGAGAATATCTGCGTCTACCTTGAATATTTCCGTTGTTTTTAATAATATGAAAAAATGTTATATACAAAGTATCACAGTATGGTTCCCTCTATACCGTTCACGTCTTGTATATAATATCTTTCCATATTATTATAAACAACGGAAAAAGTTTATACATTAAGCAGAATTGTCCTACCCTGTATATGGAAATAAGTATAAAGTCATAAATACAAAGTCTTTCGCATGAATAATTCAATAATTCCCGAACCTATTCTGTTCTTTCACCTTCTTCGACGTTCCAAACGATACTAACGATTCCCCATCGTTATCCACCTTTTCCCCATCTAATTATGATACCACACATAGTAAATCATTTTCTCCAAAAAATGACTCAGTCATCCATCTACATAAATTAACACATTGTACGCCGGTTAACTATCTCCTTCAAAATTTATTATATTTGATAACGTTGCTATTTAGGTAAATCAATATCAAATTTAAATAAATTGAGTAACGTACAATTTAAAGCGAATAATATTGCCTTCTTCATCCACCTTACCGTTTTTCTCAATATAAAATAATATGACTGATATTGATCGGTAAAATTTAAAATCATATTGTTACGAAGCACCCAGTAGATTCAATGTTACTGGGAAACGAGACATGTCAATTGTTTGTTAAATAAAAAGAGTAGAGATTCTACGGTCGGTAGTCCTGGTAGACGGACGTGTTCTCTTAAATAAAAGTTATCGCTTTTTAATTGTGTTCTATTTAATTATGTCTGAAAGGACAAGGCGTGCGCGGTCGACTCGTAACAATATATTTGAAATCCCGCATTATCGCGGGACCGGCTTGAGAAGTGTTAAGATTATCCAATCTTAACGACATTAAAATACATTTAACAATACCTACACTTCATCATACCCAAAAACACCAAGTATCATACCTGATGCAAAAAGACAACCCTCTAAAAAAATGATTTAAAAAATTGATTACCCCAATAAACTACTACACTCCATTAACGAGTCTCGTAGTGCTTATAATTAATGAAATACACCACCCCTCCAATTCTTTTATCCCCAGTCAAAGCTGACTCGTCTCTTCTCTCATTACATTCTCCCATTCAGCTAATTATAACAATACGGCGATGGTCAGCCACAAATCCGATAATGTGTAAATCGAATCGAGTGAAATTCGAGACGAGAGATGCCCCGTCAGCGGCTATTCGTTCCTAGGATCGTTCATTCCCTTTGCAATTACCGCGTCCACTTTGCGCCCGGTAATTATATCGCTGGGGAGTTCCGATAGAAAGCGTGCAGCAGGGATCGTTAGAGGAGAGTGGACCAACGGCTGGCATGTCCCGAGCGTTAAGTTTTACCCGCCATCACGTCCTATCTATCGTTCTTGCAGCACAGGACGTGTTTCGGATCTTAGGAGGCAAGTGAATTGCCTTTGTGCCTTGGCGTGCATGCATTTCCCGCTAATGGCGATAACTTATCCCTCCCGATATATTATTATCGTCGAGTAACTAACGATGTAAAATCTTCTCCTAATTTACTAAACTTTGCGCATACATTATACGCGACATGGACGGCAATGCACCGGGGAGTTTCGTCTTTTTCGGTGGTTTAAAGTATCGTTAGATTATTCGTGAATTTTGTACTATTTACTCTTTACGGGCGCCGGGAGAAGAATCGATTTTGCAGCACATTGGATGGATCAGATGCGAATTCCTGATGGTTTTGATTGCGTTCATTGATCTTATCCGAGTGCTTTTGAAAGCTGAGTACTTTGTGTATTTGTGAAAGGAGTTTGATATAATTTGTTAGAGGGGTTAGAAACTTGTGTGTTAATTTCAGAGTCTAATGTCAAAAGAAATTATTCTATTAGATTATTTATTATTCCGATAGAGAATGATGGATCTGGAAGAATCAGTTTCTTAACCTGTTAACCGGGCGTGACGAATAATTCCGTCATATCTGAAAGAAAACTCCAGTAAGCTTGTCGATTTTTTCTTCCTTCAAATTTTTAAACGTAATACGTTGAACGCATTACATTTTATGTCGTTCTTATCCGTTTAATCCTGACGTAGTACTTTAGATGTAATGATATTACTTCTCACTGTAAAAAAAAATATTCCAATTTGAAACAAGTTGAACAAAAATTAATTCCCCGGTAAACAGGTTAATTTTATCAGTGACGTAATCCCATCGAAAATAGTTTTAAAGGAATTCCTCGAATTTTCTAGTAGTCTCTTCTCCATTCTTTCGAAACCACCCCATCTGAATTCCTCCCGAATCACGAATTAATATTTGCTTCTACTTTCATTATTTCGGCAAACGGAAGCGCGCGTATAATAGACCGTAGCTTTGTTTCATTATCTTTCGCGAGTAAACACATTTACACAGAGAGACTTCTCATTCCACTGGTCTAGAAAATCTGACTGACAACGAAGAGGCTCTCGCAATGCAAATAGCTGTATGTGTTATTCAGTAGGGTAGAGGTACGCGAAGATGTGCTCGAGTCGATTTGTATTCGCAGAGAAAACTCTAAACTTCGCTGCGAAAGGTTTAAGGTGTTTTATCAAATCTAAAATTCTTCATTGTTCCGAGCTTCGAAACTCTCTCTTCCTTCTTCTCTTTCTCATCTTCCTCTTTCCGTCTCATTCTCGTCTTTCTTTTCTCCTCTATTTGCATCACTCGAGTTAAAGAAGGAGCCATTACAAAAATTAAACTGCATTTTATTTTCGTATATAATGTAAGTCTTTCCTCTCCTCGTCGCGAGACTCGTGGGAATAAAATTCCGTACGATAAGAAGAGACTCAAAGATAAATATTTTACTCCGTTACGGTGCACCGTTGCAGCTCGAAAAGCGATTGCGTTAACGGTATCAGAGGTGAGTTTTCGAGACTCGAGGAAAATAAGGAAAAAATGGTAGACAAAAATGCACGATCTAATCAAATAGACGACGATCCTAGACGGTGCAGTACCACAATAAGTACCGACCCACAAAAAGTTTTCAGGTATATGCAAAGTGCTTATACCCTTCACCCAGGGACTTCCACAAAATGGGACACCATCGGCTTCAAAATTAAATATCACGGTTATTTGTCAGTCAATAGTGACTAAACTTCTTTCAACGTCTTCCTTAGACTTCAGGCTTTCAAATAATAATACTAACTTTATTGAAAAAACAGTAAGTCAGGCTTATACTAAGTTATTTACATGTTTTCAAACGAACAGTTTATGTAACATGGTAAGAAAATATTAAAGTGTGCTTAAGAGTTACAGTATAAGTAAAGAATATCGATTTGAGGAAAAAATAAGAGAAAAAACCTCAACGCAGGCTTTCAAACTACACATATAAAATCCTCTGACAACGGTTAGTTTTTATACGACGGTCCCAACAAGGAAACAAAAGCCTGTCACGTTTAAACAAATGTAGGTGGAAAATCTTTCATGGGAGTACGTTAAACTACGCTCTTTCACGGTTAAAACGACATAAAAATCGCCCCACTACAACCCCCAGAAACCAAGAGAAGTAAATTCAAAGGGAACCCTGCATCGCTCCCCTGGCCGCCATGACCCCTCGCCAGAGACTGCCAAAAAACGGGACACTATCGATTTCAAAATTAAATATCTCGGTTGTTTGTTAACCGATCGTGATGAGACTTGTTTCATCGTCTTCCTTAGACTTCAGGCTTTCAAACTACGTGACTATAATCGTCCTTCAATGGTTAGTTTTTGTTCGAAGGTCTCGAGATGGAAAGAAAAACCTCTCACGTTTAAGGAATTTTAATGCGTGCACTTTGCCTTGGAATATCAGTAGATGCTAAAGGAAGTGAAATATATCGATGATACTCCTAGAAAAAAAATAAAGTGTAAAGGAAGACAAGAGTTTGGTACGATGAGAAAAATTCGATTATGACGTCACCTGATTCCTGTGAGAAAAATGGAGAAATATATTTTCGTGGAAGCGAACGGAAGGGTGGGCATGCAATCGGATGGGAGAGGAGGGAAAAATCGACAAAGAACTTATTGGTAGATGCATGAAGGTACTCCAGTAAAGGAAGTACATGCTAGCTGGCATCGGTTGCAGGAAAGAAATGGCGGTACGTCGTTGGGCCGAAGGATAAGTGGATGGTAACTCGAGGAAATTTAAAAGCAAAGAACGAAGAATGGATACGTGGCTACACGGGAATCTACCCAGTCTTTTGCGACTCGATGATTTCGATAGGAGGGTCGGAATAAATTTTCGAAAAATCTTCGAGTGAGAAAGAAAATCCTAACCCTTCGAGAAGGACTCGTTCATCACATCGGGATGAAAGAAGACGTTCGTTATCAGGAGCAGAAGAATGTTATAGTTCAGATACTATAAATTAGTAATCAAATTAAATAATTTACTTCATAAAACTTCCTACTGTCCATAAATTATGGGTTGAATCAATCACATCCATAAGTCCATCGCGCATCGAAGTCACCAAGAGAAATCATCGAAACAGAAGTTGAAATCATAGAAACCAACGACTAATTCCAATCACGTGGAAGAAACTTAAAAAAATATACAGCCAGGATAACTAGGAAAATAAAGCTTCCTAGCCGACAAGGCTGAAGAATAAGATTCAAGAAATAACGAGTGCACGTAACTGCAAACACTCGGGAAACCTCCAAACAAGCAACCATGGATTTCCAGAAGAAAATCGAGCATACATCCCCGAAGAAAGCGGCGTAAAACCGGAGTGGAAGGAAATTCGATGAAAGTTGCCGTGTCTCTTGGCGAAAAGCGGCGTCGAAGAAGCAGGCATCGATAGCGGCATGGAATTGAGAATACCTAGGAAAAACGTGGAAAATGGAAGGTATTGCGGTATGTCGCGCGTACAAAACGAAAGAACGAAACGGAAAAGTACGGAGATGGTGAAGGAAGAGGAGCAGGATGAGGGAGACGTAGAAATTGCAACGTTTTCGTTCCGGCGCGTGCGTATATCGGTCGCAATAACCAATGGTATCGTCGTGAGGTCTACGGGGGTGCGGGAAAAGATCGTGGAGGTTCGAGGATGGAGAATACGGGCCGTTCGACTTCATGCGCGACAGTATATAACGCGGGTAATACAATTTGTCGGAATTTATTGGTCCTCGATACCCGTTCGACCCCCGGTGGAATCAGCTTCCTACGAGACGCGTCGTATCGGTGCCGTGCCTCACGTTTACCGTCCACCCACGTCCGTTTTCGACGATCGTCTAAAGACATCGATTCTTTCTCTTCTCCGTTCTCTTCTACACCTACCACTTGTGCGTGGTAAACGTTTACTTCTGATAGAATCAACGATTCCTATTTGCACATTTTCCTTTTTTTCCCCTTTATCTCGAAGTCGAACGTCCAATGTCCTCGTTGCCTATAAGACACTTCTTTCTCGATATTGCTTTTCCTCGTATTCATTCTTCTTATTGCATCTTTTATAAGATGAATACTTGCAACTATTGAATACAAGTAGAATAAGTTCTATCAAAACAGACGATTTCTTGGTAAGAAGTGAAGAATCGACAAACAAATTAGCAAAGGCAATGATATCGATTCCATCGAGTTGAACGTTACAGAAAGGAAGATGTTACTCATGTACGTCTCGTGGGTTGATACCTGCTCCACGATTTTTCGGCGACACCTCTGGAGTGAGCGTATATTAAAACAGGCTCACCCGATTTGAACCACGTACGAAGGTCTTGCGTGTAAAATGATGTTGAAATGCTCCAAAGTTGCCTAGTTTAAGTGGTTTATTTACACTTTGTACAAGTACAACGATGGAAATTACGTCCGGGTCTTAACCTCTCTAACGGAGCTTCTATTAGGAGCGCTAGATGTTGTTTGGTTCCTTGTTTGTAGAAGACTAAATTTTGGAAGCGCGTGAAAACGCGCCTCCGTCACGATTTGGCGGGGGCGGTCACTATTGCAGAACAGGGACGTTGCTGATTGGGAGACTTTTTAATTTTGCAAATATTAAATTTGCGATTGGTGGGCAAAGGAATCGTCCTTTGCCCATAGGTCAAGAGCCTCCCTCAGCCTTCGGTGACTTAGGAAAAACCCCGGCTCGAGTGGGGGAAGAAGTCCCCGGTCAATACTTCTTACAGGACAAAACTTTTCCTGAAGAAGTCTTGACGACAATAGGCCCATAAAACTCATTGATTTTGAAGTAATAAAGTATTGGCAAGGCGCCGCAGCTATTTTTCGTTAGAATGCACATCTGTAAACTATTAAAAACCCTACGACGGATTGAGCTACATCTGTGAGCCTCAGGGACGTATTATTGCTCCGCAACAGAAGAGGTCGCAATGAGAAATTAGAATTTGTGTTTTGTCACATGATAGAATCAACGATTCCTATTTGCACATTTTCCTTTTTTTCCTTTATCTCGAAGTCGAACGTCCAATGTCCTCGTTGCCTATAAGGTACTTCTTTCTCGATATTGCTTTTCCTCGTATTCATTCTTCTTATTGCACCTTTTATAAGATGAATACTTGCAACTAATAAATACAAGCAGGATAAGTTCTATCAAAACAGACGATTTCTTAGTAAGAAGTGAAGAATCGACAAACAAATCAGCAAAGACAATGGTATCGATTCCATCGAGTTGAACGTTACAGAAAGGAAGAGGTCGAAATGAGAAATTAGAATTTGTGTTTTGTCACATGATAGAATCAACGATTCCTATTTGCACATTTTCCTTTTTTTTCCTTTATCTCGAAGTCGAACGTCCAATGTTCTCGTTGCCTATAAGACACTTCTTTCTCGATATTGCTTTTCCTCGTATTCATTCTTCTTATTGCATCTTTTATAAGATGAATACTTGCAACTATTGAATACAAGTAGAATAAGTTCTATCAAAACAGACGATTTCTTAGTAAGAAGTGAAGAATCGACAAACAAATCAGCAAAGACAATGATATCGATTCCATCGAGTTGAACGTTACAGAAAGGAAGAGGTCGCAATGAGAAATTAGAATTTGTGTTTTGTCACTGATACCATATAATAAATGTCGCCATTCTGGTTCTTCCGCGAGGGTTGGCCGGTTTCCAGGGTCCTCGTGGAAGTCGAACGTTAAGAGCCAGGCGAGAGTCGCGATCATTGAACGACCTAATGGTACGCCAAGCGGAATCGCCGGGAATCGATCAGCTTTGCTTGTCGTGGTTCCCAGTGGTGACTGGCAGGAATAATTAGCGGAAACTCGAATCGGTCTACGGCATGCCACGGCAGCGACGTTATCGATTCGCGATCGAAACTCGTTTGCTTCGAGGCCAATCTATATTCTCTTCTCCCTTCTTCTCACCGATGATCGGAGGGATGCAAGGTAACGTGGAGCGTACGGAGGGTGAGCAGAGGAGGGTTGGGTTTTTCCCGAGAGAAACGGCAAACCGTTTCGCAGGAGTGCAAAACGCAGCGCTTTTGCGGAATTGATCGTCGTTGTGGAAGAAGCACATACACGCGTACATACGTTCCTGTATCTAGGGTAATGCACATGCACAGGATATTTCTAGGTTGCTGCTGCGAGGTGGTTAACAGCCTCCAATAAGGCAACGTAGCCCCGAGAGAAAGAAAGAAGAGAAATGTAAAATAAAAACATGGTTTATCGACCTTCGAGACCGGTTTCCCCTGTTGAGGAGAAATTGGAGAAGTAAAATGTGCAAGCTGTTACGAAACGATGCGATTAACGAGATAATTCCTAATTTGCATGATCAGATCATCCGATACAGTCGAATACCATACTGATAGGGATACTCCAATTAAACTTAGTTAACGTGCATGTTAACGTGACGTTTGAAAAAAATTCTCTCCTTTTCACGAGCCTCCCAGGTGAAGCTTATTAACGAAATTATCGTTCGCCAGACAGCACTTGGAGATGTCTCGAAATTATGGATGAGACACGTTGAGCGAGGACCGAGCCATTAACACGGCCGTGGCATTTGCGCGAGTTCCTTTCAAATTTCACCGCGTATCTCGCCCCAAATTGCCTCGACGAGCGCCCTAAGGGTTTAACGAGTAATTATAAGAAAAAAAAGGAGCTCATGCAATTAGGTGTATAATTGCGAATATAAAAAAAGCGCGATCGCTAGAGGAGAAGAGAGGGTTAAAAAGAGAGAGACACAGGGTGGGAAGAGACGACAAGAGGGTTGGAGAGACACGAAACAAGAAAGCGAGACTCGACGCACTCGGTTGAAGATGGCATGCTGCAGAACTTGTGTGCATGTCCAACGTTCACAGTCCCAGACTACAGGGTGCAGCGCATAAAACGTGGAAGCCGACTACGAGGGCGAAACTACCCCTTGGCACGCGAGAATAGCGAACCGACCATTACGTTCTACCTAACCACCTCGCGGCGGGTCCTCGACAACCTCGGTTTGTGCCACCTCGAGCTTCAACGAAGATGGTGTGTGGGCTCCAAAGCACACCTAGAGAGAGAGGGTAGACTTTCGGTCGAGGATGGATGGTCACGTAGCCCCCGGGCAAAGAATGGTTAATTGTTTGTAATTAATATATTACATGCCGAGTGGTAAGTCTCGAGTGCTACTACATTATCCGATAAACATCGCTTATTTACGACTCGACCGAGCTCGTGCGTGGTGTGATCGACTTTGTTGGCTCGTGCTCTCGCACGCGCCGTCGCATTGTGAATGCTTGTAAGTAGTTTCGATTTACTCGATAGTAGTTTCAAGGTGAAATCGAAAGGTTTAACGCTAGATTTACGGACGTGAAGTGTGTTACATCGTGATATATTAAATAACGAATTTAGAAATGGATGGATCAAGCGGCAAGATAGATGATGAGTTTAAGGAATTTATATATTATAAGCAACATGTAAAATATCTACTGTACCAAGTTTCTAGAAAGGGAGCTGTTTCTAGAAAGATAGAAATCCAATAATTTGACGGCTTCCGTAAACATAGTGTTAAATACTTGAAGACCTTTTTTTCAACAGGTTGAATGCCATCGGTATTTTGCTAGTTTCATCATTTCTACTGAAATGAAACTTTTTCTACTAAAATGAAATCTCCATAACGCAGAAACTTTAAAGACATTAACACTAGATTTACGAAGCCGATTTGGCTCATTTATAATTCTACTATTATATGTATAATATATTAGTTGGTTAAATTTTTAATAATAAATCCTTCATTCAAACTGATTTTGAACTGTTTTCTTTGAAAAAAATCTTCAATTTTCGTGTATGAGTTAAATTGGCTCGCTTCAGAAAAATAGGTATGTCAGCATCCGTAAATCTAGTGTTAATGGATATATATTCAACAAGAGTTTGTCAGTTTAATGTCAGTATATTTTTGAAAATTCGGGAATATTGTAATTTAAAACTCAGATCAAATTCCATTGGGTAAGGGTCACCGGTGACCCCCACGGCATTCAACGTGCTAATCGTTCAAAAGTTGGGTAAAATAAACGGACTAGTTTCTTGACAAATTGATGTCTCTGAAACGATAGACACTGTTTTTATTGTACAGTACAATGGAAAGAATGTTAAAGATACTGTATCTTTGCGAAAGACGGCGAATAAAATGAAAATCGCCGTGCGAAAAATTCCGGTTTGCTTTCGCACGAGGTTACCAGGAGAAAGAGTAGTTTCTAAGGAGGGAGAAATGGGGCGAAGTGGGTTCGAACGGGTTGGAAAGGCAAACGGTAAATTCCTGGTGGTTTACTTGAACCGCACCCCCTTTTACACGTCGGTATGCACTTAAGTGCGATTCTGCTCCTGGAAAGGATATACGTCGAGACATAGAACGCCACGTCCAACCACCGCGCGGTCGTAAAATCGTTCCGTGCGCTCTCGCGATCGTTTAGGGTGAAAGGACATCCGACTTCGAAATAGACATTTCGTTTGACACTCAACTACGGTTTCACGTTCGTTCCGAATATTTTAATAGCCACTTGACTCGCGTTAGTGATATTACCGAAGTGTCCTTTACCTGCTTTGGATATTTCACTCGTGCGAGATTCTTGGAGAGGAGGAGAGAAAAATGTGAAGTTCTACTCGTTGAATTCGTGTTTCTTGTTATGGCGAGGGACACGAGGAATCTCGTTTATTTAACGAATAATTAACAGAATGTGACTCTGTTGGAATGTGTCCGTCCAAAGGTCGTAGGAAGAATGCCGGACTTGTTTCTCTCGTGGAGTCTGACAGCAATTACACTGCTTGACAGAGAGGCTAGGGTAAATTCAAGTTGCACCGGTGATCTTTGCTTTTTTAGGGTGTAACCGAGTAGCGAATGATGCATGATATGTTGAAAGGGTGTCTCCCAATCCGTACATATTTTTAACACTAAATTTACGGAAGCGTTCAATTTGGCGGGTTTTTACATTTTTAAAAACATTTCTCAAATTTACAGAGAAACAGTATAGTGGATTCACGTATATTTTATAATATGGAAGTCACTTAATGGATTATTATTAGACTGCGGATGTTTATGCAAATTTCGAGTTTCACAAATGCAGGTGAGACAGGAAAACCTATCTAGGGATTTATTGCACTCAATAAGAATTACAACAAATACCATACTTTGGATATTTTAGATATATTTTCATATTATGTTCTTTTTGTATATTTTAGCCGTATTTAATTTGTCAAAAATGCATAAAAATCTGCAGTCTGATTATTATATTTGTCACTTGATGCCTCTTTTTTCAAAGTCTTTATTTAACATAGTGCAACAGATTTCACGCCCGTAAATCTAGTATTAAGCATCAATTATTGTTGATACTTTTTAAACATTTTTACAGAGTATTTGGCACTTTTGTGAGTTCTATTTCAATGATTTATTTGTTATGATTGTGTCTGATATTAGTCTACGATTTAACGTAAAGTTATTCGAATCAGAAGGTATTATTTGCGAGGCCAGGAGAGCTCTTCAGTGTAATCCTCTTTCTCCTCTTCGCACTTCGTTAAAATCTTTCCCGTTTACTTTCGTTTCTTGGCGATACGAATTTCCATGAAATTACCCGATACACCAGTACAATAACAAGGTTGAACCGAAGCTATCTGCCTAATCACTTTCAATCGTAACTATGGTAATGAAGCGGCTAATTATAAAAAAGTATTACAAGGTAGGTCACGACGAGGGTGAAAAGAGGAGCAGAGCTTTCTTAGGAGGACAGTGAAGATGTTTCGTCTCTTGAGTTACGACTTCAGCAACGACTAACTAGTTTTAACGAGCAGTCGAGACCTTTTAATGAATAGAAATTGGATATCCCGATACTGCATCGATGACAATGCCGTCATCTTAATTCGTGTCATTCATTTTTTCAAAGTAATTTTATCTCTTTTCTCGAAACAACAGAACTCTATCGAATTATTACAACGAACTATCCCATTTATATATTTCTATATTTTCTTTGTTCTCATTTAATAGAAAGTTGTATATCTCAATGATTAAAATATATCTAAGTCTACCAGAAATCGATTGCAATACCGATCGATTTGAACACGACGAATTTCGCAAATTCAGCAAATTTACTATGGTCATGGTTTCTTTTACGGATTTCATAAAACAGAAAGGAAACCGGGATGTCGGTGGGACTCAAAAGAATTTCAGTATATTTCTTTAATACTTCCACGTTTATATGAACGCTTTCTCATCAATCGTGGCATTCGACTGCAGCAGCATTCTGTTCCGCGGCCGAAGAAAGGAACGCTTTAGATTCACGGTACGTGGAAACTTGAGCACTGGTAAGGAACGAAACGCGTGCGGAATGTTAAAAGCCCCCGCGACTTTCGATTCAACGACTGAAGCGACCAAAAGAGAATGAAGGATTTATTATCTTCCCATATGCTATTTATTTTCGATTTTATTTATCGTAGAAACGTCACAGAAGCAATTTTGATATCATCCCTGTCTCTTCATCCCGTAGAATTTCACAAGAGACTTTAACCTTACAGAAATAATTCCCCATGCTCTCCTGAAGATAACTGGCAAATTCCAAGATGATATGTTAACATGTTTTGAAAAGTAGTAAAAAAAAATTAGTAATCTTCCAGGAATATAATAATTCTTCGGATACGCAGCAGGGATTGCCGTAAAATTGTTCTCGCCGTATGATTTGTTGGTAACGAGCTCGAGACTTCACGGAGCGAAAATACTGGATGTATCTCTCACACGTGCAATACGCTTCTCTCACACTCGATGTCTCTTCGAATCTACTCTCTCAGCTCCATTCCTTTTTCACATTCTACATGAAATACAAATCACATTCGATTATCTTTAGAATCCTAAGATAAACCACATGGCATATAAATTCGTAACACAACACTCTATGAGGATCTTTCCTACCAATCATCCCCTAACATTCGATTTTCACGTTTCGATAAAAATTGTAAGAAATAAGAAATTACCTCGTTCCCATGCGACGAGATAATGAAGCAATTATTATAAATCTCGTTAATCCTGATCGAAGGAAACCGGAAGAATAATGACCAAGGTTTTCAAGCAGGAACAAGATCTAAATTAAAAATCGTAGATGCTCGCTCGCGTGCAATAACTTTAAGCTTACAGGTCGTTAGGGTTCGTAGTAAGTGTGTAACGAGTTTCAACGACAAAGTTCACCGTCGCTCTTATAAATCCAGGGAGTATCTACTCAACCATAATCGTTTACGTGCTCATAAACTCGAGCACAGGATACTCGCACCTGCGGACAATCCGTGGAACATTACGATCGAGCACTGCTTTCGGCAAGGAACATCCTCTGCATCTGCAACTGAGGAGGATCGTTTTAAAGAACGCGTTCGTCGCTATCGTGAAATAGGATCGTTTCGACGATGTCGGTGGAAAAAGTGCGGACAAAGAAAAACGAAATGTCAGGATTTGGCAGAACTCTTACCGGATGGCTGAGGATTGCCGAGGGAGGAGGTTGAAATGTAGATGTTCACGGTTTATGGGATGGAGTGAATGATTATAAAGTGGAATTTTATCGAAGACATTATGGGACATTGCGGAAACGTGATGTACGATGGAGCAATGAATTACTGTGGGTCTATATTTAGGAAATTGTGGAAAATTATAATTGTTTTATAATGTCGATGATGATGACAGAGGAGAAAAGAATTGCAATTAAATATAGAGTAAAATGAGGTAATAGTAACAACGTAATTCTGTATTTGCAAATAGACCCTGATTTTAATAGCCTTGGTCTATCTTTCGCTGGAAAGCTCTTTATAATTTTTCAACAACCCTTAGAACTTCTTCCACGTTGCAACTGAATTTCCTAAGGTCATCTCCGTCGACAAAGTAGATCATCGTTGACGATAAACGTGCTGCTTTTTCTACGAGCGTTTGTCACGAAGTTTCGCGTATCTGATGAACGAAAACGTGGGAACACGTGTAGTTATATATGTCTCACGACGATGTTCTCTGATAAAGCGATCTCTACATATTTACAGACTTAACAAATTCACCGATTAAAATTTACATTTTATCACCTTCCACTGAAAAATTATATTCTCTCGAAACCTAATACTATATGAGTGTGGGAATTTTGAAAATCCCGCGAGGATCTTTCTAGAATCTTAACGACTAAGGTAATAGAGGAATAGAGGCATAGAGCAGTGGCGAATAGACGAGTAGATGCATAGAGCAGAGACGAATACGCGAGTAGATGTACAGAGTAGAGACGAATAGACGAGTAGACGCACAGAGCAGATACGAATAAACGAGTAAACGCACAGAGCAGATACGAATAAACGAGTAAACGCATAGAGCACGTATGAATAGACGAGTAGATGCATGGCGCAGAGACGAATAGACGCACAGAGTAGATACAAATAGACGAGTAGACGCATGGAGCAGAGACGAATAGACGACTAAAGTAATAGATGAGTAGACGCACAGAGCAGAGACGAATAGACGACTAAAGCAATAGACGCATAGAGCAGAGACGAGTAGACGCACAGAGCAGATACGAATAGACGAGTAGACGCATAGGGCACGGATGAATAGACGAGTAGACACATAGAGCAGAAACGAATAGATGACTAAAGTAATAGACGAGTAGAAGCATAGAGCAGAGGCGAGTAGACGAGAAGACGTGTAGAGCACAAACGAATAGACGAGTAGACGTATGGAGCAGAGACGAATAGATGACTAAAGTAATAGACGAGTAGACGCACAGAGCAGAGACTAATAGACGACTAAAGCAATACACGAGTATATAGACGCATAGAGCAGAGACGAATAGACGAGTAAACGCATAGCGTAGAAACGAATGGACGAGTAGATGCATAGAGCAGAGACGAATAGACGACTAAATCAATAGACGCATAGAGCAGAGACGAGTAGACGAGTAGACGCATAGAGCACGGACGAATAGACGAGTAGACACATAGAGCAGAAACGAATAGATAACTAAAGTAATAGACGAGTAGAAGCATAGAGCAGAGACGAATAGACGAGAAGACGTGTAGAGCAGAAACGAATAGACGAGTAGACGCATGGAGCAGAGACGAATAGACGACTAAAGTAATAGACGAGTAGACGCACAGAGCAGAGACGTATAGACGACTAAAGCAATACACGAGTATATAGACGTATAGAGCAGAGACGAATTGACGAGTAGACGTATAGAGCAGAAACGAATGGACGAGTAGATGCATAGAGCAGAGACGAATAGACAAGTAGACGCATAGAACAGAAACGAATAGACGAGGAGACGCATAGAGCGGAAACGAATTAACGGCTAAAGTAATGAACGAGTAGTGAGTAGACGAAAACACGTGACTGAACGAACATCATAGTGTATATTATTCCTCTCATGTATACATACATATAATAACGTGTATTTGTTATAAATATTTTACATGAGATATAATACACAAATCAAAACTGCTACCAGGAGACATTTCTTCTACTCCAAGGTAAAAATAGTCCCATCGAAAGTCCTCGACAAGCGAGTCGAACTCGAAACGAAGAAGGAAATGAGACATTAACTTAATACAGCTTTCTTCCCGAAGAGGAAGGCGCTTTATGAAAGATATTTTTTATCTCTCTGAATAAAACATGCGCGTCCTGAGGTAGCCTGGCTCGATTACCATTTGTTTGGACGATTCTGCGTCGAGATTCGCCGTCGTTCCAAAGAGACTTGCCTCATTGATCCTTCGGATAGATCGATTCGAGCCATTAAGCATCGCTTAGGACGTTCCGCAATTCGCCATGATCAGACACACTCTCAGTTCGCAATGTATAACTGAGAAACCATTACCTTATCTCGTGTCCGTTGCGATTAGGCGCGGCCGTCAAGGATTAGGAAGATTGAGATAATTAGGACTACGAGAGAGAGACAGATATTGTAGCTGCTATTCTGAATTTGGGTACGAGTATCGTGGAATTTCATTTGAATGAGAAATTTTCTTAATCTTTATGCGACCATTTTTCAAGTAATTAAATGTGATAGAAATTATTTTACCAATTATTTTTACTGGTTATTTTAAGAGAAAAATGAAAATGCTTGTCATAAAGACGAAGACTTGGCGTTCTTGGAAAAGAAATGTCAGTGGCCTACAACATTGACATTTTTTGACAAAAAGAGTACTAGCCTACATCTTTGTGAAAATTAGCTTTCAAAAAGTATCCTAGAAACAAAGAAAAATGTCATCTTTGTGTAGAAATCAGAACGCCGCCAGTCTTTTCGTTAGGATGGAATCTTCTTGACTTTCAAGTGTCATATCTTATTTAATTTTAAGCCGATTTCAATGTCCCTTTTTTCCTGCCCATTTTTGAAAATCTAAACTATTGATCTGGGCCTGGGAAAAATTTTAAACACGACCTTTTTCAACGCTACTGCCGACAAATGTTTATGTAACAAGGACTCTTCAACCAGGAATGGTAGCTAGTTTTAGAGGTGACAGAAATTTGAAGTTAAATCCACTAATTGGAATTCTAGCCTCCACCCGCACAACCACTATATTCCTTCCGGAAATAAACGTCACACAAACAACCATACTCGTGCAAAACTCGCAGCAAACGTACCGTTTTCTCCAACGAATGAGAACCACTCTCACGTTTTATTTACCTCTTTTCGATTAGTGGCGCATAATAAGATTTTCTCACCTCACGACGTGAAAAATTGCCTTCCCTCTGAATTATCACGAGAAGTCCGGGCTTCTCGATATAATATATCAGCCGGCCAGGAGTTTCCGAGAGGAGAGGATGCGGCTAGAGAGGCAGCGATTTCCTTTTGGCAAACACGCAACTGCGGAATAATGAATTTCACGGTATGAGGGATGGCAGCCACAAGTGAAAGGTTCTCTCTTCAAACCTTCTCGAAAATCTTTCCTTTTACATGCCTCCACTCAACGATGCCAGATCTTCAATGATGATTCTATTAACCCTGTGCACTCGAGGACTTTTCACTCGGGTGAACTAGCAACTCAAGACAATTTCGACTAAATTAGGCAAATGTTTTACAATTACTTTCAAAAGAATCTACACTAAGGCAGTTCCAGCTGGATCTACGAAAGAAATTGGGATAAAAATACCTTATTGTTTCGAAAACAGACATATAGAGCTCGGGAACTTGAGAAATTCCACCGTAGCACAGTGGTTCATTTGGCCGAAAACCTGGCCAAAACCCCAAGGAGTTTTTCAATTTAGCTGAAAATTGGTGTATTAGTATTATTTGGGTTGCTGATTAAGAATCCGAACTCAGAATTTCCAAAAACAAAATGGCGGCTCTAATATGGCGGGTGCGAGTATCGAAAAATTGTCGGATCGGCATGAAAATCAGTAGTCTTATGATTTTCCGGTCGCTGATTAAGAATCCGAAATCAGAATTTCCAAAAACAAAATGGCAGGTGCGAGTATCGAAAAATTGTCGGATCGGCACGAAAATCAGTAGTCTTATGATAGCCCGGCTCTATGTCATAAATGCACTTCCCCGAGCATGGCGCGTGCGACAAACAAATAAGAATATCGCGTACAATTGCAAAAAGTCGCAAAATTTTACAACGGGGACTTCTTCGGGAAGCTTTAAAGTTTAATTTAAACAAAAAATATTCTGATATTCCTTTTCCTTGAAAAGTTATAATGATATTTATTACAACAGTCACTGTATCTTAATACCAGTATATCACAGCTATTCCATCTTCGAATTTTCCATTGTTTAATAAAAATCTCGACTAAAAGAGATTGATAGAACATTGTGAGAAACAAATATAGCCCTCATACTTGCAACTAGACAGATTTTCAGCCGAAACGTCAAACATCTTTCGGTTTATGACGGTAAGCGGTCGAGGTGATTGCGGCTATCTATTGTTGCTTTGGAACAAAAGGCCACCAGCTTGCTTAAAATTATTTTGATTTTTAACCCGAACGAAATAAATATAGCGTTTCGTTAATTACAAGGGTAACTTTAGTGAAGGATTAGCATTATTCGTTTGTCCAAGGCACGATAGCCTGGCACTATGTCATAAACGTATTTCCCCGAGCATGGCGCGTGCGACAAACTAATAAGAATATCTCGTAGAATCGCAAAAAGTCGCAAAATTTTACAACGGGGACTTCTTCGAGAAGCTTCAAAGTTTAAATTAAAAAAAAAAGTCGCGTTGTACTTTTGCGTACTTCACAACTATTTCCTCTGCAAAAGGAAAAAAATGTATGGGTTTTGCAACCTGTGCCATCGCAGTTGTAAAATATTAAATAAAAAAATGAAACCAAGGAGTACCTTATTGTAAGTATTATAAGTATATAATTTAAAAGTATGATGAATAGCTACAAATACTTACAAAGTTGATTGTACTATTATTTCACATTGAAAACGTATTCTGAATTTCGACATGAATACTTTACATTATTCAAGTGCCAACTTTGACATTGCATATCTCTAACAGCGTTGTTCAATAAAAACTTTTATTAATAGAATCCGATGCTCTGATATGTTACAAATCAAACGCAATTGCTAAATTTTGAAAATCGCAAAAAAAATTTTTGACTTTTTGGCCAGGTTTTCGGCCAAATGAACCACTGTGCGTAGGGGCGCCTCTTGAGTGTAAAGGATTAAATTGTCCACCAAGGATACTCTGATTTTTGCCCTAACTTTTCATTTTCCACTTTATTTCAAAATACGCTCGACGATTATGGAGTACACGTGCTATAGAATTACAATGCACAAGGAAAATACAAGAGAGTGAGAGAGAAAGAGAGAGAGTGTCGTCGAACGTAATTGGTCCGTTGTTCCATTCGTTAACACCGAAAATGACTTTAATTACCGTGCACTGTAATCCGCGTTACACAGCGTATGGCTACGATGGCCGATGGTGATAATTTATGTTATTATTTGTATCGACACGGATAGCGCCTAGCATCGATGAGAAATTAATAATTTATGATACTGCGCTTTCGCGCAGTGCAGTTGTATTTCCATCTAATTGTGAACAAACTTTGACTCTCGCGCTTGCGACTGCCCATATGGACGTAATTATACCCTAAATTCATTTACGTTGTACGATACCGTCCGATACTTTTCAAACAAGCTTACCGTAATCTCCCGCGTGTGTCTCGTGAATCGGTATTTATAAATTTTCGGCAAAACATCGGAGAATGGCTTTTCATCTGATTACCTGCAACGTAAACGTGAAATACGTATTTATCGAGTGAGCTGTTAATTAAATGCCATTTCCATTTTCCTGATTCTGCGGCTGCACTTCTGATTTCACGTTTGTCACTGCGAATCAACGGATTTCTCCTGTAATCCGCACTCTTGTGATTTTGCGAAAAGATTATTAAGTCCTTTTTGGCATTAAAATGTATTACATTCTTGTCGGAAGTAACTACAGTTTATTGCACTTATTTTAAACTTCGTTTAATGTCAGAATTGTGATTTAATTCTATAATAATTTCATCAAAAGTTATATGCACCTAGAACCAACAATTCTAATCTTCATTCTGCCCGCGAATAATTTTGCAAGAAGGAGAGATCTTAATTAACAAACTTTCGCTCAACAACGTGCCGCTAATATTCGATATATTCTCACCAATCGACCACGAGCGAGTATCCACCAGATTTCGCGCGACGTGGAGGGCGAAGAAATGAAAAAAGTCCGGCTAGAACATCGGACAGGAGAACGCGGGAAATTTGCGAATAACGAAGAAGAAGTCGAGCCAGATTGGATTAAGTTTTAATCAGAATTTTTCCTTTTTTTCTTTCTAGACTGAGCGGCACCTATCCTAGCGTTCACCCCATGCACTAACCATCCTCTAGTCGGTACGGTAATGCTTTTAAGATCTTAATTTCTTAATTTCTCGACTCTCGGCGCGGCTATCGCGGCCGTATTACCGAGTTACCGTGGTAATCCTGTTACTGCATCCGGTAACCACACTTGCGACCCGGGCCGTGTATTTGTCAACGTTACTTCCGTCTAACATCATTCGTCAGGATAATTAACCTGGTTGAGAGACTTCTTTTTACTTTTTTTTTTTATTTAAAACGGAAGAGCCTCTGGGAACAACTATGATTTTTTTTCTGCGGTATCACTTTAAGAGAACGTGTTACGAGCTATCGGACAGCTGGAAACGTTTGCAAAAATTATGTTACTGTTTTTGTAATTTTCCAGTTTTAGATGTTATGGTTGTTTTGCATAGGACCTACTATTTGAACTAGAAATTAAAAGGAATTAAATTGAACTGAACTAGGCCAGAGGCACGTAATTTAGGAAAAATCTCATAATTATGGAGATCCTTTCTATGATTGGGAGTATGAGCCTATAACTTCACTTAAATTTACTACTTTAACACTAGATTTACCAGCGTGAAATCTATTATATTTAAATATGTTAAATATGTACCTTAAAGCAAGGATAATTAAGACGCGGAAAAGATGATAGATTCGGTAATTTATGTTTTATATGATGAACGAAGAATATTTTTTCTACGGCTCTCTCATAAACCAGTAGAATTTTTTGAAAAAATTCTGTATCAGTCATTTTGACTGGTTTGGTAAATCTAGTGTTAATTAGTCACACTGTAACATAGTTCTTGTTATATGTGAAAATTCTTCCAATGATGAGGATCATTTGATTTCGGGCCTACTAATTGGAAGTCCGAAGTTTTAGTCCTAAAATCGTTATAAGAAATATGCCCGTTGAAATTAAACCCTTACAGTATGTTTACTTTTGTGACAGCCCTCACAATAATTCAGAAATAGATTGGTAAAATGAAAATTAGTTTGTGACTCCTAGCATATCGTATAATTCAAGGTAACTTTTATATTATAGAAATCATTTTATCGTGTCACATCTTTTTGATATTTTCAATTTGATAAGTTTTGAAAAACTTGTCACTTTCCTATGGAATTTTTCGAATCATGAATCCCTCATTATTAGTGGAATTAACGTAAGCATACAAACAAAAATAAATATTTCTTCTTAACAAATCGTGCATAATTTGAATTTAATAGGAATGAGGTCATAGCTGGACGAGAGCATGATAATTAGTGTGAATTCTTGAACTTCATTTTTCTGTAATAGTAATTCTATTTGACACGGAAAATATCTTGAGAGGATATCACCGAGGGGCGGAAACGTGGCGGTTGTTTCCAAACGGCGACTGTATTCCGGCCACGTTGGTTATCTTATTATCTCCACTCTCTTCCACTGATTCTGAATTGTACACGTAGTTCTGAAACCGCATTTTCATCCCTGAGTACTTCATCCCATGAGACATCCCCTACCAAACAATAGACGAACGGCTAAGTACCATTACTTCCATAGTCTTCTTCGCCGAGAGCAATTTAACGAAATTACTTCGTACGCGAACGTGAAAATTAGTGAAAAAATTATCCATTCAGTAATTCCAATGGACGCTAAGGCACAATTGCCGAGGAAACGAGGAAGGTAAAACATTAATGAATGCATTATCGTTGTAGTTGGAGTGCGTCTTGTAATGACAGCGAAAATGGTGAAATCGAAGGAAAATAGTATGATGAAGAATATCGATATTTAATTGATTATAAGCAATGCTTTTGTTAATTCCTTATAAAGGTATTGCAACAAATTTGATAGGAAATGTTAACTCCAGAAACCTATAACAGTAGACTTCATCAAACACAATTTGTAATACCATCGTCAAAGTTAACAAGGCTACACCATATCCTAGTTGTTCAAATAATAATAATTCGCTTACCCTCGGCGAAACATTATCACAGTATAATACGATGTACCATCGACTAATTGTTAATTACAGTGCACAATCATATGAGATGTTTACAACGATAATCAATATAATTGACAAATATTTGAAAGTACAAAATATAGAATGGAAAAAAATCGTCCACCCCAACCACATACTCATCTACGACCCACAGGAGATTCTCACCCCTAGATTCGCAACAGTTTTCATCTCTCTCCAAAGACCATTGAAAAAGTTCACCCTACAATTACTCCTTTCCTTCCACAGTTTCTAAAATCCATAAAATTTCACCCTCACAAAACCGTCCTTCGACTTACGACCACCCCACCGAACTGTAGCCTTGAACAACAAATTTCAAATTACCACACAGTAATAAAACCCTCAACATTGTGCAGTAAATACCACCCTAAAAAATCCCATAGCTCTATTATTAAATAATTCATTCGACATTACGATGAGCGATCTCGTTTCGAAAATTTGATATTTCCCGAGCGAACGGGGTCTCCCGCGAGCCTCCACGGCGACCTCCCATGGGGTCTTCGCAGGAGGGCCTTCGACGATTTGCATTTAATCGCAATCTACGGACAACGTACACGCCGCGGCGTGTGTACCGCGCAGATACGAATTCATAGTTTACACCGAACGGTCTCTGGTTCATATACGCAAACTAATTGTACCGGCGGTAAATTACAGCGCTTGTACGCCGGCAACGGCAGCTGCACTGCCGCATGTGCACTGTGCAGTACAAGCCTCGTTTCATGGTGCACATCGCGTACACGTACATACGTTCGCGTACAAAGGGTGCAAGGGAGAAAGAGAAGAGAAAAACAATGGGGAAGAGAGATGATCGGAAGGAGAGATGGAGAAAGGTGGAAGAGGGAAATGGAAGGGTGAAGGGGGTTCACGCTACGGGGGTGCGTCCAGGAATCGAAGGGGGATGGTATAGGAGGGATAACGGAAAAAGGATGCATCGACCGATTACTCCACGCTGCACTCGATTAATACTCATTTGCATTTTGATTGCGGCCGCGATAATTGGTGGTTTCGGTTTTTTCGTAAACGGCAATCTGCGTAAAAGGGAACAACGCTGGCCATCGTACGCCAAACTGGAAAGCTGCTTTTCGGATTTGTTACGTTCCATGGCTGATCCGTGAACGTAATTGTCCTGGATGCCGAGAAACTTTGACTGTTTTTCACTCTTTTTTGGTGGTAGGCTATGGGGTTTGTTGGGAAGTGCATTTTAAGGGTGGAAGTGGTCATGGAAAGGTATCTTAACCTGTTAACCGGGCGTGACGAATAATTCCGTCATATCTGAAAGAAAACTCCAGTAAGCTTGTCAATTTTTTCTTCCTTAAAATTTTTAAACGTAATATGTTGAACGCATTACATTTTATGTCGTTCGTATTCGTTTAATCCTGACGTAGTACTTTAGATGTAATGATATTACTTCTCACTGTAAAAAAAAATATTCCAATTTGGAACTAGTTGAACAAAAATTAATTCCCCGGTTAACAGGTTAAGGTTAGTTTTTTTGTGATAATTGGAGGAACTTTTTGGAAATGGTTTCAAGTTGTTTTTTATGAGAAATGTTGATATGGAAGAATAATCGACTATCTTGAATGGTGTTGTAGTTTATGGTTAAGCGATATACATGGTGGTCCACGTAACTTGCGCACCTCGAATAACTTTTAAAGTATGCGTCGTACAAAAGAATGTTATATACAAAAGTTACACGGTTTCAAAGGGTACACTATGTAGTGTGTTAATTTTTTTATAGGTAGAGGCGTTTCGGAGATTTGAAGGTCAACTTTGGTTTTTTAAACGGAATACTATATTTTTTATTCCAAAATATGGTAGAGTATCGAATTGGAAGCAAAAAAGTATTGACCATTATTAGCCTTAAACCTAATAGGTTACGAGTAATTTCACTTTATTACTTGACAATTTTCTTCGCGTAATATCAAGTTGGAGATTCAACCTTATCACAGATTTCCGCAGGACAGCGATGGGACATCACCAGACCTTACTCCTTTAGACTGTTTTCTGTGGGGCGTATTAAAAGACACAGTGTATCGTGAACCACCAACAACACCTGAGAATATGAAACATCGTATTCGTGAAGCATGCATTACACTCAGTGCGGATATGATTCAGAATGCGGTTTCTTCATTAGTTAATTGATTGCATCAATGTATTAACGCCAATAGATATCACATTGAACACTTACGTTAGTTGCGTTAAGCCATTAGGTCACTCAATTAGTAAACACTTCCACGTAAACATCGCTGTCCTGCGGAAATCTGTGATAAGGTTGAATCTCCAACTTGATATTACGCGAAGAAAATTGTCAAGTAATAAAGTGAAATTACTCGTAACCTATCAGGTTTAAGGCTAATAATGGTCAATACTTTTTTGCTTACAATTCGATACTCTACCATATTTTGGAATATAAAATATAGTATTCCGTTTAAAAAAACAAAGTTGTCCTTCAAATCTCCGAAACGCCTCCACCTATAAAAAAAATTAACACACTACATAGTGTACCCTTTGAAACCATGTAACTTTTGTATATAACATTCTTTCGTGCAACGCATACTTTAAAAGTTATTCGAGGTGCGCAAGTTACGTGGACCACCCTGTATTTCCTTCACGTTTGAAACGCACCGTTTATGAGGTACATAACTGACCCGAGAGTAATATTTTTCTAGAGACGACGGTGCAGAAACGTAGTTCCAAAACAGATATCAATTTTCTGCCCTAAGGCACTCGTAATTACGGGATGAAGATTCGAATCCCGTTGGTTTCCGATTGGAGACAACTTCAAAGAGCTCTTTCATCGGAGTTTACAACACTCCAGAGAGAGTAGAACGTAGGGACCCTGAGAGGATTTCCATTTTTTCACTCGTTCCCTCCTCTATGTTCCTCGTCACCCACTTTCTGTCCTTACCGATGGCTTTTCGAAATGCCCGAAGCGTTAAATTGCTAGTAGAATCGCATTAAAGCTAAGGTCTATCTACCACCTGGGGCCAGCGAATCTTCTTCGGTATCCCCAAACCCATGTACTCTGTGCGATTTTCTCACAAATCATTGAAAACTCAAACTTCTCAATTGTTTCACCACATTAAACTAGTAATTTACCAGGTAATCTCGTGCTGCTTATTTTAACACTAAACCTATAAAACCGGTAGAAAGACCGGTCCCAATTTTTTTTTTAAATTCAGTTAAATTGGTAGGGTAGGCGTGAAATAAATATTCAATTTTTATGTTATAAAACCTACATTAATTATTTAGCCTCTTCAGGGACGATCTATTGCTTCACACTTTTTTTTATGTGTCTAACTGTACATCGAAAATAGCATTATCAGTGCAGTCAAACCATACAATTTTTACTTCACTTACTGA
Organism: Cerceris rybyensis; assembly: GCA_910591515.1. Classification (NCBI taxonomy): domain Eukaryota; kingdom Metazoa; phylum Arthropoda; class Insecta; order Hymenoptera; family Crabronidae; genus Cerceris; species Cerceris rybyensis. The sequence continues at coordinate 10,735,647 of OU342797.1, read as the reverse complement.
GGGATTCTGTAGTGAATAAGTTATTATAAAATTCTATATCTCTCCATTGATAATGATTATAATTAGAAAAAATTAAATGTCCACATATGTGGCTAAGGGCGTGAAGAGGTTAATCATTTATTCCACCATTTCATATCTTTTTTTCTAATGTAGTTATTAAGTATTTAAATTTAGTAGATATAACGTCAGTAGTTTTAGTGTTAAAATTTAAAATACCAAAACTTCAACGTTGAAATTCCAATTGAAATTAAATTCCACGAAAGTCCCATAGAGAGATATATGCGACGGTGAAAAGTATCCTGACAAATGCCCGAAGAAAATCATAGGGAAATCTTAAACCGTAATATCCTCAGCGATAAACTACTCCAACGAAATGCATCTTTCCTGCATGCATCACCGGTGAAGGCGCATAAACGAAAAGACCGGGTCACTTGTTTTCATCGTTGCCAGAAAAATCGTTCTGATATTTGGTAGTTACGACGAAAGGCAAACGCTGGAAAGGGAAAATAAGGGTTCCGAGTACAGTTCCGGCAGGATGACGGCAGAGCGAGTCGAAAATACGAGGTAAAATGAGGAAAAATAAAAAGAAAGGGAGGAAAAGGGAGACGGACAGATGAAGAGAGAAAGAGTAAGGGACAGAGGGATAGTGACGGAGAGATCGAGAGGAAAAGATACAGATAGTGGGTGAGAAAGAGAAAGAAAGAAAGAAAAAGGGATGGAGAGAAGCGAGAAAGAGAAAGAGTGAACCGGACGGGGGAGATTTTTCTCGGTCTCTCGATATCACACAGAGAGCGGACATATGAAGTTAGCAAACGTGCCAACTTGCCCATTTCCCGCTTATCGAGTTTCCCTGGCAGCCTGCTTCCGAGCGTAGCGGGAAAAGAGAGAAATTGAGAAGGTGGAAAAGGAGGGAAAGAGGAAAAGACTAAAAGAGGACAGAGGGAATGAGAGGACACGAAGAGAGACGAGAAGGAGTCGATGAAACTAGAAGAGGGAACTACCGGAAAGAAGCGCAACGTTCGCCGAGGTTTTCTTCTAATTTCTCGAACTTGATTAAAAGTTGTCCAGCATGAAAATTAAGTTTCGTTTCTGTCGAGGTATCCGTTACCTCTTCTCGCCTCCATCGTCGGCCGTGGGGGTGTATCATGTCTGTGAAATGGAAATACATGAGGAGAGTGAATTAAAATTCCCTGTTTTCCATGCTCGATTGACGATTGATTCGCACCTTCTTTTTTTGTCGTTTAAAAATGTCTAATCGAGCGAAAAAATATTATATTTATACGTAGATGAGAATAACATCGATCTAGAAGTATGATAATATGAAAAGGATGAGTTTGAAGTTAAGAAATTGAATGTAATTGTGGATAGAATTATATTTGGAAATTGGCTACGTTTTTTTTTTCGATTAATTTATCGAGCGAAAATTGATTGCAAGTTCGGGGTAGCCGTAATGCAAGAAAACATAATTATTCCGGCAAGCAACGGCAAGCGGCTTAAGCACTGACTCGTTAATTATACAAGGTAAATTCCAGAGGCATGATCAATATTTTAACGCGATTAACAACGAAGCTTATGCATATCGAAGTAAACTGCATTTTCGAAGGGAAATCTCCGCGATTACTCACAGCTATACTTTTACGGACATCAGTTTTAGGTCTACGAAAAGCTCAAATAGAAAATACGTGCACCGAATTATATTTATTTGCCTCAATGACATTTAAAATTTATGCGAAATTCATTCAAGAGGTTTGAAAGTTTCACGAATTACATTTTAATATTTCCCAGAATTAAAAAGCAATGAGGATATCAAAGAATAAAAAAACATTTGTATCTTATGTTATTTCCAAGATACAAAAGTGCATAGAGGATTAAATTGTTCGAAAGGTTAAAAGATCCCTCTATTTTTCAGATGGTGCAACAAAATTTTATGGCTTTAAAGTCGCTGCTTCGAATATCCGCCAAAGTTCGCCAAAATATCCCATAGTAAGAAAGTCGTTTGACGGAGGAAAGCACCTTTCGAAAGACGGTATTCGTTAAAAACAGTATGATGCTCCCTTTTTTATGACCATCACCGTTTCTAACCGACGTTCTCCATGATGAATGTCTTTTACGAGCACGTAAATTCGCAGTGTTCCCTGAAATATCTTCGTAATACGCGTTCTTTACTCGCGCGATTCTCGGATTTCGCTTCTACGAGAATCACGGTAAATTCTGAGCCAGGGTGGTAAACATTAAATAAATCTTGTTTCATAAAACACGAGAAAATTAAGAATTTGTTAGAATAATCATAATTTTCTTAATAACACACGTGTTACTTTACTTCTTCTTAATTAAAATGAATTCAAATAATTAAATCATCCCTAACAACTCATCTAATTTCCCCTACCTTATTAACCCTCTGCCTTACAATGACGTGTGGCACACGTGACATCTTAAATGGGACAGAAAAATTTTTAAGTCTTCTAAAAATTGTTAAATTGAAAATATCAGTAGGTCAGTAGTCATTAAAGTTCATTCTATGCTATTGATATTGCGTTAAGTTATACCAGTATATCGGAAATCGGTGATAAATTATTATTCAGAAAATTAATTCTGAGTTATTGCGCGTTCTGTCACAAAAGAAATTGTAACGCAATGGGTTAATTCGCTTTTGTCGTTACCTGCCATAGCGATCCACCGTCTCATCTTCACTTTTAACACTGGAACTACCAAGCATATCAAAACGGCCGGTTCCGAATTTTTTCCAAAATTTCTCCAAGTTAATATGGCAATCATAGAGCAGACATTCTACGTTAATATTATAAAATATAGATTACCGAATCGTTCAAATTTTCCACCTCTGAATTTCCCTTTTTCCATCGCACCTATTTAACACAAGAACTACCAAACCAGTCAAAATGATTGGTACACAATTTTTCCCAAAAATTCTCCAAGTTCATAGAAGACGCATGGAACAAAAATTCTACGTCCATCACAAAAGACATAAATCACCGAAATGATCATTCTTTCCGTCACTCGATTCCTCCTTTTTTAAAGTACTTATTTAACAATATTGAAATATGATAGATTTAACGCCGGTACTTGTATTGTTAATATATTGAAATATGGTACATTTGATACCAGTAGTTCTAGTGTTAAAACCCGTTTTTTCACCCCCCTATACACAGTTTCCATCACTTCTACTCAATCCTTCGAAAATTTGCAACACCTCGACAGATTCTCACGTCGAAAATCTCATCTCATCGCTTCCAGGATCCAAACAATGACGATCAATGCATACAATATCATTAAACTGGAAACCAATATGAAACGAAATCCATTGATGCACCCGTTCACCGAGGAGTAGGGTATTCTACTGCGCCGAACGGCGACAGGGTTCGGTTTTACTACCATTTAGATTTTTATTAAACGTTTTACGATTCGTCGAGCATCCGCGCACTCACCGAGCACGTTTTGGCTTTCAACCCCCGGACGACGCAAACGCTACCTGTCACCCGGTTGTCCCCGAGTTGATTTTTAACGAGGTAATAGTCAGACGTAAAGCGCAACTTTTCGACGTTGTAAAAAAAAAGGGGTGAATGGTAGAGGGTGAGAGAGTAGAGTCGGTGCGATATCTGGGAATTAAATTACAGAGTACGCGATGCGCGGTGTTAAAAAAAAAGCGGCGCTAAAATCGACACCACGTTGAGGATGGTCCGTAAAATTGGCAGTGATACGCGTCGGATAGTAAAATCGAGTTGGCCAAATTAGATTTTCTTATGTTAACGGAATTACTTGTTCGTTAAAAGTACGCGAGGCAAAGATGTTTGGTGTTTTGCTAAATTTTAACAAAACGTTAGAAGCTATCGAAGTCTGAAGTGATGTAAAAAATCGAAGGGGTGCATCTGAAATTTAATATTTAGGATAAATCGATATTTCTATCAAGATGAAAACTGCGTATTCAACGAATTTATACAATGGTTTTATTAGTAATCTCGTCGAATCGTTTACTGGAATTTTATCAGACGACGTACGAGCAACGAGTTCATAATTTCAACCGTTCGAACGGTTTTTCCGAGTAAGTGCTTTTCGATGTATTCTCCAGCGAAGACGTTTTGTTAGTGTGTTGATTTTGCCAGAATTCCCAGGTACATTTTAATTCAATGGGAAACTCCTGTGCCATTGTCCGTGCAAATGGATACTCTTCGCGTAAGTGTACATTAGCCATTAAAAATAATATTTAATTTCCGTCGAAAATCCCTGGTACGAGAAACTGGGCGTTGCTGGCAGGTGGAAGAGCTGATGCAAATTTTCATATTAACGTACGCATTAAAATTGCATCATTATATAAACGAGAGAAGTTAATTGTACCCATGCCTGTTACAGTACTGCCGTTTGGTGTTCCGCATTACTGAAAACTTTTGTGGAAAATTAAATAGAAAATTTATCCTACTCCTGTGCCGGATTGATCGTCACGATTGCAAAGGGAGAGAGAATGGTAATGAAAACATTTAATTCGACCGAAGAGGTACTACTGAATTATTCATTTGAACGAACAAACATCACACATCCCAACTGTCGTTCCTATTAAAATTCTTGGAAGGTATCCCGAGCAGGCTGAAAATTTCCCCACCCTCCTTTCACCTTGGGCGTTAATTACACCCTCTTTTGCCGTGGAGACGATACGCCTTATATAACTGTACACTGTCGAAGGAAATTCCTAATTTTCTACCGAGTATCTCCTTCGGCTGAATACAGAGAAAGTGTAAGAAAAACAAAGAACATCAAATAAGCTAAGAGTGAGAAAGATAGAAATTGAAGTGTGCTGAGTAGAACGAACTAGATAAAGGGGGAAAAAAAAGTTACAAAATACGGACTGAGGAGAGAGAAAATGATAGACCATAAGAGTCTAGGTAGAGAAGAGAGGACAAAACATAAAAGAGATAGAGAGAGGCAGAGTGTGGGTGTATGTAGCCGAAAGAGATATATGTAGTAAAGAGAGAAAGAGGGAGAGAACGTAGAGGGTAGTGAAACACGGGAACGTCGTCTAAGTGTCGCGGATGTGGCACGTATCCCAATCGCCCTGATACACCTTGGCGTTATGACGGCCGGTGAGCACAAACTGCACTTAGTTTAACTCCGTGAGCGCGAAAGCTCCGCGGAATACGAAATTCGCGACACGGAATTCAGCGAAGAGAAACGCTACCCCTGTCGGTGCCATCGTCATCAGCATCCCTCGAGAGAGAATAAGAACGGGAGGGAGAGAGAGGATGTGAGAGAAAGTCCCTGAGAAGCAGTATCCACGATCGTATCTATACAGCCACTTCTATCGGGACCGTTGTCGCTCCTCCAGTTTCTCGAAAACTTTCGATACTATACTCCAAAACGGCTTTACAAGGGGCACTAAATGCACGGAATACCGTTATTTCTTTCTCCTCGGACCTGCTTCATGGTGGGACTTTTGCTTATCGTGGACTTCCTAAAAACCTTTCCCCGGGTTACCTAGCCATTTTTGGATAACCATGGAGCGGTTCAATTTTCGCGCGGCCACGAAATATCTTGAGACAATAGGTCGTTCGGCTTTGAAAATACTGCAGAGCTCTGGAAAGCATGCTCGATCGGAATTGTATCCTATAATGCGAGACCTTGTTAAGGGAGAGAAGGAATTTGTAAAAATTATATGTTTGCGGACGATCTGGTTATTTCTAATAACATTTTTTCTACGAGTAAAAAAGGGTTGGTATGTTTAACACTAGAACTACCGGCGTCAAATTAACATATTTTAATAAATTAAATAAGTACTTTGAAAAAGGTAGAACCAAGCGGCGGAAAATTTGATCGATTGGATGATTTACGTTTATTGATATAGACATAGAATATTTACTCTAATGACTCTTATATAAACTTGGAGAATTTTTTGAAAAAATTGTGTACCAGTCATTTTGACTGGTTTGGTAGTTCTAGTGTTAATGAAACTTCTGGATGCTTTTTTTTATATATATATTTAAATTAATTAGAGCTAAAATTGCAGATAGAATTTTTTATTATCGAAGTTTCTTCGTCAAAGCACATTCTACTGGCTGATTGTGGTAATTTTTTTCATCGATATCCCGAAATTAGACGTACCCGGGGAATTTAAAAGCCGAAACTTGGATATCGTCGTTGTTTCGCATTACAAAAGAGGATCACAGTACGATCGATGTTAAACGGGAGCGTTTCCACGAAATCGCATTAACCAAGTACCGCGAGTTATCGGAGAGATAGCTGTACAAATTCACAGTGGACATTTTACAGCGTAACAAACATCGCTCGTCTGCCGTCCAATATGGGTACACGATTAAACCAAAAGAATCACAAGCACGCGACAACAGACGCGTGATTCGACGCCATTCCAACATTTTTTAAATTTCTCACATTGTACGCTAACGATTTGATAGCATTTATCAACAGTCCATCCAATTTTACGATAAAAGTAATCGTATTCGATTTTTACAATTACAAGCCGATAACTAAAAAAAACAACTACGATTAAACCAACCAAGATTTAACAACCCCATTCTTGCAATCGCATTTGATGGCAGTAGCTAAAATACGTTCGCAATGCAGAGATATTAAAACACTAATTCCCCAACGATTTGAAATGATCTTAACCCAATTCCATCCCCATAACTTCGTTCCCTCGATTACCAAGTTCGCCGAGCGACTCGTTGTATCCCAAGGTGGAAATCCCATATCGACGGTGAGCTCGACCTTCCTGGCGGCGTTCACCGTGACTGAATATTCAGTTAGTCCCGTAGAGTGATACCCGGTGTGAGTAACACCTGTAGGGAGGATTCGAGATGCTCCTCCCGATGGAACGAAATCGTAGTTACGTACTCATCCGCGGGTGTCCCTAATTTATTCCATCTTAGCTCGCGTTCGGGTTCTGATTTTCAATTCGCGCCCCGGGGCCACCCCCGCAAAGTGTTTGGCCCGCGTCTACCGGCACCCTTCGTTCTCTTCTAGTCCCCTGTGCTTGGCTGCTTGAGTACTATCTACATGTAAATCTAATATACGGCTCTGTATTCTATAAGCCTTCGACGTGACGGCACCCTCTTCTTGCACCGTTAGAAGCGTTTCTTCCCTCGGCCCTCCATGCCATCGGGAGACGATGCTAATGGGGTCATTGAGATATTCAGGGGTGATGACGTCTCCCCTCGATACTCTCATGGGAGGGGTATTTCTCGAGGTTCGTTGTACGAGCTTGATTTGCGTGATTTGTACGTGGTGAAGTGATATGTTGAGATACAATCGTTTGGCAATAAAATTCGATAGCAGATTGTACAATTGTTAACCCTCTATAGCCCATATATTTTGTGGCATTCGAAAATCAGTTTGAAGATAACACAATTAGAAAATGATAAAAATACTATTAGTATTAAATATAAATACTATATGTAAATACACTTAGCCGACCGATCCGGTAGATCTACCCATTTCCAAGCTAGTCGGTGGCCGTCCGATCGGGTAGATCTACCCATTTCCAAGCTAGTCGATGGCCGACCGATCGGGTATTATATTTGACCTGAGGAACGCTTCTTTCTCTATAGAGCTTCTTATTTCTATAGAGTACAACATATAATATAATGCACCAATTTTTTAAGTCTTTTATTGCCCATTATTACGGCTCTACACAGAAAAATGCGGTGGACAGCGCAGTTCGTCTTTCCCGAGCGCGGTGGAAACTGTACAGGTGTCTGTCACGCGTGCGGTCGGCTAAGTGTTAAATGATGGATTAAATCGGCAGTTTAAATATTAAATTCTAAGGGATTTCATGGTTCTCACGAGATAAATTATAATATTTGGCAAAGCTCAGAATTTGATTTTGAAGAATAGAAGCGTAGATGTGTCTTGTGTTACCTCAAAGTCACAGGGGCCCATGGAGGGTTGAAGCGAAGGTTGGCACAACGCTTCGTGCGACCGTAGTCGACGTAGAGTACTCAGAGTGTGCTTACTGACGAAACGATACGGTCGGTGAGGTGTTTTATGCGCTTTTTTTCTTATCATTTTATGTGATGTCTATATATATTATATGTTGCAAATACGCGACAATGTATCTAATTGTTTGGAGAGAGTCTCTACCGAATTGATAGGTGTCTTTATGTATTCAAAAATGCAATACAACTTGTTTAAATTTCTACAACGCTTTAAGGATATTTTACATGGACTACGAGACCATTAGTTAAACGTTTTAACGAGATGTATCTTTACTTTCTAATAATATGAATGTGGATGGAAATGAATCTTGGAATGGAAAGTTAAAAAGAAAGCATCGTATTGTAACTACCCGAGTCGACAATTTCAGCCCAAAATCCTCCTAAATTACCAAATAACTTAGGATATTTAGGCTGAATATGGAAAAATATGTTACATATAAAAGAATGCAAATTTTAATTCCACAATCGCCCTACACTTGTTACTTTTTGCCACTTTTACCTAGTTTAGGAGCAATTTAGGCTTCATACAGCCCAAAATAATCCTCAGCATTCTATAATGAGGAGCTTTAGAATTGGATTGGAATTGGAGTGGAATGATCGAGGTCCAAAAAAATTCTCAATATACTAAAAATTAATTTGGTTTAGGAGATTTAGAATTTATATGGAATAAAATGATAATTTAATTCCAACTTGCTCCTGAAAGCCCTATTTTTAGAATATGAGTCGACAACTTGGAACTTCTGAAATATTTTTAGGGGATGTCAGATTAAATTGGAATAAAAATTTTACCTGATCAGTCCATATAACTCCTAAAAATCATATTTACAGGACTTTGAGGCGCGTAGACACACTAGTTGAGGATTTTGAGGTTCAAAATGGTATACATAATTAAGCGGCAAATGAGAGATCAAAAGAATCTATAGGATTTGAAGTTTCTTTTTAGGCTGGACTTTTCGACTCGGGTAAGGATTGTTACAATTTATGTGTGGGATAACAAACCAAAGAAGTATGATGAAGAATTGATCTCGGATGTATTAGCGGTACCGGAAAAAATGTCGTTTTTTTTTTAAATAAAAGATATAAATACTTATAAGAATTTAATTTACAAATATTAATCTAAAATATAATTTCCACGATTTGATACAATCTTTCTTCATCGATCTGACAAAGTTTTAATACCTTGCTCATAAAATGCACTAGACTTTTAATAAAAATATTCAATGATTCCTTTTTTTAGGTCGTCATGAATTAAAAAAAAAAAGCATTTTTTTCCGATACCCCTAATCGATTTAATCTTAGATCCTCTTCTTTGAAAAATGACCCCGACTATCTCCAACTACTTCAACCCTCAACTAAACATATTTCTAGCACCCTTAAAGAGAACCCCTAATAAATTATCGACAAACAAAGATATATAACAAAGGTATCCCTTGTTAAACGAATGTAAACGTTCCCACCATTGTTCCCTCTAACGAATGTATCCGGAAGTCAAAGAACACACTACTTTGATCTTTTAAATAGAGTATCAAAGTACGTTGTACAGTTCCTCCACTACCAGCACAAGCGAGTGTCATCAAAGTGATCGATGCACCGGTCAGGTTAATTAAAATGGACCTCGCCACTTGCTTTTTTATCCCCGTTATTGCGCCTGACGGATGAACGCGTAAAAAGTGGTTATAACAAGGTAAGGATAACAGGCTAGGTTGAGCCAGCAAATATTGATATCCATGGCGAGTCGCATTGCGCCCATATAACCCTTGATAAAAAGAAGCCGAGGGAAAAACAGACAACGAACGGCCTTGTCGACCGGAAATTTTCCAAGGATAGGAAAAAGCTCGAGTTAACGAAGATCACGAGGATTCGTCGAGTTTCTGACGTAGTCACGAAGTCTAGAAATTAAAAGATCCTTCGTCCGCAATAACCTTCCCACTTCGTTCGCAATAATTAGACGGTGAGGCTCTTAATTATACGGCAGACGAAGTTCAATATTATTTTAATATAAACACGCCGACTGTCGATATCATCGGCCAAGAACTTTTTATCGCGGTCCTTTTGTGAACCGGATTTTAGCCATGGTGTGCGCATTGGCGCGTACTAACGGCGAAATGTTTGCATACCGAACATCCGAGGGAAATCTTCCAGATGGTATCGAGCTTCTATATCATTTCGACTGCTTCAATTTTTATTTTCTTTATTCTTCCACGACTCTCTTCTCTCTCTCTCTCTTCTTTTTTTAATTTCAATCTTCTTTTACTTTTCGTACTTTCTTCATCCAACATTCGAAGGATTTCTCAGTGATCATCTTTTTCCTCTTGTGTGGAGATCCCACGTGAGATTCGGTCCGGCAAAAATTTGCAGAACGGTCGGTTTAATTTCGCTCGGCTTTCACCGTTCGTGAAACGGATTCAATAAAGTCAGCTTATTGCTGCGATTTCAAGCGTCCGGGCATACCTCAGTATTACAGTCCGCGTGAAATACAATAACTACGAATGCCCTCTTTTTTCCTCGTTCCAACTGGGGATGTAGCTATCGAGATACCAGATGATATTAACAATTTCGCGATCTCTCCCTCTAACGGAAAACCTCCTACGGTTAATTCGATCTGTAGAGTCACTGAAAAAAATCGTTGCCCTTTGCTCTGAAATTTTGGATATTGTATACCTGGCTATATTTATGTCTCTAAGAAAGAATTTATCTCTTTAACTCCTTAGCCGACTAGAATGTGTGACCCTCGTGGTGTGGCAAACGGAATAAGAAATTTTGCAGTTTTTCACAAACTATTGTAGAATCTCCTCTGTCTCTATCTATATATATTTATTCTACATACTTTTCTCTCACAACTATATATACACCTTAAACTAACTAACAATATCATAGCCTAAATAACAAAATAACAAAGAGAAACACGCAGTAAAATAAAATAACTCTAATAACTCTAATTGGTAATACTCTCCACTAAACTCTATATATAACTCCACTCAATCTCTCCTCGCAACAAACTCTGTGTCTCAACGCTCTCAACCCGCTCAACTCTCTCAACTGACTCTCCCAAAAATTCACACTCGCATCCATCCTCGATATTCTTTCTCACAGCATGCATTCTTCGTCTTTCTCACAGCTTGCATTCTCTATTGGACTCACTCATTTTCTCTTTGTCCACAGACTAAATATTCACTCTAACCCTCGAACTCGCCGTCTTCCAAATCACGTATTCTAAACATTCACTCTCAAATACACAAAATCCATCCACACTCACTAACTAAAAGTTATCTCCTATTTTTTTAAAAATTACGATACTACACTATTAACACTAGAACTACCAAACAAGTCAAAATGACTGGTATACAATTTTTCAAAAAATTCTCCTTGTTTATATAAAAGTCATAGAATTAATATTCTACGTCTATATCAATAAACATAAATCACCAAATCGAACAAATTTTCCGCCGCTTGATTCCCCATTTTTCAAAGTACATATTTAATCTATTAAAATATGTTGGATTTGGCGCCGGTAGTTCTAGTGTTAAATTAAAAATATCAACCAGTTGCAAAACGGTCTTATTATTTCGATTAATATTGCGTTCAGTTATACGTAATATTAAAAATCAATGAGAACTTTTGACTTCAGGAATAAAATTTGTGTTATTACACGTCGGAGAAGAAATCGTAGACCAAGGTGTTAACTTTTCCAAATCACGAATCGACGATGGCGCATTGAATGGGTTTATTCTCGGGACGCATTGGAGGTGTCGCGTGTTTACACGGACATGTACTAAATCCTCCCCGTGAAATGGGGATTAGTAAAGCAAACAGACCGGCTAAAAGCGAACCGTGTACATATCTCACGCAGACAATCGATAACGAGCTCGGAAATTATTCGACCATCGCAGTCTTCTTTGAAATCATACATTTCGTGGACGAAGGGTAATATACAACTTGTATCTCGTAGTCTTGGCTGATTGCGAGAAGAAAAAAGACGCGATCCCATCGAAGAACCAGGACGACCATGGACGCCCCGTTGCTCACCTCGATACTTCTTCCTTTTTTCCTTTCCGAGCGTGTTTCTCGTTGACCCGGGAAGAACGAGTATTCTCACTTTTTACAGTGGCGTAACGTTGTAACGTGTTTGAAACACGTTTGTCATGCAGATTGTAGAAAACCAGCGTTTTCTCAGAGATCGACGAAGTGTTTATGGACTGCGGAGCTTGCTCGAATTCTTAATTGGATCGTTTGTTGCGTTTTACACAAATCTGTTGGAATTAACATTTTCTGACGACAGTGCAGATTGGTTTGTTACTTGTGACATGATAATTGGAGACTTGGTACATTATTTTATGAAGAACTTATATACAATATGTCGATGTAGATCAATTACTCTAATTTCCTGTATAATCGGACAAAGTGCTAGCCACTTACAACAACGTGTGAGCATTGAGGTATGGAAAATAAAATAGGAAATTTTGAAATCTTTCAAAAAGTATTAAATTGAAAATATCAGTCGGTAGAGAAATAGTCTCATTAGTTCTATACTTTTAATATTACGTTCAGTTAGACGAAATGTCAGAAATTAGTGAGAACTTTCGATTATAGAAATTAACCCTTTACCGACCGGTAGCCGATTAATCGGCTTTTCGGATCCAACGCTTTTGGACTATTAACTTATTAATTGGTTGCTACGGCAATTAAAAAATTATTATTTATCATTGCGGTTTACTGTTCCAAGGACTCAGTTAAAAAACTTTACAATTTTCGAAGAGATATTAGTATCAGCGAAATAGTTGCGGGCAAGTAACCGATCAAAAGTGAGTAGGATGTTAAAAAAATACCGGTCGGTGAAGTGTTAAATTTGAGTCACTGTACGCCCAGCCAGAAAAGAAATCGTAGGTCAAAGGGTTAGTAGGCTCCATATAAATATTCGTTGCCATCAAATAGCCTATTAATTATCTTCCAGAAAAAGAAGAGTGTTATTCAATTAATACCAGCTCAAATTATTCGTCATATTTCTTTACATTTTCCCCGTAGCCACTTTTTCTTCCCGAACTTCAATTTTCTCATATAATCGACGATTTCCTTCCCAAAGGGACAACAGATTGTCCTACGCCAATGCGATTTAACTCGTAGATCAGAAACACCCGGCGTGACCGTGGCCATTTCGTTTCGGCGAAAAGTTACAACCGAGACATCTGCCACTGACCCGAAATCTCGCCTTGTGGATTACACTTAACCCTTTGAATGCTCTCGGATCGAACGACCGTCGTTCTGTCATGTAACGTAACATTATGCTAATTTCACGGTTATTAACCAACGGTCGGGGCACCCTCAGGATACCTTGTTCACGCGCGCGCGAATCGGATCGAGTTGAATTAGGAATAATTATGGCCGTTCCTTTGACGGGCGGAAACTAAATCTCCGTTCGATTACGGTAGGAATGAAGATCGTTAATAAAGGATTATCGTGCGGATTTCGTTGCGTCCAATTATTCTCTTTTTCGTCACTCTTTGGCTCGATGCAGCGAAAGGATGATTGATTCTCTGTCCTCCCCCTTTCTCTCTCTTTGAACTTTGTCGGAGGAATACGCGGTTTATTTATGTCACTCTTCGAAGATTCTTGCGTTCTCATTTGTTTTATTTGTATCAAAAAACTTTCTTTTCTACTTGGAGATTCTCTCGTTGATTTTCTCGTTGATTCGTGGACGTCGATAAAATTATTCGTTCGTCGATTATTTTTACGAGGACGTCTTTAAATTTTTATTCGTACCTTCTGGTTTATGAAGATCAGTATCGTTGTTGTATAAACTCTGAGACTATAGTGTGACGTTTTATTCTCTTCTATAATATTATGCAATTTGGTCCTTTAATCCGAAGGCTGTCATACCCTGGTGATATTCCGAGAGGATAGTATACAGGCAGTTTGAACTTCCGCGTAGCCAATAAACTGGACGTAAAGTCCGGTTATGATAGTACCATGGCGTGTGTTTCACGCATCGTAAGAAGACACTGTGGATGTCTTTAATGCACTAGCGTGAAAGGTGTTAGAACAGTTTACGAGAAATAAAAACTGCGCCTGGAATGCATACAGTCGTTGCATATCGGAGAGAATCGTGAGAATTCGTTCAGGGAAGAAACAATAAAGGGATGGTTAATGAAACATTGTTACTTTTATCTCTGACAGAGGTGGATTTTACGGTTTGAACCTCTGCTATTGATATTTTTATCCTTTGAATTTGATACTTTTTAAAATTATCGTTGATCCATTGCAAATTCATAATATTATGCGATAAAAAATTAAATTTAATTAGAAAATTAGATTTATTCTCAAATTATATTCTCCTATTCTCTAAGTTCAATTTTAAAGGGACGTGAAGACTTAAATTCTGCAATCTGTCGACACAGTGAAAATAAAAACACGATAGCAAAATTATTCCGACCGATGAAAAGATTTTTTATAAAGCAGATTAAAACAACTAACCACCCTCGGCATAACCGCGTTATGACCCGTCAATTTTATTTCTCTGCGAAATCCTGTTAACTCGCGGAAGTGCAATTTTTAAATGGAACTCTGCACGCGGTGCTGGACAAGTTTCCAGACTATTTATTCGAAAACTTGATACCGTGCCGGATCGTAAAGCGGGCACACTTGGCTGGGAATTAAATAAAGTAAAATCTCCAAATGTACGGCACCCCGAGATGAAATGAGTTTCGAAGCAACGGCAAGACCTGGAGATAAATCATTTTGAGATCGGAATCGTTGGAAAAAATGGCGGGAAAAAGAAACTAGCTAAGGAAAGAGCCGGCTCGATCGGTGAGCCTGGTGTTGCCGGCGTCATCGAAAGTCATTCGTCTTCTTCCCGTGCGAAATGTGTGCGATGGGCACACTTATCTCGCTTATCAATGAAAGCAACCGGAAGAGAGCAGGTAGACCAATGCCAAACGATACGATAGATGCGAATCGAATGATGGATGTAGCCTGGAACGTTTCGCATTCCTCCTTTCCCACGTCACTTAAATTCTGAAACTCAACCTTCACGGCTCAGGCGATCTCGCGTTCTCCTCCTTTGCATCCACCAACGACATCTCTACCGCGTGATTGATAAAAATACGTTTTTACAATCGCTGATAATCATTTTGCTGCGAACGTGAATTTTAAGTTCTCCGCGAATTGCGGCGATCATTTGTCAATTTATAAATGGCCTCGGGTCGACTGGATGTATCGAATGAATAACGTTCTACTTTGGAAGGATCGGTTGATGGTGGTGGAAAAAATTTTGAAGTTGTTACTTGTCTTAAATGAATATTGGAAGTTACACTATAGTTGTTATTTATAATGCACAGGTATTTCATTCTAAAATGTTGCACGATTATGGATTTTCTACTTCGTCGAAAATATCCCAATTCTTTTTTCAACATAGGAAAATTGTACATCGTTTACGAATTCCAGTATTTATTTATTTATTAACGAGCAATATGCCCTTTAGTGGACCACAAAGATAACAACAATTCAATATATTGGGTTGGCAACTAAGTGATTGCGGATTTTAAATGAGAAGGAAAATTGATGAGGGACCCATAAATCGAGTTTCTTGACATAGCCAAGCTGTTTTAATTGTTTTGAATGCATTTATGCGTTACATTGAGTTTCTGTGCAATTTTACATGTTGTGCTATAGCGATCTGAATCGATAATAGCCTTGATATAAGTCTCACCAACTTTAACTGGACGGCCAGATCGTTGCGTATTTTTCAGTGAAAAATCACCAGAACGGAATTTGGAAAATCAATTTTGACACTGCCTCTCTTTCAAGGCTTCATTCCCATATACAGCATATAACTTTTTGTGTCCTTGCTATGCGTTCTTGCCTTTTCGGAAATAATACGGTAAAATATGTCTGAAAAGCCCGTCTTGTTCTTCCATTTTTAAATTGGAATAAAAACGAAACTAAATAACTAATAGACACAAATTTTTTACTAAATTAAAGGTGGAAGTCCAAACAAACAGAAAACAGTACAGTTTAGGTGCTTTCAACTCGTTGACAAACCAAAAGAATGCGCTAAAATTATCTATTGACAAAATCCCCAATGACTTAGTTGCCAACCCAATATATAAAACAAGAAAACAATAACTTAAGATTAAGTAACATAAAATAAATAAAATAAGAAAAAGTAGACCTACAGGAGTAAGGATTATGGGAAAAGATGATGAAATAAGAATAGATTAGATTATTTATTAAGAAGGTTGAGGACATTGAGCTTAAAAGTCGAGAGCGGTCCAAAAAAAGTATAGACAATGTATGCCATTAGAAAAATTCTACAACTTTTGATGCACCTTTATTAATACATAGCGTCATATAAGTGACGTATCACTAAACAACAAGTTTTGCCTTCGATATCATTACTCTGCAAAGAGTTAATTATAACAAGAACAGTTTCACTCTAATAAAAAGAAAGAAGTAGTCGGAATACGCCCAAGATTCAAGTCATTAACTCGACGATTTAAATTCCAAGAGCCTCTGTTACCCAAAAAGATAAAATCCTCCACTGTCCCAAGCAACGTATTTTTCTCTCAAAAGGGTCGCGCGTTTCGAATGCCATCCAGTGATTTAAATACCACCGATTATCCTCACTTTCTCGCTGCATCCTCGAAATCGGCCTGGAAATCTGTTCAGTTAATAAAGCCGTTCGTTGGAAGGTAGTAGCATCCTTTCGGTGTCGACGATTCTGTCCGAGCGATAAAACCGAGACTCAAGGATATCCGTGCAAGCTCATTAAGTAAATCGTCCAGCCGTGGCTCTCTCATGGTCCACCATCGAGGCTTGTTCCAACGGGGAAACCCCTCGAATCGGCCGAAGGACGCAGTAACGAGTATCAAGGATAGGGCGAATGCTCGAGACTCGACTCTCGACTGCTCCTTCAGGATTCGAGTGTCACCGGTACGACGGTGCTCGGTGCCAGATATCATCGTAATTTATACGACAGTCGTTTGTTTCGGATACGTCGTCTTGCGATAGCAGAGGGGAAGAGGTTTGATTATTCCTCGCCTCAACCCTTCTTCTCGCCCTTCGTGACGGGTAATGTAGATTGAGACACTTTCCTTGCTGTCGGGTTTCATATTTGGAGTATCTGGAATGTGAAGTTGTGATTTTAGAGAGTTGAAATGGATCGAGCGATTTCAGTGCCGATTACCTTTGCTATGGGAGATATTTTGTGCAGGGTGAGTACAGTTATAAATAGTTAATTGATTTTAATCTTTTGATATATGTGTCTCGGTTGTTTACCCAAGGCCTTCCAAAAAATTGGACACTATCGAATTTAACTCTTTGCACTCAAGAGGTGACTCTCGCTCACCATGTGGTGTAATGCCGGAACTCGAGAAGTGACTCTCGCTCACCAGTTGGTTTTATGCGGAGACCCGATGCACGAAAATGATTTGTTTTTTGTTTTGTTTCTTTGACGTGAGTTTCTAAGTCTTTTGGGCGTTATTTATACCTCGAAAAAGGACTATTACTGTTAAGGAGTCCTAAAACTTAGTAGCTGGTGGAGCAACCAACATCTTGTCGACCGCTCTCTTCGGAAGTAAAACCCAAAGGTACGATTAGAGCTTGCTCAGGGTGCTCACATTTGTGCATTATTTACATATAATTAATGTAAAGAAATGTTTGTACGTACCCACCGATGATTCTAACGGGACTTTGGTCTTGCTGGGAGGAAGCTAGAAAATTTTGAATCCTCCTTAAGGTGTTGAGGGCATATCGATGCGTTCCCTCTCTTGAAGTCCTCGAGGGGGTGGAGAAAATTAGTCTAATAACCAATAGTTGTTTATTTTAAAAGACTCCGCGCTATTGAACCTCAGAAATTTCATACACGGCTTCAAGGGAGGGGCCCATCATAACGACGTGACCGAGCCTCAACTTCGACCTTCGATTTTGAAGAAATCCGTCTAAATGAAAAGCTACATATTATTGCCATAGGTACTAGGAAGGATTGTACATTCTGCTCTGAAAGAAATACATCGGGCAAAAGACATCAAACAACATATTGTTGTAATACTTGTCCCGACAAACCGGGCATGCATCTAACAATAAGTAGTTGTTACGAAAAATATCATAAAAAACAAAATTACAAACATTAATATGTAAGAAGATATCTTCATAAAGGTGTAAAGATGCACAAAAAATTAAAATATATAAGTTTTATACGTTATTTGGTAAGTGTATCAATTTTAAGCTAGAGGTAAGATATTCCCCAAAGATGCTACGAAGCGTCTGGAGTTGTAGAACCGTCCGCGCGAAAAAGGCCTCGAGTGCAAAGGGTTAAAATTAAATATCTCGGTTGTTTGCCGGCCGATCGTGATGAGACTTATTTCGACGTTTTCCTTAGACTTCAGGATTTCAAACCAAGCCACTGAAATCATCCATCAACGGTTAGTTTTTGTACGACGTTCCCGAGAAGGAAGTTAAAGCCTCTCACGTTTGAAGAAATATAGATGGAAAATTTTCCGTGGAAGTAAGTTAAACTACACACTTTCACGGTTAAAACGACATAAAAATCATTCTGCTACGATCACCAGAAGCCGAGAGACGCAAATTCAAAGAGAGCACTGCTCACCTGGCAGCCATGATCCATCACCCGGGCCTTCCAAAAAATGAGACACCATCGTCTTCAAAATGAAATATTTCAGTTGCTTGTCGGCCGATCGTGATGAGTCTGATTTTAACGTTTTCCTTAGACGTCAGATTTTCAAACAACGTATATATAATCGTCCTTTAATCGTTAGTTTTTGTACGACGGTCCCGAGAAGGGAACAGAACCCTCCGACGTTTAAACAAATGTAGATAAAAAATCTTCCATGGGAGCTCGTTAAACTGCGGAAAATTTCACTTCAAGATGATTCGTAGGAACTATTTTGGTTGCTTAATGTATGGAACAAAATTATTGGAAGAAATCGCATAGTTTGACATTTGCTCGCCAGAATTATACACCGATCTTCAACTATTTGGAAATAGAATTTTTGGTTTGTCGAATATTGGCTACCTTTTTGGAGTTTCTTCTAAACTTTGCAGGAAAGTAGTGCTTTATGATCTGATTCGAGGGCTGTTCAAGTGATATTGGTCTATTTTCGTGCAGACTTGCCGATCGGGCGATGCTTGAAACACGAGCTGTCGCATATGAATTTCAAATCGTGTCTATGCATCGAACAGGAGATGGTGTTAAGAAAATATCAAATGGTATCGACACTTTTTGTGCTTTATAGATTCGGAGACTGAATGATATTAGTTCGAGGTTCATAAAATGATCTACAAGTTATAGTTATCCAATAATAATCTTGCCTCGGCATGTACATATTTTTATAAAATATTAATCGACGTTTTCAGACATCGCAGTAACTTTTCAATATAACGATGAAGTGCTCCTCGCAACATTCACGAAGTAGAAAATCACTTTCATCGCAAAATATAGAAAAATTCTTTAAAAAACACCACTCAAAGTGTTCAATGAAACGATCGTTAAACGTTAAAACGTAAGATTTATCATATAATCTTTGAAACTGTGACATTTTCTTCAATTTCGGGAGAATAAATTTCAAACAGAAAGATCTCCCCAAATGTGCCAGAAATCCGAATGATTTATGAGGTAGGAGCTTGTTACTGATCTGTTGTTTCGCGATGGTAACGTTGAAGCGCTTGATTATCTTTCTCTTCCTGCTGTTTCTCGTTCGAACCGGCGCTCGTAAACCGAATCTCCGCAGCCACTCTCTTCTTAAATACCCCTCAACCCCCCAAATTCACCTAATATTCCTCGTCCATTGCCCAGCGATCTAGATACGTTTAAACGTTATTTACAGGGCGAGTTAATGAAGCTATTCTGTGCACTGATTCCACTTTCGCGATGGAAATCAAACGCTCTGTTCTAAACCTCTAAACCGTACTCCTCATAGACGTAGAAAGCAGAATCATATTATCATCTAAAATAGATTATTAACATTACAATTGTAGACGATTAATCTGGTAATATTACATGATGAACGAAGCAAGCTACAAGTAGATAATTTAAATAACTAATCAAATAGAAGAAGAAACTAGAAAATAGAAAAACATTCTATCGCTAATAATTTAGAAACTAAACGTAAAAAATTCCCAAAACGTTAGCACTACGAATTTGCAGAATTCTTCAAGAAAATCAGATAAATCGGTATCTTCTTGTGTTAGATTTTGATCGTTTCAGCAGATTCAGCATCAAACTCCAAGCTTTTCCGCGGTGTTATATCCAACCTGAGGAATATTTCAGAATCTCGGAGACATTCGATCCGAATAACAATGGGCGGCCGATTTGTGCGGTCAAAAAACAAGGGCGGATCCCCTTTTAAAGATGTATTCTGTCGAGGAAAACTGCTCGCTGATATCGAGCGACCCTCGATTCGTAAAATCCGTTGTCGTGGTGATAGGTTCTCGAACAGCTTCTCTGAGAGACCTTCCTCTTCGCGGAGGATCCGCACAGGCAAGGAGTATCAAGATACCATCGTAATTTATGCGACAGTCGTTTGTTTCAGACCTGTCGTCCCTCGCGATAGCGAGCCAAGAATACGCTTTGCTTATTTCTACGTCGCCATATCCGACACCTAGGCCCTGTAGGCACCGTTTCGATTCAATTTTCATACCGTGGATTTGGCTCCTAGCACGTAAACTGGACAAAAGTGTAGATTCTTGGAAACTTTGTAGACTTTTTCTCAGTGTCTTGCTTTTATTCTTTGTGTGGCATTTAAATTTTGATTTGTAAATCGTTGAGTTTCCGTAGACTTTAAATCTATGAAACGAAAGGAGCATGAGAGTTAATCAAGAAGTTCGCTAAATATGGCTTCTTTAATATTTCTACCAATTTGGTCATTTTTGGAAAAAATGCATGACTTTTGGATCGTCGCGGATTGGCCCTAACTTATCAATTTTCGTTTTTCGACTTCTAGACGTAGTGGATTTAATCTTATGTTATTCGACGAAGAATTTACTATTTTTTCGAATACTCTCGCTTAGAAATGACCAGTTTTCAATTTCTTCTTTTCCAAATTTCATTATTTTACAATTTTGCGAAACCTTCCCACTCTATCATCTCCCAACTATATAGAATTTGTTTATATATTATCTTTCTAGCAAGCTTCTTTTTATTTTCTACCAATATACGTAAAATAGCAGAAAATTGGTATTCTATGCAGAGTTCAAATGCTACATATAAAAATGCAACAGGAATAACAAGTATCTAATTAATTCAGCGTATTCCTTGCATTTCGGAGTACATGTGGGAAAAGTCTCGGAACATTCAAACAATCCTTTGCATCACTTACAGCGCCAAAGATAAATTACTTTCACCGAAATTCTCCGACTGTTCGCGAACGTCTAAAAATTTCATGGAATTTCAGAGTTAGATCGAAACTCCTTTTATTCGGTGGATTCTTTCCAGGGTTCAAGGACGTCACTCGAGGTTTACGGAAGCGGCCAATATATTTTTTTTAGAGAAATATCCCCTTGCCATTCTTCTCCCCGCGGGACAATGAGGTCGATTCGCGAGATGACGATCGGGCATCAATCGTTTTGGTGACGCAATCGTCGAATCACCTCGTACTTGGAAAAAAAGAAGAGAGGACGATTATTGGAGAGAAAAAAGCAGCAAAAGAGAAACAGAGAAGAAATAGAGGAAGATGGAAAGAAAGTGAGAGAAATAGAAGGAGTGGGAGAGAGAAAAACTGGGAGGGAGAGAAAGGGAGACAGAATTGGAAGCGCGAAAGGGCACCGACTAAAAAATGGTCTCGTAAAAATCGACAGAGTGCGAAGGATGCTGGCGAGGGATTAACCCGCATGGCAACGGACCCACAGGGAAATTCTTCACGCCTCGAGAATGCGCCACTCGATTTTTTGGGGTTTCCACCCTAACGCCCATCGATTCGAATCGGATAATGATGCTGCCGAGTGGGTAATAAAAGGGTCTTCCCGCCATCCCCCCTCGGAGGGTACGAGATAATAAGACATTGTCGAAACCTGATACGCGAATCGGTAACAAATGATTTTGGTGACAGGTGAAGGTTACTATTTTTATTGCTACCCCTAACAATGTATCGATACTACGTATGTTCATTTACCTTCGAAATAGTTTCCTTTGATAATTATTAGGTTGTTCGGAAAGTAATTTCGTTTTTTCCCAACGGAGGACATAATTATAATTTTTCACAGCCAACTTCATACTTAATTCGCATTGCTATTATATATTATGACAGTTGATATAACAACGCTTGTTTGTGAAAAAAATTGCTTGATTCTATAAAATAGTTTTTGTTTGATGATTATTAAAGATGAAAAGTCGAAAGCAGCAATTTCGCCATATTTACTTTTTTACTTTCGAAAAGGTAAAAATGCTGTTCAAGCAAGAACAAAATTATTCGATCTGTATGGAGAAGATGCATTAACAGAACGCCAGTGCCAAAACTGGTTCGCAAAATTTTTTGAACGGCAACACCTTTACTTCGAATGGGGACGTCAAAAATGGCTTTGATTTTTTTGCCAGCAAAGATCAAAACTTTTATGAGTGTCGAATCATACTACTGTCAGGAAGATGACAAGAAGTATTAGTACAAAATTTAGAATATATAATTCAATAACATATTTATGGTCTACAAGAAAATCGTCTTTCATTCTCATCGAAAAAAACGAAATTACTTTCCGAACAACCCAATATTTATCGAACGGTCAAATCAATGACTAGTTATTTTACAAAAACATTTGGTAATTCTAAATATCTATTTGTAACAATTTAGTGACTTTTTATATTTGATATCAATTTGTTTATCTGTGTGAAGCATTCAAGAGATGGAAGTAAATTTTATTCTGAAGGGATGTAACTATTTCTTATTGTATGATTGAATAACGAGCTTATTTCGTACTGTGCAAAATATTTGCAAGTTTATTACAATTCCAAGTCGTATAGTAGGTACATTTGATACAATCGTCAAGCTACTGATGACCCACATCCGGGCCTCTTCACTTCCTTTTTACATGTTCACACTGCCAACACAACCCTCCAAAATTCTCTATGTTGTTAACGCCAACACTAACTTTATTGCAAGAATATGTATTTATTGGGCAGAGATTGGAAAAGCTAGGGAAAATTCAAAGTAGACGTTTATCCTGTTTGACAACAAAAATTTGATTATAACAATTCAATAATGTAACCATTGCAAAACTTCAATCTGTTCTATATTTCACTCTTATCGTAACATGGACGTTATAGTACTAATTGTAAGGCAATTTCACAATTAACTCTATTCAGCATTCAGATCGAAGTATATCAATAAGATTTAAATAATCCAAGAGAAGCAAGTCGCTTTTTCTGGACGACTCTAGTCGAAAATGATAATATAGACGGAAATCAAAACAGGAATAACGCTGAGATCGGAGAGGAAAGTTGTAAGGAAGGAAAAGCGGATGAAGAGGCAATCGTTCGACATCGAAGCAAACGAATCGATTGAAAAATAATCATTAGCTGGAACGTGAGTGGTCAGAGCGGGAAGAGAAGAAGGATGGCCTTGGGTGAAGGTGTTGAGGGTAGAGGAGGTTCGACCTTCTCTTCCCTGTCGTGTAGGGTTAGAGAAAAATGTGCTTTCGAACTGAGCCAACCGCCCATCCATAGAAAGACCGTCCACCCTATTGCCTGAGGGTGAAGTCGATTCCCAAAGGCAAAGGAGAACTCGCTCGGTCCTTTTTAGTCTTCAGGATTTCACGACATATAAATGTCTACCCGCGAAATGTATTCTTATCGAAACTGAGAATTTCGTCTGCTTTAAATTTGCATGATTCTACAAATAAATTGCGTACAAATGATATTCGCCAGTGCTCGAAATATCAGCCTTGCGTTAAATCTTTAAGGTCGTCTACTTGTGGCGAATTCTTTTATAAGGAAATATCTAGCTATTTCGTTTAACTGGCAATATAAGTTCTGCGATTTCGATCATCGCAATCGATAGAGAAATTATACTAGAACTACCAAGCAAGTCAAAATGACTGGTTTCCACTTTTTTACGAAAACTCTCAAAGTTTATAGGAGAGCCATAGAGAAAATATTCTTTGTTGATGGTATATAACATAGGTTCATCTTTTCCGATCAATCATCTTTTCCATTTAGCAATTCCTATATTTTCCCTAAGTACTTAGCTAATATATTTAAATATAATAGATTTAATTCCGGTAGTTCTAGTGTTAAACAATATCGTTTATTTGTGTGATCAAGTTATACAAATATAACACTTCATTTAATGTGGATTTATTGTCACAAAATAACTCATAAATAATCAGTGTACTTGTAAAACAAGGTATGTACATAATATATTATTAGCGCGGAGGGAAAAGCTTACGCTGAGAATCACTAACAGAATCTTGTGTCTCCAGGGATTATTTTAATTTCTCAGCCGGAAATGAAACCCGTGTAGTAAATTTCAATCATGGTATTTTCAATAAAAATGTCTGCTCCATCGCCTCCTACTATTAACATTTCTCTGTGCGTATAATTCTAAATAAATTACATAAATTAACATACATAGATAAATATCCACAATCATAGAGACACCTTGTACGTCGTTTTTACTTTGAGCATTATTTAAACATATTGTTACGGCTGGCGGAGGGTCTACCGCGTTTTGGCATACTTTATTTACAATTAACTTTTTAGTACACAATATCGAACGTGTGTCTACTTTGACTGCTCGGTAGCGACTTCCTAGTAAACGTTTCCGGTCGTCAAGCAACGACCGGCCGATCGATCCATAGACTTCGATTCGATACTCGAATCCAGCGGGTTCGAGGAAACAGCTTCGTTCTATACGCCAATATGAAGTTGGCGTAACAATATTTAAATGTCTACAACATTAGAGTAACCTGCATCGTTATATTTAGGAAGGTTTGTAGAATCTTTTTGTGCTAACAAAATTTAAATAGCTTTACCGATTAACCCTTCTCTGATGGAGAAAAACAGATTTGATATTGGTGTTTAGCATCACTAATATTCTCAAGAATTACCATAAATCTTCGTTATGCAAATAATCATGTTGATCAGTGTAATCAACGTCATTGCTAACAGGACATCCACTGTTACACAGACACTTCTTTTTCACCTACGCACTCACCATACAGAGATATGTTCTTAAATGAACGAGCATAAAAAAGTAGCTTATCGCAAACACGTAAAGAGGAAAGCTACAAACTAAACATTTCCCCGCAGTCCTTTTTCGCCAGTAAAACGAGCAGAAAAATGCACTCCACTCGCAGAGGTTTGAGAATCCCAGGCAAAAAGGTGTCGGACTGGAGTGCAATTTAAAAGGTGGAGTGTAATTAGTGCGCGAACTTGGTAACTCGATAAGCCGATAATGGGAAAGCTTCCATCCTTCCTCCGGTTGGAACAACTGACCTTGTTATTTCGGCAAACACATCATGAACCATGTCTGGCTCATCGCCATTCGCGCCGGTCAGAAAAGCCTTCTCTACTTGCCATTGCGTTCGGCTCTGTCCGAAGAAACCAATAGAGAAATTCATTGCGTACCGCAAAAGGGAAGACGAACTTTACGTTTCAACAAATTGCCAGCGTTACATTTAATATTGTCAATTATTTGTAATTATTTATAGAAATTTCGAAATCTCATTTAGTACACGAAATTGAAAAAAAGGGTCGTGTGTGACATGTGTACTCTTCATCTCTTGAAAACCAAAGGTTTCACGGGATGCGTGTAATAACTTGCTAGAACTTCCAACTGTATCGGATGTCCGCGGTTTTCAATTAACGTGATTAACCAGGTTAATCGATATCGGGCGGGACCTTCGGCGGTTAAGGTTTCCTTTGGCTCTCGCGCTCCTTGCTCGTCTTGCCCGTCAGTTCTGCGGTTTTGTCTTTGACATTAAATGAAGATAGTATTGGAATTGTAACGAGCTGCTGCGTTATCTGATCCGAGTGGTTCGAATTGTTTCGTGAGATTGTTCTTGTTAGGGCGTGAGATAACTTCAATACTAGATATACGACAACCGTCAAATTAATGGGTTTTCAGTTTTCTTATATACAGTTTTGAAATTTATAGAAAAGCGGTAGGGTAGACATTTTACGTGTATCTTATAATGCACAAATTATCCAACCAATCATCTTCTTCGTCAGTTGAACCCACTTTTTTCACAATACTTATTTAACACGTTGACTGCCATTGGGGTCATCGGTGACCGGCGTTATTGAATTCAATAAAATTTCATATTAACTTTCAATTGCAATTTTTATGAATTCTCTAACATATTGAATATTTAAATATTGGCATTAAGAAAATAAAGATCTACCAAATATTTATGAATCTGAATCTTTAAAGTTTCTGCTTTATAAAGATGTAAATTTGATAGAAATAGTTTCACTCTAGTAAAAATGATGAAACTACAAACTACCTTTGGCGTTCAACGTGTTAACGTCCATAAATGTAGTGTTAATGAAAGTAATAAATTGGAAGAATCATGAAGTATAGTATATCAGAGTAATTAAATATAAATGATTAAAAGTGTAATGGGATAAAAGGGATAAATAGATAGAATAGAGATTAGCGTAACGTAATAAGATTGCACGATAGATAATCATTTATTCTTTACACCCAGATATAAGTATACTTCAATCAAAATATTATACCACTTTGATATAGAAGATCTTTGAAACAACAGATATCAAATTATCATCAACCCTTCCAACGTGAATCCTCCAAATATTCAAATCCAACAGATTCCATTCCGTCATTCTCCCAAGATAAAAAGCCAGCCGAAATGCGAAACACCGTAAGCTGCATTGCAGCGCTGCAAGAAAGTGCAAAAGAGATAGTGAAATGCCGGAAGAGAGGAGTGAAATTCCAAGCTGATTTCGGTCCTACATCCTCCACCGATTCCGAGAAAGCAAGCTTCTTCACCACCAATCGCAATATCTCGCCAGTGCTTTGGCCAACGTAGCACGTCGGCTGGTATGCGGAGTTGCGGTGCACTTTGGAATCTAATATGGCGCTGACGAGGTCTCTCTGTCCAATAAAATGTCGCCGGTGCATAAACAGTAGTACCATCCTGGTCACGATTATTGCCAGCTCCGTGATCATTTGTAGCGAACAATATTTCGCCCGGGTATACACGTATATTCTTAGACAGAGGGAATGTTGAGCGTCATATTATATACTTGTATTTAGGAAATGAAACGGAATTATTCACGATGTCATTGAGACGACCTTATGGTTTTCGCTCGCGTTAATACACAAGAATGTTTTTCGACGGCGAATAAATCGTCACCCTAGGATAAAATTGGAAGGACGCAAGGAGGAAAATCAGTGCGGGAATAATTGCGTTATAAATAACAATGAAACTCGTGTAGGTGGGTAGACGAAAATGTTCACCAAAGAAAAAAGGATTCCGAGGAAAGTGGCTTATATCGAATTTATCGTTGAACGTACTTTGTCGTCCCGCGAATAGAAACAGTGGCCGAAAAAGTTCAGGGGGATGTTATACAGCGCACCCTCGTCTGGTCTTTACGCTCTTATAGCAGCACTCGTTCTTTCTATCCCTCTCTTTCTCTTTGTACTCTGCCAAGAGATCCGGATTATACCTTTATCCACTGATTTACAGCATTTATGCCTGCCTCTGGGCTGGATATGAGAAACTGCATATAGGAAAGATTTTACGCTTAATCGCGGACACCGAAATTGAACCTGCTGAAACTTACGGCCCCTTTTTCACATGTATGACGAAACCGTGGCAATTTTGACCGTCTAACGTTGAAAGTAATTTCGTTGGAGAAAATCCGCAATTAATATCGATGCAACGAAGATAGAAGTGACTTCCTTCGGCGCGAAGAACGTGCAAGATCGATCATGAAATCTCGTCGAGCTGAGGGTGGTTTTACTGAGACGTTTGGATGGATTTGAAAGATCTTACCTTACCGTCGTGCAAGAGAAACTATTTTTGGTGAAGAAGCTTTTTAGAAAATAGCTCGTAGTAGATACAAAGTATGTCCATTTCATTTATCCTCCGTCGCTTTTGCCATATTCGGGGTACGCGAACAGTACATGGGGTGAAATATAGGAAGTCAGGGTGAAGGGATTAAATGACTTATTTAATAATCGATGCCTCTAGAGTTTACATTGGTGGTTTTTATATTACATCCGGGTGTATTTTTATAAATTTTCTTCACTACTTTGCATTCAATTATTTAGAATATAATCTTCGCTTTAATCTGGTTATAGTGCAAAGATTGGGGTTTTCTTGGTGCGTTTGCATTTCATCTTCAATTACAGCGACTTCAGCCATGTTCTAAGCTATACAAAGCTACGAGACATTAACAAGCACAATAATAAAAAATTCTTATTTCCTTTCATAACATAAATCCTTAACGTGAACAAGAAAGAACCAGGACCGCAACTATGCAAAAAGTTGTTTACTCGAAAGCCTGTTTACGCAAAAATTTCTAAAGGCACAAAAAAGTCCATCGGTATAGAGGCAAAGATGAAAAAAGAAACCACGGTTGCACGGCGATTCCCACGTGAAATTATCCCAAAGAGGCGTAGTCGTTCTCGGGGTTACAAATCGTCACTTGGTCGTGTCGTCAAAAGATTCCAGCCGTTTGACTAATGACATATCTATTCGTGAATAGGTCGATGCTCAAAGCAAGGGCGGCTTTAAGACTCGATTTCGAGCTGTCAAAGAAGCAAAAGAGGACATCCATTATCACGGCCGTATATGAGATCCAGGAGGACAGGTGTACTCGAGGGTTGTCCAGTGCGATTTCGAACCCTTTTCCACTCGGTCTTCTTCAGCGCGGTCCTCGAGTGTACTCGCAGCTTTGAAAGTAAGAGTAGACTGAGCCGTGTCGACTCCTCGTTAGTGAGATCAAAGTAACAGAACTGGGAGAAACAGAGAAAGAGGGTGGAAACGGGTGAAAGAGTGTTATAGGAAGAGGACTGAGAGAAATGGAGAAAGAGGGAAGGAGAGAGAAAGAGCATGGTAATGATAGAACTGAGAGAATCTGAGAAAGATAGGAGCTGGGAAAAATCGTGATAATGAGAGGACTGATTTTGAGGGAAATGGAGAAAGAGTGTTATAGGAAGAGGACTGAGAAAAATGGAGAAAGAGAGAAGGAGAGAGAAAGGAAGAAGGAGGGAGGAAGAGCGTGGTAGTGACAGAACTGAGAGAATCTGAGAAAGATAGGGGTTGGGAAAAGAGCGTGATAGTGAGAGGATTAATTGTGAGGGAAACGAAGAAAGAGCGTTATAGAGAGAGGACTGAGAGAAATGTAGGGAAAAAGGGCGACGAAAAAAGAGCGTGGTAGTGACAGAACTGAGAGAATCTGAGAAAGATAGCGGTTGGGAAAAGAGCGTGATAGTGAGAGGATTGATTTTGAGGGACATGGAGAAAGACTGTTATAGAGAGAGGACTGAGAGAAATGTAGGGAAAAAGGGGGACGAAAAAGGAGCGTGGTAGTGACAGAACTGAGAGAATCTGAGAAAAATAGAGGCTGGGAACAGAACGTGATAATTAGAGGATTGATTGTGAAAGAGGGAGAAGAAAGAAACGGAGAAAGAGTGTGATAGTAAGAGGACTGAGAGAAATGGAGAAAGAGAGAAGGAGAGAAAAAGACCATGGTAGTGACAGAGCTGAGAGAATCTGAGAAAGATAAGAGTTGTGTAACAACCGTGGTAATAAGAGAGAAATAGATGAAGAGCGTGACAATAATACGACTGAGAGGAAAGATGGAAAAGAGATGGCAAGAGAAAGAGCCTGATAGTAACGTAACTAATAGAATCTAAGATCAAGAGGGTACGAGAAAAAGAGTGTGATAACAAGGAAACTGAGAAAAAGGGGGAGAAAGTGTCACAGTAACAGAAATGTTCGAAACAAATAGAGAGAAAGTGCGACCGTCACAGTAGAGTGAGAAACAGAAAAGGATGTGTAAATGGAAAAAGAAGGGTAGAGTCAAAAGGATAGGGAGAAAGACAGTAAGAGAAAGAGAAACAGACAGCAAGTAAAAGATAGCTGTGCAGATTTTCTAGTTATGCGAAGTACTACGAAATGGGGTTATCTGTCGTGGTCGATCATCCAACGAGACTGTGTATCTGAAAAACGTAGTTTCGACCGCTCCGCGTGTGTCGTCCTCTGTGTACGTGCTCCTCAAAGCGGGAGGAAAAAGGCGAAAAGAGGAAATGTCTGAAAGTCGGTAGAGAAAATACAGAGAGGTGTAATAGAGATACGAGGAACAGAGGGATGAGTGAAAAGATGCGGGACGAACGAGAGAACCTTTCTACTTGTTTGGGATATTGCGGTTTCAAAAATTCTACAGCTTGATTGTAAAGGAATTCCGTCCCTCTTTGACGCGCGAAAAGCAATTATTTCTCTGGAAATTCGTTGCAATACTCACAGAGAAGATCGATGATGAACTTTTTCGTGATACGTGGTGTAAGGTACTTCCAAAATATTTTATTCCAGCCATTATTAAATAAATGATAAACACCTACCACAAAATTATTCTTGACCTTGTAATACAATGTCGAATTTTCTTTAACACTAGATTTACGGATATTGATATACCTATTTTTCTGAAGGGAGCCAATTTGGATCATACAAGAAAATTGAAATTTTTCGCAAAGAAAATAGTTCCGAATCAATTGAAATGAAAGATTTATTATTAAAAAATAAACCAACCAATATATTGTATATATAGTAATCAAATTTTGAATGAGCCAAATTGGCTCCGTAAATCTAGTGTTAATAACTTATCCTACTCGACTCGCCGCACAGGTAAAAATTCTGAAAAGAATCATGATTCAGAAACGAGCCGTTCCCTTGTAAATTAGTGTTAAATTTGTAATTACCTTCATTGACTTTCTGAATAGTGCAGCAAACTTCAAGGACAGACACATAGAGAAAAGAGCTCTCGCTGGAAAGTGCAGTCCAAGGTCTTTCGCACAATGAAATCACTGACTGTACAAACTATTTTTGAGCCACCCTATACGCATTGACTTTTGAAGGACGCTTCAGACAAGGACGAAACGTACACATTGGAGGAAATACACGGTAGTCATTTCCCGTTATCGTGTGCATGCCATGGTGTCGCGAAATCACAGAAACTTGGAGTCATAGCTCATCCACGTAATACCGATGTAACCGCGAACGTGATCTAATTACGCTAATCAACTGTCGTCGCGTCGTAATTGACCGGTCATCACGCTTCCATGGCCTGTAATTGTCTATTATTCTGTAATCAGGATTTTGCATCCAGGATGGCGACGTTAGTCGTGAAGGAATCGAATGATTTTTAAATTAACTGTCGGGTCACGTTGCTCAAACTGGTGTGTTGTAATCTCCATTATGCTACATACTGATTACTTTGACAACTTGCCTGATTACACCGTAGATTATACGGCGACGTGAAATGACGGTGAATTAGCGTGAAACGTGGCGGTACGAAAAATTTAACAGAAACACCACCTTAAGTCTTCTTAGCGGGATGCTTTCTTCTTCGAACGATTCCTTGATAGCCATATTCGGGTCTTACGAGGCCGCATAAACTCGTTAAAATGTAATTTTCGTATTACTTAACCTTCGGCTGGAATAAAGCAGTTACATCTGGCGAAGGTATGCTTTAAGGTTCGTTATTAATTTCATGCAAGTTTTATTAGATTACTCTACGTGACAGGAGAATATTAATTATCCTACCTACAGTTAAAGATGTGCCTGAATGAGGTGGAAAGGTTGTTAGTTTAATTGTAGTTCTAATTTTGGTACGTTTATTTAAGAAACATTCAAAATTGAATAGACAGAATGAAGAGATGCTACAAATGGACCAGGTGACAAATCGTATTATTGAAATTCTAAATTTATTACAAATATTATCTAATTTTGTTTTGCGCTATACAACGCTGCCCACGATCGCAAAAAGACAGCAGTCGAGTGATCGAATCCACAGCCATCCGGGGTGAGATTTGAGAATTACGATCAGAACCACCCTCTCCCCCGTTGCCGCTCGTTTCATCTTCCGTGAGCGCGCCAAGTTGGTTCGAAGTTCAATTGAAGCTAAACCGTTTCCAAAGTTGTAACCATTGAAAACCGCTCGCCAACTATTATTGGTCTAGGTCGCATAGTATAATTACTGTTCGCCGTTTCGGTCGACCTCTTCCTTCGCAAGCGTCTCTTTTAACCCTCTGCTCGATCGTACACGTGGACCCGTCAAGTCCAAATCTATCGACTAACCGAGCTATTAACTTTCCGACGAATTCTCCAAAGGTGAAACTATCGAAATCCAATGGTCCGACTAATCTCCTTCCTTTATTTTCTACTTTCACTCTTATAAATCAAAGAGCATCCAGAGCAACATGATTAACATAATTTTATATTTCACTAGCTGAAAGCTCCCGTGCTTCGCTACGGTTTAATCGAAACTAAAGAAAAAAACCTTAAAATTTGGAATTTTGAAAAATCCTTTCTTAGTGGATGCTTATACATTAAAAGGAATGCTCATGCAAAATTTCAAGTTTCCAGGTCAAATAGTTTCGGTTCTGCGTTGATGAGTTTGGCCCATACTTTAACCCTCCAAAACCACCCCTGAAATTTCGAATTTTTCAAAACCCTTTCTTAGTGAGCACCTAAGACCCAAGGGGAATGTATGTTCCAAATTTCGTTGCAATCCGTTCTGTGGTTTTTGAGATTTCGTGATGAGTGGATGAATGAGTCAGTCAGTCAGTGGTATTTGAGCTTTATATAATAGAAGATAGATAGATTCGTCAATCTCAGTCCTTCCAGCGGCAGCGGACGCAAATTTCACTGGTTCGCCGGTGAGATTTGTATTCACTGGTTGAACGAGTGAAATCTCACTGGTTCGATCTAAGAGAGTAGACCTCCAATTAACTAACAATTTAAAAATTCTTAACTCGTTTTCCAAACTGACCCAATAATTTCATCTATTTCCGAGAAAACCACCATCAAAAATCTACTCAATTTCTGTCGATCAGTTAATTTCTCATCGTTCTCTCTTTACATCACAACAAATAGTAAAGACGTCGTTATAAACAGGAATACCGTGAATCGATACACTTCGAAGTGCGTGTAATTTCCATTTTTCCGCGAATCGTTCGCCGACGAGGGAAACTTTGTTTTGCGAAAGGGCACGATCTCGCGCGAGACCTATCGATCGTAGGTGCTATTAATTTTCGGTCGGATTCCGAAAGAACGAAATGGACGATGGTAGGCAAGACCTCGACTCGACCTCGATAACTTTTGTGAGAAACTTTCGCGGAATACGTGAGGTGGAATCGCGTGAAAAATTCTTGCGGCCCATTTTCCGTGAAGGGAACAAAGGGAAAAGGCGAAGGCGAAGTTCGTATGTACGTACGTATATATACGTACGCCTACTTCCATAAAATCTATATCGGTATTCCGGGAGGGCAACTTCTACTTTGTCGGTACGTAGAGGTACTGACGGGACAAAGGCCCCGTTCACTATTGGCAAGGCGGTGATTTAGATCGTTTGCCTCAAAGCTTCGTCCTACGTTCCATGGAAATTTGTACATTCGACAAGGGAAATTTGCATATGTGAGGTTTTCCCGAGTTAATTCGTTACGCGGTGATCATACGAGTACGATTACCAGAGAGATGATGTGGATAATTGCACCGCCCTTCTGATTTCCTTTGGAATTCTGGGGGATCAAAGGTGGCTTGGAGTTGGTATTAGGTACTGGATATTCTAGGTATTAGGAGTACGAATTTAATCTTGAAATTGTTAACACCAGAACTATCAGAGAAGTCAGAATGACTCGTTCCCAATTATTTCCAAAAATTCTCCAAGTTTATAGGACTGCCATAGAAAACATATTCAATATTGATCGTATAAAATGCAGATTATCGAATCGATCATATTTCTATCTCTTGATGTCCCTTTTTCTAGAATACGTATTTACCATGTTAAAATGTAGTTCTAGTGTTAATCTTCTTTGCTACTTTTAATATGTAATATATATCACTCACTTGAAAATGATTGAATATGGGACAGTCAATCAAATTTTCAAAAATATATTTTAACACTTTATCGACCGGTAGTCGAATAATCGACTTTTCGGGCCCAACACTTTTGGGCTTTTAACTTATTAATTGGTCGCTACAGAAATTAAGAAATTATTATTTTTCATTGCGGTTTACTGTGCCAAGGACTCACAATCAGTGAAGAAACTTTGCAATTTTCGAAGAGATATCAGAATCAAGGAAATATTTGCGTGCAAGTGACCGATCACAAGTGGGTAGGATGTTAAAAAGTACCGGTCGGTAAAGTGTTAACTTTTTTAATTACTGGTGCTATAGCTGTTTTATTTTTTTCTTTGGAAACAGAGAGATCAAGAGGTGAGAAGGACAATTGATCAAATAATTTGGACTTCATTCAGAAGTGAAATATTTGTTTATGAAATTTTTACAAAAGATTTTGGTATCGGTAATTCTGACTACCTTGGTAGTTTCAACTTTGAAATATTTTTTTATTATATTTTGCAACTTACTTCTTATAGATTGAACAGCGGGAGTAGCTTTGAGGTAAACTTTATTTGAGAAAAAGATAGAATAATTTTCTACCGTTAAGGGACGAGTAAGGACACTCTCCGAAGAATGCAAAGTAGCTGAAATTTAAGTCGACGATTATTATTACCGAGAACAAAAAAAAAGGATGAAACGAGAAATTGAACGACGATGTAATAAATGCCCGCGAACGAATCGCTATTTCCAAAGGACATCGGTTTCCAAAGGCGTTGCCGCTTCTGCGAAGAACACTCGCGACTCGGAGTTATCGAGGGGTGGAAACGGGAGAAAAGGGGAGAATTACTAATTCCGTAGACAAAAGATAATTTATCGAAGCTCCGTTATGAAAGAGACGGAGACAGAAGGCAGGAGGGGAAAGAAGAAAAGAGAGGTCATTGGTTCCGATTCCAAGGTATCCAAGACGATCGCCGACCTCATTTATCCTCTTACGTACAAATACCAGCTCTTTTATTAGTTTACAGGAGACTCTATCGATGGTAATTTTTCCTCGGCGAACCTTTCTTTCTCTGAAAAAGATTCTCTCAAATTCTCTGTGAAAAAAAAAGAGGCAAGAATCGAATGAAAATATGTTTTCAAGTTACAAAATTTCCCAGTTTTCCTATGAAGCTTATAACGGAAAACATATTAACTCTTTGCTTTACGATTTCTTTTATAATCAAACGAGCAATAAGTCAGTATTAATAAATATGGTACAAGCGGAAATAAATTAACGTAATATTAGTAACACAGAACAGACTTCAAACTTCCTTGAGCTACTGTAGGATATTGATAGCAATATACTTAAAATAAATTATATACAAGTGGAAACTTAACTTATAGTAAAATATAGGAAACGCTCTACTCTCTAATACACACACACACACAAATATGATTTACAACAATAAAATCCGTCTAGTCGTCTATAGTCTACTGTCCGTCTATCGTCGAACTCGTCTATCGTCAAGCACGTCTATAGTCGATTTCGTCTACTCTCGATCTGTTCGCTCGTCCTCGTGTCGTCCTCGTGCCGTCCACGTTTCGTCGTCGATCGTCTTTTCGTCCGTCGATTGTCTCATGGCGACTCCCACCAACTACGCGGGATTTATAAAATCCCCACACTACTGATATCTTCAATTTAACAATTTTTCGTAAACCAAACAATTTTTTAGTCCATTTACCACGTCACTTGTGCCACACGTCATTGCAAGTAGATGGGTTAATACAGATAATGGCAACAATCAATTCTATCACAGACATTAATACTTTAAATTTACAACTCCATAGTTTCAAAATGATAAATCGAAGCTCCCACTTTATTTTTTCTATCAGAAGCTACCACGTTTTTAAATATTATTAAAACGCGGTCAAAAATTGTTTCCCATTCTAGAAAATTCCCACGGAAGCAGCTGGACGTCGTATGTTAACACCTTTACCAGCTATCATCTTCATTCGCATCCCTTTGCAGGGGAACTGATAACGCGTTTGGGGATGGCGCGTTACTCGGAAAAGAAGAAGCGGAAGAATTATCTCGCTCGAGTGCTGGCCCCGACGAGAATAGAGAGTCTCGTCGAGATAAGGTAGATACGATCTGCCGTCATAGTGCTGGTTAATGACCTGCTGTTTATGCAGGAAAAATCTGGCGGAAAGGTATCACGTCTGAAGAAGAGAAGAGGAGAGGGACGTGGATGCGTCGAAGAAAAGAAGAGAAATGGCGGTTGGATGGGAGAGAAAGTCACGAAGATGAAGCGAGAGGGATGAAAGAGTCGCACGAAGAACGAAGAAGGGGATGAAAGTGAAAGAGTGAGAAAAGAACTCGAGGAGAGGGAGGAAAACTTAGAAAAAGAGAGTGAGAGGGAAAGAGAGAGATAAGAGAAGACACGGAAAAAGAGAAGATAGATAAGGCTTAGGAGAGAAGAAAAGTGGATAGAGAGGAAAGGGAAAGGAAGAGATGAAGAGAAAAAGGTCGTTGTACCATCCAGTAAGTTTCTCTTTCCTCCGACGAGTTGCTCTATTAAAAAGTTGGAGATAGCTGAGACGAACGTTAGGGGTGGTTGGTCCTTAACGCGAACCTTCGCCCTATTTACTACTTCGTGAAATCTTTAAAATCCATCGTAAGCAGGTCCTCCGTAGTCGACATCGAAGTTCCTCAGCCTCCGGGTGAATTGTTACCGGGCACTTCCGGTGCTACCCTTCCTTTGCCGGGCACTCTTACGATAATTACTGATAACTTTCTAATTCTCTTTCACAACTTAACGTCAATTCCAGGTTGCGATTTCAACACGCTCCTCATCATAATGGTTATCTATTATGCACTTTATGTGTTTCAATGAATTTCGTTCCCTCTGGCTAACTCTTTGCACTGTTTTCATCCACTTAATGAAGTTCTTGATGAAATTATCGACTTTAATTATTATTTAATTCTACAAAGTTAACCCATCGTCCCAAGGTTTCTTTTCGAAGTGTCTCCGCAATGATTTGAAATTAAATTAGTCAAATAAATATTGATCAGTGATTCTTGATATATCGTATAATTTAACGTAACGTTAATATTATAGAAATAATTTTATCGTGTCGCACCTCACTGATATTTTCGATTTTATAGGTTTTGCAAAACTTAACAATTTCCTGTCTAAATTATCCCGAGTGTCACTCGATATTGTAGCCTAAGGGGTTAACATGTTTAGAAACCATTTACGTTAGAAGAAAGCGACAGTTGAGATTTAATTATATATTCAAGTAAAGGACAAAAGGAAGCATAATATCCTTTTAAAAATAAATTCGTCCTATCCAGCAATGGATGGTGGAAGGTTGATTTACCGAACGTTTCTTCGTACGTCAAACTTATCGCTCGTCACTGCAAAGTTTGCGACGGTTTAGCCAACAAAAAAGGAGGAGGAGAACGGTGGCTGGTCGGAGGGTAAAAAGGAGAAGCAGCAACCCACATCGTGATAAAGCACAGGAGGGTCGGAGAATCGCTTCCTGCGAGAGTGGCCAGGATAACGGTCGACTTACCGAATATGATTTATGCCCCAATATAACTGGGCACCGATAAAATAAGGAGCCCCCTTATTTCTCTTTCTTTCTCACTTTTGCGTTCCTCTAACTCTCTATCGTTTTTACTATTTCGTCCCCGTTTCCTTCCGTTCAATTTAAATCGCGAAATTCACGCGGTTGCATCGCTTCCAATTAAGTATCCAGTTCGTAATTCTATCGACATCGTCGCGTCTCTCGGTTTCGCGACGAGTCTCTAGATCCCTCGCCATTAATTCTCCCGCGCTTCCGCCAAAACGTTTTTGGCGAGCTCTCCTTTCTTCGTTTACGACCCGAATTTTATCGTTGGCTTGCTGCTGAAATTCAATGAACGTGCTTGTCCTCGTTTATGAATTTTGGGAATTATGTCGGGATGTGAGAAAAAAAAATGTGAGGAGGAAGTAACATATTATATATTTGTATTGTTGTATTATACAAGATATTCTGTTTTAGCAGAAGCAGATAATTTACGGAGTAAAGTAAAGAATATTAATAAATTCTGCAAAAATGATAAGCAGCGAGTATCAACACTAGAACTAACGGCGTTGAATCTATCATGTTTCAATATATTAAATAATTACTTTGAAGAAGGAGAAATCGAGTGGCGGAAAGAATGATCAATTCGGTGATTTATGTCTTTTGCGATGGACGTAGAATTTTTGTTCCATGGCTCTTCTATGAACTTGGAGAATTTTTGGAAAATACTATGTACCAGTCATTTTGTACTAGTTTGGTAGTTCTAGTGTTAAGTATATTTCCATTCGCATGGCTCATATTTCTAAAGTGTTCAAAATAATTCCAAATTAACCGTCTATAAACTGAATTTTCTGCGGCATCTGAAGAGCAGTTGCATAGCACATTAGAAAATGATAAAAATACTATTATAAATAATAGATTTATCTTAATTTTGAAATATTATATTGTAAAGAATTCCATGATGTTTAAGAGCTAAATTGTGATAAATGAAAAATTTTTTTAATTTCCTTGAACGGTTTAAAAGCGTAGATTTGTCCTGTGCTATTTCAAAGTTACAAGGGTCCACAGAGGATTAAACGTCAAATTCAAGGAAACATTACAAAAAGGACATCCCCACCGGTTGAAGATACTTGAATAATCAAGAATTGAACAAATCCTGACAGGCAGGCCGGAAAGGCGAAAAATTATCGCCTTCGGAAGCCGAGGGTAATTTGTCGAAACTGTCCCCAGCAAGCTCGTCTTGCCCGAAACTTCCGGTTTTATTCTTCTCCAGGATATACGTACAGAGCTGCCAGACTATTTCTCTAACTTGGTCCTCGGTCTCTTTTCGTTTGCCCAGCCTTCCAGGACGGGCGTTTCCGGTAAAGTACTTAGATAAACCCTCGTGTACTTTTTGCGGCAATTTCAGAGCGGGCTAATCGAGCGAATGATTTTTAAGGGTGATTGTTCTGAAAACTTCCGGAGATTCTCCTAACGGTTCGGGACAGGGCGACGAGGAGCGCAGTTGGGCGCAGTGAATAGAATCGCAAAGGGACTTTTAAGGAGGAAGGAATAAGACGGAGGACTTCATCGTCGCGACTGATTGGTCGATTTGTCACTCCCTACCCCCTGCCCCCGGGTCCATTCCCTTTTTCGCCTCACCCCTATGAATCAGGACTCTCGGACTCCCCCTTGATGGTTAATTGAACCGGTCGAGCTGCTGATCCGACAAGCGGGTCTCCTTTCTCTCCCCTCGTTTCTCCCTTATTTTACTCTACCTCTCTTTCTCTACAATTCTTTCTCTCTCCTTTTCGCTTCGTAGACGCGATTGATCTTTGGCAGTTGATCGGGCAACTTTATCGGAAGAACGAGCCAAGATCGATCGAATGAGTTTTTTAACGGTTACTCCCCTACTCGTGGCTCGATTTCTTCCGTTCACCGGGAAGAAAAAAGATCCTTCTCGTCGAATAGACTCCGTCGTCTTCATACTTCCTTTGATTATACGCTCGTATCCTTAATTGTACGGTGCACTTACTACCAATTCATTATATCAACTTTAACACTAAACCTGCCAAGGCGGTCAAAAGACCGCTACCAAAATATTTTCTAAAAATGATCTAAATTAATAGAGTAGCCATGAAGTAAATATTCCACTTCTATCTTACAAAAGCAAAATGAGTCAATTAATTATCTTCTTTATCTCTCCACTTCTCTTTGTGTAAGGTCGTTATTGAGTATATTTAGATTTTAGTAGATATAACGTCGGTAGGTTTAGTGTTAAAAATCACTATTTTATCATTAACATTATTTTCTGTAACTTGATAGTTCGGTTGCAAGGAAGACACTGATTCCTACTTGAACAAAGTATTCAAAGAATCAGTTTACATAATCCTTGAAAGTTCTCAAGGTCCTTCTTCACCCTTCGATGTTCATCGATTCGAATCCGATTAGAATTATTGAAGCTCACCAACAGAGTACCAGTAGCTGCACGAACAATTCTCACAGACATTACGTTTTTAAGCCAACTTTAATGACTCTCCCGTTGCGAAATATCTGACCTTATATCGGAATAAATTACGAAAAAAGAGCTTATCCCTGGCGGCGGCGAGCTCGCCGAGCAGGTACTCGGTACGAATTTAATAAAGTACGACCGCGTGATAAATCCGTGCTCACTTAGTAATGCGGTAGCTCGCGAAAGGCGAAAAACAAAACTTAAGGAAGACACATAGCTGGAAAAATCCTAATGAATAGTAATGGCTGGGACGGTTATACCGTTACGTCCTTGCCGCAGGACCGTATTGCTTGGGGGGTCTTTTACGATTTTCACGGCGAATAATCAGGAAGAAAAATCGGTTCGTTCAGGCCATCTTGGTGAGCTCCTTCGCTCAACTTCCGTCCGAGGAATTTATAACGGAGGGATAAGTAATCGGTCCTGATTTTAATACGTTGTAAGTTTTACGGCCGCGCAGCCTCGGCGATTCGTTCGAAATACTTTTCACCCCGGACGCACCCCTACGGTGAGACCTCCGTGAGAGTAAATGGGAGGACTGGAAGAGGAATTAGAGGATTATCGTCAGGGACAATCTGCTAAAAAAGCACCATCGTCCATTCATTATCACTACGGAGGCGCGTATACAATACAGGGTGGAGAACGGTGATAGCATTGAGAAAGGGGGTAAAAGTACTTGCTGGAATTGTTGTTAAAATTTCATATAATTCATCACAGCTTTTTTTTCTCGTTAAAACGATTTTTTTTTTTTTTTAGGAAACTTATAAAGTAGATTCCACTAACAAGAGAACATTTAGGGGTATGAATTGTCTATTTTGATGAATATTAAGTATAATGTAGCTCTTATAAAAATTTTTGATCAATATTAATTTGTTGTTAGTCATTGTCTATATTGAAGGGATGAAAGGCACCCCCAAAGTTAGATTTCTAATGAATATTTCAGTGGATATGTCGGCAAACATGAAAGGTAGAGTAATTGTGTAAATTGGCGAAATTAGTGTCTTTTTGTAACTGATTTAACGGTGTAATTGTTTTGTACATTCTCAATTTGAGTAACTCCTTGCGTCACAATAGCGAGTGCTACTCGTGACGCGATAAATGGAATAGTCAATTTTAAAGTATTCCTAAAATAATAAAATTAATAATATCACCTGATAAAAGAAAATTAATTCTATGCTATTCAATATTACGTTAACTCATATACTACATACAAAATTAGGGGCTAGATTGTTATTTTAGTAATTAATTCAGAGTTATTGCACATTCAGTCACAAAAGAAATGGCTCGACAAGGGGTTAAAATATGGATACAGCAAAAATCATTGATCCATTTTCATTTTTACAATTTAGTCCGGAATTATCGAGAGAGTAGTCAAAAAAGGAATCGTACGACGACGGACTAAAAAATATACTTATTTAAGAGTTACATATTTCTTGCTGTTTATGATCGTAGTATTATTATTACCATTACGACAATTCACTCTTATGATCATATTACCGTTTTTCACGCCATATACATATTTGTTAATCATAAAAAAGGGCTCGTATTTAAATAGTTTATTCAGATTCATTAACCTACATACGAGGGAGAAGGCGCAAGTTATCCCTGAGCTAGGATTTCATTTTCATTTGCTATTCATAGAAGCGCTGCTGTGGATGATGTTTTATTCTATCCTTTACTTATGACAGCCGACGATGTATTATTCAGCATCCACAAATATTTGTCACGCTCGCCAGCTGAAACATTGGACGTTACTCGGAGGCTGTCCCTTTCTTACGAGGCATGGCCTGCTCGTGAAGGACATCGAGGAGTTTCTCATTAAATCACTATTTACTTTCGCAAGTACCTTGTTGCTTATTGAAGCTTCGAGGCATGTTAAACAAACTGATATTCGAATTGTTCGAATATCGGTGACAGGTACATCGCGTTTCATGACATCACGATTTTAAATAATACGGGAACATTCAAAAAAATATAATAAAAGAAATTGCATAGGACATACATTAACCCTCTGAGGTCCGAATTATTTTCTTAATTTTCCAGTGAGCTGTGGTAAGTAAAATTAATTTCACAACATTTTGTGATAGATTTCAACAACGTGTGATTTGTGATATGCATTAAAGTAACTATAGATACTGACACGTAATTAGGCGGTATCACAAAATCATTGTGAAATTGGAAAGCCGATATTAAAGCGTCAGAAAATGAAATCAATTTGGAAACAATGTCCAGTACTGCTCGACATAAGACTGCAAAGGGTTAAATACAATGCTGTGAAGCAATATGATATTTATACAATGTCAAATTAAATCAAAATTTCTTTTTTCCTCCAGCAACTCTTCTTTCTTTTTTTTTCAATTGCCTGATTATGCAAACATCATAGAAAAATTTTTAAAAATTCGAGTCAAATTGCACTCGCCTAAAACTCTCCAAAATCTCCTCGGGAAGAATTAAAAAATTCACAGAGGAGAGAAGCTCGAGCATATATTTCATCTAGAACCATCAAACTCGCGAAAACTGCTAGGACGGCTAATAAATTCAAAGGCAATGGAAGCGTCGAGTTTTCATTAAGTCTACGTCGATACTAGGAAAATGTTATGCGTAAGCGTAAACAGTACGTTAATATCGTAGTTTATTGTGTAATACAGTGGTCTATTATCTTGTAATAGCAACGTACACTCGCATCTGCGTTCCCCGTACGCATGTTTCTCAGCGGTATTTCGTATGCGTGGACTCGACCTGCAGATAAATGCCTATTTAACATTTTACAACGTCCCATTGCCTTTACAAGAGCAGAGATAAATTCCCTTACGAGCGAAGAAGTTGCTTTAAGAACCTACGTAACTCCGTTGCGAAACATTAACGTGATTCAGTGAGGGAAAGTTCGATAATTAAAGTAATTCTCACGACGATATGTAATTTCGTCGGCCGTAAGAGGAAGTGGAAAGGTTTCTCGCGAAATTAGAGAATTAAATTACCAGAAGGAAGAATATCGTATGGGTTCGTAGAGGGAGAAAGACGGGGAGGAAAGAGTTTCAAGGGGGAAACGCTTTTCACAGAGCGGAGCTATGTAGACTTAGGGTAATGAAGTGCAACGATCATAAGTTAGTTACAGACACTTCGCCGTTCAAAAAGTGAGTTAGCAAAGTTAGCTTTCCAATTAACCACTTAGCGGATATTCGTAGTTTCGTCCGCGAATTCAACGATTTTCCAGCACGTACGGTAGGAGCCACTGTGTTTTTGCACCGGCCTTGTTCCCTGGTTAAAAACTTGTTCTATGTCGGAAGCATGGGTGGTCCGAATGTTCATACGCGGAAACATTGAATTTTCATTTGTTAATAATTATAAACAAGAGATTCTACTCCTGTTCGACGAGATCATTGTGCAACTGCGTTGCTAGTTTTGCACAATCAACGTGTATCTTTAGTAATTTAATTCATTTAATCAGTGTTACATTCCGTGCAGCTCCGGATACAACAATGTCGTCTGCTTTCACGACAGCTGTATTTTCGTTTTGCAGCTAAAACATAAGTTGAAAGGTGTAGAACACTTTTTACATCACCAAGTACGAAACGAGAGATCTTTCAGGGGTTGAAGGTCCACCGTTATGGTTGCATCGCACAAAAATTCGTTCCAATTACTTTACAAACCACCAAGTTCATGACACATATTACAAATAAGACAAAGCCATCCATGATGCAGAATCGGTCTCCGTTTCTGAGCTAAAACACAAATCGAAAGGTGTAAAACATTTTTTACCAATACGAAACTAGAGATCTTTCAAGGGTTGAAGGTCCACCGTTATAGTCGCATCGCACGAAACTCCATTCCAACTGTTCTACAAATCACCAAATCCATGACAAATATATCAAGCAAGGCAAATTTACCATCCACAATACAAAATTCGAACTCAACCCCTTTGAAAATCCAAGTTTTTAACTCCGCACATGTCATATTCTCCAAACCAACTGTTTACCACCGCGAAAGCTCTACACGCAATGGGTAACATTTAAAACGCCACGGAAGAAGTGCCGAGCCATTTCCCAAGGGAGTAAACTACTTGGCAGAGATCCATGAAATCTCAACCCCAATTGAGCCAACGGGTTTCTCTCGGTAGCGCGACGCAACCCCATAAGCCAAGCCGCTCCAGGCCGTTAAGCAGAAATACGCGAGGCCAGCACGCGCATCCTTGCAAGATTTAACGCGAGTCGTAACAC
Source organism: Cerceris rybyensis (assembly GCA_910591515.1). Classification (NCBI taxonomy): domain Eukaryota; kingdom Metazoa; phylum Arthropoda; class Insecta; order Hymenoptera; family Crabronidae; genus Cerceris; species Cerceris rybyensis. Next base: position 10,691,407 of record OU342797.1, on the reverse strand, counting down.
TTACGATAGGCCATGGAACATCGAAGCACGAACCGATCGTCGATCGGATCGATCGATCCTCGCGGCAACCAAGAGAAACCGGTCCTCCGACACGCGTCCTTCCGCATTCCCGTTATACCCTCGCGTGTAAACGCGCCGGTGTAAACGCGTCGATAAACACGTAAGTCCACATCGTTACGCGCGACCACGGGCTATGTTCGCCTTCGACGAGCTATGGCTCTCACGTCTCGCAAACTCCGGGCCTCGATTTTACCAAGACCTACGTTACCTCGATGATGCGTGGATTAGCATACACCAATATACCTAACGTCAGAGCCACCTGCACGCTTACCTGCGTTTGCATTCTCCATTATTCTCTCAGGTGTCGCTTGTCATGGGGAAACACGTCGAGAGACTGGAGACGACGGCGGAAACCCGAGGTTTTTTTGTTTTTTTTTTAATTTACCACTGGGACCGAGGACTTCAGGGATCGCGTTTTTGCGAGTCGCGAAAATGATTGATCGAACGTCGAGAAGATCAGGAACAAATGGATCAGGGGATAGTGGGAGAAAGTTTGAGAATAGTGGAATAAGAGGGTTCGTTTATTGTTGGATGGTTAATGGCGGTTTCTTTGGATGGGTAGTGGTTATTCACGAGGGAAATTTAGGGAGTGGGCTGGATTTTTGCTCTGACTGGTGGGAGGTTTTTGTGAGGCTTGGAAAAAGGAGAGATTATTGACGGAGAAGTCTGCTTTTTAACACGTTAAGCAACACACCGGTCCCTAGGGACCGGGCGGTGACTTTTCGTTTATGCTTACGCTGATCAATGAAAATGAACAATTAGTTTTTTACCTAAGCTACGTTGTCGCGCCTAACCGAGCCACAATTAGTGGAGTTAAGTATAAAATAGAACATTTTATCAAAAATGAATGTAGTATGTTAAAACAAATAGAAAGATATCTTTTCTAATAAAGGGCCTAAACGGAAAGTGCTTTAACACTAGATTTACCAGCGTGAAATCTATTATATTTAAATATGTTAAATATGTTAAATATGTACCTTAAAGCAAGGAAAATTAAAACATGGAGAAGATGATAGATTCGGTAATTTATGTTTTATACGATGGACGAAGAATATTTATTCTACGGCTCTCTCATAAACCCGTAGAATTTTTGGAAAAAATTGTGTACCAGTCATTTTGACTGGCTTGGTAAATCTAGTGTTAAGAACGAGCGTGGCGCTTAACGTGTTAAGGATGTGGTTTATGGCGGGGGAATTCGGGAGAAGATTGAGAGAATGGAGGGTGGTTGGTTTGATAGTTCCTTTTTTCATTTTATTATTGCAAGTTTATTTTACTTGTTAGAAAAGGCAATTATCTGGTTATTTAACCCTTTGCGGACGGAGGTATTTTTGAAAATTGAGGAGTAATCATTTATTTAGCGATCCAGAGCCACTTTTTTATGAGAAAACTAGACTATTGATGTATTTAAATTGTAAGTTACAATTTGTGTAATCATATTTCAACGGTACTGTATCAATTTTTCAAACTCTAATCGTTTTGACGTGCGGTAATAAATCATAAATATATTTTTTAACAGACCATATATACGTGTCGCCAGTCATGAAAGGGTTAAGTATGGCAATGATAATAAATGAAATGATAGAACGGTATCAAAGTAGAAATGTAACCTTGTCTAAGAAATTGTTTGTAAATCAATGCGAGTAACCCGCCAAAATTGTTAGATGCACCGTTGGAACGGTTCAGTAATTTGTTCGTACACGCAGAGTTAAATGGCTGTTACCGTAACCTTTGCACACTGGGACAATTATAGAATTGTGTACTTGATTCTGACAAACGTACAGAGAACTGTAATTAATGCCTAACAATTTCAGTGAATGCTAATTTCGCGTACCGGACCTTTCAGCGTCTGTGTTCAACGTGTTGCCAGTGTTTCGATTTCATAGTCACACGTGTTTAGTAATGATTAACGCTCACCGCTAGGAAACTTCCCTAATAGAAAATTACGTTTCTGTCTGTTATGCAAACGTGAATGAAAATCATAATACGTTGTAATTATATAATACGAGAAAATTTAATTCAAGAAAATGTTTAGTTTAGTTGAAAGTGGCATTCTGTAATTGTACTTTTAAACGCGATATACGTAATTTAAATGGTTTTGTCATTTTGAAAATAGATTTTATTCGAGAATACCGCGGTATATGATTCATCGTGAAAATTTATTATCCTACTAGCAACCATAACCATATGACGTAGCAGTTTCACCAGCTGCCGCGATAAATATATAGCCTAGAAGTAATTACAATGCAAACTCATAAATTAAACGAGTTACTAACTTACTGCGACTTTGTTTAAGCTAACAGGTGGCGCGTTTTCTCGAAAATAAAAGTAGATTTTGCTGAAACTTTCAGTTCGTTAAATATTAATCTTAAATTGCTTAGAATAATTCCATACACTGTTAAGTTACCATCATGAACATCTGTCGGTGGTTTTATAAAAATTATTCTCTTCATATAAACAGTAGAAGAATTATAAAATGTAATATTACATCATCAAAATGCGAACAACCACTGCCTTGAGATTCGAGATTAAAACTGAAAGTAGAACACGAAGAAAAAAAAACGTCACGCAAGAAAATATCTAAAAAGACAAAGAGAAAGCTAAGTCTCAAAGTGATCGATGCATACCAACAGATTCTACAAAGAAGATAAACACGAATTCTTCCGTCAGATTTCAACCTCCAACAATTGCAATTCATTGTTCAAAGGTTAAGCTAAAATTCACAAGAGAAACTTACAATGCGAATTTCTCGACGAAGAAAAAAAAAATTCCAAATTGATTGACGCAAAACAACCCATACGAAGCAATGCTACAGAGGGAATTCCAACTTTCTCTTCGTCTCTGTCCCCGTATAACTCCTCAGTGAGAATTCCAACATCTAAAACTCAACCTCTACTCCTTCACTTCTACAATTCTCGTGGAATTATCTCACAATAATCGAAGTCGATAATAATCGAGACATCGAGGAGAAAGAACGAGCCACTCGATTGGCTGGATTCGATGAAACAACGTAGGGTGTACGGGGGTTGAAGTAAATGAGCGGATAAGTGCCGGCACGTATACGAAGTGCCGCGAGAAGTATATCTCGGTCACGTAGCTCTGGATTTCGGTGCCACGTACTCACGAAATGAGCTGCGAACCTGGCCGGTGGGTCAAAGTGTCCGGAATTTGCCCGGCAAAATGAACGGACACCATCGGCCAGCACACGCCTCCTTTTCACGGGTGTCTTCGTTCCGTGCGCTAGCTGCAAGCTTAAGTACCTACCTGAGAATCGCCTTAGCTCGTCTTCTTTTACCCCATCCAACCTATCCTCGTCTTCTTCATCTCTTGTTTTCACCCCCGGCGCATGAAACTCGAGAAGCGTGTTGGCTCTTTCAGGGGTCGACGACTCGGCACTCCCCGAATTGGTACTCCACCACCTACGGCTTAGAAAACAACGATGTGGAGGGTTCGGTTGAACGGTTTCATTACATTAGTAGATCGTGTTTCGTGGATAGAAGAGCAAACGTGCGTTGCAAGGGAGCCGTTTCACGCGTACTTATCTTGAATTTAAGTTCACGATGCGTGGATACCGCGGGAAATGGTTTCATGGGGATGATTTGGATCTTGGAGCTCGGTGAGAGAGATCTAAAATTGCCGATTTAAAAGTAGAAATGTTTTAGAGAAAGGACTATTAATTAACGCTGTGAAAGATTTTGTAACGTAGCAGAAAGATACGAAAATTATTGATTATGGGTAGTATTGAAATAATTGTATCAAATGAGTACTTACGATTTTTGAATGTTGCAAAGAAAGACTTCGGGGGGTTGATTTGGATCTTGGATGTCCGTGTTGTATCCCACTTCTGACACCAATTTTAATGTTGTATGCCGTGGGTGGTTAACAACAGTTTATTAACCCCTTGCACTATTTCCACGAGTCTGACTCGTGATGAAGATTTTAGGCCAAACTTGAATATCACGAGTCTGACTCGTGGTATTAATCTCGGGCAAAGTATTAATATCTCGAATAAAATCGTATGTCCCCGTGTAGGATTATTAAATTTCGACTTTGATTCAAATCCATTTGAGTTTCACAGAAGTTCCATCGTGTGAAGTAAATACTAGCACGGTAATATTTGTCAGTCGTGAGATATTGTATATCGGGCGTTCGGTTTAGGCATGGATTTTTGCGAGTTTACCGATAGTGCAAGGGGTTAAGGAAAGAACTATTGCGCGCTCGGAGTTGTAACAGTTCAAGGGTGACGTCGTCGCGAGATGCCGACCGTCAGCGATTCGATACAAAATTCTGATTTAGTCTGTCTGAATTTGGTAATGAGACTGGCCTTTTAAAGGACCTTAAACTAGTGTGGTGGGAAGTTTGGATGACTCTGACTTCTCGTGACTATAAGGTTCCAAAAGGGCGATCGCCTTTCCAGCGACTTTCGCGAAGACCAAAGGTCATGAAAACATATTTTGGAAGGAAAAGCGATGACGGAATCGAGGATGAGTAATAGTTCCCTTTTGGACCTTGAATCACGCTGAGTAGTATTTGAAGCTAATATCTTATTGTCAGAGAAAATAGCGAGTTTGAGAAAACATGAATTGAGTTGGTATCCAACATCGGGGAGAAAGATCGACGGAATTAAAAGTAGAAATATTTTAGATGAAGGATTAGTAGTAGAGGAAAATTATTGAATATATTTAGGATTGATATAATTGGACCAAATGAGTGCTTATGATTTTTTGATGATGCAAGGAACGGTTTCACGGGGATGATTTGGATCTTGGAGATCGGGAGAGGGATGTATGGTTTTTGACTTAAAAGGGGAAATATTTTAGAGAATGGATTATTAGTTAATGCAGTAAAAGATTCTGTGAAATAGTAAATAGATACAGAAATTATTAATTATATTCAATATTAGAATAATCTCTTGTTAAGTGAACGAAGTATTATGAAGTATGTTTTTACTTAGAAATAAACATATATATTATATATGTAAATTACGTGAATTGAAAGTGGAATGTCTCAGATGATAGAAAGCTATAAATTTTGTAGTGCCTCTTTCACTTTAGTGTTCATTTTAATTTTGGATAAAGTGTTGGATAATCGGAGGAAAATAAAGGTTCTAGTTTTAATCATGAAGGGGACGGAATATGTCGTTTCATTGAATATGCATGGTTTACATAAATGATACTTTTTACATAAATGATTATTCAACATTTAAATACAGTAGAAATGTTCAATCCTATGGAAATGCCGTGTTCCATGAAATCGTGTCAAGTGAAATTCGAAAATCCGTCGGTAGAAAGGATGCATCCAGTATAAAAAGAGAGGAGTATTACGAAATTTACCGACTTTTCAAGTGGACATAAAAATAACGATGAAACAGAAAGCGCGAGTCAAATAATTTCTTTTCCCCGGAATTTTTTCCCATTCGCGACCATTTTCTATCTACATCTCCACGATTTACATGTTCCTGCTTCATCTCGATTTTTCCCAATTGACGGTTTAAAAATTTCACGATTAAATCTTGTCGCAAATCTTGGAACAATTTAACCTACAGCGATAATTCACTTTTCTGTATTATTTTTAATTAATACAAATATTTCGCGTCGAAAAAAAATGCAAAAGTCACGTTAAAGCAATTGTAATTCCCATCGTTTCTTTTTTTGGGAGCGATAAAAATTCACAAATTTCGGCGCAATCAAGATTTCATTTTTTATAATTAAAAATTTCCTATTTGTTACAAATTAAAATTCACAGAGAGCGAAGCGTCAACGATTACGTTTTTTCTACAGTAAAGTAACATCGTAAAACAGAAAAGAAGGAGAAAATCAATGTTTAAATATTAAGTGTAATGCCGACGCAGATCTAGGCGAGGTTTGTGCAGACCTGGATCTCTCGTTAATTAACCAGTTTATTATGTCCGTAAATGTCTTTATTGCACCCCAAAGATTCAACCTTCCAATCGTGGAAGAAAACAGGAATTAAAACGTGCCGCTGAATGGAGAAAGAAACAATTCAGTATTAATGCTGTGCCATTTAAATTTCTTTGTTTCATTTAGACATGAATTAAACACGGAGTCATTCATTAACATTGTAAATTGTACATAAACCGGCGAACATGTTGTTTTCAAATTAATATTACAGAGAATATTGTCCAGATTTATTGAAAAGAAGAATAGAACGAAATTACGTTGGAAAATATGTATCGTTGCGATTTCATAATAATAAAAATTCAATCGATTAAATTGAAAGTTAATAATTACAATCGTTGAAAAGGTACAACGAAATGCAGCAAAACATTTCGATGCAATAACAATCGACAATGTACCATAAATCGTTTAAATTTGAAGTACACACTAAAAAGCTTAATTTCATTAATAGGCAAAACCACTAGAACGTAATTTCATTAAATGCCTTTATAAAGCAAAATAATTAATTTGTCACATAATTAGATATTTTCAGTACACTCCATAGAACCTATTTACCTTGCCACGTCATGAAGAAAGAAAAGAAAACCACCCGTTGACTCAAATCATGAATCTAACTCGTTATTCCACCTAAACAGATTAAATTCACAATATGCAACTACCACGGAGTTGATTGCATTTCCCTGTGGCTTATGAAAAAGCAAGAAAAAGCAAGAAAAAGCCGAGGTAAAAAGAAACGAACGTCTGCTTATAATTACCTAGATTAAATAGACGGTTTTCGCAAATAGCCGAGACATAAACGAGGGGTGAAACAACGGGGTATACTTAAGAAGCCGAGGAACATCTAAACCGTCGAGGTTCTTGCTTTTAGCGATAATAGGCCCGTAGTTTGTTTAAAAACTGAGAGCATCGGCCCATTATAATTAACACTAAAAGCAGGAAGCCAGTTTAGGATGCGGCAGACACGAGACGCCATAGAAATCGGGTAAATGTAACATTCCCGTGGACATTCCGGGTGCAACTCTATCCCACTTCTTTTACGAATATCGTGCCGCGAAGCGTAAAGGTTCGTTTGAACGACCATTAGCACTTTCGTCGAGCTTGAAAATGTTCCCACAGCATAAATGATTTCATTGCTCCCGTGTTCGGATACCGTCATGCTTACTTTGTAATTTTCCTCCTTGAGCTTTACTCATCGTTTACACGCCCTGGCGAGTTCGCTCTTATTCTCCTTTCATGTTTATAATGTAAATATCTCTCGAGAATAATACTCGATATCTTGAAAATTTTCATCTTACAGTAATTGAATTTCTGCTTTATAGATTTTCAATCAGATAGGAAACAAAACTGACTTGTCTTAATTCTTTGGCATAAGATTCTTTTTCTGACTGTAATGATTCAAGATTAATTCCTGAAATCAAAAGCTCTCATTGATTCCTGATATTTCGTATAACTGGAAGTAATATTAATAGTACAGAAATAATAATAACTAGACTCCGGATGTTTATGCATTTATGACAAAATGAATACGGCTAAAATACACAAAACGAACATAATATAAAAATATATCCGAAATATCCAAAGTATGGTATTCGTTGAAACATTTATCGAGTGCAACAAATCCCTAAATAAGTTCTCTTGTCTTAACTGCATTTGTTGAATTTGAAATTTGCATAAACATCCGGAGTCTAATAATAACCGTTTGTTTAATGGTACAGAAATAAGAATAACCGAATAACCGTTTTGCGACCAGCTAATTTTTTCAATTTAATAGATATTGAAAGACTTTTAGAAGTCAAGTTCTTTTCTTCACATTCGGTGACTTTATTTACAAAAATGGATCTACAGGTACGTTTTTTACTACAAGGGCGCTTCCGAAATTCTCCCCGATGGACCGCGAGTTACCCTTCTCGTAACCTCGGTCCTCCCTACTCTTTTCAAGAATTTCGCTTCCCTACTCTTGTCGTTCGAGGGTAGGGGAACGTAAACTTTTATCCTTGTCTAGGTGGGTCCCAAAATAATTGCTAACAATAAGATTGCCTCGAAACGTCCGTAGGCCATGGGGGTGCTCCTAGTATGGAATATTCCACATCTGGTGAATACCCCTCAAGGCCCCGCCGCCTCGAGGCGAAGTACCCACCTAGACAATAGGATTTATCGTTTTGACGGCCCACGATCCGGCCACTGTCCACCGCGGACGGCCGTAGACCCGCGGGACCCGAAGCTTGAGAACTTCGTTAAATTCCCAATAACGAACAGGCCCCGAACATAGTCAACCGTCCGAAGTTGAACAATGGCGGAGGCCGGATCGTAAACCGTTGTCCCCACAGACTTCAAAATTTCCTATTCCACTTTTCGCGCTACGAGTGTCACACGTTGTTGTAGGCTAAGGGGTTAATAGTTAAAAAATAATGGGACCGTTTCGCAATGGGCTGATATTTTCGATTTAACCCTTTGCACTCGAAGCCATCTCTGATGTTATCTATGAGCAATTTTGTGACATTTTACTATGTGCTAGCTTGTGTCATTTCAATAGAAGAATTCTGCTAAGCATATATTTCTTAAAGTGTTGCAGTGCAATAAGTTCGTCCTCCGTAATTACTAATAAATTGGAGAGCCCCCTTAGGGAAATCGAGTGATAGGTGTGGTAGACGTACGACGTCCCCTCAGCTGGAACATCTGAGTGCAAAGGGTTAATAGTTTTCGAAATACTTCAGAATTTCCTATTCCATTTTCCGCGTCAGTGTCACACGATGTTGTAGACTAAGGGGTTAAACAATAAAATAACACTTTAAACGGAAAAATAAAAAAAGTATCAAAGTATTACTTCGCGAAATTTCAGTATGCTAGAAGATATCATGAAATAGCAGAATTTGTAGAGGATGAAACATAAACGCAACAGCAGAAACATTGAAAGACTTGCCGTGGTTTTTGTAAAAACAAATTAGGACAAACCAATTACCCGCGTTCGTTTTATCGCATTGGCATTCACGTTTTCTCGCGCGTCTCCGTTGAGTAAAGGGTGAAACTATAAAAAGAGACCGTATCGCCGTGAGCAGCACTCGAATCCTCGTTTTGTATCTCCCTTTCTCGACACAAATATACGTTCTTGGTATATAGGAAGACATTACATACAACAGTTATACGTGTATGTATTTTGACGTTGGTAAAAGCCCTAGGTGTCGTCGAAACGATTCGACATTTCGACGCTCGGTAAGCAGTTTAGCCGACGGTGAACGCTTCGAAGATGCGATGGCTGGATTTCGTGACACGGTGAATCTTTGTCTGTGAAAGTCTCTAGATGTGCTACATAGGAAGCACATACAACCGAGAAACGCTGACGGATGTACACGCGCGGAATAAAAACCAGGAAGACGATCTAACCGTACTTATCTGTGGCCTTCGACAGGGTTGAAACATCAATCATTGTAATCCGTGGGAATGGTTACAATAATGCTGAATAATTTCAATGCCTTACCTTGGGAGAAATGTTGCAAAGAGAAGGATTTTAATGTTCTTGTGTTTTTCTTAACCCATTCGAGACCAATTGCACACCGTGTGTGCAATGATCTTGAATTGCAATTATCAGTCATTATAGAAAAGACAGCCCTCGAAGTAACACTAGCTTAAAATAAAAGGTATCTTACAAATGTGTAAATATTACATTTGGTATTTGGTTCAATTTCTTCCCTAAAGTAGGTGACCCAAAGCCACGACCATTAGAAATACAAGAAGTGGTACATATAAAGCCAAAAGTTATCGGTCTTTCTGGATAGTCTCCAAAAAAATGCACGGTCTCGAATGGGTTAAATTGAGAAACTACCTTCTAAGGGTGTAGTTTCAGCAAGTTAAAAGCGATACTAATTGTATACTCTAATACTCTCTTAGATGGAACCAGTGAGATTTTACTGGTTCAACCAGTGAATACAATCTCGCTGGCGAACCAGTGAAATTTTCGTCCGCTGCCGCAGCGTCATGCGCTGTGTTTTATTTTTGAATATGCTGGCGAGTGAGATTCACTGGTAAACCAGTGAATTTTGATGGCCACCGAGATCACTGGCGGAACCAGTGAGTGTCATTGGTAAACAAGTGACTTTCCACTGGCGAACCAGTGAAATTCCACTGCTTCGATCTAAGAGAGTACATAGAACGTAGGCGATGATAGACTCTGAACAATTCTACATCCACTTTCTGTACGTCTCCAAACCCCACAACTCCAACATCTACATATACAAAAATCCTTCATCTTCAAAATCGATCCACCCTCCTTACAACCTGTGTATAATTTCTAATTGATACAGTACAATGTATCTCAGTCGGTCATTATCATTACTCGCGTTTCACTCGAACAAGTCACATATATCGCCACAATATTTCCATCCGTCCGCGAGATTTACTACCCCATGAAATTACACTCGCGATTACATTCCGCGATGAGCTTCTTCGATTTACGAGGGTGTCCTGTGCCGTCAAGGGCGAGAAGTAACAACGAGGTTGCCGTACGTCCATTTCGAACCGTCGGGTTTTTACTTTATGCAACGGACACCTCGTTATCGTACGTGCCTTTTATGGCTGTTTATATACGCCTACTTGAGAATAACGTCGTTATAACGAGGCAAGCCCGTCTCTTTCTATGGAAGCTTCCTTTTACGCGCATACCTAGCCTCTGTGCTCGCCTGGGTCGCTTTAGCGAGAGGCAACGTGTGTGCATTTCTAAAAGGTACATACACTCTCCGCCCTTCAGTTACGCGGCTTAATTATTTATTATTTAAAGAATACTCTGTACGTGACGCTCGCCTCACGCAAGCTTTACGGTCTCTGTCTTCTTTTTCACTTTCTTTCTCGTCGTTCCTGCTCCCGTGGAACTTCTCTTCTTGTACTCACGTCCAACTTCCTTTGATGCCTCTTCGCGTGTCGTTCTTTTTTTCCTACTCTTTCAGAGTACTCGTTCGCAGAGAGAGAGTTAAAAACGTAACGTTGATTCCGGGATGTTGAGATGTTCTTGCATCGATGGGATTTGAAAATATGGCTTTTGACTTATTGTATTTGGGGTGAAGTTGTTGGAGATATTTGGCTTGCTGGTAATACGAGAAATACCGGTGATAGATCTAGGATATTAAATATATTTAGTAAATATATTATATAAAGAAGAATGACAAGATGGAAAAGATTATTAAAACGTTGAACGCCACCGGTATTTTGCTCGTTTCGGTTTTTCTACTAAAATCACATCTTTATAAAGCAGAAACTTTAAAGAAATTGATAGATTTATATTGAGTAGATCTTTATCTTCTTAACGCCAGTATTTAAATATTCAATATGTTAGAAAATTCATAAATATTGCAATTTAAACGTAACATGAAATTTCATTGGACTCTATAGCGCCGGTTACCAGTGACCTCCATGGCAGTCAATGTGTTATATATGTTTTATAAGATGAATACTATGGTTATCCTATGAAATTGGAGAAGTTTTGTGCAAAATGAGGAACAAGTCAATTTAGTTACCTTGGTGAATAATATTTTGTATGTAACGATATCCTAATAATTAATTATCCTGTTTAAGGTATCGATCGCCATTGATTGTTCAATATATTGTTTCCATCTTCATAAATTCATCGTCAGAACCGAAAGTCGACCCAATAATATTCTCACTGGCGACTGATCCGTACCATTAAATACGTACGTCGTTAAACTCGACTTAGTTGCAAGTTTACTTCATCGTAGAAGTAAGTAAGGAAGTACGCATCGTAAACCGCTTAAAATTCTACAAGTTGTCTCTTTAAACTTATTCCATGCAACGAGCATGGAAGTTGCGGATGCAACTCCTAAGTAGCTTATCATATAGCTTCCACCAATGTTTATTAATTTACCGTGGAATTTATGTAATTCATCGATATTCCGAAGGAATCGTTATCTTTCCAAGAAGGTAAACTTAGTTCTACATATACATTGCTCGAACAGTGTTATTAACATGAATACATGTAACTAAAAATACACTTGGGTATCGGTAATAATGGTAAGGCATTGGATTATAGGACGATCTACCGGTCCTATTTCAGGATAAACCCGATAGAAAGCCAACACCGAGCTAAGCACAAGGTCCCTGCACAACAATTCCCAATTATCGCTTAAACCCCCTTAAGTGGATGCACATGGATCCCTTGGAGTAGATTAACCCGGAAAATTTCTCAATGGTTTCAGTGAAATACCGTCTCGCGGACCGGTGTTAATGAAAAATAACCGAGGGGCCAGAGGTTTCGCTAATATGTGAACATGTATGCATACAAATTCACACACGTACGTCACGGGTCATTTATAATGGCTTTATCGCGATAGCCTCGGATAAAGCATGTCATTTATTACATTCAGAAAATTGAGTTCGCGGGACCTCTTAATGGAAAATTCGAATGATACCGCTAGCTAATTATTGCTGATGGGGAAGGACGATACACCGTCGACTTTAAAAGCCACGACGTGAATGCATTGAATACACTGGCGAGATAATAGATTAACTTTGTAATTAATTATAATTCTGATTTACGCTAAACCGACCTCAACCGACGAGATCCAGAAACTTTTCGACTCATCGTCCATCCTATTTTTTTTTTAAATACACTCTATCATTATCATTCGTCAAATAACACGATCTCCATTCGCTACGTTTTATCTTCCAACGATTATAATTTTACACCATGCTCAGCTTATCGTTTCTCATTGATCGTACAATTAAATATCTCTACTTGCAACCCCACATCCCTGCTCCCTCCCCCATTTCTGGAGACGGTATGAAATCCTGTTGAATCAGTTTCAGAAGCAAATATCGAAAATCCTCCCTGTACAGTCGCGTTGACGGTAATGTCGTTATTCAAGCGCGATATAATCAAAACGTCACCTCCGGCGTACATAACCACCCCTTTCTCTCCACCGAATCTAAAGGGTCGAAGGAAGTAGATACATACGCGACACTATTTGGTATTATTAATCCACCCACCTTTGGATAACGAGGCGACCGCTTTAATTTGCTCGCCTAACACCCCGTGCCTGACTCACCCTCCATTGCACCCCCAAGATTTAATCCTTTCTAACAAAAATACACCGGCGATCCTGAAGCGGACAACGTTCGTGCTCTTTAGTCCGTGGCAAGCGAGGCCGCTTAATCGCGTTAAAAGGTTATGAATGGCTGTGGAAACTGTACATCCCTGGTCGCGTAGACACCACCAATTAGGGCATTTAGCGTTTTTCGAGGGGAAACTACCGTCGCGTTTTTCGCACCCTCGTTTCAGTTCGGTTTCGTTTTTCTTTGTACCCATAGAGAATACGTAGGTGTGGAATCCTCTAATGCGGATATAAGTATGAGGCTTGGGAGATGTTGACTTGATGTTTATATAGGGGTAAGAAGTAAATTGCCGCCAAAATTATTAGATTGGAGAGAATTTGAGGCCTTTTTGATGTTTGCTTTCGTGGTGGATTTATAGCGATGTCGTGGAAGGGGTGGAAATAGGGATGAGAGGTTGAAAGTATCGCAATAATTTTCATTTACAAAGTCGATGTGTTTATACAGGGGTAAAAGGTATATTGCCGTCAATATTATTAAATAGAGAAAATTTGAGGCGTTTTCGATATTTGCTTTCGAGGTTGATTTTCAACGTCGTGGAAGGGGTGAAAAGAGGGATGAGAGCTTCAGAGTATTGCAGTGATTTTTATATACAAAGTCGATGTGTTTATTCAGGGATAGAAGGTATATTGTCGTGAATATTATTAGATAGAGATATTTTGAGGCCTTTTTGACGTTTGCTTTGGAATAGGGATGAGAGGTTGAAAGTATTGCAGTGATTTTCATTTACAAAGTCGACGTCAAATGATACAATTGATAGGATGCAAAATTGTAATAGGAAGATTAAAAGTAGCAAATGGAGAACATGTTATTGTAGGAACGTTAATGAGATAGTGTATTAACCTGGAGGGACTTGTAAAATCTTTGACTGCATAGTGAGTTCAGAAGTACAATAATTTTGTTTCAGATGATTACCTTTCATTTGCAAGCGTCATTATAATTCGTCAAACATCATTAACTACCCTCCTCGCGCAAACCTCATTCGACTTCTACATAAACGATGAAAAGTTCCCGTGAACCGTAGAACGACAACGGGGCAAGAAATGATTCGTACTTCATAAAGGCTACAAAGCACGATATTAAACGTACAGCTCAATCAAATTTCAGGCTAAACAAAGAAAAGAAACTCACCGATTCATTCAGCTCAGAACGCGAAAGGGAAAAATTGAATCGCAGCAGAACGTATCGCCGTTGCCAAATACAAACGGAATTTTGCAAGCTCGATGGTGTACATTTTCGGCCAATTAAAATGCATGTAACTTGAATGAGATTTAAATCTCTCGCGTCTCGTTCTTCAACGGCAATTTCATGTTCGTCCGCGAAAAAAAGGGGTCCGAGTGCAAAATGGAGAACGCGAATGCATATCCGGCAACAGCTTAACTCATTCTGCCTCGTCAATTAGCGCGCCGAGTGACATTGTACGTTCATTGAAGCAGCAGTGAATGAAGCGTCCGGTTCAATGAGCGACTGCAGCCCATTTGCCGAGATAAAAAATTTCCCCTGCTATAATAACGCAACCCTCCGAGATATCTTTCCGCGTGAAACTTCCGCGTTAACTGTGCGAATAACGGCGTACACTTTAAAATGCCAAGAACTGTTAGCGATCCCAGTGTGGCATTCTTCGTTCTTGTTTTAATATGCTCCGGTGACTTGGATGTAAATTAAACGTGGCTTTTACAGTAACTAATTGTAAGTATATTTCAACACTCTCTTTTAGGACAGTAAATTTACAAAATATGAAAGTTAAAAATGGTTGATACTTTTCAAAAATCGAGACACTTGTTTTACAAAATTGTAATCTATTAAATTATTATCAGGAAATAGTGATTCAGTATGTTTAAATTTAATGATACAATTATTAGTACTTGTTTCGATGCTGTTGTACATACGGAAATATGTTAAACACGTTGAACGCCACCGGTATTTCACTGGTTTCATCATTTCTGCGGAAGTGAAACTTTTTCTATTAAATTCACATCTTTACAACGAAAAAACTGTAAAAGTACAGCAGATATTTGGTAGATCTTTATCTTTTTATTGTCTATATTTAAATATTTAGTATGTCCGAGAATTCGTAAATATTACGGTTTAACATTAGATCTACCAAGGTGGTCAAAATGACATCTTCTGAATTTTTTGAATATATTCCTGAAATATCCAGCGCTATTTCTTTTTCAATTTTCTACATTCATTTCGAAGACAGTAAGCTATTAAATCGATCAAATTTTCTACCCTGCTCGATTACCTGATTCGGACATATTTATTTAATTTATTTATAATTATTTTACAATTTTTAATGTATTGAATTAAACGTTGGTAAATACATATAGTGTTAAAAGTTACTTTCGCTGAATTCAATAGCGCCGGTCACCAATGACCCCTATGACAGTCGCAGTGTTAAAATGAAGGTTTTTAATAGAAATACGGCAAAGATACAATGTAACGCGTCAATTAAACGGAGACGCTCATTAGAACGGAAGAAATGAACAAATTCGAGGTTTCAAGATTCATTCTGTTGGTACACCTTACAGATTTGCATAATTTTTATCTGCCGAGCTGTGCATACTAATAACGTAACAGAGGAGTGATAATGCAGGTAACGAAGAAACTTTGGTAAGAAAGAAGTTGCAACACTGGCGAAGAAATAATTGTTATGGTAACAGGGAAACTTGTGCGAAAAGAGCGTTTCTGTAGCTATGAAACGGTGATAATTGTGGTACATACACTCCATTACTTGTATTTGCAATGGCACGTTTGTATGATAAAAAGAGACAAAGTAAAATATTTTCACCTCAAAATAATCAATTAAGAGAATACTGCTTTCGTTTTTCCTTCTGACTCGACGCTGAAAGTTATTGAAAAACTAATTTAATTGGGAAATATGAGAAATACTTTTTCCATATTAATATTGTTGAATTTATCGTGGAAGAAAATGCTGCTGTGAATGCATTTGGAATGACAAAAAGTTTGCACAGTCCGGAAGCAATTTTTAAAAAAATATAAATGGAATTATAACACTGCTACAACACGGACGGTCCTCGAAATTTTTAACGACTGGAAAAAAATTAATGTTTTCAAAACTACGTTTTAATTGAAATTCCAAGTCTTCGGTAAATTAAAAATTAAAAATTCTGCGTTGATTAAAATATCGCATATTTTTAAACAATAGCGATTTTTTAACTCACGTGCCCCGGAACGATGCAGAACGTGACGTAAACGAACTTAACTTTTTATTATATGTAAAAATCAGATATTTAAATACATTCCTTTTCAATCACCGCATAACAAGGACGTAAAATAATAATATTTTCACACTATCTAAAATTTTATAAAAATTACCAAAATCATTGTAAATTACAATAACAAAACACAAAGATTTATATTTCCAAATTGTTTAACAACCACTTCCATAATCCTTTGCCCTACGATATCTTCTCTGACACTGCACATCCCAGTTAATAATAAAGTCACAAATATCGAAAATTCTCAGTAATTTCTTTTATATCAAACACTATTAAGTAAATCAAATAATGTTACTCACATTTCTGCGCCATGAAACTCTCCCATTATTAACGCTAAAACCACCGACGTTAGAGCCATTCTATTTTAATACATTAAATATAAACTACTTTATACAAAAATGAATCAGGCGGTAAAAAGACAGTCGATTATCGAATTTATACTTTATAAAGTATATTATATACACTTTGTTCCACAAGAGCGTGACGATAATATTTTCTTTAAAAAAGAGAATTGTTTCTAATTAAGCACATAAGATGGAAATATAAACATTATACTATAATGCATTTACTTAAAACATTGTTTAATCGCTATCAGTGTCAATTATAGCCTGCTACCGTTTAGGCATGCTTTCGGAAAAATTTTCCACCATTGTTTCAGGTAGAGATCGTCATATTTGGCGGATGTGACGTGTTAGCTGCTTGACATTGAACACTCGATTTTTCTTCAGATTAATCCTCATTTTTGCCCACACATTTTCCATAGGATTAGTGTTAGACAATTGAAAAAGTCAATCAAGTGTCCTGATCCCATTTTCACGTTTCCATTCCGTGAACGCACAGCTTACATTTTTCAAGCCGTTGTCTTCCTGTTTTTTATTGTTAATTTTTTCAATCTCAAGGGAGATAATAGTCCTACTACTAATTTAACCACAAAGCATCGAAGCCAAATTATCGAAGACAAAATTAGGAACGCCACGCTCTTGTTGAACTGACTGTAAAATAGACATCAAATATTTAATCCACGACTGACCTTCAAATTTATAGAATTTTTCTACAAAATTTGTAGCTAGTCGTTTTCACTGACTTGGTAGTTCTATTGATAAACGGCAAGGGGTTAAATATCAACGAAAACATCTGCACTTCCAGCAAAGTCAAGGATAGTTTATTTTACGGAAGCGAAAGGCATGTAGGAGTTAACTAACGAGGATACACGATCGTGCGTCAAAACCATGGTACTGACAGGGTCGATGTTAGCATGTCGCCAGAGTGACAATCGATACACCTATCGAGCACAGAGACTGAGCAAACCTGGTGTGCCACCGGTGTCGAGCCTCTGACACCCGGGATACATTGTTTGAGATGCTGTTAGTCTCGTTCCGATCCAGTCGGCAAAGAGTTGAGACGGCCGTACATCGATGTAAACCCCTTGTGCTGAAATATACTTGGAGAGTGAGGATAAACAGAGGGAAAGGTGGCAGTCGACGAGACTGAGAAGTTTTCCTCTTTCTTTGGAAGAGAGTGCTTTCGATGAGACTGAATAATATCGGGCCAATAGCAGCGGTTATCGATTGCTGCGATGGTTTGAAAGTAGAATTTGGAATTTGGAGTAGTAAATGTTGATGGAGAAGACTTTCAAGTGTTTGATCGGTGGAACGAAGTTAAAAGGACTTTGAAGATTGGGCAGAAACAGTATTTTTTTTTTTGGTTTTAGGTTTTCGATGTAATTATTATGATGATTTTATGGAGAATGTAACTATTGTAGAATTATTTAGGGAAATGGTTGAAAAGAGGATTTATATTACGAAGTTCTATTTTTTTTCCTGAAACTGCCCGAGACGAAATTTTCGGTCATTCTTCGTCTTCGAAATCCTCAATGAAGATTTTGAGACTTATCTAAGAATTCCTGGATCGGTAAATACATATAATTTAAAAACAGGTTTAGTCCTCAAAGTTGTAGTTACGCGCCGATTCCGCACTTTGAGGACTGGAACTGGCTTTATTAATGTCAGTTTAGACCTCAAAACACTCATTGAGAATTTTGAGATTTCCATTTGAATTAAAGTAATTGTTCAATTGTCGGTTTAGTCCTCAAAAGACTCATTGACAATTTTGAGAATTAGGTTTAGATTTTAATTATAATATTTTTGAGGATTTTGAGTTTAATATTTCAGTTTAAATAATCAAAAAACTCTTTTTTCATCCTCAAAATCTTCATTGAGACTTTCTGAGAACTATATTCGCATTCAATTGTAGGCGGCAAATTTCTACATCAAAGAAATGAGGACTTTGGAGACTTAAAAATATACTAATATTTCGACTCGGGTGAGCTGCAGTACTATTTCTCCGTTACAATGTTAGGCAAAAAAAGAAACCTGATATAGAGTGAGCTTTGCGGAAAAGTTCGTATATTGAGATTTTTTGTGTACTTTTAATAACGGTCGTTTGGGAATTCAGCATTTTGAATTTTCTGGGTAGTTAATGATTTTTTAATTAAACAGAAAAAGTTGCATGGAGAATAGAAATTGCGTCCATTGTTGACACACGGAGGTACGAAGTGTCAATAGAAGGCTTTCACGTAATTAAAGTTCGGACAAAATGATCGACGGATTAAATATGCATGATGCGTCATCGTTCAACAATATTCTGACGCACGAGTCTCGTAAATTCATTTATAACTCGAGATATAGATCGGTATTAATGGTTAATATAGATAAATTGCGACTGGCATCTGTTTATCGAATAAATACGGTACATCAGTTAAATATTTCCCTGCTATTTATACGAATATGTATTTATCGTTGGGAGAACAGGAAACAAATGCCCTGCGAACGACGGCTGCTCGAAAATTGCGAGCATTTTCAAGTAGAAGCAAAAGAATTGTACGATTAAATGCGAAAAATTTTCTTCCGCCGGAAATTCCCGTCCTTTCGTTTTTCCCTGGAGGAACTTTTGAAAGTCAATTAACAAACTTCCACCCTTGCCGGTAGAGATGTATAATTGATCAATTACGCGATGTTCGAAAAATACGTTTCGTTCCAGTCGAGCATAAAAATTAACGGTAATTTCTACGAAAAAATTTATCCGTTTAAACCTTCGAAACAGACCAAATAAAGTGTTACAGTTCACTCCTTTTTTTCATCACTCTATTTTTTTCACAGTGTTATATATATAATAATATATAACATAACGATATCATTAAAGTAGTTCTATGCAAATATTTTTTTCGACCAATTTTTTTTTAATTTTGGGTATCCATGCAGTATTATATTCCAAAACAATTTGCGAAAGATCAATAAAATTAACCACATAGTTTATGAGAAAATTATTTTCAAAATAAATTATTTTTACACGAATCTTATAGGGACAGCCATTTTTACATGCCTTGGAACGCAGGTTTTTATTTTTTTTAACCGGAACGAGTCGACAAAAATCTTTATAAAAATAGTAGTGGCCTAATCAATTCATTTAGAACCCGATGTAATTTTTCTATCATTATTTGCCACGTACTTATAAAGAAAACTTCTATTAAAAGTTGAAAAAAATCTATGGAACGCATGCCTTCACACAAACCATACTTCATGCTACTTGCGATTACTTTTGGATGTTCGGCTTCTCCACTAGAATGAGTTAAATTTCTGATTTGTGTTTTTAGTTTCCCTTTATTGAGAATCTCCACTGCTTTCAAATTTCTTTCGAGAGTTTTTTTTTCACAAATTTGTAATTTGTCGTTTTCAAAAAACGTCTCAACTCTGATAACTGTCAAATTCTCATTTGTATTTATAGGTTACAGTAGGTTGAATGATGTGATGATGCCACGATGTATTTGTCATAGTGTACGTCAAAAAATTCTCTCCATGTACACACCTTTTTATGTGTAGTGGGTACCGTATCGACAAAAGTTTGATTTAAAATACATAAATTAGAATTATTTCGCATATTTAAACAATTATTTTTCTCTTTATAAACATTTACTATGATGATTATAATAGAATAGTAGAAGCATTTTTACCAATTTTTGTGAAAAAATGATATAAAAAGAATTAAAATCTGAAAACATAAAAATAAATTTTTTGTTCTGAATATGCATAGAACTACCTTAAATAAAAAATTCACAGTTTTATATAAATTCCAATACCATAGACCCTCCCACATCTACAATACCTAACCCCCAAAAAAACCCAGTGACAATCATGAGGGGATTCAAACTCCTCCGTCAAAAACTCAATCCCAATTCATCACTCTTTCCCACCACCCTACATCTAAACGTTCCACTGTTAATCACATCATCCCCCGAAACTTCTCTATTAAATACCAATCCAAAACTCCTACCCACCCTTCTCTTCACCCGATTCTCCCTCACAACCAATCCCTAAAAACTTCCAAATTTCATCCCCATCATATCCCACCATCGCATTATCTTCAAACATCCTCCACCATTCTCTCTAGAACCTTTCCAACCCTTCTCCGAGTAAAAAGGGTTAAACGACCCCAGTCGAATTTCCCTTCGTAACCTGACCATTCCCTTTCCACCTCACCCCATCGTAGGTGGACACTGTTCAATGATAAAATCGCGCAGTTTTCACGCGATGTCGCAGTCTTCACGGCCGGTCGGGTATCGTTTCGCGCCGACTAAACTGACTCCACCATAGCTAAGGCTAACCCCTGTCGACGACAGATAAGGGGTATTCCCGTAAAGCCCGAAGGTACGAGAACGTTTCTGCAGAGGTTGCTGCAGCTGGGAATCGAGCATAAGGGAGGAAAAGGGATGGAACAACGTAACGCAGGATGAAGGGGTTGCAACGGAGGAGTCGACAATGGTCTGGGTTAGAAAGGGCGAAGAGATCGCTGGTGCTTCCACGTAGACGACGGTAATTCGATACACCGGATAGTCGCGTTTCGGACAACTTGTCACTTAGCTCCGTGTTGGGGTAGTTTACGCTCCCTCCTCGGCCTACCCCTTGTTACAGGGTAAACCCCATTAAATTGATACCGAAGAAATTGGGGCTTTCGATACGCTGCTACCGGTACGTCCTCGGATACTTCCTTCGTCTTTTTGCGTTATGAAAACCTGGATCGAGGGGATCCTCGAGGGTTGCTTTTTGTGGAATTTTTTCAACGCAGTCAGACAAATGACAGTCGATGCTATCTTTTTCGTTTCTGACGCGTTGAGGTATAGAGCGTGGTCTTGTAGGGTGCTTTTTCTGAGAATGATATCTTAGGGTGTTTTTTTTTTTTTTTGGTGGAATAGACCAATCGAAAAGTATTCTTGGTGGTTGGAAATGGGGATGTTCGTTGATTCGAGGTGTGGTGGTGTTATGGTCTTGATAAGCGGCGGTTGAATTTGTGACGATGAATCGGTTTTTCTTTAGAAGACTTTTTCAGGTCAGGGGGGTCGAGATTACTAAATTTAATTTCTTACTTTGGAAGTTAATATGTGTGAATTTTATCTGAAATGTGTCAATACGATCCTTCTCGAACGTTGAAAATTTTATTAGTATACTGTGTTTTAATATTTTCTTTCAGGACTGAAGGTGTTTAAAAATCAATGATCAGTGATTTTTTAATATATTTTTCATGCAACTTATCACTTTCTGGTGATTTTATAACGGTGGAAAATTATATTTTGTGTTCCCAGAATTTTTTCGACAGTTTGAAAATGAGCGTTGAAACATTGAATTGGAGATACGGTAATAACAGGATTAGAAGTTTCATCGACGAGGTAGGACACGTGTCGATGCGGTGTACTTTTGAATTTCAAACGTAACACGAACAGAGGGTAGTAATTAACATATTTGAGGGCAGAGGACGAACTCTATTGCGGGCTCGCACGATACCCGACGAGAGGCCTCGATTACACCAACTCGCTTTAACTTCTATCCAACTAATTACTCAATCCATAACTTTGCATTTATTACGGCATAATTGACAGAGTAACAGTGACCCTCCTACTTTTCCCACTTTTCCTTCTTACCTTGTAAAACTTCGCTGTTTCTTTATATTTTAACATGCAAGGCAACGATAATTGTTAACCGATATCATCTAATTTTTATTCAAAACTTCTTCTCCAAGACGTAATTCTACTTTGAATTCTTTTTCCACGAAGATAAGAATAACTGGATAGTCATTTTACAGTTTATTGTTTAATTACAGAAAACTTTGATAATATATAGTGACTGTGGTGCACGATTTACGATAAAATTTTAGCGGATTATTTACGAATAATAGAATTATTTTACTTGGCCTCGGATGTATTTAACCGAACGTGATCGCAATATGGTGCAATCTATTTAGTTTACTAATTGCTCGCGATGTTATCGTGCTCTTATTTGCGTATGTAAAATTTTACGCGCGAGCCAGCGATTCTGAAAACGGTGCAAGTTACTGCGATCGAATGATCGAAATTACGCCTGAAATTCATTAATGTTTGTATTATGTGTACCAAGCAGAAGTATGGATCGCGTTAAAATTTACTGCGATTTGTTTACAATTTAAAGGCACGGATTAACAAAGTGAACAAGTTTCTCGATATTTCTGTATCGTCGTAAAAGTCATAAACTCTACCAAATATTAACGATCGATACAAATTTCATAATTTATAACTATTTTATTATGAAACTTTCACAGTTACGATAACTTCACCCTTTGCACTCCAGGGGCACTGATGTCCTGATTTTTCTCGAGTTTTCGAACTCTATATATCAATAGAGAAAATATTCTTACTCCAAATTTGTTCGTCGACCGGTTTTAGTCTGCGTTCTTACTGTAAAATCATTTTAAAATATTTGCAAAACACGTAATATAGTCAAAATCGTCTCGAGTTACTAGTTCGCCACAGCTAAAGAGTCCACGAGTGCAAAGAGTTAAACCTGTCATTCTTAATGGTGTATTATTTCTTGTAACATAAAATTGATAGAATTTCTTATTGAAATTCTTAGTGTAATTTTCGTCATCAATGCCTTTCCTTTAAAATGTAAAAGATTAAAAAATATATCAACATGTTAAAAATAATTATGACGTTGTCCGTGAGATAAAACAATTCTTGTAGTATTTCTCTCGTCACGTTTCGAACAAGCGAAACGACCTTTTTGTCGGTCGAAACTTCGCTTATCACTGAAATTGCCATCGGTTTTTATTTCGTCAAACGCACGGAAATCCCATCGATGCTTGAAAACCACGAACAATGTTTCGAGAGCATGACTTTCGGCGTGGCGTGCGATATCGAATTTTCGTTCCAGTAAAAAATCATCAGAAAAGGATGAAGTTGTTGTCGCGATTGGTTGACAAATGACAAAGATACGCTCAAAT
The DNA here is from genome assembly GCA_910591515.1 of Cerceris rybyensis. Taxonomy (NCBI): domain Eukaryota; kingdom Metazoa; phylum Arthropoda; class Insecta; order Hymenoptera; family Crabronidae; genus Cerceris; species Cerceris rybyensis. The sequence continues at coordinate 10,667,772 of OU342797.1, read as the reverse complement.
ATTTATCCTTGGGGGTAGAAGCGTGCCATCAGGAGAGGATTTCATATTTGCAAAGTGCTGTCCGTCAGGGGAAAAAAAATAAAAGTGTTATCGATTGATCGAATTACTTCTGACTCGATTATTTTTCTATACTGATGGTTTATTTTTTGTGTTGCAGGAGAAACACCGGAGGACGTTTTATTCGCTGAAAAATTTCTAATCAATCCTCGATGACTCTTGATTTTGAGGTAACTTGTTGTTTATTACAAAGTAACATTTTATAATTGTATTTCCTTTTTATTATTAGATAACGTTATGCTCTTTAATTAATTACGCGTGGATTTATTATTGGAAGAGGTATGTGTGCTAATTTCTATGTTATTATCATTTTATTATAAGGAATCAAAAGATAAAAAAACAATAGAAATTACTATCAGCATTTGCCTGATTTTATTAAATCTGAAATTGCACGCAATACTTTGAACGCTTCGAATTTTTCGATCCTGCAAATATGTTCGTATGAAAGGCAACATTTTCCACGGGATGAACGCTTTGTGTTATGGACTCCCATTGACGGGTCTTTTGCAGGTGTCCATAAAAATCAGTTGACTAGTTTTTTTAAATATCTCGATAGTTCGTTGATCGACTTTGATTGGATCCATTTAAGCGGTAAACAACAGTGGTCAGTTGAACAGCAATTGGCAGAACAAAAAAAACGAAGTGCATTGATTTGACGTTTGACATGCGACAACCTCCTTCCAATCGTGGTAACAACGATTTCACTTTGAAGTCTCAATAAAAAGTTCATCAAAAACTATCGTCCAAAAGAAAACTTATTAATTAACTTTCATTTCTCAAATTAATGTTCTATCCAAAACTAATAATTACATATTCTTAACCCCTTCGATACTATCCACGCTGACTTTAGTCACCTGACAGAATTTCACCCGACGAATTAATTAATAGATCATATTTTACAATTGGATATTTTTTTAATACCACAAGTTTTTATTCTTCATGTACTGCAACTTTAATAACAAATTAAATTTTTATATCACGTCCCTAGTGATTAACCTGTTAACCGGGCGTGACGAATAATTCCGTCATATATGAAAGAAAACTCCAGTAAGCTTGTCCATTTTTTCTTCCTTAAAATTTTTAAACGTAATATGTTGAACGCATTACATTTTATGTCGTTCGTATCCGTTTAATCCTGACGTAGTACTTTAGATGTAATGATATTACGTCTCACTGTAAAAAAAAATATTTCAATTTTAAACAAGTTGAACAAAAATTAATTCCCCGGTTAACAGGTTAAAACATGATCGCTCGCGGAAAAGCACTCAGTAGCGAAAGGATTAAAAATTTCTATTTTATTAGGACTCAAATTCCATCAAAGACATCAACTACGTTACAAGCTACCTCATCGTTCGAAAGCAACATAATGTGAAAATTTTTCGCCCAAATATCACATTCTCAACGATCTTTCCATCCCGACGAATAGGTTTTCATTTCGATCCCTTTTGCTTTGTGGTTTTCCATCCATTTTCGACGTGTAACGCGATCTCTCCAACCCCGAAAAGTGAAACAAAACGAGGAGATAGAACAAGAGAGAATCGAGTGACAACATTCGCCTCGTATTTTCTATGGCCGACTCAAATAACGCGACGGTCATTATGGTAATAACCGTTCGCGTATCTCAACGGCTATTAATTCCAGCCAGTGGTATAAGCCCCGTATTAACGGGCGCGGACGTTCCTGTACCGCTTCAACGATGCCGACGAAGCCGACGGCGACGACAACAACAACAGGCAGTGCAACAACAGCGAAAACGGCATGGAGAACGGCGGAACGGCAACGTGCTGGAAAACAGCAACTGCAGCTGTATTAAAAGCCGGAAAATTGAAAACGAAACAGCGTCGTCGGGTTCCAGTTCGATCGGAGTAAGAGGGAAGCAGAGAGAGAGAGAGAGAGTCCATGGAATGAAAAGAGGTCTGGAAAAAACGAAGACACGAAGGAAGAGGGGAAAAGTGAGAGAGAAAGAGAGAGAGAAAAAAAGAGGGTCGTCGGAGGGACGACGGGACGGGGGTCGAAAGAGAGAAAGAGAGTGGAAACGAGGGAGCAGGATTTTTCGCGTCCGTATCTCGTAAAGTTTCATCCAGATTTTTTCATCTGCCGTTAGTATCCGGGAAAAACCGGGATACTTCGATTTACTGCCGTCGAGCAAGTCCACCGATGGCTCCGGTAGCTTTTATTCAGGGCCGATATTTACTCGAGCGATCGTCGCGATGGTATTAAAAATAAAAAGCGGAAACGCTGAGTGTAATCTTTTGTCAGTTTTTTTTTTTTGTAATATGGATCATGCTCGTTTTGTTACATCGTAAATCAACCGGTATGTATTCGCTTTGATTTTTACGATGATTAACCCTCAAGGGGTGACATTGATTTTCGAAGCACTGCGAGCGTCTAGGTTTCGTTATTCTTATTTCGATCTCTGACTGACGATTGCGATTGCTCTTTTGTCGTTTTTTACTCTACCTCTTTTTTATTTTTATTTTTTAGAACGATATCAACGACTAAGAGGAAAGGTTGATGTTGCTGAAAATAATTGTGGCGTATTTCCTATTTTTACATTGAAAAAGTTTCACAATTATTCTTTTTAATTATTTCAAATTTATAATGCTTAACAATGATATTGTTTCGAAAAATAATTTGACTTTTCTGACTCAAGTAATATTAATTTAATTATTGTAAATCCTCATTTAACCATTGTTGGTTGCGGAAAACAACAGAGCATGTTTAAATGAAGGAGAAGCGAAGGTATCCATTTCATATTGTAAAATTGAAACAGTGCTGTAAACATGAGCCGTGTTTCTTTTGGTAACGTAATTTATATTTTCGCGTTGTTGTGCTTTGTTTCGAGGCAGTATCAAATTTAGGGAACTGGATGCTCAGAGTTGTGAATATTGTAAGACAGTGTTGCATCCATTGTATACGTGCGTTTGTGGCAAACTGAACTGCAAAACATTCTTGCAAAGCATACAAAACATTATTATTAAAACAAAGCAGCACGTCAACGAGAATAAATGAAGCCAAGGAATGATTTTATTGTCATCCACAATAAAATGTCATGTATTCCAAAATTTCAAACACATTTCTATCTCTATTATCAAAATTACATAATGTCCCATTTACTGTCAGTTCAACAAGAGCGTGTCGTTCCCAATCTTGTCATTAGATAACGCATTTGTTTAAGATGTGGGTAATTCAATTGTTTGAACATTTGGCTTCGATGCTTTATGATTAAATTAGTAGTAGGACTATTATCTGCCTTGAGATTGAAGAAATTAGCAATGAAAAACAAGAAGATAACGGCCTGAAAAATCTAAGCTGTTCGTGCACGAAGTAGAAACGTGAAAATAGGACCAGTATACTTGATTGGCTTTCTCATTTGTCTGACACTAATCCCATGGAAAGTGTGTGGGCAAAAATGAAGATTAATCTCAAGGAAAATAGAGTGTTCAATGTCAATCAGCTAACACGTCATAACCGCCAAATATGACGACCTTCACCCGAAACAGTGGTGAAAAACTTTTCCGAAAGTATGCCTAAACAGTACCAGGCTATTATTGACACTGATAGCGATTAAACAATGTTTTAAGTAACTGCATTATAGTACAATATTTATATTTCCATCTTATGCGTTTAATTAGAACCAATTCTCTTTTTTCAAGAAAATATTATCGACACGCTCTTGTGGAACAAAGTGTAATTACATTATCCCCTACAAAATACACCTCCCTTGACTTTTCGAATTTCATACATCTCCATCATTAGAGGAAAAGCATGGTTGTATAAAAAAGAAGAATTTCTAAAAACAGTCTCAAAGTGTTAATTACAAAGTACACAATACTCGAGATCAATTATATAAACTACAACCAATCGAAGAGATTATGAACCCTACTTTATGATTGATCATCAAAGGAATTCCCAGGTGGCAGTACTTAGCAAACGAAGAAGAAGAAATGGAAGAAAAGGAGAGGGATTAAAAAAAAATCTCGAAAGCAGTTGAAAAAGGAGTGAAAAAGCAATCATGCCAACGAGTTGGCGTCTCCGTGAGGAAGGAATCGAGGAATTCGAGATAATTTAAATCCAATATCGTAGCCGACAATCTCGTTCCTCGATCTCCATTAGTCACTCCATCCGTCGACTCGCACGCAGAAGTTAAATCGTACTACAAAGTCGGCCCCAAAAGCTCGCGACTCGAGCTTTTTCGCACGCGCCCACCTAATGCATTCGGCCATAAGAACGAGAATGGAAATCGAGTAAAATCGTCCGAGGAAAGGTATACTCGACGATGAAATCGACACGCTCGAAGAATCGAGAAGAGAAGAGGGTTGAAAGAAGAAAAAGAAGAAGGAAGAAACAGTGTGAGAAAGATGGAAGAAGGCCGGAAATTTCACGAGGATCGAATTTCTCGCTCCTATCGAGAACCATAAGGGGTGGTCCCGTGCCACGCGAGCCGATCGCGACGGAAAAACCTGTTCCACGTACGGAAGCAATGGTGCAGCTAGCAAGCGTTTGAGGGAATATCGAAAGGAGGAAGGAAAAAAAAAGGATTTCTTCGTCGATCTTCTTCTCTCCTTCGTTTTCTCCTTTCCTCTTCCCTTCCGTCGTTCCATCTTTACCTCCCGTTTCTCTCTTTCCGGAACAGCATTTTCCTAGTCGCCCTACCGCTTTTCCTGGATCGCGCTCGGCTGCTTGGTATCACTGCTTTACGCTAGAATGGACACCGAAAATACGAGGAGGAAAAAAAGGTGGAAACCGTTGGACGGGGGAGACAGACAGAGGGAATCCCTCCTGTTAGTTTGTGATCTACAGAATTTTGTCGGAGACTCTGCCTCGAGGAATCGATCGGCTATGAAAACCTCTTCGCAATATAATAGCACGCAGTGCCTCTCTGTTCGCGTGTCTCTTGCAAAAATCATGCTTTTTGCGATACCCAGATTCCATCGAGACGAGAAAGTTGGACTCGCTTGTTGTAGAATGAATAGGCTGAGTCTCGGTGAGATTTTTATTGGTAAAGAGGAGATATTTGTATAGATTCACGATAGGATCATGTTTCAGTATTTTGCAATTTATTTTAGTTTTGTTAATATAGGATTTATTAAATTATGGTAGTATTTCGGTGTTGGATTTTTGTAGCGGTTTTTCAAGGAATTTTATTTTTAGTCAATTATCGGTGCAACCTGTTACTTGGTACTTTATTTATATGATGATATATCACAGTAGATTTTTCCAGGTGTGTATTTTGGACTTTAGATTTGATTTTTCGATAGATTCTGGCTTTTAAAGAATTTCGTGCATACGGTGGAAAAAAGTTTGTATGAAATTAGACACGATTTGTCGATCTTTGTAAGGCACACCTAAGACTTCGCGACCCAGCAAATAGGAATAACTGAATTGGTGCACCTGATACTTTCCCACATGAAGTTTTTCTTACGCTTTTGCATGTACACTCTGCCTCACGTTCGAAAGCATACACTCGCAAAATTAAATCCACGGCTGCTGTATCAAATAATGCAAGAACGAAAGGTAATTCAATCGGAAATTGAAATACCAATGCCGAATACCCCTTTTCATTTGTTCTTTTATACTTCACTTTCAAAAATGCAAATTTTTCATTACTCGTAGAAAACTAAAATTATCTACAGCATGAAATTTTTAAGATACCACCTGCATTTAAATTATAAGTGGGAATTCAATGTCCCGGTTTCAATTGACGCTACTCAGGGAACAGAATGTAAACATTTCTGCGATTAAAGTTAATTAAAAGTAAAATTAGTACATGCTTCGCTTACAATGACATAAAACTGAGTTTCATATTATCTATCCAAGAACATGTCAAAATATTTGTAACAGACTTTCAAAATATCCTCCACTATTTCTGTCTAACTTCCAGTCTATGTTCCATATCGTAATTAAAAATACTGGAATTATTTCGCTTAACATCAATAGGTCTATGTGAATTTCTATATACTATTCAAATTTTTTAACAATCCGGCAGAAATGACAGACTAACTTTTATTTTGGCTGAGGTCATTTAATTGCCAATCTGAAATTTTATCTCGGCCCTACTAATTGCGAGTCCAAGCCCTTATTGATTCAGACCAGCCAATTATCACCCTGAAATTTTATCTTGACTCAGGGCTCTATTGCAACCTCCAGCTACCAACTTAACTGAGGCCACTAATTGTGACTTCGACCCCTTAGCCTAACTCAGACCCACTAATTGCGACTCAAGCCCTTAACTTAACTCAGGTTCACTAATTGCGACTCCCAACTTTTAACTTGAATTAGTCCCTACTAATTGCCAGCCCGATCTTTTATATTGGCTCAGGCTAATTCTTGACCCAGGTCCACTAATTGCGACCTCAAGCCCTTAACTTAAGTCAGGTTCACTAATTGCAACTCCGAATTTTTAACTTATTCTAGGCCCTACTAATTGCCACCCCGAGCCTCTATCTTGACTCAGGCTACTAATTACAATCTCCATCCTTTAACTTAACTCAAGTCCACTATTTGTTACTTCAATCCCTCATCTTTACTCAGTCCCACTAATTACCAAATCGAAACTTTATCTTAACACTTTACCGGCCGGTATTTTTTTAACATCCTACCCACTTCTGATCGGTCACTTGCCTACAAATATTTCCCTGATACTAATATCTCTCCGAAAATTTTAAATCTTCTTCATTAAGTTCTTGGCACAGTTAACTGCAATGATAAATAATAAGTTATTAATTGTCGTAGCAACCAATTAATAAGTGAAAAGTCCAAAAGTGTTCGGCCCGAAAAGCCGATTAATCGACTACCGGTCGGTAAATTGTTAATTTAGGACAACCACAACACCCTCTCGTAAACTTTAACACTATTCAAATCAAAATGATTCGGGGAGTGTCTGCAATATACGTCGGCAAAGTATACAGCCTCTTTTCAGTCTGTCTGTCAACCTCAGCATCCCCTATTCTTCTATGGGCGACGCGACGCACGTCGACGAGCGGCTCCCATGCGCGAAGTGGCGAGTTCGTAAAATGCGTTTACACAGGGGACGGGGTGCGCTCGCGTGAAAAGGGGGCGAGAATCCCTTTTCTTGGAAACTCGTTGTCGCCCACGTTGGATGCACGCCTCGACGGCGGTTTTGCACGTGCGGCATAAAGGGGAGCGTCTTCATCCAGAGAAAGCTTTCACGGGGATGCAGCGGGTTTCCTGGAAGGGCTGACGGGGGTGGAAAAAAAGAGGCGTGAAAAGAGACGACGGATTTTACCGCGAAGACGCGGCAAAGTCTCTTGCCTATCTTCTTTCCCTCGTTCTAGTTTCTCTTTATTCTTCTTCTACTCCGTCTTCTCCTTGAATGTCGTTTGTCTCTTTTTTTTTCCCCTCGTGCTCTTACCTATTCGTTCGCAGTTTCTTTTTATCTTCCTCCCCTTATTCCCAGGTGGAAAGTTGGGCGGTGTATTTTTTAATGATATTCAGTTGGGAAGATTTTTGAGATTTCTGTATAAAGTAACATTTATTGCTAAATATTATTCTTGAAGGACATTAAGCAAATGTGTTTAGAGATGGTTTATTAAATACTTTAACTATAGAATTGAATTCTATGGTAGAAAGGACACAACAATATTTCGTTCACACAATTTTGCACATCTCGCACGAGTACACTTTTATTTGCACTTCCCACCGTCCGTTATAGCTTAAGCGCCACGTGTGGAAAAGCGAAAGCGACCTTTTCACTGTAAGAGTAGATTCCACCCTCTTAAAGGGCCCATGAGCAAATAAAATATAGTTATTCATGTCGTGCATCCTTCTGCCACCCCTCAAGCTGTCACTCAGACCGATGACATTGAATTCCCCAAGTTTCCATTTCAGGAACCTTTATTCCCTTTTTACAAACATTCCGTAGTAGCAAAAATAACGTCCTTTGAAAAACATGCAATTTTGTCGTACTTACATCTACCTATATATACAATAGCGTATTATTAAACAATCGGAAAGTTTTCAAGATATGTTAATCCTCAGATTCGCATAACGTCCCATTGTCGATTCCTCTCCGTTTCGCGCGAACTTTCTAACTCTCCAAAAGCGGATTTTCTCTTCCGCATAAATCCTCCGTCATAACGATCATTTACCTCGTTACAAATTAAAATTACACGGCAATTAGAAGGGCTCATTACGCAATTAAAATGTGCTCGGTAGCCCGTTCTTCTTCCCGTCCGTGCGGCCGTTCTTCCTCCCAATTACGCGTAAAGGAGGCAGCACGTAAACTTTGATAATAAATTTAAAAATGGGTCGAAGGAAATCAGTCTGCCGATTTTGCTGACTCGTGGCGATTCTTAACGGGTAAAATCTCGTTACGGTGGTGAGTTTTGCCATCGTGAAACGGGCAAATCGAATTTTGGCAAGTTCTACTGTCTCTGCTTGCGTAGGTGTTTGAATTCTCGAAATGCTCGCGTGATTGTGTGATTTCGAGATTTGACTGGAATTTGAGAGTGGAAAGATAAATTTTGGGAAGTGTTTGATAGATTCTTCTCCTTGAAGAGAAGGTGGAAATTTTAGAAATTTTTAGTTGTGATAATTAACACTATGCAACCACTCGAAACGTTGCCCAAATGATATTGCTACTCCAAGAAAAACAAATAGCATTTATTATTTCTTTCTATATTTTGTCAACCCTAACACCTTAGTCTACAACAACGTGTGACCCTCGTGGCCCGAAAAATGGAATAGAAAATTTAGAAGTCTCTCAAAAACTATTAAATTGAAAGTATCAACCGGTTGCAAAACGGTTTCATTATTTCTATACTATTTATATTTCTTCACTTATACGAAATGTCAGAAATCAGGAAGAACTTTTGGCTTCATGAATTTTGAATCATTAAAAGCCCAGTCAGGAAAGAAATCGTAGGCCATCATTACACTAGATTTACAGCCGCAAAATCTGGTGTATTTAAATATATTAAATAAGTACTTTGAAAGAGGATTGATCAAGCAAAAAAAACTGTCAGTTAAGTAATTTGTTTATTATAAGATACACTTGAAATATCTGCTGTTCTTCTCCATAAATTCGAGAAATACTTTTAAAAATTTGGGAACCTGTCACTTTGACGGTTGCCGTACATATAGTTTTAAAGGCTGCGGCCAATTCGTTCAAGATCTGCTGTTTTAGTTACACAGAAGAAATTACAAATCGTCTCAGAGAGAGATCTTTCAAGTGTCGAAGGATAAGCATCGTTATAGAATAATCACCGAAGGATAAAGGCTGCAAAGTTTCAAAAGATCAGATGACTGTCAAGGCGACGAAAAAAAAAGAGGAAACAGAGAAAGAGAAGTCGTTGTGCAGTGCGTCGACGCAGACGTAGCTAGTGCCCATAGGAGTATCCTCCCGACAACTTTTCTCATTACAGCGATCGATGTCGACCCAATTAAAGCTAACTTTCCAGTGGAATAAAAAAAAGGAACAGGGAAGAGAGGAAAGGAGAGAGAAAGAGAGAGTGAGAGAGATATAAGTCTGAAAAGAGGAGCGAGGGTGCCCGAGGCGCTCGGAAAATTCCTCTCTACAGTGATGCAGATGTCGCGAATACTTTGAAAATATAGGGGGTAGAAGAGGACGAGACGAGAGAAAAAAAGAACTGAGAATAATGATGGAGACAGGTTACAAAGGAAGTTACATTTCTGGTTTGTAAATTGTAACTCCAAGTATCATTAACGATTCCAGCGATGCGCGCTTTCAATTAACTCCTCCGCGTAACTTTTTCAACTGATTCAATTCTGCGTAAGTTCTGTTAGCATTTCTCAGCTAATTGCAATGCGTTAAGTTTACACCGTGAAAAGAATCCTCGAACAAAGAAATAAAATTCGTATTAATGTAGCTTCTTCGTTTAAAATATGATTTTTAACTATATCGTTTAAAATTTTTCCCATATCGGCACCAACTCTCGATATAATCTGACAAGTTGTGAATTTTTGAAGAATATAAGGATTATTTGTTTGCAATATTATGTTCGATCAGATTTTCTGCCTCATTTTGGGCAAAAAGTAATAACGTTTCTTGGTCTTGTCTATGAGGGGTAGAAAAAAAGCTGGGGGTAGTTCTTGTTTGGCTCTTGACTCCTGGGGCTCGTCCACCACGCCTTCCTTGTACCATTCTTCTTTTTAACGATCCTAGCAAGAAAATAGTGGAAACTCAAACCGATAACGTACATTTCCGTTCTCATCTTTGACTCGGATAGAATACTCTAACCCCAAAAATGATTCCGTGGCGAGTATCCGTTAATTTTCTCTGGGTGAATTTTCCGGGCTAACGATCGTCGGAAAAGGTACTCACCGAATTGATCTACGTCAATTAACTTCCGCTCGTGTGCGGTTATTTTATTAGACGTGAGAATAATGCAGCCGGTGGAAGGTTTTATTAAGGAAATTAATGAACCCATTACATGATTGTTCTGTCCCCCTCCATTTGGGAGCGTCGGTTAAACGAAACTATTAATCAACTCATGCGATAGTTATCGTCCACCGAATGTTTCGTTTATATTTTTAAAGGAATTAAGAGATAACTGGAAATGATTTTATGTTAATGATAAAGCAAACGTTTATCACGCATTGAGAAGAAAAAATTGTGTATGTATTAAGTTTTTTTATGGGTCAATTTTCAAATTGTTTGTAAACTTTTATTGGGATTTGAGTTAGAGACGAATATCTTGACGCTGATGGCAGTGGTATAATTGAAAAAGAGTTCACAATTGGATATTTTTCATTGTCCTAATGTGACTTCGAATAGAGAAAATGAAAAAATTCTTTAATTGTACAATTAATTTTTCGAAAATAAGAATATATTATTTAAATCACTGCCACAAATATCGATACAAATATGAAGTTTAATAAACATATCCATTGCAATTTCGATTAAGAACATTTAGTAGATACTTTAGATAAAATGAAGATATGATAAATATCAAAAATCTCGTACTAAATCTACAAATCTTCCTGACGTAACAGAATTACGTCATGCATTATTAAAAGCCATTAGACTTCAAAGAAATCTACGAACCCCCTGTCAGAAAATATCCAATCAGCAAATTCTAAATTGATCACCTGAAATAGATAAAAATCTGCCATTAAAAAGCAACACATTCAAAGTTGCCAAAAAATTCCCTTCATAGTGTTACTCTCTTCTTATCAAAAAGACCCTCGTTTTCCCACCAAAACATCATTAAACACACGTCTTCTTGTCGGCAACAAAAAATACCTTAAAGCGAAGGAAATCTGTCAATAAAACCGATAAAACTTTCAGCTCCCACAGATACCTAGACATTATTATTCAATAATTATACAAAAGTGTACTTTTTTTCACGTGTCTCATTAACTACAAATGCATTGCGAAGTTTGTTCTATTTACTTGACTATTAAAAATTCTTTTATGCGAATGAAATCTGCAGTAAGACCAATAACATTTCCTGGGCCCACGAATACCGAGCCATGACTATTCAATAATTATTCCAAGATATACTTTTTCACGTGTCTCATTAGTTACAAATGCGTGGCGTAGTTAGTTCTATTCAACTTTTAAAAATAAAAAGTACATTTAAGCCGATGAAATCCACCAGTAAGACCAATAAGATTTCCTGCAACAACGAATACCTAGCCATGATTATTCAATAATAATAACCTTTATTTCAACGAAATACAGTTGACAGATACAAAGTAGATCAATGTTTTAAACCAATAGATTTGTCTAACATTCAAACATAACGGACTACTTAAAGACTAATGATTAAGCTGGAAATAAATGTAGAGGAACAATTTTCATAAAAAAAAACCTCAGTTGAAGGCAGAAGGATACATAAATCGTATAGCACTTAACTAGAAAAGCAGGTGTTTGAGTCTTTTGTATTTATACTTTTTATAGTGTAGATCAGTAAAATCATAATTGACAAGATTGCGAATATAAGGAAAATTATTCAATGATTATTCAAGTGTGTACATTGTTTCGTGTTCTATTAACTGCAAATGCATTGCGAAGCCTGTTCTATTTTATTTTCATCAGTTAATGCAAACAACGGTTAATGCATCGACACGAGAGAGGTCATGTACGTACTTTACCTCTGTCGGCTTTAATCGGCCGGATGTCGCGTTGCTTCGACGCCAAATATTTGGAAATACAATCGACGAGTCTTATTTAACGCAAACACAGATCTCGTGTTTGCACGCGAAAATCGTGTGCATGGTTAACCTAATTCGCTGTAGAACTTTGGCGAGCCTCGTAACGTGCGGATACGTTTATTCGCCATTTTTGTGATATCCCGGGCATAGAGTTTAACCCCGTTGTAACCTGAATTTTCCATCGTGTTTGGAAATTTGTTACACGATAGGACATCGGTAAACGGTAACAATATCAATTTAAACAGCTGATAAATTTCATTTGCAGACATTTACTTGCAAAAGCAGTTTTTGAATTACGGTAACATAGTTATAACATTTCATACAATTAACTCTGATACAATTTGAATTATTTTTCCGATATTTCGTGGACTAAATGCAATGAATTTTCGTAAAATTCTCTACCGTTGATTAATTATTTTTATTTGATTATAGCAATAACTATAAGCTGTGGAGGATTTTCAAATAACGGAGAGAAAATTATTGTCAGTTTTCAAAGTGGATGTTAACTCGATTAAAATCTGTTGCAGTTGAAAGCCCCGTGAAAGTCAACGAGAAGTTAAATTATGTGTTACTTTAATTTTTCAACAAATTACAGAGTAATTGGTATATTTGAAAGTTTTCTCTCACAAATTACCTTTCTCGAATTGTAAGGTAAAACGCGGATGACCGGACACGCGTGATACCGAGAGGTAACATTGTTTTATTAATTGCAATGTTTGATTGGCGGTTATACGCGATGGTGGCCGCATTTGATACTGATATCGTTGTTTCGTTGATTTATGAGTTAATCGATCGGCGCTTTAATTTTTCCCGCTTCGATGCAGTATCGAATGCAAGATCGGACGTGCGAGTTATCGTTTCATTGGTGATCTTGTTGTGAAAATAATAAAATAATTTGAGAAATTTCGGGAACAGCCTGGCAGCAATATGATTAATATGTCCGAAATTAGGCTAGTTGTGTACAATGGAAAATTACCCGTGGCGAAACTATGATGCAAACTATATTTTGAAAACAACGGTTGGTTGACGAACGGAACTGTTTGTTCCCCGAAAACGTTTCAATTTCATTGGCACATAGCTCCTGAATATCGACATTAGCATTAAAATTTCCTCGAATTATCGAGAAACCTTGAATAGAAATTGAAAAACTGATTGAGCCAAAAATTGATCTTTCATATCGTTACAAGTCAATCGTTGCACTCGTTGAAACCGCTGCTTCTTTAAGAGTACTTTTAATTTAAAAAAAAGATTGAACCTTTTATTCTGGTTACTTGACAGTTAAGCAATTAGCTTCGTTCTTTTCCATAAATCTTCAAATTTTTAAAGTGCACCATTCGTAACAGAGTTGCTCACCGAAGACTTTTTTCTCCTCTGATCTATCGTTTCAAGTCCCCCGTCGAGTATCATTTCCCTTCCACTATCTTTTAACTCCACCGTTCCATTCCACTCATTTAATTAATGAGCTTATGCTCCGTTATTCCGTATAACAATAATTATCGTTTTCATTAACTCGGGATTACCGTAGAAATTCAACATCAACGAGCAATTCAACCTGTCGAAGTCCATTCACCTGTTCGTTCCAACTATAAATATTACCAATTTCAAAAATAACTCTCCCCATAAATTCTAAATATAGGGGAGCACTTTTTCATCCATTTTACATCATTCCAAGTCTCATCAACGTCGTCGGTGTACGGTTTTATAAATTAGATCGATGCATCGAGGTTTACCATCATCAATCTTATCTCCCTCAGAGCTGTATCTATTATGTCATGGGACTTCCATGGACGCTAATGCCATTGTCCGAGCCGGAGCTAATTTCGGGAAGGAAGGACGAGCATGAGAATTAGCACCCGCGCTATCATTAGTCTCGGAAATGAAGTTTGCGTATCGCATTCGCGGATCGACGTTGACGATCGCTGAGCTAACGTCGAAGGCGCACTTGGACGACCGGGAGATCGGTTTTCCTCGTAATTAAACCGAGATTGAATTCAACCTACTCGACCGAGGACGATGGACGCGTATTAATCGACGAGGGAAAAAAAGGATGAAAGTCAGGCGATAGCCCATTCTGCAGTGTCCCTGAACGACGCCGGTGCAGTCGGTAGTAATCGAATGAACATAACGATCTCATGGCCACGGTGGTTGCTTTCAAAACTAATTAGCCGGCGATGCTTGATAGCGGCGAATAATTGGTTGGTTAGATGCGCATACATGTTTTCGTTGCCGACGTAGATGGCAAACTTTTTCACCGATTCGTCCATCGATTCGCGTGGAGTGGCAAGTAGTATCGACAATTTGCGCGGGAAAGTGTACAGTCGTCTCGATTAACACTTTGAACGCCACCAGTATTAGCTATTGTCATTAATCATCGTAAAAGTATCACAGAGAAGTCATACTTTTTCTATTAAAATCACGTCTTTATAAAGCAGAAACTCTAAAGATACTGGTAGCTAGATAATCACTAGACGTTTATCTTTCTAGCCAACATTTAAAATATTAACATTAGAACTACCAAACAAGTTGAAACGATTGGTATACAATTTGTACACTAATTCTTCAAGTTCATAGAAGAGTCGTAGAACAAAAATTCTACGTTCATCACAAAAGACATAGATCACCCAATTCATCCTTTCCATCACTCGATTCCTCCTTTTTGAAAGTACTTATCTAATACCTATATTGAAATGTGATAGATTTAACGCCGGTACTCCTAGTGTTAAATATATTAGAAAATTCATAATTATTGCAAATTGTAATTTTACATGATATTTCATTGAATTCAATAGCGTCGGTCACCAGTAACCCCCATGGCGGTCAACGTGTTTCCCGAGTCGAAAAGTCCAGCCTAAAAAGAAACTTCAAATCCTAGATTCTTTTGATCTCTCATTTGCCGCTTAATTATGTATACCATTTTGAACCTGAAAATCCTCAACTAGTGTGTCTACGCGCCTCAAAGTCCTGTAAATATGATTTTTAAGAGTTATATGGACTGATCAGGTAAAATTTTTATTCCAATTTAATCTGACATCCCCTAAAAATATTTCAGAAGTTCCAAGTCTGTCCACTCATATTCTAAAAATAGGGCTTTCAGGAGCAAGTTGGAATTAAATTATCATTTTATTCCATATAAATTCTAAATCTCCTAAACCAAATTAATTTTTAGTATATCGAGAATTTTTTTGGACCTCGTACATTCCACTCCAATTCCAATCCAATTCTAAAGCTCCTCATTATAGAATGCTGAGTATTATTTTGGGCTGTATGAAGCCTAAATTGCTCCTAAACTAGGTAAAAGTGGCAAAAAGTAACAAGTGTAGGTCGATTGTGGAATTAAAATTTGCATTCTTTTATATGTAACATATTTTTCCATATTCAGCCTAAATATTCTAAGTTATTTGGTAATTTAGGAGGATTTTGGGCTGAAATTTTCGACTCGGGTAATCACAAGTTCAGAGAACGCTCTTGCGCAATTATGGGATTTAAATCGATAATCTCTACACAGCATAGATTTTCATATCGATTCCAGAAATAATAAATTTATTGAAATATATATTTTTGTATCATTCAGAGTGAAATTCATGCCACATCAAATGCATGTATTCCGAAACACTCGCATTTATCCGCACACTGGCCAAACTGTAGGATTCTCCAGTCGCTGGATATACTCACACTCTTAGAATAAGGAACTTCCGACGACCAACCACGTGCTACGATTTATACGCGACAGACCATACTCGATAGTCTACTTCCGTCGAACGTTGGGAACGTTTCCATCAAAGGTAGATCCGGCATGGTGGTACTGTACGTACGCAAATTCGCGCACCGACTCGTAACTCGAGTGACGAACGTCTCGTATCGCGGAATTCCTCGATATCCGGCTCTTTCGCCGTCGATTTATACGTGGCGGAAATTTTTTCGTCGATATTCAAACTCGGACGATCTATCTATCTCCACGCGTTATTCGACAGCCGTAAATTCTTCTTAGTTTCCGCTGTGAGAAGGGAGAGAGAGAGAGAGAGAGAGAGGGACTTCCGAATACGAAAGTCGTAAAGCAGTACGGTCT
The DNA here is from genome assembly GCA_910591515.1 of Cerceris rybyensis. NCBI lineage: Eukaryota > Metazoa > Arthropoda > Insecta > Hymenoptera > Crabronidae > Cerceris > Cerceris rybyensis. Next base: position 10,651,508 of record OU342797.1, on the reverse strand, counting down.
CTCGCGAGGTCTATTTATAAGATACAACTCGATCGAGGCAAAGGCGTGGATGTGGAATGAAAGCTGATAGGGAGGTAACAAATGAAGGTGGGCACCCGCCGAGGAAACACGTGAAAATCGAAGAAAAGCCGAGAAGGTAGAGAGAAACGGGTAGCCTTTAGGTTTGCCAGGCACGGTCGGAAGTCACAGCCAGTTACAGGCAATAAAAAGAGATTAAGAAACTCCATTCTCTTGGCAGCCTCCACCCATCGGGGAGAAATAGCGATTGCGAATCGATGCGGCATTTTCTCTCGGGAGATCGACGATGATCTCGGGGAAAACGGGAAACGCTCCGTCACGAGGAAACGGTTCACTTTCGACCCTAACATCGATCGTTACGTTTTTCATTATTGTACGAAAGGAAACCGTAATGGTGGAATTAATGGTGGAAATGTAAAATTTGAAATAATACTCTGTACGTGATTTTGCAATTTTTCATTGACCATTGCACCGTTGCATGTGGTTTTCAATCCGTTCACCCATCCACTACCTTTCTCTCCCTTCTGTTCCCATGAGTCGTTGCTTTATGCCGAAATTCGAGATCGATTTACATTGAATGCATGCCTCGAAATATTCCCGAGTGAATGATGGTTTATTGGAAAATTGTTTCGTGTTTCCAACGGCGTAACGAAGCACAGCAAAGGAAAGCCTTTTATTCGGCTTTTATTGCTGATATCGACGGCGAACGATCGTGATACCTTAACCCCTTGGTTAATTGCTCGGATCTGCCGAGTAGTCTACACTTCCGGCGGGGATCGAACGAGACGAGAATACGGGAGATGAAAGGGGTGGCGGAAGAAAATCGACGATTGCTCGGATGGGATTATTAAACACCTTAATTAGTTGTGTATTTAGTGTATTAGTTGTTCAACAAGAAGTCTATTATTTAAACTCCGGTCGACAAACAGCCGTCCTTCATTACGAAGAAAAATACACAACTTGTCACATTTGAAGTCACCGACCGAACAAAACAACCTTCATCTTATAATAACACCTTAATTAATATGCAATTGATCGTCTTTTTGGATAATATAAATTTGAATAAATTTTAAATTTACTGGTACACTTAAATATATTTTGAAGATTTTATTTTACTTTAATAGTTTTATGTCTCTATCCTATCCCAAGGGCGTCCGGCTGCCAGAATTAATTGGACCGAATGTACGTCGAGTCACAGTTAGCCCGGAAACTACGAAAAGCTCTAATCCCTTGACGCGGAGACTGCAGCAATCAAATTCGAAGCAATTAAGAGCGAATCAGCGAAAGTTTTAAGGGTTTCGAGGTTCAATTCAAAGATATTTTTGATTATTGACTAAACATACCTTTTACCCTTTAGCCTATAACTACGTGTGAGACTCGTAGCGCGGAAAATGGAATAGGAAATTTTGGAGTCTTCCAAAAAATATTAAATGGACAATATCAGCCAGTCACGAAACGGTTTCATTCTTTCTATACCATTAATAGTACATTTAGTTATACAAAATATCAGAAATGAGCGAAAACTTTTGATTTCAGGAATTAATTTTGAGTCTTTGCCAAAAAGAAATCGTAGGTCAAGGAGTTAACAATACATCTTTATTTTTCAATCAATGTTCCTCCAAAGGACAGTACTCTCTCTGGGGTTGGTACATTGCAAAGTTTTTCGTGTACAAAACTCGCAAATTATGATTAGAGAATCAATTTAACTAAATAAATAATAGTACATAATGATTCACAGCAGAATGATGAATAGATGTACCTACACAAAAGAAAGAAAAGAAGAAAGAACCAGTGTTAATACTAAAGCTACCGACGTTATATCTACAAACATTTGGATATGCTGAATAAATACTTTGGAAGAAGAGAAGACAAGATATGAAAGACACGATTAATTAATTGGTTCAGGTTTTATAAGATAAAAGTGGAATATCTACTTTATGGCTACTCTTTAACATTAGGGAATTTTTGGAAAAAATTAAGAACCGATCATCTTGACCAGCTTCGTAAGTTTATCCTTAACCCTTAAATTCGCGATTTTATTTTTTTAATCAGAAAAAATGTTTTTAATATCCATATATACTTTAGATTATAGAAAATATATTAAAAAAATTCTTTTGAAAGAATTCAGCTTCTAAATTACCTGAAAATCCTTTGTTGCATTTATACAACACTGCGCGTTCCTAGGTAAGCAGATGTATGGGGAATCGAAATGTTGATATACATTTTACCTTGAGCAATAAATATGTTCCCAAGTAATAAAAAAACAATCATCACTTACCTTGATAAATATTTATATTTCACCAAGAAAAGTTATTCCAATATCATTTTTTTCTGCGCCGATGAAAACCCGCTAAAACTGCCAAAGAATTAAAACATTTGAAAGTTGGTGCCACTGGACCTGTCAAAAATTTACAAAGTACACTATAGTCTGTGACAAAGTTCATTCAGAAACCGTAATCCGTTCAGATTTTTTTTTTATTCTCATAGAATTAGTATGTTGCAGAAATGCAACTCCGCGAATTTAAGGGTTAATGCAATATGAACATACCATCAACAATATAAAAAGTTATTCTTCACGTATCACGGTATTTTATCTATAACCCAAAACAATTCGTCTTCTTCCACTGTAGCCCAGAAAAGCTAAAATGTTGGACATCCCTACTTTACCCCAAGTAGCTAACTTGTACCATCACCCTCTACGAAACTTTCCCGAAAGATTCGGTCTGTTCGTCGGAAGTTTTCCACGTGACTGCCAAACCGGGCCGTTGTGGCAAAGAAGCCACGATGCATCGCGCGTCGAACGTCGAGGTTAGCCGAACCGACTATCGGATAATCCGATCCGAAGTCTGGCAATAAGGGCAGGAGGAATGTTATGCTAAGAACGACCGAGAACGTACCCGAAGTCGTGGAAGCGCGATTCTCCAATTGCTCCTGGACGCCCGTCACCATAGCATGTTCCTTCTTGCCATCCTAGGCCATGTCGTGTGGCACGCTGGTAACGGAATTCGTAATATCGGGGAAAGACTTACAGAGCGGATTTGACAGACGCAATTTAGCCCGTTTTCTCCGGTTGAACTGGAGCCGCGTTCGACGTATCAACGAGCACCGGTTGCCTTGGAAATAGAGAATCTGTTCCAGGGGTGATTTGCGAAAGGATGAATCCCACTCTTCCGGAATGCGCTTATTGGTACCGTATGCCCCCCTACTTCGTTTCCGGCTAGTTTCTTTATCCGATTTTTCAGCATTTACGCTCTTTACCTTTGTAGATGGGGTTGTGGTGATTTAAGGGTTGTAGAAAGGATGATGTCACGGTAAATGTTGAGATAAAGGCTGAATTACGTGAGTATTTTTTAAGGGTTTATCTTTTCACGGAAGAGTGACCTATGGGGATTATGGTGGGTGTGGAGTTAGAGGATCAGTTACTTAACGCGTTGATTGCCACGGCGGTCAATAGTGATTGGTGCTATTAAATTCTATGAAACTTCTATGAAATTTTACGTTTAAATTGCAATGTTTCTGAATTTTCTAGCATATTGAATATTTAAATGTTGACGTTAAGAAGATAAAAGTTTACTGAATATCTATCTATCGGTGTTTTGAAAGTTTCTGGTTTGTAAAAATGTGATTTTAATGGAAAAAGTTTCAGTGCAGTAGAAACGACGAGAGTAGCGAAATATCTGTGGCGTTCAACGTGTTAATAGATGAGATTGTGCTCACATTGGTCGCCGGCTTTGAGAAATTTGTTCTGAATTAAAGTTGAATGTGTCGAAATCCAGTTAAAATAATGGATCCTAGGCAAAGTAACTAGAGCAATTTCAACCATAGAAATGTAAATAGAAGGAGTTGCCTAGAATTTTAAGGAGTCTAGTGGTAAGATATATTATGTAATTTTTAATTTGTTCAATTCAAGTTAAGTACTTTACGGACGATATTAATCTTAAGTCCGCTCGGAAAATGGAAGCCGCATAAATACCGTAACTCCTACGTGTAGACTGTGTAGCATCTGAACTTTATAAGTCTAATTGTAAGTGCATCAGACGGTAGAGTATAATCAGCTTCTATAATGCAACTTTTAATGAGATTCCCGTTGAACAAAAATACTTGAAGATTCACGCGATAGGAAACGCGTTAACTGGCAACAAATACAATCTTTGGAGAAATCTCCCATCGGATGTTGCATGTTTCGCCGAGGGAAACGCGAATCGCAAGAACGGGATTCCCGTTCGATCAATAATTCGCGAACGAATAAGATTCTCTTTAGGAAAGAGTGCCTACCGAAACATAGTTTTGTACTCTTTCGATTCCATTTATTCCTTTCTTTTTTCTCTATTTTCAATCCTTTCTCCAACTCCTTTCTCTCTTTCTCTCTCACTTTTCTTCTGTAACTCTTACACTTTCTCTTCTCTCTTTATCTACCCTAGTCTCTTATCCAACCACGTCGACCATCTAGGAACAATGAGATCGTGCAACATCTCTTTCTCAACGAAACGAGATGGAAGCCACGATTTCACACGTGACGCTTTCAAATTTATTGGCTACCGGTATATCCAATAAATTTCACGCTTTCGACGTAAACGGTCTCTCGCCATCTCTAAATATGATTCCACGGGTACTACGATCCTGTTCGAGCTGACGAGAGCGATAAGCGTTTTATTCAATGAAAAACACTGAGAAAATCTGCGCATTCGGCGTTCATCGTTGTACCCTTTTAAATCGTGAATATACGATTTTCTTTATAGAACATAAATATTCCGACCGTTCATGTCAATTTCGTGGGGATCGTTCTTTCTGCATGGAAAACATTTTTCAACACCTTTCTGATTTATTAGATATAGTTGAAAAAAAATCAAGATAAACATCATGAACGATAGTGTAGGAATTTTTATAAATCCCGCGAGGATCTTTATAGATCATTCCAGACCATCCGGACTGAAATAAATGTCAGACGAGAAGGTGCCGCAGTTATTTCCGTTGTCTATTCCATTTCTTATGTTTCCAAGACTATATAAATCTAGAAACGTTTATTTGTAATAAATATACTACAATCTTCTATTATATAAAGCTCAAATACCACTGACTGACTGACTGACTGACTCATTCATCCACTCATCACGAAATCTCAAAAACCACAGAACGGATTACAATGAAATTTGGAACGTACTCTTGCCTTGGGTCGTAGGTGCTCACTAAGAAAGGGTTTTGAAAAATTCGAAATTTTAGGGGGTTAAAGTGTCGCCCAAACTCATCAACGCAGAGCCGAAACTACTTGACCTAGAAACTTGAAATTTTGCATGAGCGTTCCTTCTAGGATATAAGAACCCACTAAGAAAGGATTTTTCAAAATTCGAAATTTTAAGGGTTTCTTTTTAGTTTCGATTAAACCGTAGCGAAGCACGGGAACTTTCAGCTAGTAGATATTGTATATAAAGATAGACACGGAAACATCTCTAAAAATGGAAAAGGCAACTGTGCTTCCACGATTCTGTTATAAATTCGTTAGTCGCTCCTCAGAATCCTATGAATTAATTCCATTGTAGCACGAACACCATAGCCATGTTAATACCATCGTTTTAACGCCAGTGCTATGCGTAACGTGCAGGCATATGGCATTGCGTGTTTTGTATGCTCCGTTAATTCGGGTCTTAAGGACTTAATTCGGTCTCACATTGGCGCTCAAGAAACTCCAGGGGTTTTAGCTGTTGTCTATGGGGGTTAAAAGGTACCGATTCTAAAGTCCCGACGCCGTTCTCCGTTGGAGGATTAATGATTTACGTGGAAAATTAGAATAATTACTGGCGATCGAGCATCGTCGAGAGGGAAAGGAAACGGGGGGATGTATCTCGTTTGTTTTAAGTTGGAAGGACGATAGATAATTGGATGAGAAGCCGCGGCTCCTTCGGGAACGTTTAAAGCGAATGCTCAAGTTTAGATATAAGTATGCGGGTATATAAATCTTGGCAGGTATTAACTGTGCGGTTGGAATTGTTTTCTTGTTCTGCCGTCGGTTAATTGAAGCTGCGGTCCTGGTACCTTGGATCACTGGGGGGTCGTTTTTATTTGAACATTCATTTGAATTTTTCAAACCCTGCTGTCAATTTGACTAGTTATCGGTACATTGTTATCAACATTTTAATCACGAGATGTTATGAAGGTGTTTGTCAACATTTAACATGATTATTTTATTAACGAACTATGGGTAGCTAAACAATTAACCCTCCTATAACACGGTAGATAGATTCCTAGAAATTTCCGCGTTGTAGGAAACCGTGATACATGTATGAGACCCAGAGCAAGTATGCGAGGAGAATTTATGTTTTAAAAATTTAATAAAAGCAAACATTTTTTAAACTTTCATATCGCTGAAACAGGAAGTCTCGCCGCGGATAACGCGTCAACTGCATGACGCTTTTCGCTAGAACATCGAAATAGCGTTGTAAATGAATAAATTATAACTTATTTATATATTTTCACTTAAAGGAACTATATTTCATTATATCTTGCCATCATTATTTCAAAGTAATATAGTTTTTAAATAATTTAAACAAAAATCATATTATCCAGTGATATAGTGGCCCTCCCAAAAATCGGACACCATTGGTTTTGAAATTAAATATCTCCGGTGTTTCTTGGCCGAACGTGATGAGACTTTTTTCCTCGTCAACTTGAGACTTCAGGCTTTGAAAGTACGTAAATAAAATGTTTGTGCGACTATGAGTTTTTGTATGAGGTTCTCGAGAAGAAAGAAGACCCTCTCGCAATTAAACGAATGAAGATAGAAAATGGAGAAAATTTTAACCGGGAGGCTCAATTATAAGATAATTTATGAGAGAACCTCTCGTTTCTGATCCATAGTTCTTCTCAGATATTTTGCCTTCGTAGCGAGATGAATACGTTGAGCCAAAAAAAAATTAGGTACCCTTTCCCCAATTTCGCAACGGTGTTCTGCAAATCTCCATCGATCCAAAGGTGTAGAGGAACCTCTGAAAGACATGACCATTAATTTTTTTACACCCTGTACAAAGATTTCCGCAATTTATGAATCGTGTTATAGCTGAACCGTGTTACAGGATGCCGTGTCGTAGGACAAAATATTAAATGTACTAAAATGTACGAAGTTTTATCGAATAAATCATCGACTATTAATTACATCGATTTAACAAGCATAATATTTATTTGAAAAGCCATTTCATTTTTCCATCGTCACCAGATATCTCTCATTGTTCTCGGCAATCTATAACAATAGTTACATGTTCCTTTATGCGTACATTCACATTTACCCGATGTTTATTGTACGTAGAACGATGTCAAGAGATTCTTTCAGCTTTTTTTCAGTGGTCATTAACGCGTTTCCACTCTCGTTTCCTCGAGATCACCGCATTCGCTTCGATCCAATCCGATAATAATTGTTCGAACGCTCGACAATCGCGCGTGCTTCGTTCAATTCAAATTTTCCCCGTCGACGCTCGAGCGTCGGCACATCGAGGGGCTCGATTCGACCTGTCACAATTAAATCTGATGAAACTTTCCTCTGTGTCCAGAGATATTTATTTTTATCAATCATTTTTACACCCTTTCGAAGAGAGTTCTCGAACAATCGACATTTCTCGCCCACCTCCTCGATTTATCCATTAAGAAATTTTCCACCGGTTCGTTTCTGACGCGGATATACGCGAACGAATTTTAAAAGTAACGTTTCGAACATCAGACAAATTGGACGGAAAAATTTGATGAATTTTAAGATAGAAACAATAATTGTTCCAATAGGATATACCGGATGGTACCATAAGTACTGGCATAATTATGAAAGATAACTTAAAAATTACCTAAGTAACAAAACAGGAAGTCAGAACAATATTCAGAGAGTAAATTAAAATCCGCACACCATTGGATATAATATCTGTGATTTTTTCAGAATTTTTTATGAAGCCAAACAGGGGAAATTGCAAAAAAACTGTAAAATACACTTCACCGTGTAGCTACCTCTACGGTATGAGCAGCGGATTCGTACTTTGCGAGAACGGTTACTTTTAAGATACTTATCGAATGGTATGCCTCAAAATTCTTTTTTTCGAAGGCACATTTTCCACTCTTATCCGACTAGAACTTTTATTTCAATTCGTATTATCTCCTTACATTGCCCTCCAAAATTTTATCATCTTTCCTTCTCCATGAAACTCTAGGCAACACCCGCGAGTAAATAGATCTTCGTAAGAAGACCACCTGCTACGTCGTAAACAATAGTCGTACGTCATCGAAATTGTCTTACACCCTCATATTGTTTATTTTTCCATGCGCCATGATATTCCTGCAATTTAACGACACTCGGACAGCAGGTGTGCGCAAAACCAATGCAGAAAGCATGCGAACGTAACACGATCAATCGAATCGATGTCCCGGTATTCAACAGCTGTAACTTGTTTGCGTTCGTTTGTTTTCAGTCGTATGCCTGTTGTTTCACCCTGAATTCGCGACATTACGCGGCTGTGACGGCCGTTGTTCCGTCGACCGAATCGAACAAGAACGAAATTACGTGGGACCGTCGAATCTACGTGAATTTGGACTCTGCGGCGCTTCTTGTTCGACAACCGATCGTAAGTCAATTTTTATTCGAACCAACTGACTGTTTTTTTAGTCTTCTTTCAGTCCTAGTATTGTAACATCATATTGCTGTTTCCCTCGTAGCGAATGTTTTCATTGAGTGAACATGTGTAATTTTTTTTTCTTCTCTCTTCTTTTCCTTGTTTGAAGGAGAATTCTAATTGTTTTACGATTTTATGGAATTGATTGGATTAGAAAATGGTTTATTTTCGGTACGGCGGATTTTTGTTAGATGGTTTTATTCAATGGAAAATGAAAAATACAAAGTAATTATATCAGTTGTGGCGCAAGTTACAAAGCCCTGCAAAATTGAACTTTTTCATTTGCACAAAGAACATTTACACTACTTCTTGTGGACTTTGTGGGGTTGAATACAAGTATGAAATTCGTTTCTCTATATCGTACACCGTTTTTAGTCAAATCAATTTTGAAAACAATGCAAATATTAAACTTTCAAAATGTTTTTATCCTCATAGTTCAAGTTATATAAAATTTTTTACACAATGAGGTTCTACAAACGCTCCCAGACCACTGGAAAAAATAGAATTACCTATTTAACTAGATAACTGTGATTTCTAATTATGAAATATAATCTTCAATCAATAGTTGTCAAACAACGGCCTACCCAATCGACGTGTTTCCCTCAAATGAGGAATTCTCAGTGGAGGAAATTCTTCTGAAAATAATCGCCTTAGAGAGAAATTTTGGTGTTCCGAAGGATCCCATGTTCCACCCTGCTCAAAGGGGTAGGAGAGGGTGCGCAAAGTCTTCGGAGAATGAGGAAGTCATCCATCATTTAGCTGTGTATAATTTAGGCTTGTGGGGAGGTAGAATTACTCGCGGAAGGGTGATGCGACCGTAGGTTAGTCAAGGAGTGTGGGTGAGACTTTATCAGCTCGGCATCCATTACTTAGTCGCGAGAGATTACGAGGAGGTGTACGCTCTTCAAGAATGTTATCGTACTTAGTCGCTTGTTTCACCGTGAGATTACGTTGCCCTCCTTTTTCATTCCGCGTGAAAATCATTGTCCCCTCGAAGATGTACGTGCAACGTTTTCTCGAAAATTTGCATTCTTCCTGTGAGTGACAATACGATTTCAAATTTGCTTTTTCTCTTTATCTTCTTTAACTCTTCATGTACAGAAAAGTGGTTTTCTCGTTATTTTCTATGTAAACGTGACTTTAATCGATGTAACTTATTGTTGGACGATATTGAAAGAAAATATAGCAGTTCTTCGGTGTACGTTGCGCATTGCCGCTAAATATCTTGCTATTGTACTACAATTTTTATATTTTCTTTTATACAATATTTGTGAGGAACTGTGCATTAAAAATATCCGATTGTTAATTTACAAAGCCAAGTTTTTTAATCGAATTCACGTAAGTCTCAAGAATGGCAATTCAAAGTTACAGAATTGTCAAAAGAATAACCATTCTTTGTAATTAAGAAAGCCAAACATCTCGCTGCTTTCCAGCGTTATTTCTCTCGGTAATTAATGCTGTCATGTCGTTTCATTCATTCACTTTATCTTGAATGCAACTCGTCGTTTAAAGGGCGGACATTTTCGTTGAGTTTTCGACCGTTGAGAGAAACGTTTTCCCTTCCGTCTTATGCTTGTCATTCCTTCCAATGGTTTATTCGCATTTGGCCGTTTTCGCCGTTCTTTTTAACTGAAAACACGACGTAGTTCGCTTCTGCAGTAGAAGTTACGTCGCTGCACTTTCAGTTTCCGCCTGAAAAATTCATTCTTGGCGCATTGTGCGACCGTGCTGCCCCGACAAGTTCGCTGCACGCGCAGTCATTGCATAACGAACCTTTCGTAACTGACGTAATTGCTTTGAATAATGTTTCATTTTCCGCTTTGTACCGTGCGGAACCGGTTACTTCGTTATATTTGTATTACTCAGGCGACATTCTCCGGCCGTGGGCCCCTTTCTCCATATTTTGATGGCCACGAGTATATTAATAGTTTCATTCTTGTCTCCGATAAAACAGTTATTCGTTTTACGCGACAATTACTGCATCGTTATAGAAGCAAACGCAGTTTACGATCGTTGATGTAATTATTTCAATATTGTGGTTATTGAATCTGAATGAAAATGAGATGTCGCTTAGCATTTTGCCATCTGCACTATTTTGCGAATTTTTCATACTAAAAGTCAAAGTAATTTTGAGAAATTTTTCATCCTTGAATAAATACATCTTATTATGGGAATGACTACATTGATAGAAAATTTAATAATTAACTCTTTGCACTCGGAGCCATCTCTAACGTTATCTAGTAGCAACTTGGTGGGATTTTAGTATTTGCTATCTTGTGCCATTTCAATAGAAAAATTCAGGAAAACATATATTTCTTAAAATGTTGCGGTGCAATAAGGTAATTCTCTGTAATCTATTATATAAAGCTCAAATACCACTGACTGACTGACTGACTGACTGACTGACTCATTCATCCACTCATCACGAAATCTCAAAAACCACAGAACGGATTACAATGAAATTTGGAACATACCTTCCGCTTGGGTCTTAGGTGCTCACTAAGAAAGGGTTTTGAAAAATTCGAAATTTTAGGGAGGGTTTTGGGGGGTTAAAGTATGGGCCAAACTCATCAACGCAGAGACGAAACTACTTGACCTAGAAACTTGAAATTTTGCATGAGCATTCCTTCTAGGGTATAAGCACCCACTAAGAAAGGATTTTTCAAAATTCCAAATTCTAAGTTGTTTTTTTTCAGTTTCGATTAAACCGTAGCGAAGCACGGGAGCTTTCAGCTAGTCACTAATAAATTCGAAGGTCCTCGCAGAGAGGGAAATCAGGTGATACGGTAAACTTACTATTTCCCTTTAGGTGAGATATCGGAGTGCAAAGGGTTAAACACTATAGATAATGCAATGTGAGATTCGGTGATAGTTATTGGATATTGAAATTGAAAATACCACAAAAACTTATTACTAGACTGCGGATGTTTATGCAAATTTCGAGTTTCACAAATGCAGGTGAGACAGGAAAACCTATCTAGGGATTTATTGCACTCAATAAATATTACAACAAATACCATACTTTCGATATTTTAGATATATTTTTATATTATGTCATAAATGCATAAAAATCCGCAGTCTGCTTATTGCTATATCTGGTCGATATAAAAATCGAGCTGAAAAATAATCCTTTAAAGTCGCAACTTCAAAAATAAATTCAAAAGTCACACTAAAAAGTCATACTAAAAATTTACCCTTTTTTCGCTTTTTCGACCTTCCGAAAAAATACTGCACATTGTTTTTATCACGTATCATCGATCTCCAATCGGCGGTCTTCGTTAAAACTTCGTTAATTGCCGCCAAAAACTCTCGAAAAGCCCCAGTGAATCTTTTGCGGCAGAACAGAAACACACGGAAATAACGAAACCGATTTATCACCGATTTCACAAGACTCGTTTCACGATTCGAACGTCGTGCCGATATTTTAAACGAATTTAAATATTCACGAGAAGAGTCCAATGAAATCCAACGTCGAAATTTGTATGTCTCAACGGCGAATGCATTTTCTTCTTTTCCGAGAGTCAGTGCAAACAGATTTCACGGAGGGTAGGGAATAGAATCGCCGATAAATCCTACTTTGTACGAGATACGCTGAAAAATTCAGACCCAGGGGTGGCTCATCGGGGGTTGTCGATATTTCCAGGTAAAAATTTCACAGGCCGATTCGCATCGGGAAATAAAATCGGCGGAGATGCGATCGTATGGACGATTATCGGCGTAGCACTTATTGGTGTCGGTAATGTTATAAACGGAAAGGCAAATGAACGATCGTAAATTTTACGAGTGCCACGATACCGTTGTGGCTAATGTAATTGGAACAGCGATGCGATTACGCCCGATATAAAGGATGTATAACTGTCTGATAGTTTAAAACGTTTCCATCATTCGCGAAATTTTGCGCACTTCTCTTCTCTCTGTAGCCATCCATTCTCAAAAAAATGGATTGCAACACGGGGCTGATAAAATCGCATCGATCTCCCTCGTTTGCTTTCTCCTTTCATCCGCTTCTTTCTCTCTTTTCTCTATCTCTCTTTGTATTTCACCCCTTTTCACCCCTTGCCATGTAGCTTGCACGATGGTAGCAAATTTTTCGATAAAACCGATGCATCGAGATATTCCAACTGCAGTAATGATTATTTTCTTGATAATAATCGTATTAAAATACAGTGATCGTATTATATACGAATTTGTGTGCCGAAAGGAATCACATTAGATTAAATTGCTAAAACGATAATGGGAATAATTATAAGAATTTTTCATTTAAGCTTTAAGACAAATAATGCTAAATTTTCTAGAGCTTTTTGAGACTCGTAGTCTGTTATTTTCTAAAAGAAAACAAGATTTTTTACCAAATATTCTTTATAATAAGTTTATTGAAAATAATGTGTAGTACATGTGTACAATTTTTTTCGATTTGGTTAAAATTAAATCTCGATTTTGGTCAAAAAGAACCCCACGGACGAATGAAGGTTAATTTTCCCGCTTTACTCACATTTTCAGAAACACTGTTCTATTTCACAATACTTTCTTTTTTGAAACGTCAGCATCACAGCTCTTTATTATACCTCGACACGTCGGCGACATCGATGCCGGATAAATTTTCGAAGATATTTCGGTAAAATATAAAAAATGTAATCGATGTGATGCTAGCGAGAATAAATTCGACGACGTAACAGACCGAATTTTGTTTGCAAAAAACAAACGCCACGGGCACCGCGCCATTATTAAGAGTGCCATTGTTTTGTTTACGGCTCCAAATATTTTTCCATTAAATCCATTATGCTCGAAATAACAGTTGGATTGGCCTCCTGTAGTTTTGTCTTTTGCCTCACATTGTCAACAATACAAGTAAATCGACTCGCTATTACGTCAACATCGATTATCCCTTTATTCCATGCCTTTTCGCTCACTGTTCGTTTTCCAATTTTATTGACGAATCATGATTTTTTTTCAATTTTCTTTTGCTCATATTTCATGTTTGTTGATGCGCTCATTACGAATGAATTAGGGATTTTATGATGTTCAGGAGGAAATATCTCGTTGGCAGGTCGAATTTATAATCTTCAGACACTAATCAGTTTGGAATCGAAGGTACCAAGATACTATTCTCAGCCATATCAAGATACTACTTGATATTAATTGACGTTACTAAATTTCCGTTAACCTGCAGTTATATCTAATCCACACTCGACGAGATACGATTTACCGTGGCAAACTCTATCTCTCGTCATTTCCCCTCTAATAACCAGATCAAATAGCACTGTATATGTGCGCGTGCATAGGTGTGTTTGTTGGAAATTCGACCATAATCCATTAGTACGTGGTTTCTATTCATCTCTAGTCTGTTCATCAATATTCTCCCTCGAGGACGAGCGTTTTATATAATGAAACCGATGCAATTTTGATTCAGCGTGGAAACTTCAATCGCCTGGAAATTGAGCCTTCATCTTTAAAGGAATATCATATGTTTCTCTATGATCCCTGGTTCGACTAACATTTTTTTTAAATCTTTCACGAGATAAATGATATTTAATCATTTATTATAAAGCTTTCAGAATTTTTTTGGAGATAATAATGACTGAATAACGTGGTGAACATTTCCCTCTGACATTTTATCGTTATTAAGTTCTAAGCCGAAATGAAACCGATTATAAACTCATCGTACTGAAATATAATGAATATCCGAACTAAAGTTAGTAGATTCTAAACGTTTCGTGATTTTATATATATTTTTTGTGCGATTAATAACCAAGCTGTTTTTAATCAAAATATTTATCGATATCCACCGAAACCAGGATAAAACTGAACATTCGAAAAATATCGGACAGTACACTAAGCTCTAATTTCCTATGACCTTATTTTTCACCGATACATCTCCCAGTTCAATTCCACTCTTCTTTAAACACAGCTATACTTTTTTCACAAATATCGATTTCTTTCATTTCTCCCTGCAATAAAGTGTTAAATCAAGGTCATCCAAAAACTATTATTTCAACAGTCACCCCATTCTTTCTGATATATTTTTATTGAAGAAAATAATAGTTACCTCTTTGAAAATTAATTATCACAGTCAAGCTGCAGATTCCTTTCGTTTCACTATGCAAGTTAAATTGATTTCTGGGGTTGTCTTTCATGTTAGAAGGGTTGATTCCACGCATTCCATAGACGTCAGTTCTATCACATCCTCTAATGCCCGAAGCCTTGTCGGTAAGTGCAAACATCGGGCGAGGAAAGTTTTCAGGCAGGATAAATCCAGGGTTTTGAGATAGCACCAGGACGGGGATGGGGAAGGAGTACTCGAAGATATAAGGGCATATGTTCCAACGCTGTTGTCACGACGCCCCAAATCGGAGAAAGTTTCATCCAACTGGGCCAAACGTCGACGCGATTGAAACATTTTCCGCGACTCTACGACACTAGCAGTCGGTGTTTCAGTGGCCACGGTGCTCAGACGGAAAATTAAACGCGGAAACAGGAAATTTTCAACCCCCAGCACTTTTCCTCCGATTATGTGAGCTTATCTCGGGAACTTTGGAGACTGAAGGGAAAAGTACTGAACTGTATTGCAGATACATGGGGAGCTACGGTTTTTTAACATTTCTGGGTAAAATTTCATTTAACTACTTGACATACAATGACGTCTGGGTGACGTTATTCGTTTCGTATGCCATGGTAGACTTTGACTTCGAGACGTCAGGAACTGTCTCCGGTGGACGACGTACAGTATATTATTATATTACTTAATTATTTCACTTGTATATCAATAGAAATACTAATTTATTATTTTATAATATTACTTGATTATTGCCCATTTAACGTGATTACATAGCAATGCGAATTGCAAAATAAAATGTTCTGTTTTTAAGTTTGCACATAACTGTTCAGTTGGCAAAATTAAATAGTATTTTTCGGACGCATCGAACTCGATTTTATTTGTATGTCAAGGGGTTAAGAATTTTATCATAGATTACAAAAATACAGCTTTATTTACTTCAGTTGTTCATATCTTGAGAATTTGTACGGAATTGAAAGTGAAAGTGAAAGCAAATTTGAAAAAGGGAGTGAATGTATATAGGATTTTTTTTTAAATATGGTTTATAGTTTTTATGAGCTTTTTGCAAATATATTTCGCAAGATGTTCTACGAAAGTTCACTGATTCTTTCGCTTTAAAGCAACATATTTTCGAGTAGAAAAATCGCGATGTTCATGGCGCGAAAGGAAAACAGAGAAAGATAAAAAGTCATACGTTGCAATAACGTTGACTCGAAGTTCTAAATTGAAGAAAGTTACGGCAAAACGTTTTTCATGGAGGTAAATTTACCGTACACCGTACCAGTCTGCCCCGAAGATCTTTCCAGAGTTCAAAAGGGCCTCTTATGCGGGTACGAGGATTTTTATGTCGGGCCACGCTATGGCTACCGTAAGATTATCGTCATAATATTTCTCATCTCCTCTTAATGCCCCTGTTAGATCGATTGGCCTCAAAATATCGCAGAATTCTAGATAAAGGTGCATGGAACTAAAACGAGAAGGAATTCATAAAATAAGAACATTAAGTTTATCTTGGGAATTCATTATCTTCGTCTTGTGTATGGAGAATTTTGAAAAGAATGATGAAAGACAATTGTTTAATGGTCTTGATAGTTCTTCAGCTTTTCAGTTGAAAGACAATAGGAGAATTTTGTTAACAATTCTTCCAATGTTTTCCTATGCCCATAGTGTACGGCAGAATTTACAAAAATTTTAGCACAGATATTAAAGAAGAAAATAATATCATTTTTTAAGTAAAATAGTTTCTAATATTAATACTCGGACGTTTTAATAAATGCTGCCGTTGATGTGCTTGTAATCCAATCCAATATCTCTCGTTTTCCTGATTGAAAGGGGAAATGATTAACAAATTTCCGTAACACTTTCAAATAAAACACTCGACTAGCCAGATTTACAAGCTATACTTAATTAAAAGATAAAACCATTTCAAAATTCATTGTCCTTACTTTTCAGATAAATATTACCCCCTGTATTTCAAATAATCCAAAAAACGCAGCACGGACTTTCCATCTTTCTTTTATTTTCAATCTCGTACATAATACTTCTTTATCGTCGAAAAAAAAATTACAAATTTTTATTCCAAAAATATATAAACCCCAAGTTAATAACCTAATCCAACCTTCAACATTCACACACAATTGTTGAGAGTTTAAAATTGCGTGGTACCAGAAGACGCAAATAATGTGGTTCTATCGCGAAAAACGCCATCGCTGCACGGATCCATTTTTCTTTTCCGGTTTCTTCTCACGGTAGCTTAAAGTGTGGTCAGACCTTGTTTCTTCGCAGTGCAAGTGTGTCCGCGTGCATCAGTTTGGTTTCATTTATTTTTCGTTCCCTTGATATAAGTATTTTCTTTTTTTTAGTTTTTTGTTGTCTACTGATCGAATCTATTACTTTGTTTTGTATCTTAAATAAAGAATTATTAAAGTAACAACAACAATAAACAAGAACATAAAATTTGTTCAACTCATCTCACTACCTCATGTCCAAATATTTCCATCGAAAAGGTCAAAATATCTTTAAAAAATCTATCCATAAAAACACACGCCCTTTTCACCAACGTCGAAAATACACCCCCAGCAGCTCTTTGCCATCTACTGCGTTGAAAAAGGGAATAACATCGATGACACCGGTTCGATGGGTTAACGAAGGAAAAAAGAACTTGGTCCCGTTGCAGTGGAATGTTTCTCATCGTGCAGTTTCGTACGGTCTCTAATTTGCCAACCCTCGCGACTACCCCGAAAGCCCTTTATCGGACGTACAAACCTCTCGTGCAAGCACGCCGATGGTTAAACCAAGCCGGGGCCAGTCCGTGGAAGCGCGTATATTTGTGAAACGTGATTCGCTCGTTCGTGCAGATCGAATGGAGTCAAAGAGGGTTGTATCGGTGGTGGAGGAGTAAATCAGCGGAAGAGTGGGAGGATATAGAGTGGAGGCAGAAGGGATGAAATGCTGCAGTACGAATACGAGCGGTGGTATTAACTCTGAAATTGAGTGCTTGCCGGCTCCTCCACACGCGAACTCTCTCCGAAGAGTAGTGGATTCCGTCTTCACGTTTTTTTTTTTCCATCCCCTTGATGATCTACTCCTTGCTGTACGTACTTATATTCATTTCCTCAAAGTTTCCTTGATATGTCGTTGGCCTTTAAGAAGCTGAAAATTTTGCCAAAGTACGATCGATTCGTGTAATCGATTTCATTTCAATGGAACGCGATAGGGGGTTGCTCTTGGAAGTATGCGTTAAGCAATATTGCAGCTAGCAGCGCAATTGGAAATGCACCCTGCGATTCGGGCTTTTGGGAACTAAATGTACCATTTGCTATCCTACATCCTCCTTTCGATTACGTTATTCTACTGGATTTCGAGCCTCATTAACCGATAACTGACTTTACGCAGTTTAAACTGATTTGATGTAATCCTAGCATTTTCATCGTGATCGAGGAGAGTTTATCGGTGATTAGGCGACCGTACTTTTTATACGGTGGGAAAATCGATTTGAATATTTTACGAGGATAGTGTAATCGTTTAACACTAGATCTACCAAGGTGGTCAAAATGAATTGCTCTGAACTTTTTGAAAATGTTCCTGAAACTTCTAACGCTGTTTCTTTTTGAATTTTCTACGTCTTTCTGGAAGATCGTAAGCGATTGAATCGATCATGTTTTTTTCCTCTATATTTAGTTGATACATTGTTAAAAAGTAACATCAACTTGGATAGTTTATTTTTTCTTTTTGAACACATAACACGCACGTACCTGTCGTAAACAGCGAAAGGTAATGTTATTTTTTTCACTCGGTACGGTCTGAGTTTTCTGCTTTCTCAGCCCTTATCCTTTATAGATTTTTACGGCACAAAGTTGCCACCGGAAAAGACTACGAACCGATGCCGTTTGCGTTACTCCTCACTCCGCGCTTCAGCCAAATAGAATACGTGGTTCGTATAAACGTAGGCGCATACCCTGGATGCATCTTGAGTGCACCTTCAATGCACCTTGAATGCACACGTTGGGAAGAGCGGCACTTTGTTCGCACACGCGTGCTCCTCGTTACTCGAAGTACTCGGAGGATAAGATGCGTGGCCGTCGTTGCGAGAAATTGTGTCCTCGAACAGCTATAAATGTGTCACTTCACCCAGAAATGGCTACAGAACGTTGGATTAATGCGTTGTCACGTAAGAAAAGAGAAGACACAAGTACATGTCAGTCTCCAGGTGTAATCATTTTCTTGTTCGAATCATTGATTTCGTTTGCTGATTTAATTAAATAATTGTTTTTTTTTTTACATTTTCGATTGAAGAAATTGGTAGAATTTTTAGAGTATGTAACAGTGGGAAACAGGAAGGCAGTTAAAAGAAGATGTTAATATGAATACTTACTTTTTTTGAGGGTTGAAATAAAAATGTAGTGGAGATTTGTCAAAAGGATTGAAAAAGAGATGGCAGTATTTAGAATCTATGTTTGAAAAGATAATTTTCAGTTTATAATGATCCTTTACTTACTTAATACTAGATTTACTACAGCCGACAAATTGGCAGGTTCCTACATTTTTTAAAATATTTATAGAATTTATAAAAAAGCGGTACAATAGATATTCCACGCGTATCTTATAGTACATAAATTACTTAACTGATTGAAATATTTTTCCGCTTAATCTATCTTTTTCAATGTTCTTATTTAATAGATTTCAATATACCAATTTTACCGGGCGTAAATCTAATGTTAATCTTTGCATTGATTTTATATTCTTACCATAGTATCTTTCTGTTAGTAATTTTTTAAGAATCATTAATTCCTTTGTCTCCTTTGCCTCCTCTTCCATGGTGATCTCATCGATCTGTGCGTCAGGATTATTAAATAACTTTGGCAATTGTTTGGTAAAGTTTACGCTTTCGTAGAAGGAAGATTTTCTGATCTTAGAATGAGAAACAACGCAAGTTCGCGTAGTTCCGATAATATTTCATAATTGCATTCTCATGAGCATTAAAATCCCTCGACGTTGGGTTGGCAATTTCTGCTGCGTCGCCGGAACGTTCTTAATAATGTAACGACGGTAGGAATTCTCTTTAATATTTCATTCGAAATAAATGGATCGTGGAAAAGAGAAGGCTCGTTAAAAATTTCATTGATACTGCAAGTTGTATGTCACGCAACATCCGCCAAAATCGACATCTCTTACAGAGGTTTATTGCAAACTCAATCCGTTCGTTGCACATTTAACCGCAGATATCGTCATACACGTCATAAATATTGACTTGTTTTGGCGATTTCATTGTTTGTTACAAACGTAACACATATTTCTACAAAACTCGATATCAACAAATTGATTTATTTCGAAAAAATCAACACAACGATTTTTTTTTTGACAATTGTCCTTAACACGTTGAACGTCACTGATATATCGCTTTTTTTTTATCATTCCTACTGAAGTGATACTTCTCCAATTAAAATCATGTCTTTGTACAGTAGAAATTTTTAACATAAACATTGATATATGTTCAGCAAGATTTTATCTTTTGAATCGCCACTACTTAAATATTCAGTGTGTTAGAAAATTCGTAAATATTACAATTGAAGAGTTATATGAAATTTCATTGAATTCAAGAACGCCGGTTACTGGTAACCCCCATGAGAGTCAACGTGTTAAGAGAAGGAAGAAGCAGTGATTGAAAAAGCACCCGATACAAAGACAATGCGATAACGAAGTAAGAAGTTAAGTCAAGACGAACAATTGGGATTTCGTGAAGCCAAATGAAGGACCCGATTCCATGGGATTTCGGTTGATACAGAGTGCAGCCATCCGTTCAAATAGGAAGTGCACCGAACGGTAGCCACTCTATCGACAACCATGAAAATCATGTTTTATTCTCCTGATACGTGCAACTAAACACAAATCGGCATTCGTATTTGTGTCACAGTCGACATTGTTTCTTCTCCCGTGGAAAAAGAACGAGGTCATTTCACCCCTTATCCACTTCGTTCTTTCAATTCGAGCTACCATCCCTCGATGGTAAAAGCTTAAACGATGAATTCCATCCAATTCCCAAGATCGATTACGTTCCTCGGTTGCTTTCGATCAAAATAAAGCAGTGCCACGTTCACCGATGAAAACTCTCCGCGAGTCTTTATTTCAGTTTACCGAAAAGAAACCCGTAAAATCAGGCACAAATGACTTCAATCCCATCGGATTCATCATGAAACACAACCGTTGAAGATACCCCCTACTGTATCTCCAACCATCCACCCCCTTTTTTCCCCTATCCACCTTGCACAATTTTTAATGGCCGTCCAAGATTTCTTGAACGACCGAAGACAATCTCTCCCTGTCTTTCTCTCTTTCTCCATCTCTCATTCCAGTTTCGTTCCGTGAAGTAAGAACTTTCTCGTCTCAGAAACGAGTCCACGAAGTCGTCATCGACGGAAATAAAAGTCTTCGATCCGGGGACGATCTCGCGCGGAGTAAAAAGTTCAACCGGGGGTTGGTACCTTTAAGCAGACGTATCTTAACCTGAATTTTTTCCCTCCCCTTCTCCTCCCCCACTCCCCGTCAGACCTCGCATTAATTCAATTTTCCCTCTTCCCCGAGGCCAGTTCCTTCCGACGTTAGTTATCCGGCTACGGTCCTTCTAGGGTGGCCCTTTCGACCAGCAACCCCCTCCGCGACGAACCCCCTTGGACTTGCTCCGCCCATCGTAACCCAACAACCCAACCCAACTGCTGTGCCGTACTTTTCTTCTTTTGTTTCATCATTGAATTACGGGGCGCGGGACATTAACATTTTCCCGTGATTATTTAAATTTAAGACAATCGTGGCCAGGACTGCCTGCTGGCTGCAGCTACGGGCTTTAATGCCGAACGACGTCGTGCTAGCGGCTAGTTTCTTTTGCCTCTCTTCATGCCCCTCTTACTCACCCTCTTATACTTTCCTTCCTTCCTTCCTTCCTTCCTGCCTTATTTCCACTGGCAGCTCTTGCCTTTCCTATTTCACCTTCTACCCTCTACCTACTGCATTCGGAAAATAATGCTAACCGTTTTTTACATTCCGGATGAGAAACCGCCCGCCGTTCCAGCCACCCTCTATAACCGTGAATTTCTATAATTTCGTCCTGTTTAGCCTGTCTCCTTTTTCTCGCAGGAGATCCCGGTTCGCGTGGGACGGTTTTACCACGATTTATCGGACGTCCTGTGGTTCTTTGCGCCACGAAGGATGCTATTCTTAAGAGGGAATCGCTTAAGACGTTCAACGTTGGGATGGTTTCAATACGGATTATTTTTCTACGAGGTACTTTGGATTTTTGATAGTTCTTGCGTCCGACTAATGTCCCATATTTTATGGAAATAAATAGATTTTTTATTCTTAGGAGGAAAAGTAATGATGTAGGGAGGACAATATTTTTTAACAATTTTCAATTGCTGATATGGCTATTAGAGGTAATTAAAACATCAGTGGATTTATAGAAGGAATGATTATTAACCGTCAAGAGAAATTTGTTTTAATTCATTAACAAACTTGGAGACTAAGAGACATTCAAGTTACTGATAAATCGCAAATTTTGCTTCACTGCCTACATAGTTTTATGCGCACTACGTTCGTGTAAAAAAAGCTTCGATAGTAGCTCTATATCAGAACGATACACTGAAAATTTGAATGATGAAAGTACAATGTATAATTTCATTCTGAACGTTATTGTCGCCATTATTGTTTTCCTCTCACATTATTTACTCACCAGTCGTTTTACCCGCCGTGCAAACGTTCAAAATCCTATTAATCCGTAACCAATTTCCAGGCTATTATAAAAATTAATTAATCGCCGGCGTACGATCGGAAATAACTTTGAACATAAAGGCTCCTTTCTGTGAAAGCGGCAGGCGGGAAATAATAGTTCACAATGAAAAGTTGAAAAAGTTTTCACGTACAACCCACCACGTACTCTTTTGATATTACGTTAAAACAAAGAAGCTTATGTACATATGTGTATATACATATATATATACGTATAGAAAAAGAAAGAGAGAAAGAAAGGGAGTGGGTGAAAGAGGAAGAAAGTCAGAAAGGGAGAGGGTAAAGTGTGCTACAACGAGGGTGAAATATCGCTATTCCACTTGAGCGTTTTCGCCAGCAAATTCGCGCATACGAAGAGAGGCACGCGAATAAAGGCAGGATACGACAGAGTATTGGAAACCTGTTGAGACGAAGGTACGATATTCGAATTTAATAAATGCCATAAAAAGCTCGCGCCGAGACGAAACGGAACGAAAATCGGATAAACGCAAACACTCCCGCCTGAATTTTATCAACGGCTAATGGCATTTAAACTCAATACGCGCCGGACATTCTGCCTGACAGGCTTATCGATTTATTGTTATTGGATCAAGAAACCGTTAAATTAAATGCAACATTGGAGCGGACGGCTTAACGTTGCGATAAAGTAATTACGTCGGCGTAGAATTAAATTGATGCTTTTCGCGCGGCTGCTTTCCGTCGAAAGAAAGAGGAATCGGTTCTTTTTCGAAAAAGTCTCTCGTTTATTGAGAAAAAATCAATTTTCGTCAATCGATCTTTTATCATTGATTTTGTCACTTTACTGCGTGATTGACAAGTGTATGAATTTTTTTTCAATTGGTCATCTTGATGGATAGACTCTTATAAATCTGCACTGCAATATGTGCAAATTCGAGCAACGACATGTAACTTTTTCCTAGTCAGCGATAAAGTACACAGACGTATTATGTCCCATAACAAAATTATAAATCAAAACATTCCATAAATACAACATTTATCGCAAAAAATACATTCACACCCTTCCAGAAGTAGACATCGCTCTCACAGATTTATCTCTACATTCATCTCTAAACATTAAAAAAAAACGTACAATAATTTCTAATTATTAAATTCGACAAAAAAATGTTCGTTTAATTTATCAATTTTTAATTACCCATCGTATAATCGTCAAGTTACTCAGTATAACAACGTCGACGACAATCCTCGATCTCTCTTAACTTCTTCCACTCGAAAACCTGCTTTCGCGGCTTCGAAACAGCAAGAAAAGCCTTTATTTCCTTTGTCGACAACGGAGCAATTAAGGGGCAGGTATTTTCGCAACTGTGGCCACGAAACGGGAGCAAAACAGTCACGTTAACGGGAATGATGTTGCTCGGCGAAACGAGAGTGAGCGGAGCCAAAATGGCGAGGATAGTTTCGAGTGAAAACTATGCTCGTATATCATCGCACGAGGTGCAGCGGGTCAACGGCGACTTAGTGGCTGTTCCCCTCGTAAAACAACGAAACCGGAAGAATTCGGGTAACGTTAAAGACCACACGATCCTACGGAAGTTGGGAGAACTTTTCACATATTTTAATATCAACCACCTTTGTGCCGAACCAACGAACCTGCGGGGCTTCGACGCCGATGAAAGCCCCTTTGTTAATCGGTTTTAAGGGATGTTTTGGGAGTTACTTGCCTCATGTTGCAGTGACGTTTGGTTAGTTTGAAGGTGTTATGTCTGTAGGATTTATTTTTGAATTTTTTTCACTGACTTTATGGGAGAATTTGTAAAAATATTTGACGAGATACATTATTGGCAGGTTTAAGGGAGTATGATTTTGTCAGTTTATTGGAATATGTTGTGAAAAAGTTGAAAATGTTATATTCTGATCGTGTGTTGCTCTAGCTAAAGATTCTATTGAGTTCAATCACATTTCATATGACTTTTACATTGGCTAATATTTATATTATATATTTCATATGAATTTTACATTACAGGGAGACCGGAAAGAAATGTCGTTTTTTCCAGATATTTTGCTCAAAAATTGATTTTCATCAATCGGGCATTGAATACACATATGTGCACGCTAGAGATGCAAATAAAACTTGTTGCAAGTATATTTGTTTGAATTTAATGTAAGAAAACGACATTACTTTCCGGTCTCCCCAATATTTACAAGTTTACCAATACAGTCAATATTTAAATACTGGCATTGCAAAGCTACCGTCCTGCTGACAACATATCTATTTCTGTCTTTAAGGTTTCTCCTTTGTAGAGCTATAACTTTAATAGAAATATGTTTACATCGATAAAAATGTAATATCCAACAAAATACCAATGGCGTTCAATGAGTAAAAAGAGACATGACCTTTTAGAAAAGTGTAGATGTAAATTCCCATAACACTCTAAATTTATTCCTAACCCACACAACCAAGTGAGAGGTGGAATAATAAGCAACGAAATTTCATAAAGTTCAGCCCTTATTTTCTGAATAAAAATGAAGCAGTAATAACATCAGTGAGTACGAGTACCCATAAACCCATGTCGTTTAATCGCAACGACACTGAATTCGCATCTTCCACCGTCTTTTTCATCGGAGGTCCTTTGTTAAACGCGCATTCCCTGCATACCCGTTATATGGTGGTACTTAATCAAGCTAATGCAAACGCGACGGGGCATTAACGCGGAAAAATACAAAATGTCGCGTAGGATATGTCGTCGAAAGCCTCCCGGCAAATTAATACCATCCACGGTAGTGTATCAAACGCACTTTGTAATAATTATGTTAATTCGAGCCCCACGAAAACTGTTTGTACGCGTCGTGTTCCCATCGTGCCAGCGTGAAACAATGCGCGGGAAAGTTTCACCCTCGAATATAATGCGAAATTACTCGTATAATTGTGGGGAGCGAGTGCGAATATTATTCGAATATGCGATTCGACCATTCTGACCGTTTCGTTGTCCCCGTTTTCGTGTTTTCGGACGCTTTGTTTCACGGGAACTTGTTACGTCGGAAATTATGCGCCACGCAAATGACGCGGCTTAAGGTATTACAATGTAATCGTGGCAACGATCGCCAAATTCTGCCGATATCGGCTCGCATACGTTTACCGTCGATTTGCGTCGAAGGCACTAAAATAGATTAAGCGATTTTTCCGAGGTTGTTTCCTTTTTTTTCTGTGCTACCAGTTTTGGCTGATAGGAGCACGATAAAAGTGGTGCTTGGATGGGTAATGTTTTTGTGGTGATTCGAGAGCTATTTTAGAGGAAATGCGGGATTTTAAATATCGGAGTTTTTTGTTGCATGTTGCGGATTTAGGTAGTACAGTAGTTTGGATCGAGAGATACAAATTTACATGGATTTTATATCATTGGAGCTGTGATAAACTATGAAATAGTACATTTATTATAATTGGTATAATTATTACATATGAAGAAGAAAATAATTTCCTGTAATTGATGAATATCGAACACAAGTCTTTTATTACAGAGAGGGATCCTTTAAGTCGAGGAAAATCATACTCTCTTTGACAATTTTCAATCTCATTACATCGATAATTTATTTCCAATTAATTTGTTATTTGCTACAACAGCTAAAAATCGACTTAGCAGTAAACAACAATCGGTAGAAACCGTGAAAATTCAGATGCCCCGATTTTTCGTTCCGACAAAACTCCCCGGATGTGTAAGATTTCCGACAAGAAGAAACAAGGATATTGATTGGGTCTCGATAATCGATTATCGAGCGACCTTTAACGGTGCTGCTCCACTTTCTATCGTTACTTTTCTTTTTCATCGGGGATAAGACCAAACGAGAAGATTTATCGTCCATGGTCAATCATAAATTTTATCGTGAACGAGAAGGAAGATATACAATCTTCCGTAAAATAAGAATGACTCTCCCCGTCGTTTCTCTGTTTCTTTCTCTCTCTTGCCTCGAATTCATCGAAGGGGATGCTGTAACGAATTTAAACACCGTACCTCCCTCTGTTAACTTTGCGGGTTCGTTAAAGGTTCACCGCTCTTTTTCTCGAGAGGTTCATTATAATCTTTTTCCTTGCTCTCTGCCATTGGCGTTCGTAAAATTCGAAAAACGATGGAATTACTCGCAAAACACGGTCGCTCGAGTTGCACTCTCTGTGCTAAACTATGCAAATTCAATACAGCCAGTTAACTACGATTCGAGTAGTCCAAGGATAAGTAAACTTTTACTCCGTTTGGGACGGTTGCCGTGGAGTATTCCTCTTTAATGGACATCGATGGTGATTCCCATATTCTTGGAAGAATTTCTATAAAAATGATATTCAATGGAATTATTACAGGCAGGTAATAATTCTTGGAATTCTCTAGCTCTTGGAATATTTGTCATCGCGATAGAATAATTTAACGACTGAAAATATAAGATCTAGAACCCTTAAACCATAAAGTCTCAGATATTTCAAGATTAAAAAAACCCTAATCTAAAAGTAACTCACACAAAGATTCAAATACTTTAATAATTAAAAAAACCGAGAATGCACACCTTCTCAAACTTAACACTTGACTCTAAATCTACCAAGATAGTCAGAAGAACTTATTCACGTTTATTTTTAAAAGTTCCTAAAATTTTTACCACTCTATCTTCTTTCATTTTCTACATCCATCATGAAAAACGTAACAAACCAACTGAAGTCAACTCAACTGAAGTCTAGTTCGAATGTTAAAAAATGTAAAACTTCAAAAAAAATTTACATATTTTTCGCCAATGAGAAATTAAAGAACAGCAAGGCACAAAATTCGCATGTTTTTATCCCCTACGTTAATCGCATCGACGAAATCTGGATTATGTCTGGTGAGATCTAACGAGATCGGTCGACAGCCGCGCTCGTCCATGGAGCGCCAGGTGGTACCAGCCGGGATTAAAATAGTTGGACGGTACAAAAAAGCCGCAAGGAGGATCAAGAAGGATGCCGTTCGATCGTAAGTGCGGCCTGTCCTTTTACTCTTTCACGCCTCTCGTTCGTTTTTCTTCATCGTCGAGTGCAACACGTTTGAGAGCATCCGGGGCTCGTTAATGTCACTTGAACGAAGACGTCGCATAAGCACAGGACGGTTTAGTTATTTTTCTTGAGTGGAACCAGCGACTGGTTGGTGAGTTCGTAAAGATAGTCGTCCCTTGGAAGATTCAACGCACCTTATTAACGGGACACTTGGACAAATATTGAGGAACGAGCGGTTCTTCGACGAAATACTATTAAAAGACGTTGGCAAACGATTCAAAATATTTCTGGACAATCTTGTTTCTATCTTGGATGAATTTCTTCACGTGGGTAGCAGATGATATACCGAATGTGGCAGTTAACTTTGTTCACTTAACGCTTGATCTACCAAGGAGGTGAAAATGACTTTTTAAAATATTGCTGAAATTTTTAGGGTTTTACTGTGCTTCATTTTTTATATCTACCTTGTAAAACGTTGGAGATTCAATCAATTTAGTTTCTTGTTCATTTCATCTTCATTCTTTCGACGTTGGACATCGACCTAATTCTTTGTGATATAATAGCTAAATATTGCTGAACATTATTCAGGGTCCAAACGGGAACTTCTACTTATCTCTGATTCCATTAATGGTTTTCCTCCAAGATTTGTTTTAAGACCTTTAATCCTAACAAAAGGCACCGAAAAATCGCCCTTTTGCAACCTTACTCACAAGAAGTCGGGGTCATCTGAAAACCACACTGTCTCCAACCCATAAAACGCCAATGCATTTCCAAAAATTAAGAGAACTGTCAGCGAATCGTGGACTCTCAGCATCTCGCACAACATTACCCTGTTTGTTAAAACTCCAAACGCGAAAGTAGTTTTTTCAATAATAAAGTACACCATTGCATAGGATACATCACAAAATGTGGTGCCAAAAGTGAAATACAACACGAAGTATTTAATTAGTATCTTTAAATATACTAAATTATTAGTCGGTAGTTCTAGTATTAAAGATACCGCTTTGTAAAATCAAATTCAAAGATGTTCAAAAACTCGCATAGCTTTGTTTGAACTCCAGTATCATGATAATACATAAGTATAATCCAAATATACCTTCTTTCCTATCAGACATCATCTGAAACGAAACGCAGAAAAAGAGAAATAATCCATCGATGTCAACCCTGCTATTTTACACGCTACCAAAAAAAAAATCTCGCCGAATAATTGACAGTATTCCGTTCCAGAAAAAAATTCCAATCAGACGTACCAAAAAAAAAACACGACATCCAAAAAAAAACTCGACGTCCAAAAAAAGATTTCAAAGAGTAAATTCTTGCTAGGGTGGGTTGGTCGAGGGCGCAGCGTTGTCCCGATAACGATCCGACGAAAGCGACGAATCTCGAGTTAATTAGCGATTAAACGAAGCCTCCGCGCAATCCAAGCCGAGCCTAATCGAGAATCGATGTCGATTGTGCGAGCGTTATTAACGAGCCTGTGCGCCAGCGGTTGATTGGTCACCGTGAATCAGGACGCTGCCGACCAACACGTCGTTTCGCGGCTATCTCTCCACTCTCTCTCTCTCTTGCTTTCTCTCACTTTCTGTCTATATCTCTCTCTCTGTGCATCCACGTTTGTCTCGTTCACGCACGTCTGTCAAAGCGAATCACGAAGTCAACGCTGTACCACGAGAGCACGGATTCCAGACAGCAGGCAGATCGGTAATCGACGCGCGTTTAGCGAAGATCAAACTGTCAAATGGCGGGAACGAAAGTGGCCGTGTACAGGCTACACGATACGGACTTTTCAAGTTGTCGCGTGTTTCGTTCCCTCCTATTTCCACTCGTTCTGATTTAAATTCGATTTGTTTGAGCCATTGCCCTCTTTACAGACTCGCTTTTATTCGTCGAACCTGTGAAACTTCTGGTTTGCGTTTTTCCACTCTCTCTCTCTCTCGTGGATTGAAAAGCTGAACGGCAAACTATGGATTTTGAAGGATGTGGACTTTGAGTTGAATATATCTAGAATTTTTATGATGTTTTTTTTTAAATTTTGTTGCTATGATTATTTCGTTTGGGTTTTATACTTTTGTAACGGCGAATTGTGTGATTCGCGCTTAAGGGGCGCCAAACAAGAGAACTAAACTTTTTGGTCTTTTATATATTAAAATAACTCGCATTGTTCCAAGTGATTCAGTGTGATGTACGGAAACGAATGATTTGATGGTGAGGACTTGTGAGAGTTTTGAGTTAGAATTAAGAATTGGAATTTAGAATATGATTTAGAATTTGAAGATGACACTTACAATTAGTTGAATTTCTTATGAACACTCAGCTAATGAATTGAGTTATGAACTCTGATGTAGTGAACTATGTTATGAGCTGAGAACTAAGGGTGGTGAAAAGAGACGTAGGATTTTTAAAGGCTTTCTTCTTTTTTCTTTTGATCTCTCATTTGCCGCTTAATTATGTATACCATTTTGAACCTCAAAATCCTCAACTAGTGTGTCTACGCGCCTCAAAGTCCTGTAAATATGATTTTTAGGAGTTATATGGTCTGATCAGGTAAAATTTTTATTCCAATTTAATCTGACATCCCCTAAAAATATTTCAGAAGTTCCAAGTCTGTCGACTCATATTCTAAAAATAGGGCTTTCAGGAGCAAGTTGGAATTATCATTTTATTCAATATAAATTCTAAATCTCCTAAACCAAATTAATTTTTAGTATATCGAGAATTTTTTGGATCTCGATCATTCCACTCCAATTCCAATCTAATTCTAAAGCTCCTCATTATAGAATGCTTAGGATTATTTTGGGCTGTATGAAGCCTAAATTGCTCCTAAACTAGGTCAAGTGGCAAAAAGTAACAAGTGTAGGGCGATTGTGGAATTAAAATTTGCATTCTTTTATATGTAACATATTTTTCCATATTTAGCCTAAATATCCTAAGTTATTTGGTAATTTAGGAGGATTTTGGGCTGAAATTTTCGAGTCGGGTTTGGAAGCGGAGTGGGAGTGGTGATAATGGTGGATGCAAGCCCAAGGTCAAAGTAGGAAGTACGATTTCGGACTTGGGTGATGACTCAGGGATGATTTAGGAATGGTGACTGTGTTAGGGAGTTGAAAGGTCGAGATGGAAAAATAGGAGATCTGAACTTGTAGTGGTGAGTCTGTGATGATTATGAAATGACGGATGTTGAGTGAACCGCGTACAAAATATTTGTGTTTACAAAATATTCGCTAAATCTATCTTATATACTAACTGATTGGAGGGTCGGAACATTACACTTTTGGGTTTGGATCAGTGCAATGAAGTTTCTACGACATTGTGGAGAAAATCCGACGAGAAACGAATTCATTGAGGATACAATAATTCAATTATTATTAATTAATAACTTGAAGTATCAATAGCATTTTCTGATTATCCGTAATCGATCATCGATGCCGTATACGAATCAACGTTGCCATTGATGAAATCGTGCAAAGTCGACTCTCTTATGTAAAATTCAGAATCGAGATAACGCCTATTACGAAGATAATTACGAACGAGTAGCGGGATTGCTTAATTTTCACGATATGCAAAAGTTCCAACGGATGCAACCTATTAACTGTGTTTCAATCAGAAGTTTCAACGGGCCTCCAGCATCCGGATCGTAATTAGAACTGCCCCCTCGATGAATCACAGGATTGAGACATCGTCGCTTTAATTACTTTCTCAATCCGTACGGCGACATCAAAGTACGATGCAACAGGAGAAACTATAAATATCATTCGAGTTACCTAAATACTTTTGCCGCTCTCACCTGTCGAAAATGGAGTCCTTCAACCTCGCTAATGAGAAGAACCACTTATGAGCACCTCCCGCGAAACTACCTAGGCGAATTCGACACCTGTGTTACTAAATTCTTCAAAGGCAATTTACATTTTAAGAAGTATCCTAAATTATTTGTACTCAACTCTTACCTCATAATTGGAGTCTTGAAAAATTCTTAAACAAATCCCATCTACTCCTCTTCTTTGTCAACACTCAAAGCCTCCCCGAGTCGAAATATTGAACCTCATTTGAACCCTTTAATACCAAACATTTAGGAAATAGAAGTACAAAAATAGATCTAAACTCAATGTAAAATAAAATCCCATTTAGCGCCTAAAAGGGACACAAATTTCCCTTTATGCCATCTTAAGGCGCAAAATATGACGTCAATTTCAACCTCAGTTGAGGATTTACATCCTATCCAGTTATTACTGTTATTATTATTCTTATTATTATTTATATATATACACATAGTTTTCAAAAATAAATTAGTCAAACTCACTAAAAAATAACGGATTTTTACCCACTTGCAATTATAAGTGAGCCACTATTCGAATTAATGTGATAACTATAATTACAAACAAATCAAAATTATTATATCCACTAGTTATATTCATGTATTTATACATTCCTTATTAATTAATTATTTTAAAAAGTGACATTTCTTTATGGGATATTAAGTATATATTGAATACAAAAATTATTATTTAACCTAGGAGGAGTAACAGATCCAATTCAGGAGATAAAGGTTTTGGTGCTAGCTAAATAGGAGTATCATTTTACTGAGAAGGAGTTACAGGTTTAAATCAGGAGCTTTACTATTGAAAAGTATCATATTAGGTTCAAGTAAGAGTAAATACCATGAAAATAGGTTCAATATTTCGACTCAGGTCCACCTTTACGAATACCTGGTTCACCTCAATCTCAAAGCAACTGTAAAAACCATCAGACAGAGAACAGAAAAAAAAATCTTTATCGGTAAACCATCTCTTTCTCAAACTCTCGCCCCTCTCTTACGCCAGATAAAAAACTGCGATCGACACATAACGAAGTAGCAAACCGCAAGAAGAAGTCTGACCCTCGACCTCGCTTTCAATCACCCGGCTAAGGATTAGGGCGAAGGAACTGGACGAAGGACGAAGCAGAGAGGCCCAGGGTTTTATCGGTCGGAATTACCGTGGTCCTGGAAGCTCGTTAAACTGCGAAAAGCGAAGGGACCAAGCTACAAGTCCGAAGAAGGAAAAGGAAAGTCTTACCGGTCAGGAAAGGCACACTCGAAGAGGAATAGGATAAGAAGGAGACGGAAGAGAAACCGGAGGAGAGGCTCCAAGCCCGAATATTACTGGAAGACGAATGCTTGCAATAAAGTAAACTACACAATAGCGGAGAAAGAACGACGATGGCGGCAAAGGGACGAAATGGAAGAAGGTGGGACCAGTCCTTCCTTGCGTAAGGGTAGTATTGCACGAGAGAGGAAAATAAGGGTCGAATGGCTCGGCAATCTAAAGGGTCCTGTTGGCCGAAAAAGCGACCACCGTTTTCGTTCGTATTTTGCACGATAAGAGAGAGGGTAATCGAGTTTTAAGGGTCTCGACATTAGCGGAACGTTAATGAACGCCTCGAGCTCCGTCCGAGGTTTGTCGGAGGAATCTTTTCATGGGGATTCTTTCGTCGGCGAGCTTATTTAATGGGCTTCACTGTGAGCACCGTGAATTTTGATTGATTCGAGCACCGTTAAAGGCGTGAGAGTTACGTTCTGAAACGTAATTAGACGGAAGTGCGAGCTGGATTTCATTTGCGATGAACCACGCTGAGTTTTTAAGTAGCCGTGAGGACGTTGGGGTACTGCTGACAGCATTTACAAAATGGAGATATAATTGAGATAGGGACAAAGAGACAGCTCAGAAAATTTGTTCATGCTAGTGCTTTTAATCTTTGTCTGGTGTACTTTAACGTGAAATATCGAAGCATGATCAACTGTTCGTGGTAGAAGAAAACCAAAGTTTAACGAAATTTCGATTCTCTTTGACCTCAGTCGACCTTTTGCAAATATAGGAATCCCTCAACTTTGGACGGTATTTCTGTTATCTCTAATAGAATTTTAATTAACAAAAGGTAGACATTTGCGCCATAAAATACTTCAAACTGAGACTATTGGCAAAAATAGCACAAAATGATCCACCGACTCACCGACTGATTTATTTTTTACATTTTATTAACTTCTATTATCCCAACTATAAATACAACTTAATTACAATAGAATATTTGTAAGACATTTTGAAAGTCTAAAATTTCCCTCTAAGAATTTCATCAGACACAATAGAAAATTGTAATAATATTTAAATTCAACTCGAGTCAAAATTTTATCGTTTGACGAATCGAATAGAGGCACCATTTCAATACATTCGTTTCCTATCCCCTCGGTTCCGAAAAGAAATAGGAAATAGAAATATCAGAGTACCAATTGGTGCGAAAACCGAGCGGCTGTCTTCGACGTCCCATAAAAGTTGCAGACTTTCTAATTCCACCATCGACGTACGTTCTAAGATCATCCCAACCCCCCTTTGAACCCGTTCATGCAAAGGGCTTACCCATTACCAGAGAGATCCTCGATATTCGATGTAACTTTCAGCATTCCGATTTCACGTTCGGCGAAATCTGTAAGAGGGCTCGTTTCTTTCTTATTTCCGATGAAAGCTTTCTCCCTCCGGCCGGTTTCTCCGGGGCGTTTTTATCGAAACGACAGAAAGCTTTGCACGGAACTCTTATTACGGCGCCGACGTCGCTGCAACGAGGCGATACCACCCTTCCCATCCTAGACGCGAGAGCGATACTCGCGATCTTTGCTCGTGCAATACTCGCACATACGTGCAATTCCAGCCTTGCTGCAGTAAAAGAAGCAGGTTACAGGTTTTTTTGTTTTGCGAATAGTGAAATGCTGTTCGTTGTATTGCGCAAAGATTTTTGATGCTAAATTCTTTGTTTGATATTCGGTATGGTGGTTCGAAGGCTATTTAACACTATAACTACCGACCATTAATTTAATATATTTCAAGATACTTCATAAATACTTCACAAGAAAGAGAATGAGATATGCAAGAAATTATATTGATTTAATCTCTTACATTTTACAAGATAGATATAGAAAATTAAGCAGAATACAGTGCTACAATTTTAATGACATTTTTCAAAAATGCAGTACAAGTCATTTTGACCCCACTAGTAAATTTAGTATTAATACTGGAACTATTCGATTTAAATCTATTGAATTTCAATGTATTAACACTAAACCTACCGACGTTATATCTACTAAAATCTAAATATACTCAATAACGACTTTACACAAAGAGAAGTGGCGAGATAAAGAAGATAATTAATTAACTCATTTTGCTTTTGTAAGATAGAAGTGGAATATTTACTTCATGGCTACTCTATGAATTTAGATAATTTTTAGAAAATATTTTGGAATCGGTCTTTTGACCGCCTTGGTAGGTTTAGTGTTGAACTAGTATTTTTGATAAAAAAGAATAAAAAGGGAGAGGAGATGAGTGATGCAATTATTTATATTTTATAAGATGGATAGATAGTGTCTACACATTGACTCTCCTAGAAACTTGAAGAATTTTTATAAAAAATGTGGAACCTGTCATTTTGACTGCCTGGATTGTTCCATTGTTAAGATGGGAAGTTTGAGGCGAAGTGATTGTTTCACTCAAATCTGAGTTAGTACAGAAAAAGAAAATATTAATAGGTAGAACTCTGTGGAGTTTCAGTGCTGGAAAACTGGCTGTACAAGCACAGCCTTTTTCCAGAAACTCTGTCCAGTTATTTGAAGCCAAATTATAACATTCAAATTCTTTTCTTTTCTTTTCTACGCTTAACTCCGATG
Organism: Cerceris rybyensis; assembly: GCA_910591515.1. Lineage (NCBI taxonomy): Eukaryota > Metazoa > Arthropoda > Insecta > Hymenoptera > Crabronidae > Cerceris > Cerceris rybyensis. The sequence continues at coordinate 10,616,373 of OU342797.1, read as the reverse complement.
CAAACATTTATACCAACAAGAACATACAAATATTTCTACCCCCCTACAATGTCATCACGTCGTCGTAATTCCATCGCCACCATACAATATAAATTACCGTCACTTTTCGAGCAACACCCTCGTGCAACCCCACATCCACAACCACCCCCGTCTCTCCCGTCGCTCGTCATCGACGAACAAATTATCAGGCGCATGTCGAATAGAAAACGGTAGAGCTCACCGGCAGAAAACACCGTTACACCCTCTTGCTGTTGGAAGAAGGGGGAAAAAATACAAGAACAAAGTCTGCTATCTCGCTCCTCCGGTGTGCGTTCTCCAGAAAAGTGTCGGGCCATTATTCGTAGCAGTAGCGAACAAGCGAGTGGGTTGTGCCCGAGGGGGAGAGGTGAACAGTAGACTCCAACCCGAGGTTGGGTGTCCTTTTCAAAAAAAAAGGGGGCGAACGATACGCAGCGAGTTGTAGGTAGATAGTGAAGGTACGTGGTAAACGAAAATGTGTATAACATCGAAGGTAGGCAACCGAGGGGTCGAGGATGGCAGAGGGTGAAAACCAGGAGAGTGGCAAAGAGAGAGAAGGAGACCAAGTGACAGAGAGAAGAAGAGCGAATGAACGCGAAAGGATGGGTAGCGGCTGGCTGGAGGCTGGCAGAGTACACCTAATTAGTGCCATTACGGACCTACTGTTTTGCCAAATCGGCGCAGACTTAATATTGTCCCAGACGAGCCTCAACGTGCCGGTGCATTCGATGGACGACAGTTCTCCCGGTAATTGGCGCATTGTACGTAACGGGGGACTGCATTCAATTAGTTTCGTAAAAAAGCGGAGCAGCCACTCGCGGTAACGCCGGCAAATGAATGGAGCCTCCAGCGAGCTAACCCCTACTCTTCTCTCTTCTCCCAGGACACCCCCGGTCCCCTTCATCCCCTTCTCTTTTGGGTTCCGATCTTTCGATGGGGTACTACCAATCCCCCCGTCTGTCCTCGCCATCCTTTTGCCATGATCAATCTCGCTTCCGTCGTGAATGACGATGAAAGCGTACTTGAAAATCACTGTTTCCATCTCGCCGCGAAAACTCCCACTTCTACCCGACGATGGTTCGTGGATTTTATCGATGGGGGATGTCGTTCGTGACGTTGGAACGGATGAGAGGGTGTCTCGTTTAATGCAACGGATGCGGGATGAGTGAGAACGGTAGAAAATCATTGGAAGATGTTCTGAATGTATAACTCAAGGGAAATTGATCGGTGATGGTGTTTCTGTTGAGGTTTTTGTTTGAGCAGAATTAGGAAACGAGGCAATGTTTATATACGAAAATTCTGAGGGGGTAGTTTGGTGGTGTTGGTAACACTGGAACCATCAAGAAAGGTGATAAGGCTGGTCGCCACTTTTTTCCAAAAATTCTTCAAGTTTATAAAAAAGCCGTAGAGTAAACACTGTACGGTCATCTTGTAAAACACGGATTATCAAATCGGTTAACGTTTTCACCTCTTGATTACCATTTTTCCGAAGTGCCTATTTAAGCTCTTGACTTACGATTTATGTTTTGATATCATACGCAATGAGTCTAAGTTATTTGCTGGAATAAAGGTTCCTCTCTGATTTTTAACATTTGGTCGACTGATATATTAACACTAGGACGACCGACGTTAAATTTATTACATTTAAATATATTAAGTAAGAACTCTGGAAGAAGAGGAATCAAAGGGTGGAAAATATGATCGGTCTGGTAATCTGTGTTTTATAACATCAACTTAGAAGTTCTAGTATAGGACTCTCCTGTAAACTTAGGGAATTCTTGGAAAAAAAAGTAAACCAGTCATTTTGACTTGCTTCGTCGTTGTAGTGTTAATATTATAGAAAGAATTTGATCGCCTCGTGAAAAATTGATATTTTCAATTTAATAATTATTCGAAAACTTCAATATTTCGGATTTTATTTATAGCGTCACTTGTGTCATAAATTATTGTAAGCTAATGGGTTAATATATTAAAATATAATATAGGTACTGAGCACCGATAGTTCTACTGTCAATAGAGCGTGCGAAGTTGTCATTTACTTGCAGTGAGATTGTTTCCGTCTTGAGAGTGTGAGATTTTGATTCCACTGATACGACAACCCTTGATTATCAGATATATTAAAATTCTAAGAAATATAAAATAATAAATATACTGTTATTTAATAAAATGATCCTAGTATCCGTATTTTAAGAAAGAGGTATTCTCTACGCTAAAGAAATAAACGTACACCCCCATAGTTGCGACTTCTCAAATCTTAATAATACAATTTAGAGGATCTCTAATTTACTAATCCTTACAATGCTGTTACCGTATCAAATTTTCGTTCCATTTTTTTCCCATTCTCCGATTAGTTCGCTAATCCAGAGTTACTCGTCGGAATAAAGGGGAATGCGGAAAACTCGTTGCAAGGATAAGCGAGATCCGGTGCCCAATTTTCCATAACGATCAAGCATTTCGCAATGAAATTGCGAGAACGGTCGGGTATGCTCGGCGGGATGAATTTAAACGTTACTTAAACGATCTTATTTACTTGGAAACGACGTTAGACTAAAGAGGACTGTAATAAATCCACGTTTAGCCGACGGTTTGTGGGTACGAATATCTCCCCCTTCTCTACCTCCTCTCTCTCTCTCTCTCTCTCTATTCCTCTCTTTCCATAAAACATCCCATTGTAGCCGGAAATACAAATAGCAGCGCGGAACGAGCGGTGATGTAAATTCTTTCTCATCAAGACTTATGGTAGTCGAGGACGAAGAAACAATCTCCAAATGGAAGACGTTGAATGCATCAGCGAGCAATTTTAACACATACGTTTCCTCACAAAACAGAATCCCGTCTGTGTAAGCATGGCCCGATAATGGACATACTTGACAACGTCTTCTCTCTCTCTTTCTCTTCCTCTTTCTCTTTTCGTTCGTACATCCATTTATTTCCATTTCGTAATAACAGTAGCCGTTCAATTTTCCTAACCGGTATAGACGTTGTACATAACAAAGCCATCTTTTTCCTTTCGTTGAAACCACCCAACATCTTTTCGTCTCTCAAACATCCCCTGTGTTCGTTCAACCCCAACGTTACGAAACACCCTAGCATTAAAATTTCAACGAATTCAAATTCTACTTGATATTCTTATCATATCGCCGGTTTTCTAGAATAACGACACACTTCCAAAATGATAATTTTACAGTAGGCCCTTTTAGTCGAAAACGACGCCAAAGTAGCGGCATATTTCTACCAATCACATAACGAAACGCGTACGGTAGCCCTCGCCTATATTAGTTAGACGAATATAAGTTTGATTCACAATGGAATAAAGTTTACCTAGAGTCTTCCTGTGTAATTAACTCATTAAACGAAGCAAAACCAAATGTGTCGTTGTTCTTGAAAATCGGCGATATCCATGTCCAAGATTATACTTGATTTATAAATCATAGAAATAACAAAATATTTTCTTTTCATCCCTCGGTCTTGTAGGCAACAGTTAGGGTCCGTATCGTCGATTTTCCGAACGAGCAATTGCCGATACCAACCCCATCTCCGTCAGCCTTCGGGGGAAGGGCGCGGATTTAATAAAATAACTTATACCAAACTCTCCGGGCGTTCGTGAGTTACAGTTACCGAAGAGGTAAGACCAGAGGAGGGTTCCTTACTTTCGTTGCGCTGCAACTGATATCAGAGAGAACTTTTAGTTCCGCGCTTACTACGGTTTAACTCTGTAGAACTACGCTCTTATCTCTTCGTCCGCAAGTCCGCTTCCTCTCTCGGCTCGCTTTTCGTCTTCTCGCGAGCGAGTGAGCAAGCGAATTCTCCTTGCACCTCCCTGCACACCTCATCCCTCATCTGGGTTTTGTACTTTTGCTACTCGTTCAACTTCCACCGTTGCAAATCGTCGGCTTTATGGTAATAACCTCACGTGCGAGATATTTTCCCTTTTCCGAAAGTAATTGCCCTTTTCCCCTGTATCGCTATTAAGAGAACCTTCGAAAGGATGTTTGGATGAATTGCTGAAGGAGAGTGGAGAATGTGACTTTGATGCTTCTCCTTTTACATGCTACACTTTATCGCTTTCAATGCATCGTACGGAACGAGTATTTTCTGTCTGTGGTTCTTGCACGTCGAGATTTTGGGATTCTACCGTGTTTTCAATCACGATATTACGAGAAGAGTCTACCATTTTTAGGCTTTAGGCGAAGTAATGCACTTGGATAGGTAGAAAAGATAGAAACGGTAGAAGAAATAGGGCTGAGACGACTAATATAATTATGCTGCGGTTGTTTATGCGTATTTAAAGATTTCTAAACGAAGCTAATAAAAAATATTGCAAATAGAGAATTGTTTCACTCCTTAAATTTTTAACGAATGTCGTATCTCGGATGTTTTACATATCTTTTTTAAATTACATGCTACTTGTGCATTTCAGCAGTGTTAAATCCTTTAACACTAGTTTTACGGATGTTGATTATATAACTATTTTTCCGAAGTGAACCAATTTGACTCATACAAAAAGTGAAGTCTTTTTACAAAGAAAATAGTTCCAAATCAATGTAAATGGAAGATTTATTATTAAAAAATTAACCAACCAAAATTTTATATATATACATAGTAATCAAATTTTGAATAAACAAATTGGCTCCATAAATCTAATGATTATAAATGCATAAAAATCCACGGTATAGTCCTAGCTACCCACACATGCGAAGAATATTCATTAATATTTAAAAAAACTATAAGATTCAACTCGGAAAGAAAAGTTAAAATTACAAAATTCCTCTTAAAGTTAAAATTCTACGGGAAAATACAAAACTCTAAATCGTATCATCACTGACCTTGATTTTTCACGAAACGCAATGAAAAAAAAAGAATTCCAATGGTATAGATATCGAAATGGACGTTTCATGTAATTAAAAAAATCCTCGTAATTATCTTCAATAGATTTGCAGTAGTTATTTCATAACTCTTTAATCGCTCCACCCTGTATAACCCAAGCGTGCTTTCGACAGCCGACGACGACACCTGCGCTCACCGGAATCTTTCTTCTTTTTTCCCTTCCTTTTTGCACGTTGGAATTCGTGGAGCGTCGCGTCTACCCCGTCATATTGCGCCGGAACAACGGTTTAAAATAATTTAGAAGCGCTTCGTGGGGAGGAGAAAGAGGAGGAGGATAGGACAACGGGTGTCGTCGTCGTCGTCATCGTCTGCGTCGACGAGAAAATAATGAATGCATGAGAAGGAGAGCAGGGGTGTAGGGTGAACCAAAGGTGGTACCACGCGATGCAACGTGTCGCACACACGTGTCCCTGTCCCTTTTCGCGATGGATTCAGTTTCCGCTCTTCGTTTCACCCTCTCATCCTTTCTTCGCGAGCCTACCCCATTGCCATGGGGGAGAAACGAATTTCGATCGGGGCGATTAATGCCGCCGGATATGAATCCTGGTAAATGCTACGACGCTGAGTGATCGACTTGCGGATGGAATGAATTTGGAAATTGTCGATGAAAGAAATTTTTCTTTTTCTTCTTTTTACATTTCTTTTATTTAACTGACAATTTCGTCCAAAACGTCCTGTAGGATTTTATATAAATGATGGAAATATATAGTTTATTATAATAAAAATAGATAAAGAGTAACAAATATGAGTAGACAAATAAAAAGAAACTGAAATAAAATAGTAGAATGACATCTAAAATAAAATAATAACTTTTAACAATTCAATGCGCGAAACTGATTTGTCCGTTGCCATCCGCATCTCCACCGTCACCCATCGTCATTCTTTCATCCCGAGTCGAAAAGTCCAGCCTAAAAAGAAACTTAAAATCCTAGATTCTTTTGATCTCTCATTTGCCGCTTAATTATGTATACCATTTTGAACCTCAAAATCCTCAACTAGTGTGTCTACGCGCCTCAAAGTCCTGTAAATATGATTTTTAGGAGTTATATGGACTGATCAGGTAAAATTTTTATTCCAATTTAATCTGACATCCCCTAAAAATATTTCAGAAGTTCCAAGTCTGTCGGCTCATATTCTAAAAATAGGGCTTTCAGGTGCAAGTTGGAATTAAATTATCATTTTATTCCATATAAATTCTAATTCTCCTAAACCAAATTAATTTTTAGTATATCGAGAATTTTTTTGGACCTCGATCATTCCACTCCAATTCCAATCCAATTCTAAAGCTCCTCATTATAGAATGCTGAGGATTATTTTGGACTGTATGAAGCCTAAATTGCTCCTAAACTAGGTAAAAGTGGCAAAAAGTAACAAGTGTAGGGCGATTGTGGAATTAAAATTTGCATTCTTTTATATGTAACATATTTTTCCATATTCAGCCTAAATATCCTAAGTTATTTGGAAATTCAGGAGGATTTTGGGCTGAAATTTTCGACTCGGGATCACATCATTCAAACAGTCTTATCTCACTCATGCATCCTCGCACGCTCACACACACCCCCCTCCAAACCCATACTCATTCCTCACATACTACAGTACAGTTTCCAATAAAGTTTTCAACTATAGGGCAGAGGAGACGGGGGTTGAAAATATTTATAAAAAATTGCAAATTGTGGTTTTATGTTTGACAGAATGTTGAGGTTTAGATAGATGATTTTAAAATTTTGTTGAGGCTGTAGAGTTAATTTGAAAGTGAAAAAGATAGATTAAATTCAATTTGTTAGTTGAAGTACTTGTCGGATAACAAAGAAACAGATTTACAGTGATCGTAAAGTATTAAGCGTTACGTCGGGCAGAAGTGTCACGGAATCCCCTGGCAGGTGTTAATAGTTTTGAAATCTCGAGGTTTCGGAGGGTCTCGAGGAACTCAAAGGTCTCGAAAGCCTCAAAAGTCCCGAGTGTCCTCGAAACTCCGAGCGAACACCCCGGAAGTCTCAGAAGTCTCGGAAGTCGCCGCACCCTCGGATGTTTAGAATTCCACTACTGATTTCCGGATACGCGTTTAATATCACGCGGTTATAATTTCTCTCGGTTGGCTTTCCTCTCGCCCTTCAACCCTCCATCACTTTCACCTTTTGGTCCCACCACCCGAGGCTTTGTAATTTCACCCTTCACTGGCAGACTCTCGCCCTTCGCGTTTCCAGCCCCTCCGCGTTCTCATTCTGCCATGTCGCGTTTCTTTCTTCCTACTTTCCTCTCTTTTTTCTTTTGCTACACTCCTCCGGGAAAAACGCTTTTAAATATTTACGCGACGGGATACGCATGCTTTATACTTTATTTTATCGAGGTCGTGCGTGTCTGAACACCCGGTGATCCTGCAGGATATTGAACTTTCTACGAGTATAATGCTTTTACCATGTCGACCGACCATTAGACATTTTTCGCGCCCATGAGGACACAACAAATTTTTTTTAATATAATTTCCACTTATTTGCCAGGTCTTACGTAATTAGACGATAAATTAATTTTCCGAATTGACGTCTTTGTTTGTATACAGTTATTGATGCTTTGCGATTCGAGTCAAGTATTTTTTGGAATTATGGGAGAAGCTTTTGCAATGAAAATTGTTACGTTTTGTATCGGTCGTAGAAATTTTCTTTGGAAGATAGATTTTTGTAGCTAAATTGTAGCGAGAATATGCTCAATGAAGTTGACGAAGAAGGCGAATGTTACGGTACTGAGGGTTGTCTACTTTTGTAGTTTTGTAGTCTAGTTTGTCTTGTTTTGGGATTGTGTCTAATTGTTCTTGTAATGTAGATTTGCATTATATCTATTATAAAATAATTAAAGTCGGATGAAAAGTACATCAAGCGAATCAAAATCTAATTGAGCCAGGAAGCTTTTTGGAAACATATTTGAAAATTATATTTCCGCTGACCGCAAACTAATTCAGATTTGCAAAATGTTTGCCAGTTACACGGAGAAATACGTTTCTAAACGTTAAACAAATTACAACTGTCGGTACATTTTCCAGTATACATTCGAAATGCAGTTCGCGTCAGTACCAACGAAATTCCATCTCATTTTCAATTAACGCATAAAATGGTACCTCGATAACGTACAGAATTCTAAAAGCATAATATCAAAATTCAGCTATTATTAGAAAAATGCAGAAAATTCAATTCTTTCTACAATAATGATCAGTTTCTACGGAAAAGAGAAATAAAGTTTCGTCGAGGGTACTCAAAGCCGAGGGTACTCATTTCCTAAACAAATTTTAAGAAAATTGTTCCCCCCGAATCCTTTCCCGGATATCGTCCTCCTCGAGGAGATTCTCCTCGAGGAATCGACTCAAGAGCTTCGTGACGTCGACGCGTTCTTTTTTTTAAGTCCATTTGCATTTTGAAGTCCCCGACGTAAATTACAGAAGCGACGTGGAGCTGCAAGGGGGATAAATTTTTTAGACGGAGAAAACATAACAACCGGAGATCCTTTCTCGTCTCTTTCTCACCCTCCGCAACGAGGTAGGTGAAGGTAGGGGTGGGTTTTCGTTCGAGCATGAGGGAACGTGACTCTATGAAAGTGAGATTCACTTGGCTCTTTGATCCTTCCTCTGCCTCCATACGTACGTACCGAGAATATTCGCGCGCGATTTTCAGCGCGTCTAATAAACACATTTTCCTTGGCAGTTGACTTTAATTTATTGTTTCCCCCGGAACGCTTTTCCGCGACGGTTTTATGCATCGTTGTTTTCCAGAATGGAAAATTGCACTTTCACCGAGGGAGTATATTGAATGTTCCTCCTTTCTTCTCCCTTTTTTTATTCAACTTTAACCAACGGGACATTCCTTTCTTACTCGTAGAAAGAGAATACAAGAATGTTTCAGAGTTGATGAAAGATTAATGAACAATAAAGAGAAACAGTTAACACTAGAACTACCGGCATTAAATCTATTATATTTTAACGCTTTGCGGACGGAGGCATTTTTGAATATCGAGAAACAATCAATTATTTAGCGATGAAAAAACACTTTTTGATCGGAAAGACAGTATGTTAATGTATACAAGTTGAAATTTACTCTTTGTAAAATAATATTTCAACGATTATATTTTAATTTTTCAACTCTAACATAATATATGCACCGACAAACTATAACCAATTTTTTTCTCAGGGCGGATATATTCGCCCGTCGTTCGCAAAGGGTTAATACGTTAAATATGTACTTTAGACAAAGATAAAATCAAGAGATCAAAAAGATAATCGATTTAGTAATCTGTATTTTATAAGATGTTTCATAAACTCGGAGAACTTTTGGAAAAAATTGGAAACCAGTCATTTTGACTTGCTTGATTTAGTGTTAAAACGTTTACATTTATACGATAGCTGGTAGCGTTAAAGATTGATGCGATTGTATGGTGAAAAAGGAATATTATAAAGGAATTAATTGTTGAAGGGCGTAAGTAAAATGTTTCTCTAACATCCCCCTTTTGACACATAACATGGGAACGTAAACGGTTAGAAAAACGGGGAAATCGTGCGATCTTTATATTTCTCCCCTGATTGCTTCGTATTCCCCCGTTGCTATGGAGTTTTCTTTCTACGCACAGACGACAATATCCCAGAAACGTGCTCTGCAATTTTACCCTTTCAATTCGACGAACGATAACGGACGCTCTCGAAAAATATGAAAATGGCGAATAACGTCGAAGGCAAAGTGCCGAACGAAATTAGATCCTCCTCCTGTACGATGAAGACAAAAAAAAACATCTTTTCTTCGTAATTAAATTCACACTTTGTTACAGGTAAGCCGAGCCTTTGTTCAGGTGAGATTTCCGACCTTAAAATGTGGGGGATGAAAATCATTTGGATTCTTTATTTTCAAGCGTTCCTCCTGTTATTTCCGCATTTTATCGGACAAAGTGCGATTACGTACGTTACGACCGGTCGAATTTATCACGGTTATAACACCGTATTAATATTTAATTAACTGGCTGCACACCGGATTGTTATTATAACGTTGCAACGCATATAATCTGATCGCGTTTACATGTTAATTGTATTCGCGTAATGACACACGAATATTAATGATGTTTGTCGGTCATTTCGTAAATAATTGCAGGTTTTTTCTCCACCGGGAAATGCAAAAGTGGCGCGCGAAAATACGAATGAATTTTAATGGTAGTATTCTCAATCGATATTCATGACAATGGAGAATAAAGTGTCAATTATTATCAGTATAATAATCATAATCACTACAATTGTAAATTATCATCCTTTCCTTTGTTCAATCCTTGAATCAAATCAATATCACCATAATATTCAATTTCCGTATCTTTCATATCTACGATTTCCCATTGACATAGACACTTCTTTCTTTTCTGACATTTTGTCCTTCAGCTTTTATAGTCACTTTGCCTATATCAGGCTATGTTACATTTTGAAATCATCGAGGCTGATACACGCATCACATAGGAAAATGCTACCAGAGATGACAAGCTCGATATTTCTCAGCAGAAACAAAAAAAAAAGCTATATAATATTCATCGGAAAAGCATGGCTCAAAACTGCCGAAAAAATAAAAGTTTATCCGACGAGCGACGAGCTTCACATTACCGTAACTCGCATGCGTCGAGGACGGTAAATGGAAATGCACGCGCCGACCTAAATTCGCACGTAGAGCAGCATTATCGGTTTTAAAGTCGCGGATAACGCGCGGGTCAGCCGTTCCATTTTTGGCAGGCTGCCGCGCGACATTAATCCTTGGAGACCGCGGACATAAAGGCTACCAAGCAGCCAGGTGGACGAGAAGAGAAAAGTCCGGCTCTCTCCATTTCAGTTCGTCGCCGCGACGAAAATACCCCTTTTGTTTCTTCTAATGCTCAACCCTTCCTCTCCCTCTTCCTTTTTGTCTCTGTCTCTCCCCCTCTCTTAGTTGCTCGCTGACACTCATCTCTTCTCTTTCTGTCTCTTTCATTTACTTTACCCCCTTTCTATCTCTCTCACCATTTTCCTCCCTTCTTCACCCTTTTCTTCTCTTTTCCGCTCATTTGCTCTATCTTTACTCCCTTGTCTTTCCTTCTATCTACCTCTCTTTGTCATATACACACAGAAAGGCACGCGATCTACCATCTTCTTTTTTCATGCTCCTTCAGCACGTTGCTTCTACACTTTTCCATGGTTTTGCTCTCCGTCGAACAACCATCGGTTGTCTTCCTTCGTTCTCTCGTCTAGCGAGGGTGCACGACTGGATTCCTACCCCTCGGCGTGTACCCGGGATAATGAAAAGACCCTCGAAACGAAGTCCATTGACGACGCCGGCCGATCCAGCTCGTTTAATCCGCACAGAGAACAGTGGAATCCGCTCGTATATCACGTGGAAATAAAGAGTTTACCGGCCGTGGCTAAAAGCATTACCCTGTGACGTGCCAGGGGAAATCGCTGGCTCCGTTTCCGTCCACGAGACGGATTCGTAATTCAACGTCCGGCTACGATGAATTTAGACTTCCAGAAAACTGGGCCGCTGGGAGATCGGCAGGACGAGTTACCTTCTTTCCGATCCTTTGGTCGTACGCGTTTCTTGGAAATTACATGTAATTTTATGCGATTGAACTTTCAAAAATTCGAAAGTGAATTTTTCGTTTCCTTTTCTTAAGCAATTACTTTCTATTTTTTTCTAAGCTACTGTGTCTCATAGAATTAAAAAGAAAATTAAAGGTCTACGGTTCACTACGGTACAGTCTTAAAGGACTGTGAAAAAATCGTCTAAGGATTTTTTTAACTAAATTGTCGAATTGATTAGTTAACGCGACCTAATTGATTTGGAAGAATAATCCCATTGAATTAAGAAAAGAGTGAAGGTCTACGGTTCACAGTCTAAGAGTGTGAAAAACTCGCCTATTTTCTGCTTGCGAAAGAAAAGTAAATGGACGAATTGATTATTTAACACGACCTGATTCATTTGGAAGAATATACTCAAAGAATTAAAAAAAGAGTGAAGGTCTACGGTTTACAGTCTAAAAAAAAAACTGTGAAAAAATCGCCTAAGGATTTTCCACTTGCAAAGGATAACTAAATGCTCGAATTGATTATTTCACACGACCTAATTGATTTGGAAGAATAGTTGAGAAGGAAAAATTGAAAGTTCATGGAAATATGCGATCATGAGAGGACGCGTTTGTACATACGTCAGCCGGAAGTCGTAGGTCGTTCCTTTCGGCGGAAGAAGGCTATCCCCGGGCCGGGATACCACGGCGATCGTGTGGAAACTGTAAGTCGAGAACGTGAGCCATCGAGGATACGTGATCCCCCCAAGTCGACCGTTCCTAGCACGTTCAGCTATCGCAAAGTGGAGCTGGTTTACCCTCGTACACCATCCCTCCTGGAGGCACATCTTTGGACGTTGTATCGACGATACATACCGATCATCGATCGATCGTTCATTTGAAAAAGAGATCCGTTCCTCCAACATCAAAGAAACTGTTGAAGTACGAAGTTACGAGCGAAGGAAAGAGTGAGGACGGAGTTTCGATTTTGCGTAAATTTGATTTTGCACCTGTCTTCGAGGAGAATTTCAATCTGCTCCGAAGAAATGTGCGAGAAAACGATAGAAGACGGTGATTGAATGGAGAACTATTAATTTATATTTTGTAATATAGCATAATTTGATTTTACAACCTGTCTTTGAGGAGAATTTCAATCTGCTTCGAAGAAATGCGAGAGGAAATAATAAGAGAGAATGGTTGGGACGGAGAACTATTAATTTATATTTTGTAATATAGCATAATTTGATTTTACAACCTGTCTTTGAGGAGAATTTCAATCTGCTTCGAAGAAATGCGAGAGAAAATAATAAAAGACAGTGGTTGGAACGGAGAACTATTAATGTATATTTTGTAGTAATAATCTGAACGTTGGAAATATAAGAGAAATATTTTCAGTTTTAAGTTTCTCGACGAAACCATAACTTGAAGCTTTTTAATACGCCATTGAGACTGATGCAACGTTAAAAGTAAATGACGAGGCTGTAAAAAGAAGGTCATACCTTATGGTGCACCCCATGAAAAACGCAAGATATAAAGGAAGAGCAATTTAAAGCGAGCATGTACTTGCATTCCAACCTCCGGTTTTAATTTCATCCAGCAGCGTGAAAAGTTTCAGTTGTAAGGCAGCCATCGTCAACGCGGAGCACTCTGCCGGATTCTCACGAGCATTTTTACGCGAGCGGTTGCATTATGCACGCGGCATAAGGAGGACATTACGGCGCATCCATTTTCGAATCCGTAGCCTCTGCCGCGGCCCCGACGAATTATCGGGCTAAATTCTATCACTGGCAGAGATTATTTTCCAAGGAATATTGAAATTCCCTTTTATCGTTCTCCGCGGCCTCTCGTTCTATCTTCCGCCATTTTGGTTCCTCCTTTCCTTCTCCTCGACCTGTCGTTCGACGTCGAATCGCCGAAAAACGTCGAACGGAGAACTTTTTAGAATCCCGCCGGGAAATTAAAGCTGTCGAGATTCGAAATCGATGACAGACCCTAGTTAATGTATGAAGAAGATACAAGAATATATCATTGACGATGGGAAAAGTTTCTGTAAGACGAAGTAAACTATCGTGGAAAATGAGACTCGGTTATTATTTTGTAATACTCTACCTGGTGAAATATTACATTGCTAATTATTAGAAATCTAGTAATCAATATCAGAAATGGTTAATTAGAAATCAATAAAATGTAAAACTGACAAAAATTGCAAATTATTTAATTGCAGCGATTACCAAAAGTCTTCTGTAATAGCGAATTGTGGTTATTCGCACTCAGGATCCACGAAATAAAAGAGAACTTAAACTTTTTGACTTTTGTATGTTAAAATACTCGATTTGATTCGTTCCAAGAGAGATTCAGTGTGTCGAATGATTAGATGAGGATTTGTGAGAGTCTTGTATTAGATTTAGGATTTGGAGTTAGAATTAGAAGATGACTCTTACAATTCGTTGGACTTAGGAATTATGAACTTGAACTAGCGTAAGAATAAGAGAAACTGGTGACTTTGAATTGAGAACTGATTCTAGCGCATGAACTAATGAGGCGTAGGGTTTTTAAAGGTTTTAGAAGAGGAGAGGGGGTAGGATGACGGTATTTGGGAATCCAGGTGTAGGAATAGTAAGTTGGACCTTGGATATGGATGATGACTCGTGGATGAGTAAGGATCAAAACAAGGAATAGGATTTTGGACTTGAGGTGGTGATTCTAGTATGACTAATGATGGTGATGAGTGAGCCGTGTACAAAATATTTGAGTTTACACAATATTCCTTAGAGTTATCTTATGAACTAACTGATCGGAGGGTAGGTACATTACACTTCGACCGATTGAAGTTTAAAGACCGGTTTATATTCCACTAAACTACTCAACCCTTCAGTTCCACGATACGTGTTCGAAGCAAGAAGAATCAATTATTTTCAGTTAACACGTTTTTCCTCAATCTCTTCAATCAACGAGCCGTGCACCGATCCACTATTATTTCGCGAATTAGAAACGATCGGCTATTCCGACCGGGAAATCCTATTTCCACGGACGCGTCGAAAAGTCTCGAAGGTTTCGCCGTAGGTCCATCAACGTGGAAGTTTCTTACGAAAACTTTCCTACAGATGAAAGATCTCGTTACGGTGAACTTAGGCGCGAACTAGCGCGATGCTCGGCTCGTACTCGTTTGAACCGCTTCAAAAGGAACCGATTTAATAACAGAGAACTGGGTCGTTCCATTTGGGTGGGGTTTGAAGGAAAAAGTATCGAGAAAACTCGTAGGAGGAAACTCGTATCGTCGAAAGAACAGAAGCACACTGGTGCACGTTGATTCCGACATCATTTTCATATCGATCCTCGACAATTACGCGAAACGTCGAGGATCCTTTGGTATTGTCAGCCAACGAGGAAGGAAACGGTGATGCGTGTCGAGCTTTGAGAGGATTTATAATTACGAACACGTCGAAGGAAAGGTTCCTTTTGAAGCTTGATCATAAAATTTCTATGATTCGTTGCAAAGCTCCAAGAGATCACATCATACCAATCGAAAAAATCATCCAGTCGATAAAAGAACGAACATAGCACTCCTATTGAACAAATTTTAACATATAAAAAAAATCAAAGAAGAACCCATGACCATAAGGTCCCACGAAATCCTTAAAATCTCCAGGAAAACTGAGGAAATGGAAAAATGGAGAGTGAAGAAATGGCAAAGTTCCACGAGAGTCACGAAAGGCGCGATATTTAGGTATCTCGAGTGCAAGGAGACATCGTTTTGGTTTTCCTCCGATATCTCGTCCTTCCCATCATCGCTAACCTCATCCTGGTGACTTAGGTACCGGCTGGCAACGATCCTCCGAAATTGTTAGCACCGAGAGAAAAAGGGAAACGCTGGTGAACGCGGCGAACGCCAAAGAGGGCGGCGAAAAATCCACGAAGTAGAGGAAACGAGGCACAGCCCCAGGAGGGTGAAAAGAAACGCAAAGGGAGGCTGGATGGAAAGAAAGAGTAAGGAAGGTAGACGGAAAGAGAGAAACGAACGACAGCGGTCCACGGTTACCGCGAACTACACAATAGTTGGCCGTCTGACAATGGAGCAGCTCCGGGCTGCGGGCGAGCAGACGGAATGAGTTTTTCTCCGTTTCGAGCCGAGGAGACTATTTTAGTTCCTATTCTTTCGCTTCACGACACCACGCCCTTTCGTCTTTTCTCTCTTAGCCTTTCGTTTCTATCGATCTTCTATCTCTCTTCTTCTTGCTCTTTCTATCGGTCTTTCTACCTTCTTTTCTGCGTGGTTCTGCCTTCTTTCTGGTCTTTGTCCGTCTCATTGAGGGCGTCGCGCCATGCCGGCTCCATAAAGTTATTATTTTACGAAGCCTCGAGCAGCCGGACCACCTAGCCTTCGCGCCCAACTTATTTCGGATGAGACGGCCGCGTGAAACTGAAATTAATTCGTTCCTGGCACTGGGTTTTGGTGGGCCACCATGAAAGCCTTTTGGGAATTTGGAACGTGAACTCACCGAGGTCAACGAAATGAGTTATCGCGATGAGACGAGGTTGGAAGGTCGAAGAAACTCGACGGTATAGAAATAGACGGAAGGCTTGGATAAGTGGATGGTTATCGTAGTATCGGAAGAAGTTTCTGATATATTTGAGGTCGATGGTACTGAAAAATTTGGGAGAAGATTTTTCTTCAGCGAGCTAATTCTTCCTGTTTTCGTATGATTAACACTAGAACTACCGGCGTCAAATCCAACATATTTTAATAAATTAAGTAAGTACTTTGAAAAAGGGGGAATCAAGCGGCGGAACATTTGATCGATTGGGTAATTTATGGTTATTGATATAGACGTAGAATATTTATTCTATGACTCTTATATAAACTTGGAGAATTTTTTGAAAAAATAGTGTACCAGTCATTTTGACTGGTTTGGTAGTTCTAGTGTTAAGAATTAGGTCGTTTAACCAGTTAGCTGTGTTTGACGAGTATACTCGTCATGCGTAGAAGCTACCACTGGTTCTTTAAATTGTAATTTTGATGAAAACTAAAATATATTCGTGAATTTCAAGATGTTTGCAATATTTTGAGGCCATGCCGATGTAAAAGGGATAACTACAGGGTATAAACAATTTGAAATAGATTTATTCTCATCTGTCGATTTTCGTGACTCAAAATTCAAAAGAATTTTCGTCACAGTTAACTGGTTAAGAAATTAATAAAATACTTCACGTGCTCAATTATGTTTCTTTGAATAAGAGATTTTTTTCTACTCATTTTGCAATTTTCTAGTACTTTGTAACTCTATATGTATCAAGAATATGAGAAAATGCTCCATAAAGGATCCAGCGTGACTAAAAGTAGGCATTTTAAGGTCAGAAGAGAATTGAAATCATAGATGAGATCTTAGAAGGATACATTTCCAGGAACCTTCTCAGCCGATGGAAGGTGCGCGTGAAAGATCGCTCGTTTAATTAAAATCTGATCAAATAAGTATAATTATTTGAGAGAGAACACGAAGAGGCGTGGCGCCGAGGATCCAAGCAGAAGGAACTATCTTTCCAACGAAACCCACGTGGGATCGAAATTAATTTGTTTTTACTTAATTCCGGGTTTCCAAGGCGGACCACCATAATCGTTTCGACTATTTTTAAGTCTAACGGTTACCAACGAGCACATCCATCCCTCAGTATGGATAGCCTTGTAAAACGGTCATTAATTAAAATATGATTACGATTAATTATACGGCAGGGAACGATAAATAGATCGTTTGAATATTTCACGCGACGGGGATTCCGTTAAAAGAATGGAAATAATTTTCTACTTGGTTTCACGACGATTTAATAATCAGCCAATCTTTCACCCATGCTCAAAATAATTTAAAGCTTCTCTCTTTTTTCATTTAGTGAAACTTGAAGTCGTGTTTACGTTTCTTGAGAATTTTTAACAATAATCTGCTGTTACGTTTTAGGTGTTTGTACGTTTTTTATGTCGTTTTAAGTGATGTAATAATTCAATGGTACACCAAATTTCCACGATTGATGTATATCTGTAGCGTTACAGAAAAACTGATAATTTATTCATCTATAAAAAGCCGCTGAAAAAGCTACCGGTTTACGAAAAAAATAAACAACAGTCGTGTAATTCGATAAAAATTATAGAATTATTTAAGTGTAATCGAAAGTAAATGGCAACAAGCTTCTATAAAATCTTCAGTTTCAATTTCATTTAGGACACAAAAATTATTAAACAATATTCTACCTTAATGTCATTTAAATTACCATTAAAAAAGAACACACACAAAGAATTTTTAGCTGCAATTTATTGAAATCGAAAAGTGCAATAAAACAAGCGTGTTTACGCTCGAAAATAAATTCGGATTAAACGATATCAATTTTACAGCGTTCAAACGTATATTAAATTTCCATCTACAATTTAATTGCACGGAAAACAACAATTAACAGCCAATCAGCCGTCTTAATATCGTTCAAATTACTCGAAAAAACATACGTTGAAGTGAAGCCACCAGTGGTTTCGACAGAAACGAAAATAAAAAGGAGAAAAAAAAAGAACAAACGCGTTCATACAACCGATATAAATACGCATTACGTACGATCGCAATTTTCCGGCAGAACAACCGCGCACAGTAAGTCTCTAGCCGGTAAAAATCACCTATGAAAATACACGGCAAACATTCTCGCCAGAGTAAATATTTATGCAAAAGCGGTATTATCATTTTTAGCATCTACACGCAGGTATACACCGCCGAGCCGGCGGCGCATCGAGAGGGAAAATCAGATAAAACGATCGAAATTTCGTTCCGTCGTGCTCGATACGCGCACACCGTGTCTCTCGTGGTTTCTATGTATGCGTTTGTGCATTTATATATTTCGGGTCCAGCCGCAGAATCCCGAAAATTGTGGACACTCGCTTCGATGGCGCGACGTATCTGCTTAATCGCTAGTTTTAAAGATTTATCGCGCGTGCAAGCCGCGGCCGATTCGCTTCCACTATCCAGAATCATTTTTCGATTGATTATCGTTGTCTGCTTTTTCTCTCTCTATCTCTCTCTTTTTTCATTCGTGCCGTTTCTATCGAACATGGTTTTACGACAGGTACGTTAGTGCGCGTCGATCTTGTTATACGAAACAACGAATTTTCGGGTTACAAATAAAACCGCTGGAAAAAAATACTAACGAATATCCGGCACTGTTTCGTACGCCCGTTAACTTTTCAGTGAAGTCCTGGAATGAAAAAGGAATTGCCTATCTCTCTTTCTCTATCTACCATTCTCTTTCTCTGCTACTCGATACCTCTCTTCCTCTCTGGTTACTACGTCCCAATTAATTTGCGAGTAATGCATACGTGTTCCAACCTTTCTCTTCCCACTTCTCTTTTTTCTACATTCTGTGTCTTTTTTTCCTTTCTAGAAATTAGAGAAACAACGGTACTGAAATATGTGCAAAGTGGAATTAGCAACGTTGTTACTCGGACTTGTAATTGTTGTTACATACTCTATGGCGACAATCTGCAGAGTTATTTATTTGGAATTTTTAGTTGGACGTTGGGGTGGTTAATATTGTTGAAATTATAAATCAATCGTAATTTCACTGATTAGAACCTCGTTAAATGGTTCGTTGTCTTAGGTTTGATCTGTGCTTATAGTTTAAAACGAACACTGTGTTCTTTGTACGCAGGTGAGTTTAACCCCTTTCCGTTACTCGTGACGCCGTTTAGTTCCGGTGAAACGTAAAAATCTCCCACGAGCGGCTGACAGCGAGGATTGAAAGAGAGAACGAGAGAAAGACTGAGAAAAAAGAGGCAAAAATAGTGAGAGAAATACGTATGTGCATATAGGGTGGTTGAAAATTTGGAGTGCAAGCTAGGGAATACTTTTTACAATTGCATTCTAAGTCCATTAAGTGGATGATTTGAACCCTTATCACTTCACCCAACATCTCACTCCCAACACAATGAAACTATGTACAAGGTAATTTTTCCTTTTTAAAGGGGAAGGTCGCTTGAAACTCACCCCCTAAGAAAAAGGTCTATAAATTGTAGGTTCTATTAACTGTAATACAAAATGTTGCTTTATTTACATCTTTAAGGAATATTGTGACTATGTATCTTAAAAAAAAATGAAAATGTATCTGCAAAATTGAAGGTAATTTACAAAAACTGACATAGTAAAATCAATACGACGGTGAAAACGGTGTCCTAAGAAAGTATTAAAAATTTTGACGCTGAAGAAATTTCTTTTATATAACTAACTAACATACTTGTTAAAATATTCTCGTAATAATAATTAAAAACTCTCATACGATCCTGAGGAACGTTGAAACGTGTTATTCACGTTTTGCTCGATCTACGTACAACTTGTCTTATGATGTTCAAATTGGACACAATCGGTGTATCACGTCTCCCATACGACGTTGTAAACAAAACGGTAAAACTGCACGACAGTAAAATTTTTAATATCATTTTAATGAAATAATTTTAATATTTTCGAAAATAATTCAGACCTTTCAGTGACATGTCTGTCTCCTTGAAGGGTAATTTAATAAATCATGAACTTTCATATTTCTACTTGAAGAATAGAGGAAAGCAAGTTGCACGATATAAAAAAAGACAGCAAAATTGACATAGGAGTAAAATCGAATTTTCAAGCACCCTGTATATAACACGGCTCATCGTGCCCATTAGAGCGTCCCGTCAACGATGCAAGCCGAAATTATTTTTGGTTTATCGCGCCGTTTAATGAATTTCCCAAATGGCTAGCGTCGAAGTGGCCGAAATCGAGCTCGATTCTCTCCATCGGCGTAATTAGGATATATCGAGCCGATCTCATTGCGCATTGTAATTGTTCGATCTCGGAAATTATGCACGGACGAGAGAGCAAGAGAGAAATTGAGAGAGAGAGACAAAGGTAGAGGAAGCCAGCCGTGCGAATATTTATGAAAAACGGACGCGATCCTAAACGGTCCTTCGATATCGTGCACGAGTCTTTCGTTAACGAACGATCGGCCGATTTAACATGTTTCGCAAATGAAGCCAAACGCAGTACTTGATACGCGGAATGTATAATTGCAAATTTTCTATGGTCATGATAAAACGCCAATTTTTTTCCCTCAAGAATATAATGCTGCTTTTCGATTGCTGAGCGGCTTGAGTTAATTGTAAGGCGATCAAAAATCGGGTTATCTTCGACGATGGAAGGGTCATGACCTTTCATAATATTCGTCGTTGTCCAAGGAGCTAAATGAAAATTAGAAGTAATAGAAACTAGAATGAAGATAGATGCTGTACACACACAGTGAAGAATCGTAATTTTATTGCAAATAAAACTTGGACAAGGATATTTTCTACGACCAGTTTTTTTTATTGATAGAAACTATTGATCTGGCAGATGTTAAGTATGATTTTATTGTCCGTCGTGTTTTTCTCGAGCAACTTTCGGTGGAACTGAGGTGTTGCTATTGTTGTTCTTCATCGTCATCGTCGGTTGGAATAGAAACGTTCCAGGATCTCGTTTCTTTGTCTCCGGTGAAAATCGGGATTGTATTCAGCCGCGTACAAAGACTCTGGAGAAACAGTTGCATTTCTTCGCGAGTCATATTCTTATTGCTGGAAATCGGCAACAGATTTCTTGCATCCCTTAACGATTCCTCGAGAATGTCTGTTAGTACTGTCCTTAGAATCGTCTGCGCTCTTTCCGATATTCTGTACGTTCGACCTGCTTGTTAAAAGCGATATATAAGAATTCGTAGACTTTATCATTATTATTTGTTGAACGGTAGATTTATCTACGATTGTCAAAATGGTTTGCTCTGAATTTTTCGTAAATTTCTAAAATTGCTTCTTCTATAATTTTCTACGTTCACCTTGTTGATTTCAAGCGACTAAAGCAATTAAGATTTTCTCCTTCGTTTCTTTTATTTTAACCAGTTAACTGCGGAATTTAGTTTTATGAATACCTCGCGGGATACGGAATTAAAATCGAGCAATGACGTGTATATTCGTCGAACACAGGACAAATGTTTCTGTTATTTTTAGGAAAAAGAGGAAATCGAAATGTAGAAAAATTATTTTTTAATCCATAAGAAATTGACAATTCAGTATTACAGAAGCTACGCGATAGAACTTTTGATTAACGTGTATACACGTCGAGCGCAGTTAACTGGTCAAGGTATTTATTTATAAGGTATAATTTGTTAAATATATTGAATTAATCGTCGGTAGATGTAGCGGTAAAAATATTGGTAGCATAATTGATTACAGTATTTAAAGAATCAGCAATCTGTGAAATTCAAGGACACATCGAAAGGAAACTTATTATAAAACGTACCAGCAATTAAACACACAAGAACTACCAATTCCAACACTAGTATTAATTAAATACACGGCTTAATTAACTTCTACATTAAAAAGGAAATTAAATACTACAAAAAGGAAGTCCTTCTATCCACTTAAACTTTCTGTAAAAACTCTTAAATGTAAAATTTTCAAGAAACATTTAAAAAATTCATTTCCATTTTTTACAAGTACGTCGACTAAGGGGAATTGTTAATCTTTAATCCCCATAAGTGTGTTCACGATTAAAATAAGCGAGGTAGAAAGTAACGGATAGAAAAGTTCTACATATACATTCATATACAATCAATCTGAGTACTCGAGGGAAATCAATCAAAGCAAACGAATTGGCTCTTAGGATTAAAGAATGTCATCCAATTTGTTCATGATACTCGTACGAGATACTCTCGTATCTTTATCCGTCTTGGTGAAACTTTTCTCAGCTTATTCGACTACGGCTCATCCAGAGAAATTACAGTTCATGTTATATGCACGTGATAGCGACATATTTGAATAAAGGTATGAAATGAAAGAGGAATTTGTATTTTCCAGTTGCATCGTGTATGTGTAACGTGTCTTGTAAAGCTATACGCTTTCATATTCGGCCACATTATCCATCGTGTACTCTAATTTCAGATGAAAGGCATTTTTATAAATTTCACGAAAGTCTCGACGAGATCTGATGCGAAGTTTTACGATACGGATGAACAGTTTGAGATATTTCTCTTGCGGGAGATAATAATTTCACTGGGAGAACGAGACGTTCTTTTGGGATTTACGAGAGATCATTGATTCGGCATGAATCGATGAGTATTTGGAAAATTTTTTGATATTTCTTCGTGTTCTATTTTCGATGGAAATGTGCTATGAAGTATAAGAAATGTTTCCCTTTTTTTTCACCAAAGTATATTAGAAATTGTAAAACGAAAATAGATTGAGCATTTGTATAATTCTTCTGTATCAACTCGAAGTTCGGTCCTTGGAAAAATGTGATGAATATGAGTAACAAAAAGTTCTGTTGTTCATAGTAAATGAAAAATTCGAAAGGAATTCGATATTTTGAAAATCGTTCGATATTCACATCAGCCTTTACATCGGATGCATACTTCTAATATTCGCAAAAGCGCATTTCCCTTCCAAAGTTGACTAGAGCCAATAAATCTAAAATAAACTATCGAGTATTTGCAAAAATGGTCCGACATTTATTGCAAACCTGTGCGGAACACAAAGCACCGTTACATCGATACACCGCGAATCGACGTCGGATAAATATCGAAAAATTCGATAGCCCGATACATCGATAGGATGAGAGGGATGTGGGAAGGGAGGATATATATCGCGAATCTCCGAATCGTGCAAATATAGGTGCGGTTGCCTTTTATCGGCATGGGTGTATCTCATTTCACAAAGTGCGAGCCGCCACTTGCCTCTCACATCCTTCCTCTACAGCATCGTCCACACCCTCTGCCTCCTTTTACCGTGATTTTCAACCCTCTTTCGACTCCCCTTGGCGATCTCTCACGAAATAATCTGTCGCGCATTTTAGCGAGCTCGATGCTGCCGGCTTTTCGCGAACGCTTTTCTTCTGTGTAGAATGTTTACTTCTACAGCCGACAATTTTTCCAAATGTAAGTCGAAGAGATCGAGCGACCTGATAATGTTTCGTGTTTCAACATGGTTTTAAAATACTTAGAAAATGCACTTGAGAAATGCAATGTTTGTGCTGACGTCCTATACTTGTGAATCTTTTGAAATTGTTGCGAGGGTAGGACGACATATACCGTACTTTTACGATAACTCTTTATTTAGATCGTTTAATTATAATGTCTGTTTTCATTGTTTTTTAGATGATAGTATCAATGACGATTGATTGAATATATTTTACCATAGAAATTAACCCTTTGAGGACGACGGGCGAGTATATCCGCCCTGAGAAAAAAATTGGTTATAGTTTGTCGGTGCATATATAAACGGTTAGAGTTGAAAAATTAAAATATAATCGTTGAAATATTATTTTACAAAGAGTAAATTTCAACTTGTATACATTAACAGACTGTCTTTCCGATGAAAAAGTGTTTTTTCATCGCTAAATAATTGATTGTTTCTCGATATTCAAAAATGCCTCCGTCTGCAAAGGGTTAAATATGAGAAGATAAGGATGAAATGAAAGTTTGTTATTTGAATTTAAATGGATTATTAAAATGAAAGAAACTCTATCTTTACAGATATTAGAGATTTTTATAAAGAAACAATGGCAGCCAGCCAATTTAAAAGCTTTTGAGTTTTAAAAAATATTATTGCTACAAATTTTACAATGTTGCGGAAGATTTCATTTATTGTTTTTCTGTTGTACTGTTATATGTAACCTAGATCTAATTCATTTGATGAAAAACAGGTTAATGAAATTCTAAAAAATGCATACCCGTGCCATTTCTGTTTCCAACATAGATTTTCTTTCCGCGCCGTTTAGGAAGTCTCTTACGGTGCATTATTTCGCACAAGAGAAGTTCTTCTCTGTCAAAACATATTTATGAAAATTATATATAAATTATCAAAATCGAGCACATACTGTCATGATAGAAAACATTCAAACATCATTCTCCTGTCGAGGATTCCAATAATGCTTGCGACTCGGGATGACTTCAGACAATCGAAAACTTCGATTTCTTTGAATTTCCTTTTTTTGGGGGTACAATACGAAATAATAAACTTTCTACTATTTCAGGCAGGAAAATCCGAGGATAAATTCTTAGCTAGAGATTACAGAAGCACGCCCTCAACTGATACTTGCTACATCCCTCACATTCTCCCTTATTTACTCTCTCGTTTTGTTACACTTTCTAGCAGTATCTCTTTCATTCTCTCTTATTCATTCTTTCACTTTCTTCCTCTCACCGTTTCTTTCATTCGCTCTCTTACTTTTTCTCTTTCTCTCTGCGTTTCTCTTTCTCTCTTCCTCTTCGAATTACGCGGTTAATACAAAGCGCTTGATAGAAGCGCAGCAGGTAGAGAAGCCTGCCACTCTGTCGCACTTTGCTTTCGCTGTAATAATTATGCATTGCTATGCAAATGGATGAGTATTTAATAGACTCCCCGTGACGTGGTAGAAGCTAACGGAGAACGGCAAGAAAATCCTCGCTACAACGTCGAATTTCGTAGGAGCTGAACCAGCTGTTACGTCGTGATCCGAATCGTGTCCTCTTATTTCTCAGTTTGTGCTTCGAAAATTAAAAAGTCTTGGAAAAATTGCAACTGTAATTGCGAAAAGAACTTTGCGAAAAATCAATTAAAAATTACTTGTTTCTAGTTTCCTCTCATTTTCACATTTACCGCGTACTTTGGGCTGTATAGAAAATTGTTTATTAATTCCCATTTCTCCCATTTTTCTGGGAACAAAAAAAATTGTAATGGAGAATTATTTTAACACCGAAGAGAATGATTAATTTGAGACGCGGAGGGAGAGATCTCTCCCCTCTCTTTTAATACTAAAACTATCGACGTTATATTATCTACTAAAATTTAGATATATTGAATAAGTACTTTGTAAAAAGTGGAAGAAAGAGGTAAAAAAGATGATTAATTAATCAATTTAGGTTTTACAAGGTAGAAGTGCGATATTTGCTTCATGACTCAACTACCAATTTAGGGAATTTTTAGAAAAAATTGGGAATCGACCATATCGATTAGTTTGGTAGATTTAGTGTTAATAATGGCAATTAGATGTGTTAACGAATATTAGCAGGACAACGTGTAACAAGATACAAATAATTCCCGACAACAATTTTTTCAACTAATGTTTCTTTACAACTTACAACTCTTACTACACACAACTAAGTACTCCTATAGCACAAGTAACAATTTTTGACTGAATCTACCCCTAATTCTCCTTATTAAATCGTAACAATTTGAAGCGACGTCACGTAAAGCTATAGAAAATATCCTCTCTTATTTTCTACCCCTTTGTTAAATTGGAACGTTGACTAAAAGTGATAGTGCTAACGACAATCGATCGAACGTATCGGAAGAAGGATAGAAAATAACGAGAGCAATGAAATTACCGCTTCGAAGAACGTCTTCTCGATGTTAATTAATTTTCCACCGATGTTGTACGCGCATGCAAAGAAAAACTCGTTGAAGGAACGTAAAGGGAAGGGAAGAGAAAAAGTAATGGGAAGCACATAGCATTTGCTTCGACAATTAATTTTTTTTTATTCATTTGCACATAGAGACGGTTGCGCACATGAACATCATCGAGTCCTCCTATCCTGGAGGTAAAAATTCAAGTGGAGTTTAACTAGTGTCGCATCAAAGATTTCTATGTATGTCGACGAAATTAAAATTGCCATACTTGACGCACCTCGAACATTTTATAGAATAAAAAACGAACAAATAAAATTCAAATAAAATCTTTTATTTCCCTTTACACTCATCACCAAGGGTCACCCAAAAATGAGATACCATTGGCTTTGACATTAAATATCTCGGTTGTTTCTCAGCCGATCGTGATAAAACTTTTTTATAAAAATTTTAACACGTTAAACTATACTCTTTCCTGATTCAAACGACATAAAAATCATCTACCTACGATCACCAGAAGCCAACATACGTACATTCAAAGTGAGACCTGCACCGGTCCCCTGGCCGGTCAGACCCCTCGCCAAGGACTACCCAAAAATCGGACACCATGTGCTTCAAAGATAAATATCTCGGTTGTTTGTTGGTCGATCGTGATGAAACTTTTTTCTGCGTCTTCCTAAGACTTTACGCTTTCGAAATACGTAAATAAAATGGTTCTGCAACAATGAATTTTTGTACGAGGACGTTAAGAAGAAAGAAGAGTATCTCACGTTTAAACTAATAAAGGTAGAAACAATTGCTTTTTATCGCGTTAAACTACACTCTTTCCCGATTAAAACCATATAAAAATCATCCTCCTGCGATTACTAGAAGCGGAGATACGATTTTTCAAAGTGAAGCCTGCACCCCTCACCGGAGACTGCCCAAACACAGGGCACAGTCAGCTTCAAAATTAAATATCTCGATTGTTTCTCGTCCAGTCGTGATGAGTTTTATTTCAGCGTCTTGCTTAGACTTCAGACTTCTAAACTGCTCCACAAAAATATACCGTCAATTGTTAGTTTTGTATGACAATCCCGAGACTTTCGATTTGTTGATGCGCCATTTCGTAGATTATGCAAAACATGAAATTTTCCTATACAATTTACCACATTCAGCGTGGTACTCGTTACTGTACGCCAAGGAGTGAACAATCTTCTGCTTTTCCTTCAGAAATATTTTAAAATTACTTTACAACCGATTGGAATACGTATGTTTTACAGTGAGAATAGATACAACTAAATTTCCAGGACATAGAATTAGGAACTTTTCAATTTTTCAAGTTTTGTTAATTGTTTATTCGCTGCCTGAGTTAAAACTGCAATTAAAAGAGCTCAAGTTTCTTTCATTTAGAAATTTGGAATAACTATCTCAGTTCAAACCGGACGTTACTCGAAGTGATCAAGATCCTGTACCCATTTTTAAAACAGAGCTTTTCGTAAACCCTAATATGAAATTCCAACGAAGAAAAGAGGAATTAACACCGGAAAATCAAGGCGAGCAATTTCTCAAGGCTGCTCAATATTCATCGATACACTTCACACGAAGTGTACCGATGGGATCCTGCATTTTCCACTTGGTACATCGAAACTGATAAAAATAGATGGCCCATTATGGTACATCGTGTATCGATTTGCCGTCCTTTTAAGCGCATTTTTTTCCTGCTAAAAGCTCGACCCCGTTTTTGCGTAAAAGAAGTGCAGAAAACGTCCCGATGAAAATTCTTTTAAACCCCCCTAAACGGAACATCGCCATTGCGGCAGCCGACTCAAAAAATTCTTGTGATTCCAAGTAGGCTCATTTGCTATTTCTCCGTTTAATTTTCACCCCCCTCGATCTCTTCCCCGTTCTACATTTCACAGAAAAAAAGATAAATGAAGGACGAATCCTCCGATGGAAGGGTTTAAAAAAAAGGGAGGAAAAAATCGATCTCCCTTTCTCGGACCCGCGCGTAATTAGCTGGTTCCAGAGGATCGCAGCCGTCGAAGAGGCGTGGCACGGGGAAATTTTTTCAAGGGAAATTACTGGAATCGGCCTGCCGGGCGCAACACGGTAAAATTTCATAGTATGTATCGCGTACAATATCACGATATTCCCCATCCGGGGGCAGCCATGCGTTTCCCCGCGGGGACATCCCCATGGTGGTTACTTTTTCGCGAATTCTCGTCGACTTCGACGTTCTCTCTGCTTTTACGGACGATTCGATTTCCAGTCGGACGATAGGACAATTCTTGCAGAGTTTGCGAACGTTTTAACTTGACGATGTTGAACTTTTACGAATACGCTGAGGGATTTTGTTTCTTTGAATAGCGGGTAGGTAAATTTGTTGTGATCTTCAGTGGTATTTTATGTTCGTTGAAAACTAAATAAATAGTAGTTGCGTATTGTTCCGTATTTCCTCGTTACTTCGATTGAGAAGCATCGAAAAGGAAAATGTGATTCTCTACATCTGATTAGAAGTGATTATACATGTAACATCCTTTCTAATTTAACATCTGTTTCAACTCACAAGGAGAACGCAAGGACTTCGGATCACCGATTTTATTGAAATTTTATATACTTGTAGAGTAAGTCGTTCTGATTAAGAATATACCCTATTATAGGGGCAGACGGACAATAGTTTTTAAGATATTTATAATTAAAGTTTCATTTTTAGTATAAAACTACAATAGTTAATTAAAGATTCAGATATAAACTAGATATTTAAAACATGTAAAGTAAATATTCAGGAGATATAAAATAGACATTAAAAAAATGTTAA
Source organism: Cerceris rybyensis (assembly GCA_910591515.1). Lineage (NCBI taxonomy): Eukaryota > Metazoa > Arthropoda > Insecta > Hymenoptera > Crabronidae > Cerceris > Cerceris rybyensis. The sequence continues at coordinate 10,587,721 of OU342797.1, read as the reverse complement.
GAAAACCTTCAGGAGATATAAAATAAAGGTAAAAAAAATATTTCAGTCCCCTGAAGCTATTTTCAACCTGTTTTAGACCTAAATTTGACCTAAATTTCAGGTCCCCTGAAGCTATTTTCAACCTGTTTTAGACCTAAATTTGACCTAATTTCCAGGTCCCCTGGTGCTATTTTCAACCTGTTTTAGACCTAAATTTGACCTAAATTCCAGGTCCCCTGGAGCTATTTTCAACCTATTTCAGACCTAAATTTGACCTAAATTTCAGGTCCCCTGAAGCTATTTTCAACCTGTTTTAGACCTAAATTTGACCTAATTTCCAGGTCCCCTGGTGCTATTTTCAACCTGTTTTAGACCTAAATTTGACCTAAATTCCAGGTCCCCTGGAGCTATTTTCAACCTATTTCAGACCTAAATTTGACCTAAATTTCAGTCCCCTGAAGCTATTTTCAACCTATTTCAGACCTAAATTTGACCTAAATTTCGGGTCCCCTGAAACCATTTTCAACCTATTTCAGACCTAAATTTCAGGGACCCTTCAGGGTCCCTGAAGGGTCCCTGAGGGAAGTATTATCAAAGGTGAAAAAAAGGTCAGTAAAACCTCCAGGAGATATAAAATAAAGGTAAGAAAAAGGTATGGAAAACATTCAGGAGATATAAAATAAATACTTAAAAAATATTAAGAAAATATTCGGGAGATACAAAAAATGCAGGTGATATTGTTGCCACGGTAGATATTGGTACTGCATTCAACAGTTTTTGATGAGAATGCCAATGAAACTTTAATTACAAATATCTTAAAAACTATTGACCATCTACCCCTATAATAGGGTATATTCTTAATCAGTCCGACTTACTCTACGAGTATGTAAAATTTCAATAAAATCGGTGACCGGAAGGCCTTGCGTTATCCTTATCAGCCAAATAACATCTCACATTTTTCTCCTCCCCTCAGAAATTTCCCATTACCCTAAAAAAAATCCAATCAAGACAATCTATCTCTCTAAAAAATCATATATTCATCTTTAGTTCCTTCAACCCATCGACCAACGTTTATATTCCAAACAAAAAAAAATCACTGCACCATTTTCCATCCGCCCAAAAAAGCCTCCTCGTAAACTGACCTAAAATACCATTAACCATCTAAGTGAAAAAAAGTGGCAGCGAATAGCGTCGAAATTAACCGAGGAAACCAGGAAATTCCAAGAGTTCTCTGAAATTAAAGCCTCCATATTTCGCATAACGAGAGGCCTTACATACTCGTTGAACGAAATCCCAACGGTGGTTGTTGTATGCGACGCCCGAATGCGCTCTTTTCGAATTCGTCCCTTTCGTCCCTCCGCGTGTGTTCGCCAAACGAATGTCGAACGAAGCGTTGTTTCGGTCCGCAGAATGGGACACGCAACGGTCGGAAGTATTTTTAATAACGAGAATAGCCCTCGTTTTTTGCGCACAACTTTTCATATCTCCCGGGTAAGCAGGTACACCGATGCGCGGTGCCGTATCGTTGCGCAAAAGTCGAGCGTAAAATTTCGTGTATTGTGCCAGGAACAATGTCCTGATATTTCCAGTTTGGATGCAGCGCCGCGGATACAATCCCCTCCGGGGCTTTGTCAGTGTTACTTTCCATCTCGTGAGCACCGACTGCAGTTAATAGATCCTTTCGTGGTGCACTGAAAATGCCGGACAGTTTGGATTTCTCGTGCTAACGTCGAAATTTACGGATGCTGGCACAATGGAGGATACTGATCAGTTTGAAATTTCGTGGAGCGTAAAATTCATGAGGATATTTGTTAAATGTGTTGGAGAGATTCGAATAATAGTTAATGCAGGTATTCTGGAACTTCTACATGTCGTTTTCACAGGAACAGGAATATTATGCAATGCTTTAAACTGTCTGTAGTGGAAATATTTCTGATTGATGTTGAAGGAATCTGAATTTAGGATATTCTAGGATTGTTTTAAATTTATGGACAATTCTAATTGTTAATATTATCGTTCGAGATGAATTTTTACTTTTATTACGCTCTCGTTAATAATGCGAATTTTTTCTGGCACTGTCGGAAAGCGAGGAATAAAAATTGAATTATATAATAGAATGGTTAAATTTACGTTATAAAATTTCAAAAAAATCGATAGAGGTCGGCAAATAGTCTACTTCTTTTTCTAAAAGTAGAGAGCGTGGTTCGTGAAAAGTGAGAAACGATTATCGCAGTGGGTTTATAATTAAATTTTTAATTCGGATATTAGTCTTCTGGTAGGTTGAACGATGCGCGCGATTCGCGGTGCTACATCCGGCAAAAAGGAGGCGGCGAAATGGAAACGGAGATAAAATGAGGGAACCAGTTCTTCCTTTGTCTTCTCTGTCTTTCTCTCTCTTCTCTTCTGTTCCCTTCCGACTTCCAAACCAACGCTTTGCAACGACCAAGAAATGCTTTGATCGGAATATCAGATATATCTATTTTCCTCATACTTTTTCGTTTTATCGATGTGTCAAATCGACTGATTTTTAATCTGCGTGAACATTTCGACCAACACAGAGTATAACATGATTACTATTTGAAACGGTAAAACTCCAAAAAAATGATACAGCCTTTCTATGAGAAAAAAACACTCGGAGTTAATAAAAGGATAATCTTGTCCGCCTAATTTAATTAAAGCACAAGACTAAAAGTTGCTTTATTTCAAAAATAGTTAACCTTTCACGGTTCGAAGTATATTTTTTTTCCAATGCTTTGCTAGAACTGCCAGAGTTAAATCTACCATCATTCAATATATTAATTAAAAATTCTAAAGTAAGAGGAAGCAAGTGGCCGAATAGATGATCGATTCAGTGATTTATGTTTCCTGAGATGAGCATAGAAAATTTGTTCTATGATTCTTCTAACAGCTTGGATAATTTTTGGAAAAATTTGTGTGCCATTCATATGGACTGATTTAGTAGTTCTAGTGTTAATTTCAACAAGTTCTTTAATGCAATTCACTCACTGATATCTGATGATCAAAATCGATAGTCATTGGAAGCTTTACAGGTCAAAAGTACCATAATGCAACGTTAACTGCAACGAAAAGCTTTATAAATCCAAATCCGACATAGAATTTCAAAGGGTTACAGTTAAATCGCAATCCCATCGACATCAGAGCAAATAGGATACTCAAAAATGTCTATCAGCTCTCCGTTACAATTTAAACAAAAACGAAAAAACAATTCCACATCCTCATCGAAGAAAAGCCTTTCCAAACTAGATAACATATCCTTTCCCAATAAGCTACGAAAGTAACCACTTCCCAATCGCTCAGAACACCCCGAATACCCCAAAAACAGTAGGGTAGGTTGAAATAATTACTACCATGGAAGCAGGGTTGGTTGGTAAGTTACGCGGAGTTACGGAGTTGCAGAACTAATCGTAGAATTCATTCTTTCCGAAGGAAAACACACACATTTCCCGCGTGTCGGTGGAAGGAGATGAAATTTACGAGGCTCCAAAATGTTAGAGCGTCCGTCATAAATTTCGGAACGAGCACGAAAGAGCGAGCGATATATCAGGGCGCAGTTCACGATGAAAATACTGTCGCGAGTTACTGATAAGCCCACGGGAAAATAGTTGGCCCGTGCGGCTCGTGGAGATCAGATAATGTCCGAGACGTGGTAATCTGAAATACTTATTCGTCGAACAAACGAGTGTGATTTCTGCACGGATATACCATGGGATTTATGGAATAACCTTTAAGCGCATCCGGACGTTAAGAGGGAAGGTAGAGTGAACGCAACGCATAATTAACATCGTCAGATCGAGAGGGTTGAAAGTTACGTCTGCCGTTGTGAGAAACTAATTCATCCTGTCGGTTTTACTTATCACGATATTTCTGTTGGTCTACTTCAACTATCGACGAAACTTTTCATATACTTAATGAGCCACCACTTCAAACTCCGCTGCTTGAATTCGAGTTGGGGAAAAAATTACGTAATAACATTGTACTGTGTAAGCATGCCGTCGAGTAAAGCCCTTTTCCTGTTGAAAATATCCAAAGGGAATTCCTGTGTTATCGTTGGTACTTCTCATCGAGTATAGTCACGAAGTGGACTCATGTTATTTTTTGAAATTAGTTTTGATGCGAGGATTTTTAGTGATATTTAAATCATACAATAAAAATACATAAGGTAGGTTCGGGTAATAAGGCCTAGCTAAGGGAGATTTGAAATAAAATACTAACTATATATCGAAATCAACCAATTTTAATGTTAAGTAAACCTATAGATAATATTTTTTTCCAAAAATTTTCCCTTATTAATTATCAAATTAGTTTTAAGCGTTAAGCAATATTTCCTACATAATTGTGGCAAATACATACACTGTGAATTGAAACAAATTGCATTAAAAACATTCAGTAGGTATCTGATTTATAAAAACTTGTGATAGTAACTCTAGAAGAATTTAAAGTGGAATACTATTGCTGTATCGATCGTTTAAATCTTAATTTGGCAAGACATCTTGCTCCACCAACAAAAGAAATTCACTGACCTTTTTTACGCTATTTAAACCCTTCAAAGGGTTTAACAATCCTGTGCTGAAACAAAGATGCGTCTTAACCCCTTGCCGTGCCATTTCTTTTATGGTTGAATAAGCAATAGCTCTGAATTAATTGTTGGAATAGCAATCCATTCTTAATTTCGGATACAGGAAATGACTTAACGTAATATTAATTAACATAGAATAATTTTTATTTGCTCGTGACCCACTGATATTTTTAATTTAATAATTTTTGGAGTACTTTAAAATGGGCTATTTCATTTATTACGTCACGAGTGCCACTCGTTAAAGTACGGCAAGGGGTTAAAGTGGCCCAAAATATGTGGATGTTTTCCTATGTGTCACAACAACCAGATGTGCTCTACTTACCACTTCGATGACTACAAGCCTGACTTACTCAACTAAAATCAATCGCGAAGACACATTTACAACTTAATTGGCATCAAAACGGTTCGTTTCTGACCCATGATTCCTCTCAGACATTTGACCTACGTAATAAAAAGAATGCGATGAGTCAATAAAAAAGTTTTATTCACAAATCTCTATCGACCCAATGGTGTAAAACAACTAGAATGACAACTACTTTTCAAACACCCTGTATTTTTTGTCAAAGAGGGAATACTCTCGCACAGCTCCTTCGTAATTCAAACACCCCCAAATTACTTTCCACGCGTATACCGACCAACGAGTCATGTAGAAGCACCGTCAGATTATCTCTAAGAGCCACGACAACCCCGTAGACGTGAATCTACTCGAGGCAGAGACTCTTTGGGATGTATGGGAGCTTGTTTACCCGAAACTACTTGCCCGGAACATTGCCGAAGTAACCGCCTCTGTCACTTCTCGGTGCAAAACACCTGAAGGACCTGCCGGGTAACGATGTACCGCGGATTGAGAAGGAAGAGAGACGTTCAGAGGGAAAGACTTCCGTGAAAAAGGGACTCGAGGTACAAAAGGTAATTTATTTTCACCGGCTAAAACGTTTCGCCGTATATTTCTAGCGTTTCTCTTCAGTATCGTCGAAGTAAATCCGATCGATCCGATTATACCTTGTTAATCATACGAAAATTGTCTAGACAAAGACAATTTTATTCCCCCAAAAAAGAAATATTGGTAAAATTAGCGTCAAGAATAATAACTGTCATGCGGATGATATGCATTTTCAAATTAAAACGTGCTGGTACCTTTTATATCTGGATTGACTCGAAATTAACGGTATAAGCCAGAGTGGATCCTTTTTAATTGAGGTAAGAGGAACTGAATTTGAAACATTGGATTATCGGCGAAAAGAGTGGCTTAATTCGTGATATTTTGGAGTTGTATTCTGAGACGTGTATTATAGGGCTGGAAAATATTCGAATAGTGTAGCTTTAAGAACTGTGAAGGGCTGTGAAGGTTAAAGGGAGAGAGTCACTTTCAGCCAGCAGGCCGATTACTTACTTTCTCCCTCAAGGCCTTAATATTCTAGAAATTAGCGAGTGCTAATGCAAGTGGGAGTGTAAGAGAGTGAATCATTGTGTGAGAAGGATGTAAGACGAGAATATAAATAACCGTAGGGCTAAGGGTCGAGGCAGAAGAATAGTTTTCGTGGGGGAGGAGTTTTAATTGTCCTGACAGACGAGTAATTGCTATAGAAGATGCTATTGTATTGAGTTGTATTGCGTTTTTATATTTAGTCATGTAGGACATCTACATTGTTATTGTTATTGTTGTAACCTAGAAAAATACTGTCCTTTTTCTATTTTTCTCTAGTCTAAACGAATTTCCATCTTCCCAGTATTCTTCTTAAAATTCCAACCTCTACGGTGCTGGTATTTCTGTCGGATTATTTTTTGACGGTGAATCGTAAATCGGCACCCCTCTGTGTTGTCCTAACGATGTGATTTATCGGACTACCCCCTTACATAGGGGGAAATAAATACCATGCGCGAAAGTACGATCTTTGAATTTGGGGCGAGGGATAAGCGGCTTATTGAAAAACCTGCCCCCAGGAAGTCGCAGCCGATGCGCCGAAAATCGGTCAATGATACCGGAAACGTCAGGAGTCTAATATAGGGTGGTAGGACTCCCCTTTCGAGGAGGAATTGAGTTTAAAATTTATGGTGAATCGTATTGGGGCTACCGAGATATTCGACGTTCTTTCGATGATAATGCTCGGTGTTTGAAGATAAGCAGACCGCTTGGGGCAGATTGATAAACACAAGAAATATTTTATATTATAAGGATATTTTATGCTTTAATATGGTATCATATAAATTTTGTATTATTTATTACCAATACCTTGTTATAATTTTTCTTTATGGCACAACGGATAAGAGTAACTTTACTTACCTGTTAGCGCTAGCGCGTTTTATGAGGGTAATATACCCCGCAGTGCGCATGGATTCGGTCCGTAGTGGGACCGTCGCCAGTGTACTTGGGGTTTGTCTCGGTTTCGAGTGGAGTTCTTGGAAGGCGACGGGTGTTTGGCAAATGTCTCGTCACCCTGTCGCATTCCAAGGAACAGATTATTTAGAGTATTGATGGGCCCGGGGCTATAAATTAGACCCGTGGCTGAACTATGGAAAAGTGGCGTGTGACTCGAGGTCATGGTGCCACATAGTCTGTTTAAAAGTTGGGGTTGTTTTACGGGATCTGGCCACGGAGTGGGAGAGTTAGAAATGACTCTTGGTAAGCGGACTGTGAGGAACCGCACGGCACTTACCCCAGAACCTCCGAGCAAGCTTAACTAAAAAATAATTCTAGATATCGGCCGCGGTAGAAAACGGTTAATATCTAACATACCGTTCGATGCGTGCTGGAGGAAATATAATAGCGATAATATCATTCTATGTTATTAGGTAATAAAAAGGTTCAAGGTCCAAGTTATTAAACAACGAAATTTATTATCCATATATACAAACGTTTACATGCTCATTTAAAGATTCAACCGATTAATTAATCACAAAACACAATTGCGTTCGGCCTCGAAAGGAACACGTAGATTCCACTTGCACGCCAAGCATTCTCACAGAAAAGAAAAAAACAATCCTGTCGACACGAATCCACAACGTAGATTTCGCAAACGTACTCTTCTGTCGACGATTAGATGAACATTCGAAGAAGAAAGTTTATTGTCTATTTACAAACACGATGCCGTTCGCACACTGAATCTCATCAATGAAAAATCGATTCGTAACGGCGGAAGTCACGTTTCTTTTATACATCGATAATGCGTTTATATAAATCTAGGTGAAAAATAACAGCGAGACTTCAATACTTCAAGGACAATGGGAACTGTGAATGGGGAACCTTAAGTATATTTATTGTCTATTTACAAACATCTCTCCAATCCTGTTTGCTCTTTGGCATAAGTCGCTCGAGATTTCCACGGAACAAGTAATTACCCATTTACCAAATTTCCCTAATCGACAAAATTCCAAACGAACATTCATCCTTCAACTTCAAAACGATCCCGCAACGATATCTACCTCTATTTCCCAGAGTGACTCCACTATCCCTCTTCCAAATGTCGCGACCACCCCTAACCACGTTTTACCACGGCGCTTCGTCAAGCAATCACGATAATGGAACCTGCTAGGTAGTCGACGATCAGACTATCCAAACGATCCTTCCTCCATCGTTGACGAGTTTTCGCTATCCGTAGAAAAAGTCCAGAACAACCCGTCGATTTGGCGAGCGTCAATCGTGACCAAACGAGAGCCAGTTCTCGTACCAGCAACCTCTCCACGCCTATATACAGCTTTCCTGGACGCGCAAACTCCTCGTGTAAATGTCGTGAGTACGATGTACTGGCAAAGTACTGGGTCGTATTGGACTAAGACTCTTTTCAACCTTCTCCACGTAACCGTTAGGATACACCCAGGAGTCCTTGGCGTGCAATACCGACGATGGCGATGGATAATCAACATTATCGACGTTTAAACAACCAAACTCTCTTTGCCTTATTTCGGTTGGATTCTCTGAGCCGCAATTAGGTTCGAAAATATCTGGCCTCTTGTCTAATTTGTTCGGTATCACGTCAGGATCGTCGTCTGGCATTTCCGTGGTGTTTTGTTGTATTTTAAGATCATTCCTTGGATCTTTGTTAGCCGGAACTAATACGAGTCCGTCGTCCTTGTTGGCATACTGGACTACTTCCGTTTGTGTCTTCATGGGCTGCATTGGATGATTGCGACGGTACAAGGTCAAAGTTATACCAACAATCAGAATGCAAACGGCTGTTATTCCACCGGCGAAACAGGCCACCAAGAGACTGTAGTCCGTGGTCTCGTCCGAAGTTCCACGACCTGGGAACAGAGAAGACGTGACTCACGTAAAGACGGCTAGTTACGGTTACCGCAACCGGAAGTTGTCGTGGGTTTAACTGCTGTTATTAGAACAATGCTTGGGGAAGTTGTAATGGACGATTTAAATCGATGGTAATAAGGATCGTTAGTCGATATGGGTTTTGTGATTGGATCAATTTGAGATTTTAATTTTGATAATTTTCTGATTGTCGTTTTCCTTTTTTTTTGTTGCCATTTGTCGCTTTGTATTTTCATTATGGCTCTCTACGAGTGATTGTGCATTGAGTATTCATTAAGTACATTGCATTGAAGCAGCTAAAATGCAATTATACTGTCGTACCATATTAGAGGATAATTGAATTTCATAATTAAATAGCAGAGTAATATCAAAGCGACGATTCGAAAATTCGCTGGCTCTGTTACGTTCGTGCAATTCGAAGCCTGATTAAGATTTATGAACGATTCTACTGAATCTCTGTCCAGTTAATTATTAACGATTTTAATCAATCCATGTTGAAAGTGTAAGATTTTCATAATTGAGGATTCAACTTGACTCTTCAACTTTACTATTTGAATAAACTCTAATTGTAACGAATCCACAGATTTACACGTATATGAGATTTCATGGGACTAGAGTAACCTACGAAATTTCCCGTTAAAATTGCATTCAATTTTCCAAAAATTTGAATAATTTATTTCATCCGTACAGAGGACAAATACGTAACATTATTTGAAAAAATTCCATTATTACTTTTTACTCGCTACTTCAGCAAAAAGTATTAAGGAAAAATTAATGAAATTGTTGGGAACTTGTTCTATCATTATTTCTACGTTCTCCTTTTAGAAAGACAAATCGATTATCATCGAAAATTCGTTCTATGTACAATCAAAACCCACCCTTTGCTCAAAGATTCCTCCTCGTCAGTGCGAACGCCTAAATTGACAACATCATCCAGCTGCTGGAATCGTTTGAGACGTGTCCGGTAAACGAGATTCGCTCTTTCCTTCTATTTATTGGATCACGAAGGAAACGTAGAGAGCTTCCGGCGGTAAAGATTAAGAGAGGAACCGGGGACCGGACTATGGGCAGGCTCTTTGGCATTCAGAAAACGTCCTGGTTCGTTAGCCGACGAACGTCTCACGCTTATATACGTTTACATGTGCGTATCTCTACGTGTACAAATATATAGCAATTCATCGTGATATACTGGGTGATACCAAACAGTACCGTCGAAAATTTCAGACGTATAATACTGTAGAAATAAAGAAAGAAACATAAAACGTCTCACATTGATATATTAAATATTAACCCTTAAATTCGCGGAGTTGCATTTCTGTAACATACTAATTCTATGAGAATAAAAAAAAAATCTGAAGCTATTACGGTTTCTGAACGAACTTTGTCATAGACTATAGTATACTTTGTAAATTTTTGACAGGTACAGTGGCACCAACTTTCAAATGTTTTAATTATTTGTCAGTTTTAGCGGGTTTTCATCGACGCGGAAAAAAGTGATATTGGAATAACTTTCCTCGGTCTTTGTTATAATAGAGAAAATAACTGTTTTTATAACTATCATAATAAGTAGAACTATAATTAAGTACTAAAATATTTTTTTATTCTATTTACATGAGTCAATAATTCCCCATACATCTGCTTACCTAGGAACGCGTAGTGTTGCATAAATGCAACAAAGGATTTTCAGGTAATTTAGAAGCTGAATTCTTTCAAAAGAATTTTTTAAATATTTTTCCTATAATCTAAGCTATATATGGATATTAAAAACATTTTTTCTGATTAAAAAAATAAAATCGCGAGTTTAAGGGTTAAGTAACCAAATGGACCAACATATGAATGACTTTCATTGTATTAAAAGTGAAAGTGTATTAAATATTGTTAGTCGTCCTCTATTTAAAAATTGAAGGACACTAACATGTCGACTAACTTCAACTTTTTAGATTATCATTTTTCTTCGCCGTTCTTTGATCCCTTGCTCTAAAACAACGCGTGACATTCGCGAAGTGACAAATAATATTAGAAGTTTTAATGTTTTCCAAGAATTATTAGCCCTTTGAGGACCAGTAACGCATATATATAGTCTGAGAAAAAATTTAATTACAGTTTATTGCAATATATATTCACGGTTGAAAAATTGAAATACAACCATTGGAATATGATTACACAAATAGTAATTAATAATTTGTATAGATTGACAGCATAACTTTCTGATAATAGGGTGGCTTTAGATCACCGAAAAAATGATTGTCTTTCAATGTCCAAGAATATCTCCGATCGCAAAGGATTAATTTGAAATTATCAGAAGGTCAGAACACTTTGCAGTTCTGTGCTATTAATATTGCGTTAAATTATGCGGTATAACAGAAATTAGTGGTAAATGTTGACTACAGCAATTAATTCTGTGTGATTGCAGATTCACAAAAAAAAGAAATTGTGGAGCAAGGGTTTAATATAGTTATACTAGATAAATGGCACGATTTCTCTTTAAATATAAAAACAGAAAATGAATATCACCCTGAATATTCGCAAACGACGTTATAATAAAAGCAAAGCAAAACCGATCGATCGTAAATTTTCCTGGAGAGAACTTCACACCGATACACCGTTAACGGAGGACGTTCTCCAGCCTTTTTCAGGAATGACCCGAAAGCAGTTGGAACTGGGTTCGGTAAGGATTGCAAAGGTTAAAAAGGGTTGAAAGTGGTGGTCCAGAAGGTGGAAGAGACTTCGGTGGTGTTAGGATACGTATACATAGAAGATCGTAGATGAGATCGTGTCTGAACTGTACACCCATGAACGTATACGCGAACGAAAAGTACACCAACACAGACGTAATGGAATCGTCCACGGGTCGGCATGAATAAACCATGAGGATGGAAATTAAAGACGATAAATGCACCTCGAATGAGACAGGAGCAAGGAAAGGGAGCCGGTCTTTATGGGATTTTAATTCAAGATCCGCGGAAAGGAGGATACGAAGAAACGCGTCGTATGGAAGGAGGTTGCCACGGGAAAAAGATCTCCGAGTTAACGCGAATACGCGTATAATTGCACCAAGAACGCAGAAAAGATATTTGCCAACCAATGATAGGGATCATTAAGCTCCTGATACAAGTCGATCCAATTAAGATACATGAATGACAAGATAAAATTAAACCTTTTCCCATCGGATATCTTCTCTGTGATTTTCTTTCGTCAACACACTTTAAAGTTCCCTTTTGCAATGAATAATTACACAAAAAAATAATTGAATTCGACTATTAACGTTCGATGAAAGCGTGTAAATATGCTTCGAACAAATAATACCGCTTGTGCTCTCTCGTATTTTTGAGCAGTTCAAACAGAGAGTCGACAAACAATTTGTAATATCCATGTTTAACTATCGATATTACGTTAAATAACTCTCATATGGAAAATATGAGAAAATTCGCACGTTTCGTTTGACTCGTGGTACAAGTACCGTAAGTTTTCAATAGTAAAATCATTGGTAGACTTACCAGTGGTGTACATAGCAACTCCTTTGAGAGTGACCGGTTCCAAGACCACAGGATCACTTCGTCCTTTGGCATTAACAGCATAGAGATGCAGCCTGTAGTTCCGACCTGGCTCCAAACCGGGAACCTCGAAAACTGGTCCCGATGAACTTGATCTCTCTGTGTGGTTCAGGTAGATGGTATTGACGTGATAAACGTTCTCCTCGCTGTAGACCTCGAGCTCGTAATTAGTCAAGGGCAAGCCACCGTCGAATCCCTCGGAACACTTCACGATCAGCCAATCGGCGTCCCTTGAATCGGTTGCTTTAAAATCTTCGTGCCCTGTTTCGTGCAAGACGAGCCGCAGGATTAAACCATCTAACGTGATTTTAGCGAAGAAAAATAAGAGTGGCCTCTGTTAAATTAATAAAAGCATATTAAATTAATAAAAGCATGGAACTTTAAAAAAAGCAACAGCCGTTACTTGACAGAAAATTTTGAGTTAATTTAAAATTAACAGAGTTCTGCTACCCCTTTTCGATGTTATCACAAGTGCCTGTAATTTCCTATTGTCATACGTAGAGAGTTAAAGCATAGAAAAAGACCTTCATCGAATACCAATTGTTGTATATTTAACAAAACACAACCCACAAAGGGCGAGATGCACTTTATTTCACCGAATCTTTTACATCTGAACGGGACACGTGTTGCCGCGGCGACAGTCGTAGATCGAAAGCACAAGGGCCCTGGAACCACCAGAAGTGGGAGTAGCGGGCCGCTATTCGCTTTTTTTCCCGGGGAAAAGCGCTATCGCCCGATTCACGCTTATCTTAGGCGCGTACTTTGAAGTGCTCACTTTATGCACGTACATTACATGAATATCCTCAGCACCATTCCTATGTAAAAAGAAATAAAAACAAACAGAAAATGCACCGTTATTAACAAAAGCTTCGAACTTTGGAAAAAGAAACAGCAATCACTCAACAGAAAATGTATGGTTCATTTAAAATTAATTTTCGTTTATTTATAAGACTGCTACTACCTCTTTCGATACTGTCATAAATGCCTGAAATTACCTATCACTGTACGTAGATAGTTGAACAATAGGATAAGACCTTCATTGAATACCGATCTCCTCACCGTCATCCCTATGTAAAAAGAAAGAAAAAAAGAAAAATCACCAGCATTAACAAAAGCATAGAACTTTGAAAACAAAGAGCCATCATCCAACAGAAAATTTGAAGTCTTTTTAAAATTAACAAACTGCTGCCACCCCCTTTCGACACTATATAAATTAAACCATAAAAGACCTTCATCGAATATCAACCTCCTCACTATCGTCTCTATATAAAAAGAAAAAAAAAAGAAAAATCACCCACATTAACAAAAGCAACGATTTTTGAAAAAAGAAGGAGCTATCGGAAAATTTGAAGTTCATTTAAAATTAAATAACTAGCGTTACCCCTTTCGATACTATCACGGGTGCTTGTAATTATCGATCGTCGTAGATAGAGAATTAAACCATGGAAAAAGAACTTCATCGAATACCAATCTCCTCAGCATCACCGCTATGTAAAAAGAAAGAAAAAAAAAAGAAACACCACCCGCATCCCCAGTAACGTTAGTAGGATCGATCGCTACCGAAAGCCCGCCTAATTTCACGAGCATTTTCACGCACGGCTGGTCGTCGCGTCTTTCGAGGGGAGACAAGAAAACAAGCTGTTGAACACAACAAGGGTATCGACCATAAGGCGTCATCCTCGATGATGGCCTGGCGTTATGGCGCAGTTAGCGCCATTTAGGTCATAAAAGAGGGTCCAGCAACATGGTCACTTACCCATTCGATACGCGTAGGGTCCGGTCGACTGAAGAGCCGTGCAATTCTGCAGGGGGTAAGGCTTCCCGCCCACGATGATCTGAAAGAGACAGGGTGTCCTCTGCACCCCTATCCGATTTCTCGCCCAGCAGGCCACCGTTCCATAGTCCATGTCGTTCGATGGGGTGTAATTCAGCCTGGACCCATGCCAGTGGCTCGTGATCAGACTCAGGGGTTTGACCTGCGTGAATCTGTTGGACGGCACGTTCATCAGCTCCCCGGAATTGTTGAACGTCCAGTGGAAGGTCGTAGGCGGTGGTTTCGATTGCACACCGCAGACCAGAGAGATCGTCTCGTGCTTCAAAGCGCCGACTACTTGAGTGGAAGATCCGTCCTTGCAGATCGGTGCGTCTGAAAATATGAGAAGGCAACCTAACGTGGCCACTTTTTCACCATTATTCTTGAATGACGTTTATGCGCTCGTTTCTTCCTGATGGAGATTAATGTGGGTCTTGTGGTATTTGGTGACGTGTAATACAAAGGAGCTTGATTTTTTGAGAAAATAATAGATAAGGTAAAGGTAACGGTAGTTGATCAGTTAAGAGAAATTTTCGATAGAAACAGTGGTAATCGTTTATTCTGTCAATAAGTGGGGAGAGTTGATGCCTGGAGACGTTCTGTAAACCTTTTTCATTATGTACCAAGACCACTTTTAAAATGAAATTAAATTATACAAATTTGAGGAATATATTTAAGAACGTTCCCAAAGACCAGTCGTTCTCAACCTACGAATACATTTTCCCTATATAAGTTACCCATTTGTACTGTAAGAATTAGTTGACGAGCAGTACGCTCTTTTGCCCCGCCTCCCAAAAAATATGTTTAACTTTGAAAATTTATATAAGTTACTTAATATTGTTATAGAGAAGTAAGATAACATTACAAAAGTTATACATTTTTTATCATTTTATATAATTGTTTGTTCATTTTTATTATTATCAGTCAATAAATATTTAATTCATTATCAATATAAAAAGTGTATTTTATTATTTATTATATTTTTTAAGCCGATGATTTACTTTAAACATTTTTGACAACAAAATAAATGCCGCTTCTTGTACCGATTTTGTACGGAAATTATTTATGTGAATATTATCTGCCAATTCTCGAAATTTAAAAAAAATTGTAAGAAAATGAAAATTGTTAGACACTAAAACCTACATGAATTAGTATGAAATGTATAAATTAACATGCGTTCAAATAGAAATTAAAAATGCTAATATTTTCAATTTTAGTACCGCAAAATGGGTGGAAATTTTTCGTATGCGTTCAGAATACTGTCAAGAATTAGGAATAAATTTTAAAGATGATCGTAAGAAAATTCTTTTTTGGGAATGTCCTTAAATATTCGGTAAATGTTTCAGTAGTTGACCACCCTTGAAATCAATAATACTAGTAATTGACTACCTCTGTTCGTTAGTAGTTAGCCAGTTATACTCGAAGCAGGGTTACAGCACTAATGCTGAAAATCACTTAATTATTGTGTAGTTTTATCAATTACTAGTACAAATTATAATTAATAATTAAATAATAAAAGAAGATATGAAACAAATAAGTAATCTGAATTGAAGTTGGATATGGATAAAATGTAATAATTGTATCATTTTCAATGTAAAAGTTTTTTTCGCTTACACATTATCTCTAGCGTGACCGGTCTGCTGGTGGATTTCCCTTCGATATTGGCAGCCATGCAGGAGTACTCGCCGGCAGAGTTTCTAGTTACGCTTTGGAGAACCAAAGATTGACCACCGGCAAAAATGATACCAGCGTTTGCATTTTGATGTAATTCTTTCCCGTCTTTGTACCATAATAATTTATAAGCCTTAGGATTTGCACGGATATCGCACTCGAAGTATACGTCGTCACCCTCGTTTATGTCGTTTGCTCTTAGACTCGACCCTAATTTGATCGTTACTACTGGAGCGTCTGTATGAAATAATAATTAATTATGTGAAGCTACAAAAGAATTCAAATATCTAATATTGAGAAGAAAGCAATCTAACATAACTAAAAAAATAGCATTTAACCCTTTGCGTTCGGAGACATTTTTGAATATTGACAGATAATCATTTATTTAGCGGTCAAAACTACCTTTTTATTAGAAATTTAGGCTGGACAGCTATATAAATTATAAATCGCTTCACATTTAATCTTATTTCACCGATTGTATTTGAATTTTTCAATTTTAACCGTGTATACATACGGCGATACATTATAACTAAATTTTTTTCTCAGACCGCATATATGCGTTGCTAGTCCGCAAAGGGTTAAAGAATCTATGATAGTAGCATACCGTTTAAAAAAAAAGGTTCTCTGAGAGGTCATTATTCTGGAGTGTACTTTTTGAAACTGTTAGAAAGAAGAAACATAACTTACAGTGAACTAATAATCGCCATCTATCCTCAAGCGCACTGTCAGGTACAACAGGATTCTCCGCCCGGCAAGTGAGAAATTTACCATCGTCCTCAATGGTCGGAACATAGCTCAAAACGCTTCTCGTGATGTTCGGACTGTCTGCAAACTACGAAGAACTCAGAATCTAAGCTCCCGCGGCTCAAAAGAGCATTCATCGAGACTAACCCGACAGTCGTAATATTTGAAGATGACGTACTCACATTTCTAGCCATATGCTTGACCTGATGGTTACCTTTCCACCATGTAATCACGGCTTCCGGTCTAGAACCGAGACTCGTGCACTCAATCTCATACGTTCTCAACGCCGACAAATGTGGCCTCTTATTCGTAATATTCACTATCAATGGTTTTACTGAAATTCCAAAAATATTGCTCTCTTCGAAAAATTCCTTCAACTTCTCACCCCATGTAATTTTCTCTTCGCGAAGAAAAATGGAAGGATGGAGAATGAGTGGAATAAACGAAATGACAAAGATGGAAGGGTGCAAACGCGAGGAATTCTCGTCGGAAGTAGTTGTTGGAAAAGTTTGAACAGAAACCAAAGTGAAGACTTCGTCTTAGTCTGATACTTTCGGGACAATTGAGGAGGCTTGAAATATACCTCGTAAAAATTCAATTTTCTACAAAATGGGGGAGAGAGGGTGAACTGTGGGCGAGTTATAGGAGATAAATCGGAAAAGTTCGTATCCCTACTTACAATTGACGTCCAGAATAATTTCGGCTGTCAGAGGAGACATCAGTTGAGTGTTGCTAGCACGGCAAATTAGTCTAGCTCTCAGAAAGTCCCTCGTGACTTTCGAGATATCGAGACGATTTATCGTGACGTCGCCGTGTTCCAGTGTAAACGTTTCGTCTAGCATTTTGCCCTCGAAATGCCACGTGACCTTCGGGGCAGGGTAACCCCCGATTACTTCACACAATAAGGAGAGCTCGCTACCCTCGTTGAAGGGCTGAAGTATCTTGGCCAAACTTCTCCCGGCTCCGGTATAAATCACCGGCCTTTTTGGTGGAACTGTCACCGGGTTTAATTTACGTTAGAACCTTTTAAAGAATTCTCCGTCCCTACAATAGTTCCTACTTTGCACCGTCAAATTAATCGGGCAAATTAATTTCCTATTAATTTTACGTGGATTCTTTTAGACGTGACTTTGTAGAGTAGATTGAAGAAATCATAGAGATTGCTAAATTGTAGGGGCTTTATTGTAATTAGAAGTTGAAACTAAATGATATTTAATGAATATTCTGTTTCTGGTGGTTCGGTAAAATTGTTAAAGGCGGCGAACCGTAAAGAGGGGTGGTGGCATTTAAAAAATATGTACCGGGCGATAATGAATAATTCTTTGGTTTTCCAGCGAGGCACACGAGTAACCGCAAGTGAGCTTAACACCTGTTGAGTCGGTACGATGTCCAATTAATTAATTCAAAATCGTGTTAGTATTGTCCGTTAAAACTATGGCGAATCTATAACGGAACGAGTCGACCAACGATTCGTTTCTGTTTGCTCCCGCGTTTCATTGGAACCTGTCCAATTGGTGTCAATAACTTTTTATTATTCCTCTAATTAATTACCGCTTTCCTTACAATAATTCACGTTTATAAAATGTACGTAATATTGGATTGAAATCGACATCCTTTAAAAATTCACTATCACCCAAAGCAAAAAGGATGTTAAAAATAAAAAAAAATATTCCAACCCCGATTGAAGTTTTTCAATTTTAAATTGGAGTCTTGACGATTGGAAATATCGAATCAAAAAGGTGAAGGGTCACATCGAGAAAGGTCGTTATTACTCACCTATAACCGTTAGATTGACCTTTTGATTTTTCGTCGGACTATTTTTGAAGTCCACCCTGCATTTGTACACCCCAGCATCAGTCGCTTCCAAAGGCTCGATCTCCAACTTGGCCGGCACGACGTTTGTCCTCATGATCGCCCTTTCGCCAAATACGAACGGTTCCGACCAAAGCTTTGCCTGAGCTATCGATCTTCCACGGGCGTCCATGCTGTATATCGGTTCACCGTCTCTTTCTCCTTTGTACCAAAAAACCATGCTGACCACCTCGCCTTTGGTCGGCGGATCAATGTCGCAAGGTATTTGAGCTTTGAAGCCAGCCACTGCCGATACGTCTAATATCGGTACTGAAAAACACCGGAAAACAAGAGGGTTATCTTATCAACCCTCGTACTACGTCAAGAAAGAAGGGTAGACGTGTCCTTGGAATACTTCTGTAATCATATATTTCTGTATAACATTTGTTTTTCGTTTTCTTTTTTGTCCTTTGGAGGTTTACTGTTGATTTAATTGAAGTATAATGGGCAATCTGTGAAAAGTCTTTTTAAGAAAGCGACAATAGAGTGGTAAACAAATCCAAAGTGTTGATAGAAACATCTGAAAGACTATGGTGCGTTAACAGGTAAAGACAACTGAGTTCAAATCTACGTGACCTCCGGGAAATTTAAACTATTATTTAATAGGGGAGGGTGGGGCAAAGTGGGCCCATGGGGGCAAAGTGGGCCCCTTAAAATTTTGGAGCCCAAAAAAATTTGGGGGCAAAGTGGGCCCCTTAAAATTTTGGAACCCAAAAAAATAAAGATATGACTATTTTTTGCTGAAGGGGCCCACTTTCCCCCCCCCCCCCTTCCCCTATAACGAATAAAAAAAAATAAAGATATGACTATTTTTTGCTGAAGGGGCCCACTTTGCCCCACCCTCCCCTATATTTTAGCTTCGATGGTTCTGGATCCATTTAAAATATTCAGTGGGTCCTAGATGATATTATTGTAGCAGTTAAAAAGCTAGGGTCGGGAAAAGGGTAGATGTTCGCACTCTCACTCAGTGGAACCGACTTCAAATTCTTGTTACTTTTAGAACATTTTCCTAGCCCAACTAAGACAATAATTCCTAGGCATAAAAACCGTAACAGTTAACACTAGATCTACCAAGGTGGTCAAAATGACTTGCTTTGAATATTTAACAATGTTCCTGAAACTCCTAAAGCAGTGTCCTTCACAATTTTCTACGTCCATCGTGAAGACCATGAGCAATCGAATCGACTAAGTTTGTTGCTATTTCACTGACTTCATTCAGACATATTTATGTTGCAATTTTAAATACAGTGGACCCCCGGTAATCCGGCCCCTGTCTAATCCGTCACCCCTTGTAATCCGACATGCCTATAATATGTAGGTACAGTCTAGTTGAGTTATGAAACTGCCACGGGAGGGGGGGGGGGGGGGGGGTCTAGAGCATTAATTATGTTAATTTTATAAGAAACCGTAAGCTGTTTATTGTATTGTTTAATTTACTAAATTTCACATCGCTTGATTTAGGTATAGTACATATAAAATCTTACCACTTTGATATATTTGTCGGATTACAAGATACGCTTTTCCAAAAAGTTCCGGACTACAGGGCGCTGTGACAGTACTCTATAGTCCGACAAATTTGATAATCCGACGTATATCGAATCAATCGTCGGTAGATGTAGTGTTAAAGCCAAAAAAATTGCAAACCAAACGAAGAAAAGTCTGATATAGCCGCCAAACAGCCCCCATTGTCTCGGTGTCGTCTTGAAAGCTTTCTTCTTGTAGACTCACTGTATATAAGTATACCGAGGAGAATGAGAGAAAAGAAGTAACGATTCCAATTAATCGGTCTACTTGCCGATTTATTCCCTCAGCTTTAGTGGCTGCGAAGTCGCGATTTTATTGGCTTTCATAGTCGTCTATCAATCGTCCTGCCAGCTAACCGAAGAGGCATGCCGCTTCTACCCTAACCTCGTTATCCTTTCCCATTTTGACCTTAGGCAGAAACGAGACCTCGGAGAATTATCTTTGGTACGCGTCACCCTTCCACGACGAAAGATTAATCGCGTGCTACTCTGGCCATCGTATTTCTATCGTTTTCAATACGACACCCTCGATGGAATACAGGGGTGCCTTGGTAGACGAGGAATTGATTGTATCTTCAAAAAATGAAGGAGAAGATACTTATCGATTTTTGGGGGACACGATTTTTGCTACGTAAGAGTAGCTCATGGTGATGTGAAAGAATTTGTGCCTGGGTGAATATTGCTTTGATAAGGATTGTGTGAATAATGGAACTATGATTTTTGGAGATTTATTGATACACTTGTTATCTAAATACTCTTGGTTTGTTGTTAATCGATTGAAATTTAATGTAGTACTAAGTGCAAACGGGGAAGGCTTTGATAAAAATTATGGATAAGTATTATAAAATTCTAACTTCAAATTTAAATTCAAGTACATTGAATACATACATTATTCTGACACAATAATGTATTCAAAGTTCCTCGTGAAAATAATATTTAACATTACAAAGTTTCCAACATATATTGATACATTTTTCAGGTTTTATTTTGAGTTTAATATCCATCGGCAGCTACTTTAAAATTTAAAATATATCAAGCTGATTCCACCATCCCATTGGAATTATAGTAGGTAAAAATGTTAATAACGGCAATAGTAATGATAATATTTAGGTCTTTGGGTGATTCCACGCGGACACGTGAACATATGGCTCGGTAAATGAAGTTTGTAATTTTGTTTGAGATTCAAATTGGTACAGTTACCGGTGAAAATTGGAACATTTGGACGGCGGTGAATTCGCATTAGCTCGTTGCACCGGTATAATGTGCGAATGTGCACAGCTTGCATAGGTGGGATTCTCGAAAGATACGTGCTCGTTATTAAATGAAATTCGTTTTCCAATATCGCTATAATTTTGTAGATTCTTGGTAGAAACGCATAAGATAATTTTAACATACCGTTCCTATCTGCAATGGAAACAGACACTTTTCGGATTATTTGTTTCTGCACAGTGCAATATAACAGTGATATAATCGATTGACGATATAATAAAGGGAAATATTAATGAATATTCCGAGCAATGTATAAAAAACAAATTAAAAAACGAACGACTCATTGGACGATAATGTCCGCGAAGTAAATATCACGAAAATGCAATTTCTCTATCAATTATACAAAATGAAATTACTCAATGACAATATGAAATCATGAGGAGGGAGTATCTCTTTACGAACCAATATCTCGAATATCCACACAATTAATTCGCACATAAAACTGCAATTTGCCGATTTCTACGAGCACAATAAAACGATTCGTACGATAAATTCAACGATTAAAATCTTCCCATTGCCATTTTATTTCAATTAATAAATCTATTTAAATCGTAAATCAAAATTCGAATCTTTCGATAATACATACAGTGGAATTTGTGATATATTCGTGAAAAACTATTTTACAGCGGCAACGATTCCAGATGAAAACATTGAAAAGATTTTTAAACAATGGCAGCAGCTGTAAGATTAATTAAGGACCATGTTAATAACCTGTTGTAATTAATGTTTGCCGTTGAATACGGAGTTTGCACGAAGCAAGTCGTTAACAACTACGCCGCCTCCTGTGCCTCGTTTCTTTTGCAACCCTGCAGATGCATTCAGCAACGTGTGAAATAACTCTCATGTGAATGAATAATTCGAGATCGAAAGAACCTGCTTTTCGTAGTTGTACCAGCTACGTTTCAACCACGATTCCAAATGAAATTCTACCCGCGATCGGAAATCGAGTGACAAAAATTCCAAATGACTTCGAATGTAAATCGGATGTTAAAGGATGTCGGAGGTCGATGTACATTTTAAACATTTGAAATCTGCGATTCTACCGATGTCAAACCGTTCAAAGTAGAAACTTT
Source organism: Cerceris rybyensis (assembly GCA_910591515.1). Taxonomy (NCBI): domain Eukaryota; kingdom Metazoa; phylum Arthropoda; class Insecta; order Hymenoptera; family Crabronidae; genus Cerceris; species Cerceris rybyensis. Next base: position 10,565,386 of record OU342797.1, on the reverse strand, counting down.
CACTCTGTAAACTCGATGGAAATTTAAAACGTGAAAACGCGTGTCGAAAGTGAACCAAGTCTGTAAATCCATCGTTTAAGGATTCCACAAAATTTACCATAGTGCCTTGATCTCTCCCATTTTTGTGGATCAATAATTTAGTTTGTCCCTATCGCTCAAGGAAAAATGTGCTTGATAAAGGTAAATGATCAACACGAATTTCTCGATGAATTTCGAAACATTTTGTGATAGACGTCATTGGAGTTTCAAAAATTCAAGAGATCCATTTTCAAAGGATGAACATTGTGCACGTAGAAATCAACAAATTGCAATTTTGCAGTGGAATTATTTAAGTATACATTCGAGGTATCTATTAAAGGGTCCGAAAAGTAATGTCGTCTTCTACATTAAATTCAAACCAATAAATTAGTGACACGTTTTTATTTTTAAAGAATGATTCAATCATCCTCGTTATCAACAACCTTTTTTCACCTAGTGTGGAAATTTTCAATTCCTGACAAAAATCAATTGATTTTGAGCAAAATATGTAGAGAAACGACGTTACTTTTCGGCCCCCTGATATTTGTTCGTAAAGAGATACTTCCTCCTCAAATAATATGATAGAGAAAACAAACGAGTTGAATGAAATGGGCGTATAAATTAGTAGAAACTTTAATCAAAAAATTTTAATATGTCTTATGTAATATGTATACCATAGTCTCTAGTTCATAACTGACGAATTCAAAAGGCAAAATAACAACAGTAACATTATCTTTACAGTTACTTACACCTGGTATCAAAACGTACCCTTTCTTTCCAAAACTCTGTTCGAATCTGGCAACATCCAACAAAAAGGTACTTTACATGATTTTCAAAATAGCGGATTCAAAAGAGGGAACATTGAAAAAAGAATTTTCTGACAACATATTCCCATAAGATTTCAATTAATACGACATCCTGCGTAACCCACCCTCCGTGTAAATTGGGGGTAGTTGTGTTACCATTGACTCATTTCCCTAATCGAACTGCGAGAAAGAAGCTAGTAAATAAAAGTTCCAATATGACGAATCGAGTTTCTATTATGTGATCGAGACCGTACGATAAGCTTTGGCAAATTGGTGACTTGCCCGTTTGAGTTATCAGTCTGAACTCGATGCACACGCAAACATGCGAACGAGGGTTTGCACATTCGAGATGCGTACACGGGTGAGTATCAACGTTTACTTGAGGGAGAGAACCGAAACTGTGGCTAGCAGTAACAGATAGACGTGTATCTACACGTATACGTCGATCCTCGTGTAATTATTCAAAGCAAACGTGAGCTCCCGTCGCGGATCGGTAATGCATCGCATTATCTGCATCCTCGTGCACAACAAACACACAATTATACAGGGAATGTTTCTGAAGGAAGGAAACTTCGAGGTGGTGTTTTTATCTATTGCTTATTTTAAAACTAGAACTACCAAGATAATCAAAATGACTCATTCCTTATTTTTTCCAAAAATTTTTCAAGTTTATAGGATAGTCATAGAGCAGATATTGTATGTCTATCTTACAAAATATAAATTACTGAATTTATCGTATTTTCTACCTTTCGATTCCTGGTTTTCTAACGTAGTTATTTAATATATTGAAATTTAATAGATTTCAAGCCGGTAGTTCTAGGTTTAGTGAGATTTTTATACGTTTGAAGTTCTTGTGCAACTTGAATTGATATGATCGTTTACTTTTTACGGTGAAAGTAATTAATCCCTTGTCCTATAATAACGAAAGACATTTTTCATACAGTGAATGGAAAGGAAATTTTTCAAGTTTTACAAAACGTATAAAATTGAAGATGTGAATTGATTGAGATATGATAATATTATTACAATTAATTGTTATTTTCGTAATTTAATTCTAAAACATTGTAGAGGTAGTAAGAAGAGTAATTGTGGGACAAGGGTGTTAGATACTGTATGGCGATGAGGAGATTGAGAATTTTGTGAAATGGATTAAAATGGAATCGCTGTTCAGATGTTGAATTTTTTTTTTTGCTGTTAGATGGAAAAGCCATGAATCAGGAAAAGACCTAGAAAAATGTTTGCACGGCAAATAGGAGTCTATTTTCTTAAGGAAAAGTTATTGAGTTAACCCAGTTTTAAAAGGTTGACTCAATATTTGAGCGGTGGGAGAGAAAATCCTTTCCAGTTCGGTATATATTTATCAGGGGGAAAATAAGCTATTATATGCTGTATAAGATCGTAATCTTGGACGGTTATGTGTAAATAAGTAAAGGTTTATTTAGACTTTTGAAAATTTTTCAATATCTTCTCTGTTCTTCGAGGCAAATATTTGTGATATAATGAAACTTAAGTACCTTTTACTGTGGAATAAATCTATGGAATTTCAACCTTCCAATATAACTATAATTACGATATAATTATCATTTTTGTACGGTATCTCACGAAATCTATTAATATATTATAAAAATAATCAGAACTACTTTCAGACCAACAGTTATTTTCGGAGGTTGCAAATACATTACGCAAGCACCTCAAATAATGTACTCAAATACAATATTAAAATATATCCGTAAATACGCGTCCGAGACACGTAATAACTAATGTAAACGAATAGAAATGACCAAAAGCACGATTCTCATACCTCAGTATCTCTAAACATTCGAAACACAACAAAGCATCCCCTTTCATCCCCATTTCCAAGTCATCTTTATCCCACACAAATTCATGACCATGTCGTAGAACCATACGTCACCATAGCGTAGAAAATTCGATTGAAAATTCAATTGGATTGCAAGTATCAAACGTTAATCAAAGCTAAGGAACATAGCAAAGCGAAGACAGTTAGAACTTAAACTTCGAACGGCTCGTTTGTTTACGTTTCAATCCATGAACTCTTAGCCAAAGTTTTCCGCGAGAAGGTCGTTGATAGTTTCAGTGTTACGCGAATTTCTGTCACGGAATGACGCATTGTTCATGTTCGAGATTTTATATTTCAATTTATTCCTTGAATATCATTAAACGTTCGAGGAGTTATATAATTAAAATGTCGTGCAGTTTTCTTGTCATTTTAACCCTTTGCAGTCCTGTGTCAACATTATGTTTTCACTTCAATTTATTTTCTAACGATTTAATATCGACTCTTCAATTTCATAATGATTTTGCAATATCATGTAAATATTGGTCGGTGCCTATAATTATTTCTGCTGTTAGAAAAGGTGAATAACCAACGATAGAAAATGTTTTACAAATACATTGAATGTTTATAAGTTATTTTTCGACACTAACGCTACATTAAACGAAGAACTATATTCGTAACATTCGGTTATATAAATAAACAATATTGTTCTATTCCATTTACAATTTTCAAATTATTTGTACGAATAATGAGAGAAATTGTTTCCGTTTCACTGGCCAAAGAGTACGGTGATCGTGGCGTGTTGTCAAAATATAATCGAGTGTCGCGACTGTAACCTACAGGTATCCTTTCCGGGAATCTTAACAATAAGGCATTTCGATGCTCGCCTCGCCTCGCTATCAGTTCCCCCGTGACCGCCAACGAATAATCACTGCTCCGTAATTGCGTTCCAACATTTTTTGCATATTAGTGGGTGTATAATACCTTCGAATATGAGAACCAGTGTCATTAAGGTAGTTCTAGCTGGATTCAGAACTAGAAGTTTCTTTTTTCATTAGAAATGAAAAAAATTGCGTAAGAATTAATGCAGGGGCTAACTTCACAGAGGTCATTTCATTCACTTTTTAGACATTAAAAAACATCTTTCTCTATAACTATGAAGTAAAATATTATGAAAAAATTCAATAATATTCCAAAAGCATAAAATAATACATTGCTAATTTTTTATTAGAATCCATCGACTCGTTTTTCCATTAGAAAAATAAAAAAAGATTTTACGGACTCAGAAAAAATTTTTTTCCATAAGGCCCGTGTTAAATATGTTATTTTTAAACACGATTTATTCATAAACCGTGTGGACGAATTCGTTGAAATTCCGGTTATAATTATAAAATATCATGAAGAATATATTTTCAAAATCTTAAGGAAATCTATCGAAAAATGAAAAGTGCCTAGAACTACCTTAAAGGCCTCTCTTTTTCAGCCTCTCACAGTGGTATCAACCCTCAGTTGGCGGACGTACGTCTAACTCTCAACCCCCAAAGCAAAGAATCGACACTTTTCTGAGGTATATATCATCTTTACTATAATAATATTTTAGTAATTTTGTTTTAAGTGCGGTTAGACATTTTATTCTTAATTACAAAAAACCGCAAGGGATTAAAGTTGGAATCTTCACTCCATTTAGCAAAGATGCCATTCACGACTATAACTTACGATAATATCAATGGTTATTTGTTCATTACAATGAGTATTTTTCTTATGGCATAGAATGTGACCTAGTGAATTAGGTAGAACTAGTGAAAGTCTTTTAATGTCTTTTTGATGTCAGATGGCAAATATTCTACGTCCATCCCATAAAATATAATTTACATAATTTTACATCTTTTAATTCCTCTTTTTCTAAATCACGTATTTAATATACTGAAATATCATAGACTTAACCCTAGTAGTCCTAACAAGAGATAGTGCCCCACAAAGGTCACGAAAATCTAGTAGATACGTTCCACCCTCTTTCGAATTCTTTGTTCCTCACTGCGAACAAATGGAAACAAATAAAGCGCGCCATTCTACACGAGTTTTACAGCACATTAAAATTACACGTGAAACAACAATAGGACATATCTTCCTTCAACCTACTCCTTCGACTGTAACATCCAGTCGACATTAGGATCCGATAGCGCGAATCGAAGCAAGACGAAGCGGAAAAACGGCACAGCAAGGACTCTGCTAACGACACTGATAACGAGCAGTTATCACACTGTCGTGCAGTATACCGAATTCTCGCGAAACACATGTACGATTAAACTACATAGAGAGACGGAGAGTAGGACGGAAAAATAAATAATTTTATAGATAATTGCGATAAATAGTTAACACTAAATTAACAGCGATAAATCTGCTATATTTAAATATATTAAACAAGTATTTTTAAAAAAGAGGGATCAACCGAAAAGTTAAATGATCAGTTAACACTAAAACGACCGACGTTAAATTTAATACATTTCAATATATTAAATAAATACTTTGGAAGAAGAGGAATCAAGGCGTGAAAAATATGATTGGTTTGGTAATCTGTGTTTTATGAGATCAACTTAGAATTTCTAGTCTAGAACTCTCCTGTAAACTTAGGGAATTTTTGGAAAAAACTTTGAACAATTCATTTTGACTTGCTTGGTCGTTCTAGTGTTAAGTAACTTATATATTATCAACTACTTATAAAATATCGACTGCATCGTGTCTCCACAAATTTGGAAAGCATTTCTAAAAAAGTAAGAATCCGTCAATTTAATAGCTTCCGTAGACCTAGCGTTAAATAGAGATATAGATAGCAAGATCGAGCAGAAAAGATGGTGAATTTGATTGAAAGATAGAGGGAGAGACAAAGAGAAGGGGGAAATATATACTTATTGTTAGAGACAGAGGGAGAAATAGTGTAATGGCGGATTGAGGGATCCGCACTTAAGGTCCGCCAAATACGAGAACTTTATAACTTTTTGGATTTTCGTATATTAAAATAACTTTACTCGTTCAGACAGCGTTCGGACAGCGATTTTGCGTATGACAGAGTTAGTGAAAAGAAATGTATCTTATGAGCAGAGAATACGGGGTTTTTAAGGGACTTTTGGAGAAGGAGTGGGAGTAGTGATAATGATGGATGCAAGGCGAAGGTCAAAGTAAGAGGTTGGATTTCGGACTTGGAGCGGTGATTTTGGAGATGAGTAAGGAGCGGTGACGATGCTAGGGAGTTGAAAGGTCGGAATGGAAAACTAGGAGGTTTGGATTTGGAGTAGTGAGTCAGAGGTGATGACGGAAGTTAGTTTAGCTGCGTATGAAATATTTGCGCTTATAAAATATTCTTATAGTTATCTTATATACTAACTAAGCGGAGGGTCGGTACATTACAATAGAGAACGAGAAAGAATCCTCGCGGCAAACTTGAAACGACGCGCGCGCATTGTAGTGATTGTTATCGTTTGCAGGTTTAAACCTGCTGTTACTGCAACGCTAGTAATGCCAACAACTCGCAGAGACTACGGTGTGTAAACAGTGCCACCGTGCAAACGCAGTAACGACCCCTTCCACGATGATACCGGTGGAAAACAGAGCGCCGTGGCTCCGCAAAACCCGCCGACTTGGCAAACATACGCCCCTCCGAGGAAAGGGAAGAAGGATCAACGAGAAACTGAGAGAGGGGGACAAACAGTGCGACCGCGGACTTGGTGAGTGAAAGAAATTTTACTTTATGCGGATTTATGACAATGTACAAAGGGTGGGAGCGTCTTGAAGTGAGCTGGAGGAATAGGGGTTGAAGGAAAGGGTGGAAAGAATTAGGAACGATGGGATGGGGTAAGTCTTGTTAAAAGAGGTCAACGTTTTTGGAAATACCTGGAAAGGGAATATTTTCGGTAAGTTATGAATTATTTATATAGTGCAGTTATAGTCCTGTACTTGATATAGCGATGAAATGAGCAACTGTTTGTAGAAGTATTATTTTGTTTTAGAGACGATGAAGATCTACAGCATCTACTGGATTATTTATTGTCGTGCTATTTATAAAAACTGATATTGCTCGTGTCTAAGAATAAGTTGTATTAAATATGAATTCTTCTAGATATTTTATTTATAACTAATACTTAAATATTACGAGGAGTGTTTGTTTTTTTTCTAAAATATGTGACACTTTTAGTGAAATATTTTTAATGACCCCTTCCCCTTCCCCTTTGTTTCGTAATTGCCTCCGCTATAGTTCAGAATTTCATTACTAAAATAAAAATTGATCAGTGATTGTTGATATGCCGTACACTTTAGCTAACATTAATGTTTTAAAAATAATATTATCTAATTTACTGAATTTTGGTAAATTTAAAAGTGTTCCATTCAGCTCATCACGAGTCTCATTCGTTATTGTAGGGCAAGTGGTTAATAAATGTAGGACGGAAAAACTGAAATTTTGGAGTTACAAGAATTAAAGAAAATTGTTTAAAAAAGTGTATTTCATTCGTTGCATTTTGGATCTGTCGAAGTAGCTAAAATTATATTGGGCCGTGGCCTTAGTTTCTTATTTACTTGTAAGCGGTAATCAGAAGATCTTGGATGAGTCAGGTGGTAAAAAAGAAGCTAAAGATTCCACGTTCGATTCGTGGTCCAAGCATGGCTTCTCGGGACGAAGCATTTTCGGTTAGTTAATTTACGACGGGGGTGAGGACCCAACGTCCCGTGGAGAAAATATTGAGATTTCTCGGATCGATCTTACAAGTAGAGCGAGGAGAGAGAGAACGAGGAATTTTTTAATTAACGGAAAACGTTTTATTCTCATACGTGAAGGTTCGACTGAAACATAGCCAGGTAATTGAGCAATTGTGAGATTTTAACGTTCGAACTAGAAGTTAAATTAGTAGGAACTTGATAGGAGACTTTAATGGATAGAGTGTATTATATATCTACCTATACTGAAGTAAATGATCCTTGAATTGAACTCAATTTACATCGGATCAAGTACAGTTAAAAATTTGAGGTTTTTACGTTTAAAAATTGTCGACCTTATATAACATTTCAAACTGCCAGTAAAAATACCGCGATTTTTCTTTTTTTTTCCATTTTTAATATCTCCGGAGTATCGAATTGCTGGAAAGTTTGTCCGATATCGTTACGTCAATCAGTTTGACGATTAAAATGTATATGCTGTACTAAATTATCAAGATCGAGTTTTCGTATTTTTCTGAAATCCGACATAAATCCGTTAAAAATGGAACAGAATTAAGGCAAATTATCGTCAATAATTTTTTCTCGTGTCAAAGCAACCTGTCACTCCACGAATAATAAACAGTGTTTTTCGAGTCATATAAGAAACACTTAAATGTCGCTTGAAACGACGTAAGATAATTTTGAATAATTACATGTCATTTGAAATAATTAGTATGTAGATTTCTGAAGCACTGGAAAACGTCGAGGTTGACGTAAATAGACATAACACATTTCAATACAGGTAGGACAACAGGAATCAAGAATTTCGTTAATGAAGAATTCAATTGCTCATTTTCTATTATAATATTAATCTCATGCTATTTAGTTGAATAGGCGTTGTAGAAACTTAACGGACAATTGTTATCACTTTATACGAACCATTTCGTATTTAAGTTCTCCCGTATTTTCAGTCATTAACTGACGAAAGCAACTGTATAAATAATAGTATTTATTCCGTAACGTGACAGACGGTATTCACTGAGTTAATTACTTACAATTTAGTTTGCCTCTGTTAACCTTTCGAGCAAGATTAGCAGTTTCGCAATGCATATTTGTTAGCATAATTTAACGCGATAAATTGTTCGTTGTGTTTCTATGCGACTACCGTAGAAATACAGGCACGTTCGAATTTCAAATTCTCCTACGTTCCAGTGGACAATGAGAATAATATTCCATAGGAATTTTCTACTTTAAACCAACAACGATCGAACTTTCTCTCTCCCATTTTTCCAACGTAAAATTTTCTAATATCTCCCGTAGAAAATGATTCTATTTATATAATTATTGTAACATACGCAAAAACAAAATTGTTAAACGTATACATTTAAATATTTGAGTTCGTTACAAAACAAAATTCTCGGAGTTAATTACAGCTTTGCATAAAACATACGCAAATAGAGTATCACATAGAATTATTCCAAGTTCACGTTGTTCTAACACAAGAACGTATTTCCTCCTTCTTTTCCGAACGTGAAACTCCCTGACCTATAAAATCAAACTGTTATGGTCGTCCGATATGAAAATATTTCAGCAAACATTCGCAGATGTTACGACTGCATTCCATCGTGAATCATAGATAGCACGTTTATTTTGATACGTATCACTGAAGAGCGATAATCAGTGGCACATTTTCCATCCTTATCTTGACATTTTTCTTATCTAATACCGTAACTGTCCAAAATCAAAATATTTTTCCGTCCGTAAATATATAAATAATCTCAAGTACACCAATGCTTCCATTAACTCCTTGTCGTGTCATTTCTTTTATGATTGAATAAGCAATAGCTCTGAATTAATTGTTGAAATAACAATCCATTTCTAATTTCCGATACAGTAAATGACTTAACGCAATATTAAATAGCGTAGAATAATTTTTATTTGATCGTCACCCACTGATATTTTTAATTTAATAATTTTTCGGAGCAGTTCAAAATGATCTATTTCATTTATTGCGTTACGAGTGCCACTGGTTAACAGTTTACCGACCGGTATTTTTTTAACATCCTACCCCGTTCTGACCGGCCACTTGGTTACAAATACTTCCTTGACACAGATATCTATTCGAAAATTACAAATTCTCGACACTGAGTCTTTAACCGTTTGCGTACCACGAGCCACTTTCGCGCTCTTCAGTTTTTGTGTCGAGAAACCGCAGTAAATTTTTTCAATGTTGACAATTGAAGAAAGACTTTGTTAACACTAAACCTACCAAGGCGGTCAAAAGACCGATTCCAAAATATTTTCTAAACATTATATAAATTCATAGAGTAGCCATGAAGTAAATATTCTACTTCTATCTTACAAAAGCAAAATGAGTTAATTAATTATCTTCTTTATCTCGCCACTTCTCTTTGTGTAAGGTCGTTATTGAGTATATCTAGATTTTAGTAGATATAACGTCGGTAGGTTTAGTGTTAAGATATTTTGTTAAGAATGCATCAGGTTTTTCTTTTATAATATAAAGTAATTCCAAATTAGGATACAAGCACGAGAAGATTGTTCTTGTTTTGCACCACATAAAATAAAACACCAACTTTAGCTTATTTTGAAATAAAATCTCAAGATCGCGAAAGTGGCTTTTGGCTTTTATCGAAGTAATTTTTTAAAACCCTCCCGGTATTCGGTATTCAATGATAAATGATAATTTATGAATTGGAGTGGCAAACAATTAATTAGTTGAAAGTTCAAAGGCGTTGGGTCCGAAAAGCCTATTAATAGGCTTCCGGTCGGTACAGTGTTAAAGTACGGCAAGGGTTTAAAATATATTATTTCGTGAGTGTGAAATTTGTTTTTCTTCCATGGTAAATATTATCTCAATTTACATCACATTGAATTAGTATGAAAACTGCAACCAAAGTGGAACGTGAAAAGCATCGAAATTCCACGCTAAAGGATATTGTATACCGAATAAAATAAAGAGAAAAGTAAAAAGTCTAAAAATGGAAAGAGAGAAAGAGCGTGGATCGCGTCCATTTCGACGTAAAACATATTTTCTCGATGCTGCCACGTTTCATGGCTAACGCTCCATACGGCGTTTCTCGAGTTTCGCCCATTGCGACTTGCAATTGGATTTTACGGTGCATCAAGTGCTCAAGTTCTTTTTCGCGTAACGCGATGCGATTACATACGCGTCGCTGTACTCTGTTTTCAACTTTCAGTATGGAGGACTTACATACGTTACTTGCTCTTTCTTAGGGTATCACTATACTCAATTTCATGGTATCTTTTTACACTCTACCGGGACGCCGTTACATTTCTGCCCCGAGGAGAGATAAAATTCCATGGAGCGTTTAAAGGTAAAAAAAAAGGACAAAAGAAAAATAGGATATACAACGAAAGACTTTTCCAGCGTAACGTGTACAAGAGTAAATCAAAAAGTAACGAGATTTTGTTTATTACGAAGGAAGGAGAAGAAAATTGTTCAAAAGTTCGGTATTATTTTACGATACACTCTCCCCTTGCTTCTATAAAGTCTTTTTTAGTATACGAACTTCCTGATAGTGAAGGAAAATATCTAACGGTTGGATAAATCAACGTTGTAGTGTTTTATCATGCTGAGATTTGAAGATTCAAGTGTATTCTTTTTTAACAGTAACCGTATCGATACTTGCTGGATATTCAATTCTACCGTGCGAGATATTTTGACCGGTTGTTAAATAACGATGTTAACTTTCTGAAAGAATTTCAAATTAATCTTTAATTAATAATACAAGAAATGTATTATGAATCTATTATTTGTAATTAAAGTCTTCTAGTATTATCACTTTCTATTTCTATTAATCTTTAACCCATTTGCATCATATAATAAATTCAAAAATATATCTTTACTGTTTTTCTTCATATTAAGTCTAACAATAAGTCTAAAAGTATTCCAAAAAGTGATATCGTACTTTAATCGACGAATGTTTTATAAATAATTTAAACTGTTCGTATGTGTTGCTATTCACTCATAATGTGAATGAATTGTGACGCAAATGGGTTAATTACTAATAGAAGAAATTACATATTTCCATTTTGTTGAACCGATAATTTGTACGCATGATACTATTAGTATTAACGTCTTGTCCTTCAGCCATTTAAATTTTGCATCTCTTAGAAATCAGCGTACTATTTAATTTCACCAATGTACTATATCATAAATTTAATTATTGTCATAGAAAACCTACGATGAAATTTCTATTAAATAATTTCGATAGATCCAGTTTGTATAGATCGCGTGTGTTTCCGAGGAAACTAGTAGATTACCATAATTAAAACAGCAGTGTCTCTAACAATGTAATGTAAAATAAATTTGTCATAGATTTATTGTCATAAAAAAACTACGATGAAATTTCTATTAAATAATTTTAATAAATCCAGTTTGTACGGATCGCGTGAGTTTCTGTGGAAACTAGTAGATTAATATGATTAAAACAGCAGTGTCTCTAACAATGTAATGTAAAATAAATTTGTCATAGATTTATTGTCATAAAAAAACTACGATGAAATTTCTATTAAATAATTTCAATAAATCCAGTTTGTACAGATCGCGTGAGTTTCTGTGGAAACTAGTAGATTAATATGATTAAAACAGCAGTGTCTCTACCTGCCAGATTAATTGTCAGTACCCCTCCTATCAACACTGATCCTAACTGACTATTAAGGACCTATCCAAAGCTATTCGCCAAACATCCAACCCCATCTCACCTTCCCCACAGAAACCGATCCGTACACCTCAAGAATTCGTGACCATAAACTTGTATCCCCTCCATTCTACCATTAAACGAGGCAACTGTACGCACCCAACTAATGTGACAGCCAAATGACACTGAGTGAGAGATACTCGGAGCTGGGCATTTCTCCTATACAAACGTCCGAATGTTATCCTTAGATACATCTACGATTGAGTTTACCATTCCAGTATTCCAGTGTCCACAGGAGATAGAAACTGAAGCAACGGAGTATGGGATAAGCAGCAAGGGGCGGTTACCGTGCAAACAACGCGTGACCAAAGGGAGAAGGACAGGAGTGACATATGCAATTTTGGAATTAGAGACTGGCCGGACAGTCGGGCAATATTTGGTCCTCCTGTTTTACCGTGAGATTGACGGGAGACAGCTAGATAATAAACAAACAATTTTATCGTTTACCTACCCTCCCATTGTTCACTGTGATTTCCTTTTATTGGACTGGAATCGATTCGACTGTGTACCTTATTTTATTTGTGGACTTCAACACTAGAACTATCGGCGTTAAACTTCTTATGTTTCGATATATTAACACTAGATTTACGGAGTTAATTTGATTCATTCAAAATTTGATTACTACATTTATAATATATTGGTTGGTTTATTTTTTAGTAATAAATCTTTCATATCAATTGATTTCGAACTATTTTCTTTGCAAAAAATTTCAATTTTCTTGTATGATTCAAATTGGCTCACTTCAGAAAAATAGGTATATCAATATCCGTAAATCTAGTGTTAAATAAGTACTTTGAAAAAGTGAAAAGATGATTAATCAAGTAATTTAGGTTTTATCAAATAGAATATTTAAAGTATGGCTTTTCTGCCGATTTAGAGAATTTGTAAACCTCTTATATTTCAATATGTTAAGTACTGATATATAATACATTTCAATATGTAAAAGTACTTAAGTACTATATAATAAGTACCTTGGAAATAGAGAAATTAAGAGGTGGAAAAAGTAATCGATTCGATAATCAGTGTTTTATAAGATCAGTGAAGAATATCTACTCTATGACTGTCTTATATGCTCGAAGAACTATTGGAAAAAAGTGAGAAACGTTCTTTTGAGTTACTTGGTAGTTCTAGTGTTAAGGTATAATAACGTTACGTATGATCGTTATTAGTTCGTAGGTGGAGAATTTTTGGGTTGAAGTTTCTCCTTGATTAATGACGAGCCGTACGAGTCGACGCGAGATAACGTTGGAATTCTGTGTTGTAATAACGCGAACGAGGGGTCCATGTTAACCGGTGGATGTAACAAGTAACTAAAATTCAATTTTATAACATCGTATTGGCACTTTATGATGACGATGAATAATGGTCGGACTACGACGGTTTCATTTATCACTATGGGGTCTGAGTTTACATTGAATATTACCGAGAAATGTTCACCAAGGCAAAGATCCTCTTGCGATATTGACGAAAGTATGATTTTTGAATTTGAAAGATTTATTTGTAATTTTAATAAATATATTAACCCTAGATCACTAACCTTCGTCGATTCGACGACATAGATTTAATAAGTATGCCATATTAGTTAACGTTATCGTAATAAATAAATATCTATCTTTAATAATAGAAAAAAACATGTTTAAATTTTATTTAAATAATACCCTTTAACCCCTTTTGTAAACACCGTAGTCGAAGAGACGAAGGTTAGTGTTAAGCGTCGAAAAATAAGGTTAGTGATCTAGGGTTAAAAGAGAGGTAGAGGAAAAATGTTCTCCTTTCCTAGCATTTTTCTCCCGTTGATTGTATTTATTTTAAGATGTTTACAGACTGTCAATGATAATCGTAAGTACTTTAATATTTGCAAATGTTTTGAGTAAAGCCACGAGAAGAATCACTGTTTGCCAACGATGCTGGTGGTTCCTATCTAACGTGTATACCAACACACGAGTATACTTGTAATTAACATGTCTGCATTCTAATTTGTGTAATATTGTCAATGTTTATTCACATAGATGCTCGTGTACACAAATACACGTGTAATTAGCAGATCTTGATTAGACGTGTCTCTTGAGACATAGAGGGAGGGCTCTGTAATTCTAGGGCCCCGCCCTTAACACGATGTACCGTTAAGGGCCTTCGATACCATGTTACTATTAATATATGTACCAAATAAAGACATAATAATTATACAATTAAGAATATTTTACAGCACGAAAACAACCCATGAAATGGAAATAGAGAAAAATTAAAGTAATTACTTAATAGAGTCGCAGGGTATGCAAATGTGATATTACAAATTACAGAAATTTCAGATTGTCCTGACGCAATATATGTGCACGACGAAATAGGAATTTTCAGTGAAACATTGCCAACTTTACCTTTTAAGTAAACGTTTATTAATCCCCGAGCTATTAAACTCATTTAATTAAATTCGTATACGAAATCCGCTTACTTAGAAGAGGTTACGAAGATTTATTAAAATTAACGAGAATAAATTATCATTAAGTAATGGAAAATTTTCGGAATTTCAAAGAAAGAAAACAGCGACGGCAACCATACAATTTGAACTATTACGAAATTATTATCAATACAACTTTTCCATTTAACTGCTTCAAAGGGAAAGAGTTAATTTGATATATCGAGGTCGGACATTGCGTAACAGTTCCTTGGCAATAGCATAGCACGTATATTCGATTACACGGATCTAAGTAACAGCAATTCCACCTGTCGAGAATAAATATCTCCATTTGATACTACGAGATGTGATATAAAGGGCTCGAATTGTCGATTCGAGCCATACGGTCCCCCTTATTCCGAGACGTTACGCGTAACACGTATTTGCGCCCGTTTGCCTAATGCAATAGCCATACTACTTACGATACACGAAACCATGTTTGTCGTGAATATGCGCATCCTCCAGCCTCAGGCACACACGTGCTGGAGTATACTACTCGAACAGTGTAATGCACGCCCATTTACGGAGCTGGAGAACGTACATTTGGATGGAGGTACAAGTTATGTTCTGGAGAAGAAAGTACCATCGATTTCTGCAGTTTGGATGAATTAATGGCAAAGACAGAGAGATTTTAATTTTAGATTTTTTACCATTTTTATGGCAGTTTTCCTGATGATTTGTAATTTTAAGTAGCTGTAGGGAAGAAAGTACTATTGATTTGTACGGTGTGGATAAATTAACACTAAACCTACCAAGGCGGTCAAAAGACCGATTCCAAAATATTTTCTAAAAATTATCTATATTCATAGAGTAGCCATGAAGTAAATATTCCACTTCTATCTTACAAAACCAAAATGAGTTAATTAATTATCTTCTTTATCTCGCCACTTCTCTTTGTGTAAGGTCATCATTGAGTATATTTAGATTTTAGTAGATATAACGTCGGTAGGTTTAGTGTTAATGACAACGGTAGAATATTTAAGAGTGAGGGATTTTGGTTTTAGATTTTTTAAAATTTGTATGGCAGTTTTCTTGATGATTTGTAACTTTAAGTAGCTTTAGGGAAGAAAGTATAATCGATTTGTACGGTGTAGCTAAAATAATGACAAAGCCAGAATGTATAAGAGTGAGAGATTTTGGTTTTAGATTTTTTAAAATTTTTTGTGGCAGTTTCTTTGATGATTTGTAATGAAAGTAGCTCTGGGGAAGAAAGTACAATTGATTTGTACGGTTTTGATGCATAATGACCAAGACAGGACGTGCAGGACAGAGAGATTTTAGTTTTAGATTTTTAAACATTTTTCTGGCAGTTTTCCGGATGATTTGTAATTTTAGATAGCTCTGGAGAACAAAGTACCATCGATTTCTGCTGTTTGGATGAAATAATGACGGAGATAGAGTGAGAGAGAGCGAGAGATTGTGCTTTTAATTTTTTATTAAGTTTATGTGGCTGCTTTACTGGTAGTTTGCAGTGTTAAATAATTCTGGTAATTAGGTAACGACAGAGAGGGATATATTTCGGCTTCGGGTCTTTTATTTCGTTTCAACCCCAACACCTGCGTACCACAGAACGTTTCGTAGTATAATTATGTAAAACTAACAGACTATTCCAAACAATATCGTTACACCGTTCGACTCGAAATTGCAAACAGCTAAGCAATTTTTTAATCAAGTATTAATTGTACAGCGAATAACAAGGTAGCAGCGTTCGCCGAGGTAACTCGACTCGATCGAGACGTTAAATGTAGTATCTCAAAAGATGGAGGGCAAGAAAGCAAGCGGGAATACAGCACCTAATGAAGGCAACAGTTAAATAAAGAAATAGCCCGGATATCGGTGAAAAAAATTGAAAGCAGAATAAGAGGCACGAGCGTTAGAAACATAAAAGAGCCGCGACTACAGTAATGACGAAAACGAGGACGATAATGAGGCGAAGGTTTAAAGATAAAGAGATACAGAAACATGGGGACAGTAAAAATGAGAAAAGAAAAGAGAAATACGAGATGAAAGGAGAGGGGTTAATATCGAAGGAAAACATCAGCGACTACGAACCGAAAAAAGGAACAGAAAGTAGGATTATTCTACTGGAGATCGAGCGAAAGTAGAATAGGGATGGGAGAAAAGAAAGCGGAGAAAATCCTTGGAACAGGTGCGACAAAATCGTTCCCGTTCTTGGACGTTCATGATATTTACTCGCCAAGGGGTAGGTGCAAAACTTACGACATGTTTGATACTACGTTTTTATCGAGCACGCGCGTATTTCTTCAGAAGACGATCTTCCATCGAAGATCACGCTTTTGAAGTGCAGAAAAGCTCTGAGGAAAATTGTAGGATGTTGAAACATTGAAACAATGAGATCGATGTTTTTTTACTTTCGGAATGTATTCATTTATTGACGTAAATTCTACTTGAAATATTTCGAGGAACTTCTCAAACTCTTTGGTTGGTTTATAATAACTACATTAGGTTTATAATAAAACTGTAGCATTTGGAGAATGATTTATTTATTAACGTAAATTCTACTTGAAATATTTCACATAACTTTTGAAACTATATTGTTAAAGCATGGACGAATTTTTATGGAAATTGCAATATAGAAATTTTGTCGCAGTTTTTACGTATAGCATTAGGATTATAATAAAATTGTACCATCAGGAGAAAGAAGTGGAAACTATTTAACACGTTAAACGACATGTTGATCATCGGTGACCGGTGCTATTTAACCCTAGATCACTAACCTTCGTCGATTCGACGACACGGATTTAACACTAAAACTACCGACGTTATATCTACTAAAACTTAAATTTATTGAACTAGTACTTCGGAAAAAGATAAATCAAGAAGTGAAACGATTAGTTAATTAACTAATTTAGGCTTTATATGGTAGTAGTAGAATTTTTACTTCACGGTTCCCCTATCAATTTAGGTAGTTTTTTGAAAAAATTGCGAACCGGTCATTATGACCGCCTTAGTAGATTTAGTGTTAATAAGTATGCCATATTAGTTAACGTTATCGTAATAAATAAATACCTATCTTTAATAATAGAAAAAAACATGTTTAAATTTTATTTAAATAATACCCTTTAACCCATTTTGTAAACACTGTAGTCGAAGAAACGAAAGTTAGTGTTAAGCGTCGAAAAATAAGGTTAGTGATCTAGGGTTAATTCTGTTCATAATTTTTGAATTGCTGTCCGGAATTTCATATGACTTTTAAACTGTAATACTTACAAATTTTGTAATAAATGTGATATTTCAATATTGGCATTAAAAAGCAAACTCGTGCTGACTATATATCTGCTTGTGCTCCTACACTTTCTGTTTTGCAAAGATGTGATTTTAATAGAAAATGTTTCACTTCGATAAAAGTGATGAAATTAATGAAAATAATGATGTCGTTCAAAGTGTTAACCCTTTGAAAGTTACCAACGCATATATGCAGTCTGAGAAACAAATATATATGCACGGTTTGAAAAATAGAAATGTAATCGTTAAAATACAATGATACAAATAGTAATTTCTAATTTCTATACCTTAACACCCTCACTTTCTGATAAAAACTTGATTTTGGATTGTCAAATAAATAATCATCTCAATATTTAAAAATACCTCCGTCTGCAAAGGGTTAAATGGATAAAATTGTATAGCAGTTTTGTTTCTAAGTATAATATTATAATTATTATAAAACTGTAAGATTTGGAGGGAAAAAAGTAAAGTTATTTAAACGGATAAATCGATGCAGAACATATCGATTAGTAATTGTTAAATGTAATACTATAAAATTGCTAATGCTGGGAAGGAAGATACCCGTTCTCAAGTTTAAGGCTTCCCTTTAACAATAGGATTTGCGACAAAGGATTCGCTGGATCATTGTTTCGTGGAGACCGCGAAATCGTGGTCGGGCCAATCGTTTCATCGAAAGAAATCACGCTCGTTCTTCACGATTGATGCCGGCAATGTTTCTTCCAGAATGCAGGGAGGGGGCCAAGAAGCGTATAAAGGTCCGGACGTTACAGGAAGCCAACGGCTAGGTGGCTGCCCGGCAGAATGAATCCGGATCTAAAGAATAAAATGGAAGAAAGGACCCCTCTTCCTCCTTTCTTCCTGCTATACCTCGTCCTTCGTCCTAAAGCCTTTTCGTATTTTTTATCTTTCCCTTATCTTTCCGTCACACTGTCGCCTCTTGTTTCCTTGGTGATTTGCACCAATAAATACGTTAAATTATACAAATTCTGTATATATATGGGGCGTTCTACTTTTCTACCGACAATGACGTGTCCCCTCTTGAAAAAAAATCGGTATTCGTCCAAAATTCCAGATTCTCAAATTTTATTTTCACAAGATTTTTTTGGACCATACAGAGATTATAATAATACTAAAATTCCGTTTTTATTTTTGTTGCTTTTTACAAAATCATTGTGACATAGTATTCGAAATGTGTGACAGAGGTGTTTTACATAGAAATAAAATGTGTCTCTTTGCGCCGCCTAATGTTACAAAATGATCTCGCTTAAAAAAATCATATAGAACCCTTTAGTATAAAATTATTTATTGAACTTCTGAAATATTATCATTAAATTAATTAGAATATAATAAACGTAAAGGTTCATACTATTAAACAAAAAAATATTTTATCGTTGGGTCCGGCTATGCATGTTTTTTCTTGCTATCTTCCGTCACGCATTTCGCAAAACAAAAAACGCTTCTGAGTTGTTTGATTTTCAACCCTAAGCAACAGTACGGTTTCCTCTTCCCCCTTGGCCTCACCCCTTGAGGCCCCACCTGCGAGCGAGCCTAGTTATTCGCTCGCAGGAAGTGAATAGAGGTGCGTGTGTTTATTCGGCGACCGCTCTGTCACGTAAGTTACTACTTTTAAATTTTATTGTAATTCACGTTTATATATGTAATATTATTATTTCTCAGTAAATCTGTCATGTTCACCCATTTTTACGAACAAGTCGTAATTTCGTGAACGCTAAAATCCTCGAACACTGTTATTTTACACTTCTGTCACGAGACACCTCTGTCACAATTATAGGGGCGGGTGGGGCAAAGTGGGCCCCTTCAGCAAAAAATAATCATATCTTTATTTTTTTTTATTCGTTATAGGTGAGGGGGTGCAAAGTGGGCCCCTTCAGCAAAAAATAGTCATATCTTTATTCTTTTGGGCTCCAAAATTTTAAGGGGCCCACTTTGCCCCCAAATTTTTTTGGGCTCCAAAATTTTAAGGGACCCACTTTGCCCCACCCTCCCCTATATATATATGTATATATATATATATATATATATATATATATATATATATATATATATTTTGTGACTGAGGTGTTTATTTTTTCTTACTCTTCCGATAAAACTTAAAATAAATAAAAGCTATAAAATAAAACTTCGATGCATTATACGTTTCGAAAATCTTCGATAACTGGACAATAATTTAAAAATACATTTTATAAAAGAAATACACTTTTATTTTTTTTCAAAATCAAAAAATTTGTCACTCATATTGTCGGTAGAAAAGTAGAACGCCCCATATGCTTACAAATATCTGTCTCAATCTGTACAGAAAATAATGTATATTAACACTTTGCGCTCCGAATTATTTTACTAACTATCCGTCAGTTAAGCACATATAGTTTGTGAAAATTGTCTCCTGATAATTCTTCATTTTGTAGGAGGGGCGGGCAAAATCAAACAATGAATTAAAAGGAAAACGTAAACGAACCGTTTCTTTTCGTAGTCGGTGGAGAACTCACCCTTTTACATATTTTGTTATAAAATATTTGAACTCCTGTCGTCAGGACAATCGGAGCACAGACGATCGTCCGTGCGCGCAACATTACAGGATCGTATTGAGACGGTAATGCGCCCTTACAATTTTTATATTATACTAAAAATATTTGTAATTACCGCAGGATATTTATTGCTGATTTTGAAAAGTCAATAATTAATAGATAATACGTTAAGTAGCACAGGAAGCTGTGTCGAGTGTAGCTTGACATAGGAGTTCAAAGGGTTAACACTAGATTTAGGGTAGTCAAAATTGCCTTAAATTTTTTGTAAATGTTCCTCAAATTCCTAACTCTGTTTCTTTTTCAATTCTCTGCGGTTTTCATTTACTTCAGACGGAGATATTTATTTAAAAATTTTTAATATATTAACCTTTTGGAGTCGAGGACATTTTCACTTGGGTGAACCAGCAATTCGAAATGGTTTTGGATATATTAGGCAAGTGTTTTTATTAGGAAATTAAAAAATATAATTCAAGACACACCAAGTGACACCGTAGTAACACCTCTCCAGTGCAAAAGGTTAAATTAATCGATAGATCTAGTGTTACTAATTACTCACGTGTACAGTGATTCGATTAATTAAAAAATTTTTAACGAGTGATCTCTTTTATCCTTTAATTCAACGTACTCCGAACACATTTGGAAGATCAAAGAATATTTGACATCGTGTTGAGTATATATCTAAAAGCTCAGATTCCTAATTAGTGTGTCCGAGTACAAATCCCTGTCACCTCAGGAAGATTTTTCACAATTTAAAATTTATTACTGCGGCAGCCGTCAAACTGGCAGATTCCCACATTTTAAAAAATATTTCTTTTTATAGAGAACGAGTACACCAAACATTTCACGCGTATCTTATAATAAACAAATTACTTAATTGATCGTATTTTCTGTTGTTTGATACATCTTTTTTCATAGTACTTATTTAATATGTTTAACCCTTTCCATTCCATTGTCGCAATAGCGGAAATATTGTAATAGAAGCTAATAACTCCGTCGTTAGGTAAATTAAATATATTTGTAAATTTTTTTATATTATGAAACACAACTTCGATATTGTCATCTTTTTTTACTGGCAAGGCAGGATTTTCAATTTCCCACGTATGTGCACCCACACTCTGTAACTAATCCTGGAGTATCTTGCAGCTCACAGTAAAAATTACTCGGAGTGCAAAGGGTTAAATACACCAGTCTTAGCAGCCGTCAATCTAGTGTTAAATGATCATAGCAGCAGAAAACCCGCAAATGATCCGAAAACTTTTCCTACCCAAGAAACACATCAAGAAACTTCATCCAGCATCAACTTCAAAAAGCGTGTAAAGATCCGTTCGAAGTCCATCGAACCAATTCTGCTTCCAAGAATAAAATAGAAGAAAGGGTTTCTTCTTACGCCCTCCTTTCGCGCTTCTCCTTTCACCCGTTCAACTCTCTCCTCCTTTCTTCATCCCCGGCACCTTTGACGTTTCCTCTTTTCCAGATTTCTTTGCCAATCGCACACGGGAGACAATCGCGAGCAACGGACAATCGCAGAGACCAATCAGTCCCGTATTGAGCCGTGGGCCTGTTCTTTTTCACGTTGCGTGATTCGCAGCCCCGAGGGCCGTGACAGAGCGAAAGAATGGCTCGTAGGAAGAGATACAAAAAGGGCGGGAACATAGAGAAAGGGTGAAGTGAACGAGGGGATGAAAAGGTAGAGAGAGGGAAGAGAATCATGGTAGGAGTATGGTCTTGATCCTCCTACGACGACCTAAAACCAGCTTTATCGGGTCACGCCTGACGCTCTGCTGGCAATCTCGCCCTTTCGATCGGATGTGGAAACGAGACCATGGTTGAACGATAAACGGCTTAAGCGCGGAGGTTTGAGGATGGTAAGGATAATAAAAGGACGATCGGAATCGCGTGGAATGTATAAATAATTCTTGTGAGAGAGAGCCAGGAGAGAAAGGTAGAGAGGAGTCTCATTTAGGAAGCATGGGGATGATTAAGGTTGGACAGATAGCGAGAGAGATATGAAGGTTTTAGAGTATCTGGTTGTACTTTATTAGAAGAATATTGTTTATGCTGATAATAGTAGTGTGGTGGTGATAATTATAAAAGTAGATTTCTCTGATTGTTATACAAGTAGTCTAAGATGGAGATTTGAAAAATTGAGAGATTGAAGTTCGAAGATTCGTGAAAAGCTGTCTTTTGAGGTGACAGATTTTTTGGAACGTGGAAAAATGCAAGGCACACGTGACGTGGTAAATTGATTTGAAAATTGTTATGTTTTCTAAAAACTATTAACCCTTTGCACTCCGATGTCCCACCTGAGGGGACATTGTAAGTTTACCATATCACTCTGTTGCACCCTCTAAGGGGACCATGAATTTATTAGTAATTACAGAGGATGAACTTACTACACCCCAAGATTTTAAGAAATATATTTTTACCTGAATTTTTCTATTGAAATTGCACAAAATAGAAAATAGTAAAGTGCTGACAAGTTGCTAATAGATAACTTCAGAGATGGCTCGAAGTGCAAAGGGTTAAATTGAAAATATCGGTAGGTAGTTCAATAGACGTTGTAATTAGTTCTATGCTATTAATATTGCATTAATTAATATTGGTATGACGGAATTCAGTGATAGAATATATTTCCAAAAATTAATTCTGAGTAACTGCGCGTTTGATCGAAAAATAAATCGTAAGGCAAGGGGTTAAATGGGATTTGATCTGAAAATTTGAGAATCGGAGTGAAAGTATATCTAAGTTCTGTTGTCTCAGAAGGAATTAGTTGTAGAAATGCATATAAACTGGTTTACCTTTGCACAAACGTTTGATTATATTCGTATGTAACCTACGAATTACCACATTAAACGCACGGATTCAGGTTTCTCTCTTAGCGTAAGTTCTAAGCAAGTTAACGAGTCACTTGACGAGGACAAATTGTAAGCTTCGCAATACCAGTTTCATCGTCAAGTTTCAAGAAGTTTATTCAACTAAGAGGGTCGACGAGTTCCTTGAGGAATGAATTAATGAAACGATGTTACGTGTATTTCGACACCGCATTCTTAATCCTTTGTACTCCATGAATTTTTAAATATTCCTAACAGGTACTCCAAAGACTTTGAAATGTTAATTTCTATTGATAATACACCGTATAGTTAGAATAAATTGCATTTACTTGTTACACCACACTGGTGAGCCGAGTGCAAAAGGTTAATGATAGAATTTCCACAATACTTCGAACGAATACCGAAACAAAAGATTGTTAAATCGAATCCCGAAGGGAAATAAAATTGTAATTTCACTCGTATTACTCGATGTAAAATTTCAATGCAATTTGATCGGGCAAAACGTCGATCTACGTTTTGCATTGAAAAATAATACGTTGGAATGTAATAAAAAAAAAATGGAGGAATACTTTCCCCAGAGTTCTATTTCTCCAAACCAGTTTCCATGGTAGAGAACAATCATTCGGTGCGATCGGCCGACTTTCTTCGATAGAATCTTTCGCCATCGTAAGAGTCGCCTTGAAAAAAAGATTTATCGAAACCGAAGCGACTTTATCATCCGCCTCTCATGCCGGGATTCACGACTAAGTTCAAACAAGATTACGATCGAGGAGGGCCTTCGAAATCCTTTATGAAACGCTTGGGATACGCGTTAAGAATCTGAACTTCAAGAAGATCACGTGCACACAAAAGAGAGGGAGAAAGAGAGCTCTGAAAGATTTTTCCAACATTGTCACCCTGAACCGCGCATGGAATTTCACACTGGGAAAAGATCATCGTAAAGACTTCGAAGAAAGGCACAGCCGTGCGTGACAGAAATAAAACACTTCCTAGAGGAACCATTGGAGAACGATATCAATATCGAGGATCACTTTTCCGATACTTTGGACACAAAAATAATAACCGATTCGACGAGGGAAAAAAAACGAATGAGTGTGATTCTTTTCTCGCTGTTTCCACGAACGATCGTTGTTACTCATGAGACGATGATTCGTACTGCAGGAAAAATTTCGTTTCATGCTCCATTAACACTGGATTTACGGACGTGAAATTTGTTATACCGCAATGTATTAACAGTAGAACTACCAAGGAGGTCAAGATGACTTGTACCGAATTTTTTTAAAATGTTACTAGAACTTTTGGGACTGTACTATGCTTAATTTTCTATATCTCCCTTGCAACACGTAAGATATTAATCCCTTGCCTTACAATGACGTGTAGCGCACGTGATGCAGTAAATGGAGTAGAAAATTGTTAAGTTTCCCTAAAACTGTTAAATTTAAAATAACAGTAGGTGAGGAGTCCGGTATATGGGGAATCAGTGATTGATTATTATTTGAATAATTAATTCTGAGTTATTGCGTGATCTGTCACCATATAAATCGTAAGGCAAGTGGTTAAATCAATTTAGTTTCTTGCTTGTTTTATTCCCTTTCTTCTCAAGTATTTATCTAGCATCTTTAAATATAATGAATTAATAGTCAGTAGTTCTAGTGTTAAATAAAGACTTTGGAAATAGAGTGATGACACGGGAAAGAAGATGACGAGCTAAGTAATTTATATATTATAAGATAAATGTGAAATCGACTATACCACGTCTCTATAAGTTTGGAGGGGGTTTTTAAAAAGGAATGAATCCGTTAATTTGACGCTAAAACTACCGGCGTTCGATCCATTTAATTTCAATATATTAAATAAATACTTTAGGAAAAGAGGAATCAAGAAGTGGAAAATACGTACAATTCGGTAATTTGTATTTTATAAGATCAACTAAATATCTGCTCTTTGACTATTTTATAAGCTTAGATAATTTTTTGAAAAAACTGGGAACCAGTCATTTTATTTTGCTTGTAAGTTCTAGTGTTAACAGACCTAATTAATTAGAAATCCTCCACTCTTGAGAAATTCTTTCAAAAATTAATATTAGATATTTACCTCGATAGGTTCAGAACCCATCTAAAACTATGAGTCCTAGGTGAAATTATATCCGTTGAAGTGTAAATATAGAAAAACAATAACAACAATTAGCATAAGTCAGTCTCCTCGAAGACCTCGTGTTTACCACGTCGCTAGACCATTCGCGCAAAAAGGAGGTAGAGGAAGAAAATGAGACCATAAATGCAAAGCAATAATGACATCCTCGTGCAGTTGTCTACCGCGTGATGCTATGACAAAAAGCGTTTACCGGAGGAGGACTTCCCGCGTTCTATCTTACCGCTGTTATTGCTGGTGGGCTTTTTGTCTGAAACGGTACTCGTAGCATCGTATGCCATCTTCCACGCCACACCCATATTGCATTTTACCATCTCGTCTACTCGAAACACGGATTCCATGCTTCCTTTTGTTAAGGAGCACTTTATCCCTTCAGCTGACATCTCTGGATCTTCTTGGTACGACCGGAAGGGCGGAAAGTCCTGCCGTTGGAAGATCGTATGCCAGAATTCCTCCATCAGAATGAGATGCTATGTTTAAATACGTCTTGAACGTTCGTGTGAATTCTGAACTTTTTAGTATCGCCCTTTTTAAAGTTTTAATTGGACGGTGATAATGATTGTTTGAATATTGTTTTCCATGTTATACTGAGATAAGTTTGAGGAGAAAGAATTTGGAATTACTGATAATGCTAGGTTGAAAGATTGGATGGAGGGAGGTTCGATTTTTTTTGTGTCGTTGGGTATACTCGGTGGTATAGATTATTAAGAAGTCTAATTTGGCAATTTTTAGTTGATGGATTTTATTCTGGATTGCGATATTGATAATTAGTGTAACCTCGTAATTAACAAATTTGTAGTAGATTGAAATTATAGATGCGAAGTATGTATAGAGATTGAATGGTTCGTCGACATTTATTATGCACTTGTTACATCGATTTTTAGGTGAATCTATGTTCGGTAGAATTGAGGAATTATTCATTGCCCGGAAGGATATTGTACATTATTTAAATTCCAGAAGAAAGCAGGAAGAAGCGCACTTTTTAATATCGAAGTAACTACGCGAACAATTTCTCTTACATTGATAATCTCCCGATGCACCTCTTAAATTCACCAGCGATATTTACGCCCTCTAAAGATACTTTAATAAACCGTAATATTATTCCCATAAATTTTAGATTCTTTAAAGAAAGAACAGTCTGATGGAATAAAACATTAATTGGATAAAATGTCCAATATAATCAAAGCAAATTCCCTATCGCGACGACCGACAACTGATAACAGCATAAAGTGGATACAAGACGACCGCTTTATCCCATTATCTCTCAAAGCAGAACTAACGACCCCGTGCACCGAAACGGAGTAAATTGCTTGTTTTATATGCAAATCTCTCTCACTCTCCCACCGTCCTTCCACTACTCTTTTTTCTCTTTCTCTCTGTCTCTGTAGCTCTGTTCCAGTGTCTCTCTGTCTTGCCATGCTTCTGTCTCTCTGCCTGCCTGACGCTCTGTCTCTGTGTTTGCCTGACTCTCCGTTGGTCTGTGTCTTTCAGTTTCCCTATCATACTGTCTCTCTGCCTGCCTGACTTTCTATTTCTGTGTCTCTCTGACGCTCTGTCTCTCTGTCTGCCTGACTCTCTGTTTCTCTGCTTCTGTGTGTCTCTGCCTGCCCGACTCTCTGTTTCTGTGCTTGCCTGACACTCTGTGTCTGTACCTACCTGACTCTCTTTTTCTCTCCCTCTGTGTCTCTCAGCTTCTCTGTCCAACTGTCTCTTTGCCCTTCTGTCTCTCTGCCTGCCTGACTCTCTGTTTCTGTGTCTGCTTGACGCTCTGTGTCTCTGCCTGTCTGACACTCTGTTTCTCTGCTTCGGTATCCCTCTGCCCTTCTGTCTCTCTGTCTACCTGACTATCTGTCTCTCTGTGTACATTACTATCTGTCTCTGTGTCTCTCTGTGGCTCTGTGCCTTTGTGTCTCTGTCTCTCTATCTCCCTCTTCCTGTGCCTCTCTATTT
This sequence comes from Cerceris rybyensis, assembly GCA_910591515.1. NCBI lineage: Eukaryota > Metazoa > Arthropoda > Insecta > Hymenoptera > Crabronidae > Cerceris > Cerceris rybyensis. The sequence continues at coordinate 10,538,163 of OU342797.1, read as the reverse complement.
ACTTGTCGATCTATCTTTCTTTTTCACGGTGACCATGGACCGAATTACAGTTACCGAATAAGTAAGCGGATGCGATTCACCCGATAATCGATAACCACCAAGCATACGTCGCGTGACAGGAAAATCAGTCGACACGTGGTATTACAACGTTTGCACGTTTCATATCACATAATTTATGCTCTACTAACAGCAGACTCATCGTGACAAGTAAAAGCTGTCCATCGAGGGGGAAGAAGAGTCAGCCCACAGTGGAAATGTGCTCGGTGTTTCCGAATTATATACGATTGTTCCTAACAATATTTCAAGAAGTCCTCAAATAAACAGAGCACAGAACTGTTGTTTCGAGCATAGACTACTTCGTAAATTAAACGTTTCCAACTTCCTCTCGCATTTCCGCATTAAACTTTCTCGAGAATTAACAATGCTTAGTTCAATAAAAATTTTCATCTGAGATTTCAATATCACTTTCACCACTTACAACTATTGCGACGATACTCATTTTATAAAAATTATTTACCAAAAAATAAATAAATTGTATCAGAAATCACCACATCAACACATCAATAAACATCTAGAATCTCATTTTTCAAATTCTCACAGTTCAAGTCCACGTTAAAATCAAGGATCACTGCAACGCTTGCTAAAATCCTAGCGACCGTTTGTCACAATTACGAAATTTGAATTTCCGAGACAGAAGAAACAAGAATAACGGCCATTTTAGCTCGTACGTTAAATCGCGCCGTGTCGCGGCCGTTTAAATTCATCTCAGATATCATCTCGCAAAACGGCGTTGCAAATAACCGCGCAGTCCGACAGCTGCAAATCCTAGGAGCCAACCGAAGTGGCACATTAGTTACGGCTCGCGGTAGTTTGCGGAAAATTTTCAGCCGACGGTTCTCGCGAAAAGTTCTACTCGCCGGAGGATAGAGAAAGAAAAGTAAAAGAGAGAAAGAGAGAAAAAGAAAGGAGACCCAGTCGTTCGTTAGCCCAGCCGGACTTTGAAATACCGCGGTTTCGTGTTTTTCTCGCGCCACATATCGCCCTTTCCCAGTTTCGACTCATTTCCTGCGTACCGCGTACAATCGTAGAAAAAAAAGGTCCACCTTCTCTCGTAACTGCAATTTCTCTTTTTCGTCAGATCCTTTTTTTCAAGGACCAACGACCACCACCATTGACCGAGCCTAACGGAGCATCTTCTTCCCTCGTTTTATCTCCTTTCGTTCATCCATTTCCTTCCTATTTCTCGACCTTCATCCCCCGATCTCGTAAGAGACCCGTGCAAACGAAGCAGCCAACTTGGCTACGACGTTCTCGTGAACAAGCTCGATAATAAATCCTCCCTGGGTGATTTACGAAGTATTCTACTTTCCTAGGTCCTCTTTCCGTGCTTCCAACACCCTCTTATACTTTGCAAATTAATAACGCCGACAGGGATACGCGCCGTGTTACACCGTCTCTCATACTCGATGATTATGGAATTAAGTGTCCCGATCCTCTTATTGGGATTACTCATCGTGATTATGAAAGTTACGTTAGAGTGCTTCCTTTGAGGAGCTTTTTGACGTACTTTGATGCGGGAGATTATATCTTTTTGTTTCAATTATCCCTTCTTTTCTTTAATAACTCTTCATTGCAGATTCTTACCTTTAGGAATCTCTGTATCCGTTCGTTAAGTGTAGAAATATTTCTTAATATCTGATGGTTATAGGTCGAATTCTTCAGCTAGTTTTAACACGAGAATTATCAAGGTGGTGAAAATGATCAGTTTCCCATTTTTTCTAAGAATTTTTGTAATTTATAGGTGAGACATAGAGTTGATACTGTACGTCCATCTTATAAAATATAAATTTCTGAATTAACCATCTTTCCCACCATGCGATTCCTCGTTTTCTAAAATATTTATCTAATGTATTGAAATTTGATAGATTTTACGCCGGTAATTCGAGTGTTAAGTTACTGAAGGCAAACTTTAACCCTTTGCAATATGATTCGTTTCGTGACTACCTCCACTTTAATTCAGAATTTAATTACTAAAATAACAATTGATCAGTGATTCTTGATATGCCATATAATTTAATGTAATACTAATGTTATAGAAATAGTATTATTGTATCGCGTCTCATTAATATTTTCAATTTAATTGATTTTTGAAAACTTGAAAATTTCCTATCCCATTCACCTCTTCACGAGTGTCACTCGTTATTGTAGGACAAGGGATTAAGGTGTATTTTGAAGGCGGCTATAATTATGGTGTTATAATATGATCTCTCAATTGGAGAAACACAGTTCAAGACACATGTCATCGCTGGAAAATTTTTATTTAACACATTTCGTTAGTTTCCTCGTTTCATCATATTATAGATATCCGCGGACCGTTATCTTTTTAACACCAATTTTTAAAAATGCAATATTGCCGAAGATTCCTAAATATTACAATTTAAAAGTCACATAAAATTTCATTGAATTCAATAGCGCCGATCACCGGTGACCGCCATGGCAGTCAAAGTGTTAATTCAAGTAAAATACCATAGCCTCGATTATTTAACACTAGGTTTACGGAAACCATCAAATTGACGGATTCCTTTTTAGAAACGACTTCCAAACTTATACAGAACTGATACAGTAGATTCTTCAAATGAATCTTATAACAAAAGAATTATTTAATCCATTCGAGACCATTTGCACACCGTGCGTGCAATGCATTTCCGAGCCAAAAAGACCGTCTGCACACCGTGTGTACAATGATCTTGAATTGCAATTATCGGTCATTATAGAAAAAACATACCTCGAAATAAGACTAACTTAAAATAAAAGGTATCTTACAAATGTGTAAACATTACATTTGGTATTTGGTTCAATTTCGACCCTAAAGTAGGTGACCCAAAGCCACAATCATTAGAAATACAAGAAGTGGTAATATAGAGCGAAAAGTTGTCGGTATTTCTGGATAGTCTCCAAAAAAATGCACGGTCTCGAATGGGTTAACTGATCATATTCTTTGTCGCTTCACATCCGTAAATCTAGTGTTAAAATCCATATAACACAGCAGCACCAAGTGAAACGACTATAATATAATACTTAAAACAAAGAGATAGAAAGAAAACGTACAGTGCAGAAATTGTAAGCTTTTGAAATCCCATAAACTTAAGGGCGAAAGGGGCAAGTAGAGTAAGCCACTTGCTCCACTGCAGCGGTCCCAATCTAAACAACGTTCAAACTCTCAAGTTTCAAGTCTCACGATCCTTCGATCTTCCACCTCGCCAATTTCTCGCATCGCGTAGTATATTTGCGCAACCATGCCCAATCGTTTGTCCAATTGAAAAACTTGATCCGAGCGAAACCATCGAGTAATCTGTACATACCCTGGCGGAAACGAACAAATGGAATTAACGCAGCAAAAACTGCAACACCCGTCCGGAAATTTGCATTCGAGTCGCATAAATCATTCTTGTGGAAACAGATTTCATAAAACACCGTCAGTATAGAGAAACGATATTATTAAAATATCCTGTGTATTTCATGAATCGAATAACGAAGTCACGTGATTTAGAATAAAATTATGTGAGCAAAATGTGCTTTTTGCGTGAGACCTCGTTGTGCGAGAATTGCACTTGCATTGTCCTTTCGAAATGGAATATATGTGGATATATGTACTGGTGCACCAGCGGGTGCATAAACCTACGCGGGACGACATCGTATGCCCGGATGCATACACTGGCTGCCGCTTCCGGTTATCTGGAGTCACCGATCGTTGCTCTGGAACTCACGGAGGACACTGAAACTCATTTTTTTTTACCCTGTCTCTTTTCCAACCCCAGGACTACACGATCCACACGCGAACGATATCCCTGGGGATGCGTCTTCCTCTTTCAGCTTATTTCTACCGCTTGCACATCGTAATTACTGTTTCTTCTTCGTTCAAGAAGCTCGGTAGAACGAGGAGTAGAAATATTTTGCTTTTGGTCCATCGAGTTGAAACGATCAAAGAGGATTGTTCAGTTGATTTTGTTGATTCGAAAAATGTGATAGTTTTAACCCTTTGCGGTCCGAATTAATTTACTAATTTTGTTCTGAACTCAGTAAAATTAATCTTCCAACATTTTCTATTATTGGTTATTCATTTTTTTTAAATGATATTACTAACTATAGGTACTGATGGGTATTTAGGTGATGATACAAAATTATCGGGAAATTAGAAAGTTAATATTAAATTGTCAGAAAATAAAATCATGTAGAAAGCTCTGTCGAGTACTGCTCGATATAGGACCGCAAAGTTTTAACGACTTTTTAGCGACTTTTTTAATTTGAATCGGTAATTTTTTTGTATCTACTGAGTTAAATGGGGTTTAAGCACTTAGCTGTGATCGACGAGTATACTCGTCATGGAGAAACGGCAGAATTTTATATATTGGCGAGTATACTTGTCATGTGTAAAAGTTAGATTTAAATATTATGGTCATTTTGCTTTCAACTTTAAATTTCCAATTAGTACCAAATTACTGGAGGTATGGCATATTAAATAATTTCCACGTTGAAAATGAACGCTCACAAATCATCCTCTCTTTTCACAAAATTGTAAAACTTGATGCAGCAAATATTTGAAATACATTCATCGATCCATCCATCAACTGACAGTGATTGCTCGAATAAATCAGTTGGCTAGCTAATTATAAAAACAAAAAATTGGTTACATTAAACATCGAAATGCATAGAGGCCGGATACGTCTGCTTTTACAGTTTCACATTGAATTTACTTAAAACCGAATGGAAATTCGTCGTATTAAATTTTGCATTCCTTTTATCCACGGTTTATAAATGTCTCATTTATTAAATTCATCACTCTCATCGACCGCTCGGTTGAATAATTCACCCCTAAAAACTGCTCTCGAATATTTCGTCAGTCTGAATGTACCCTCGCTCGCATACGTCGTATTAAACATTGAAAGTCATTTTTCCGGGGTCGTTTGTAAGGTCAGGCTGCGATATACACGCAAGTAACATCCCATGGGAGGCGTCTTCCCTTTCTTTGTTTCCCTGGTACTTTACCACCGCCTTGTAATTGCAGTTTGCCTTTACTACGAATCGAGGGATGCCTGTGGTGGTAGATCGTTCATGTTTTATAAACTTTCTTCATCTACGTTATGGAATTTCAAATACAACTCTCTGGCAAAAGAATTTGAATTTTCGCGAAAGTGATGTCACTATACAAATTCAACTCTCGACGACCTAAATTTTCTGCTTCTTTGAATGTACTGTGTGCATTAATAATGCGAATGATACCATAGCCTGTTGTGAAAAAGGAAGTAAAAATAAATGTTTTCCATTTGCTATACAATTTGAGAGGAGAGGAATTGCATTTAGCCAAAGGTCACTTGAGATTTTAACGTGAAATTAAGTACTCTTTTAAACCCTGAAAATCTAATATAAAAGTTTATTTATTTCTTCTTAACACTACATCTACAGCAGCCGTCAAATTGGCGGGTTCTCAAATTTAAAAAAAAATTTGTCTCAAGTTTATAGAGAGCAGACATTTCACGTGTGTCTTATAATAAACAAATTACTTAACTAATTTACGGTAGGCGTCAACGGGTTCCTACTTGTTTTATAAATATTTCTCAAAATTAGAGACAATCTGAGCAGTAGATATTTAACGTGGATTTTATAATAAAATAATTACTTAATGAATAATTATTTTTGCTGCTCGATCTCTCTTTTCCCAAAGTTCTTATTTAATATATTGCAGTGCACCAGATATCACATCCGCAAATCTTGTGTTACCATATTTAAATACGCCAGATTTAGCGGTACTAAAGCAAGTGTTAAACTCAAAAATGCCATAGAAAAATATTCTAAACCTCCGTTATCCTTCATTCCCTGCGTTCAAAGTTGATAATGTTGCAATTAAATTATCCACACCATCGGAAACCATTCCACAAAAACTACCCCCTATCCCGAAATATTGAAAACTTTCCTTAAAAAAAGTCTAAATTAAAACCATCGTTATCGAAGCAACCTTTGAAAAGGAAAACCCCCATATGCCTTCACTTGCCATAAAAATAAAATAACGCGTCCTATCAGAGGTATTTCGAAACATTGAAAAACCCTTTCAAAACGAAGTCCACATTAAAACCGCCAAAATCAATGCAACCTTTGAAAAAAAGTCTCATCAAGCTTTCAAATGTCAACGATATACAAAGTGAACCTATAGAACTCGTTCAATCAGAGGTAAACGACATTCCATACAACGTGTCGTATTTCATCAGCGTTGTTCATCGTTTCGAATCCTCAGGTATGAACTGGATGCACACCTAGCTTTGATTTTCGGACCGCACTATGCTACTGCCAATTATTCAGCGTATACGCGCCGATCCATTGTGAATCTGTCGAGAGACGGTGGTCGATTACTGCATCCGAAGTGGAGCCGTTATGTCAATTTGCATAATGCATCGATTAAATAAACGGGTTGCGGTGCTGTCCCGTGTCGTAGAGCAGAGCGAGGCCAGGGTGTGCTACCCGCAAAACAACTATTGACAGCCGAATTCTCCACACCAGCCACGTTCAGGTTTAGGCCGAGTTGAAATTAATGCGCTCTCTCTTTCTCCTTCCCCTTTCATTTTGTCCCTTTATTTTATTTTTCTATGGTACCGTTGATCATCCACCCTCAATTGCCAGTCTGGCTCTATCCAATGTTAACCCTTTCCATCTCTACCATCCCCCATGTAAATGCTTCATGACGATTATGAGGCTGCCGACAACGTCATTACCGATGACTGACACCACGTGGTGAGTTGTCTTTCAGCATTAATTGGAAGCATAATTTGCAACGATCACGCCGCCACCGTTTGACGTAACATTTTGACGGGCGGGTGTATTATACGGCATGGTTGACACGCCAGGCACAAATTCAGAGGAAAACGATAGACGGGGTGACGATGGAAGTGTAATTAGCGGGAAAATAAGCAGTCATTAATTAAACGAATTATTACGGTATCGCGAACGCGTCTTTGACGCGATTATTGTCTTTCGGAGGTTTATGGAAATCGAGAATGATCGATTTTTTTGGGAGTTCGGATTGTTGTAGATCTACGGTGGCTGTCAAATTGACGGCAACTATTTTTCAATTTTTTTCTCAAATCAACAAAGTAGTAGTACAGTAAATATTTCAGGTGTGTCTTATAATATACAAATTACTTGACTGATCGTATTGTCGTTTGATCTATTTTTTTTCAAAGTACTTTTTATTTAGTGTATTTAAATATATCAGATTTAGCGGCCGTATAGATCTAGTGTTGATTGTGTTGGATGAATGTTTCGATAGAAGTTTTTAACAAGAGAACTGCCGGAATTAAATCTATTATATTTCAATATATTAAATACGTAATTTGGAAAAAGAGAAATCAAGAGATCGATTCGGTAATCTATACTGTATGAGGTTAACGTAGAGTATCTGTTCTAAGTGTCTTATAAACTTGATAAACGTTTGGGAAAAATTAAGAACGAGTCATTTTGACTTGCTTTGTAGTTCTAGTATTAACACTAGAACTACCGGCGTCAAATCCAACATATCTTAATAAATTAAATAAGTACTGTGAGAAAGGAGGAATCAAGCGGCGGAAAATTTGATTGATTGGGTGTATTATGTTTATCAATATAGACGTAGAATATTTATTCTATGACTCTTATATAAACTTGGAGAATTTTTTGAAAAAATTGTGTACCAGTCATTTTGACTAGTTTGGTAGTTCTAGTGTTAAAGTTGATTGTGTGGGAAAGGTGGAGTGTGTTTTAGGAATTTTTTTATTGAGATTGAGAAGCTTTTTTGTGAGAAGACGAATACGAAAGTATATTTAAGGCAAGTCTTAGATTGCATCGATAGCGAAAGTCCTAGTGTCTCATATTTTTCAAAAAGGATTTACCGAAGTGAGAAATACTTTGTTATCAAAATAATGAAAAATGTAAACGTCCTGTAATCTATGCGATAGCGTAATAAATGTAATTGCGGATGCAAATCTAGTCTGCAAAATGACACGCAATATTAATATTTTCACTCGGACTCATTTGTACTCATTAAATCTATATTACCCTTATATTCTAAAGTGCAGTCAAAAATATTGGTTCTCCAATTTATAAGCAATATATAACGAAAAGAATGGAAATCCATAAAATCAAATTTAAACCAGGAGAAATGCATTCTTTGTTCCGATTCGTTGATGAAAAATTCCAACGAATGCAGGCTTTATTATTATTTGCAAAGTTTCGTCGCAAATATTATTCGTATGTTCTTGCATTTTGTAGAATTATCGAATCCATTGACTCAGCATGTACAACAATGTGAATGTCGAAATAAAAGAAACCACGCTGTGCATACAAGTTCGTCATCACAAAGCCATAGCAATCAATTCTCATCGAAAGGCAGCAAAATGAATTTCCCCGGTTGCTAAATAAGTAGAGCGTGTTTTCAATTTACAAAATTCATCGAATCAAGAAAAGATCTCTACATCTTCAACGTTTAATCTCAAAGTCATAATTTTCTATCACTTACTCGGCTCGTCGACGTTGCCGAGGAAAACTTCCGCCGCGACAAACCGAGCGATCATGCTCATCAGCAAAAGCATCCACCCCATCCTGCGTCTTCGTCCAACCGTCGAATACTCTCCGGTTGTCTTTCCTCCTTATCCCAATTCAAATATCCTTCCCGACCAGGAACTTCTTCGAAGCTGCTGATAGTTTCCAACGTCTCTTCTGATAATTCCAAATCCTCCGACTTGCTGAAATATCACTCGTTCCTCCTAAAACTTGACACACCCGTTTTCACAGTTGCACGATGTCCTTACGATTTCTCGACTCTTCTTCCGAATTTCCAACAATGAAAACAATCGTGGTTTGATTCACACAGATTTGTTTGTATATTTTAAATGATCGTAAAGAATTACTCTTTTTAATACACCAATCGAAGAAGTCTCAGCTCTTGTTCCGAATTACTATCCAACAACGAGAATAATCGTGATTTGATTTGCACAGATTCGTTTGTATATTTGCGATGATGGTTAAGAATTACTATTTTGAATACACCAACCGAAGAAGTCTTATGTCTCCTTCCGAATTACTATCCAACAACGAGAATAATCGTGATTTGATTTGCACAGATTCGTTTGTATATTTGCGATGATGGTTAAGAATTACTATTTTGCATACAGCAAACGAAGAAGTCTCAGCTCTTCTTCCGAATTACTTTTCAACAATGAGAATAATCGTGATTTGATTCGCACAGATTCGTTTGTATATTTGCGATGATCGTAAAGAATTACTATTTTGAATACACCAAACGAAGAAGTCTCAGCTCTTCTTCCGAATTACTTTTCAACAATGAGAATAATTGTGATTTGATTCGCACAGATTCGTTTGATATATTTGCGATGATCGTAAAGGATTACTATTTTGGATACACCAAACGAAGAAGTTTCAGATCTTCTTCCGAATTACTTTCCAACAATGAGAATGATGGTGGTTTGATTCACACAGATTCGTTTGTATATTTAAGATGATCGTAAAGGATTATTATTTGGATTACACTAATCGAAGAAGTCTCGTTGGACACTTCATTCACAAAGCGATTACAGGGAGAATGTGGATCGTTGGGTAGCCTCGATGCTTTTTAAAGCATCCACCGTCCCCGTCGTGTAATTGCGTGGAATCTTTGTAAAGCGAGTCTCCTCTGACATTAATGGGCTTACTCGATCGTCTAATCCTAACATCCGTCCACGGCCCATTGACGTTCGTCTTATACTCGAACGGTCATTAGATGCATCTTTCCATCATACTCCCCTCACCCTCTCCGATGACGTAAGGCTCTTTTTTTTACGACGAGAGTCGTAGGCGGAGAAAAATCGTATAGAAATAACCGCCGATGACGATAATGCCGACACGATGACATTAGGCCACGTAAGAGGTTATCGGGATTAAAATAACAAGCGTGTCATCCCACGACGGTTACCATTGGAAGATAGCATAGAATCTCTTTTTCTCATTCGTCCAGGCACGAATGAAAGGGTCTGTTCGAAGGATAACGATAGTAGGGGATGAATTTTTGCCAAGTATAATCCTACGGTTACTCTCTCATCTTCATTTCGATCAAATTTTACGACGGCGGAAAGTTTGAAACTCGCGGTTGTAAGAGCGGCACTGTAGAACTTTGAATCGTTTGGTAAAATTAACCAGGGAAGTTCGATGATTATTTAGTGTTCTGCTGTAACACTGAAGAATCTCCTTTGATGCACCAAACTGATAAAACTTCGTGGCGAAGGACACGATAATTGTAACTGAGGAGATCCTTTTTTTGAGGATTTAGATATTGTTTTATATCGTTCTATTTTATTTTAGAAATATCATTAATTGAATGAATTACATTTTAACACTGAAATCACGGTAGGTATTTTTAAAAGGAAACACTGGGATCAATCGCGCCGTGTTCGAGGAAAAAGGATTCCATTTGTAAGGTAACAATCGTATAACGATGAAATTCGATCGAACGTGTGAAATTTCACGATAAATGGATTTAAAAGGATTGAAATAAGATAAAGAAATAAAGGATATACGAAGGAAGAGAGGACGCGAATCCCTGCGAAAGATAGAAGGCGCGCTCACTGCTGCGTTGCGGCAGGCCTACTGACAGGGGTAGACGAGGTTTCGGCTCACCTCGGCGCGACTCGTGCGACTTCGCCACCCTCCGACGACGGCTTAAAGCATTCTCCGACCACTTTTCATACCCCACCCTCTCGTGATCACTACAGGCTATTCCCCTTGTCCTACCCCCCTCCTGGCAGCAGACAAATGTTAGAAAACCGTGTGAGAAGTTCGAACGGGTATTTACTATTCATCCGTTTGTTCGCGAATTAACGGTGAACGTTAAGAAGCAATTAAGAAAATTCGAACCCCTGCGGATACGTCGTCTAGCATCGGAGGAAGGGCATTCGAATTTGGAAGTATAATTTTGCGGAATATTGCGAGGCAATGGAGAAACGTATTATAATGGGGGATGATTATCGAGGCAAAGTATTTTATGTATCGAAATTGAAGAATGGGGTCTTTTTGGAATGATATTGTTCTTGAAAATGAAAAAGTTATTTTTATAGAAATTGTGACAAGTTGTGTATTTTTCTCTTCGTAATGAAGGACGGCTATTTGTCGACCGGAGTTTAAATAAAATACTTCTTGTTCAAATTTTTCGATACGTTTCGGTAACTGTATGTTACCCTCTTCAGTCGTAAAATTTATTAAAAGAAGACCTAGGATATTTTTCTGTTTGAGGTGGGCCTAGGTGCCCTTTGTCTCAGATGTTGGAAGGAGAGTTTTTATAGAAATTGTAAAATACTCTGTATTTTCTGGAAGACTAATTTCAAACTGGTCCCGAAGTCTATGTAGATTTATTAATTTCAAGTTATTAAAAAAACGATGTATAATTCACTTTGCCTAGTATATCTCAACTTGAACTTATTATAAAATATTCTGTATTTTCAGAATGACTAATTCCAACCCCCTTTCGGAGCCTATGTAGATTTATTAATTTCAAGTTATTAAAAAAAAAAACAAAGTATAATTCACGTTGCGTAACATATCTCTAGTTGAACTTATTATAAAATATTCTGTATTTTCAGGGCGACTAATTTCAACCCTTCGTCTCACATCCTACATAGATTTATTAACTCCAAGGTATTAAAAAAATCAAAGTATAACTTTATACATATACTATGTATATCTCCACTTGAACTTATTATAAAATGTTTTGTAGTTTCAGGGTGACTAACTTCAACCCTCCGTCCCAGAACTTACATACCGGGTGATTTCAAAAGGTCGATGGAGATTTGAACATGGAAAGAACGAAAATGTAGAACTGTTTATAACGTTAAAGTAATATGCAACCTTATATTCGGGAGAGTTTTTATAATAAATTTATGCAAAAAACTAAACGTCCGTAAATGGTAGGAGGCTATAGAGCAGACATCGTTCTATTATAATTTGTTTTACAAATATCTTATTCTTTGAGTTATTTTATAACTTTATGTCTTATTATATGCATCTATTTTTACAAATACATTTTATGTTCATGTTTTACTTTTTGAGAATAACGATACATTGAACAATGCACTGTGTTAGTAGCATTTGGTCATATATTAGGTGTAGAAATTAATTCGGTGCCTTTTTAAAAGAAGTTTAGTATTATAACTTATTCAGTCGATGGGAAATTTCTTTTTGTGACACCCCAAGTTGCACGGCTAGCTCATGTTGTGTTTGTGCGGAATTTTCACAGAGCAGCTGCTCAAGCTCTTCGTCTTCAAATTTTTTTGGTTGTCCTGAACGTTCTCGATCAGAAAGATCAAAGTCGCCGTTTCGAAATCTTTGATACCATTTTTTACAGGTTTTATGTGTTACTGCACCTTCACCCAAAGCAGAACAAATCATTTCAGCGGCTTCAGAAGCATTTTTCTTTAATTGAAAGGCAAACAGTATTCAGTGTCGTATGTGATTCTTGTCAAACGCCGCCATTTTACTTACTAATAGCTTTTGTTTTGACTAGTTGTCAAATGTTTCATAACTGTAACTGTTGGTACTTACACGTTATAAAATGGCGGGCGATTATTTACATTCAAACCAGAGTTATAAATAAATTAATATCAAGGCACCGAATTAATTTCTACACCTAATAATTAAATATTATCGGTTAATTCCATTTAGAATTTTAAGTTTAAATCTATAAGAAACGACAGCGGTTATTTCCACTTCACTTACTAAGGAGTACGTTGACCGGTGTGTGTTGTCAAACATACTCGGCCGAGCTCGGCGATCGTAACCTACAGGTATCCTTTCCAGGAATCTTAACAATAAGGCATTTCGATGCTCACCTGGCCTTGCTATCAGTTCCCTCGTGACCGTCGACGAGTAATCACTGCTTTGTGATCGAGTTTCAACTATTTTCACAAATTAGTGCGTGTATAATACCTTCGAAGATGAGGTTCAGTGTCATCGAAGGCCTCTCTTTTTACGATCTACTTGGCAATACATCCTCACAGTGGTATCAACCCTTAGTTGGCGGCCGTTCGTCTACTTTCAGCCATCGAAGCAAAGAATCAACTTGTTTCCGAGGTATATATAATTTTTACTAAGATTTTAGTAGATTTCTTTTAACTATAGTCCGAATTTCTTGTGGTAGTCGAAGATCACTTTTACTATAGCATAATTAGAAAATAATACAAATACAATTTTAGATACCAGATTAAACCTGATTTTTAAACATTGAATTATAAAGAATTTCATGATTTCCACGAGCAAAATTATAATATTTGGCAAAGTTAAAACTTTAACTTGGAAGACTAGAAGCTTAGACTTGTCTTGCATTACTTCAAAGTCATAGGGGCTCATAGAGGGTTAATTGCGATTATGACACATTATTCTTAATGAAACACGACCACAAAGGGTTATACATCGTAACTAATAAGCAGGAAAAAGTCCTAGCAAGAAGGGTAAAAGTATGTTCCTAGTTCTTTAGTACCCGTGTGTTAATGGCTATCAAATAATTGTTTAACAATTTTAAAAAGCACAGAGCCCTCTTTCTTCCTTGATATCGCTTTCCTTTTCGTTGACCATCTAAACGCCGATTTTTGTTAAACTTACCTGAGAAGTAAGGAATATTTAACACGTAAGGTGGTTAAAAAAAATGACTCCCTTTACAACGAAATCTATCTATGTATGTCATTTTTACGTTGCGACGAAGATTTCAATGATCGACTTTCGGTGTCAGGTACGCTCAAACACCCCCTGGGGAGAAGAACATAAACATAAACATACGATTTCTTTACAAAATAGTTTATTGATTCACTCCTCTATTTTCTGATTTCATTTAGCCCTAGTAAGAATATCTCGTACATTATAGACCTGGAAGCCTCACTTATTCAGATCAAATTCGATCGCAAAGACACAATTAAAAGTTAATTTGTATGAAAACGGTTCATTTCTGACCCATGATTCCTCTCTAACATTTTACTTAACAATACAAATATGTGAACCAACAAATAAAATTGGTTACCATTTCATAAATTTTGCGATGTTTTTTTTCGCAAATCACGTCCATCTAAGGGTGCAGAACAACCCCAGAAAGCCTTGAAAACTACTTTTGAAACACCCTGTACATTTATTAACTCCAACACACATTGAATAAATTCAACAGAGACATTATAATATTACAAAACAAGTTGTTGAAGCCAAGTTGTCCTAGAAGTATCAATGTCATCCCTTTCAACCCCTATAACTCTTTATCCTTTCCCACGTGAAAACGTCTCACCCTCCAGTCCTTCGTATAAACAAGTTTCTCTATTTGACACAAGGTACAGTCGAAAGCAAGGTGTTAAAACTTTCTCGCAGTTTATCGAGAAGTTTCACGGTTAGTTCGTTACGACAGGAGGGTTGAACGTTTTCCATGAATTCCTTCCTGGGTTCTTAATAACGCGGTACAATTAATTCGCGATTAGCTCGAGGAAATGGGTGGAAACGTTATATTCGGAGGTGATTTCGTAATATCTCGCAGTAGAGGAGCTACTCTGCCACCCTCCAACGGCGATGCAATGAAGTTAGAGTGCACTTTGGAATCTCGACCGATTTCCGTGCACCCCTTGCAACCTACTCGCGAAAACGGCGTGAGTCTGGATCGTGTTAAAATTTGCGAGCAACGAGGGAACTTCGAAATGTAAATTTATGTTTTGTTTTCCACTGTAACATCGATATTGATGAAACCGGTAGCAGTATCACAATACGATGAATAAAAAAAAAACGAAAGGGAGAAAAAATACCCTCTGTCTGTATTTCGCCTGCGTTTTTTTTCGACTGCAAACTTTCGAATCAACGATTTTCACAGCTATCGTGTATCGACGCGTGGAGTTTTGTCATCCTGACTTTTTTCCATTGTGACAAAAGGTTGGAGTATTTTTTCCACCGGAAGAAATCATAGACTGGGAAGAACAAAGATTCGCTCGCTAACGAATCGGCTTGAACCGTTAATTGACAGGGTGAAAGTTTCGTGAACCTTGCGGTATAATTTTTTGAAATTAACATTTTAAACGATGACGAATAAATAGAATTTGTTCGTTGCGAAGTATATTTAGTATTGTAATGGAAAATAATAAAGGAACTGAATTAAATTGGGGCAAAGTTTCCCGATTTGTATTGAATCCCAAATCATATCGTCAATTGAATCATTAATAAAATTATTGATAAGAAAAATTTCTTTCCGTGATATTACACTTTTTACATATCTTGTTTCCAAATAGTAGAAAAATTCTTAATTCATCTTACAATTCTCCTTATATTACAATAATCCATAATCTTTTCCACCGTTCAAACTCAAAAATTCTTATTAAAATATAATCAATAAGACGTTAATTTCCAACGAACCTAGAAGAAGATAACCTTTTCCTGGATAACGCGATAAATTTACAAAAATGCTGAAATGTCCTCGATGAAAATTGATTAAAATTCCAAGAAGCCCGAAGACAGAATTATTTATCGTTGAATGACGCCCCGTCCTTGATGATCACTCGACTCGAGTATCGCTTAAATGAGACGGGAGATGGCACGCTCGTCACAATTACGGGGAGGTTACTAAAAGCCCAGGAAGGTCGACAATAGGATGCTCAAGAAGGAAGTTTATTGCTTCCGCAATAAGTTTCTGGAGCGTAGCGTAAGAAAGGGGTTAAGTTCAAAATACACACTGGCCAGATTATGTGGGTACTTGGAATCGTAAGATGTCTCGTCGAGATGATACTTCGGATGGTGTCTTTACGGTGATAATTCTCTCGAATATCATGATTAAAGTACTTGACGATTTACTCGTAAAACTGCACCTATTGGACGAGCAAAGTAGACACCTTAGAGAATATATAGGTGCAGGTATTTCTGACGATGAAATTTCCCATTAATGTAAGAACTATCTAACAGGCTTTTAACGTTTTAAGGTACAATTTAACTTTCTTTTTATTAAAACTATTTTGTACCTGTTCGAAGGAGAAATATAAATATTCTTGATGCCTAGGTAACATAAGTATAGTAATGGGAAATTACTAATAAAAATGGAATAAAAATGGGAAAGAAATTATTTCTAAATACCCGTTGTCTCTGGAAGATATTTTATACATTATTATTTAATATATGAGGCCTATATTTTAAGCGAAATGATTATTGTAATTAAAATTGTTATATATAGAATATAATATAATAGAATTTATAGGTATTCTGAATATAATATTTTGAATGTAATACCGTATTAGCCCGAATGTAACGCAAACCCAAAATTTGTTATAAATGTATTAATTATAAATTATGTGAGAGGCAATTTGTTTACGAAATGGTGTTTTAAAGTATTATATTATTCGCTTATGTATCCATGACCAACGTGATGATAATTACTTACAATTAGTATTTTAGAATTCGAATTTTTCAATGTAACGAGACGTTTTATCCAGCGTAACTGATGAAGTTTCTTGAATCATGCCGAAGAGGCAGAGAGAACAGCGGATTTGCTGACTCGAAATTCTCGTTTCGAAACCTCTCGGGATGAAGGACCACCGAATCGGGGTAAATGTCGCAACCGCGTTCTGTAGCGTAGAGACAACTTGCTGATCGTTTAATACAGACTTCTTTATCTTTTCAAGTACGTCAGTTTTCATTAACTAAACAAATTGGGCAAAAAGAAATGGAAAATTGGATCATAGAAATTTTCCAAGGAAAACGTCCAAGAATCATAGCGTTTCAATTAACAAAAATTTAACCCATTGCCTAAGATTTCTATTTTCATCGTGTAAACAGTAACTTAGAATTCATTCCTGAAATCAAAATTTCTCTCTAATTTCGAATATTTCGTATAATTAATCGCAATATTAATATTATAACAATAATTTGATCATCACGTAACCGACTAATACTTCCAAAATTAACGCTAGAATTACTGGCGTTAAATCAATCATATTTCAATATATTAAATAAGTACTTTGAAAAAGAGAGAATCAAGCGGCAGGAAATTTGACCGATTGGATGATTTATGTTTATTAATACAAATACGTAGAATATTTATTCTATGACTTTTATATAAACTTGGAGAATTTTTTGAAAAAAATTGTGTTACAACCATTTGACTAGTTTGGTAGTTCTAGTGTTAATAGTTTTCGACAAACTTTAGAGTGTTCCTATTCCTATTACTGCGACATGAGCGTCACGCGTTATCATGGACTCAGGGGTTAGAATAATTCCTAAATAGAAGTATCTAAACGAACTTCCTTCTCTTTTACATTTTCCTTCTCTATCAGAGATATGAAAATTCACACGTTGTCGTTCTCCGGGAAACGTATCAAACGACATTGAGATTAAATGGAAAGTCCAAGGTTTCTTATCGCACATTTTTAACGTCTCTACTTGTTACTCATATACTTAGAAATGCAAATATTGCAAACAACTAAAGCGTCATGAAAAAATAGTCAAACGATCTTGTATAATTACAATGTTTTCATGCTACAACACCAACTGTTCTTCCCTATATTGCTGAAGTTTATGCAAATACGTAGATGGAAAATCATTATAAAAGTAAAAGTCAAGTCGTGAATGTCACACGACATAACATTGAATGGTACGCTAAAGTATTCCGATAACACTATGAATAAAGCCTCAAGGAAAGTTTCCAAAGGAAACGTTAACGGTTTCCGACGTTCCTACAGTTCTACTTGTCGACGGATTCTCGTACCTTTTAGTTCTCCAATAGTATATTGACTTCTTTCATCCGTCCCCGCATTACGGTTTGTTCTTGCAAATCAAATATCCATTTTATCTGATGCAATATCAAGTTTCCTAATTAGTGAACATTCAATCATTCGATGCAGTATCTCAGGTGGATTGATAACAAGAAACAATGTCAAAGGCAACGGAAAAGAGTGTGGCGCGTAAGACTCACCTTTAGAACATTATTTCTGATTTATTAATACTCTGGTCACTGTGGGAAACTATAGTTATCACCAGATTTTAAATATTTTAAGTGCAAATTGCTTAACATTAGATTTACGGAGTCAATTTGGCTCATTAACAATTTGATTACAATATATGAATTATATTGATTGGTTAATTTTTTAATAATATATCTTTCATTTAAATTGAATTAGAACTATTTTCTTTGCAAAAAACTTCAATTTTCTTCTATGAGTCGAATTGGCTCACTTCAGAAAAATAGGTATATCAACATCCGTAAATTTAGTGTTAAATTAATGTTTTATAGTTAGTTACTTGACCAAATCATATGACATCAATTATTTCATGTCTGATCCGCAAGAAAAATGTCAGAATTGTCAGAAGTTCATCTATTTTTGATAAAAAAAAACAAACATATAAATAGAAAGTAATCAATTTTAGGTAAAAGCAATTCAGAGTTCAAAGGGTTAATGGGTATATTATAGCCTCGATAATTCAGGGTTCACCTAAAATTGCAACTCCTAGGTGAAATAATCAGAAGAATTTTAACGTCGAAAAAATATACAGAAAAAAAGGAAAAAGAGAAACCACCGCAATACAAAAATATATGGTTTTTAATTCCCAGATGATAGTTTGCAATTAAGGAGAAACGAAAGATAGAATCGAATTTCGTCGATACTCATGAGCGTTTCATATCTTCTTCGTCCCGGGAGAACGTCGTTATTTCTACAGATTATTAGCACACCGCATGTACAACGTTTCGCAAACATACCCGTTCGTTATACCGTCAAAGAGCGAATTGAGTTTCACTCAAGCACCATTATTAAATGCAATATGTAAACGTATCGTGCAAAATTGATTTTCTCTAATTGCCCCTTGTTCGTGGCTCGTCATGGGTGACTTAACGACGAATCGTTAACGTCGATTGTCCTCTCTTCGTTTCGGGGGAGGTTAATTAATATGCATTGTCGTTTAATTCGTCCACCCTTTGTTATCCACTGAGTGTTAAAAAGAGGCTGAAGTTCTCTTCATTTTCGGGGGTTAAGAGCGAGAACTTTAGAAATTAGGTAAATGTCATAATTTAAGATACATTGATATATCTACAAATAATGCAGTATTTATTTGTTATTCAGAGTGCTTATCATCGTCAGATTTTTTCGGTGCTTTTAAAATGTTGTTAGATCTTAGAATGACCTTTTTTCAGATTTTTGTAAATTTCATAGATCGGCATCAATAAATCGAAACATTTCGTTGTATGGAAAGAATTTTTTATTGTTCAAGAAGTTTATAGCGTATAGAGCGAAAATTTAATTAATTTCTTCAGACAAATCAATTTTGTCAATAGGAGAAAATTGTACAAATCTTTAATTAGTTTTATACACTCAAATCTGTTTTTTTTTTGTGCGATCCATTGTTGAGTGATTTTCTGTGTATGATTTTTATTCATAACATGCGTTTGATGGATTTCTTTCTTATGTAAAACACAAAAAAAATCATACAAAAAAACGTGCATTAACACTAAACCTACCAAGCTGGTCAAAATGACCGGTTTCCAATTTTTTCTAAAAATTCCCTAAATTAGTAGGGGAGCCATGAAGCAAAAGTTCCACTTCTATCTTATAAAACGTAAATTAGTTAAGTAATCATCGCTTTCGCCTCTTGGTTCTTCTTTTCCCAAAGCACTTATTCGGTGTATCTAAATATGAGTAGATATAACGCCGGTAGTTTTAGTGTTAAAACAGGTTTGAGCGTAATTTATTGCAATAAAGTCTAGAAATATTTTGTCTTTAGTGGCATGATAGTTCTTACGGACGATGAGACGTTCGCAAGTAAAATTGGAATTTTGCCAATAACAGAGAATTCGTGCCAAAAACGACATGTGTAAGTTATAATTTACTCCTGATCAGCAGCAATTTGGAGGATATTTAATATTTTAGAATTGGAGTAATCTCTGATCGCAATAAGACGTCTCTCACAACGTTACCAACAGAATTTCTTGAACCATCTCAGAGGAAACAGATAGAATAGCGGATTTGCTGACTCGAAATTCTCATTCGAAACATTTCGAGATCGAAAACCTTCAAATCCGTGGAAATATCGACATCACATCGAACAGTATAGAGATAAATGTTTCACCAGTTAATATATTGATACAAAGTTATTAGTTTTTGTAAGTCTTCATTAAATTAATTAACAAATATCCAGTGAAGCATTTGCAATGTTGCAAGTTAGGATTCGTAAAATATTGAAATTATCAGTAGCATCTTACATTTCGATAAGGTATCGGAGTTTAATAATTGCTCAAACTTTCTACCTTCTAGAAATACATTTACTGTCAGATGTACAATTAAATTTATTGATCTAATTCTTTAAATATCATTGTTTATAAAAATGATAGCAGAGAAGGAATGGGATCAGGGACGCAATCAAAACGAGATATAATAAAACACGTCACAATATATACATCAACAATACTATTACAAAAGAAATAGCAAAAACTTAAACAATCAGTATCATCGTAGTACTTCATTGTAATACGTTGTTTCTTTTCTGCAAATATCTATGGGTTTCCTCCAATTGCGATTTCGTTCACCAACAGTTACTTCTGTAGTTTCGTCATTTTTACAAATATTGGACACTTTGGTGAAAATATAAACGATAAAACTGCATTGAAGCCATATTCTTTTGCAGTTTTCTCGCATACATCAATGTGATAGTTTCGTAAAATTTTAATGAGTCCTACCTTGGACTGATAATTTGCGAATCGCGCGCCTGAAAAGAGAAACCCTTTCATTTCGATTTCCATTATCAACGATCATTAACACGTTATGCGCCCGTTCCTAGAGACCTACACTTTTAGGCCCCCCTCCTTTGAGGAAGGTATCTTTCTCCTTGTTTTAATAAACTACATTAATTTTTATTAAAATGTTCTATTTCTTACTTAAAACTAGAACTACCAAGCAAGTCAAAGTGACTCGTTCCCAATTTTATCCAAAAATTTTCCAATTTCATAGGACAATCTTAGAACAAATATTCCACGTTGATCTTAGAAAATACAAATTACCGAATCGATCATCTTTTTCACCTCTTAACTTCTATTTGTCATAAGTATGTATTCAATAAATTTAAATATAATATAGTCCGACGACTGAAAGTTGATTAGGAAGCGGTACAGCCTCTCATTTTCAACCTCCTGTTTTCGCCATTTCGATTTTGGAATACCAAAACCCAGTCTTTTAAAAGTAAACAGCTATGCAGAGTGTTTACTTCAAGAGACTTTTAAGTAAACTTTAAAATTCCAAAAACGAAAAATCGGAAGTGGGCGTTAGAAGACGAGAGGTTCCTTCGCTCCCTAGCCATCTTTTAGTTGTCGGACTGTAGATTCAACGTCGGTAGTTTTAGTGGTAAAATCATTAATTATAGTTCGGTCAAGTGCGACTAATTGTAAGTAGCAGAAATAAAAAAATAATCGTTGATTTTTATTGATCAACATGATCATGAAAGAAAAATCAACGAACGGTCCCTAAGGACTGGTGTGGCGCTTAACGTGTTAAAAAGTCATTGTCATACCGATGCAATTCCTCGGGCCGGTACCAAATGGCAAATAATCCATTGGATGTCTGGTTTTAATGTTTTCCTCGGTGAATCTCTCGGGATCGAAGATTTCTGGATTCGGATAAATTTCTGGATCATGGTGTCTCATGAAAACCGGTATATAGATTTTGTTCCCTTTCGACACGTGCACGTTTGACCCTTTAAACGTATAATCCGACAATGCTGTCCTTGTAAGGAACAACACAGGAGGATATTTCCTTAGAATTTCTGCAAGGAGATTATAAAACTTGAACAAATTAAAACAAATATTAGTTATGCAAATTATTGACAGGAGATGCTAAAATGTGTCATCTGTTATTCATGCAGTACCGTATAAACAAATTAAAATCATAATTAAATAAAATATTATTTGGGAGACCGGAAAGTAATATCGAGACTCGAGATATTTTACTCAAAAACCAATTGATTTTTACCGATTATAAACTATAAAAGTATTCAAAATTTGCACACTAAATGACAAATGGTTGTTCATAACGAGGGTGATTACATCATTCATTAAAAAAATATAAACTTGTAAGAAATTTAGTTGCTTGGATTTAATGTAAAAAATGACATTACTTTCCGGTTCCCCTAATAAGATGATCTATGGATTCTATGACACAATATATATATATATTAAGTGTATATATTATATACACTTATAATATTAGGAAAACTCGAAATTAATGTCGTTTTTTTTACATTAAATTCAAGCATATAATCTTCTAAACAGTTTTTTTTTCATGAATCATGTAATTATCCTCGTTACAAATAATCTTTTTCCTTCTAGCTTGCAAATTTTCAATGTTGGACCGATAAAAATCGATTAGTTTTTTAAATAAGTATCTGGAGAATCGACATTACTTGCCTGTCCCCCTAGTACAGTGCGGCTCGGTCAACTTGGCACCTAGGAGGTAGGCCTATTTCGGCAGACTTTGATTTGCCAGGCGTCAAGCGTCATGCCTCTTGTTACACATACACGAAGGCACTTGACGTTGTACCTCGCGATTCGTTAAAAGAGCTACACATACTAATCGAACTAAAAGGCGAAGAGAGAGAACGGTGCAGATCGGAGGAAGGGAGACAATGCGACTTGGGTGGCGACAGTGAGGACATCGGCGTAGGCACCAGATTTCTAATATCTCTAAAGTAAAAACAGGAGAAACTCCGGTAGAATTACCCCCCCCCCCCTCCCGCCCCACCACATGGGGACACTCTGCTTGACGAAATGGAACGCACGACGAGAAAACAATGTAATACAATGTGTCGCTCCTCCAGCCAAACTAGTAAGAATATTTGAATGCTACGATTTTGTCGAGTGCTTCCTGTAAGAGGCTGAGCGAGTGGATTCCAAGAAACAAAATAGTGCGAATAGGCGGTTGAAAGCGAGAAGCACCGCCGCCGAGGTGCCAAGTTGACCGAGCCGCACTGTACATATATACGTGGCAACAGAAAATTTGTGTAGGTGTTTCATTATTTTTTACACGTACTCAAGAAATGCTGAATTTTCAAATGTCTGTACAGTTTATTCGATAAATGTCATGTGTATCCTATTCGCACGCGAGCATCATACATGAAAACAAAGAATATCTTTCGTACCTTGAGAAAAACAGTGCAGATACTTCATATCGTTGATAGATTCATACGTAATCTTGCCGTCGTTATTCTCCAGAGTATTATTGATATCCTCTCGTAGTTTCTCCTGAATGTCCTGATTCAACGCTAACTCATAAAGAGAATTCATCATCGTAATCGATGATGTCTCGAAACCAGCTGCGAAGAATACGAAAGCTTGCGCGGCAATAAATATGTCATCCAATTCTGTTAAAAAAGAAAAGAAATCTTTCTAACAATAAGAATAAATTAGATATAGATGGAATGGAAAATTTGTAAGTCTTTCCAAAAACTGGCAAATTAAAACTATTAGAAAGTCAGGAGACATTGAAATTAGTTCTATGCTATTATCCTCCTGTCTTACGATTTCTTTTGTGACCGAACGCGCAATAACTCATAATTAATTTTTGGAATAATAATCTATCACTGATTTCCAATATACCAGTATAGGTTCACGTAATATTAATAGAATAGAACTAATTTCAACGTCTTTTGACTTACTGTTTTTGGAAAATATTTATAAAAATGTTCATTCCATTTATCGCATCACGTGTGCCACACGTCATTGTAAGGCAAGGGGTTAATATTGCATTAACTTATACCGGTATATCAAAAATCAGTGTTAAAATAGTATTCCAACAATTAATTCTGAGTTTTGATCATAAAAGAAATCGTAAGACAAGGGATTAAAAATGAGAAATTAACCGTTTGAGTCCCAGAGGCTTTTAAAAAAAAAACACGATCGAAAAAGCCCAACGAGCGCAATGGCGCTCAGTTGTCCATAACATTTGGAATGTGCTAGGACTTTTCGACATATCCACCAAGCGCGATCACGCTGCTTGGGATCCAAACGGTTAAAAATTAAGTATTAAAAATAAAACAATAACAGTAATAAGAAAAAATTCGCGCTATAAACTATTCCTAGAATGAGTAACATGTTTCTTTTATTTTATCATTACCCTTGACCCCGAGTTTCTCCGGATGTCGCTTCAGCTCAACCAACGTGTCGACGAAATCGTGTCGATAAACGTTGTTACGAATTCTGTAGTCAATCGTCTCCTTAGTGAGACCCGTAAAGAATTTCGTTATTTGATTGTTCTGAAATATTTTACCGACAATTTTGTATAGAGACGGTACTTCCGCCAATCGTTCTCTGAAGAATGCCTTCCAGTCGCCTTCAAAAATCTGTTTGCCCATTTCACGAAACTCGTTATATTCCGTAGACATGGCATTCGTTTCGATGCCAAAGGCACACGAACCGATCACGTCGGTTGTAAATTTCGCCGTGAGTTCACGGCAATCCAACGGTTCCCCTTTTGCGATCTGTTCATCCAGGTACCTCTCGAACTGCTCCGAGCACTCCAGCATCAAGTGCAACATGTCCTTCAACTTTCCGGAAGTGAAGACGGGCGAAAGTCTGTATCTTAATGGCCGCCATCTTTTCTCCTCGAGTCTGAAGAGATGCTGCGAAAATGGCTCGACCTATAAATTATGCATTGATATGTCAACCAAGTAGAGACAGTAACTTCTTAGCTTCCCTCTTTTTCGGTTCTTTCTCCTATCACGTTGATCGTTCGAAAATCTCGGGATCGACTTTCGGTTTGAAATTTGTCATGATCGATTTAGGTCTTACGGTTAACACGTTGGACGACACCGATATGTCGCTTCCTTCGTCATTTCTACTGAAGTGATACTTTTTCTATTAAAATCACCTTGTTATAAAGCAGAAACTCTAAAGATACTGATAGATAGATATTCAGCAGACTTTTGTCTTTCTAACGTCAATATTTAATCCTTTTAGTGCCGACCGAAAAAATTAATTGAATAATAAAATTTGGCCATAGTTTCATATAGAATACTCAATATAAAACATAAACTGTGACTTTACAATTATCTGTTATAAAATTACTGACATGGCATTTAATACTGAATAATAACCCTTCGATGCCCAACGTTAGCACTATTGCTAATGACGACACATCGTTGTACGGCACTAAAAGGGTTAAATATTAAATATGTTAGAAAATTTATAATTATTGTAATTTCAAAGTCACATGAAATTTCATTGAATTCAATAGAGCCGGTCACCGGTCACCCCCATGGCAGTCAACGTAATAACACTATCTTTACTGGGGTGAAATCTGTTACTTTGCAATATATTAAACTAGCTGAAAGCTCCCGTGCTTCGCTACGGTTTAATCGAAACTAAAAAAAAAACCTTAAAATTTCGAATTTTGAAATATTCTTTCTTAGTGGGCGCTTATACCCTAGAAGGAATGTTCATGCAAAATTTCAAGTTTCTAGGTCAAGTAGTTTCGGCTCTGCGTTGATGAGTTTGGCCTATACTTTAACCCCCCAAAACCCCCCCTAAAATTTCGAATTTTTCAAAACCCTTTCTTAGTGAGCACCTAAGACCTATGGAGAAGGTATGTTCCAAATTTCATTGCAACCCGTTCTGTGGTTTTTGAGATTTCGTGATGAGTGAGTGAGTGAGTGAGTGAGTCAGTCAGTCAGTGGTATTTGAGCTTTATATATAAGAAGATAAAGACTTTGAAAAAAGAAGGATCAACTGGCAAAGATGATAATAATAATCTCTAAATCTCTATAAGATGTTAAGTAATCTCCATATTATAAAATACATGTAAAATATTTACTGTACTGCTTTTCTGTGAATTTAAGGAATATTTATAGAGAAAAAGTTGAAACCCGTTAATTTGGCGGTTTCTGTATGTCCAGTGTTAACAATGCAGTAGAACTAACAATTCAATTTAAGTCATTCAAGAACATTGATACTTATCAAGATACTTGAACATATTTGTGAACCGATAAGAGAGAAACTTTGTTTATTATTTGGAAAACAATATGAACTTCCGCGATTGACTAACTTTGTATTCCATTTTATACTGAAAAATCGGTCTAAAATAATTGACCTATTTTTTCCGGTATCACTGCTCTTAATTTTTCGAATGCAACTTTCAAGAATTACATTAATGAACAACCGGTAGTTTCGAGTGTGTCAATACTTACTGATGGCACAGGATAGAAGCTCCTGTCGGCAAACGTGGGGAAATCTTTGATAAGGACGTCCTTGATGTATTCCTGATCTTTTAAGAACAACGACGGCTCATTCACATTAAAAAATCCGACCATCTTTTCGTCCTTATAGTCGTAATACAATTTGCAGAAATAGTCATACATTGTTGTTCGCATTAGGTACACATCCTTTAAGTTACCAAATATGGACGTTGGCTTTATTCCTTTCACTCCCTGTTTCTTCCAGTAATCGAAAATCGATACGAAATAGTAATAGTAAACTCCCCATATTATCACTGCGAGATATGCAACCACTTGCAAATAACCGTACATCGCGGAAAATCTTTATTCTGCTTTATCACTAGAACTCGATTATTTTTTTAATCGTTTTCGTAGCAAATAAGAAATCTACTTTGAAATCTTTAATTCGAAAGGATGAAAAAACGGCATGAAATCTTAAGTTTTTTTATTTGGTGTGCACAGAAATTCATGCGAACTCGATAAAACAGAATGGCGATATTTTTTGTCGTCGATCGAGCTGTTACTTCGATGCCATGCCGTAAAAAACTGAAATGCACGGTCACGTTGAAGCACGCATTTGTATAGAAGTCCCGTAGGCATTAAGCTAAATAACGCAATCTCTCTAATCAGACAAGCAGGTTTCCTTCTTGATATGACACGAGGAGGTGTTGTCACGCTGACTTGCAGAAATTTGTTTCTATAATATATACTTTACACTAATATTTAGATTACCTGAAAATGGTTCTTTAACTTTTTCACTACGTGGCATGCATACAGCACATATTGCTATCTTGTTATCTTTTAACAATGTTACTTTCTATGTTACGATGCATTGTTCCTTTTTCTTTTCAGTTTCAGCGTAGTCTTATCGGACTATGAGGTTATCGGGGACGATTATGGAGAATGAATCTTTTAATGTGATTGTAGATTTTGTTATAGCGATGATCGTGTTAAAAGGAAAAAATGGTTAAGGTTTGGAGAGATAATTATGGAAGAATTGATAACTCTAGCTCATTTGCAATTTTCACGAGTTTGTAAAACCGTGTTTGTTTCGAAGTGTAACTATTTCTCCTTGCAATATTCAAGGTGCTAGAGGAGTTCCGTGAAACTAATTTGTTACAATCAATAAAATTACAGAGAAAGAAAAGTCTGTCAGTTTGTTGGAAGCACCATGAAAGAAGGATGATATTGAAATTGATATTAATTAATCTCTGATGAATGTTTTGATATTTAAAATATCCGATACCTTCTGTCGTTCCGATTTATTAAAAATTATGTTTATTATGAAAATACGTTTGATGGATATCAAGTGTAGATGCATATTTTATTTTCAATGAAAATATTGACTTCGACTTCCATGGGAAAACCTCTGCCTCCATTTTCTATAATTGCATGTACCTATTGCAAGTGAAACTTATTGTTTCAAATAAAAATTCATAATAAAATATGAAGTTTCGAGATGGAATATTAATGTCAGGCTCAATATGAGGCTAAATTAAAAAGATACATTATCTCGTATTAGTGAGAAATAGAATTTACGAAAGAGTCATTAAATAATCTCTATGCGAAATATACTCCAAATTTGTTTGCGTCGTCAGTCTGACAAAATCCAATTAAAAAACTGCTGATTAAACGTCAATAGCATGGTGCAAAGTGGATTACAAACTGTTACGTTCTTTTATGCAACATTGAAGCTCCAGATGGTCAACGAACATTTTATCATGGCGAGAAAGTTCTCGAGATAAAAGAATAAAAAGTACCTCTTTGCAGAAGTATCCGGATGGTCTCAAAGGTATCGAACTCTCGTCGCGTAGATGAAATTTTCACATAAAATTGGGTGAAAAATATCAAGAAAATTACGACTGATACTAATAACTATCGATTATGACAATTTCCAAATTAAAAATATTTTTTACGTATTCGTACTTAAATTAATCTGCAATCACTTATGATAATTATTATTAAGTCACAATCACAAGTAGTTTCTATCTCTAAATGATTCGATATTCAATTTGAATGATCATCTATAAAAACCTTTTCTTGTATTATTATTAAATAAACAATACTTCTGCATAGAAAGTTGACAGATCAATCTATCCAGACACTTAAAATTATGTAGCTCCATTTAGGAAAAGAAAGTTACCAGAAAAGTCTTTTTTTTTCTATGGGATTTATGAAAAATGTTCTATTGAAATGCTCTTGTAATAATCATAATTCCATTTGAGAAACTCGACTATTCCCACTTAAACGGAACATGCTGCATTATGGCTGACATGGTGTAGGTAACAGTGTGTAGAAAGTGTATGGTAATTTTCATCTCGGCATGTAAATTGATTTATATTAAATTAATATTCATATATTACAATTATCATATTAATTCCAGTAGAAATGTCGTATTACATCCGTGGTAATTATGTAAATTAATAGAGATCTCCGAGTGAATTAAATTAAGTCACTCAGTCGAAGATTCTCATAATTGAACAATGGTTTATCTAAATCCCCGTTTGTCTGGAGAGACACATTGCAACATATGTCAATAGATTTGTAATCCAGAAGAGAAATAAGAAAATTAAATATCTTATCAGTCTGACCGTTATCTCTCTTTTATATTTGCCTGATAATCACATTTGTCGGATATTTACATTCTATCAATTAACTGACACCAATACAAAATGACCTACATGAAAAAGGCACGTACAGGTATTACACAACATCGAGTAATAATTGTAAATAGAACTTCGACTAATCATGGTACCAATGGTCAATGACGAAATTATATTATTTCAGTCAAGTGATGACGTATCGCTTGCTCTTTTATTGAATCTGTTATTAAATAACGATAATCATGAATTTTTGGGGGGACACGGGGTCAATCAATTTTGTAACAATGTCGGATGAAAAAAAAATTAATAAACAGATAAGCGGATTTGCATACACTATTTGCTATAAAAGTAACCATTCCTGCGGAAAAGATAAGCTGTTCAAATTGTATAAGAATCATGAACATTAAGGAGACACGTAGGTATTTAACCCTAGATCACTAACCTTATTTTTCGACGCTTAACACTAACCTTCGTCTCTTCGACTGCGGTGTTTACAAAAGGGGTTAAAGGGTATTATTTAAATAAAATTTAAACATGTTTTTTTCTATTATTAAAGATAGGTATTTATTTATTACGATAACGTTAACTAATATGGCATACTTATTAAATTCGTGTCGTCGAATCGACGAAGGTTAGTGATCTAGGGTTAATGATATGTGTTAGATACAGTAACAGAGGATATAATAAGCAATATAACCCTCTATGGGCCCCTATAACTTTAAGGTCACGCAAGACACATCTAAACTTCTATTCCTCAAAGTCAAATTTTTGATGTTGCCGAATATTATAATTTAACTCGTGAAAGTCATGAAATTCTTTACAATTTAATATTTATAAATCAAGTTAATCCATTGTTTAAAATAGTATTATTATTATTTTCTAATTGTAGTATCGTAAAACTAATCTTCGAATATCATAAAAAATTCAGATTATAGAGAATAAATATATTCGCAAAATTTATTGCTCAAAGTACTTCACTTTATTAATTCTTTTTCTCGTTATTTCTACTTATGTTTCGTCTAATATGTTTTTTATTTTCGTTATTTGAAGATGTATTCCATGATTCGGTTGCAGTACAGGCGCGCATTTCGGATCACGAACATACGGGATTTCAGTTTTTTCACACACGTCGATCTGATGACTCAATAAAATCGCAATAATTCCCATCTTGGTTTGATAGTTTGCGAATCGTGTAGCTGAAAAAGACAATGTTTAACTCATAATATCGATGATCATTAAGAATTATCGAATGATTAACATCAACAGAGCTCACCAATGCATTTTCTCGGTCCCTCTCCAAATGGTAAGTAATGCATTGGATGTCTGTATCCAATGTTTTCCTCGTTGAATCTCTCGGGATCGAAGACTTCCGGTTCCGGATAAATGTCTGGATCATGGTGAATCACATAAACTGGTATAAAAACTTTTTGTCCTTTCGAGATATGTACATTTGACCCTTTAAACGTGTAATCCGATAATGCCGTCCTTGCGATGTACAAAGCCGGCGGGTATTTCCTTAGAATTTCTGCAAAGAAACAGCAAAAATGTAACAAATAAAGGACAGATTAATCCGTTGCCCTTCGATCTCTTTTGATTGTTAAAATAAAAATTTGTCAGTGCTTCTTGATACACCGTGTAATTTAACGTAATATTAATGGTATAGAAACAATATTATGGCGTTGCCTAACTCATTAATATTTTCAATTTAATAGGTTTTGGAAAACTTGAAAATTTTCTACCCCATTTACCTTATCGCAAGTGTCACTCGTTATTGCAGGGCAACGGATTAGTAGTATTAAAATTCGTAACACTCTTTGTGATAAATATGCCGACTTTCTATTAATCTCAAAATTTAACGTTTCGTTAACGAGTATTAAATTTCTCTACGATGGTCTAAAATTTCTTATTTTCAAATTATGTACAATCACCTCAATAAATGACGTATAGTCTGACAACTGAAAGATAGCTAGGAAGCAATGTAGCCACTCATTTTCAACCGCCTATTTTCGCAACTTCGTCTTTGGAATCCCCTAACGCAGCCTTTCATTCTTTGGAGCACAAGAATTCAAATAACAAAATGACCCATGTTGCACATGCATTTTTTTGTTTTAATTGAATAGAGTTTGTTTATATTTATTGATAAAGTTATATAATAATATAAATTTTCTAATTGGGACAAAAAATGTCTCACCATGCATTTTCACGCATCAAAGAAGTGGGAAACTTTTAATCCCACTGAGCCTCAAAGAATTAAAATAAACATTTATGCGGAGTGTTTACTTCAGGACTTTTAGTTAGGACTGAACTTTAAAATTCCAAAAACGAAATGTCGGAAGTAGGCGTTACAAGACGAGAGGTTCTTCCGCTCCCTACTCTCTTAGATCGAACCAGTGAGATTTCACTCGTTCAACCAGTGGATACAAACTCACTGACGAACCAGTGAAATTTGCGTCCGCTGCCGCATCGCCATGCGCCGTGTTTTATTTTTGAATATGCTGACGAGTGAGATTCACTGGTAAACCAGTGAATTTTGATGGCCGCCGAGATCACTGGCGGAACCAGTGAGTGTCATTGGTAAACAAGTGAGTTTCGACTGGCGAACCAGTGAAATTCCACTGGTTCGATCTAAGAGAGTAGCCATCTTTTAGTTGTCGGACTGTAGATACAGTGTATCCCTTCCATGTAGTTTTGACGCATGCAAGCAAAGTGTACCCTTCGTACCTTGCGCGAAACGTTGCAAATACTTCATCTCCTTAATAGATTCGTACGTAATCTTCCCGTTGGTATTCTCCAGAGCATTCTTGATATCCTCTCGCAATTTTTTCTGTATATCCTGATTCAATGCAAGCTCATACAGGGAATGGGTTATCGTCGTTGAT
The DNA here is from genome assembly GCA_910591515.1 of Cerceris rybyensis. Classification (NCBI taxonomy): domain Eukaryota; kingdom Metazoa; phylum Arthropoda; class Insecta; order Hymenoptera; family Crabronidae; genus Cerceris; species Cerceris rybyensis. The sequence goes on along the minus strand of OU342797.1, from coordinate 10,506,422 downwards.
GACGCCTCAAAGCCAGCGGCGAAAAATACGTAAGTTTGAGCGGCAAAAAACGTATCGTTCAGCTCTGTTGCAAAATGTTTAACATGCAAATTGAAAATCAATGTTGAGAATTATTATTAAAACGAATAGATATCTCTTTCGTTTTAATTGTTACCATTAACACCGAGGTTCTCGGGATGTAGCTTCAGCTCGACCAGTGCATCCATGAAATCGTGCCGACGAAGATTGTGACGAATTCTATAGTCTATCACGTCCTTGGTGATACGTGTGAAAAATTTGGTTACATGATCGTTAACGAAAAAACTACCAATAGTGTTAAAGAGAAATGGATTATCTATTATCCTGTCTCTTATGAATTTCTTCCAGTTGGCCTTAGTAATTGTCCTTCCCATTTTACGGAACTCGCTGTTTTCCATCGAAATGGCATTCATTTCGATACCAAAGGCACACGAACCGATCACGTCGGTTGTAAATTTCGCCGTGAGTTCACGGCACTCGATCGGTTCCCCTTTTGCGACCTGTTCATCCAGGTACCTCTCGAACTGCTCCGAGCACTCCAGCAACAAGTGAAACATCTCCTTCAACTTTCCGGATGCGAAGACGGGCGAAAGCCTGTTTCTTAATGGTCGCCATCTAGTCTCCTCAAGTCTGAAGAGATGCTGAGACAATGGCTCGACCTATAAATTATGCACTGATATGTCAAACAAGTAGAGGAAATAATATCACAGCATCGATTATGTTCACTTCTTTTGTTTCGCCCACGTGTTATGATCATCTCCAAATGATTATTCTGATCTTCTTCGCTTTTTCATCGTTTTTTTTTTTTCGTACGATTAGTATTGCACGTTTATAAGCAAGACTTTAGATAATTTAAGGACATTGATTCTTATCACGGCACTTAAAAATACTCGTGTATCGATAAGAGAAGAACATTGTCAATTTGATCCATCGAGATTTTGATTATGTTCCGAATTGTTCATTGTTTGTGGAACACTAAAGACGTTGTGAAACGTGTAATTACTTGGGTTATATGAAACATATGAGCAACTGATCGATTCTATTGTTTGAAGGTGTAGGGAACGAGGGGAATGATTAATAATTACTCATAAAAGAAAACGTAAACCTTTAATATCAACACTTCTTCTCATGGCAATCGGCGGAGAACTAACTTTTTCATTTATAAAAATCAATCGTCGCCGTCAGATGCGCGTATTTCCACATAAAATAGGGCGCAAATGTGCCAACGCACTCGAGCTCTTACAAAGGGAACATCGATAGACTGGATAAAGGCTGATTCAACTAGCGAGTCTAAATTAAGCGAGTAATTAGCGAGTCCAAGCTTAAATTAGTTGGTGAATTATTATTTTACATATCATATCACAAAAACGTTGTAGAATTTGTAAAACTCGTGGAAAATGACATGACACTTTATATATATGTAAATTATCTACATTGGCTTTATGCAAATGTCATGTTTTTTTTTATTTATCAAACTAAACATAAATATTAAGTTTTGTTTTTTCCCCTGTTTTTCCAAAATACATGTAATATAATGCTAAAGAAACTAAGCGCAATAATAACAAGTGGTCTATTATCTATCTATAAAGCAAGTGTATGAATTATGAAAATGTTTTTATTTTAAACAACACATAATTGCAACTTTGATATTTCAAACCAAATATTATAATTTTTATCCTTACTTTAGCGGAACAAGTTTGCAGCAACCAGCTTTAGAATTTCATTATTTTATTATTTTTTACTCGGTATTAGAAACTGAAAAAATGTTGCCGGTCGCGAATGTATTTTTTTAATAATAGTAATAATAACCTTTATTGCAACGAAATACAGTTGACAGATACAGAGTAGACCAAATGTTTTAAACCAATAGGTTTGTCCAACATTCAAACATAACGGATTACTTAACCGTTTGCGTACCACGAGCCACTTTCGCGCTCTTCAGTTTTTGTGTCGAAAAACCCCAGGACATTTTTTTAATGTTAACAATTGAAGGAAGACTTTGTTAAGATATTTTGTTAAGGATGCATCAGGTTTCTCTTTTATAATATAAAGTAATTCCAAATTAGAATACAAGCACGAGAAGATTGTTCTTGTTGTGCACTACATAAAATAAAACACCAACTTTAGCTTATTTTGAAATAAAATCTCAAGAGCGCGAAAGTGGCTTTTGGCTTTTTTCGAAGTAATTTTTTAAAATCCTCCCGGTATTCAAACGGTTAAAGACTAATGACTAAGCTAGGAATCATTACAGAGGAAAAAATTGTCATAGAAAAGAAACGTCAACTGAAACGAATGTATTAACACTAGATTTACGGCCACTAAATCTGGTATATTTAAATATATTGCCTCTTTGACTGTCATGGGGTCACCGGTGACCGGTGGTATTGAATTCAATGAAATTTCATTGTAATATTAATGAATTATCGAACATACTCAATATTTAAATACTGACGTTAAAATGATATAAGTGTGCCGAATATCTATTTATCTGTATCTTTAAAGTTTTTGCTTTATAAAGATGCGAATTTAATAGAAAAAGTTTAATTTCAGTAGAAATAATGAAACTAGCAAAGTACCGGTGGCGTTCAACGTGTTAAATAAGTAATTTGAAAAAGATATATTAAACGGCAAAAAATACAATCAGTAAAGTAACTTGTTTATTTTAAGATACACGTGAAATATCTACCGTACTCCTTCTTTCTAAATTTGTAAAATATTTTTAAAAATCTGGAAATCCCTCAATTTAACGACTGCCGCCAATCAAATATTAATATCATCTAGATGAAATAATTAAATGTACGAAAGAAAAAAAATCAAGCACCTTCTTACCCTCTCGTTTGGTAACACATTCCGATCAGGAAAATTGGAAAAGTCTTTGATAAAGATATCTCTGATGTACTCGGGATCTTTTATCAGCAAGTACGGTTGATTCATATTAAACAATCCAATCATAGGTTCATCCTCATACTCGTAATAAAGTTTCCTGATATAATCTAACATTGATGTTCGCCCTAGATAAACGTCTTTTAAGTTTCCAAAGAAGAACGTAGGCGTTGGACCTTTTACACCGCGTTTCTTCCAGTGGTCGAAGATCGTTGCATAATAATAATAATAAAGTCCCCAAATTATAATCGTAAGATAGGCAATCACTTGCAAATATCCATACATTGTGATGGATCTTTGAAACACTGTATAACCAAAATTCGACAGTTTTCAACGATTCACGTTACAAATATAAGATCAACCGTTAAACTTCCTTTATCCGGTGTGTAGAAATGGATAAGGTTCGATGAGAGGCTATCAACGTACTGATGATTTTCGAAGTCACTTTTACTTTATCGTTGCTATAGTCGCGAAGTGAAAGCACGGCAACATTCGAGAAAGCGTGCATATTCGTGCATATTGGCACCAAAAAGGTATAAAGTGATGTGTAACTAGAAAAACAGGTTTCCTTTTTACAATTACACCGGAAGATTTCACGTAATGCACTTACATGAATGTGCTTTCATTCGTATCCTGTAACGTTTAGTTGAATTATTAGGAGTTTAGGTTTATTGTATGGTTTAAAAGGAAATAACGATTGTAAATAAGGATTGAATTAACACTAGAACTACCAAACCAGTCAAAATGACTGGTACACAATTTTTTCAAAAAATTCTCCCAGTTTACATAAGAGTCATAGAATAAATATTCTACGTCTATATCAATAAACGTAAAACACCCAATCGATCAAATTTTCCGTCGCTTGATTCCCCCTTTTTCAAAGTACTTACTTATTTAATTTATTAAAATATGATAGATTTTAGGCCGGTAGTTCTAGTGTTAATCATAATGCACTCGAGTCGAAGTATTGAACCTCAGTTGAACCTTTTACTACCCAACATTTAGGAATTAGAAGTACAAAAATAGGTCTAAATTCAATGTAAAATCAGATCCTATAATATTTAGCGCCTAAAAGTGGAACAAATTTCTCTTTATGCCATCTTAAGGCGCAAAATGGGACGTCAATTACAACCTCCGTTGAGGATTTACATCCTATCCAGTTATTAATGTTATTATTATTATTCATATATACATACACATAGTTTTCAAAAGTAAATTAGTCAAAATCACTAAAAAGTAATGGATTCTTACTCGTTTACAATTATAAGTATACCCCTATTCGAATTAATGTGATAACTATAATTACAAACAAATAAAAATTCATTATAACGTAATGGTATTAACTAATTTATATGTAAAAAGTATACATGCATATTGATGTAAATTGAAAGGTTATTTATTTACAAAAATTATTATTTCACCTAGGAGGAGTAACAGGTCCAATTAAGGGGATGAAGGTTTTGGTGATAGCTAAATAGGAGTATCATTTTACTGAGAAGCAGTTACAGGTTTAAATTGGGAGTTTTAGTATTGAAAAGTATCATATTAGGTTCAAATAGGAGTAAACACCATGAAAATAGGTTCAATATTTCGATACGACAGATATAAGATATTAAGTAGTAATGATAATCTGTTCCTTTTTAAAAAATTACATGGACATGTTATTTCTCATTAATCATAATCGATTGATCTACCATTATAACATATTTTTGGAGACAAATTTATTTAGGTTACCTGGTCAATCGTTATCTATTAGATCGTTGATATCAGACAGAAATAACAAGAATAGTTGATAAGGAAGGGAAATGGAGTAGACGCGAGTTGGAGCAATCACATTCCTCTGCTCTAAAGATAGTTCTTCCACTTTTTCTTGCAAGAAAACGATGTTACTTTGTCTATTCACTTTTCACTTCTCCAGTAAGAGTTAAAATAATAAAATAGGCGCAGTATTAAAATTTTATCAATATTACTATCAAATATCAAAAGAATTGTGTCTTGTGGTTCTTCTTCGAAAGGAACGTCGTTATTTTTGCTGATTATTAACATATCGGACATATACGGTCGTGCAAATAGCCCTGTTGGTTTTAACGTCAAAGAGCGAATTGAGTTCCACTCAAGCATCATTATTAAATGTAACATGCAAACGTGTCGTGCAACATTGATTTTCTCTAATTGCCCCTTGTTCATGGTTCGTCATGGGTGACTTACCGACGAATCGTCACCGTGGATTGCCCTCTCCTCGTTTCAGGAAAGGGTGGGAGTTAATTAATATGCATTGTAGTTTAATTCGGCTCTCATTATCAGTGATGTGTAAAAAGAAGGGGGAAAAATACGTTAACCCACGAAGTTTACGGGAGAAATTTTGCACGGTTCGATGCAGCTTTTTTCGGGGGTAAACGAAGATGAAAAAAGGATGAATGATTGTTATCCCCTTAGCCTACAGTAACATGTGACACACGTGATGCAATAAATAGAATACGAAATTTTGAAGTATTTCAAAAAGTATGAAATTGAAAATATCAGTCAATCACGAGAGGGCCAAATTACTTTTACAATATTGATATTGCAGTCAGTTCTACAAAATGTTACAAATCACAGAGGAATTTCCATTTCTAAAATCAATTTTACGTTATTACAGAGTATTTGTGTTCAAATATTCAGACACAGTAGATAAAAACGTTGGTTGAAATAAAAAGTGGAGAAATGTAAAGAATTTGATCGTTGGTATTGTAAATAATAGATATGAAAAAGTAAAGAAATGGCATAGCAGTAATATGAAGGTAAAGTATAAAGTAAAGTTTGAGTATAACAAGAAAAAAAGAGCAATGTATTCTAGAATAATATTTGCTTTTACCACTATATTTTGAGTTCAAAGTTTCATTGTTTATCGGCCATTTACATGGTACTGACACGTTGCGCGATAACTATCCTTTCACTCGACGATTAATACTAGAAAAATATTTGCAATCATTCCTCTACTACTTGCCATCGTGACATCAGCTCGATATGAACTTACGTTGTAATTCTAATAATAAATATAATTGTGCCCTCCAAAACAATCCAGGTGTTACTAATCCTATAACAATTTATTTCGTAATTATATATTTTTATTCTACATTCTTAACAGGGTGAATACCGTGTTAGTTGCTGGCTATAACACGTTTGAATACAAAATTGTAAAACGCATTGTTGCAGAGTTTCATCAATACGGATTCCAACATCCATTTCGTGCTTTGTTTATTTCATTAGATCGTTCAACAGCTTAAAAATTGCAAAATTTACTTCCGCTCGAGAGAATCATATAATTTTAGGTCAAAGAATATGCTCTCCCTTTTTAAAATTCCAATTGTTCATTTTTAGAACAAAGGCTAACGTTAAATCGCTAATAGTGTAAAATATTTCGGTCCTATGATTAAATTTTCCATTAATTGCACTTAGAAGTTTAACTAAAGTCTCGACGATGAACAAACAGTGCGGGGAATTTCAGCTCGTTTAAATTACAGTTTTTTTTTCCTCCACTCAAATGCAAACTAAATGTAGTATTATTTCAATGGGAAATCGCATTATTTGTACGTTTGGTACAATTTGCTTCTTATGGACAAAATGTTGGCAACTGTAAAATTTAAATAATAGTCATCCGTTTGCACTGAAGTTGTTCAGGTGTAGGAGGTTTCATCGTGTAGATGTTACGATAATTGTGATTAATCTGAATTATCTATAATCACCGTTAAATTTGGTAAATATGATGAATTCTTGATTACTTATCATATTAACCTCTTGACTACTGATGGCGCCTATAGGCGCTCGACACACTTTAATTTTTTTATACGAAGGACGTCTATAGGCGTTTGACAAGTTTGGCTTTCTGACACTGTTAGCGCCTATAGGCGCTCGACTTAATTTGGCTTTCTGTTATGGAGGGCACTTTTAAATTGACAATATCTATGGTAATCCAGTTCGAAGAAATATATAATAATTTAAGGTAAGTAGTGATATTCAGTTTCTAGATTATTGAAACATGTTTTCACAAAAATGCATCTCTACCCAAAAGTGCACCATTCTCGGTGTATGTGTATCGTGACTCAATTCCTGTCGTATGGTACGGCCGACTCGTCTTAAAGTCTCCCGTAGTCAAAGGGTTAACCGGCGAATCTAGGTTATATCTAGCTTTTTCCCTTCAAGGACCAGTCCAGCTCGCTGGTCACGTACACCCTTGGCGGACTCAAGGTTACCTTATCCAAGGAACATCAAACGCATAGTGGTTCCGCAAGAAAGGCGTTATTATTGGCCCACCAAAAGAAGTCACTTGATAAGTAGTTTACTCTGATTAGCCCGACAGTTGGAGACAATCTTCGTCCTCTCTTATTTTCTAATGCGTGACTGGCCAAAAAAGCACTTAATAACAAAATAAATGTTTAGTTTTCTGTTGTCATTCGCCGAGGTCAGATTTCAAGGGTCGATACGATGGGATCAGACTTGAACCTCAGGGGCCTGACCAGCTCGATGGTCAGGTACGGGTGTGGCGAACCCGGGGTTACCCGAGCCATATGGAAGAAAAGACCGCAAAGTGTTAAGAGGGGAGTTCCTGAGGGGCCTGGTCAACTTGCTGGACTAACAAGGAGAACGCAAGGCCTTCGGGTCACCGATGTTATTGAAATTTTACATACTCGTAGAGTAAGTCGTTCTGATTAAGTATTACCCTATTATAGGGGCAGACGGTCAATAGTTTTTAAGATATTTGTAATCAAAGTTTCATTTGCATTCATACAAAATCCTGTAAGACGCAACTGCATATTTTCTTAACATTTTTTAAATATCTATTTTATATATCCTGAATATTTATTTGACATTTTTTAAATATCTCTCTTATACCTCCTGAATATTTTCTGAATATTTTCTAAATATTTATTTTATATCTCCTGAATATTTTCTGAATATTTTTTAAATATTTATTTTTTATCTACTGAATATTTTCTGAATATTTTTTAAATATCTATTTTATATCTCCTGAATATTTTCTGAATATTTTCTAAATATTTATTTTATATCTCCTGAATATTTTCTGAATGTTTTTTAAATATTTATTTTATATCTCCTGAACATTTTCTTAACATTTTTTAAATATCTAATTTATATCTGAAACTTTAATTAACTATTATATTTTTATACTAAAAATGAAACTTTAATTATAAATATTTTGAAAACTATTGACCGTCTGCCCCTATAATAGGGTAATATTCTTAATCAGAACGACTTACTCTACAAGTATATAAAATGTCAATAAAATCGGTGACCCGAAGGCCTTGCGTTCTCCTTGTAAGTTTTAGGACTTTGGTGTGAGTCAGATCTCGTTTAGGCCCGGAAGCTTAAGTCTTAGTAATGCTCAAGCTTCCCTGGGTACCCGACGAGGTGCGTAAACGCATTTTTCCTTCTGAGGAAAAAAAGATCTGAGTTTGATCTGGGTTTTAGTGGTAATTATATATAATAATCGACAATTATACGGAATCATCGGATTCGTCACTTTTATTGTGAGTATTTAACTCATAGCACTACAATACTTTTAATGTGTTTTTATTGTAACATAATAACAACGAATAACTGTACCAAACTGTATAAAATTTTTCTACGGTGAAAATGCGTAATTAACTTATAAACGATGGAAAAAGAAGAAAGTAATAACAAAAGGTTTTAGATGTAGCCAGCCTAAACAGAAATTTAATATAGTTTTTGTAATTATTCGTTATTATTCTGTTATAATAAAAATATATTAAATGTACTAAAGTACTGTGAGTTCAATATCTACATGTAGACCCCATCTGTATATTGGTGGCCTCGTTATTCAATCGATTCCAGCCACGTATAATTGAGAAATTTAATAAATTCTTCAACCAGGACATTGTTGTACTTTAACAGAATTTCATTCCCCATTCTGTTTTTCATTCACTTTTTATCAAAATTTGTATTTCAAAAAATATTCATCAAGCGACAGAAGTATGAACTTAATATTCGTTAGTTTGAGCACTTGCACCATAAGCTTCCGTAATGAAAATTACCCCAACTTCGAGAGTAATTAGATCTCTAAAAATAATACACTTTTACATCCTACTGCAGTTAATTACCAAAATGTAAGAGCTCCTCGAAACTTTCCTCTTACCTGAACCGTAGAGCGAGTCAATATGTAAAATATAATTAATAACTGAGTAGTTCCTCCGGCGATACTCGTATCTCCCATTTTTATACGAAGAATCTGTATTACCACTCGTCCAATTATTTATATTGTTCAACAAAGGAAGTATTGTTGAACACAACGATAACTCGATTTTATCACGATCTCGTGTCCTTTGTTGTTGTCACGTTACCAGTCTGCAAAAATCTCTAGTCACGCGAATGTAACGTACAGATTGTATACCGATCTTCAAGAATATCACAATTATCTGATATTTCATTAACAAAATATTTAATCGATCGTCTTTGATCCTAAGAATATGTGGAATATCTGCTTATGCAAATACACTGCATACTATTAAAATGAAGTATGTGCCTATTACTTGAGAAATTCCAGTCAGTACATCTTACGTAATTTTGTCATGTCAATATTTGCGAAGTAATATCGATAGTGCTATCTTATTGCGCATACCTTTAATGGGATTAAATCTAATGCAGCTTGACGAACATCATTAATTGTGAAGAATCTCTTCACAATGACTTTCTATTTTCACAATTATCCTACCATCGCGAAAATAACAGCTGTGGAATTTTTGATTTAGAGCTCTTAAACGCTTCTTAATTTTTTAACGGCCATGCCTGATCTTCTATGACTGCAGAAGGACATTTATGATATTTAAGGAGGTTTTTACAAGAAATTATAGTCATTTTAAGGTGAAAAAAAACAGGATAACTGCAGAATGCACTTCCGTTGTTTTATTTCTATATTGTATGCCTTTTAATAGTTTCCGGTTGCTATTTTGCCGAAAAGATATTTTTCGAGATAACGGAAATGTCAGAAAATAGCAGGAATGCAATCCAAACGAAAAATTGAATTAGAAACTATGTCTTTATAAGTTCACGACTAAACGAGACTGAAATAGCTGAAGAAAAGTTCTAGAACGATAGGTCCTATATTGCACAATTGATTGTTTATTAAGTTTTCCGTCTTAAAATGTATCATCAACAAGATAACTACTGGTCTAAAGTCAGAGCTTTTAATCTATATTCATCATACCTTTTATTACGATATTGTTGAAGTTACTTTATATTTTAGTTTCAATTATCACGATCATTTTTTTGAAGACCCCAAATTCGAAATAGACACAGAATCACCGAACTTAAAGTATATTAAATTGTAAAATTTTTAAAATCTTTAACTATTTTCTAACACTTTCCATCGCCAAAAGAAAAATATACCATCAAACAAATTTCTAAGAGTTATACTGGTCACAAAAGATCTGTTGGCGGCCGACAAATCAGTGAATCAAACGGAGTCGTTCTACCATTCTTCCTAAAAACCTCAAACTCGGCCAATTATAAACGAAAATAAAACAATTCTCTCGCCGTTTACATGCAGACATAATAAATGTGCAATTTTTTCGGCCAGTAGCGCGGTAGAATTGATAACGACATGTAAATGAAGGATATCTATCAATCTGGCGAATCGGAGCAAAATACTTGCTACGTGCCATCAAATTTTTTGCATACTTTATTCAATTTAGACTCCTCTCCATTCGGCATTAAACGAGACGACTGTACATTTTCCACCGGTACCTTTTTCCCTATCCTCTCGCTCGCTCTACGAGAAAAACGATCGAAGTACCATTGTCCTTCATTTTCTCGTAACGGAAATTGAGTTTTTCCTGCTTTCTTGTACGCCAATGAGACGTGATTAAAGTAATCTCGGCACGGCGAAGAAAACTGGAAGGACAAGCTGATACAGCGGAAAAAGAAGATTCACGGTGGAAATGAAAACGGACAAAGAAAAATGGCCGAATGTCATTCGGATGCTTTCTATTTATTCACTTAAATTTACGATCGTTCGCGAAGTATTACATCACGATTTTACTATCGCAGTCCTTCAAAGTGAGTACAACTTTTAATTGGCTGACAAATGACCCGGCACAACGTTGTGTAACATTTGCAAATTTTATTATAATTAAATCGTTTGAAAGTAACTATAGGATTAACTGTTATCACCACGAATGTTCGGAACTTCGTTTATTTCCTTCAAAAACAAAACTTGGAATTTTTACGCGCTATCTAGAAACGACGGAATTTCACGAAAAGACCTTGGGAGAACCGTGCGTCGTCCTTTTGACCTCTCGGTCCTCCCTACTCTTTTTCGTGAACTTCCAATGTGCTTCCTTCTGGCGGGTTTGGGTGAGGGAAAGGAAGCTCTATCTGTCTCTGTCTAGGTGGGTCCGAAAAACTGTTAAAGTCACCTCGAGACCCCGCAGACCACGGGGGCGTTCTGATATGGAAAATTCCCACATCTGTTGAACACCCCTGGAGGTCCCGACCGCCTCGAGCCGACGTGCCCACCTAGACAATGGCTTTCCTTTACCGACGGTTCACGACACGACCTCCGTCTACCTCGGACCATCCTAGACCCGCGAGGTCCCAAAATGCCTGCACTTGTTAATTACAAGCAGCAAAATGGGCCCAGCGCAGAGTCGGCCGCCCGAAGCCGATACAATGTTGGAGACCGGATCGTAAACCGTCACCCCTACACAAGGGCGGACTAAGGCCTAGGCAACCTAGGCACGTGCCTAGGGCCCGTTTTTTAAAAACCAAACTACCAAACGCAAAGTATCTGTCATGACTGAAAAATAGGCCCGGAATTACAATGTTGCCTAGGGCCCGCTTTAGCCTTAATCCGCCACTGCCCCTACAGTAACGACACCGTTTTTTTTGTGTGCTTCGTAACGAAATACGTCTAAATAGAATTCTTGGAATTTTGAATTGCATATTTTTAATTTATGCGTTGAGTCAAGTTTAACGATTAACCCTTAACGGTCGCAAGTCACCTCTCTCGTGGCAACAATACTTTGGCGAGGCGGTCGTATGTCACGTGGGACGTGACAATTTCGAATTCTGTCGAAATTCGCTGTCTGTAAAATGCGGCGCGATTACTTTGTCTGTTAAACACCAAACAAAGGAGCAATTAACATCTCCATTAACATGTCGATGCCTTCTGTTGTCAACTTTTAATATATTGGGCCCGTAAAATGGACGAAGAAAATTTTATAAATTTCAACGACGATAGTGGCGTGGAAGGGGAAAAACAACAGTACACTTCTGTGAAATGTGCAAGAAAAAACTATTCCTTCATGTTGGAAAATGTTTTAGAAAGATATCAAAGTTTAGAAACTTACAAAGAATTATTTGGGACTCAATGATAATGCTCCTTGTTTCTTTGGTGCAATTAACATCTCTACTAACATATTGATGCTTTTTGTAATCAATTTTTAATATATTGGGCCCGTAAAATGGACGAAGAAAAATTTATAAATTTCAACAACGACAGTAGCGTGGAAGGGGAAAAACAACAGTACACTTCTGTGAAACTTGCAAGGAAAAACTATTCCTTCATGTTGGAAAATGTTTTAAAAAGATATCAAAGTTTAAAGACAAAGAATTATTTAAAACTTAATGATAATGCTCGTTCAAAAAATAAATAACTTCCATCAAAAATGTTATTCTTAGAATACCGAAACTTTTTCGCATATGTACCGAAACCAATTGCAACCTAGTGGAGAATCATGTAGAAAAAGCTAATGACGAATGAGTTAATATTCTGCGAAATGTTGTAGGGTTTGTTGTCGCACGTTTACGTTTCTTGGCGAAGAATAAACGGACGGTACAAGTCTTTGGAAAGTGTGAATTAATAATTAGAAAATTAATATACGTAATATGTAATGGTTGTAAAGTGTAATAATTGTTAATAGTTACAGGAGTCAACTCTCTTATGTAGATTCACAAGGAAATTTTCATTATTTGATGGAATTGTTATAACAGTGATATTTTTTTACTTGATATTGTAAGACAAATGTTTATCTTCTTTCTATTTTTTTCTATTAGATTTTTATAATTTTCTTCGGTTTTTCTTGCTATGACCTGCTATAGACCTGGATAGTGGCAATTATTTATAAATCAATATGGTATGAAAAGGAGGCCAAAAATTCGTAACAACATTATTTTTATTCGTAATTAGCAGTGGTTAATAAAAGATGTAAATGTTCATTAACATGTAATTTTTTATAGTTAAAATATAACATTTATCGCATACCTTTATGCAATTTGTCGTAGCCCGTCATTAAAGTGGCAATTGTTTTCATTCAACGGCTAAATAAAGACAAGCGTTAAGGTATATCGTATCGTCCTTAAATAATGTAAAATTAATTGCATATCGGCCATTGGGAAAATCTTCGGGAAGGTTCATGTTGTTCGGATAATAGCAGTCGGTTTCGTATACTCCCTGGAAAAAAAATGGAAGAAATAACTTGGAAATATTCAATGCAGAATACGCAAAACGATAAGGAAATATATAAAAAAAATCCATAGAATAGAAACTTTTCACGCATTATGCCGATTTTGAGGAATCGTTTGTTATAAAATAATGAACTTTCTATGAAAGTTTTTTTTTTTAAATTACGCTACTTTTTAAAATTCATGTTTCCGAATTTTCCAAAGCAACATTTCCTCTAATCTTTCAATGAAACGTATTGCAAATTCAAAAAATTATTCAAAGTTTTTCTAAGTATAACATCAGTAGCACTCTTTTAATGGGAACCATAAAATAATTCTCAATAATCTGCCATACAAATAAAGCTACGTTTACCTACCCTGTTCTTATGTTGAAATTAACTTCGCCGAATTAAATATTGTAAGGAAATTAATTTTTTATCGATTTTACTTACCGGCTCTGGAGGACAATTATCCGTGGTTATACCAATCGCTCCCAAAATTGGTGCAGCAATCATGTTGTCCGAATTTAAAAGGTCACAGATCTCCCCTTCCATTTTTAAACCCATATCCAACGAATATGAACCCATATGAAGTTTTTTTATAGTCCCTATTCCCTGCCAAAACAAATCCATCTTGTACATCAATCGCCGAAGCTTTTAGGATGACAAAGTATATATGAAATAAATCTAGATAATTTAACTTGCTAATAAATTTCATGTAGATTAAAGTAAATAAAAATATAAAATTAAAACAAAACAATTAGATTATCGACCACGAAAAGCACACTAATTTGTTTAAATGTATTAAATCAATCATCGTTAGCTATACTGTTTAACACTAGCTTTACGACCGCCAAATCTGGCGTATTTAAATATATTAAATAAGTACATCGAAAAAAGATTGAACATGTGGCAGAAAATATGATCAATTAAATAATTTGTTTATTATAAGACACACATGAAATATCTGCTGTACTCCTTCAATATTCTGAGAAATATTTTTAAAAACGTGGAGACCCGTTGACGACTGCAGTGGATCTAGTGCTAATGATGCCAAAAACGAAGTAACGAAATCGAAGAACTTATAAAGATAAGAATAATATATCTTTCCTAATAAGAAATTTCCTAAATCTATAAAAGTAATCTCTAAAATTTCAAGTAAATAGGATTAACAAAGTAGATACCTGAAAGTCGTCGGCAAAGCCTTCGACAACCTCCAAGTAAGCATGCATACAGCTATCATTATCATCGTCATCAGTTGCTTCCACGATGCATGTATCTTCAGTAATATATTCGTCGTTAGCATACAAACAGTCCCCATCTTCAAAGACCAAATTCAAGTTGGCCTATCATCAATGAAATTAACATTAACCAATTTGCAATCTAGGATTACCATTACTCTATTTACAACCGATTTGAATATATCGTTTCGTAAAATAATTCACAATGTTATACATCTTTATAGATTCTTATTAACTCTTTGAGGTACGAGAATTTAGAAAATAAAATGATTCATGTTGCACAGACATTTCTTTTTTTTTTAAGTGATCAAAGTTGGGTCACTTTTACTAACAAAGTTATGAGATAACATAAATTTTCGAGGTGGGATAGAAAATGTCCTACCATGCATCTTCGCAAATTAAAGAAGTGGGACACATTTAATCCCACCGTGCCTTAAAGGATTAAATGAAATATTTAATTACTTTAATTAAATATTTAATTCTTTGACACTAGATTTACGGACATGAAATCTGTTGCAGTGCAATATATTGAATACAGACTTCGGAAAAAGAGGAATCGAGTAACAAAGATTATTATTCGTTAAATAATCATTGCATTATAAAATATACGTAAAATATGTACTGCACAGATTCTCTCTAAATTTGAGAAATGTTTATTCAAAAAAGTAGGAACCCGTCAATTTGACGGCTTCCGGAAATCTAGTATTAATCACATTGCACGCCGGTGTCGCGATAATGCGGAATTCCAAATATATAATTGTAGATTTGGCTGATCAATATCTGTTATATTAGTCAGACTGGTGGAAAGCCGTAAAGCGGGCAAAAATAGCATTATTATTTCATTTAATTTCTCCATTATTTAATGTATTTAACTTTCATATTTGCTTAAAAAGTTTAACACCAACATTTGAGCTTTCAGCAGCTCGTATTTGGCCGACGTGCAATATATTAATCACATTACACCTTCATCAATTATCAGTACACGACTTTATACTCGAAGAATTAGGAAACTCTTTGAAACACATAGGATATTTATCTGCAACGTTGAAATCATCTTGGAATCGTCTCATCGAACTGACCGAACTTAAAATTTTCTTGTTTTTTTCCTCTTTTTATCTCGCGAAACGAAAGATTGGAGTATCTCACGGAATTTCTGTTTGCTCACCTGCACAACGCACAAACCCGTTGCATAGAGCACGAGCAGCGAGGGAAACATCACGCCTCGATAAATGTTCGCTCTCTTGTGAGTTCTTTGCAAGAAATACGGAATATTGCTTCTATCGTTCGTTATATCATCTAAGAGGGGGATTGCACTCGATAATATAACGTCTATGGGTTTTCTGATTTTTATCATGAATTATTATACACACTGCGACAATATGCTCTATAGAAAACCTAGCATAAAGCGAGGCGAGATACGAGCGTGGGAATTGAAGATAATTCCGATATTCGGATGTTATCCACCGGAGTTTTCAGTAACATCTAATATTACATTATAATTGACAATTAACATAATTGCTTAAGCAGCAAATCTTTCTGAAATTTTCTGATGTGAGATAAAATTCTTAAATTTGTAGAATTTATTTTAGGATAGGACAGGAGAGAGCGAAAGGAGAATACTTTTATGATTAAAAGTTTCATAATAACGAAATGTAATAGAATATTATTTAAAATTAACCTCTTAGCCTACAACAACGTGTGAGACTCGTGATGCAGTTAATAGATATTTTGAAGTCTTCCAAAAATTATTAAATTGAAAATAGCATTTGGCCACGTAAACGCCCAATTATTTCTGTAGTAATAAGTTCTGTATTAATACTGCGTTCGGTTAGACAAAATATCAGAAATCAGTGACAAATTTTGATTTCAGGAAACAATTCTGAGTCATTGCGCTCACAGTTACAAAAGAAATGGTAGGGCAAAGGGTTAATGGAGATTTTCTTTATATTTTGAGGTCATTAATGGCGTTAGAGAAAGTAGTATAGGGGAGAAGGTAAAGGCTGGGACTTACAATAATACAATAGTTCAAGAAATTTTTTCCTAAATTATTGTATTATTCAATATATCACAGCCTTGGTGGTTTGGGACCTATCTAGAATTGTAGGTCATAGGTGAAATGATCATAGCAGCTGTGGTGGAAACCGGGGGTATCATACTTGACTGATTTGAAAATGTCTATAGAAGATGAAACCAAGAAACTACAAGAAAAAAAAAACACAAATTAGAAAAGAGTACAATCGAATCCCGGTAATCCGGCCCCTGTCTAATCCTTCGCGACAATGCTTTGTTCTCGCGTTTAAACAATCTAAAACAAAAGAAAAATTAGGAATATTTTATGCTTTATAATTTTATCTATATATATATATAGGTAAAGCTCAAATACCACTGACTGATTCACTCTCTCACTCATCACGAAATCTCAAAAACCACAGAACGGATTGCAATGAAATTTGGAACATACCTTCCCCTTGGGTCTTCGGTGCTCACTAAGAAAGGGTTTTGAAAAATTCGAAATTTTAGGGGGGGTTTTGGGGGGTTAAAGTATGGGCCAAACTCATCAACGCAGAGCCGAAACTACTTGACCTGGAAACTTGAAATTTTGCATGAGCGTTCTTCGCTAAGAAAGGATTTTTCAAAATTCGAAATGTTAAGGGTTTTTTTTTAGTTTCGATTAAACCGTAGCGAAGCACGGGAGCTTTCAGCTAGTTGGTTCATATAAGTTAATACATAGGTAATATCCTTTAAAACACTTGCATTTTTAGTATATAACAATTCATGAACATAAATGTTTAGTTATTATTTTTTTTGTGAGTTCTAGAGCATTAATTATGTTAATTTTATAATAAACCCTAAGTTGTTTATTGTGTTGTTTAATTTACTAAATTCCACATCATATGATTTAGATATAGTACACATAGAATCTTACCACTTTGATATGTTATTTGTCGGATTACAAAGTACGCTTTTCGAAAAAGTTCCGGAGTGCAAGGGGCTGTGAAAGTACTTTATAGTCCGACAAATTTGATAATCCGACACCGCCTTGCAAAACGTTTATCGGATTACCAAGGATCAACAGTATTACGAAGTAACTAAATTTGAAATTTTGAGAGAAATGAGAAATCTATGTTTTATAATGCTATTAAATCATTTCCACCCTCAGTCATCGTTTCTCAAAGCAGAGGACCGCAATGATATCATCTTTGGTGTCTGTTCCTTTTGAGTCTCCTGCTCGCGCAATAATATCGCAAAAACTCGACTGTTAACATTGGCATACACCCAGTTCGGCGACAAAGCGAGCATGACGTGATTCGTGTCCGCGATTTTCCGGCTGCTCGTCCGTATGAAAGTTAGCACGAGCTAACTGGGATATGTGGCGCCGTTGGCGAAAGATAAATTCGCGAAATTGCTACGGGGCAAACTGCACAGTTGTTGCATTTTGTTTTGCGAACGAAACTTACTCGTTCGGGGTACGTCTGGACGATGTTTCGCTAGACGGACTAATCGATGGTGTAATTGTGCGAACGTGAAATGGAACGGCACGAAAATCGATGGGAATTTCGGAAGTCGGCCACATTGCTATTGGAGCGTTTGGATGTTTGTAATTGTTGCTTAAATTATTCCGCTTTGGAATTAGATTACCATTGAACCTCTAGGTTTTAATTGATTCGACGTCACTTTACGCGTGTGAAATGGTCGAATTTTTTAGTGCGAACAAAATTAACGTGTTTTATTGTCAGATGTTTTGTAATGTATGCTGTATTGCTAAAAAATATAAGAAAGAAAAAATCATACAAATGTGGTCAGAGGCTGAAATCACCGCCATTAACTGTATACTCACCCTAGTCAGCATATTTAAAGACTCTCGACTCCCCTTGTGTCACTGTACGAAAATATATTTAACTGCTAAAATATCAATTAATTTTATATGAAATTTGCAACCGTTAAATGAGCTCGGTGTGTATATAAAACTTTATAAAATGTATAGGTCACAGGAATTTAACCCCTTGCGATTCGAGAAAAAATTTGATTATAGTTTGTCGGTGCATATATACACCGTTAAAGTTGAAAAATTGAAGTATAACTGTTGAAATATTATTATACAAATAGTAAATTTCAACTTCTATACATTAATAGTCAGACTTTCCGATAATAAAGTTTTTTTCATCGCCAAGCAAATGATTCTTTCTCGATTTTCAAAAAGTCTCCGTCCACAAAGGGTTAATGTACAGGGTGTAAAACCCTAATTATATGTGCCCGGCATTTCACGAGCAGTTAAGAAAAAATATATTTTTATACTACCAGACTGTAATATGCTAACCCCTCGTCGTACAATTTCTTTTATTTCTGCATCCGCAATAATTCAGAATTAAATTGGTAAAATAATAATTGACCAGTGATTCTTGACATATCGCGTAACTTAACATAATATTAATATTATATAAATAATTTTATCGCGTAGCTGCACACTCGTATTTACAATTTTATAGTTTCTGCAAAATTTCCAAAATTTCCTATCGAATTAGCCGTATCACGAATGTCACTCGTTATTGTACAGCAAGGGGTTAATAACTTATCAGCACAATTATGACCACTTATCGCTTCCTCATAGTTTTCCAACCTCATTTCCATTCGCAGCTATGAACATTCAGCTAAATGGATTTTGTAAATTCGTTTACCAGTTGATCTATCAGAGCATTTCAATTATATGTGTACCCTTTGTCGGGTCTATCTGTTGGCCTATCGCGAGGTCCATGTGCGCTCACGCGAACCACGTTCGTACGTGCATAAACGTGCATATATGTATGTGCATACACGTGTATACACGTTCATACAGGTGCATATATACCTATGCACCAACGGAGCATGATAAAGTCGTGGGAACGGATACGAACCGCGGTACAATTGAATTAATCTCGATCGAACAACACGACCTCCGAAACGAAACAGGAAATCGTGTTGTCGCGGATAAAATCGAGCAGCCGAATCCATTGAACATCCAGTTATTAGCCGTTACTATTTTCCGCAACAGTTATTCGTTATTGCTTTTACTACCTTTTTTCTACTTATTCTCTATTTTCGTTAATTAACATGCAATACCTTCGGGTTATTGTTTCTGTTGAGAAATTAACATCAATTTGGAGAGTAAGAACGATTTAGAGCTTATCCGAGTAGATTGGACAAGAGAATACAAAGTGAACGGAACTTGCAGCATCCAATAAACACCTGAATCTTCGTTGACGGTTTAAGAGAATTGTTTAGGAGTTTCGCTGTGTCTTTTAAAGCGTGCGTGACTTAAGGTAGTTCTAGCTGGATTCAGAATTAAAAGTTTCTTTTTTCATTAGAAATGAAAAAAATTGCGTAAGAATTAATGCAGGGGCAAACTTCACAGAGGTCATTTCATTCACTTTTTAGACATTAAAAAATATTTTTCTCTATAACTATGAAGTAAAAAATTATGAAAAAATTTAATAATATTCCAAAAGCATAAAATAATATATTGCTAATTTTTTATTAGAATCCATCGACTCGTTTTTCCATTAGAAAAATAAAAAAAGATTTTACGGACTCAGCAAAAATTTTTTTCCATAAGGCCCATGTTAAATATGTTATTTTTAAACACGATTTATTCATAAAACGTGTGTACCAACTCGTTGAGATTCCGTTTATAATTATAAAATATCATGAAGAACATATTTTCAAAATTTTAAGGAAATCTATCGAAATTGATAAGTGCCTAGAACTACCTTAAGGGGGTCATTCCATGTGACAGCTATTTTTTTCGTTTGCTTTGGGAATTTTTTTCGACGAAACGTTAAAGTGTACAATCTTGGAATTTTTACCACAAGTTTAATGATACTTTTGTGGTCTATTGCAATTTTTGCAAGCAGAAATAACAGTTTGCATTGACTTTACACCGTTCGAGAGACAGTCACGGGTTTTTGATGGCTGCCATGATTTCAGAAGTTTCGCGCATCTGGAATAAAAAATCAAACGGCATTTTAAGTAACCTAAGGCTATCGCCGGAACTAGAATAAAATAAAAATATCGGAAATTGAAAATTTGGTGTAGCTTTAAAAGCTAAATGCCAATAATCGTCACACTTTCTCGGCGTTTTCAGCTTAAAAAACAAACTATAATAGCCTTGGGTTAACAAATCAAAATGCCGTTTGATTTTTTTATTTCAGATGAGCGAAACTTCTGGAATCATAGCAGCCGTCAAAAATACATGAGCGTCATTCGAACGGTATAAAGTCAACTAAAATCGTTATTTTCGCTTGCAAAAATTCCAATAGACTACAAAAGTATTAATAAATGTGTGGTAAAGATTCCAAGATTTTACATTTTAATGGTTCGTCAAAAAAAATTCGCAGATGAAGAGGAAAAAAATAGCTGTCACATTGCGTGACCCCCTTAACTATTTGAGGCACAGGGATTCTGAAAATAAAATGACCCATTCTGCACATGCATTTTTTTCTTCTTTTAATTGAATAAATTCTTCACGCATCAAAGAGGTGGGACACTTTTCATCCCACTGTGCCTCAAAGAGTTAAACCTAAGACCAAACGTATGAAAAAGAATACAGTCGACCCTTGGTAATCCGACAAACGTTTTGCAAGGCAGTGTCGGATTATCAAATTTGTCGGACCATAGAGTACTGTCACATCCCCCTGTAGTCCGGAACTTTTTGGAAAAGCGTACCTTGTAATCCGACAAATGAAATATCAAAGTGGTAAGATTCTATATGTACTATACCTAACTCATACGGTGTGGAATTTAGTAAATTAAATAACACAATAAACAGCTTAGGGTTTATTATAAAATTAACATAATTATTGCTCTAGAACTTACAAAAAAATAATAACTAAACATTTATGTTAATGTTTGTCGAGGCATTCACGAACGATTTAACATATTTTTTCATAACGCAACTCGACTGTACCTACATGTTGTAGGCATGTCGGATTACAGGGGCCGGATTACCGGGGGTCGACTGTAATAGTACTTTCATCCACCAAGAAATGCAGACACCTCTCACAAACTTATTCAACAAAGGTTACTTAACAAAAATTCAAAATATATCACAGATGAATTTTATTGTTTATTTACACTAAAATTTGTGAATTACCACTACAATTATAAGTAATTATCCCAGCGTTACAGATTCACGAACGAGATTGAACTGCCCTTGATAGCTATATCCTTTCGGAGTCGATTCTCAAGAACCGGCAGAATCGCAAAGTTACATCGTTGAAGTTTCATCCGAATGAAATTAAACGAAACCGTATCAGGATGAATCATCCATGGTAAACTGTAGGGCTAAATTACGTTTTCTCTCTAAATTCATTTCCTCGGATATTCGAATTAGGTTAGCCTGTTCGAGGCGAAGAGCTCGCCTTAGCTCCTGCAACTTCCAGCCGGCCTCTATTTGCTTTTCCGCTATCTGTTTCTGCAAAGCTGCTATACGCTGGTTCAAAATATTGTAATCTGCTTTCAGTGGATTTCCGGTCTCCCTCTTTGGTGACGTGCCCTCGCAAGCCACTGCGCTGCTGTCTTGCTGCACCATGTCCGAAGTCAGTAAACAAATCTTGTCGTGAAGCTCTGCTAATTGCGTCAGTGTCAATGACTGTGAAAAATAGAAAGAATTTATTTATACGATAATGTCTTTTAACGTTGAGCAATTTATATTCACTGATTTCTTGTTATTACGATCATCCCTTAGGGTGCTATATAATGTGAAATGATGTTCAATGCGTTGGATACAATGGTCACTGATGTTGCTTTTGAATTTTTTTTCTGGATTTTCGAAGTTTGGAAAATTTAGAGTGACGGGTACCTTGCTATGGGGGTGATTGGTGGTTGTTTGTAATTATCACTGATACTGTTTTTTTGGATATTATTTTCTTTTAAGATTGGAAAATTTAGAGTGACAGGTGCCTTGCTTTAGCGGTCATCGGTGGTAGAGTTTTCAAATGTCAAGTTATCTCTGATATGTTGAAATATTAATTTCCCAATGCTAAAAGAATTTAATGCTCAAACACAGCGTCAGTCATAATTAATAATTGACGAGCTTTTCAATATGGAGTTTGTGATACTGCTTTTGCGTACTACAATTTCTTAGTAATTATAAAATGTACAACCAGTTGAATTTTTTTCAACAGTTTTGTCACTTAATACACTCAAAAATTCTGACCTATTAAACATCTCCGATAAAATTATGTTTTAGATAGAAACTAAAATTCCCAGTTAATTGCGAAATAAGAGAGCTGTAAAAAGTGGTTCGAAAGTTCAATAAAAATCCGTCGAAAAAATTGTACATTGTTCGTGATTTAAAATTTCTGCAATTGTTAAATAAAAAGCAGAATTAACCGTTTGCGTACCACGAGCTACTTTCGCGCTCTTCAGTTTTTGTGTCGAAAAACCCCATGACATTTTTTCAATGTTGACAATTGAAGGAAGACTTTGTTAAGAATGTATCAGGTTTCTCTTTTATAATATAAAGTAATTCCAAATTAGGATAAAAGCACGAGAAGATTGTTCTTGTTGTGCACTACATAAAATAAAACACCAACTTTAGCTTATTTTGAAATAAAATCTCAAGAGCGCGAAAGTGACTTTTGGCTTTTTTCGAAGTAATTTTTTAAAACCCTCCCGTTATTCAAACGGTTAAAGTTACGGCTATTGAGTATTCAAAGAACAATGTGAGAAGAATAACAGTTGTATTTTATGGAAAAATTAATATCTGTGATTATTGTACTCACACTTAGCCAGGTGTCAGCATCAAAAGCAGCTAATTCATCGGCATCTCCAACGCCAACTTCCTGTACACCGATTTGTTTTAATGCAGACAATGCATAAAACTCTTACAATTTTAATTTCGACATCGTATCTTTTTACACTAACCGTCAATTGTTTCCGCAATTGTCGTAACAGATTACCGATGTTTTTAATTTCTTGTTCAGTCTGATAAATATTGTCGGATAACGTTTGTGAATCTTTTAAAAGGCTAAGAATATCTGGCTTTATTTCTTCGTCGATTTTTACATCGTCCTCTGCAATTGACATTTTTGGCTCTTCCTCCTTCTTGCCTTCTAAATAATTAATGTAATCTCGAACGCGCCGTACACCTATTTTTGTACGAATTACGTTAGATTTATAGAAAGTAAATGATCTACATTTTCTCAAGTTAACATTCCAAGTGAAAAAATAATTTATACAAATAGGTTGATAGTGTTTAAATAGATATTAGTTTAAAGCAAAATTGAATAAAAATTTAGATTATTATATTTAAAACTGAATAATTAAAGTAAATAAGTTTTTTCAAAGTCCTCTTCCATGAAGATAAGTTTTCTAATTTAGATCAGTTTTTAACACTACATTTACGGCAACCGTCAAATTGACGGATTTCCCACTTTTTTAAAAATATTTTTTCAATTTGTAGAAAAGCAGTGCAGTAGATATTTCACGCCTACCTTGTAATAAACAAATTACTTAACTGATCGTATTTTTTCCGCGTGATCTATCTTTTTTCAATGGACTTATTTAATATATGTAAATATGCTAATTTTAGCAGCCGTAAATCTATTATTAACACTTTACCGACCGCTATTTTTCGACATCCCACCCACCACTGACCAGTCACTTAGTCGCAAATACTTCTCTGATACCGATAACTCTACGACAATTATAAATTCTCGTTACTGAGTACTCGGCACAGTAAACCGCAATGATAAATAACAATTTATTAATTGCTATGCCAACCAATTAATATGTTAAAAGTCCAAAAGCTTTGGGTCCGAAAAACCTATTGATAGGCTACCGGTCGCTAAAGTGTTAAATTGGATTATATTTCTCCTTCACGTTAAAATTGACGTAGGAAAGCTCCAGTTAATATGATATATAATGTGATATAAAATCTCTCCCAAGTTTATCACGACATCCAAGTATTATAGACAAAATGTAGCTGATTAATTCCACGTCTTACGTATGTGACGAAAGAAAGATCTCCCGAAAGATCCTCGATAATAAAGTGCATCGTATCTCGAAAAAGGCATTACAAGGCGCAGATGCCGTTGAGAAAACAAAAGGGGAACGTCTTTCATCCGCTTTCCACTGAATTTCTCGAGAGTTGTCTGCAGATGATTAATCTGAATAACGCGGAGGGCCATTGCAATGGCCTCATTTAAAGCGAAAACATGTCCTCGCAAGAGAGAGCCGTCCCGTTTAGACCCTTTCATTCCTACCTCCTTCTTTTTTTCTCCATCAGTGTATTTATATATTTTACACCTACCGTTCCCGAGATCTCTCTGAGGCTATAAACTTATTCACGGTATCGACCGTGCCACCAATTAAAAGTTCTGAATGGTCGCATTCAGTGTCGCTCGTGAGCCAGCAACGAGGAGAACTCGGGGTAAGGGCAAAATGGCCACTGATAAGAAGAATGTCCCCCTTTTTACCGAACTCTTTATACAGTTTTTACCTTCGTTCTGCCATTGAATTTTTTTCTTCAGCAATTCGTTCGCTCTAATGAAGTCGCCGCATTCATCCGCCGTTTGTGTAACTGTTGGTGTTAACGTTTCCGTCGCTCTTGTCACTGATCTTCTCCTTGCTGCCGTTTCATTAATACTTAATTACCATCTCGTAATTTCGCAATGGTACGTTGATTGTAAGTAACATTTGAGAAGGAGAATATAACAATGCTAATTACCATTCTGAGACCAACAAAAATTGCATATTTCTCAGTTAACTAAAAGTGGCGTATTTGCAAAAAAAGAGTGGACTCTTATTAAAGATAGACAATGAGTGTTAAAAGTTCATGAAATTAATATTAGGATAATAGTTACATTTTGGAAGAGTGAGCCAAGAGAGAGCTTTACTTTCAATGTCAACTTTTATGTATATAAATATAAGAAATTTAATTCTATTTTTAGATTATCAGCCTGATAACTTAATTTTAATTTGTAACACTTAACCGACCGAATGGGGAGATCTCTCCCTTTCAAGCAAAGACAGTTGATTACTGCCGAAATGTGCACAGAGTATTGTGTGCTGTTTGTCTTTTTCTCAGTGGTCAGCTATGTGTTAAGAGGTATGCAATTTCTGTGATTAACAGTGGTTTTATTAATTCCCTTTTATTATTATTTCTAAACACGTATATCAAACCTGCAGCTTCCTTCAATTTGGTGTTTTCATCCTTCAAATGGTCAAGTTCCTCAAGCAACTTGTCATTTGCTGCGCGACAATTATTCAATTCGTTCTTCAGACGGGAATTCTCCTTTCTAAGTTCATCGTTCTCTGCCTTCAACCTGTCGAGTTCGTCGCTCATCTTCTCCAAATCGCTTTTCAAATCAGCATCGTACTTCTTCTGTTTACTTTCCGATTCTTTCAACTTAACCAATTGCGCATCGAGAATGCTAGAAGCACGGCTCAACTTTCCATTGGCAGCCTTTAATTTCCCTATTTCTTCTTGCAATTTCTTCGATTCATTTTCCGCCTTCTTCAGATCATCTTTTAATCCTGTATTTTCAGACTTCAATTTATCCAATTCCGCCATCAACCGGTCTACTTCATTTTTCGCATCTTTTACTTCCTTCTTCAAATTTTCCATCTCTTTCTGTAAATTGTGATTGTCTTCACGACACTTATCCAGTTCCTTCTTCAATTCTTCCAATTTACTTCTTAAAGAGTCTGCTTCCTTCATGGCTGCATTTTTGGCAGCTTTTGCTGCTTCAAGTTCCTCATTCATTTTCTCTAATTGTTCCTTTGCATTTGCGACTTCTGCTCGAAGACTATCGATCTCATTTTTCAGTTTCGACTTCTCATCTCCCAAAGCGCTGTCTTTCGCTGTCGAATCAGCGATTGCCTTCTTCAACTCGTCATTCAAGTTACCAATTCGATCTTCAGCATCTGCAAGTTTATCCTTCATGCCTGACACTTCTGACGTCAATGATTCGATTTTATTCTTCAAATTAGAATTGTCACCTTTCAATGATTCATACTCTTTCTGCAGATCCTCCTTCTCCTTCTGCAAAGCCTCTTTCTCTTTCTGCAATGCTGCCAATTTGTCCTCCGACTGTTTCAACTCATCCTTCAACTTTCTGCTATCTTCTTTCAATTTCTCATTTTCACCACGCAATTTTTCCAGCTCTGCTTTTAAAGCTGCTAATTCTGCTTTTAAATCGTCAATTTCCTTCATGGCTGCTTCCTTCGCAGATTTTTCGTTAGCCAACTCATTTCCAAGATCTTCTACTTGCTTTCTAAGTCGATACAACTCGTTAAGCAACTCCTGCTTCTCTTCTTCTAAAGCTGATACTTTTTTCTCCAAGTTTGCCACTTTATCCTGTTCTTCTGTCAGTGATTTTCTTAATTCAGCGATTTCAGACTTCAAGCCGTCATTTTCCTGCATGTACTTGTTCAAATCTGCCTGTAATTTCTCATTCGCAGTTTGACAATTGGAGAGATCAGACTTCAACTTGTCAGAAACTGATTTTTCTGCGGCTAAGTCTGATTTCAGCTGATCAATCTGAGACCTTTGGCCATCACCTTCTCCTCTGAGATCGCCGTATTCTTTTTCAAGCTTCTCACGATCTTTCAGAAGATTTGCATTTTCAGACTTCAAATTATCACCCTCGGATTTCAACTTGTCACGTTCTTCCTTCAGTTTGTTATTTTCAGCGTTTATGGCACCGATTTCGGCCTTCAACGTGGCATTGTTTTCTCTCAATGCTGCGATTTCATTTTTGCAATCATCCAGATTGCTCTTCACCGCTGATAATTCACGGGTTAAATCGTCAATGTCACCTTTGTACTTGTTGTTCTCTGCTCGCAATCTTGCAAGCTCATTTTTTAATGCGTCGAGCTCTTCCTTCAAAGCTGCCACTTCATCGTCCATTTTGCCTTTAGATAATTTTTCCGATTGAAGAATTTTGTTCTTCTCTTCCAGCTGAGCCATCAGATCGGCAAGTTGTCTCTGAAGATCTGCTTTTTCGTTTTGAAGAAGCGCAAGTTCTTCTTCGCGCGCTTTCTTCAGAGCCTGAAATTGAAATTAAATGTTACAGGCTGAAGTATTTATTTTTAACATTTTACAAATAAAGTACCGCGATTATTTTTTAGTCTGTTGACAAAAATTGTAAAATAAAAAATAATTGTGCGTGGAATTATAACACATAAAACAATGGGAATGAATTTGAATTAAAAGAATAAACAAAATAATTTCAAACTAATCATTTCATCTTATAGTTTATAATCTATTGGGTTGGCAATTAAGTTATTGCGGATTTTGTCAATAGTTAATTTTAGCGCATTCTTTTGGTTTGTCAACGTGTTGAAAGTACCTAAACTGTACTGTTTTCTGTTTGTTTGGACTTCCACCTTTAATTTAGTAAAAAATTTGTGTCTATTAGTTATTTAGTTTCGTTTTTATTCCAATTTAAAATGGAAGAACAAGATGGGCTTTTCAGACATATTTTACTGTATTATTTCCGAAAAGGCAAGAACGCATAGCAAGGACACAAAAAGTTATGTGCTGTATATGGGAATGAAGCCTTGAAAGAGAGGCAGTGTCAAAATTGGTTTGCCAAATTCCGTTCTGGTGATTTTTCACTGAAAAATACGCAACGATCTGGCGTGAAATTGCACAGAAGCTCAATGTAACGCATAAATGCATTAAAAACAATTAAAACAGCTTGGCTATGTCAAGAAACTCGATTTATGGGTCCCTCATCAATTTTCCTTCTCATTTAAAATTCGCAATAACTTAGTTGCCAACCCAATATTTATCATCACATCGCATTTGCCATTGGATATTCTTACCTGACAATCGAGAAAATCCTTCTTTGCCTTTTCAAGGTCAGCATTTAATTTTTCCACTTCCAACTTATCCTTACAGTTCTCCAGCTTCCAATACTCAACGTCTTTCTCCAATTTGGAAATTTGATCCTGCAGTTGAGAAATTAAATTCTTCAGATTAGCAAGCTCCGTTTTAAGATCAGCGTTCTCCAGCTTCATACTCGAGAACTCTTGATCCATGTCCAGTAATTTCTTCTGCAGCATCGCATTTTCTTCTTTCAAGGCGTCGTTCGCCGATCTCAGTTCATCCAGTTTCGCGTACAAATCCTTTAATTTGTTCTCCGAAGATATTAATTCTTCCTGAATGAGATCTTTATCAGCCTTTTCTTTCTCCAAATTCGCCTTCACTTTGAGCAATTCTGCTTCCAGCGAGTTCAATTGATTCTGCAAATCGTCTTTTTCGTTCTGCAAACGATCGACCAAAGGTTGAAGGGATGCGATTTTATCCTCTGCCTCAGCAAGTTGGGCTTTCAATTTATTTAATTCGTCGTTTAAACGTTGCGTTTCTTCTTTCAACTTTGTCACGTCATCCTTCAATCTTCCATTTTCTTCTTTGCACGCGTCAATTTCATTTTTAAGCTTCTCATTCTCATCTTTCAACTGATCCTTCTCCATCTTCAGTTTCTGATTCTCCGCATTACAATTATCAATGTTTTTCTTCAGCTCGTCTATTTCCTGCTTTAAAGCTGAATTTTCAGTTTTCATCGTATCTAATTCCTGCGCTAAATTGTCTCTTTCTCGCTTAATTCCTTCATTTTCGTTTCTCAACGAGTCTCCCTCTTCTTTTCCACTTTTAGCCTCAGCTTTCAGCTTTTCCGTTTCATTTTTCAAAGCCTCGTTCTCGCCACGTAGCTGGTTATTTTCAGCATTAAGTCGCTCTAAATTCTCTGCCAGAGTACTGTTTTCGTCCTTTAAACTTTGAATCTGACGTTTCGTCTCGTCCAGTTCCGTTTTTGTCTTATCAAGATCATTCTTCAAAGCTTCATTCTCAGATTTACATTTTTCAGCCTCCGCCATCAAAACGTCATTCTTTCTTTTGAGGTCGTCATTCTCCGCTTTAAGATCATCATTTTCTGCTTTCATAGCGTCCTTCTCAATTTTCAACCTTTCCATTTCATCTATCAACTTATCGATGGCTTCTTTCAAAGCCGTAAGTTCAACTTTCAGACGATCTGCCTCGCTTTTTGCTTTCTCCAATTCGCTCTTCAGACGTTCAATCTCTCCAAGCAGATTATCGTTTTCCAAACGAATCTTGTCCATTTCATTTTTAACGTTCGCCAGATCGTTCTCCAGATTCAAATTTTTAGCTTTCAAATCTGCATTCTCATTGGTCAAACGATCTTGTTCGGACTTCAAACCCTGCACCTGATCTTGCAATTTACCAATTTCGTCCTTTGCTCCTGTCGAACTTGCTTGAAACTCCTCGCTGTCCTTCGTCAGTTTTGTCACCGCTTCCTTGGCATCCGCGAGATCCTTCTTCAGCCCAGCGACGTCGTCTTTCAAAGCGGCATTCTCCGATTTCATCGAATCGAGATTCCTCTCGAGATTGTCCTTCTCCGTTTTCAGTTTCTCCAGTTGTTCGCCAATAGCACTCAATTCGGTCTTCAGGTTTTCGTTCTGCACCATTGCATCTTCGAGTTTCTCTTTGACGTTTCTGTTCTCGTCCAGAAGAGCGTCTCGTTCCTTCGTCAAGTTTTCCAGTTGATCCTCCAGTCTTTGAATCTCATCCTGTAAACTATCTAATCCTCTCTTCATGTTTTCATAATCGCTCTTCAAAACCTCGTTAGCTTTCGTTAGTTCTTGCACTTTGTCGTTGAGTTCTTTATTCTCCTCCTTCAAATTTTTATTTTCGTCCGACAGATTCTTCACCTCGTTCTCCAGCTTTTCTACTGTACCTTGAAGTTTCTCATTTTCCATCTTCATAGCATCGAGTTCGTTCTTTAAATTCGAATTCTCGTTACGCAATCTCTCCACTTCTTCTCTACAATTGTCCAGGTCCTTTTGCAAAGCTTCCTTAGCTGCAATTTCATCGGCCATTTGCTTTTTCGTGTTCTCCAATTCCTCTCTTGCCTCCCTTAAATCTTTCATCAGCTTTTCTTCATTTTCTCTTATTTTATCCATGGCATCTTTCGCAGATGCCAACTCATCCTTCAACGTATTTAATTCATTTTCAGTATCTTGTAACTGTTTCGACAGAGTCTCCCTATCAGCTCCACGTTTTTCGAATTCGGTAGCTCGAGCATTACACTCATCGAGGTCCTTCGTCAGTTGTGCTATCTGCGATTTTAATTCTTCAAGTTCTTTATTTAATCTTGATTCATTGGCCAATAAATCATCAATTTTGCCTTGAAGTTCCGCCATTTTTTCAGCACAATCGCTCTCCATTTTGTCCTTCTGCTCAAGTATTTTAATTATTTGATCATTTCTTTCAGCCAGTGCTTCTCTTACTTTATTCAACTCGTCCATCAGATCTTTTTTCTCCATTTCGAGGTTCTGCAATAATGGTTTCATATCTTCAATCTGTTCCTGCACTTTGCTCATACCCAACAAGTCGATCTCCGACTGTCGGAGTTCATTTAAAAGTCCAGTGATCTGAAAGAAAAAGTAGAATCACTTTCAATAATTAATTTGTCAGTATATTCAATCTAAACCAAATTAATTCAACCAATATTATCAATTATTAACACCTTGCCCTACAATTTTCTTCGTGACTGCTTCAACCACAATTCACAATTACATTGCTAAAATAAAAATTGTTCAGTGATTCTTGATATGCCGTATACTTGAACGTAATATTAATATTAAAAAAATAATACCATCATTAATATTTTCAATTTAATACGTTTTGTGAAATTTGAAAATGCCCTATCCCATTTATCTCATCACGAGTTTCACTCGTTATTGTAGGGCAAGGGGTTAAAACATCATCCAAACCATAATACCTTATCATCCTTCGTCAACAACTCTTTCTTCATCGCAGCTATTTCATCCATCAAAGCTTTTTGGCTGATCATCATCTGATCAAGATCCACAGCCGACTTCCTTCGTTCCTCCAGTTCCTTCTTCATCGCTTCAATCAGGTCATCTTTTTCTTTCAATTGTGCTTTCAAGTCAGCCACAGTTGCCTCGCAATCCTTCAACTTTCCCACCAACTCCGAGATGTCCACGTATTCCGGGATCGTCGTCGTTTCAACGGTTCGGAACATCGGCTGGATCGTCGTTTCCTTTTCAGCGATTTCCTTTTCATCGATTTCCTTTTCATCCAATGCTCGACGCAATCCCGCGATTTCAGCGAGAAGTCGCTCGTTTTCGTTTCGCAAATCCTCACAGCTCTTCGACAGATCTACCAGAGTCTCGATGGACCTTTCGACGACCTTCGAGACCTGTTGATCCGCCGCTTGGCCGTCCTTCATTAACTCTCGCAATTTCGCCCTCAAACGATATATCGCCGGGCAGCTCACCTCTTCCTCCGTTTCCACAAGTTTTAGTTTCAGATGCGATATCGTGTCTCTTAATCTGCGACAAAGTGAAATTTCGGGGTGCAGACGAAAGAGGGACGTTCTCGAGAGATTTAGGGAAGTTATGAAGGTGTCATGTGAGAGTTCCTTTTTCCGGAACTTCCATGGTGCAATTTCTAGCAGGTAGTAGATTATTCAAACGACTAAAGAATGTATTTTATTCGTGGAATTTCGAAAAACAGAAATAATTAATGCACTGACAGAGTATATGTTCTTCTTATTCGTGTAAATTAACAGAATTTTATAAATTATCTTAGAGGCTCAGGGACCAATTTGTAATTAGTTGACTCAAGTTGCGAGTACCATTAATTGTGGAAGATTTTTCATAAATTAAATTTATTATATTATAATCTCCACTGTTTAACACTAGAACTACCAAACCAGTCAAAATGACTGCTACACAATTTTTTCAAAAAATTCTCCAAGTTTATATAGGAGTCATAGAATAAATATTCTACGTCTATATCAATAAACATAAATCACCCAATCGATCAAATTTTCCGCCGCTTGATTCCCCCTTTTTCAAAGTACTTATTTAATTTATTAAAATATGTGGGATTTAACGCCGATAGTTCTAGTGTTAAACACCACCTAAAATTTCACACAAAATCCCAAGAGCGCTTAACCCCTCAATTAGTTGCTGAAATAAAAATTGCCCACTGATTTTTACCACACCGTATAACTTGAAATAATATTAACAGCACAGAACTAATTAAACGTCCTCTCACTTCCTAATACTTTCAATTCCGTAATTCTTATAAAACTACAACATTTTCTGTACCATTTATCGCGTCATGAGTATGACAAGTTATCGCAAGGCAAAGGGTTACAAACAAAATAAACAAAAATATAATTCCACTCTAATTATCAACATTTTCTATTTTTCCACTAGCCAGGATCTTTGAATTTTCCACCAAATATAACACTATTGACATATAGATCGTGCTAACTTCATCAATCGCGGAAAAACCCACGCAACTATAAATCTCAAGGTCCTCGAAGGTATCCAAGTGCGCGTTCAATCCAATGGGAAATTTCTCAAGCCCGGAAAAAGGAACGTTTTGTCGGTAATCAATCGAAGGAAAAGTACTCTTTCTTCTCAAGAGCGAATCGCTCCCGCAAAAATCTCATCTTCTCCCTGAGGCACTGAACGGACGCGCAAGGATCGTCGCAACAATCTCGCTCCGCGAGGGTTTCCTCGAGATCCCTCACTTTGTCTTCCAATGCCGCCTTTGCATTTCCCAGCCTTTCGTTTTCCTCACGATAGTGCACGAGAAGCGGATCCTGCTTCAATATCTCATTCGCGTTTACGCCTGCGTGTAAACATCGAATCTTTAAAAAGTATTCGTTGCTCTCGGGATAACATGGAAAAGAAATTCATTCTTCCCCCATTCAAGTTTTTCCGTGGATAGTTTCAAATTGCGTGATTTCACGGATGAAAGGAGAACGGAAGGATTTCGGATACTTCGTAAGTTTGCGATAAATAGATGCATGAATTTTTCGAATCTATATTCTTCTTTGTAAATAAAAGGAAGAATTACGTGGGGCGGTAGAAATAGTTAGAAGTTTTAATAATACAGTTTTTAAACACCGGACCGCACGATATACGGTGTTTCCATTTAACTTTGTAACAGCCCCAAAGGGATGATGAGTTTCAGAATTCTTTAATTAAGCGTCGCAGTGGCTGAGGGATCGAAAGGATTACTGTTCGGTGGTTTTGTTTTTTATTTTGTCGATGTGAGTGTAGATGAAGGAGGAGCCACAATAAGCACATTAAACATTAAACGTAGGAATTAGGAATTGGACTAAAAAAATAAACATAGAACACTGTATCCGTTCACAATTAAACATTAAACACTATCTTATGCAGTAAGGTTACGAAGGTGTTTTTTCGTATTTTCTGTGTTGTAATATATAGAGCGTATAAGACTAATTGTGAATAAAATGACCCGGGAAAAACGAATTAGATCTGATCAGATATAACTATATCTGGGCTGCAAACTTCACCAAATATAATCAGATCTAGTTATATCTGATCAGATCTGGCCTCTAAAGTGTCATATCAGACCAGATATAAATAGATCTGACTAGATATAATCAGATCTGAGCATATATAATTATATCTGTTCAGATCTAATTCGTTTTTCCCGGGATGTTTCCTTCATCTCATGATTTTTATAATCCCGATGCTTTTTATCCCATAAATAGGGAAAACCTTCTACTAAACATAAATGCGTCACATAAAACATTAAGGTTTCTTCTATGTTTAATCGTAATGTTCTATTCCTCTATTGTGAACAGAACCATGGGCGTTCCATAAGAAGAAACTAAAGTTCAATTCCTATTCCTAAAGTCTTATGGTTAATGTTCGATTGTGGACCCTTCTTAATACTATCAAACTCTTTGATAAGTTTGTAACTACGTGTGATAAGATTTGAATCTTCGTCAAATCAACTTAAATATAATAGATAACAAAAATGTAGGGTTCATTGAGGAATTGTTTTTGTCAGTCATAGGCACATTTTTTTAGTGGTAGCCAATGAAGAAAGAAAAAATTATTGACGGGCCAATATAATTTGTTATGAAACTCAAGAAGAAGTAAAATGTGAAATATAATGTTAAATGTACTAGCACACAAAGATTTCGACTCGCCGTTATCAACAGCTCTTTCAACAGTATCTAAACCCTTAACACGTTAAACGCCATCAGTTCTATGCTAGTTTTATCGCGTTTACCCAAATGAAACTTTTTGTATTAAGATCACATCGTTATAAAGTAAAAACCTTGAAGACACAAATAGAAATGTAACCTACAGCAGCGGTCGCCAAACTTTTTGACCTCAGAGACCAGTAAATCCATAATTTAAATCCCGCGGACCACTAATAGGATTTTTTAAGTGTTAAATGTATTTATAAAAAAAATTGCGGTCTAAGAGCACATAAAATGTATTGTTATGAATTTGAATTATGTTTCAATGCATCTTAAAACATAACTTAACACGTTCGCGGACGTGAATACTATAGCATTCATTTTCATAGTGATGCAAAATGACATGAATGCTATAGCATTCAAATTTTAACCTGTTAACCGGGGAATTAATTTTTGTTCAACTTGTTTCAAATTGGAATATTTTTTTTAACAGTGAGAAGTAATATCATTACATCTAAAGTACTACGTCAGGATTAAACGGATACGAACGACATAAAATGTAATGCGTTCAACATATTACGTTTAAAAATTTTAAGGAAGAAAAAATCGACAAGCTTACTGGAGTTTTCTTTCAGATATGACGGAATTATTCGTCACGCCCGGTTAACAGGTTAAAGTCAATTTTTATTCATTTAATTTTATACAACCTTAAGTTTTTAAAATTAATATACAATTGAAAGTAACAACCAACTGATTCATCAGGTACTTTCATATTATTTTATCTTTTCTCCGTGTATTCACAAATTTCCCTGGCACATTGATTAAACTAGAAGTGTAATACTTCACGTGAGAGCAGACTCTATCACTGTACATTTTTTCTGATAATTACCGTTGCTTTCTGCAATGTACATTGGAAATGCTCAGACATTTCGTTATAGTGAGGGATCATTATGATAGACTCATAGATTTAGTTTTGTTTTCATATATAGGTACTTACATACTATGAAATTGTGGATTTAATGTATTAATTTTTTTATATGTAGAAGAATAAAGATCTACTGTCGAATAAATAATATAATGAAACTATAATAAATCTCTTTTCTCATGTATTCTATTAATGAATGCAAGTTGAAAAATTTGATCTGTATTGTCGTGGATGCTATAGCATTCCACCTATATAACGATTAAAATATGATAATCTAACTACCCTTATAAAACGTGCTTAATCAAATTTTGGATATCACAACCAATTTTAAAATAAATTAACTGTCAATTTTGGTACCTCGCTGTCATTCACATTCACTGTCCGCGAACGTGTTAACGTGATGAGTAAGTATATTCCACATTTTTCTGGGGACCAGCGAAATTTTCTCGCGGACCACCCCTTCAGCGACCACTGCTCTACAGAACTTTACTTTCTCAATTTCAATCTTCAAATATTGAATGTATCAGAATATTTAAAATATTGCAATTTAAAAGTTCTATGAAAAATTAAATTAAATAGAGCCGAATATGAATGACAACCATGGCGTTCAACGTGTTAAATGCAAAAGCAAGTAAGTCTAATCGTGCCCAAATAAATTCATCTTCGCAGATTCCCTTAGTTTATCAAAGAAAATAACAAAGTATAGTCATAGCTCGACTTTAGCTTCCAACTCAGTCGATTCGTTGTCGATTAACTGGCGAATGAATAGGAAAATGCGAAATATCATACATCGATACCGAATGTCTGGAGGGCTTGTTTCAGAGACCTATTTTCGCTCTCGAGCTGAAGCCGTTCCATTCGCCACTTCTTCATCTGACACTTCATTACCGCGAGTTTCCTCAGGGCAAACGAGAGGTCGTAGATCTCTGATTCTTTCGAATCGTCACTGAAGGGATTATATTTGCAGCAACAGCATGGTTCGTTCGGTGGATCAATCGATTCCAAGAGTGCCGTTGATGCCTCGCATCCGCACGGACAGCGGCATGGCGCATAATGGTTATCCATAATCTGATGTTTTTAATATTAGATTATTTTTTATATACTTCTAGATTCCCTTTACGCCAATATATTGTCCAAGTATGATCGTAAATTTTTAATTAATGTATTTCCATCATATGACAAAATGAAAAATATATTTTTATCAATTCAAATTTCTTTTTGTTAAGTCTGAGTATAACAGAATTTCAAAACGTGATATTGCACTTTAAACGACGAATGTTGTATAAATAATTTAGGTATTGTTCGTATAGACGGCTATTGACTCACAGTGAGAATGGATAAATGCGTTTTGATGATAGTCATTTGAAAAAGTGCGCGTATATACCCGAGTCGAAAATTTTATGCCCAAAATCCTCCTAAATTACCAAATAACTTAGGATATTTAGGCTGAATATTGAAAAATATGTTACATATAAAAGAATGCAAATTTTCATTCCATAATCACCCTAAACTTGTTCATTTTTGCCAGTTTTGCCTAGTTTAGGATCAATTTAGGCTTCATACAGCCCAAAACAATCCTCAGCATTCTATAATGAGGAGTTTTAGAATTGGATTGGAATTGGAGTGGGATGATCTAGGTCCAAAAAAATTCTCAATATACTAAAAATTAATTTGATTTTAGGAGATGTAGAATTTATATGGAATAAAATGATAATTTAATTCCTACTTGTTCCTGAAAGCCCTATTTTTAGAATATGAGTCGACAGACTTGGAACTTCTGAAATATCTTTAGGGGATGTCAGATTAAATTGGAATAAAAATTTTACCTGATCAGTCCATATAATTCCTAAAAATCATATTGACAGAACTTTGAGGAGCGTAGACACACTAGTTGAGGATTTTGAGGTTCAAAATGGTATACATGATTGAGCGGCAAATGAGAAATTAAAAGAATCTAGAATTTGAAGTTTCTTTTTAGCCTGGACTTTTCGACTCGGGTATGCGCTTATGATGCAAATGGGTTAAGGAAAGAAATTAAAAGAAAGGAAATGAATTAAAAATTGAGAGACTGAAGCATGGAAATATATTCAGATAGTCTACTGTTGAAATAATGATCCAAATGTATTGTCAGTTAATTAATATTCGTTTCGTAATATTTCTTTTTATCGTTAAATATGTATATTATAGTAATTGATACTTCATTCTTATTTTGTTAGTCGATTACTCTTTCATCGAAATACGTTTAATTGTCATTTTCCAGGCTATCCGAGAGCAATTAATTATGTATTGTAATTTAATTATAATTTTGAATTAGAGGAAGAAAAGAAATTAAAGAATCGTAAAGATTCTTAGAATTATATTCAAATAACGTTCTGTTCGAATAATGATTCAAATCTATTGTCAGTTAATTAATATTTATTTCGTAATATTTCTTTTTATTACCAAATATTCATATTACAATAATTGATACTTCATTCCTGCTTTGTTCCTCGATTACTCTTTGATGAAAATATATGAAATAATTAATTTCTAGGATATTCAAGAGCAATTAATTATGCAATATATTTTAATTATAATTTTCAATTAAAGGAAGAAAAGGAATTGAAAAATTGCAAAGATGCTTGGAAATGTATTTTGACACTGTGCGGTTCTAATAGTAATGAAAGTCTATTGTCAATGAATTGACATTAATCTACTTTTCTATTTCGTTAGATATCTGCTTTTCTATAATTGATACTTCATTCTTACTTTGTTCTGTGATTACTCTCTTCTTGAAATATGTAAAATCATTATTTTCCAGGTTATTAACCAAGTGTAATTATCTCTTTGACAATTTTTCTCCTCTCTGTGCCACCGATATAAGGAATTTACGGTAAAAAATGAGCTAATGGCAGCCGATTGCGTCTAAGCGCAAAACAACCCCCGTATAGCAACTAAAACTTTGAAACATTTAATCGGCGAGAGGATTGTCCTAATGTCTTTTAATGTCATTCGATGGTCGTATCGATATAATAGAGAACCTGACTTAACGTCAAGTATGACAAGTTTTATTTGTCACGTGATGGATAATGATAATTACCGGGTGCTTATTTTCAACCCTCTGCAGAAAATTGTAACTTTTACTGAATTATCGCCAAACAAGAATATCTGCATTTCTGCAAAATTTAGTTTTCCAACAAGGTATGTACATTACTAGCTTGAAATAATGGAACATTTACAAAATAAAATTTATCTTTAAAACTACCAAACATAATTTTGCCGAATATTATAACGGAAATTTCACTTTTAGCGGTAACGAAAAAACAATGTGAATTTCAAAGAATTAAATTATTTCTTCAGTTAAATTAATCCTTCGTTTGCATCAACCAGTGTATAATATACAATAGGATTTTTTATTTTATTTTCCTTCTTTTCACTGAAAATAGTGAAACTTAAAGTGAAGACATTGATTGATTAATCGACTAACAGTGTAGTCAAGTGTCTTTTCAACCGTTTGTTTTTTCTACAAAAAGAAATGGAAAAAAAAATTGCGTTGAAGGGCTCCAAGTTTTAAAAGTACATATCTCCGTTAATAGCGAAGCAGAGGGAAGCGCATCATTGTATTTTTGCGGAATTTCCTTGCTTTTTCGTGCGCTCTGTTTTATTAAAAGCAGCCATACGTATTTCTACCTTTCAAATAACGTCAATATTTGTATTGGCGTTGATGAAAATTTCTCGTATAAATTTGCTGATGCGATGTTTTCGCACGACTGGATTAAAAGCATTGATATAGGAATACCTTGTTTTAAAAACAGGAGGTAAAAAAACATAAAAGAGAGTGAAGAAGAGAAATAAAAATTCCTTCGACGACAAACGAATGAAAATGCTAGTAATAGTTGAAATGAGATTCTTATAAGAAATCGTCAACGTTAAATCGTATTTGTCCATATCATGTACGATATGTTTGCGGAATTTAATTAAGGGTAATTAACACGTCATTAGCGCGTATAACTGAAGCTCTTCTAATTCGGGGGAAAAAAAGTTTCAGTACTTGCTATCATAGCGGAAGCACGGAGTAACGGTTATAATTAAATTACACGCATCTCTCCGTTGCAATCATCATTAAAATCTCGTTATTAAACCGACCTGCTAACTTTCGCGAATTTATTACGAAACTTTCGTCCCGCATGGCCACCTCGAAATTTTCGATCACATTTATTGGCTATCGATTAATTCGCACGTTAATGTAATTTTCATATAATTGCGATAGTAGCACTACGGGCGGAACGTTCGCTTCGTTGCATATACATTTACGAACCTGAAGTTTGCATTAGATCGTTTTGCCACGAACTTCAACCTCAAATAGTTTGGACATTTGTTTTGCCAATATGTGAAGAAATAATAGACAAAGTTAGAAAATTACAAAGTGGAATGTCCTTTTTCTAAGAAAGGAAAGCTTAGACTTCCCGGCAACGATGTCGACATAATCATCCAGTGGTAAATTCTATGATATAAGCGACAATCATGGACTCTTTAATTTCTTTCTCCTCGTTCTTTAACACTAAACCTACCAAGCTGGCCAAAACACCTACATTTTTTCTTAGAATTATCGAAATTGAGATGATAGTTGTAAAATAAATATTCCATTTCTATCTTACAAAATCTAAATTGATTAATTTAATCATATTTTTCACCTCTTGATTTCTCTTTTTCTACAGCTCTCTTTTTCTTATTATGTATCTAAGTTTTAGTAGATACAACGTCGGTAGTTTTAGTGTTAGAGTCGTTTTTAATAATTCTTTAATAATTAAATATAATTTATATAAACTCTGGAACTATCAGTTCTAGTGGAAATTAAAGTGACTGGTACCCAATGATTTTTAAAAACTCCAACTTTGTAGGAGCTTTGTATATTAGATATTTCACGTTTATTTCAAAAATTATAAACCATCATACCACAAATTAAACGCTGTTAGTTCTAATGTAAATCTAGAATACCTTAACCACTTACCATACAATAACGAATGACACTCGTAATGTGGTAAATTGGATGGGAAATTTTCAAGTTTCACTAAACTTATCGAATTGATGATATCATATTAATATGATTATCATAATAATATTAATATTACGTTAAATCATACAATATGTTGAGAATCACAGGTCAAGTTTTATTTTACCAATTTATTTCTGAATTGCTGCAGAAGCAATCATAAAACAAATTGTACAAGCAAGAAGTTAACCCTTAAATGCGCGATTTTATTTTTTTAATCAGAAAAAATGTTTTTAATATCCATGTATAGTTT
Organism: Cerceris rybyensis; assembly: GCA_910591515.1. Lineage (NCBI taxonomy): Eukaryota > Metazoa > Arthropoda > Insecta > Hymenoptera > Crabronidae > Cerceris > Cerceris rybyensis. Next base: position 10,465,601 of record OU342797.1, on the reverse strand, counting down.
AGATTATAGGAAAAATATTAAAAAAATTCTTTTCAAAGAATTCAGCTTGTAAATTACCTGAAAATCCTTTGTTGCATTTATGCAACACTGCGCGTTCCTAGGTAAGCAGATGTATGGGGAATTATTGACTCATGTAAATAGAATCAAAAATACTTTAGTACTGAATTATAGTTCTATTTATTATGATAGTTATAAAAACAGTTATTTTCTCTATTATAACAAAGACCGAGGAAATTTATTCCAATATCACTTTTTTCCGCGCCGATGAAAACGCGCTAAAACTGACAAATAATTAAAACATTTGAAAGTTGGTGCCACTGCAAGTGTCAAAAATTTACAAAGTACACTATAGTCTATGACAAAGTTCGTTCAGAAACCGTAATCCGTTCAGATTTTTTTTTTATTCTCATAGAATTAGTACGTTGCAGAAATGCAACTCCGCGAATTTAAAGGTTAAACAAAGATTCTTTACATTCAATCTACTCAAATGACTTTCAGACTTTCAAAATTCCTGTCCGAATGAACTCGCACAAATTCCGACGACGGAGTGATATTCTAAAAAAAAAAAAGTGCAACAATTATAAAAATCAACGATGATCAACGCGTGTTCTAAATCATCGTCCATCGACATCAGCAATGTATCCTTGAGAGAGAAAATAGAGATAGCCGAAGTTTCAGCATCAACGTTGTGCAGACTTAACAGCATAATGAGGAAGATGAAGAATTCTCAAGAGAACCGTGCAAATTTAAAATGCAACATTTGGCGCCTAAAAACAGCACTTCGTATCGCCGGAAAGGAGACCTTCGACACTTTGCACACCGATCCACTCTTCGAACATCAACGAAATGAAATAAAACGACTGCAGTCCATCAATGAAGGCTTGCAGAAAGAAATTTCCGAGATCAAAAGTTCGTTCATGGAAACGCAAGATAAAACAAAATCAATTTGGAAGTTCGACGAAATTTTCAAAGTCCGAGAATTCCTGGCTGAAAGAGAACATTTGACCAACGAGATAATCTACTTGAAAAGTAGACTGAGAGACTTCGAAGGAGACCACGAGCACAATTCAATTCTAGAACACTTAAGATGTAAATTAAAAGAATTCATGATCGGCGATCAAACCGTAGAAATAATATTTGCCGATACGATCAGCAAAGTTGTCGAAACTGTCGCGAATTTATCCGAAGAACTTGTAAATACCAGTGAACATCTGCAAAAATCGAAAATACAGAATGAAGAATTATCCCTCGAGCTTGATCGTCTAAGCGCCATGTTAAGATCGAAGAACGGAGACGTCGGAGATCATCGAAGGAGAATCAATGAATTAGACAGTATCACGAAAAGTCTGAAGGAAGAAATAAATATATTTAAGGATCACTCGAAGGATGACACTTGGAAAAACTGCTCCCTTTTGTCAAATTCTCTTAAAAGCATCGAATGTCTAGCGGAAGAGCTGAAGCAGAAGTTGAAGAATGATCGAGAAGCTTTATTAATCGCCGGTGATCAAGATTGTTTAAAATACATAACAAACATGATCGATCTACGTGTAAACTTGAATTACCTATGCGTCGAACTGAAAAATTCCAATGCTGACGATGGCTTGCAAACTTGCAAAGAGAACGGAAGATTTAATAAAGGATTCAAACGACTCGCGGTTTTGGAGAACATTTTAAAGGAGATCGACGATGAATTGGAGAAACTGAAGGAGGAGAACGTGATGAGGCACTGTCGGATCAGTGGAATGGAAAGTTCGAAGTATCTGAAGAAAATAGAAGAGCTCGAGATAACTATTGACAGTGTGAGAACGACGGTGAGGACGCTAAACGATCGTTCGGTGAGAAACCTGAATGAAAGTGCGATCGAGGAGCTGGAGAATCTGATTCGGAAGGTCTGTCGTGAAATGAAGGAACTGGAGGTGATCGTGGAGTCTAATAATCGCTCGTGTTTAGCGAAGAGGATCGAGGAACTGGAGGAATCGATCGTAAGATCGAAAATTGAGCTCTCAGAGAGAAAAGAGCGCATTGACATACTGTTGGAGAAGTTCTCAAGCGCGAAAACGGAGTTGGAAGGGAAGACGATGGAATTGAAGGACGCGCGAAATAAGATCATCGTATTGACCCAGGAAAATAAAAGTTTGAAGGAGAGAGCACGAAGAACGGAGGTGAAGATGGCGGAGACGTCGCGGGAGCGAGAGACTTGGAAGAAACAGGCGCAAGAACTGCAACAGGTGAAATATGATACGAGCGTAATGAAAAAGAAATTGCGAGATCTCGAGGTTTCCAAGGAATTGGAGGCGGAAAGGACTCGTGTTGTTCTTCGACAGCGGGAGGAAGAAATTAAAATGATTGAAAAAGAGAAAAAGACCGCAGAGGTTGTTTTAAACGCGGAGATTGCAAATTTGAAATTGAGACTAGAAACGTCTTTGGAGGAGAATAAAAAACTACAGGAGAAGATTGAAGATTCCTTGAATTCCAATGACAAAGAAACACCAAAGAGACGTATAAATCCTGAGGAAGGTGATGCAAAGTATATGGAAATGTTAGCAACGAACGAGGAATCGAAACAATTGAAAATCGAGCTGTCATCTACAAAAGAAGAACTCGAAAACGCCACCAGGGAGATAATCGATTTGAAAGCAAGATCTGATCATTTTTCCAGCGACAGAGCGAAGCTAGAGGCGAACATTGTTCATCTGGAATCGAAGAAAGAGGTTCTCGTGTATCAATTGGCCGTGGAGAAAACAAGCGTCGAGGAGAGAATGAAAGAAATTGCGAAAATAAGGACGGAATACAACGAGTCGGAAAAAAGAAGGATGGATCTCGAACAGAAGAACGAGCAATTGGAAGTTGAATTAATGGACCTAAGAGCCGAAAAGGAATTGTTGCAGAAATCAATGAAGGACATCCATGAAGAACACTCCGTTTTCGAGGATCGAGTTAACAATTATAAACGCGAGATTTGTACTCTTCGAATAGAAACGGAGAACTTGAGAAATATCACGGAAGAGCTGAAATCAAAGTTGTCAAGGACACGAAGTGATTCTGAACGTGCGAAAAACGAAGCTCGAATTCAGAAGTCAGAAAATTCGAGGCTGGCCGACAATTTGGACGATCTGACTTTAAAGAATACCGCCATCGAAGCTCGTGTGCAAGTGCTTCTGACAGAAAAGAATGACCTCGCGACGCGTATTAACGACCTCCACGTGGAGAACGTCGACCTGAAGGATCAGCTGAATAAGGCTAAAACGGAGAATGAATATTCCTCCATTGAATTGAATAAATCGCGAATCGAGAATGACAAAGCGAAGTCGGAGAACGTTCGGCTGAGGAACAGCTGCGAAGAGACGTCGAAAACTAACAGGTCACTGATAACGAGCAACGAAGAACTGAGAGGCAAACTAGCTGAGATCCAGAGCGAATACAGGATACTCGATAATCGGCTGAAAATCCTCCAAACGAAGACTGAGTGCCTTAGAAGAGAGAGGGAATCATTGTACCGTGAGAACAACGCTCTCAGGAGTTCCTTCGACGGGAATAATCCACGAACAGAAATTCCAATGAAGGAACTCACAGTCATTAGCGAGGGAAGTTGGATAGAGAAAGGGAAGTCGAATGATGTCGAGACGATTGAAAGGATTGAAAACAACGAAACACGACGAACAGACGGGAAACTTGGAAGCAACGATAAACGTAAATGCCAGGAGGGTAGAGGAAGAGTCAAAGAGAGGTCAAAGGATGAAGTAAAGAGGTTGATAGTGGAGAACGAGGCTTTGAAATTTGAACTGACGAATTTGAGGACACGAAACTCTCTAGCCAGACTGGAGTTGTCCCGTACGAAGGACGAATTGGAGAGGGTAAGGTGTGAGTTAATGGGAATCAAGACAGGGGAGAGGATGATTATGCCTGTCTCGAATAAACTGGAGATCGTGAACCTCTATTACAAACAAGAGGTCAATAGCTACTCCACAGAGGCGGAAACAACGATGGATAGAAACTGGATGACCAAAATCCTCGACTGGAAAAACGATGAGAATTTTTATCTTACCGATGAACCAGTTCAGAGGTCAGGAGGAACAGAGAGGGATAGATTAATCGGTATGATTGATCGGCTTAAAGTCGAGAATGTTGCACTCAAGATGGAAGTAAATGTTTTACGATGCAACGTTGTTGCGTATTTCACGGAAGATGAGAGAAGGAGAAACGAACTGCGGAATGCCGTCGAGGAGATTCGAGAGCTGAAAGTGGAATTAGCGAAAGTAAGGGATGAGAGGGAGTCGTTGAACGAGCGGCTTGATATCACCAAGACTGAATTGGATAAGCTGCAATCCGAGAAAGTCGCTTTGAAGGATGAGCTCGTTAGTTTAAGAAAAACGAATTCGAATTTACAACGCCGTGGGAATCAGTTGCGGGATGATTATCAAAAATTGAGGGAGGTTAAGATGGAATTCGAGGGTAGACTAATTAGTGCGACACGCGAGATGAAGAGGTATACGAATTTGGAAGAGCACGATGACTTTAACGAGCAATTACGAATTCTTTTGCGAGGATATAGTGCGACGAAGGAATTTCTGCACGATGATAATGAGAAAATTGATGTTACGAAGAATTCTATGGTGTCGTGCGACGTGCAGACCACCTTCTTCGAAAAGTGAAAGAAAAGGAAAAGTCGATAATCGTTGAATTCTGTAGGATATTAAAATATTTAAGAATTTGCTCGATCGAGAAACTAATACTGATAGGTTTAAATAACTAATGCATTACATTGATATCTTGTGCTTTAAGATTGCTTTGAAGATCGTCAGTAGACTCATGGAATCTGAGAAGTTTTGCGGCAGAAACTCGAGAGCCCAGCTAGTTTAATTAGTAATTTATTTCGCGAAGTTTCATCTAAGTAGTTCGAACACGGCTCGCGTGCAACGGGAAAAGAACTGGCCTTATAAATATTTATAACTGCAGATATTTGCAATCTATATACCTGTCGAAGTTAGCGGAAAGGATAATATTCGTATTTTATGGTGCACGGAAATTGTAATATTCAAATACGTAAATATTTCAATAATTCACGTAATTCATATTACAAAATGCGAGTAAGGTTAAATCAACTTTTGCCAATCACGATTCACGTTAATACAAATTTTACTAATGACGCGTGTGGATGACAGTGGAATTTGAATAACTGAAATTAGTTATTCGAATTGGAATATTGAAATATTTAAGTTATTCTCAATTAAGTTTGGCATTTTTAGAATTTTTGAAATCTCAATACCTGTAGAACAATAACTTGAAGGGACTGTGATGAATGGAACGATAGGGGCTCGAACGAACAATTAGTAGGTCTAAATTAAAATCATCCCTATTACCTCTGAGCAATTAATCGTAATTAATTATTTGGTATATCATATCATCGACGGTTTGAAGCTCAACTAAAACCGTAAAATCTAAATGAAATGACTGTAGTAACTGCAGTAAAAAAATACAAATAACACGTTACATACTTTGGTTCAAAGTAAATACTCAATTAGTGTAAAAAAAAATTGAATTTTTTTACAATACAAATAATTTACGCTTCAGAATTTTCCCGAGAGAAAAACCATTATCGAATATTGATACGGATAGCTGTATAAATAAAAGAGGGTTACGTGTACAACAATCCTACATGGAAGTTAGTTGCCATTTTCAGTGAGTACAAAATGAAAGTTTCTATTTTTCTATTTGCTGCATTGTTCTCTCGTTTTTCAATACTGAAATATTTAAAAAGCATCTATTATACGCTGCTCACAAAAATGCCGAATGCTACTGCACGTCTATTTAAAAAAAAATTCTCATATTCTACGTAGCAGTAGAAATCACTATCTTAATTAAATTTAAACCGAGTAATTTAATTGCATTAATCTTTTAAAAATACGGTGCAATCAACAAGTTAAACAATTAAGGAAATACACAGTAACAAAAAGTAATTCTCAAATTTTGTTATATCCATTCCAGTTAATTAGAACACGTTCTGTCGAAACAGAAGTTATTAAAAAGTTTGAAATAATTTTTCAAATACAAACCATTCTTCTAAATGTTACAACCCTTCGAAGCTTTCCTCTGCAAGTCACTTCACGCAGATTCGATACAAATTACTCCGTTCTAATTACACTATTGGCATCTACAAAGTGAAAAAAATTGCCAATGATTAATTTAATCACAAAATGCACATATATAATGTTATCGTTATTCTTTGCAAAAGCATGGTGGCTACAACTTTCGCTTAAAGACTATCTTGGTAAAAAAAAACGTGATATTCGCTCGGTAGCGTACTCATCCATCATTCTATGGTGGTACCACGGGGTTGTCAACGTTGCTGCCACCGCATGGATGGACAACCTCCAAATCCTCTTCGAACCACCCTACTTTTACTTTTTTTCTCGTTTTCCTTCGTCCCAAACGTTGACCTACGACTTCGAGCGATACGATGTATCGGACAGCATAGAAATAATATATAGGGTGGCCAAATGAAAACGAAACAGAGCCATTTTCTTTCAGAGCTCATTAACATTTAATGATGCTCAATTAAAAGTTAATTTGCAAGAGAACGGTTCGTTTCTGGCCCATGGTTCCTCTCAGACGTTGTGCCTACGTAGGAAGACAAATACGATGAGCCAATAAAAACAAAATTGATACTCTTTCTTGAATTTTGCGGATCAATCCAAAGGACAACCCCTAAAAGCTATGATCATTAATCTTTTTACACCCTGTACTATCTTTAGAAGAGTCCATATTCAAATTGCTTTCAATTTTCTTCCATAAGTCACACTGTCATATAAGTTCATATAAATTCACTGAATTGTGTATTGGTTGATTCAAAAACTTTCGGAAATTGATGGTATCTCCAAAATTTTGTAATTTCTTGCAGCAGGAAAAGACACAATTTTCAAACGTAACGATTTCTGACGGTAAAAATAAACAGTAAGACGTGCTTTCGGATGTATCCTATCTGAGGACATTGGCCCGTTTCTAAATAAATACGAAACTGTTTATACAAACCGTACGATCCGTCGTACGGACGATCGAAGTACACTGTGATCCAGGCGAAAGTTATTTCAAGGAGAATTCTCTAAATGGAAAACGTTCTGTACGATCGCATCAGCCACTCTTTGCCATAAATACGAAGGTCTTTGCAACCTGTTTATCTTACATCCGGTCTCTATTCCATTCCCTTCTTACTTTTATTAGTAGGACATCTATTTTATCACCGAACGTCCCCAGAGTTTCCAATTGCGTGCTCTTTCATACGTGAATAATCAAATTGATAAAAAACTAATGAAGTTTTAAACAATATCTACCGATGCATTTTACGCTTCCGAAAGAACGAAGAGGATTGAATAATATTTTATTATTCTCTATTTTTTAACCATTTTTCAGATTTAAATTATTCTATTTTTAATAGTAGAGAATGTAGTTTTGCTTAAAATTATTTTCGAAAATACAGAGATTTTAATGCACATCGTGGATTATTTCGTTGATCAATAGACATATCCAAATTACAATTGTCGATGTAAAATCACAATGAAATGCTTCCGACTGGCGGGTCAAACACCAAATATTCTACCTTTCATTGCAGCACGAAAATAAACGGTTAGATTATAGAATTATTTAAGCAAATATAACTGTCCGACTGGCCATTCACTGTAAAGATCATGTGAATAAGGTCATAAATTTTCAAGTCGAACGTAAAAGCAGAAAAGTCCATAAATTCTCCATTTTGCCTCTAAAATTATATCAGTACAACGTACATATCCTCCCAAAGCTAATAAAAAAAAACTTCCACGTTGCATATTTCCACGAGCAAACCTTACAAAAGTATCGATTCCATGACATGGAGATTACGAGGAACCATTTTTCCACCAAACCATCCTTTGAAGAAACATTCTTAATTAAATTTTAAAAACCTTCATTTCCATTGTCACTTTGAAATTTACTTACTACTTTACTACACGGAACAAAAATACTTCAGTCATACCTATGTGGCATAATATTTGGGTGTCAATGCCCTTAGAATGACTTCTCCCCTTAAATGTGTGACCTAGAAAGAAGTGGGGGAGATCATCCTAAGAGGTTACGTCTCAGGATACGGAAGACACAGCAGAGTTTTAGAGGAACTGTGAGACGTACTACTTTAGAAAGCCTTAGATTCATTAGATTATTAGTTATTTTGTATTCTGTTGTTTTTCTTGTATTATATATAGTTCCATATACTCAATATATATATATCCTATTTATTCATATTAGGTATATTCTTTGTGTGTTCTATATATTCATTAGTCCTGACATTTAGTTTTCTTCCTTCTTTATTCTTATTTTATTCACGCCTACACCTTAGTGCTATTTCACCGAATCCTACTACACCTAATCCCAATAACCTGTTTCTATCCAACCGGAAACCGTAACGGTACCAAGTTCTCCAAAGCGATCCGAACAAAGAAACCGTAGAAACGGCAGTAATTACCAGTCGAAATGATAGAACGCCTTTTAATACCAACAAGTATCGACAGGTGAAAAAATAAGTCGTGTGAATGTTGATTAAAAGTCAGCACGATTACGTAACCAGAAGACGCCGATAATTGGGGTTACAAATTGAAGAGCACGTTAGCCACCCCTACGTCCACCCTTCCAGTGGTCTTTCCAGTGGTCCTTTCTCTACCTTTCTCCATTTCTCACAGCGATAGCCACATTCTCGTATCCCCTCCTTCGTTTTCCAGTATGTCTCACACCCCCTTTCACCCATGCCCGTATTTCCCATCTCTCTCTGGCCTCACCCTGAGCTTAATGAGCGCACAATGACCTTCCCTATCGTGGTCCACGGAGGCGTATCTCCGGCAACGAGTTAGTGCCAACACACTCATCCTCCTGAAGAGGCAAACAGCCCACTAATTAGCGAAGGTCGAGATGATTGGTGCTCTCACCGTCCTATGCAGGTACATAAAGGAACGTATCAAAGGGGTTACACGGAGGAAACCGTGAAGGGAGGACATCATAGGACTTGGTTTGGAGTGTATTGTACCACACCATAGGTACCCTCTAACCAATACTTCTTGTTGAATTGCCGAACTTCCTCTTCTGAAATGGTATCGGCACTGCAAGAACTTCCGGTCGTCTTTTATCGGCTGGAAATTCTACTAGTGAAGTTTGATAAGTACAAATTGGTTTAATACGTGGTAATTGGACGATTCGTTGTGGATGATTGCTGCTAGTTTGTTTGGGTATTAGGTGTTGCGTTATTGTTTGCGATTTTAATGTGGAAAACGTTTAGGAGTTTGTCGGGAACTTTGTCGCCACGGGGATTGTAGAGGGACAATAGGATTTCATTTGTACTTGGGACAGTGCCCTGAAGTATCGTTGTACCCTGATTAGGGGTAGGTGAAGATGTTTGTGGTTTGTTTTGATAAATGAACAATTAGTTTGTTTGAAACTCAGTGCATTAGTTTAGAGTTTACTTTAGTTTTTAGATTTGCGAAAAAACCGGTCGAACCATGGGTCAGAAACGAAGCGTGCCCCCGCAAATTAATTTTTAATTGGGCCTCCCCGATTAAAATTTCGCTCCAAAAGTCAGCCTTGCAGGTCCCTGACCTTTCGAAAAAAAACGCACGAGATTAGAAAATGGAGGACTGGGCCACCAAACTACAAGAAAAATGCAAGTGTTTATGTTCTTCTCCAGAGAAGGACCCTTGAGCGAACCTAACACCAAACGTAGATCATTGATATCTTTCTAATCTCCGAAAAATTAAGAAATTAAAGGTATATAATAATTTAGGGAACTTGTTCGGTTATATCTGAAAACCAAGTATCCTATATTCTTTTGCGGCTCTCCCGGAATAAATTCGAATCGGAGCCTATCATAATGATATATTTTGTAATTTAATTCAAATATTGGAAATGTTGTCAGCTATCTCTCATTGAATTGTTCATGAATATTCGCTACTGTCACTGTGAAAACGATTTCACGAGATAGAACGATGTTAGGCTGTGTGCAACACATCTTGCAAACGTAAAAACTAATGAAGAAAACTGTTGAATAAAAACGCACAACGGCACTCTGTCGTGCATGCACGCGACAAATGTATCTATAGAGAAACAGGGACAGAGAGAGAAAGAGAAGTGAACGTGTTTTTCCCGTGCAAAAATACAACTAAATGTGACTTTAATTGCGGGGAATCACCGTAATTAGAAAATGCTGTGTCCCGCGCTCCCACTTCCATTTCCCATCTTTTTTTTTTCCTCGTGATCTTCATTGGTATATTGTGTTGTTGAAAGCGAATGCAAAGAAACAGCACGCTAGAACACTGTTGTTGTATTAAAAACGCATTATTATTATCCACTTAATTTCGTTTTCTTCAAATTACCTTCAAGCTATCAGTTTTCATATATTCATGAGATGAATTTCTATCGTGGACGTTATATATTACACTAAAGCCAATTTCTTATGAGATTCGATGATGTTACGTAAAAAAGTGCAATTTTATTGGTATACAATTAAATTGCAATTTTGATGAATCCTTTTTTCAGAATTTAAATTTTGCAGAAACGCTAAGACGATGAAAGAACGTCAATCAAGACCTGTATAAATATATTTTTACGTTTCTCATTCGCGGTATAATAATATTGAAGGTGTAATTATTTTTTAATTTAAATATGCTTTATAAAATATAATTGTGGCTTTATTAATAAGCATATTCTTTGTGGTCTAATTAAACTCTCGGAATTAACGTTGACCCGTTTTGGAGACAAAACATGACCTCAATTTTCGGTATTATATCTCTTTTTACATAAATTGCAATTCCTGTCAACGTCCACAAATTTCTCCCGATTTGTTTGTAACATGATTAATATAATAAATGTTTGATTGTTTTGCCTTGTGTGCTTCTTCGTATATTTTGTTTTCATAATGAAAGATAAATCGAAAATAAAGCGAATATTACAAAAAAGGAATCCATAAGTATTTAATATCTATTATTTAATACATAAAACTAATAGCATTGTCAGAATTTGCGATTTATTAAATAATTACATATTCCTTTCCGATCATCTAGTAATATTATCAGCTGATATCGAATCTAGTGAGATATTAAGGTGGGTTTTTAATTATTAAGGCAGAATGAAATTGGTAGGATTGATTTAGAAATATTTCTGTTGTTTAAGTTGGTCACGTCAACTGACTATCAGCTCTCAAGAGTGTGCGCCGTAGCTTCATTCGTTCGGCGACAATGGCGGCAGACCTTGACCAGTTTCAACAGATTTTAAACACACTTCTTAGCACGGCTAACGATGCCAGAACGGAAGCGGAGGTGCGTATATTTCTACGTAATTTTTCGCGTATAATTTGAAAATATTTGCCGGCCGGGAAGTTTGATTATAACGCAATTGATATACCTCGTTTACCGAGCACGTTGCCAACGTGTTGTCAGAACTCGCATGTGGGTAACGTTTGCCGATTGTTCAACGAGAAATTTTATAACGAATTTCAATCGTCTTGACATGAATATCGACACCGTGTTGTCGTCGGTTAATTTTGGAATAGAAACGTATGACAAACGTGGCGAAAGCTGACAAGTGTTTCGAAAAAGTTAATAAAATCCAAAATGGTGTCGCGCGGTAGCACCTATCCCGCCAATCATCTATGGAACTCCCTGTAATTCCTAATTTGATTGTAGCTCACATATCCTCGACGCCTCACTTACGGGCAGCTACGTGCCCTTTGTTGTAACTCTGTCGATAACTGTGAACGGATTAATCATCATTGTTACGTAGCATGTGATATATAGCACAGCTACTTAGCTAAATTGATAATTCATGTATTTCGCTTTCCCGCCTACACGTAACCGTTTTCGCCCGAATTTCCGGCACTCGCAAGCGTGCTTATGGAACTTCGGGCAATTTTCGGTGGCATACGAATATTTATCTTTCCCTTTTTTTCATACATCATACTTGAAATGACTCCGTTACGAATGTCAAGTTTATAATGCTTCTTTAATTTTATTTATAGCTTAAAATCTAGACTTCGGTATAGACATAATTGAGCGTGCGAGCCATGTGTCATCGTTAGACAGCATGTGGCTCGTTTTTTACATTAATGTTTCAAAAATCCCAACGACGACTTTTTGGTACTATTTGTCGTAATAAGACAATTTTTTGTGTATCATTAAATTTGCCAATGTTTTGTTAATATAATTATTTTCATTGTTAATTATTATTTCGATGTATATCGGATTATGTATAAATTAAAAATTCTGCAATATCGTGATTTATATAAGCGATAATAATTCTGTACAATATTTTTATTCTTTGTTTTGTTATATTTGATTGTAATAGATTTATAAATATGTTCACAAGATAACTACTTCAGATGAATGGAATGATGAGAGGCGTTTATAATTTGAGAACAATATAGTAGTAGTTTGTTATTAATATTTTAGAAAGCATATAATAATCTGCCAGTGGAAAGCAAGGTGACATTTCTGTTGACGTCTTTGTGCAATGCTACCCTCGCGGAAGAGTTGCGGACTATGGCCGCTGTTCTACTACGTCGACTCTTTTCATCAGAATTTTTGGACTTTTATCCAAAGGTAATTATATGAAATGGAGCATGGTCTTCAAGACTATGAAGATTTTTACTGCACTAATGATAATTGAGATTTGTACAGGATGGACAACTCTTAGCAAATTAATACTGCCTCCTTTTAAAGTAATGTGTTAAAAAATGTGATACTAAAATGATCTCAAGTTAGATTTAATGTATTACATAACTTATGTCACTGGTTGCATTATCATTTATTTCGATTGAAAAGTTATTTCTTCTTTATTCCGATATGATTGTGCTTTCCCATTTGCGTGTATCCACATTGTAATGACTATAAACGTCTTAGATATATTGAAGACCTTATCATGTACATTGACCATTTATATCAATGCAATTAAATCAAAGGTCACATATACACGTACTTCGATTTTATGTAATGTTCCATAATTATACATCATGTAATTTGTGAGGGGGCATAGTTTATCATATTATACCAGTTTAGAAAATTATGTAAATTTCCTTATTATCAACGAGGACTTATCATTATTGCACTGGAAGTCTAAGAATACCTTGTACAAAAATATAAAATAAAGAATGTTTTATAATAAAATAAGTATCATATATTTATCGAAATTTGATTGCAAAATTTTATATATGAAATTTAAATGCTCATTAATTGTATCATTGGTAGTACGCGTGTTGTATTATTATTAATTTATTTTAGATTCCACCAGGAGCACAGGTTCAGCTGAAAGAACAAATATTGCTGTCTGTTCAAAATGAACAGTCTGACAGCATTCGGCGTAAAGTTTGTGAAGTAGCAGCTGAGGTCGCACGAAATTTAATCGACGAAGATGGTAACAGTCAATGGCCAGAATTTCTTCAGTTCCTATTTCAATGTGCAAATAGTCCTTTGCCAGCACTAAAAGAAAGTGGACTTCGTATGTTCACGTAAGTTTCAAAAAGAAAGTGGTACTTTGAAAAGTAAGGAATATTACTTTCGAAACAATACGTACAATCACGTTAACACATTGAGCGCCGGCCCAGCAGTGTTGTGGAATTTTTTGTTTCATTGTATAAATATTCTTACATCTTTTGTACTAAAAGTCAATAAATGTTAAAGACTTTTGGGATCGATCGAGGAATACAACAGAGTAAGATTTCGATGTTTTTCTGCTTAAAAAGGATAAATATTGTTTTGTTTTTCAGTCATAACGATATTGTCTATACTGTACCTATACTGTTGTAATCGAAATATATTAATGAACTGTTTTTATTGTTCGTGCAAAATGTTTCATTAATTCTATAGACTGAACAGCTTGGCACTCAAAGAGTCAAGTGGCTGATGTGTAGCCGGAGCGCAATGTGTTAAAATAATTTTATATTTTAAAAATGATGTTCCTTTATACGCCCTTTGCAGATCCGTCCCAGGTGTATTTGGAAATCAACAATCAAACTATCTTGAACTTATCAAACAGATGTTACAACAATCTGTTATGGATTCTGCAAATTATGAGGTAATAGTTGTTAAGAATACTGTCTCCTCTATTTAAGATGGAAGATAGATACACGAGATAAAATTATTTAAGTATACTCGTCACCATTTCTTCCTAAAGGAAAAGTTGCCTTCTGATGACTGTAACTTGTGAAGTTATAATTTGCAGACAGATACGGGGCATATAAAATTCTTTCGTGTTTATCGATAAATTTCATTATTCTTCTTTTAATTATTCTATACATTGCATATTTCAAAGTATGCGTACTACAATATCAGACTTCTCATATATATTTATTCCGTAATTGATTATTTTATACAGGTCAGATTCCAAGCAGTAAGAGCAATCGGAGCCTTTATCATATTACATGACAAAGCAGAAAATATACAGAAGCATTTCTCAGAATTGTTACCAGCAATGGTTCAAGTAACTGCTCAATCGGTGGAAAAGCAAGATGACAATGCCCTTTTAAAGGTCTTAATTGATCTAGCTGAATCTACGCCTAAATTTCTTAGATCACAATTAGAAACTATAATGGAAATGTGTATGAAAATATTTTCAAACGAAAATATGCTTGACTCTTGGAGACAATTAGCATTAGAAGTATTAGTAACATTGGCAGAAACTGCCCCCGCAATGGTACGAAAAGTTAGCGGAAAGTATATTGTGTCGTTAGTATCTCTGGTATTGAAAATGATGACTGACATACAAGAAGACGAAGAGTGGAGCTTTTCGGATGATATTATAGCGGAAGACAATGAAAGCAACAATGTTGTGGCGGAAAGTGCTTTAGACAGATTAGCATGTGGTTTAGGTGGCAAAACGATGTTGCCGCAAATCGTACAGAATATTCCATTGATGCTGAGCAACAGTGATTGGAAATATAGGTAAATATCTTACACGTTCGCTTATCTTAACACATTGCGTACAGCATTATGCTGATTCAAGAGCGCTCCAGAGATTTGGTATATTTTATATATGAGCCTATTTTGTACTCTTTTGGAATTGCAATATACATTTATTTCGTTAAATATTTGTCATAAGAATATTCAAAGCTACGTTGCCTTAGTAATGTAGCAAGGAGTCTCGAGTAGTTGGTTTGCCAAATACGAGATATCTCGTTACCCTTACGCAATGTTTTAAGTTTATAGTTCTCATACACGTCACAAATAAGTCAGCAGTTATATGTCTTTTGCGAATAATTGTGTTACATTTGTGACAGAGTAAGTTACAAGGTAATTCTTACTTCTGTCTGTTGTTCTAACAGCTGAAGTATAAGATCCTTGTAAAATGTTCTTTCCTAGAGAGTTGATAATAATGCCATGTTATTGTCATAGTTTTGGAACAAACATTCCTACAAATTGTCAATGTTAAACGACACGTTGCCGCTTTCATTTGATTATTTTCTTATATAACAATTAATTACGCTTTAACATGATACATTTTTATCTAGACATGCTGCACTTATGGCAATCTCAGCTGTTGGCGAGGGATGCCATAAACAGATGGAAGCTATATTGTCTCAAATAATGGATGGAGTTATACAATATTTACAAGATCCTGTAAGTTTAACTACTGTATCGAATACGTAATTCAACTCCCATGAATCGAGTCAGCAGTTACGTTTAATATAAGAACATAAAGGCGTTACATTCGTGGGAAAGTACAACA
The DNA here is from genome assembly GCA_910591515.1 of Cerceris rybyensis. NCBI lineage: Eukaryota > Metazoa > Arthropoda > Insecta > Hymenoptera > Crabronidae > Cerceris > Cerceris rybyensis. The sequence continues at coordinate 10,449,875 of OU342797.1, read as the reverse complement.
AAGGTTACGGTATCTATATGCGCTATCGTTCTGATAGCACATATGTTAAGATACTCCCTTTGGAGTTCTAAAAGAGTTGGTTATTTATTACTAAATGACCATAGTATTGGAACACACAAATATATTATATTTTCATTCAATTATACATTCATTCTTAGTTTATAGACTCTGAATTTTTATGTATTCGTTAGAAATTTAAAATTCTAAAAATATTTTTTTTTTCTAACAATTAAATTTTACCGTAGCATCCCCGTGTGAGATACGCCGCTTGTAACGCAGTCGGTCAAATGTCTACTGACTTTGCACCAATATTTGAAAAAAAATTCCATGACAAAGTTATCCCCGGGCTGTTAATGGTTTTGGATGATAATGCAAATCCACGAGTTCAAGCTCATGCAGGAGCAGCACTCGTGAATTTCAGTGAGGATTGCCCGAAACATATATTAACACCATACTTAGATGCCATAATGGCTAAACTCGAGTCGATACTTACTGCTAAGTTCCAAGAACTTGTTGAGAAAGGGACGAAACTTGTTCTCGAACAAGTAAGTATAGTTTCACTTAATTTCATTGTTTCCATTGAAATTATATTCCTCATTTTGTCTTTTACATTGTTTTCTTTCTCCGTAGGTCGTCACAACTATCGCTTCTGTCGCTGACACTTGTGAAGAACAATTCGTAACATATTACGATAGATTAATGCCATGTTTAAAATATATTATACAAAATGCGAATCAACAAGAGCACAAAATGTTACGTGGTAAAACTATTGAATGTGTCAGTCTTATAGGACTTGCCGTTGGTCCTGAAAAAGTAAGTAGACACAAAAATCTACGCGCTCTGTTCTTTACACATGTTTTATTCATTATTTCATAAATTTTTGCAAGTATTTTATTTAATTATCATTAATTTATAGTTTATCGCGGACGCCAGTGAAGTTATGGATATGTTATTAAAGACACACTCGGAAGGGGACCTTCCGGACGATGATCCGCAAACAAGTTATCTTATATCTGCCTGGGCAAGGATTTGTAAAATTCTTGGTAAGCTATTATACTAAAAGAGGGGGAAAAAAACTATTGCTTTAACCAGTGATACAGGGAAAGAATATTTTAATCTTTTTTCTAGGAAAACAATTCGAACAGTACTTGCCGTTGGTTATGGGCCCAGTTTTACGTACGGCAGGAATGAAACCTGAAGTAGCTCTGTTAGATAACGAAGACATGGAGGGAATAGAAGACGTCGATTGGGAATTTATTTCCCTTGGTGAACAACAAAATTTCGGAATTAAAACTGCCGGATTGGAGGACAAGGCCTCTGCCTGCGAAATGTTAGTTTGTTATGCGCGAGAACTGAAGGAAGGTTTTGCTGACTATGCGGAAGAAGTAGTACGATTAATGGTTCCAATGCTGAAATTTTATTTCCACGATGGCGTTAGAACAGCAGCTGCCGCGAGTTTACCGTATCTTCTTGATTGCGCGAAAATTAAAGGTTAAAAGATTATTCATTTCTACGTGATTATAATGATACAAGATAGAAGAATATACATATAACGATTTTATTACAGGTCCGCAATATCTCGAAGGTATGTGGGCATACATTTGTCCCGATCTTCTAAAGGCAATCGACACAGAACCAGAGTCTGAAGTTCTTTTGGAATTATTGTATTCTTTGGCAAAGTGTATCGAAACACTTGGCGCAGGCTGTTTAGGAGCACAGCCTATGGCCGAACTTCTACGTATTTTAGACAAATTACTTAATGAACATTTTGAAAGAGCAGTTGCGAGATTGGAAAAACGCAAAGATGAAGATTATGACGAAGTAAGAACTTTAATCTAATGTCTATATACTTAATGAATAATTACAGTTTTGAAAAATAAGCATCTGATTTGCTTCAGGTCGTCGAAGAACAGCTCGCCGATGAAAATAACGAAGACATATATACACTTAGCAAAATCGCAGATATTCTACATGCTCTTTTCACGACTCACAAAGCAGCCTTCTTCCCGTTTTTCGATCAAATTTGTGGACATTTTGTGAAATTATTGAGCCCAGAAAGATCCTGGTCAGATCATCAGTGGGCACTGTGCGTCTTTGATGATGTTATAGAATTTGGTGGACCGGAATGCGCGCAGTATCAGGAATTCTTTTTACGACCAATGATCCAATACGTATCAGATAAGTCAGCAGAAGTTAGACAAGCTGCAGCATATGGTTGTGGTGTTTTGGGACAGTACGGAGGAGAAGCATTTGCACAAGCATGTGCAGAAGCTTTACCAAGATTAATGGAAGTTATAAATGATCCAGAGTCTAGGTCACCTGAGAATGTTAATCCTACAGAAAATGCTATCTCTGCTGTAACGAAAATTCTTAGATATAATAGCAAAGCAATAAACGTTGACGAAATACTTCCGCATTGGTGAGTATCTAAACGAGTATATTTTGAAGTACAGTTGACTTTCGACTTTTGCACACGGTTGGTTCCTGAAAATGTATGCGAAGGTTCAATGTTCGAAAGTAGAGGAATACAGAAAAGATATTAAAAATTGTATATTAATTTGATTTCTTTGTGAACTTGAGATTCTCTAATATCTGATAGGTAATTTTAGAAACAATATTACAACGTTAGAAAACCTCTAACAGGCAAGGTATGAGTGAGATTGAGCTACAGCACTCCGTGGCAGTGACTGCATGGAATCAAACATTTTTTAAAGAAATGAATTTTTAAGAATGTGTGAAAGTCGAGGATCGCCTGTATTGTTTATTGTCTATTATCAATAAATATCATTTTAGGCTCTCTTGGCTACCAGTGGTAGAGGATGAAGATGAAGCACCTTACGTTTATGGATATCTGTGCGATTTGATCGAAGCAAATCATGTAGCAGTGTTAGGTCCAAATAATGCAAACCTACCTCGATTAATAAGTTTCTTTGCAGAAGCACTATTCAGAGATGTAGTGCCTGCTGATAATCCTGTTATGCCCAGGATTCTCAGCATTGTTGGACAAATACAGGTATGACGGATATGTTCGAATTATTTAAGATATGTGTTATAAATATTAATAATAATGATAATAACAATATTGTAAATTTATTACAGAGCAACGAGTCAATGTTCCAGGCATGTATAAATGCATTAACAACAGATCAGCAACATGCACTTTGCGAGGTACTTAGTGGACAACCTCCAAATTAGCCTGTTACATTTACCTTTAAACGTTTAACATCTTAATATAAAATTTAAAAAAAAACAACACATCTGCTTTAATAAAGCTTATGGGGAAATCACAGAGATTTTAGGTAGCTAGATTATACCTATGGAACATTTGCTCCAGCCTAATTACGAAGAGACGGACACGATTGTATGTAACTATTTGACATATTACTCTCGCATACTAGTTAATTATACTTTATTGTCAGCGAATATAATAGTTTCTCCATTCTTTTTTTTTCACTATACCGGGATTGTTGCAAATTATACGAAAACGAAATTCGTGCATCTCGCTACTCTATGAAGTGAAGATATAGCACTTCAGAGACTTGCAATTTTAAATCTGAATTGAGTGAGCTCGCACTGACGAAATACAAAAAAAAAGAAGAAGAAAAAATCATTTGTCTTTCCACGACGCTCGTTAAAATGTATATACGTGACTTTTTTTCTGCAGCGTTAGCAAAATTAATGGAAGTCGTATTATTAAAAGAAAAAAAGAAATGGCCGTATGAAATTTCACAGCGATTATTCTTCCCGCCATTGAGAGCCGAACGACGCTAAATTTCCAATAAGAAACATAGCTTTGTAAATTGCGTAGTATTTCTAAACACTAATCATGGCTTTGTTCTGCAAGTATGACTTTAAAATCGAAAAGAAACTAAAGATTATTACTTTTGTCACTGCGATCTCTTATTCGTCCCAATTATTGTCTATATTTTGAGACTACTTTATTGGCAGAACGATAAAGCTGCGAAAATGCAAATAGACTGGAAAAAAAGAACACCAGCTCATTGCCATTAAATGGTGGCATGATACATTGTGATTTAAGTATTTTTATTATTAAATTTAGGTACCGTAAATGTTATTTAATAATAATATCGATAATATTACAGTGTTGAAATTAGATGGAACTGTATACGAATGTCTTTTTGAATGAAACGTAACGTAATGCTCCGATAAGTTTTAAATCTCGAATGCACTTGTAATATTTAATCTGGGAAATACGTTGGATTTCTCACTCGAATTATGGTTCAGTGAACTATAATATAAAAAAAAACTGTACGTCTTCTCAATCTGATGGAAATTGTATTTGGTATTGTAATTTTACAGCTAAATATCTCTTGACACATTACGCTTACTTAGCTGTAATTTTGCATTTGATTCTTTATCGGTGTGTCCGGAGACGAGAGATGACGATGCTACGAAAACGATCAAATAAGTTGTGAAAGAATGACAATGCTGGGCATTACGTTTCTTCTGAATATTGTATAATCCAAATATGGATAGAGAACAGTGATGTTCAACAAAACAATGACTGAGCGGAATAGTGCTATAAATCCCTGTTCTTGTTGCTATTTATTTGTACACGATGATCACTACGATATTTGCTGTTGTATGAAAATTCGCAATGCAAAATATCCCATATAAAGATTTTTCGTTTAGTTCCAACGTAAATTCTTCAAATGAGTTTTTTTTACTATATCGTGTAGGAGTGTAGAGAGGATGGTCGAACATTTATTTGTACATATATCAAGAGTATATAAATGTCTAAACGGATATATAGAGTTGGGATTACATGAATGTAAGTATTGGATGATCTGTGGCAAGAATTGCCTTAAATTTCTTGTTTTGCAAAGACCATTACGAATTTTGTAAACTGCATATGCATAATGACAGACTGTAAAAAACATTACAAAAAAAAGAATCATTGAAGGACTGTTCTGTGCGATTTACAGTGTGAAGAAGCACACAGTGAAAGACAAAATCATTGATGAAAGAAGTAAAATGATAATTCTTTTAATTCTGTGGAGATTATTTTGAAGTTATTAATTAAAATAAATCTCAGCTTTGTAATCGATTGTTTTGCTCTATCTTTAAGAATAAGTTACTAACTATAGGATACATAAGCAATATTTTCAAAACATTTCTACTAAGCGTACATGTAAAGTTTCATAAATCATACATAACTCGAAGACACATCTATCAACCGTTCATTTAAAGAAAGTGAAGCTTAATCAGTATCCGAAAAAATTCTGTAATATTGCATTTAAATTGCAAATATTTCAAGAGATCGTATGATTCACGTTGAACTCTTACAATGACTCGAGACAATTCGAAGCCTGTTTATTGTAAATGTGATTAATCAGCCAGAAAGTATGTAATCCTATTTCGAAATATAAAGTCGACTTACTAATAGGAATAGTTTCTTTGCCGGCACTTATAAAATATTGAAGATCACTGTATTACTGTATTCATTTGTCGGAACTATTGAACCGCGTTGCAAAGGCAGAGAAATGAAACGCATGTGCAGACAGGAAAAATATATGCCATTCGTATTTTTAATACGATGTTCGTTTGACAAAAATATATGCGTAAATAAATGCATCACTTTACTTCACCAATAGCATTATCAATAACGTACATCGGAAGAAGGTAACGTTTTAATAAACATTTCCACGTATTCAATCATGTCGAACAGATTCCACGTATTTTCGAGTTATCTTACTAAAAGAAATTTGTATTGTATTCAAAAATACGGTGACATAATCCTCGTTAAAAACAATTATCAATTACGCGTAATTATGTCTTGCTACCAATAAAGAAAAATAGGTATACTGTAACATTTATCATACAACGTACGGACATTAAATTCCATCGTTACCATAAAAAAGGCCTAAGTATCGATTAGGAGTATACTTCATGTATTTATATTCCTAATTGTTTTACAAACGTTAATTACATCGATTAATTTCATTAGCAACTTATCTTTTTTTTGCATATTAAAAAAGTATGTACGTGCGCATATATGCATATTACAAAGATATGACGCTTCCGATCATCCGATATTACGTCATCGCTGTCCCCCTCTTTTGTAACTGCGCGGCTCATTCTTTCATAGAACACCTACGTACATGTTCAGCTTATTTGAAGTGATTTTACGTGTTAAAAGTGAGAAAGTATCGTAGCATTAAATTGATTAATTAATAATTTAGCAAGTCGATACACAATACACCTATCGACCGGCATAAATTGTTCCCACGAACAGAGAACTTTCTTAGCGAGTGGGACAGCTTTGAAAGCATTTCCTGTTGAATTTCAGCAAATTTTTCGGCGTAAGGAATTCAAAATTTTACCTATACAATTTCAACGCTAGGGTACGTTGTATTAAGCGGTAATTTTTAAAAAGAAAAATTTCCCGGTTCCGATAAAATCATTCTTTTTATATCGTATTTATTCTTATCGTTCAACGATAAGACAATTTGGATTATTTCAACCTTAACCATAACGTACCGAGAATATTAAATAATATCTCGATACGTTACACATTATCAATATCGGCATTCATTGGATGTCACGAGAGAGAGAATGAGAAATGAAAGAAATTAAAAAAAAAGGGAAAGAAAAAAACGTTACTCCGATTATACTGGAATTAAAGATTAATACAATACAACGAGAAATAGTAAACGGATAAGGAATCGCAGAACGTAAATGTTTAGTTTGGCACGAATATTTGTTTTTCAATTTATATAACAATAACTTCGGAATATCCCGATGGAAAGATACGAAGGTTCACGTACACGGTGCTATTGAGGGCAGATTATTTCGGTACTCTTATTTTCGGTACTTACAGAAACAATACCAGATTCAGTTAGAAGCATTAGTCCGGCTTCTTGTCCTCATTTTGTGATTCCTTCGTATTTCTCTAATATGGAACGCACACATGTATACTTTCGAGTTTATTGCAACGGGGTTCACGATGCCGTTAGTCCATCCCTGTATGCATATTGAAGCGTGTGCAACGCGCAGAACATCCACGACAAGTGTCGTGGCGGGCGTCTGCTGGGTCAGCTGTTAAATGTAGTAACAATACAGTTAAAACGTGAGATTTTGTTAAAATTTGATAATTTCCACTGTGAAGGACGTACCGAAAGGATCTATTGAAATTGAAAAATTTAACATAGCTCAGAACAAGAATTGTCAATATTCTCTGAAATTCCGCCGCTTATCGGTAACACTTCGTCGTGGAGAACAGAATTAGGGCGTGCAAAGGTTCGTCACTCTAAACCGGAATTTTGAGAGATTATAAGAAATATATAGAATTAAACTTTCGTATAGGTGTCAGTGTATTCGTACGATTTGTATTAAGTATTCTCGATAGGTTTTTACGTTAATGTGGATTATTTTCAATTATAATTACGCTCCGATTAGTTTTGAATTAGAATGTATGTATATGTAGCGGCTGTACACCTACCACACTGAATTTAGAATATATATTTTTCGATATGTTAGTGTTTCACAAAGAATACATGTAGAACTGTGATGTTTCGTTGAATAATAACATGTAATTGCGACAAGCAGCAATTATTTTGCAAAAGGAAAAATTGTCATGAACCCCCGTTATTTGACTCTACGCGGAGATCGTGTGAATATCATCGAAATTTCGTAACCATAATGATTTCTAACCATAAAGCTATAGTAATGAAACTTACTGATAATTTCAATATAACTGATGGTAATCAGATAAATTTTAATCATTTAAGTCCAAATTATTAGTTGAAGTGCTCAGAATTATGATATATTGAGGATGAATTTCAAAGGAAACATTTTTATTATTGATTTCACCAATTCTACAATATGTTCTTGTACATCTACATGTACCATATGTAAAATTTCGAATTTCACATTATTATACTTTCATATAAGTGACACGACATATTTCACTCGTATTTTACTCAAAATCCTGTTATGCTTTTTTTGCCAGATAAATAAAAACTCTCCCATGTTTTTATCTATGCCAAGATTAGCTTACGAATTCTTCTCTTTCACCAATTTCCTAGGATTTATGTGGACCTGTTTATGAAACAATAGAAGATGTCTAGAAAACGTGCCAGAGAAGAAATTGTGTTAAATTCCACATCATGTACGGCAGCTCAGAATGGAGGAGCTGCTTCTTGCTCTAGAGAAGATTCTCCAGTTTTTCCTGTAAGTAACATCAGGAGAGATATATACATTGCATATATTATTTTATTATTTTCCTCTAACACTTTGTAGCATATAATTTTTCTGTTATCGGAATATTTGGGCAATATAAAAAGCATAAATTCACGTAAGATACTAATATTTATTCGAACCGCATTTGTATTATTTAGTAGCCGATACTTATATATTTGTTTTGAAAAACACTAATATTTGTTTACCGTCAAATTTTGTAATAAATTACTTTTTCAGTTTACTGTTTATTGAATGAGAAGTACTTGGGTATATCTGCTTTATTATACGATATAATGTATAAAAGGATATGAAATGTACGTACGACTACACTCTTATGCCAATGGGCTTAATTCTAATCATTAAAAGATAATGTGTGTAGTCTACTGTTGTAGCCAATACATAGTCACAAGTACTTTTACTGATAATAGTCTGGCGTGATGCAAGATCATCGGCATATCTAAACTGATATAACACCATGGTTACCCTGATCTCTAAATGGTCTTATTATAATTCCTCCAAAGTCTCTGTATTGATGTAGACTTCGAAACATATCACAGTCTGTGATGTAATTTAAAGCAATAGCAGTTTGAACCCAAACTTTCATTGAATGGATATTACTATCATACCATTAAACACTTTTTTCGAAAAAAATCGTGGGGAAACATTAATTCATCTTAAAACTGTGATAAAAGTGAAAAAAAATTTTTTTATGAATCATATTTAATTTATCCTTTTAAAACATACATCCTCTGATAACATTAACAGCTGGTGACAATGACTTGGGGGACCAACAGGAATTGTGATTCAAATAGTGAAATGAGTCAGATTTCACTAAAGAAATATAATAGTGAAATCACTGTTTCCCATAAAGAACTACCAGTGAGTTTAATATTTTTTTTGTAATATTTATATTAAATCAAGTAATAATAAACTTATTGAACGTAATCTTACATTTGTAAACATTTATATACGTATATATTTTGTTTTCTGATGCATTTATTTATTGATTTGTTTATCTAAAATAATTTATCGTCTGTATTTAATTACATTGATTCATGTTAAAAAGGTCCACTAGATTCTATAACTATGGAAAAGCGATTAACTGAATATTTAATACAAATATAAATACTCGTATTTCCAGATATATAGAAGTTATTTTACATATGTATGATATATCATTTTCCTTCAGCTTATTTAGTAATTGCTGCATTCAAGGATACTGTAAATAACATTGACGTTAATTCAATGGAAACCTGCTTATATTAATCTTTACAAATTTCCATTACAACGTGTAATTTAATCTTATTGAATACAATTCTTTTCAGTCAATTTGTAAGGAAGCCCCTTTCAGCGATGATCCAGAAGCTCTTGCAGAAAGAGATGCATGTGATTACAATATCCGAATTTCATTAAAAATGGCCAAAAGCGGGAAAGGTTAGTTATAATAATAATAAGAATAATTACTAAGTTTTTCAAGGAGACCATCGTGAAAAAATTGGCACATTATACTCTTATTAAAATTACTAATTAAAATTTCCGTATGTACGACAAAGTAATCTCGTATAACAAAATAATCGTATTTGTTTTAGCTCCTAGACGTGTTAGGGTATATGCAGATGGCATTTATGATCTTTTTCATCAAGGGCACGCACGGCAATTACTTCAAGCAAAAAATATCTTTCCAAATGTATATCTAATTGTGGGAGGTGAGCTTTATAAATTAGAGCTTTACGTTATATAGCTTGCAACAAGCTTGCATAATCTTATGTAACACAGTGGCTTTGATACATTGCTACAACACTTAATGTTTCTTTTAACTTATAGTTTGTAACGATGAGTTAACACATAGTAAAAAAGGAAGAACAGTTATGACAGATGTCGAAAGGTACGACGCGGTAAAGCATTGTCGTTACGTCGATGAGGTAGTCAGAGATGCTCCTTGGGAGTTAGACGATGAGTTTCTTGAGAAGCACAAGGTAATTTAATTTGTACAAATTGTATTATTTGTAGACTAATTGTCCTTTATCGAAAACGTAATTATTTATTTTAGATCGACTTTGTTGCTCATGATGATATACCATATATGACAGATGATGGTTCAGATGTTTATGCCTCGTTAAAATCTAAAGGTATGTTTGTAGCTACCCAAAGGACAGAAGGAGTATCAACCTCAGACATTGTTGCGAGAATAGTGAAAGATTACGATATTTATGTGAGAAGGAACTTAGCACGGGGTTACAGTGCAAAAGAGCTCAATGTCTCGTTTCTCAGTGTAAGTAATGAGGAATATGTTGATTTACAGCATGCTGAACTAACATAATGATTCCATATATTATTAAGACATAATTTTAGGAGAAGAAATTTCGTTTGCAAAATAAATTTGATGATTTAAAAGATAAAGGTAAACGCGTTATGGAAAACATCGGTGAAAAACGTATGGACATGATTAGTAAGTGGGAAGAGAAGTCTCGAGATTTCATTGATGCTTTTCTACTATTATTTGGAAGAGAAGGAAGACTGGTGGGTAGCATTTATGGTGGAATTATTCTATTAACCATTTTGTATTTAGCACTAATGATTCATTGCCAAGTATGCATTAAAAGAGAATAAACGATACTTCGATTAACTTATTTCATAATTGTTCTTTTCAACCTCATTCGATGATTTTTTCATCTTTTCGATTTTTTTTTTCTTCAAAATATCATTCCTTTGCATATTAACGTCATCTTTATTTCTACTTTTCCATTTTAAACATACATGTATGTTTAGTTGTTTCGTAAATAATACATTTAGGCTCACGTTTTAAGATAAAGCAGAACTCCGAATGTATAGTGTACTTTACAACATAATGATATTTTTTTTGTTATTCACAGTCAACAATTTGGAATGAAAGTAAAGGTCGCTTAATGCAAGCGTTATCTCCGCCGGCAAGTCCGAAAAGAGACGGCAGTCCAAACAGCAGTAATAGCAGCAACAGTGATGACGATCAGACAAGGTACAACACAGCATTCGAGTCAATTGACTAACATGCAACAATACTTCATTCTGTATCTACTGCTTCTATATATGAAAACCTCAAATACTTCACGCCACTCATTTGCAGCATGTTATATGTTAGTATGAAATCCCAATATTAAATATATTACTTAAATATAATAACTTGATCGGTGCATGCAAAAAAGGTCTTATATTTCTTACATTTTCCTATTATGTCTAAACTTAATTATACATTTGCTTCCTGTGAATAACAAAAGTCAACAATTGTTGCAGTATTCTTACTAAATGTTAAAATATGTAATATATTCTTCTTTTAACTCTTTTATGTGTTAAAGCTTCATTTTTATGGACATCGTACTTCTATACTATGTATTCTTATTTTACAGTCCACCACCGAAGAAGACCAGTCGCTATGAAAGTCCGCGGAATAATCATTATTTGAGCGACGATTATAGCGATGACGAGGAAGAAACTTTAAACTCCAAATGATAACCCGTTTCTTCAAAGTGACGTCTTACTTTCTGACCAAAAATATCGTACGACCTCTTTCAGACAGTTTAGAGGTATTTTCATACAGCTATGTAATCTGCTGTTATGGTGTATATTGCTATGCTTTATAGTCTTTGTATGGTATGATTACATACTATACACAATATAAAATTGCCTGTTATGGTGTCAAAGTTTGATTACCAACTATGAATCGTTACACAGATAGAAAAATATGCATACGTACATACAGATGCACGGTTACGTACAGGAGTCACATAGATCACTTAAAGCATACACTGTGACAAATCCAAAAACACTTGTTTCTTTCTTTATCACAATTCTTTGCATCCTTAATAATAAGTTCCTATGTTCGGTACTCAATAATACATTATCGCTTATTTCGTGTTTCAGACTTCATTATTATAAGAGTTTACAATAATCAAATGACATTATCATTTATTATGTAAGAAGATATTTATTGATATAAATACCCGTTGTGTATCAGCGATTTTTATCGATTATCAATTATTTTGTTATTAATTTTGTATGATAAATTTTACGAAAGTACCTCATAACTGATCACTTAAATAATGTTACATATTTGCGGTTGATACTTCAACTGCAGTATATAAATAGACATATATACATAGGTATAAATTACTCGTAAAATTAGATGTCGAAGAATATAATTATTTCCCAATTGCTTTTTCTTAGCCGGTAATAGTATCCACGTATGGTGTTTATAAAAGAAAAATCGCATACGCGAAATCAATATTTATTGTGCCCTATACATAAATCGTATTATGTACTTGCTCGCAGACTAAGCAGTACAAAAATGTGGAATAAGAACTACAAGAATTAATGGAGTAATATTATAGAAAGTTTATTTTAGTATACCGAAGGAATGAAGACAATTAGTATAAAGGAGATGGAACTGTATTACATACAATTTCTTTCCTCTAATAATTTATTCGAAACAAAAGACAGGAATTCTTTCTGTGTTATCGTTTAGCCTTTGGTGTTTAAAAGAAAGTCAACAACAGGAAAGAGAAAAACTGACAGTTTATTTTTTTTATCTTTTTTTCATATCCTCTTCTGTAAAATAAAGCTCATACAATTCCAACAATAGGAACATATACATAGAGCTCTTAATTTATAATAATTCTATGTCAGAGAGATTATCTATCGCAGATGGTGCTTTCATTTATGAATTCTTGCACGTATTATCGTCGAAGTGATGCAACAATTTTTTATATTGTTTAACCATAACACGTAGTTTTATAGTAACCTCGGACTTAAATGGAATATTTTCTGAATGTATAAAACGGATGTAACATAAAATTATTATTTATATTGTTACTTCTTGGTAAATCTAGCGGACCGAATGATTCCTCCCGCGTATTATAGGTACTCTGTTAATAGCGTAGAAATCTAGGGCTAATATTACGATACCGGATGAAATTTAGATATAAATTTAGAAATTAAAAAAGAAAAAAAGAAAGAGAGTGTAAAAGATCTGTATGAAAAAAATGTACATTTGTATACATTGATACGCTTTTGTTTCATAAATGCACCGACGGTGCCTGAAATTAATACCTATATAGCGTAAAATGCATAACGAAGTAGCATATATCTCCTTAAGGCATGCATGAGAATATTTCATGTTAACACTTGCTTCCTTAAATAAGTGATGAAGGTATTTCTGTTACGCAACAATGAGCGACAACTATATCGGTATTTGGTATCTTTATCAACCTTTACAACATGAAATGTCCAACTAGACACGCACATTTTTAGAGAACAATGAGATGAATTTATTTAACGTTTTACTTTAAGGTTTGATGACTTGATGATAAACGAACAACACAATGAATTTCAGTTTCCGATGAAGTATTAACGTGTTCGTCGATCGTTACCGATTACATCTACTTAAATAGAATCACAAAACATAGGAATTAGTTTATACTGTGTGGTATGTAATTATAATGAAATTACACGTGTTTATAGTCGTTTATATAAGATCTGTGAGAAGAAAGAAAATCATTGAATTCTCTTTGATTTCTTTGCGTTCTGGAGAATCGAGATCTCGAAAATTTAATCAACCGTAATAGAAAGGCGAGGAGTTAATGAATTATGTATGAAATATAAAGAAGAAGAAATGTATATCAATGTATCTGTGCAATACTATGAAGTATAGCTTATGCTTAATGCCCATTGAGTGCTTATAAATTTCCTTGTAATGTTTTACGAGTACGTACGTGTTCCGAATTCACAAAAGTCCATTGTGCCACAAATTACAAAAAGTTACTATAAATATTTATTTTTTAAACAGCGACAGGTAAACCAATAAAATTTGTATAGTCTTGACTAGAACAGAAAACAAATCAAATATAAATATAATAAGCGAGTCTATTGTTCGTCTCAAATTAAAGAAAAAGAAGAAAAAAAAGAGAAAATATATCATTCCTTCAGATGTAAAAGACTTTGTTCGTTTATTAGTATTCTAGTCGTAGGAAATTTATTTTATTACAATTGCATCATTATATTCCAATATGCCATTTCTACATCTATAAACAATCGTTAAATCAAATTACTGATATATTACCTTTTCTTTTCTCTTCCGACATCAACGGCAAGGCTTTACGCTATTTCAAAAATTCAAACAAACCATTACGTATCCGACAATGTTGCCAATCGTTGAAAAACAATCGTCAATTACACACTTAACTCATTACCAAACCTACACCGTTAGATCATTACCCGTGCATTAATTCTGGTCTCTTTTAATTCTATATTTATCACTATTAAAATAAACAATTTTTTATATCTTCTCCTTAGCGAATTTTAAACATACGCACATAGCATTAAAACGATTCTTATCACGAGATGTAAATGGTGGTATTCAGAGTGTTTCGCATCTGCGATAACTTCAAGTCAATAATCATATCGAGGCGCGTAAAGTTTCGAGCAATACATCATTACATTCTATCGTTTCAACCTTTAGAATACCATCAGAAGATTATTACTCCTTTAAATCTAACCAACAAACGTATCTCTATTTAAATAACATCGTAATATTAACGATTCATAGTCCATAAGATTAAAATTCGAATTTCAATCTGAACGCATCCAACGCTGCGAAATCGGTAGCGTATTTGTTTCCACTGGTCTGAAGTTAGTTAAATTTATCAATCGTATGTCGCGGACTTTCGAAAGAAGAAAAGAGAAGGAGAATCTTAGCAATCAGTGTGAAGTGGTAGTAAATGGTCAGTGGAAAAGAGACAGAGAAAGAGACAGAGATAAAAGTGTGGTGCTACTGGTAAATACGAGTGCGTGCGATTCCATGACTTTCATGTTGAAATCGGTAGAAAAACAGTGCGAATCGCGCGACTGCCGTGTTCACAATGGATTTTAAATAATTGCCGATAGTAGAAGTGTCGTTGGTGTACCAAATACGAAGTATATATACGTGAAATCCTATGTACGAAGAAGAGCGTACGGGTGGACCGATGTTGTAACGAACGGCCAAAATGGAAGAGCAAAGCGTTCATAGCAGTATCAGTGATATAAATAGTGAGGAGGCAGTTAGAAGTGAACGTAAGTCTGTCAATATTAAGTCATTTTTAACATAGCTCTTACGGATAGACGCGGCACGACTATATTGCCCGTATGACATACGTTATTAATCGGTGCAAATACGTGAGGCACCTGCACGGACTAACCCTACCTCACTCTTTATCAAAACTCACGCGACGAAGCTCGTGCGTTATATCTGTCACTCATTCTGATCCCGATAGATAAAGCGACGTACAATGTCCATTAATTTATCTCTACATTCTCGTATTATATATGTCGTATGTAACGCTGGAACGAAATTTCAACGGTTTCTCGTAAAACCTTGGCCTTGACTTATTCTCCAAAATTACGTCAGATACGAACAATTTGTCGGTTCGGAATATCCTTATATGATTTTCTGTTATTCCCTATACTCGTGAATTTGCAATATCTATTGTCACCTGGTCTGGTGTCATTTAAAGGTTGATCAAACATTCGAGTCGATCGAGAGAGAAAAAAAAACAACAAAGACGTTATTGTTGCGCTGTGTTTTATCGATAGCGCTAAATGTTATTATTTTAGCGATAATTTTATTCTATTTCAATATTTCCTTCATTTTTCTCTTTGAGTACTGTCACAATGGAGGTTTCATGGAATGTATGCTTGGTTTTTTAGTATTTATTCGTTTACTTTATTTAAACGTTTGATTATTATTTATATATAAATAATCAATGGAAAAATGGAATTTTTAATATTTTTGAAGTTGTATGATGATTGCTGTACGTTAGATTAGTCATTGTGTGGTCTCTTAACAATTAGGTATTACAAGGTGCCAGGAGGGTTGCCTGAAATCCATTGTGGGATAAGATTAGGGATGCAACAATGGGTGTTTACTACACTCTTTGTCTATGAACATAACAGGATTATCTTGACTGGAAGCACGAATGTATTTATTATATTTATGAATCATACTTTTGGAAATTGACTCATTTCTTTCAGATATGTCCATTGTTTGGGTGCATAGATACCAGAGCTATCCTAAACTTTATCTCATACTGATTACTTGCTGACAATTATTTACAGTAGCATTTGGTTGTAGAATTGCTTGCTCTAATTTTATGTAAATAATGTATATATATATTTTTTTTTGACAACTTTAATTCTAGATAAACATTGTAACTGTACTTATATCATCGAGCAATCATTGAATTGTTTATGCAGACATAATGTTTAATTTAATGAAATATGTAAACAAAATATGTATGAAATTAAGAATTAATATTAATCCTTTGTAAATTAAATGAATATCTTTGATTATAAGGAATCTGTAATTAATAGCTTAACAAATATGACTTAAATGTTAAAGTCATTTCTTATGCTCATTTCAGCTTTGATCATACCGCGTAAAAAAAGGATATGTTTAATTGGTGCTGCCGCTGATGATCCTGCACTTGGTGCTGCTGCTCAGCAGTTTAGTGTACCTGTTCTTAAGTCAGAAACGGGTTTCGAATATGTTGAAGATACAGCATATTGCACTTATTTTATATTGAAACAGTTTGAGGGACCTGAATATGATGTTCTTCATAAAAGTCCCCACAGGTTTGTCTCAGTTTGTTTGGAATATTTTTATTGTTTAGTTAAATATGACATAGAAAAAAATATATTCACTATTATTTGTTATACGGATCACAGAATATTGGGGCCGACCGCTCTTCTGCAACTGGCAGAACGAAAGGATTCCCTGCCTAGTATTAATAGACCAATGTACACCCAAGCTATGGTAGGCACGGTAGTAGTATTTACTGGATTTAGGAAAAAAGATGAATTGGTGAGTAGTAAATTAAAATTAATTACACTAATATGAATTTTAACCAAAGGTTTGTCTAATGCGTATTATTGTTATTCCAGACCAAGCTGATCAATA
Organism: Cerceris rybyensis; assembly: GCA_910591515.1. NCBI lineage: Eukaryota > Metazoa > Arthropoda > Insecta > Hymenoptera > Crabronidae > Cerceris > Cerceris rybyensis. Next base: position 10,432,708 of record OU342797.1, on the reverse strand, counting down.
TGATTCACAATATGGGTGGTAGCATTCGGAAAGAAATGGGTGCAAAGGTGACGCATCTCATTGCTAATTGCTGTGGCGGAGATAAGTATAGATATGCTGTTACATTTCGGGTCCCTATTATGTCGATGGATTGGGTGACAGCATTATGGAATGCCAAAGACGATATTTCCAATTTTGGGAATAATGAGGAATTGGTAATATTATTTATAATAGGCCATTTAAAAATCTGTAACTACCAAAACTTTTTTGTTTTGATACTTTCATCAACATAAAAAATATTGAGTGTCTTTAAAATTTATATAAAAAACCGAACTTCTGGGGCCGAATGAAAATTATTGCAAATGCATTAAAAACATTGTTTTTTTTTTTACTGTAGATCACAACATATAAATTAAAACCATTTTTTGGTGCAAAAGTATGTTTCTTTGGTTTCCCTGAAGAAGAAAAAAGACACATGTGTGAAGTTTTGCAACAACAGGGCGGTGAATCTACCGAAATTGATGATCCAAACTGTACACACGTGGTAAGTGGACTGATTAAATACATTTGTGCGTATATGAAATGTATTAAATTTAAAACGTGCAATGTTTTTATTATATGATGAAACTATAACTAACATTTTTGATCGTTAAATTTTTCCGCATCGCTATCATTATTATTGATACACAATACACTGAAAATATACTATATTCTTTAGGTAACAGACATAGGAAGTCATCAGTACAAGAAACCCAACAGTGTTCTTAATAAGCTGCCATACACAAATCCCAATCACATTCCGCATTATTATTCAAAAATTAGACCATTCTCCTTTACTTTTTATAATCCCTATACAAATACCATTCCTAACTCAATGAATGGAACTTCTTTTAAGTATAATAATATATACAATATAAATCGCGTGAATTCTATTAAAAGATTCAATAGTACACGGTTTTCATCAGGTTCTTACTCTTCTCTGTCGCAATGCTCGGAATATAAGGAAACAAAGTCTGATTATTTTATACCAGACAATGTTAGTCAAGACTCTGCTATTTGTATGGATGACAATTTGAGTGATTTTCAAAATTTACCTGATGAGTCCGACACTGCATCTAATGCATCTGTTGCTCGCACTGACTCTGGTGTTGATATGTCTATGTTGACAAGATCCAGTAGTATCGCGAGTTCGATAATATCGCAGTATGCTAGCTTGCCTGTAACGTCCACTATGTTAGATATGCATTCTGCACTTTCATCTTCAGTAATTTCGAACGATGAAAAAAAGGTAGAAATTGACGTTTCTGAAGTGATTTCAAGTTACAGTGCTAATGAACAAAACAATACATTAAATAGTAAATTAAAAATGCACGATTTCAAATCTTCTACACTCTGTAAAAAGAGAGTAATACCACACAATAACAAGCAACGTGCAGATAACGAAACAAATAGCATGAAGTCTTATAAAAGTACACAGTACATACAGAACTCGTTATTTATTAATAAAAAGGTTATCATTCCTAGACGGTACATAAAATGGCGAAAAACGAAATCGTGCATGACTATTCATAAAATGACGTCTCCCGAGAAGTTTAAATTTGTGAAAGTACATTCTCATCCTAATTTATTGAGACAGTATGATCCTGAGCTTAATGACTCGCTTTTGCACGATTCACCCGTTCCAACGAAAAAGGACAAGAGCTTTTTAAGTACATGCAAACTGAATTCATCTATTTTGTCAAAAATAGGTCACTTAAATTTTTCTCCAATGTTTAAGCAATACGTGCTTGTTAATCCATGCCGTCAAGCTCCAGAAAATGATTGCAGGCAGAAGTATACCCCATTACCTAGTCCTCTTCCTGTACCTGCTAAGGTAGCAAAGCTATCCAACCCTGAACATAGCACGCGATGTGCCTTTGCATCAGATGGAAAGCATTCGAATCTTCCTTCTAAACTTTGCAATTTGAAAGGTGATCGTTCAAAGTTGGAGACAGAGGAGGAGAAGCCATTACTCGTGGTACTTCTGCTTTTATAGAGTATTAAAAATTGTTCAACTGTAGATCATGAGAATGAAGACAGAATTAATGTTATATTTTGGATAAAACGTTGTAAGAAGTAGTTATGGTATTTACCTATGGAGTATGGGAATTACGTGTATGGATATGTATCTTGTGTATATTATACTGTAAATTTGTGGAGTTACACCGTCATTTTGTACGTGAATACGTTTACAATTCCAATATAAGACACGCGAATAACATCTCATAGTTTTCAAAGTGACTTTTTAAATTAGTAACTGTTAATTAGTGCTGAAATTAGTGTCGTCTCAACGGTGCACAGTAATACAAAGTATCACCTTTTGTAATATCATATTCGTCCCATTGTTTCCTACCAGTTCTTTCGTCCAAATAACAGTCAAAGTATTAACGATATTGTACATCACACGTTACATTATATTCGTCGTACTCGTCTAATTTTTAGAAAGGCATAAATTACTTGATATTAATACTAAAACTATTTTAGGTTGTGGATGAGTCGAACGTTAATGCATTACCAGATTTAGCCTCTGTGAGAGCTCATATCGTAAAAGCCGAGTGGTTTTGGACGTCTGTACAGAATGAAGGTGCAGCTGATGAAAAGGAGTATTTATTTGAGGATGTAAGTACGTGAAAATTTTAGATGCCATTCTCTTGGTAAACGGTTCGTTTTATCTGCAGTATTTGGAATCTGTGCTGTCGCCAACCGTGTCGGCTAGACGAGACAGCCAACAAGCCGCTACTCCAAGTACAGCGTCTACGAGACGGAAACGTAAACGGCTAGCGGAAACCTTATCTAGTCTGGTTCAAAATGGTGCTGATTCACCGGCTTTACACAAAAGACGATCAAGCATCAGTGATGCCGGACATTTAAGTGTTAGTGGGAGTTTCCTTGATTGCACAGCAAGTCCAGACAAACCATTGCTAGATGGTGGGTTTCTATATGTTTACTTGTTTGTACTGTTAGTGCTATACTCTTGTCTTAATAGTAATAAGTGTCGTTGGCGTTACTTGTAATGATTATTCAAATGATACTACTTATCAGATACTTAAATGCCGTATTAACAATCCTACTATATCTTCCCTTCCTTTGTGGTTCAACGTTTTTTTTGTGAAGTGAAGTATCTTAACATAATCAGAACTAACACGTTATAAGTTGTATAATTGAAAGAAGTTCGGGGACGAAATTCTAACAGAGATGGAGTAAATTGCTTAATAACAACTTAGAATGTGAACCATACGAAAGGGAAGATTATTTAATGGAATTACTGATAACTGACAGATATTCCAGAGGTGGAAGCTGTTAATACAGAAAGTGCTAGAAAAAATTTATCACCGCGTCATCAAGTTTTCCTCGAACTAGTACAGACGGAATCTAATTATGTCAGTATACTTAGTACAATCATGACGGTAAGTATGACTTGAAATTGATTTAAGGTAAGAAGTAATTTGATACGTTTTTATTAAACGAAATTACCCATTGATTTATTTAGCTATTTAAGTCACCGTTGGAAGATCTTATAGAAACCAGCGGAGAACTGTTAAACAGTACAGAGGCCAAAATTATTTTCGGTAATTTTCCACCTATTTATGAAGTTCACAAAAAAATGTTAGAAGAACTGAGATATAGCGCTGCTCACTGGATGGAGGACGTTAGCATAGGTAATATATTTCTGAAGTTTGCACCTGACCTAGTCAAGGCGTATCCACCATACGTCAACTTCTTCGAAAATACAAAGGAGATGCTAGACCAATGCGATCAGAATAAACCACGGTTTCATGCCTTTTTGAAAATCTGTCAAACGAAACCCGAATGTGGCAGACAGAGCTTAAAAGAATTACTGATTAAACCAGTACAAAGGTTACCCAGTATTAGTTTATTACTAAACGGTAAGTGCTTTACTTCGGGCGATCTTAACATATTGCGTACGGCACTCTGCTGTTTCAATGTACCCGCAGATTTTTAAGCGCTCCAGAGATTTGGTATATTTTATATATCCGATTATTTTGTACTCTTTTGGAAATTCGATATACATTTACTGCGCTAACAATACTTGTCATAAGAATATTTAATGTTACGTTGCGTTAGTAAAGTAGCAAGAAATCTCGAGTAGTCGGTTTGTCAAATACGAGTTATCTCGTTATCCGTACGCAATGTGTTAATTGAATGTTTTTCACATAACTATAGCTAAACTATTGAATTACAGATATTCTTAAACACACGAGTAAAAATAATCCAGATCATAGTGCTTTGGAATTATCGATTAGCAGTATTAAGGAAGTCATGACATATATTAATGAAGATAAAAGGAAAACGGAGGGTCAGTTAGTGATGTTCGATATCTTCAATGAAATTGACAATTGCCCGCCACATTTAGTTTCTTCCCATCGTTCTTTTATCGGCAAGTGCGATGTTATGGAACTCAGTGAGGGATTAAGCGGGCGTGGCGATCATTTAGTTTTGTTCCTGTTTACCGATACCCTGGAGATCTGTAAAAAAAGATCGAAAGCCTTTAATTCGTTGAAGAGTCCTAATACAGCAAATGGATTGCACACGACTAAATTAAGTCAAGGGAAACCATATAAACATATCAAAATGTTGTCTCTCAGTACAATAAAGAAAGTTGTAGATATACGAGAAACTGACGGTAAGCCGAACCAACAGAAATGAAAAACAAACTAAAAAGCAATGATACATTTTTTTGTATTTACAGAATGTCATAAGGTATTTGCATTGATGGTACGAAGCAATCAAGAATTGAAAGAGAAGTTGTTTTCGTTTACAATTACTGATGAGGAAGTAAATAAGACAAATTATTTACGGACGTTGTGTAGACAAATGGCTAACACAGTGTGCAAAGCTGATGCGGTACGTTTTAATATGTTACAAATTGTACTATATATATATATTTATCTAAATTTCCTGTTGAACCAATAATGTGGTCGTTGATTTAAATTACTATTAACGTTAGAAGTTCTGCTTTCTCTTTGTAGGATACGTTCCTGATAAGTCTCGATTCGCATCAACTTGAGATCGACACGAGCGATGTAGCATTAGGAACACTAAGTAAAGCATTTAAGTAAGTAATCGAAATTTAACGATACAGGTTCATTTTATAGTTTTAATACTACACGAATAACTACGTTTCTCTCATAATTGTAAGTTCATTAGTAAGCCGTAATTCGTATGCCGTGTATAATAAGCGTGTATCTCGTAGCAGAAACTCTATGGTAAATATTCGGAACAGTATTCAGGTTCTATGGGTTCTCACTTGTAAAATTATGTCTCTTTACGTTTCATTTTCTTTCCTCTTTTTTTGTCTCTCTATCTTGTACATACGTTCAAGCGAGAAAAAAAATAGAATTTGATGGTTCGGCTTTTCCTCATTTCTTTAACGGTGCTCTTAATACATTATGTACGGGTGACGAGATATCTCGTATTTAGCAAACCTACTACTCGAGACTTGTTGCTACTTTATTAAGGCCATAAAATATATCAAATCTCTGAAGTGCTTAAAAATCTACGCGGATATTGAAACATCCGCCGCCAGTGCCGTACGCAATGTGTTAATTAGTAAAAATCAGTACACTTACAGTTGTGTAGAGAAATATAAGAAATTTCGAAATCATAAATCGAGAGTGAGATAATACAATAGTTCTTAGCATCTCGACTCTTCGAAAATTTGAACGGAACGGTATATTTTTTCCAAGATTTTATAGTTTATAGAGTAATCCAATATATTTGTAATGACGTAATCAGGATATAAATTAATAATATAAACTATTAGAAATGATTGTACGAGATGATGTACGAAAGATTTAGAGTGTCAATTTTATAGAAAGACTTCTCAATACTTGGTGGAAAAAGTCCATTAAATGATTGATATCACTTTTTCTCCTGTATTGCATGTTAACACAAAAAAATAATGGGGCGATGACTCGTTTGGTTGCAGGAGCCTATTTCATAATTTTTACCTGGAGTATATGGACCCGTATGTGTTCCTACTCAATAGCATGTGTGAAACCACGTTACATGTCCCACTACCGTCAGTTTTCGCATCAGGCTGATTATCTTTTTTTTACTTGCTTTGAGCCTTAATTCCTTGCTTTTTCGAGTCAGTTTTGTTTTTCGAAGTTAGTGGAAACTACACAAACAGTTTTATACAAATAATCTGACCAGTTCAAGTACAATAGTGACAGTATCAGCCTGTTTGAATGTTCAAATTCTTAATATCAAGTAATATAGTATGCACTTAATCACTTAATTCTAACAAAATCAAAAGCTTTAATTTATTTTACCACAGTGTAAGAAATACGTACGATTCATGACCGAAATGTACTTTGTTCCTACACTCACACACACACACATAACTTTTTTCGAATTCCATACGTGGCAAAGGTGTTGTAATGTATATATATATCTATATTTTTTTTTTAAATTGCAGCATGTACAATATTCTAATTCATTGATAATTCTTTGCATGCTATATTAAATAACAATGAATAGTGTAATATTTACTTGAACTAGTTTAAGGTTTGGGGTTTTTTATTTTGCTAATTCCTTTGTCTGCCATTGAAAGTTTATTTCCTCCTAATATGTCGATTGCGTTTGACTTAAAAATTGTTTCTACATTCTTCTACATCGTTCTGGTAATGGAAACATTAGGTGGAACATCGGGGAGGAAGTAGAATTTCAACATTGCCTACGTTGTTTTTAATAATAACGAAACTGTACACTAGTTATAAGATGTATCTTTCTTCAGGTTTGCATCTCGAACAAGGATGAAAGTCGGCAGAGCGTTTAGTTTTAATAAGACACCGAGCAAACTGAAAAGAGCAATGTCAACAATGATGTCACCATTTGGATCGACTAATAGTCTTACTCCAGCAAGTCAGCAACTTGCCCAGATGCGGCTCGCTAGTTGCAACAATATTAACGTTAGTTGAGAATCTCTTATCGCATGTACTATATTCTCTTCGTTATGCTTGATTTCTATTCTCTTCATTTTCTCCTTACTCACTTTCATTTCACGACAGGAGATAGCAGTTTCTCTGAAAACGGGTGATTTCGCTTTTTAAATAAATTATCGCTTTCGCTAATTCGCTTAACGCAAAATATGCTTGCTTAAGATTTGAGTCGCGCTTTTTCGCTATTTTACATTAAAAAATACTTTATACGTTTGATAGATTGATCCCTGATGAAAAATTTTTTTTCTTTTACCTGCATGGCTAAAGAACTCGTGATTTCCTGCCAATAATGCCTTTTTTTCATGTATTTATTTCTGCACCTACGACTGTATGAATATTTGACGTTGTATAATCGCACACTCTCAAATTATTTCGCTAACAGGACACGCTGTTCTTTTATTTTAAGGTATCGTGCAAGTACTTCGGAATATTAATTTATTGTATATGTAATATAATATCTATTGTTTTTTTAAGTATTCGTTTTCATGCATTGACCCGTCTGATGTTCCATTTAACAAGAATTATATATTTCATTGATTTCCAGCATATATGTGCTGAGCTGCTATTCTGTTAATGTATTTATATATTTCTTCTCTCTCTTTCAACGATAATTAATCATACAACTTGTACTTCCATTGATGCAATGTCGATGGATAGATTTTGCATTCCTAACACGTAAGTATGGTTTACATTGAGTTCAACGAGCGAGGTGTTTTTCCTTTCTCTCGCATATTTTAAACAAGTTATTTCCGGTGATTATAACAATGACAATGATCATCATTAATGTCTTCTCTCGTGAAAGGGAGTAGAGAGGAGGGTTCGTAGTAATTGATATCTCAACACAGAATAAAATATTCATTTTAGGAATGTGATGTCACGCAGTGTTTCGACTGGATCAAAATACTTCGCGTCGCAAATTAGATGAAATCTCAATTTATCTTGTTAATGATCAAACTACCGCTGTTAGAACGGCCTCTACGAGTGTTAAAAATTTATATTTTTATAAAGTTAACTTTGCCCTTATAGAGGCATTTGTATCGACGGATTACTATTTTTTTTTCTTTTTTCGTTATTATTTTTTGTTTGTTATAGCATTCACTAAGACCCCGAATAGGCTGGATTCCTTTTTGTTGATTTCTTTTTCTCCCCTTTTTTTTGTAAAATATATTTGCACTGAGAAAAAAAACCATGTGTACTAGCATTTTTTCTTTCTTCACTACACCTGTGACATTGTGTGATTGCATGTTTTTCACTGTTCTCTCTCTCTGCCTTCGCCATTTATCATTTTCACTCAGCATAAGCAAAAGAGTCTCCTCTTCGAGGTCGTGCTTATCTCTCTTTTCTCGCTTAACCTGGATTTATTTACTCTCGTCGTTATAGAAAAGATGTAGCATAAAGAGAAAATTCATATATCTTTCCAGGAGCTGGGTAATGGTGGTTCAGGCTCGCCGTCTAGAGACGATGTTCTCGTTGCACCGATGTCGGTTCAACCGACGCGAAAGGCCAAGTGCAGTTCCCTCAGTATGGCTTCGTTGAGAAGGTTGTAATTAATTAATCAGAAGCGATGCATCCCTTTTCCTCTTTCGCTATCATTCGCTCCATCGCATTTGATTAATATTTGTCCATTGTTAATGTGCCTTATATACCTTCTCGAACTTCGTGTTTATACTCTTCTATCTGCAGATAACATTTGCAAATACACATTTAAGGATATACGCACACGTATGCGCTACAATGTTGTGCTGCATGGTGATACCAACGTATCGCCGTATATATCAAAGTAATATCGGCGAATAACGAACAATTTATTAAGACTGGATTAACGTTTCTAGTTTAATGTACATTTTGTAACATCATAAAAGCGTTATTATCGTGTAGAAACACTTGTAAATGTCGCGCAGCAGTTCATTGCTTAAGACTGATCGCAATGAAAATGTATGGGTGTTGTAACTTTAATTTGCTAATTGGTATACTCATACTGGATGAGGTCAGCTTAATTGAATGTAAAAAAAAAGGATTCCCTGACAATTCGTATATCCAATGTTTCTAGTTGGTATCTACGTTTCTCCGTACGTCTTTACTTACGTACGTTCTTGTATACAGAGAACAAACTACATTGTTTCTCGTATGTCAGACTTACAATTAAATGTTTTGCAATCGTTTCTACCCGAAACGAAGATTTATTCGTGAATGCCAAATTTTTGCTTAAGTGTATTGCAAAAAGGAAAAAAATAATGATATTAATAATAGTGCCTATTTGTGCCTAAAGTACCTAATTAATATTGTTAATGCATTAGCAGGTCTTTGTAACAATTAATTTAACGTTTAGCTTAAGTAACTTTTATTTATTATTTATATTACGTTTCGACTGTTTTAGGTGTCTTTCCCTGCCATTACTACGTGTTGATAAATTACATAACACGTGCTTGCTTGCCACAACATTCATTGTTCCTAAATTAGCCGAAGTAACTTTCTCGCTCGTTTTTAGGAGTTTCTCATTAAACGTAACATTCGCTCGTTTCTCACACGCAAAGGATTTCTTCGTAGACACAATTTACTTCACCTAAGAGATAGTTATATCGTTTCTCTATTCTAACACGAAGTACCGTGCTTTCGTCTTTTTTCTGTTTGTGGCGCAGGACTGGCTGCAATTTTGTCTTCTTTCAAACTTTGCCCGTCTCATGTACAGTACTTTTGACTTTTCTTTCTTTACCCACCAGAAATTGTTCAGAGGAAGTCATGCAGGACAAATCCGACGTTTGAAGGTGCAGGGCACGAATAGTCGCTCGACTATGATACGTCAAGTCTCTTTTTTTCTCTGAAACATCAACAAAAGGTCTACGCTTAAAACGTAACATTTTAGATTGATAAAAAATTGCAAACGTTGTTGCAACGACATGTAATATATTATACAATCACAACTTCGAGTTTAATTGAAAAGTGCTTCGTCCAACAAGCCAACCAGAAATGAGCCTCCGGAGGTCGCTGAAAGGAAATTTGAAATGCAAGAAAATTTTTACACCTGCCATGTGCCAACGAAACCGCATGTGTTGTTTTCTTCTTTTTTATTACGATGGAAAGTGTACATTGCCAGTTGTTCTTGAATTAGAAGTTCTACGTTGTATTAACGGAGATATACTGTATCTGATACTGTATCGATCGTTGACTTTTATATATATCTTTTAAATACTTAAAACTTCTGTCTCAGGGAGACGTGTGGAATTCGGTCTACGATAATTATGAGGATATGACATTTCCAGTGCTACGATATACAGTTTTTATTAAGATAAATCTTTTGTAATGCGAAACCGTTATTCGTCCTGTATCTTGCCACGTTGTGTAAGATAAATTTAGAACTTGTTACAGCGCCTGAAGACAGCATGTGAATCGTTGATGAGAAGAATGAAAGTTCCATTTTCGGTTCCACGTACGAAATGATTTATCTACTTGGTAATATATCCATGTTAATTATGCAGCTTGAGAATAGGAATGCCGTGTCATATTTTTGCTTGGAAAGTAATTGGTATGAGCTAGCTTAATATGAATAATTGTGTCAATTAAATAACTTGAACATACGGGAAAATTAAATTTATATGATTTTTAAGAAATTTTTTATCCGTTTTGTAGAAGAGGAGTGCGATACGGTATTTTTATCTGAAGCACCTTAAATACATAAAACACATTTCTCTCCAGGTCCGAGCCAGAAATTACAGCCGAAAGATTTAATTTTACAACATTCTTAAATCTTTTTTTCTCTACGTTACAATGACATTAAAACGTATATAAACGACCAGAGCCACGATGCTAAGAAACAAGAGTTTTAAACGTAAATGTTAACGCTTCCTCTTGAAGTATATACGCTATGTAATATAAAAAGAAATTTGTAAAAAAAACGAAGCCTTAGTTTAAAGTCGCTACGTTACTGTTACGTTTTCTTCTCTTTTTCTATGCCTTCTATTATACGCTTACTTGTAATCGCTGACTTTTTAAAAAGATTTACATTATAATAATATACGAAGCCGACAGAATACGCCGTGAATTTAATCTGATTTTTAATCATTAATTAGACGTAAGTGTGCATACGTCTGTTAATTGTAAAGATCATCATAAATTACCGTCCGTTCGGTAATTACGAGATACTCGAACATCGATGTCTTTACAGCTTTATCGTAATCGTATAAGTATGTGATCTTGGCGTTGTAAAAATTCTTCGAGACCATTTTTAGCGTATGTTCGATACAAGCGTTTAACGATTAATCAATCCTAGAACTGCCGACGATTAATTTGGTAAATTTTATAAACGGTAGATAAATATGTCGAAACAGAAGGGATTACAAATGGAAGAGAATTAAATCGATTCAACGATCTTTATTTTGAAAGATACATATCGTAGACAATTAAAAAGAAATTGAATCGATATTCACGTTTTTTTTTTCCAGAAATCTTTAAATCAATTATTAAGACTGCCTTGGTAGTTCTAGTGTTAATAATCGTTAGGGGCATCGGAGGATTAGAATGAACGATACAATGGAAAGCCAATATTTTACTATAAACTTGTAATCTCTTGGATGTATAATAATCGTTTCTACGAAACATATCAATGATGACTATTGCTAGCATTACACGCATTATCGATAGTACACGTGGGAAATATCTGTAAATATTCCAGCTGAGTGAGCAGCCTGTTGTGTGACTGTGTTGCCAGATTCGGGAGATATTTATGAAATTGGAAAGAAGAGATAAAAAAAAGAAAGTATATATACATATAAATATATATATATATTCGATTGAGTGTTTTCTATTTTAAGTTGAAAATTATTTTTACATGAAACCTGTTGAATCATATGATTAAACGTCGCGAACGATCTCCCAGAATGTGGTAATTTTCTTCTTTATCCCTTTTTTTCTCTCCGCATGTCAGTTGCAAAAGGGATACAATTGTGGTAAAGTATAGTTAATGATTTGCCTCGCTAATTAACATCGAAGGAAAAATTCAGTGACTGATAACTGAACGTTCATGTGAAAATTCTAAAAGTTTGCCAATCTTTGGAGGATAAAATACGAAATTTATTGTGACCAATACATGCGAACGAATGAGCCTAATTGCAATTCTATGAATTTTGTATCATACGTGGACGAATGAATAGAGAATTAAAATATATCTTTGCATACGATACATATGGTGATGAGATTCATTCAGGAACATTGTGGAAACGTTTATTGTTTGTAGTCTTTGTAATCCTTCATATTTTAATTGTATATGAAAATTTTCATTTCAGATTTGACTTTTGGCTTCGATATTTCTGTGAGAAATTAATTCGATAATTTTGTTCAATATTTTCGATCTTTAATTTGCTTTTAAATGATTTTTAAATTAAAAATTACATGGAAAGTTGTTTATTAGGTGTTACAACAGATACTTATATTTTTTTTAATGAAAAGCTATTTATGAAAGATTGCAAAGAAGAGCAAACGGAAGTTTGTTAATTTTGAGCACAGAATACCCAAAAGTGCACAATATTCAAATAAATCTCTCTCTTTTCATGTACAATTATGCTAATTGGCCGATACTAATGAAATCTTATTTAGTATCTACTAAAATAATTATAATACAAGTACGCGCTTTTATTCCAATTAATTTCGCTTGAGTTGAATATGCTAATTAACGAGATTTTCTCTTAATCCTCGCGAAATTTTCCCGACGTATATCTACGTTCATTGAAAAGATTAATATATCGTTTCGATGATAAATTATTTCACATGTAATCGCAAGAATGGGATACAAAAGAAAAATTATATTATCCCATGTTTCGCAATAGAAATTTTACAAATTCTCAATTCATTTCCTAGAGGCACTTTAAGTGTGTCGGGTTAAGGATCTAATAGAATTTCCCCGATTAACATGCACCGTAGTCTTTTAAATTATTAAATTACACTTCACGAGAAATAATAAGAAATAAATTCATATTTTCTATAATTCTGGAAATATTCTGCTGCTTACAAATCGAGAGATGACTGTGGTGATACAATGCTTCAGAATTTCTTAGAAAATCATGACGAAAAGATAGATTTATATAAATTTAAGATTGACAATTAGACTAAATGAGATTTTACATCACATGTTTAATAATCAAAAACACAAAATTAAATCTCAAGGATTTTCATTTTTACATACAACGTTCACTTTCGATCTTTTCCTCAATACTTTTAAAATTTTCCCGGTATGAATTACCAAGGTCATTTGACCTAGAATCGGTTGTTCTAAGTAGCTTTCGAAATAGCGTGGCTATGATATACATATTAAATAATAACTTAAGACAATTTTTCCAGAAGTTACCAAGGATTTCAATTCAGTCTCGCTAATTAGGAATACGAGTCTTTGACTCCTTACTCACCATAACGCTAAATTTTTGATTCTTTGTATTCTCACTACCTGATTCATCCCCCAGAAATGAACTGTCTTTACATAACTAATCTTTACACAACGCGCAAGATTTTTAACGCGAAATCTTTGATGTAAATAATCTCAGTCAATTACTAGAATAAGTTTCTTCCATTGTAGAACAACAGGAGAACCTCTTTTATACTATACGTACAGAAAATTGTAATACTTGTCGTATAACATGTGCATACTCTATGTATATTGCAATTGATTGCATACATTTATCTCTATTACGTAAACGTAGAATCTTATACAAAAGACATGCCTTTTTTGTCGAAAATTGTACCTTTCCGTTGTCCCTTGTCTCGCAATTTCCTCTATCGCAGTCAAATGTGTGCCAATTTAAAGTGGAACAGTTGTACTTGTAGCTTTTTCTGCCCTATCTTTTCGCATATCGTCCTGTAAGCTCCTTTTTGGCTTAAGGTTCGCGTTTGCTTCCCTCTTTCTTTTTACTCTTTGTTTCTTTCACTGACTTCTCTTTTTTTAGCACAGCAAACGGATTCTTATGTTGTACTTCTTTTCTGTTCGTTTGTGACCAATTATTTTAGGTGGGTTCAAGATCACCGAAGATATGACATATTAAATAATAAGTCAGAAAAAACTGAATTTGAATTCCATCATGACCTATACTGATCATTTCGTTTACAACCTACTGTTTCAGTAGGATTTCTAATCCTTAATTTTTAATTAATAATTTAATTAATAATTTTTAATTGAAAATGTATGAAAAATTTCTTAGATGTGAGAGGGTATTTGACCTTGAATTCATTAGTTATGATTCTGAGATTGTGCTTCTTTATCCACCATAGCCCCTGCGAACCGTACTTTCTTCTCTTTTGGAGTTTCTCGGCCATAACTTCTATCGTTGTTTCACCTGGGACCAACTTTTTTAAGTGGGTTCTGAATTACTCAGGCTATGATATATTAAATGATAAATTAGGAAATATCTCGTAGGTGATAGGAGATTTGGATCAATGAACCCGCGAATTAAGAATCTGAGTATTTAACTCCTTTCCTAGCATAGCTCCTCGGATCTTTATTAGTTTCTGTAATGACGTCTACGTGAGGAGAGAAGTTCGGTTAGTTCGGATTTTATATTTAAAAAGTTAAATAGAATAATATATCAGTGTGTGGTTAAGCGACACGGGAACTTGGGAATTATCTTTCCCATGGGAGAAATGGGTATAGTCAATGTAGAGGTAATTGGGTTGATTGAAACGCCTTGAAAGCAGGTACGGAATTAATGTTGCTTCTCTCAGCGACCGATTAAATAATGATAGTGCTTTCTAGAGTTATTAGGATTTTTTTATTAGATTTTAATTAGATCTATGGACTTTTTGGAATATTCAAACATTTGAAAGTAAGATAGTGTCCGTAATAGTATGGCTTTGAACAAATATTTGTTGAAATTCGCTGTCTTTAATTTATAATTGAAATGAATTATGATCTTTATAGACTCACTTTTATTAATAAGAACTTCGTATAATTGATTACTCACTCTACAAAGGTACCATTCACTTACAAGAATTTCTCTTTAAAACGCAAAATTAACGAACTTCACAATGTACAAGATAGTCAATAATCAATCATAAACCCCTCATTTCCATCAAGATTGAACTTTTTCAATTACTTGCAATACTATTAAGCTGTATAAATATAATTTTGATAGAATTTTAATAGTCTTTTAGTTACCTGCAATGCTCCTAATCTATGAAACTATAATTTTAATAAACAGACTTCAAAAAATGTTGTTGGATAAAGTACCATTAATTACCGATGACCTTCACTATATACAAGGTATCAAGACGTCTTATTGAAGGGTGAAAATCCCCTTGAAAATTAAGAAATTTTCTCACTCACAAGCAGCAAGATTAATAGTACAAAAAATAGAATATCGCGTTAAAGTTGCCCATAGAATTTCACGCACAGGTGACATTTCCTTGAGAACAAAACTCGACGTCGACTGAAGTGGCAAGCTCGAAGAGCTCGCGAAAGTAAATAAAGACAAGGAAGAGGAGCGCTGTGCAAATAAAGGGGTTGAAGGAGTTGTACTTTTTTAAACGAGACTGCACGCGTGCAAACTGACCTCGTCGACATCTCAAACGGGGTGCGATTCATGGAAGACTGAGTGTCTCAAAATTTATGACAGCACCATAGGTATTCCATGCATGTTTACGGTTCGTCGTCATGCGAATAGATGTAAAAAAAAGGAAGAAGAATCTTCGCGAATTCTTCACTATGTCTTCTTGTCAATTGTATCAGTTTTGCGTTGGATTTTCTTTCCAAAGACGACGATCTCGTTACATTTTAGAGTTTCGTTTTTGAGATTTCTATTAATGTAAAAACGTTGAAAGAGTGGGGGAGGACAAAGAAATGGATGAGGGAAATTTATATCAATGTTTTCTCCTTAATTTTGTTTTACAGCTTTTTTTCCGCTGAAACTGTGATTTGAGGTAGCAAGCAGATTCTTGTAGCAACTTATGTTATGGAGTTCGGTTTTTAAAATTCTAAAAATAGTAATTTTTCATTTTTATATCGTTATTTGCAAGTATTTCCTGATGCAACGGATTAGTAAAACAATTTTTATGTTTCAAAGACTTTTCTGATAAATTAGCCACGTATACTTGATTGCAACGACCGATTTCTAGTTTAATTATTTCAATATTGTTTGTTTCAATTGTCAAAAAGATAACATCTGATATCCCGATTGTTCGTTGTCATTCACAGCACATTTTAAACGCATCCATCAAAAGATAAGCAATTCCGTGTCGATGAATCTTGTAACCGGAAATGCGTTGGTACCAGATCTTTCGATGCGTCGCGCAACTACAACATATTTCTCAATTAAAAATTACGATTAAAAACTCATTTTTAATCAAACTCAAAAACTAATAAAAATAATAGACAAACAATTGTTCCTCTTCCTTCTCTAAAATGTTTAAATCCAGTCCAACTAAATTTTTCATCGTATACCATCAGAATAATTTCTCCTCTACAACCGGTGTCTGTCATTCCCTCGAAATTCTCGTTTATTTTGCATTAACTAAAGTGTCATTGGTAGACATTCCGAATTAATTTTGCGCGTATTCGTTTCCCCGTAGTATGGCTTTATTTTCGTTCATAATAATTCCCGGGAAATCAACGTCGGTGCTTTTCCAGGTAGTGTGGAAGTGCGGTTCAGTTCTCCGACAGATTTTGTTCGACGGCTCAACGAACCAAAATCCCTTGTCAGTCATTATTTTCGGAATAGCGTACCGTCGGACGTTGTGTTTCGGCTCTTCGGGTCCTTTCATTTCACCTCGGATCTGTTGAATGGCCATTCAGGCGTCGTTAATTTGATACTCTGTTTTTCTACAATTATGCACCCAGCGAAAACCCATCCCCCTTGCCGTCCACCCGACGTAATCACCGTTCACAGAACGAAATTACCGTCCTGGCGTTCGTCCGACAAACAATGGCCTTGCATGATGAAATGCTCGCAAAATTTCATGTAACGTGCAACACTATGCAAACAGTGTACGTCTTCTGTTTTCGTTGATTGTGATTTATTTACCGTTGATATTAATAATTTTATTGGCCGGAATTGATGATATTGTTCCTGAATTTTCTTCTTTCACATTTTTATCTTATTTTGGGATAATTTGTAGTCATTTCATATATGTTATAATAAATGTAATTAATCCGGTGATTATGTATAATCACAACTAAATTTGGTAAGTGTGATGAATTCTTGAATATTTATCAAATTAACCAGTCTGGGTGAGATCTAGCTTGGTCCCTTCAGGAACCAGTTCAGCTCGCTGGTCAGGTACCTCCTTGTGGATTCTGGATTATCTGACCCAGGGGATAAAGAGCCTATAGTGGTTTCACAAAAAAATAGAGTTATCCTTCGATAACCTCAACTAGACTCGCGAGCGGCGGAGCTTCTCGCTAACGACCGCTTATTCGCACCATTTTGTTTATTTAATCCGCCCTGCTCAGCTTCCTGAAGGAAGGACTTGCCAGAGTCGTAGCATTGAAATATCTTTATTTATTTGGCAGGAGAAGAGAGAATATCTATCCCCTCCACATGGAATATCGATCCCATTAACAAAACGCGATGCTCGACAAGGAAACAAAACACATGATATTACATTGTTTCCTCGTCGCGCGTCGCGTTCCGTCAAGAGGAATCTTCCCATGTGGTGGGGGTAATTTTGCCAGAATTTGTCCTGTTTTTACTATGGTGATGTTAGATATCTGGTGCATACGCCGATGTGCTCACTGTCGCTACCCAAATCGCCTCCCTTACTCCGATACGCGGCGTTCTCTCTCTTTGTCTTGTAGTTCGATTTGAATGTGTAGCTCTTTTAACGAATTGCGAAGGAGAACCAGAAGTGCCTTTCTGTACAGTGCGGCTCGGCCGACTTGGCACCTGGGAGGTAGGCCTGTTTCGGCAGAGTCTGATTCGCCCGGTGTCAAGCGTCATGCCTTTTGTCACACGTATACGAAGGCACTGGACGTTCTACCTCGTGATTCGTTAAAAGAGCTACACATACAAATCGAACTAAAAGACGAAGAGAGAGAACGCTGCAGATCGAAGCAAGGGAGACAACGCGATTTGGGTGGCGACAGTGAGGACATCGTAGGCACCAGATTTCTAACATCTCTATAGTAATAACAGGATAAACTCCGGCAGAATTACCCCCACCATATGGGGAGATTCTCCTTGATGAAACGGAGCGCGCGACGAGAAAACAATGTAATACAATGTCTCGCTCCTCCAGCCAAACTACTATGAATATTTGAAGGCTACGACTTTGTCGGGTGTTTCCTTTAAGAGACTGAGCGAGTGGCTTCCAAGAAACAAAATGGCGCGAATAGGCGGTTGAAAGCGAGAAGCTCCGCCGCCTAGGTGACAAGTCGGCCGAACCGTACTGTACGTGTGACAAGAGCCATGGCCCTTGACGCCTGGTGAATCAGACCCTGTAGAAACAGGCCCACCTCCGGCAAGTCTAGTTGAGGTTGTCGAAGGATGCCTCAGGGACCTGTCCAGTTCGCTGGTCAGGTACGGGTTTGGCGAACCCGGGGTTACAAGAACCACTTGTGGCTGAAAATCTGCAAGGGGTGGGGAGAGACTTCCTCAAGGACCAATTCAGCTTGCTGGTCAAGTACGTCCTTGGCGGAGTCGAGGTCACCTGAGCTAGGGCATGGAGAACCTATGGTCCCAAAAACAAGAAGTTACCTCAGGGGCCTGTCCAATTCGCTGGTCAGGTACGGGTTTGGCGAACCCGGGGTTACCCGAGCCATATGGGGGTGAATTCTCGCAAGGGGCGCAAAGGCGAGTATCTCAGGGGCCTGTTCACTATGCTGGATTGGATTTTGGGACTTTGATTTGGATTTGGTCTGGGTTAAATATCGTTGAGGTCCGGAAGTTAAACTCCTGGCAACTCTCATATTCCCCCGGGTAAGCAAGGGGGTGCGTAAATGTATTTCTCTTCCTGAGATAAAAAGATATGGGTACAATGTATAGCCTTATGTGGATGAATTCATTTAGATCGTGATACTCATACCGTATGGGAGTAATTTGTCAGAGGTGAGGGAACTTGAGTTTGGAGCATTAATTGAGTGTCCGAGTTTCATTTATTTCGAAATTTCTGAGTTTAGATTTATTATGAGATTTTAAGTTTATTAATTTTGATCTTGTTCGTTGATGTTGCTTTATTTTATCTGTAGTCATTGTGGCTGAGAGGTGTGTTTCGAAGTTGTTGGGGTTTTTCAATCTTTTTTGTATTGTAAAAGTTTGTTAATTTTTTACGTCAAGCTTGTAGAATTCTCGATTCATTTTTTATTAATTCCACAGGATATTCAATTCTGGAAGTTTACAAATTTCCACTAGAAATAACTCATTATCATTATAAGCTTGAATAATATAAACTTCGTCTTTTGTCAAACGAGAATGTATTCGATCGGTAAAACGTAATCATTTTCGCCTACATCTGAACCTGACATACTCTATTCATCATAATCGCCTTTATTCCGTAAGACAATACAATGATTCAACACATTGTCATTATCCGGAGAAAATTATCCAACCAACGCGTGAAAGTTAAATCGTCCGCAAACAGCGAACTAATGAAAAGAACATTGATAAGTTTTCCCACGAAATAATCTACGAATAATACAAAACAACCATACAAACATAATTTTAAACTTAGCACGTTCCCGCACGATATCCCAAGTACAGAATAATATTGAAACGATGGCGATAATTAAAAAATTTAATTTCAAAGAAATCCTGTTTGCAAATATCATGAAGAAGAGAATAAAATTAATTATCATCAGTCACACAGAACGGAACGTATTAATTGACGACATTTGCAAGTCAAACGAAATAACTCAAATTTTTCCATGTACCCCGTCATTGGCTTAGCACCATGGTTTTATATTAAATAATTCTCCTTCTCTTTTTTAATCTCCTTGCTTCGACTCAAGCCGGTCGTAAAAATTAATGAAAATTCATCAAGATGACGTATCATCCCTTAAGATCCTCTTTACGAAGTTTCTGGGTGAAGTTAAAAGGAAGTCCTGATACTCGATGACTTTAATGAATCGACGGCTCGCCGAAACTTTTGCTCGTTAAGCTTCGACTGGGTTTCTACTTAGCTCGTAGAGTCATCGTCGCGAGAGGAGAAAATTCAGAAGCCCGAAACCCGATAACTGGCGGCCATTCGGAAAACTGCCGGAAATCTCTAAGGCATACGGCGAAGAGGGTTGCAAGCGAATGCAAAGCCGGCTCCGTGAGATGGAAAGAAGCGGAATCTGGGGAACGTAGAGAATTATGATCCGAACCGGCGCACTTTCCAAGCCGCGTTACGTCTTTCGTGAAACGACATTAGAGCCAGAGAGATAAGACGAGGGTGGAGCTCATAAAACGGAAATGGACGCCGAAGAGACTCGGCCGAGTGCCAGCAGGAGAAACTTCTTTTTCTGGCTCACGCTTGGATCTTGTCGCGCTACGAATGTCTTAATATTCTTGGAATGTTTAACTATAGTTTGCCAGGGTTATCGTCGGCTGTTGAATATTTTAGTCATTGCTTTTGGAAAGTACAAGCGAAGGACGAGAAAAGAAAGGAGCACTTTTGGCATATTTCAATGTGAATTTTAAAGAATTACTATTTATCGATAAATTTACTAAGACATTACCATAATTATTAGGAAATTTGTTAGCTTAAAAGCAACTGTACTTTGTATTTGTTCAAGTTTTACATATTATGGCCATGTCGTGTAGTATGTTTAGTATGAACTTGGTGCAAAACCATCGACCCTTGCTTTCACCCCTGAGAAAACATTCGTAATTTACCATTTAATATATTATAAACTTCGTGGTTTAATAGTCAATAAAATAGTCGTAAAATAGTCAATTTAAAAAATAAAACAACAATAGAAATGACGAAAGATCTATGCACTATGAAATCAAATCTTCAACCCTAGATCCACCACATCCCGTAAGAATCGTTTACCTACTCAACATTACTATCGTCATTTTTCAAGTTACAATTACCAATTAACATGATACTTGTGGAAAATGAATTCATAAGCAGCAAAATAATTGATTAATTAAAAACCCATATATATCTTACAATTTACGTTCTCCCTTGTACTTTTCCAATCGTTGCAACAATTTGAAATTATCACACACACAACACAACGAAAACCAGATAATACACGACCAATTAAAAAAAATAATTACACTAATTTCTATCGTTTACTCCACACAAAACAATACTTTCCATCCAAGATATTAATTTTCCAATTTCCCAACAGTCTATTATTCCACCCCTTCATAACGCACAATACAATTATAATTTCAAAAGCTGAAAGGCGGCAACAATTCATCGCAATCGTCGACCCCATAATTCTTAAGGGTAAACAAAAAACACCGTATTGACCGTGCGGAAGGATTGGTCGAAACATTAGCACATGTATGCATTCGGGAGGAAGTTTGATTACCATTGAGACTAGAGGCTGGAGTTGAAGTCAAATGTTGCACGCAGCAGAGCGAGAACGTTGTCAAAATCACCCGCGTAGGAAAACTTGCACCGGGAATGCATTTGGGGATAAGGAAACTCGGTTAACTGTTGCGCTTGTTTCCGGTTTCTAGCACGGTGCATCGGTCCTCTCGCTTATACTTGCCAGAGAGAATTGGGGAGTTCGCTGTTGTCGTGCAATCGCGAAAGCTATTTGTTTTACGCGTACAGGTACAAAGGTTTTATGGTTTTATTTGTTGCACGCGGAATGTGAGACGCTTTAAGTTATTTTTACGGCAAGGAGATATACGAACGTGCCTTTTATGGGAGATGTTGCTGAGGTAATTTGGGCACGGTGTTGTTTAATTAAAATTCGAAGTTTAGATTTTTCTGGAATTTTTCGAATTAGAATGCATTTTTATATGCTTATACGTTCTGATTGTAATTTGTGATATTGCTTTCTCTTTTGTTATCATACTTTTTGGAAAACGTTTTATTATGATTCTTTTTGCTATGGTGTTATTTATATTTTGTCTGTTTTTTTATCGTAAATTTTTGGAATTTTAAAGGTGTTTTAATTGGATTTACGTAACTAGCACTGCAATTTTGTCGCGTGGATCGAACGTAGAATCTGAATTTGAACTTTTTACATTATCCGGAATGTCCCTGGGGTGTTTATGATACCTGAAATATGATAAATTCGGAGTGAACGAATGAGGTTTTTTAATTATTATGATTGTAGAGAATTTTTTTAAACAATGTAAAATTTAATCTTTTTTCATTTGAGTTTTTTATATTTCGGTGTTACTGTTTTGGAGTTACAATTCCACCGGTCTCGAATCAGTAACATGTGAAATTCTCCTTCGCGAAAAATCCTGAGGGAATTCGAAGCACGGTTTTTCGCATTACGAATCTACTACTCTCTATCTGTGGAATTATTATTATTGGCCTCAGAAAGTATCTTTTAAATTATTGATTGATTATAGATATTTAAACATTCGTTGAAATTTAAACATCGTATTATTTTATTATGCTCTTCAATTATTGGGAATTATTAATTATTAATCTCTCATATTAAAGTTGAAATAATATTGGAATGTATAAGTACATGAAAATTATCCCTCCAATTATTCCACGAAGAGAACAGAAAAAATATAGGAAATCCAAAAGCTATTATTGGTACCTACCTTTACATTAAATTAATTGCTCAATCTACCTCATCAATTAAACCCATAATTCCATTATAATTTCGGAAGCGGCCACAATCCTAGTGTCTTTCAATCAGGCAATTTTTCCCTCCCCATATTTCATCCCCAAATTCTCTCGCCACATTACCAAATGTAAAACAAGTACTTCATAGATATTAACACTAGAACTACCGGCATTAAATCGGTTATATTTCAATATGTTAAATAAATACTTTGAAAAAAGAGAAATCAAAAGGTGGTGAACATAATCGATTAGGTAATTTGTGTTTTATAAGTTCAATGTAGAATATCTGCACTATGACTGTCTTATAAACTTGCAAAAATTGTGAAGAAATTGTGAACCAGTTATTTTGATTCACTTAGTTGTTCTAGTGTTGAAGTTTCATAGTTCCAATTCATAATTTTGAAACGTATGCAAATAAAAAATCCCAAATTCTTCAACTTCTCATGCGAATCCTTTTCGCCATGTTTCTCGATTCGTTCTTTAAGCTAATTCTATTATCGCGTTGATGGTGCACCATAATCGAGTGTGAAGCTGGTAATGCAATACGAACAAGGTACAGATTACGATGCAATTGCAATAACTGGTGGAGCCATCAACGAAACGTCCGCCGTTCGTCAACCGCAATACGCATCAACCTCGTTATTCCGCCACCGGAAATTCTTGGTGTTACGACAGGGCGCGTGCGTGCGAGCTTTCACTCACTTCCGGTTGCTAAATCAGTTACCCCACCTGTCTGCGTTTCCTGTCGGATATGCCTCCTCGATATAGATCTCGGAATATCTCTCGACATTTCATGGTGTCGTATTAAACCGTACAGATCTCTTTTATTTATGGAAAAATTGATTTAACCAGATGCCTGCGAGACCAAGAATCTTTTAAATGCTTAAAAAATTAAATGTATGATGCTATAATAGGATTTGGTAAAAATAGAGTTTAGAATGATTGATTTAATTTGATGTCTGAGGAATTGATTGGAAGGGAAGTTTGTAATTTTTAGGGGTTGTAGTGTAACATAGGCTTTCCCAAAAGATATTAGAGTGTGTTGTAAAAAAAAAGTCGGTGTTAAGAAGAAAGTGGTAGCTGTGTCGAGGATATATTATACGAAGTTAACTAAAAATAATTTCTAAGAAGTATATTTATTGTTTACAAAAGAATGAATGGGAATATTTCCTGTAGTTTGGAAGGTTCAACTGAATTATGTGGAGGAATGGAAAAATAGATGTGAATTGTGTTATTTTAAAGTTAGAAGAGTCCATAGAGAGTTAAAATCTATTTCTCAAACTTGTATTTTTGAATTTTCTCGAATTAATTTTTTTTTATATTTTGTAAGTTTGTAAGATTTAGGATTTCTTGAATATCAAGTTACTTTAGTTCTGCTGCTTCACGAGTACGTCTTCGACTTGTATTCAGAATTCAAGTGGTTAGGGATATTCTACAATTTGAAAACTTCCGGATTTATGTTACAGCATAAGACGTATTGAATATTAATGCAATGTAGAAGTTATTTGACGCTCACAGATGTCGATTGTTCTGAGTCGACTTTCGAATTGAAGTATCTTGGGATTTTGAAATTTTCATATTCTCTTTATTTCAAACTTGTGTCCAAAGCCTGAAATAATCTCACATATCAAGCTCCAACAATTTTTTTTTAATTCGATCCAGAAAGATAATAAACTTGTTGACAATTCACATAATATTGCTACTTCGATTCAGCTCGTATTCGTTTTGCTTTCATACAGACGCTATTGATTTAATATGTTTACACAGTACCGCGTTTATTATCCGGAAATTCATCCGATTAAATCAGTGCACGTCAACGAAGATCAATTCCGATACGGGTGTGATACGAGTCGCGGATATTATCGAAAGGCGGTATATTAATTAAAATTCTAAATTAATAAAACCAGCGTAAATTGAAACTCATCCAAAAGCAGTATTTCATATTTCGTTGAAAGAGCCATCCTCTGTTATTTTCTTTATAATATTCCACCCTTCCATTTCAATGTTTGTCGATACTTTACATTTTTGTTCAGCATTTTAAAACCTCCATTTCGAAAACGAACCGACTGAAACGTGATAAAATTTATCCACGACACATTTAATATGAATTTCCAATAGACACGGCACTTTAATAGGAAGCAGTGCACTTTGCGTGCCATAATAGAGCCTCGGAGTCGCCAAGTGACGTGACTTGCACGTAAAACGTGATATCCGTCAAGGGACGATGCTGCACTTAATTTTAATACTTGCAGCTCGTTTTTCTCGACGGTTTAGATTCATTTGATGCCGTGCCCGAGATCCTCCTGTTATATGTAAACTCGGTGGAGACTGATAGAGGGTTCTTTGTCGTCCTTGCCATTATCGATCATGCATACGAATAAAGAAGACGTTTTCTAATTTAATTCCAACATTGTTATCAACTGGGATCATTGTTATTCAATCTTACATTCGGGTAGATTTTCATCGTCTATATTTTATTCTAAGCCTATGGTACCATTTATTGAAAAAATTTCCAACTTCTTTAACTGTTAGTTTCAATATTAACTACGGTATAGTATTTTTGTCAATATTTATATTTATAGTGTAATAAATATTTGTGAAGCTAATTATTGAATTTTCTGTCCGTGTATACTTTGATCTTCGATTTATAATTTTCTGCCTCTGATGTTATCATTTATTTTTGAAATTATTAATTTTTTCAATATTCAATCTATGTTATCACTTATTTTTGAAACTATTAATTTCTTCAATATTCAATCTTTTTTTTTAATTTTTAAAATTTTTAGTTTATTCAATGTTCGATCCGTGTCATGACTTATTTTTGAAATTTTTAATTTCTTCAATGTGTAATTTGACTGCTAAACCTAGTATCCTATTTTCCTTAATTTTTTTTTCTTGAAATTTCAAAGTTCATAGCAACTTTGATTTTTTGAATTTTCTCTGTTTCGAAATATTTGATCATTCGACCCTTTTTTCGTGTTGCAGTATCAATTGTAGAATTTATATATTTTACAAGACTCGTCGAAACTTTGAAGCATTTAAGTCACAAAGTTTCGCGGGGTATCGAATAGAGAGAATATAAAGTGGATA
Source organism: Cerceris rybyensis (assembly GCA_910591515.1). Taxonomy (NCBI): domain Eukaryota; kingdom Metazoa; phylum Arthropoda; class Insecta; order Hymenoptera; family Crabronidae; genus Cerceris; species Cerceris rybyensis. The sequence continues at coordinate 10,406,972 of OU342797.1, read as the reverse complement.
GAAAGAATGGGTGCAAACAGGGTTGAAAGATCCGATCACGGCAACAGATAGGCATAGAAATTCACGAATTTCTCACTGGCATTCTGGACTTTATTTTTACAAAGGGATACGTAAATCGGATGATCCGAATCGAAGCGAGGTGCCGATAGTTTCGTTGAAGAATACGAAGAAGTAGAATGTGACTTTTCTGCTCAGACCTTTTCACGCTGCATTCAGGTTAACACTTTCTTACCCTTTCTTCGAGAATTTTCTGAGCCTCCGGCTGTTGATTCTACCTGGTTACTTACACCGAGGAAATGTCTGAGTAAAGCTAGCCTATCTTTACGAAATTTCATACCCGTAATTACACTAGTCTACGAAATTGAATTTTCCCTTCATACAACTCTTTTTCACAGTAAAACATATTCGTCTTTCTTAGAATGAGTTCCTACGCACAAGATATTTGATAAATAATTTTCCTGTCTACATTTCTAATCTAAATTTTTCAAATGTTTAAAAGTTCCCCTTACCTATCATTCGTTATCGCCCGAGGTTTATTAACACTAGATTTACGGATCCAATTTGGCTCATTCAAAATTTGAGTACTACATATATAATATATTGGTTGGTTAATTTTTTAATAATAAATCCTTCATTTCAATTGATCTGGAACTATTTTCTTTGCAAAAAATTTCAATTTTCTTGTATGATTCAAAATGGCTCCCTTCAGAAAAATAGGTATATCAACATCCGTAAATCTAGTGTTAAAGTTGACATTTTCCATCATAAATTATACTAGAAATTACAAATCAAAGTTAACACCGAGCATTCAGGTCGACTGAGGAAAAAGAACAAGCAGTAAATTAAATTGTACAATGAATTAGGCGTACCGATCTCTCGGCTAAAAAGTTAATTAATACCCTATTCAGTTTCTGATCCCCAAAGAGAGATGACATTCACCCCCGTCGTCTTTATTCCGCACGTTCTGCTCGTCATTTCAAGACAAAGCCTCCCAAGCGTATTTACATCGGCGAAAGCTCGTTCCATGGATAAAGGCTGATCCCCGATTTTCGTTTTCGTCTCACGTTCTTCTCTCTCGGACACAATCGATTGACACAGCCGGGACAAGTGGGACCGATAACGGCGATAACAGGCATCTGCCAGTCCGCCATGGGATTGATACGCCTAGCGGAACAAAGAGATAGCACGCGCGAATCCGTGAAGGTGAATTTACGTCGAATTTACGGCGAATACTTTGGGAGTTCAAATTTTAACCGGTCTAAAGAGGAGATTTGAGGACAAAAAGAGGGGGATGGATATTCCTCGGAGGAAAAATGGACTTTTACGGGTATGTTCTTTCAGAGGGAGATTCAACCCTTGAAATTTCTCTCTTCTTTTTATGGGAAGTCTACGTATCTTCTTTATTTGAATTTTCTTTAAAAAATTACCACCTATTATTATTGATCATTGACTATTCTTTATTTTATATTATTTTTCATAAAGATGAAGATGGAAGTAGTTGAAATTAATTTTCACTTGTGAGAATTTTAATATCTGGTCAAATTTTAATTGTATTAATACAATGACAAATCTTGCTTACTAGATGCAGAGTAATTATACAATAAAATTGTTTAAATGTTAGTATTTCGATCGGCGAGGAATTTTTTCAGGTTTACGTTGCCATCTAAAATCGGTTTCCCCTGGGACCGATCGATCAAACGCAATCGAAAGTTGTAATTGGCCTGTACGATAACACGATAACACGCCACGAGGGGTGGCAGGGAGTGTGAAAGAAGATGGGACATTACGAGAGATAAATATACATCGATTAAACCGAGAAACCCATAACTAGCGTGACAAGAAAAATAGCAGAAAAAGGACGCGTCTCCGGTAAAAAGGCGTTTCACGTGGAGACCTTAATTAAACTCTCCATGCTTTCACTTCGCTGGATCGTTCATTCCCTCCTTTTTTTCCCCTTCGGTCGACAAATGTTTTCGATTGGAAATAACTCGAAATTTCTAACCTCAGGTGAATTCGTGAACGAAATTCTTCACGGTCGAGTACACGCTCGTAGTCACGATGGACTAATTAGCGGTGGTGATGTTTCCGCTAATGATAATTAACTCGATTATACCCATAAATTATGTGGAAACGTACCAAAGTTTAATAGATCACGATTATGTGTACGTATATTATGTGAAGATGAGGCAATTTGCAAGATCGCTGTTGCAAAGTTTAAATTGTTCGATGGACACTTGAGTGAATTTAATTAAAGTAATTTATTAATTGTGTAAAGGCTTTTAAATATTTATTTGGAATAATATTGGGTTGGCATGAAAGTAATTTCGGTTTTGTAGTGTGAAATGGAACTTAATTTTTTTTAACAAAGGATTTTTTCGATGACCTTTACTCGATGACCTTTTGCCATCGTTTTGACAAATTCGTGATTTCGTTTTTATAGAAATACTGGCCCATATCAACAAAAAACTGAACCCAATGCAATTTTAGGCTATCATCGCCATTGAAAGTTTTACCATTCAAAAAGTTTTGCAAGCTGAAAAATAAATGGTGATCTAATGGTGTCAGATCAGAGCTACATGGAGGCTGTGACATTACTTCCCAACCAAGCTTAGATTTTGCAAAAAATAAGAAAGTAAAACATATCAGAAATGTTCGTTTTTCACTCTATGTTAAAATTCTCCTAAACAAACAATTGCAAACAAAATAAAGCGCAATTTGTTTCTAAGCCAAGTCAAAAGTTTCACAACTTTCGATTGTTAGACGAAAGAAATCATAACATTGTCAGAAATCATTGAGAACAAACGTAACGCTGGCTTTCATCAAAAACCGAAATTACTTTCTTGCTGACCCAATATATTATGATGAAAATATTTTGATGTGAGGTAAGATGGAAAACTTTGATGATGGGATTTTTGTAAAATATTGGACGATCAATTGGGTAATTTGGAATTGGATGAAATTTATAGGAGAATTAACGCAGATTATCCCAGGATATCTATGGGTTCCGATGCATTTGCGGGAACAAATGATATATGATCGGTCAAATGTACGAATACGGTGCTTCGAGAGGGTTGTAGCTCCAGTTGTAAATTAACGAGGCCTGCTTTGAACGTTTTACCAACGTTTCATTCTGTCTTTCGTCTATTCCACAATTTTCACGTGTTCTTTCTTTCAATTACACGAAATGACATTTCCTGGGATGACTAAATCCTTTGTATTTTTCGTTCTTGAGAGAAAGAATTTCCTATACTCCATGTATGCATTTGGAATCAATGAGGAATCCCATAATCAATTGCATTTTCAGAACATAATTATTACCACAATCAGAGTGTTTGTAAGTTTTCAAACTTCAAAAATTTTATCTTCAATATTTGCAAAGTAAAAATCACCGAACAGGTAAATTTAATATTGTGTCTTCTGGTAAATGTTAAAATGAATGGTTATAGAAGTGAATAAATATATTAAGATAAGGCAGAATTACTCGAAGAAGAACGTGACTTTTGCTTTTATAGAAGTTAGCAAAAGGTCAGAGCGCTAATGCAATTCCATGCATGTGTGCAATCGGAGGGTGTAAGTTTAAGCGGCGCGAGTACGAATAAGGGAAAAGGGAAAAGGGAAAAAGGGAAAAGGGAACGGAATACGTTATCAGGATGGTTAGTAGCGAGACCACAGCGGCTCACATTGATTTTCACGGGGGTTGGGGTTCTTGAAGGCCGCAGCTTCCATTCCAGCTGTGGCCTTCAATTCCCTCTCATTCACTCCTTTCGATCTTTTCCATTCTCACTTGCAAGTACTTTTCTGTTTTCTGTTTTCCCTCTTTCCTCCCTCTCGTACTTCTTCCCTGTCTGTTTCCCTTTCTTTTTCTCTTAACGACTGTCTGCCTTCTCAGTTTTCGTTTTTCATCCCTTAACCTCCTTCACTGTTTTTCTACGTCTCACGTTTTCTCACTTTTTATTATTTTTCGTTTTTAAGTCTCGCCACCAGTTTTCACTCTTCTTCTCTCTCTCCAAGTTTCTTCTTTTCTTCTCTCTTTCTTCTTCTCTCTCATCCGTCTTTCCTTTTAACCCCGTCGAATGACAAAGTTCTCCGAAAGCTTCTCCGTCTTTTCCTTTATTCTCAGCAACGGCGCTTCCTTATTGTCGAAGGAAGCAATTAAAGATTCCTTTCATTTTACAAGGAAAACATCTGCCGCGGAGGAATAAAAACGTCTATTTCACTTTTATCGTATTCGTCGACGCAAGGCGGTCATTGAGAATTCGTAGAACGAGCGAAGGGCATGAAATTTATTACGCTCAATTTCATTATTCCCTGCACTTTTAACGGACAAAAGCCGCGTTGGAGTTCGATTTTATCGGTTGTTCCCGGCTTTTGGTTCTTTCTACTATGTTTTTTGTCATGCTCGCCTTGTCTTTTCTTTTCACATTGTTTTATTGTCAACGTACAAAATTGCATCTTCTGCCGCTCGTACCATACGCTTGCACTGGCACAGTTTTTAATATGATTCAAAGAATCTTTGTTTTCCTTCCTGACGATTTTTACCTCGCGAATTGGTAAATCTATCAATTTCGTTGTTAATTCCATTGTCAATTTTTGGATGCATTGTTGTATGGCTTCATATTTTTCGATTTTAACTACCGTCGTTACTTTGCTTAGGACTTAACGTTTTAGAACTATCGGGACCATCGAGGAATCATTGAGGTTATAGAATATAAAATAAAAATTTTAAAACAATTTTTTTCTCAGATGACCCAAGATTATTTGTGCTCGAGCCCATTAATTAAAAGTTTGAGTCTTTACCTTCATATCCAGCATAGATCCTGCTGGAATTCTGTCTCAATTATAATTTCCAATATTGTCAAAAGTTCAAGATCAATCTCAAAGTTCACTGCAGAAAGTGGCAATCTATCTTTTAAAATGAGGGAAATTGTTATCAATAAAAATCGTGATTGTACAATTTCATGGAATAAAAATGCAAACAGGAAAAGCTAATGCAACTTCAATTGTTAAAATTACAAACAACGATGAAATTAGTTTGTTCATGGCAGGAGCAAAGAAAACAACAGCATTATCGAATGCAATCAATTTTATATCGTTCCTGTTATACGAAATTTCAACGTTTCTAAAACTTGGAAAGCAGTGAAGAATAAAACGAAAAGTTTTATTCCACGTCAGGTGTTTTCGTAGTAAAACTAAAAGGATCTTTAACTGTTTCTACGAATGCAACCCAGAGCTTTTCGACGTAGGAGAGTAATTAATTATAGAAAGAAATATTTTTAACAATTTCAATTTCCAGTTAATAACATTGTTTAAGCACAATTAATACTCTGTCACACATCGCTGTATTGTTAATACGAAGCCATCTACGATTCGTTATTCAACCACTCCATTAGCAGGCAGCTCATTGAATCGGACATTATGTTCATTCATCCGCGCGTTATTAATTATATCGAGAGGAGATTAACGTTTCGCAGAATTCGAGCGACACGTTTCGGGAGTAAACGCGTCAACGCACACTAATTTATTGCCACGAACTGGGAACACTAATTGACAGGATGCGTTTTGCACCCTCGAATACGTATTGTCGAAAACAGCTGGCAGAGAATGTACACTGTGAATTTGTATCAACTTTTATACCGCAATTTTCCACGATTATCCGTCCTCTCGTAATTTTCATTGTTGCGGAAAATTCTGGTGAAAGCGTTTACGTACTTTTTCGAGATAATGTCGAAGCATTTTATGAATGTTTTCTAGTTTCGTTGAAAATGAAATAATAATACTCTAAAAAAGAGATGTCTAGGTGTTTCTCATGGTATTCAATTTACGTGTGATTTTTGTAATTTATTTATGATATTCAAATCATAGAAGCATTCAATTACGATGCATTTAATGTTGCTCGAACCGTTTAATATGTGTAATTAGTATGGTAATCTGAAGATCGATTGTAATTGATAAAATAGCTTTGTATTGTGTCATTTTCACGGTGTATCAAAATTTAGTATGCCGTATTTTAATTTAAATTGTAGATTGTTTATGTCTTTTGTTACATCGATATACTAAAATAGTAGAGAGAAAATAAGTAGGAATATTTCAACTGCTTGAAGGGGATACTTTATTCTATGTGCCATTAATCGAGCTGACTGTATGGTTCATGTTGAAGCGGTATATTTCTATGGTTTTTTCGTATTTGTACACAGAGACGTATTATTTTACTAGCCATCGATATAACGCAATGTTTTCAAATGCTCTTAAAGTATTTACTTCGGTTGGAAAAAGTATTAAATTGCAACAGAAGTTCAGCTGAAATATTTTTTTATTACATATCTGTGTTTTGCATAGATTACTCTTTGCCAAATTCTACAAAATGTCCCTGAAACATCGTAAATTTGTAGGGAATTTAATCGTAAACCAATAGCCAATAACTTTAATTTACAAAATGTTTTTATCAACGACAAAGTCTCGTTGTCTGTCCCTTACTAAATTCCTTGAGCATCTTTTTTGTTTTTCTTTGTAGATATATCTTCTTCCACGTTTATTGGTAGTTATCGAGAATGAATTTCAACAATGAAAGTTTTGTCGGCAATTCGAAAAAATAAGAATACGTTAGGTCGCAAAAAAATTGCAGTACCGTCGGCGTCGAAGCGTTAAATTTTAATTGACAATTGATCACACTTTGCTACTCAGGATAGTTGGAGGAATTAATGATGAGAGTCCAAGAATTATTCAAGCGAATTAATTGGCTTCTACTTTACTTCGTTTTATTATCGTACGACTGCTCGTTAGGTCGAGGATTTATAAAGTTTTGAATCCAATGATTTTATTTCATCATCGCACCAATCGCCTATTCGATACATTCCAGATTACCATGACAATTAATATTAATGAACAAAAATATTTCTTTCACGAGGCAGAGAATTTTTCAAATTCATTTCAAAATAATTCAAGTAATTACAAGATTTTTCATAATGATACAATATACGATAAAAATATAACAATATATTAGGTGTACAAATTAATTCTCGACCTTCTTTGGCTAACTTCGACATTTATTTATAACAAAATTGAAATAAATTCAATATTAAACATAATCTTCTTCATTTTCTATACGTTTTTGCCATCTCTCAGGTATGTAATTGTCGGATTCCAGATCGGAAAAATGATGGTGGTTCACATCAATGAAATCATTGAGGCATTTATAGACCTGTTCAACTTACTTGAATTGCGAATCAGTTAGGTGGTGTTGTAGGGATCGAAATAGGTGGTTATTTGAAGGGGCTAAGTCTGGAGAATATTCGAAACTGTTGAAACCATTTTTTACAAGTGCTGCACGATATACCGTTTCTTTTTTTTAGTTGAAACGCGAAAAGAAGACAGTGCCTTAAATGTTGCTTATCGAACGACATCGCTTCTACACATGATTTTTCACGCTATATCTGGAGTAGAGTCATACGATATATCTTATTTTAAAGCTAACAAATGGCGCTTTAGAATGACTATTCAAATTTGGAAAAATTCTAACCTGAATAAGTTTTGTGATCGATGAAATCTGGAGGCTGAGAATTAATTTGTACACCTAATACATATAATATCATTCATTTCATCTTGGAAATTTTTCTCTAAAATATTGCAACAAACTTCTCACTCTAGTTTCATTTTACAAATTATTACCAACGCACGATTTCCTCTTCGAAACTTCTATTTGTTCTCCAGAAAACAATGTTTTGCTTACCATACTTTCTGCTGTAATTAGTGTATTAATTAAATAGGTATTGCAAGCAATAACTCCATGTAGCATCGCAGGCACTCTGAAATTTCGCCTCTCAGACTTTCATTTAATAGGCCAAGAGGAAACCAGCTGTGCTCCAAAGAACGTGACGGTCGAATGTTAGAACACTTCCGGTTGAAGCGTCTGTGGTGTTAGTCACTGGAAAAGCTGTTTTGGTCAGATAGCAGTCAAGTGTTCGTGACCACCGGTAATGGGAAGCTTTTCCGCGGCAAACGACAAGCAGATATTGCATGCTTTTTGATGGTGGAAACATGCCGGTTCTCGCGTCACACTGAGACTTTTTTGTTGCTCTTTATATCGCAAATCGAATTACTGAAATTTCTTTACGATTTTGCCGATACAATTGCGATTATCGATAGATTTTAATCTCTCGTGAATCTCTGACGATACGAGTTTCTGATGAATATTCATTAAAGCAAAAGGAGAACTTATTGTGTGCTCGGACGGTTTTGTTTTATTTCAGGGATTGTTAGAGGAGACAAGAATTACGGCTATTACTATGCTTTCAGTGGCTTTGCATATATTCACCGTAAAATATTGCATTTATTTAGCCAGTATTTTCTCACGGACATGCATGTTAGTAAGAAGTAGCATATATTTTGACAGTAAAATATTTTTACGACGCACTGGTAAAAATCTTATACATTTCGATTAATTAAGATAATATAGTATAGGACCACAATTATACTAACATTATATAAAGAAAGCACTGAATCCGTGAAAGTACATTATATTGAAAGATGTTGAATTCGCAACAGAAAAAAAAAACAAATCAGTAAGACTGTCTGTTGGTGTCTCTCAAATGAATCCTTCTCTTGTAATGGACATACAGTTTCAGCTAAATTAATTTCTATATTAATATCTATTCAATTCCAATTTCGCACTCATTCCAGTTTATAGAACTCTTATTACAATCCCTTGAAATATAAACATATCAGCGGTAATAAATTGTACAAGGAATTAATAACAAAATTAATATAGTAAATCAAAAAGGACGACCATTTGCACAAACAATAGTCATAAATTCCACGTGGAAACAAAGTTTTGAGACACTCCGTGTAAGTTGCAGCGGTGGGCAGGAGAAAAAGGCAGCAATGGTCAGACGGTACAGTGGAATCAGTGATTGTTCGTGTTGAATGTTCTTTTGGCTTTAATTGCTAAGGTCATTTCGTCTCACACCGACTATTTTACGTGTCTTCCACACTATCGAGGCTATGACATATTAATTAATTAATTAGAAGAAACTTCGTAGTAGTAATGCAGGATTTGAACTGAAGCTCACTAATTGCGAGTTAGAGCCTTTATTTTTTAATCGAACATAGTGCACCTGCGAATGCTTGTTTGTTCCTTATGCATATTTTTAGACATAATTCTTATGGTTGTTTTAACTAGAAGCTACTGTTTTCTGTGATATTCGAACAACCACAGCTATGATACATTAAATAATAAATTAAAAAACATTATCCGGATGTGAGTGAGGAATTTGAATTCTTTACTTCGTAATTCACCACGATCTCTGCAAAGCGTCAGTGATATTAGACGATGGAAAAGTCGTTTTGCTCGGACAGTGGGCAAACCATCGGTGTACAGGCAGTACGTAGCAGCTATTAATTTTCTGCAGAAGGCACCTTTTGGTCAACGGAATGGTGTCACGTCTACCAATAAGTTACGAGCATCCCTTTGCATCTTGGTCTGGTAGTAACTTTGATATTAACTCTACTGTATCATAGATTAGCAGCGGTACAGAGACTATCTTGGAGGATTAGGATATTAGAACGGATGTTTGAATCGCAATGATTCCTGGCTGCCAGTAAAAGAAAATTGAATTTGCTTATTCTACGACTGAGATCGTGCTTTTTAAATGAATATTATAGAATCTTAATTCTAAATATGTATCTCGGTTGTTTCGCGGCGGAAAGTGATGAGACATTTTCTACGTTTTCCTGAGAGTATAGGCTTTGGAAGTTCGTATAAAAAATCATCCTTCAACGGTTAGCTTTTCTATCAGGTTCTCGAGGCGGAACAGTAGCATCTCACGTTGAAACAAATGAAGATGGAAACTTTTGCATTTTATCGCATAAAACTACACTCTTTACTGACTAAAACGACAAAAAGAACATCCCCCTACGATCACCACAAGCCAAGATATGTAAATTCAAAGTGGGTCCTGCACCGGTCGCTCATACCCCTCGCCGAGGCGCTCTCGAAAATCGGACACCGTTGGCTTTGAAATTAAATATCTCGGTTGTTTCTTGGCTGATCATGATGAAACTTGTTTCCTCGTCTTCCTGAGACTTCAGGCTTCCAAACTACGTATATAAAATGATTCTGCAATGATGAGTTTTTGTATGAGGTTCTCGGGAAGAAAGAAGAACCTTCCGCATTTAAACGTATGAAGATGGAATATTTTACATTTTACCACGTGAAACTACACTCTTTACTGACTAAAACGACATAAAGAACATCCCCCTACGATCACCAGAAGCCACGATACGTAAATTCAAAATGGGTCCTGCACCGGTCGTTCATACCCCTCGCCGAGGTCGTCCCAAAAATCGGACACAGTTTGCTTTGAAATTAAATATGTATTTTCGAATAAGTAGAATTTATAAATGTAACTTAGTTTTCATAAGATTATGAATACTCGTATTAAATGATAATTAGTTTTTTAGAATGTCTGAGCTTAGGTACCTCGAATGTTATAAAGAAAGTTTGTTAAATTTTTATGTCGAAAATTCTTGTCATTGACAGGTAAAAGGTCAAGTAAGAATTTTTCGTAGTTCTACTAAATATCCGACAGTTAAAATATTCATTTCCACGTTTAGTAACATTCAGAATTTCGGTTTCGATTATCGCTAATTTCCGACATTGGTGGAGATTATAGTATCGGCCTACCGTAATTATACTCCCCAGCGTTGTAAAGGGTAATTAGAATTTCTAATTAGAATTACCATTCGAGCAACCGAATTCGTGTCAATACCGGCTCTCAGTATCGGTCTAGAAAAACTTTTCACCGAAAACCCAAGTCATGAAATTTGCATTTTAATTTATCCAGCTACTGTGCATCGTTTTGCTTGCACTTCGAGTGGCTGTGTCGTATAAAAAATGCTACCTTTTTGCGTCCTATTTAAATAAAAAACTATGCGCTATAGGCTTCGTAACTTTGACTCTTTACCTACGAAATGCTGTATGAAGGAGGAATATTTCCAGAAAATATTATTTTACGATTTTACGAAGCCGGACAAATTGTTATTCTGTGCACAACCATCGTTGATCCTAATATCTCATTGACTAGATGGTATGTTGCATGGAGCTCCTAAAGTACCAGGAGACACCTTGATTATTGGTGTCGCGCCTCATTATCAGTCTATACCACCCCATTCGGTAGTTGCTCCTCACTTAGACTGTCACAGTTAATGGGTTAACATGTACAGGATGTTTCAAAAGGAGTTGCCATGGCTTTCAGGGGTTGTTCTATGGAGGCTATGGAAGATAATTGAATCGGTGGAGATACGTGGAAAAAGCCTGCTGCAAAATTTGCAAAAGGATAGTAAATTTTGTTTATTAGGTCAGTGCATTCGTCTTGTTACGTAGGTAAAATGCTTGAGAGGAGCTATGGGTCAGAATCGAACTGTTCTCACGCAATTTAACTTTTAATTGTCTCATCGCGATTGAATTTTAGCTGTATACATCAGGCTTCCAGGTCTTCGACCTTTCGAAAAGAAACACATGTCCTTACTAGTGCTACAAAAAATTAAAAAATAGAGGTCTGGGTTATCAAACTAATAAAACTGTAGCTCCTAGATGAAATAGTCATAGCAGTTGAGGCTGAAAAGATGCAGGAAAAATGAACAAAATCGGCTGATAAGGAAAATTTCACGGTGAGCTTTTTTGCAACCCTTTATCGATGCAAAGGTGTAGAGTAATACACACACCTAAAATTGTAAAACAATCTGTATTAAATCTTGCTATGTATATGCAGCCATGTAAGTTTTCTACATAATACAAATACTTTTCACCGTGCTCTCATACAATTTTTAAAAATCATTATTATTGTTTCCACGCGTATATCGACGATTATGGAAGCTCAAAGTAAGAAGATCGATAAAATTCAACTTACCCATCAATTTGCAGATATACAATACTGTTTGAAGTATTCATTAATGCAGGTCACATAATAAATTTTCCAAGGATTGAGAAGAAATTGGGTTACAAAGAACTAGATTCTCATCGTTCTACTACCAGTAGGAAGTTTTTCTTTCATACAATAATTATCTCTCTTGCTTCGTCATCGTTTTATCCCTGTACGTGCTCCTCCCAGTTATCGCCGAGTATTTTCTTCGTCCACTCGAATTAAATCCATCCCGGAATTGGACTAGCGCGAATCTGGATTTATTTCTTTTCAAAGGAGATTTACCTCTCGCGTATTTACGCTCGTATTACACGCTTCTTTTTCGGCTCGCCGAAAAGGGAAACTTTTTTTCCTCTCTCTTTCTCTTCCTCCCTCTCTTTTTCTCACCCTCTGTACGTGCTACGATACTGGCAGGTTTTTCATTTTGCTCTCTCCTTTCGTTCTGCTCCATTTCACTCGATGATACCGTAAATCGTCGGCGACGGTAATTCTGAAGTATAATCGTGGAACGAGGCGCCTCGTCGAAGTGCAAAACTCTTTGTTTAATGGGTACGATCACGTAAAACGTTGATAACGCCGTCTGGAAAGGTTCGACATTGTATCTCACGTATAGATAAATAATTTTTAACGAATTAAGTATCATTTTGTATATAGAAAATATAGGAGCGAAGTTAAACCGTGTTATTTTCAATGTCAACTTCACCAGATGTAATGTTCCGCTTTAGAAAACAATTTGTACTGAAAATCACCCCATTGGTAGTAATTTAAATTTTATGACATATTTGAAGTTTAACACTAGAACGACCAAGCAAGTCAAAATGACTTGTTCACATTTTTTTCCAAACATTCCTTAAGTTTATAGAAGAGTCCTAGATTAGAAATTCTAAGATGATCTTATAAAACACAGATTACCAAACCAATCGTATTTTCCACCCCTTGATTCCTCTTCTTCCAAAGTTCTTACTTAATGTATTTAAATGTAATAAATTTAACGTCGGTCGTTCTAGTGTTAAACTATACATGGGTTTCAATATAAGAATTAATCAAAAGTACTATTAATCGAGAAACAATGGCTCTCATGTGGTTTTCAAAAAACAATTGTTTTGTAAAAAATAAACTCTAAACAAATATAATCTTTTGTACCGTGGAAATCGTTGAAAAAGGGTTCGTGAATTGATAACAATCGATTTGAAAAGTCAGCGGGATAAATCCGACGAGTTTTTAGTCGATTAAGAAAAAATTAACAAGGCACGTATTTTGGGTTGAATTGCTCATAGATTTATTAACGAAACGTGGAATTAATTACGGAATATTACGATACCTTCATGAAGTGTAACATACTTTCGAACTTTTGAGATTAATCACCCTCTTCGTTCGAATAATATTTATTCTATCATCGTCCGCTGTATTTGTAATTCAAATGATTTCCCGCGCCGCTTGAACAGACGATTCCATCAGCGGGCCCATTATACCATGAAATCGGCGTTGCATCATCGCTCTTCAACGATCGTCGACGGTAATTTCGGTGTTTCGAAGAGGAGGAAGGGACTTGTTTAACATTAATTATGATCCATGTAAAATTTTTATGAATTGAAGAACATAAAATCGACATCTACTTTGTTATCTAGCGTTTAACATGACTAATGAGAGCATTTTTCTAAATTAGATGGAAACAATAATACTTTATAAATCTACAATGTGATTCTTATTGGTTGCAAACTTAATATAATATTAACGAATTAATATTAACTTTTTATCCTAATTAATTTTCTATTAAAACACCATCGATTTAGGAATTTAATTTTCAATCAAAGAGAATATTACGAAATTAGTATCGGATAACTTAAAGCAAAAAATAATTATTTGCAAATTTGAAACTCTTGAAATTTCGATTAAATTACGTCCACCAAAGTGGTAAGAGATATTAATGATACGTGGAACTTTTGAGAAATGATTTAACGTTAATTAAAAGTTTTGCGAAGTTTGAACGAAATAAAGATAAACATCAGGACAAATAGGTGGCGGTGAGATTGAGGAATTTATTGTATATTAAATATGAGAAAACGTGAAATTTCCCAAAATTAAGTAAAAGCTGGATGCTATCTTCCGCGTGTTATTTCGCACCGATTATGAAGCGCGTTTAACGCTCGCGAATTAAGGGGGTGCGTAAATTTAGAGATTTATTCAACATTGGCTATAAATTGCATGAAACGTTCGTAAATGAAGCGAGAGGCACGTGATACGTGAAATTTAGGAATTAATTTAACATTGATTACGTGTAGCGCAAAGTTTCGCCGAATGAACCGTAAAACAATGACACGCGAAATTTCGTTAAATCCAACGCAAATAACAATGCGAATGGATTCGACGTCGGACAGAGTTTCACGAGAATTTCTTCAGAAGAGACATATCGCAATTTTAATGGAATTAAATCAGAATGGAGATAAATGTTAGAATTTCTGTGGGAAATAAGCGGAAAATATGATAAAGATTCCTATATTATTGAGACGAACGTAATTAATTGAATGTTTGTGCTTTTACTTTGAAGAGACTTTTAATGCGATTGAATAGAAACGTTTTTCTATCTTTTTATTTTTGTTAAATAAACTCATTCCAATTTAAACGAGCAGTGAGCAAATGTTTTTTAATGTAATTATCGATAAAATATAAATCATATTGAAACGATTCTGTTTGCGTTTCTTTGCATTCACAAACGAATTAAAATTTCATTTGTTTTTCAAATGTTCATTTGCTACATTAATACAGTGTAATAGCTTTTTTCATTTCAAGTAATGTTAAAAATAGGATTGTGTTTCACAGTGTCATGCTTTAAGACACTGAAAAACATCCAGGAGTAGAAAAAAAAATTTCTTCTTAATTAGTTAGTTAAATGCTACAGAAAAACGTAATTGCACAGCACTTTTGCTTCAATTTCATTAATGTGAATACATTATTGTAATTGTGCGACATACCCAGCCAACAAGAATCGCGTGTCACGTGGGATTTACATTGGGACTAATTATAATTAATGAAAAAATTTTGAAATGTTATTTTTTATCGTACACTAATGAGATCGCAAAACATTGCATTTCTTGACGTCAAATACAATTTTAGAAAATTACATTTGAGTATCGCAATACTATTGTTATTTAATTGAAATTACTAATTAGTGGCCGCGAAAAGGAATCTTTACAGTCCTTGCAGAATCTTTCAGAAAAGGAATCTTTTTAATTGATAAACGAGAATCTACAAAAAACTGTCGGTTTTTTAAATTTTTGTGGCAATTAGATAGAGAAATAAAATGTGGCTTATTTTTTGTCGTGATTAGTTGGGCAATTAAAGACGATGAACTTCCCCTCTAAAAAAATGGTATTATAGTACTTTAGAAAACGCCTAAAAAGTAGATATCTTTTTACTAAATGATCATAGTAGTTAACACTAGAACTACCGACGTTAAATCTATCATATTTCAATATATTAAATAAGTACTTTAAAAAAGGAAAAATCGAGTGACGGAAAGAATGATTATTTCGGTAATTTATGTCTTTTGTGATGGACGTAGAATTTTTGTTCCATGGGTCTTCTATGAACTTGGAGAATTTTTGGGAAAAATTGTGTACCAGTCATTTTGACTGGTTTGGTAGTTCTAGTGTTAAAATCAAAAAAAGAATTCAAAAGAAAAAAAATCGTTTTCCTAAAAAGAAAGTGTCCATCGAAATTCGACTATTTATTTAAAAATTCCGAAATGCTATACCGGTGTATTTTTTCCAGTCGCTAGAAATATTTAAATTACAGAATAAAATAATGATTAACCTCTTAGGCACTACGCGCCACTATAGTGGCTTTCGCGGATGTCATCTCTCTGTACGACGCGCCATTACAGTGACTTACTGGCTCACCATTTGAATAAATATTAATGTATGTGTATCGTATCTTTAAGGAAAATGCTAATTTAATTATCAAAAACTTAATTATTATCTTCTACTCGAGTAGTGATACGTTGCGGTGCTGTATCGTTTACACATAATTGGCGTCTGACTTTGCAGTACAGAGAGACAGCACCGCGCAAAATTCAGCCGTGCCTAAGAGGGTAAAAATAATAATTCTTTATATTAGACGGGCGGAGAGATTGTAAAGCAGGATCAAAACAATTCGACATTTAATCGAGCATTGTAAGCTCCCGGTTATCGAGACACTTCCCCTGATAACAGAGAAAGTGACGGTTAACCAAGGGAAAATGAGTCCGACTGGAAATTACTACAAGTGAAAGCGAGACTTCCAAATGTCTTTATTCGAGTTTCCCATCGTACGATCGCGTTATCGGGAAACTGTCGGAGAAAGGTTTATCTGATTATCAGTTGGAACGTTTACTTCTACATTAGATTATCTTCCGGTGGAACAAGCCGAGGAAAGAGAAATGTAAGAAACGAAGGGAATTCAATATGCCCGATGCCTTCGGTGTCAGATTTACCGCAGAAAGGATTCCAGCCCTTTTTCGCCCTGTATGGAAATTATCGTCAGCAAGACATTTCTTATTCCTCTGATTCAATATTTTTTCATCATCTGACAAACTCAATTTGTTTTCTTAATTCTTTTCAATTTCAATCATTCGTGTGAGACATTTTGGAAATCTAAGGTTAGGTATTCCTTGCTATGAAAATGTGAAAATATTAAATTTGACATTTTCTAGGATAGAAAAATTCCATCGTTAATTCTTGATCGACGGTTACTATTACTAGAAACCAGTGCAAAATTACAATTTTTCATAATTAAAAAGCTAGTGAAAATGTTGAATGAACAATTTCTTACAGACTGGAAGAAATTAATACAACCAGAGTCAATATAAAAGAAGAATTCAAGAATACACCCCTTTCTTCCCGAGTTCAAAATACTCCTAATATTTAGAAAATTTTTTCTAACTCACCATTTATTAGCTCACAATCTCTGTGACTTTTAATCGACCTACAGTCTGTACCACAAGAGCGTGGACGCGATATTTGTGAAATCTGATACGCAATTTGTTAAAGACTGTGCTGGTCTAAACATACAAAGTTTCCTCTAATACGCAATAGGCCCAATTCTTTTAGTATCGTTTCTATCTCCGAGAAATTCAGTTCATTTCGAAATGAGTGCCGTGTACGCTAAACGATTCGAAGCGGTCTTCTTGTGCCATCATCCGAAAGGTCCTAAAATGACTGTTAGAAATGCAGCAAAATATCTTCATAAACCTTGCGCATTCGTAAATAAGTGGGTGCAACGGTATAAAGACACAAATTGTGTCGATGATCTCCCTGGTCGAGGTTCGAAACGGGTTACGACGAAACAGGAAGATAAAGCGATTTTACACCTTTTTTCGGAAAATCCGACGCTTTTCTTACGTAAAGCGCAAACAATTTTAACTAAAAAGGGTATAGATATAGGTATATTAAAAAGGTATATTATAAAATTACTAATATAGGTATATTTGTATCGAAGCCGTCTTTGTACGGAATGGAAAACACAGAACGGTATTAATGTGTTGGATTCGCCATCTCAGTCCCCCGATGCCAATCCAATCGACAATGTTTCGTCTGTTATGAAGTACAAACTCCGAGAAAAGCATATTTTCCAATTGAAAACACTAGTTCGTCGAATTGGAGAGATATGGAAGTCTCTTCCTGTCTCTTATGCTGAAAAGTTGGCTGAAAGCATGCCGAGATGTTGTCAAACGATAATCGCTAATGGTGGAGATTGGACATTTTATTAACACTAGATTTACCAAGCCAGTCAAAATGACTGTTACACAATTTTTTTCCAAAAATTCTACGGGTTTATGAGAAAGCCGTAGAATAGATATTCTTTGTCCATCCTATAAAACATAAATTACCGAATCTATCATCTTTTCCACGTCTTAATTTTCCTTGCTTTAAGGTACATATTTAACATATTTAAATATAATAGATTTCACGCTGGTAAATCTAGTGTTAAGGAAGTGCGTATCAATTTTTAAGATGTACTTTCGATTTATATGATATTTCTTATAAAAAAGTTTTATTCCCACAGAGATATCGCGTCCACGCTCTTGTGATACAGACTGTAAAATTTTAATCTAGCTATAGATCCTAATTAAAGTGATCATGGAAGGAAATCAAAGAAGAAACCGAGGAAGAAATAATTCATGCTTCGAAATCAAGCTCAAAGGAATACTAGATAGACTAACGAATCCACCGTACGTCCATGCATCGTCGTTAAAGCAGAAGAAAAAGAATGACCGGCAGGACAGGACAAATCTTCGTTAATGTCAATTTGTGTTTCTCGGGATTCCTCGGATCGCTCGAGTTAAGGGCACTCGAGCTAAATGTAAGTGAGAATGTAACTACGTGGGACTAGTGGCTTTTGGCAGCACGGTCTCACCTCGTTTTCTCTCGCTAGTAATTGGATCGTCGGGAAGCTCTCGGGTAAACGTCGATCTAGCCACGACCCCTGAAACTTTTATCTAAGGAATCTCTTATCCCGCGTTTCCGCTACGCCGAGGGAAAGAAAAGACGAAGCGAAACGACCAGAAAGAGTACCCACGACGGTGCTCGGCTTGAAACTGACCGAGTGTTTCGATTTCTTGTTTTCTCTTTGAATTAATTGAGCAATTGGGCATCGTTGGAGAACGGTGACCAGGAAGTTATGCAAACGGTGGTTTTTGAAAATAGATTAAATAGAAATATCTTTTTTTACAGTTAAGGGAAGTAGTACTAGAAACGTATTTTTCTTTTCTTTATTTTTTTCGAGTTTTCTGAAGGTGATGAGAGATTTCATGGTACGTCTTCTGAGTGATAGTTGGAGCCTTTAACCCTAGATCACTAACCTTATTTTTCGACTCTTAACACTAACCTTCGTCTCTTCGACTACGGTGTTCACAAAAGGGATTAAAGGGTATTATTTAAATAAAATTTAAACATGTTTTTTTCTATT
The DNA here is from genome assembly GCA_910591515.1 of Cerceris rybyensis. Lineage (NCBI taxonomy): Eukaryota > Metazoa > Arthropoda > Insecta > Hymenoptera > Crabronidae > Cerceris > Cerceris rybyensis. The sequence continues at coordinate 10,388,112 of OU342797.1, read as the reverse complement.
ATTAAAGATAGGTATTTATTTATTACGATAACGTTAACTAATATGGCGTACTTATTAAATCCGTGTCGTCGAATCGACGAAGGTTAGTGATCTAAGGTTAACAGTCATTGTGATTTCTTTTGTGTTTTCTAAAAGTGTAGAGAGATTTTGTGATAGGTCTACTGAGTAATAGTTCGAGCTTTTAATATTATAGCCATTTTGATCGTACTGTTTATGACGGCATGGAGAACATTTTTTAAAAATTATTTTTTATATAATTATGAAATATGCTATAATTAATGATCGTGGAAAAATTAACTTGATTTAGATGGAAAGTAACGGGGACAGGTTGAACTTTTTTAATCAAGGGGAGAAGTTTGTGAAAGTAACTATGCCGTTTGTCGGGAACAGGAAGATCAAAGAGTCGAAATTCGATATGGACGTTTCGCCGCTTTCTCAAAGTCCGTCATGTTGCGGGAAGAATCCTTGCACGATCTTCGACGCTTCTTCTCTTGTACGTTTCGTAATCTCTTTGAGTTGTCCGTCTGTTAATACTTCAGAAGTAGTACGTGACTGCAGTCCTATCCGCAAAAATCCTCGTCGCGTGCTGCTGTTTATTCAGAAGCTTATCTGACCAGCAACTCCATCAATGATAATACCCCGTTTTCTGTCAAGAACACGTCTTAAAACATTTCGCCATCGTTCTGTGCAGTCGTTATTATCAGTTTACCATTCTTTTATCGCCTTGGTAAATCCAGTATTAAGAAAGTTAACGTACACCCTAAAATCCGCTTGTTAAAAGAATTTCAAATATTTCACTAATTAATATTTCTTATTTCGGATCGCGAGAGATGTAAAAATTGTCATAAAAATTCTCATTGAGGGAAGTTATAAATATTAGATTTGAAAATTCAATTATGTATTTCTCTTTCGCTAATCCTTTCTCTTTTCTTAAACATCTACCTAATGGTTATTGTCAGTTTAGCTTTCATTTACTAAAATAATTGAGATATATGGTTATCAATGTTATAGAGGTTTTGATAGCCAATTTAATTTAGTCCTTATCCTTTGAGATTATTAAGTAGTGGGTTCTATGATGAATTTCCTTTTTGTCCTCTTGGGGCAAATTTATTTGTGTTTTTGCTATAAGAATATTACAGATTTGATGGTTGGCAGTTTATTGAATACGTTGGAGATCAATTTAGAACTTGAAATTGAAAAGTAGATGAAGAGGGGTGGCTAAGGCACCCTTGGAGTCACAGACTGTGACAGCAACTGGCAGGCTTTTCCTATATCATTATTTAATATATCATAGGCTTGGTATTTTAAAACACACCTAACACACCATACGAGTGGAAGTTCCAAAATAAAAGGAGAAAACAAAGTAGATATTTTGTTAGAAGGAAATATATAGATATTTCTGATGTTCACAATGATAGGGTATCTTCAAGTTTCAATAACCTTTAGACAATTTCCCCGAGCTAACGTTCGTATAATAAATTAATTCTGCATTAATGGAAGTTACTTACTGAATTCCAGAAACAATGGTCATTTATTTAAGACATTAAGATAAGTTTTACACTATTCCGTTTCTCAGATAACAAAATTTCCGTCAGCCACGATGAAATATCAGATCCCGGAGGATCGTGACGTTGCTGTTTAATTTTTCCACCGGAAACCGTATCTCCATTTGATCGATACGCAAATCTCGACGATATTTCATTGTCGTTCTTCATTTATCGCTTTTCCACGTGCCCTCCGGGTAACTTTGACGGATCTCTCGAGCTTCGAAAGGGCGAAATTTCACGAGATCCGGAAATTTTTATGATAACAATTCTGCGAGAACCTTCGCAGCGCCATGAATACACAATATGCAATATCTTCTCATTAGAATCTCAGATTCTCGCCCTGAGATATTTTAAGCTTCCGTCTCAAACGCATAAGTGAATTTTTATTTATGTCGTTACGACATACACCGGAGGTGACGTGATTTACATCTTGATCAAGGATCCTGGAGAACATATCTTTTTACAGGAATGTCGTACACGAACTTCAAGAAAAGAGGAAGTTGTTGGATTGGAATTTGTAATTTAGTAAAGTATCTATTTCATTACGATGATCATGATTAGTTCGTTGGATGAGACAGATACGGGTACCTTCAACTTCAGTAGCTGCAACTGCTGCTTTTTTCCTACAATATATAGAGAATGTGGTAGGTTGAAAGCATAGAAGACAGAGGGGACATAAAATGTAGAAGATGGAAGATATCGCAAATAGAAGAAATAGGATTAGAAGATATAGAAGATAGAAGATACAGAAGACAGAAAATGCAGAAGGCAGAAGATACAGAAGACAGAAGATATCGAAAATAGAAGAAACAGGATTAGAAGATATTGAAGATGGAGGATATAGAAGATAGAAGATACAGAAGACAGAAGATGCAGAAGACAGAAGATACAGAAAACAGAAGATATAGAAGACAGAAGATATCGAAAACAGGATTAAAAAATATAAAGGATGGAGGATACAGAAGATAGAAAATACAGAAGACAGAAGATGCAGAAGACAGGAATTATATACCTAATATACAGAAGTTGCAAAAAATATAGCCCAGCCTCAAAAATTTCCATTATTTGCAAAAAAAAACTTTGAACAAAACATCCCAAAGAAAATCTCCCTTCCTGTATAAAAACACTAAAAAATACAAAATAATAAGAATGAGAAATGACGAGACAAAAAGCTGTACAAGGATTCGAACGAAAATGTTCATAGTCGCTTTTATATTTTCCCTCATGGCGAATGCCCACGCAATTTCATATCGAATCGCGGAATTAATACAAGCATTGTGTGTACACAAATGAAATCATCGCGCCATGAATTGCCCGGGTTATTTCCCGGTCTCCCGTCCAATAATGCGATATTCGTACGGAAAGTAAGAGATTCTGCTCTCGATGCGTATTCGATATTACGAGAAAGTACAAGGTCGAACAGGCACATTGAATTTATTCTTTCATAAAGGCAGAAAATAAGGAGGCGGGACTCGGGTTGAGAAAGATACGCCGATATTGCCCTAGCTCTGTGACTGCCGGAGTTAAATCAACCGGAGATATTATTAATCATATCTATTTACGAAATACCCCGCATTCGTTCTTCTCACATTAAAATTTCAACCGTAAAATCACATGGCAGCGATCCGTTCGATCGTGAAAATTCGAAATTTCAGTAGCTCGTCAATGACATTTTACTAATATTGTTTGGCGGAAACAATCGAGCGCGGTTTCGTGAAAATTAGTATACTTATGTCGTTTTACAAGTTATTGACAAAATGGCAGAGGTATATTATTAGATGAATTAATTATTTGAACTTGCTGGTTAGCTCTGACGTTAGACTTAAGTTGAATTGTTTCAATCTCCTCTATCCAATTATTGTATGCCATTTATAGTTAATTGTTTGTATTATGAAGATCAATTAAGTTATTGCACATTGGCAAATATTAAAATTGGAGTTTGAATAATAATATTGCTGATAATTAATTGAGAATATTTAAGGCTGCTAGAAAAAAATACTTGAGTTTTTACAGGATAAATACACAAAATTAAAGGAAGCAGCTTTAGAAATATCTGTATATAGAATTTAAAAAATCATTATCGTAGATTTATTGTTAAGAGGGTAGATCTCCGGAAATCTGTTTCTTCGAAGAATTTACAAAATGTCTGCAAATCGTAGAAAACGTGAATATCGTTAGAAAAATTCTCACGTAAATAAGCTATGAATATTAAGTTGGAGAATTCTATTTTTATTTTTCACTTTATTCCTTTCTCTTTTCTTGGACGTTTCTTCAACATTGTCAGACAACAGTTCCTTTCGGGAAAATAATTCAATACGCGGTGCGGTTTACAACGTTTCCGCGAAGCTATGCTAGCCTCGGGGGTAAAAGTCTCGCTGATAACTCGAGAGGAAAATGAAACATTTATAACGCACAGGTTAACAACAGCTGCGACGTGCTGCTACTAACAACAATAGCTCTCCACCTTGATATCATTTCCAACCGATAACCAACGAACGGGACTGGAAGAATTTATTTTTGCCAACTTGAAAAATATTGCGGTGTATCGCTCGCTTTAGAAAATTAACACCTTGAAGATATTTAATTTAATTTGTAGAATAACAAAAGAATTCCGAGAAAAGAAATAATTTATTACAATTGATGAACTTCTCTACTAGATCTGTGAGAGGAGAATTAACCATTTAATTTAGCAATGAACGACAAATCCGAATTTTCAATCAATCTTGAGCTGAAAAAAAAGGTTTATTAACCCTTTGACTGCTGAAAGCGTATATACACTTTCACAAGTCTATTAATGTATTCAAAAGCCATAAACATACGCCATCACATATTTATCAGTACATACGAAAGGCGTAAATTTTCGCCACCTTAATTTTTTTTACTATCACATCATATACTGTTTCACAAACTGATTCAACATGCAACTTATCACTCTATGTTAAACAGCAACCAAGTATCGGCAATTGCTTCATTTAAAGTAATTTGTAATTAAGTACTATTTTTTTAAATCTATTTTTTTAAATTTATTCTTGGGACATCAAACATGTTATTTGACATTTGAAATACTTGTCTCAAATAAGAAAATAACTTGTTCTTTTATTACTTGAACTGATGTATTTCACGAAATGAAAGAATAGATAATCATTTCCTAAAATTATTTTGTTGGGCAAACATAATTTATTCCAAATAGTAAAACATTTTTGTGACATAACTTTTTATTTCAAGTAATATTTCAAATAAGTTTGAAAATATTAATTGAAATAAAAAGTTATTTCACAAAAATATTTCACTATTTGAAATAAATTATGTTATATTTCGTCCAACAAAATAATTTTATGAAATGATTATCTATTCTTTTATTTCGTGAAATACATCAGTTCAAATAATAAAATAACAAGTTATTTCCTTATTTGAGATAAGTATTTAAAATGTCAAATAACATGTTTGATGCCCTAAGAATGAAATCTCTTTGCGATGAACTGTTCGAAAAAAGGGTTTTATTGAAAGCAAATGGTGTAAAATAAATCTTTATTGCTACCCATCAATAACTTATTTTCCGAACTAAACATAAATAAGGCGAAATGTCAACTTACAATTAGTAACATACATTTCTCTTAATTGTTTCAAATATGTTTATTTCAAATGACTACGCCGAAATAAATTCCTCTCAAATAGTTATTTCATAGAGATTATTTGATATAATGTTATTTTCAATAATTAACTTATTATCTTTATTTGAAATAAAATTTGCCCAGCTCTGCTCTGGAGTACATATGGAAAACAAAATATGGAGTTTCCGGTGCAACTAATCCGTCTAATTCCCATTGAGTCATCTAATTCAATTGGGCGAAACGTTAAATTTCTCCATAAGAATTCGGGACATGGAAATGTTAGAGGGATATCTAGATATTGTGAACGAGAAACTATCAGCGTTGCTTCTGCTTTAGGATCCCAAGTTCCTTCCCTGGGGCCTGATAAAAATTGCAGGAAGATTGCTGCCCTGCTTGAGGCACGCCGAATAGCCTCGGAGCACATGCAGCTTACGATGTTTCTTCTCAGATATATCGAATCAATATTTTCATCTGGTCCTCAGGAATTTACGGTCGCCGGTGATAGAAGAATCGACCACTTAGCCGGTACTTCAGGATAGTTTAACGATTCTCCGCAATATCTCCGTCCTCGATTATGGATAAATCGATATTTTCCAATATTGCGATTGATATTGCGAAGACGTTTTTATTTATAAAACCTCGATTTCTCGTTGCTTTATAGTCGTCACGTTTCTTCTTTGATCGAACGTATGAATGTTCATATTTTTTTCTTCGAGTTCTCATTTCTATTTCTTTGAATTCTCGTTTCTTTTGTATCGAGAAATTATTAATATTCCGGCCTTTCACAGTTGATTGGTGAAAGAAACGTTAGAAAAAAACTCTTCGAAACAATCTTAATAACATGTTCCTATTGTCTAAAATACTGGTTTATAATAAAAGCTAACTTTAACGGACGGTTTGAAATGAACAGTGAAATTAATAATTATTGTAGTTAAATTCTATAATGAAATTTGTTGGGAAGTTTGTCCGACGAAGTTTGACTGAGTCCACTGGGAGATAGATTGCATTTATTTCCTTATTCAGTATTTAAGCTGCTAAAGTAAGGGTTGGTACATTATTCGATTCATTTTGTGAGGTTTTAACCCGAAAAATACACACCACGTGGCACAAAGATAGATACTTTTATTACACGTCTATACAGGAAGCGATCAGAAATCAAACTGCAAAAAGAAACTACAATTGCGCACCCTACACATTAATTCGATATGAGGGCGCATAGATCTTATTTCTAACACATTTTTTACATGAATTCATCTTATTATTGCACAATTTCGTTTATGCAGATCATTCAGTGATAAGGTGTCTTGGTCATTGTTGATTAACTTCTTTTCCTCCAAATTCAAAGTGCTTTTGAAGTATACGAAGGTACACATTTCTGTAAATAGTTCAGTTGCAAATTTGTAATCCAACCCATGGAAACGCTCGGTACTAGCATTGTATAGGAATTCGATGAAAATGAAAAAAATGCAGTTGTTACTTTTAAAACGATAATATTCAAACAATGTTCCCTGGAATGCCAGCTCTTTCACAGTCTCGTTTCCTATGTAGCACATTGTACACAGAACAGAAAACAAAATTATTTCGCCCAGCAAACTGCGACGTGTAATGTTACCACAAACGCGACGTGTTTTATCATTAAACTTACACTTTTGCTCCTAGAATAGTTTCAACCAACGCTCAAAATATTGCATATAAAAGTGTAATAATAATATTTTTAATTAAATTCACAAGCGGTCCTCGACTCTCGCACATTCGACTTTCGCAAATTTTAAAAAATTCAATTTTTTAAAGATTTTTCTCGATATTACAAAATTTGCGCTCACATGCTCATTGTCTATTAAAGGTTATTTAATATTGTAATGTTGTCTCTAGGTTACACAATCTCAAGTTGACAAATGTCTACTGATGAATAAATACTTTAACCCTTTGCACTCTGAGCCATCTCTGACGTTATTTGTTAGCAATTTATCGACACTTTATTATTTGCTTTTTTTTGCTATTTTAATAGAAAAATTCAGGTAAACATATAGTTCTTAAAACCTTGCGGTGCAATAAGTTCATCCTCTGCAATTACTAACAAATTCGAAGGTCCTCTTAGAGGGTGCAACAGAGTGATATGCTAAATTTGCGATCTCCCCTCAGGTGGGACATCGGAGTGCAAAGGGTTAAAATAAAATTATTAATGTTTTTTTTGTGTCTCTCTACTCGAACATTTAATATTTACGCACATTTTCAACAAAAGTTACAAAGATCTTTGTGTATCTCAAAGCAACCGGAAGTTCGAGCATGTCCTACAGATCTAGTCGAATAAGGGACATTTAACACTGGTAGAAAAGTTTTGACATTTTTTCCGGAACAGGATCAAATCGTCGTGACGCTTTGAATATCATTGATAAGCGTCGTTGGTAAAGATCGATCTTCAGGGAGCCCTCGTGACAGTTTTATCGGCATGCGAGAAGAGGGTAGGGCTTGTCACTCGGCAGGGTATGTCGTATGGCAAAGTGGCTCGATGGCCATCGATTTTTTTCCTTTTCCCTTTTTCTGGCTTCCTAGTTTTTGTCACCAATTTCCTTTTCCTTTCTGTTATTTCGCGTTTTCCGTTTCTTCCCATATCTACCCGTTTCATTTTCCCTCTACCTTCTCCTCTTCTCTCTTCGTTTCTGGCTTTCTCCTTCCTTCTTCTCTTCTATTTGTTTTTTCTGTTTCCTTTTTTTAAAACATTTCTTCATTCCTTCGTACTCCATGCATTTCGCGTATTTCAGAATAGCCTTGAGTCTTGAATTTATCAAGAATAGTAACTGGAATTATTTGTTCGCAGACATTTTCACTTTAATTTACGAGTACCTTTAGAGAAAGTTGGGAATTTATACAGCGATATTGGAGCATGTTCTTCTGGAATTGTATTTAGCGATGTTCGTTTGTGATTGATTTAATTTTACTTGGGAAATATAGTTTTTTTGAGAGATTATGTATGTTCTATATCTTCTAATTAGTCTACGTTTCCTATGTCTTTTTTAGATGGTATAAATTTTAAGTTTTATAAGTCTGCATTTTCTGTATTTTCTACATGTTTTGGATTTTTTATATTTTCTATATGCTCTAAGATATTGGTGCGCTAAAATGGAAAATTGACTATTATTCGGTACGTCTGCGATTTTTCTCTTTCGCCAGTATAATCACATATCACCAATACTCCTTTAATGGGACAGAATATAATCCAAGCTGATACTTTTTGAATTTTTTAACACGAAAATTCTGGCAGGATCCACCGTGGGTTTGCCAACATTTTGAAATGAAACGTCATCGCTGAAGCCAAAAATGTCGGTGTTTCAAGCGAAATTTAAAAATTCTTCTCGTATTTCATTTAAACTAGCTTTTTTCATACTCTCAATAAATTTTGTCCGTTTAATGGGTAACTGAAAATGAACAATCATACAACGAAAAGATCTAACGTGCTAAAAACTACCCCTCGTTATTTCTACGAATGGCGATGAAATTGTCGAGGGTTTCTGATAATAAAATGATTTCCATATGTCATGCAAAACTGCGCATGGAAATCTGCAGATATATTATAGTACTCATTAGAGGAGTTACAGGGACACGGTCGGTTATTACATACGCAGGAAGAATGAAATTTCCTCTCCGTGCTCCATGCGTTCATTAACCTCCGCGCTTGGTAATCACTTCGAGCTAACGAACGGTGTCATATCGCTTTCGTCATCACGAATTTCCAATTTACAATTAACGCGAGCGTTCTTCCCCTTTCGACTGGCGGATGATATGAAAAAAAAACGTCATTCGTGTATGCTTTCAGAATCGAAGAATGATTTTTCCTGAAATTTCTTGTTCCATTCACAGATTGTTAATTTGTTACGGTTTGAATAGAATGGTTAAGCAATTTGTTCAATTATTTTCTACCTCGTAGGATCGAATGTCATTTTATATGATGCAGATACGTTTGTTTAGTTGAATATCTTTCGTTTTACATACATAACAATTTGTAGAATATAATTTTCTTATTTATTTCAGTTTATTTTACTTTTTCCACATTATCAGTGGTATTCTCTCATTTAATTTCAATGCTACTTTTCAAATATCTTAACATTAACACAAGATCTACCGACGATTAATTCAATGCATTTAAAATTGTCAAACGAATCTGTTCGAATCAAATTAATGAAGGGAGAAAAAGCTGGGCCGATTCAGTTGCTCACAGTCTTCAAGGTAGACATAGAAAATAGTAAAAGCGTTAGAAATTTTCAAAAAATTCGGGGAAAGTCATTCTGACCATCCTGGTGGATTTAATGCGAATGTTAAAAATTTCTTCATAAAATTATCTCTCAAAGAAGAGGCTTCTTCAATTACAAGACAACCCTACATTTACCAAAGGTGTTAGGAATAAGAAATTCAAAGTTTGCGTTTCCAGTAATCCAAGTAGTGTTCTCGTACCTGCAGAAAAAAGAAAAGAGGCCTTCTTTTTGTTTCAATCATAAGTGTATAGCGATATCGTAATAATTAAGTTCTTGTATAGTTCGACAACTGAAAGATGGCTAGGGAGCGGAGTTCTTCGTTTTCAATCGCCAATTTTTCCTACTTCGTTTTTGGAATCCTAAAACCCAGTGTCCTAAGGTAAATACTCAACATAGTAGTTTACTTTAGCAGGCTCGGTTTGAGAATTCCAAAACCAAAATGGTGGGAATAGACGGCCAAAATGAAAGGCTTCGCTACTATGTAGACATCTTTCCCTTGTTGAACTATACCGTCTACTGTTCAGCTTACAAAGTTAATAATATGCAATATCATGCCAATATTTATCTAAATTATTATTTAACATGGCATAATATCAGTGATTCAAAGCCCATATAAAATTCTGCCATCTCTCCAAAATCACCACAATGATAAATGCCGAAATACAAAACAACAGATCCTGAAACATATCGCCGGTTTTCAAGAACAACGACATATTTGGTTTTGTGTCGTTATCGAGTTAATTACACAGGAAGAATCTACGTAGTCTTTATTCCATTGTGAATAAAACTCATAATATGAGTACATATATAATACATAACATAACACATATTTTATATGTTTATAGTTGTCAAAGGATGAAAAAAATAATAAACTAAAAAGGGCCTACTGTAAAACTGTCATTTTCGAAATCTGTCGTTTTTCTAGAAAATCGGCGACATATGTTGTAACAATAACAGCCCATTCCGGTAATCTGACGTATATTTAGTTATACTTTAACGGTGCAGCACATTAACACATTGTACGTCGGCTAAATGTCTGCTACCAAATTTATTATATTTGATAATGTTGATATTTAAATCAATATCAAATTTAAATACATTAAGTAATGCACAATTTAAAGGGAATAATATTACCTTCTTTGTCCACTTTATCGTCTTTCCCAAGATAAAATAATATGACTGATAATGTTCAGTAAAATCTAAAATCATATATTTTAAATCCCGCATTATCGCGGGGCGAGCGTGCAACGTGTTAATTGACACTATGCTGTCCGGCGGCACCACAGGTGTGACCTTCGCAAAATAATGCCTGACGGCCGGTGACACCACACTGGTGTCATGCGCAAAATATAAATAAAAAATGTGAATAAAGAAATATATAAAACAAAAAAATTTTACATGTATTTACATATATATATATCCTCGACATTTCATGAAAATGGAGGCACAGGATTAAAAACTCAAGAGAATTGACGATGAGATTAGTAAAACTTGACGATTTATGACAAGAGGAATGATCTGAAACAGTCCTACCGGCGCCAAGCAAACAAATTTTGATGAGATGTGCGGTCGCCAAAGTGTTAACATAAAAAAATGTATCTTTATCCCACAAGAAAAAAACACTTTTGCAATTCCCCTCCTCCGCCAAACGATTCCTTTTCCAGTCGCAATACCACAGCGGTATTCAAATAATCCGAAGCACCGTCGCATCAAAAGTTCGAATAACCATTGCGATTAAATTCAAACAATTACAGTGCCATAACTTCCTTCAACGAGCCGGCTCTTACCTCGCCTAGGGCTTCCACTTTTTCCGGAAACTCCCGCGTGTCACGGTACACCATAATGTCGCTGAGAAGCTTCCCTTTTTGCAGCGAGCGAGATTCACTTTGAAATTGCGTCATCCGTTCCTGCGAAATCCACCTGGATCAGTTGGTCCGTCAAGGAGAGATCTCCCTCGAAGTTCCAATTACAGGAACGTTGTGGAAGAGTTGTGACGGGCATGCGCTTCCGGTAGCGAAACCCGAGCTATACTTGGTGATTATTAGCAGGAGAGATGAGCCGTCCCATGGGATCGATGGTAGGAGGAGGACTGGATGGAAAATTATATACATAGGAAGACAGGAAAAGGTGGCTAGAGATATCATATGTACGTATTGTCGGACAAAAGGAAGTTGGTTCGTTTGTATGCACAGGTGCATTGAGCGTTATTCTGTTTGTGAATCTGATGTTCGCAGTTTGTATTATGAGAGAACTTAAAGATGGACGATGAAATATTTCAGGATCTGTTGTCCTGTATTTCTGCTTTTATAATCGCGGGGATTTTCTAGAGATGGTAGAATTTTACATGTGTTTTGAATCCTAATATAATGGCATGTAAAACATTAATTTAGATAAATATTCGTCAGAGGTGAGAGGGTTTGGAAGTTGGTGCACTAATTTGGGATTGTGATCCTTTAACACTAGATTGCCGGGCTCACATCCCGTCAAAATAGATGTAGCATTGATATTTTATTAATTATATATTTATTCATTATTCTATTAAAAACTAACGCTTGTTTAAAAAAAAGTTACTTAAGTTTTCCTATATATAGCAACAAAATCGTAAATGAGTCAAATTGAGTTCTAGTGTTAATCCAGTGTTAATTTCTGTAGCCTTATGCTGAATTTTCAATCATTATTATTGTGTTTGTATTATAGTTTTATCTGCTGTGATTATATCGAGTAGGATTTACAATTTTAGAGTTTGGAGGATCAATATAACGGTATTATTATGCATTAAAAATTAACTTGGCTGAAAGTGTATTAGAGATTAGGAGAATTTAAAGTGGAGTCCGTTAATGTAAAGTTCTTTAATCTCATGCCAAAAATAGCCCAAAGTGATATCTCTAGTTTGAAAATTCAGTCCATCATTAAACTAAAATACTTTTATAAAGTACCCTCCATATGTTTTGTATGAAAACTGGTGTTATTCAATCTGTAAGATTCAGTACAATCGATCATCTTTGAAATATCAAATTTTATCTATCATAAAAATAAATATACGAGAACCAGAATGGAATGTATACTTGTTAGGCGAACAAGTCGAGACATCCTTTGAGAAACTCGAAAAAGGAAATTTACAAACGCGAGCGTATGCGTTCTTATAGATTTTTCTTAGGTTGTTTTTCATGGATGGAAAAGTACCTAGGTCCTCAAACCCCCCTTGGATTATCGATTCGAGCATCGGTACGTATCCCATGAGAATCTCGCGTAACATCGAAGGGGAGAACATAAACATCGTTTACCAGGAACTGATATTATTGGATGCCGAGACTCGAACAGCCTTCGGCTATTAATAAAAAGAAGCAATAAATGGGTTTTTTGGCATGTCGCGCAATTGTAATAACCAATCGTAACACGAGGCTTGTTCGCGTTATTAAACGAAACGGCTAACTGCGAGTTCCCATGGTGGAAAAGTAATATCTGAAATTTTTATATTCACTAAACCATTGTTGCATATTGTAAAATATTTCTTTCGCTGTTGTTCTATGCCGGATAACATTATGAAATCGTATAAGATTTTACGTTTGAAAATTAGAATTAAAAACATAACAATACCATTCGTTATACTAATGATGTGTACTTTCCGAATTTAACGAGCCTCGCGAGGAGGCAGAAATATTATCATATATTCAGACATTTTCTCCATCTCCTTCGTATTGCAACAGTTTGAAGATTAATATTAGAAGTTAAAATTAACCTTAATAATCATCCTACTGATTTCTCGCGTATAAAAATCATAGAAACTATTGCACAGAATAAATAACAATTTTCTATGAATAAAATTGAAAATTTAATATTTATATGATGTTAAAAGACATTAGTTTTCTCGTGAAAACCAGCGAGAAATACAATCGAATGTCGTCACGAATGGTAGAGAGATAACAAGTGAATTTTCCCTGGCAAGTATAGGAAGCCGAAATTATCTGCTTTTGAATTATGAAATAATATTCCACGCTAACGAAGAGATACGTGATGCTACCGGAAACATTCATTTCTCCAAAGTGACGGGAACGGAGACCTCGTCTTTTTTCGAACCCTCCTGCTTAATTCGCATTATGGACATTTCCAGGTGGAGCATCGCCATCATGGCGGTTTATTGTACACTGAACTTTTTCACGATTTACCTTCGGGGGGTCGAGTAATTCGAGGAAAAGAAATTAAAGCAGGCGATATATAGTTTCCTCCGTGAGAGACCCGACAGAGTGAAGAGAATTTTCTCTGCTCGGGTGAAATCTGATCGAACTAGCATTCTCTCGAATACGTTGGCCAATACGCTCTTATTTCTTCTCTGGAAAAGCGTCCTTTTTCCCCTTTCGTTCTTTGGCAAATCTTTGGACGGGTCGACGGAATGCGACGGAAGAAGATGTCGCGCAAGATTCCTGAAAAAGATGCTCCCGATGAGACAAAACTATCGATCCCCTTTTCTATCTTATATCTCATTTTTACCCCCTGTGTCTATCGTATTTTGGAATTTTTTTTGTTACTTTTGTTTCTGTTAGTTGTGGTGGCCGTATGGAAGAAAAAAATTTGCGATTCGAAGAAACTGTTGTAGAGAATTTTTAATTTTGATGCTGACGGAAGGAGTAAATGTATGGAATTCTTGATGGGGTGGGTAATTTATCTAATTGTAAGCTTCTTTCTTCAAAGTCAAATTTTTAACTTTGCCACATATTATAATTCAGCTCGTAATAATCATGGAATTCTTTACAATTGAATAAATCAAGTTCAGATTTTATTTATTATTTAAAATAGTTTTTTTTATAATTTTTAAATGGTGCTATAGTGAAACTAATCTTTGGACACCCCAAAAAAAGTCGGACTATAGGATATTATATTAATATTAAATTCGCGTTTATTTGAGGGATGAACCTGACGGATATTTTTGATTAAATATCAAATATATTAGAAAACTCTTGATTATTTCAATTTTAAAGTTACACAAATGTGTACAAATGTGTAATATATTGTACATCTCATATATTACAATATATTGTTAAGGATTGCAATTTCAATGGGGATTTGAAAATCATAATTTTTAATTGACGTAAAAATTCGAGAGAATTTCAGAAGGAATGAAGTTTTTAGAAGAAGTTGAAATTTTTTATGAAGATAAGACTTATAACAAAAATAATAGAATGTTGACAGTATTGATGAAATATCAGGTATCCATCAATCATTGATACTTCACTCATTGAATATAATTGACAAATATCAGTTGGAATACAGACGCCGGTTATCGATTAATTATGTGGTAATTAACTTGTTAAATTGTTTACATATTTATTCAAATAATCGTTGAACGGTTCTATAATTATCTTCAAATTATTGCAACAGATATTATATTATTATAGATATTAAATATCCTTTTCTAAACAATTTCAAACTTCTACAATTATTTTGCACCTACTCTAACACAGTAACGAATGTTAAAGTTAAATCTTAATTTAATTCTATTCATTATAAATCATTTCAATATTAAAACTATTAAAACACTTTCAAAAATAATTCATTCTATCATTAATATTAAGTTAGTTTTAGCAGATTTTCAAAGAGTGAAATTTGGTACTTTTCCATATAACTTTTGACTTTCTCAAATTTCTAACATCGAATTTCACACTTCTACAATTATTTAGCATCCATTCTAACACAGTAACAAATGTTAAAATTAAATCTTAATTTCATTTGATTCATGACAAGAAATTTCAATATTAAAACTATTAAAACACTTTCAAAAATAATTCACTCTATTGTTCAATTTAGCAAGTTTTTAAAGAGTGGAATTTTGTACTTTTGGATATAACTTTTGACTTTCTCAAACTACTAACATCTAATTTCAAACTTCTACAATTATTTAGCTTCTATTCTAATACAGTAACGAATGTTAAAATTAAATCTTAATTTCATTTGATTCATTACAAGAAATTTCAATAATAAAATTATTAAAACACTTTCAAAAATAATTCACTCTATTATTCAATTTAGTAAATTTTCAAAGAGTGGAATTTTGTATTTTTGGGTTTGACTTTTGACTTCCTTCTCTGAGAAAATAGAAAGAAATCGCTCCCATTACGTGCCAGATCCAAGGGACATATATTCCATGCACCCTCGATGTGGACATTCTTACGGATTATTGGTTAGTGGTGGTAATGCCACGGGCCATGTATCTTCTGAAGCTTCTTCGATATGAATGGCTTTCGAAGTTAAAAGCCATAGCCGAGGAAGGATTAATATGGCCAACTTTGAGGTTGAACAAAAGCGCCATCCAATGTACCAAATGTACCAATGCACATACTCACGATATGATCCATTCACACTGCATGGATTTCTATCTGAGATTACCGACATCTGTATTTCATAATTGCTGTTACTATTTTGCGGTCAACTAATATGATAGCCTGCTAACACTAAGTATAGATAATTATCCGCATTAATGAATTCTGTTTGAGAGCTTCGAATTGCAAATCCTCTTTTGCCCTGACGTCCGAAGTACTTTATGCTACTGTTCATTAAGTCACAAAATACAGCTATTGCAAATGAAATTATTGTTGAGATATGTAAATTCCATACGTAGATGTTTGTGTAGATTTTACAATGAACCCGAGTCGAAAAGTCCAGCCTAAAAAGAAACTTCAAATCCTAGATTCTTTTGATCTCTCATTTGCCGCTTAATTATGTATACCATTTTGAACCTCAAAATCCTCAACTAGTGTGTCTACGCGCCTCAAAGTCCTGTAAATATGATTTTTAGGAGTTATATGGACTGATCAGGTAAAATTTTTATATCAATTTAATCTGACATCCCCTAAAAATATTTCAGAAGTTCCAAGTCTGTCGACTCATATTCTAAAAATAGGGCTTTCAGGAGCAAGTTGGAATTAAATTATCATTTTATTCCATATAAATTCTAAATCTCCTAAACCAAATTAATTTTTAGTATATCGAGAATTTTTTTAGACCTCGATCATTCCACTCCAATTCCAATCCAATTCTAAAGCTGCTCATTATAGAATGCTGAGGATTATTTTGGGCTGTATGAAGCCTAAATTGCTCCTAAACTAGGTAAAAGTGGCAAAAAGTAACAAGTGTAGGGCGACTGTGGAATTAAAATTTGCATTCTTTTATATGTAACATATTTTTCCATATTCAGCCTAAATATCCTAAGTTATTTGGTAATTTAGGAGGATTTTGGGCTGAAATTTTCGACTCGGGAAGGAAATTTTATGATTTTTATTCGAATATGAAATTTTTGTAGTTGTGGAAGATTTACTTGTTTTATTTATATTACAACGATTTTATATATGTCAATCATTAGGAACTATTTTAAGAGTAACCTGAGAGTGAATTCCAAATGGAAGAAAGTTTGATCGCAAAGAGTTGAAGGGAAACTAACGTAGCTTCGTTATCCCTCAAATGAATAACTTAAACTCAACGGTTTCACGTTACATTTAACATTTACGCCATAAAGAAAAACGGTATAAACGGAAGTTAATGAGGAAACTCAAGACCTACGATTAATAATTCTTTTCTCATTTATCTTTAACGTTGCAATATGCATACATTAATTAATGAAGAAATGAAAATTACAGTTTACGTTTTTTTGCCCTATAGAAAATGTATTTTTTTGTTTTAACGATTATTCATCCCCCGGAAGTTTACGGCAGTCCCAACTGGTATCATTGAATGAAGACGGTTGTGTTGTAAAAACTAAGCTAATCGAGATTACGTATCTCCGAGGAGTGCAACAGTCGTGTCCTTAAAATGACAAAGGAAAACTCATTGTCGAGGATTATTGATGCCACCGTTACAATGGAAATTACACGCCTGAGTCTTCATAATAGATAGAAGCGTTAGGTGAGCAGCTTCCCTCGGAAACATTTCGAATGCACAAAGAGAGTACGCGATGGCGGAAGAAAATATATCGAATAATATCATCACAAATTTCCCTTCATTAAACGATCGACAATTTTGAACTAACGATGCCACTCTGACGATAATTCCCATAAATTCAAGCTCAAACGAATACTTTACGCGTCAACGTTATCCAAAATGGCGTCACTGAAGAAACTCACTGCTAACAATTCGAAACTCATCAATCATAAAGCGACAAAATAACTGTTCCAATTTCTATTAATTACTAGGAGTATTGACAAATATGAAATTAGTAAATTAACGTAAATAAATATTATCTCTCTTTCAATTTTCCAAATGATTCGATAGTACATCGCCATGATATGATCGTTCCACACGTTCATGCAAACCGCAAAAAAAAAAGTTCGATAGCAACGACGCGTTCTATCAAACTATTTCATCCGAAAATCCCGTAGCAAACACGGCTTTAAAAGTTGGATTGCAAACTAATCGATGTTCGCGCAGTATCAAACGAAACTTCAACGTCCCGTCTGCTTTCTTCTCGTCATATCGGCTAGAGAGGAAGATCGATGAATACTAAGAGCGAGATTCTCCTTTATTTTAAAACAGCCTCGATATTAGCCACGTGAAGATGTAGGTGTAATTGGAATTGTGTATGATTAATCGATTGGCAGGTTAGTCGCCGGCGGATCGGAGACATGCTTGGCGGTTGCTCGTTAATTACTGCAACGCTTGATGGATCGTCCGTTCGTAGATGGAGTTTGGTCGACTCTTGTTGTAGTTTCACCGGCCGATTGTTTTCAAGGCTTCGCCCTTTTGGTTTGAACAATCGATAAATTTTCCGCGAGTTCTCACTACGAGAAACTGCCGTGAAAGCTGTGGCATTGGTGGTAAGAATAGGGTAATTAGTTCTGAACGTAGATAGAGAGAAGACTATTCAACCTTTCGCACGAGGCATTGAACTGATTATAATTATTTAACACTAAACCTACCGACATTATATTAGGTGTACAAATTAATTCTCGACCTTTTTTGACTAACTTTGACATTTATTTATAACAATGTTGATATAAATTCAATATTAACCCTTTGTACTCCGTTGTCATCACAGCGGCGACATTGTAATAAAAGCTGACAACGCGGTTGTCAGATAAATCTAGCGTATTTTTATATTTTTTTATATTATAAAACATAGTTTTAAAATGTATACGTTTCATTGTTAATATGAAAGCAAGATTTTCAATTTTCCACTGATGCGCACTCACACCGTGTAAATAATCTTGGAGTAGCTATTAGCACCTAATAAGAATTACTCGGAGTGCAAAGGGTTAAACATAATCTTCTTCATTTTGTATACGTTTTTGCCATCTCTCAGGTAATTGTCGGATTCCAGATTGGAAAAATGATAGTAGTTCACATCAATGAAATCATTGAGGCATTTATAGACCTGTTCAACTTACTTGAATTGAGAATCAGTTAGGTGGTGTTGTAGGAATCGAAATAGGTGGTTATTTGAAGGGGCTAAGTCTGGAGAATATTTGAAACTGTTGAAACCATTTTTTATAAGTGTTGCACGATATAGCGTTTTTTTTTTTTTTAGTTGAAACGCGAAAAGAAGACAGTGCCTTAAATGTTGCTTATCGAACGATATCGCTTCTACACATGATTTTTCACGTTATGTCTGGAGTAGAGTCATGCGATATATTTTATTTTAAAGCTAACAAATGGCGCTTTAGAATGACTATTCAAATTTGGAAAAATTCTAATCTGAATAGGTTTTGTGGTCGATGAAATCTGGGGGCCGAGAATTAATTTGTACACCTAATATGTACTCATATTTAGATATATCGAATAAATGGTTCCGCAAAAGAGGAATCAAGAGGTGAAAATGATAATTAATTAACTAATTTACGTTTTATAAGATAGAAGTAGAATATTTACTTCATGACTCCTTTATCAATTTAGGAAATTTAAAAGAAAAGATTGGAAACCGGTCATTTTGACCGGCTTGGTAGGTTTAGTGTTAATAACAACCTCATCTCTTGTACCGGGCAACGTTTATGAATGTAGTTAGACGAGTTTCGACAATGGGATTATCGCTTTGATTGTTGGGCATTTTTTAATTCGATTAGGTTTATTTCTTGAGTATCTTCTACTGTTCGTGGATGACATTTCTGCAGATGTTGAAGTTAAAAGCTTTTTTAACTCTTTATGGACCGAGTTTTTTGTGGTAGTTAAAGAGCAATTGTATGATGGCACACGAGGAAATAATAGGGATACAATTTTAAATGATAGATCTAACTTGATTTTGAAATATTGAATTGCAAAGGATTTTATGATTTTGAAGTACTAAAATGAGAATATTTGGCAAAGTTAAAAATTTAGTTTGAAGAATAGAAGAGAAGATGTGTCTTGTGTTATATACCTCACAGTCACAGGAGTCCCTAGAGGGTTAATGTATGCGTATTATAAAATTAAAAAATTACATATCCATTCATCAACTCAAGTTATTAAAAATCTAAGAATCTTTGGAATGTTGATATTTTCAAAAGGAATTTAATTGCTATAAATTGATTTCTCGCGATACCTATTATACAGGATTAATAAAAAACGAAGGATCTTTAACTACTTGTCTTACAATTTGTCTTAGATTACTTTTGCTATAATTTAGAATTTAATTGGTAAAATAAAAGTATTAATCAGTATATAGTAATATTAATATTGTAGAAGTAATATTATCGCGTTGCATTTCCTTAACATAGGGAATTTTCAAATTCTGCAAAACCTACCAAACTAAAAATATTTATGAAATGCGACGCGATAATATTATTTCCTCAATGTAATATTGTTGCGACGCAGTTCATAAATATTTTTAGTTTACTAGGTTTTGCAGAATTTGAAAATTTCCTATCCCAATTATCTCATCACGAGTGTCACTCGTCACTGCAAGGCAAGGGGTTAAAACGAGAATATTTCATAAAAGAATTGAAATTTCAAAATTTTACATATACACAGAGAAATATTTGCATTATACAATTCATGTAGTATAATTAAAATACAAGTTTACTATGTCCATCGTTCAAGTCACGAGGAATGATTTGATACCAATTTGTATCTTTTGTACATACGTCAAATATTAATCCAAACATGCGCATGTTTGATCAAAAAGGGGAAAAAAAGTCACCAATGCTTTATTCCATAGCCAACAAATCGATAGGCACTTACGCAGAATTAATATATCCTCGCATTACCGATGCAAACACGTTGAATGTACTTTCAGGCGTGGTATATGAATACTCATAAGTGGAACATCGATCCAGCCAGGCCTTCGTGAAAAAAAGCTCATCTCCTTTAATTGCGTTCTACGTCAATTCCAATCGAGCCGCGCCCAGAAGAATGAGAATGATTACGAATGACCCTGTAGCATTGACCCTATGACTTGAGGTGAGCGTTTTTAACGACACCTCGATACCCCATCCTAGCCTTCGTCCCTTGCGATTGCACCGATAAAACTTTCCTCCTGAATATTTCATAAGTCAATCCATCCGATACAATCTCACCGACAGCGCATCATCCGAATATACTTTCTCCACTTCCAATCACCAGACATTTCGGGGTTGTGACTGCTTGAATTGACGGAGGAGCTCTTGCGTGGTCAGAGTTCGAAGTGGATTCATTTTTTTAAGAGTTTTTCCTTTATATACCTCTGGTAATCTTGGCGATGCATAATTCAGAGACTGGAATGAGCAATGAAGATTATTAATTAACTTAACCATTAACGGTCGTAACTTACCTCTCACGTGACAACAATACTTTGGCGACAGCAGTATATTTGTGTGAAACGTGCAAGAAACTACTATTCCTTCGTGCTGAAGACTGTTTAAAAAAATGTCATACATTAAAAATTTACAAATGATCATTTCAAAATGAATAATTTGTAATGCTCCTTCAAGAAATAAATAATTTGCAACCTAATGGAGTAAAAATTAATATAGAAACGAGGAAAATTCAAATGTACTATTTCGTGCATTGATTATGAAACACTTTGGGGTGGCATATTGTAATATGAACAGAGTAATACTTACCGGTGTAGAATTATGAATTACAGCTAGCCCTCCTCCAACACGGCGTCTTATAACACGGTGTCACCCTAACAAGATAAGAAAATTGCGAAAACCATTGTACAACACCGTACTTACTTCTATATCACTGGATAAAATAATTTTTGTTTAAGATATTTGAAATCTAAATTACTTTAAAATAATGACGAGAATGTATAATGAACGTGTGTGTTTACATGAAAATATATAAACAAATTATAATTTACTAATTTATATCCGTTTACGTGTTATGCGCGACGAAACTTGTTGTTTTAGAGATATGGAATTAAAAAGAAAGTTTGCTTTTATTAATTTCTCCATATGTAACCCCCATTTCTATATTGTCTCTGGTACTCATATAATACAATTTCCAATGACATGGTATTTTATAGGAACCCATCTACTGTGTTATAGGAAGGTGACTTGTATCTTCATTTTTTAACATTTTTCTTCACATAATTGCGGTAGCTATTATGAAAGAAAATTCGAAAAGCTAACTGGTTATAATTGGAAACTATCCTGGCGAAACGTGTACAATCTTCATCATAGGAACGATCTACTTTCTTCACATTCAAACTACGATTTTAGTAGTATGCTCAGTAGAACGAACAAAGAACCGATTGCGGTAGACGAAGCACCGTTCTAGCAGAGAAAGAAGCGCTCTAATTTTTGCATATCTTTAAATCGCAAACGAGAGTCACGATTGTGGTCCGTTCACTCGATGTATGAACGTGTCTATATGCATAAGAGTAGGTGTTCGTTAGCGCACTTAGGTTCGCTTATGATCGTACTTCATGATGCGCTGTTCGGGGAACGTGGATGTTCTCCTACGAGACCGCTCTCTTTGAACGTCGGCTTATGTGATTTCGTGCGATAAATGCTCCTGAATCTTTTACGTCTACTTGATTCTGCATATATAACAAGGTTACGTATCTTTTGTTCAATAACAACGTCAGATCAGAATTGTTAACTGCGTCGTATGTATTTCCATTACGAATTGTTGCGTAAAAATTGATTTTATGGAAATTACAATGAAAGTATTGATAGTAATAATTCTCTTTGGAGATAACGATGGATCTAAGGTACTGGATTTACAATTAACCCTTTGTGGCCGAGGGCTTTTTTGAATACTGAGAAGTAATCATTTATTTGGCAATGGAAAATGACTATTGTAACAAAAACTCAGACTGTTAGTGTGTAGAAGTTATAAATTAATATTAGCGTAATGATATTTCAATTTTTCAACATTAACCATGTATACATAAGTCGATAAACTATAATAAGATTGTTTCTCAGGTGAAAGACATGCGTGCATTGATCTCAAGGGGTTAATGAACTCATATTTCTAATTTTCTTTTCAATTATTCTTTGATATATCGTGGGCTCTGTGATTTTGAACAAATCTAAAACTGTAGGTTCCAAGTAAAATAATCGTATCAATCAAATCTCAAAAAGACTGATACAAAGTAAAGAAAAATAACTACTTGTTTATATTATCATAAACGTTATAGTCGACCATACGTCATTCTACAGAAAGGAACAACTACCATGACGATGAAAAATTTACATATCGACAGCTTTTCACTTATCTCACCCTTCGATTGTATATATTCAATGTTTAGATAGTATGTTTACATTCGATATACAATATTCCTGTTCCTTCGGAAGACTCAGTCGCGTGAAGCGCGTGGTTCCAGGACGATGTCACGCAGGTTTCGGAGATCCAATAAATCTACAATCCTCCCTTTTTCCGTGCCAATATCCACGCAGGTACTTGTACTCATCGCGAAGTTAACCCCTTGCCTTACGATTTATTTTGTAACCGAACGTGCAATACCTCACAGTTAATTGTTGGAATAGTAATCTATCACTAATTTGCAATATACCGGTATAAATTAATGCAATAGTAATAGCATAAAATTAATTTTAACATCTCCAGACCTACTGGTATTTTCAATTTAACAGTTCTGGAAAACTTAAAGATTTTCTATTCCATTCAAGGTAAAAGTATTCTTCGACAACCTCAAGAAGTCTCCTGAGCGGCGGAGCTTCTCGCTAAAGACCGCCTATTCGCACCATTTTTTTTATTTAATTCACCCTGGTCAACCTCCTGAAGGAGGCACTTGACAAAGTCGTAACATTGAAATATCTTTATTAAAATATCTTGACGCCTAGCGAATCAGATCCTGCCGAAACAGGCCTACCTCCGAGGAGACTTCTTGAGATTGTCGAAGAATACCAGTAGTTGACCATGTGCCAGTAGTTGACCATTTTTTAGAAAATATAAAAAAACAAGGTTTGCATAAGTTGTGCACTTTCGATGAAAGTGAATTTCAAGTACCACAGCATCTGTCGATTATATTTTGAAACAATTACATGTAAAGTGAAGTATATAATAATAATAAGGTTATATTATAATATAACAATAAGGTAAGTAATATGCCGTTATATCTCTATTTCCTTAACGTTTCTGTTAAGAATGGCTGTACGGTTCAGGTAAAAAATTCATAGATTGTGAAGATTTCGCAAATGAATTATTTACTGTTTAAGACCTTGCAACGTTTTGTAAGTAATATATACATCGTTTTTATTATTTTAACCACAAAATGCAATAATTTTTTAATGGTCAACTTCTGGGTATTGGTACTCTACAATTTTCAGAAGTTGACCGGCACGATTAATTACCGACATTACTCATTTAAATTTGTTTACGATTTATAATGTATCCGTTTTACATCTCACTTTATTAGAAATACAAAATGTAAATCGATATATTGTAGTATACTGATTGTGAGTTTTAGTCGATGACACGGTCAACTATTAACTGCATTCGCGGTCAATTATTGATCAGTGTCCAATGTCTACTCTGTTCTTTTTCTTCTTTTATTATTTAATTATTAATGACAATTTGTACTGGTAACTGTTAAAATTAAACGATAATAAAGTGATTTTCAGCGTTAATGCTGTAACCCTGCTTCGAATATAAGCGCTCAACTACTAACGAAAAAAGGTGGTCAATTACTAGTTTTATCGATCTCAAAAGTGGTCAACTACTGAAGTATTTGCCGAAATTTTAAATATATTTCTCGAATTTCTATAACTTATGTTTTTTTTAAAATTGGTCTTGGTACATAATCTAGAATGTTCAAAGAACGTCTCCAAGCATCGACTCTCGCCAGTTGTTGACAGAGTAAATAGTTACCATTGTTTCTATCGAAAAATTCTCTTAACTGGTCAACTACTGGTACCTTTACCTTACCGTGTCACGTGTGCCACACTTCATTGTGAGGCAAGAGTTAAATTTGCATCATATTGATCAACTTTCCTTTCTTTTTTCAAATTGTATCGTGTGAAATAATTATGGAAATTCTGTTAAAAGGACTTAGGACTTCATTACTTCTTCTCCCCACGGAATGAAAGGACATGAGTGTTTTAGGAAAGAATCTATGTAGGTGTTGCTAACACTCTAAGGTGCCATCTGTAATAATCCCAGTATACATCTTTTTCTTCTTCGTAGAATTTTCTATCTTACTGTAATCCTATTTCGGAGCTGTATCATACTCCTACACTTCCCATCTTCTTTGTTCATTTCACGTTCTACTACCATGGTACCAGATTTTCTTCTACTTCGTCGTTAACGTTTTTCATTCGTACTTATTGTGAGTTCCCACCCC
Source organism: Cerceris rybyensis (assembly GCA_910591515.1). Lineage (NCBI taxonomy): Eukaryota > Metazoa > Arthropoda > Insecta > Hymenoptera > Crabronidae > Cerceris > Cerceris rybyensis. Next base: position 10,363,019 of record OU342797.1, on the reverse strand, counting down.
TCTCTCAATTTTGAAATCGCGCTTACAATAATAATTTCACTGATTATTTCTTTTGACACAAATTCTACGTCACCAGTGGTCTTGTGCGACTTAAGTTGCGCTCGTTTCTTTCCACCCCCTTCATCCTCGCACCTTATGTATTCTGCTATTCTTGTTCCGTCGTTCACCTTGAGAATAATCCGTCGTTTTTCTCACCGTTTCTCCTGTCTTCGAGTTCATGTTCCAAACGTCTTTGCCTCTGCTCCCTGTCATTCTTTCACCGTCGCATTGTTTCTTATCCTCCGCCACGTTTCTCTCGTTCCTTAATCCACACCTATTCCCATCTCCCCCTTTTTTTACCAGCTGTTTCACTCGAATCAGTACCCGTCAGCTTTTTTTCTTCCCTTCAATCCACGGCTTCGTTGTTGATCTTTGTCTTTTTGCCGTTCTCCCTTTCGCATACCTATCTCGACTCCCCTTCTCTTCGTTCCCTTTCAGTCTGCACTCTCTTCCACCCCCGCAAAATCTTTCATCCTCGTTCAACCAAGAGATTCTCTAAGATCCCCTTCCTTTCCCACTCTCTCTTTCTCTCCACCTCTATCTTTTCTCATTCTCTTCCCTGCTACCACTCTCTTTTCCCTTTTCTCTCACATTCCACCCTCTCTCTCTCTCAACTACCCACGTTCTCCTTTTCCAACACCTTTCTAGGTCCCTCAGCTTCTCTCTTCGTCCCTCGACCAATTCCATTTCTCTCTCACCTCAACCTAAACCACCTCTTTCATTCCAACCCCTCCGTCACTTTCCATCGACCTCTCTCTTCAACCAATACTCTTTTCCACCCCACTCTGCCAACAATCTTCTCATCTCCGTTCAACCCAGAGACTCGTACCCGTCGCGGGTTGGTCCTGCGCGATGGGGATGCTGGGAGATAATCGTTCCCCCCTTTGCCCGCGAGACCGAGCGACCCCTTTCAGCCACCCCCGCACCGAGGGAAGCAGCAGTGAGAGCCAGGCCGCCGCCATAGCCGCTCCCCGGGCAACCAAGGAGGAGAAACCGGCAAACCATTCTCTTTTCCTCTTTCCCTTTTCTCTTTCTCTCTCCTTCTCTCTTTTCCTCTTCTCGTTTTCTCTCTTTCGATCCGCGTAAGTGCACGTCCGTCTCTACAGGACGAGATGCTCCGGACAACGCGACAGCCGAGGATCTCCTCACGGTGAAGAGATTTTGGCAAAAAGTGAATCTAGGTCCGCCGGCGGATCATGTGACGTGGACATACACGCTTCAGTCCTATTAACTTGCCCGACGACAGCGAGCGGAGAGACGGGGTTGCTGAAGTCGCTTCGATTTTGCAACGAGAAAGAGAACCTTGGCGAGGTTCAACTTGGAGTCTCGTTGAATCAACGACGCAAAGAATCTTCTCGAGGTGAAACTAGAAACTTCGTTGGATCGACGATAAGTCTATTGCATGTAGAGAAAAGGTAACCTCGATTTTGAGGCGAGGGTAGGAACTTGTGGATGACGTCGATCGCTTTAACTGATCGGTTACTCGTGGGACTTGAAGGAAGAACGAAGAGATACGACGACACGGACGGTTTGAGTTGTACGTTGAAGGAAGACTCGATAAGTGCTACAGACAAGGATAATATAATAAAGAGAATGATCCTAAAGTGTCTTGATACCGTGGACGACAGGTGATCGCAGATTCGTAAGAGAGTCGCGTGGCTGATAACTACTTGTCCTCTGATGTAAGACGACACGCAAGGGGGTGCAACGGAGGGTGATCATTTATCACTGCCCATTATAGCTCTGTAGAAACGTGACTCGTTGATAACGATTACCATTAAGGTCTATTTGATATCTATGTAAGAGTGTCAGTGTACCTTTTGGTATCCACGTTGTACAGGTGGATAATCGTGGATGCTCTACTGCATGACAAGGCGCGTGGTTGCAATGAAAGGCAGAATTCTCGATAAACGGCCAGATCTGTACCCTCTTCGACCCTCGTCATCGAGGGACAGTGTAACGATTAAGTTCGTGGTAACGAAGCGGAGAATTCGAAGAGGAACGATTTTCTGAACTGTCGAGACTAAGGAACACGAGAGTATCAAAGGACGAAGGGTGTACACGTGTCGATCGACGAGTAATCGTTTCTACCTTTGAATCGTTACATGATATGGTATTTGATCGAAAGGAAATTTCACTTGTAAGTCTTTCGACGTTAAATCGATGATATTTGTCAAATCTTCATCGTGTCGTTATTTTCTTCAATGCCGGAACGAATTTGGTATATCCGGGGACTTTAAACGATCAGAAAGAACTCAGTAAAGTACCAATTCAACGGGAAAGAATTCCTTGGGAGATCGACCATCGAGGGAAGAGCTTTGGAAAGCGTAAAACTTTCTAGCCCCTTGCGAGGATCTAATTGAACGTGTAACTGCTCGTCGTTATTGAGAAAGGGAGTCGAAATAGGAATAGAATACACTAAAGAAATTTCTTTATCCATCAGGTTTAAATACCACGAATTTTTATAATTCCTATCCAGAGAAATCATATTTAAAAAGTCAAGTATAATTAGCACAGTCTTCCTATAAACATTCAAGAAAATTGAAGCAATTCCGGCAGTCTCGATATATGCATTGAGTCATACTCCTTCGACAACGTGAAATCATTGACCTCGCAGGTACAAAATCTCCTATCGTTGAACCATTTCATTGTATCACCTCAGTGAGAGTCCTGTACGTAAACAAAGTTTCGTTTCCACGAATCTCGACACTTAAAAGGACGAGGGAGCCAATGTCGTTGGGACTTTGAAAAGAGTTTCACCGAGAGCTCAGCTCAGTGCGCATATCACCGCCGATCTGAGAAGGTCGACGCTCTCGTAGTCTCTCTGATCGTACATCGTAAGATCAAAATTCCTATCGTGTCACGACACTCTGAAACGTCGAGGATTCACAAGCGTAGCCCTACTTGTTGCGAGAACTACACGCGGTCTGTGTTTGTGTTTGTGTGTGAATTTGTGCGCGAAGAGAAGGCAATGATGAAAACGTGGATCCTTGCGTTTAAAACGTTTAATAAGGAACTTCAAACGTGAATGTGTTTTTCCGGCGCTGTTGTCGCATGCTGAAAACAAAGACGATTTTAAGCGTGAAAATTTCACAAAGTGACGTTTTTGGAATTCATGATCTATTCGTTTCTTCGTTGACGATTCAAGTTACTTCGTTGAAACATGTGCTTTGGAGGTGTTCAAACGTGGCTGCGATTTCATCTGCCTGTCGCAAGATGAGGAATGTTAACATGTTCCAAAATTGGCGCAGGTATGTAACGTCATTGTTGTTTTGTACTACGGCTTTGACAACTATGGCCATTACTCGTGGAATTTAGATTTAACTGGTTAAGTAGAATACGTCTCGCAAGTAGGTATTTCCGTATTGTTACATTTAACACTAGATATGTAGGCGTTGAAGCGGGTATAATTAAATATGTTAAATAAGTACTATGAAAAGAGAGGGATCAAATGGCAAAAAAGGTAATCGAGAGGATCATCCCATGTGACAACTATTTTTTTTATACTTCCTTTGGGAACTTTTTTTTGTCGGACTATTAAAATGTACGATCTTGGAATTTTTACCACACGTTTATTGATACTTTTGTAGTCTTTTGGAATTTTTACAAGCAAAAATGACGATTTTAATTAACTTTACTCATACTACTTTGTCCATAGCAACCGACAAAATCACATGAGGGTCCTTCGAACGGTGTAAAGTCAATTAAAATTCCTTTAGGCTACAAAACTGTCGACAAATGTATAGTAAAAATTCCAAGATTGTACATTTTAACGATTCGTAAAAAAAAACAATTACCAAAGGAAGCGAAGAGAAATAGCTGTCACATGGGATGACCCCCTTAAGTCATTTGTATATTGTAAGATACATATGAAATATCTATTGTGGCGCATCTCTATGAATGTTGAAACCGTTTCTAAAAAAAATTGGAACCCGTCAATTTGACGGCTGGTAGATCTAATGTTAAAAGCCTCAGGGTAATACTACTTAGAAATTAATATAATTTGTATACTAAACCGTCATTAGTGATCAACGTTACTTCAGAGAGAGTTTGGAATATTATAAGATATAACTTGAAATCGAAAGAAACACGAATCTACTGCGTTACGCCGACGTGAAGTGTTTATGTCGTGACCTCTGAACAGGCTAAGTAGTATAAGCAATAATAGGACGTCCTTAGTCTCCGAGATGTCCCTTTCGAATGTTTTCTCTTTGCGTAGTGAATCGTTTGTAAGGTTGTTAGTACGATTTTTATTAAACGTATTAAAGAAACTTGGTTGAGATAATATTATCCAATCAATATTGTTCTTTAACACTTTCACAACCGCATGTTTGGGCAGTGAAACGTCGCCAGGGGCCGGCAATATTTTTGAAGAAACACTTTGCCATCCGCACTATTCGTAAACATTTCTTCGCTTGAAAAAAACTTTACGTAAATTCATGAAATAATTCAACATTATTATACAACAATATTTATTCCTTTGTGTACAACATACCTTGTTGCCTATCAATAAGCAAATATTGAAATGTGTTTCAGTCTCTTTTCATTCAGTCTCTAGCGATAGTATTCAGTCTCTCCGAAGCGTTTCGAGATAGGCTATTTAGTAGTCAAAAGCTTTTACGCAATAAAATTTTGTATCATTTAAGCATCTTTTTTGTTTTAAGTTCTAAAAAGTTTTGCAATTGACTTGCCAATGGTACCGCAGTGGTGTCACCGGTTGTGAAAGTGTTAAGATGACCATATTCTAGCAAGTCAATAAAGTTAAGGTGTTATTGACCAGAGAAATTTTAAAGGATTCTCTCCCTTTTTTTATTATTGATTTGTTACGAGCTAATATTTATTACATTATCATCGAGTTAATTTTCGGCAATTCATGATACCATTTTTCATACCATTGTCTTTCCGACTATTTCAAGTAGAGTGGTGTAGATTATAACAATGAGATTGCATAAGGGAATAGGGTCGTTTAAGATAGGGGGTCATGTTTTATGTGAAAATTGCAGACGTAAGTCAACGAAGATGCGATTTCTCGCGAAGTTTTGAACGAACGATTCTACGTAAAATCAGGCGCGAAGGCTGACGATAATTCAAATTCGCTTAATATCGAGCAGCCGTTATCTCCGGTAGAATGAACGAGCCGGTAAAGTGAAATCGAGTGGCTCACGGTGCTTATTAATCTAGCGTTGAAGAGGGAAAAATGCGGCAAGTGAGATGCAAATCGGCGATCCGGATGGAACGAGATTCCGATTCGATGGCACTTCGAGAGGTCGATCTTATGCTCGCGGAAGCGCGAGCACTGCGCGCGGGAAGTCTGCCTTTTCACTGCGGATGTCATTTTTTTTCTGAGAGAAATAACGAAATTATCATTTTTCTTTTGCGAATTCGATATTATTAATGAGTTTCAAACTATTGAATGATAGATATCGATCAAACGTGCAAGAAAAACTTGTAGGAAATATAAAATTCTTCGTTAAAGTGTAAGTTCACCAATTTAAAGAAATTTGTTGCAAAATTTTTTAATTGAGATTTTCCACGCTAATAAAAATAAATAGAGTCGCTTAAATGTCTAATTAACTAGGAACACATATTTTTATTTTTATTGGATCTCGATTTTTTCCGTGAAACATTCATTTTTATATTTGGATGAGTAAACATTTCGTAGGATTGAGATGAACAAAACAATTTACGCAATTTTTTTCTGATCGTCCATGAATTCATGTGTACCTGGAGTTATTAATTACTCTCCTTTTTTCCACGGACATTGAATATTGCTCCACGAACGATAGCCGATGGCTCGTAGTTCTTTTTATCTTTACGATCTTCGCATCGATGGAATAAATATTTATTATTTTTCACTTCCTCCATGCCGTTTTATTAACGATAGCTTGTCATCGACATACATTTCATAGATTTTCGTAATCGCACGATTTATTCGTTTAACGTTTAAAAATAATTCTGCAAAATTCATTCGAGTATGACGTTAAAATTTCCCTCATAATTTAGAGTTACATCAAATAAATAACATCAATCAAATGTTTATGTTGTAAAACTAATATCATAGAAACATTAGTTGTATTGCAGCTAAAACATAAAATATAATGCACCAGAAGTCTCGTAACGATTTCTGGAAGAATGTTGAAGTCGATGCTTTTGTAAAATTCGCAGATAGAATTTTTGGCAAACTCCGACAAGTCTTATGGTTCGATATATATCCTGGAAAGGAGAATATTAATATTCGTATCAAATCCTCTCATATTTGTTGAGATACCGTCTTCCTACGAAATTTGCATCCACCAGCCTTTCCACCATATCTCCCCCGAACTTCGATTTTTCCGCTCGCTTTATGCAAATCTGTTTACGTTGAATCTCATTCGTCGTCATCATTTCGATTTATTCATGGAACAAAAGAGTAGCTTCAATATTTATACGAAATTCCACCGACCGCTTTGCGAATTGCCTGTAAGATAAATAAACCTATGTTTGCGCGACGCATAAATTTTGCCTCATAATAAGTTCGCTCGCCGGAAGAAAACAAGAAGAGAAATGTTTAGCTATCCATCGAAATTTATCGCAATTTATGGCATTGCATATGGCCTACTTATTCTATGCCTCTGCAAATTTAGTTTAATCCTAGATCACTAACCTTATTTTTCGACGCTTAACACTAACCTTCGTCCCTTCGACTACGGTGTTTACAAAAGGGGTTAAAGGGTATTATCTAAATAAAATTTAAACATGTCTTTTTTTTCTATTATTAAAGATAGGTATTTATTTATTACGATAACGTTAACTAATATGACATAGTTATTAAATCCGTGTCGTCGAATCGACGAAGGTTAGTAATCTAGGGTTAAATTTAAAACTCTCTTTTTAACATTACAACTACCAAGCAAAATGACACGTTCTCAATTTTTTCTAAAAGTTCTCCAAGTTTATAGGACAGTCATAGAGTCGATATTCTATATGGATTTTATAAAACACAAATTAATGAATCGATCATCTTCTCCACTCCTTGATTTCTGTTTTTAACAATTACATAATTAATATATTGAAGTATAGTAGATTTAACGCCGGTAGTTCTAGTGTTAAATAGATCTCCAGACTGATTCTTTTTTTCAGTTAGTTTATTTTTTCGATATTCTTTGAGCTTCCTTTCACTTCATATTTTATTACTCTTTGTACTTTCTCTTGTTTCATTTTTCTACTTTCTTTTTCTATGCTTCTTTCCGTCTCATTGTCTCCGTCCTTTATCATTTTCCCGATCCTTTTCGACCTCTTTAATCCTCACTTTTCTTTCCCACGATAGATTGGCAAATCTATGCATCATCCCAGCGTCGTGCAATAAATCACGTCACCGCTGATTTCGTTCCCATAGAAAAATAATAAATCACATTTTTCATCGGCCGAGAGGGAAAAAACCTCTCTCCTTCTTACAGCCGCCGCGTGAAATTACATTGAAATTTCGGATGGACGTTCCATCAGATAGATCCTCGAATTATTTCAATCATTAAATAATGTATCCCATAACGACCACGATTATTCTTCCTTTGTATTGTAATTACTTTATCCCGTCATCGACCTCCTCATATATAATTCTCCATCACTAAAAATCGCAAGTTTGAAACACCCTACAATTTCAATTTCAAATATTTTAGTCCATTTGAATTTATTTGTGTTTTTTACAGTAAAACTATCAAGTCGTTTAAAATAACCAGTTTCCAATTTTTTTCTAAAAATTCCCCAAATTGATAAAAAAGTCATAAAGTCAATGTTTCAGGTCCTTATAAAATATAGACTACTTAATCGATCATCCTTTTCACCTCTCGATTTATCTTCTTCCAAAGTTATTATTCAGTACATTGAAGTATAATATAATATAATGTAATATAATATAATAATATAAAAATAGAGTAAGTTTGTATTGTGGAAAATTGGAATGAATGATATATGAAAATCGAAAAGTTCAAACGCCCTATAACTTCATCTCTTTTGGTCTTTTATTATAATGTAAATCAACCTTCGTGTTCTTAATTATTTCTGAACAATGATAAGAAATTTTACAAAAGTAGAGTAGATATACCTATCTGAAATTAAAAACATGATTATTCTTCCAAAGGGTTAACATTAAATATATCTATGATTAATTCAATATACTTAAAAATGTTAAATAAATGCACCAAAGGAAAAGAATTCGAGGTAGAATTAGCGATCGAATTAGTCACTTGCAGTTTACAATATTGTCTTAGGAAATTACAATAGAAACAGTGTTAGAAATTTCATTTCAACAAAAAATTCAGAACAAGTCATTTTAACCATTTTACAATTAGTAGACCTATCGTTAAATACTTTCTTGCAATACGAATAACTTGCAGAACTTAATTTCAAATTACTTCCATTTTCCATTCACCTCAAACTTCTGAAACGTCGAAAAAGTGATAGAGCCACGAAAGGTACGATTTTGCCAAATAAACTGAAAGTTACATCGTCCGGTAAAATGAAACTCGATTACTCCATCTCACCATGAGTTAAAAGCATACCATCTGACTCTCCCTTAAATGCACTTTGACGAGTTTCAATTAAAAATACAAGAATTAAAGTTACGGAAACGTGGCTGGATTGGCTCACGATGAAGTTTAGGACAATCATTAAAAGTTAATTACACTGCGTCTCCTTTTGTTCCTCTAACTTCCCCATTAACGCGACGTTATTTCCTAATGGGACATTTTTCCCTCGAAAGGACACGTGCGAGTTGTCGAAGCGGAATATGAGCAGCAACGTTCCCTCCGAGTGGAGGCTACGATGGAGGGATTTATCACAGGCTAATTTTGTGTAAAAGCTTTCATTAGATTAAAATTTTCCTTGCGCCTGTCGTTGCAAAAACCCGCCATTTTCCAGCCGCAATCTTCCGCCTCTCTTCTATCCTTCAATGGAAAGGAGAGTGGCGCTTAAACGTTCACAAAGGATATTCTTTCACAGTATTCTATCACTTTATTTGCATTAATGTCACTGCTATGGTACAAGTGATATTAAAAAAAAAAGAATGCAATACAAAATAGTAATTACAGTAATATCCAGTCGAATAATTGCAGCGCAAGCTGACACCAATTTAAAATTGAAACAAGTGAAAAGCTTGCAGAAGGAGACAGAATTTCCTATTAAAACAAATGAAGTTTAGAACAATACGTAAATCTCGATGAAACGCTATTTTATTGTATTTACTTCGGAAACTAGATTTCACGGAATTTAATTTTAACTGTTAGGAAAATTGAAAAAAATGTTTTACGCACAATGTACTGAGTGTTTACGATAATTTTTCCTATTGATTTTCATAGTATGTAAACATTGGAAAAAAATGACTGGTCACTTCTTTTTTAATACGCACACATATAATTTATATAGATATTGTAATTTCGAGTTTCAACCCATCTACTTCAATTTTCCACGTATTTTACGACAGATTCAAGTGCAATTCAATTTATCCATATCCTCATAACTACGGGTCATCGACCGAACGTTGTTTTCCCCCTATTTTTCTAAACCGCCGATTTTTTTCTATCGCAATTGAATACGAGCAAAGTTCGAGTAACGAGCGAAACGAACGATTTTTTTCCCCGCAAAAATTTCCATGTGTGAAAACGCAAGCTCGGAAGAGTCAGAGGGAATAGATGGAGCAGGATGGTGACTGGAAAATCACAGAAAAAGCGCTTCGATGGGAACGCGGTCGGGGGACTGGTTTGAATTTAATGGAGTGTGCCGGCACTTGCTCCATTCGTCGCTCTTTCGTGCGATTCGTTACACGAAGCAGCAACTACCGTATACCATATTTTCCCATACAAAGAATTGCCAATCGTGTCGAGATTTTTTAAACAATAGAATGTTACGAGGCGTTCCATTCGATGGAATTTAATGAGGAAAAATGTCATGGCGGTCGACTTTTAATTATGATTCGATGTTCAGAGGAAAAAGTGTACAATGATATATGATAGTCGTTGTCGGGAAATATAAAAGGAGTGAGATTTAATTAGCTTGTTTTTGTTTTTAGACATTTTAATTACGCTTCTATATCTGGGCAGAATTACAGACAATTTTTAACGTAGTTGAGTCCGTGAGATGTAGAAATAACGATGATTCACTAATTCGTTTTTATGAAAGTTTTAATTATGTGCTGAAGTTGACGTAAAAATTGGAGATAGTTTTTAATACCATTATGAAAGTCGAAGTTGCGAAATATTTCAAATACTTTAAATTATCGATTGACATTTATATAACATAGATTCTTATAAATTCAATTATAATTTTTCAGTAGTAAGGAATTATATATTTGAATATAAAAATACTGTCGATTTGTTAATTAATGTTTTCAACAATTCTATCCAGAATTATCGCATATATACGCCCTCGATGCATAAGATTGACTGTAACCCATCTTTGATACCCTAAGTTTCATTTATTATCTTAATGCTTAATTAGTAGGGTTGAATACTAATTTGCGGGCATCCTTTTCTCCACCCCTCTCCGCAGCTTACCAACTCCCTTTTTTTCTCCATCCCCGTAGTTTTCTCGTCAGTGTTCTTCATCTCCTTTCTTTACCTATCCTTCGCTTCTCTCATTTCTTGTGTGCGTTTTTCCACGTTTTTCTCTCCCTCAACAAGTAGCCGAGTAATTATTGCGCTCGGTAGATCACTTAGATGATTAAAGAAAGAAAAACACCTAAGCCTCAGGGTTTTATTCAAAGAAGTGGCCAATCGCCGTTAAAGCCAGGCCGCGATGAAATATTTACGAAGAATTTCGTAAATTCGGCGAATCTTGTCCCGAGGGTGCGTTACAATTTTGTTAAAAGTTCACCGAAGAGCCCTCGTTGAGAGGGATCTCGATGAAGATGTCAGGAAACATTTAATCAGCCATACGTTCACGTCGGGTGGCTCGGTCTGCCTCTGAAATTACTCTTTTCATTTCCCACGGGATTCGGCGGGCTTTTATCTATGATTAAGATTCCTGTGTGTAAATCATTCGATCGTTTCTCCCTTCGCTTTTCTTGCGCGATGTTCGTGGTACAAACGAGGTACAAGTAGACTGCAGTTCTTCCATGATAAATTTAACTTGTTTTAGAAATTTCAAGATAAAATTAAATGAATTTCATAGGGAGATATTTGAAATTTGTTGGCAATGAGATACATGTTGAGGTATTTTATTCTAGAAATTAGTATGAAAATTGAAAACTTTTTTTACATGTTGGATGTTAAATATTTTCGAAAATATCGTCAGGAATGATAAAAAAGATAGGAAGGGTACGAGAAGTATCGAAAGTAAAAGGATTTCATTCAGTGAACAAATGACACCGATAATTTCTCGTTTAAGTAAAGGCAGACATTTAGTCAGACTTCTGCTACGTCCATGAGCGAAGAGTGGAAGTCGACTCGCGGCACCCTTAATTGATTCGACCTTACTTATTTTAATTATCCACCGGCACTCCTTCCAGTGACCCACCTACTTCATCCACTCTATTTCCGTGACGTGGAGTGAAGTTTCAGCGTGAATCACCCCAACCGACATCCTGTGATTAGCTTAGAAACTTACCTTTCGTCGAAAGAATCTTCTCTTTATGACGATGCTACCAGCTCCTTATATATTCTTTGAAAATTGATTTAATCATCGATTTTTTGACATTGAGAATTTTAACACTTAGCCGACCAAACAGGGAGATCTCCCCGTTTCAAATAAAAAAACAGTGGATAATCAAACGAGGAGATCTCCGTATTTGGTCGGCTAAATGTTAAATGAAATAACAAAATTTTTAAATATTTTAACCCAACAAGAGATAGGGAAGAAGAACAAAGTCTTGGAAAACCAGCCCTAACAATTTCAAGGCTCAATCTGGTGCAATCAGTCAAATTGTTTTTTTCTTGGTGGTCAGATAAGTGTTAAAACAGGAATGCAAAGTAGATACAGAGAAGTTTTAGGTATTTGTTTGTCCACCATCGGTTGTCGATTTAGAAAGTAACTTGAGTTTTCAACGAAAACATCTTCTTTTGACGATGCAACCAATCCTCCTTCGTAAGATGATTTAATTCTCGATTTTTTAGAACCGTTAATATTACAATAGCGCGGAAGATCAGTCGCGAGATAGTTTGAGGGTACATTTGTCTATCCACTATCGGCGGTGGATTTAGGAACTTACTTAAATGAAGGAGTTTCCGGCAAAAAATTCTTCTTTTTTGACGATGTAACCAATCCTCCTCCATTTTCCATAACGTGATTTAACTGTCGATTTTTTAGAACAGCTAATATTATAACAGTAAGGAAGATCGGGCAAAAGGAAGTTTGAGGGTGCATTTGTTTATCCAGCATCGATGATGGATTTGGAAAGTTACTTCAATAAAGGATTTTTCGGCGAAAAATTCTTCACTTTTTTATAATGCAACCAAGTCCCCTTTACTATTCATAACGTGACTGAATCCTAAATTTTTTAGAATCGACAAGACAAGAACAGCACGGTAAATCAGGTGCAGGGAAATTTTAGGGTATATTTGTTTATCCACGATCAGTGATGAATTTGGAAAAATGAAGGATTTTTCGGCGAAAAATTCTTTACTCTTTTACAATGCAACCAAGCCCCCTTTATTCTCCATAATTGAATCGTAAATCTTTTAGAATCGATAAGATAAGAACAGGAGAAAAAGTCAGGTGCAGGGAAATTTAAGGGCATATTTGTTTATCCACCATCAATGGTAGTTTTACTCGATAATCGATGATCGAATCAGAAATCTATCTAATAGAGACAAAGTCAAATAAATAGAATCTTCTCAGTAGACCTTAAACAGAAGCAAAGACTCGAATTGAAACATACGTGGAGGAAATATTAGTTATACAGATCTGTAATTAGAAAGGTAAACGTTGTATAGAATCAAAGAATTCTCGGAAACCAGCTGCCATCGATCTTTCGTTTTTCCATGCACTTTATCCTCAAGAAATTCTCCACGAAGATGCAAAACTTGATCGAACCGGGAAGAGAGTTTGGTTGAACATGGCAAATAATTTGCTTCACTGCAAAATTAGCAGCGGTGCAAAAAAGTTCACCAAGTCGATAAGTTATATCAGACTAAGAGAAGAGAGAGGAGGAGAAGGAGGTGAAGGTGGAAGAGGATGAGGAAGGTCATTCAATTAACTCGCTTGTTAAGTTTGACAGGACATTTAAATCACTGTACCGAAGGAATTAAATTGTCGAAGAAGCGAGCACCACATTATAAAATCCAGCAAGAAGAAAGAGATAGAGAGGACAGGAGACAAAAAGAGGAAGAAGAAAAGAGAACTTTTCCTTGAGGACTTCGTTAGAACGCGAATAAACCAAAGACGGTAGTAGATGATTCTTTAAAGTCATGTTAAGTGAAATCAATCAATGAAATCTAATTATCGATTAACGAACGCGATTGCTTAATAATTTTGCATAATTCTTTCCTCGCAATGGAAGGGAATTATCATAGACTTTTCCTTCGGTTCCTTTTCGTCTCCTTTCGTCCTTTCTTTTAAGCAAATTCCATCGAGCAAATAAAGTCCTTAACGCATTATGAGAAAATAATGAATTGCAAATTACGTGGCTAAAAGCAGGCAGTATTTGTTGAAGAAGAAAACAATGATGTGGACTGCTCTCTTTGTGCAGAACAAATACAAAGAAATGAACTACAGAAATCTTGTATACCGTCGTTTACAATTCGCCGTAATTAAGTTACCTGGTCGATTAACGCGAGTTTTTAAGATTTCATTAAGTGAGAGATTTCAAGAGGGTGAGAATTGCGGAAGTAGAATTGAACTTTTTGGAAATTCTTCGGTAATCGCAACGGACAGATCGTTCAAACTTGTTTAATTACGAGAAGAATAAAAATTCTTAAAATGTGGTTTTCCGATTGCTATGTTCATAGTTTTTATATTAATCGTGTTGTCTATCATTAGCAACTAATGGGAGCATGATAGAATCATGCTTGAAATTTATTATAAGCGAAATATGTATGCGTTCGAAACGTGTTTGAAATTTTAGATTAAATATTTTCAATCATCCCGTCATGAAACCGTAATGTCGATGAAATCTGCTTAACGCGAAATTCGTGGGTTCGAACAAGTTATTTCGTTAAATATATTCAATTTTCCATGAATTTTGAATTCAATGTTGTTAATATTTTAAAGTAATTAATCTTTTCTTCCACCAAATATATCAGAAATAATTCGAGAATATTTCCAACTCTGAGTAATTGTTATATATTTCATGAAATTAGATAAACTTGAGATAAAGTCACTTAAAAGAATAACCCTCTGAGATAAATCAACGATAGAAAATCATTTTGATCAAATGATTACTTGAGAATTATAAAATCTTATTATAGAAATTTTTGAACGAGAAGAAAAATTCAACAAGTTGAACAAACACTGGAAAAGTTCAGTTTGAAAATTTCTCATCCACGTAGAGTTAATAATATCTCGATTTTTAATTAGATCAAATTCCCAGATAAATCGTTGTCTATCTGAAACGATTCTTATTTGCGCGTATTTTTATGGGAATTTAAATAGCTCAAATGATTATCGGCAAAAGGATTTTATAGCTTAACCTTTACGCCTCAGCCTTTGAAGATCTAATACTCTCTCACGGACGAGATTAAAATAACGTTAAACCTACGCCCGTTCTTCGTTGTCGATCGGAAAATATTATAGCATTACTTTGCGTGTAACATGCGTGACATGTGTGTAAAACTCGAAGGGAGGCTCGGGGGATTTTTCTTCGTTCTGCTTCGATTATGCGAAAAATATGCATCGTGTGTGGAATGTTGAAGAGAAGGCGCTGAAGACTTAGAAAGCGAATGTCGAGCGTTAAAATAAAGTAAAATTTATGCTCTCATGATTATTCTACTTTGCGTTACTTTGTTCTTAAATGAAACAATGGAAAATCACATAATTCTATGGGAAAAGAAAGTTTTCTTTTCATTTAAGTTGGATAAAAATATTCTTCATTTCGTTCAGATGGCATGGTGTTTATGAGTCTGTTACTTTTAACTATTTTAAAAAAATTTTTTATGTTACGTTGAGAGCAGATTAATCAAAGGATTTTTAAATATTCACATGGAATTGATAATTTTGTATAATTGTATTTTAATGTTTCGTTTCTTCGACAAAAAATATTACAGTGTTGATGGAAGAGGGAAGTTGTTGATGTTAAAAATGTATTTTTATAGAAACAAACTCTGTTATACTTCGAATTATGTATTTTCAGTGGCATGAAACAATAGGAGCTGAATTCTATTATTATCTCATTACTGTATTTCATATCAGAGGGAACAAAACATATAATAGCCTTCAAATGATGGATTATTCTCACTCTGAAATATGGTTGCAATCGGTTACGTGTAATTGTGACAAAGTTATTGGTATATTTTACCGTATTATAATTTTTCATCTGTCACGTACATACGAAGAAAATGAGGTTGAATATTTCATTATATTTACGTAACACGCGAAATATAACAAATGTAATATCGCAACGATATTGCAGATCGTACTGTCGATAAGAAATATGCTTTTGCAGATACGATAAATTACAATTTGTAAATTGCAACGAATGCGACGTGATGTTTTTTTTCGTTGCGAAATATTCTTCGTTGCGGAGTACAGTAATAGTCAGTCGCAAATAACAGTAATAAGTCATCGGAATATCTCACTATATTTACACATGAATTTGCGAACCATCTCTGCGCTAGGTGGCTCAGAATTTTCAGCGAATATTTTACTATCTATGAAAATAGATATTTCAAGATAGTTTTAACCAAGACTTTCCAAGACTTTCTACTATTTTTTCCAAAAATCCATTTTACAAAAAATCAGTAACCTTATCGTAAAAGAAATTATTCTTTAAAAAAAAAAAAGATATTTCTGAAACGTCTTTGTGGACTAGAATTTCCCAAAATGTTGGTTATTGATGAAACATTCTAAGCACAGATAATATAATAAGTCCTTTTAACTCACCTTTTTTCTCAGAAAGTCTCGTTAAAACTTTATAAACTCTTGCAACTCTAAAGTAACATAAAGTACGTCGATATATCTTATTCTCTAAAATTAATCTTTGCCAACTGCCACAATTTAATTTTTGAAAGCTACAGACTTTCTATACATTTAAATATTCAGGAATTAAATTACATTTATTATTTAAAATTAGATTTTTATCCCCTTAGCGTAGAACAACGTGTAACACTCGTGGCGCGGAAAATAGAATAGAAAATTTCGAATTTTTCAAAAACTATTTAATTGAAAATATCACCCGGTCACGAAACGGTCTCCTTATTTCTATACTATTAATACTACGTTAAAGTTACACAAAATATCAGAAATCAGTGACAACTTTTAATTACAGGAATTAATTTCAAGTCTTTGCACATCCTTTCAGAAAATAAATTGTAGGCCAAAGGGTTAATATGTGCCACTGTGTTGATATCCATCTAATCTTAAATTTCATCAGAAAATACAGACTATGGTTTTAACTAGATAAATATACGAGCTGTATTTCCAAGACACCCCATAGAATAGAATTCTGCGGAGTACTCTGATTTATATATGCTCCCTATATATTTACCATTTCCGTGGATTCGTCCCGTCTGCTTTTCCCTTCACCAGGAAGGACCAGACCTGGGTAAACATCCATGGAACCGAACTCAAAGGACGACGGACTCATCTTCGCATCGTCGGGTATACTTCGCTCAGAAGTGCACTTAAATAAAGAACCGCAAGGAATTCGAGCGATCGAGAAACTGGAAATCGTTTGATGTCGTGTTTCTTTGTCGTGCCACTTTTCGATTTCGTGCAAATCTCTTGACAGTTTGTGACACTTTTCATCTTTTACTTGTACATCTTCTTCGGAAATGTAAGTCGGTATTTCTAAAGTAGAAAAATCTTGTACCCTCGAAGGTATACGTTGATGAAGGAAGAAATTTCTTTTTATAAATGAAATCGTTGGATGTGGAAGTGTAAATTATTCAGAAGAATTCTAGGTACTTTGGTTTTTTTTTCATAATTTTTGGAGAGTTCTTTGGTATTTTTTACTGTCTCGTTTTGCAGAGGATGGTAATGAGGGTTGGTTAGATTGCTAGAGAGGGAATTTTGGAATCTTGGAGGTCAATTATTCACTCGTTGCACATTTAGCATTCATTTGCATCTCTTATCAAACTATGTGCTCAGATTCGTGTCAGTTATTAGTACGAGAAATATAGATTCCCGCTTCGCAAATTTGTTCTTCGTTCTCTCCAACTCGACTGATATTCCATGGATCTATATACTTTGCAAAATGAGAATTACCACTAATCACATAATAATAACTCATAATTAATAACCATTTGAAAAGCCACCATTTTACAAAATTTTTAATTCTTTTTTTATTCCTTTTCCAAGAATAATATCCTTAAAAACAAACTTTTAGAAATAAAAGGAAAGTTCGCGAAAAAGCGCTGCCATATCGGATAAAAAACCGGAAAAATAAAGCTACTTTTTTTAGAACAAGAAGCTCTAAAATGCAAACAGACAAGTTACGAAAAAACTAAAGAGAAGAAGAAGAAAGAGGGGATAAATTTCACAAATCAATACGTATTTCGTATCGTTAATATAAGTGTTCGTACAAAACATGACGAGATCTAATTACGAATTTGAAGATGGAAGACAATACAATGAAGAAACTCAAAAAGATAAGTGTGAGAGAAGAGGACGAATTTTCACCCTCGCGAGGATTTCGAAAACTGTATAAACGTTTATCCGAAGGAGAGAAAAATTCACTAGCCATTTCCTTCCATCTGTCCACCGGATTTTGTTCTTCCTCGAAAAGGAGTCTATTTAACTTGACGAAGGATGGCCAAAGGGATTCTGATATACATAACGACAGTTTTATACGAAGTACTCCGAGAGCTACGTTTATTCGAGCATACCGTCCCGATCGTTTCAAGTATTTCGAGGATATCACTTTGTCTTTCCTATTGTTTCTTAGCCAATTTTCATCTGTTTCACATAAATGGATGAGAATGATCGTATTAAAATAAGAGTTTTAATCTTTAACACGTTCCGTGTCGGATCATTTTTCAAGATCTTCTGTTCAGGCCGTGTGAGGCGTATACGACCCATAAATTTACGATTAAGTAGATTTGTTTGCTGTATACATGATATTAAGATGTCTATATTGTAGTAAGGGGGCTATTAAATAGTCAATAAATGCACTTCACAGATTAACAAAAACAAAACCAGAGTATATATATTTAGATAGATGAAAAATATTGAGTATTATAATATAACAATGATAATAATATGAATAATAATAATGAATAATAATTCATCCGACTCGAATAGAGTTAGCACAGTTGTTTAGATTAAACGTAAACTTAAGATATCTCGTTCGAGCCTACTTCACTCCTTCGACTCGAAAGAATTTTTTCTTCTTAAAGGTGCACTACAATATTTAATTTTACAATATATTTTTCATAATAAAATTTTATGGTTTGCAATGAGAAATGCAAGCAATCTGAACGGAAAGTATAGTGGGGGTCGTATACGGCCCACGCGGCACAGAACGTGTTAAACACCTTAAGGGTTGATAGTGAGACATTTATCGTCACAAATACAATTGTAATTAAATAATTGAATTCATTGCAATATCATGATTTATTTTTTAGCAAAATTGAAATACTATTATGTGTTTCAAGTAAACCATTTCTGCATCGGGGTTGCTACAGTAAAAAGTAAAAAAAGGCTAACGCTACAAAGGTTTGATCGTAGGAAGTGGATGATTAATTCATCAATTGCTTGCTTTTTATAGAGTTCTATTCAAATATGTTGACGATGAGGCATGATCTTCACCTCAAACTGGTCTCATTATTCGAAGGTGTTAATCGTGATAATGCACTTAATGTATTTATCGATTACCACGTCATGGAAGCGTCAACAATCACCTCAAGGCATAGGTCCTCCTTCAATATTCAATACTTCCAATACGCTTCACATTCTCAATTCAGTTTCACTTAATTATAATCGATACGTGAATATTCTCTACAATTCACTATTAACCCCTTTAGTGCCGATCGAAAAAAAACTAAGTGAATTAGTGACAAATATAGTTGCGAATAAAAACAATCGTCATTTGGCAATAATTGTACATGGATCACGCAATATAGAGCATAAACTGTGTATTTACAATTATCTATCATGAAATTACTGATATCGTATTGGAAACTGACTATTATCCCTTCGATGCCTAGTGTTAGCACTATTGCTAACGACGATATATCGTCGTCCGACACTAAAAAGGTTAAAAAAATAATCTAAGTTGTCTTGACCTTCCCCAATCTTAATTCGATAGTTAATTTATAATTGAAGAATGGACTAAATCGACGTAGTCAGAACATTTGTTTAATACTTAATAGTGGAAAATATTAACAAATCGAATATTACCTTTTCGATATCTCTTTTTATACTTGTTTTAACACTAACCATAGAGACACTTTATGGATGTCTACTCTTTGCATAGCAGATCTTTCGCCTGGGTTACAAAATAACGATGATCCTTTTCTGAAAGAAACGTAACTGGCTGTTAACTTAACACTTAACGGACGGCTAAGTCTCTAATTCAATATCTTTTCTTATATCAAATAAATTATCCGCATTTTCCTTATCTTCTGCAGAAAACTCTTTCGTGCTTGCACTCTTTAAGGTACGAAATTACTTTAAAATACTACTTAAAAAGGAAAACTGCACAGAACGATCAACAAACAGTACTATAACTAATGATGCCAAGAAAAAATAACACAATGCACAGTGCATAAAATGAAAAACTAACGCAGCATACTAAAAATTCAAGCGAAAACGTAAATTCACGTGGCTCGTCTCAGGAAGTGACAAAGAAAAAACATGAATTTACGTGACCCATCCGCTAAGTGTTAACCCCTTCCGGTACGATTTAATAATGAAAAACTGTGCATGAAATAACCATTTAATTTTTATTAAAAAAAAACTTGTTTCATTTTATAATTCTTACATATTCTTAATTAATATCCATTTTTACACATTGTTAATATCAAAAACGGTAAAATTAAGAAAAAATCAAAGCAAAACCTTAATAAGGTATATAGTCAATAGTCTTCAAGCGTGTGGTACTTTTCAAAACACACTGGTAAGTGCAAAGGAATCCTGCATTGTTTACACTGCCAGGGAGTCTCACTTCTAATTTTATTTTTGTAACACACACGGCACCTCTTAGTAGGTTTTCTTTTATTCTGAGTTGAAGGAATGTATTCTGGAAAATGTCCCCATTTTTTAGCCTGCAACCTAGCCGGGGTGTCACTATATGAACCCCTTCCGGTATTATGACGAGTGTAGCTCGTCATTGTGCGGTATGGCATGAAAAACCGATGACGAGCTAGACTCGTCATAATACCGGAAGGGGTTATTATATGAAAACACTTATCAAACTCTGTAATTAATAATACAAGAAATTACATTTTTTCATTTCATCGAACCGGTAATTTTGAACAGTAAACGATTCACTAAACAATCCTAGAAATATTGTACCATTATTCCTCACGTTTCCACGGGACAAACCACAAGAATATTTCGACCACATCGTCGAACACGAAATCGAACCTAATCCCACGTGCTAACCTAGATGATGCGCACATATCGCAGGAGTCCGAGGAAAAGCTAACATCAGCTTCTCTCTATTTCATCGATGTATATCCCGTGGGAAGACAGGAGGTAAACGTGTTCGATTCTACCGAGCGAATTGACCCGATCGTGCCCGGAGATCGAATAAAAAGGCAGAAACCCCCGTGTATCGAGTCGAAATCGAAGATATTAGTGTCGATGATACGAGACGACGGCAATATCGAGGACAAAAGTTCCGGCTCGCCATGGGTAGGTAGAATAAACTTCGTCGCCTCTATTCACTGTATTGACAGTGACGTTGCATTTGTAGTTGTTACGCGGAAATCGCGTTGAATTCAACGTGATGCGATTTCGCGCTCGACAAAGTGTCGCCCCGCGTGGAAGATTTTTATGCATAACTCCATGCATGGCGTTCCGTGCTAGCGATTTTTTATAGCGTGGGTATTTTCCTTTTCGACCTTTAATCTCGAATTTTGAGATTATTTTTTTTGAGAGAGATTTTGGTAATTAAATATGACCGTTTTATTGTATTCTAATTATTTTCGAGTTGATAGGGGGTGTTGAGCTTTTTCGAAGGATACTGTGTCCTTTGAGGAAAGGATTTTAACCCTTTGTATTTGAGAAGCGCCGCAATGCCCTGGCGTGTCTCGAATTCTATTTTTTTGTTTCCGGTACGATAAGATATTTGTATAGTAAACATTTTCGTGGGCCCGCGGCTTGCTTTCTCGGTATAAAATTATTTTCAAGTACCTGTAAATACTTGCATAATACAACGAAAGTTATCTTGAGTTGTTAGTTCGCCTGAGGGAACAAAAGTCCTCGAATTCAAAGAGTTAATGAGTTGAGAAATTTTATTCCATTGGAGGTATTCTTTCTTTGTGCTCTGATATAAAGCATTTTTAATTTTTAAACTTTCTGTTGAATCATTTTAGAAGATAGAGGATGTAGAGATTAGAGAGTAGATAGATATTTGATACTTGAGACATCGTGCTCTTTTATGTATGATGATTTTTCCTTTTTATCCCCTTCTCTTAACGCTGAGTAAGTAAAAATTACCACAAAATGGCCATAGATTTAGGGAAAGAGATTAAAGTGTTCTTCGACAACAAAATTACGAAGGACAAGAAGTACTATTACTCTCTCGAAGAATACCGTCGTCGTGGGATTCTGTTCTCGAAAAGCAATTAACGTTTGCAGAACTTCGTGGGAAACTGAGACATATGTGTTACAACTTCTCTCTCTCTACCTGTCCCTTTTCTGTCTTCCCTTAATCGCTTGTAGTCCTAGCTGATTACCTGCACGTAAATGGAGTATCATTGTAGCACAGTGAAATTTCTTATTAACATTATAAAATGTGCAATATTTACACTTTTAAAGGAGTACAATAAAAAAGAATGAACAAGAAAATCGTGGGGTAAAATTCAGTAACGTGAATCTAATTCTAAATATAATTGTAATTTTTATCTACAACGAAATGAAATTGGGTGAGATTTTATTTTACGCATTTACATATGTAATTGCACATGTTATTAACCCTTTGTGGACCCTTGTAATTTTGAAGGCACATCTAAGCTTCTATTCTTCCAAGTCAAGTTTTTAACATTGTCAAATATTATAATTTAGTTCTTGAAAATCAAGAAATTCCTTACAATTCAATGTTTAATAATCACGTTAAATTCATTACTTGAAATTGTATTTTCAAAATTATTTTATTGTTCTAATCACACAACTAATCTTCATAAAAGACATCATAAAAAGTTCGGTCTATAGATTGTTAACTTTTGTATAATAAAAATAGACATGGTCCAATTTAGAGAATCAATGATCCAAAAGAAAAAAAAACAGTTTCCTAAATTACACCATTGACACTGTTACCAAAATGTTTTTTATTAACAATAATGTTACCTTATTACAAATATTCTAACAGAAAATGTAACGTAATAAATCAAGTGATATCGCTCAGAATTTACCGTTTATTACTTCGTCTATCTATTGCTATAGATAACCATAAAATCGTATCGATACCAAAAATATTTCGTCGCCTCCTGACGCGTCGTACAATGAAAACGTACCCTTATCGTTTCATTAAGTCCTCCGAATAGTGCCTTCAGGACATCCTTAAGCTGACTCAGCCGAACAAAGGACGATAATGGGAACGATAGTGGCGAATCGTAACGCGTTACAAGAAATATGGGATATTCGGAGAAAATGGACGATTAAAATTAAATTGATCACAGTGGACATTAATGGAAATGTAAATCTCGAAATCGTGCAAGTTCACTGAAGCCACCTTATTCGCTCGGATATTCGTAACTTTGAAGTTTCTTGAACTTCATCCTCGAGGAGTTGAATTTCAGATTCAGTCGTATGGGTTGTTGAGAGCAACCATACAAATTGATTATAATCTCTGATAATGTATTCTATTGTGTTTAGTATTTATTACAATCATACAAACTGTATTGATATTTTTAGATTTGTTTTGTATACTTTTCTTGAAATGTGTAATTTTTTTTATTATGGCATTTGTGAAAATGACGTTGATAAATCTCAATAGAACTTTTTTAAAACAATATTTTGCAACAACAGTAGCAGTATAGTAAAAAGTTGGTACTCCTATTAAATTCTGCGATTTTTTTCTACTAATTTTGCAGATTATTACTTAATTCTGTTACAATTTTCTTATTCGCTTTGACAGCTTTCAAATTTATGTTTATAAATTTTAGCCAACCTTTCTTTATTAACACTAGATTTACGGACAACAAATTGTTGGGTTTACAGCGTTAAGTGTTACAAATTGCCGGGTCTCTACTTGTTTAAAAAATTCTTTTCAAATGGTAGAAAAGTAGTACAGTAAATATTACAAGTATTTTTTATAACGTACAAATTATTTAAATGATAATATTTTTTACCACTTAAAACATCTTTCCGCAAGGTACTTATACTTAATATGTTTGAACTTACTAAATTTAGTGACCGTAGATCAAGTGTTAATATTGTAAAACAATAGTGCCATATATTGAAACCATAGAAAAAAATGTATGAAAAGAATCAATACTTTTATTCAATTCCATCCATGTTTTCCTCTTATTTTCTAGATGAAAAAGTTGTCGAAAATTTGTACGATAAGACATGGGCAAACTTCGCTCTAAGTTTCTATCAGCTTCGGTTCACAGACATTAATGACTCGAAGATTAATGATACTTTCCGATAGGACGATTAGAAACACGTTAATCCGCCATCTTTCGGGCTAATGGTGACGCCGAAATTGATGTCACGTTTGCAATTCACCCCTAAGTTTCCCTTGTAGCTCATAATCTTTAACTGCTTTGACTGAACTACACGACGGATTATACTATGGTTATGTAACACCACAAGTACCATCGCAGTGTGTATCAAATATGTACTTAAATGGGGTGGCACGACGTATTTTGGTGATAATGATTATAGAAGTTTCAATTTTTCGTATTAAATATTTACTGGAATATCCATTATTTTATTTTATAAGAAATTAACCTTTAGATTTTTTCATTAATTAGGATATATTTATTATAATATGGTAATTCTTTGGGGGCTAAAAAATAAGATTATCACTATAACCGTTGAAAAATTTATCTAACAGCTAAAGTTCGGAGTTTATTGTTAGATAAATTGGAGATAAAATTACATTTTATATTAAGTAATAACTGAAGTATCGTGTATTTTGTTTGATAAGAAATTAACCTTTAGATTTTTTGATTAATTAGGATATATTTATTAAAATATGGTAATTATTTAGGGACTCAAAAATAAGATGGTATGGTCCTTGTAAAAAAATCATAGCAGAAAAAATATCAAATTTACCTAACAGCTGATCAAACCGTTTGGAGTTTATTATGGCTCACATGGTGAGAGCTTGACATTGAGTTTGTTAAGTAATATAGGCCCATTATAATGCTTGCTAGGGTGACCATAGCATACTTCTAATTTTTTTTTTACGCAATTAATTACTCAAACTCTTGGCTTCGATTTTGAATTATCATTACTTGTACTAAGTTTCTCAATGAATGTTAAGATAAATGTAGTAGTTATAGGTGTAATAACATTTTTTTTACAAATATTGACCAATTTTGTCATGGAAAAATCAATTCTTAAACGAGAAGAAAGTAGGTAGTAGAGAGTAATATTACATTGACATGCACAGTTTGATTTGCTCTGAAAATTTTCGATTTTCATTTTGAAGGCTATTTCGTGTTTGTTACCGTACTTTTGGATTATCGGGGACTGCAATTATAACAGTTCAACGCTGTGCGCACTTCGTCGCATTCGCATAAGCATTATAAGCCAACACGGATTACAAGGCAGGTTGTACGAAATTTACGGATTATGAGCCAACGTGAATCCTGTATATTTGATCACGTTAACGATAATACTCTGAAAATGATATTGTTTTCAACGAACATACGCGCCAGGCACGGTTCACTCGCGATTTTGTGCTGTTGCACGAATCGTGTACTGATTAGAAACGATAGTGTAAGTTAGAAAATTAAATAACTTTTGTCTCCGAATAATGACTATGAATTTTCATTAATTTAAAAAGAATTTTGATCCATCTTCGTCAAATTGGACGTGTTAAATTTTAGTTCTGGAAAAATTCAAATATTCGAAGTGTTTGATATCATAATATGATAAATGCGAAAGAATAATTTTTTAGTATAATGTTTCCGCAAAATTTGAACGTTTAAAAATATATTTATATTTTCCTCTCGGAATTATTTTTCACATTTTTCGCAATTAGTGTAAAATGATATACAATAATTTCTGAATTAGTCGAGATGGAAGATTACTCCTAGCAAACACAAAAAGAGTAGTAATTATTTCGATATCGGGTTTCGTATTGTAAGAGTTTCACGACCGTGAAATGTAACCCCGAATCCTCGTTGGAAATGGAAAAAGAGTACAGAGACACTTGAAATAGAAAATATTGAACGGACCTTTTAATTCTACTAAGGGTAAAAAATTTTAACTCTAAAAACGTTTTCCATTCTGTTACATATTCGTATCATCTGTAATTTTCTCTCATCCTTTAAAACCCTCTTCTACAGTATCCTCGTTTTTTTACATAATAAAAATAAACTAGTGAAAAACAAAGTTACAAAAAAACCTAAAGTAATATATTTCTTACCAGTAATATTTCCTCATTTATTGATTTTTTCTTCTCGGAGGCATTCTATTTTTTAATAATGCAAAGATAATTACAGATAACAAAATTTAGATACAAGATCGGAGCTACTGCGGTGTGTAACGAGTTAATTTTTTGCCCCACGATTTCTTGACTTCAGAGTTAATTTCTCACTGATTTCTGAAATTTCGTTTAACTGAACACAGTATTAATAGTACAGAAATAATTACCGTTACGTGACGAATTGATATTTTCAATTTAATAATTTTTGGAAGACTTAAAAATTTTCTATGCCGTTTGTCGCCTTCCAAGTGTTACGTGTTGTAGGCTAAGGGGATAAATTCTCACACTCGAAATCAATGCACCTTCTGTCAAACTTTTCCAAAATTATTTAATATCCTCGGTAGTTCTGAACTCACCTAAGTCAGCAATCTCTAAGCGAAATCACCTTAGCAGTTAAATCCAAAAAAATATTCAAAAAGAAAATATCTCTCCATTTCGTCTCCTACCAATAGTATTTCCTCCCTTCCAATTTTTCAACCCCTCTCCAGCAGGATTCTTCGTCTCTCACAAAATATAATACAAACAAAATGTCATTTTATCAAGCAACGAAAAGAGTATTTTTACGATCGTCTACCATCTGCCCTTAAATTCCAAAAATTTCGTTCTCTTATTTTACAGTACAGCGCATAATCATCGACCACTCACACGGTTGATTTCCATGCATCCGTAGTTCGTGGCTGGCAGGTGTATTTTCTTATCGGCATTTGCTCATCCTCGCACATTTTCTGTGTGCAGATAAACTTACCGTTTCCAGAGTGAGCAAATACATCAACATTTTCGCCATCTCTTACCCTTCGCCCTTCGGTTTTACGTGCTTGGGAAAATATTTCCTTTGGTGGTTAGCAGATGCGAATCGAATTCCGGGAGTTGAGACGAGCAGGCGGCACGAGTATCGCGAAAACCCATCGCGAATCTGAATCGCGAATGACAATATATTCCGGTTAATTTATACCCTTTCGATCGTACTTCCGATGGAGCTACTGCTTGCAAAATTTATCGATAATACGAATATCCTGATAGGGCGGATGCATTAGCGAGCATCGATGGTTTTGCCGTATTTTTCGAAGTTCTTTCAGATGCTAAGGTTTTTATGGTTCTAAAAATAATGTCAGGATATTATTGAAAATACTGTTTCAACCCTTTAGCTTACAATTACGAGTGACACTCGTAACGTGGTATATCAAATACGAAATTTTGAAGTTATTTTAATAGCCTCTTATCTAAGAAATCAAAATAGTTTTTTTTTCCAAAAACTATTAAATTGAAAATATTCGTCGTTCGTGAAATCAATGAAATTATTTCTACATTATTAGTACTGTGTTCAATTATACGAAGTGGCAGAAATCAGGGGGAAATTTTGAATTAACAAATTATTTCAATATTATTACTTATGAAGTTAAGATGGAAATCGCATTGCAAGGGGTTAGGAATATTATTTGATAAATTGGTATTATAGTTGTAAACTTTTTTTTCAACGATAATTTTATAGAGAAAGTAACAGTATGAAGGAATTTGCAATTGTGACGATGAAACTGCGGCAAGGAAATTACAATAGGACGTAGTTGCAAATACGTCATATCTACAGCAACTTACAACTGATAACTAATAACTATTAATTGATAAGAAACTTCTTGAAATTCGCCTCATACAATTGAATTTTATTTCTAACTAGCTGAAAGTTCCCGTGCTTCGCTACGGTTTAATCGAAACTAAAAAAAAAAAACCTTAAAATTTCGAATTTTGAAAAATCCTTTCTTAGTGGGTGCTTATACCCTAAAAGGAATGCTCATGCAAAATTTCAAGTTTCCAGGTCAAATAGTTTCGGTTCTGCGTTGATGAGTTTGGCCCATACTTTAACCCCCCAAAACCACCCCTAAAATTTCGAATTTTTCAAAACCCTTTCTTAGTGAACACCTACGACCCAAGGCAAGAGTATGTTCCAAATTTCATTGTAATCCGTTCTGTGGTTTTTGAGATTTCGTGATGAGCGGATGAATGAGTCAGTCAGTCAGTCAGTGGTATTTGAGCTTTATATAATAGATAATTGGTTGGCAAGTAATCAAATTATAATTCATAACTCTACCATTTCTTATCATTGGTGTTCTATAATAGAAAATTCGGGGCCTTAGACGAGGAAACCTCTTCGCCAAATTTGACTCAAACAACGTTTTTATTCTTGCAGCCTTTCGTTGTTCTTTGAACTATTTTTAGAATATTTTTCCAGCATCAGATACTAATATTTTTTGAACGCCGCTAATGTGTAGATTTCTATTCGCACATCCTTCCTGGTAAATTGATATGCAAAATACTTAGTCAAGTTCGGTGTATCTTGACTGCAAAGGCTTTCCTGCTAATCGATTTCATTTTAAAGCACGTGTCTAGCTACGCTGCACCGAATGAAATTTCTGCACGATCCGGCCTTTATCCTGATTAAATTCTCTGATTTACTATCGGCTCTATGAAAACTCGTGAGAAAGTGTACTCTCGTCTGCATAACACATCGTGCCCCCTTGGATCGATACAAAAATACTATTTCCCTCCTTTCATCCCCGGCGATTTCTGACTCCCGCAAACTTTTCCCGGGCCAAAAGCCGAAGAATGGCAAAGTAAGATCGAGGAGCGACGTGTCCTTCGACGCTTACGTCGACACTTTGTCGCAAGTTTAAACGTATATCGATGTTCGATTTTAGCCGTTTCTTTTTCACCTTGTAACTTTCTACTGGTAGTAAAGGAAGTACTAGATTAACGTGTTAGGCTGTTAGGTCTAGACGTCTTAAATGGAAAATTCGAACGTGTTAAGTAGATGGAAAATGTTTTTTTCTTTTTTACATGTACCTATCGATTAGGATTTTTTGTATCTAATTTCTTGAATTGATGGAATAGGAAGATTCGAAGGTACACCCCTTAGCCTACGACATGTGCGGCAGTCGTGGCACAGAATATGGAGTAGAAAATTTGGTTGTCTTTCGAAAAATTTTAATACTAGAACTACCGTCGTTAAATCTATTATATTTCAATATATTACTTTGGAAAAAGAGAAATCAAAAGGTGGAGAAGATGATCGATTTGGTACTCTGTGCATTATAAGGTCAGTGTAATATATTTGCTCTATGTTTCTCCTATAAACTTGGAGAATTTTTGAAAAAATTGGGATCATGTCATTTTTACTTGCTTGGTAGTTCTAGTGTTAAATTGACAATATCAGCCTATAGTGAAACAGTCTCATTATTTCCATATTGCATTCAATTATGCGAAATATCAGAAATTATTGAGAACTTTCGATTTAAGGAATTAATTTTTAGTCATTTTACCCAGTCAGAAAAGAAATTTGGGCCAAAGAGTTAATAAATGAAATTATTATTGATCGCAGTTACTTAGTGAGCAGACAATTTAATTTTCTTTTTCTGAAGTATTTACCTAGTATTTTTTAATATGTTGAATTAATAGTCGGTAGTTCTAGTGTTAAGGACACTGATAGGTATCCAGCAGACCTTTATCTTTTTAACATCAATATTTAAATATTCATAATTATTACAATTTTAAAGTTACATGAACTTTCATTGAATTCAATAGCACCGGTCACTGATGACCTCCTTAGAAGTCAACGTGTTAATAGAAGTAATTTTCATTATAGTTACCAAGGTATTTGAAATAATTAGGGCTGTATTCCTGCTCTTATTGATGTGAATTCCATTCTCTCTCTTTCCATCTCTCCTTACTCTCTCTCTATCGCTCTCATTTTTCCTCTTTACTCTATCAATTTTCTCTATTCCCCTTTCTCTCTTCACTCTTTCTCTCTACTCATTTCTCCTCACTGTCTCTTTTCTTTTCTATCTGTCTCTACCTTTCTCGCCTCTCTCTCTCTCTTTCTCTCTCAAAAAAAACTCCAAGGATCATGCATATGTTCTTGTCCTTCGTCGAAGTGTAGGAGGTCCCAGTCAAATTATATTACGATATTCATCCGGACTTTCACGGGTATTTCGTGGCGCGTCAAAGCGATAGGATCGTTCTGCTAAGGATCCAGTGAAT
Organism: Cerceris rybyensis; assembly: GCA_910591515.1. NCBI lineage: Eukaryota > Metazoa > Arthropoda > Insecta > Hymenoptera > Crabronidae > Cerceris > Cerceris rybyensis. Next base: position 10,333,060 of record OU342797.1, on the reverse strand, counting down.
AATTCGACCAATATTGTCCGGAATTTCGAGGAGGGTGTTATACGACCACATCTCTTGAGGCGCCGGTAAAAGCGTTTGTGCGTGTGCGGTGCGACGTCTACGGTTACCATAGCGACTCCCGTTGCCGCGTCGAGGACCATCGGTTCCCAGAGGATCCGCAAAACCCACCATGGACCGAACGCCTCCAACAATATGACATCCTACATTGTTTATACTCCTATTGTCTTAATGCATTATTAACGATTCGTTGCATCCTAAGGGTACCGTTCGATTCGATGGGGAACTATGAACACGTGTTTGAACGTTCTACGGAGGAGAGGATTCGAGAATTTCTACGGAATTTCCTTAGTCGATGTCGATATTTATGGGTGGTATATATTTTTTGTGACAGAATGATGCGGAGAAGCTTGTGGTTTATTTCGATAGAGGAATTTTCTTTTTTATGGATTTTTCGGAGGACTTTTGTTCGAAATTGTTGTTAGTTTTTGGGGTAATTAACAATACAACTACCAAACCAGTCAAAATGACTGGTATAGAGTAAATATTCTACGTCTATATCAATAAACATAAATTACCCAATCGATCAAATTTTTCGGCGCTTGATTCCCCCTTTTTCAAAGTATTGTACTTATTTAATTTATTAAAATATGTCAGATCTGACGCCGGTAGTTCTAGTGTTAATGGTGGCTTTGGTTTTGTAGGATATATTTGGCTGATGTATCGAGTGTCTTATAGAATAGTTGTCGAGGTGTTTATAGTGAAGTTGACATCGAGTTTGAGCAGGAGACATTTTTAAAATTGTAGAAAATTTATTTGAGAAGGCAACGTAGATCATTGTTAAAAATAATGAGGCTATTTCTTCTTCAGTTTTCTTTGTGAAATCTCTTTTTTTCCGAGAGAAACACAGGTAAAGTAGTTTTAATTTTCATCAGTTTGATAAATTGTTTATAGAATTCACCAAGCAGCTTGGTGAACCTTATTTTATTCTACGCGTCATTTTATACCGTTTCAAGTATTTTAAGGCAGAAATAGTGAACTTTGTTGACCAAATTTTTATTGTTGAAAGTCCATCTCCCTTAATTTAAAGAAAAAGCTATCTCTTGTTGATTTTTCGAAAATGAAGACCAAAAAGCACACAAAACAAGTGAATCAAAATAGGCCTAGAAACAAGCGACACACAGTCCCCCAAAATGTCGAAGGTCAACTTACATCTACATTGTATACAATTATTATTAATTTTTCTTATAATTTACTTCAGCAAAAAATATTTTCAAACAATCCTTCTAAAGCATCAAATCATAAACTCTTCATCCCAATAATTACACTTCCTAAAACCAAAACATAAAATTCTACATGATACAAAAATTGACGATAAGTTCTTCTTCAAAACACATAATGGAAAATTCATAGCAAAAAGTGTAAACATTGTGCGATTCGTCGGTGAATGTGCGTCTATCTTGACTTTTAGTCAGACTCGCTCCACTTAGCAGACTGTCACGGTAAACGTTGAAACTCTCGGAATACGTAGTTTTAGCAAGTTCCAGAGAATCCTGAGACGGACCTCTGGTGTTGTTAAATGCTCGAAAACAGTGTATGACTGGACCAAAGTTATATGCATCGTTGTCGTCACAAAATGACTTCACGCAAACGTGCATTTCACTGAAAACCATGGCAGAGGATGTACTACTTCTACCAAACTTCAATTGGCGTCCAAGCTGAGTTATTATGCTCGACTTAACTCTGGACGTTTCTATGAACAATTGTGCCGTCATTTGGAAAACCAACGGTGGTATCTACGAATAGATATACTCTGCATTTCGTAATGTATTGCACATGCATTGCAAATTAATTAACCCTGCTATTCTGCTCGGATTTATATGACTCGAAATTAAGATTATATTTTAACAGATATTATGTTTCTAACTATTACTTTTTTATTTAAGATTTACGTCTATCTGTTTATATATTTTATGTTTCTTCAAATGTGGACCTTTGTTCGCCGGGTTACTATGACTGGAAGGTATATGAAAACAAAGTTTAGTTTTTATTATATTTAACACTAGATTTACGGAACCAATTTGGCTCATTCAAAATTCGACCATAATATATATGATATATTAGTTGGTTAATTTTTTAATAATAAATCCTTCATTTAAATAGATTTGGAACTATTTTATTTGCAAAAAGTTTTAATTTTCTTGTATGAGTTAAACTGACTCACTTAAGGAAAATAGGTATATCAACATCCGTAAATCTAGTGTTAAATCTTACTAAATTCCCTTCAAACACGACGAAAGATCTTTGAAAATGCTATTTATATAATTCTTAAAATTATGACATGCTTTCACAATTTTCGGAATGGCTCTTCCATCGTCTATTAGACGATTAAGTAGAGAACTCTTTAGAAGATGCAATTAAGGGTTTGCGGAGGTTCTCCGTTGCCCAAGGAGAATATGTATATCTATGCTCAAGTTATATTGCTTGTTCAAGGTATTTAGCCGAGGAGATTATAGCTCGAGTACATTATCCCATGTTTACGTAGATATAGCATGTATATTTCCTCGTTCGATGGAATTTCATTCTTCGTTTTATTACATAAAAGTTACGTGCCACGAATGGAATTAGCGTGATCGATGAACGATAATCGTACAATGTTCCTCTGAGGTGTGAAGTAATGCTTCCATAACTGTTTAACACTAGATTTACGGATATTGAAATACCTATTTTTCTGAAGTGAGCCAATTTGAATCATACAAAAAAATTGAAGTTTTTTTTGCATAGATAGTAGTTCCAAATCAATTGAAATGAAAGATTTATTATTAAAAAATTAATCAATCAATATATTACATATAGTAATCAAATTTTGAATGAGCCAAATTGGCTTCGTAAATCTAGTGTTAACACTTTCAATTTTTTTACTCTATCGTGTTTCAAGTAATTTCAGAAATATGTACTCAAGAATATTTGCAGCTGTAGGTAAAGTTCAACATTACAAAATATCGACTTGCTTGAAATTGATGAAGAATTTTAACACTAAAACCTACCGGCTTTAAAGCTACTACGTTTAAATATATTAAATAAATACTTTGGAAAAAGAGGAATCAAGAGGTGGAAAAGATGATCAATTCGGCAATCTGTATTTTATAAGATCAATTCTTAGATCATCAGATTCTTTTATAAACTGGGAGAATTTGTGGAAAAAATCGTTTGACATGCTTGGTAATTCTAGTGTTAACCCCTTAGCCAACAAAAACGTAAGATGAAATAGGAAATTTTGAGGTTCTCCAGAAACTATTAAATTGAGAATATCAGCTGGTGGCGTAAACGGTATCATTCTTTCTACACTATTAATATTACGTTAACTTATACGAAATATCATAATTCAGTGAGAACTGATTTCAGTATTTAATTTTGAGTCACTGCATGGTCAGTCTGAAAAGAAATCGTAAGGTTAATAATCGTGCAGTCATTTTATCCTTTTTACAAAAGTTTCCAGCCCTTCTATCCTTTTTCGAATTTTTCTACCTTTCACACCATCCAATGAAATTCTTCGTTTATTATAATTCATCAAGAAATCGGAAATAACAATTTAGGCGTCAAATAGGTTTTTAAACATGTACGAAAATTTGTCTTACGTGTTGGCAGGAATTATGAACTTATGATTTCACGGTTCTAAGATCAAAGAGACAGTTCTCTCACATATCCAATGGATTACCTCGTTTGCCTCGAGGCAGTTAATTACTTTCCTTTAAATAATAACGATGCAAGTGCGCGATAGAAATTATCCGCGCGTTTTCTTCCACCATGGAGGCAAAATTAATATTTAACATTCTTGGCAAGTTCTCAGCCGAAGTTTGATTATACTAGTCTAGTGAATGTGTTAAGTGTACATTTTCAAGGCACGTATCAAGTGTAAATGTAAATTAGGCGGTTCTTTGCGCAAAGCGGTTATATCGGAGAGCAGCAAGTAGATAAGCTCGTTTGTAGTCAGACACACAGCAAATTATTGTCCTGCTAATGCGACGATATGAAATAATTTTCTTACGGCACTTCTTTCGACTTTCCACAAACTTTTTCAGAATTTCATTTAATCTGAATTTCACTTTAAATTCTATGACATTTTAATTAATAATTTTCTTAACTGCTATGAGTTATTCTGTTACTGTGCGATCTCTGAATCATTATAGAAGTACCAAGTATTCAATATTTCAAAATCTCCATCATTCACATTTAAATTACTGCTTTAATTAGCTTTCCAATAATTTTCTTGCATGATTACTCCTGAATCAACACGGAGAAATTTTCAATAAAATATTTTTCATCGTGACATCCAAGTGAATCAATCACAGTCTCCTAGTTTGATACATTTTCCATTTAAAAATATATTGTAGCGCAGGGAATTTTTTACCACATGTCATTTTACAAAATAAACGGTCTCTTTATTATAAAATAACAACAGATAGACAGACACGAGTCTCTTTTTTCTTTACGCTATCTCTTCCAGACTGTTTTGTTTTCTTGTTGTTTGATGTCGTTGAAACGATGTTCGATTATCAACTTCTCGCAAGAGTTTACATTTTGCTGCTAATTTCAACTCGGACGAAGTTTCACTTCATCGTAACAATATATTCCCTTAACCCTTTCGGTACTATTGGAGATTATAGTTATTCAATAAAATTTCACACGAAAAATTAATTATTAGATCATATTTTCTAATTGAGTGTTTTCCAAATACCATAAGTTCTTATTTTTCCTGTATTATATGCATTGCAACTTCGATAAAGAATTAATTATTTACATTACGTCAGTAGTCATTAACACTAGAACTACCAAACCAGTCAAAATGGCTGGTACAAAATTTTTTCAAAAAATTCTCCAAGTTTACATAAGAGTCATAGAATAAATATTCTGCGTCTATATCAATAAACATAAATCACCCAATCGATCAAATTTTCAGCCGCTCGATTCCCCCTTTTTCAAAGTACTTATTTAATTTATTAAAATATGTCGGATTTGACGCCGGTAGTTCTAGTGTTAAAAGTTATTCGTCCGCGCCGGAATTGTTTCTTGGCGTGTTAGCACGCTTGCTAACACGGAAAACTTGGAAAAGTACTTGGAAAAGTAGTCCGTAGTGAAAGGGTTAACAATTGATAATAAATACTATGTTACTTTAGAAGCAAACGTAAATTTCCAAAAACTTATACAAACATTTATTCAAATATTTATTATTCTATGTTCAAAGCACGTATTTCATCCGGATCTTATTAGAAGCAAAGTGCAGAGTATAAAGACTTTGGAATTGGATGTTTCAACGCCAGATGGTCGATCTAAATCATCCTTGCAATGGGATAAAATTCACGATCCATGCGCCGGCAGTTGTACCGAGTTCCAACAGCGCGTGTGAAACTTAAATTAAGGGAACATTAGCAGAACGTAGAAGCTGCGATTCGTGCACGCCATCGAATGTGCGAGAGTTCGAAGGTAGTTCTTTTGAAAGAATTAGTTCTTTGCCCGCATCGGCTCAAATACATCCTGATAATCTCTCTGCTTCTTCGAAACTTCGTAAATTACTTTCACGCCATAGACTTATTCTACCAATTACATCTGGCGTAAATAAGAAACCAACCTTCTCGCTATTTTTTACCCCATAAACTTGATTTCGCTGTATCGTTGCCACGTATACGGTGAACCTTACATCAATGGTATTAAACGTTACCATGTTCCATTAACTTCGATATCATAAACGGCATTGTTTCTTTGAAAAACGTACAGTGTTTCGTTGAACTTTATACTTTCGCGATCGTTGGTAGCAGCCGGAAAAATAGGGGAAAACAAGGGGTTGCTGTTCGCAGACATCGTATAAAAGGGTGGTTAGTTTGCGTTATATTAATGTAAGTTTGAATTTTCAGTTCTCAAGAATTTTTGAAATTCTTTGTAGTTGTAAAAAGTTAAAATAACATTGTTTTTTTTTCTGTTCTTTTTTGGGGGGAGGAGAGTATTTGAAAATGGGGAATGAAAGTATTTTTACCTTGGTATCTTTAATTAGATAATACTGTCGCTGGATTTTAATTTCAATGAAATTTCATATGATTTTAAGATTGTAATATGTAAAAATTTTCTTACGCATTTAATATTTAAATATTGACATTGAAAAGGTAAAGGCCCTCTGCCTACATATATGTTTCTGCCTTGGAGGTTTTTGCTTTGGAAAGATGTAACTTTAAAAGAAAAAGTTTTACTTCAGTAAAACTAATTAAAAAAGCGAAATACCAGTGGCGTTCAATGTGTTAATACAAAAAAGATTTAACAGAAAAAGAAATTTCGAAGGAAATAGTAAAAAATCTCGTGAAAGATCTGATAATAATATCACTAACATTAAATAATCTAAATAAACCGAGTACAAAACTCATTTGGTATAAAGTATTTCAAAGATTGAATTTTTCCTTAGGAATTGAATTTTTTAACCTGTCGTTTGCAATATTTGATAAAAAGGTACTGGAAACTGCAATTTAAAAATGCTAAGGTAACTCTAAATTTTTCTCTCCACACCGCATTATCGAAATATTTTCAGAATTGCGGTTTTTCGATTCGGATAATGTCCCTGCCGTAACATTTTCTTATCGGATTATCGAAACTACCATAAAAATCGTTACAACTGTTACAACGAAACGAGTGTACACCTAGCCCCTGGGGTGCGTCACATTAAGGCCTGTAAATTCAAGCAAAACTATCCCGCTGAATCTTTTTCACCGATGTGGTCTAACCGTGAAATTACCCCCCGTGTAGCTTTATCTTCTCATGGTGCTTAACAACCGAAACCACACAGTAGACATGGCCACTAGTTGGTTGTCCAATAACGCCGACAATTTAAAGCACCCCCGATAACGCTGCTACGTTCACTAAAATCGTATCGTTGTAGGAAAAGTACAATATTTACATTATCCAAGCATAATCGAACGCTTTGGTGGATTATTACATGCATACGGTTACGATAAAGTAGGAAAGTTGATTAGAAATGTTTGGAAGTTTAGCGTCAATCAGTTTTTCATTACATAGCGATAAATTTGTTACTAGTATTTAATAGTGAGGTTGAATTAAAAAAAGAAAATGCAAGGAGACTTTCTAAAAATTTCTAAAAATGTATTTATCTATTTGATAAAAATTCCTGAAAATAGTGTAAAATTCAACTCTAATCAATTTCTCATTAGTGAACGGCAAATTTTTCCTAGCACGTGTTACTGCAATTTAACTAATAAAATAATGTTAAAAATATTCTTAAAATACTTCTACTTATACAGCTTTTAAAAATATTAAAAAAGACATGCTTCTATTTTATAAAAATTCCTGAAAATAGTGTAAAATTTAACTCTAATCAATTTCTCATTAGTGAAGGATAAATTTTTCCTAGCACGTGTTGCTGAAATATAACCAATAAAAAGATGTTAAAAACATTTATAAAATTTTTCTATTTGTACACTTTCTAAAAATATGAATAAATCTATCGTATAAAAATTCCTAAAAGTTTAACACCATTCAACTTTCTATAAGCGAATGGTAAATTTACCCAATTATTTGATAGAAATATTTTATTTAATTGTTAATGTCGTTGATTAATGAAAATATTTCAAAAACGAAATTTCTCATAGAATCTTTGCCATCCTATTCTGATATATTGAAATTTTGCTTCAGCCTCCAGTTCGAGTTGGGATGTTTGCAAACTCTTATAGAGTCATATTGCAATTACAACCGGTGATATGTTTTCATGGGATTATATGCACTGGCAGTGGAGTTTCTATGAAAGAGCCTATTTAGAAATTTAATCAATTCTCGAAGTACCACTAAACCGAGAACTCGGATCTGGCACTTTAACGATGGAAGTATTAAACGCTTAAAATGTTTCGAGATAGTGGCCAAAATTAATCGGCGTTTAGTTGGTATTTTATTAATAGCCATTTACTTAACGATCGCACCACGAATATAAGTGTCGCTCGCAAAACGATTTATCGATGCACTGTGTTGTTTTAATACGTTGGCAAAATTCGACGAGATTTTTAATCAAGCATATGCCATTATCGGAATAGAAAGTTGGAATTTCATCGGTAAAATAACGTATGATTCTACGATAACGAAATATCGCGTAAGCTTTAATTCTCCGTGAAACAAACATGATAACTTGCGCACAATGAATCACCACACGAATTTCTACTCGAGTTAATTGTTAATTATATTTCATCGCGTTGAAGCGTGCACTTTGTACCAATTTCCTGCAATTTCTTTTGTTATTCTGACAATCGTTTTCATGGCTAACATGCCTCACGTCAAAACGTTCCAGTAAATTTTGTATGTTGGACCATTGAGCGAACCCGTATAAATAACAGAATTATTAATAATGAAAATATTCCAGTAAAAGAATTGAAAAACTGTTATATTTTATCGTAACTCTTTCCGTTCTACATCAGCCTCTAACTAAATTCATATATTCACTAATTTCAACTTTTCACGGTGTAAAATTTTCACTCAACCATAATTGCAGCACTTATTTTGCATATTCTTCCACAAATACTTATCAACACATATTTAGCCCTTTTACTATCATTAAATTTTCATTAACCATAGTCATACTATCTTTCAAAATTCGAGGTTCTTTAATCATTACGCGAAAAATGAATTCAACGGACAAAGGGTTACATAACAAAAGAATTGCCAAATCCCGGAACATCGTTTTCCGTATTGTTCTTGCAGCATTACAGCGAATTGACGTGTCAAGCCGGCATGTCGTCGGGTTTAAAGCTATTCCAGCCATCTATATGGGAAGTTCAAAAGAACCGCTGAGAGTCTCGCTTTTGTACGTGTCGCAGCTTTACTTTTCGACCCGACAAAACGCAACTCAACACTGCGACAACAGACCGTGCAAGATTTATGGCCCGCTCTGAAAGTGCATGCCGGGTTGCGCGTGGTGTTACGAAAGAGGAAATATTACAAACAGCCTGCCCTTTGAGTTTCTTTAAAGTCCCTATTTTCCTTAACGTATCGTTATTTATGTCTCTAATAGTACGATTACTCGATGGCAGCAACGAGAGATGAATATGCAAAATACGAATGCTTCCTTGGATGTTTTAAAGGTAAAATCTTAGAAGCAACTGCAAAGATAGATTCTCGAAGGAAGTTAAGATCTTTTGGAGCTTCCTGCTAAAGTACTTGCGATGAAGTAGGACACAATTTTTTAGGATGACATAGTGTCGGTGGAGATTGCAGTTGAGGCTTTCGTTGGTAAATAGTGTATGTAATTACTAGAGTTACTTTTACTAGGATGCCATCAGTTTTAGATGGAGAAACTTCAATTTACTGTGATGTAGTCATCTTAACATTTTTAACGATCGGTAATTTATTAACCCATGCCAACTATAACTTGCAAAAATTTGCAACTTTTGTGAAACCTATTAAATTGAAAATATCATGGTGACGCGACACAATAAAATTATTTATATAATATTAATATTATGTTAAATTATACGATATGTCAAGAATCACTGATCAATTTTCCTTTTAGTAATTTAATTCTGAATTACTGCGAAGGCAGACACAAGATAAATGGTACGGCACGGGGGTTAACCCCTTAACCTACGATTTCTTTTCTGATGGGGCGTGCAAAGACTCAAAATGAATTCCTGATATCAAAATGTTTCACTGATTTCTGATACTTCGTATAACTGAATGTGATATTAATACTACATAAATAATGGGACCGTCTCGTGGTCGGTTAATATTATTAATTTAATAATTTTTGGAAGACTTCAAAATTATCTATTTCATTTTCTGCGTTACGAGTCTCACACGTAGTTGTAGGCTAAGGGGTTAATAGACTTTTCGGCCCAACGATTTTGAACTTTTGTAACTAACTAGCTAGGGATTGCAATATCGGGCCAAAACTTCAATACCGGTATTCGGTATTTTTTAGATCTTAATACCGGTGATAGGAATTGTTTCATTTGCCAGTTTTATTAAAGATAGTAAATATCACAAAAAATCATTTGTAGCTTATAAATTATAACAGTATATAAAGAATAACAAAAAAGTAAAGGAACAAGGAACATCTTCTGTATTTAAATCACAAAAAAGTTTAAATATCACTATTCAGTCTATGGTACTATTACATATTTTGGAAATGTGATCTTAAATAACATAATGCATCAATTGTACTGTCATTAAGCCTGGAATGTAATTATGTGCAAAAATTACCAGCTGTCGAAAACGCTCCTTCAGCATCCACGCTAGTTGGTGGTACTGCCAACAATGCACGATATACTTTTTCCAAGTATTTACCTCTAAATCCCTCATTTTCAAATAAATCGATTTCTTGTCGGATGGTTTTGAATATAACTGATTTCTGTATTGTATTTTGGTTTGTTGAAGTTTTTTTAGTCATCGCAATTTCTAATTTTTGTTCAAGAGACAATTCCTTTTCACTATCGTCATTAGTGTCATCATCATCTTCGATAACTGTACCGAATTGTTCTGAATGTAGATAGGTTTGTGGGTAAAAAATTTTAAGAAAATTTACTATAAACTTTATCATATTGTACACAAAATCGTATACTATTTTTCTATGTTGGCGACCCCTGAACATATAGTGGAGAATTTAAAAAATTTCTGATAAATACCGAAAACACGGTATTTAAACTTGTGAATAACGGTATTACAAAATTGTACAAATGGCTCAAAATACCGGTATCCGGTATTCGAAGATTACAATCCCTATTACTAGCTGAGCTACCTGGCTTCGCTCAGGGAGATAATATGAGATTGTGTGGTTGTTGGAATAAAATGTTAATCTTTAAAATATAAGAGGTATATTTATAAGGGCATGTATATATGTGGAATATAATATAATGTTCCACAATGATCTGGGATGTTCCAGAACATTCCACAACATTCCAGACTGTTCTGTAATGTTGTGGAATGCTCTCGAATACTGTCGAATGTTCTGCTCTGTTCTAGAAATTTCTCGGGGGCGAAATTTCCAGCCCTTATACCTTCAAATTCACGCCTTTTAGGTAAAAATGGGAAATTTCTTCATGGACGGTAGATAGAGGGCTACCACACCATATAACTCCCTCGATCGTACCGGGACTCATTTCTGAGTTTTAGCAGCACGCACATTGTACACTTTGCTTTATAATATATATTGATTAATCGGTAGCAACGGCAATTAACACTAGACTTATGGTCGCTAAATTTGGCGTATTTAAATATCCTAAATAAGCACTTTGAAAAAAGATGGATCAAAGGGCAAAAAATACGGTTGATTAAGTAAATTGTATATTTTAAGATATATGTGAAATATTTAATGTACTTTTGTGTCGATGCTTCTGTGTCGATTTGAGGGGAAATTTGAAAACAGTAGAAACCTCTCAATATGACGGGTGGTGTAGATTTAGTGTTAATCAATTGTTATTTATCATTGCGCTTTACTGTACCGAGGACTCAGTGACCAGAATTTATAATTTTTGAAGAAGTATCGGTATCAGAGAACTATTTGCAACCAAGTGACTGATCGGAAGTGTACATTAAAAAAAAGATAAAATGTTAAGTTAAGAATCGTAACTACTTTTTGATACATTTCGACTATGTTTGCTACGTTTGTTTACTTAGAATGATGTTAAATTTGAACTAATGAAGAATTAAAAATTATTATTTTAAACGTTTTTTATCTATAAAATTCTTATCTATAAAATTCTTATCTATAAAATTCTTATCTATAAAATTATATGCGTTCAATCTGCTTAGAGGTTTGCGGAGAAACACGTTGATCGGATTATTATTAATTGCACTGACGCGTTATAATCACCGAACCATTGCAAAGCTTACCGATCGTTACATTCGCAGCTCAGACACATTTTCATTATTCGAAGCCATTCGATTCGACAGAAGTAATTATTAGAACGATATCTGTACAAAACCAAGTCCGAATGATATTAAGCTCATTGTCAGTTAAACCATTAAAAGTCCATGTAAATAAATTGCGCCAGGAATAAAAGCCTTTAAATGTACACAGAAACAAATCCCATAATTAATCTCAAAGAACACCGAACGCGCACAGTAACCATCAAAATGATAAAACATCCCAGGAAAGCTTTACAACGAGTATCGATAAGAATCGAATAAAATTTACATCCGGGGAATATCGATCCCTTCTTTGTCACACTTTAAATTAATTCATCCATCGGCTGCAATAGGATTTTTTCGAATAGTTCATCGATAAGTATATTTATTTGCAATGACACTGCCAGAGTGGCATTGTCGAACGATTATTTCCCCACTCTTCGTTGTATCGAAAGAAGGATTATTAATGGAAATTTCGCCATTTAATTCATCGATGCACAAACACGAGCGAGAACGACTTGATTTGTTTAAAATCGGCTTTGTCGATATCGAATTCTCGAGGATGTCGATCGTAAAGCGGGAAACGAGAACATCTGTCGTTTCAACGGAGTCATTTATAACGCGTTTTCACGCGCGAATATTTCGCCCCTTTTGTCCGTGATAATTCGCGAAAACGATCATCGTTGTGGAACTGCCGTCGTTATACGGATCCGCGAAGTTCTTTAGCGGTTTTTGTCGAAGAGGCCTCGATCTGTGAAATTTTGCCACTCGTTGATCACGTTGTCGTGCATTTTTTTCTCTCTTCGTCGTTGTGGTTTGAATCCATGTTGGAAAATTGCCGGGAAAATTGTAAAAAAAAAAATGGACGAAGTTTTGTAGTGGCGATTGGATCGATGGAGTGTTTGAGTTTTTATTTTTGAAGTATTTATTTTGCGATGTAGCTTGGCTCTTAAAGAGTTACCATTTTTTGATTGATAAGTGTTGAATGGTAGCTTGATGTTTAAACTCTTAGCCTATAACAACGTGTGAGACTCGTTCGAAATTTCGAAGTCTTTCAAAAACTATTAAATTCAAAATATCAGTTGGGCGCGAAACGAGCTCATTATTTGTATACTATTATAGGATTTTTTCTTTGGAAACGCAATGTGGTGGAAAGGAGGTTTTAATCACTCATTAACTGCACTAATAAACTGTTTAATAAGAAAGATACTCAAATGGAGATACAAATAGAATTAAAATAAACGTCTTTAACTTTTCGTCTTGAAATTCTCGTCTTTTCTCATTCACTGATCTCTACGCACTATTCAAACATTCGCCATTCGAAAACATCGTCAGCTCATTCGCACACTCACTCACCCAATACAAACGAACATACACACTTTTTCGTAACGTCACAAGAATGTTTCCTACACTATTAATATTACATTCAGTTATACGAAATATCAGAAATCAGTGAAAACTTTTGATTTCAGGAATTAATTTTGAGCCATTGCACCCTCAGTCAGAAAAGAAATCGTGTGCTAAGGGGTTAATAGTAATACTGTCAAGCCAGTCAAAATGACTGTTTATTAATTTTTTTTTAAATTTGAAAAGGTTGTAAAGGTGAAAACGGGATTGGGTCAGATTCAGTCAAATTATTCTAGTCGATAAAATGTAATAATAACAATAGTTCTTTATTGTCTAAAGAATATAGTTGGCTCATGCATAAAATAAAATATTGACATTTTTTTAAACTCCATTGATTTTTTTATCATTCTAAACATTTGAGAGCACTTAAGGACTAATAAAGTAATCTACGGAGGAAATAGAGGGAATATTGGAAAATAAAAACCTTGACTGAACTGTAGAATTATATCCTTTTATTTCATCAATAATAATACACGAAAATAGTTGGACACAAATTAAAGAAACATCGGCTTTCAGAATATTGAATCTTCCAATCCGTTAGAATCAGTAGATGAAGGTACACAAATGTCAAATTCCCAAGATAGATGTCAACAAATTTAGGACAGACTTCACCGTATAATTGCAAGTAAATGTCATTCAGTTGCGTACGGCTTGTCAGCCGTGATAGATCAGTCTTGTTGACGATCTTATCAAGTTTCTCGAACATTGTTACCGTCTTCTTAGCTCGTCTCCTGAGAGTGCAAGTGATTAAACATTAAACACACCGTAATGAGATACCGCGACGAGTGTCGTTGGTGTATTTATTCTGGGTTTGGTAACTTGGCACAGGTGATATTAACACTTTCCACCGCGTATAATGTACGCAGAATTTCGGGAAACGTTTTGTTTGCCATGCAATTTCCTCTGTAAAGCCTGTTAAACGTGTGCATGTGTTCTAATGGTGTTCAGACGAACTGTGAACATTCGAGTAGCTCTAAATGAGAAACAAATTTTCCCAAGTTCCTCAAAATTACAACCAAATGTCCTCTAAATATAACAATTTTAATGGCAAATTGAAATTTGGTGGCTGATTTTATTGAGTTCTCTGACCTAATGACCTTGAGATTCTGCTAAATGTCTATTGCATCTATAAGTAAATATGGTCCATTTAAATATTGTAGAATTGAGTATTATAAAGTCGAAGTGTCAATTTCGTAGCTATTTCCTATGAGAAAACTCTATATTGTTTATTTTTGTATTTTTACCTTTGACCACCATAATTGTATCGTTTAGGAGCTACAGTTTTAGCGACTCTCAAACCACCGAGGCTGTAACAATATAACGTGAGATTTCCCAGAGGTGGCAACTGGAAGATTCAAACTCTAGTTCTCTATTTGGAACTTTCAGGAAGCATCCCTTGCAGTCGCTGTAACTTTAGTGCTGATATACTAATTTAAAACCACGTTTATATCAGCTACGTCTACGGAAAAGATTTAAAAGGGGAGCCAACATGTCTGCTCGCACAACACATAGAATACACTGCTATAAAAGTGCAACCCACTTAGCATTAAATTTACAGCAGCCGTCAAATTGAAGGGTTCCTGCTTTTTTTTAAAAATCCTTTTTAAATTGATAGAGAAATAGTACCGTAAATATTTCATGTATTTTATATAAAATACAAAGTATTTAACTGATCATATTTGTTAGCACATATATTTAACCAGTTAACTGTGGAGACTTCTTTTGAGAGTGGGCATCTATCTATTTGTTACACGTGAGTCAGGAAGATCGGGCGATGGCGAGTATATACGTCAATCACAGCTAACTGATTAAATAGAAAATGATAACTAAAATTCCCTCATAACGGATATAATCGTCATGACACGAAATATATGTAATTTCTTTATGACGGATATAGTCGTCAAACACATTTAACTGGTTAAACTTACTAGATTGAGCGGCCATAGATTTAGTGTTAAAGATATATTGGACAATGCTTCATAATCATTATTTTCACGATTGCAATATTTATTTTGCATTTTTACCTCTTTATCGATGCCATGAAACTGTCATTTTGCGCTATTATAATGCTGCGTATGAAATTTTACAATAACATTTCAATTGCATCAATTTAGATGCTTTTAGAACTGATAAATGTAATGAAATTTCCTATTAAGCTACGAAAGATTGGACATCACGAACTCATAGTAAAATCTGTCCAACCTGAATGTACCGCTGACAAAATTCATTAATATCAACGTTTCATCCAGCAAAAAAGATAGAAGTTGCCGAACTTTTGGAGAACATCAATCCCCGGTAGTGAAAAATCATTTGAACTGTCGTCTGGGTTTTCATTCCCGGATATCTGAGTACGTAAACAAATTTTTGAACGATACACGAGGATATCTCTGCTTCCTCGTCACTTTGAAACGCAACTTTTATCGCATTCATGCGTTTCCAGTTTGGATCACGCGCCGTTGCACATTTTTCTCGTGGATTGCAACGGCGACGAAAAAATTTACGAGTCGATAGCCGATCGGAAAGCACGGTCACAGGATTTTTTACTCTCTTTCAATTTGTTTCTATCCCCTGGCGTTCCTCGTAATTAGAGAACCTCGTTGAGTTTATACTTGACTCGTCACGACCGTAAAGGTAATAAAACGGGCGAGTTTTCATTGCATACATAATTTATCGCTTGTTGGCCAGACTTCATCCTAATATTTATCTCCCGTGTGAAAGCTGTTGTTCTACGTAATTTCGTATAATAAAGTAATTTATTATCGGCCTGATATATGCAAAAATAAAGTTCTACGTGGCATTACCGAGGAAATTGTTTTGCGCGATGTTCAAATCACGTTGTCGATGATGGCTATCCAATGTTTTTGGATGTTATTATTTACCAGCAGGTATCGTTGATTAATGTTTTGCATGATAGTAGCTGCAACGTTGCGAACTCGTTTTGCTGAATTCATGAAATAACGGTGGTACGGAATTTTGATGATACTTGAATTTTGATACTGTGGTCTGTGTATTTTTAGCGCTTGTGGAAAGTTTTCTTGGATAACGATAATAAAGTGAAAGACTTGGATTCCTAATTGATAAGTTATAATTTAAATTTTCGACACTTTTAGAACGTGTTCCTTAACTCTTTGAGGCACGGTGACACAAATTCAAATTCACGAAGACACAGCTAATGATAAATTTTATAATTAACATAGACACAAGACGATTTATATTTAATGAAAAAACGATGCAACGAAATCGTCGTCGATCATTTCGTCATCGGGAGACATTCGGTTGATTCTCTCGGGGGTGGTAATTCAATATATCATCATAGGTTTACCTCGTATCACGATGTCCTATCCGGGTTGTACTCCGAAACTGTCTTTTTTCATAGACATCCGTAGAATAATGGGTGAAAATAATACGTCAGGCCAACTGGACGAGACAGCTGAATGCCCTTGTATTCAGCTTGTACGCTCTGTTTTCGCACATCACCCCCTTCTTTCTCTCGCTCGCTCCCTTTTCTCTTTTCACCCGACCGTCGACTTGTATATCACAGAATTCCTACTCTAACGTGTAGATTTTCGGGCATCGTGATCCATCATGTCCGTCTTTTGTCCCTTTTGTTGTACTATGGCGGATCGTTTTACAGCATTGTAAATTACTTGGAATAATTTCCCTACTATTATACCTGATATTTTGATGGAATAAAACAAGTAAGAATACTGAAAGTATATTTTTTGACATCTTACAAAATATTATGCAACATAAAAAATTCCTGATATATTTCATACGTTGTATATTTTATAGAGATATATTTTTCTTCTACTTTAACACTAAACCTAGCGAGCCAGTCAAAATAAGCGGTCCCCAATTTTTTCCAAAAATTCCCTAAATTGATATGGGAGCGATGAAGAAGTTATTCCACCTCTATCTTATAAAACTTAAATTCATTACGAAGAGAAAAATACACAACTTGTCACATTTGACGTCACCGACCGAACAAAAACAACCTTCATCTTACAAAACTTAAATTAGTTAATTAATCATCACTTTCACTTCTTGATTCCTCTTTTCCCAAAGCACTTATTCAGTGTACCTAATTATGAATAGATATAACGTCGGTAGTTCTAGTGTTGTTGATTATTATTCAGGTACTTGTACAAATAGAAACTTGCTGAAACAGAATAAATTAGAAATTAAAATAGGTATTTGCCTTTTTCAATATATTTTCCAAAGAAGGTAATACATTATCAGCGAGAAAATGAAATGTCTGGAAATATTAAGTAGAGCAAACAGTAATGTCAACAGTGTGAAGTATGTGTCTGGTGGAATATTTCGTGTGTGATGTATTATCAATTATCGCAACCTGGTCAGTCCATCACCACCGAGGTCTACTGTGTGCAATGACAATAGAACGAATAAATATCGTGTGTTTTGTTTCAACAAATAAGTTTTTTCACGAAAAAAGCAGTATTTGTTTTCGCTTTGTCTAATAAAACTACGTAGAATGGAACTGAAATTTTTCTGAAAATAAAGATAAAAGACAGAATGTACGTACATACATGACTCATCGCTCTCAGTAAAGTCTAAACATGGGCGTAACTGCGTCCGAGTGTAATTTCCGGGTATCGATTACTTTTAATATACCATGTAAACGGGCGCAGTTCGAACCCTTGTTTGACTACTATCAAATCACACGACTCGCTTACCTACGTAATTCACTTAACGTTAATTCAAGTGTTTCTGACATATGAACTACCCTCGACATGGAGGCACCGGATAATCGATATTAGCAATTTTGGGCGAGCGTCCTTCTAATTCCCAACTCATTACTTCCTCATCAGTGTCGAGTATCTAATTCTCAAAGGACGAACCCTATTAACGTAACTTCGAATGCCCTCTCGTTGCGAACTTGCAGAAATTACAAATGAGAGATATTGCCTGCAAACGAGCCACAAATCTGGCCGACATTCTGCTCGAAAAATCACTGGGTGAAATGTCAAAAATTTCACCTGAAATTGATACAATTTGAAAACTAGAACTACCAACGTTAAATCAATTATAGGGGAGGGTGGGGCAAAGTGGGCCCCTGGGGGCAAAGTGGGCCCCTTAAAATTTTGGAGCCCAAAAAAATAAAGATATGACTATTTTTTGCTGAAGGGGCCCACTTTGCCCCACCCTCCCCTATTTCAATATACTAAGTATGTACTTTGGAAAAAGACGATTGGTTCTGTAATTTGCATTTTATAAAATCAACGTAGAATATTTACTCTAAACTTGGAGAACTTTTGGAAAAATTGGGAACCAGTCGTTTTGACTTGCTAGGTCGTTCTAGTGTTAACTTTATATGTCAATAGTTCTCGATTGTATATTCCAAACTGGAACGCGTATTTTTTCTCAAGGAATAAAATAACAGAAAAACTTTTTCCATATGATATTTCTGTTAGGATTGTCGCAACTATGATAACATATCATCGTGCCTCGATCTATTGACTCATGAACAACGTCGTATGATAGCTGACGCAGTAATTGTGTATAAGATTTTTAATAACTTAATTATCTCCCTTGTTATTTTCCAGAAATTTAATTTTTTTTGTACCCTCCGTTAAAGGAATAAGTCACTTTTCTCAGTAACAAATCATCATACTTTGTACGGTTCAAACAACTGTATCAACCGCCTACGTCTCAACTCAAATCATCTTTGCGATCCTATAAATTTCTTTAATGTGTCACTTTCTAAATTTAAGTCTAAGTCACTTTCTAAATCCAAGTCTTCCCGCTCAATCCCACAATAATAATAATAATATGTATATCATAAACTTATTCATTCGGAATCAACCTAAAATACTAAACCCTAGGAGTAATAACCATAGTAGTCGAAGCCGAAAAATACAAAAATCGAAATTCTACAATCGATTTAGTCCCCTCATCCTCTTCATCATTCATATTCAAAGTCCTCACCAGTTTACCATTTCTCTCCTCCTAAATAACTACAAACCTAAATTCCATTCATCCGTCAATCCAGAAGAAACTACCCCTTCGACAATCCCATTGAAAATTTTCCTCTCTAACGTATCTTTCATCGTTTCAGATGCCACATCGCCGGAAGTCCATCAAGCGAAACATAACCGATCTCGTCCGATCACCGAGAAATTGCATATCCAAGGAGCATCGAGTGTGTCGTGTCGGGTGGAGTCCCTAAAGGAGAAGTAGGTGAGCACGTGAGACGAGTGTCGTCGTTGCCCGAGACACTTGTTGCACATCGTCGGCTGTCTCTTAAAGAGAGACTCAGCTCGGAGTTCCGTAGCGAATTAGTTAACGTCGAAAAAAAAAGGAGGAAAGGGAGAAAGGTGCGCGCGTGTCTTGAATTTCGGGTGATCCTGATCCTCCTAGAAGGATGTTGCCTGACGGATGTTACCGCACCGACGAAACGATCGAGTGGTGTCTTCTCGTCCTCCGTTCGATCAATGTTCACAGAGAGTGCATCGATTCATCGATATTTGTTCGTTAGCACGGTAGAAATCGCGATTGGAATATTCGTACCGGTTGTCCGTGTGATGTCGTGCCGAATGTCGTGGCTCGTCTCGATCGTGAGTGTACGGGAATCACGTAGTAAAAGCGTCGAGAGACCGTGAGATCCGGAAGTGACTGGGTCTCCGTCGTGTGTTCCGGTTCGAGAAGTCGATAGGGAATCGAGAAGGAAACATGGACGTGATCTTGTGCTCAGGCCGGTGACACCGGTCCCGTGCGTGCGTGTGCGTCACACTATCGTCGATGGTGTTTGTAGTTGGCAGAATTGCACTGGGAGGACGGCTACCACCGCTTGGTAAGTTTCAATGGGGATTGAAACAATGAGAATTATTGTTTTTACAGTTTAAATTATTATTAAGTAGATTTTACGGATTTTGAGAGGTTTCGACGTTTCAGTTGGAGTTTGAAGGTGAAGTTTAGGGGTTGCGGAGGAATGAGATTCTTTTTATGGAAGTGGAAGGAGTGTTGATTAACACTAAAACTACCGGCGTTATATCTACTCATATTTAGAAACACCAAATAAGTGTTTTAGGAAAAGAGGAATCAAGAGGCGAAGCGATGATTAATTTATCTAATTTACGTTTTATAAGGTAGAAGTGGAATTTTTGCTTCATGGCTCTCCTATTAATTTAGGGGAGTTTTAGAATAAATTGGAAACCGTTCATTATGACCGGCTTGGTAGGTTTAGTGTTAATGTAGGATGCTAAGAAAAAGAAAAGTGTACTGCGGTCACTCACTGTACCGTGTTTCTTGGGCCTGGTTGCTTAACGTGATCTTTGTCATATGGAAATTCCACTCGGGTGGACGAATATGCTTCTTACCTTGTATTGTTTTATATTCTGGGACATGTTCTATGAGGAGGAGCTCATATATGTTCATTCAATTGGACAGTATAAAGCGCTCATTAATCTCTTGCTGTACGATTTCCTTTGTGACTGAATGCCTAGTAACGCAGAATTTTCACTAACCGTACAATCCGCGATGATATAACCGATTTACTGAAACGGAAATTTGTAATCTTTTGCATTATCAACTGAAGGCTGCTTCTGCGATGCCTCCACTATTGAATAGACCGTCCTTCCATATCTTTAGTATTTTATAATCGAATGGCCACCCCTAGTAAGAATGTACAGAAACTAGTACAGAAAGTTCCGGTACAGTGAATTTTTAAAATGCCAATCTATCCCTGATTACTGATAAAGCATCTGACTTAACGCAGTATTAAAATCATAGAAATAATTTGATCGTATCCTGACCGACTGATATTTCTAATTAATAGTTCTTGAAAAACTTCGCCACCCCTTAGTATACGCAAGGGGTTAAACGAAACCCACCTTCACAATTCAACTCAAACGTTAAAAACCAGTTTAAACTCTTCCGAGTCGAAATATTGAACCTATTTTTATGGTATTTACTCCTATTTGAACCTAATATGATACTTTTCAATACTAAAACTCCTAATTTAAACCTGTAACTCCTTCTCAGTAAAATGGTACTCCTATTTTTGTACTTTTAATTCCTAAATGTTGAGTAGTAAAACGTTCAAATGAGGTTCAATATTTCGACTCGGCCTATCACAACCAAAATCTTATTTCTCCTCACATCAAAACGTCATATCAACGTCCCAAGTAAACTCAATACAAAAACTACCCGTCAAACGTAAACATAAATAAAAGTATAATCCCAACAGGTGGATAACCTGAGTACTCGTACGCGTACTCGGGTAGTTTCAACAAGAATCAGAGGACAGAAAGACCGGAAGGCTGGATCACCTGCGTGGAATGTCTTCGGGCGCCAAGCGGCTGGTGCAGTCGCTTAGGGGCCGTAGTGGCGGTGGCAGGGCTGGCGGTGGTGGTCGAGGGGATGGCAGTGTTGGCGAAGGCAGTGGTGGCGGTGGCGGTGGTGGTGCAAGCACCAGTGCAACCAGGTTGTGCCACTACGATAGCGGCCACGAACTCGACGAGATATCGGTGGTCGGGGCTGCTATCAGGGGCAGTGAGGGCCTTCCCACCCCCACGACACCCTGCCATTGTGGTGGCCTCAAGTATGGGAGCGGCCAGACGCTGTACAGTATTGCCGGTCTCGTGCCCCCTGCACCCGCTGCACCTGTCCAGGGAACTCAATCAGGTCAGTTTGCGTATGGTGTATTTTGAATTGTTATATACTTCATAAGCTAATTTAACCCCTTGTCTTACGATTTCTTTTGTGACCGAACGTGCAATAATTAAAAATTCATTGTTGAAATAATAATCTATTAATGATTTCCGACATAAGTTAACGAAATATTAACTCTTTGCGGTCGATGTCCCCGTAGCGGGGACATTCGAAGTTGCCGTGGAAGTCAGCTTGCTAATTCGCTTTCTAATGAACTTCTAAAATTAAAGCTCCATTTAACTGGTACAGTAGTGCCAAATTGATTTTTACGCATTAATTTTTTATTTTGAACGTATTATAAGTGGTATTAAACGAAAAGTAATTGCGAAATGTTAAATATGCTCCGACCTGCTGGTACTCCAGAGGGCAAAATCTGCCGACCGCAAAGAATTAATAGCATAGAACTGTTTTCAACGTCTCCTAACCTACTGGTATTTTCATTTTAACAGTTATGAATTGTTTATTCCATTTATCGCGTCACGTGTGCCACACGATATTGTAAGCAAGGGGTTTAATGTAGATGTCAGCTGAATAGCTAATGGTTGGTGTCGAGAATTGTAATATTATTGAAACACTTTCATGTAAAATGTCTATCTATGTAATTTAAGTGAGATAATTAATTTTTTTTAAATAATATGGATTCAATATTCAAGTTCATATTCATAGCGAGATATTTAGTTAGGTGACTGCTTTTAGAATTCACCAGATAAATTGGAAAAAAATGTACAGTTTAGGAGCAGAGGTTCCTTACGTGATGTTTACTAAGGAGAGATTTGGAGAAAAAATAATTTAAATGTTAGACACTTCATTTGTAATTTGTGTTGATTCAAATTTCTGTTTTTCGTCAATCGTTACAATTGATACAGCAAAAGAGACCTTTTAACGCGACTGATATTTGTCATTTAACCCATCGTGTTTGTCAGGCATCTTCAAAATTTGAGGACGTTTGAATTAACCCTCTGCGGTTTGAAATTGGCGAGGAGCCAGTTGTGCTAATGAGGAGACATCGAGTTAGCTATAGCCGTTGGATTACACAGAAACGTTATCTCCTAGCCTCCAGGATTATTTAGTTAAATCAAAGTTTAAGACTCACCGTCCCTTCCAATGCGTCTCGTCGCTGCACCCCATGAGATAAAACGGCGAGAAAAATCTACGAACGGATTGTCACGATTTACAATTCCTTCCTCGTCATCTTAAATCTACATAAATTGAAATAACTTTAGCGTTTTTTCTATTCGACTGAAATTTTTTCATTTCTACCATATGTTCGAATCAGTACAATTGGCAATATCATGGAAAATGATTCGGTTTTCGTTTCTCATTGATTGGCGAATGCAATCGAACGCGAAAATCAAATTCCCATGAGTGTCATTTCTCCACGCGAAAAAGTGTATTTCCATTAACTTTTCGTCGGTTCGAAACAATGATTTCTATTAGACGAGAAATCGATCGTAGTTTCTATGAGGCGAAAATAGAATCAGTGGTGTTTGAACGTTAAAAAAAATTGTGCCATTAGACGCGACGTATGCGTCAGGAGTAAAAAAGTAGGCGGGAAGGAACAAGACAAAAAAAGTAGGGGGTGGAACGTACCATGATAAAATTACGTTCGCATAAATATCGTGTGATAAATGGACCGTACGCGGTGATGGTTCCTCACCGTTGGAAACGCGATCCCGCTACCGGTCGACTATAAAACTTCTTCGCGAAACGAGTAATATCTCTTTGCCAGTAATGCACCGGTGGATACAACTTTTTGTTACTACCCGCCCGCTTATCCGTTTTGTCTTACTCTTCCTTTTTCGAATTTTTCCACTTTGTAAAGCGGATGTTTCACGCGCACGAGGGTGCACAACGGGTGGTTCAGAATATGCGATGTCAATGGACATACATTTTATGATTTTATTTGAATTATGTGTCTTGTTTTTATTCAATTTATTTAGTAATATTTATTATAAGATGAAGGTTGTTTTAGTTCGGTCGGTGACGTCAAATGTGACAAGTTGTGTATTTTTCTCTTCGTAATGAAGGACGGCTGTTTGTCGACAATAGTAATATTTATATTATATTTATATTTATAGATGACTCTCTTGTGGTCTCTTATTACTTCTGATTAGTATACCGTAGATTTTTAATAGAGAAATTAATTGAACTAAATTTGATATGGTCAAAAGATATAATCAGAAAGATTGAAATATACAGAATAAAAGAATTTTGAAGTCCTACGATTTTGCTAGTTTTTAAACATTTTCTGAAGCTTGAGAAAGATTTTTTTAATTAACTCTTTGAGGACGACGGACGCATATATGCGGTATGAGAAAAAATCTGGTGGTAGTTTGTCGTTGCATGTATATACGTTTAGAGTTGAAAAATTTTAGTATAACCGTTGAAATATTATTACATAAATAGTAATTTACAATTTCTATACTTTAACTCCTTGTCCTACAATGACGAGTGACACTCGTGATGAGATAAAGGGGATAGCAAATTTTCAAATGTTTCAAAACTTATCAAATTGAAAATGGTAACGAAACGTGATACGATAATACTCTTTCTATAATATTAATGATACGAAATATTAAGGATCACTGATCAATTTTTATTTTACCAATTTAATTCTAACTCATTACGGAGGAAGTCACGACAGAAGTCGTCGGACAAAAACAAGTTTGACTTTCCGATAAAAAAGTGTTTTTCCATCTTAAAATAAATGATTTTTCCTCAATATCCAAAAAAGTCTCCATCCACAAAGGGTTAAAAGTACTCAAAACAGTTATGTCCTTAAAAAGAAAAATTTTAGCGTGCCAATTTTGGATTTGGAACGATATCTAAATTTTAAATGAGGCCAACACCTTGTCGTTATTAAATTTACCTTCGTCAATTCGTTCTCTTAATTTACATCCCCATTAAAAAAATGATTCGCAACCACCCTATACATTACCACACTTTTTAAACCACCTTTTTGAATCCTCGAGCAAACATAATCCTCAGGTTTCTGAGAATGAGCGACGTCGTTGCAGAACTTTTTGCATACGAGTCCGAGAGGACATATTCGGACGTAGCATTACGTAGATATGAAATTGCATCCGCACAAAGACGTTCTTTGTTTCCACGATTTCGGTGAAGAAAGAGAACAAAAAAAAAGGATGGAGAAGCAGGAAAAACTCGCAGTGCCACGAATAGTTTAGCTCTTTGCGCAATGAAACACGGGGGCATCTAAACGGTACAGGTTTATTTCAATTCACGACCGTGTGAAATTTATTTCTCCGTTAGAAGCAGACGAAAAATTCGCGGTATGCGCGAAAGTAAAATACTTCGAGTTCTCCAGGGGCTGCTCTTTTCGCCGGTTTCATCGATGCGTGAATTTAGCTTGTTGAAATTCGCGAGGAATACCTGAAATTCGCTACCAGTAACGGAGAAAATTAGGCACTTTTTAATTTAATTTTTTAACGATTTTAACTGGTGCCTTTTTTTGGTTGAATTAATTGTAAGATCAGTGAATAGAAAATCTTAATATTATAATTAAATAAATGACGAAATTATATTCGATTATTTTAATGGTAGAATTATCAAAGCGGTGAAGATGGGATTATTGAATATTTCGAAAAGTATTGAAAAATTCATAATTATAAATAATTCAATTTATCGATTCATTTCTCTTTCTTCTCCAATTGTAATAAGTGCGTCAAATTAATCGTCGATATTTCAACGATTTAATTTAATTCTCCCATCTAACAAAGGAATGATTCTTATCGACGAGTCAGCATCACTTTTATTGGATGAAATTCCGAAGATTTCATCTTTGCCTCTCCGTTCGGAAATGATTTATTTTACAGCCCATAATGAATATCAGATCCACAATTGCAAAGCAAAGTCTTTGATTAGACTTCGATCAAAGAATCCCTCCATTCTTGACATTCCTATTTTCTTTGCTCGATTGCCGCCATAAAAGAAATCGATGGAAACCATTTCCAGAAAAATCGAGCAATTGTACTTTATTATAGACGAAAGATGGACGCACTGAAACTTATGAAACACTTCCGTCAGATTTGGGGTAGAAATAATGACTCTCCTCTATCCATTCAATTTCCTCGATTCTTCTGAAAATCTCTTTCATTGTGGAAATTTTAACAGAAATAAGTAATCACAATTATACAAATACTGGTCTGAAAGCTATAAAAGATTCAATTGACGATTGAAAACCAAATCTAAACGTAGAAATTCCCTTTCTCAAATTTATTTAACACTAAAACTACCGGCGTTATATTTACTCATATTTAGATACACCGAATAAGTGCTTTGGCAAAGGAAGAATCAAGAGGCGAAAGCGATGATTAATTAACTAATTTACGTTTTATAAGATAGAAGTGGAATTTTTGCTTCATGGCTCCGCTATTAATTTAGGGAATTTTTAGAAAAAATTGGAAACCGGTCATTTTAACCGGCTTGGTAGGTTTAGTATTAACACGCTGACTGGCATGGGGGGTCATCGATGACCGGCGCTAGTGAACTCAATGACATTTCGTATAACTTTTCAATTGCAATATTTATGAATTTTCGGTCATACTGAGTACTTCAATATTATTGTTAAAAAGATAAAAGTGTGCCGAATATCTATCTACCTGTATTTTTAAAGTTCCTGCTTTACAAAGATAAGTATTTAATAGAAAAAGTTTCACTTCGTTATAAATGATGAAATTAGCGAAATATCGGTGGCGTTTAACGTGTTAAGCGTCGTAATTCTCTTGGAATTCATCTTCACGTCAAAAGATTGAAATTACTCAAACAAATGGTCAGAATTGTACAAAAAAAAAGAAAAAAATCTTTTGTGCTGTAGAAAAGAAACAACCATGGTTAACTCGCAAAAACCGAATCTAAACGTACAAGGTACCTTTCCTCCGGCAATTTCGTCCCCTTAATTCTACCGGAACTCGCTTCCGTAGCTGGAATTTTAAACGCGATACTATAAGAGGGGAAGCGCACCTAAGCGAATGTTCTTGGCATAACTGCAGAAAGACCTTCTTTCTTGGACGACTGTCTGGGGTCGAATAAAGAACTCCGCTCCTGAATACTTCGTTTAGTCCAGGAGCACATACACGAACGGCCACGAATGCCGGAAGACGGAAGTTATGTACCTGTATTTGAGTATTCGCATCCCCTTGCCAAGGATAAAGGGGAAAACTAGTTTAAACTTATTCCAAGACACTTTAAGAGAGGCGGACGATTCTGTATCGTCGTGGTTAAGGTAACTTCGAAATTCTTATTATTTTCTTCCGCGTCTTCGGCTTTCGATTCGACTGAGGTGCTTATTTTCAAGTTAAAGAAGTTTTGTGCTTGCTACTTATTTAAATTATGGCACATTGCGATTGAACTGTATTAATTCAGTGTTTTAATTTTCTGCTAATTGAGGAAAACATCATGCTGCTCGTGGAACTGTGGTATCTGTACATATAAAGCTCATTTTTGCAGCGAGAATGTCTCAGGTCGAATTCTCGTTGCTGAGAATTTTTTGTTAGAGAATTTCTGTCGCTGAGCACCTTTTTTTTCACTAAACTGCTATCGCTGAGAATTTTCTCTCTTAGAACTTCTCTTGCTGAGAATTTTTCCTCGGAGGATCTTTATAGCTCAGATTTTTCCATTGAAAAACTTTCCGTTCAAAAGTTTCCTTTTTTAAATAATTTAAGATCATCAAACTTAGTCAAAGAATATTTTTTATGTACATTGAGAATATTCTCTATATACAGTGAGAATATTATTCTGACTGTTAATATTGATTAACAGTTAATTAAAACTATACTAAAATTAACTTAGATTAACTAAGACTGTTGACACTAGAACTACCGGCGTTAAATTTATTACATTTCAATATATTAAATAAATACTTTCGATAAAGAGGGATCAAGATATGGAAAAGATTGATTCTGTAATCTGTGTTTTATAAAATCAACGTAGAATATCTTTATGGCTCTCTTATAAACTCAAAGAACTTTTAGAAAAAATTGCGAAGCAGTCATTTTGACCTTGCTGGGTAGTTCTACTGTTAACACTTTGAACGCCACCGGTATTTCGCTAGATTCATCATTTCTACTGAAGTGGAACCTTTTCTATTAAATTCGTATTTTTGCAAAGCAGAAACTTTAAAGATACAGATAGATAGATATTCGGCAGACCTTTATTTTTTTAATATCGATATTTAAATATTTAATATATCCGAGAATTCATAAATATTACAATTTCCAAGTTTCACGGAAATTTAATGAATTCAATAGCGCCGGTCACAGATGACTTCCATGACAGTCAAAGTGTTAATAAAATAATTTTCTCACTGTCTACATTCCACCATTACCAAAACACTCATCAATCCTTCCAATCATCTCAAAACCGCAAGAACGACCATCGAGTATCAATTTCTAGCCTTACTGCCGAAAATAAAAAATAGAAAGAACAGCAATGTCCTTTTAGTTCACGTTAAAAATATGCAAGTATACAAATGCATTGTGGAGGATTTAATTTTTGTCACGATAGCAGTTGGAATTTTTCTACAACGGGCACTCAGCACGAGGATAGTGCAGCTGGTGATGCGGTATCGGGAAAAAAGTGCAGTTTGCGTTGCTGAGTGCGCATGTATACGTAATGTAAGCGGTAATGTTCCTTGTGAGGGAAAGAGATAGAAATGAAGAGAGACACAGGTAAACACAGCCAAGAAACAAGAGACAGAGAAAGAGATATCATAGTTAGAGGAGAAAAGAAAAAAGTGTGTGGATCCTGGTAACACCTATGATAAGAGAGGAACACTTTTCCCCGCAATTTACTTTCGATGCTACCTCCGGACAATTTGCTTCTATATTTGACTTGTCCACAACTACGACATCCACAAGTAGCAACACATTACCCATAGCTTCGATACAGGGAGAGAAAAACCATAGGAAAAAGAATGTTACGGAAGGATACCACTTTTCGAGATACGTAGCAAATGATTTGATAAAAATTTACGGTTTTCTGACTCGTTTTGAAAGAAATTTATGATTATTTGATAGAATCTCTTTTGGCTGGGAATTTATTTTTTATTTGTCTTCTTTTTTTTTCTTCTCATTGACCTCGAGAAAGTTTTACGGTTCAGTGATGTATGTGTAGAGTTGGTTTCTTGGAAGATGGAAAGTTTGATTCGTAAGTCATGACTTTTGGAATAAATGATTTGGAAGGTAGGATTGTAATTTTTGTTTTGCAGTTGTGAAAAATATTGATTCCCAAGGATTTCGGTATTCTTGGAGTATAAGCCCGATCAAACTGCATTTCGTGGAATATCTGCAGTGGTCCGCATATCATTAGGAAGTTTTAGTATTCAGGAACTTTTAAGAATTTGGTCTGGAGCCAATGCACCCGGAGTTGGCTACTTGGGGGTATTTTTACTCCGAGTATCTTACGTATAACTCGTCTTTAAAGGAACTTTACTAATCATAATAACAAATCAGGGTGAGCATTAGCCAATGTTAATGTTAAAATATCAAATTCCGTTAATTAAGTATAGGGTTATTAACACTAAATCTACGGCTGCTAAATCTGGTATATTTAATCCCATGTTCTACAATAACGAGTGACACTTGTGATGGGGCAAACGAGATAGAAAATTTTCAAGTTTTCCAAAAGATTAAATTGAAAATATTATTGAGACGTGATAATATTATTTCTATGACATTAATATTACGTTAAATTATACGACATATTAAGAACTACTGATCAATTTTTATTTTAGTAATCAAATTCTGAATTATAGCAGAAGAAGTCATGAAATTTCGTAGGCCAAAGGGTTAAACATATTAAATAAGTGCTTTAAAAAATTATTACTGTAGTATTACTTTAATTAGTACTGGTTCTCTATCAACTTGGGAAAAATTAAAAAAAAAGAAAATAGAAACCCGTCAATTTGGCGGTTGCCGTAGATCTAGTGTTAATAATAGTAAAATTATATCAGCTTGTCAATAATTTCGTCGAAGGTGGATGGAACAGGATATGTCTAGTGAATAAAATATTTTGTATTTTTGTTGTAATTAGTTACAGAAAATTTTAGAAACTAAGAATAACTTCGGTCGGCGAGAATACTTTTGTAAGCTCATGAAACTGGAATTGAAGATTTAAAACTCGAATTCTACCAGAGGTTTTATATTTTATAGTAGACTTCGTTTTTATGTTATCGTAAAATTAGAATTTTAATCAGTACGTAAAATTTAAATATAAATAATCCGTGAGTGAAACAAGCATACATTCATTTTAACTGAATGTTTTCAATTAAAGTACTTTGCTTTCGTGAAATTTGAAAAATCGTGATGTATTCACGAACTAATTATTTTCCATATGGTGGGATTCGACATTTGGTCTTCATAGCCCTCCCTTCAAACATAAAAATTAGGAGCGGAAACCGAAGTGACAGCTGACTGGAAATAATAAAAAAAAAACAGTTCAACCAAATACGTTCGAATTAATTAAACAAACGATAAAAGTGCAATGGGGCTACGCAGTTAAATGGACACAATATGGACCCATATCGCAGCATAAAAAAATAACATCCACATAAAAAAATTCAAATAGCTTTTGATTCTAAAAACTACGGAATATTAATCTACAATGTTTAGATGCTCCAAAGAAATTATAACTACCGTAATTTTTATTTCAAAAAATTAGCAATCTTTTGACGATCTTGATTTTTAACAACAGATTTTTAACATAAACATAGAAAATCTAAAAAGTGCTACCAAAGCAGAAATACTTCTAATTTAAAAGAATTAAAAGTCAGTCTTTTTTACCATCCCTCTAATTTTCCAAGATATCCACAGAAATCCTATATAACTGCATGGTCATAAATTTCAATAACTCTTACTTACAATTCGAGAACTGATCATTTCCATAGTCTTAAAAATTTCACAAATTAACCATAATATTACAAACAATCACACTACTATTTAGATTAATTACTTCAAAAAGTCTATCAACTACTAATTTTAACAGTTCTAATGTTTCAAAATTGAAACGTTCACCAAGAAACCACCCCTTGTTCCGGTATCCTTGGGACCATAAACTTTAACATAAAATCATCGTTATTCCAAAATTTCAAAATTCTCAACTCTCCCCCGTTCCATCAATATCTCCCGATACGAGAATTGCATCTGCAACTGCACATAGATCCGACTTTCGTGAAATTCGACGCTTGATCTTTTTCGCTGACCGATACCCATTGACAGGATACTCAACCGGGTGAAATGTGATCCAGATCAAGGGGCACGGACGGAATGGCCGCGATCGGAATGCAAAATGAGCAGGTTAACAGCATCCGTTAGGCGCCGTATAATCGAAGCGAGACCGGCTAACGACCCTGTTGTCGATTCACCCTGCCATTACTATTAACGATACATTCGAAATGAGAAATCGCAGACGTTAATGCGACTTCGTGACTGTTACTGGCATAGATCGATTCTACGTCGCTCGTTGAATACGTATTATGAAGTTTCATCGAGATGGTTCCTCTGCTTTTAACACTAACAGTACACTTTATGGATACTTACTATTACAGTCCTACAACTGAAAGATGGTCAGGAAGCAGCGACATCTCTCATGTTTAACACTACGTTTACGAAAGCCATCAATTTGACGGATTCCTACCTTTCTAGAAAATCTTTCAAAGTTTTGCGACATGGTATAGTAGATATTTCACATGCAAATATATACAAAGTATTTAACTGATCATCTCATTTGCCGATTGATCCTTCTATTTTCAAAGTCTTTATTTCATATATTGGAGTTTAACAGATTTCACGTCCATAAATCTAGTGTGAACAGTCTATTCGTGCCTTTTTGTTTTTGAAATCGTCAAACCCACCCTTGTGAAGTAAACACTCCGCGTAGTCTCAGTATTCTCGTATTTCTACTTGTTTGGCAGAGTAAATGCGACATAGCTACCTGTTGTACAAATCAGACACGTATTATTTTGCCTAGCCATCTTTGAGTTGTCGGACTGTACCATAGATCTTTTCAATGGTTATGAAATAATGATTATACCTTACTGAAAGAGATGCAGGCGGCTGTGGACTTAATGTAGGAAACAATGTATAAATCAGTTTGCAATTTGTAATAGAGAAAATTAGATATTTTCATTTCGTTGAACTGGTTTTTTGAGCGGCATGGTACGGTTAGCGTTAAAGCAAGGAGAGTTTCAAATGGGTCGAGTGATTTTGGATACTGCGCGATGATGTTTCGATATTGCTGGGTTTTCTAGTTTTGATAGGTTACAGGAGTTTGATTACGGGAGGGATGAACACTCACGTGCTTTCATCTCAAAGTTAACACAACCCCTATCGACAGACATCATACTGTCTCGTGTAACTTTGCAAGAAATCGACAGCCTCCTTCATCCCTCTCCTTAGAAAACTAATTTTCACTTATTACAATTACCATCACAGTCCACACTGCACCTATTAACCCCTTGACCTACGATTTCTTTTGTTACCGAGCCCGCAATAATTCAGAATTAATTCTTGAAGTCAAAAATCTTCACTGATTTCTAATATTTCGTCTACCTGAACGTAGTATCAATAGTACAGAAATAATTTGACCGTTACATGACCAAATGATATTTTCAATTTAAAAGTTTTTGGAAGATTTCGTTGCTGTAGGCTAAGAGGTTAAAAATATAATTTTATATAATGAATTAATTTTAATTTCTGAATATTTAATTGTATAGAACGTCTGTAGCTTTCAAAAATTAAATTATAATAGGAATTCTGAAGGGATGTGCAAAAGCTCAAAAATAATTCCTGAAATCAAAAGTTTGAATTTAATAGTTTTTGGAAGACTTCAAAGTTTCATATGCCATTTACTGAGTCACGAACGTCACACGTTGTTATAGATTAAGGGGTTAAGAAAAATTCGCAATTATCCTAAAATTTCCGTAAAACTCACCCTCACCCTGTTTTATAATTGTACACCTAAAGTCACTCTAAAAATTAGTCTCATAACATCGAAAAAACCTGAACCACCGTCCATCCATCATTCGTCAAATGTTCCTTTGAGTTCAACGAGTCCGGTTCTCCATTTTCTGCGACGTAAATAGCCAACTCGTCTTCTACTTCTTCCCCGCCATCCCCGTCCTCCCTCTATTACTCTAAAATAGCTTTCTCACTGTGGTGCTATTGATATCACGTCAGTGTTACACGGATGGAAAGGGATCAATACTTTGGTACTCCCCGATACCTTTGGTTTGCTGAATGCGACCATGAAGATTCCTTTGTAATAACCCTTGGGTGTTACGGTTCCGAGTGAGTTTGAAGGTGACTCCGTTATCACCAGGTTCCACATCCTCTATTGCGTTCGTTTACCGAAAGCGAATCGACTTCCTGATGCTATGGACCAATGGTGTTTGCAATTGTGACAATTAGAGGCAAAGTGTTCCAAACGGCATCAGATACAATTCGGGTCCGTCCAATTTCATGAGTAGGGGATGAAACGTAGGGCAAGGATCGATAGGTCGCCACGAAGGGTTGCAAGAAGGTTGGTGGTTTTTGCTGGATGTTGATTTTAGAGGATATTACTTTTTTATGAAACATATATTTTTTTCTTTTACCAAACACCCTGACGACGCAGATTTTCTATCGGGCTTCGTTTCTTCGGGTTTCTCTTTTTACTTCTTTGTTTTTTCCTCTTTTTTTCTCTCGTTCGTCGCCGTGTACCTGGTGAAAGCATCGCGTTCGGGGGATTCTGTTCTGTAAAATCGTCACGGATATTGCACGGGAAAGAAAATGGAGAGGGGATGGAGTATATGGAAAATTTTTTTGTTGGGAAACTGTTTGTGATGGTAGGATTTTCTGCGGAGAGATTGTAAGCGTTTCTTTTTATGATTTTGCTTGTGGTTGTTTGGATGATTTACGGAATGTTTTTTTTTATTTTTCAATTGGATATATATTTTAGATATGTTTTATTAATCCCTTGCACTATAACTTCTATTGTTACTGCCTGCACAAAGATTTAGAATTAAATTGCTAAAATAAAAGTTTCTCGGTGGTTCTACATATATCGTAGAATTTAACGTAATATTAATATTATAGAATTAATTTTATCGTGTCGCGTCTAATTGGTATTTTTAATTTTATAGGTTTAATGAACTTAAAAATTTCCTATACCATTTACCGCGTCATGAGTGTCACTCGTTATTGTAGGCTAAGGTGTTAATTATAATTAAAACATTTATTATCTGTTTAAACAGGAAGTTGATGATTTTGAAAAACAGCTAGGAAAATGAATCAATTTTTAGATTTATGTTTCTATACCTACTTTTCTGAAGCGAGTCAATTTGATTCGTAGAAGAGAATTGAATTTGTTTGCAAAGAAAATAGTTTCAAATCAATTTAAATGAAAGATTTATTATTAGAAAATTAACCAACCAATATATTATGTATATAGTAATCAAATTTTGAATGAGCCAAATTATCTCTCTAAATCTAGTGTTAATTGTAAATATTAATTAAGTTAAATATATCTCTAACATTGTATGTGACCTTTACAAGAAACTTCGACTTTCACGGTGGTAGAAATTTATTTGAGACATCTCCCTTTACACTTGCAATTAGTGGGAAATGCACGAGCCTTAGTAAACACCTTCATATTTGTGAGCGGCCAGCATAAAGCTCGACGAAGGTACTTATACCTCTAAGGATGCCTCGGAGGAAAAAGCAGAGGTGTAAAAACTAAGGAATTCTTTGCTTTGAAAGCAGAAATTCATCAACATTAAAATAAAGTATTCACCTCTACAAACGAAGCAAAGCTTTGTTTTCGAAAACAAGTAATTCTGTATTGTACACAATGCAAGAGTAGAGTTATATACCAATGAGATTCTACCAGAAGCTCTCGACCAATAACCCACGTGAATTTAGTTAGAATCGCAACGGTAGTACTTCTAATTGTGAATCTAACCATTCGCGCAAGACACGAGTACGAAACGAAACTAATTAGAAATTCGTAGCCGACCAGAAACACCTTTTGAACTTCCCAATCTGCCTGAAACTGTCGGCGAAATGCAGTCGATTTCGAAATTTAAACAAACAAGTTTCGTATGCTCGAACAGCCGGAGCTTTTGTCGATATGAATTCGAAACTGTATTCCGTTGTAGACTTTCTTATAGCTCTCGCACTCTCGTCGAGTTCTCTTTTCTCTCTTGTTATCTCGTCTTGTCAGAAAGCTCGACAGTCGTGCATGATATAATGCGAGTCACAGATGCATACATTTCTTTTTTTCATACAGATCTCAACCGGCAGGCTGAAAATGTTCAGCGAGCTTTGCGTCTTCTCGCGTTTCGTTGCTCGTCCTCAACTTCGTGTGAATGCAAAACCACTTTTTGTCCCTAATCGAGGCGTATTCAGATGTTGCAGTCCTGAATCGTGGATAGTCCATAATTTAGTTCGCAATGATAAAACATCAGCAGTACATTCAGCGTCAATTGCTAGTTTCGTGCGACGAAATGCTCGATGGAGAAAAACTCGAATGAACCTTTTGTATTTGCACAATTGTACTGGCTCGTTGCCATATACAACGTTCGATACTTTG
The DNA here is from genome assembly GCA_910591515.1 of Cerceris rybyensis. Lineage (NCBI taxonomy): Eukaryota > Metazoa > Arthropoda > Insecta > Hymenoptera > Crabronidae > Cerceris > Cerceris rybyensis. The sequence continues at coordinate 10,297,516 of OU342797.1, read as the reverse complement.
CTGTACAGGGTGGTTCATTGTATAAGAGAGGAGAAAGACTTCTTGTAAAGAATATGTCAATATTTGGAAGATAATTGTTCTAGGACTGCATCGATACTGATCGTTCTCAAAAGAGTTACGTTGATTATGGAGTTAAGGGCCGTAATGCCCAATTAATGGGTCCGTGTTCAAAATCCCTTCACGTCTGTGGAAAATGTTACCTATTTAATATGACAGTCTCGCTAGTTTGGCACCAGTCTAAAACAATGAAGCAAATGACGATAGCAATTGAAACTCAAAAATATCCATATATTTAACTCATAAAAAAAATATATATTTAGTTTAGAAAGCTTTCAATTATTAACATCTCAATGAAAAACTTGTCACAAATTTACACTATCTTATGACTAATGATCATATCAATCGATGATCGAAGTAAATAATAATTAATTAAAAAAATCCTTTCTTGACCGCTAGCTGATTAATCGGCTTTGTAAGGTCAACTTTAATTGGCCCATTACCTACGAATATTAATTGACTATCATAAATGGTAATAAAATAAAATTATATTTGTTTGAAACAACTATAATTTGAATACAATAATGTGTATTATTATTACACATTTATGAAAATACGTAAATTTATATGTTTGTACATATGTCCACTTTTTCATGATATAAGAAATTGAGCGATAGATACAGCGTTGATAGAGGCGAGTAGCGTGAGTCAATGCGCAGGCGTCGGGCCGCGAGCTCACTGGGTCTTCCCCCACTCTCCGCCAGTAGTTCCAATTCGTCCGTCGTAGTGTGCGCGTCGCGTCGTCCCGTACTTCGCAGTCACAGTGTATATACTTCTCGCATCGAGCATTTCTCCTGGATGAGCACAAGTGCAGTACGAGTATGCAGTGATACAGCACACACAAAGGTACTGATTTTTAGAATTTGGTCAACTATATTTTTTAAACAATAAGTATGAAATTATTTCGGGAATGAATAAATATATTAATATGGGAGAACGATCTTCCATTTAATCTTGTTAATATTTAATTTTATAAAATTTTATGAACTGTTGGTATATGTTAACCCTTTGCGGTCTGAACTATTTTGTTGACTTTCTAGTGAGCTAAATAAAATGAATTTCATTATATTTTCCATCATTGGTTATTAACTTTTTTTAATGATATCAATAACTACAGGTACTGACAGATATTTAGGTGATATTATAATGTCATTATGAAATTGGGAAGTTGATATTTAATAGTCAGAAAATAAAATCAAGTGGGAAGCTATGTCGAGTACTGCTTTGTTAGAAATAAATTGTAATGCGTCATACAGAAGACGAATAATTGTTTGTAAATTGTGCGTTTATTTACGTTCGTCTAAAGTGCGAAATAAAATAAATATTACGGGATGTAATGTTCAAGAAAGAATTGTTGGTCTGCGTACAGTAGTACAACTATGTATTAATGTGGGTTTTGGAGTAATTTTTAATTAAGGAATATGTATGACGCATTTATACTTTAATATTGAATATAGCAGAAAATTCACGAATATTATCGTTTAAAAGTCACGACGAATCCTGTTGAATAATAGCCTCGATCCGTTGCGACCCCCACGACATTCAGCATGTTATGAATCCACTGTGCGCAGTCGAACTACGTTGCGACCAACTCATAGTTATTGCAAGATTATTACAAGCATTCCCAGGTTTATTACTGCACCAAAGTAATTTTGAGTTTCCCAATTAATATCTCTGGTGTGTAATAATATTTAAACAATAAGGTATTGTTGTTACTGCTTGAGGGAAATGTTGCGCCATCTTGCACAGTCAAACTACGTTACGACTGACTCGCAATCATTGTGAGATCATTAAAAATGTTCATAGATTTGTTAGTGCCGCATAGTGATTTTAATTGAATTAATTGATACCTCGAATATGTAACAATTTTGTTAAAACTGCGATAATGCTGTTATTCCGTTAGCTTAGTGTTGGTCCACCTTATACAGTTTGTTTACATTGAAGCATTAATACGTTAAGACTAGCAGTTATTCGAAGGTCACTACAAATATTCACTGGTTTATTAGCACTACAAAGCGATATCAACATCACTCACTTGTATCTGTAGAATGTAAACATTCCATGCAAAATCAGGTATTGTTGATATTCCTTCACCCGAAGTTTGATCCACCCTGTTCATATAGTCGAACTGCGTCGTCCCTGGCAGGTAGCCAGTATCCTTTTACAGTTCATTCACATTTGTACTTTATCCACGATGTTTGTGTTTCATCCAACAATGTCTCTTCATAAATCTCTTATTCCGTTCTGGGCGATAAGCGGTGCGAGGTGGAAATCCGGAGTGTCATGGGACCGTTTGTACCATTTTTCGATGCTGCTTTCAAGGCACTCTCGTCGTGATGAATTTTCATGGAAACATATTGAAATATTGCTAAATTGGATGGCAAGAAGGTATCCTCCTATCGAAGTGATCCGTTTATTAAAGGGACAAACGCTAAATTTGTCGTTTCTTGTTGTTACTTTTTTTTAAAACGGTACACTGCTTTTAAGGGATGTGCAAACAGAAGGGCCTATGGTACTTAATTTCTTTGACGGTTTTTTCCTTTCGTTGGAAATTATAGAAAGCGAAATAACATCGTTGTTTGCTCATCTTTTATTCTTTACCTCCTTGCTTCGGATTGGAAAAGTTTGAATTGAAAAAGTATCGTGCCGTCGATGCAGGTATGGGAGGGGTTGTTTGCGTCAGGTATTTACGAGCGCTGATTTCAGTGATCTTAAAATGAAAGGTTTTGTAGAAGACACGGGCAGATTTTCATATCTATACATTGAATTGTATCATTTAAATAGCCGTTCTGATGAAAATTCCAACCGTGCGGACAAAAGTAATAAAAATAGTAAGTAAAATGTAAATATAATTTAGTACAAAATCGTAATATAATTTAAGATATACTAGATCATTCTACTGTTGTAATAGGAAAACTGTTGTAACACAAAATTAATGAAAAGTACACGTAAAAACATTTATCTCATTCGACCATGTTTCAAAGTGATAGCCATTTTTGAATTGTAATAATTTACAATTCCATAACCTCGTAGAGTAAATGTGTGACTTTACTTCGACTACTTTAGACAAATTAAATCACCTTCCAAAATATAAGAAGTATGATCAGCAAAATACAAATCTTGTTATAACTCCGAAATAAGGTCGAAGAGGATAAATGTCAATATAAAAATTCTCCCTCATCTCCACATACCCTCTTCACTCCAAAAAAATTTCCACTATTAAAGTCATATCCCATACATGACACAGTTTCCTATAATTTCGTACTATAACATTTTTATTACATTTTTCCAATTACCAGATTAAGCACTCGTCAAATACTCAACGCATTAAACTCCTATTCGTTCGTTTCTTCATTTCTAATCTCTAAAAATTAGACTCCAAGGCAGAAGACTACTATAAAATACCTGCCTCACTTTTTTCTCAAATTTCGTGGGTGCCTTATTCTCCCCAGATGCCTTTACTTACCAGCAGGTGCGTTTTGTTCGCGTTTTTTTTATCCCCTCGAAACAAAACAGACAAAGAGAAAGCAATCCATGTGAAACAGTCGTCCAACCGTGACTGTACCTCTAATGTTTCCTTCTAGTGGATTTTCACGGTGTCCGGAAGACTTTTGCCGTCGTCTCGTCAACGGGTTGCGGATAAGTTCGTCCTCTGTCACGACGATTTTTATGTCCTCCTGTGCGGCCTGTTCCCGTGCTTTCTCCATTTGTAACAACGACGTATTCGCTTCGAGGTTCGGTGGCATTGTCCCGGAAAACTGTGTATCTGTCGGCTAAAATTTACGTTCCATTTTTAAAACCGTTGCCGTGAATGCTCTTTCGCTTTTGGCCACCGACTGTCGCACGAACAATTTCATTCAGGTGGAATTGGCTAAATTAATTAATCGGCTTACGACTTGTTATTTCTGCCTTACGCGGGAAATGCAACACTGGCTGGTCGATGATTTATGGTATCGATGGGGAGATGTTCCTTTTGGGGAGAATTCAAATTATTTTTTGGAGGGGGGGGGGGGGGGGGGGGGGTTTGAAAGCTGTGGTAATTTCAGTTAAAAGGTGTTTTAGGTTTGGAGTTACGGATTTAAATTTTATGATTTTTTTTAGGAGAAGTCACTGGGAATATTGAGAAACTTGGAATAGAAATAAAATAAAATTAGAAATAAAAATTAGGAAAAATTTGGATAGTGATGTCAATGATGATTGAGTTTTTTTTAGTTACTGGGTTTGATTGTAATTGTATATTTATCTTTAGAAAATTCAACGAATATTGGAAATGTTTTCGCTGTTATTTGAAAGGTTTTTTCTCATTTAAACAGTTATCTTAGATAAGACAAATTTTATTGTGGATTTTTCATACTCATCGCAAAACAATCGTCAAAATCATAATACAATCAGTTTACAGAAATCATCCGTTCCTCTCCTCAATCAGAATAAAAATTTAATCAAACACCCGCCAGAAAATATTCCTCATTAATTATCCGTAAATCGAATCCCTCGAAGGAAATTTAATTTCGCATTTTCCATCTTCCACCCACTAATTACGATATACATATTTCGCATGAAAAAAAATGGAGTAGTAACCACTGCTTATCGACGTTATATAATTAACGAGGTTATCGATTAATCGATAAGTCAACCATACCGTTAATAACTCCAAGGCGACGGAAGAAAAAGCGGGAAAAAAAAATTGAAAAATCTAAAGAAGCTTCTCGTTGCAACGTGATCGTTATCCGAGATGAAATCGCGGATTTAAGAAGCTCGTTCGATTTTTCTTTATTCTTGCAACTTCTCAACACATTCGCAGTGATAACGTTGAAATATGACGAGCGAGGGAGGAGATTTGCATACCGGCATAATAAAGCGAATGCGATGAAGGAGAGAGAGGGAGAGAGAGAGAAGACAATTTCGTCGGTCGTTGAATAGATTCTCCAGGAGTTTAGGAGGCGTACTGCTAGAAATGATGTCATTACCACTCCGAAATAGGTTCCAGCTTGTCGGATGAATTTTTCGTTATGATCTCCCTGCGTATGTACATCCTGAGGGTGAAACACCCTTGCTTGCGATATCTGGCGAAGCTTTTGCTTGAAAAAGAATCGGATTTGCGTCACTTGCGATGCATACGAAATATGTGACTATGTATACGTGTATGTAAGTTGCCAGGACTCGTAGGAAAGGCTTGCAACGGTGAAAGCTGCATTGTCACGTTGCCGTAATCAGGTTTGTGTGAGCCCCAATTTGTCAGGACAAGCTACAAGCTTAGAATGATTGATCTGCTTTTTGGGATTTCACTAGGATGTATTTATTAGGGAGCTTCGTCTTTCCCGATGGACGATTGTTTTAGATTTATTGATATAGTTTGTAGATATTTAATACTTTCAGTAGAGAGGATCTTTTTATTCTGTCTAGGAGAATCGTTAGTGTATATGGAAGACGTATATATACGTCGTTGAAATTTGTTGTCTGTGACCTTTATTATACACTGTGTTACTCAATTTCTTAATTTTTTTCAGTTAATTTTCTTATTTCTTTTGAAAGGATTTCTAATTTTAGATTTCTAGTTTGGAAGGTTTTCTAATTTTAAGATGTAAGAAGTCAAGTTAAAGGTATAACTTTAAACTCTTACAATTAGTAGGAGTTTCAGTTGTGTCGCAGTAGTATTGGGTTGTTTGCATTGTTGAAGTCGAGCTAGTTGAGTTGTATTGAGCTGGATCCTTTGAATAGGGACCAGTGACTAATTATTAGTTATTGCAAATTACGTGAATTGCATTGTATTAGTGTAGTTCGCAATTCTTATTATGCGTTAATTAAATCCTTTTCTTTCAGTGTTTAAAAATCTGATTACATCATTTAAATACTTTTAATTATTATATCTGTAATTTTATATTTCAATTACAGTACATAAGATACTCATAGAGAGTCAATACTACGAAAACAAACAACTCCAAAAACAACTAACCCTTTCACTCCCATCAACCCCCTCCGTTTTTCATCGTCTCCTCAAAATCATCATCCTACGAGCAAATTAATCCATACAAACGTTCGAGTTATCGATAATAATCAATACCAATCTTCAATTTCACTTGGCCGTTGAAATCGAACTTCTCAACAAAATCGAACCTTAATGTTTTCCCACGGCAAGCCTGCGAAACCGTTTGAAAAGTTATTTCATTTTCTCATCCACGTGCCACTCCGTCTTGCCTCTTCTCTCTTTCGAGCTACGGAAACGTCAAGTCTGTTCTAGTTATCGCCCTTGGTATTCCCCAGGCGTTTTCACTAGGAAGTCCTTCTGTTTGTCCTGTCCACCTCGTTCTGAAGGAGTAGGACACCATAGTATATAACAGGAACTCGTCCCATCCGAACCGAACAGACCTTTCTAGCTGAGGCTTGAAACCTGCTAAGTGGATATGTAAATTACAACCAGCACGTACATAGTGTACACATACGCGTGTAGGGCGTACGTGAGTACGTTTATAAGGATTTCGAATTGTGATTTAACCTGGGAATTTAACCTTCGTGCCGAATGCAAGGCTCGTTGTACGCGTTCGAGAGAGTCCTGTTTATCCGCCGCAAAAGCCGAAGTTAATAGCCTCCATTTGCTAAGCTTCGTTCGGTTCGTGTTTCGAATGTACCTGAGGGATTATCCTTCCTGATACTAATATTCGGCTTATTATGGTTAACCGATGAATGTAGGATGAAAGCGAGAGTGAAGTTGGAAAGACGCAGCTTGATGGTCGGATTTTGCGGCTAATGAAAGATGTTAGAGTTGTGGTAGAATTGACAAAGGATTGAATGTTGATTGTGGGAGGTTAATAAAAATTAGAGTATTATATTCACTCTCAGGCGACCGTACGACACTTTTGGGTAATTTTATTAATACTAGATTTACCAGCGCGAAATCGATTATATTTAAATATGTTAAATATGTACCTTAACCCATTCACTGCCAGAACGAATTAAGCAAATATTACTTTACATGTTACAATTAGAGAAAACGACAGAAAGACTTCGAAACATTAATTGAATGAATCAGAAATATAATATTAACATTTATAAAGATACGTAGAATATTTTTGATCCGAAATTACTATACACGCTCGGCTATTATTGCTAAATTATTAATTCCAACTTATACTGCAACCACGAGATATCTCGTAGTTGGCAGTGAATGGGTTAAAGCAAGGAAAATTAAGACGTGGATAAGATGATAGATTCGGTAATATATGTTTTATACGATGTACGAAGAATATTCTACGGCTCTCTCATAAACCCGTCGAATTTTTGGAAAAAATTGTGTACCAGTCATTCTGACTGACTTGGTAAATCTAGTATTAAGGTATTTAATTTTACTTGGAATAATTCATGTGAAAAAATAATGTATATTTTAGTGTTTTATATCAAATTTGTAAACAGCAGTTGCTTGATCTACTAAGGACGATGGGTATGTGAGTTTGGGGTAGTTATGTAATTAACGAAGGGAGGTATGTTAATTATTGGAGATTTTTAAAGATTAGAGAGATGACGGTTATACTATTTATATTCGCAGGGAAATTTTAAATAGTTACTTCATTTTATGTGCAACAGTTTATATATTTAGATAATCGGTAAATATTTCAGCGCTTTAGATCAAAGTTGCAAGCAGTTGTTATTTTGCGTGTTAGCGAGGATAGGGATTTTAAATTGGGACAGATTTTTTTAAAACAGGGATTTGTGCTCACGAATGTAGAAAGCGCTATTTTCGGAATAAATAAAGCACTTCGATTCAGTATTCTCTTTATTTCAAATTAACACAGACTAATCTACAGAGTCGAGAGAAATATCGTGTTATGCCGCTCGAACACTCTCATTTTCGTCGGAACTGAAGATAATGTGATTTGTATTACTTCCTTCCGGATCAAGCGGAAACTTTTTAGTTTCCGAACACTTAATCCACGATGCTTGCGGTTCGTTTGATCCACCGACACCGAGAAATGAAATCTCGAGGATATCTTTACAAATCTTCACAGCTGCTCTAACAATAGAGGATGAACCGACGATATTTTTCATTTGAATTAAAGATCGTAATAACTTACAAGATAAAATCAAATTCAATGTAAACATAGAATAAGGAAAAATTCTAAAAATTCTTTCTACAATTTTAACATCAATTTTTTTCATTATACAAAATTGTAATAATTACAAAATGCATAGAAACGTAGGAAACACCACATTGTTAATCTCCAAAACACTTAAAAAAATTCTTAGCACAATACCAATATAAATGATTAACAATTCGTTCTCGATTCTCGCTACTTTTGCATCATAATAGAATTTTGGAATCATAATAGACCTCGATTTAATCGCGGTGAATTAACCTGCCGAATAGTTTATCAAACGTAATTTCCTTCGAACAAAAAGAACATTGTTTTCCAAAAAATCTAGAAGAGGCAGCCTGGCCAGACTGCTTGAGATATTTTAGATTGCGCTTTACGGTCTTCACTTAGCGATCTCAAGGAAATTGCTCGAAGCTTCCATCGTCAAATAGACAACCTGCTGCGTGTCAATTCGATTTTATGCTAACGAAGCGATCTTGCGAACCTGCATTAACGTTTCTCGAAGGAAGACGACGACCTCTCTCTACAAACCGGAACTCTTCCCAGCTACAGATATATTTACGTGTAAAATATGTGACTCTTTCTTCCAAAGAAAGCATATGGGTTTACTCAAAGAAACTGCTTCAAAAAAACTCGAAAGTAACGTCGACGCTTGTTATGTCAAAAGTTTACCCCATTAAACGAGAAAGAAGGATAAACTAGCAGTATCCTTCACCAATTTTGATTTTTCTTTGTAAACTTCTTCTCTGTTTCATCTTTCGAGTTTTTCACACACTATATTAGGAGAATCAGAAAGTAACGTCGTCTCTTCAAATATTTTGCTCAAAACCAACTAAGTAATTTTTATTGATCCTTCTTTGATAATATTCACACAAGATGGCAACAAGTTATTGATAACGAGGGTAACTACATAATTCATTAACGATAAAAACTTGTTTCAAAATTTATTTGTTAACTTTTTAAAATTTCCCCGCGAATATAGATAATATGGCCGTCATCTAAGAGTGAATCTAATTCTCTAATTGTTAAAAATCTCCAATAATTAACATGCCACCTTTCATTAATTACATAACTACCCCAAACTTACATTCCTATAGTCCTTAGCAGATCAAACAACTACTACTTACAAGTTTGATCTGAATCACTAAAATATTCATTAAATAGTTCTCATAAATAATTTCAAACAAAATTACATACCTGTTCAAGGTAAAAAATGATATATTTTCTATCTCTTAATGTAAAAAAAGACGACATTATTTTCCGGCCCCCCTAATAGTTTGAGAAACAGTACTATTTTGAAATGTTACATAGTATTTGATAAAAAAGAATAAGTAATCTTCTCATCGAATGAAGAGTGTAGTCAATTGTCTTTCGTAAACAGACCCCCAATGGCGTAAAGAACAAATAATCTTCAATTGAAAAAGAAGTTTTGTCTTCATCGCCAGGAGCGATTCGTTGATTAATCTCGCGTCGAAGATTAATGAGCAGGCTTAATCCCTTAAACCGGCGTTATTTGCCAGTGAGGCCCTGTTTGCTCGTGGTAATGTAATCAGGAATCAGCTACAGAAGGGGGTATCGTCCTTTGTATAAAGCACACCGAGAGGAACCTGAGCCTGAGAGATAGGGAAGGAGCATAAAGGAAGTTCATGTACGATTAAACATTTCCGACTGAATACTAAACGTTCTGCCAGTCCTTCTGCAACGTCACGCATGATTAAGGGACCTCGAAGTGCTTCTTCGTTAATGATTACAAATTATTTTACTCGAGATATAACTATGTTGATATTTATGATAAATAGGGTACTTCGAAATTGATCTTTGTAGGGGATGTTTCGGAATTAATTTTAGACGATTTTTCTTGCGTTTGTTGTAAGTTGTAATTAATTACTAGTTGGATATTTCTTGGGGAATTAGAATGAGAATGGAAATACAATTAACACTTTGAATGTCATTGGGGGTCACCGGTGACCTTTGCTGTACAGTTCAATGAAATTTCACGTGACTTTAAAATTGCAATATTTACAAATTTTCTTGTGCATTAAATATTTAAATACCGGCATTGAAAAAGTAAAGCCACGGTGATTACATATACATTTCTATCTTCAAGTTTTCTGCTTTGTAAAGATGTAATTTTTAGATAAAATTTTGCTTCATTAAAAATGATGAAACAAGCGAAATACCGGGGGCATTCAGCGTTTTAATGAGCACGAGATCAAATTCTAAAGGATATGTAGATGATATCAAAGGATTTAACTTTTGTAAATAAATCAAATTTAATTAGGCGAAAACTACATTTAAAACTCGACGACCTAGACGGAATGACAATAATAACTAAAATTAATAAATGGGGAAATATTCTTAAATTGATTTTTATAGTGAAAGTTTAAAAATTCATTTTCTATGAGGGGTTGATAGATTTGTATATGTACGATGTTAGAAGTAGTTTAAACTGTTTGGAATATTTTAGACTGTTTTGGATTTGATGTCAGCATTGTTTGGAATTTTAATACCGGTACATCTGTGATGCTTTTTCTGAACTTTGAGTGATTCGAGAGAAATAAAAATATGTTTATGAATTATATATAAGCATGTGGCGAGTTACACGAGTACACTTAAGACGGATGAGGTTATGGGAAGGGTGATGGTGCTTCAAACTAGTGCACGCCCGTTCGAGTCCTCTTGACATGGTTATCTGTAAAACTTCTTTCACGTAATAAGTGTACTATATTCTCCTATCCATAATCTCCCTACTTTTCTCTACATTTCACAATTAACATTATATCTCCGGGTGTTAATTCCATTACCCTTGATTATATTAACACATTGACTCCCCTGGGGGTAACCAATAATCGGTGCTATTGAATTCAATGAAATTTCGTATAACTTTTAAATTGCAATATTTATGAATTTTTTGACATACTGAGTATTTAAATATTGGTGTTAAAAAGATAAAAGTTGTGCCGAATAACTATTTATCTATATCTTTAACCCCTTGCCCTACAAGGACGTGTGGCATACGTGATGTAGTGAGGGAATGACAAATATTGAAGTTTTCTAAAAAATATTGAATTGGAAATATTAGACAATCATGATACCATCAAATTATTTCTATACCAGTAGTATTGCGTTAAGTTCTATATTATAGCAGAAATAAGTGATAATTTTTCATTTCAGCAATTAATTCTGGGTTATTGTACATTCAGACAGAAAATAAATCATAGTGCGAGGCGTTAAAGTATTTGCTTCATAAAGTTGTGAATTTAATAGAAAAAGTTTTACTTCACTAGAAATAATAAAACTAATGAAATACCCTTGGCGTTCAACGTGTTAAATTACTTTTAGAAAGGGGGGTTGAAGCGTCAAACAGGATGAACTCTTAAATAATTGATGTATTATAAAATTCACTTGAAACATCTACTTTGCCATTTCTCTATAAAATCAATATTTTATATACAAGTAGGAACTTGTTAATTTTTCTTGTAGCGTAGGACAAGCGGGAATATATTGAAGTTAATTGACGAAAATTTAAAAAGTTATTTAGTCATGCAAAGTATAAATCATTTTACAAACTTCTAATATGGAGTTTCTTATACTGCAAGCTATTGGGTTGTTCGGAAAGTAATTTCGTTTTTCTCGGTGAAAATGAAAGACGATTTTTTTGTAACCCATAAATATTTTATTAAATTATATATTGTCCATTTTGTTTCAATATCCTTTGTTATCTTTCTGGCAGTAGCATGATTCCACGCTCATAAAAGTTTTGGTCGCTGCTAGCAAAAAACTGATTCAAGCCATTTTTGACGTCCTAATTCGAAGTAAAGGTTTCGCCGTTTAAAAAATTTTGCAAAGCAGTAAAAAAGTAAAATATGCCAAAAATGCTGCTTTCGACTTTCCATCTTCAATAGGGCACCAAACAAAAACTATTGTATAGAATCAAACAATTTGTTCACAAACAAGTGTTGTTACATCAACTGTAAAAATATATAATGGCAATGCGAATTAAGTATGAAGTTGGCTGTGACAAAATATAATTATGTCCTCCGTTGGGAACAAACGAAATTATTTTCCGAACAACCTAATATTATTCAAAAACAATGTTTAGTTCATTTCATAACATGTAAGAGTAAAAGAGAAAAAAGAATTCAGGAAGAGAATCGATAAGTTAATTCGAATAAAACTGATGTCCCTGTCCAGAAGTGGATCGCACGTTTGGCGTCGCATTTCGTAAAGACCGATACATTGGATTTCAACGGAAGATTGGGGGAAGTTACGGGGAAATGGTGCTAATGCAGAATCGGGCTTTGGAAATGTAAATGCAGGAAGTTTTAGGGGAAAAGTTTCGACGTTACCCATTCCCCGAAAAGATTTTCATATTTAGGGACAAGTTTGAGAGTCTTGACAGCAAGTAGCAAGTTGCATCGGAGTGTGGATTAAAAATAACAATGTTATTCGAGCTCTCATTAATACTAGATCTGCGAAAGTTGTAATAAGTTGTTGGGTTCGCACGATTTTCATGGAACTTTTTCTTTATAGACAAGCAATACTGTACATCTTTCACTTGTATCTTATGATACACGAATTATTTAACTAGTTATCTTCTTTGATTAATTAACCCTTTGTGCTGCGATTCGTTTCGTGACTGCCTCTGCAATAACTCAGAATTTAATTGCCAAAGTAAAAATTGATCAGTGATTCTTGCTGTTCCGTAGAATTTAACGTAATATTAATGCTATAGAAATAATATTATCGCATTGTATTTCATTAGTATTATCAACTTAATATGTTTTGGAAAATCTGAAAATTTCCTATCCCATTTACCTCATTATGAGTTTCACTCTTTATTGTAGGGCAAGGGATTAATTCTGAGAGATTTAACAACCATGAATCTAATGTTAAGATCGATTTCTCGCACTTTTCATACTCTTCTGGTTTCAACTGCTGTAGTTTTTTCGTTTAGAACCAAATGATTTTATTGACTTACAACCACAGAAGTTATTAAATATTGAATAGTAATTTAAGAACGATCAATATCGAAGTTATTAATCCAGTTAAAAGTTCGAGCATTCACCCCCATATTCACTTCAACTTCTGTTCTCTCGTTGAGCAACTTTAAGCAGTATTTCAACTCAGAAAAATTCAAATAAAGAATTTTAATCCTTTTTTTTACATAATGTAATTGTGCTAACGGTCTAAAAGTGAACAGAATAACGAATTCTTCCGTTTTTTGACTAAATTACATCTAAATGATGCGGGTTATTGACTGACGAGCTATTTAGAGAAGGTTCGAGACAAGATGGATAAGAGGGATTGAGGTTGCGATAGCTGACAGGGGTTAAATTGCGGCGAGGACCACAAACAGGAATTAACGTCAACAATTACTTGCCCCTTTGTGAATAGCAAGGTCAGTATACTGTAAGATCCACTCAGTGAGGTTAAATTGTCGACTATTTCTCTAGAAATATAGTATCGCAAATAAAATTAAGAATTGAAATTCTGAGCTATAGGCTCTAATAAATATTCGTCGGATATAAAGTCATGGTATTTATAATTTTTTGAATATATGTGCGAGTGTATAGCATAAAATAATTAATGTTGAATGAAATAAATAGTAGGTATATGAAGTGTTTTATTTTCCTCTGACTGTCATTTTTGTTTTCGCGGTGAAATGATACATCACTGACGAGAAATGCAGATTCCGTCGATGATAGCTTGCAACATGGTCATTAACAGGCTCAGACAGCCCCAAATTAATTCCTGCGAACGGCTGTTCAAGATTAATTGGATCAATTCGGCTGAAAATTTGCCAGGTAAATTTTCAACCTTCAGCCTCCGTTTCGACGGGAAACGATACGTTCCAATAAAACAAAAAATCCTTCCCTTATTGAAAATTTCCCTCCGAGATCGTACGTATACAGAATATTAATCTTTCTTCGTAAACATCCTTCTTCTTTCTTCTACTTCAACTTGAATTACAGCTAAATTACGAACACGCTGAAGGTCCAACAAATTCTTATACTATCTTAAAAAATTGTTATTTCTCTCTACTATATACTAACCACTTATGTGCTATAATAAGTTTCTACTAAGTAGTTCCTACTAATTGTAAGTACTATAAAAATTCATATAAAGCGGTGCCCCTTTTGCTCACATGAGCAGTCGTTCTTAAAATATTTTTTAACTAACTAAAATTATTTTCTCACCAAGTATAAAATATAAAATTTTAAAAGTCCTTAAAATATTTTTTCCTAAGTTAATGTTTCATAGTTATTCGAATATGTAATGAGCTATATTGTCCCGCCAAATTCCTCCTTTCTTTTCTAACCCATATCTAAAAAAGTTTATTCATTGCTCCTCTAAATAAGTCATTCTGGTATAAAAATATTCAAGCTTCTTGCACCAAGCACCTAAAAGGAACCGAATAGAGACATCGACACCCAAGAACGATTCGAATACGCGAAACGTGCAGAAACGTCGAAGCAAACTGTATCAGCGTATATGCAGAGAAAATCTGAACTAAAAGAGTCTACAAACTGTACCTATTGTAGGTGGATTTTACCGGAAATATCGTAAAAGTCTAATACCATTTGCACTGACCGTGTCTGCAGGCGAAGATAACAGGCGGAAATTACACTTGTGGGTTCGTTTCCTTCGTATGACCCCTAGGAATAATTCTCTTCTACCTATTACCAGTTCTATCTGTGCGATCTAATGCCAAATACGCGAAACCCAATAGTCGAGGAATTTTACTTAGGCACATGTAATTTTGCATTTCCGTTTCCAGTCCACTGTTTTCTTTTATTCCTCAACGAGCTCCCGTCCTCGGGAATGCAAATTTTTATGTAAAATAGTATCGAAAAGACATTTCTGCCTCTTCGCGAAATGCTCTTCGCCTCCTTCTTTTTTTAACGTTACAAGAGGACTTTTCCGGATTTTAATATAATGCAAATCACGTGGAATTTGTGAACATTTTTGCCTTCTGTATATTATTCTGTTAATTTTCTAATTAATGAGCTGCTTTATGTATATCCTCTTTGTTTATAATTAGAGATGATATTTGAGGAAAAAATTCTTCTAGGTTATCATATAAATGTAACTTTTCCGATGATTGATTTACAGAAATAAGTAAATAATTGAATAAACTCGATTTAGAGTTCATAATTCGTAAGATGGATATTCGATTCTCTTAGTTTCTTCTTGGCAACTTTGTACCTGTTACTCTTTCAAAGAAATTCCCAGAAAATTACAGAGTGCATTAAGCCTTCTCTTTTATCCAGCCTGGTTCTTTTCTTTAAGCTCTTTTAATACGACAAACTTCCTTGTCCGAGTTATAATTAATATAATATGAAAATTATTTTCTTTTACGTAACTTTAGTCAGATTACTCAAGAAGATAATACAGTGTCAAATTAGATATATAATACAACACAAAGCATCGACATTTTTAGTGTTAAATATCACAAATTGGATATATTTCATTAACACTAGATCTATTAACGATAAATTTACTATACTTAAACTTGTGTAATAAATCTGACCGAATTAAATAAATAGAGGGGACAGAGAACTTGATCGATTCAATAACTTACAGTTTTCCACGTAAACGTAGAAAATTGAAAAAGAAACAGCAGAAATCTCAGGAATAATTCCAAAAACTCCAAGGTAAATTATTTGGACCACGTTAGTAGATCTAATGTTACATTCCTAACAGATAGACAGGCAGGTTCAATGTAAACAGTGGTATACGCATTCCTCGTGCTTTGTTCAAATAATTTATTGCCGAAGGCTTACTGAATTTTGCGATTGAATCGTCGAATAAGAATATACGACTTGGTCGTCCATATTCGTGCATTAGCCGGATTGTGGCAGCAGTTGTGTTATAGAGAGGGTACAGTTATTCATGTTGTTCAAATAGCATTGATGCACGCACTATCCGCATGGCACAATTGACCAAATAGCGCACTACCTAATGACGTTTGCACCTGCGATATTGTTTCGACAGTAGGGCCTGTAATATCCGTGATAATCTAATATAATGGTCAGGTAAAAAAGTATATTAATTAACCAGTTATATTTTGATGATAAATTATTATTTAAAACCTATAGGCTATGGGATAATCGAGTATAATGGTCAGGTGGAAAATTTTAATAAGTGGGTTAATTGTAATTAACATAAATGGGAATTAGAGAAAATTCGGTGCAAACAGAAAGACATTCGAGAATTGTACTGCAATGCTACGAAATTTAAGTTATTTTTAGCTGATTAGTATCAATTTTGGATTGTTTTATAAACTGAGGTATTCATTGCTCTTTAATAATCGTTAACGATACTAAAGGCTGGTTCAGTTGAGCGGACAGAAGAGCATTCAATTTTGAGATTGAAATTAATTCAGGATGAAATTAAACAAAGAAAGCTATGCAGAGGATGTAGCAATTTGAGATCATAAAAGGTCTCTTTGAAATTGCTTCTTTCCATATTCTAGAAAAATTTGCAATTTTCATCTTTCTTTTTCCGCATCTTAGACTGAAGACTTATTCAAGTTTTAAACACAAAACAAATTACAATCACCCTCAAACTCTCTAAGTCTTTAGTTCACCCTGAATCATAATTTATTTACAATATATATTTCCATTTCTCAACATACAACACTTCTTATACATACGCCTAACACAAGTTTTACAAAATACAGCGCGGCAACACTTCCACCTACGAATAAACAAAAACCCCGTAATCTCAACCCTCTGACTCGTGACATCTTCATTCCCGTTGCCTTCGTATCAAAAGCCCGTGAACCCTCGAACGTTGGAGCATAGCGGCGCCAGAAGTGCGAAGGGTTAAATCGAGCGATCTTACCCTCGCCTTCCTTGGGGTCGTGGGAATCATAAAACCCCTGTTTATTAACCGAATCGAGTTTGATGGGATCAATGAAACGGCGCGACCCTTTTCCTACGTTCGCGAGATAGGATGGAAAAGGCTCATGGAGCTAGAAGAACATCGCGTTCTCCCTATTCGTGTAGGTCTTGCTGGAAGTTTTGAAGGTATACACCATTGCCAACGTATATTCCACGGTCTTAACGCGTTTCGCAGTGAAATGCTCGCTTTCTGCATTCTGCCACGACAGTGACACATTTTAGCGTGCTTTAAACCTCCACGTACACTCGGTTGCTGATGGTCCCGTTTGCATAAAACGGCGAAGCGTATTTTATGACGGTAGGCTAGAATCCGTTGGACTGTCGGTGAGGATACAGAAAGATTTTCTAACGTTACATTGTCAGTTTTTATTCGGTTGTACGGAGAACAAGTGTCGGGGATGGAAATACGTTGGATGTTTTTGAATTACATAACGCCATTTCGTAGGGTGGAGGAAGAAAATGGAGAACGTGGAGATTGAAGAAGATGGATGAGAGAGGTTACGAATTGTAATTACGTTGAGATCTGCAACGGCTTAGATTACGCGGGCAATTATTCTAGGCGATGTTTTCTTTTTTTTTACAAGGGTGTATATAAAGACGGGATAATGAAGTTAAGTTTCAGGTGCGAGATATTTTTTTTGGGGGTGAGAAGTTCGAGCATTATGAGAGTTCATTACTCGGAATGTACTGAAAGCACTTACGCGGCTTTCAGTGGAGGCCCTTAAATCACTGAACTGCGGTAAGCAATCTTTTGTCGCGTTAATGGAAAAGTGTACCGAAAGGATCTCTTTTGCTCGTGGAATTAGGTATAAAAATTCTACGGTGATTCTTATAGGAGTAGCAATGAGAGAGATTGTAGTTTGTTATCGTTTCCACCTCACGATTTTTTACTTTTTCAGTTTTATTTCGTGTAATCGTTTAAGCTAGAACTTAGTCATCAGATAGGGCGATTCAGCGTGGCAATAAAATAATAATATTAAATTAGAAAAATTATTTCAATAATTTTTTATTTTAAGGGGCCCATCCCGTGTGACAGCAATTTTTTTCGCATCCTTTGGGTATTTTTTTTGACGAACCATTAACCCCTTGACTTACAATTTTTTTTGTGACCGAGCGCGCAATAACTCAGAATTAATTGTTGGAATAATAATCTATCACTGATTTTCATTATACGTGTATAACTTAATACAATATTAAAAGCATAGAACTAATTTCAATGTCGTCTAACCTACTGATATTTTCAATTCAACAGTTTTCGGAAAACTTAAAAATTTTCTATTCTATTTTGCGCGTCACGTGTGCTACACGTCATTTTGAGGCAAAGTGTTAAAATGTACCATCTGAAAATTTTTACCACACGTTTATCGATACTTTTGTAGTCTATTGGAATTTTTGTAACCAAACATAACGATTTTAATTGACTTTACATCGTTTGAAAGATGTATGTATTTTTTATTCATATATTTTAATCTAAGGCAATAGCGTTAGACTTACAAATTAAATTGCAGTTTGATTTTTTAATTTTAAATGAGCGAAACTTCATGGCAGCTTTCACAAAATTATTAAGTGCCTTTCTAACGGTGTAAAGTCAATAAAAACCGTTATTTTTGCTTGAAAAAATGTCAGTAGACTACAAAAGTACCAATAAACGTGTGGAAGAAATTCCAATACTGTACATTTAAATAGTTCGTAAAAAAAAGATTCCCAAAGAAAGCGAAAAACAATATCTATCATACAGGTTGGAAGTCTTAAAAATCTACGTTGTCACTCTAAAAATTCCTCCGTCAGCTCAAACACAGAAGAAAACTCTAATAAATCAAAATTCACCGGATATTCCTGTTTCTTCCCGGAAACCTCCTCATCGATGCAAAAGACGGCCGTCAAGCCAATCTCCTGGTGGCACAGAAACGTCAACCCGTCGACAATAAGCCGGCGTTACGAGCAGTAAACGTTACAACTCGTAAGGACACTTGGTCCAAAAGCGGCTGGCAGTTTCGAGCTGTTATCAGAGAACGTATCAGGACGTACGTTCAGTGGCCGTAACTGTCAAACACAGAGTCGTCCTACCCCGTAGAACGGCCGCGGGGATCCATGGGTCTCGTCGGCAGAGATCTGTACATATTTGCGACAATGGGCAGGCCTCTGTTACGGGAATCTCATTAACGTGGACGTACGAATTACTCTGGTATACGCGTCAGATTGAAATACGCTGGCTGACCGAACAGTCAGCCATGACGAAACAAGGTTGGTATGAGCGAATTTTGGTCCGCGATGCCTGTCAATCTACGGAGATTTGGTAGACAGTTTTGGAGTACCGAGAGATACATCCTGGTGTCACTGTGACAATTGGAAGATTTGATTGTATGCCGATTGCAAGGTCGTTGCGGTCAATTCATATTTTACCTTGGAATATCGAGTTAGGGTTGAGATGAAGAACATGGGATGAGGGAAGTTTTGTGAAACATGTAGGTGATTTTTGACTGATGTGTTCGTTTCAGGTAGTCGAGCGATTTCTAGTTGTTAAAAAATGATGTATTTGTTAAATACATGTAATTACGGATGACGTAATTAAAGAAAATGTCTTTAGGACGCGGGAGAAACCGGTGCAAGTTATACGGTAGATTAGAATTAACACTAAAACTACGAAATAAGTCAAAATGACTAGTTCTCAATTTTTTACAAAAGTTTTCAAGTTGATAAGATAGCTATAGAATAGATATTTTACATGGATCTTATAAAATAGAGATTCCTAAATGGATCGACTCCTTCACCTCTTGATTTCCCCTTTTCCAAATGACATATTTAATATATTGAAATATAGTAGATTTAACGCCGGTAGTTTTCGAAGAGTTGGTGATTAAAAATTTCAATCTTATTTTCAGACGAATATAGTATTGTAAGTGGAGAGTTTGTACAATTATATATTTAATTAACTCATTTGCGTCACAAGCGCATATATGCGCGCACTTTTTCTGGTCGCTATCATCGAAACGCATGAATCCATTCACATTGTGAATGAATAGCAGCACATACGAATAGTCTAAATTATTTATACAACATTCTTCGATTAAAGTACAATATCACTTTTTGAAATACAGTTAGACTTACAATTAGACTTAAGATAAAGAAATTTGATAGTAAAGATATATTTTTGAATTTGTCACGTAATGCAAATGGGTTAAATTTCATACACCCCTTATCAGACATCCATTGCAAAAAACAAACTTTGCAAAGAACTCATGGCTGTAGCACATACCTTTTTAATACTAGTACTACCAGTATTAAAAAAATTGGTAGAAAAGAAGAATTTATGTTTCACGAAATGGCTGTAGAATATTTACGTTACGGCTCTCCTACAAACTTTTTAGAAAAAAAAACTATATAATTAGTCGTTCAAACTATCTTAGTACTTCTACTGTTATTCGGCAAAAATATTCATCACTGATAACAGAAAAAACCTGAATATCCAAAAAGTCGAAAAAACTCGTGAAAAATATCTTCTCTCGTCGATATCCCCGCGCATTTCCAATTTTCATCGCGCCGCAATATTTTCCCCATGACTCCCCTACGAAGTGGTTATACGCGTATCGTTTTATTCATCGAAAGAGAAAACTTTGCCACGCGATCGTGAAGGGTTGGCGCGAAAAGGAAATTCCGTCAGTGGGCTCTTTCCTCCGGGAAAGGTTCCCTCGCAAAAATACGATACCGTTATAAGCCCATCACACGTTGCACGTACACCCTGATGTAGTTATGTCTTCGACGGACGAATATAAAGTTTCCACAGTCACGCTTCACAGGGGATGAAACGTCGCCGTTGTCGCCTTAGACTGCGGCATTCAAATAAGGATAGAAGAAACCGGAGAATCCGTGCGTGACAAACCGCCCACGATTGTGCTCTTCGTATCGACACTCGATGAACGTACTGGCTCATTGTTAACGTGCATACACGCCGTGATGCATCGCTGCAAGTGTTGCATGGTGAGCTTGATAAATGGCCGAGGGATGGGTTGCCTTTTGCGCGCCGACTAGATATCCTTGTTTGTTGAGTCCCTTGTTACATGGGTCGCAGACATGTACTTTTTGTTTAGCTCTTTTTCCTTTTTCTTTTCTATTTTTTGACTTAAACTATTTTATTTTTATATTTTACAGCTTAGAATTTTCAATTTAGGGTGACTCCGAACTACCAAAGCAATGGTACACGTATTAGGACAAATTTCACGGAGGTGGATTTCTTGTGTATAGTTTTTTTAACATTTTTATTACTAATGATTTATCAATTAGATTTTTATTCACCTTGCTGTTTTGATCGGGCAATGACCCGAAATGGAGATTATATTTTAACAGATATTATGTTTCTAAGTATTAGTTATTGGTATTCAATGTATTTAACATTTACGTCTATCTGTTTATATATTTTATGTTTTTAAAAGAAAAGAATACGTACGTGAGATCTAAATGAGCAGAACAGCAGGGTTAATTTTTTTTTATCAATGATACATTCTTGAGTGGAATTTTATTGCGTGAAGAGTGTATCTGACTTTCGAATTATTTATGTCGTTGATTGTATTATGTATCGAGAACGACATGGTTCTAAAACCTCCAATTCTGAAGTCACTGTCGTCACCACATACAGTGTTAACATCTAATTCTACCGTCCTGTTAAAATAATATAAAAAAACTTTCCGAATTGAAATGTTTCCTCAATGTTTCGTGCAAAGTTTGAAACACACGAGGGTTCTTGAAGAGCGTGAAAAAATAAAGCGGTAGGCCCTGTTCGTCATAAATAATCCGTCGTGTAGCACGAACTGTTTCGCCCCTATAAAATGGCAAAACTTGGAATTTATTTAGCAGTAAAGTCAGGAAATGCGAGTAGGCGCAGAAGAGGGTAGTAGGTAAAACGATGCTACAGAAGCAGCAAATGTGGTGGATTTTAGCAAAGCTGTAATGAAACGCACTGTTCTGGAACAACTCGGTCAATTTGTAAGTGGAAAAGAGATAGGATGATGCTGAGAAAGAGAGATAGGTAGATAGATAGCACGAGAGAGAGAAAGAGAGCCTATGGAGATCACTGATAGTAATCGGATAAGCTATTTCGTTTATGTTTTACGAGGACAACCGAGAATCGGCTCTTAGAGACCAGCGGGGGATAATTTATGCATTGAAGCAGCTCTCCGGTATATCTGCCGCAGGCGTTTTAATATGTAGAAATATCTATACAGAGTGACTCATATATTACTGTACAATCTTAGACACTTATTGCCCAGTAATTGTGCTACTATGTACCGGTTTTATAATAGAGAATACCTACTGAGTCACTTTTCGACGTTCTTCATTTAACACTGTTTTATCACTCGATCTATTATTTCTACTGAAGTGGTAATTTTTCTTTTAAAATCCCGTTTTTGCATAATAGAAACTTGAATGACACACATAGAAATATATTCAACAGAATTCTACCTTTTAAATTCCATTATTTAAAATTGAATTTGGAAATTCGGAAATATTGTAATCGAAAATAAGTCAACGTGTTAAACGAACAATTCTTTAACAAAGAATAGGATATCTACAACTTGGAATTTATCAAAAATCATTTATGGACTTTATATTGCACAATAGCTTCTTTGAAATTATTAGAACAATTTATAACAATACAGAGATAGGTCTCTGAATTTCTTTTTTTTTGTATTTCTTTTATTTTAATTAGTATGGCCATTGCCATATAATCTACTGCTTAGATGAATTCTGAACCACTGAGACTATGATAGAATAAACAATAATTTAGGAACAATTTCCCAGAGAGATTTGAGTTGATCCTCACTAATTTCTAGATTTACCTTTTATCTCCAAACTCACCATAGACTCTTGAAATTTTTCTCATTATTTTACGATTATTATATCAGTTTGAAAAATTTGTTTATAATCTTCCTGACACTCGCTGTTTTACATATTTCCACGTTCGATTATCTATGGTGTACAAACTAACCCCTGTTTTCACGGATTAGCCGATGAACATCAGGAAATCAAATGGGTCGTATCCATAGATCGGTGTGATAGCTCGCACCCTCTTGCTTCGAGGGATAGCACCATTGTTCACGGTGATTATGTGTGGTCACGCTAGAGCATTCAAATGTCACGGTGTTTAAAAGGAGATTGGTGAATGATAACATAAATCGACGATAGAGAGAATTTCCTTTTATTTGAAGAAAGAATGGTCGTGAATTAGCATGGTCTTCTTCGATTATAAAGAAATTAATGACGAATGTATTTTCCTGAGAATTTTAATACTAGATGGTATTAAGTTAATTTAGAGTTTGTTGATTGGATGTAGAATTGTTCGTAGTTAATGAAAAGAACAATTAGAAAGTAGCCTTAAATTTTTGTACAATTAGCAAAACAATTGCAAAATCAATGCTTGGTTTAATGTTTAAATGAAACAAGACTTTTTAAATCCACTTAACCGTCTATAACAATTTTTATTTTTTATTTTTTATCTGTAGAAATTATAATAGCTTAAATATTGAAAATCATATACCTTCATTGAAATTCAATTCGTTAATATCAAGTTAAACTTTTTATATAAAAATCAATTTTTAATATTTGTCAGTGTTCCATCCTGCAACTATTGTTTAAATGCAGTAAAAAACGAGAGAACTATACAGATTTATTATTTGATTCGAAGAAAAACGAAATACTAACAAAGGAATAAAAGGATTTCATTGGAAACACACATCATTTCCAAAACATTGCAAATTAACTGCAATTATCAAATTAAAGCCATCCTCCGCGAAATTATCAATATGCATTACGATATCGTGTTGTCACGCGGAATATTTCGTCTCTTCCGAATTAAAACAATCGTCGATAATTGAGTTTGAGGATGATTTTAAACCGTGTGCAATTACAACGAGAAATCAAACAGAGGCTACACGAAAATGCGATCCATCGAAAGGGCAGAAGTTGTATGACGTACATATATCTATCGAATTACGTTGGAAAAGTTATTTTCCCACGTAATTATTGTTCCTGCTGTACGCTTATCGATAACACCTATTATTTACATTGATCTTACGCGTGTTAATTGAACATTTGCGATTACTCCACGATTTTCTGAATTCTGCATTTAAATGCAAACGATGGAAATTGTGTATTCGCCTCGAACGTGCATATTTTTTCTCCCTCTTTCTCTCTCATTTTCTCTTTGTCCTGGCGGCAAAGTATTGCAATTACGAGGCGACGTTTCGGAAGGGTGGAAAGGGAAGAAAAAAATATGAGGAGTGGCCATCCCTTTAATTTGATTTGCAAGTGGAAAAAGTCTTTCGATGCCACACTGCGAGGGGAACGAACTTGGACACTTCTTCTAGCCGTTGGGACGTAAAATAATTTTCTAGGTGTACAAACTTCGCGAATAAAGTTCCGCGTATTCCGACAGGTCTCATTAAAATGGATAACATTTACCTAAAAGTTTCTTCCCGATAAAATGTGACCAAAACTGTCGAGATAGTTTTCATCGAATCGGGCAGTTTGATAGTGCCCTGATGTTTTCTACTAATTTTTAGTATAGTTCCGTTTACAGCCAGATATTCTAGTAAACGTGTATTATTTCTAAAAATAACTAAATTCTATTAGTCCAAAAACAGTTCAGTTATTAATTCTTATAAATTATTAGTTGACTATCTACGTAATTTATATTTGAAATAAAATCTCCTTCGATATTAATATTTCTTAATAGTACCTATATTACAATTTAAAATACATCAAAGTCGCTCGAGTATTTTAGTTTTCATCCATTGAAAAATTCAGAGCACCGTTTTGTCAATTCTTCTCCTATTGAAATTGAAAAGAAATTGAAAAGAAATTAAATTTTCCTATCGATTTTACTATTGAAAAGTAATTCAATTTGAAAAAATAAAGAATGAAAATTGCAGCAACAAAAAATTGTAGGAATCATTAAAATGAATTTAATGTAACCGAAAATTCAAAATGGACATAAGCAAACATAATAATAGCTGTATCGTGTCCCTATCAATTACAAGCTCTTACCTACAAGTAATGCAGGGTCAAATGCGTTCACTCGTTGGCTGTCGTAATATATCATAATATCTGATCACACACACGAGCATAACAGTGCCAACATGCTCGCGACGTTGCATTTATCCACGTAAATCTAGCAGCGAATCTACCAAATAAATCACATCTTGGACGTACGTTTGCGCGAGTGCATTTGTCACTTATATAGGTTTTCGACTGCGAATATACTTGCGAATATTATCGTCAGTGGGGAATATTATATTGTAGAATGAATCATAGTCAGCCTCGTATTAAAATACACTTATATTTCTAGGAAGAATATTTTATTGCGTGTAGATTAAAATTTAATGGTGATTTTAGAATAATTACTTTCTGCCATTTTAGCTAAAACTGTCCTTCTCATCTCAGTAGCTACTTAAATAATCAATGAGACAGCCAGTACTTTCTTTTTTATTTTTTCAACTTTGTTTAAATTTTTCTACAAATTTCAATTCACAAATAGCATGCAGTTAATTTTGAGGAGAGTTTAACACTAGCCGTCAAATTGACTGGTTCCTAATTTTTCAAAAATTCTTTTCAAATTGATAGAGAAATAGTGCGGCAAATTCACGTGTATCTTATAATAAACAAATTACTTAAATGATCATATTTTTTACTGCTTGATCCACCTTTCAGCAAGGTACTTATCTATCACGTTGCCTTCCACGGGGTCACTTGTGACCGGTGCTATTTAATTCCATGAAATTCTATGTAATTTTCCAATTGAAAAATTCACGGAATTTTCTAACATATCGAATATTTCAATATTCGCGTTAAAAACACAAAGGTCTGCTGAATATCTATCTGTCAGTGTCTGTAAGGTTTCTATTTTATAAAGATGTGACTTTAATCGAAAAAGTTACACCTCAGTACAAATAATGATGATAGCGAAATACCGGTGGCGTTCAACGTGTTAATATATTTAAATCTACCAGAATTAGCGGCCGTAGATCTAGCGAGCAACTTCTCAATGCAATCGATGCACCACAGTGCAAGCGAGCAAGTAGAATAAGACAATCATAGTCAGAAACTTCGACTACTTGAAGGAACAATCTTTTACCGCCGTTACTCAAACTCTGAGCACGTTCCTCGTGAAAAACACAAGGAAAAAGTAACAGTGAAGCGATTTCTACTACCTTTGAACATCTATTCTTTATTCTTGTTGCTACCAATGGCACACCAAATGCACGTGAATTAGAATGTGGTTCAAATAAATGCGACGAAAGCACGCGGGTTGTCGCTGTACTCAAAGCAGGCACACATGTATATGGTGGGGACTGTAGCAATATTGACACGTAATGCAGTCGTAGGTGCAGTCTCTCAGGTGTAACTGCCACTCTGAAATTCTCAGTGACGACCTGCCAAATGTAAATATTTATCTGCCCCGCGTAGCTCACGATTTGTTACGGGAACCCCGCTTTCTGCAGTTTGCATGCATCGTTGAATGTGATTGTAATAAGGGTTTTTAATGAAAATGTGTCATTTCTATGGAAAATCTATGGCGTAATGAATTCGAAATAATTTCTGAATTAATTGAGAAAGTTTTAGCAGAATGGATTTCTTGTGAATTTTATTTTTAAAACGGTTGAATACTTTACGGTCCGAGCAATTTTCTCAAGTTCTTGTTATAGTAGAGACATTTATCTTATAATAGTTTTGTGACTCTTGGTTATTCATTTTATCCTTTCAGTAATTTAGTCAATAATTCTGTATCCTCAGTTAAATGTCTCTCAGTTTTTATTGTTTGGGTATATAATACTATTTATGGAAATCAACTATGAAATATCAACTATGCCATTGACACTAATTCTGTATTTCCACTTAAATATCTCTCAATTTTTATGGTTTGTGTACCTATATAAAATTATTTATACAAAGCTATACAAACTGAGAAATATTTAGATGAGGATACAGAATTACTGTCAATAACATAGTTGATATTTTATAATCAAAACATTAATTCCAAAAAGCATCGTCCAGAGTAGTTGGACATAAGACTGCAAAGGGCTAACGGCTGGAGTATTTTATCTGTTCTGTTATTTCCATTGGACAGAAACTTTGAAGATAGTTCTACATTTTACAAAAACAATATGTTCAATTATCCCACATACCTTCACCACGGGACAAATTCAGAATATCACGCTAATCCGACTTTCGCAGATACTCGTTACATATGAAATCATCCGATGGAATAATTTATACGAGACTATTTGGATTGTATCATTCTATTTACATAATATTAATGTATGGTTAACAATTCGCCCGAATGATATTTTGTAGATGTGAATATTTCCACGTATTTTGCCGTTGGTAAACTTGCTACGTTGCCTGAAATTGCTTTCCGTGCCACGCAGGAATTGTTCGAAAGCAGAGAGCGGAAAGCTTGCAATGAGAATGGAGGCCATAAAGGCGTTGTCACTGACGTTACAATTAGTTACATAGTATAAATGTTTACTGGATTATTAATAAAAACATTGTTCCTACGGGCGTACTAATTTCTTGTTGAATATTGGTATTTGTTAGTTTCGCTTGCCAATAATCGCTCGAAATTGTGTTGCAACAGCATTGAGGGTCAACACTCTGCAACAAAGTACCGTTGTGTGCTAATTTTTAAATTGAAAGCCAATGCTTGATTACTAAAATGAAGCTTTTTTAAAGAGAACTTTTATTTATCGAAATTAGTAGAAATTCGAAATTCTATATTAGTTCTTTTATATGAAGAATTTTCTACGAATTTTTGAACTGAAGTTATTTTATTTTATCAGAATTGTAGAACGTGTGCAGAAGTTACGGCAGCGATTTTTAATTACCAGTTTGCACTTATATTCTCCAATTAGCCTGTTTCTGCTCTCCATTCTTTCTCTCTCTTACTCTTGCTCTTAACATTTCTCTCTCGCCAGTTCTCCTTTTTCGCTTTCAATAATCTTTTCTTCCTCTCCCACTCTCAATAATTATCAGCAATATCTCGCAGAAATCAACAATTCTTTTTCCTCAAACTCATCCACTCCAGTATTTTCCTACATAATGCATTTTATAATTATAGTAGTATAAGTGTAGTAGTATAATTGCATATTTAATTGAATTTTATGCACCCCTTACCAAATATCCACTGCAAAAAACAAACTATGCAATGTATTCATCACAGAAGCACTTATCATTTTAATACTGGAACTACCGGCGTTAAATAAAGTGGTGGAAATGATCATTGATTCGATAATTTATGTTTCATGAAATGGGTATGGAATATTTACTCTGTGACTCTCCTATAAACTTGGAGAATTTTTGAAAAATAACTGGGAAATTAGTAGTTTCAACTGACTTGGCATTTCTAGTCGACAAAAATATTCACACAGAAAAAATCTGAATATTCAAAAATTCCAAAAAACTTGTGAAAGTTATCTTCTCTCGTCAACATCCCCGCGCGTAAAGCTTCTATATAATTATATATTCTCAATAATTAATAATTATCTCTTTCTACCCTCTACTCTCTGTACCTTTAATTATACCACTCTCAATAATTATCAATCACTTCTCACAAAAACCAACAATCCTTTTCCTCGATTTCACCCCCACCAGCGTTTCCCTTTATCACTTTTCCTCCCTTTGAATGAATAGCCTCGACGAAGCGAGAAATGAGAGCGTCTCGCAGTAAGATCGTTATTAATCACGACGATCAGAAAGTAACACTGTTTTCGAACTAAACGCGTGGAAATAAAGTTGACCGAAGTTTCACGGGAGTAGGATTACCTGCTCTGTCGCGAACTTCTGCGAAAGTTCCTTCGGAAATTGTTGAGAAGCTTTGACCGCAAGGTGCGCCGGCAAAGGGAGAGGTGAGAAACTATGAGAGGCACGAACTTGCGATTAGTATTCCCTCGCATTGCTATTTTCAGCTGCGATGCGAACTACCGCTAATTTCATCATTTTCTATTTCACGCTTGTTCTAATTGAACGGAACCGTAATTAATAGCGTGGGGTGAAAATTGTTTAATGGTGTTTGTGTCGGATCAACTTTCAATGAGTGAACGGTCAAAGGTTGTCGATGCTTTATTTGTCGAATCATTTTATTTTTAGTGTATATAATTACGACACTATGATTTGGTTTTAATATATTTTGATGTGATTCAGTATCAATTATTTTTACAATAAATTAGTTTTCTCTGTGCACGCAACGATGAGGTAGACGAGCAAGATTTTTTTTGCAACTGCCATGAGATGTCTATTTTTTATATATTGTATTTGCTGATTTTTCACGACAGTAATATGATGTAATATTTATAGTAATTTGTACATTTTTTAAAAGAAGGACATTTACATTCCTCTGAAACATCGTTGCACTTTATATCAGAAAGATGCATGATCCGTTCGGGGTATCGTAAATCATTCTGTATATCAGTGACACCATTATTTTTAAGGTAGTCTGTTTGATGCTGAAGATCATGCTCTGCCAATGATTGATACTGACAATGAGTATCTTAAAATATCGGAAGAGAAAGAGAAAGGCACAGATATCGCAAACTCAAAAACCGATGTTTTACATTTTTATGCTCGAAACTAAGTGAAAGTTTATACTGAAATTTCGAATTTAAAACTCGTTCGACTCTTACTACAAGAATCCATTTAAGAATTTTATAAAAAATTGTCGAAACTATCAACAAAAATCTGAAATTTCGCCTAAACCAAAAGTTGGCAATCCTTTTTGATTTGAAGTCTCTAGTCCTTCAACCTAATTAAATTAATTAAATATTACATTAAATAATTTCAATTTAGTACACAAATTAATATTCTTAGTATAACATTAAGCTATTTGATTATTCATAGTTGTCTGTAAAGTTTCAAAAAAAAAGATTACAAATTTTAGAAAGTTTACATGAAAAACTGTTGTGGAATGCTGGTCTTGACGAACCCTATCGAACTAACAAATTAATATTAGCATAGTAGGAGTTCTACTCCATTTGCGTACTGTATTTTCACGAAATTGCAATTAATTCTGTTGTGTATTTACAGTGCAGAGTACTCGAGATGCACGACACCCTCCTGGCTCTCATGCGAGACCAGTTGAACATTATTGCACCACGTTATCGCTATTTTCGCGGCTATCTTTGTCGCAATTTTAACGTTTTTACAGCATACGCGTGCAATCCCGTATCGTAAAAACAAAAGTGCGCCTGTATGCAAGTCCGTCAAGGGGCGGGAAAGCACGTAAAAGCAGAGTTCGTAAACAAACTTGTGGACATCAACCTGAAAACTCTACATGCAAATTACTTGATCTTTTTTACGTAAAAAAATCACGGTAACGACCGTCAACTTTCGCAACCTTTGATTTTGCATGGTTCAGGAATTTAATTGAACATAACTTTTGCATTTAAGAAACTTATGCCCCTCGTCTATTATTATTGTTACACATTTTGCAAAAGAATCAAGATCGCTATGCTCACTTACGAACCTATATACAATTTTTTTCAAAGAATCCCTTCAGAAATAATATTGTACTGTATTAATCTCTTAGAGGAAACATTACAAGTTTCAAATAACATAAAGTAGTGAATTTTGCATCCAAACATCGAACATTTGACAAAGAAAAGTCAAGTTATGATAAAATGATTAAAAAAATATTATCCATGGTCTCTATCACTCAAAGAAATTCCACAAAATTGACAATAATGATTTGTTTAAAAGAAATTGCAAAAGGTACAAGATACTTAAGCAAAAAATTAATAATTGAAAGGTAGATAGTGTTTTAGAGGAAAGAAGAGATTTAAGTAGTCTAAAACGTAATATCTCGGTTGCATTTAATGCTGCTGTTAATATCAAGTATTCCATGTTGATAGAGTTGAAGAAAAGTTGATCATCTGTCATTTTCTAATTCGATATCTCAATTATATCGCACAAGTGCACGAGCTATTCGATATATCCGCGGATTCGTGTGGTTTCGCGGAATACGTGCACAAACACGCATTGAGAAGTGCATTCCAGTCAACAATACACGTTAGCAGAAGTTTCTGGTAGGTTTCAGCTATTAATCGCGGAATTTCGCAATTTCAATTAGTGTCAGAGCCCGAGGGAATTTGAATGATTGATCGGCAACGCGCCGATTCTCGTTCTCCGATATATGAATCAAAAGCGCGGACATTTGGCCGTATTGAAAGGGAGCTAATCAAATTTTCAAACATGTTGGATATTGTTGCTTTCGAGGAAACACAAAAAAAAACTGGAAAATAAGTATTTTGCTGAAAATTTCTTCTCTATTCTTCATGGCGAACGATTAGTTTTAAATTCAATCGAAATGACCAGGCTGTTAGATAATAAATTAGTCTTGTTTTTAGTCATTCTTTCGTTAATTGTAATTTTCGATTTTCAGATTGCAACGAATTTATTCCTCTGTCATTTAATGTTTTTTTTCTCATACAAGTTTTTAAGTTTTCTTACTGAATTAACTTGAAGCTTTCAATTCACACTAATTCTTTTTTTTAAATTTTATCTATTTTATTCTCTAAGAAATTTTCATTTTAGCCCACTGTCTCCTTTAATTTAATTTTTAAATTTTATTCTTCCCAAAATTTTCTTTCTCTTTTTTACAGCCATCCTATTCACCTAATTGCACTTTCCTCCACCGCACCCATCTACATAAACCCTCGTTTCCGCCCTTAAGGCGACTCTACACAAACAATAAAACTAAAATGTATTACCCAACTAAAACGCACACAATTCCAACAAACGATAAAGCAAGTCACCTGCCTTAAAAATTCGTAGACATTTAGCAACACGAAAATTCTTTTCGGCCAAAAAAAAAATGTAAAAATGTGTAGAAAAAGTAAGCTCCGGAATTTTCGCGAAACGTGTTAATTAAAGTGTCGTCCTTGTGAGACGTTTCTCAACGTATCATCGCGATG
The DNA here is from genome assembly GCA_910591515.1 of Cerceris rybyensis. Taxonomy (NCBI): domain Eukaryota; kingdom Metazoa; phylum Arthropoda; class Insecta; order Hymenoptera; family Crabronidae; genus Cerceris; species Cerceris rybyensis. Next base: position 10,265,506 of record OU342797.1, on the reverse strand, counting down.
CTTAAGCTCGAAATAAGATATCCAGGGATAATTGTATGGAAGAAAGAAAGAATTTACCTTCGACTTGTAATTTTAGTGGGATTAAATCCAACTAAAATGTACGCGAATGTATACGTTTGTGAACGTTCATGTGACCACGTTCGATTGTACAGAAGTATGTACTATTCTCTTTATGTCTGTTGTATTCGCTTAAGATTGCCAGTAAGACCTGTTTGCGGCAGATTAACTAAATTGGATGCTCCCCAACAAAGGAATCCGCGTTACTTTGTCAGGATCAGGTATTTCGCGTGCCTTCGACTCACCGGCTGATTCACCGCTGCGAAATTATTTTCGAGAGAATTTCTCGAATGCGGTTGCAAAGGAAGCGCTGTTTTGTTACATTCAGATACGTTTTTTTTAATGGTAGTTAGAAATTGCTATCAAGTTAATGAGATAAATGCGAACGATAATTAATAAAATAGTTAGATTAGATAAATGGAGAGTAGGTTAGGAAATGAGGGGGGTTTGATGATAAATAAAATGGTGAAATTACAATTTAGGCAATTTATTAATGACTTTATTGTTGATAGTAGATACTTTTGTTTTTTAAGTTTATAGTTTGATTCTAAAAAATATTGATGAAGAAGGCAAGAGCTACCTCGAGCAATGGTTTTTAGATTACGAAATTTGCAAATTTCTGATTCGTATGAGCTAACCAGAATTCAATTCCGAGTGAATCGAAAATGTTTGTAATAGTGAACAAGCGATTGTAAATCGAAATGCAGTTTTTTTTTTAATGAAGCCGGCATTAAAAGCTGTTCTCGAAATACCACAAATTCATCGAACGTTTCATGGTGGAAGAGCGAATGATGAAAAACTCTCGAATGCAGAAAAAACCTTTGGATTAAAAATCCAAAAATAGAAGAAAAAAAAAATCGATGGAACTTTTCGTCGTACTAAAATGTTGACATTGTTTTTCGACTGAAATTGAAGCGGTGATTGGAAATCCTTTGGAAAATGAAAGTCTATCAAATTTCTATCGAATCGAACTTTTTTAGATTTCTTCTGCGCACGAAATTTCGATTAACTCACGAAAATCAATAAATACGAAGGATTGAAAGTTTCCTAGTAAAAATAAGATAAGACACGCGATTCCAGATCGAAGTTTACGTCGAAAGAATCCTTTTATATTGTTCGTGAACACTGAAAGAGAATTAAGAGATATTGTTTCGTACGATACAACTCCGAATACTGTTCTTCCTTTAAAGCTTATCTTCTGTTTCCCTTCTCTATTCGTATGCATAGGATTTTCTTGATTACCAAGATCGTACGACCATTCACAGAATCCTTCAAAAAGTTCTGTTGCATTTAACTCGCATTCAACGGGACGAACGGGTTTCACTGTTTTGCACCAGAAGATTTTACAGAGAAAAATCACTTCTACTTTATTTTTCTGCTCACTTGTTTTTTTAAAGGTTCTCTCTTGCAATTTTTGGCAACTGAGATAAATTAGTTTATTTATTATTTACGTATTCACGCGGATCTATGTCTCCTATTTAATTATTTTCAAAATTGTACAATTTCTTTTCCAGTTGCATTCGAACAAATAAGGAGGATTTAATGGAAAAATTTTATAGAGCAAAGTACTTCTATTTTTTTACCAGTTCGATAGAACTTCTGACCTTAGAACGTCGAATGCAAAGAATTAAGAGCTTACCCAACGATTCTGTAAAAAGGAAAAGCCACTCGAGTCGAAAGCAAGCCGTAAATTCGAATTAGAAAATTTCAATCCCAGGGAAATCACGAACGCACAAAAATCGGGATTGAAAATTCGCGGAATCGCAGAAAAATGGATTGCCTCTTCGCAGTTTTTCAGCGTCCGGGGCACAATTGCTAAAATTTAATTTCGACCGGCATTCCCATAGCGTGTCGCACCCACTTTTTTTTCCATTTCATCGCCCCCAACCTCCCTTTCTCTACCTTTTTTTTTCATTCTTTCCCTACGTACGCAAATTTACGCCGAGTTATTCGGTGATATATTGAGAACCGTTCCGATAAACGAAGTGGAGCATCAATTCAGATGAAGTTAGGGAGTCGGAGAAATGACGCGAAAAACCGGCTCGTGAAAATTCTTCGCTTTCGTTACGAGTGTAATTGACGGCCGAGGAAAAATTCGTCCGGGACGAAGAGAAACGACGCCAATTAGCTTCTCGTCGATAAATCAATGCTGACTTTTCCAGCTTTCGTCCGAAATTATTTTAAAACGAGCGCGAGGCTACGCCTTCAGAGAATAATGGCCCCTCGAACCTTCGTCTTTTATTCTAATTCCTTTTTTTTTCTCTCTCTCTTCTCGCTCTTCTTCCTCTACATAGACTTGGCCTCGACGAGTAGATATTAGTTCATTAATCCTTGAGTTTAATCATTTCAGGGGATTACTTCTCTCGTTGCTGGTATCAGCGCTGCTACGAAAAACGTGGAAGAACGTTGACTATTGGATTGCATTTTTTTAAAGTGTTTCGTAACAGTTCCACTGCTGCGCTTGAAATGATTAGAAATCGTTTTTTTTTTCTCGTCTAGTTAACGCTAGAACTACCGACGTTAAATCTATTATATTTTAATATATTAAATAAATACTTTAGAAAACGAGGAAGCAAAAAATAGAGAAGATGATTAATTCAGTAGTCCATATTTTATAAGATGGACACATAAGATGGATACAGTATTTATCATATGGTTGTCTTATAAACTTGAAAATATATTAGGAAAAATGAGGAACGAGTCATTTTGACCACCTTGGTAGTTTTATTAAAGATTTAGAACGAAGTCAAATTTTAAAAATTATTTCAATAAAATATTATTGTTTAATTGTATATTATATCCACCTTAGGATTCTCACAGTTTCAACAGACGTGAATAGATAAAATAGACGTAAATGTTAAATATATTGAATATCAAAGACTGTTGCGGAGCAATAATACGCCCATAAGGCTCACAGATGTAGCTCAATTCGTCGCAGGATTTTTAATACTTTACAGATGTGCATTTTAACAAAAAATAGCTGCCGCGTCTTGCAAACTTTATTACTTCATAATCAATGAGCTTTATGGGCCTATTGTCGTCAAGACTTCTTCAGGAAAAGTTTTGTCCTGTAAGAAGTATTGACCAGGGACTTCTTCCCCCACTCGAGCCGGGGTATTTCCTACGACACCGAAGGCTAACGGAGACTCTTAACCTATGGGCAAAGGACGATTCCTTTGCCCACCAATCGCAAATTTAATATTTGCAAAACTAAAGAGTCTTCCAATCAGCAACGTCCCTGTTCTGCAGCAGTGACCGCCCCCACCAAATCTTGACGGAAGCGCGTTTTCACGCGCTTGAAGAAATCAGTCTTCTACAAACAAGGAACCAAACAACATCTAGCACTCCTAATAGAAGCTCCGTTCGTGATGTTAAGACCCGGACGTAATTTCCATAGTTGTACTTGTACAAAGTGTAAATAAACCCACTTAGATTAGGCAACTTTGGACTATCTCAACTTCTTTTTACACACAAGACCTTCATACGTGGTTCAAATCGGGTGAGCCTGTTTTAATATACGCTCACTCTAGAGCTGTCGCCGAAAATTCGTGGAGCATGTATCAACCCGCGAGGCGTACATCCGTAACAAAGACTAATAGTTAGAAACATCGTATCTGCTAAAATATAATCTCCATTCCGAGTCTTATAGACTCCAGTAGAACTGCAGTTTTAAATATACCTGTGTGAAAAAAGTTTAAAAAAGAACATAAACCCGCTACAACCACTACAAACTGTGGAATTAAATGTGAATAACAATAGTCCCCCAACCACCAACTTTAGACTGCAAATTATCAATTTCATCTAACAATCTCTCATTAACCTGCAAATTCATCTCATGCCTCCATGAGATAGTCTATCGGTGGCTGAAAATTCATCAAATCTTCCAAGAGGATGATTCTGATTAAATTTTTCGACATAATCCCATGGAAAATCGCGAAAGGAGTCCGCAGTCTAAAGAAACGACAGGGGATGAAATAGATGAGTGGCATAGAAGCGGAACAGTCGAGCGGTCAAACGAATGGTCAACTGAAAGCCACCGATCTAGTGACAAAAAAAAATATATATATATATACGGTGCTAACCCAGCACAATGGAATCATGGGAAGGTGGAAGGTGGTCGTATATACACGGGAGCTCTTCGTTCACATCACACTTCCGGTGGGTGGGTAACGAACAATGACTCGGTATCCGGATACGAGCCCCTACTCCGTCGCCTTTCACCCGTTGGAGAAAAGCCGAAGAGCGATTAGGTCGTTTCAGGAAAAAAAAATGAACTACTTCGTGAACGGATATCTCGATTTTTTTTTATTCGTTCCGTTTATTGAAGCTAAAGGTGTGGAACTTCTCTAGAAGAGCACTTGGATGATTTGGTATTTTATTTTTTTATTTTTTGTCACTGTACTTTTGAATTTCTTAGTTTAGTGATACTGTGACTTTGATGTGAATTGTATGGAATTCCTTGACTGGATACTGTTTGTCGAGTATCTGAGGTATTCGGCAAAGAGAGACGTTAGAATATTTAATTATGAGATGTTATAAAATGAATCATTTTAAAAGCAATTTAATTTTCTTTGTCAAAGGCTGAGAGCAAAGGGGTGGAATTTCTATACATTTGGCCCAATGTAATTTATTGTCAGAATACATTTGGTTAGATCGAAATTAATAACAGTCTACGTAGCAGCAGTGCATTGTTGGTTGCTAAAGCTATTTGTAATTTACCTTATTAAAACAAAATTTCATATTAGAAATGATGTGACAGATGAATACCATGTTGCACTAAAGGTGAATTTAATTAACATATTATAACAGTGCGGATGCATTTTTTTTTATATATAACAAGAGAAAATTAATATTTAAAATGTTTTTCTTGCTTGAAAAATTTCCCAATTTCTTATTTCAATACGTGAGTATGCTGTAAGAGAAATTAAAGTTCAAAGGATAAATTCTTTTCGATTCTCTGTTCTCTGTACTCTCTCCATCGGTACTCGCGAAAATCACCCTTTCAATTAATATCACATCGTGATCAATTTCATTAAAAGTGATCCGTTGAACGTCAATTACTTAAAAGTGTGTTAATATCAACTTTGTAATACAGATTCCACGATAGGCTTGTATGAAAGTCCGTGCTCTTTGCGTGTACATCGATGCATTAAATTTCTCATGCCTGAAGACGTCTCACTTCGATAATGAGAACATTAATGAGGTACTCCGCGTTCTTTGCAATTCAGGTTTTGATGTTTTATACGAACCGTAATTCAACCTCTTACAAATCTAAGTATTTGCGGTCCGAAACACATAAACTGGTGGTCGCGAGGAAATATTTTCTCACAATCAGAAAGAGTTTTCTTGAAAACTCTGACCGCTTTTCTATTTCTCTTGACACGGTTCGTCCATTATTCTCGATTTAGCCATTCTACTGCGAGATGGTTAAAAAATATCGGTCGAACGGCAGACTGTTTGATGAAATTTCTACAATTCTTCTTGAAGAACAGGGATGAAGAATTTTGTTTATTCTGTCGTGAAATTAATTACGAAATAAAAATAAGAAAGTCTTTGTCTCATGGCTGAAACAAAGTTTAAGAACGTAGGTGGAGAAAATGATTAAATTTTCAACGTTTTCAAGATTTTATTGTGCCTATTCAGTATTTACTGTAGAAGTAAAATAACGATGCGAAAGTAATTTAATTATGGTGTATCATTTTGGACTTTTGAAATTAGGAATTTTTAGAACTCCAAGATCTGTCATTTTATCTGGTATAACTTAGACACAAAGATTAAAAATTATTATTGCTCAACCTGAAGTGATAACTTACAATTAATCATTATTCTATATTTGATCTATAAAATAAACATTAAATTCACACTAACTACAAACTGCAGTGCAATTATCTAATTACGATAATTTTTACTACATCTACCCCGATTGCATCAGAACTCTTAAAAAATTACTCTTTTCCTTCGAATTCCCCTTACGAAATCCACAAGTGTCTCAACAATCAACGAATAATCTTGATATCAATTCAAAAAACCAAGAAAAAACAGAAAATCCATTTCAAGAAAAATCTCCAAAGAGTAAACTCGTGGCAAGTGACAGAAGCGCGAAAAATGTCCAGTATTCGTTTCATCGTAAGCGAAGCGTGAAGAAAAATAGTAGAAATAATTTAAAAATATATCTCGCTATCATCTCAGGTCGGTGTGTGTTTGAAGATAAAATTATCTCTGACCCCTTGGAACTCAATATCTTAAGGTTGTCTCTTCTTCAAGACAAGCGAAAGACCGTCTGATGTCCGAGCAATTTCGTCGATACGTCCATCGATTTATCGATTCTCACCCGAAATAAATGGCACTGCAACGGGAAATCGCGAACGACGACGGACGATTTCGAAACGGTGAAAATTTAAGCTCCCGAGACGGCGTGCGAGGGAATCAATGGGGCTCGGTGGCATCGGTGTAAAACGGAAATAGATACGTCACCATTGGACTTTTCGATGGTGACTGTATGGCAGGAAACCGATAAACGAATTAAAGTCTATTTTAAGGTCTTATTTATAGAGATTCTCTGACTGTTAATACGATTTTAAACCTTTTTTTCAAGATCTTTATTCCTTTCGGTCTGAACAACTTCAAGATCGACTTAAAATAAAGATATAACTACCCCCTTGATAATTTTTCGAATTGTTTTCATTTCATGATAGCCTGCGACCAATTAGTCTTTGATTAATTACATCGTCGAAGTGGCGTGAAATTATATTGACATCGTATTTCAATTTTCTATTACTTCCTCTTTTATTACTCTCTGTACAATTAAAGTTCTATCTCTGAAACAATAAAACTATCGAGACAGTGAAAATGAACGATTCCTCTTTTTCCGAAAATTTCTCCAAATTGACAGGGGAACTTTACAGTAAACATTCCACGTCCATTTTATAAAATGTTAAAAATTACTTTAAAAATTATTTTAAAAATTACTTTACTTTTTCATCTTTTCCACCTCTTGATTTCTCTTTTTCCAAAGTACTTATTCAGTATTGTTGAATATAATAGGTATAAAACTGTTCCTGCTAGTGTCAACTTATACGCCCTGAACATTTAATCATTTTTTACCTGCACTGCCAACCCTTAAGTCCACAGCCATCAAGTTTCCCGTTATGTGTGTTCTCCAGGGTGGATCAGTAGCGGTTTAAGGATCGATACTTCACCCTTCGCTCGGGTTCGTTTCTCATACGATCTATATAAACGTTGATGGAGAAAAAGAATGGAGAAGGACTGTTTTCATTACGAAATTAGAAAAAAGAAAGAAGTAGTAATTGGAGTATAAAAGTGGAGCCATTGAACCGGCTCGATTAAATGCTAAAAGCGTGCCGTTACGATAACTGCACCCGCGCGACACAATTATGAATGATTACGACGAAATTGCAGTTGGCAATTACGCGTAATGAGGTTAAGTTGTTTCCAATTGTGGCGACCGACAGTTGAAGTTGTAAATGTATGATGGGGCCTTTCTATTTGAATCTCTAATGCACTCGGTCAACGAGCTTTAAAGGTGAGCGAATTTTAATTAAAGGACCAATCGCATTTCCCCGAGGCAAAAAAAATGGAAAATCAATGTTGAAGTGAGAGAGAAGAGCCTTTTGTTAATTGTTAGGTAAATCTAAAAAAAATGGGAATTTTAGGAAATTTCATAGAGCGTTGAAAAAAACATGGATCACTACATTGGAATATCGTTGTACAATTTTATTTAAAGTCTTCATCGTTACATGTAGCATTTTGAAAAGTTATAATTAATAGATAAAACTTAGTAAAGGTTTAATTATAGTCAAATTCGATTTTGTTACTGTTGTAACAAATTCTATTCTTTTAATCAGTTAACTGCACTCGACGTCTATACACGTCAATCCAAAATTCTACTGCGGTAGCCTTTTTAAAACTAAATTGTCAATTTTTTAAGAACTAAAATTGTACTTTTCCCATATTTTGCTTTCCTCTTTACGTAAAATTTATAACAGAACCAATTGCCCTGTGTTTGAAGAATATACACATCATTGCTCGATTTTAATTTCGTATCTAACGAGCGATTCACAAAAATAAATTCCGCAGTTAACTGGTTAAGGTAACTTTAGATATTAATCTACAAATAATATTTACCAAGCAATTTCCACGACTCAGACAATTCGAAAGTAACCGAATTCCTCGTCTCCCCGACGTTCTAAGTAATTGCAACGTGGATGGCGAAGCATGATGGAATATTCGTTTATAAATTTCGTTTTCGTACCCGTTTAACCTACCTGTAATCTCAAAGGTCTTTTGCGAGCCGCTCGAATAATGCGAATCGCAGGCACCGAAGCCGTACAAAACAAAGACGTTTGAAAATCCTTCCTTCTGACTTGCAGCTCTTAATCCAATTCGTCCGGAGCTCGTGGCACCTTTGCCTTCGCGCTTCGCTTAAATTTCCCTTTGTACATGTTACTTAAAGTCATTCAATTTTCTTTGTACGAATATCGCGTGACTTTTCGTCACACAGTGGTCGATTTCACTGAAATCCTGGCCATAAGATGAAACATTTCTTTCTTGATATTTGAGATATAAAAGTCGAATTTGATTTATAACATATAAGAGCATACTTATTCGGCAGTAATACTTTTTATTTTATATAAATCTCAGAGTGTAGGATCTGCAACTTAACCCTTTGTGCTCGAGGACTCATTTGCTCTGGCAAACTAGCAACTGGAGATTATTTTAACTATATTAAGTAAGTGTTTTGCAGATACTTAAAAATATCTTTATAATAAGAACGCAGGCTAAACCCGGTCTACGAAAAATTTGGGGTAAAAATATCTTATTGTAATGAAAACAAACATATAGATCTCGACAACTCGAGAAATGCCAAGGTACCATAGATGCACCTCTCGAGTGCAAAGGGTTAAAACATTTATAACATGACGTTTTATTCCCATTATGTTTTTCATGTTTTATAAATGTCCTATTTGTTTATTTGCAAATTGGTAAATATCTAACATGCTTCAAATTTCAAATTTTCTCAGTGACCTACATAATTCTAATTTGTCAAATTGCAATTATAATCCGAAAACCGTCACACATATATTGACCTATTATTATCGGTTTATAAAGTACACAAGAGGATTTCTTTCTTCCCTATGTTTCTCTCATTCCTACATCCTTCTTCACCCTCTCTGCACGTTTTCATATACTTTTCCCATAAATTAGAAGAATTAAAAAAAAATTAGATACCGGCTGTTATGACCGTTCTGGAAGTTTTAGTGTTAAAAACACTTGTCTTACCGAGATATGTCAGAATTGACGAGACGATAGAAAACCCATGGGGCTTGTATAAATTTTGTAACTACGGTGTCGACATCGTTCTTTTTACTACTCGATTACGTCTGCCTAGTTGCCGAGCTATACTACTGCCGCCTGCGGAGGAACGCTTTAGGACGCGGCTGTACCGGTAACAATAATGATAACGTTTATGACACCTACTACAAATACCGTTCACTTAAATCCTCTCCGTTGCTCTTATTACTGTAAATAAGGTAACGGTGAAAGAGCATTCGCCCGACAGCGATAAAAGCCTGATGGAAAACCGATGGAAAAAAGTGGAGTTCGGGGTGGAAGAAATATGTATATCTGGAATTATGAAATTGTAAGAAAAGTTTACGCTCATAGTTTGCAAGTTTTATTTAATTATTTCCTTGATCTGAACTTTTTCCATTCAAGGTACTACGGTGTTATAATAATTAGATAATGAAATCAGAATTTGTAGTAATTTGAAGTTACTTTTTTTCAATATTTAACTTCGCAGGTACAATGATTGGAATACACTGAATATGTAAATGTTTGTACAGAGTTATGTAAATTTGTCTATCTCGGAAATTAAATCGTGGGGCAAGCAATATGAAAAAAAAAATTAGAAAAAAATTCAAGAATAGTACAAACTCCATTTAATGTCAGAAACATTTTGTAGAATCTCTCCTCTGTCTCTATCTATATATATTTATTCTACATACGTTTCTCTAACAACTATATATATACACCTTAAACTAACTAACAATATCATAGCCTAAACAACAAAATAACAAAATAGAAACACTCAGTAAAATAAAATAACTCTAATAACTCTAATTGCTAATAATCTCCACTAAACTCTATATATAACTCCACTGTATCTTTCCTCGCAACAAACTCTGTGTCTCAACGCTCTCAACTCTCTCAACTGACTCTCCCAAAAATTCACACTCGCATCCACCTTCGATACTCTTTCTCACAGCATGCATTCTTCGTCTTTCTCACAGCTTGCATTCTCTATTGCACTCACTCATTTTCTCCTTGTCCACAGACTAAACATTCACTCTAACCCTCGAACTCGCCGTCTTCCAAATCACGTATTCTAAACATTCACTCTCAAATACACAAAATCCATCCACACTCACTAACTAAAAGCTATCTCTTATTTCTAAAAAATTACGATACTACAATTTTTAAAAAATACCAAATATGTTACCATCAATCACTATCCTAATGTAAGAAAAACGCTTGCAGTAATCCTAATCATTAAATTAAAAGCAACATCCAAAAACCTTTCACTCCACCAGCCACTGCCACAACGTAAAAAAATACAAATTACAAAAAGAAAAGGCAGACACAAATCTAACCACCATTCAACCCACAGTCACATTTCTAAAAAAACTCCTGAAAACCATCCACTCCATCAATCCCCACAATACCTCCCCTATCCTAACTCTCCCATAAACACCAGTCCGAATCACGTACCCGTTCACCCAGTCAAATATTTCCATAAAATCTCCTCGACACGCAAAAGGATGTATCGGCCATTGAAAAATCTCTCTCAGTTTGGCATGCGTGATGCATTCGTTGAAAACCACGTTTCTAGCTATCGGCGACCGAAATCGGCACCATTGCCACACAGGAGAGTGTATGGGGGATGAGAAACGCGACTGGTCCGGTCTCCTCCATTGGTTGTTCGCTCGTGAATTTATCTCGACGATATATGTTTAATATCGATCTCCCTTTTGCCGCATTCCACGCACGACCATAACGTTTCTTCGTGGACGGCATTTGGGCCCCATAAGGGAGTGTGTTACATATTCAACAAAATGGAGATCGTTCTGCGAAACATCGTAGAAAGTACTACTGCTTGAAGGCATTTAAGGAAGTTTACGCCATGAGATTTCTCTTGGGGTTGTTATTCAGTTTGATGGTGATAATGCTACTCTTTATTTCTTGATGTGATCGTAGGTCGAGTGGAATGTGAGAATTCGTTGGATTATATCTTATATAACGATACAATAAAGTTACATTTAACATTAAACCTACTAAGCCGATCAAAAGAGCGATTTCAAATTTCTTTTAAAAATTATTCAAATTAATAGGGTAACCGTGAAGTAAATATTCTACTTCTGTCTTATAAAACCTAAATTGATTAATTAGTGATCTTTTTCGCCTCTTCATTTCTCTTTTTCTACAGTAATTATTAAGTGCATCTAAATTTTAGTAGTTATAACGGTCGGTGGTTTTAGTGTTAAGAGAGGAGGATCTTGTAAGAGGATGAAGAACGAAGTCTTGATAAATGAGCTTCCTTTTGATCAAAATTGAAGTTCCATTAACTACTGAGTTTACGAATGAATTGATGCATCTTCTATAGTTTGTGCTTATTTTTGGAACAATGTTGAATCTTTAATCTCTGATAGAATGGCGATATTGTGGATCTTTTAATGTGCTTCGTTATTTTCTATTTTCATCGTTATTTCACTCGTCATGCGATATGATTTTGCAGAGAATGACTTGATATTCAAACATTAACTAGATGTTTTGGGGTAGTTCTCATCGAGAGTTTATTCTGCCGGCAATATTGACCTGGTACTATTGGTTTATAAAGTATACAAGAGGATTTCTTTCCTCCCTCTGTTTCTCTCATTCTTCCATTCTTCTTCGGTCACTCTATTCCTTTTTGTATATTTTTAGTACGCAATTTTGCGCAAATTTCTCGTTTTCCCGGTGAATGAGCTCCGCGATCGATCCAAACCTTTCCCCACACCCCTGCGTGACATGCACCGGTGCTTTTGTCGCATAGAAAGTCGAGCAAAGCGTAGTGCGAGCTTTTAAGCTCCGTAGGATGCACGACGTACCGTTTTCAATCAGACCGATGATCTTGTTTGCTTTTAATACACCGGCATATAAAGTACAACTGCGTCAGGACCAACGAAAAATATCATTCGAGGGAAATTACAAAGTCTGCTAGACGAAAATCCCAAAATTAAGGACTCTACGATAAACGAACAGATAGATGAATATATCCATGAAATGACAAAATGTAATTTCCATGTGCTTAAAATATTATTTTTATGTTGATGAGATATTTCTTGAGTTTGATTGGTAGTTTGTGATATTTTATGGACACGATAAATGGTATAGTTAATTTTGAAGTGCTCTAAAAATTATTAGATTACAAATATCAGTGGGTCTTGATAAAATGAAATTAATTCTACGCTACTCAATATTACGTTAAGTCATTTACAATATCCGAAAATAGGGGTCCGGTTGTTGTTTTAGTAATTAATTTGGAGTCATTGCACATTTAATCACAAAAGAAATGGCACGGGAAGGGGTTAATTGGGTAGAATTTGATTGTTTCTTGAACGTATTAAGCCAAGATCAAAGATAATTAATCCCTTGCCCTTTCTTTTGTTGACTTCGAGTGCAACAACACAGAATTAATTCCTAAAATTAAAAGTTCCCGTTGTTTTTCTGATATTTCATATAACTGGACACGATATTAATAATATAGAAATAATTTGACTATTTTGTTAATGACTGTTATCTTCAATCTAATAGTTCTTGGAAGACTTCGAAATTTCCTATTCCATTTACCACGGTACTAGCTTCAGACGTTGTTGTAGGCTAAGGTGGTTAAGTAGATTGATAAGAATGATAAGCTGAAGATCGCAGTGATAATGGTATTATTTAGTGTCATCAATTACAAATTCAATCATTCTTGTTTAAAAGTCACATTATGTCTCTCGGTCATTCACTCAGTAATTCCCTCTAACTCTTTTCTTTATCCCACTTTCTTCCTCTTCTTTTCTCTTTTTCTCCCTATATTTCTCTCTGTGCGTTTCTCCCTCTGACTTATTCACTCGTTCACTCCCACTTCCACATTCACGCTTCCTCTCTTTCTCTATTTCGCCCATTCGCACCCTCTCGAGCAGCCTTCACTTTCGCTCACTATTCGGGCATCTGTAAGAGCAGTTAATTTTCTCACTCACTCCTACCCCCTTGATCCGGCTTTCACCTTTCGCTGAGTTCATAGGACCTGCCGTAAGGTCTTTCCGCCAAAGCAGAAGGTTCTGGACTATCTGGTCTCTAGGACACTAAAATAACGCAAGGGTATAAATGAAGCTCTAAAATTACAACTCAAAATCAACCCTCTACAGGGGGGTTTCTAGTAGATCTTTCTTAACACTTTAGCCTACTAATTGGAAATTTTGGAAGTCTTCCAAAAATTATTAAATTGCAAGTCGCTCACAAAGCAACAAATGGTTTCTATACTATTAATATTTATTACAACTATAGAAAATATCAGAAATTAGTGAGGACTTTTAATTAACCCTAGATCACTAACCTTCGTCGATTCGACGACGGGGATTTAATAAGTATGCCACATTAGTTAACATTATCGTAATAAATAAATACCTATCTTTAATAATAAAAAAAACATGTTTAAATTTTATTTAAATAATACCCTTTTGTGAACACTGTAATCGAAGAAACGAAGGTTAGTGTTAAGCGTCGAAAAATAAGGTCAGTGATCTAGGGTTAAAGAAATTAATTCTGATCTAATGCACGAGCGAGTACAAAAGATATCGTAGGGCAGGGGGTTAATCTATCATTTAATATGTAACCTTGTTAGATTGGAACCCATCTGAAACCGTGGGTTACCAGTAAATTGATCATAGCAATTAAAAGTGAAAGTAGAAAACAATAGTACAATTTAAACTATTCTACTTTTAATGAAAATTATATAGAGAAAATTCTCTAGTCTTGTTTTTTCTTCTTCATGTTACAAAATGGAATTAAAGACGATTGACAAATCGATCTAAATTACAATCTTTAAGAACTCCGAATAATAAAGTAGAAAATATATATTTCAATTCAATAATAGGCTTATTGGAAACTGAATCGAAGAAAGATGAGAAGTATTTCTCTAGAGATCGAACGTAATTTTTTCTCCGCATAAGTATCCAACGACAATAGAATTACCGACATTGTCGCAAGTCTCGTTTTGCAATATTCAAAATATTAGTAATTTTATTCCATCCAAATCTTCTCCATGAACGAAACTCCATTCGGTGGAAACACGAAGTCTAAGTCGGCGCGAAAATAACTTTCCTCGCGCTTTCGAAGGACGAGGAGAACTCACGAAAAGCCGGATATTGGAAATACGATATTCTCATCGGGAAAAAGTTCGAAAGTGAATACATCCTTAAGCGAACTTGTTCCCTTTCGAGGCGCCGTTGGAAGAAATGGAACGCAAAGTGTCTCAACCTATCAGGAATCTTTGGATTTTTAACGCGTTAATAGCTCATTTCAATCAGCCCATTCGAATTCATCCGAGTGTAAGAGCGTCCAAGTTTTTATCTCGGCATTAATTCAATCTTTTCGCTTGAAAATCCTCCCTCTGCCTTACACAGTGCTTCCCTTTTTCTATTTTCTTCTCAGTTAAAAAACGCCCTTCCTTTCTGCTAAATATCTCAATTTTATAGAGCACTTTTCATCCTTATTTTCAACTTCATTCAAAGGGTTACTTACTAACATTAAGTTTCTTTTTTCTAACAATTAGTTGACTAATTGGCCGATATATATATAATAAAACAAGTTGCTCTTTCTTTGGAAATAAAGATAATTTATTTTCCAGTATCATCGAACAATACTTTCTGTATCGCCCGATTAATCAGTGCTGGGAATCTCAGTTGGAAATTAATAGTTTTCTTGTATCGAGAGATCGAATTTTTACGAGTGTTTCAATACTTGAAGGGATTTACTTTCGTATTTTTAAATGGAACCATAGCCATCGGGAATCCGTGGAATGTGCTCCAATTTTTTTATTCTCGTATATCCGATACAATAAAATGAAAACTTTCAACAATGAAACCCTAACGACCATGGCAGCCGGAAAATCGTGTATCGCTGGTTTTATGGAAAAAACTAAAAAATTAATCGCATTTAATCGAAATATCCGTGACTGTGATCACGATACGAAGGGATAGTCGACGTAAGCGAATTACGCGTCGACGAATCCTGACTTTTCAATAAATTTTTATCGCTCTCGGCGTCCACAAGGGCCATCAATTTTTTTTTTAAAGTCTCCGTTGCCTGCATGCCAAGTTACGAGGGCATCCATAAAAAGACCTCACCTTCGGATGCGTCTTGCATGAGAAAAAGGGGAACGGCTTCTTCGTGATAATAAATGAAAACCGTAAATTAAATTTAATGCTTTGAAATTCGCTTTTATTCTTCGCCGACGTTTCAGAAATGAAGTAAATTGAGGAGGAGGAAATCTTTATTCGTTACGATCATTTATTTACTTTTATGGAATATAAATAAAGAATTTCTTTTAAACTCTATTATTTCTACTCCATCTGTTATTCTATATATCTATTATTTCTATTCTAATTATATTAAAATTCAACCTAACTTCCATTTCATAAATTTATGTATGTTACTTTTAAAGTGTGGAATTAAGTTATTCCATAAAATAACTATATATTAGATCCATTATCTATTATATAAAGCTCAAATTCCACTGACTGACTGACTGACTCATTCATCCACTCATCACGAAATCTCAAAACCCACAGAACGGATTACAATGAAATTTGGAACATACTCTTGCCTTGGGTCGTAGGTGCTCACTAAGAAAGGGTTTTGAAAAATTCGAAATTTTAGGGGTGGTTTTGGGGGGTTAAAGTATGGGCCAAACTCATCAACGCAGAACCGAAACTATTTGACCTGGAAACTTGAAATTTTGCATGAGCATTCCTTTTAGTGTATAAGCATCCACTAAGAAAGGATTTTTCAAAATTCAAAATTTTAAGGTTTTTTTTTTAGTTTCGATTAAACCGTAGCGAAGCACGGGAACTTTCAGCTAGTTTTGTTTTATAAAATAACTTAATTATATGCTTTAACGGTAGCATATATAATAATAATAATATAGTAATAAATATATAATAAATTGTATGTAATAAGTTCGAGTGCTGTTGTTTGAAATCGATGGGACCCACCTAAATATTTGGTCCCCACAACCCTGTCGTGTAAATACCGTAACCCTAAAGTCCTTCAGTTTTAGGGTCGATTGAAATGCGTTTGTTCGGTTACGTGACTCTTTGAATGAGATATAGCACACGAGTGTGTGAATGAAAGAAGACCTTTGTCCTAAGACAACGGACAGCAGAGGGATGATTTCAGTTGAGTGGAATAGATGAATGGCGGAGTCGTTTTAATGGTGAAAAAGTCTGAAATAAAGTCTTCTTTATTTTGTATAAATATCATAATACCTCGCGTCACTTTATGATGCATTTTTTGTTATGCTCATTATTTGTAATTTTATTCCATACGAATAACGGATACTTTCTATCTTAGCAGTACAATTGAAAACATTGGATTATTTTAAATATAAAAAAATGCAACCTTACATGCAGCTGAATAAACGTAATTCATAAAAAATAGTATACCAGAAGTCGTTATTTTTGAACGTAACAAACACACAGTGAATTTTGAAAATGTGGAAATATTCGTAGGTTTTATATTCCAGTGTCGTTTAGGTGTGGTAAATAATTCTACTAGCAACAAATAATTGCGAAGCAATTACTGCAATTTAAGCACTCTCTGTTCAGCCCAATTAGATGAATTCTCGCACACGCTTAGCGCAAGACCGACGAAATTCGAGAGTATCTTCCCTTTTATTCTTCCTTTCCGCAATTTTACCTTTCCATTTCCCTCCAACAGAATTTCGAAAATGCCATCTTATCGTTGCAGCTTGCCAAAACTATGAAAATTCTTAATCTCCATAATTTTCCATTCGTGTATCAATTCAGTTAGTAGAAATTTGATCACATGACACACATGGTGAGTCAGACGTTGAACGCAACACAGATAGTGCCTTCTTCGTTTCTACAGTGCAAAGTGCAGACTCGAAACAAAAGGGAGTTACAAATTACGTAACTTTGTAGATGAAAATTAGCAAACCCGAAAATCAACACGACCTACGTGAACGTTCTCTCACCAAAAGAGAATTAATTTGTACGACATGGCTACCTTAATTAGAATTATCTCCCTGATGAGATGAACCTTGCTCACAGTCCTGCAGACGGAAGCCTCACTCTGAAACAACAATTTACGTTTCAGCTGTCTTTGTAGGTGGAAAACAATGCAGTTATCCTCGACACTCATTATTGATGTTCTCAAAGCTAACGTGACACGTGTAATACAACACGGAAGTTATGTTTGCTTATTACCATAATAATTGTGCAGAATCAGTCAATGACCCTAATTAATTTAAATTCACTCAATTCACTTCGAAATACATACATGATACTTGCCGTTATTTCATCGATATTATTCACTGGACGATTTTTATATCATT
The DNA here is from genome assembly GCA_910591515.1 of Cerceris rybyensis. NCBI lineage: Eukaryota > Metazoa > Arthropoda > Insecta > Hymenoptera > Crabronidae > Cerceris > Cerceris rybyensis. The sequence continues at coordinate 10,247,772 of OU342797.1, read as the reverse complement.
TCATTACTTTTAATCATCTCGCATTGCGATATCAAATTAATCAAGTTATTTGTTTATACCGTTCCAGAGATTTTTGTTACACGTAGTCATTAATTGAATGACTATATATTGGAAAGTATAAAGAATCAAATTACGATTGCATGTTGTATCAACAATGAAGCTTGAATAATTAGAGCGTGCGTTATAGAATTAATAGTATTTAATTACTGAACATTATTCACGGGAGAAGAGGAATTTGTTTGTTTAAAATTAACGATTCCCATCGTTTTTCCTGGGTAGAATACAGTCGTTTCTTTACCACGGTAACGATGAAACGAGAAGGTGGCATAATGCTGGAGAACACCAACGTAAATTTTGCTTCTAATACCCCTCTTTCGTAAGTAACAGAAATAAACGTTAATTTACATTCCTGGATTGTAAATGGACGTTTTCATCGGGCACCTGTTCTTTTTTTCTTAATCCATGAAATATTGCGAGTCATTTTCATGCGAGAAGGAATACTAAAGTTGGAATAAATGCATCAGAATAGCAGATGGAACAAAAAGCAGCTTATTCTTTTATTATCGGCTTATTTCTACGTGATCGTTAATCTGACGCAGTAAATTTCAAAGGATTTAATATGCCATGAGAAAATTGTGAAAAGTATATTTAATTTTGATGCGATTTTATAAAACCGAAGGAACGATTAAATACGTTCATTCTGAAAAAGATAACGTCGTTGACAATAATTCCAATTTATTAGATACAGTAGGATTTGCAATAAAGACCAAATTTACTTCATTTTCAGGAAACAGTAGAACATTACAATCGTCAGAATTTTAGATTTGCCATTTCTCCAAAAAAACAACCATCCCCAATCTATCCTATTCCCTATCTACTGTCCAACAACTAAAAGATGGTTAACACTAGATTTACCAAGCCAGTCAAAATGACTGGTACACAATTGTTTTTGTAATTCTACGGGTTTATGAGACAGCCGTAGAAAAAATATTCTTCGTCCATCGTATAAAACATAAATTACCGAGTCTATCATCTTTTCGACGTCTTAATTTTCCTTGCCTTAAGGTACATATTTAACATATTTAAATACAATAAATTTCACGCTGGTAAATCTAGTGTTAAGGAGAGGCGGAGCATCTAGTTTTCAACTGCCCATTTCTGCAATTTCGTTTTTTAAATTCCCACACTCATTGTCAGTCTTCTACGGTGAATACCCCACATACTCGTTTCCTTTAGAAGGCTGGATTTGAAGATATAAAAAACGAAATGGCAGGAATAAACAATAAAACCGAGAAGCTCCGTCGCTCCCAAGCCATGTTTCATTTGTCGGACTATACCCCTCCTCATAAACACCCAGTACTCTATCACAATAAAGAATCCAAATTCATCAAACGCCCTTAAACACACCCATAAAAACAAGTACAATCCCTAGCCCTACCATCATCCACCTTCCCTTCCCACTCTGTCACAATTCACTTAAAGAATTTACATTCACCAGTCTCCCCAAAGATTAAAAAAAAACATCCTAAACACCCAGCAACATCCCTCTTCATCGCGCACCTCCCTGATTGCAATCCACCATCGATTTAAACTCTTCAAAAAGGTCAAGAAAAATCACCCATCCCTCTAATTACTCTCCCTATCAACCCCCTTTCCCTTGAGTTCGTTAAAACCTCTCCAACGAAAGAATCAAAGACATTCGACCCTCCGTTGGCCTAGAAGGTAATAGGATCTACCCCAACGTGACCAGTTTTTCCTTTGACGTTCCAGGGGTGATCACATCAACGGGCATCGGCGGGGGTAGCGGCGTCGGGGGTGGTGTGAGGGATCGGTTCAGCGGTGGTTCCGCTTCTGCCCTCAGCTGTGGGGGTGAGAAACACATCCGGCAAGGGAGGATCGGTGAGGGCAAGGCCGGAACGGGCAGAGAGAAGGAGGAAGACACCAAGAGCGCGGATAACGTATCTAGGGGTGCTTTGCCTTCGAGACAGAGCCTCTTGGATCTGGTCAGCAGTAAATGCATGAGCCGGCACACCCCCACGCATCATTATTATCATCCTCAGCAACAGCAGGTTGGTGAACGCACTGACTCCCTGATCCTTTCTTCTTGATTTTATTTTCGCTTCGTTTTGCCGCGTGTACGGTTAAAAAAACGTTTCTCTTGCACAATGATGTTGATCTTTCCGTTCCTAAATGTGAAGAAATGGACTTCAAGAGAGAAATGAAATGGGGTTGTTGTATTGGGGGGACCGGAAAGTAATGTCGTTCTTTGACATTAGATCTAAGCAAATAAATTCGTAACAAGTTTTTATTTGTAATAAATAATGCAATCACCCTTATTATGAATAAGTTTTTGTCATTTAATGTACAAATTTTGAATACCAGATCGATAAAGATCAATTTGTATTTGAGTGAAATGTCGAAAGAAACGATATTACTTTTTGGTCCCCCTTATAATTTGGGTTGGACATATAGATTTCTACCGAAATGAATTAATTTACTTATAATTACTATTTAAAGAATAATTGTTTGTTTGTTTTCTTTTTTTTTTTTAATTTAATAGAGCTACTGTGGGGGAATATAATTAAAAGTGAATGAATTTCTTTAGGTTGGATTTGTAAAATATTTTATAAAATATATGAAGTAATTTTGTGCGGTGGACTTAAGAAATTCTCTATTTTTATGGATTGTTTGGAAATATTACTCGTCCAACAATTTTTCTTAAAACGCCAATGTGAGAGGAACGTATGAATTTAAATTCACGACATTTTTATCCGGCATAATTTATAATACCGGCAAGAACGTATTATATGCATCCTGGTATTCACGCTACAATGCACCATAAACGCATATGAGACATACCACGATTTTTCCGTACTCCATCCTGCCAAATAAACAATAGAAAAATTCATCCGACAGAAATATTCCTAAAAATAAATCCACCCCATTAACATATACAATTCACAAAATACTACCGTTTTTAAACAAAATAATACAACAATTCCGTTAACATTAATTCCCAATTTAATAATTGATTCGAACAGTCACAATTTCACTTCGCGCGTATTTCCATTCATTTACTTAACAATTTTTCAAATTTCCATATCGAGTCATTTCTCCAATTATATTTAATGCAATTTTTTTCAAATATTCAAAAACACGTTTCCCTTATTACAAATCTACAGCGATCTTAGTTTTCCCCACGAAAACTAATCTTCCACATTTTCTCCAGGAAACTTCCCCGATAAAACTTCTTCCCCCATCTGTCCTTCTACTTTTATCCACCCTATCTCCCTCTAATCTTCAAGAGGGCCAACAACAGTCGTACAATTTTTATTCCTCTAGGTATGATAACAGATACACCGGTTATTCAAGAATCCTGGAAAAAAAAAATCTCATGAAGCATATGGAAGCGCGAGAATTCCTCTCGAAATTCCCACGTCGAATCGACAACTCTGTCGTCCTAAATCCTATCGCTATTTTGTTATCCTACTTTTGCTCCGTTTGTTCTTTCTATAGTGAACGAGGGATATCTCAAACACGGCGAACACTCACTTTCCCCGACACGCCATAGAAATCCACGGACAAAGAAACTGCATGTGTCCACTTTCGCGTATAAACGTTTCGCTTCGTGTCGCCGTCCTCGTCCCGCTCTTCCGCGATGCATTTGTCCGGGCATGTTGCAGCCCGCTTATGCACGTCCGACAGAAATGCACCGCAAAAACTCGCAGCTTTGACGGAGATACGTTTATAACGTTCTATGGGCGGACGCACCGACGAATTCAATTATACGACGTTTATACGGGGTGGCTTGGAATTCGTGATTGAAGAGAAAAATCGTTTTTTGATTAAATTCGTTGTGCGGAGAAATTTTTCGAGATTCTGAGGATTAGTTGGACGATTGTAGTTTTGAGAGAAAAATCATATTGAGTTGCGAAGCAAGTGAAGGTATAAAATGCAATTTTTGCGAAATGATGATAAGGTCTCTGATGTGAAGACTGAAGAATTGGAACCACTTTGCCAATGATTATTAGTCAAGATCAGTAGCTGTAAGGACAACTGTGACAGCTTCAAAGTAGAATCAAAATTACAATAATGAATTTCAGTTGCTCCGTAGGCATTTGACTACGGAACAAATTTGTGACTTTCAAAAATTAAATTCTGATAAATTATCAAGAGAGAAAAATAATATTTCCAATATCAAATATTAAAAAGTCAAGAGGTTATTTTGGGAAAGTGAAGAAATAATCGACATCGTATGACACATACACCTCGTAAATTCATAGCCAGACACAAGAAACGAACGGTGAGAAACATTTGTCCAATTTCCGTGGGTATTAGCTCTTTTGCTGAGGTTTCTGCAGTCGCGAAAAAATTTCATTCGCCACGACGATTTCCAACCACTTATCTATACGCTAGGGTGTAGAAAAAAGTAGCCATGATGACGAACACACCCATGTATTTGCCGTGGAAAAAAACGATCCTCGTTCCAGAAAGTAAGAGCAAAGAAAGAGAAAATAGAGAGCGACTTCGCCGAAAGGACAAATTTCTTTCCCGGAAGGACGGATTGAGTGACCCTCTTAATCAAATAAATTGGACGTATCAACCTCTTGGAAGAACTTCTCGTACCTGTATTTCGAGCCAGTCCTTTTAATCTTTCATCAATTTTCCATTCCTCTGCGTTATTTCGCCGTGCTTCTACGTTATTATTGTACGAGAGGAAGGATCGAAGTTAAACTTTGAGTTCCTCAAAGTGCAGAAAAGACGACCCCTACGTCATTTTGTGCTCAAGTTGAAATAACAACTCGAGGACAAGGCGAGGACATAACAGTGTCTACCTATTCTCCTTTTCTTCTTTGGAGTGCACGCAATAAAACTTCGTTTCATAAAATGCACAAAACGTGACCCGTATAGGTTGACTTTAAGTTGAAGTAAAAATAGAGCAATTGTCTCTTTGCAATATTTTTGATCTACAAAATCTAGCCTAGTTCTAGCAAACAACCGCTTGTTACATCGTATAGACTTACCTGTACTCACTGATAATTCCAAAAATACTTATTAAATCTTGGAGAATATATTTCAACCCTTAAACTAAACTTTCATCTGAACAATAATTGCTTATATTGGATTCAAGACGCCAAAGATACTCTTCAGTTCCACCAAACTAACATCTCAAACAATCAAAGTCCTTCAACAAAATACAGATCTCCATAACAAGCTCATCGACAATATGTTCCTTAAATTACTCTAGCGTGTTCTCCAGTCTTTTCTCTGAGATTCTAATTGTCAAATTAAAACCAACCGCTTAATCAGCAGCCACAAAGATCCTCATGCTAACTCTGCCAACACTGCATCAGACAAAAACTCTGACAATCCCAGTTCTCCAGCAAAACACTGATCCCCACTACAAAGTCCATCTGCAAAGTCTATCTTAAACTCTACTCCAGCGCGTTCTCCAACCCTTTTTTGAAAATTCGAATCCTCAAATCGAGATCGATCCCGCGATCAGCAGCTACACAGACCCTCCTGTGAAAGCTGCCAACAGTGCATCGCCATGACAAAAAACCGTAGACCGGCGTTGGTGCAGGTATACTCTGTGTCGCAGCGATACTTCAGCTCGTCCCGCGACTCGCTTCAGGGAGCTTACGTGAACCGGGGTGCAAGCGAGCTCGACCTAAGCCGCAAGCCGAGGAGGAGGGACCACCTTCGAGGCAGATTCAAGCTGCCCTATACAGTTACACTGACGCCGTCTCGTGAACAATCGCATCTGCACACCCCGGCGTCAGTCAATCATCTCAGCAACAGCAGCTGCAACGGCACCGAGACGTAAGTATGCTCTGATTTTGATGTCCGGGATAAAATATAAAATACTGGGTCTAATTTGGGGATGGAAGGTAGAAATGTTTTGGGTGAAAATATTTCTGATGTTTTAACCCTTTGCACTCGGAACCTATTTAACATTATCTGTTAGGTGTAAGGGAAAGTTCTCTCGTTTTTAATTCGTGTGGCATCCAAGCAGAGAGTTTGGACAGGAAGCCAAAAAAGTCTTTTCCCGAGTCGAAAATTTCAGCCCAAAATCCTTCTAAATTACCAAATAACTTAGGATATTTAGGCTGAATATGGAAAAATATGTTATATATAAAAGAATGCAAATTTTAATTCCACAATCGCCCTACACTTGTTACTTTTTGCCACTTTTACCTAGTTTAGGAGCAATTTAGGCTTCATACAGCCCAAAATAATTCTCAGCATTCTATAATGAGGAGCTTTAGAATTGGATTGGAATTGGAGTGGAATGATCGAGGTCCAAAAGAATTCTCGATATACTAAAAATTAATTTGGTTTAGGAGATTTAGAATTTATATGGAATAAAATGATAATTTAATTCCAACTTGCTCCTGAAAGCCCTATTTTTAGAATATGAGTCGACAGACTTGGAACTTCTGAAATATTTTTAGGGGATGTCAGATTAAATTGGAATAAAAATGTTACCTGATCAGTCCATATAACTCCTAAAAATCATATTTACAGGACTTTGAGGCGCGTAGACACACTAGTTGAGGATTTTGAGGTTCAAAATGGTATACATAATTAAGCGGCAAATGAGAGATCAAAAGAATCTAGGATTTGAAGTTTCTTTTTAGGCTGGACTTTTCGACTCGGGTTAACACTAAACCTACCGATATTATATGTACTCATATTTAGATATATTGAATAAATGATTCCGCAAAAGAGGAATCAAGAGGTGAAAATGATAATTAATTAACTAATTTACGTTTTATAAGATAGAAGTAGAATATTTACTTCATGACTCCTCTATCAATTTAGGGAATTTAAAAAAAAAGATTGGAAACCGGTCATTTTGACCGGCTTGGTAGGTTTAGTGTTAATGTGATTCAAAGCAGTAGTCTGATGAATTCCAAGCTTGAAGCCCATTTCTGTGGAAGTTAACGTAGGATTTGTCCTGATCATACTGCGATGGCGTTCCTGATCTGGGTTCATCTTTCAAAGAAAAATCACCCGAACGAAATTGCGCAAACCATCTTTGACATTTTCGAACTATTACTGCATCCTCTCAAAACACGTCATACAAGTTTTTTTGTTTTGCCACCATCGCGTTATTCCCTTTTTGCAACTCATACAACATGCAATGTCTTAAGTGCACTTTTTCTTCACTTTTGTTAAGAGTTTTACAAGTTTAAAAAACTGATTAATATTCAAAAAATGTATATAAATCATCAATCATATACTAATCTAAGTGTTTAAACTGGTTTTAGTCGGATTAAAATTCTTGCTAAGGATTGATAACGCATAAAAGTGCACGTGATCAAAAACGACAGAACTTTCCCTTATACCTAATAATATCAACGTGGTGGAAATTTACTATTTGCTGTCTTATGCCGTTTCAGATGAAAAGTTCGGCTAAACGTACATTTCTTAAAATATTTCGATGCAATAAGTTCATCCTCTGTGATCGAAGGTCCCATCAAAGGGAGCAACCCAGTGATATGGTAGACTTACGATGTTCCGCTAGGTGGGACATCCGAGTGCAAAGAGTTAAATATAAAGATTAGGGAGTGCGGTGGATGTAGAGGATGATCTCATTACTAATTGGTAGGGATGAGGTCAAATCTCGCGACACTTAGAAAGTTCTTCCTTTCTGATATATATACTACTAGCTGAAAGCCCCCGTGCTTCGCTACGGTCTAATCGAAACTAAAAAAAAAAACCTTAAAATTTCGAATTTTGAAAAATCCTTTCTTTGTGGGTGCTTATACCCTAGAAGGAACGCTCATGCAAAATTTCGAGTTTCTAGGTCAAGTAGTTTCGGCTCTGCGTTGATGAGTTTGGCCCATACTTTAACCCCCAAAAACCCCCTCTAAAATTTCGAATTTTTCAAAACCCTTTCTTAGTGAGCACCTACGACCGAAGGCAAGAGTATGTTCCAAATTTCATTGTAATCCGTTCTGTGGTTTTTGAGATTTCGTGATGAGTGGATGAATGAGTCAGTTAGTCAGTGGTATTTGAGCTTTATATAATAGATATACCAGGGGTGGCCATCCCGCGGCCCGCTTTGCACATTCTTCCGTACCACGTTGATTATCACCAGTATGATTATTATTATATCATCTATGTTTATATGTAAGAATAATAGTAAACACAATAATAATAACTCATATATTTCAATTTTCACTGCAAAAAAATGACTATAGTGGTTCTAAGTAACATATGGGGATAGTAGCGTCAAATATGCGGAGTTATGATGCATTTCCAAAGTTGCCCGCAAGATCATTTGGGTTGGCCACCCCTGCTATATACTATAGTCTCCGTGGTTCGAAGTCCACCTAATAGAGTAGATCTTATTGTTAGATCAAACGATTGTAACAGCTAATATAGATCAGTATAAAGCAAAGAAAGGACGAATAAAGGAGAGCTAGTGATCTCAAGTTCAAATCACCCGTCACCTTGCTGTGCGTATTGCAACTTTAACCGTTTTCAAAGCCTCCAAAAAGAACTAAAACCTAGATGAAAATTTCCAACAGGTGAAGTCGAAAAAATATAAAGTAGAAAATAACTGATATAGTACAAAGAAACTTATTTTTAATTCCTTGAACCGGCATCACACTTCCACACCCCCAATACACTCGAAATAAAAGAGAAGCGTATTTTTACCCTATCCAACTTTCAACAGATTTTACCCCCGAATTATTTGAACTCCGGTGACCCACAGTTATAGCATGCAAGCATTCAACTGCTAACTAGTTTGACACCGGCAGATAAACAGAAACTTCAGCCGCCGCTTCCAAGCAACTTCGTTCTATGCACGTTGTATCCATCACGTTGCCTCCGCTGCAAACATCCTAATACCTGGACACGCGAATACACGCGCAAACATTGCCAAAGTGCCCGCACAAACGTACGAATACACGTGAAAATACTCAGAAACTCACGTATACACTGTCAATCAGAGAAATAGCCTATGCAAATCCGAGGAGAGAATACCGGGCGCAAGGACGGACTGATGTAATTTTTGTTAGTAGCCATGCACTGCGTTCGACAGAGGGAAATGACTGATGCGTAAATATTTGCCTTGTGCCCGGTAGTAATCTGAATCCGGTGAATATCTAAAAACAAATATTTGTGGGATGCTAAATCGTTGAATACATGCGTTATGGAAATGGGGTGATATTCGGGGTGGACGTCTGACCGGACGGATCGTGGGACGTAAATAATGATGGCTGAACGAGGAAAAATGTAAAGGACGATTTATCGAGATGTTTCTACGGATTTACAAGGGTGTTTTTTGCACTGGGATGTCTCTTTTTTGTTTGATGGTTTTAGTATTGTTAATGAGTAGGATTGAAGGGTTTTTACGGTGTTTTTTTTTTGGAGAGAACGATGTTGAAGTGGTTAGTTTCTGCGTATAAATGAAAAATTGAGGGATAATTGTCTGTACGTATTTTAAGGGTAGATTTTGCTGAACGCTATGGCGGAATTCGAGATGTTTGTTCGATTTCGTTGGTAGTGCGGATATGACGACGAAATTTCCGCTCAAACTGTAACGGTCAACAGCGTTTTTATGAAGTTGGAAAATAATGGATTGACTTTTCAATATTGAAAAAACAGTCGGTCTAGTATCTAGAAGAATGTCCTTCGATGATGTCGACATATCGAAAACATTCAATTAATTTAAAGTGTCTCAAAAATAATTAAATGACATCAAATTAAATTAATTAAATTAAGAAATTTCCATCGCCACTCTAATTTTCAACTTAAAGTCCCTAAATCTCCAAAAACAAGAATTACGGCATAAATTCAAAAAGAAAACCTTCGCATCACCTAATTAATTAATTCTTCAGAAAACCACCCTCTTTCGACGTCACATCACGTACACCGTGAAGCTCAACTCCCGCATATATATTGTTATGCAAATAGAAATTAAAAAAAAAAAAAACGTAGCCGACCCGTTTGTCGTTTTTAATTATAATAAACCTCGAAAACTCGCTAATCAACGTGGAAATTAGAATTGTCGAGATCGCGCAACGAACGCGTCGACGTCTGAAATTTCAACGATGCGCCGGAACTGAGGTAAAACAACGAACTTTCCTGGTTACGTGATATTGTTTTTCTGTTCGCCATTCACAGGAGGTACACCGTGCAACAACAGCAACAGCAACGCGGTAGCAGGGGCTATCCTGGACAGTCAGGAACAAAGGGTTTTCGTACTGGTGCACCCAATTGGTCCTTCATCTTCGATCCTGCGGGGCGACTTTGTTACTATTGGTCGATGGTGGTTTCCCTTGCCTTTCTTTACAACTTCTGGGTCATCATCTATCGGTTTGCCTTTCAGGAGATAAACGGTTAGTCTCTTTTAACGAGTCTTTTGTACAGGGCATTGCAAAATTAGCGGTGCAAGAGGTAGAGACATAGATTGATTGTTGCGGAGAACGTCTTTAGTTGGAACGGTCTGAAATGTTTATTTGTAATTATCTCTTAGCTTCGATGTCTTCCAATTGAGGTGGATTGTTGATTTTTAGATGTGTTAGTGTAACTTTTTAAGAAAACAATTAAGAAGCTTATTGTTAGACGAATACTGATAGTACATATTGATGTAATTAATATTTGATGTTGGGTCTTTACATAAATATTCATTGGTGTCTATAATTATTAAATGCTAATGAATAATTAACAGTAGAATATTTCTTTAAAATTATGTGTCCTTAGCTGATTAGAAAGCGGCAAAATAATTTCGAAAAAAGGTTGAAGGATAATTATTAAATATTTATAGTATTAGATTACTTGTATATTTAACAGTAGAACTACCAAGCAAGTCATAATGACTTGTTTTCAATTTTTGCAAAAGTTCTCAAACTCCGTAGGACGGACATAGAGCAGATATTCTACATTGATTTTATAAAATATAAACTACCAAATCAATCGTGTTTTCTACCTCTTAATTTCTCTTTTTTCAAACTACTTATTTGATATATTGAAGTATAATAAAATTAATGCCGGTTGTTCCAGTGTTAATTACAGAGGTCATGAAAAAGAGACAACGTTATGTCGAGAGACCTTAGTGGTAAATTTTTCGAAATTATTGGTAATTGTTGCTGTACAATATTACAATTTTTATAGTAGGTACGTTTGCTACAAGGTTTTTCACTGACCTCTTAATAAGGTGTCGAGTTCTATTAACGTGTACCACAAATTTGACATTGCTTGGTGCTTATTGAAACGCAATAAAGGATTCGAACATTATTAAAGATTAGCTGCACTTCTGTTCGCAGGTGAAACTCGTTGGGTGTGGTTCTGCCTGGACTATTTCTCCGATTTTTTATACGTACTCGACATAATATTTCACATTCGAACGGGGTATTTGGAGGACGGCGTTCTGCAAACCGACGCCACGAAGCTGAGGAATCATTACACTAACAGCACCACGTTTTACATTGACATCCTGTGCCTGCTGCCCCTCGACTTTTTATACTTATCTATAGGATTCAATAGTATGCTGCGCAGTTTTAGACTCGTAAAGATATATCGGTGAGTGCATTAATTTTTTCAAATTTCTTCGATGCTCACAAAAAAAATTCGTTAAATTTTTAAACAACTACTGAGAAATTACTTTCAAATTTTTTTCGTCGTCTTAATTAAAGTTCAACTTCGATCAATTTTCTTTATTCAGATACTATAAACATTACAAATTGTTGTTCATGCAAATTTTCAATAAGTTTACACAAATTTACCGCGAATGTATTAATCGATAGATGAATTTCAATATCGTGGAATAACTCGAAAGTCATTCTCAACGATTTCCGATCGCGAATAAACGAAGCACCGCCCGTAAGCTTCGATTTTTACGGCTAGGCCGTTAATTCAACGGAACAGCCGATTGAACGTTTAAGCGAGCGCGAAAACGAGGGTGAAGAGGTGGTAAAATGGAAAATAACTCGAGTATTTGACACACATACTTCCGGCGGAAGGGGGTTAAAACCCCGCGGCCTTTCTAAGCGGAAATTCCTTGCCGTGTCTACGCGAAGAAATTCCCCGTGAGGCAATATTTTAATGGGAAATTTTGAAATTTATTACACCCTTCCCCCACCAATAACAGCGACTGGAATTTTACCCAATTTTCTTTCTTCCCCATTGTCACGTTAAGGTTCTGGGCGTTCATGGACAGGACTGAGAGACACACCAACTATCCGAATTTATTCCGCTCCACCTCCTTGATACATTATTTACTGGTGATCTTTCACTGGAACGGGTGCCTCTATCACATTATTTATAAGAACAACGGCTTCGGCAGTAAGAACTGGGTCTTCAGCGACTCCGAGACAGCGGACGTCGTGAAGCAATATCTGCAGAGCTACTATTGGTGCACTTTGGCGCTGACCACCATCGGTGATTTACCCAGGTGATTTTTCCTTTTTCTATGTCTTGCGATAGTTCATACGTCGGAGGTTTTCTAATTCCTTATGGACTTCTTGGTCTATATAGTGTAGGGATGAAGAATTTTCTAGAAGCTTACTAGAGTATATAGCACAGAAGTGGAGAATTTTTTATCGGCTTATGTGGTAATATGGTGCAGAGGCAGTTGTATCGACTTATTTAGTTACGTATGTATTTAATTTTAACACTAGATTTACCAAGCCAGTCAAAATGACTGGTACACAATTTTTTCCAAAAATTCTACGGGTTTATGAGAGAGCCGTAGAATAAATATTCTTCGTCCATCGTATAAAACATAAATTACCAAATCTATCATTTTTTCCATGTCTTAATTTTCCTTGCTTTAAAATACATATTTAACATATTTAACTATAATAGATTTCACGCTGGTAAATCTAGTGTTAAAGCCGATAGAATCCAAATTTTTGGGAGGCTCTCGTTGAGGGGTCATGCCTGCCAGGGGCCGGTGCAGACTTCTATTTGAATTTTCGTCTCTCGGCTTCTGAAGGTTGTAGTGGGATGATTTTTATGTCATTTCAATCGCGAAAGTGCGTAGTTTAAAATGCTCCTACGGAAGATACGGAACATTTGTTTAACCGTGAGTGACTTTTTTTCGGACACGGGACCGTCGTACAAAAACAAACCATTGACGGATGATTCTAGTATTATAGTTTGAAAGCCTGAAGCCTAAGGAAGACGTTGAAATAAGTTTCATAACAATCGGCCGAGAAACAATCGAGATATTTAACTTTAAAGACAATGGTGTCCCATTTTTGAGCGGCCCTCGGTGCGTCATGGCGACCGAGGGAGCGGTGCAGGATTTGCTTTGAATTTCCGTCTCTCGCTTTCTGGAGGTCGTAGCAGAGGATTTTTTATTGACTTCTTTAATTTTAGATTGCAAAGGTACACCATTTTTTATCGGCTTTATTTGTTTTTTAGTACAAAGATAAAGGTATATTTGTTGACTCATTTGGTTGTGTAGTGCAAAGATACAGAATTTTCCAATGGCTTTGATGGTTATACAGTGCAGAAATAGAAAAGACGTGATTCATCCTTCACTTCTTGCTATAAAAAAATCTGTAAAAAACGGCTATTCTAGTCAGTTTAAAACACTATCTAAAAACATATAATCTAGTAGAAAACAATGTAGCCGATAACTTCCAGTGAAACTTACCAAAAAAGATTAAGCTTCTTGACCTAAATTCGAACATTTATCCCTTTTCTATTTCTTCGGAAACTTTTTTGCTCCATTCTTGCATCTTCTTTGAAGAATAGTCTGTAGTAAATAGAAATAAAATACGGAAAACGAGGTGCAGTCGGAGAGCAAGACGAGCGTGTTATCTCGAACGAAGAGACTCGACAATTTCTTGGCGATAAAATAAGGACGCGTACTGAGTCATTAATCTTCGTGTTCTAGCACTGCAAGAACTAAACGTGTCGTGGAAATAAAAAGAATCGAGCCAGACTGAACCGAGTAAAATGCTATGCTTCACTTTGCCCAGTTTTCCGAATACAGTAACCAAAGAATACATATTCTTATCGCCATTCTGTGTGTATACTTTTAGGCAATACATCTTGGCGAATCGACGCGATCGATGCATCAAACATAAAAATACTCGGTCCAAACGATTCTATGATCTTTGCGTCATTCCATCCCGCAATTCCTTTTTATGTTTCTCTTGAAATTTTCGGCAATTCCTATGCAAAGCGCATACAAAGAATGGTATCAACAATTTTCAGAAAGATAGCTAGAATCATCAAACCGATCTTGAAGTTCTAGTGTCCTTAAAAAAAGAAATGTCTATATTATACTAAAAAGTCAATTTCATTGCAATTGCAAAGAATAAAAATCCTTCTGCTTCTTATAAAAATTCGAGTAACTTCAATGCGTTGCCTAAAATCAAATGGGAACGCTTCGAGATAAATCACTGTGACTAAAGGTTCGAATTCAAGTTCCAAATCCTTTCCTGAACGCAGTAGATCTCTTTCTCGTATAAGACTCGCCAAGATAAATAAATCTGACCGACGAACTCTCATTTATTTACAGGCCAAGAAGCAAAGGAGAGTATCTGTTCGTGATAGCTCAACTGCTCTTTGGTCTGCTGCTGTTCGCCACTGTGTTGGGTCATGTGGCGAACATCGTCACATCGGTCAGCGCGGCCAGAAAGGAGTTTCAGGGTGAGTATTCAATTCTTTTATCTTCACATGCACGAATTTCTCTTTATTGTATGTGTAATCGCGACAAAAACATCGCTGACCTTCATTTAAAAATCGGTATTTAAAAATTATCATTTCTTACGTGATTTGGACTTACGAGTTTTTGAAATCACTGAAACCGTAACTGCGAAGAAAGTTCCGGTCTTTAATTAAGATCGGTACTTAGAAATTCAACTGATATTTATGAGACCAATCATCGTTCTTTAAGTCATTTGGACTTAAAAGTCTTTGAAATCGCTGAGACTAGAATTATTCGGAAAATACTAGATTTAATTTGAGAATTTTAAGTCATCAGGTCTTAGGAGACTTTGAAATCGCTGAAACTGCAATTGCACCAACGACACTGCAGTTTTCAATCACAAGCAATTAGATATTCCTTTTAGTAATCAAAATTCTTGAAACCCTTCAAACTTCTCGGTGTTCTAAATCTTTAAAAATTCCCATGATTATCAAAAGCCCCGCACTTCAAACATCCGTCGAAGCGACTCGTATCTGTTCAACGATCGTGTGGCTTGTAAATCTGCAAAACGGAATGCCAAATATCATTGGCCGTTTGCGAATAAAAAAGCAAACTGCGGGCAATCGATCGCAGAACGAATTCGAGTAATTATGGGGTAAACGTGTTTCTTTCCTTCTGGGAAATAGGAAAAATGGCGAAATCGAATGGAACGAAGCTTTTTTTTCTCCCTGCCCATCTACAATCGTGGAAAGGTGCAGATGGAAGAGCGCGAGAATGGAACAGTGTTTTATCGTAATTGAAGATTGGAATCGTTTTGTATTATTCTTTCTTTTCACCAGTGCCGTTTTTCGATACTCGCACGGTAATCGAGTGACAGTTAAAAGCTCTTTGATTTATTCTCGTCAAGCGACCCTCGCAATTTAACGAATGTTCTTTCTGCATCAAACGAAGCGGAAACGTGCAGCCGCGAAATGAACCGTGCAGAATAAACGCGACCTCAAGATTTGCGAGTGACTCGCATGAACGATTGTGAGCTGTGGGATTTTTCCCTCCCTTTTTTCCCATCAGTTGTAACGTCGCCTAAAAGATTTCCCGAGTTCTCATTAATCTCCGTTTTCTTTTAGCAGCTTCGAAGATTGCTGGAGGGTATTTAACGTCCGAAATATTTTCACGTTATCTTTAAAGTGAACTTTGATTACACTTCTTATAATTGGCCCACCTTTTGCGCAATTTTTTCTTGGCCTTTTTGTTCTCGAAAGATAATCAAAATTACTACGTAAACGAAAATTGACTGTCTCGAAGACTATTCATTTCACAGAAATGTAGAATACATAACTCAGATCCTACTATACTTAGAAAATTAACAATTCCCCAAGTAAGGACCACCGAAGGAAATTGATAAACCACTTACCCTAAAAAAAACATGTGACACTCGTGAACAAAATAGGAAATTCCGAAATTTTCCAAAAAACTATTAAATTGAAAATATTAGTCGATCACGAGGCAATCGAATTATTTCTATATTAGTAGTATCGCATTAAGCTGAACGTTATATCAGAAATCAGAAAGTAAGTCAGTCACAAAAGAAATCTCAGTTCAATGGTTTAACCCTTCACGGACGACAGGCGAATATATCCGCCATGAGAAAAAAATTGGTTATAGTTTGGTCGGTGCATATATAAACGGTTAGAGTTGAAAAATTAAAATATAATCGTTGAAATATTATTTTACAAAGAGTAAATTTCAACTTGTATACATTAACAGATTGTCTTTCCGATGAAAAAGTGTTTTTTCATCGCTATATAATTGATTGTTTCTCGATATTCAAAAATGCCTCCGTCCGCAAAGGGTTAACATTGGAACCAAGCAAGTCAAAATGACTTGTTCTCAATTTTTTCCAGAATTTTCCAAGTTTACAGGACAGTCATAAAGTAGATATTCTACGTTGATCTTATAAAATACAAATTATCAAATCCATCGTTTTTTCCACCCCTTGATTTCTCTTTTTCCAATGTAAACATATAATATATTGTAATTTATTAGATTTCACCCCGGTAGTTCCAGTGTTAATACAATTCTCAGGACCTTCAAAAATTGCTGTTTTATTTAAATACATGTTTAATTTTATTTCAAATTAATTTTAATTTCTACGTTGATCTTATAAAATACAGATTATCAAATCGATCATTTTTTCCACCCCGTGATTTCTCTTTTTCCGATGTAAACATATAATATATTGTAATTTATTAGATTTCACCCCGGTAGTTCCAGTGTTAATACAATTCTCAGGACCTTCAAAAATTGCTATTTTATTTAAATACATTTTTGATTCTTTCAAATTAATTTTAATTTCAAAGTTGCTCTTTCTCATTATTTCCACTGTCGCAGTAAAATTGTTGTGGACGGCCCGTGGAAAAATTCTACAGTCGCATTAGGAGTCTCGACCGCGACGGTAACGAGCCTCGTTGAAGGTTCCTTCGGCCGACAGGGTGCTCGTCGACCGATGCTTCCAGCAAATAATAAATAATTTCATTTCCAATTAAGTCTGCGGCAGGTAATGGACACGTCATTTAGCTGCGCTCACCTGCGGCATGCTTTAATTCGAGCGCCGCAGTTCTGCCGCATTCTCACTCACCCCACTCTATTCACCGTCTCTTTATCCCTCTCACCCTTTACCTCGGCCCATCGTTCCTATCCTCCCTTCGCTCAAGGACCTTTGCTCCCGAGGCTGCGTAAGCGCCATGGAAATAGGGATGAAGGATGGTTCAACCCTTTACAGTCCTACGTTATGCTGCGCTCTACATTGCGGTTGCTGTTAATTTTCGGCTGACTTAGTTTTGAGTTTAGGATTTGATGGTGATTTTGTACTCACGTAGAAATGTACTTTTAGGGTTTATGGTGGAAATGGAGTTAAGGGCTTGAAGTTGTAATTGGTGGAATGTAGTTCGCGAGATAATGGGTTTGTTAGGGTTGGGAGGTTTTTCTTAAATTAATAATTAACAGGTTGGATGCCATTAGGTTACCCGGGGCTATTAAATTTAATGAAACTTCTTATCACGTTTAAATGATATATTCAATATTTCAATGGTACTGTTTAAAAAGCTAATTTTTGCTTGCAAAATTTGTAGCTGCCAATTAAAACAATAGATCATACTCATATAATTATAATTAAAATTAAAAGAGGAATTTGTCAGCATCTACTGTTGGTGATATTAAATGAGAATGAATAATTTGAAAAACTTTGAAATTAATTGCCAATTAGTAGGGGAAGGATTGGAAAAATGTAGTTCTATATCAACACTGACCGTACCGACACTTTATTGGTAATCATTCTTACCATAGCAGATCTTTTAATCGGTTATAAAAAAACAATAATATCTTTCCAAAAGAAATGCAAAGAATTGCATACTTTTTTCCATTGAATCGGTCATTTCGCCGTTTATGGTACGCTTAGTATTTTCATTCATGTTGCAATAATTATTCCATATGATTAATATAACAGTGGAATTCTGTATAAATGTATCCTAGATACTTCGTAATACTTGTATCGATGATAAGAAAATAGTAAAACGTAGGGACTAAGGTGATTGCACTTGTACGCCCTAATATCTCTCGTAGATACGCAGTCATGATCATTACGTAATACGGATTGCTCGATTTTTTCTCTCTTTGTTGTAAAAACACGTTAAGTAGCGCTCCAACCGGTGGAAGCACGAGAACAACATTTGTCGTAATTGCAGTTTCTCCCTCACCTTTCGAGATCTCCCTGAGAGGGTCATTTATAAACTCTGCGATAATTCTCAGCCTCCTGGGGCGAGAAACGATGCTGAAAACTCGCTTCAACGATGTTTCCTGAGGAGCTTTTGGAAATCGAACGTTGACGTTTCCTTGATTTCCTTCTTTTTATGATTATAGTAATTCGGAATTTAATCAAAAGTGTTTGTCTTACATAAAACAGGAACAGTAGATTAACCCTCTATGGACCGAATTTATTTGTAGTTGAAGATCAATTCCACGATGTCACACGAGGAGATGATAAAGATACAATTTTAAATGATAGATCTAACTTGAGTTTAAAATATTGAATTGCAAGAAATTTCATGATTTTGAAGTACTAAAATGATATTATTGCACAAAGAGAAAAGTCCACTTTGAAGAATAGAAATAAAAATGTCTTGTGTTACCTGAAAGTCTCAAGGGCACATAGAGGGTTAAAGCCAAAGAATTTCAGACTGGATGCGCAATATACTACTAATATAGAAATAATTTAATTTTCTCGTGAATTGACTAATATTTCCAATTTAATAGTTTCTGGAAAACTTCGAAATTTCCTATTTTGTTCGCAAATGTCACATGTCTTTGTAGGGCAAGAGGTTAATCAATTTCCGTCACTAATCCTTATTTAGGGAGATATTGAATTAGAAGATTTAGAGATTGAGTCACTTTAACATAGCATCCTAACTAAGATAAATTTTTTGGAGTTGCGGTACTTCTATAATTGATTAATAATTTTCCATTTTTCTCCATTATTCTTCAATCCATCAATTTTAGTCTCTCTCTCTCGCTCTATACTTTCTTTCGACATCTCTATCCAGGGTATTGAAATGCTCAATATTAATCATCAGTAGTTCTATCATTAAACGAAACGAACATGTCTGCACTCGAACTTCTCAAACCACTGCGTCAAATACGCTCGGAGCATTTGGAACAAAACATTTAAAACTAACTCGACAGTGTACTCCACCAACAAACTGTTACACAAAGAATAACTCCAGAGCTGTAAGAGAATCCATAAAATCGTAAATTCGTTGCTATAAATTATCCCGTATTAAGCAAAACTACTGAACACCACGAACATCTGCGTCAAGCTGCTGCATCAAGCAGCTACAGTTCATTTTAAACCCTGCACCTTTAATGTTTGATATCGCAGCAATAAACGAGGATCGTGGTGTTTTATAAAATAATAGCAAACAACGGGGAACTGTTTGGCAAATTACACGTTTAAGCTTTCATACCACTCTGCAGGCGAGCGAGAAAGATTAAGAATTAGGTCTTTGCGCTTTATGTCGGCGTTTTAAACCGTTATCGTTAACAACTCGAGTTTACATCGCATTGTTCGGCCATGCTCTACGTATTTAACACTGCTGTGATAATTTTAACAAAGTTCGTAGTCGTAAAAATTCTAACGGCAGGTTGTTGTACGAGATTCGTTTCTACGTAAAGTTTTCAAAAGTGTTCAACACATTTCTGAGATCCTGAGATCTTATTTTTTATTATTCTTACTGAGATGTACTTCGTTTTGGTAATGTTCATATCTGATAATTAAAAATAAAAAGTCTTTGTTCTAGATTTTTTTTCCTATTTGTTGGAGACTTTATTTGATAGAGATTTAATTTTTTGCAATAATTAGGAAGCAAGTATTTATCTGCCATGGTAGATCCATTGTTAAATGGAGTATAATAATTTCTGATTTGGCATGAACATAGACAGTTGAAAATTCCATTAAAATTCGACGTAAAAGAAACAGGATATCGAATCTGCGGCGGAAAACGTCAAGAGATCAATTAGATGTCAAAGACACGTTCGACTGTGTTTAAATTTAATCGAAGCGTCGATCAAGCGTTCAGCTGCTTCCAAGAGAAACGGATTTTCCTTTGGAATCGTCGAAGGAAAATTGAAGAAGAGGCCAGCAGTAAAATAGAGCATAACGAATTGATTGAATGTTTTTAGTCTATCGAAAAATTAATTTTAAAACTTAGGATATAAATCATTCCTCCTGATTGAATATAACATCTGTTCGGTCACTATACGGTACTTTTAACTTGATAAAAATTTCTGTTTCTATATAAGAAACCATTTAATTGTTTTTAGTGAAAGATAATAGCTGATCAATTGCCATAGATTAATAATAATTAAAGACCCTTAAAACTTTACACCATAGAATATTCACTTTGCAACGCTATCAATAACCATCGAGGTATACTAGTTCGAGATATGCAGGAGTAATATGAAATTCCAAAATCGTCTGGAACTTAGCTCCGATAGAAATGTCCGTCTGATGAAACTCGAAGGTACCGCAAAGGTTTGAATTGGCAATCGAGATATTCGAGGTATTCGAAGCAATCGAAATACAACTGTCGAAGCCTAAGCTCATAATTAACAACTTCTCTAAACTGAAGACGCTTCTTCAAATTTCCGATAGCGACTACTCCCAACTCGTAAAACTACTTCGTTCCAACTACTAAATCATAACTATATATGTATTTAACAAACTTGAAGTGCTGCATAGGCGTACTAGTCATAAAAGTCAGAAAATTTTTAAAGAAGTTTTCCCTTTGTCTCTCTAAAATCTTGTCAAGAGGTATCGCCTGGAAGGGTCAGCTCAGAGGTCATCCTAATAATTTAAAAATAGCTCTTCTCTTATGTAACTCTCTTTTGGTTTTATGACTTTAATGACTACTGTCATTTCATCTAAAATCTTTCATTTTAATTGAGTTTTAAATCACCGAGACTATAATATCTTAACACGTTTACTGCCATGGGGGTCACCGGTGACCGGCGCTATTAAATTCAACGAAATTTCATATAACTTTTCAATTTTAATATTCTCAAATTTTCTAACACATTCAGTATTTAAATACTGTCATTCAAAATATAACTTCCTCCTGTATATATGACTATTTGTATCTTTCAAGTTTCTGCTGTACAATGATGGGATTTTAATAGAAAAAGTATCACTTCAGTAGAATTGATCAAATGAGCGAAATATCAGTGGCTTCAACGTGTTCAATGATAATTTAGGAAAAATCTGACTAATGTGACGAAGTACTTAAACTGAATTAAATGGATTGGAGGTCAAACCATTAACTCCACAACAACCATAACTCCTCTCACACATATCCTCCACCCTTAAAACGTCTATTGTTGTCTATACCTCTTAAAATAATCGCATATAAGAGTAATCAAGTCAATTTAATAAGACAATATTATCTCTCAATATTAATGTAATGAATACTGTGCATCTCACAACCACAAAAATTTAAAAACGACCAGTACTCGGTTGCGACAGCTACAATGGCGCCGATTTCGTCAGTAGATCGTTATTACTCAATTACCGGGAGTTTATTACAGTTTTTTTTCTTAGTCTCGCAGCAAGTGGCCGCTCGATAAAGTATAAATGACGCGGATGAAGATCGCTAGACCGTTTTTCAGCCCTTCTGTTTACTCGGGCTCCTTGAGCTGTTCATCAGAAAGCATTGTTCTCCCCGAGTCTCAGCTTAATCGATGTGTCAGTCACGAGCTCGGAAACTGATTGTTCGACATCGAGGAAGATTTCGTTCGTTGCCTCGCTGTTTTACGTTATCGACTGTAAATCAGAATTGGATATAAAGCATTTAAACGCAGCCAACGAGACGAGGGATGATGGAAGGTAATCGTTCTAGATGATTTTTTTTCGACTTTGTGCAATGGAATATAAACTGCGGGATTGAAGGAATTTAGGGGGAATATTAGAATCATTTGTCTTTCGTGGATTGTATATACTTTGGAAAACGAAGAAGGATGGAGGG
This sequence comes from Cerceris rybyensis, assembly GCA_910591515.1. Taxonomy (NCBI): domain Eukaryota; kingdom Metazoa; phylum Arthropoda; class Insecta; order Hymenoptera; family Crabronidae; genus Cerceris; species Cerceris rybyensis. Next base: position 10,225,581 of record OU342797.1, on the reverse strand, counting down.
TTGCTGAATATTGAAGCCATTATTACTACATTGAAGGTAATCGAAACGAGGTGTTGATAATTTCTTGAAATTTGTAAACATTTTTTATTATTTAACACTAGATTTACCAAACCAGTCAAAATGACTGGTGCACAATTTTTTCCAAAAATTCTACGGCTTTATGAGAGAGCCGTAGAATAAATATTCTTCATCCATCGTATAAAACATAAATTACCGAATCTATCATCTCTTCCGCATCTTAATTTTCCTTGCTTTGAGATACATATTTAACATATTTAAATATAGTAGATTTCACGCTGGTAAATCTAGTGTTAACATTAAATCTACCGACGATTGATTCAATATATTTAAAATTATCAAATAAATATGTCCGAATGAAATAAATGATGCGGTCTAAAACCTCAATCGATTCAATCACCTACAGTCGTTGAAGAAGACGTAGAATATTGATAAAGAATCAGCGTCAGCAATTTCAGGGACGTTTTCAAAAAATTCAGAACACGTCATTTTGACCATCGTGGTAGTTCTAGTGTTAAAAATATTAAAATCGATTATTTTTCTACCTTCTTGTATTGCTTCCTTTGAAATTTGAATAATGCATGATGTAATATTTTCAATTAGAGTTATGTGATAATGAAATCTTGAAATATAAATTAAAAGTAACATCTGTTTGAATGTATTACACGATTAGAAGTTATAGAGGAGGTAACGGAATGCTGGAGAACATTATAACCGTTTATTTTGAGCAGATTGTGCACACTTTTGTACGAAAAAGGATAAAGGGTTTGTGAAAATGTTAAAGTCGTTTAACATTGTCTCGCAATAATTCGTGTTACTACTTTAAACACGATGATTCACTGAGAGAACGAGTAAATTTTATAAAAATTAAATTTTCTGTGAACACATTTTATTCTATGGCTGAAAATTATTTTTACCTAAAATAAACTCATCATTTCCGCTGTGATATAACAAATTCAGTAAAATCAAGCGTATCGATTCGTTGTACTACGTGCAAACACCATGAGAAGGCATTATTCATCAATTTTTCCATCGATCATGTAATTCATTACTTTTTTTTTCTAATCGAGTAAAAAAGGACTTCATAAAATATTTCAATACCTTCATATTACCTCATAAATGTATACAGAGACGGTAATTCTTATGTGACGTTCGAGAAGTGTAATTTATGTGAAGTTTCTCTGGGAATTGTGAATTCTATTTATAATAGCTAACAGAACCAGCGGGACATTAATATTGTAAATGTAATCCCGTGAAATCCGCAGAAATGTAAAACGTTTTCCGTGCGATCCGGCGAGCTCCTTACTTTTACAATTTTCCCTGCGAAATTGGAGCGTATCTCGTGAGAAGGCACCACTGATGAGATATAAAATTTCAGTTTATGTTACCGCATCTAAATCCGTCCGTAGCTTTGCACCCGATAGCGTGATTTTATCTCGCCGTGTAAAACAGTCAGACCATCATGAAACGTTCGTCACGTGTCGGAGAATTGTTGATATTTTCCGGTAACTTTACATCTGAACTCTTTTCATTACTCTACTAAATACCACGGCTGTACTTTTGGAATTTAGTTAGAATTTTGAGCGCCAAACTACTGAGGGTTTCGAGGGTAAATTCTAAACAGCCAAATATTTTTATAATCATTTAATAACTTTTTTATTTTAGGAATTAAATTCATTCTGTACGGTTTAATGTGTCACGCTGGATATTAGTATAATTCTCTATGTTGGTAGAATTTAAATAATAGTTTTTCTCAGTGCAATTAGTTAAGACGAAAACTACCAAGGTTATATCTACTAAAATTTAAATACACTTAATAACTACTGTAGAAAAAGAGATATAAAGAGACGAAAAAGAAAATTAATTAATTAATTTAGGTTTCATAACATAGAAGAGGAGTATTTACTTTACAGCTACCTTATTAAGTTAAATAATTTTTAGAACAAATTTGGGACCGGTCTTTTGATCGGCTTGGCAAGTTTAGTGTTAATATTTAGGGATGGTGTTTCTAATTGTAAGTAAATTAGAGCTTTCTTGGGTACAAACTTCTGTCAAGGAACAACATAGTAATTATAAAACTCTAAACTGCAGAATATTTGTGAAAATATTTAGTCACTTTTTTATTTTAGGAATTAAATTCATTTTGTATAGCTTAAAGTATCACACTGGATATTAGTATAATTTTCTATGTTAGTAGAATTAAGGCTGATAGTTTACCTCAGTGTTATTCAACAATATTTAAGAATAGTTTTTCCAAGGAAATTGGAGCTTTCCTACATGTAAACTTCTGTCAAGAAACAACGTAGATATGCAAATAGAAGGAATTTTGATTTTGATTAAATTTTATATGAAGAGAACAGAAATTCCGCTTTCACAATTTCTCGCAAATATTATAAAATTTTTAACTGAGTTTCCTTTTTTGGAAATTATATAAAAAGGATCTGATGGGACATAACGATTCATTCAATGAAATGATATTTAAATCCATCCGCAACTTTACACTTTTAACAGTGCAGATTATACTTAATAACGTTGCATGCATTTTTTAACTATATTCGCTGCTAATGCGCTTCTGAAAATTGCTAACAAAAAGGCCAAAATGAATGAATTATCACCGCTAGTACAAGATCTCATTCGCCTGAATACCGTAATTCGACGTAAAACTCCGAAAAGCGTAAAGTTGTATTTACGCGACCGCGATAAAGTAACATTGGATAAAAATTCGGAGCGATTCCCGTTGCTTAACGGTTCAATTATTTTTTCCCTTTCCTAAAGTACAGACAGTATTTATTTTATTTAACGGTCCGAAAAGTTTCACCGAAAACGAAATCCACAGTCGCCGATCCGGCATAAATTCATGGGAAACCAGAGATCCTGCGGGAGCTTTATTTAAAGCCTCAGCCATCATTGCTCGTGGTGCAACTAAATACACATAGATATTTTTTCAATTCACCGCAATAAGAAATAGGCGACTTCTAACATTGAAATAAGAGATTTTAAAATTTTAATAAATTTTGAGGTGCTCAAGTTTAACACTAGATCTACCAAAGTGGTCAAAATAACTTTGTCCTGAATTTTTTAAAAATGTCCTCGAAATTTCTAAGGCTGTTTCTTTTTCAATTTTTGAAACGACCAAGGTGACTACCGTTAACACTAGAACGACGGGCGTTAAATCTATGACATTTAAATGTATTAAATAAGTACTTTAAAAAAAGGGTAATCAAGAGGTAAAAAATATGATCGGTTCGAAGATCTATGTTTTATAAGATCAGCTTAGAATTTCTAGTCTAGGAGTCTCCTATAGACTTAGGGAATTATTGGAAAAAATTGTGAATAAGTCATTTTGACTTGCTGAGTCGTTCTAGTGTTAATATGCCATTGTTTATTTGATTCGGACAAATTTATTTGAGAACTTTATATATATATTAAATTAATCGTCGGTAGATATAGTGTTAAAAATAAATTGAGACAGGTAAAATACAGCTAAGAGTAGACATAGATACATATCAAAATTTTTTGAAAGATTCTGGCAAAGCTTTAAAATAGTATTTAGAAGGTGTAAATTTCATTCTACTAATCATAGACTTCATTGGTATCTGAATTGTACCTTCAACACTAAAACTACCAAACTAGAAGTAACAAATTTTTTCCATAAATTCTCCAACTTTATAGGAGAGTTATAAAATAAATATTCTACGTCCTGCTCAAAAAACATAAATCACCGAATCAATTTAATCAGAAATTTCACGCTGGTAGTTCGAGTGTTAACATATTATTCTCCCTATCGGTTTTGGTAAAGTAAACATATCCACCAAAAATCTACGAGACCATTCAACAGGTAAAATACCTTTGCAAATTTTGCATTTTAATCAATACATCGGGAAATTTGTATTTAACCATACAAATGTATGAAACACCAAATAGGAAATTAAAATTAAAATTCAATTTTCAAAGTCTCTTGCAAAATTGCATCAACTTCCAACATGCGTCAAATAAGCCAAATATATTTCGAATTATTTTACTATTAAATAGCTCACAATATCACGTATATTACGTAAATCACAGAAAATCCAAAGTACCATGAAATAACCAAACATCATACAAATCCCCGCAAACATTTCAAATTCCCACCCTCCAAAGCCTCAACCCATAACAAACGGATTAAACACGATTTTATTACATCCTCGTCGCAGAGATCGTCCCACGACCCTCAAAATTATGCCGAAATTACGAGCGAGATAATTCTACGACGTTGGAACCTTCAATCCCGTAAAAAGTAATTCCATGATATCTCGAAAGAGGCTGTCGCCAAGCTCGGTAATAATTACAGGCTGCACTCGTTACTTTTACAATTTTCCGCGTAAAATGAAGTCTCTCCTCGACGGAGTTGAAGAGTGTCGTGGTGTAAGGTTAAAACAGGGTCACGACGTTACCGTGGCCATTTAAGCATTTTCATAACGTTTAACCCTATCTTTGCTGAGGTACAGATTCGGGAATGCGATTTAAGACGTCGAGATTATACGTCGTTAAACGTTACGGTGTACCAGACTCCGCGGTGATGTATCATTCTGCCGGATGTTGAGAAATTTATACCCTGAGACGTGGTTTTTGCGATGATGTCGTTCCTGGGATAAGACGAAGAGCGAAATGAGTATGGTAGTTAAGGGAAAAGTGTGGAAGAAATGGAGAAAAGGAGATATTTCAAGGAATTTAACTTACTTCGTGAGGTTCGCATTATTTTTCTAATATGTTGGTGAATCGGCAAAAATTGGTTTTCATATGGAATTTCATCTTGTATAGAGATATCAGTATTTAATTTTTTGAGTAGGAGTAAAGTATTGAATTTTATTTAACATTAGATTTACAGACGTGAAATCTGTTACACTGTAAAAGACTAAATAAAAATTTTGAAAATTGATGTATCAACCAACCAAAAAGAATATTATAAGTTAAATAATTTGTATATTATAAAATGTACGTGGAATATCTACTGTACTACGTCTCTATAAGTTTGGAAGGCTTTTCGAAAAAGAGCAAAGCAGTTCGTTAATTTGCTGTCTTTTGTAAACCTAGTGTTAAAAAGAAAATGTAAGTGTATGTGTGTACACTATTTTTAGGTAGACAAAATTGTTACGAAAATCTTTCGTAAAATGTTTCTTAAACGTACACATAATTATTTAGACTTTTCTATATTTTTCTATACCTACTTAAAAATTTGTTCAAGTCTAAATAAATATTTAGAATCGAGCACGTAAGAGATACAGTAGCATTGCTACTTTCTGCAAAATTTTCCCAATCAACTTGCCAAATTTCGCGTTTACCTTTTATCACACAGCGAGAAATTTAATGTTCTTTTTCTTGAAATACTTTTAACCACGGAGACCTTAATTGTTCTTTATTCGAAACTAATTTTTATAACCATCGTCGCCGGCAAGGAAAAAACACATTGGACGATAAATCTTAATTAATTCTATTTTAAAGTCCGCTCGTTACTTATTACGCGAAAACTGCAAAACTCGGTAAACGCGCCAAATTGCCTTCGCATCAGTCCACCTCGTAATGATTTATCCGCGATGACATCCGCGTGCAAACAGTGACACAGATCTGCCAGGGATAACTTTAAAACTTTTGTAATTTCCCACGCTTCGTCCTGCCATTTATGGAAACACGGACACAATTAGTCGTCGTTAAACAATTGTGGACAGTGAGACGTCATTAAACTGTTTAGAAACTTACTAGGCACACTTATTCCTATTGTACAAGGATACTTTTAATCCAAATACTTCTATAATACTTTCGTGTTATCAACTTTAGTTGTTACAATCATGGAATCGAAAAGCTTAGATATCAAATAGATTTTAAAATGTCAAAGTCATAGAATTAAAAGAGTTATAGAAAATTTTCTAGGCTACCAACAAGAGGACCAAACTGATATGAGAAAACTTTAATCTCTAATGGGGCTCACCGTTATGGGGGCACTATTGAATTCAATGAAATTTCATGTAAATCTTAAATTGCAATATTTATGAATTTTCGGACATCCTAAATATAAAAAAATTGGCGTTAAAAAGACAAAAGTCTGATGAATATTTTTCTATCTGTATCTTCAAACCCTTTGCTTTATTAAGATGAGAACTTGATAGAAAAAGTTTCGCTTCAGTAGAAATCATGAAACTAGCAAAATATCGATGGTTTTCACGTGTTAATGCACGATGACATAATCCACCGATCTATTGGATCAAAGAAAGTAATTTCAGTTTTTGATAAGAGCCAGCGTTACGTTTGTTCTCAATGATTTCTGACAATGTTATGATTTTTTTCTTCTAACAATCGAAAGTTGTGAAACTTTTGACTTGGCTTAGAAACAAATTGCGCTTTATTTTGTTTGTAATTGTTTGTTTAAGAGAATTTTAACATAGAGTGAAAAACGAATATTTCCGATATGTTTTACTTTTTTATTTTTCGCAAAATCTAAGCTTGGTTGGGCAGTGATGTCACAGCCTCCATGTAGCCCTGATCTACCATTTATTTTTCAGCTTGCAAAACTTTTGGAATGGTAAAACTTTCAATGGCGATGATAGCCTAAAATTGCATTGGATTCAGTTTTTTGTTGATATGGGACAGTATTTCTATAATTTGTCAAAACGATGGCAAAAGGTCATCGAAAAAATGCTTCGTTAAAAAAAATTAAGTTCCATTTCACACTACAAAACGGAAATTACTTTAATGCCAACCCAATATATACTCTCAAAACAATGAAAAATCAGAAATGAATGCATTGCAATTTACCTAATTTTGTCATTCAGGCGCCACAAAACCTATTGACTCACAAAAACTTGTATATCCAAATACCCCAAGCCATTTCTACAGTAACGTTTGCCATTACTATACTTATTCTGTCAGAAGCGAACACCATCATTTTACCAGCTCGCTCAAACTCCACATTCACCCCAACATGAACTTTCTCCGAAAGGTCATTTCTGTAGCCGCACTGACGCACATCCCAACACCCAAAGGTGTCGGCAGTTCCTGTGTTACCGAGTGGCAATCGTAAGATATCGTTGTCGCTAAACCAGCCGTGTCCTCTCGTGGAGCGAGGTAGTACTGTAAATTAGCCATGGTATTGGTCCCTACGAGATTACTTAGTGTAATTGGATGGTGCCGAACGATCGGGAGAAGAGTGGACCACCTCCATCCCTTTCCACCTTTCCACCCTTCAACACTGGGGGTTGATTTTATGAAATTAGCCGAACACGGTAAACCGCTGAGCGATAAAGCTACCCTGTACGTCTACCCCTAGAACTTTGAGAGTTCGTTGACCCTCGTCGACGTCGGTCGCGGTGAGCCGCAATATGCCAGCCGGTTGGCCTTGCCTCGGCCGATATTAATTTCGTTAATTATGCACCGACGGTATCGCGATATTAGCACTGGCCAACACTGTTCGACTTTCGAGCTATCGTTTTACGAAGGGCCAAACATGTAATCGGTAAATTGATATTAGTTTATGCGAGGGAATAGGAGATGCTGATGTATCGTCAGATTGTATAGGATGAAAGGGTGGTTTTAGATTTTGCTGTTGTGAAAATTGACGTTAGATGCCGGATATTTTGGTGTTTATGGGAAGCTGATGGAGTTTCTTGATGGGACTTTGTTTACGTTGAGGAGGCATGTTAGTTTGGTTTCGGAGAGAAGAGGCAAATGTCTATTTGTGTTTGCTCTATATTTTGCATGTAAACACAGTCATTCAGCGTAGAAATGTGGGATCGTGGAAAAGAAAGGGGAATAGGTTAACCAATCGAAGCAGTAGTCCTCGCTCTGAGTAGAATTTCTCCCCTTTAACCCCTTGGCGTAGAATTTCTTTTCTGACTGAATGCCCAACAAGTCAGAATTAATTGCTGAAATAATAATCTACCTCTGATATTTGATAAAGCGCATAAAAGCAATATTAGTAGCATGGAAATAATTTGATCGTATCCTGACCAACTGATATTTTTAATTCAATAGTTTTTTTTAAATTTCTTATTTTATTTGTCGCATCGCGAGTGTCACACCTTATTGTATGACATGGGGTTAATACCAGAAATGTAGTTGACCGGGGTGGATTCATCCTGCCAACATTGTCTCCCTGTTGACAATTCTTCTTCAAGATTTTTTGACTTGTGAGAACCAGAGACTGCAATTTATACGTTGAATTATTTTATTGGCATTATTATTATTTTTTTAGATCGGTGAATAGTTCTGTAGATAAGAGTGTGTCAGTATCAAAGAAATAACATTGCTTGAGAGTGAAGGAACGAATAGTGGAGTATTGGTAGATATTAAAGCTTGGAATTTAGGTGGATTTTGACCCTCACAAAGGGTTGAACAACGGACAGTCGTTCTAAATTCGCGGTTAAACTGTTGCTGTAAGCGATTTTGCGTTCCTTGGCAAGCCACGATGCACGAGTGACCACAAGTGGAGCAATATTAATTCAGTTAATTATATCGCAGCGTATTAAAGCATTAATTTTCTCACGCTGGCAGCTGTTGCGCTCATGCAAATTTCCAGGAATTCCGGGTGAAGGGAGACGACAACTGTCTCGTTCTGACGAGCAGGAGACAATTTGCGTGTAATTCAGCTCAATAAACTTACACATTTTCGTGGACTATTGTCCAAATTTACAATCGATACTTGAAACATCCTCGCCAATTATTTTACACATGAACACTGGTTTCCAACACGAACATTATTATTATTTTATTAAAACTGCAACTTCATATCTTCCAATATCAAAATGATTGTTTTATTTTTACTTTCGACTTTCATAAAAAAAGACCAGACACTTTATAATTTTATAACTAAAAATTCCAAATGACTAAATATCGAATCTTTTCGTATCCATAATTCAGTTCCCCACCATAACGTTGAAGAAGGTATTGGTAGCCTGCAAACTTTATTTCTATTGTCCTACGTGAAAACCGATCTCATTATTCGTTTTAATAACAGTAACCCTGTATTATCTCTTAAACTGAACCACAATACCGAACAAAAGACCCGTATTTTGTACCATAATCAAGAGAATGTTTCCGTCTCGCATTAAATTTTCAAAGCATGTTTCAAGTACTTCTGACATGATGGCTCGTATACCATGCAACGAGAGTCGTCAAGGCTAAAGCAACATTAATTCCAGGGTTGTCATCAGCTACCGCAATCTGACTAAATCTTATACTCTTAGGATAAAACGGCAGAAAACAGTTTGAACTATATTTTAAAGTAACCATTAAAAGTCTTTTGCATTAATGATAATTGATAAAATGTAATTTGTCTTTTGTTCCATTTGTATTTTTGTCTTCAACTGCTATAGTAGTTCCTGTTATGACCCAAAATGTTAGATAGGTTCGAAATCACCGAGGCTCTGTTACGTAAAATAATAATTTATAAACAAGTAATTTCTACAAATTTTTCTTCTGCTTGTTTTGAACTATTTTGGCTCTAATTGCGATAGTGATACTTTCTACGGCATAAATGTTAAATTCGTTTCATGTCACCGAGATTGTGACATGAAAAATTATAAGTTTTTAAAGATTCTATTACGAATTATGGAAATTTAAACTTGACTCCACAAACAAGGAGTCTGAATCACTAGCTTAAAAACTACTGTAGTCTTAAAATTAATTCTACGTGAAAAATAAAAAAAAATAGTACTGTCAATTATTAAGAATTAAGTTTGCATAAAATGGTTGAAGATAATTGCAATTTTATAGAATTTCAATGATATTGTACTATACGAATTTCTAATATTTTCGAAAGCAAAGTGGATAAGTAAATCAAGCACAAAGTTAACTATGATACTGTAATACGTGCGAGAAGATCCAGGGTGTGAAATTTTGCATCTACGATGCAAATATGTCGCTAGTTCCATTCGCGCATTAAGTGCATGACAATGTATGCGTACAAGTTTCTGCACTCCTCCGGGATACTCTCAGGTACGCCATATTATATCCTCGGTCTTTAGTTTACCGCTTTGGACGTTCGGAATATTAGATGGAAAATCGCACATCAACGGGTACCATGTGCATGCAGGTTTGCTGAACGAAAAGCCATGCTTATCGATAAATCGATGGTCCAAAATCTTAACGCTCTGTTGCATAATCTCCTAGATTCAGAATTTGATAAAGGGCCATCTGGGTACATAATTTGTCAAGGAAATTTTACGACATAATCTGTCCGTATTTCCTTGAATAAGGAATATTTTATAAAATTATTTCGATGGATTAATACAAGCTGTCATTATTAAAAACCATTGCTAATGCCAAAATTATTCTTTTTCTATGATTAAATTGAATGAAATGAAAAAAATTATTATCCATGAATTTCGTCGTTCTATAATTATATGGAACATGAAGGCAAGAGAAGAACATCAATGTGGTGATAAGTGCTCTTCAAAAACTTACCTAGGAGAAATAAAATAAAATCACTATAATTCCTACCAAATACCAACATCTTCGTCAGACCATACTTTCATAAACGAACACAAAGAATGGAGAATATCAATACTATACTTCCAAAGCTTACTTGAAAATTACAAATTAAAATACACGCCATACTTTAATATAAGAACCCAAAAAATTGAGAATATCCATTCTATAATAAAAACAGCTGTTCCAAGAAGTTACAAATTAAAATTGTTATAATTCCTGCCAAATACCAACATCCTCACCACACGATACTTTCATAAACGACCCCAGAAAATGGAGAACACCAAAACTACAATGGACCCCCATCTTCTCAAGAAAAGTAACAAACAAAAATTATTAAAATGATCACCAAATACTCTTCAACGAACCATCGACATATCAAGGAAAATAAAGATGAAGAACATAAATTCCACAGTGAATCTCTTCTCTTCCAAGAGTGGCCTGAGCACAACATCCCCGATATCCCTCAACCGGAAAGACGCTCTCGGCACAGCCAAGCTTCCCGCATTTCCCGGCCACCGGAACCTGTTAAAGGACGCACCATCGATGGTATAACGATTTCACAATATCGATATCCCAACACTAACACCGTACAATGACGCTGCGCCAGAACGGAGTGTCGCAGAACGACGATGCACTGCGGCTGCCATATATTATTCAAGGCTTAGACGAGCCTGCTGGTGCCGCTACTCGGTCCACGTAGCACTGCCATTACAATGACAGCGAAGCCTTTTCTTTTTTTTTTTATTCATCTACAAAAAGCCCACGACTTTTGCGTTCTATTCCACCGATAGCTATGTAATTTCTACGCATACCTTTTGAAGAGAGGAATTTTGGAGTGCATTATTCATCTTGAAAATAAGGGTTGTTGTCATGGTTCGACGAATTTGAGAATATTTTTTTGCGGATCGATTTTTATTGATAACAATAATTATAGATATCGAAGGATATTTTAACACTAGAACTACCAAACCAGTAAAAATGACTGGTACACAGTTTTTTTCAAAAAATTCACCAAGTTTATATAAGAGTCATAGAATAAATATTCTACGTCTATACCAATAAACATAAATCACCCAGTCGATCAAATTTTCCGCCGCTTGATTCCCCCTTTTTCAAAGCACTTATTTAATTTTTTAAAATATGTTCGATTAGACGCCTGTAGTTCTAGTGTTAATGGGGGATATAAAACATGGTGTTTATTATTGATTGAAATGGAGATTATCTTAATGGATGGTCAACGCTAGTATTGTCAGCGTCAAGTTTTTTTTATATTTGTTATATTAAATAAGTGCTTTGAAAGGAAAGGAATCCAGTGGCAAAGGAGATTAGCTGAACTATTTATTTATTGTGAGATACACGTGAAATTTCTAGTTTACTGCTTCTAAATAGATATGAGGATTTTTTTTTTTATTACAAAAGTAGAAACTTGTCATTTTGACCGATTCGATTGTTCTAGTTTAATATTAAAGATAATTATGTTCTTCATTAGCCGATATAAAGTCATAATAATTTGATAGACATTATTGAATTGTGTTTCTTAAGTTCAATATTTACGTTAATCAAAGTGAAGATGTAGCTTGACAAGGTCAAGGTAAGGTCAGAATACAGAAATCCAGTGACGTAACAGACATTACGGTAGCAAAAACAGTGAGAGGAAAGAAAATAAGACAAGCCTATTCGGCTGGAGAATGAAACACGGCGAGGGAAAATAGGATAGGGGAGAATCGTTTAAGTTACTAAAATAACAGCTTTCCCTTTCGATAGCAAGGCTACTAGTTTATGCTTGAATACGATTCTGCCAGGGGCAATGGAAGATTGAGCCTCTCTTATACTCAATACAACGGATTCCCATTGAGACGTATCGATCTTTCCGAGACGGAAATTGGGAACGATTCGTTAGACGGTCGAAACAGCCAATAAACTCTGTCAAAACAACCAACAACGTTGCTGTTGAATATTGTCGAACGTGCGACTTGGGATTTCAGATTGAATACGTTGACGTTACTACGGAGGGTTCGACAGAGTTTGCGGATTCTTCCTTTAACATAATTAATTCTTTGTTCGTACTTTCAAGTTTAACAATTCTTACTTCAAATGAATCTGTCCAAGATACTTTAATCGTTTACCATAATTTTCCTTTATTTATTAATTGTCTTAGATACTTCTCACCCTAACGAGGATGTACGAGCATTATTATGCATCTTATAAAGTAGCATTTTGTTTTACAAATTTTATTTGATTATAATCTATCTAATCAAGGTTTGCAATTAATTTCGGAAAAATCTGGATTAATTTAAATATAACTTGTTATATGAACGTAACAAACAATCATGCAGTCCATGAAATAGAATTTTATGATTATCTCTCATCACGAGAGAAGCTCCTTATCAGTTAAGTAACTAGACTTCAATGAAGTCTCAAAAGTTTCGTATATCTTGACAACTTCCACTGAGAAACCATAACGTTACATTTACAATTATTCATTAAAGACCTTTAGAAATCTTCATACGTATCACACTACTCAATATAGTGCTATATTTTTTTCCCTCAAATTTTGCAAATATAATTCGTACCATAAAACAGCATAAAACGTTCACCCCATCATTAATTTACTAAGACTATGTAATAATCCACCATCCAAGAAATCCTCTCACCACTTCTCTATCTGCAACCCCCAAACCCCTTTAACACTAGAACGACCAAGCAAGTCAAAATGACTTGTTCACATTATTTTCCAAAAGTTTATAGGAAAGTCCTAAACTAGAAATTTTAAGTTGATCTTATAAAACACAGATTATGAAACCGATCACATTTTCCACCCCTTGATTCCTCTTCTTCAAAAGTTCTTATTTAATTTTAACGTCTATCGTTCTAGTGTAAAACACGTCAAAAAGACACCCTCGAGAGTTAACAGTTATAAAACAAATACCTTGTAATCCAAAGTATTACATCCTTCGAAATATACCAAAATAATAAATAACTCTAAATAAATGTATTCTTCTCTCGTTAATTATTCGTAAGATATTCTGCCATTTCGAGTGATCTCTCATAACTTTATAAAGTCTCGAAAGCTACCTATATATCAACGTACGAAGCCAGCAACGCGTTACATTTACAGCCTCCATCCATTTGCTCGTTTACGTAGCGAAAGATCGAAGGTAGCGAAGTGCAGAATGTGCATGAGGAAGATTTAGCTTCAGCCGCAGGCGGGTATAAAGCTAAATACGCGTCTGACCGTAGGGCTCTCGGTTACCGCTGTTTCCGGTACCATTGCCAGGAAATGGTAGCATGTACCTGCGATTTACCCTAGAAACTACCACGTCCGTTATTCCACAAAATCGGATGCCCTGGAGTGAAATTATGTCAACTGTGACATCTCTCAGTTTGAACCACCGATATTAGTTGATAACGTATCGGCCAGTTTGTGAAAATATTTATTTTTACCGGAAACGTTTCGTTTAATTGAAAAGCATAGAATATATGGTAGGTCGTTAAACCCTTACAATGTCCAACTCACTATGAACAAAGTAGGAAATTTTGAAGCTTTCCAAAAACTATTAAATTCAAAATAGTAGTTCATCAAACGTTGGTGAAATTATTTCTGTACTAATAATATTGGTTTGATACTAGATCTACTGATATTAAGTCTATTATATTTCAATACTAGCTGAAAGCTCCCGTGCTTCGCTACAGTTTAATCGAAACTAAATAAAAACCCTTAAAATTTCGAATTTTGAAAAATCCTTTCTTAGTGGATGCTTATACGCTAAAAGGAATGCTCATGCAAAATTTCAAGTTTCCAGGTCAAATAGTTTCGGTTCTGTGTTGATGAGTTTGGCCCATACTTTAACCCCCCAAAACCACCCCTAAAATTTCGAATTTTTCAAAACCCTTTCTTAGTGAGCACCTACGACCCAAGGCAAGAGTATGTTCCAAATTTCATTGTAATCCGTTCTGTGGTTTTTGAGATTTCGTGATGAGTGGATGAATGAGTCAGTCAGTCAGTGGTATTTGAGCTTTATATAATAGATATTAAATACGTAGTTTGGAAAAAGAGAAATCTAGAGGTGAGAAAGATGATCGATTCAGTAATCTGTATTTTATAAGACCGACGTAGAATATCTACTTTATGAAGGTCTTGTAAACTTGGAGAAATTTTGAAAAATGTGAGATCGAGTCATTTTGGCTTGTTTGGTAGTTCTAGTGTTAAAGTATAAATTATTTCGCCAATTCTATTACTTCCACTGTCCAAATTCGTAAAAATCTATCAGCTCCACGCAATCATAGATAAAGTTTTAAAGAAGACCGAAAAGGTTTGCTTTAAAACAACACCTATATTTAGTTAATACCGGTTTCCAGTATCCATGAAACGAAACATTAGACAGTAGAAGAGAAAATTCAAACAGGAGAGAGAAAAATCCAAGTAAAATCTCCCATTTATCCTACAATTATTTCTCCTTTAGCAGGCTCCTTTTCCAGCGGCCTGCCGTGTTAACAGCACACGCGTCTGTATTTAAGCTGTGGCCAGTTAAAACTAACGCGTTATCTTAAATTGCAGTAGACATTAATTATCGGATAACGTAGGCGGACAGAAAACGACGTTAAAACTTGCCGGACGTTAATTGCACCGGATTCCCATGTAAACTCGCACACCGTACCAGAACTCCCATTTTATAAGACACAAATTTATCGTAAAAAATCATTCACTTTATCAAAGACACATCATTTTAACATTTAACCAAAATATCGAATTGAAGGAATATATTTTAGCACTCATGTTAATACTTTAACAAAATAAACTGGTGGTCTTTAATACGGTGCCTTGGATGCATCGTAAAACTTCGTTTCATCCACCCCATAATTTATTTTTGCACCTATTTTTCTTAAATACTCCCCACTTGCCCGCTCTTTCTCTCGCATACAATTTTCCCATCTATTCTCTCTAGTGTTTCCTGTTCGTATGAAGGCATCGAGCTTCTGCGAGCGGCCACGAAACCTATCATAAACGTAGCGACGTTCTCATTAGAGGTAAATGTAATTACTCCCCAACGAAATTTCGATCCAGAGCCCATCGATTACTGTCTGACCGAAAAGCTGTCTACTGAACGTAGAAGCGAGATATTCCCGTTCCACGTGTTACGCAATTCTCCGTCTCTTTTCCGCGTTATACTATTATAATTTACCGTCGACAACGCCAAAGTTTTACGTGTATTCTCATTAATTTCAACTTTCTAGAACCGAGTATTTTTTCCTACTTTATGTTTTAATTATTAATCGATATTGAAGCCGATTTTAATTTGAGAAATTAAGAGGAAGTTATTTTTTTATAAATTGAGTGATACACTTCTTTAGTTTTGCCACTCACCTTTAGATGGAACGTTAATGTCAGATCCTTGAAGGCAGATAATGTGATTGATTTCTTTATCTTTTTAGATAATTAGTCAAATTTCTGGCGGTAGATTTGTTTCGTAGCATGATAACGCTATGGAAATTCGTAAAGAAAAGGCATCGCACTAATTGGCAATTTGGGATGAAATTTAGCCACAGTGCATCGCAACTAGAATGGTTAATGAACACTTTACTGTTTTCACATTAATTAATTCGTATTCTCAGAATGCACGTTAATTAATTCTTGGTAGAAAATGTATGTTTTTGCGCCACCGAGTGTGCAACTTTTATGAAATTCCGATGTTTGACAAGAGACAACCGCGTTGCTAAATTTAACAACGAATTCGGAAACGTACGATCAGTCCTCCAGCATCCTTTCGACCTCTAAAAGTTCCGTTTGGCGATGAAACCCTTCTAAATTCGGTTTGGATTTTCGAAATTCCTCCGACTTTGGTCGTCCGAAACATTCGGACGTCGAATTCCCTCTTCCGCATCGAGGACAGCAATTTTAATGTAAGTGAATTCAATATTAAATATTATTCATCGATTTTAAAATAGCATTTTTTATTATTAAACTTTCTTTGCTAAAATGCAAAAATGATATTAGAATAAGCAGGAAAATTTAATGGTTTAATGAATCCGATTCTCACACGTGCGATATTTCTTATACGTTGACGTATTCGTTAAATGCATTGTGATTTTGAGGTAATGTTAAAATCTTTATCCAATAAATACAATGCAGTTCAGGATATTTTTGACGAAACAACATTTTTTAAATTAACGTCTACGGACGGTAATTTGTACTTTGTTATTGTACTGCTCTATCTTATTTGTACTAATTTATTTGTACACATCGAGTGTCGAATTAATCTCTGCAGTTGTTTCCTTTTGGTGGCCTAATATTCACGTTTAATTAGAAGCGTAATTTAAAAAACTTGAATCTTTTGAGTCACTAATATTAGAGACATTAAAATAGTATTTGCAAAAAACTCAGTTACTATAGTAAAAAGTGTAAAACATTTTAGTTATCGTTTATTTTACATTGCAACCAATATAATTACAATATTGCGGATATTAAGGTACACCCTGTGCAGTATATTACATTTTTATTTAATTTTTTGCTTTTTTATGTTTTTTTTTAAAGTATATTTCGACATGAATGTCTATTGAAGAAAATTCTATTCAGACGTAATTAACTTTAGCCTTTGATTTCGAATACTTCATCAAACCATCGTATAAATCCCAAATATTGCCACTGCCATCAAATTCAAATGGGTAGCCGAAGATAGACAATATTAAAGAATCAATATCAATTATCTTACATCAAATTGGAAAAATAATTCCAATCGTAAATTAAATCCACGGCTTATAACCATTCCGAACGTCGATATTAAAATGTGCAGTGTATCGTGAAAATTATCCCAAATTAAAGCATCCTTTTTCGAAGTCTTTTAAATCCGTGCAAAGAAACGAATGCGAGAAATGAATTAACTCAATCGCCGGATATTTCCAATATCAATTAATCCGCAACGTCGAGCGCACAATTTCGTTTCGAAATAGTAACAAAAATATAGAATAAACGTGATGATAGAATTTTCATTTTTATTTTGCAAAAAGAGAGAGAGAGAGAAAAAGAGAGAGGCAAAGTGAGACGGAGAAGATAACGTCTCTTGGATGAAGAAGGCTTCGAAAATGCAAATTGGATAAAAAATCGCGACGATCCAAGTTCATCGCGTTTGCGAAATGGCAGGACGGAAAATGGCACCTGTTAAAATTACTGAGAAACCCTCAGCCGAAGTCGCAGCACGGAGCAAAGGAAATCCTGATAATTTTGAGTGCGATCCATGTTGCCATGCTAGTACTTCCGAGGATCCGACATTAATTGTGCGTAATAATCGAGACACGATTTGCCAAATCCTTCTTTCATTAATTTCGCGATAGGAGTATCACTTTTTCTTCCATTTTTCTTAATTTTAGTTTCTTGAATAAATTTCAAACTAAGATTCTTACGTATAAAATTAGAATGTTAATTTTCATTTTACTTATTCCATAAAGGTCATTTTAATTTGAGATAATTTAGACTTTATGGGTCACGTTGATAGTTTGAAAAATTACAATGATTATTTACGAATTTTCCGCCAAATCGATTCGAACGATTTAATTTACGCGACAAGAACGGAATTATATAAATGTCATATGTTAAAAACATCATCGATTAGTGAAAGTGTGAGGTTAAAGTGTCGATTAAGAATTTGAAAATTCTTAATTAATTGTTAACACACCTTAAATATATTCACTGCAAAACAGCAAACACCTTTTTTTTTTACTATTTTTCAACATATATTACAAAAAGAATCGACTTGTCGTAATTTCCTGCAAGAAAAGCATTTCCCGGGAGTTTCCCAATATTTTTCCCGATGTTTAGCGATACTCGGTAAAATATTGTTAAGAAGTACAGAAATATCTGAAAATTCTTATCTCGACTGGAAACGGAAGTGAGTTGAAAAATATTACACGCCAAAATGAAATGTATCGACGAGGTCGCGTATTCGTCGGAAGAACTACCATCCAATTCTGTCGCGTTTCGATTCGCAATGTAAGTTCGCATCTCCTTGTTTCTCGTGATATTCCGCGACCACGAAATTCACAAGCTGCAAGAAAAGTACGGAGTACTTCGATTATGAAATAGAAAAGGATCTCGTGGAAGAAGGGGTTGGAAACGTTCCGCGATAAGTGCTGGATATTCTGAGAGCAATACTCTGTGTTCTTCGGGGTAATTTGATAAATTACAGTGAGACCAAGAAGTTTATTGCGTTGAAGAAATAGAAAGAGACGGGGGAGAAGATGAAGGGTGGTTTTGTAGAGAAAGAGAGGGTGAAGAAAAATAGAAAAATTGATGAATGAAGAAAGAAAGTGATTGAGAGGAAGAGAAAGGTAAATAGACGTCTTGAGGAAGATAGAGAGATTGTGAAAGAGAGACTAAAGGGCTGGAAGGAGTGAGAGATAAAGATAAGGGAAAATAGAGGTAGAAAGTGATAGAATTCTCTTGGGAGACAAAGAGAAGTTGACTGGAAGAAAATAAAACTACAAAAGCCAAGAGTGAGAGGGAAGAAAAGGAAAATGGCAGGGAAAATAGAAGAAGGGTCCGGTGGAAGAGAGATTGGATGAAGGAGACTGAAAGACGCACATGAAATGGGAAAGATAGCAAGGGATAAATAGAGGGAGGAAGTTAGAAAGGTAGGAAGAAGTTTTGTGAGACAAAGGAAGAAAAAGAGACGAAGCGAAGGAAGAGGAAGTGATGAGAGAAGCTGAGAGATGGAATTCTATATAATTCCGAAAGTTTCTACGAAGCTCGATTGGAAAATTCAGGAATTTTTGAGCGTGAATACATTTCATTGGCGAAGCGTAACTCGTAAAATACGAACGAAATTTTCTGCAACTGAAATTTATATGTTAACGCAATTCGATATTTTTCCGTACCTGAATCAGCAAAACGTGAATTACGCTGTGCTGAAAAAAACAGGATTTTCTTTATTTCTCTGCTATTTCTAAATTTGAAATTTTAAAATACAACATGTGTGACTATCAAATTAACTAAAACAGCAATTTTT
Source organism: Cerceris rybyensis (assembly GCA_910591515.1). NCBI lineage: Eukaryota > Metazoa > Arthropoda > Insecta > Hymenoptera > Crabronidae > Cerceris > Cerceris rybyensis. The sequence continues at coordinate 10,206,103 of OU342797.1, read as the reverse complement.
TATTACATTTATAAAATTCATCAATAAATATTTATCGACGATCTACCTATATAAATGTTAATTTCAATATTTTTAATTTTCCGAATTATTGAATAATTTCATGAAATTGGAAGCAAAAAGTGTAATTAATGAAAAAGCAAGGAATTAAAAAATTACAAATTTATTTAAACTTCTCGTTGACTGATATGTAATCTTTCGCTTTTACGACAGAATTTAAAAGACTTTACGGTGCCTGGTTGCGAGCAACAAAGCCGGTGCAAGAATATTGACGAATTACAGAAACAATTGTCGAAGAAAGACGCACCAGGGTCGTGTTACAAGCCGTCAAGAAAGAAAAAATAGCATTAAAAAAGGGACTCGTCCATTTTTCGTGAAAGGAAAAAAAAAACGCTTCTGGGTCACGAAGGTAATCTCACATAGCTGGAAACAAAGGGTAAATTTTTTTTCTTGCCTTTCACACAAAAGGCTGAAAATTTTCATAAAGAAATTCTCAAAATAATATCACCATATTGGAAATTTTAATTTTGATAAATCTATTAACTTGTATTAAAATGATTTTTAATCGAATATTATTATTTTCGAACACAATATATTTCTTTTTGCGATATTATATTTAAAACGTGAGAATATTTTTATAAATTTGTACGCTGTTGATTTATTGATATTAATCCTGAAAGCAATTTCACTTTGAACGTGAAATATTAAAAGTACAAGTGGAATGAAGTAAAAAATATTTTTCGGTGGATTTTGCGACAGTTCGTCTGAAAGATGCCTATCATCGGATGTACCAAGGAGAATAACTGCCGGAAAAATGCATTTCTAAGAGTGAGAGGACTTTCACCAGTGCAGGTTACAGGTTAACATGCTTGAACAATATTTTTTCACGTAAATTCTCACGTAATTCGTCATGGAACAGAAAGAAGTGAAAACAGAACAAATAATTCTTCTATATTTATTCTATATTTTTACATTCAGCCATCTACCATCACTTTGTGATAAGAAACAAACCTAAAGTAAATCGCGTAAAAAGATCAAATCTCTTGTTTAACACGTTGAGTGCTATGTCAGTCCCTTGGGACTGACAGTAGACTTTTCGTTCAGGCGGCGTGGATTCTAGGGACTGATAGCGAACTTTTCGTTTGGACGAGAAATTATTATATTATAGAAATTAAATTATTAATGACAACTAAAAAATTTATGTTAAAATTTAGTGAAGTATATTAAAACATTTTAAGCAAAGATGTGACTGAGATTTGTACATATTACAGTAACTAACAATCTTCTTTGCTACTTTTCTCGCTATCTTGCGTCCGAATGTTTTTGTGTTTGTATTATAACATTCAACACAGTGCTTTTGAACTGTATGCGCCACTCTTCCTTTCTTTTGCTGTATCTTTTCTGTGCTTCCGTGTTTTTTCCGATTCTCTAGGCAATCGTCCTTTTGCCTTTCTGGTATTCCTCACCCCATTATTTTCTGTCTATAATTTGTATATTTGTGCATTGAGTACATCGTTTTCACAGTCTAAACCAGAGGTCCCCAAACTTCTTTCTCTCGTAGACCCCTTGTCATGTTTTTCAATTTTAGATAGACCCCCTGCTGTAGGTCTATCTAACTATATTGAAGTATATTTCCTAACATACAATCATATAACATACAATTTCTGTGTCTTCGTTAACCCAAACAACTCGAACAATCTGAATGAGGCCTGAGAATAAGATATACGGATTACAGGGGTTACACTGTAATACACAAAAATGCACAAAATTTATGAGTCGATGCGATTATCGCGCGGCCTTAGTAAAAGCATCAATCGTTGTTTCTCTTTTAGAAGACTCACAGCTCTGTGGAGTGAGTGAAACGCACACTGTGGAGTGAGTGAGACGCTAAGTTAGGCGTGTACTATGGAGAGAGTGAGACGCGTATAAAATGCTCCGAGATCAAGTGAAAGTAGTTTTAGACCGACGATATTAATTATATTAATAATATTATACTTTGTAATTTTTTTTAATGTCAAAGTTATATCAATTATACTGTTGTTTGCAATTTTTGAAATTTCTTGCCATTGACACCCATTTTCATTTCATAGACCCCCAATTTTTTTTTCGCCCACGTAGACCACTTGCAGGTCTTCATCGACCCCTGGGGGTCGATATAGACCACTTTGGGAATCACTGGTCTAAACGATAATTAGAAAAATTATACAAAGTAATATTTCGTTCATACTCGTCACTCCACATCCGCACTCGGCATCAAATGCCTCTCGCTGCCGCTTGAGCGGAAATTATAGCCAAATCGACGCCGCACTCAACGTGTTAAAAGTCGTCTTCAATTATCATTCTTGAGAAAATTCCTTGTCAATCGTCCTACGAATTTCTAACAAACCTCATTCCCATAAATCATTAACATCCGCTCCTCGAGCACGCCTCTTCTCAGAATACCGACGAATTAATCGCCGTCAAACATTCATCGACACCAGTTCTCCATTTTCCATGCCTCACTGTCGAGGAAACGTACCGGTTAGACGTGTCAGAAACGTCTAATCGATAATCGAGCTTGTCTCAAACCTAGAGAACCGAGAAAATGAGAGTACAAGCGTCAGCGAGAAGAAGGAACCAGAAGTCCGGATATCCGCAGTTTTACCCGAGGACGCTGTAGTCAGCGATCTCACCGGATATCCGCCGGACATCGACTCAATTCGCAGCGAACCAAGTAAACTTGTTTCCGGAGGACCGTCAGCACAGGATCAGCAACAGCAGGAGGTGGAAGTTACAGAAGACAACCAAGCTGAAGATTAAGAAGTCACGATTCCAAGTTTAGAGACACCTACACAGTGAAAGAAACTAAGAATTCTTTCCGGATATCCACCAGGAATTAACTCTATTCACAACGAACCAAGTAAATTTACTTCTGGAGAACCATCAGCAGAGAGTTAGCAACAGCAAGAGGCGTAAGTTAAAGAAGAAAATCCTGTTGATGATTAAAAAGTAGAAGAAACGAAGTAATCCCACAGGACACCGCCTCTATTCGCAGTGAGCCAAGTAAACTTATTTTTGGAGAACCTTCAGCAGATCAGCAACAGAAAAAGGCGGAAGTTACAGAAGACGATCCTGCTGAAGATTAAAAAGTCACGATTGTAAGTTTAAAAGCACCGGTACAGCAGTAGAAACCAGGAAATCTCATTGGACATCGGCTCTATCTGCAGCGAACCAAGTAAACTTGTTTCCGGAGAACCGTCAGCAGAGGATCAGCAACAGCAGGAGGTGGAAGTTACAGAAGAAAACCAAGCTGAAGATTAAGAAGTCACGATTCCAAGTTTAGAGACACCTACACAGTAAAAGAAACTAAGAATTCTTTCCGGATATCCACCAGGAACTAACTCTATTCACAACGAACCAAGTAAATTTACTTCTGGAAAACCATCAGCAGAGAGTTAGCAACAACAAGAGGCGTAAGTTAAAAAAGAAAAGAAAAGCCTGCTGAAGATTAAAAAGTCACGATTTTAAGTTTGGAAAGATCTATACAGCAGAGGAAACCAGGGAATCTCATCGGACATCGGCTCTATCTGCAGCGAACCAAGTAAACTTGTTTCCGGAGAACCGTCAGCAGAGGATCAGCAACAGCAGGAGGTGGAAGTTAGAGAAGAAAACCAAGCTGAAGATTAAGAAGTCACGATTCCAAGTTTAAAGACACCTACACAGTAAAAGAAACTAAGAATTCTTTCCGGATATCCACCAGGAACTAACTCTATTCACAACGAACCAAGTAAATTTACTTCTGGAGAACCATCAGCAGAGGATCAGCAACAGCAGGAGGTGGAAGTTACAGAAGAAAACCAAGCTGAAGATTAAGAAGTCACGATTCCAAGTTTAGAGACACCTACACAGTAAAAGAAACTAAGAATTCTTTTCGGATATCCACCAGGAACTAACTCTATTCGCAACGAACCAAGTAAATTTATTTCCGGAGAACCACCAGCAGAGGATTAGCAACAACAAGAGGCGTAAGTTAGAAAAGAAAATCGTGCTGAAGATTAAAAAGTCACGATTGTAAGTTTGAAAAGATCTATACAGCAGAAGAACCCAAGAAATCTCACCGGACACCGCCTCTATCCGCAGTGAACCAAGTAAACTTGTTCCTGGGGAACCATCAGCAGAGGGACAGCAACAGCAGGGGGCGGAAGTTACAGAAGACAAACCAGCCAAGAATCAAGAAGCTACGGTTAAACTTCAAGAAACACCTGTCGAGTAGAAGGTAACCTTCGCCGACACCTTAGAAAGTTTCATCAACGGCTAGGGAGTTTCGGTAGTCGTCCATTGGGATTCGTGTGACTGGATGAATAGAGACGATCCAAGGAATTATGTACTCTTGGGAAGACGGAATTACTGCAATTAAGCAGCGAAACGCGTGCTTTATAATTCAGGAGATACTTTAGTCACGGTGTAACTTCAGGACGGAGGGTGTTGAGTTTATACAGACTTTATTGAATTGTAGATAGTTAGTGGCACTAGTTTGGGAAGGACGATGAAATTGGGGGAAGTGGAGATAGCACTTTGTGATGGAAATTATTTATACATTTTTTTATTTCGTGTAAACAGAAACTGTCAAATATCCTGATGGATTTTTTTTTGAGGTCCAGTTATGGAAAAATTTTTGAGATTAATGGCACCTTTTTCAATAGAAATTTTATTAAAGGTGGGATATTTAAATGAATATATCAAGTATTGTGGGTAATAAATAAATTAGCTAAATATTAATAGTCAGGGAGAGCTATATCGAATATAACTGAACGTAGTACTACAGGGAGTTAACATTAATAAATTATATGCACGTAATAACAGATTAACATTAATGTTTCACGAAGATTGCCACTGGACAACGTAGGTACTGTTTAATTGGTGTTCCAAATTGAAATATCCTTCATTTTCACCCAGTATATTGCTACTTGATTTATGGGGTTTAAGTTCCACGCGATGGCAGAGTATTGGAAACTCGCAGATAAAATGGGCGCAAATGTCTTCTCACGGAAGAATAAGTATTTTTTGATTTGACAGTTTTGGGTCGGGAGATGGCATTTTAAAGAATTATAACGGAGACTTGGAATTGAGACAGTTTGAGAACTAATTTTGAAGATATCTAGATCGCGATGTTCAATTTTGTTTCCACACGTTTCTAATTCAATTATGGGAGAGCTTTGAGCTTGATTTTTTGTGCATTTAAAGAATGCACCCAATTAAAATAAAAAAATATTGAATTGTAATTTAAAATCTCATTTTCTTTTCTCACAAAATTTTACGATTTCAATCCACGAGACTCTGGATATATGGGGAAAATTATTTGATAAAAAAAACTATTAGGAAAAACCCTTTAAGTGTTACAAACATTTCACCTTCTGTGTACGCTGAAATTAATGGAGAATTTCCAGGTACAAATTACAGCGTCGTAATTACCACGAACTGTGATATTAAATTAGTATATTTTCATGGATTCCTACATTCCTGTGGCTGCCATCAATTAACCCCGCGAAAATTTCACTGAAGGTTTCATCGAAATGAAATTCTTATCAACTCTAAATATTAATTTACTCTAAACGTAAATTATCAAAAGTTTAACAATCGTATGCCCTATTTAAAGATTGTGACATTATAGTTGAACAAATTCTAAATCATAACTTTCTCCATCAACAATTTTTTAATTAACGAATCCAATCATTTTCACGAAGAAATCAATTGATTATTTCTATTTTTTTTTTAAATGGTTCCCTCAAACATTTCCATAATGTTGGATTTAATAACGATGAAATATCTTCACCGTGCGGCATATACACAATACGATACAATCGTTATTATCAATTTCTGCATCCTTTGATAATGAAACCCCTCGAGGCAAGCACGTTTGCCCTTTGAAGAGAAGATTGTTACACGAACGGTATTGTATCTGATTAATTCTTAGCCGTACGAGAAACTCGGTTGTCGAAGACAGCAACGAAAGACCAAAGAAAGAGCAGTTTGCTGCTACAAATTAAAGAGGAAGAGGATAGAGAAAGATCCTTGGGAAAAAAAAAGAAAAATTGGCGACTCCTTGGATAATTAAAGGCACACCAATCGACGATACTAGGTCACCGAGGAATTCTTCGTGAGACGTTCTTCAACCTTTCTCCTTCTTTCTTTTCTCCTACTGCTTTTCTTCTTTGCTCCTTTCTTTCTTGGACTCAACGGTAACGGGTGATCAGATCGAAATCGAATTACCGTCTCGAGGTGAACTCGAGAAATCAACGACACAACATAAGGACATTGATCAGAGAGGAAGTTCATCGTGAATCTGCCATCTCGATTTCCCGACATGGAAAATGTGCGAGCCGACGAAGGTAAAATTGAGAATATGTGAACGGAATTAACGAATGAAAGTCAGATATACTTCAAATGGAAAATCGAGTGGATCTAATTACCCCTTGCCTTGGAAAATTGAAATAAAGTATCGGAGCTATTAAACTCCTTGAAAATATGGAAATATGAACATTTTTGTAATTCTTCTTTTCTTTGTTAAAGCAAAAACAAATTTAAAAAATGGAAATACGATTTGATAATATGAATAGGAAATTATGATAATATGAAATTTATTATTATTGAACATATGGAGATATTAACACTAGAAATACCGAACCAGTCAAAATGACTGGTACACAATTTTTTCAAAAAATTCTCCAAGTTTATGTAAGAGTCATAGAGTAAATATTCTACGTCTATATAATTAAATATAAATCACCCAATCGGTCAAGTTTCCTATCGCTTGATTCCCTCTTTTTCAAAGTACTTATTTAATATGTTGAAATATGATAGATTTAACGCCAGTTGTTCTAGTGTTAACATCTTTGTGATTTTTCTTCACTTTATTAAAAGAAGAAAAATCACCAAAATGGAAATATGATTTGACAATATGAATAGGAAATTATGATAATATGAAATTTAGTATTATTGAACATATGGAAATATTAACATCTTTGTGATTTTTGTTCACTTCATTAAAAGAAGAAATATTCAAGTTTCTATATGTTCAATAATAATAAATTTCATGTTATCATAATTTCATATTCATATTATCAAATCATTCCGTTAATAAAGAGGAGAAAAATCACAGAAATTTACGTATTTGCATATGTTCAATAATAATTTAACAATAATAAATTTTTCTTCTCTTTATTCAAAGGAGAAAAACCGCTTTATTCTTTTTTTATTGAAATATATTAAATATAGAAGATACAAGAGTTTAGTATTCCAAGGTAAGCGGTTAAAAGGACGATCAAAGAGCTGCAGGACAATTTTACTCGACTTTTTTAGAAACCTCAGAGAAGAAAGATAACGAAGGTGATACATCAGAGATAATGGAAGTGGTAGATGATCCCAGCATCAAAAAAAAAGATTCTGCAAGCGAAACGACCGATGGTCCCAGCACCGAAAAAAAAGACTCTGCAAACGAAACGACCAGCGTGAAGGCAGAAATACGAAATGAGAGGAGCGAAAGTGAGAACAGATGTTCTTATTCGGAGTTGAAATCGTGGTATTAAGCGAGTAATTCGAACAAGGCGCGTAAATTTGAAGAGCGATTCCAATAACACGCACATTTAAACCGATTTAATCGGCTCTGTTGAATTTCATTATGTAATACCAGATTTAAACTCTGCTTTGATCCGCCCTTAGAATTTCGTTTCCGTCGAGAATTAAGCTGAAAATCTCCGGCCGATTTAATCATTTGTACAGTGATCACAATTTTTTCGCAATTTTAATATTACCTTCGACGTAATCCTCGCTGGTGAAAATTACCTCGTAATTTTCCATATATTTGTTATTTGATTACTAGTCATTTAGAAATTGAAAAAATTCAGTCCATTTTCCATGAAAAAAAAACGATATTTAAAATAAACATTAACTCTTTGCGGTTTAACAAGTTTCATGACTGTCACCGATGATCGGCAGTATTGAATTCAATGAAAGTTCATGTAATGTTTAAATTGCAATATTTATGAATTTTCTAACATATTTAATACTTAAACATTGGCGTTAGAAAGATAAAAGTGTGCTGAATATGTATCTATCAGTATCTTTAGAGTTTCTACTTTATAAAAATGTGGTGTTAATAGAAAAAGTTTCACTTCAGTAAAAATAACAAAGCTAACAAAACACCGGTGGCGTTCAACGTGGTAATAGTCGATATAATTCTCTGTCACAATCAAATCATGGCTACCTTGGGATTTGATAATTAAAGATCAACTATTGCCACTGTAAAAAAGAAAGTCTCTAACGGCAAGGAATACTAAAAAATTTATTTTCCATTTACTGGCGATCAATTAGAAAAACTATTGAAACCACAAAATGTTAATAAACCTTCAAACGACGTACGCAAAAGCAAAGCAGTAGCCGCTGAGTGTTCAAGCGGAAAGATCAACAGTAAAACTACTCAAAGCCAATTCAATTGGTGATTTGATGTACAAAGGGTTAATCGGCCCTTTCATATGTAATTTACAGCAGTGTTGCACACGTAATTTGCACTGAAATTCAAAGCTGCGATCGTATTATGTTCCGACAGGGTTCGAAACAGCTGTGTTTACTTTGGCCACGTTCGCTGCGGCTTTAGCTTTCTACATTTGCATCGTGTACAGCCTGAGCAGTCCGCCAACTATTGTCGTGGATTTTTAGGATCATTTTGACATACCATTGCGACGCATTCCCAGTCAACGATAACATTTTTTACCAAATAAAAACCGTGAGAGAAAACAGTGATATTTTAATAATTCGTAATTTACAATAAAGTTATACCAGGGCCAGAGAAAAGTTTTGCGTTATATTTTATGCAACGTTAGAGCAAATTCGCGAGAAAAATATTATTAAAAATTAACAGTTTATGTGTCACTGTTTAAATTTTACAACGTATCATTTTATTTTGAAAACACGTCGAATATTTTTTCTATGAACCAGAAAGAATTCTGAATCGTGTGTAATTTTTTCTTATTTTATTGGTTTAACGTTGCCAACACCCCTGAGAATTACTAGTACCTAAAATAAAACTGGGATAAGTAAATTTGTATAATTTAATAACGTGTAAATAATTAATAATTGCATAATAATTATTAATAATTACATTAATGTAATAATACAACACGTACAACAATATACATCTATATTGTATATACGTCTTTATTGTACGTACAACGTATACATCTATCACAATTATATTTATAGATATTGATAGCGTTGGGTTAAAAGCCATCGTCAATATCTTTTAATTATTCATATTACTGAGAACACTATAAACCGTTGAGACAATTACAGTAGACAATTCAATATCAAAGGAGATTTTCATATAACACTTTTATTAGCAACATAAAATCGTCAAATCATATTGCTATTTTCTATCCAGCAGCACCGAGTCACTTCTAATAAATTCCAAGAGACTAAACTTTAAAAAAACCCTTGCCCTATTTTTTCGAAATTCTTGACCAAGTGGAACCAACCCTTTGCAACTCGTTAATCAGAGCTGTACGTTGCACAATGCAGAGCAAAAAAACAATGTAAAACAGTGTCCTTCTCTATTCATAACATTACAAAATTTGCACTTTAAAGAAAAAATTTAATTTTTAAAAAAGTAAAATGAGAAAACTTGGACGAACGATTGTCCGTGAAAAAGGCACGTATTAATTTCATAGGTCGAAGGGAAGAGAGACGAAAGTTCGTGGTCCTTTTTATTCATAGGACATTAGCTCCTTTCATAAATAACCAGCTTGGTAAAATGACGCGGTGGAAAAGTTTTCTCGTTTTCGCTGAACGATGAGAAATTTCATTCATCCAGGAACCATGAACCCACTCGGTTTATTCTGTTCGGTGGGATTAATTAATTTTCTCTCTGCGTCGTGTAATTCAATTATCTCTGATAATTGAATAATTAATGTAACCCGATAGCATCGACGAATAAACGTTACATCCGCGATAACAATAATCGTTTAAGTGTCTCTATAAACTTATCGACGAATGTGCGTGAAAAACACGAATTATCTTACTATACAAAAAAAAAACTCTGCATTTAATTCCTCCAGTTTCCTCCCTTCTTTCGGTTCTCTCATAGACTACTGCATTAATTATTTTATCAAGGTGTTCATGAGAGTAGAAGTTTGATTGGAAATTTCCAAACCACCACCCCTCGTTCCGTTTCACCCTTCTAACGTTCCCTTTGCAATGTTCTTCCGGTTTGCAACATTTTCGGCGATGCTTCGAAACGCCAAGGTGAAACTTACGTTCAGATAAACGCGAAGGAAGGATCCCATTCGGTTGAATTAATTAAATTTCTGGAATCCTTTGACAGAGACTGATGGCCCTTCAGCTTTTCACGCGATGTTACGCTGCCCAAACCACAACTTGGATGGTCCACAAATCGTGGAAAGTTATCGAAGGCCAAGGAACATTAAATTTTCGAAATTAGACAGCAAGAAGTACCCTTTGCGGATGTTGAATAATTCCGGATCATTTCAATTTTTATCACGTTTATTTATATTTATATTAACTTGTGCGATTTATAGTGTTTGTAATTGTTTGAAGAATCTTAATCATTTTGAGAGAAGTTTTCATGTTTATAATTTGGATTCTTTTGCTACTTCTATTGACGTGAAATTTCTATTACTCGAAATAGATTTTTAGTGTTCTGTATATTCGACTTTAACTACTGTGGTTGCTTCTTTTAGGAACTACAATTTTGGGTGGATACCAAACCACCAAAATTCAATCTCGGTCGATCAATAGAGCAGAGACGTTAAGCACAAAAATAGCTACATATGTATTCAATAGAAATTGACTTATTTTAAACTAACAGACTGAATAGAGCAACGTGAAATAAATAGAAGCAAAGCTAGGCCTACTTTATAAAATGAAACGTTGAAAATAGGACTTTGCGTTTCATGTAAGAAGAAAATCACGCCTCGCCTCGTTGAATCCCTCGCCCAGGTGCTAAACAGGTACTTTAATGTGTGAATTACAGTACTGAATGGCTCACTGCGTAATTACAAATAGAATCATGAAAAAATGAGGACCTTTGAAAATTTTAATCGCAATCTCGTGATATTCCCATTCCTAAAATAGTAATTAGAGTACCGCTACCACTTTCCCTGCAATTTTTATATCCTTTTCATCCGGAGAATACTGTACGTTATTTAAATGTAAATGTGAAATTACATTTTTTTTTATTTCATCCGGGAATTTAAACGTGAAACACGACGTCGATACATTTTCTCTTTTTTTATTGAATGGAATCGTTATTCGATATTATCTTGATTCACCGTAGAAGCAGACGACCTTTGCGTCAAAGAGAAAACCGGATGGTGAATTTTTTGTTTGTAAATTAAACAGCGAACGCTATAATACACTTTACCGAGGAGTAATCTGTCGATAATGCCACGCGAGCACGTTCCTTTCAATAAATCAGCATCTGCTGGAAAGTAATCTCCGAGAATCCGGCAAATGGGAATAAATTTTGCATTGCACTCTGCCGAGGACGCATGAAATGCATAATGAAACATAATCAGCCAGATGAGAAAACAGGAAAGAGAGGGATAAAGCATGGGGGGGGGGGGAGCAACTGCAAAAAAACGAGGAGGAAGAAAGAAGAGAATTTTAAAAAAAGTACATTAAAGAGAGGGATAGATGGACAACATAAAAAGAGAGAAAGTAATGAAAAAGGAGGGAAAGAGGGTGGGAGAAAATGAGAGACGAAGCTAGCGGGAGGAAAGAGGGTGGCAATGGGGTAGATATAGATGCAGAGAAAAAGAAAGTTTGATAGAAGCAAAAAAATAGTACGTAGAGATAGAAACAAACAGTTTGATATATAAACAAAAAGAAGTAAGAGAGAAATTGTAAAAAAGCAGTGTGTGTGTGTGAGAGAGAAAGAGAGAGAACACAAGCGAAAAGCAAAGAAACAGGCATCCATTCAACGAAAAAGAGAACCAGGCACAGAATACAAAAAAAATGAGAGAAACAGAGAAAAAGAGAGGCAGGTACAAAGTGAAAGAGGGAAACCGTAAAAGAGAGAGGGAGATATATTTTACGTTCTTACCAGAGCCGGCTGCACTGGTCAGTTTGGTCAAGTCGCATCAGGTTATGCAATTAAAATTCGTTTCGCAGCAGCACGGTCAGCGGTTTCGCAAAACGCATCAATTATACGAGTTACCAGAAAATGGCCCTTAGCTCGGGTACATGGAAATGGAGAGCCGAAAACCTAGGAAACTCGTGCGGGCACAATAGGCACGAAACTGGGCGTGAACGGAAGCAGGCCACTGTGGATGTCATTGTTCGACACAAAACACCTTGTGCAACAAAGTTGTTCGATAACTCATTTTAGCTCCCTTCCTCTCTCTGTTTCTCTCTCTCTCTCTCTCTCTCGATCTCTCTTCACCTCATGTACAACAAAATGTTACAATGTTTGCAATCTTATTCATTAACGTTCTGTCCATGACGTGGAAATAAAAGGTAATTTCGAGATGGAAAAATTTAAAGAAGTTGCTCAATTTTTTGGCGATAGATTTGTTCATTTAAGGTTGATATTTCTATGGATGAAAAATATATTGAATCTGTTTCGTAAGAATATTATGGTGCTGAATGGATGTATAAAAAAAATAATAGTTGTCGGCAGTTGCGTTATGTATTATACTGATATTAAACGTTAATATGGGACTTCACAAGCAGTAATTTCGTGTCGTAAAACACGATGCATCGACTATATTGCTTCTGAGAGAATCTCGTTAAATCCCTCGTTCACTCGAGTGAGCTACTTTTTATTTGGTTTTAATGCAGGATAAAGCGGGTGCTGAATACAGGAGATAAAGAATAAGAAGATATAAAATAGGGTTTTGTTTTAGTTGAGATTTTGTGATTTTCAACAATTTTCTGGTTAGATTTATTTATAATGCTTCTCCAATTCTTCACTCAATTCTCCTGAGGCAGTTATTAATATTCAAATTCTTCGCATGATATCTTGCAAAACTTGTATAACATTCTAGAAATCACAATTTACCTTTTATAATACACTCTTAACCAATTTAACTACGGAATTTAGTTTCAAAAATCCTTCACCGCATGTGGAATTATAATAAAATCGAGCAATGACGCGCACACACGTCGAATGCAAGACAAATTTAATGCAAGACGAACAAAATTTTAATTTTTATTGTGCGTAAATTCTATAAAAAAAAAGAATATAAAAAAAGGAGGAATTACATTTTTATTCAATACGAAATGTACACTTCAGTGTCAAAAAGGTTAAACCTTTGGATAGACGTGTATAGACGTCAAACGCTGTTAACTGATTAATTTCTCACAATGGTCTTGAAAAACGAATTTATAATTACGTAAACTTCGATTTCACGTGTCAGCGCGGACAAACATTGTATCACTATCATCGCGGAAACTGAAAATACAATTTTCAGTCTAAGGAAATTCGCGAAGACGTTCGTCTTCTTACTAGGGAAATAATTAATTCGCTCAATTCTTCCAGGAAGATTGCGGTAAACGAGATGAACGATGCATTACGATGTGAAATTGCCACTTAGACCTCTCGTGGATTGAGTTAAATTTCAATTTCTGCCAGATCTACATCTGGAATTTCAAATTATCGGGCTGCTAGGTGTGTACGACGAATCTCTTCGCGTGTCATGGAATATTCCATGGTGTGTTCTTATTGTACACCTTGCAGATTCGCTCGAGTTGCGTTGAATCGATTCAGTTATTTGCTTATTTCGATCAGGAAGTAATACGCTAGTTCGCATTAGCAAAATGAACTTCAGAAGACCTCACCAATCTCAATATTAAATACCAAAGATAGTAGCGACTCCTTTAAATGTCGCTTGGTCTGACTATAATGGATCATTCTACTGAAACACTTCTCTAAGTAGTCAATGTCATGCAATAATCAGACGTCGACATTTGAGCTGAATGATGATCTGTCAGATATGAAACGACATACTCGATTTTTATTCTGCACTAAAAATACTACCAATTTTGAGTGGTCAGGGGCATATATAATTAATCCTTTTAGTTCTGTGAAGTTTTTGAAAAAAGGATAGCTACACATAGATAGCTGTCTGTATATGTTCTAATGGTGCATTTAATTTTTGTTCTTGTTAGAAAAAAGAAATGTGATATAAAGATCATGCTATGGTATTTAAAAAATCTCCATTCTCGAAGGAAGTTGAGTTAGAATTTAGGAAGAAAGCTAAAATAGAAAAAGTATTAGACCAGGACAACTAGACATAGATAGCAGTCTGCACATATTTTGTTAATGCATTTAATTGTTCTTCTTGTTAAAGAAAAAAAATGTAATATTTCAATCGTGATATAGAGATTATCCTATGGTATTTAAAAAATCTCCATTCACAAAGGGGGTTGGGTTAGAATTTAGGAATGAAGTTAAAGTAGAGAAAGTATTAGACATTACTGTGAATGGAAAATAGACAATTTTAAGGAAACTATTCAATTCTTTAAATGAATGAATTATTTGTACTTTTCTATCCTCCGAATGAATGGACGTTGTATTTAAGTAGATGGAAAAGTGGCTGAACGTTTTCGAACTTTCGAGTTTTCTAAGATCCAGGAGTAAACGTTAAGAATATTGAACGAAGGATAAGATTATTCTTTCCACGAAGTTTCACTTAGTTGTTGAACAGATCTCTCGAAAAGGGTCAATGTCTGAGTCTCTTGGCAAGCAAAGTGATCTTTCTTTCCTGGATCGTTTAAATTTCGTGCGTTGTTCCATGATTGATGTAGAATTCTGCATCGAACGACGAATTCTGCCATTCTACTTCTTACGATGTAATGAATTATGTATGGATTTTAACAGTTAATATTTTAGAACGCCGTGGAAGTTGATTGTTAGATGTTCCTTTGCTATGTTTGACTAATTCTACTTACAAGTACCACGTAGAAGCCCGGTAAATCATGAAACACGTAAAGCAGTTACGGTTATACTTCCAAGCTGCAGAATATAACCTCGTTTATTGTTAATGTTATCTGCAAATGCATGTACATTAGTGAAATAATTTTCTCTTTATTTAACACTAGATCTACGGCAGACATTAAATTGACAGATTCCTACTTTTTGAAAATTTGTTCTTGAATCGACAGAGAAGCAGTACAGTAAATATTCCACATGTATCTTATACAAATTACTTAACTGCCGTAATATTTTGTCGTTTGATCTGTCTTTCTTCAAAGGCGGCCGTCGACTTTCGCACATAATTAGACCCTGGAAATGTGTGCAAATGTTGAATGCTCGAAAGTAGAAAGATATAGAAAAAATATGAAAAATTGTATGTTAATGTGATTTTTCTTATGAACTTGAGACTCTTTAACAACTAGTAGGCAATACTAGAAACTATATTACAATATTAAAAAATTATAGGCAATATCTGCATAAGTACGAGCTACAGCACTCCGTGGGAGTGACTGCTTGGAAGCAAACATTTTTTGAAAAAGCGAAATAAATTTAAAAAGAAAAATGAAATTTTAAAAATGTTTTTAGTATATTTATATATAAATGTATTTAGTACATTGAAAGATGCGATCGTAAATCTTGTGTGAAAATATTTATTTATAAATCACGAAATTTCTCTTTTACGCTAGAAATAAATAGAATTATTCTATGTACAGGGTAAAAAAAAAGTTCACTGAGCAAGGAGTTCGACAACCGTCGCGTGTTGTCAAAATATACTCGGTTCTCGGCGAGCTCACCTTGCAGGTGTTCGACCTCTAACAATAACAAGCCGTTTGGATACCCGCCTCGCTATCAGTTACCTCGCGATCGCCGACGGGTAAACAGTGCTCCGTGATCGGGTTTAAGAAATTTTACATATCAGTGCGTCTATAATACTATCGAATATGAAGTCCTACATCTTCAAACATCTTTCTTTTTGCGGGCTACTTGGTAATTCATCCTCACAGTGGTATCAACCCTTAGTTGGCGGTCAACTTTCAACCACCAAAGCACTTTCACCATTGCTCTTGTATGTCTACTGTCAGCCATCAAAGAGAAAAATTAACACATTTCTAAGGTATTTAGAATTTTTACTAAAATTTTAGTAGGTTTGTTTTAAGTGCGATTAAACATTTCGTCCTTAATGAAACTTGACCGCAAAGGGTTAAATATCCTAGCCCGTAAGTAAGATAGGCTTGTAGTAAGAAAGTTAAATCACGGTACCTAATTCTTTAGTACTCGCACGCACATACCTGGCAAGTACTGGTTTAAGGTAGTTCTAGGCACTTATCATTTTTCGATAGATTTCCTTAAAATTTTGAAAATATATTCTTCATGATATTTTGTAATTATAACCGGAGTCTCAACGAGTTCGTCCACACGGTTTATGAATAAATCGTATTTAAAAATAACATATTTAACATGGGCCTTATGGAAACATATTTTTGCTGAGTACGTAAAATCTTTTTTATTTTCCTAATGGAAAAGCGAGTCGATGGATTCTAATAAAAAATTAGCAATGTATTATTTTATGCTTTTGGAATATTATTGAACTTTTTCATAATCTTTTACTTCATAGTTATAGAGAAAGATGTTTTTTAATGTCTCAAAAGTGAATGAAATGACCTCATTTCTAATGAAAAAAGAAACTTTTTGTTCTGAATCCAGCTAGAACTACCTTAACAGTTTTAAAAGGTGCAGCGCTCAACAACAAAAGAAAAACAGACTTTCGCTTTCTTCCAAATTCGTTTTTCTTCCTAGATATCACCATTCGTCGTCGTTGACCATCTGAATGTCGATTTTTATTAAACCTATTTTGCGATCGGATTTTTCCAGTTTTCATTGATCCAAAGAACAACCCCTGAAAGTTACAACCATTAATTTTTTTTACACCCTATTCAATTTAGCAGAAGAGTACCAAAAAATATATATATATTTCAAATGTTTCGATAAAAAGAACAATAGTTTTAGACCTTATGAAAATTACCACCTAAAAATCCTCTTTCATATCTTAACACTAAAACTACCGACGTCATATCTACTAAACTTTAGATATGTTGAATAAGTGCTTAGGAAAAATAGAAATCAAAAGGTGAAAGATATGATTAATTAATAAATCTAAACTTTATAAGATAAGAGTGAAATATTTGCTTTATTACTTCAGTGTCAAATTAGGTAATTTTTACAAAAAATTTAAGATCGGTCATTTTGACCAGCTTGGTAGGTTTAGTGTTAAAAAGGATATAGTAGAATATATTTAAATACAGTATAAATCAAGCAATGGATGTGCACATTCATAAAAAGGAACCTTTTCAAAATTCCAAGATTAAAAAATGCTCCGATTATTTTTTCATCCCTATTTCCAACTTGCCCGGGACCGAAAAAAGCCAACATCCCTCTATCCGCATCCTCGAAAGCAGAATTTAAAAAATGCTTAGAACATCACCGATACCCGAGGTCGTTTCTTTTATGGAGTTGATCCGTTTGAGAGGCTTCTTTGTCGATGGAGCCAGCAAAATGAAAAAAAAATCACGATTCAAAACGAACCTCGTCTCCCAGCGACCCCACTCTTTCCCATGAGAGCTCGGACCAACGAGCGAGCTTCCGGTCGATCGACAAGCGAATATTCCCGGATATCTGTCCCGAGGGATCGGAGATCAGAGCCGTGATATCAGCCACGTCGGGATTTTCGGGATTCTGGCCACTTTCGAGCAGACATCGAAACTATGCTTCTCGTGCAACGTTGATTAATCGAGGCGTATGGAAATATGCCACCCTCTCCCGCCGTTTCCGGCGGAACGTACAACTTGCACCGCGAAAATGCGACTCGTCTGTTGTCTCTTTTTTGTTCCGCCCGTGCGAACCTGCTTTATCTCGTCCCGAGGATGATTTTTTATTGCATTTTTATAAACATTGCTCCGGCAATGTGCCTCTGCTGGGATTGCTTTAATGGAGAACGGTCGAGGATTAATTTCGTTGGGGGATTTTTAAGTTTGGGTTTCATTATTTTCGTCGGGCTTAATGGATTTTTAGATGGTTGAACAATTAATGGTGAATAATACATATGAAATTGTAGGTAGTGTGTGAAATTACTGTAGCAGTTGCGGTTGAAAGTGGTAAATATTATTATTCAACTAGTGAAATTATAATACTGAGAAGTACTTTAGTTAATTTAGAAATTTATCCCAGTTGTAATTCGAATGGTATAATTTGAAATGAAAAGAGTGTTGTAGCACATTTTTGCGTGTAATTATGAAAGTGTAAAAATATGCAAATTATATTGGACAGTAGTGATAAAAATAAATTTAAGGTACTGATTCGAATTTCAGTGATGCCGGAAATTCAGATTTTCCCAAGTTAATGATTTTGATACTACACTTGTAGTAATTTTCGTACTATACTTTGATTGTAATTGCTACCTTTATTTGATTAGAAAAAAATGAACAAATCAACGTGAATTCTCCACCAATACGTAGAACCCTTAGCAGCACCAATACGTGTCTTCTATCGAGCTCCCAATAGTATAGTCCGACAACTTAAAGATAGCTAGGCAAATCAATGCGCGTTTAATTTGTGGACAGCACAGCCATGTCGCATTTATCCCGCTAAACAATTAAAAATACGGGAATTCTGCAATTATGCTAAGTATTTTCTTTAGGAGGCATGGTTTGTGGATTACAAAATCAAAATGTCGAAAATAGGCGATTGAAAATAAGAGGCTCCGCCAGTTCTTAGCCATCTTTGAGTTGTCGGACTATACCACAATCCTCAAAGTACCCTTGCATTACTCTTCAAACGTACAATACTCTCGCGGCGAATAATTATCCCAGAAGCAGTGAAATAATCGAGTCCTAATTTCCCAATGTAAATTTAATAACAAATGAACACTAACACAACGATGTTTATAATATATTTTTAAAATTCTGCATCGTTAGGCTGTTAATTTTCCGTGGCCGATAAACGGCATACAGTTACACGAGCTTTGCGCTGAGATTTCCAGTAATATTAGCTGGCCATCCATCGTGCTGAAAATCGAAATCGGTGTCACAAATTGATCGTCAGGTATAACCGCAATTAATGAAACCTGGCCGCATAAATCACGGAACGGACGGCGATGTTAAACGAGAGAGGAATTTGTATGAAAATTGCACGAGCCCACGATACTAACTGCTTGCTTCTATTATGCTTCTGTTGTTACGTGTTTTATAATTCATGTTAATTATCATTAATAAACTATTATTGCTTATCATTGCTTTACAGGCAAGATAAATTGCCTTGGACGCTAAAAGAGCATTCGTAAGCGATACACGATGGTATTCGTTTGCGAGAAATTTATGCGCAAAGGAAATGAAAATTCTGATGTGCAGCGATGGTAATTTTACGATTTACGAACGCAAGAAAATACGTATTGTTGACTCCGAAATTATATTTCACCATTAAAAGGAAAATAATTGCATTTGATTACTTTAGCAGTAACCGTACGGTACGTCGTCCAATTTCGGTTTCAAAGGAATAAAAAAATCGAATTTTTTATGTTATTAACTAAAGGTAGTTTTCTACGTTGTTTCCTATATTATATTGACAATGTCTTGCATTTCCTTTGGAAAAATATAATCCTCATTTCATAACCGGTCCCATAATAATGTACGGTTAGGATATGCATGCATAGAGTGTCGGTACGGTTAACGTTAATTGTTACATTCATCGCTGACATTATTCTAACAAGAAATGCAGATTAATAACAAAGGTCATTATTCTATTAACATATATTAGATCATTGTAAAAGAGCATTCAACACGTTGACTACCACGGGGTCACCGGTGACCGGCGCTATTGAATTTGATGAAATTTCAAGAAATCTTTAAATTGAAGTAATTATGAATTTTCGGACATACTTAGTATTTAAATATTGCCGTTAAAAAGATTAAGATCTGCCGAATATCTATCTACCTGTATCTTTAATGTTTCCGCTTTATAAAGATGTGAATTTAATAGAAAAAGTTTCACTTCAATAGAAGTGATGAAACCAGCTAAATAATGAAATCACGGTATAATTAAACGATATAAATAAATTTTGCACTTCAATCCTGTAAGTCTACTTCTGAGTAAATATTCCGAAAAAATTCAACGCGTCAAAATAAACTAAACACACTTATAATAAAAATTATCCACTTATAATAATATCCTATCGTTTCAACAATTGGAAGTAGATGTCAAACTTTTTATCCTGCACATGTATGTACTCTGACATCTCGACATTTTTCTCCTCCCCTCGAGAAATAGAGGAAACGTATACATTTTCCTCGACGACAGCCACGAAATGTAAAAGCCCTGTTAGAAATATTGGACTCGCATCTGCATTGTTTAGATTTTACATCAAAGTAAGTGGTCCTCTAACGCGACGTTGAACGTAGCAAAATTATACAGTGCCTCTTTTCAAATTGAAACAGCAATGCGTGTAAAGCAAAACGACGATATTTTACATACAATGATGTGCACTTGGTCGAAAGTCTGTTCGCTCGGTGTATGCCGCTTTCTTGAGGAACCATTCGTGAGAACTGAATGCAAGTTTGAATGTCTACCACGAAAATTCCCCGTCTTTCGATAGAGAACGAAATATTCCACCCTTTCTCCACGGATCGAGTAGTGAATCCCCGTGGAAAGTGTGCTTCGCTCTCGGATTTTGGAGTGCCTTCGATGGAGAGGTAGAGGAAGAGAGACATTTCACTCGGTGTCTTCTCTGCTTTTTAGCAGGATCGAAAGTTTCG
This sequence comes from Cerceris rybyensis, assembly GCA_910591515.1. Classification (NCBI taxonomy): domain Eukaryota; kingdom Metazoa; phylum Arthropoda; class Insecta; order Hymenoptera; family Crabronidae; genus Cerceris; species Cerceris rybyensis. Next base: position 10,185,334 of record OU342797.1, on the reverse strand, counting down.
ACGTGTCTTCTTCATTTTTTTGCGATACTACGAAGGTTTCCAGTTTTGTAAATGGTATTTGTGTAGAACAGGGATTTAATAGTCTTTTTTTTAAGCAGCTTTTAGTAAGCAGTCCGTTTTTCTTAACAATAGAACTACTGATAGTGAAATTTTTTATATTTAATTTCATTAGATGAATAGTTTGGTGAAAGAGGAATTAACAGGGGAAAAAGATAATCAATTGAAAAACATATGTGTTAAATGATAGTGTAATATTTATTGTATGCGTTCTAGTGTTAAATTAATTTGATGAATCTTGGAAAGAGCCGGAAATGTTAATTTCGATGTTAAATCGAAATTAATTAAGGAGAAATCTAACAATTTTAGATAGGACGAAGTAGCTATATGGGAAAATGTTGAATCCTGGGTATTAAAGATATGGCAGTGCTAAGTTGTTTTAATTTGTATTGTTTTATATAATTAATTAATTTAGAATAATTTATATAATCTAAATCTAATTTGTTAATTTTTGTAATTTTCATTTTTGATGGGTATTGTTAGTATTTTCTGTACAGTTTGGAGAATTCTTGATATTGAGATACGTGATATTTAGTTCTTATCAATTTATTTATGCAGGTGAGAACTGTACAAGGAAATATATGAGTAAAATATTTTTTTCATAAGCGAACATACTCAAAGTGCAAAAATAAAAACTCTAAATTGACTATTTAATTTCCCGTGCCATAAGACATTATCACTAAATTTCAAATTTTCAATTTTACCGAGAATATTACGGGAAAAGTACCACAAACTTCTAAAGTATTCAGAAATCCTAATTTCCCTCCCATCTAAAGAAGAAAATTCAAATTGCGTGATAAAATATTCCAATGATATAATCTTCGTTACAAACAAATATTCTATTATTAGGAAAAATTGTCTCCGTTGGATTGTCGGTGTAATTCGTCAGTGATAAATTGCAGAAATGCCTTTAACTCTGGTACGCATTTAAATCTGTCTCAATGAGAGCACAATCGAAGATAATCGTCGTCGATTTCCCTCTCTCGTCGTTTCGAGCCGGACAATTCTTGAGAGACAGCGAGATGGAGTGGAAGGAGAATTAACAAGATGATTCTCCCTATTTCCGTGTTATCAGTGTAGGTGAATTTAAGCGCCATTTCCAAAGCACATCGAATTTCCCACACGTACGATTGGAAGCGTAATAACGAAGACGATTCAAGGAGCTGGAGGATAAATAAACTCTAACAGAAATTTCAAAGGTATTCGATTAAAAGACTTCACCTTGTATTTCTCCAATCCCAAGTATCGTGATTTTCTACAAATTATGCAAATTATTTCCCATTAATTCTTTTATATTCCAGTTTCGTTTAATCAAATATATTAGTGTTAAAAGATGTAACAATAATATCTGAAAAATATCTGAATATTAGTGTACTATCAGTTTAGTTTTTATTTGCTAACTTTCTCAATATAAAAAAAATCAACAATGACATTTAACAATATGTCAGATACCTAATATATGTTGAATGCATATTTCTTGGTACATTTCTGTGAAAGGAGATTGATATTTAAGACTAACAATAAGTATAACTACCAAGGCAGTTAAAATGACTAATCCCCAACTTTTTATACAAATTCTTCAAAATTGTAAAAGATTTATAGACTAAATATTTTTTATATCCATCTTATAAAACAAAAAATACAGAATCTTTGTCATCTTTGCATTCCTACTTTTCTATAGTACTTCTTTAACACTAGATTTACGGAGCCAATTTGGCTCATTCAAATTATATGTATAATATATTAGTTGGTTAATTTTTTAATAATAAATCCTTCATTTAAATTGATTTGGAACTGTTTTCTTTGCAAAAAACTTCAATTTTTTTGCATGAGTTAAGTTGGCTCTCTTCAGAAAAATAGGTATATCAACATCCGTAAATCTAGTGTTAATATATTTAAATATTGTAGACTTAAAGTCGACAGTTCTAGTGTTAAGTAGGAACTTAAATGGGGCTGTTGACGTATAACAGTTACGTGTTTGCAAAAGAAAGGATAATGCAAAAGCAATTTCTTTGAGAGGAAAATATTGCGAGGCCTGATTCAATTGAGCAATAAAGTTGGACAAGGTAGCAGTATATTCTATTCTATCTCTGAACAAGTGGAGATACATTGGACAGTTATTTGTAGTCTACGATCTGAATTTACCCAGATTCTCCAACAGTAACGAATGTGGGTCTTCGAATGACCGTAAAAGCAATATCGGAAAAAAAACAATATTTTTACTCACACCTCAATACCACTAATTGCTTTCTTACTTTCTTTCATCTTCCATTGGTGATACAAATCATTCTATATAAATGTAAATAAGAGATTAAAATTATATTTCAAACCTCGCCCAGAGGAAAATATTGAATGGCAATGCCTACAGAAATCTCTACCAAGGCTAGATTAAGACATCAATACAAGTACTAACATTATTTATAATTAACAGTAACAAAATTGCTAATTCTGACTCAAAGTCTTTTGTTCCATCGACATAAGAGAATATTGAAGGAAGAAATATTAACACTTATTGCCAAATGGCCGGTTTAATAGAATGAAAAGATGTCATTCTTCTATCATTAACTAAAATCTGTTTTCTACGCCATTTCCTATGTTAAATTCATATTCTTTTGCATTTATTATCGGAGAATATAATTATTAGGTGTACAAATTAATTCTCGGCCTTTTTTGACTAACTTGTTAACTAACTAATTAATGTTGATATAAATTCAATATTAAACATAATCTTCTTCATTTTCTATACGTTTTTGCCATCTCTCAGGTAATTGTCGGATTCCAGATCGGAAAAATGATAGTGGTTCACATCAATGAAATCATTGAGGCATTTATAGACCTGTTCAACTTACTTGAATTGAGAATCAGTTAGGTGGTGTTGTAGGGATCGAAATAGGTGGTTATTTGAAAAAATCAAAATCAAAATCGAACAAATCATTTTTTTCGCCTCTGTAGCGTTTCTTTTTTTTAGTTGAAACGCGAAAAGAAGACAGTGCCTTCAATGTTGCTTATCGAACGACATCGCTTCTACACATAATTTTTCACGTTATGTCTGGAGTAGAGTCATGCGATATATATTATTTTAAAGGTAACAAATGGCGCTTTAGAATGACTATTCAAATTTGGAAAAATTCTAATCTGAATAGGTTTTGTGGTGGATGAAATCTGGGGGCCGAGAATTAATTTGTACACCTAATATTATTTCACAATCAGTGAAATGATAGGCCCCATTCAAAATAGATAGGAATAAAATCTTGTTAGTGTAAAAAAAATCGTAAACACTCATCCCCCAAAGAAAGTTAAACAAAAACACCCTTGATTTCTTCCACCAGCTTTGTATTACCTCTCCATCGCCCATGATAACCATGAGGTAACACAATGCTTACAAAATCATTTCCACGCCAAGAATTCAACTTTCAACATCCACTATCACATCACCTATAAATTAATCTCCGAAAATTCTTCCCACAACAAAGCTCAACTCCACCATGAACTTTCTCACCTACAACATTACCACGAAACTCCTCCGATGGGATAAATATGAAAAGAAAATCAAAGACACGTCAAATTTCACCTCCATCGATCAAACATGATCGTAAACTCCTCCGACGGTCAACGACCGATGAAAGAAGCAGTTCGACACGTTGCTGGCAACATCCTGGCGAACGGAAATCGTTCAACTTTGCCAGTGCAGCTACGAACACAGGCAAACCACGTCTCTCAAAAGAGAAGAGAGGAATAAGGGGAGGATGGCAAGTCGATGCCGATGCATTCTTGTCCGACACTAAATAAAACAAGTGGTACACTCCCCTCGGCACCTTTTACCACGCCTCTGCTCAGCGGCTGAATACCGATGCGATTCGGTGTTTCAGCAGGAATTCCGATCGGCGAAACAGTACGACAGCCGGGTTGCCGTTGGTTACTCGCTCGGTTCTGCTTTTATTTCCTTCGGGACCATATGCGTCATATTTATGCGCCGAGCCTTATGATCCATACATGTAAAACGGATGAGATTCTGGTGCAGGAACGATACGATAGCGCGGATAAATGAAAGAGGGAAGAAAAGTGACGGTTACGGTGGTACTCGGATATAAGAGGGTTAAATGAAGGGGTGATGAGTGGTGTGGAAGTAATTAGCGATGGATTTGTGAATAATTAATCTCTTCCGGTAAGATTTAAAAATGATAAATTTTGCATGAAACAACCATTTAATTTTTAAGAAAACCTGTTTCATTTTATAATTCTCACATATTGTTATTTAAAATTATAATCTGATATGGACAGAATTGAATTGTTTTTGCTTTGTAAATATGGAATGTCGGATTTCATTATTAATGTTTTTGCACGGTTTTTCGGGAAAGTATTTAGTGTTTTTTCATCTTTATTGAATGTATCTCCAAATTGAATATATGTCGCATGTATCTTTTTACGCGATTTTTTTGCATGGTTCTCTAAGGAACGTTGAGTGTATATTCACCGATATTCACGCTAAATGTTTTTAAGAAGGAAATCACTGATTAACACTAGAACTACCAAACCAGTCAAAATGACTGGTACACAAATTTTTCAAAAAATACTCCAAGTTTACATAAGAGACATAGAATAAATATTCTACGTCTATATCAATAAACATAAATCAATCGATCAAATTTTCCGCCGCTTGATTCCCCCTTTTTCAAAGTACTTATTTAATTTATTTAAATATGTTAGATTTGAGACCGGTAGTTCTAGTGTTAATAACAATTTACCCATGACCTTGTACCAAGAAATGCTAATGGTAAACAACATGTTCTAGTAATCTTTGACATCTACATTAGTAAAAAAGTATTATCGTTTTCAGTACCCTAGATATTTTAAACTAAATTAATTGTTAATATATTCAACAGTAACTTTGGTCGCATGACGAGTATAGTTTGTCATTGTGCTGTACGGTACGAAAATCCTATGACGAGCTATACTCGTAATTTTACCGGAAGGGGTTAATGACGTGTGCTTAGATTTGCAGGTAGCCCTCGTGTTTCACACATCCTATTTTCGTTTTAAAGATTTTTGCAAAAATTTATCGCTTTTATGCAGTCGTCCTCAGGAATGAATTAAGTGCGAGAGTCGAGGGCCGCCTGTATTGGTAGAAATACTATGAAAGGGGGAAGAAAATTTAAATTGATTTGATTGTGGAAAATACATAGATGAAGAGAGTCAAACGGAGAGGAGGAGTAGGAATTTGTGGAATTTTGGAAGTAATTTGGAAACAGTCGTTTTAACTAGTTTAGCTGGTCTGGCTTAGAACTGAAACTTGGAAGAAAATTATTCCACTTGAGATAGGTAATAGGAAAATTTGAACATTCGAATTGGAAGTAATTGTGATAGGATTTTGTAAGGTAAATTCTATCAAGTTTAAAATACTATTAGTTTTCTTTTTTAAATTGTAAATAGCAATTAAAATAAGTCCAAGTTTTTAAGTTTTTGGTTCTATAAACTGTAGACAGGTCGATGATACGGGAGAAAAATGGATATACAAAATTTTGACAAACCTGTCTTCACATTTCCAAGTGTTTCCCGGTTTGTCGCGAATTTTCCCGGGTGCTCGGTGAAAAGGCGTTTCTAGGATACGAGCTTATTGTCCTTGCATGACGAATTAGAACATTATGCGCGCATTGCACGCAGTAAACCGTACCTCGCTTGGATCTCTATTTCGCCTGGAATTTTAACGACGCCAGCTAAATCTTAACTTGTTCCGCGCGCTTTGTTATCCGAGCCATAACATCCGCGGAGAAACGAAACTCCACGGACGGAAACTTCACGGTGCTCCGCCGATTTATTGTATCAGAATGCCTGCAACTGCACCAACATACGATTATTGACCCGGTTTTAAAGTTACGAGAAAACCAACGACCAAATCTAGAGAGGAGAATGGTTCCAAGGTGGCCGAGCTCTCGACGTTCATGGATTTTGGTTTTCTTAATAATCTACACGAGTTTCTGAGTTTAAGGCAACGCGTCAATTAACTTTGTTTCGGTGAAAATTATTCTTTTCTATTTCCGAAACATTGTAAGTTTATTTGATGGTTACAAATTTACTTTGCAAAACTGGGAGATTGGAAAGATTTAAAATTAGTCGACATATTGACTTGAATGGATTTTGGTTTCTTAATTCACTGCAAGTTTGCGAGTTTAGGGCAACACTGTATTTTAGTTTATATTGGAGAAAATTATTTTTTTTCTATTTGCGAAATATTTGAAGTTAATTGAAAGGTTACAAATTTCCTTTGCAAAACTGGGAGATTGGAAAGATTTGAAATTAGTCGGCATATTGACTTGAATGGATTTTGGTTTCTTAATCCACTGCAACAGTTTGCGAGTTTAAGAGAACACGGTATTTAAGTTTATATTGGCGAAAATTATTTTTTTCTATTTGCAAAACATTGTAAGTTAATTTGATGGTTACAAATTTACTTTGCAAAACTGGGAGATTGGAAGGAATTAAAATTAGTTGACATATTGACTTGAGTGGATTTTGGTTTCTGAATTCACTGCAAGTTTGCGAGTTTAGGGCAACACGGTATTTAAGTTTATATTGGCGAAAATTATTCTATTCTATTTGCGAAATATTATAAATTAATTCGATGATTAAAAATTTACTTTGCAAAACCGGGAGATTGGAAAGATTTGAAGTTTGTCAACATATTGACTTGAATGGATTTTGGTTTCTTAATCCTCTGTAAGAGTTCGTGAATTTAAAATAATACGAGATTAGGTTTTCATTCGCAATTCTTATTTTTGAAATCTTCCTTTTGTCTCATAAAACTATTCTAATTAAACGATTAAAAGTCTGCAATTTTGTTTTCAATCAGCAGCTTAAGAATCAAGCCCCATCTATTAATTGAAATTTTGTCTCTAATCTTGAATATACCGAAAAATTTAGATTTAAGAAAATTTCTATAAATTTTTGAGGTTTGAAGATATAACTACAATACTCGACTCAACACTATAGCTTTCTTCGTCTCCTTTCTCAAAGAAGAAAGGTGGAAGTCAAAGGTCACTGGATCTAAAGCAGAATTTTCTCGAGGAAAGTTAATGAAACGATATCGATTATTGTTCCACTATCCCAGGATTTTACATTGTTAGAAAAGTTTACGATACGGTTATCCGTCGATGGGTTACAGTATCATCGATCTGTCCGTCATTATAACTTCTAGAGACACTGTACAGATTGTGCTAAACAATCTTGTTAGTGAACGATGCTTCTCGCAGGTACTATATCAAAAGGTAAAAATAATATCATTAAACGAACTCTTGAAATTATTCTCGCAATATAATTAACAAGACACTCATCTCGTACTTCCGTTCGAAAAACATCATTATAAATTTTGCTTCTCGATAACATCTAAAATGTTAACGAATAGATTCCTCCTGGAAATAAAAAAGAAACGAAGAAAGTACTCTTCACAGATTGCACGTATATTTGAACAGGAACAACGTTGTCTGAAGGAGAAGATTATTTGCGACACTTATATTTATACGATCAAATAAACCCACGATTCTCCCAGAAGGTAGCGTCGCCTCGAGGACGTTGATACGGAAAACCAAGAGTCTGAAATATATTCAATTTTTTTTCTTCCTTATCTCGTCTCAAAGAAGCAGTAGACGATTCGAAAAAAAAAATCGTACATTATTCATTCCACAGGTAATGCGAAAAGGCAACAAAGGATTTAAAAAAATAGAAAGAGAGAAGAAAGAGGAAAATGATCCGTTCGATTTTTTCCTCCCATCTAACGGTATTTTTCATCCTTTCTTCTTCATCTTGCACCCTTGCAACTTTCCTCTGCCCCTTTAACTCGATTCATTCAGAACGGCACTTCTTCTCTGGCAAAAAACAAGAATAACGACGCAAGAAACGCAAGAACTGCTCCTCGCGGTTCTCAGAATTTATTACGATATCTCGTGATAAAAATGAGGGACGTAAAAAAAAAGAAGGAGAGGAGAGTATGAAAACTGTAGAATGCACTTCTCCGGGATGCACAAAGAGCGCGATTCTTTCCTACGGGCTGCTTGAAAGCACGGAATTTCCTATTTTCTGAATTATCGCCCTCGATCAGAGTGCTGTTGATGGCGTCGGCGTCGGCGTCGGTGGTGCCTTATGAAAGGTGGACGTCCCCATCCTCTAGTTTTTCCACTCCTCGGCATCGGCTCGCAAACAATGATTTTCCTCACGTACCGCCAGCTCGACTGCACACAATGCGGAAAATTGCAGTGATTGCTGGCTTTGTACAATCGAAACGACCCCATCCGCAACGGCGGAGCGTTGCTTAACGAACGTACAACCAAGGAAAAGAATTCTCAATGCTTAAGTGCCAAGGAAATATATATATATAGAAAGAGAGACAGAGAGAGAGAGAAATTATACAATCAATTTCTCTGTAATACGATTGATTTCTTCTATATTGTCTACAAACAGTATTTTAGAAAATGTGTGGGGTATTTTGATTTTATTTTATTAGTTGAGGATATAATTTCATGTTTGTCATTCAAACTTTAACACTTTACGGTCCGAATTATTTTGTCAATTTGATTGTGGGTTGAAGAAAATTAATTTTCTAGTATTTTATATCGTTGGTCAATAATTTTTATTTATTGGCAGCAATAACACTAGGTTCTGACGAATGTTTATGTGATGTTAGACAATCATTATGAAATTAGAAAGTCGATATTAAATCGTTATAAAATTAAGATTAGGTGGACATCTGTGTCGAGTGCAGCTCGACATAGGACTGCAAAGGGTTAAACAGAGGTTGTCGAAATGATGACGACATTATACAATCAATCTTTCTGTAATACGTTTAATTTTCTTCCTGCTGTATGAACATCAGAATTACATGAAAGTTGGAATAATTCTTTACCAGTTAGCTGTGTTTGACGAGCATACTCGTCTTGGAGAAACGGCAGAATTTAGTGTATTACGAGTATACTCGTCATGCGTAAACATTAGCAACCATTGGTTATTTAAATTGTAATTTTGACGAAAACTAAAATACATTGGTAACTCTGAAGATGTTCGGAATATTTTGAGGCCATGTCGAAATAAAACGAATAACTGAAAAGTATAAATAATTTGAGCTCATCTTTCGATTTTCGTGACCCCTTAAGGTGCGCACTCTCAAAGAATGACGTTGCAGTTAACTGGTTAAGCTGGAAAAGTTATTCAAGTTTGTTAAATCGTGATGAATTAAACAATCGATATGACGTGATACGGTACGAGGATTTTTGAAATGGCGCGGATTAGATGCAAGATTTGACGCTAGTGGAGGTTTCCGGTTTCCATTACCACGCCTTATCCTTGTAATCCGTGAGGAAGCTAAGTTAACGTCAATTCGGTTCAGGGATGCTTGTCATCGTCACAGAGCACCGAGAGATGGTACATCGACAATCGTCTATCAGCGAACACAGTTTACCGGTGAAAGCAAAACGACCCGAAATGACAAGGATTCACCAATACCAAAGATCTATGCTATCCTTGCATCGGATCGTCCTTCAGAATCGTTCAATTTCGCGTAATGACAGCTATCTCTCTTCCTTTCTCTCTTCATTTCTTGTTTCACTGTTTCTCTGTTACTCTTTCACCTTCCGTCTTCTTGTTTTCTCTCTAACTTTTTGTCTGCCTCTTCTCTCCCAATTTCCCCGTTTTTTTTCACTCTTCTTTGATTTTTTTTGTGTCTCTCTCTCTCTCTATTTGTTTATCTCTTTTATTTTTTTGTCTGTCTTTCTGTCTGCTTCTATCATTCTTGGGTGATTTCTCATTGTCTCTGTTTTACTTGATTTCTCACTTTCTCTCTCTAGTACTCTCTGTCTTGTTTGATTTGTTTTTTTTTCCTGTCTTTCACCATTTAGTTCTGTTGATTTCTCTTTCTCTCTTCTGTCGATTGACGCTTTGAGCCAATCGAACGATTACGCGTCAGTATAGCAGCCCTTTGAAAGATTTCAAACGAGCGGGCAAACAAGAATCAGATTCCACCTCGGATTTCGAAAAGGTTTCAGAAAGAAAATCCTTTATTCCGAACGATCTTACGCGGCGATCAAATAAATGCAGTGACGTATTTAATTCTCTCTGTGACAGGATCCGATTAAAATGATTTTGCTTTATGAGCATGGGAATTATTATGAATAATTGAATGTTATTGTGTTCTTTGACAATTTGCTCGATACTGAAGCCGCACAATTATTCCGCTAACGGGGAGAATAAATTATTCAAATCGATTTATGACATTGATTTCTACAATTTTACGTAATATCCAAATTATTAAAATCTTCAAAGTGATAGGCAATCTGAATATTCACATAAAGTACGACCCAAGCTGACAATCAAAACAAATGATGGCCATTTGAGGAACAGAATCTACAAAATTGACATAAAATAATTTCTCAGAAGTATATTTTTGAAAGAATAAACATTAATGTTTAATAAATAACGGAATTATTCTAGATTTAAACAGTCTAGTATAGAAAAACACCTATTTTTAATAAGAATATCCACTTCCCAATTTAATAACAATTTTCTAATATTACCTAAATATCCGTCAGTATCTATAATTATTTTTGCCAAAAAAAGTGTCTAACCAATGTTAGAAAATATTGTGAAATTAATTTCATTAGGTTACTAGAAAACTGACAAAATAATTCCAACCACAAAAGGTTAAAATATTTCAATTATTTTAATTAAACTGACCTTTAGTCTAACGACTTCTCGATCACTACATGCAATACCGTTCAATTCGAATATACAAACAAAATTCTACCCTTTCAATTTAACAGTAACAATCGTCGAATCTAAATTACAATCATTCTCAACGTTCCTCCACAAAGTCCAGCAGATGAAATCAATTCCGTCGTCCACCTTCGATCCTGTACACACATTTACGACCACTCGGATGATCCAATTACCGTCGCTTTTCAGATTCTCCTAAAGCACCTTGTCGCCTCTACGCAAAAGGGCGAGACTTTTCAGACGCGACAGGGAAAAACTTTTCGTTAAAATATTTTCCCGCCGGCGTGGAATGGTAAAAAAGGTCATCGTGTTTCCTCGCGTCAGCCGGAAAAATTGATATTCTGCTTTACGAGTGTACGCACACCTCGCATCGGCTTTATTACGAGCATGGGGCTTTATTGTTGCGGAAAACCTGGCTGAGTTGCATTCTTTTTTTATATATATATTTTTTTAAAAAGATCTCTGCACTTGCAGAAACGCGGACTGCAGTTCTTTTCGCACCTTGCTTTTCCTTCCTCTCTTTTTTAACATTTCAAGGTTTCACACCGTGGCGTTAATTTCGAATGTTTCAGTGTACTGCTGGATATTTAAAAAAAAATTGTGAACAGCGCACATGTCAGTGGATTTTTTTTCTTATCGCTGCGATAAAATTGGTTTGTGCTATATATCTTGGATTTTGATCGATAAGAACATTTTTTAAGTCTTTTCATACAGGATTTATTTTACGAAGTAGAATTATATTTGTAAAAGCTGATGATTTGTATTTTTTTATTACTGATGAAGTAAAATGTACTGATCATTTTTTGGATTATTATACGGTGAATAATTAAGAGCACTCTTTGCGTATTTAAGAGACGAAGGAGAATAGTTTTCAGCATTTGCAAGTCGACGATCGTTATTGTCGGATCGTTCCATCGAGAATAAGCACTTGCAGTTATAACGATAATGGCTACGAACGACTAGTTTCCATTTCTCTTGATTAGGAAACGACTATCGCAGTTTGTCTCTGCTCTAGAACCTGTTCCGATGCATAGAATCGTTCGATCGATCGTTTTCTGCTTTTAAAAGAGGGATTTGTGAATTGAAATAGTCGACTGATATGCGACATATCAAATTTATGAAAATATTTTCCCAATTCGCAGTGTAATTAATATTGCAATTAACAATGATTAACCCGATTTACTTTCAAATACCAGATTAATTTTTTTTTTTAAAGAAAAATTCAGGAAACAGAATATTCGTGAAATTTAGTAATACACATTTTAAAAAGAAGCAGAGGAATTGTAACTTTATTTGCTGTAATATTCGGAACAAATAACGGTCCAATGATTTTGAGTTTTTTAAAAATCCAACATTAAACTCATAATGCCAAAAACCCAAATTCCAATCCACCTTTGAAAAACATTAAGTAAAAATATGTTCATAAATTAAAAAATTAAACCCCACATTGAAGTGCAACCGCTAAATAAAGGTTATTAAAAGAATTCATTATCAACGAGGATTAAGAAACAAAAAGTAGAGCAATTCTGCGAGCCGAATACGGAAAAGATGGAGAACTTCCAATGAGCTACGAAAATCCCAGATATAAATTGAGATAATGATCAGATTTGCTGCAACTACTGCGGCTCAGTGGATAGAGTGCCAGGATCGTAATGCGGGAGGATTCAGGTTCGAATTTATCCCAAGGGAAACGCTTTCCGTCATTAAATTCATCGCAGTCTTCGCAAAAGACACGAAAGTGATTTAAATTCAGATTTTCTCGACAAGGTCGATTGAATGTCACAATGGTACGCAGGTTACATTAAAGAAAATACATATTATCGTTAAAAAAATTTGATATATCAGGAAATATTAACGCAAAAATAAAACAAGTAGATTACAAAGTTTATTACTTATCAAAAAATTATTATTTTTCATATTTTTAATATAATTTTTGTTTTCAATCATTAAATTCGTCGCAGTCTTTGCAAAAGACACGAAAGTGATTTAAATTCAGATTTTCCCGACAAGGTCGATTGAATGTCACAATGATACGCAGGTTGCATTAAAGAAAATACATATTGTCGTTAAAAAAATGTGATATATCAGGAAATATTAACGCAAAAATGAAACAAGTAGATTACAAAGTTTACTACTCATTCAAACATTTTTTTTCATATTTTCAATATAATTTTTGTTTTCGATCATTAAAATCATCGCAGTCTTTGCAAAGGCACGAAAGTGATTTAAATTCAGATTTTCCCGACAAGGTCGATTGAATGTCACAATGGTACGTATTATTGTTTTAAAAAAATGAGACATATCAGGGAATATTACCGCAAAACTAAAACAAGTAGATTACAAGGTTTATTACTCATTCACAAATTTTCTTCTTAAATTTTACATACATTTTTGTTCAAGAACAAAATAATAATATAAAATTGTTACTATTTTATCATAATCTCTATATTGACTTTGCCGTGGTGCACTGAATTCTTGAGGATCCTCTAACAACGATTTCCGAGGTGAAAGTTGAAGAAACCGGGAAACGTTGCATTCTCCATGGATTCGAAGCTGTCGGGCAATTTCAAACGAAAGTTTCGAGAAGTCGAAAGAACTCTCGCGTATTTCTTTTAAACGCGCTGCTGTCGGCTCGCCGCGAGTTAAGAAGACAAATGTGCCCAACGGAAGACCCTACCTGGCTGCATCGTCGATATCGGTCATGAAATTCATTTTACGATTTCTCAACGGGCACTCTAAAAGATTATAACTGATACTGGCAGCCTGTTCTCTTCTCCCCCGGCTTCTACTTTTATCCAGAAATTTTGAACAATCACTTTCCAATAACAACTATTAGCAGTTTCGTCGAAGCGATTTCACATTTCGCTGCATCCCCTTTTTCGCTTTACACCAACATTTAGAAATCCAATAAGAAATTTCACTGCAAATGTTAAATATCCTAAGATACCAAAATATGAAACTACGTTGATCTACTTTTTCAAAAATCTAGTGCAAAATACCATTGAAATCTCAATGTTCCTAAAACGTTGACTGTCATGGGTGTAGTAGGATTCGGTGAAATAGCACTAAGGTGTAAGCGTGGATAAAATAAGAATAAAGAAGGAAGAAACTAAATGTCAGAACTAATGAATATATAGTGTTGGATATCACTTAAAAGTTAAACTTATTTGTATAATGTTTCATATAGTTAAGATAAGTAAGTCCGAATATTCCATCTTGCAAAACAAGATGACGCAGAAAAACACTGAATCATCGAACCTAAATATCACCCTTGAGCCCTTACTCAAAGACGCTAGACTTCCAGCTAAGACCTTAAAATTTCCACTGGATACTTCCAACCCCCACTACTCCAAAATAAGATTGTATAAATATATGTCCTCAGTAGAGACGCTAGCTTTTTGGTCGTAAGAACGTTTAGTATTCGGTTCGGAGGTATCAATAGAATTGTTCAACGCTTAGAAGTAATCTGAAACTATTGTCCTAGTGTAGGATTTCGCGTAGAAAAGTTGGTACGAAATAAAATCATTATTCGAAACCAATACCGAAATCCAACAATAGAACATACTAAGAATATAATATGAATAAATAGGATATATATAGTGAGTATATGGAACTATATATAATACAAGAAAAACAACAAAATACTAAATAACTAATGATCTAATGTATCTAAGGGTTTCTAAAGTAATACGTCTCATAGTTCCTCTAAAACTCTACTGTCTTCCGTATCCCGAGACGTAACCTCTTAGGATGATCTCCCCCACTTCTCTCTAGGTCACACATTTAAGGGGAGAAGTCATTCTAAGGGTATTGACACCCAAATATTATGCCACATGGGGGTCACCGGTGATCAATGCTGTTGAGTTCAATGAAATTTCATGTAACTTTTAAATTGCAATATTTATGAATTTACCGACATACTGGATATTTACATATTGACATTAAACAGATAAAAGTTAGCCGAAAATGTATCTATCTGTATCTTTAATGTTTTTGTTTTATAATAATGTGAATTTAATAGAAAAAATGTTGCTTCAGTGTAAATGATAAAACTAGCAAAATACAGGTGGCGTTCAACGTGTTAAATCATTGACTGCCAACTAAGAAATTTCTTGCGATTTGCATTATGATTTTGAGACAATAAATTAACAATAACTTTCAAGTCAAAAAAGTAATTTTAGAAATAAAATACTTCATTCTGCAACAAATTGATAATTCTAAGAACTTTTTCCTTTATTTTCAAACTTTAACTCCTATGTCGAAATTTGTTTAATCTTTCTCTCAGTACATAAGTAATATGACAAAATCAATGTCCTGCCTAATAAATATCTCAACCGAAACAATTTTCATCTTAAAAATGCACAAACTTAAGATACTCTCCACGTAAACTGTATAACTCAAGATAGTTTCCCAACTCATATACTTCATAAGTTTCCATACTTTCACGAAGTTAAGAAACTATCACTGCCTATCTTTCCTATCCCATTTGCATAAAATCATTGAAATCAAATCCCATCAAATATACTTTCTCGTTGCTCCTTTCGCCCAAAACGAAAGTGAACAGATCAGCGTCCCGAACGAGCATCCGTAATAGCCACTCGAGCAAATTTAGACAGCCGTTTGAGAGGCACTTGAGCGATAGCTGATCAACCCTCGTGTTTACCGGACGTTCGACGATTATTTCGAGAAACGTAATATCTCCTCTGTCCATCAAACCGAAAGATCCGTGCGATTCCATCACGCTGAGAAACTGCAGAGCCGCGCAGACGCTTCAACGAGTGCAGAGACCTCATCCTGCCTCCTCCTCTTCGTCCTCCTTTCATTCTCTGGGTCAGCAGGATGAATGAATCGAGCACACTTGACGAATGATGTTAATATACGCGCGCATTAAGATTTACTTTAACGAGACTCAACCCAGTTAATGAAAACACTTTCGAGTCGAAGGGGGAGAGGAGGGGAATTCTTATGGCGCTTGATAATTGTGAGTAGTAGGTGTAAATGTAAACAGGTGTAGTAAACGTTTGGAAGAGAATGTCTTCGTAGTTGAGAGTGTTTTCACCCTCTGAGCTTCCTACTTTTCGCGTAAATTGGAGGGTGTGCTGAGAGTAGTCTCTGTTGTAAGTTTTTGAGTGGGTGATACAGTGTTCGTTGATGAATTCGGGTTGTTGGAGAGTTTTAATGCCGTTTCGAGGAATGCTTCTATTTACGCTGGTGATATTAGAGAAAATTTTGCAGTAGATTTGATTTAATTGTTTATATTAGTTTAGAGACTATAATGCAGTGAATCAAGACGCATCTAGTCAGGCAATTTCTTCTCACGAGTCATATATTAAACTAGAAGTTCCAGGAAGTCAAAATGACTGCTTGAATGTAAAAAAAAAATCTCCAATCCGATAGGAGAGTAATACAATTAATATTCTATTCTTCGCATATTTAAACCTAATTAATTTACCATCAGTAGCTCTAGTATTAATCTCGGCCAGTACTAAATCTGCAATTACCCTACTTTTATAATACCAATACCCCAAATTCCTCCTCAAAGCCTCAATCAACCACATCCACCAAAAACAAAGTACAAAGTCCTACTTAAATACACGACAAAAATTCCGAAACCATCACCAGTGGCATAAGTTACTGTAGAATCCCACCCCAAACTAAAATACATCCCTCCCATTAAATCTCCAAGAGACCATCCACAACGCCAGACTCAAGCCGCAAGACCCTTACTACAATCTTCCTTTACATTTCCCCAGCACCGACATCCCGCAAACAGACCGCGTCAGAAAGCTCAAACTACCCCAACCTCTTTGACGAATCAAAGAATACTCTGTCCGCATAATACTCCACTGACCCAATGAAGATACCCGATGTCATCGTCCGTAGATGGTCGAACGATCAGTTCGAAGTCTCTATGTCCATCAATTCCAACGAGACTACCCCGTTGTTCCTGGTCGTCGCTGTATTCCGCGCACGCGTACGCGTACACCCTATGACAGAAACTCACCCCCTCCGCTTTGACCCTCCGTACCTTTTCCATTCTCTGGGTCAGGAGGATGAATGAGTCGAGTGGAGCATACTCCAGGGATGTCACCAGCTTTCCAACCCTCTCCGCCACCCTTCACCATCCTCCGGATCCTCTTCGTTCATCCCCTTCGCGTCCACCCCCTCCGTTCGCCCCTGGCGCAGACTACTCACGCCGCCCCTCCCACGTCTAAAAATAGCTGGATCCGCTGACGTCATCGATCTGTCGTCGCCGGACAAAACTATTCCAGGGCGAGCGCTCACCCCGGCAAACCGGGGGGGTAGATTCTCCGGGAAAGTGGTGACCCGTCCGCGTGAATGCTGCGCTGCATTAATAACATGTGGTACCGGCAACTTCCGTGGCTGTCTTGCGACCCCAGAACGACGCCGACGTACCTCACCCCATGTAACACCACCCTCTTTATACCACCCCGTCGGTTGGTCGTCGCTGCCGTCGTTGCTGTCGCCTGACGCGTCTTTTTCGACGTCGCGGAAAGCTTGGAATTTCCGGCGGAGAGAAATTCTGCGGCTTAGCCGGGATGGAAATTTTGTGGAAGTTACGGTAGACTGAGTGCACCTTGAAATTTCTAAAGGATGGTTTCAAGTATTTTGAGATTTTTTATGAATATTATGATTCATGTTTTTCGCTGATTGATATAGGTGTTGCTGATGTTGGTCTCAAGGAACTAAAGACTTAGATTCGTAATTTGTGAGTCTAAAATCAAATTTTTTCAAGGGATCGATGATTGATAAGGCATTAGAGACATAGACTCGGAATTAGTCGGTCCAAAATTAATTTTCTATATCCTATAGAAAATTGCTTCAATGCTTCTATGGTTGATAAGTAGCTAACAACTTAGGCTCGCAATCAGTGGACACAATTTCAAATTCTCCATCACCGTTAGGAATTTTTTTCAAGGGGTCCATGATGAATAAAGCGTTATAGATATAGAGTCGTAATCAGTCGAACCAAAATTAATTTCCTATATCCTTTAGAAAATTGTTTCAATCCGTCTATGGTTGATAAATAGTTAAAAACTTAGGCTCATAATCAGTGGAACCAATTTCAAATTCCCCATAATCGTTACGAACTTTTTTCGTGAACTCTATGGTGGATAATGAGCTTGTTAAGAGTAGAGTTAGTACGGTGTTTTTTTCTTACTAATATCCTAATTGCATATACTTTTGGATAATAATACAAATTGTTAGAATGCATTAAAATTGAAGGTGACAGAATGAATTAATATAATCCGTAGAAAATTTGAATGTAAGGTGAATCGTGTTGTAAACAAAACAGGAATAGAGTTGCATGAAAATTCATCGAGCTGTATTAGCGGAATGGTAGTCGGAGCCATAGTGCAAACGTAATTATGCAGAGTTTAATGAGCGTGGTTGGTTTACATGTTAGATTCATTCGGTAATCCGTGGTTTGCGAATGGCTTTCTTAAGTATACACGACTGCAAACCTATGTACACCATTGGAGAAGTCAGAAGGCCATAACCGAGCAAAATTTCTCGTTAACACGTCGCGTTGCATTAAAGAAAGTCTCGTTAAAGGAAGTCATCTAAAAGAATAAAAAGGCTTAATAATTTCGTTATAAAAGTCATTTTTATTATTTCACAAAAAATATAAACTATCGAAACAAACTGAAGTTCATTAATCAACGTGGAGATTTCAATTTTCAACATTCTACAAAATTAGCAACTTTGTAAAATTTAAGATAAACGAATTCGTCGGAAAACGGAGAATTCTCGTAGAGAAAACTTCGTTGGTCCAGAGAACACGACGATTTTGCGAATTACACAAAATAAACTGACAAAAAGTACGGCGAATAGTAAAAAAGCATTTTAAGGAAGTTAGGAAAAAAGCACCGCGTACTAAGCACGTTCTCGCAGACTCTTTTAAAACCGCGTCAAAACTAAAAATCCTGCAACGTAGACGAAAATAACAGGGGCACATTTTCGTTGCTCATTTTTATGTCCGCGTTCAACCGAAATCGTACAACTCGAGTAATGTAAATTAATGTTAAGCTGTACATTAAAAGGTCGTTTGAAGGAAAACGTACATTTTGCAAATGTTAAAGTAACTCTTTAAAGTTATGATGAGTAAGAAGCTAAAAGTTCAAATTTGAAGTCAGTAAGCCCTGACTCCAAATCTCCTGTCAGAGTTAAGAAATTTTTCCAAGAGGTCTGTGGTTTATAAACAGCTAAAAACTTAAATTCGCAATCAATGGGCCCAAATCAGTTCTTCATCTCTTTTAAAAAAATTTTCCGACCGCTTTATGGTTGTTGAACAGCTAAAAACTTAAATTCGCAACCAATGGGCCCCAATCAATTCTCCATCTCTTTTAAAAAAATTTTCCGACCGCTTTATGGTTGATGAACAGCTAAAAACTTAAATTCGCAACCAATGGGCCCCAATCAATTCTCCATCTCTTCTAAAAAATTGTTCCAAGGGCTTTGTGGTTGATGAACAGCTAAAAGCTTAGATTCGCAATCTGCGAGCCCAAATTCAAACTCCCCATCACCATTACGAATTTTTCTTTTGACTCTATGGTGGATAATGAGCTAAAAACCCAAATTCACAATAAATGTGACCGAGTTTAAATTTCCCATCACCTATGTGAAATATAGTCTAAATTATCATTTAGTTTGTTATAGCATCAGTGATTCGGAACCTACCCAAAGTGGTAGGTCCCAGACAAAATAATCATTGCAGTTAGAGCCGGAAAATGCAGAAAGAGAAGATGAAGTACATTTACAAGTCTTTTATGCCCTACTATGTAACTATATACAGGATATACTAACTCCGTTAATTCTGTAAAACGTCGAGTTCCATCGTGAGTTCATCCTTATCCGCACGATTCAACGTCGACTTTCCGCTTTACTTGGCTCGCAGATCTTTATGTTCCTTCCGCATCATTCAAAAAGTGTATCGCTGAATTATTCATATCGCATTTTCTTTTAGCCCGCGTTAGTGGACCAGCCTCGCGGAACTTCTCGTTAAGAGGTTTATGCTATGAATACAAAAAGGCCTGAAAAAAATATGAGGAACCGCCTTAACCCGGCTAACGCAGAAAATAATGCGTTGAAAATCCCTCTTTGCTTGTTCGATTTTCAGATGGATACTTTTGTGCCTTTTAATTGAAAAGATATATATGTCTCTTTAAAGTTTTTTGATATTTTAACAGATGATCTTGGAATATCTGAATATTTCATTTTTTGATGTATGCAGTTAGGTAGGACTTGTAATGGAATAAGTGAAATGGCGATAGAATATAAACGTATCGTAATTTATAAATCTGATTTATTTAAAGAAATATACGCTTTATAGAAATTCTTAAATCTATAATATTTTTAGTATTCCAGCATTTTTCTTCCGTAGCTCTAAAGTATAGATTGATATTAATCTTCATCCTGCGATCTCAAAATTGGATAATCTCCTGTAAAATGTTACAAGTTACCGGACACTAAAGTGTAAATCTGCTTTCCTATGCAATTAACAGCAGAAGTTCGTTATCTCGTTGCGGACGATATTAATCAATGGTTATTTAATGAACGACACTGGCGATAAAATTGATCTAAATATGCAAAGATAATGACGGCGGAGCAAAGTTCGTGTTTTATCGAACCGCAAAAAAATGAACGAGAAAAAAAATAGCTAAGAAGAAAAATGTGGAAACACGAAAAGTTTCGTGGCAGCATTTCAGTGGAGTGCGAAGTAGCAAGCTTAATGCGAAACAAGCTTCGTTAAACTCCGCCGGGATGAAAAAGGGCAAGAACTTCTTCATCCTATACGTTCCATTGTCAAGTATTGTGGTGAACAATTAACATCGAGAATTATCAAGTTTTTAATGCAGCCCGTGCATATTTTTATTAATACATTACAATATTTATTAAAATAAATATGATCCTCTTCTAAAAATGAAGTAACCACGAACTGTAATCAACAAAATTTTCCATTTTACCTTTAAACACTCGAAGGAGCACAAACTGACTCATCAAACAAAAAAAAACTTGTCCCGTCGCGAAAAGTAGGACTCGAGAAACAATAAAAAAAGGTTACTAAATACACAATAGTAACACGTTGAACGCCACCGATATTTCGTCGATTTCTTCATGTTCACAGACGTAAAACTTTTTCTATTAAAATCACATCTTTACAAAGCAGATATTTTAAAGTTACAGATAGATATTAGATTTACTAAGCCAATAGCTCTGAATATTCTTATAACAAATACTTACAGTTAGCTAAATAAATGTACATCGAATTTCCAAAAGAGAAT
Source organism: Cerceris rybyensis (assembly GCA_910591515.1). Lineage (NCBI taxonomy): Eukaryota > Metazoa > Arthropoda > Insecta > Hymenoptera > Crabronidae > Cerceris > Cerceris rybyensis. The sequence continues at coordinate 10,164,215 of OU342797.1, read as the reverse complement.
AAAATAATCGAACATACAAAATGTACCAAACCTCTAAAGCGCTTAAAAATCTGTAAGCGCATGAAAACGGCAGAGTGACCTACACAATGTGTTAATATCAATATTTCAATATTAAATGTGCTAGAAAATTTTGAAATATTACAATTTAAAAGTCACTTCAAATTTCATTGATTTCAATAGCGCCGGTCACCAGTGACCCTCGTGGCGTTCAACGTTTTAAATACAAAAGCAAAAATTAAAGTTCTTTAACTTCGAATAATCATACCTCTCTCGTTTCCGATCCAATCTTAAAGCAATTTGTTTCTACATATTATTTAAAGTCTTACTTATTATTTAAAGCCTTTAAAATATTCTCAGAAATAAAATTTAGCAACTTGACTTTTTACGCTACCTCCCCGTAAGTCGAACTTGTGACAAGCATACTTCCAAACCTCCTCAAAGCATGAAAGTAAAGCATCATAAAATCCACTCTTTGGAAATCCTTTAAAAAGACGGCGCCGTTGAGTCTCAAAATTCGACACAGTGTCCCCGGGTCTCGATCGAACAAACTGTTACATCCCCGTCGTAGCTCCGGGTGCAGTTTCAACCCGCGGAGAAGCCCAATCCTCTTTTCGTTCGATAATCAAAGGCCTTAACGTCGCCGTCGTTTCGCAGACAAAGGGGCCGCACGTACCACGTACTTACTTCCTTTTGGAGTAAAAGAGAGTAGAGTATTGCTGGGCTCCTTTTACGCTTCTCCAGGCGTAGTGTCGTTGATAAAGGAACGGAGAAAAAAGGAATGGAATAGGAAGAAAAAAAAATCACTCGATGGAGAACAATGTGGGAGTAGAAACTTATCGAGATTATTAACCCCTTGGCGGTTGGACGGGGTGGAGCTCGAATTAAAAGGTGTAATTTTAAGAATATTATTTAACATGGTGTTTTTGAAACTGGACTTTAGCAAGTAATGTTTAATTATCGAACTCAATTTATAGTTGGTGTGGAATGTTTTATTTATAGTTGATGTAGGTTAGTGATGTTAAAAATATAAAGAAGGTACGTACAGAGATAGGAACAGGGTAGGATTTTTTTTGGATTGGAGAGAAATTTAAAATTGTCAGATAAATGTGTAAAATCTAAATTTATGAAGGGGTAAATAGAAAGGCCGAAGTATTCTAAAATAATAATATTTAATAAAAATCACCATCACGCTTCCAACTCGACACTACCGTTTCTCTCTTTTTTTTTTGCAACTTTCTGAAAGGCCATACGGCTTTTGTTTTCAGGGCCGGCGTTATCGCCCGCCACCCTGCGTATAATAAAATTTATGCAATTATTTAAATTTCCGATACTACAAATGTATAGATTCTTGGTGAAAGATAGCCAGGGAGCGGTGGAACCTGTCATTTTCAAACTCCTCTTCGTGCCTTTTTTGGAACACTCTAACCCAGCCTTTTAAAGTAAGCACTCCTCGTAGTCATAACATTATCGTATTTCTACTTGTTTGGCTAAATAAATGCGACATGGCTATCTCCTCCACGAATCATACGCGCAATCTGTTGCCTAGCCATCTTCAAATTGTCAGGCTATATCAGTCATCGTAGGTGGAACAAAAAATATGAAAAAGAACGACAGAAATGTGGTTATTTACAGAGGTCTACCAAGAGAATTGTAATCCTTTCTGTCATTTAGAGTTTATATTATATATTGCGCTTTTTGCAGAAGCTTAAAAAGTTTAAAGAACTCTCCGTAAATATTGGTCAGTCGCAGCCAGGTATCTTATGAAACCGAAGAAACTCCCTCGAGCAACGAAGGAAAAGCGAGGCGAAAGAGAAAGCGCAACGAAACGACGAGGGAAAAAAGCGAGTCCGAAAGGGGTGAAAACCGCGAAATTCATTTACCGACGGTGGAGGGAATTTTAAATGTAAATGCACGTAACTACCCTCTGAGTGACGCATTATTTTAAAATCATGTCAGTTTCGTCCTCTTTTCCCTTCTGTTTTGTTCCCGTCGTTGCAAATCGAGAATCAAGCGAATAGGTTGAATCGGACACTCGGGAATTTAGGGGTTGCTGTTTAATTTTATAACCTGCCATCGAATCAAACGTAAAAATATCCTACCTATCAGTGGTAAAAGAGCAGAAGAATCCATCGGTGTAGATTTACAACTATTGTGTTCTCAATTTTAATTATATATCACCAGTTGAAAATGAGATTTCCCCTTCTCCATTTTTCTCCTCAACTCTGCAAAACGAAACCGTCGGAAACTGGAAAACGAAAAGGAAACATCCGTCCCGAGAGTCACGGTGAAACAAAGCGGTGAACTTTTAATCCGCCATATGCAAATATTTTTCTAAGTTTAAAAGGAACTCTTCTTATACTTATAATCCACCTTAACTCTTAGGAAGCGGTATATCCCATCGATCCGGCACTTGCTTGTTTTAATTTACCATGGGCTGGATACGGTACATTTCAATTTCCCTAATGTAATCGTACGAGTTGGCTGATAGTGTTTTTAAATTGAGCTCGTATCTTTATCATCGAGTATACAGACGGCCTTCGACTTTCGCACATAATTGTTTTCTGAAAATGTGTGCAAATGCTGAACATTTGAAAGTAGAAGGATACACGAAAAATATTAAAAATTGTACGTTAATGTGTTGTTTTTATGAATCTGAGATTCTCTTACATCTTGTAGGCAATACTAGAAACTATATTACAATATAAATAATCATAGGCAATGTGTAAGCAAGTGCAAGATTTGTGGGAGAGACTGCTTGGAAGCAAACATTTTTTAAAAAAGTGATAAAAATTTTAAAAGCGTTGAAAATATATTGTGCGAAAGTCGAGAGTCGCCTGTATTTAGTAAATTTAAATATGCCATATTTAGCTACTGTAAATCTAATGTTAACCCCCTTGCCTTACAATTTCTTTTGTGAACGAACAATAACTCAGAATTAATTGTTGCAATAATAATCTATTACTGATTTTCGAAATACCAATATAAATTAATCATAGAATTAATTTCAACGTTTACAGATTTATTGACATTTTCAATTTAACAGTTTGCGGAAAATTAAAAAAATTTCTATTGCATTTATCGCGTCACGTGTGCCACACGTCATTGTAAAGTAAAGGGTTAAAATGATTATTTATAAATCACGAAATTTCTCTCTTCTCTGCTAGAAATAAATTGAATTATTCTATGTACAGGGTATAAAAAAATTTCACTGAGCAAGGAGTTCGTCAATGGTCGTATGTTGTCAAAATATACTCGGTTCTCGGCGAGCTCACCTTGCAGGTGTTCGAGCTGTAACAATAACAAGTCGTTCCGACACCCGCCTCGCTATCAGTTACCTCACGGTCGCCGACGTGTAAACAGTGCTCCGTGATCGGGTCCAACTATTTTCGTATATTAATACGTACATAATACTTCCGAAGATGAGATCTTACATTTCGAAATACCTCCCTTTTTGCAGCCTACTTGATAATTCGCCCTCGCAGTGGTATTAACCCTTAATTGAAGGTTGTACGTCTGCTCTCAGCTGCCAAAGCAGTGTCACCGTTGCCATTGTACAGTGCGGCTCGGCCAACTTGGCACCTGGGAGGTAGGCCTGTTTCAGAAGAGTCTGATTCGCCAGGCGTCAAGCGTCATGGCTACTGTCAACGTACACGAAGGCAGTTGACGTTCTATTTGCCCTTTTTTGACCATCAAGTCACCTTATTTTTTGGGGCTTAAATGTTTATTTTCTTGTATAATTTATCTACGCGCATTTGATGTATTTCACACTATTTCACATTTTGTTTCCTTTGAGATGTCGCGTACTTGCGGCCATATTGGAATTATCATAATTGTATTATCTTACCGCCTTCCTAGCCTTGTAAAACTAATTGTGTTGAATAAAGGAACTATTAAGATGCACTTGAAGTTCTATATACCTCGCGATTCGTTAAAAGAGCTGCACATATAAATCGAACTAAAAGACGAAGAGAGAGAACGCTGCAGATCGAAGCAAGGGAGACAACGCGATTTGGGTGGCGACAGTGGGGACATCGGCGTAGGCACCAGATTTCTAACATCTCTATAGTAAAAACAGGATAAACTCCAGCAGAATTACCCCCACCACGTGGAGAGATTCTCCTTGATGAAACGGAGCGCGACGAGAAAACAATGTAAGACAATGTCTCGCTCCTCTAGCCAAACTAGACAGAATATTTGAATGCTACGACTTTGCCGGATGCTTTCTCTAAGAGGCTGAGCGAGTGGATTCCAAAAAACAAAATGGTGCGAATAGGCGATTGAAAGCGAGAAGCTCCGCCGCCGAGGTGCCAAGTTGGCCGAGCCGCACTGTATATCTACTCTCAGCGACTACAGCAAAGAATCAACACGAATAAATTCTCCAACCTCTAGTAGGTAGTACTAGAGACAATATTACAATATTAGAGGACCCTGTGATCTTTAAAAATTCTTTAAAAAATTGAATTTTTAAAAATGTGCGGAAAATCACATTGTACAAGAGTATGCGAAAGTTGTGGGCCGCCTGTAATTAGAATTAAAAGGTAAATTAGTATGGGAGGGTGGGGCAAAGTGGGCCCCTTCAGCAAAAAATAGTCATATCTTTATTTTTTTGGGCTCCAAAATTTTAAGGGGCCCACTTTGCCCCACCCTCCCCTAATTATAGTACAAAATAAATTATTTCTCTATCTTATTTCTAAGAGTAAGTGCTATCAAAACGAAATATCAAAGAGAAACGTAGCAATCTCGACAGCTATACGATGATTCTACCGAGAATTTCCAATTGATTCGCCTCGATTTCGCACGATTCCAAGAGGATCGCTTTCCGCCGCGAAATTACACGGACGATCCGGAGAGCCAGGGCTCCTTTGAAGTCTCCCCGGATGACATTAGAAGTTCGAATCGACCAAGATCGATTCGTGATTGCAAGTACGTGACGTTATCGCATCAATCGGGATCTATTCCTATGTTGCCATCATCAACTAACGGGAATAGGGAACAGCTTCTCCTTCCCTCAATCTCTCTCACTCTCTCTCCCGGCCTCTGTCTCTTTTCCTCTTCCTGTCTCAACTCATCTCTCTTGATCTCTACCTATCTCTCTTTCTCTTGGAGATTCTAGGACGTTCCATCGGCCACCACGATACCGATGCTTTAATACCTGATTACGTATGCGTACGTTCGCATACACTCTGGTACAGGGTGATTCAAAGTTGGTAATGCAAAGGGTTGCACATTTACTAAAAAATTCGTACTACGAACTACACTTTTGAACGTTTCTAATACATAGGTGAAAAAAAAATACAGTACCAATTTTCTCCTCATGTTTCGTATATCGCTAAATCACCTGGAGCGATAGAAGAAGAACCCAAACACTGTATTATAGTGCAAAAAAAAAGATATGAAAACTTTCAACCCCACAAAAAATCACCCTAGATAAAAACTAATTGAAATCGAGAAACCGAATGAAAAGATCCAACTATGAGCCTCTACTTTCACACCCTGTTCTTCAAGAATTTTAGTACGACTTATTAAAATTCATTCGAAATTTTTGGTTCACCCGTTGCATCCGTAACATCAGTGCATCCGTCGTATTGGACCGAGGAAGATTAGGCTCAAGCCGAACAAACGGCACCGAACTGTTTCACTCTGGTTTAACGTTGAGCCCTTAATCTGTACGTTATACCTCTTATCGGTGGGTCTACCTGGTTGGAATCGCGGTAGCCAGATCGAAAATTCACTGCGGCTATTCATTATGGATTATCCGACCAGTCTGATCACCGGAGGCGGAGGACTGTATTTCGAGGAAACCCGACGTAGAAACGGGTGCCAGCTGGCAGTATAGACAGTTAATTAGACAAGCGTTTGAGAATGATCACCATTCTGTCATTGTATAGGTGTAATATTAGGCGGTTGATTAGTCGGCGGTGTTGTTAGGCGTTTGATTGCTCGCTTAGAAGGCGCGCTAATTAACAGACGATTGTTGGCTGACTGTCTCCATCGATTACGTTGGACATGGTCTCATATTCTGGTCTAAGGTCTGCAATGTTGATAATTTAAAGGGTAATGTCTGATACCATTCTCGTTTTGGATATAGAAAACCGAGAATTTTATGAAATTTTTTTTAAGCGAGCATAGAATAGTATAAGGCTTTCGATTATTGGCCGTGCGTCTTTTCTTTAATTTCTGTTCATAATTTCGGTTAATTCACACATAACATAAAGAGGAATTAAACCAACTCATAATATAAGTAAGACGTCTTTATTCTATATTTATTATATTAAAAATTATTAAAGCATTTCCGATTGAACGTCATTGATGAATTGAGAGGAATCAACTATGGAAGTTCTACGAATCATCGCATTATTGAATCGATTTTGGCTTCGAGAGCGATTGATCAAATAGGGTTGGAGCGCTATGAATTATTTATAGAGATGTTTAATACTTGAAATTGTGGCTTGAAGCGGAATTAGTATGGTGCATTAATAGAAGAACTTAAGCGGCAAGTCTGAATCAGCTGTTACTAATCGAGAAATTAACTGGTTGACATTGCTGTTAATTATTTGGACCACGAATGAAAAGATTAATGGATGTAATAATTCTTTATTCTATGTTGAGAGACACCATATCGATCCTCTGCGCTCCAAATGTTAATTGGATTAGCTTAAAGTATCCCTTTTCTTCTTGAGACCTTGAATTCCTTCGTTTCCCCATCTATTCTTGTCTATCGATACTTCTGCTTCAAGTTTCCTCTCACTATTGATAATTCAAAGCCTTTTTTAAATTTCTTGAATCCTTAATAAGTCAATGGAACTATTAAAGGAGTTAACTTTATAGTGAAAATTTTCAATGAAAAGATTCTTCAAAAGATAAAAATAATTGGAGGAAAGGAGAATGAGATACTTTTCTATACTTTCTTTCAACGAACATTGAACGTACAATCGAAATAATAAATGAGGTATCTACTCTCTCATTGGCCATACGTGAGATCTTGCCGCAAGTGCTTCAATTTTTAACGTTACTCTTTGTCTCCCATCTTGGAAGGCAGAAAACCCAGCAAACGGATCGTATTCCCGCGAAAACTGATTTACCTTTTTCCCTGTTTTTCTTTAATCTCTCCTCTTTCTCCATTTTCCCCATGTTTTTCTCTCAGTTTCAAAAACGTACTGCAACAGAGTCGAATTTAAACAGGGCAATGCGCAAAATTTAACTAGTTACAGTTTTACGAAACTCATTTCCTTAGATAATGTTTATTCTGTAACGATGAGAAGAAAATGGAAGGAATGGAAGATTTTAAGTTGCAATTTCTTAGAATTATTTTATAAAAGAAGTTTCTTCGTCTTGGAATTTAACTTGTGTAATGTTTGATCAAGAGATTATCAAATATTTGAAGACTCATATGTTAATAATTGAAAGAACAATGAATGGAATTGTACCAATTCCTCCCTTTAACCGTATGCAGTCTGAATTATTTAGCTAATTTTATAGTAACCTAAGTAATATTAGTTTCACAACATGTTCCATCATCGGTTATTGTTTTTTTTTTAACGACGGCAATAACTATAGCTACAGGTGGATATTTTGGTGATATAATAAAATCATTATGAAATTGAAAATTTTATATTAAACTGTAAAAAATAAAATCAAGTGAAAAGCTATATTACCTTTTGCTAAGCTCAGTGACTGCAAAGGGTTAATGCACAAGTAGTTTTACGAATAGTCCGTAATAAAATATTAGGGGTATCGAAAAGTAATCAACATTTTTTTTGGTGGCGAAAAACATTTATTTATTAGAGAAATGTTAAATACTAATTAACTAAATAATTTCCATAATTTTCTAACACTTTTTGCCAGCGTAAAGGTAGTTGTTCGATTCGCTTTTTCAAAAAGTCCTTCGATTTTTTTGTTGAAATACGTTTCCAATTACGTTTTCACTTCTCCAATTTTAATTACTTTTCGGTACCCTAGAAACGTTTTTAATAATTCAACTTGACACCACTAACATTTCTGAAAAAAGAATCTATATTTTCATTTCGAAGTTGGAACAGTTAAAAGGGAAGAATAAAATAATTTCTTTGTAAAAGAAAATACAGAATGATGATTTTACTAACGGAAAGAAAAATGTCAAAGATAATATTTACACGAAGCTCGATTTTCTTATCGTCAATCACTTTCCAACTCATTTCCAAGGAAATGCAGGCGAATGATATTCGAGACGCGGCACGATCAATTTTATATTACATTCGAAAGCGATCCTCGAAGAATTGCTCAATATGGATTAGGATATTCGGGACACGAAACGTCGATGCCTCTGAATACCAACTGAATCCAAATTAAATATTCAATCCTGAATATCCAGTCGAGCAGAAGGAAAAAGCGGAAAGCAATGCGGATAATCGCATATGAAAGGGTCGCCGTTGTGAAAGCGTTAAATGCTTTTCCACAAATTACAACGTACCCATGATATTCTCATCTTATAATATCAATTATTTCGTTTATTTGATCTTTGTATATCATTTCCTAAATATCTTCCTAAAAGTTAATATTACTTCGAATCTTTTATTTCTTTTCGATATCAATTTAAACGAATTTTATCAATTTCAGAGTTTCTTTGACATTCGATTACCTTTCCAGAGGTAAATATATCAGGAAAAAAAACTAAATTAACATTCCACAGGTGGAATTAATGCAATAGAAAATTCGGTAAGAGACAGACTTCAAAGCATATCAACATAGAATCGGATAGATTTTAACACACTTTGCAAAGGCTACTAAAATGAATCAAATCATCATAATTAAAACTGTAATATTAACCCTTTGACCAACGATTTCTTTTCTAACCAAGCGTATAATGATTCAAAATTAATTCCTGAAGTTAAAAGTTGTCCCTGATTTCTTATATTTCGTATAACTGAGAGTAATATTAATAGTGTAAAAATAATGGGACTGTTTCGCTCCCGGCTAATATTTTTTATTTAATAGTTTTTTCAAAGACTTTAAATTTTCCTATTCCATTTTCCGTGCCACGTGTGTCACACGTCGTAAATTAAGGATTTAATCAAGTCAGAAAGCCGCAATGACACAATCTCAATACACCTAATAGTTCACCAATGTCTTCAAGAATCGTCACAGAAAAATAATTGACACAATAAAGAAATAACTCGTCTAATCTCGTCACTCAAGAAACAAATACTTAAATATCCTAAAATACCTATGAAACTAAAACACTTAAATCAACCAACAAAGAAATTAATTAAAGTAAAAACCACAACAGCAAAGTGTTCTCCCCGTTCTCCAACAACAGCCACGGTAAAAGCATTAAATCAATCCTGTCAGAGAATTCCTATCCGTCGCTTTCTCCCTTCATTGCGCCAATTGAAAACACCCTATACGTCGTGGTCGACGAAGAAACGAAAGAGGGCCGATGGAAAGGTCTTCCAAACGAAGGAGACGTCGAATCGTTGGAGAACGTCGAAGAAGAAAGTTTCGGACTGCATCGGGGACCCGACAGGGAACGATTTCAATCGGAAATGGGCTTCCAACCAACTGGATAAACGACAGCCGACCTGTGATAGACGATGGCGGTGCAATTTAAACTTTCCCGTTTTCCTCGAGGCTTACGGCCGCCTCGAACAGCCGGCAGATTCTCGGCATGACGATTTGAAAGAAAGACGGCAAAGGAAAGGAACGATATTGATAATTTACCCGAGCCTCGTGCGGGACTCTCTGAAAAGACGAGTTCGAAGATGAGATGCAGATTCGTAGGATAAGGATTTAGAATGAAAGATTTTGGCGCAATTGTGAAGTCAGACTTGTTCTATGATGGAGCATTGTTAAGGAGAAATCTTACCAGGAGAACTTTGTAATTTTAGGCTTCGAAAGTTTTAATCATTTTAATACGTTGAATACCATGGGTGTAGCCGATGATGGACACTATTAACCCTTTGCGCTCCGAATTATTTTACTAACTATCCGTCAGATAAGCAAATATAGTCTCTGAAAAGTGTCTCCTGATAATTACCCGAGTCGAAAAGTCCAGCCTAAAAAGAAACTTCAAATCCTAGATTCTTTTGATCTCTCATTTGCCGCTTAATTATGTATACCATTTTGAACTTCAAAATCCTCAACTAGTGTGCCTACGCGCCTCAAAGTCCTGTAAATATGATTTTTAGGAGTTATATGAACTGATCAGGTAAAATTTTTATTCCAATTTAATCTGACATCCCCTAAAAATATTTCAGAAGTTCCAAGTCTGTCGACTCATATTCTAAAAATAGGGCTTTCAGGAGCAAGTTGGAATTAAATTATCATTTTATTCCATATAAATTCTAAATCTCCTAAACCAAATTAATTGTTAGTATATCGAGAATTTTTTTGGACTTCGATCATTCCACTCCAATTCCAATCCAATTATAAAGCTCCTCATTATAGAATGCTGAGAATTATTTTGGGCTGTATGAAGCCTAAATTGCTCCTAAACTAGGTAAAAGTGGCAAAAAGTAACAAGTGTAGGGCGATTGTGGAATTAAAATTTGCATTCTTTTATATGTAACATATTTTTCCATATTCAGCCTAAATATCCTAAGTTATTTGGTAATTTAGGAGGATTTTGGGCTGAAATTTTCGACTCGGGTATTCATTTTTACATTATACTAAAAAGATTTGTAATTACTGCGGGATATTTATGTTAAGATGCAAAATTATTGTTGATTTTGAAAAGTCAATAATTAATAGATAACACGTTAAATAGCACAGGAAGCTGTGTCGAGTGTACCTCGACATAGGAGTGCAAAGGGTTAACCCATTTGTATCATAGGGCACATTCAAAAATATTTCTTTACTATCAAATTTCTTCATATTAAATCTAACAGTATTTCAAAAAGTGATATTGTACTTTAATCGACGAATGTTGTATAAATAATTTAGACTGTTCGTATGTGGTACTATTCATTCACAATGTGAATGCATAAATGCGTTTCGATGATAGTGACTAGAAAAAGTGCGCCAATATATGCGCTTGTGATGCAAATGGGTTAACGCTAGATTAATGGACATGAAATCTGTTAAACTTCAATATAATTAAGTAAGGACTTTAAAAACAGAGAAATCAGGTGTTAAAGAAGATTATAAGCTAAATAATTTTTATATAATAAGATATATATGAAATATTTACTGTACCACTGTCTCTATAAGTGTGGAAGGTATTCCTAAAATGGTAGGAATCCGTCAATTTGACGTCTTCCATAATCCTAGTGTAAAATACAATGTTTCATATGACTTTTTAATTGTTATATTTACGAATTTTGTAATTCATTCAATATTTAAATAGTGATACTAAAAGGATAAAGTTCTGCTGATTATATAACTACTTGTTTCTTTAAGGTAGTTGTTTTGCCAAGATCTGATTTTCATAGAAACAGTTTTACATTTGTGAAGCTAGTGAAATATCGATGATAGAATTCGAAGATAGGAGATAGAAAATAGTACGTGTTTGAGAGTTCAAAATATTATGATTAAACGAATTATTTTTTTTTAATTGAGACATAAGGAAATTTTAAGGCCTGTTTTTCAAATTATTGATTAAAGATAGAGAAAGTTTACATATAGAGTTTTATTATAGTTTTAAACAATATAATTAAATGATACAATTTTTGGATTCACTACTTTCTCCGTAAACGTATGATCCATTCCTTCAAAATAACGATGATCATCTACACCAACCTTATCAGCTAACTGAACAGCCGTCGTAAAACAAGTTTCATGTAAAAGTATAAAGCGAATTTCGTCAGAATCGACGAATCTAAAAATCCACGCACACTATGCTCTCAAAATCCTTGTCCATCCTGTTACCAATGAGGTTCTATAAGATCTTCGTTGCGTGCCTTTCAATCCCCCGGATCGAGGCACTCTCTTTAATGAACGTCATCAGTAGATTTCTAAAAAAAAAAACCGTAAAAACCTATATACGTACTTTAAGTGGGACTATTTAACTGAAAGCCAAGTCTCCAAATAACTGGAATCCTTGAAATCCCTTTTCGATTAACCATGCCATCATCACTTCTTCCTAATTGCAGTATTAAAAATAAAATATCTTCTATACTTGCGGGTTGAAATTTAAATGTAACTCTTTATCGGCATGTTCATAAGTTTTCATAACAATTTGGCAAATAAAATTGAACATTAATACGTGGATTGATTTGCAACTGTTAGATATATTTCGCATTATTGTTCCAGCGTTAAATAGAGCAGCGATAATAAATAACAGTATCGAATCGTTCCATTTGAATACATGGAATAATTGATTAAACATAGGAGAATTATTTTCGTATTAATTTCCAGAATTTAATGTGGAATAATTAACTGTATGCTTTCTCTAACACTAAAAGCACCGATTATTAATCCGGTGTATTTAGATGTACCAGAATCAGTACATCTAATTAGTAATTATCATTGTAATTTATCAAGTTAATGCTTCAAATTGGGCAAAATAGAAATAGAAAACTAAAGGATAAACAACATTACAAATGTCAGGAATTTCAACAAAATTTAGAACCAAGTATTCTCATCAGGTTAACAGCTCTAGCTTTGATTTTTTGAAGTTGCCAGTAAAGTTACAAGAACTTTTCCAAAAAAACTTCAAGACTGTAAGAAACTTCTTTCACACAAGACACAAATATATCAAAACTTCATAACCCACTTAAAAATGCTCGGTTCAAAGCAAAGCAGAAAAAAAGAGAAGTTAAACCAAAAAAAATAGAAAGTCACAAACACCCATTGCTCGAACAGCCGCAGTGAACCGCGCACAAAACTTTTATTACTCCTCGTTTCGATTCGATCTTCGAGGAGAGCAGAGTGCGCAGCTATCCTAAAAACTGTCCTTGATTCTCGGTTCGTTTTAAACGATTCAGTTTCGAGTTTCAGTCGAACACGTACGTTCTTCCACCGCCAATTTCCTTCCACTTAGACTGAGTGGATAAAACGAAATTCTCTTGTGCCCTATAGAAATGTATGTAGACCACAAAGAAGACGGCTAAGAAAGCCACAAAGAAGCAGAGTGAATACTACGTGAATTATAATAAGAATCGTACGATGCTGCATACAAAAACACAACTTGAGGAATGATAAAAAGTACAAGTTCCCAATTTATTCTCGTTTTTCGGCTTCCATCGTTCGACTTTGAGCTTCTCATGTATTGCTACAAAAGGCAAAGGATTCGGAAACATAATTGTAAAAAGTTCACGACTCCTATGAACCCCTAACACCAGATTACACTCCCCGCATCTTTGTATCAAAAAACTCTTTGAGGACTAGCTTGGTTACCGATTACTTTCTATATTTCTATCATTTTTAATTTCATTGTAATCTGTGCCAATTGTGACATTTTCCATTCCAAAAACAAGAAATTAAGGAGTATAATTGCAACAAATTTGCACCATTCATTTTGATATTATGATATTACAGGGACTGGAAAGTAATGTCGTTTTTCCAGACATTTTGCTCAAAAATCAATTGATTTTAATTGATCCGGTATTATAAATTTGCACACTAGAGAGAAAAAGGTTGTGACGAGGTTTTTGATCACTCATCGAAAATAAAAAGTTACGTACAAATTTATTTGTTTGAGTCTAATTGTAAAAACGACAATATTTTTCAGTCTCCCTATTACAATTTGATATGATATAATTTGTTATTATCCGAAAACTCGTAAAAATATTTAACGGACACCTGCATAATTTTATTTATAGCAGTCGCAACGTTTCAAAAATTGCCAGCTACGTATTCAACAAATGCACGTCTAATAAATTGCATAACAAAAATGCATTCCATCAGCCGTACTGGCTACCAGATGAAGCACGCGTAGGCCGTTATTTCTTGCATTTCTACAATTTTTATTTAATGCAGGGCTTTTCTAACTCCGCCGCGGTGCGAAACGGCAGACATTAAAATGCATGCCACGCAGGAAAATGCTGTGAAATTTCGTGAAAACACTGAACGAATACGTACGAGAAACCGTGAACGTGTGGAACAGCGATAGAGGGGGTTGAAGAGATGAAGAAGAAAACTAGAAAGTCGCTTCCGCATATTATTAAATTCTGGCTCGCAGACGACAATGAATATTAGACGGACACTTTTTTAATTAGATCGAAAAGTTGCTAAAGCAGTAAGAACTGAAATGGAATAACGAAGAAAAATGGCAGATGAGTGAAGTACAAAAAGTCAAGAATAGGAGGGGGCAGAAGTTTCTTAATAAATGGCGCGTTTGCACCCCGAAGAGACTTTATATTTTCTCTGCAATACGGAATGATGAAGAATGAAGTTCAAATGAAATCATTTACTTAGGCATGTTTTTCAATCCGCGCTCGTTGATGTTGAAGAATGTAATTTACAATAATTCGTACATATTCTAACAATAAGAGTACTGTTTTTCATTTAACCTTTGACTACTATTGGCGCATATATGTAGGGATACTTTTTGATATGGTGTCCACAGTCTCACTTATTATCAACTTATGATTTATTAACATAAAATACATAAAACAAAAATAAAAGACATAAATATAAATACATGAAAAATAATAAGAAATAGGCGGTAGCGGTTATGGCGTTTTTAGCCTTTTATGTTTCTTTTTGAATTCTGTCTGCACGCCCTTTCGTCTTTTGTTTTTCACATAATCCTCTCTCGTTCTCTTTGTCATTCACTCACTCTCTCACACATTCATTCAATCTGCATTCCTACATATGTATATAAGTTGAATAAACTCGTAGAAATTACACGGAAATTTCCCAGTGGACTGTTAAACGTATTTAGAAGTATCATGTCTTTTAACCTTTTTTCTTTAGTTTTGTAGTTAACCTGTGACAGCCGATTGGCTAGCCTATTCCCTCTCGTGTCGATCCACTGCTGTAAAACTGCGGTCGTATCTTGGTTTTCCGTTTCACTGAATTACGATTAATCTGTGACCCGTGCAATGATTGCACGCTTGATAAACCGCAATACCCACGATGTTAACATCTCCTGCCAATAGTTTCACTCTGCAGAAAATGTAGACAACGAGGAATAAGGGAGAATATGTTTTTGGAAGATATAATAATTATGTCGTTGTAAAAATGATGCTTAATGAGGTTTCATGGTTTCATGTTTTGTGTAAATTATTTAGGAATTGAAATAGATCGAAATAGTACAGAATTTGTATGAACAATAATTAAAGAATGATTAATTAATTATATGAAATAGTAAAATGTGTAAAACAGAAGTGTTAGTTTTGAGTTTTGAGACAAATAATAGAAGTACATAAATTTTAAAGTAAATAATGTAAGTATGAGGAAATAGGAAGCCTGAGAAAAGTACTAATTGTGAAGCTAATAACAGAATTACACGAGTCTTAAAGTGAATAACATTTGTGTACGAGCAAATAAAAAGCCTGAGATAACTATGAGGCAAATCGCAGAGATATTTGACTTGTGAAATGAACGAGCTTGAACAACGTGAACGTAGGTGCGGAAATTCGCGTTCTAATTAAGGAGTGACGACAATAAAAGGGTAATACGAAAAGGGCTTGTTATTGTCTCGATACAAGTTTGCCTCATTGTTTCATTTCATTCCATTGCAGAATCATTAAACGTCTCTCGGAAATCTGTTTCACTGGAATATCAGTTCGCCGTATTAAAAGAACGTAACAATCTGGGAATTGCGAAAAGCCAACTATTCCGGATGATTGTTTTACTGCAAAACCGCAGATGACAATAGCCAATTTGATTTGTTCATTCTCCAGCTAACTTCAGTTAATAATAGATGGATTGTTTCTTTAATAAAAATTCTTCACCGTTATCTCTAAAAAATAACCATAGTGGTAGGAAAATTGTAATTAAATAATTTCCAAGAAAAAAACTTTATTTTGTTTTGCAAAATTAATCATACTTTTTCTTCTTAGTCTCAAATACGGATAAACCTCTTAATGCCCCTTCCAGCGGTGCATCCCTTCCAGAACTGCCTGACCCGTCCGTCTGTCTCCTAATTTTTCTGGAACATAGTTCAAAAGCTCACATTTGACGGCGGAAATTTGGAGTTCAATCCAAAATCCCAGTCAGCCTTCAGTTTGAGCGACGACAGCTGAGCTTTCAAGGTCAAATTTGAGCTTGCAAGCTCGCACGTGATGGCTCAAACTAAAAAGCTCACTCGGATTGGAGAAAATTTTGCGAAAAACTCGGAAAAATTGCTCAAAAGCTCTATACTCGCGCGCTCATAGCTCAAAAGCTCATATTTTTGGAGAAAATTTGAGAATTTTATTGAGCTTTTTAGTTTGAGCCATCAGGTGCGAGCTTGCAAGCTCAAATTTGACCTTGAAAGCTCAGCTGTCGTCGCTCAAACTAAAAAGCTCCCTTGGATTTGACAAAATTTTGCGAAAAACTCGGAAAAATTGCTCAAAAGCTTTATACTTGCGCGCTCATAGCTCAAAAGCTCACATTTTTTAAGAAAATTTGAAAATTTTATTGAGCTTTTTAGTTTGAGCCATCAGGTGCGAG
This sequence comes from Cerceris rybyensis, assembly GCA_910591515.1. Classification (NCBI taxonomy): domain Eukaryota; kingdom Metazoa; phylum Arthropoda; class Insecta; order Hymenoptera; family Crabronidae; genus Cerceris; species Cerceris rybyensis. Next base: position 10,147,700 of record OU342797.1, on the reverse strand, counting down.
CTTGCAAGCTCAAATTTGACCTTGAAAGCTCAGCTGTCGTCGCTCAAACTAAAAAGCTCACTTGGATTTGATAAAATTTGGCGATAAACTCGGAAAAATTGCTCAAAAGCTCTATACTTGCGCGCTCATAGCTCAAAAGCTCACATTTTTTTAGAAAATTTGAAAATTTCATTGAGCTTTTTAGTTTGAGCCATCAGGTGCGAGCTTGCAAGCTCAAATTTGACCTTGAAAGCTCAACTGTCGTCGCTCAAACTAAAAAACTCACTCGGATTTGACAAAATTTTGCGAAAAACTCGGAAAAATTGCTCAAAAGCTCTATACTTGCGCGCTCATAGCTCAAAAGCTCACATTTTTTAAGAAAATTTGAAAATTTTATGGAGCTTTTTAGTTTGAGCCATCACGTGCGAGCTTGCAAGCTCAAATTTGACCTTGAAAGCTCAGCTGTCGTCGCTCAAACTAAAAAGCTCACTTGGATTTGATAAAATTTGGCGATAAACTCGGAAAAATTGCTCAAAAGCTCTATACTTGCGCGCTCATAGCTCAAAAGCTCACATTTTTTTAGAAAATTTGAAAATTTTATTGAGCTTTTTAGTTTGAGCCATCAGGTGCGAGCTTGCAAGCTCAAATTTGACCTTGAAAGCTCAGCTGTCGTCGCTCAAACTAAAAAGCTCCCTTGGATTTGACAAAATATTGCGAACACCTCGGAAAAATGGCTCAAAATTTGCGGCAAATGCTTCAAAATATCGAAAATCGCATTAAGCTTTTAGTTTTGAACCGCCACGTGAGCTTGCAAGCTCGGATGTCGTTGCTCAAGCTAAAAACTCACTTGGATTTTGACGTGTGATTAATTTTGCATTACAAAAAGAATTTCATTTTATTCTTCAAAGTTAATCCTACTAAATGTTCCATGAGCACAATCCCCGTGACAAGTACTCATTTTCCAATATATCGATACGATTTGCGAAATGAAACTGTAATAAATTTTGGCCAAGAATGAAAGAAAATCTCGAAAGAATAAATATCTCAAAACATTTCAATAACACTTTCCAATTTCTTGTCGGTTTCAGCAAAGTTGGACGGAGTGAAAACTTACATGAGGATGAGGAGGGTGCCAAATCATCTTCAGGTGAAGGTGATCAAGTGGTTCGACTACCTCTGGTTGACGCAAAAGTGTTCCGACGAGGAAAAGGCTGTCAGCTGTCTTCCCGGTAAGTTCTCGTTAAAACCTTCTCTGTGATTCACCTTATCTTTTTAATTCCCTCTTTGTTAATATTGACACGACAATTTCTTAGTTGATTTTTCTTCTTTATATTTTAAATGAGACTTTTAGTTTCAAGGTTTCAGTTGTAATTGTCAACTATTTTTTCGTTTTTAATTCAACTGTAATCTAGACAATGAGAAATAGTATGAAACGACTACATTTGTTAGCTGATATTTTAGAAAAAAATGGACAGCTATTTTCGAATTAAGCCAATGACAGTGTGAAACATCACCAATTTAGAAAATTAGCCAACAATGGGCACAAAAGAATTTTAGGTATCTTCTTAGACATGTCTAATAAATATGTATACAAAGTTTCATAAAAATCAGGGTGCATCAATTCCCATTGTGTGGGAAAATTAAAGAGAACGATCGTAATACAAATTCTTCGAAGCTTTATCACGGAAATTTCATTTTCTTAAGGATAATAAATTTTAATTATAACGATGAAAGAGTACCTAGTCTGTACGTAACGTAAAAACTAAACGATTTATGAAAGAAGATATAAAAGGCACTTACGACGACATATACTGAAATTCACAAGATAGGTTATCATACGTGGAAACATTTAATATCAGCTTAAGATTTTTCTGTACGTGGAAATTGCTTACTTCCACGAAATTCCAGGTGACACGCATCGCCTGAGAAATATTTAATTTCGTCGTTGGGATGCGTACAATTATATATATATCTTCCTGCTTTTAAGATGAACATACAGTTTTTGATCTTCGCTTTAAATTTGCAAAAAAAAAGTTAGGAACGTTTCTATGAAAGATTTAAGACGCTATTTCTTGAAATTTACTTTGTCAGTTTGAACGAGCGCAAAGTATAATTTCTGTGAAGTTTTATAATTCGACAAATTCGAGAATTAAAGTTACAACGAGCCGCGGGAAGCGAGGATTTTAATGATCGCAAATTAATTAAGTTTTATTTGTGTATTAATAAAAGCTGAATGCAATTTGTACAACTAAAAAAAAGGGAAGAAAATGTATTGCAGTAACGACACTAGGAAATGAAAAAAATCCAGGGGTGGAGAAGGGAAAAGAAAATAATTTTGCAAAAGGAGAAATTTCGCAATGCAATAAGCTCGGTATAAAATTACGGTTGTAAACTTTTCGACGGTCTTGAATGGAAAATGGAAATTAAATATGAAAGTGAAATGAGATTTTCTATGGAATATCGGTGGATTTTATTTGAATGATGTTTCATTTGAAAGTTTTAATAATATTAGCGTTTTAATTAATATTTAATAATATATAATACTATATTGTAAGGAATGTTACGTATTTTTCTTTTCCCTTTTATATCGCATACTGTAAACTTCAGTTATGCATTCAAGCTCATTCCAATGAATTTGCTTTATTCACCGTTGCACCAATTCTACTTCTCCTCGTATTAAAATGGAACTTCATGGCATTTCCTTCTTAGCTTTATACGATATAAACGATTTACGTCACATCGAGACAGTTTCAGAGGATAATACGAATATGAATTCCCTCCGGTTGGATCTCATGTTCGTAAAATGTCTGGGAAACCTCGTGCATTAATTGTAGGAAATTTTAAGTGCATTAAAAAATTAGAAATTTATTTCTGACAATCTTTTTCTGGTACTTCGAGGATAAGACGAAGGATAAGAAGTTGAAAAATCATTATTACTATTTTTTATTGTATTTTGAGGTAATAGGGAAAAGGAAGGAATGTCATCTGCTACTAATCATCTTAAATTAATTTTTGATAACATATCAAACCAAAGGAGATATGTTTTTGACAGTGAAATTGCTAATCTTCACATACAACAAATTTTAAGTTAAACAAAAAAAATTGAAATTGTTACTCTCCGTGAATTGCACGAAGAAAAAATTTTGGGGATAAAACTTGCTAGAAGTTTTCCGCTTTTGGACTTTCCCATGTAAAGAATTATCCAATTATTAACTAAACGGTATAGAGCTTTTACGAGCCCTCAGATAAAAATATTAAATATAATCATCTCTTAAAAGTATGTACACAACCATCATTCTCAGAAATTCAATGTTTTTTTTTTTTAAATACATATGACTTCGTAGGGAGTTATAAAAAGGAATATTGCAATATTCTTAAATTCTCTAAATAGAGAGAAAGTGACAAAGAATTAAATCTACAAATTCTTAGTAAAATTATTCCTCAAAAAATTATTCTACGAATTCTATTTTTTACATGTATCTTGAAAAATATAAGTTGTTAACTCTAGCAATGTTTACCTCCATTAGTAATTTTTCTTCTAACATATTTGTTTACTTTTTCAAAGTAGCCTGAATCAATCGACGATAATTTCACAGTTAAATATTTATTCACCAAACAAATCAACATCCATAAAAAAATAAACACTAAATTCTAACAGACGTTTCGCATTATCAAGCCTACAAATCGAAAGAAGAAACGTAGAAAGTGCAACAATGCAAGAGAAACAAAATATTCATTATCCTGATAAAGTTCCCCGCGATAATAACGGATTATCTGTTGCCCATAAGCAGTTTCGTCGAGTTTAATTCATTTTCCTAAGAAGTCTTCACTCATCTTTCGAATGGAAGTTTAAGTAGATCAAGATTACTCCTAAATCCAGTCGTACTTTCTAAACCTAAAGTACGATATACCGAACAACTACGTCCTTTTAAATTATCTTTTTAAAATCAACCATCTGAGAAGGGATTTTCCGAAATTTCCTCCGAAATTTCTGATGGAGAACTATCCAACAAAAAGCACCCTCTTCCTTGTTACATGGATGCAACGATTCGTAAAGTTTCCTTTTCAAAGGAATCATTTCAGCATTCTTGAAAGATTTCAGTATCAATTTCTCAACTCTTTGTTAAACTTTAATTATAACTAGTCTCTCATGCTATCAAATTTGTACATAACAAGTTGCTTGTTATTCCTTTACGTCGCTTTGTTGAAATCTGTTCGTTATACATTTTCGTTCTGATAAATTCTGTTTTGTGAAAAATAACTATGGTGTAAATGATTGTTTTTAACTACTCAAATGTTATTTGCGGTGGAAATAAAATTTTTAATCGGTGATTTAGAATCACGGTGGCTAAAACTGTATGTGCTAGATCAAATGGTCACATTCTATTTAACAAATACTTATTGTTAGAAATACCAACACAGTCAAAATGACCGATTCAACAATTTATATTAGAGACATTATGCGGTACATATTCTACAATTATCTCATAAGACAAATCTTACTAAATTAATTATCTCTCCACCTCTCGATTCTCTGTTCGTCAAAGTTCTTGTTTAATATATTGAAATATAATAGATTTAACCCTCAATAGTCCGAATTTTCTGTGACATCTGAAAATCAGTTATACAATAACTCGTCAGAAAATTATAAAAATAACACTGGATTCAAATCCTTATCCGTCACGTTTTCGAGATCTTTCAAAAATTACAATTTAATGCATCATAGTATCGATGTTTCGCAACTCATCTAAAGCAATCAGTACCAAGTAATATCAACGAAGTACTCGAAGAAAATTCGAAACTTAACATATACTTTGAAATAGAATTTGAAACTCAATTTGGTTTAAGCATCAGAAAATTCGTATTAGAAGGAAGAAAGGTTTCTGATTCAGCTGTGAACTCAAATGACAATAAAATGGCAAAAGGTATTTTACTACTGACAATGTTATCGCTTCAATCATTGCAGATAAACTGAAAGCGGAGATTGCGATAAACGTTCACCTGGACACGCTGAGGAGGGTGGAGATTTTCCAGAACACGGAAGCCGGTTTCCTGTGCGAGCTCGTGCTGAGACTGCGGCCCGTTCTTTTCTCACCTGGTGACTACATCTGTCGCAAAGGTAGGTGCAAGAACGTACTTCCGTTTTCCACTTCCTAGACGTCACGCGACGTCTTTTTCTGGAACCGAATGCGCCCTGCTTTTGGAACGAGCCATTGGAATCGTGCCAAGTGATGTACCGAGGGGACGGAGCAGGGTGAAAAGTGATTGCCTACCCTTACCACTTGACCTCATTGCCAATACCGTATAGTTATGAACGAAATACTTTATGTCTGGAGCGAAGGAGGGAGACGGAATGATAGAGTGTGAGAGATAGAGGTTTGAGATAGAGAGGAAGGTAGAGTGAGAAATGGAAAAACGAAAAGATGCTTAGATTGGGAGGTATAGAGTTGAAGAGCCGCAGAGCCAGAGATGTAGAGAAATAGAGTTGAAAGGATTGAGGGAGAGAGAAAGAAAGAAAACAAGAGGGTGGTTAATTTGACAAGGAGAAGTATGGAGATAGAGTTAGGAATACAGAGAAATTTAGGAAACAGAGGGGTAGAGATAAATGTAATCAAATAGAGGGAGAAAAGGGAGAAATTAAAGAACAAAGATATGATTAGATAGAAAGGTATGGAGATAAGAAATTAACACATTCGCGACCGGCAATTTTTTTCCGTTTCTAATGCTAAGTATCGGCGAAAATAATGATATTGTAAAGCTGGTTGCCGCAAACTTGTATCGTTAAAACAAAGATAGTTATAATATTTGTTTTGAACTATCAATGTTGTAATTATGTGTTCTTTAAAATAAAAAGATTTGATAATTTGTATACTTACTTTATAGGTAGATAACGGAGCATTTGTTATTACTATGCTTACGTTTATTTAGCATTATATTACATGGATTTTAGAAAAGCAGAGTGAAGACAGAATTTAATATTTCTGTTTAGTGTGATTAGTAAAAAAACAATGAGTTTTGCGTAAAGAAACTCTACATAATTTGCTTATATAAGAAATGTCACGACATTTTCCATGAGTATTGCAAACTCTGCAACGTTTTTGTGGATATTTTAATTTCCCCGATTGTGCAATTCTTTCCAACTGTTGTGATGTCATGTCACCTGAAAGTCTATAAGGACTATCAAGGTGTCTCATTGAGATAGCCATTATCCAAAGCGCCTAATGTTGGCGAATTCAAAAATAGAAATTGCAGGACGTGAATTCACGTCAGCGGCAACCAGGTATAGGATTTAAAATGACGTGAATTCACGTCAGCGGTCGCGAATGTGTTAAAGAACCAGAGATGCAGAGAAATAAAAAGAGTTGAAAGGATCGAGGGAGAGAGAAAGAGGGAAAACAGAGGTGTGGTTAATTTGAGAAGTATAGAGATAGAGTATTAGGAAAACAAAGAAGTTTACGAAATAGAGGGGAGGAGATAGGTGTAATCAAATAGAGGGAGAGAAACAGAGAAATTAAAGAACGAAGATATGATTAGATAGAAAGGTATGGAGATAATAAGTAAAGAAATAGGTATGTAGAGAAATAGAGATAAAGAAGTAAAGGTAAAGAGATAGATGGATAGGAAGAGACGGAGGTGGAGAAACAAAGAAATGCTTAAATAAAGAACTATTGAGATACAGACTTAGGAAAACAGACAGGTAGAGATAGAGGGTGACAGAGATAAAAGTAAGAAGATATACAGGGTTGAAGAGAAGGATGGGAAAATGGAGTGATGGTTAGACAGGGAACTATATAGATAGAGAGGTAGGAAAAATATGAGTGAAAAAAGAAATAAATATAGAGAAGGCGGAGAGACTGGCAAACAGGGAAATATGGAGACAGAAAGCTTGACAAAAAGTCTCTCTAGACTCTTTTAGGACAGAGTGTCTGAAAGACAGAGAAGCAGAGAGCCAGGAACAAAGACTTAGAGAGGCAGGAATATATGTAGAGACACAAAGATACAAAAATAGGAAGACAAGGAAGTGTTTGAACCGAGGACTACAAAGACAGAGCTTGAAAAATAGAGATGAAAAAAAAACATGGACATAAAAAGAGATATAAGCGGTAACGCTCTTTCGATACCGATTGAAAATAATTGTTAAAAAATAATTCACCTTTGTTCGGCGGTGAGAGGTTTCGCAGCTTTCAATTTGCACAAACAGAAATTCTATTTTCTCATATTTCTCGATATTTTACGTCAGTTTATTTGAACTCAAAACGTAGCAGATCTCGTTTGATAACGATGCTTTTATTTTCCCTTTGTAACATCGAAGTTTCATGTGCTCCTGCCAATTATATAGATTTCAGTGCCTCAGAATTTCTATGAAATTCTATTCCATATAAAAGGAAATAACGCAAGACAAAGAAATTCTTTAGAACAAACTGCTACTTCAGAACATATTTTTTTCTTAAACGTTCCACTGATATATACCACTATTATGCTAACATTCTCAACTAAACTCACGATCAGTATATCATCTCCACTACTTTCATTTTTTCCACGAACTTATGCTGATTTTAACACTAGATTTGCGGAAGCCTTAAATTAATATGTCTCTACTTTCTTCATGAACATTCCTCATATTTATAAAACAGCAGCACAATAGATATTTCACGTGTATTTTATAATACAAAAACTATTTAACGAATTATCATTTTTGCCACTTAATCCCTCTTTTGCCAAAGTCCTTGTGTATTATTTCGCACTGTAACAGATTTCACGTCCGTAAATCTAGTGTTAATTAAACAAACGGGACAGACATAACAAAATAGGACCATCAGGACAGGCAACAGACAAAGAAAGCAGAAAACAAACAAGCACGACTAAGTAACAGCTATCTTCTCAGATTGCTTTAATAAATATGTATGCAAAGTTTCATAAAAATCAGAGTGTATCAGTTTTCGAACTTCCCTTCTCAGATTATCTACTTCCTTCCACTGTGCACCGGTTCGCCAATAAATGTGACCGGACGCGCAAATAATTTTGGCTCCGTTTTCTGCCGAACAAAGAAAGAGAAAGGGGTCATCGTCGTTTCCTTTTTCGCATTCTACATCTCCGTGAAAACGACTGCCGCATGACTCCTGGAATGCGGTAGCCGTTTTCCAGCAGCAACGGACGTGTTTCCTCTTGATGGCAAACCTTACTTCGGCTCGGTGCATTGCGATGCAACGCTGCACCGTTCAGTCGGTCTGACTTACAGCGAGGTGGTACTACTTAACTGAACGACTAGCTAAAAATGAGTTACAATGGTTTTTAGATAGTCTTTCGTCGATCATGGGCTTCCTTTTAATTTTTTTTAAAGCAGAGACAAGGGAATTGTATGGGAAATAATTACTGTTTGTTTCTGAAGAATTAGGAAGTTTTAAGAAGATATAGTATAACTTGCTGAGGAGCTTTAAAGAGAGATTTGATTTTAAAGATTGTTTCAATATGTGACGTTTTTTAAAGTTTTTATTTGAGGTTGGAAGAAAACTGTACAAAGAAAGATAGCGTAGATCCCTCTTTAACAATCTTCGACAATCCTCGGTGATCTAAAGTCTTGAAAATTGTAAGCCTTGAAGGAATTGCAAGTTTATCACAAATTAATAATTCCGAAGAAAGTTATTAAAATTCAAACTATTTCGAAGTATTAAAATTCTCTGACAACGTGCCCCTATCTCGAATATTCTCTAAGGGAAGTATCCTAAAAATAGCACTACCCTTTCGATTACCATACAATTACACTCCCTTTAACGGTCTTTGACATTATTCTCAGCGATCCAATATCCCCCAAAAAACTGCAACTTCATTAAGAATTAAAAATTCTTAAGTAATAATAATAAGATTTTGAGACCTCTTTAACCCCTTGCAATTTACTTTGTGACTGCCTCCACAATAATTCAGAATTAAACACGTAAAATAAACATTGATCAGTGATTCTCGACATATAGTATAATTTAACGTAATATTAATATTATAAAAATAATTTCATCGTGTCGCATCTCATTGACATTTTCAATTTAGTAGGTTTTGTAAAACTTGAAAATTTCCTTTCCAATTTTTAGCATCACGAGTATCACTCGTTATATTACGGCAAGGGGTTAATAATAATACGCATTCTCAAACAATGTCTAAAGCAATTTTCCATAAATAGCCGCATTTTTTCAACCACCGTACAATTACACTCCCTTCACCAATCCTCAATATTATTCTCAGTGATCCAACATCCCCAAGGTAATTGCAAGTTCATTAAACTTTTACAAATCTCACGAAGTTAATAATCAAAATTTTATGATTCCTTGATAACAATAGAGACTTCCAGAGAATGTCCAAAAAAATATTAGAAAAATGACAGTATGTTTTCAAATACAGTAGAATCCCTCTAATGTTGCTCCCTCTAACGTTGCTCTCTCGCTAATGTTGACAGGATACTCCCGTTACTGTTACTTGTATTTTCCCCCACTTAGACTTTTTATTGCCCAATAGAATTTTAGGTTCGTGGCGTGTTATGTAGGTTATGAATGTTTACATGAATCCTTCACTCAAGTTTCAATTCTGCGCATGCTTATGCGCATAGGGGAAAATAAGTCATGAAATGTGGGGATAGAAGGGAGTGTCAACATTAGCAAATGATCCTGGCCCGAGTTGTCAACATTAGAGGGATTCTACTGTACCGTACAATCACATTGTTTTAACAATATTCAAAAATTTTGTTTCAGGGGAGGTGGGAAAGGAAATGTACATAGTGAACAGGGGCCGACTTCAGGTGGTGGCCAACAACGGAAAGACGGTCCTAGCAACCCTTAAGGCTGGTACCTACTTCGGGGAGATCAGCATTCTCAATATGGGGACTGCAGGTAAAGCGTGCGGTAAATATTCCAAGCGGACCAGGGGCCCGTGAGCTGTCCCCCTCGTATTTCACAATCACGTTTTCACGTTTCACGTTCTTACCACTCTGAGAGGGCAACCCGTCGAGCCGGTATGAGCCGATCTAAGACCGATCTCTCTAGTGTCTCCTTTTTTTTTACTCTTTTTCTCTTACTCTATCACCGACTATTCCTATCGTCGATTTCCACCCCCTGCGATCGACGTTCTCGCCACGAGACTAAAGGTTACGTAGGAAAGATGATTCTTCTTGTTTTGTCCATTTCGAAAAAATCTATCTATTGTTATTTATGTTTAAAGTTTGTTAAAGAGTCGAAATGTTGATTAAGCTTGTTAAAATTATCTAAGAGTATTGAGATTTTTTTTTAAATTAACTCCTTTTTCCAGTGAATTTTAAATGATTCGGTTTTAGTTGAAAGATGTAGGGATTATTGCTGGATAATGCAATAGCGAAAATAATTGATAACTTCTTGAAATTCTGACTTATTTAGTAGGTTTACTGTCGAAGATTCAACTAGTGATTCAAATGTAAAACTTTAGGAATTACACAAGTTTATGGTTGAGATAGATTATGGCTATAGAAAACAATTTTTTTAGGCAGTTAACATTATAATATTTTCGTAGAAATTATTAATTCTTTAGAATGAAAGGATCAAATTTGTTAATTGTCATGTAAGCGAAAGTACCACAAGAAGATTGAGAAGCACTAACGAGAAGATTTTCCATTTCAAACCTTCCCGAAAATTCATTCCAAGTACGGTTGGATACTGCGTTAAATGAAATTTAATTAGAACCATTAGCTCGGAAGAAATTTGAAGCTGAATAGCTAATTTGTATTCGCAGAGCGATTGCTTGAAAAAAGAGTCGAGGAGGGAAAAATATTTTCCTTCCATTCATTTCGTACTACGTTTTAAAGGATGCAAAGCGCATCCAATACGACGGACGATTCTACAATTTCAAAATTATTTCAAGCCCTTAAAAGCAAACTCGTTGTAATTCCTTGCTAATTGAGAAAAAGATCCTTTTGAAACAGCGGATTATTTGCATAAAAAAAGATGTATTCAGAAAGACACTTAGAAAGGTACGATGCGAAACAAATGTAAAAATTTGCAAGTAAAATATTATGGTAATTCGAAATTGTGTCTCTCGTTTCAAATGCATTTTCGTATTGAATCGAAAAAAGAACAGTTAGGACAGAATCGTTGCGAGATCGTCGACGTAATTTTAATAAGGTCCGTGACACGTATTGCCCTTTAGCATTTGCCCTTCTATTATTTTTTATCGACTATGGTCTTCCAGTCGATAAACCAACACGACGTACTAAAATACGGTAGATATTGTACAAAAATAACTGATATTTTAACAACGTACTCCCAAAACCTTTCAGCTAAATTTATAATAAAGTGGAAAGTGCACAACGAACAATGAAGTAATGATTCTTCGTCGAATAACAATAATTGGTCGTGTTGGTCGATCAATTTAACAAAAAAGACGTATTTCTAGTTATTCGTACTACCTTTATCTATCGTGCTTTTGTAGTTAAATAGCAATAATAAGCTTGGACTTTGTCAACCAAAACTTAGAGACGCTCCTTGAGAAGTATTCGAATTTTCTTTATGATTAATGCTGCCATGACATGCTGAGACGTACATTATCAATTTCCCCCCTTTTTTATGAGCCCAAGAAAGCATTTGCAAGATAGTTTTTCAATTAAACTTTCCTATCGGTCTGCTTGGTCTGTCTGATTAGTAACGTCTGTTACTACTTACATCGTAGATACGTTTACTGCTAATTTAATAAAATAATTAGTCATCCTTTTAATTCTTTGTGTCATCTTTATTCTTTATTTATTTTTCTGTTCTTTGTTTCACATATGCTTTGCATTTTTTTATAATGCAAAATGTTTATGCTGTTAAACGATAAAGACCGTTAATTAAATAAAATTATATGCAGAATTTATTCAAATGTATGATACATTCTGTAAGATTTTTCACGATTAATTAAATCAATTTAATTCATTCACTTTTCGTTTCCTTTTTCAAAAATATTTACGTAATGTTATTAGATACACCGAGTTAACGAGTACTGTTGTCAATTAATATACCAAGCAGAAACCGTATTAGCAATTCCAGTATATGCATTCAAATGATAAATTATTTATTATGTTAATCGAAAATAGTTTCATTAATTTTAACACTGTAATCTAAATATTATTTTATTTATGCGGAAAAAGACATTCGTACAATTAATGATGAGAACTGATATTGTTTTGAGTATTTTTACAGTATAGAGAGTAATTTTTCTGATGATGAAAAAACGAATGAAACTAATAATTGCAACTGTTTTCTGTCTCAACTTTTATTTCTATATTCTCTTAATATTATTCGTCGCACTATTCAGAAAATTCTATCTATCTCTCACGCAGTTTTTCTCATTATTCATTATCATTATCTAAAGTAGGCTCTTATTAATGACTGCCATTTACTGCTGCAATGCGTGCTCATTTTACGAATGTACCAATCTGCATTCGGACTTGATATTATTCTACATACGCTCTACATAAATTAATTATCGTAGTTTACCATTAGATTCCTGTATATTAGTCAATTTGCTCCGTAAAACAGACGTTATCGACACACATTCAATATTCAGGACGGCGGTCATTGCATTAATGCAAATCTGACAAGATATTACTTCATTAATTGAACAATAACAATAAAAGAAATCATTTCTCTATAAATATAATTTGAAAAATTACAAGTACAATTTAAAACGAAAATTCACTCATACGAAACATTGACTGCCTTCCTCGAAAACAGCTTTATTACACACCTCTCCTCACCGAATCTTGACAGTATCAAATACCATAGAAACTTACGTAATATCGCCGTTACGTTTGCAACATATTACCGCAACTGCGTGCGAACTTTTTCGTGAAACACCAAGTTTTACCGAATAGAAGTTCGTACTATAGTGAAAAACTTGAAGCACACGATTCAATTCTTTCCCATAAGGGAAAATTCAGATTGAATTAAAAAATGGAATATCTTTCATGTCAAATTGCTTCGACACACTTAAATGACGTGACTGAAGGAAATATTTTAGGAAAAATCATGGAGAAATAGTTAGCAAACAAAGAGAAAGAAAAATACATGGATTGAAAAAGTTCCTTGAATAATTTTTAAGTGAAAATATCACACGGAATTAAACTCTTCTGTTATTTTATTTTGTATTATTAATAACATGATTGATGTATTAAGTTACCACCATATTAGTAATATAAATTACGAGGGAAATTTAATTCAATTTTCTAACCAAGTTTTACCGAATAGAAATTCGTTCTGTAGTGAAAAATTTGAAGCACACGATTCGATTCTTGCCTATGAGGGAAAAATCACGTTGAATTTAAAAATAGAATACCTTTTACATAAAATTTCATCGACACTGTTAAATGTCGTAACTGAAGAAAATATTTTACGAAAAATTATTGAGAAACAGTTTACAAAAAATGAAGAAAGAAAAATACATGGATTGAAAAAGTTACTTGAATTAATTTTAAAGTGAAAATATGAAATGGAATTAAACTCTTCTGTTATCAATAATAATTTGTATTATTAATAACGTAAGTAAAATAATAAATCAGCACAATATTAGTAATATAAATTATGAGGGAAATTGAATTTAATTTTGTAACGGATAAACGAAATGTAGAATCCAAAATTTCTCCTTAATTACGAATCATACAACGAAGGAAACATTGATTTTTAATGAACAGTGGAGAATACAGATTTTATGCCGACGAGAGAATATCGGAGCAGTCGATTCAGCTTCTGTTTAAGGAAATCCATGCAAATACAACCCATAGAATATTCCCATTTCATATGTTGCAAACGTTATTGTACACTGGCGCGAATAAACACAAGCTCTAACTAATTAACAAGCACATTGATATTATTCTTTTCAGTAACCTAATTGCAAACCCCCGCAATAAACAGTTTCCCATTGTATTTATTTTGTTATCTACACTTTAATCAATTTACTCCACTATAAATGTGTTAACTGACAACGTTTTGAAAGGTATAGTCAGAAATGTATTATAACAATATAGAAATCTATTTATATATATATTTGTATAACACTTAACAAGTGTTTATAGACACCATACCACGTTTGATACCACGTTGTTGGCGATTTTTTGTGACTTCCGGTTTAAGTGGTTTGAGATTTTAGTGATTCTATTTAACTTATTGAAATGTTGTTTATTAACCCTTTAATGGAAAATAATGATAGCATATTCCCAATATGGGAATGATCACTACTTACACTAATAGCTTAATACTAAACCTACGAAGACCTGAAATTTTTTTCTAAACATTATCTAAATTAATAGAGTAGCCATGAAGTAAATATTCCACTTCTATCCTATAAAACCTAAATTAGTAAATTAACAATCTTTTCCATTTCTTCATTATTGTCTTTCTAAATTGGTTATTAAGTATATATAAATTTCAGTACATATAACATCGGTAATTTTAGTGTCAATTGTTCCAAAGGAACTTTCTGAATTATCTAACGCCATTTAACATAAGAAGTAACTGTTAAATTAAATGTATTTAATTCGAGACCAGCAAGAATTTCTTAAATTAAAAGTGATAGACAATTAGAAAAATATATAGTACTGATATACAAGCCATTAATCACCAAACATCTCAAACCACAGTACCACAAATATTCAAAACCACCACCTGTTACCACAAAAATGCACCAACAGTCACACCACAATATTCTACATCAACAAAATATCTCGAAGCACTTGGTAGCATGTATTTTTTCTCAATTAAACAAGTAATCCTCTCAAAAGCGTGCTACGCCGACGCTTTAAGAATACAGTCAAAGAGAAATCAAAGGATGCATCTCGTTCTGGGGGGAACTATAGAAAGGCTATGGTGGCAAGGCTGATAGAACTTTAATCTAAAGGTCAAATCCAATTTCTCATCACCCTCGCCGTCACCTCTGGAGAACGTTCTCCATGTGATACATACACCATAGTCTTGGTGGTTCGGAACCCACCTTAAAACTGTAGGTCCATGGCGATATGACCAATCTGGTCCAAGCTGAGAAATTAAAAAACGAAAAGAACAAACACCATCATCAGCATCGCGATTCAAGGTAGGACTTTCGATGTGAAGTCTGTAGGGTCGTGGAACGATCGACGAGTATCGATTCCACGGTGATGCAATTGATAGATTGATGCATCCCAATAACCAATAAATGGCTACATCGACGCAGGTAATCGACGTACAGCCAGTGTACGTTCGGTGGGCTACTCGGACCTCTTCGTCCTCAGCAAAAAGGACATGTGGGATGTCCTCAAGGAGTATCCGGCTGCAAGGGTTCGTCTTGAAGCCATCGCTGTGAAGAGATTGGAAAAATACAAGAGAGCACCTTTGGAGAAAGGTGAGAACTCTTTTTTCTATTTGTTGTTAGGATGTTATGTTTGTGGAACCATATAATATAGAATAGAAACGACATAACTTTTTAGTTTAACCCTTTGCACTCGAAGAGTGTCGCACTTCACCATGGAATTTCTTGAGTTCTTCGGTTCAATATGTTTGTTTCTGTTACGATAAGATATTGTTGTCACAAAATTTTTCATGCACCGTGGTTGTGGCTTGCGTTCTTAAAATTATTATATTATTAATATAAAATTATTTTAAAGCATCTGCAAAACACTTGAGTAGTATAATCGAAATCGTTTCGAGTTGCAAGTTTGCCGGTGCAGAAGAGTCCTCGAGTGCAAAGGGTTAATTTTAAACACAGTGTAATTTCGTAGAAGGTAGTAAAAGGTAGTGAATTGTTCTGCAGTAACAATAAATGTTAAGGAATAAAAACAACCTAACTCCTAAGTCTGTACCTTACTACTTAACACTTTATCGACCGGTATTTTTTTTATATCCTTCTCACTTCTGACCGGTCACTTGGCCGCAAATACTTCCTTGATACCGACATCTCTTCGAAAGTTACAAATTCTCGTCACAGAATCCTTGTCACAGTTAACCGCAATGATAAACAATAATTTAATAATCGCTGTGGTAACCGCGTTAAAACTTCAAAAGCATTGGGTCTGAAAAGCCTATTAATAGGCTACCGGTCAATAAAGTGTTAACTTAGACTTAATGCAGAGAGATTGTAACTAGGAGAATGCAATTCTAAATTTGGCAATATATAAAATATATCTTAAGACAATGATGGATACAGAATTAAAACTTCCACGCTTCCATATGGGTGACTTTAAATTTCGTAATCTCCCGTCTGGTCAAATAGCTTTAAAAAGAAAAAATTAACTTCTGACAAAGATATTAGTTTATTTAGCTTTAAAGTCCAAGGCAGCATAGTAATTCTACATGTAAGTTGCATTTCCATCGGCTTGTTATCGTCTCTACAATCGCGAAGATGTCAAACAATTTAAAAAAACATGTTTTTAAAGGAAATTGAAATCAATCTTGACTTTTCCCTTATTAAAATAATTCTCAGAGATACATTTTACGCAAGAAATCCACGGGAAGACATTTCCGTGTAAGCTGTAGTTGAAAACTTTCTTCGATAGCAAAGTTGAAACTTCTGCGACGTATTCCTATCGCAAGACGCATCAGCAAATTAACTGACACACGCATTCGCAAAGTACCTATTCGTCTGAATACTTTATTCCACCTGGAACTTCGACGGAGGCCTCTTTCGGGCGAATAAGATGCAACGACGAGCTTCTAATTTCCCTGGAAAAAGCCCTATCTCTGTACTTCCATTGCGACAAAATAGAATCCGTTTTTCGTATTACGTACATCCGGAGAATTCCTTGCTTCAATTTCGCTAACTTTCGTCTCTGTGTGATATCAAAGTTCTCCGTACAGCGCAGACTGCACGTAAGGTACTCCAGTTTTATTAATTTTCCTTCAAGTCACCGTTTATCCAATTCCAATTTTTTGAAAAAATTAATCAAACTCAGCGAAAGTATTTACAATAACAGAAAACACTTACTACTACAAAGAATTGAAGCATACCCCCGAAAAAAAACTCTGAATTTTTATTTAAAATAATAAATGAACTTGGCAGAAATATATTTAAAAAATTACTGGCAAAAAACACAAGTTCGCACTACCACTTCTTTCTACGGTGTTACATGAAAAATTGAAATACCGGTTGAGTGCAATATTAAAATATGCAACGTTGGACATGCGACCTATGATACACACCGAAACAACAGATGCCCACAATTATTCTATCTCGCTGTTTTAACAGGAGATTTACATTAAAAATACTCTTCTAAAATCAGTTAAAGATATATCCTTTATAATCATTCATAAATCCTTCTAAAAATGAATTTTTTAAAAATACTTCTTAACTTTACACAGAAGCTGTGCAGTAAATATTTTACTTGTATTTTATAATACAATAATTACTTATTGAATAGTCATCTTTGCCTATGGATCCTTCTTTTTTCAAAATCCTTGTTTAATAAATTGCAGTGTAAGAGACTTCATGCAAGTGAATCTAGTGTTAAACAGATTCATAAATTTACTAAATCCCTTTTACCATTACATCGTCAAGAATACCATAATATTATTCCGTGATAAAATCTACCCCCAGTAATTGGCGCATAAGTTCATCGTTCTCAAAGAATTAAAGAATAAACGATGAAAAATGAAGACGTTTTCAAGAACTCCCTAATTCCTCATTCTCCAGAACCGAAAGGACAATGAGCGAGGGTATCAAAAGAATCCTCGGAAGAATCTCTGTTCAGGGTACACCAACAATAGGCGTGGTCCAGGCCTTTCAACCAGCGGGGGTGTAATTAATTAATCCGGAAGTTGAGCGCAAAACAAATGCAGTCCGCCTATTCGTGCTCCTCTCTGTTGTGCCGGTGTTGTTCTTCTTGCGAAAGAAAGTTGACGGTGTTACGGGGAAAACTTTCGAAGCAGTGAATCGCATCCGTATGTACTCTCGAGGAAAGTTGCAGCACGTATATCGTGGCGCGTGCGCATGCACTCGACTGCAGTCGTTGCACAATGAGTAAGGCGGTGGCTTAATTAAAAGAAGCTCGCCGACGAAAATGAGACGGTCAGACACTGGTTGAAGGTGATGAAGAGACTTTTTGATGGTACTTTTGAGGATGATTCTAGAAGGAGTTTTGAAAGATCACTGGATGCCTTAGTTTTGTCGAGAATATCGATATTTTATGGAGAAAATCTTAAAGATCTTAGCAATTTTCGATTAATTGAGTTAAATCGATAATTTACAAACTGCAACAGTTTGAAGAGACTTTTTGATGGTACTTTTAAAGATGATTCCAGAAGGAATTTTGAAAGATCACTGAATGCCTTAGTTTTCTCGAGAATATCGATATGTTATGGAGAAAATCTTAAAGATCTTAGCAATTTTCAATTAATTGAGTTAAATCGATAATTTACAAACTGCAACAGTTTGAAGAGACTTTTTGATGGTACTTTTAAAGATGATTCCAGAAGGAATTTTGAAAGATCCCTGAATGCCTTAGTTTTCTCGAGAATATCGATATTTTATGGAGGAAATCTTGAATATCTTAGCCATTTTCGATTAATTGAGTTAAATCGATAATTTACAAACTGCAACTGTTTAAAGAGACTTTTTGATGGTACTTTTGAAAATGCTTCCAGAGGGAGTTTTGAAAGATCACTGGATGCCTTAGTTTTGTCGAGAATATCAATATTTTATGGAGAAAATCTTAAAGATCTTAGCAATTTTCAATTAATTGAGTTAAATCGATAATTTACAAACTGCAACAGTTTGAAGAGACTTTTTGATGGTACTTTGGAAAATGCTTCCAGAGGGAGTTTTGAAAGATCACTGGATGCCTTAGTTTTGTCGAGAATATCAATATTTTATGGAGAAAATCTTAAAGATCTTAGCAATTTTCAATTAATTGAGTTAAATCGATAATTTACAAACTGCAACAGTTTGAAGAGACTTTTTGATGGTACTTTGGAAGATGATTCCAGAGGGAGTTTTGAAAGATCACTGGATGCCTTAGTTTTGTCGAGTATATCGATATTTTATAGAAGAAGTTTAAATCCTAATGATCTTAGCGATCTTCGATTAATCGAATTGAATCGATAATTTCCAAACTGCAGCAGTCTTTGAATTTCCTTGGAATATTTTTCTACTTTAACACTAGACCTACAAAAACTGTTAAACTGACGGCTTTCAATTTTTTTAAAAATCGTTTTAAAATTCATAGAGACGCGGCAGAGTAGATATTTGACATGTATCTTATAATACATACAATACTTAATAGATGATCATATTTGCCATTTGATTCCTCTTTTTGCAAAGTACTTATTTAATATATTTAAATATACCCGATTAAATGCCTATAAATCTAGTGTTAAGTATTTCATTATGTTTCGAATTAATATATTATTATCATGGTGTATTATTATGTCTTGATAGTTCTACGATGACGGACACTGCTTTTAAACAAACTTGAAGGAAAAAATCAACTTCAACTGGCGTATAGCAGTAAACTAGAAATTTTGTAGTTTTAGTTAAAACGCTTTGAAATTTCGCCATGAATTAACAGCCGTGGTTATTGCGCTTGACAGTGCTAATTGTAAGAGAAGTTTCTCACTGTATTCCGTTTACCCTGGGATTTTTAAGCGAATGAGAGCAAACGTTGATGAACTGACGAGGCTAAAAAAAACTACCATTATGCAAGACTCCAAAGAAGTATAATGGACGGTTAAAAGTAATTTTTTTAAAACAAGTTGACATTGTTTTAATGCGCAATGCGAACACGTTAAATTGGAGGGGACACTTGGAAGCAGAAAATGAATAAGCCGATGATTTTGAGAACCTTTTCGCAGCCCTGTTTGACGAGGGTTTATGAACGTTTCAAAGTACTTAAAGGGAAGAACGTGTCTTGATGAATTAAGGTGGTTACGAAGCATCTATGAAAACGATGTTTCCTCAGCTTTGTTCAAGAGATTCCTTCCTCTCGTTCTTACAAAGTGCTAACAAGCCAAGCTCCTCGGAGTTTAATTAATTAATCCAGATTCGCTGGATAAAATGAAAAAGGGCTTAGTACATAAGTCTCGGTGTACGACTTTTCATTCGCCTTAGTTCAGTTACTTTAAGGGAAAGGATAACGGCCAAGTCCCTTAATTATCGAAATCCTTTGCATATTACAAGAACGTAATACTTGATTGACTTGCAGAACTATTAATTAACCCCTTGCCTTACAATAACGTGTGGAACACGAGACATGGTAAATGAAATAGAAAATTTTTAGGTTTTCCAAAAATTGTTAACTTGAAAATTTCAGGAGATGTTGAAATTAGTTCTACGCTTTTAATATTCCATTAACTTATATCGGTATATTGGAAATTAATGATAGATTATTATTTCGACAATTAATTCTAAGTTATTGTGTGTTCGATCACAGAAGAAATTGTAAGGCAAGGGATTAAACGTTTCTTTCCAATTTTTAACATAATTGTTACATATCCTTACAATTCAATTGAGTTTAATATCGGGTGAAGCAGCTGGAGGATAGACACGTAGAAAGATCTTCTATCCCGCATCATCTTCCACTCTATAAATCCGTCTATGGGTGTCTTTCCCATCGTCGTCTCCACACATTTCGGATCAATGAAATACCCTAAAGCAAAGGATCGAGGAGCTCCTGAAACCATTTATCTCCATCAATGCGGCGGCGCGTTTTATTCGTGGCCTCATCGCGCCGGAGTCTACACATTTGCGGCGTTCTCTTACGTAACCATCGGCTCGTATAGGAGAAATTAGGTCGTGGCTGACGTTTCTTCTTTCACAGGATGACCGCTACTCGAGGATGTTTATAAAAGGACCGACAGGAGCTTACTTTCCATCGATACCTACCGATTGATGATAACTAATTACACGAATACCATCTAATTATTTCATTTAGGAAATTTAGTATTTACAGTCGATGTTATATTAGTGACGGAAATACAGGTAGCCCTCCTACAACACGGCATCCTATAACACGATTTATGAATTGCGGAAACCCTTCTACAACACGGTATCCTATAACACGGTTTCGCTGTAACATGGTAAGAAAATTGCAAAATCCTTTATACAACACTGTACTTCTATAGGCGCGACGAGGCTTGTGGCATAAACTATTTTGATTTCATCTCCGTGGCTTGAAAACAAAAGTATTTCACACTGCTGATCGACAGTCTGCGTCGAACCACGGTGTGTCAAAGAATAACTTTTTCGTCTTTAAAATATTAAGGCAAAATAAACATTGATCCGGTAAGAACCAAAAAGCAAAGTAAAATTACAGATTTTTTAAAGAGGAAAGACAATACAAAAACTTTAAATGAAGAAAAAAAGTTTTGAAATTGAAGGCGATATCATTCCACCAAAAAACGTTCTCGATTGATTATACTGAATAGTGACGATGAAGAAATATATTAAATTATAGTTGCATCAAATTAAAATAATATTTTTTATTTTGTGTTGTACATACATTTATATATTTTTAATAAAAATTAAGTTGTTTATGTAGAATTTTAAAAAAAATATTTGTTTTTAATAAGTTTTCGGAACGTAACCCCTCTTTTTGTACTTGCTCTGGGTCTCATAAAACACGGTTTCACACAACACGGCATTTTTTAGGAACTTATCTACCGTGTTATAGGAGGGTTACCTGTATATGCTTAGTCCAGGGGTGGTTAATCTTTTTATACCTATCTTCTATTATTGTATCTTTGCTGGTGGTAAAAATTTCTTATTATCTACTGATTTGACAGCAACTTAATTTAGCGCAATTGTAAAGTGAAGATGTAGTAAAAATAGTTAACCCTTCAGCCTACAACAACGTTTTACACCCTTGGCGCGAAAAATGGAATAGGAAATTTTTAAGTCTTCCAAAAACTGTTAAATTGAAAATATCAACCGGTCGAGAAACTGTCTCACTATTTCTATACTATTAGTATAATATTCAGTTATACTAAATATTAGAAATCAGTGAGAACTTTTGATTTCAAAAATTAATTTTGACTTTCTGTACACTCAGTCAGAAAAGAAATCGTAGGCCAAAGAGTTAAATTTATCTTTTTATTCAGAGGAGAAATAAACTTAACTTCAGCGATAACCGCTGATCAGAAAAAAGAAAATAAATTCAGCATCGGAACAAAATAGTTACCCGTCACCATAAATGCTTGAATCGCTCACTACTAAGCCGTAAGGACCAAGTTGACCACCCTCGGTTTAATCGAATATCTTTAAAAAACTTTTGAAGTCTAAACAAGTAAAAAATGACTATTATTTCTTCACGCTCACATTCAAATTTCATACTTAACTAATAATGAACTCCAAGTGAACATCTGAACTCTTGACAACACGGTAACGAGTCGATCTCTATGTAAATCAGTATTCCCAATGTTCGATAAAGTCTCCATCCTCAAAATATTAAGAAAGTCCATAATATGAAAGATACGAGTACCAACGGGAGAATAAAGATGGAAAATCTAAAATTGCAGCCGCAATGGGACGCTGCCAGAGTACACCTGGTCTCGTAGAGTCGCGTGGTCGGATACCTTTGGAGGAAATGTGGGTATCGCCGTTGGACATTAAATCCACTCACACCTATTCGGCTGGTCACTCGCTGTTCTCGCCAAGTCCGAGCCCGGTGACATCGCGGGGTGGTCTAACCGGAACCAGTAACAATGTCAATGCGAACAATGTTACGAGGAGCATGGACAGCCCAATGAGTGCCACCAGCAGCGGCCAGAGCAGCGAGGATCAGACCGCTAGAGCACCGCAATCGGCCGCCACGCAACCCTCGACTGGCAGACAATCTACCCACTCTGGTAACGCTTTTATTTTGTCGTGTAACGGAAGAATTCAGTTTTTCAAATTTTCGAGAGAACTTGGAATCATTAGTGGAAAATCGCTCTCTATATTTCTTTTGGGGGGGATGATTTATGAATTTGGACTGATAAGCCGTCTTTTGGGGATATAGTGAAACAACTTTTCAGCGTTGAACAATTACAGCTGACGTCTATATTGACTGTGTTCTTGACAGAAATTGGACAAATGCCTTACTTTTCCTTTTAATGGGAGAGTTTGGTTGCTTACAAAATTTTCAAGGGATTTGAAATCGATACTGTGTAATCGCGCTAAGTTCTTCTTGGGGGGAGAAGATTTATAAATTTGAAGTGGTAAGTCGTCGTTAGTGCATTTGATGAAGCAAGTTGTCAACAATTATAGCCGACGTTTATATGAACAGAAATAAAGATAAAAATCAAAGAAGTGTCTCACTTTTCGTTAGCTTTCTGTGTAACTGGAGGACTCGGTGGCTGCAAAATTTTCAAGACATTTGGAATCGTTAGTGTAAAATCGCGCTCTATTTTCCACTAGGGGAGAAGATTTTTAAATTTGAACTGATAAGTCATCATTATTACACGTGTTCAAGCAAGTCTTCAACATTGAACAACTATAGCTGACGTCTAACTTGACAGAATTAGCGAGAAAAATTAGATAAACGTCTCACTTTTCGTTAACTTTTTGTGTAACTGGAAAATTCGGTGGCTGAAAAATTTACAAGACACTTGGAATCGTTAGTGTAAAATCGCGCTCTATTTTCCACTAGGGGAGAAGATTTTTAAATTTGAACTGATAAGTCATCATTATTACATGTGTTGAAGCAAGTTTTCAACATTGAACAACTATAATAATTCTTGACAGAATTAGCGAAAAGAATTAGGTAAATGTCTAACATATCGTTAACATTTTGTGTAACGGGAGAGTTCGGTGACTTGCAAAATTTTTTTTGGGTTTTAGATCCTTGTGAAATCAAGCTCAATTTTCCTTTCGTCAAAAAGATTCGTGAATTTGAACCATAGCCAAGTTTGTGCACATGTTGAAACAAATTTGTTGGACCAACATTAAATAACTATAAGCAACTGTATATTCACGTTAAAAAACTTAACAATTGAAGTCGAAAATCCGTAATTTTTCTGTAATTTGTCCGTATATTTACATTAAAAAACTTAACAATTGAAGTCGGAAATCCGTAATTTTTTTCAGGTATGACCTGCAACAGCATGACGCAACTAGTCAGCGAAGGTGCAACACCTTTACTGGGTACTCACGAAGCTCTTCTGGCTGAGATCAAGCGTCTCCGCGAGCGACTAATTTGTCTAGAAACGGAGAACGCAGCAATGAGCGTGAAGCTGAATCAGCAACAGTGGGAGGTAGAACATCGTTTAGCCGAAATCGAGATGCAGATTTGCGGTGCAAGCTCGACTTCGAGCGTTGAGGAAAATAACGAGAGAAATCGGGAGAGCATCATTTAACGAGAAACTAGGCCGCGAGAGCGCGGCAAAACTAAGATCGAACGGATACATCACTACCTGACGGATGCCATGGACGATAGGTACGTCTTTAATAGGGTTTATACAAAAACCGACTTTTTAGAAAACCGGTTTTCGAATTTTTACAGATAAAGAACAAGAAATACTCGCAACTTGAAACAGAAATTTTCAATTTCTTTTTGTTTACTATAATTTAAAAATACAAAAAAGAATTGATAAAGTACATATATGTACATACGTAAAATTATTAAAATAAAATATTAACATTTTTAAGTAATTATACATTAATACTCTTAAAAAGCCCAGAAATTCATGAATGTTTAACATTCAACTGTTTAATATGTAAATTATTATTTTATTTCTTTTTCTGTATATTTCATTATCTACATTCTTGTTCTATATGTAACTTGGCGAGTACTTTTGCTTACATTTTAATCACTATAGCAAATTAATATATAAGTGTTATGTATACATTTAAAACCGATCTTTTTTACTGAAAAACTCGTTTTACTAATTCCATAATTTTCTTGAAAAAAAATCGGTTTTTAGAACTTGACAAACCTTTGTAGTACACAAATAAAATTATAAAATAAAATAAAAAAAAAACAAGAATACAAGTTACAAAAATTCCTTTCAGGTACTGTATAGACGATCGCGATGAAACGGAAGAAATCAGAGTATCCGGTAGATCCAGCGACACGAAATCCATCGGGAGTCTCAGTCAACATTTCTTTGAAAGTGACGAGGACGAAAAGTACTACGGTACTTGTAACGGTTACGCATCTCAGCCCGGAAGCAAGTCGAATTTATTGCTGTGCAGCGAATGCGACCAGAAGACTCGTACCTGTACCTACAGACCGCAAACACCTGGCTCCTCCTTCAGTAGATACGTAGAGGAACGTGTGGACACTAGACATCAGGATCCAGGAACATCTCGAACTTATAAAAGCCCAGTAAGAATATCTTCCCCCAGGTACCATGATCAGGAATACAGTGGTCAAATATCATCCCCTAGATTATTGTACCAGGATCAAGATTATCAAACTCGAAGAAGCTGGCCGAAGAAGCAAGAAGATGGAGAGAATCGTGACAAGTACCAGGATGAAGATGAAGAGCAAGATGATGATAGTCCAAACTGTGAACTTTGTCATGGAAATGGTTACATCGTCCAGTGTGAACACTGTGACTTCTCTAGCGAAGGCGATCTAATATGTTTTCATTGTCAAAGTGACGAAGGATCATCAAACGGTCAACACTGCCCTCGATGTGAAAGAAATGCAAGAATAATGGCTGGTAGGACAGGAAAACAAATTGGAGCAACATCCTCAAGTGACGAGGGCAAGTATCCTGTCGATGCTGTGGTGAAGATTCAAGTTAACGATTGTGCAATCGATGTAGATTCGGACGAGACACCTGAGAGTGATGTGTCAAGTAGTCATCATCATCAAAGAGGTACGGTAGAACGTTTGGATACGATTGTTGAAGCGAAGGGCGACACTGCCAGTGAGAACGATGAAGAAAACGGTGGCGCAAAAATAAATGGGACTAGTAGCGCCAGATATCTCAATTATATGATTGTGCTGTTTCTGTAAATAAATCAGAGCTGCGATCGAGCCGTGTATTGCATCGATAAGGAAAGCATTATGTATTGTTGCAATTTGATGACATAATGAAGAATAGGGGAGGATAAGTTTGATCGTAATGGGCGCAGTAAAAGTTTTTAGGATCTGAAGTGTATAAATTAAGAAATTTTGCATGATGATAGTGTACTGTTATAGTATTGTTATACTATCATACTATTTACGTTAGTGATATTGATAGTATGCTATTATAACATTGTATACTATGTAAAGTGTATCGGAGTAGGAAGAATACATTATACTATCATGTACTATCGTACGTTACTGGTATTAAAATAGTACAGTAGTAAATATTGATGATAGTATAATGTTGGAATAACAAAATTGTAATATAATTAATAGATTCATTTAAGGCAATGATCATTTTTGCTACTAATATCCTCTATGAAGTTATCCCAAGTGTTTTTCGTTCTTCGGGAAGAGATATGAAGAATTCTCGAAATTATACCTGGCACTTGTATAATTTCTGATGCAATGTGACAGATAAAAGTTTCCTTAAAACAAGAGAAGAATAAAATAGCATCCACTTTTCGACTTTTCTTCGTGGACAGAAATAGAATTAAACAACGTTATATACGTTTCTTATAAAAGATTTTTTCTAAAACCATAAGATTTAGACAGTTTCTGATCAGAATCCTTTCTTACGTGTTTTAGACGAGGGATTTTAACTCGAAAATTAATGATTCAATGACACGTTAAAAGACCAACGAAATAGAAATCAACGTGGAACGTAATATCTACTTTTACTCGCTCATCTTACGATTGGGAAGAATTTTTAATCTTTATGATAAAAGATGGACGTCGAACGACTCAGAATACAACGTTTACATGGAAAAAAGTATATTAATTGCATCGTGATGAAAATTCGTTTATTTCAACATGCTGTGATTGCCTTTAGAATGTTGGAGGATACGAAATGAGTCATTTAAAATTGATAATCGTACATCACACGCATTCGATGCCGCGGCTCGATTCGCGTGTACATAAACTGCCAAAAAAACACAATTGATCCGTACATCGTAGGGCCGTATAGACTAATTAGATAGATCGTAATAATTAAGATAAAGTGACAAAGGAAAACAAGAGTGAGAATGAGAGTAAAAATGAAAGTGAGAGAAAGAAAGAAAGAAAGTAAGAGAGAAATTATATTACG
This sequence comes from Cerceris rybyensis, assembly GCA_910591515.1. Classification (NCBI taxonomy): domain Eukaryota; kingdom Metazoa; phylum Arthropoda; class Insecta; order Hymenoptera; family Crabronidae; genus Cerceris; species Cerceris rybyensis. The sequence continues at coordinate 10,120,632 of OU342797.1, read as the reverse complement.
TTCGACACGCGCAGTGTTTGCCGTGAACTGAGATCCGTGACGCAACGATCGACACGTTTTCCATGCGCGACTTTTAGAATGGGTTTGTACAGAAATCGCTTTTATTCCACCATAAATTATTCATGCTACCACATTACTATCACGAAAGATACTTCGTAATTCAAACTTCACGTTATAACATTTACAAATATTTCAGAGAAATTCATAATACAGGCAGCCCTCCTACAACACGACATCCTATAACACGGTTTCGCTCTAACACCATAAGAAAATTGCGAAAATCTTTGTACAACACTGTACTTCTATATCCCTGGATGACATGATTTTCGTTTAAGATATTTCACACTAGTAGTACCAAGGTGAACAAAACGACTTGCTCTCAATTTTTTGAAAATATTTCTGAAACTCCAAACACCGTTTCTTTTTCAATCTTCAATATCTATTTTGAAGACTATAGAGTCTATAGTATAGACGATTGTATCGATCAAGGATTTTGCCCCCTTCGGTTATTTCATTAGGACATATTTATTTAATAATTTTTAAAATATTGAATTAACCGTCGGTAGATCTAGTGTTAAAAACTAAATTGCTTTGAAATAATGATATAAAATATATAAATAAATTATAGTTTACTCGTTTACCGTGGCTTGCTGTTTCAGAGATATGGAATTTAAGCAGTTAGCTGTGATTGACGAGTATACTCGTCATGCATACAAGTTAATGACCACTGGTTATTTAAATTGCAATTTCGACGAAAACTAAAATATATTCGTACATTTACACACGTTTGAAATATTGTGAGGCTATGCGGAATTAAAACGATTAACTAAAAAGCATAAATAATTTGAGATAATTAGATCATTACAGATTAGATAATTATATCACAGCTAACTGCTTTAAAAAAATGTATGCTTCTATTAAGTTTTAGAAACCTAAGCCCTCCTTTTATACTGGCTCTCATATTACACGATTTCTTACAACACAACAATTTTCAGGAACCTGACTACCGTGTTATAGGTGGGTTACCTGCATTTGATTTAGAGTATAGTGCAAAAGAATGACATACAAATTATTCTACCAGTTCCTAATAATCTCACACATAGATTTTAGAGAGTGTCAGAATGAGGATAATTAACAAAAATGTAGTTATAAATAATTTAGGTCAATTTTCTAAACATACCTTTGTGATCGTAACAAATTATAACTGCCATGAATCTTTGCATAAAGTGAATTTATTCTCTACCAAAGACAATGAAAAACACCTTGAACGATTGAGATTTGTGAACAAACCCATACTAACTCATGTTCGGGACCAACTAAAGTCACCAACCGCATCACTGCTTCAGACTTATGCTTTCATTTGTGGTAATTATCAATGGTATTGACCGTTAGACGAATCTATGCTACATATCATACACGAATATAAAGGTAGTATACATAGTGTTACTTAAAATTCTTACATTTAAAGGCCATGTAATTGTTTTCACTTACTTAAAAACTTGACACTTATGTTAGGATAATATTTTGTTAATTTTCTTTCTCAAAGAACACATATTCTTCATAGTTCCAACATAATCTTGCAGAGGATAAATTGAAATTTTATTGAATTGTAATTAAAGTGATTTAAATGACTATGGCTTTCAATTACTACCTGTATTTTCCTGTATGTTCTGTAGGTCATAGATAATGGAAACCACAAGAATATAAGAACAATGAAAATTATCACTTTGATCTCAATTTAAGAGGATAATTAATAGTGATAAAATTCCTTGTGCTTGTAGAAAGAAATGACCTTATGTCCTGAAAGGCCTCGATGGGACCGAATTTCTTGAAATTCGATTAATCAAAACGGGATCACAAACCTCCATCCCATTTCTCCAAGATCATAGCGTGAAATCACGATTCGTAATGATTCTTTCGTGTGACCGTCGTTTTTCATCTCGTCGTTGTTAATCGACTTCAAACTTAGATGATATTTTCAGCTACGAATTGATAGAAACTTTTTACTAACATAATTTCTTATTTTCCATTAATTTCATAAATATTAAAGTACAATGTAGAAGTCAATTTCTTTTCTAGTCACCGAAACTCCTAGTTTTTATCACTCAAGAAAATTACGTTAATTTACAATAAAAAAGAATAAATAAATTTGATTGTATTCTAAATCAATGAATAAATGTACCCAGAAGATTTATATTTTTCCCTCACCATCAAAGAAAAATTCTTGAAACAAAAATATTACAATTTCAAACGATAAGACCATTTTATACTTGGAATTGTCAAATTGAAAATTAGAACCCAAATTTTCCAAAAGTAGACGAGCAATAAATTCTTTCAAGATGACAAAAATCCCTGTTTTTTTTCAAATAAAGAACGATACGTAAAATATGGATACCTTTAAAATTTAAATATCCAAAATTTTCATCGCTGTCTACAATGTTTTATCGTCAAACGTTCGAATATTTGCAATTATAATTATCAATTACGAATATATCACCCCAATGCACTATCTTGTTAAAAAACAAGTCAGACTTTATTAGAATGTGTATAAATAGGAGCAGCCTTGATAATTCTAGCGTTATAATTTATGCTCTATTTATTAAATACATTTTTTTAATCACTTATTTTTTATCTGCTCTAAAAGTGTAATCAGATCAAAGAGGGATATTTAATTCATTACTTAAACGTCATGACACTCAAATTCATTGTCATTTGTATGATGTTCACGGCGATGGGGACACTGTCACGAGTACGACGTAAAATCTAAGGGGATTAATTGTTAAGAAACTACTGCCACGTTAATTTAAAACACCTTTGTAAGTTTACGGAAATTGAAGGAACGGGCAACGTCAGAAAACATTGTTATATTTAATATTATAGGCTTCAGCGCAAAGTCACTTCTTCGGGGATTCATACTTTACTTTGACAAATATCATGAAAATTAATAAAATCATTATTAAATATTCATAAATGACATAGATGACATTTTTGACAGTGTTATAAGAAATGTAAGAAGCTAGTCTGAAATAATTTATCCCCGAAGAGGTTGAACAAAAGGTACTGAATTAGTGCAATTGTTTCGTTCGATTTTTCATCTTCATTGCGTGCAATCGTGTAACTTTAAATGTAAACGTGTAAAAGTGTAATTATTTGTTACTATTTGAATAGGAAATGGAACATCGTGTAGGATTAAAAGCGAAAGGGGTGTTTTAATCAGCCTTACTTGTATGATTATTGTCAAAGTTATTGTATTAAATTTACATGCATGCAAACGTGGATGATTTGTGTACGTATGTGTACGTCGACGTACTTTTAATTGTAGCCTTGAAAAAAAAAATGCCGTGAACAACGATTATCTCCGAGCAACGTGTGGCTTATAATAATGAAATATGTATATAATGATTTTATATCGTGTCGTTATCATCGACATATTCGTTAATTGTTTAATGATAAAAAGGTATATTTACGTCATTTTGACCCATTCGAAATCGACGACGCAACGTATGCGTCAAGCAGTGTCTTATAGAATCCGTGACGCACCGTATGGGTCAATTAAGGAAATTGATATTATCAATTAGTACTCCTAAATTCGTCTCTTGATAATAATAAAACTAGAAGAAACATTATCGTTAATATGATTCTTTTGTCCTCTTATTTTATTATTATTTTTTTCTTATTATTATCAATAGAAAAAGACATCGATTTCTGGAGACTGTTTTTTAAGATTTCGGTTTCGAACGGTTCAACAAGTACGTGTAAATGTGAACTTTTAGACTATTTAAATGGCTGTGGTACAAACATTTTATAATAAGTTACAATATTATATTTGATTTCTGTTCTTCGTTTTTTTCATTTTTTTTTAATTTAGTCGTTAAGTTTTAACGTGTCTCCAATTACTGTGATAATTCTGTTACCTTGCGCCATTGAGATGTCTAATCGTTTGAAGTACCTGTAATTGTTATCGATTAATTAGCCCGTTGCTCCGAGTCATTTTATTTCGTAGGGCAAAATAGTTTCGAGTATAGTTATAATTATATCGCTTGTAATGAATTGTAAGCATTCCAATTTATTGTTAACTTTCAGAGATACTAAGTGTTTATCTGATCGTGTGTAACAAAAATTTACAAAATTTACGGGAAATTAATTCCATCACAAAATTTTAATCTATACTTCTGAAAAGAAGTCAAAGCCCAAATTTCATTTTACCGTTAATAAATTAATAGACAAGCTGAAATATATTTTTTAAATTAATAACCAATACTTGGTGAAATTAAATGCAAATTTAGTAATCCAAATCGTGGCAAATGAAAAAATATCCTTCCACGTTAAATTGAGTTATTTGAAAGATGTATATTATAGTGTCAGAAACCTTTCCCTTGGCTTTGAGAACTTACAGTGTAATTTTTTTTTCATTATCACTGACGATAAAATGGTGAAATTCCATTGCAAAGTATCTCTGAAACCTCTTTAAAATGTGAATGAACTAGATGAAAATTTAGATTCACTTTGACTCATCTCGTTAATTGTTATTGAACTTAAGAATTTACGTTTATATCATTTTACATGATCCCAATCAACCTACCGATTTAAGTTATACAAAACCAAAAATATTGTCTTCGCAAGAATTTTATCAACGCGATAAAGATATGCAAAATCCATTTCTTCCATTTCTCCTCGATATTATCGTTATCATTGTTCAATTTGTACTTTATACTTAAAATCTGCTAAAAGATACAAAAAACGAAAATGAATCTCGTTTAAAGTATCAATAGAATTCTAAATAAAATTACGGCACTGCGTTTCCATATCGAGACACTATTTATTAATAGAAATTTAAATTAACAATGCGTCTATTGTTTGTGACTTTAGAAAATTTGTGTTTAATATTTCTAGTATTTGTATAATCCCTTCTTTAACTCTATTCTCCTCAGCGCACTATCTTCCAATTGTTCTAACACCTTGCAATCCGAATTTTTGCCATTCGAAGTCTCAGACGATTTGTGAAAATTAAAATTCTTCAAAATTCAAATTGTATTCAACGGAGATAATGCGACTGATACTGAAATAAATTGATTATTGATACATCGAGAAGTGAAATTAAAATTACACATAAACACCTTCATTGCGAAGGATTAAAATACTTAGGAAATCTGTGTTTTGTGAAAACAATAATATCACTTCTCAGAATTCAATAGAGGATTACTTCCTATTGCGATAAGACATTGTATTGCACAAGGTGTTTCATAATGATGCAATTAAGAAGTCTTTAATCCCTCGTAAACCATAAAGCTTCATTTATCACTGAAAATAATTTTCAAAAGCACATTAATCCTCCAGGATTAATTAAATTTCATTATTAAAAACAATTTATCGTACAACTTACACAGCTAAGTGAATTACAAACAAAAATTTCCAATCTAAATTTTTAAATTAAAAAAAATTTTGCTACTTTTGCTTACTTTTTCTAAACGAGAATTTCCCCTTGCCATGATTTATGAAACACCCTGTACATCGTTTAATCGACAGTGAGCGAAACAGGAACAAATACGGAAGAATATCACTTCGAACTCAAAAACGATCGAACACGATGAAACAAAAGCGACTTGTTGCGCTTTTCTTTTTTCCACAAAATTGCACGAACGACCGACAGAGTTATTTCGTTTTTCGCATTACAATGACCCTCTAGTAGACGATAGTTTTCGACAGAATTCGAGAGATAACGATTACTACGATTAGCGCAATGATAACCGGCTATCAGGAAGAGATTGCTCTTGCGAGTTTCAACATCGAACAGATAAGTTTCACATAAGAAAAGATACATACTTACGTCTTGCGTGAATGTTAATCAATCGAGAAATTTTAAATGTGTTAAATAATTGTATTGAAATTATTGTATCCATATGAAGTTACGGTTTATATCTTTTTTTTTAATGTACACTGAGCTGGATATCTTCGATAGAATTTCAATGAGTCATTTCCGTTGCGGGAATAATCTATGGCAAAGATTTTTTCTTGGAAATTAAAAGAGTATTATAATATTTGTTCGACAAAGATAATTTTGTGTAATCTATTTTTCTTTTATAATTGTACAATTTGACAAGTCTGAGAAGGCGATTTTCAATTCATTCTGAAAAAAATTCTCGTGTAAAATTAATACTTTGTGTCTTTGCCCAAAATCTGCGACAATTTTGTACAAATTTTACAGCTATCATACTTTTTCGTTGATTTTATTCAGAAAATTAATTCTAAATTAGAAAATTATTTCGATAGTAATGTAGCAAAAATTGTCTCTGCCTTGATTTCTTTAGTAAATTAACACTAGATCTACGGCAAACGTGAAATTGACGGGTACCTGCTTTTTTCAATTTTTCTCAAATTGATAGAGAAGTAGTACAGTAAATATTTTACGTGTATGTCATACTATATAAATTACTTAAGCGATCATATTCTTTACCGCTTGATTCATTTCTCTGCAAGGCACTTATTTCATATATGTATCTAAACCTACCAGATTTATCGGCCATAGATCTAGTATTAACACTAGATTTACGGATATTGATTTACCTATTTTTCTGAAACAAGCCAATTTGAATAATACAAGAAAATTGAAATTTTTTGCAAAGAAAATAGGTCCAACTCAATTGAAAAGAAAGATTTATTATTAAAAATTTAAACAACTAATATATTATATATGTAGTAATCAAATTTCGAATGAGTCAAATTGACTCCGTAAATCTAGTGTTAATATTGTGCGATAAAATTTCCGCAATGAAAGTAATCCTCGACGGTCGTTTCCTGTAAATTAACCAAACCCGATGAAATTTCCACGATGGAAATTACCCTCGACGGTCTCCTTTCCTCGACAATTAACGACCAGCTCAGTTCACGGCCGTAAAAAAAAAATATTTATTGTACAAGCCCTGAAAATCTGCGAGCGACATTTCCCATCGTATTAACATTGAAAAAGTATCCCTTTACATTCGTCGTTTCGCTACCTCGGTTTTCTCATTCGGCAGTGCGTTAATTAATAAGTTACCCGATAGAATTAAAATGAAACAAGAGGCGAGTCTCTTAAAATGAATGGTCACTCAGGAATCAAGTTATAACGCAACAATGGTTGCACGATATTGAATATTAACATTTAACGAACGACCTTTTGTAAATATGAATATATTATAAATATAAATATAATTATAAATACACATGAGATACGGTATAAATATATACGGTGATCGTGTACAGGATTATTTCATTGTGAGCCTTACGAATGGACGATTATCTTCTTTCATTGAAAAGCTACGCGGGAATTTTACGGAAGTTTTCCTTCACACAAAAAAATGTTGCATATAAAAATAACAAGTGATATTATAAACCGAAAGTTAAGTATTCATTGACTATTTGCCTTACAATATCGAAACACAGGTAGAGAAAATGGAAAATTAAAAACTGCCATATTGAAAAATTTAGTCGAATGCAACAATCTATCGTTCATGTCGTAAACTTTTTTTTTCTTTGCTATAGTTTCAATTTTAACTGCTATGGCCATTTCATTTGGAATCTGGCTGTAGTACCATTGTTCATAAGTTTTATTTTGAAATACACGGGGCCCTCGAATTTCACACAATTGGCTATTTCACACGTTTTGAAAAATTCAATTTTTTAAAGTTATTCGTCGCTATTTCAAAAAATGTTTGCTTCCATGAATTTATTGCCAAGGGGTGCTGTAGCTCGCTCTCACTCACACATTGCCTATTAGAGATTTTCTAAAATGATAACATTGTATCCAGTATTACCTTCAAGTATACAAAACAAAACACATTAACATACAATTTTTAATATTTTTCATATATCCTACCCCTTTCGAACATTCAACATTCCCACACATTTTCAGGAACCAATAATATATGAAATTCGAGGGCCGACTGTATCCACAATATTGTAACGTTTACTTGCTAAATTTCCCATTTCATAAGTAAAATTAATTATGATATGTCACATGTACAAAATGGCAAGGCAAAGGGTTAACATTTAATGTAAAACTCTCCGCCCTTCGTATGGCCCGACGAAATCACCCTGTACAACCGGACGAGTAATTCCCCAGACACAAATGTGCCCCAACGGAGAGGCAACAAGCCTGAATGCGTGAATGGAAGCACATGTGTTAGAATGAAAGGTAGGGAGAACAGGATTTAACATGCCGCAACTACATTGGTGTTCATAAGCAGCTCACGAATAGCTTTCAAAACGGCTTCCACTGTCAGATATGATAGTTTGATGAAGAGTTAGCCAAAGGTTCTCTGAATTCAACAGGTATCCACAAACGAGCATTGCTCATTTGCAAAATAATAATTGGATATGATAGTCTTGTTCTCTTAGAACAGCGAGCACTGTTCTCTTAGAACAATAGTGTGAACGGTGAGCATTGTTCACTTTGGAGACTTGAACAGTGAGAATTGCTTCCTTAGAAGGCAGCATAGGAAAAAATTTGCTCGAAAATAAGGAACATTGTTCACTTACTTCACGGCACGTCAAACAATTAAAGAGAACGAATCTATGATGAACGATAAACGAACACCTTTGCTACCATATCGGTATTGGTATCATATAACAATTTGCTATAACAAATTGTTATATGGTGCTAAAGCAGTTCGTTTATCGTTCATCACATAACAAATTGTTATCATATTTTCACCATAATTGGTACAATGTAAGAAATTGCTATAACCAATTCCTATATAGCGTTAAAGGTGTTCGCTTATCGTTCATCATATTTTCACCATATTGAAAATATGATAACATTTGTTATATGATTTTTATAATAATTTGTTATACGATACCAGCGGTGTTCGCTTATCGATCATCATAGATTTTCTGTTCTCTTGTAATACTTCTCATATAACAATTTGTTATATGGTACCAAATATGATGAAAATATGATAACAATTTGTTATATGATACGTAGCCTGTTCTCAGACGTGGAAGCACATTGAAAACATTATTCGTAAGCTTCTTTCCAACGTGGTTTCGGCACAAGGGAGAATGTAGAGTTTGTGAAAGAGAATCTAAAAGTTAATTCATTGAAAAAAACTGACCAAAACCGTAGGTGTACACAAATCATCACGAAAAGGATGATAGACATAAAGGAAATTTCCCGAATAAACTATGTCTATCATGATTACTAATTAGTCTTGTAAATTGATCATAAAACGTTGCGACCACGTGTTCTCCAACGACGGGCACGCGTTTCTGTTGATTTCTATCCGTATGTCCAAGTTTTCAGTTTCCCTCCACGAGGATAGAAGTTATTTTTTAATTTTTTCCGAAACTTCAATGTGCCACGTGCGAGTCTCTGTGCGGCTGGATGTCAGTAAGGATTCAGAAATTTTCAAATAGGCGATCGAAATCGAATGTATTCTTTAAAAAACAAATAATCCCAAGGTAAAGATGCAAATATTGATACGATCCACGGCTCGGTGGTGGAAGGATGTAACAAGCGCTCACTATTTTCGCTTTTATGTACAATTTTTCGAGATACCAATTTTTCCACTATTAATCAAAGACTTTTTTTTTACATGCTCGGCACTCTATGTTATTATCATTATTATTATAGTCCTATGATAATTAGAATATTGTCATTTGATTTCTCTTCGGAAATGAAAGATATGTATTGAACTCGGTTTCGTTATAAAATAATATTCGTTGTAAATAGTATCATTAAAACAAAACCTTCAAAAACTTATGTTTATCTTTTTCACTATTAACTATTTATTTTAAATAATCTCCTGAAGTGGTTCCTGATGTTATGGATGAAGAACTCAAATTCCATCGTAGAATAGGGACGACAGAAAACGCAGAAAGTTGAAGTCTCCCCTCTTTTGTTACATAGAACTACCCCGAAGACTAGAAGTCAATAAAAACTGATCCTACTCTTAGTCGGAACTCGATCAATACGAACTTTGGAGAGAGGCTAGAGAATAACTTTACTCGGTCCAGACAGCATCTTCCATCGGATCCTTGGAGTCCTTGAAAGGAACACTAAATCCTTACAAACGGTTTTATAGATGTTCAATTTTTTATCAGATCAAAAAAAATTGTCATCTTTGGAAAGGTCTAAAGCAATTTTGTCAAAAATTTGAATGGTTATGTGCATGTTTTCGAAAGATTTAATACTAGATCTATTGGCGTGAAATCTATCATATTTTAATGTACGAAATAAGCATTTTGAAAAAGGAGGAATCAAGAAGCAAAAAAGATTTTACGATTTATGGTTTTTCAGAGTGGTACAGTATTTATTCTATAAGTCCCACAAAAAGTTATAGAATTTTTGGAAACAATTGTGTACCGGTTGTTTGACTGGTTTGGTAGTTTTAATAATAAGCACACATATTTTCTTATTCGAGATCATTCAATTTTTTGGATATAAATTGAACATGAAAGCACAAAAAAGATTTTTTTCACCTTTACAATAAAAATGATAATAACAGTTATTAATTTATCTTCCTCGAGAGTTGGTAGTGTAACGGTTAAAAGGTAAGATACATTTAAAATAAATACGTTCAAAGTATATTATTCTATTTCATACTTTCCGATAATAAAACAGGACCTAACAACTGATGCATAATTCAAAGTTTATAATATAATATATTTCAGATTTTCATGCACCGCGTCAGCAAGCAAAAATATCCTATTACCTTTCCACTTTCAATATTTCACAAGTATCGAATATCGGTATGACGATGTGTCGCAATATTACGCGACAATACAGTTCAACATTGCACTTGTAACTTTCAATGAATCATTTCACTGTATACAAAGAAATAGATTGCATAACATTTCGCATGATGAACTGCAGATCTTTCACCATGTCTGTTAAAAGACCTCGTTTTATGCACGGCAGTATGCAGAATTGCCTGAGTTCAGGGGCCAAAAATTCGCGGAAATTTCGATAATTCAAAATATAATTGGCTCTAAGAATACAGTACAAAATTAAATATTAATAATCCAAATGATTGAGAATACTTATTATAAAATCAGTTGCAAATATTACGACCAACTAATATAAATTGCTAAATTGCTATAAAAGAATGAATAAAAAGATTCTGCGACTATTAAAGCAAATCGTTGGAAAATACTTTTTAACATTTGTATATTGAAGACCGTAATAACAATACTTTAAAAACTGTAGAATTACTAATTATTTAGAGAATTACATAGGAAAAATTAAGTTGCAAGCGAATGTATAATGCAGTTTTAGCCTTTTTCATAACTGTTGTATCGAATGTAAATTGAGTCACTTCATTTTATTCACATTTCTCGATGTGCTTTCTCGAATCCCATGTGTTTCTATAAAAACAAAAGGAGAAATGGGAAAGTTCATGTTAGCCGAGTCCTATCGTTACAAGAAAGGTTCTGTAACAGTACCTCAGGGCTGTAGCTTGATAATTACAGGGCCTTAGACATTCCATGAACTCCAAAAACTATGCTCATATTTCACCGCAGTTATTATGTCATCAATCATAGCTCGGTGAACGAAACTAATGACATTGTAAAATGTAATTCATAACTCGAATAGAAAATAAGAGGAAGTGATACGAAAATTATGATCACAGTCAAAATATTGTAGTAATAATTCATGAAGGATAGAACTGATCTGCTGAAAGAGGGTTGCTTAACATTTCCTCGTTCTGACCTAGGGATTAGCCCTCCTAAATAGTTCAAGAAATACCTGCCCCTGACACCCCTTCTTTCTATGGCATTTCAAGCGAACACCGTAGATCTAATAGATTTCATGTTATCTTTATAAACAAAGCAAGCTTTATTGCTAAAGATAATATTGAATCGTTGAAATGCTGAATATACTTCAAAATCTACAGTCATTAATAATTATCGTGACGGAGGAACAAAATATATTGATAAAATAATAAAAATGTCTATCATTCATTGACCATTTCAATAACTTACTGTATCATTTTATACCATAAAAAAGAATGAAACACAGTGCCATGTAAATATGTAGGATATTTTTAATCTTGCCGATTTCATATTATTACTTTAGGCTTTGAATCACATGCGGCGCTGTGATACTATATGCACAAAGTGCGACTGCAATTACCCTGAACATACCTATGTATTTTTCGCTAAGAATGATTCGTGAAAAGAAACCATCTTGAGAGAAAATCGAATTCTGCGACAGATCGACATAGAACTTCTTACGATTCGATAATTTCAGGGTCATACCATTGAACCTGACGTTACGGGTGCATGAATGCATCCCTGAACGCAACGACCTATCTTTTTCACTTTTCCCTATCTCCGTCCTTTTCCCGGTTTCATGCGCGCATATACATATGCGTATCCTAGGACCAGCTATATACATATACATATGTACGAGACTCGGCACGCCTGTTGTTGCTGCGTAACCGTAGCCTCGAACCCAGAATATCTTTCTCCATAGATTCCATACTTCCAGTATTTACTGGAGTCTGAAATTTTTCTCATCTTTTAGAAAAATCATTTTACAAGATGATTGTAGAAATTTGTGAAAATTACACGGACGATATGATAATAATAAATATATAGGTTTAAATAGAGTCGATACTTCACGAGTAATCGATATGATGGGTGCGCTGGTTTCGAGGCTACGGCCGGGAAGCCGTATGCGCATGTCACTTCACTTGGACGATCTCTTTCTGTCGTGGCATCTTGAGGTGAGTGGTTGTTCGTGGTTTTCACGTAAAGACATAATCCGTCGTTTTTTATACCGAGAAGGTAGCATCGGACGTCAGGTACGGAATATAACGACGAACGAAATATCAGGGAAATGTGTTGTGCTAAAAGTTTCACGGGATTATTGTTTTTTACGGTGAATTACGACGTCGGAAGACAGACGCATGGTTGAATCGCCGTTATTTGCCGGCTGTTCGAGCGCGGTCCACATGCTGGCTTCGTAGAAGTTCTTCTAATTCTCTATTCACGATAGTTTCATCGCGAGATTAATTATCGTACGTGAAAAGGGATATATGAGAGGAAATAAATGACAAACTATAAGCAGGTTTTAAGATTAAAGAGTTAGAAAAATCCGATCAACCGGATGCAGTATGGCGGTCGTTTGTCAGAGCTGGAAATTAAGTCACAAGTTTCGTGCACCGCTGGAAGTATTGGTGAACTTGATTTCAATGTGCTACGAACTTCAATAATATATTAGAAGCTTCCGTTTTCATGAAACTTAAGAGGAACGGCCGCAATGCATGTATCCGTATGTAATTGAAGTATGTCTGCTGCAACATAAATCTCCTGGAAATCGTGTGCAACGACCTTGTGAAACGACATTTCGCCGACAAAGATGTTCGCGCACGAATTTCTAACGTGATCAATTCCCAAAGAATCTAGTTCATCTCGGTCGAAATGTTCATTTAAGTGATAACAGTGATAAGTGAAACATTTGTAACTCTCAACGCGGAAGTGGAAAAAAAGCAGAACTTAAAAAGAGTATCAATATTGCAACTAATACTTTCATGAATATGTAATACTTTATTGCACAACATGAATAAATATTCCATAGTGTATCTAATGCAGATTACATATCCGATTTGTAAATAAATATCTCCTTCTTTCGATTTAGTTTACTATCGATTTTATCGAAATGATCTCGGTGATCGGCGATATTAAATTCGATTCATTACGACTAGAATCTATATGGATTAAAATATTTTGCATGGTTGCGGTTCTCAGAGTTGATAGTACGTATTTGTAAGCTTTGAAGTAGCACATAGCGATTTCTTTTCTAAAGAATTTTCAAGCGGAATGAACATCAGATATTTTTAAAGTATTACGGCCCCATTTCAATGGGAGATGTTACGAGTGATTAAGAATGTGGCATGCGATGCCAAGCGTCAGGAAAATCGCGGCAACGTTGCAATGTTCTCGCCATGTACAAAATGGCTGCCGGTTCCGTTCTCGAATATTCAGATATCGCCACGTGGACGTTAAACAAAGACACTTGATACATTTTTCAGCAGCAATGAAAATTTCGTTCGATTGAATAATTAAAAAATTGAAAAAAAATATTAATTTTCCCTGATATGCAGTTCGACAGAATAATCGAACATCCATACTTCGATTGTGACCGTGTTCGATATCGCGGTTACTTTAAACCGGCAAACTTTTGAATCATTGAATTAAGTATTTTTTAATTATTCTGTTGCAGTTTTAACCAGTGAAATCTCACCAGAAGTACACCATGGGAAAGGAGAAGATTCATATTAACATTGTCGTCATTGGACACGTCGATTCTGGCAAGTCCACGACGACCGGTCACTTGATTTACAAATGCGGTGGTATCGACAAACGTACCATTGAGAAGTTCGAGAAGGAAGCCCAGGAGGTATGTGTATCTTTCAAGAATATCTTTAGTTTTTCTTCATAACAGTTCTTCGTAATGTCACTGTTATTTTAATTTATGTTGGTACAGTGATAGTAGATGTTTGTACCTTATTTAAAATTTAGAAATATCTGTATCACACTTGCAAATGACAACTGCTTATATAGCTTATTATTGTATCTTAGAACTGAAAGTAATGAAACATTCGTTTAATTTTCAGATGGGTAAGGGATCCTTCAAATATGCTTGGGTATTGGATAAGCTGAAGGCTGAACGTGAACGTGGTATCACCATTGATATTGCCCTGTGGAAATTTGAAACCGCTAAATATTACGTCACTATCATTGATGCTCCTGGACACAGAGATTTCATCAAGAACATGATCACTGGTACCTCGCAGGCTGACTGTGCAGTATTAATTGTTGCTGCTGGTACCGGAGAATTCGAAGCTGGTATTTCGAAGAATGGACAAACCCGTGAGCATGCTCTGCTCGCTTTTACTCTTGGTGTAAAGCAGCTAATTGTTGGTGTTAATAAGATGGACTCCACCGAACCACCATACTCCGAAAGCCGATTTGAGGAAATTAAGAAGGAAGTATCGGCTTATATCAAGAAGATCGGTTATAACCCTGCCGCCGTCGCATTCGTACCAATCTCTGGTTGGCACGGAGACAACATGTTGGAAGTATCCACCAAGATGCCCTGGTTCAAGGGATGGAACGTTGAGCGTAAGGAAGGAAAGGCTGAAGGAAAATGCCTTATTGAAGCTTTGGATGCCATCCTTCCACCTAGCAGACCTACAGACAAGGCTCTCCGTCTTCCCCTCCAGGTAAATTATTAAGTTTTCGTGCATTAATCCTTTTCCAATGGAATCATTACTCATACGTATGATGATAAAACTACAATTCTCGTTCGCGGTTTCCACCGGAAGATTTTCGAATCTGGTGATGGTTTATCGAGCGTCTGACTCAATGATATATTTACAAATTATTAAACGTTTAAGTAATATGTGATACTAAATTCTGTTCAATTTATAATTACAGGACGTCTACAAAATTGGTGGTATTGGAACGGTACCTGTCGGTCGTGTCGAAACTGGTGTGTTGAAACCGGGTATGGTCGTCACATTCGCTCCAGCTGGTCTGACGACTGAAGTTAAGTCTGTCGAAATGCACCACGAAGCTCTGCCTGAAGCTGTTCCTGGTGATAATGTTGGTTTCAACGTCAAGAACGTATCCGTAAAAGAATTGCGTCGTGGTTATGTCGCTGGTGACTCGAAGAACAACCCACCAAAGGGTGCTGCTGACTTCACTGCGCAGGTATGTATTCGATTACTTATTAAATTCTGTACAAATACATTTAAACATAATAGTATTAAATCGACACAATGATGAAGCTTTTTTTTTCTTCGTTCGTGGTTTCCACCGAAAGATTGTTAAAATCTGATGCTGGCTGTACGACGTCTGAGTGTCATTTTCCAATAAATTACTTTTGACATTAATTAAATCAAGTTGAATTTCACGAGTGCAAAGTTATTAAAAATTTAAAAAAAAAATGAAATTTCTCTGTTTAGGTCATCGTATTGAATCACCCTGGTCAAATCAGCAACGGTTACACACCTGTTTTGGATTGTCACACTGCTCACATCGCATGTAAGTTTGCCGAGATCAAGGAGAAGTGCGACCGTCGTACTGGAAAGACCACCGAGGAAAATCCAAAATCCATCAAAACTGGAGACGCTGCCATTGTAAATCTCGTACCGAGCAAGCCCATGTGCGTTGAGGCTTTCCAAGAATTCCCGCCTCTGGGGCGTTTTGCTGTTCGTGACATGCGTCAAACGGTGGCCGTCGGTGTAATCAAGGCTGTCACTTTCAAGGATTTGACGGGCAAGGTCACCAAGGCTGCCGAGAAGGCCCAGAAAAAGAAATAACTAGTTTCCGTACATATGTACCGCCAGATGAGCGTCGGCGCATAGTAGCTGAAGTAGTTTACCTTCTTTCTTCACGTTCCTCACGCGAGAAAGACGTCGCGTTACCATCATCACGGTCAATATTCTTTTCTACGAAATCGCAACCTATTATTAAGAATAATAAAATTGGTAAAGAATCGCGACGATTGGCTTTCCGTGCGCTTGAAACAGCATACTCGCCACACATCTTCGACATCCGGATATTTCGTTTATCGAAATGGTTGCTCCGTCACTTTTCTCACCGTAAGGAATTTCGCAGGAAAGGTCAACGGCCGTGCGGTGGTTGACCGAGGGCGTACACTTCCTCTCGCTTGTATGAGCTCCATAAAGAAAGAAAGTAAACTACGCGAGCTATTACGATATAACACCTGTTTCACAAGAACATCAACAGACATCATAATTTAGCTCGGCTTAATTATATTTTCTAATTATTATACGGAAATAAAAATCCTATATCTGCGATAAACTCGAGAAACATTCTCATTATTATTCTTTTGACATCGTTATTACTAATAATTAATCATTGTCATCCTTGTTAAAAAAAATCTGCCTCATGTGTTTCCACGATCATGATTTTTCAACGATTTGATTGAAAACTTTATACAGACTGTGTGTGTATATTCGTCGTCTTTTTCAAGGTTTCCTCGTGAATTAAAAACTCATCATTTCAGAGAAATTAAAAACACGGGGAAATTCGAGGTAGCCTGCTATTCCGGTAAATAAGCAGATTTAGTTGGGAGATGGGACCTGTTTTTTATTATTACTTTTTCGATTTACCTGATTAGGTAAGGAATTGAGAACTGGTAATATACAAATCATTTTTCTACGAGATATTTCTTTACGAAGATTTTACCTTATCTTTTTACACGTTCTATATTGAAAAAGGAAGTATATACGGGAAGAAAATGTTACTCTGCAATGGCGTAGCAATTTTTAACTCGCTAATTCTTCCACAGCTGACATTGGTTAAATAACAGTTTTCTGTACATACATATAAATAACAGTAATAACGAATGAAGGCGAATAAAGAAGCTACGGAAACAATGTCCGCAAAATTCATTCTATTGCATGATATTCCATTTATCCATCCCTTGTTTCTTCTCCCTCATAGAAAACTCGTATACATATTTCAATGACATGAAATGTCCTTAATATCATTAGAAACTTAATATCATATCAAAATGATCGTAGATTGGTTAAGTATCAATAGCAAAATGAAATTTACCCAAGTTGAAATAAAGCGTATTGACATATTACATAAAACTGAATACGTATAGTATTATGCTATGTATTATCAAATGCTTAACATTATTTTCAGTGTGTTGGTCATTCTGTCGTATATGTATACAAAGTTTCGTTGAATATGGCTGGTATACGATCAGGTTTACAATCAGGTTTACAAATATTTTCAAATTTTGTCACGCAAGGTTTCAATTATGGAACTTCTGGTGTAAGTGAGATTATTTTTTCGCATATTCCATAAGCAGACATGAGAATAATTCTGTACAAAACGTATTTACAAATTGATAACCTCTAACCTAACCTCCTTCATTTAGTTTCAGCAAGTACGAAATAAATATACTAATCGTTGGATGACTCGAGATGTTAAACGCAGACAACTGGCAGAAAAATATGCCGAGGAACGATTGCGATTAGTAGTTATGAAGAGAAATAACATTTTACCGCGCGAAATCATAGTAAGTCATTGTTATGTTTAAAAATTGTACTACCGGTGTTAAATCTATTATAAATCTATTATTGAATGAGAAATCAGGAGATGAAAACGATGATCGATTCAGTAATCTGTATTTTGTAAAATCAACGTAGAATATCTGTTCTATGATTGTTCTATAAACTTAGAGATGTTTTGGAAAAATTGGAAACCAATCAATTTGAAATTTCTATACGAATGGCAACTATGTTTTCTTCGTTATTTCAAAGTTAAATTAACGCTCGATATCATTGTTTCAGGACCTTGTTGGAAAAGAAATAGACGAGAAAATTCCACGACAGACTGCACTTAGACAATTAACTTATCGTTGTGTATTAACTTCTCGACCACGTGGAGTTGTTCAGAAGTGGAGGCTTTCAAGAATCGTCTTTCGTGACCTGGCAGATCACAATTTGATGGCTGGTGTACAACGTGCTATGTGGTAGAAACGTTGCATCTATCATCATACCAAAATGTCTCGCTTGAATTAACTACAAATGTAATGATTCTTATTATATGTGTAAATAGTATGCAAAATGTATTAATAAACAAGTTTACCAAACCAGTACCTGTTTTTATCTTCTCTCATCTACAAAATGATACATTGTTTTACGAAAGTTTCTATCACGATCAAATAGGCAATTAACGCGTGATAGAAAAAAAATACCGATGTAAATCTATTATCATGTTAATTTTATCCCATGAGCAGTATTAATATACTAGTTTTCATCTCGCGAAACAATTAATACGTCGATATTGATCGCGTAAGCACATAAACACGAAGCAATAAAAACAAAATCAATAAATCCTATTCTTTTCTACACAGAATGATATAATCATTGTTTGACTTCAATTAATTCTATCATCACAGTCCCGATGTGCTTTTCGCCCAAAGATCGATCATGAATGCAGAAATTCCACAATTGTTACTTCTTATCATCTACTAGTTCTAATTCATTTATGCGACTTCAGAATATCCCAATAAACCGGTTTGCAAATCAATTATAGTCCTGAATATTTAATCCCAATGCTCACGAAGCTTGAACACACTTAAGCTTTCAGAAGCGACTTAAGCTTTAACAGTTACTGCGAATAACGACAAATAATACTATTAGAAATTGTAAATCTTTATTTGCTTCGATACGTCATTATCGTATGGTTTATAGTAGTAATACTTTTACGCAATAGCAACACAGATTAGGTATTTTGACTAGGACGATACGTATACATTCTGTTCATGCGAAGTACGAGGAGCAAGTGGTATAGATGCCTATCTGATCAGACTTGCATGGCGCAGGTGCGATGAGTATTACTGAATAAAGAATCTTTTTCGCTGCTTAGTGCATGCTGGTATCCTCGCACGGTGAATTCTTTTGAGTTCTCGTTAAAATCTTGCCTGTTGCGCTCTACTTCTTTACTACTTCCGGTTTTACTTCGAACGAATTAACAAATATGAGTGAATGAAGTAGTAAGTATGCTACCTTTTTTTCAAAGTTTTCTAAAACGTTCATATAATGATATTAACGTCGAGATTTATTTTTTCGACTCAAACAAATATGATAAATTTCTTACGTTATAATGTGTGCATAAAAATTTCTTTTTTATTGTAATTGTGAGAAAGTTAATGTTTTATTTTTTGTAGTTAATGAATTAAGGATTAGAAGTTATCTATATTTTTGAAAGTGAAGAGAATTATCGGGATTAGTGTTAGTGATGGTTTGTTGAATGAAAATTATTATGGAGTTTGCTTTAAGGGGTGTAAAGTAATTTTATTTAGTTTATTTCATAATTGTAGGTACTTTTTTAATTATTGTGCGACGAGATTGATGTTTCTCGGTTTAAATAAATATGACGGCTAGATTTTAATAAAGATATCATAGAACAGAATGATGTAAAAACATTTTATAGCTACGTTAAAAGTCCGCATTGTGATATCGAAACTTTGTAGATTGAATCGTAAGCGAATAACAAACGATTACTGCATAGTTAACGCAGATGGGAATCTTTTTACTGATATCTGGACGCATTACGTAATAGTTTTCTTTCCTGTGCTTGCTGCGCGATAAAAATATTGCTTTTCGAATTTCGCAAATTTTGATACTTTTTACTTTTAATTGTTGTACCGTTCATTTCTATCGCGAATTATTTCAGCAAAACTGAAACATTTTAGACCAATTCCAATTGAAATTTATAGATAGAAAATCACGCATTATTTCATAAAATAGTAATACTTAGTTCAATTGCCGATGAAATTTTTCATGAAATTAAAAAGGTAGGATTTCATTTCATGTAAGTACATAAGAACAGTTTGAAATGTTTAAATATTGCTGATTACAGTAATATGAACATTTGCAGTATTGCAAAGTATTTGTTGAAATTTCATCACTTGCAATTGTCAAAACTTCTATTAGTTCGGCTGTTTCGCAGTACCCGCCACAATTTTGCATACGTATGTTACAAGTACTTTGTTATCCATTTAAAATTAATTAAAACTGACCACAAAGTATAAAAGGAAGTAATGAAAATATGAGATCATTGAGTATACTTTGTCAACATATTCATATGCTACGTAAATATGTTCCACCCTTTTTAGTAGAAAAAAGAAAACACATCATCAGGATAGGATCATAAAAGGTACACACTATTCATTAATTAATTCATTAGTCCGAGTACTAATGTTTCGTGTATTTTACGTTATTAATCCTTTAGCTGAGAAAAGCGTATATATAAACTTCGACAAAAAAAAGTAATGCGCTTACGTAGAACTCATACATTCGACTTAAGGAAATTTAGAATGTAGTTGAAAATCCGAGTGAGCTTTTAGTTTGAGCGACAACAACTGAGCTTTCAAGGTCAAATTTGAGCTTGCAAGCTCCCACCTGATGGCTCAAACTAAAAAGCTCAATAAAATTTTCAAATTTTCAACAAAAATGTGAGCTTTTGAGCTATGAGCGCGCAAGTATAGAGCTTTTGAGCAATTTTTCCGAGTTTTTCGCAAAATTTTGTCAACTCCAAGTGAGCTTTTTAGTTTGAGCGACGACAGCTGAGCTTTCAAGGTCAAATTTGAGCTTGCAAGCTCCTACCTGATGGCTCAAACTAAAAAGCTCAATAAAATTTTCAAATTTTCAACAAAAATGTGAGCTTTTGAGCTATGAGCGCGCAAGTATAGAGCTTTTGAGCAATTTTTCCGAGTTTTTCGCAAAATTTTGTCAAATCCAAATGAGCTTTTTAGTTTGAGCGACAACAACTGAGCTTTCAAGGTCAAATTTGAGCTTGCAAGCTCCCACCTGATGGCTCAAACTAAAAAGCTCAATAAAATTTTCAAATTTTCAACAAAAATGTGAGCTTTTGAGCTATGAGCGCGCAAGTATAGAGCTTTTGAGCAATTTTTCCGAGTTTTTCGCAAAATTTTGTCAACTCCAAGTGAGCTTTTTAGTTTGAGCGACGACAGCTGAGCTTTCAAGGTCAAATTTGAGCTTGCAAGCTCGCACCTGATGGCTCAAACTAAAAAGCTCAATAAAATTTTCAAAGTTTCTCCAAAAATAAGAGCTTTTGAGCTATGAGCGCGCAAGTATAGAGCTTTTGAGCAATTTTTCCGAGTTTTTCGCAAAATTTTGTCAAATCCAAATGAGCTTTTTAGTTTGAGCGACGACAGCTGAGCTTTCAAGGTCAAATTTAAGCTTGCAAGCTCGCACCTGATGGCTCAAACTAAAAAGCTCAATAAAATTTTCAAATTTTCAACAAAAATGTGAGCTTTTGAGCTATGAGCGCGCAAGTATAGAGCTTTTGAGCAATTTTTCCGAGTTTTCTGCAAAATTTTGTCAAATCCAAGTGAGCTTTTTAGTTTGAGCCATCACGTGCGAGCTTGCAAGCTCAAATTTGACCTTGAAAGCTCAGCTGCCGTTGCTCAAATTAAAAGCCTACTCAGATTTTTGACTGAATTCCAAATTAACACCGTCAAATATGAGCTTTTAAGCTATGTGCCAGAAGAATTAGGAAACATATAGGACAGACGGGACAGGCAGGACTGAAAAAGACAGGCAGGACTAGAAGGGACGGACTGGAAGGGGCGGGGAGGGCTTAAGGGATGGGCAGTGCTGGAAGGGACAGGCAGAACTGGAAAGGACGGGCAGGGCTTAAGGGATGGGCAGTGCTGGAAGGGACGGGCAGAACTGGAAGGGACCGGCAGGGCTTAAGGGATGGAAAGGGCTGGAATAGCTACGAAGGATTGTATAGGAAGGGCAGGATTGAAGTGAGTAGCAGAGCTGGAAGGAATTGGCAGGAGTATTTGGGACGGGCATGCTTCATCACGATACTTACCTTCACCTCAGTCTTCATCACACCGATAGATCTATTTTTTAAGAAGTTTCTATATGCTATCAGATACAGACATTTACATGTAACATTATATCATATAATAGGAAGGTGAAAGGGGTGATGATCGGTTTTGAAAATATCTGCGCGGAGGTCCAGATCGTGATGTTAAAGAAAACGAGCGACATGAGCGAAGCCTCCAATAAAAATAAGAAGATCTGGCCTATCCTTGTGCACGAAAAACATGGCAGCAGCACCGAGCAATTGCGTTTGCACGAGATAAATAACTTCACGAGGTTTCGAAGAGTTAGTCCAATCGAGTACATTAATTCCTCCAACAGCAATGTGAGAACCTCGTTAATTTCGAAAATGCACTTGACATTTCTTGACACACTTATTAAAAATCTTTTATCTTAAATTTACAAAACAATTAAGCTGACTCTTTTAACGCTAACCGTACCATGCACAGTTAAATGACTAGTTTAATCGAATTAATACACATATCTTTTTCTGTTATTACTTACAGATTATTTTCTGTGTTCTTTCCCATCGTAAATCGACAGTATACTGCATTTATTTCGTCAAAATATTATCGCTATTTCATAACCAGTCAAATGATCAGCTACCGTAAGAATAAAAATATATAAAGTGTCGGTACGGTTGGTGTAAATTCATCTTTTTTTTTGTACTTTACTATTCAAAGTTTTTCTATATTAAAATTGCAATATTTATTTATTCCTTCAACTGTTTATGGTGCACCAGCTTCTAGTTTCATACCAGCACCAGTTATGTTTCGTTTCGTTGAAATTCTTTCATCGTGGAAGTACGATCGAATATATACAGTCCTTATTTTCTTTACAATCTGTCTAAAGTGATTGACAAATATTGGTATTTCGTAGAACTCAGAGACTTTTCACTGTGCGATTGGATCGATCTTAGGCTTGGCTCAATTGTTTGGTTTATTTCCATTAGTCGGAGTGCGTTCGACGACACCATTGCAACTACGTTTTGAAAAACTATCAATTCGCACCGCCTACGCAGTCTTCGTCATGGGAACCATACTGTTTATAGCGATCATAGCGACTATTCATATGATAAAAACCCTGAGTGCCGACACTTTCGAAATGCGCAGTGAGCACTTTCTATTTTTACAAAGAAATATTTCTATGAGTTACAGAACATCGATCGACAAATTTCTATGGACTGTATGTTTTAAACTTCAAAGTTTTCATTAAGATTTGTAGTTTGAAATTACGTATAATTCTGTCTTCAATTGAATAATTTATTTTGAATTTAAAGTTAGCATTTTGAATGAATGAGTCATACTTTCTTTCAACGTAAAACTTTTTGTAATAAAAACATATTTTTATGAAACAGAAGTATGGAAAGTAAAAACAAATATAAGTTTAACAATACTACCCTTATTTTCAAGTATTCTTTACATTAAATTTATTAGAAAATTCGTGAAACTGACTGTTTAAAAATCGTAAGTCTTAATCTCACAGAGACCCACATGTCATTCAATTTGTTAATTTCTACAGATTAATTGTGTTATCTATCTAATAATTTAATAATTTTCTAACAAAGATTACTTGCGTTAAACTCTAATACAAATTAACCCTTTGAGTGTACTTCGAATTTAACTGGAGGTAAAACAACCCCTTATCAATCACATTCACCTACCTTGATTCTAGCATATCGAGGTATCAATGAAAAATCAATGAAAAGGAAATAAAATCTTATTTATTTTCATTCCGAAGGTAATTAAGATTCTTAAAATCTGCACTACCTTACCAACTTTGCTATATGCTGAACAGAAATTCTGCATATACTAAAGATACTTTATCTAATACATTATAGCCTCGGTGATTCGAAACCCACTTAAAACAGTCCCAAACGAAATGGGGCTCTGACGGTGAGGAACTCAAAGGCTCAAACTAGCAATCAATGGATCCTACTCAATTCTTCCACCGTCAATTTTGGATAAATGTTTTCTAAATTTTTATATAATACATCATACCCTCCGTTGATTCAGAGACAATCTAAAATACTCTCAGACTTGATGATAATAGAAATTCAAAAAAATATATAGTCAATTGGAAGCACTCAAAGGGTTAATAAAAAAACAATTAGGAGAAAGTACCGGTGCCATAGATGTTCTTTTAGGTGGTATAGCTATGTCGACCGCCGGCGCAGTATTCTATGGGAACAGCCTGCTGGGTATGATCATATTTTTCTGGCTGTCCCCACGATGGGTGCCCCTTCAGTGGGAATGGAGAGCCATGGAACAATACATAGACAGGTCGATATTTGCAATTACTTGGTTTACACCAAGCATGACACGATTTGCCAGTTAACAATCATGTTTGCTATCCTGCCGATGGTCTGCATGCAATAATAGATACTTGTCTGTAATCACCATGCTAGAAAGTCAGGTTAACGAGTTTATTTTCCGACCGATACTGTGACATAGGATAAGTAGAGATTTTATTATCTGATTCTCATTTCTAATCTCCTTTTTTAAATTATTTGAAAATGGATAAAATTGTAATAGTATAATCGAAGGTCCTAACTTCCTGAATCTTTGCAGAAGCTTTTAGCGAATTATCTTTGTCTTCTTCACGACAAATTTTTCATATTAATCATATGGAAGAATGTTAAGATTCGAAATCTGTTTAAATTTCTGAATAACGATAAGTAATTTTAAAATACATTTTTTTTGTCAGAGAGTTAGTTGTAAAATTCTTGTTTAATATTTTCGATGAGGAACATTAGAATTTTTAAGTTATAAAAAATGGAAATTGCTAGCGAATGACAAGTTTTTTCTACAATTTTATTCTATAAGTGTTATTATGCTTTAAATGTATAGACGTCATCATAATTTTATAGTAACAACTCGGAGCAGCCGCGGCTTCGTTGGAAATTTACTCTTATTAGCATCATCGTGTTAGTTCTGGCTCTTATCGAGCATATTTTAAGCATAATGAATAATCTTTCCGATTACAAATGGAGCGGATCTGAAAACTCAACGTTTCGTTATTTCCTCGAAGTTTACACCAAACAGTCTCACCCATTTGTCTTCGAAACTTGTAAGATAACGTCGTCTCAAACTAATCAAAAATCGGTTCATCCATTTGCCAATTAATTCAAGAAAATTTTCGATTTTCAGTGGAATACAATTTGGTACTCGGTATATACATTTTTATCGTCAGTAAATTTGCAACTTTCACGTGGAACTTCACTGACCTCTTCATCATGCTGGTAATCGTCGTAAAATAAATAATCTTTCAATATGTTTAATTTAGGAAAGAACAGTATTTCAAAGCAACTAAAACACAATCACTTAAAAAGACATAATACGAAACTGTAATTCTGATTTTAACAAAATACGAAATTTTTACTTATCAAAAAACTATCGTCCGAATTATCAGGTGTCCACAGGTCTAGCCGAGAGATACAGTGCTCTAAATAAAAAAGTAATGATCACCGTATTCAGACGACGATCGGCGATCGCATGGCGTGAATTACGAGAAGCTTATGCTCTTTTGAGTTCCATCGTGAAGAAAGTTGATAACAGTATCTCGATAATAATTCTCTTATCATTCGCGAACAACATTTACTTCATTTGCCTACAATTACTTAATGGATTGTCGTAAGTATTGATTCAATTCGTGATCGGACACTTTATAATTTTTAAATTAAGAAAAAGCAACGATTTATTTTAAAGAGAAAGAGGAAGAAACAAGAGATGATATTTTGTGTATTAATGACATAATTGCATTTTATATGATGGATAAAAGGGTGAAAAAGGATGCCACAATATTAAGCACAGTGTATTTCTTTGGCTCATTCGGTTTCCTTATCGGACGTACGTGTGCCGTCACTTTGCTCACAGCTAGGATCAATGATCAGAGCAGAATTGCCCTCCCGTATTTATATACATGCTCGACGTCTTCTTATAGTACAGAGGTAAGTAATTATCTCATAAATTATTACAACTTCTGTAGATTTTTCAAGTTTCAACAGTTTTAATTTGTCTTCCTTCAATTGTCCATTGTTATCTACTTTTAGACTAGTTTCAGTAATTTTCTACACTGCCTTTGAATGAAACGAGATTAATTGATGGTTTATAATAATTACTAAAGAATAATTATTAAAATTATTGCTCTTAGACCGAGAGGCTGCAATATCAACTCACAACGGATGACATAGCTCTTACGGGATTGCGTTTTTTTTCTATTACGAGAAATTTTATGCTAGCGGTGGGTATGGAATCTTCGTTTTCCTATTTTCATCGGATTTTACGATATTATAAAAATTTCCATCCCATTTCATGACTTTCAGGTAGCGGGAGCAATTGTGACGTACGAGGTTGTACTTTTACAATTTGACGATCCTAGGAAGAAGTAATTACATCTAATTCCGTTTCATTAACGCCAGTTTTCGTATATGTAATGAGATTCGTTTTATTTATATGTAAAATATATATATATCTACCTCCATCGATGGGAATCATATCATTTACCTGTACCTTCCCGATCTTGTTGACGAAGGGGTTAATTAATTATCATTCAGGTAGGCTGAGGTGTATTTAAACCATATTAATTTCATGATAGTATACAGTCATTTAATTACTCGTAATTAGTATTAGTATAAGCATAATCGTGGGAAATATTTATTTATTCAAATATACATTTGTTCTTAATCGTCTTGTGCTTGTAGGTTTACAAAGTTCTTTTACATAAATATCATGTTAGAAATATATAATAATTGTTTGCCCTGCGATTAACGTTTTTCTTTTATATTCATACATAATGTTTTCTCTTTGCATACGGACTTTCATACATAATTATAAAATTACTATTATATCACTGCAGTCGTGCCTGTCCTGATTGGTGAAACAATACCACGATCACTTCAACAATGTCAATTAAAATAGAAAATGCAAGATTTCATCAGCGGAAGATTTATAAAAACTCCACTACATTAAAATGTCCAGTGTGAAGGACTATAACAAAAAAATTAATTCATCAATAATTACCTGCAGATACACAGTTTATTAACAAACGAGAAACTAATCGCACAAGCGTGATATTAATTAAGTTTCCTGTAATTTATACACCACAGTTCCACCTTACTCTCTATAGCCGAGAAGCATCAGAAAATTCGGTATATACATCGCAAGCCTATTTGTAATAAATTGCATTATATTTGCATATGAAAAGAAAGTTGCCAGTTTTATTCCACAGAGTCCCGTTTCTGTTTTCGTGTTGCAATTAAAAAAGCCGTACGTACGTGTCTATATTCAAATGTTATATCGTCCATTAATCCCATCGGCGATAATTTATTTAACTGTGGCAAAAAAAAACACTCACTTTTTTGGCAATAACACAAAATGTTCACAGACGCATCGTCATCTCAGAGGGATCTTATAAAATATGAATAGATATTAAAGAATTATTATT
The DNA here is from genome assembly GCA_910591515.1 of Cerceris rybyensis. Lineage (NCBI taxonomy): Eukaryota > Metazoa > Arthropoda > Insecta > Hymenoptera > Crabronidae > Cerceris > Cerceris rybyensis. Next base: position 10,092,793 of record OU342797.1, on the reverse strand, counting down.
ATCAATCGATGCAATTTTATTAACTTGCCCTATAATTTATTTTTCTACAGAGCACTTTCAATCAGAATTAATGACTTTGTACCACTTTGAATACTTTGTACCACTAAATGTTGTAAGTACATAATTTTTAGAACATTTCAAGATATTTTTAAATAATTTCTGCGTTACTAGCCTTATTCGTTAACGTAGGGCAAGGTTTTAAAAAATTGCAGGAATTAACCCCCTGTCGTACGATTTCTTTTGCGAATATGGAGTAGTTCAGAATGAATTCCTGAAATAACAATCTATCCCTGATTTCTGATATACCATAAGGTTCAATACAAAATTAGTAGCGTAGAAGTAATATAATCATGTCGTGATCTATTGATATTTTCATTATAATTTTATGATTTTTGAAACACTTCATAATATCCTATTGCATTTATCGCATCACGAATGTCGCTCGTTACTGTACGGCAAGGAGTTAATGTTTCAATGACAGTGGAATAAGTAGTAAGAGTGAAAAAGAGTCAGACAATCGGTTTTAGCACACTATCTTCGGTCATTGCTGGGCTCCTGCGTTTAATGCAAGCTTAGGTGTATATTTTATGCGATATTTAAATGAGAAAAACATTCAAGACGATTTAGAACTGCATCTACTTCACCTCGCAAGCGTTTGTAACGTTTAACGGATCGATCTGAGGGGCTGAGTTGAATTGAACGAGGACCAATTCGTAAGTGACTATAGTTCCAGCAACCTGTGAAGGTGTATTTTTTATTGGATTCCTTGATGCAATTTTAATTATGAGCATTTGCTCATAATGGTGTTCGAGACAGATTTTAACGGTACTTACGGTCAGTACCAAGCTTCTGGTCACCGAAAAAAATTTCATACCTGTCAGGCATATACTGTCGGTAGTTACTTGGGTCAAGAATCTCATTACCTACGGAAATTGTAAAATTCTATCATTATCGACAACTAAAATATGATTGTTTTAATGTTTTAAATAATATGAGGTGTTTCATATCTAGGATTCTAGGAAAATTCTTCAAACTGAGATCATGAGACTTTGTTGAGGGAGAATTTATGACTAAATATTCAAAAAAAAATATATTAAAGAGAAATTAATTTCTAATAATTATTCTCGAGACATTCGCATTGAAGTCCAAATGTCGACACCTTTGTTTGAAATCTTTAGTCGAAATATGTATTTACAGAACTATGGCCGAAATAGTATTAAAATCAGTATAAGTCCACTTATTTTTAGGAGGTACAGTTGACAAATTCATTTTAGGATTTTCTATTCTATTCGTTAGACAGAGAAAACATTTTCAATGTTATGTTATTTAACGTATGAGTAATAAATTTTTTTTGAGTTTGGATTTGGAATCTCCAAGAAAATGGCTCAATTAATTGCGTTGAATCGACAGCTTATTATAAATCTTACTTCTGTATTGTAACTGCTTCCCGAAACACTGTATAAAATTGGAGCCGGCAGTAAGGATTCATCGTGAATCGCAGCAGCATACAAAGACACCGCAGTTGTCCTTAGCAAAAGGAATCCAAAGGAGAAACCGTAGTACGCCTTCTGGATGAATTTCCGCATCGGGCTGTTCCGATATAGGCATTCATTTTACGATATTTTCACATACAAAAAACAAAACATTCCATAAATGACGCAAAACTTACGGCGAAACAAAGTGTACATAGAAATCAAGTAAAATTATAATTATACAAAAAAATTTCTAAATCAAATTAAAATTTAGTACTCTGTTGATGTTCAGCAATTACCTATTATAACAAAAAATTCATCTAGGTAAGATGGTTTGAGAATATTCGCTAGACTTCAACCCTTTCGTCATGGATATATTCAAATCATAAGCTTAAGTAGACATTAATATTTCATAGTTTATCATAATAGGTTGACTAAACCACGAAACCTTCCAAAAAATGCTACGTCAAAAGACTGGCAAGGAGATACATTTAATAAGTTAGAATATTCAAAACAGAATTAATTAATTGCCTATAAAAAAGGTTCCACAATTTCATAATTAAATTCCGGTGGCAAAACGGTTAAAGATCATGCCTTAATACCAGAACGACCGACGTTAAATTTATTACATTTAAATACGTTAAGTAAGAACTTTGGAAGAAGAGGAATCAAGGGGTGGAAAATATGATCGGTTTGGTAACCTGTGTTTTATAAGATCAACCCACAATTTCTAGTCTAGGACTCTCTTGCAAAGTTAGGGAACTTTTGGAGAAAAATGTGTACAAGTCATTTTGACTTGCTTGGTCGTTCTAGTGTTAAAGTTAATTACCAATACGTGACCCAGGGAGAGAAGTTTAGATGAGTTCTTTAGAATCACACGGAAATATAAAATTAGTATACTTGAAAGAAAATAGTAGCTGGATGCAGATGAAGTAGAGGTCAACGGCGAAAGAAAGTAAGACCATGTTGGAGATATGGGAGTCCAATCGTCTTGTTAAGCTGGCTAACTGGTTATAGTCGTTCCTCGCCTCGGCCCACCACCATTCCGGCATTGCCTTAACAGTGAAATCATGCTAACGACGATTCGTCATTAGAAATGAATTTTCGACACTTATCGTCATGCTGCTTTTTTTTCTGGTTTGCTACGATCCTTCCGGTTATTTTAACGCGGATGAATTAACACTAGATCTACCTACTCTCTTAGATCGAACCAGTGAGATTTCACTGGTTCAACCAGTGAATACAAATCTCACTGGCGAACCAGTGAAATTTGGGCCCGCTGCCGCTGCGCCATGCGCCGTGTTTTGTTTTTGAATATGCTGACGAGTGAGATTCACTGGTAAACCAGTGAACTTTGATGGCCGCCGAGATCACTGGCGGAACCAGTGAGTGTCATTGGTGAACAAGTGAGTTTCCACTGGCGAACCAGTGAAATTCCACTGGTTCGATCTAAGAGAGTAGGTATTCGAATATTTAATTATTTCGAATTTCTAAAGCAACAATTTTTCTGCTTTTTAAATTCTAACTGTTTTGGTAAACTTCTTCAAATTACTGCAAACGTATTTTTTCCACATCTTTTCTTTTCCATTTTATTAATTTTGTTTCAGCAAGTATATTTAACACGATGAGATATATTGAATTAATTGTAAGTAGTTCTAGTGTTAATAGGAATTTTTTAGAGTGCAACATGCATCTGAATTTACAGTACAAATATACAATATAACATTAATAATGGACTCTTTCCACATGAAGTAAAATAGTGCAATATTCGTATGATTCTCCATTTTACCTTTCCTCTTATTGCGTACAAGCGACTATTTAATTGACGAAATTGATCCGTCAGGGCGATGCTGACGAGAATCAGGAAAAGATCGACAAAATTCCATGAGAAAGTACTCAGAACATTTATAACATCCACCGCAATACCTTTCCAAAGGCTGTACGGAGTTACTGAAAACACCTATTTCACGGGAAATATAATATTTCACTAATTGCTAACTCATTTCGATTAGTTTTTCTTTTACTGGTGAAATTATTTTAATTATAATTGGAATTTCGACAATTATCGGAAAAAGAAGAATTTATAATACAAAATTTCTCACCTGTGGGAATTGAGATTGAAAGTATGTGCCAAGAATATCCACATCACCACGATGTATCGCACAATCTCTGGCACTCATGTAGCCATAAAGAACCGAGAAACCGTGTTCTACTGAAAATTATTTGATTAATTAATTTGATAATTAATCTTGACCAATGTACTGGCAAAGAGTTAGCTACTGATAAAGAAATGCTCCATTATGGACTTTATCACTAAAAGTTCAAATTGGAAATTAGAAAATTCTTATTATTTCGAATCTTTTTGACTTCACTATTTTAATTATTTTACCTTGGAATCATATAGTTTGAGATTTGCTGTAAGCTACTAGAATTGAGATACAGCGAAATAAGAATAAAAGACAATTTTTTGGATCATTGTTTAGTATTATAATGCCCATTTAGGAAAATAATTACTTACACAAGGCAAGAATCATCACCACCGTCGTCATGATTTTGAATTTTGCAGCAAGGGTCCTCTTGGAGACCCTTCGATATTTCGGGGTGAATTCTTTCTCAAGTTTTTCCCATGTCAGGACTAAACATGGCCATTGTCTCGCAAGTTTCAGAAAAAGGATACAGGTGCAGATATTCGTGCAGTAGAAAACAAGACTAGCTAACATGAAGAATTTCAAAAGAATTAATTATAATTTCAAATTGAATTGTTGAAATTACCATTATTGAAATGTCTTACTCGTCTTTGTCGAATTTATCCCTGTAATAATTATTCGCCGAACATTAAATCCCGTCATCATTAATGCACCCAGAAATGATAAAAATGTATATAAAACTTTTGGGCTCCGCCATGTAAACCTGATTGATAAATACGACATTTGTTTTACTCTACTTTTTGACATGTAGTAATTATGATTATTATTAGTCAATTCGTTTGATAAATATCAGAATTAATTTAGTATTTAGTGAAGAGTACGAAGAGAGAAATATCAAGGTAAATATTTTACTTTAAATACGACGCATCCGGGGCATTTACGCCACAAACAGGAAACAGGGAGAAACACTGTGCCAACATTATTATGGGCCTCATGGAAGCGTGTAAACTGTCGGTGGCTGGATTAAAAGTATTAACGGAAGATATAACTGGCGCAGACACTGAAATTAACATGGTGACTTTTTAATATCACAGAACGACCTTAAGAGAATTTTGCAACTTACTTTCCGGTGCGACGACGTCCGACTTAAAACTGTCGAATCGCCCAAACTGGGAGTTGCTCTTGGGAGACCTAAAACCATCAGTTATTGAAAGATCCTTTATCATTTCTACGATAAAACAAATCTTATTTCAGTTCCTTCCAGCTCTAAAAGCCTTCCCTAATTCCAAAGGTTACATTTTATCTATAAAATTAACTAATCATTAAAATTATTTCAATATCTGGCTTAAGTTACGATACACTAAACAAAAAATTGGAACTAAAACAATTTCCAATCTTACTTTCAATTAGACTCCTTTTCCTTTTAAATTCTACAAGAATAATGAACATCCTCTAAAAGTTTTATTTTCAAAACTAATTTGCAAAACTTTATTTGCAAAACTAATCTATATTTCTTCCTTATTTAGTGAATTCACTCCAAAAATCATTCTTTTAATCAAATTTCAAGCAAACTCAAAATTTGTCAACTCAGTATCATTTGTAAAAAAAAGAGAAAACAATTTATATTTTATGCAAGAACCACCATATACAAAACTGTAACTAATTATCTTTAAAGCACTTCAAACACATAAAGAACACTTTTGAATAATAAAACTCGCAATATTTTGAAAGAATCGTGTAGAATTCTCATGATAACGATAATTATCCAATTAAAACAGGATCAGACATCCACCTTATCTGAGTTACACCGCGATCGACGGTGTGCACGGCACAGGATCGCATGGCGAACAAAAAGATAAACTCGTTACTTCACACTTTTATCACGCCCAGTGGAGAAAGAGGTGGAGGGTGTCTTTTATAGGTGTTGGAAGCTCAATAAATGTCCGCTTCCATAACCATTGGAAACTTCAGTTTGATTGGGCTTCGTCGCACTCGATAAAACTCGTAGATGGTGTACAAATCCGAGAAATGATTTATTGTCATCGAGGGAGAAACGAAACGAGGAATGGAATTCACCCTAGCGTTTAACTCTTTGAATAAGGGAAAGATTTGTACAGGGGGTTTCATAACATGTGGAGTTTTCATGGAAGAGAAGACATTTTTTACAAATCTGTCAATTTTTTATGATAGTTCAATATAGATTTAAAGAGTGAAATATTTTTCGAAGTATCTAATACGATAAATGTCAATTTTAGAAATGTTTGTTAAAAATAAAGTTACGACCAATAATTGTCTTTTGAAGCTTTGTTTAGGAGCTTGAAGTTTGAGTTCTTAGACTTTGCAATTTATTAAATTAAAATCGCTCCATTCATTTATTATTCCAAAGTGCCAAATGTGATATTTTTTGTTTAACTTGAGGAATTGAATTTTGTATAGGCTCTGAGAAGTAAATAAATTTTATATTTTATAAAATTTATAGTCTACCATACACTTTAGCATATGAAAATTTATTATTTTCTCTATTCATCAATAAATAATGATATATTATAGTTGAAATACAAACTACTTCAGTTTCGTCGAATAGATTATTTAATAAAAGTATCTGCATGTTTAAAATACATTTTATTCAAATAGAGTTTCAATAATTCTTAAAAGATATCTTAACGTTAATTTTGGGGATACAAATTGTATAACGAATTGATGCGAAACAACGAGAAAGAGAACGTCAAACTACGAAAATAGCGCAGAGTTAATGAAAGAGTAACGTTCGAACGGAAATTAGAGGAAATACAGTTTCACGTGCTCGCCGTAACAATCGGCAAATTAATTTTCTTAAGTGTATACGTGGCTAAAGAGACCCTCATTCAATTAACACGTCATAGTTTGCTCTTTCCGTGAAGGGGAATGTTTATTCACGATTTCTATTCTCTGTTGACTTCCTATTATCTTAAGTACTTATTCTTCTTAGTGACTATTATGATGTACGAAAATGTACGGAAACGAATGAAGGGAAATCATAAGAAATGATTTGGTTTACTAGGTTCAATCAAATTACAGTAATAATAAGTAAACAAAACAGAAAGTGAACAAAATAGATATTCTTTTCTATTATTATAATCCATTAGTATCAAACCAAGTATATTGTTTGGCTGTAAAGCTGGAATTAATAATATATATATAATAATTATTGGATAATAATTATTTGCATTTTTCATTTATATATATATATGTATATATATTATAATCCATTATAATTGAAACATTTGTACCTTTCCTTTAAATGAAAAATGCAAACAATTATTAAATATGCATTTCTCATTTGTGATTTGCATTTAAACTACAGATATAAATATTCATTGAGCATATATTTTTCATTTGAATAAAAATGGCAAATATTCGTTTATAAGATAATAGAAAATTACAAAGTACTTACTGAACATTAACAGCGTTAGATCGTGCATTTCGGTACTTCCGGGTTAGCCAAAAAGGGGCTGGCATTCCGATTAATGCACCAGCGATTTTTTCCTTATTTGTCTTCATATTATATGCACCATATTTATCTTACGATAATCAGTAGCGTAAAACGATAATAGTTTCGTGTAAAATTCTACAATTGTTTCACTCCACTACAATAAACACGCTATTATCTGTTCTCTAACTTGTAATTCGTTTTATCATCAACGGTTGGAATAACAACGTTGTTTTTCGTTGAATTAGTCATTCGTGTTTAGCGGAAATTTCTAACAACATAAATTTTGCAATGTCATACAACTCGAAAAAGAAAATCATAGAGTAAAATCGATCTTTGACCTTAAATTGAAATATATTAAAAATGATTTAATTATCAAAAATCTATTCCTATTCTACATACTCGGAAAAAACTATAATAATATCCATCAAATAATATTACAATAATGGAAAAAGACTACCTAAACTACCAAAAAGGAATATTACCGTTAAATGAACTAAAATTGTATGAACAGAAATCGTCACCATGAACAAACGAAGATATCAAAAATTCCGAAAGAAGAATTAATAAATTTCAAAAAGGAACAACTACCCTTACAGTAGAATTAGCGATATATTTAGAGAATAAGTGAGTTATTACTATTATTAATAACTGTAGGAGATACGCGTAGAATTCAAAGAGTTTAAGGAAAATTAAGAAGACAGGAAGTGCGAAAACAAAAGAGGAATATCTTCCGTCGAGTGGGACGGCAGGAAATGGACTAAAAGATGTACAAGGTAACTACATGAACTGCCTAGGCTGTTGTTTATGCACATGCTACGTCTAATCTGTCATCCTGCTTCCCTATGACGGCAAAATAACAGATACGTACTACTACGTGTGAGTTCGTACTTGCGCAGACATTTGACATAGTTGACAGGAGTAATATTCAAGGGTTGCACGTCTTATCAGAAGCGGTACTCAACTTGTTGACTTTCACCACTTTGATTTTAATATTTATGTGTAATTTCACTGGAAATTCAAATAAAATAAAGTCTTTATTTCACCTTTAACACTAGAACTACCAAACCAGTCAAAATGACTGGTGCACAATTTTTTCAAAAAATTCTCCAAGTTTATATAAGAGTCATAGAATAAATATTCTACGTCTAAGTATATCAATAAACATAAATCACCTAATCGATCAAATTTTCCGCCGCTTGATTCCCCCTTTTTCAAAGTACTTATTTAATTTATTAAAATATGTTGAATTTGACGCCGGTAGTCTAGTATTAAGGTAGTTCTAGGCACTTATCATTTTTCGATAGATTTCCTTAAAATTTTGAAAATATATTCTTCATGATATCTTATAATTATAACCGAAATCTCAATGAGGTCGTCCACACGGTTTATGAATAAATCGTGTTTAAAAATAACATATTTAACATGGGCCTTATGGAAAAAAATTTTTGCTGAGTCCGTAAAATCTTTTATTATTTTTCTAATGGAAAAACGAGACAATGGATTCTAATAAAAAATTAGCAATGTATTATTTAATGATTTTGGAATATGATTGAATTTTTTCATCATTTTTTACTTCATAGTTATAGAGAAAGATGTTTTTTAATGTCTAAAAAGTGAATGAAATGACCTCTGTGAAGTTAACCCCTGCATTAATTCTTACGCAATTTTTTCATTTCTAATGAAAAAAAAAAAACTTTTAGTTCTGAATCCAGCTAGACCTACCTTAACGGACATAGTCATTTTACCTGAAGCTTATCTGTTCAAGTAGGTTCTGCACTACTGGAAAATCTATCGTAGATTGTTTTTACAATTTTTGCAGATTTGAAAGGATTTCGTGTTAGGTTGATACTAAGGGATTTTTATATAAAATATTTTTATATGAAATTTATATCTGTAGGAGAATATTAGAATAATGTATCATTGAGAATGTGTATTAAATAAAAATTAACTCTATGGTTAGGTGTCGCAAAATGATAGTCGCTTCGATGGAATTCATAAAAAGCAACGAGTGCAGCTGTTTTATTCCCTTGATTAGAAACGACCTTTTTGCGGTGTTTATTCAAACTCTTAACGATCTGTTACATGTAGCGACAGAGTCGTTCATTTTTCTTTCCTTCTCATGGTGTATTTATGGTAGCACAAGTCCTGAAAAAATTGCAAATCTGATTCATCATGTTTCTGTAATCCTCAAAATAAAATGACTATTAGTTTAATTAGCGAAATTATGCAAAATATTAGGACCTCAATCGAAATTACGTACCTCCTATTTTCTCAGATTTAGTATACAGTCGTTACGATTGTAATTATCACAATTATCCTGATTAAATAACTAATTCTCTCCATGCTATCTACAGTATCTCCTATTTCCCAGAATTTAATATAAATTCGTTATGGTTGAAATTATCAGAATTATTCCAATGCAACTGGTAATACTCTATAATATATCTACAATATCTCCTATTTCCTCAATTTTTATATGCAGTCGCTAAGTTCAAATTAATTACTCTAATAAAACAACTAATATTCAGAAATATCACTAAGATACTTCCTAATTTCAACTACAAAACGTAACAATTCCACCATAATTCATTTCATGATTCATAATTCATTCAATCATTGAATTCCTCTAATTCTTAAAATTTAATACCCAATAAAGTAATTTGATTTCAATAAAAAAATTACCAAAATAAGCTCTTCCTGGAAAATGGAATATTTTACGTTTTAAAATTCCTCGTATGCATGCATACAAAATTGCAATTCTCTGAATGAGAATAATGGAAGGCCAAAGATTGGAAAGGTTTATACCGGAGGGGTTGCATCAGACCAACTTATACGACGGACTGTTCCGTGCACGTGAACAATCGTCTTCCTGACAGGCTGTGCAAACAGAATTTTTCCATTGTCACGTCGCCTACATTGGCTTCCAATGAAAACTGGTGCATACGTGATACGATACGTACGCACACGTACCTTTATAGATCCTCTGCCGTAATTCCGACCCACTTTAATAACTGACCACTTTGAAAACCTGGCGGCCGATTGATCCTCTTTGCTCTCCCATCGTCGTTTTATGTTTGCCACGACGTTAAATGAAACCTCGTTGGTAAATCGATATTGAAATTAATGTCATAATAAAAGGATTGTGTTAATAGCCCGGTGTTTCTATTATACAAATCATTGACTCTGACGAAGATACACGGTTTAATGCAAAAACACTTTTCCTGATGGACTTATTATATGTAGAATATTAATTATGAAATGATACTTATCGAATTGGAATACTCTATGTCCGGAAGACGTATTACATGTTCAATTATATTTCTGTATAAAGTTAGAGGTAGAAAAATATTGGGTATCAGATAGAACAGAATTAGAAACAATTGAATTTCTATGAGAAGTTAACCATGCAAGAAATGGTAATCAAGAAAAGAATAAACACTTGATAGTACAAACAGAAATAATTGAGTTTTTGAAGAACGTTAAATGTTGGAGAAATAAGGTACCAAAGAGAACAGCAGCAAAAAGAATTGAATTTCTATGAAAAGCTAATCCTAGAAGAAATTAGGTACCGGATAGAACAGAGTAGAAAGAATTTAATATTCGCAAAAAGTTGCACGCAGAAAAAATTGGATGCTCGATAAGACAGATATAGAGATAATTGAATTATTGCAAAAAGACAAAGGTAGAAGGTACACGGCAAAAAAGGAAGTACTAAGAATTGAATTTTCGCGCAAACTCCGAAGAAAAATTTTATATATTTCTTAATTGTGAGAATATGGGAATGTAAATTAAAAATGCTGAAACGTAACGTTCAAAAGTTTCAGTTTGAGATATATAGAATAATTAGATATTCTTCGGGATATCTAAAAATTATTTAACAGTTTAGTTGCAGCAGACTTCCGTCAGCTTTGATTGTACGATGAAAATCAAGAACGATGTGGGCGATGGCATGAAGATTAACGACGTAGCATAATCAATTTACACGTACCAATTATATTTGCATCGTGTTTCCATGCATAAGTAACATACATGCTTTACAATTGTGTTAGTCTGCTACATGCAGGTGTAAGTCCTTAAATAATGAAAGTAATCGCGAAGGCCGTTGCTGTACATCTAAAACTTGATCGTGCTTTCACATCGATCGATTTTTATTATTTATTTATAAGAGTCTGGTCGTATCATAGACCGTTATCTTTGTGTTCATCATTTGTGTAGATACATTGAATTGTTTGCATTATCGGCCTCGCGAAATCGCAGGTGTTCGAATCGGCGGAAATAAAAGTCTCACGACAAACTTAACGTACAAAATACAATGAATGCAAATTGTCTTCCTAGTTAGTCGTAGCAATTTTTCATCGTTGAAAGTAACCACATAGTAGTAAATATATATATATATGCATTAACAATACTGGGATAAACGAGCGATAACGTTACGATAAGGATTATTTTTATCGTTCATCGAAAAGTTAAATATTACTAGGAGCTCAGTGCTGTTCACTTGTTTTCTTCTTTCACGGAAGAAGATTTCCTTTGTTGAAGATTAATGGCTATACACGCTTACAAGTATTTTTCAATTGCAATAAAAACCTAACGCATCCTAAAACAATGCTGTTGCACATTAAGTGCCATAGATACTAAACGACAAAATAGCGCAACGACGATACAATTGTTTTTACACGAGATCATCATCAGTCGTTTCCTTAACGGTGCAAAATATCCTATCACGGAATTTGTATATTTACAATACATCTAAATAGTACATGCTCGTTACGTTTAATCTGTACAAGCCTCTAATTAAATTCGCTCGAAGTCACGATAAATACTTTATTATCGATTTAATAACGATTTAATGCACTGTACATCGTGTAAGTCAGAGAAATCAATCGGATTTTTACGTCTCGAATAAACACATTGTACATAATTACAGTTCACTTAAACGATTAAACAGCTGTTTCGAATATCGCATTATTACGATGTCATAGTTTCAAGATGAAAAAAATATATTTTCGTATGCATTTTGCCCGCATCACCTATTTAATATCAGGAGGAGAGAAAGACAGAGAGCATTTAAATACGACTAACTCTATGCTCACAAATGAATCTTTCTAATTCGTATAAATATCTAAACCCTTTAGATGTGAAGATACTCATTGCTTCCATGGAGTATTACATTAAGACACGGCGTCGATTATCGCTGCATTTTAAACTTGAACGAAAGAAAATCTATTAAAATTCTATACGCAGCCGTACATAATATTAACTGCAAAGAACAATTAATATACGGTCAAACGTCGTATACTTAAAACGCAACATGTCTACGCTAATCCAATGTAGCGAAAATTTCACTTAATTACATTATCGTGCGAACTTCCTTCTATCCTTTGTAAATATCCGTCATATGCGTTGGACCTAAGTAAAATTCCTCCATAGGATAGTATATACGATTACAATTATTTATTCCTAAAGTGTCAATTAGCATATAAACGCTCTTTCCACGACCGAACATGTAGTACAAAGTATACAAATTCGCGAAGAGACGAATACAAAAAGGTTATGCTAGAAATCCATCAAAATAGTTCATCCTCCATACTGTCTACCGTAACATTAAAAACTTTCACGCCCCTATGGTCCAAACATTCATAGACAAATTAATTAGTATTAATTGTTTTTTTTCAATAGGACAAACATTCATTAGAAAATTTCACGATGAAGAAATGTTCTCAGAGTTTGCAGTTGTGAAAATACTCTTAAAGTACAGTGCATGGACCAACGCATTGCGCGCTATCAGTTATATACACGCTTGAATGTTGCCCCTTCCGGCTGTTTTCATGAGAGTTCAATAATTATTTTCCCGTAGATCTTCGAATAATACTTTATGGGGTTTCTATGCCATCATGGTCGACGGTGTACGATATATGGATATCGTGATCGAGATATTCACCGTGAAAATCTCGTAGCTCGTCAGCCCTGTTGCTTCGAAGTACTCGGGGCGTTGGGATCTTGTCCGCCATTGTTCGATTGATCTGCAATTATAAATCATATAATGTACCTCTTTGTACTCGTTTGCTTTTCAGTAATCAAAGGAAAACTTTATAATGGAGAATGATGATAATACTATTTTTAGGAACGAATAAAAATATACTTCAACTGGTTGACGCACGTAGTGCACAATCATGAGAGAGAAATTAATGTTCCACGAACTTCTGGATGATTTGTAATGCATCAGTATTGCTATTCATCATGCTTGACGTTAATGTGCATGCTGAATACAATCTACGTTGGCTCTTTCGCGAGAAACGAGATCAATTATCTGAAATCGCGTACCAAACAATGGAATGGCAGAAATAACTATAGGCAAATAAACGAAATTTTACGTAACGAAGATACGAGTACTTTTTAATACTCTTAACAAAAAGTATTTTGAGAAATCATAGTATTTGTGATTGTATAAGTCAAATACTATTTCTCCTTCTAGATTCCACGAACTTGTTTTCAAGTATTTAACTCCTTGCCGTACAATAACGAGTGCCACTCGTGACGCGATAAATAGAAAAGTCAATGTTGAGATGCTCCAAATATTATTAAACTAAAAATATCAGTAGGTCCCGATAAAATAAAATTAGTTTTATACTAGTCAATATTGTGTTAAGTCATATTCTATATCCGAAATTAGGGATAGATTATTATTTTAGCAATTAATTAAGAGTTTTTGCATAAGTCACAAAACAAATAGAACGACAAATGGTTAATTAAAACACGGTGTTAGTTATCACCATCATTAAAAATTGAATGATAAAATTTACAAAATGGAATTTCTTATTCTGTTTCCAGTACTATTCGTTTATATTTCCTTAGGCACTTAACACTAGAACCACAAGGGCGGTTAAAACAACTCGTTTCGCATTTTCTCTAAAAACGTTTCAACTTTATAGAAAATCTATAGAGTAGATAAACTGTCTTATAAAATATAAATTACTGAAGTAATAATATTTTCCAACCTTCAATTCTTGGTTTTCTAAAGTACTTATTTAACGTATCGAGATATAATAGATTTAACACCGGTAGTTTTAGTGTTAAAGCTTACTCTTCATCAGTTTCCATTACATGGTAAAATTAAGGAATCGACAACGAGGACAACTTACCTGCATCGGTGGAAAGTTCTTCGAAACGATCTGGCAAATCCGATAAACCAGTTTCGGCGTGTCGGCCTAAAATGTCCGGCAAAGCATTCCTCCTGCCGGTTCTTCCGGTTGACAGGAACTCTTTGGAACCTTCACCATTCTCGTATGTTCCTGGTGTCACCGATCCATTTCCGGCTGCACCGGAATCCTTCGTTTCGTGTCCATTGCCGATTTCTTCGGGACTAACCGGTCCCGCTCGTCTCGGCGTTAGCATCTTTTTCAACGCTAAAAATAAAGTCATAGATTAGTTTCTATTGTCATGAAAATAGTACGGATTTAATGATGAAATGCATATTATACTTCGTATAGATCGCATGTGAAGACAATTGCATTCGATTATTATTTGAGGTCATTTTAGTAACACACTTTGGTATTCAGAAGTATAATTTTTAACACAAGGAGTATTGGGGGTTATAAGAATTATTTTTGCAAAATTTAATTATACAAGATATTGTGCAGTTGTAACAATTATTTAGGGTTTCCTGGTTCCGTTGTGGGATTAAGAAAATTTCATTTAATATTTGATTGCGCTTAGTGTAAAGAAAGAGGAGTATGTCGTTGACAAATTATCAGATTTTTATTTGTTAGTATAAATACAAACTTGACTTTAATGAGGATAAATATAATTCTTTATGATTGCAAAATTATTAAAGTTAAAAGTAGAAAAGCGAAAGAGTCAGGAAAAGTTCTTTTTCTTCTCCTTGGGGAAGAGATAATTTTCAACGATATCACCGAAATTGTTAATATTACTGAAAGTGTTATTATTATCTTATCTCTAGAATTTCCGAAATTTGAATTTCAAAATATCATGTTCCATTTTTACCAATATTAGATAAAAATTGAAAGTGCTTTCGACACGAGAATGCTGCACGTTCTCTCAAAAGAGTCGATACGACCGATAACGAATTGTAAAATAATATTGTTACACTCTATTCCGAGAACTACACAGAAGATCGTTGAAATCGATAACACTTCGATATTTCACCTCGTATACGAAAAACACGTAATGTTTTAACAGATTAGAACATAAACAAAAACGTAATGAAACTGTTGTTTATTTGATCGTTATCTACTTACGTTCGCCACCTGTCCGGATGTTACCGAAATGTAATTAAATTTCCAACGATCTAAAAATATTCAAGCGATTACAAGAGCGATGCGTTTAAAGGTGGTCACAGAAAACGACTGAATTAGCCTGAAATGTTTGATCGTACCGGACAGGTGTTTATCGTCGATAACTTTATCTCCACATGAAGTAATTCGAGTTCACTTATTGAAACGTGACCCATATTTCGAATGTGTCGCGTTCAAATATAAATAACGAAGTGAATAATTTTTAGAAAAGAAAAAAAATGAAAACCCCATCGTTTGAACTTCTCTAATAATTCCAGCATAAATAAAAATGAATTAATCTCACGGAACTTAATCATTAACTATGCTACATACATCAAAGCTACTGAAATTCCACAGAACCTTTAACTTTGAGTGCTTAGATCTCATGGTTTTTATTTTATCCTAGAGAAAGTCCATGAAATTCTTCAACACTACGACAATCAGCAAGCCAGCAAAGTCCAAATTAAATGAACACTACTAAGTTAAGAAATCTCATTCTCTTTATTGCTATCGCATTAAATTCCAAGCTTAATCAACTTCACAGTTAACAAGAAGAGGAAACTTTCCCCCAGAGAGGATAAAATAATTACGAGGACATTCTTCTCGAATGGCAAACAAAACATCGAATACGTGACACGTTCCTATTCTTCTTCATCTATCTTTTTATCCTTTAAGGCCCCCATGATCTTCCCTTTCTCCATCATCTTTCAGTTTCCTCATGTAACGTTTCTTTCTCTTTTTCGTGTGTAACATCATTTATGAAACGGGACAAGGAAAGTCTTTTATGTGGGAACTATGCCTCCGTTGGAACGCTATTTTCGTTACGTTACCCCCGTGAACCGGAGTTTCATAAACTTCCGAGAACTTCCGACTCTCTGGAGAATTATGCTCGAATGCTGCTACGTACTCACTGTTATTCGGGATTTTCGAGGGATTCGTAGTCGTGAGAATTGTCTACCATTGTTTTCTTGCTTGTTTTTTCTACGGGGTGTTTTATAAACCAGGGTGAAACACTTTGAGAAGCTGGTGAGGATGGTTATAATTAAATCGAAGTGAAAAAAAGACTTTATGTTCCATTACATTTATTTTGTCTAGTTAGAAATCAACGTTATTTTAAGTTTTTTCTTCAACGGACATTTTTATGGTGTTATGAGCTTTATAGATTTTTTTGAAAGTCGCCTTTGTGAGAGGTTGAAGAATACTTTGGGTTATGTTCGACGACGCATGTGATACCATGAGGGGGGAACTTAAATACAAGGTTACAAGTTGGAAGGTTGGAACTTTAATCCCCATGAACATTAAAATCCATTGAATAAAGAGCAGGATTAAATTTAGTTTATGTAACACCTCCGAAGAAATGTATTAATTGACGTAGATAAAATAATCAAGCATATATTGTCATGCAATTAAATAAGATGTCGATCGTGCTGAGATCGTGTTAATGTTAACGGTAACGTGCCATGATTAACTTGATTAATGTAAGTTAAAGTAATAAATAATTTTATTACAAACATTAACGTTAAAATGTTTCTTACTTGTTCTGAAGGCAGATAAGAATTATTTGTGAATAAATTCGATTGAAATAACCGGAAAAGATTTTCTCTCATTCTCATGCGATTGTGCTGATGTGAATTAATCCGATGATTAAGACTAATTGGAGAAGTACCGCGTTGAGAACGTAAATATCATAAAATACTTCGGCTCTTCATAGTTAAGCACATGTACGTATTAAAGCCGATAACTCATGTATGGCAAATCTCTTTTATCTTTAGCCTTTACTGTACGATAATTAAACTTTTAATGCTACATGCGGATTACTTTCTGAAAGCAGTCAATTATCACGTAAAAGCTTTTATCAAGAAAGTATCCACAAAAATCCCTATGTCTTTAATTTTATCCAAAATATAAAGAAAAAAAACAATGCCCTATTTTAAAACTCAAATTTTAAAATCAATTCATGGCAAAAGTCAGAAAAAGTAAAATCTACAGAGTTAGGAATCACGAAGCTTTTCTGTCGAATCTCTTGCTATTCTAAAACAAACAGAACATGAAATTTTTAACGATTATCGAGGTCGAGAATCCTAAAGTTAGAAATCGACCGACGACTCTTCGTTCAATGACAATGCAAGCTGAATTATTAATCACGATACATTAATTATTATTAAAATGGTATGTGCGAGGTGGGTTAGCTACGAATCTGGCAGAAGGACTCTTTGTTTTTTTATTTGATCACAAGATACCTTTGATACGAACAAGACGCTTCCTTCGGTATCCTTTGAAGTTCGAATAGCTGGAAACGGCAAGGTAATCTGGCCCTGCCGTCGAAGTGGTGCCCTCATCTTGCAAGACTTTGCGCAGCTTCACCTGATCGGGTGTTTTCGTCGTGTTACATTCTTTTCTCACGATGCTAATTCTTTCACGTGAGACTCGCCTCTGGAGAGTACTATTTACTGTCAATATCGGCAAAGTCTAATTCTATTATCTTAGTAACGAGGCAAACGTTAGATCAGTTCTTTTATTTGGGACAGTTCGTTGATGGCTACTTCTAACTTACGCATTTTTTGGCTTTAACACCTTGCTCTACGATTTGTTTTGCGGTTGGGTGCGTAATAGTTCAGATTTAATTCGAAATTTCACTTCGGTGTTGACATTTCACATAATTGATCGCGATATTAACGCCTTGTTCTACGATTTCAATTTTGACTGTGTGCTACAACTCAAATTTACTTCAAAATTTCTCTCTGATTTTTAATATTTTGTATAATTGAACGCGACATTAATCCCCTTATCGTAAGATCTCTTTTGCGACTGACACTGAGTACGTGGTAACTCAGATTTAAAGCAGAATTTCGCTGTGATTTCTGATATTCCATGTAATTGACCACGATATTAACCCCTTACTCCACAATTTCAATATTGACTGTGCACAAATAATTCAAAATTAATACAAAATTGCACTCCGGTGTTGACATTCCATATAATTGATCGCGATATTAACCCCTTGTCCTACGATTTCAATTTTGACTCTGTGCAATAACTCGGATTTAACACTAGATTTACGGAGTCAATTTGACTCATTCAAAATTTGATTACCACATATATAATATATTGATTGGTTAATTTTTTAATAATAAATCTTTCATTTCAATTGATTTGGAACTATTTTCTTTGCAATAAATTTCAATTTTCTTGTATGATGTAAATTGGCTCACTTCAGAAAAATAGGTATATCAACATCCGTAAATCTAGTGTTAATTACTGGTACACAAATATTTTACGGATTTCTGATATTCGGATTGTTTCGGGACCCACAGATTCTCAATTTAATATTTAAAAATTTTTATAATTCTAATTATATAAATAAAAATTTCTTGTTCCATTTAATGTATCACGAGTATTAATTATTTTCATTCAAAATTTCCCGTTCCATTTACTGCATAACGATATTAACACTAGAACTACCGGCGTTAAATCTATCGTATTTCAATATATTAAATAAGTACTTTGAAAAAGGAGGAATCCAGTGGCGGAAAGGATGGTCAATTCGGTGATTTATGTCTTTTGTGATGGACGTAGAATTTTTATTCTATGGCTGTTCTATGAACTTGAAGAATTTTTGGAAAAAATTGTGTACCAGTCATTTTGACTGGTTTGGTAGTTCTAGTGTCAATTATGGTCAATTGCAGACAAATTCCTAACTCTTTGCAGTCCTATGTCTAGCTATACTCGAAACAGCTCTCCACTTCGTTTTATAATCTAACGATTTAACATCGTCTTTTCAACTTTACAATGATTCTGCAGTATCACCTAAATATCCATCAGTATCTATAATTATTACTAACATTAGAAAAAATAAATGACCACCGATAGAAAACGTTGTGAAATTACTTCCATTTAGCTTACTCTAAAATTCACAGAATAATTCGGATTATAAGGGATTAAGGATTGAGGATTTGAAATTACTAACACGAAATGTCAGTCCTGGCCATCTGTATATTACGCGTCTTTCGTGCGAAATGCACCGACATCGAGCAACCACGAATAACCGAATTACTCTGGTGATTATTCTGCGTGAAATATTGGTGGTCTGGTTTGGAAATGGAAAATGGACAATACCGATATTGACAATATGCATTCGAAACTTGAGGCTGGTCTCGGTGTGATATTGTTTACCAGTAAAGTGGAAAATGAGTTAACATAATTTAGGATTCCACGGAAATAGATAGAATCTTTGCGTTACGTCACGATTAAAGAAGAACATCCTCTAGACCGAAATAAGATTCTATTTACCAGATCGACGTAACTGGAATTCCCGTTTTGAATTCGATTATACTAAGATATGCTTTTATGAAGAAAGTGGACTTTAACGGATTTTATCTTCCTATGCTAGATACAGTTCATCTATTAATATGATAATTAACACGTTGAATCCCTTGGGAATCATCCCACGATCAATGCTATTAAGTTTAATGAAATTTCTCGTGTTATTTAAACAATGATATTCACAATTTTATTAATACATTCGATGTTAAAATAAGCCAATATTTTTATTCTATAATATCAATTTAACCCTTTGAGGACGACGGGCGCATATATGCGCCCTGAGAAAAAAATTGGTTATAGTTTGTCGGTGCATATATAAACGGTTAGAATTGAAAAATTAAAATATAATCATTGAAATATTATTTTACAAAGAGTAAATTTTAACTTGTATACATTAACAGACTGTCTTTCCGATGAAAAAGTGTTTTTTCATCTCTAAATAATTGATTGTTTCTCGATATTCAAAAATCCCTCCGTCCGCAAAGGGTTAATAGCAGAAATTTCATTTTAGAGGGAAAAAGTGAAACGGATTGAATACCGTTGGCATTCAACGTGTTAATTTTCTTTTTTGTTTAAGATATTCAATATATTATTTATCGAATTTCTACTTTAGGAGAATACAGAGTTTTACTTTGAAGTTACGTAAAAGGAATTATCACGATTGCATCAGGCTTATGCACCGTATTAACGCAATTAGAAAAGTGAGAAGTTCTCGGCGCGAAAAAGAATAAACACAATTGAAATCGCGTGCCAAGGTCCTGCTACAGTAATCATCGATCTAGTCACCTGCAGATATAGTTCTCCAAATACTCCCGCGCAAACACGTTGTCCTAATTAAGATAAAAAATTGAATTCTATCGTCTATCGAAATTACATTTGTCAATTATATAGATCCTATGAAGCATGTTCGAATTTATCTCTCGATAAGTCAGAAGTATTTCAAAAGAAAAGTGCCGACGTTGGACAAAAACCTAAAAGCATTTTGTTGCATTCAATTCCGACAGTTCAAAATACAAAATTAATACATCCTTAATTAACGATCAGATCGAAAAAAGTTTCTACAAGACACAAATAAAATCAAGATAAGAAAAGACTTCCCTTAACCGTTTGAGTACCGGGAGGGTTTTAAAAAATTACTTCGAAAAAAGCCAAAGGCCACTATCGCGCTCTTGAGATTTTATTTCAAAATAAGCTAAAGTTGGTGTTTTATTTTATGTAGTGTACAACAAGAACAATCTTCTCGTGCTCGTATCCTAATTTGGAATTACTTTATATTATAAAAGAGAAACATGATGCATTCTTAACAAAATATTTTAACAAAGTCTTTCTTCAATTATCAACATTGAAAAAATGTCCTGGGGTTTTTCGACACAAAAACTGAAGAGCGCGAAAGTGGCTCGTGGTACGCAAACGGTTAATACTAAATCTATGTACCAAGATTGTCAGAATGACTTGCTCTAAATTTTTTGAAACTCTTAACGCTGCTTCTTTTTCAATTTTCAACGTCTGTCTTTATTTATTCGGATCGAACAGATTTATTTAAGTATTTTAAACATATTGAATTAATCGTCGATAGATCTAGTGTTAAAGACATGAAACTAAGCAAATAATTCATTTATTACTAAAAGATCGAAAACAGGAGAATTACAAAATGCAACCTGAACACTTTGGCCGACGTAAATGTTACAGCATTCGTGTCTTACCACATAATAAAGCCAATTATAATTTATTTAATTTCATACAACCTTAATTGTTTGTAATTATTTCGCATTTTAAAATAATGGCTAAATAATTCATTGACTGATTTCATATTATTTTTTTCTCTGTGTAGTTAGAAGTTTAACTATTGTTCTTAACTAATTAAGTATTGACCGTCTATTCTTGCAGCTCACTGAAATTTCTCCTGTCTACAAACGTGTTAATATGATTTTTGGAATGTACACCTTAGAATTTACATCGGTAAGAAAAACAGAACGGTTTTTAATTTCTCCAAAGTGAAGAAAGGGGGTGAAAAACGACTGACCGCAAGGCAAATGTTTCGAAAGCTTGTTGAAACAATGTTTTCCCAACTTCGCACGCCTTTCCACCCTCGATTACAATCTTAATTGCATTCTGGCAAAATCGAGAACCAATTCGTGACCGATTCGACGTTTATCTTCTTTAGCCGGGTTTCACCAACCCCTCGAAACGAGGTCTCTACTCGAAGACAGAGGGACGAGATGTACTTCCGCTATTTTTAGCAGGTCAGGTGGTCCTTCGCGTAGTACATATTTTTATCGTGAAAAAGGGACAAAGACAACGTATTGACAAGATTTCCTTCGGACAATAAAATATCACCGTAAAAAAATATAAATTAGAATTAACTTACCACGAAGAGGCTTTGGATGATTGCCACTAGAGGGAATTTTAGAGAAATAATCTGTCATTTAGGATAATTAATTGTTTTATTTATTGTAACGTGTATTGTTTTTAAATTATCAATATTATTTTTGTGCCTAGAGGAAATTGTGTGACAGTGGCATCCATTTTTTTGTAGTCGGAATATTATTTCTAATTTCACGTCAGTAAAGATTTAATTTTGTGGTTTATTTATTTACATTATATTTCTGTTCTAAATAGAAGCATATTTTATTGGTAATTTTGTTGTTGTTAATATTCGATTGCTGAAAGTAGCACGAGTTAAAAAAGACAACGGTAACTTTTGCACGAACAATAGATCATGTACAATGCGGCAGACGATGTTCCGTAACCCAGTTTGTTCGTAAAGCGCCAAAGAGATCTAATGTTCTCTGTGATACTCAATGAATAACAGTTAATAATACAAATCGATCCGTTGACGGGGATTCATCGTTGGGAAGTCGATATCATACACGATAACGAGGAAATTCAGTCGAATAATCTTCTCCGCGGCCAAATTTTCAGTTCAATTTTGATGCATTCCCTTTTTTTCGTATGTTTCCGCAGCGATGATACGATGAGACCATTGATACCGATTAACAATTTGCATGATTACGGTCAATCATATGCAATCTTCCACATTGAGCGATATTCTTTCATTAGATAATCACTCGTAACCTCGTCACCATACTATTTTCTATGAGGTGATCTTATACCGACTGATTTATACCGCTTCTTCATAAGCTTTATTACAGTAAAATGAGCGTTACGTCAGTGTCACATGCACCGACGTTGAACTTCATAGTACTATATACAACGTCCAACTATACCATTCCTTTATTTTATTTACAAAAACAACATTTCACCGTGTTCGTCTCATTATCACCTCTATTCTCTAAACTTTTCTCCGATTTTACCAAACAAACACCCTCATACGAGAGCGTGCCAAAAAAAGTCAGACAAGGGACAACAGACGGAGCTACAAATGACAAGACGATACAAATGGCTAAGAGAAAGAGGAGCAAAAGACAAAAAAAGATTGATACTTCATAAAAATAAGAAAAGAAACAACAAGACTCAGTAATTCAAAATAAACGATTGTCAAGAATATCCCTCAGCCTCGTCGATCCTTCCTATTATCGATTATCGATAAATAATATCAATAAATACAACGAGAGAATCGACAAAAGCAAGAAGACCATACGTTCCTCTCTGACGTCGGTTCTTATTCACAGACTCACCATCGAGATGTTAAATAGCTCTCGTCTTCCGTGTGCGTACGTTATTCAGACGTAGGTACTGAAGGAAACCACACGCGCGTTTTAAAGTCAAACGTCTACTGTCAGCGTGGTAGCGACAACACGGCGTGCATCCACGCGCCGGTTGTAAACCAGTCGTCGTCTCTCCTCGCGAATCGATACTGCGCGCGAATCTAACCACACGCGTCTCCTACACGGAATTACTGCACAGAGGATACGCACGAAATGACCAGCGTGAAAAAGAAGAACGGACGCGATCGCCAAAAGAAGGCAGAAACGGGAAACCTGCCAATGGTTTTTTGGTCGGTGCACAAGGATTACGCGCACGACGTACGCGTCATGGAAACGACAGGCCGCATGACGGTTCTACGTCCACCAGTCGTCGGCCAATCGCGGTAGCTCGGAACGGTGGAGAAGGAGAGCGATGACCACGACGAGGACGGCGTCATATCTCTTCTCTCAACTGTCGGCGTCTGAATTCGGTCTGACGACGAGAATGTTTCGACGGCGCTCGCGGCGTCGGGGATCTCGCGTTTTCCGACATTGGCGTCGTAGCGCGCGTTTCGGCGCGGACACGAATCTTACCGAGTTTGACCGATCGTTTACGAATGGTTGATCGAGTTTTTGAACGGTGCGCGGGATTTTTCTTTCTTGTGTTTTTTTGATTGAGGATTATTAATGTATTTGGGGAGAACTAATAGGAGCTCTGTAGGAGATGCTGTTTTGAAATTTTGTTTCGATTTTGATTAGAAGTATTGAAAACTGTGGCAGATTGTATTTGTGGAGTTGTTCTGATATTTTGAAATATATTGACCGTGCTTTTTTTTTAATATACTGGATTTTTATATTTCTTTGTAATGTATTTAAAATGTTTTGTGATGCATAGTATGAAAGATTGGAGAATCTTAGTTATCAAGTGCAGCGTCAGGAATTTTTTACTCGGTCGGACAAATAAATGAGGGACTTGCATCGAGAGATAGTGCCACCTAGCCGAATGCGCACAAATTAAATGTTGAATTGGAAAATATTGAGAAACTCGTTGGTATTTGAATATGAAACATTATATGGAGAAATAAAAGTAATTAAATTTGTGACATGTGACATTAATTACTTATACATATATTCAGCAGGAGGTATAAGTACCAAATTTAATGAAATTCTATTTCGAAATTTCTCTATACTAAAGTTAGCCAATCGTGAAGCAATCTACGAGATCATAAAATTTATATCGCACAGAAAACGCATAATTTTATTTAATTGCATAAAATTCTTGGTGTCAAATATCACATGTTCTTGTAATAGTTGCAATTGTATGAACTTTTGTACGTGTTGCTTTACATAGATGAGTTCTAACGTTGTGTAAATACGATCATCGGTTTCTATTTACCGAAAGGTAAAGGATCAGTATTACGCGCCATCGAGGTCGATGAGAGTTTGATCATTTTTAAGAAGTTTAAATGTTGAAATGACTAGAAAGTGTTCATTTCCTTTACGTCAACGGAAACATCATCATTTACATTTCTTGGGAAAGAAAGAATTCACTGATTATTCCGATTTTAAAATATATATTATGTATTAAATTTATGCTACTTTTTCAACGATAACGAAACTTTCTTCTGCATTTCTTGTGTCCATGTATAAAACTCAGTACATTACTCATAATTGTCACGTACTTTGTGTAACTGTTTAACTTTCCGACTGGACAATGCGGAACACAAAACATTGCGCCTCCCTGTAATGATGTAACATGTACTTTCGTCAGAATTTTTCAGCCATAAGTAGAAGCGTGCATTAATTCACAATTTTTCGTATTATACTATTTATCTCTTAAAATAAATAAATATTCATAGTTACATCCTGAAACTCTAGTTCAATACTTTAAACATTACTCGAGTAATACTGATTATAATTGGCCTTTCTTTGTCAGTCTTTTTTCAGTTTCACAATTCCTACGGTCATTTGAATTAGGATTCACTGTATTTCAACTCGTTAAATGCTACAAAGGCCATCGGTGACCGACGCTATTGAATTCAATGTTTCTTACGACTTTCAAACGGCACTATTCATAAATTCGTTACTATATTCAATATTTAAATGTTGCTGTTGCAAAACTAAAGTACTGCTTAATATATAATCATTTTCACCTTTAACATTTTCGCACTCTAAAGATACGATTTTAATAGAAAATCATGTTTCAGGAGAAACATTGAAACTCATGGCATTCAAGTGCGTTCAGAATCACCGAAGACCGTAATATATTAATTAATAATTTTAGTTCAATTTTAACGACGTCGTTGTAATATATTAAATAATATTTTAAAACATTTTCATGAAGAATTTCAACTCGGCTCCACTACCTAAAAATCCGAGCTATCTTCCTCTCACAATTAGTATTCCTGCGGCTGTAAGTACTAATTATTACACCTAACACCCATTATTTAAGATAACCTCCGCACAATCAAGGCTACGATATATTAAATAACAATTTATTAAAAATCTATCACCGGCAATGAGAGGATTTGATCTCAGATTGAACTCAGGTTCTGTTAACCCTTTGCGGTACAATTTCTTTTGTGATTGAATGCGCAGCAAATTTGAACTAATTGCTGATATAACAATCAGCGCCACATATCCCATATAGCTTATGATTTAATACAATATTAATAGCATAATAATAATTTGTTCCTTTCAAGAATGGGAATGTAGAGTATGTAAAGGGGAAGGAGGAAACTTTAGAGCACGTAATATTTTGTGAGAAGGTGAGAGAAAGAGTGAGGGGGTTGACGAGGGAGATCGAACTACCGGAGATTAATACTGTTGAGGAGAGAATAGTGTGGCTGGAGGAGAGTCTAAGAGGAGAGGTGAACATAGAACTATGTAAATACCTAAAGGGGGTGGAGAAAGTGTTTAGAGAAGAGGAGGGTATCCCCGAAATCGACAGGGCGATAAAATAAGGGCTGTATGTTGTAATATGTAATAAGTTATTATTGTTATATTTTATTTGTTTTGTTTCTCTGTTTTGTGTAATTTATTGTAACTTGGATAAGGGCTGAAAAGCCAA
This sequence comes from Cerceris rybyensis, assembly GCA_910591515.1. NCBI lineage: Eukaryota > Metazoa > Arthropoda > Insecta > Hymenoptera > Crabronidae > Cerceris > Cerceris rybyensis. The sequence goes on along the minus strand of OU342797.1, from coordinate 10,066,368 downwards.
CACAAGTAAAATAAAGATATATATAATAATGAGTAACAATCGTGACGCGATAAATGGAGTAGAAAACTTTGTTTGTCAATAGCTATTAAATTAAAAATATCAGTGACCCACGATAGGATCAAATTATATATGAATATTATATAATATTATATTATATTATGAATATTATATAATATTATATTATATTATATATATAATTTGATCGTATCGTGGGTCACTGATATTTTTAATTGAATGAATATTATATAATATTATATAATATTATATTATATTATGAATATTATATAATATTATATTATATTATATATATAATTTGATCGTATCGTGGGTCACTGATATTTTTAATTTAATAGCTATTGACAAACAAAGTTTTCTACTCCATTTATCGCGTCACGATTGTTACTCATTATTGTAAGGCAAGGGGTTAATTGCGATTCCGCACCTTTCGATCCTTCATCACTACAGCCCCACGAGATCGAACTTTTATTTCCTTATCCACTACAGCCTTTTCATTATCACTCCAGTTCGTTCAACCACATCGTGCCTCCTTCTCTCTCTGTTTTTTTTTTTTTAATTTATACACAAGCCGGCGAATTTTCGAGATAAATTTGGCAAAAGCACAACGAACATCGTCACTCGTCCGTAGAAGTTCAACAACTCATTCAGCGCATTCACATGCATGATAATACGGCCGCATTTAATTAAAATAACTAACGTGCCATGAGTTTTGTTACAGTGAACAGAAGGCCGTCTCTTTTGCGTGCGCAGCATTCTATAAGCCGAAAGTGAATTGTTCTCGGTTTTCATCGGCTGGGCCTGATCGATCGAATTGGGCCCCGGTTTGGAAGAAAGTGCATTACAATAATCGAAACTTCAACCTCGATTAATGATATCACTATCGGTGCATATTAAATATCAGAGTTATTGTTATAATATTAATTGGAACATACAATAGCTTTTTCCTTCTTTAGATTAATATAGAAGAGTAACTAGTATTTGGGACAAATTTTTGTTATCCAAATAATAAAAGGATATCTCTATTATCTGAAGAATAACGTGAGGTTGTATTAATTATAATATTTGTAAAAAATATAATGATTGTGATAGAACCATGAACTGCTAGTAAGCGGGCACTAAAGTTCGTCACATACATCATTTAATATTTAATAATATAAATGACAATGCCAATTAAATCCGAGTTACAACAATAAAATAAAAAGAGTCCTATGATGAATCTGAAAGGTTCGATCTCTGAAGTCAATGAACCTGAAATCTAATCCTCAGCATCTCTTAGAAATTTGTCTTAAATTATTAATTAATAAATTATGATAAACTCCTCAACATCCACCGAAAATTATTAAGCAATCTTCCTTTTGTAAAAACACGGGAATTCTTCTGCTTGTCCAGTCAATCGAATTCATTTCTAAATAATGTTTGGAATGAAGTAAGTTACAAATTACAATTACAAATTCGATAAAAAGATTTACATGCAATTTCCGATGATACTTGACTGCGTGATAAATTGCAATAAGACATCCGGAAATGCAACGAGTGTCCATAGTTTTAGTATGCCCATTTTATTCCAACTTGAGGCATCATTAATGACGAAGGTGACGTAACAATACGTTTACGCGAACTGCACGTCCGATTGATAAAGCCGCTCGTAGGTGTAACGCACGTGTGTTCATAATTAGCAATAAATATGCGGAGATACGCTCGAATTTTTATTTGTATCGTCTGAATGAATGAATTGAAGTTTAAGGACACGGTGAATGAATTTTCAAGTTCGTGCTTCTATTATCTTCCTACGATTCCCGCGACACGCTTTAGTATTAATGGTATTCTTGATTTTATCAGATGTCCAAAAGTCATTGACGGAATCGCTAATTAACGTATCTTAAGTGATCTGTTAATTTACAATCATGACTGAATTACTTTTCAGGACGATGTCGTTGTTCTCTATTAAGAAATAAAATTCGGAATGTTTCGTCAAATGTCTAATATTTTGATTATATAGTTTTATATTAACACTAGATTTACGGACCCAATTTGGCTCGTTCAAAATTTAACACTAGAACTACCGGCGTTAAATCTCTCATATTTCAATATATTAAATAAGTACTTTGAAAAAGAAGGAATCGAGTAGCAGAAATGATGGTCAGTTCAGTGATTTATGTCTTTTTTTATGGACGCAGAATTTTCGTTCTGTGGCTCTTCTATGAACTTTGAAAATTTTTGGAAAAAATTGTGTACCAGTCATTTTGATTGGTGTGGTAGTGCTAGTGTTAATGACTATATATGTAATACACTGGTTGGATAATTTTTTAATAATAAATCTTTCATTTAAATTAACTAGTACTTAACTATTTTCTTTGCCAAAAATTTCAATTTTCTTGCAAGAAATCAAATTGTCTCACTTCTGAAAAATAGATATATCAACATCCGTCAATCTAGTGTTAATATAATATAATAAGTTAATAAAGCTGATAAAAATTAGGCTGAATGGAAAAAATTCAATCTTCTGAGAAGCTAATTTCTTGAAGTTCTCTTCAAAATTCGAATATTTTCATTAATATAAAACAAATAACGAATTAATAAACACGAGAAGAATCAAACTAAATAAAGAACAATAAAAATTAATTTAAATATTCTACCATAGAAAATTATTCTTTTCGAAAACATGAATTTCTAAAGCGTTAAAACTCTAATACGTCTAATGATGCCGCACAAACGATCGGCAACTGAATAAAGACAATGAAATTGCAAATACACTGATCAATCTGACAGTCTTACAGCGGAGATTAGGTAATAGAAACAAACACAGCAGCTACTCAAGGAAACTTGCATTCTTCAATATTTCACGATGATAAAAATTCGAATTTATTCCATCGATGCTAGTAACAACCTATTTGTCATATGTCTCCTTGAAACGTTTCTCACCTTCGGTCTAATACGTACATCGTGCTACAGGTTGGCGAAAATGCAAAAGTCAAGACGCAATTGATAGCGAGCACGAACAGAACGTTTCGCAAGTGCCGCTGAAGAATGCAACAACCAGGGCCCCGACCCACTATTCGTTGCAATTCACACGCGTCTAACAAGAAGGACATAGATACTCTTTTTAGATGAATAGTTGGATCCATAAAATGAATGATGTTCAGAGAACTCACTTTGTAACATCGTATTCATCTAAGAAAAAAAACAAGTACTCTTTGCTAAGAAAACTCTGGATTTCCTAATTTACTGTATCAGTAATTAGTTTCAATCCTTTTGGTGCGTTTCCTAAGAGTTTTTAATTAAAATAATAAAATAACAAGAAATAAATGTACTTTAATAAATCTTATATATAAAGCTCAAATACTACTGACTCACTCACTCACTCACTCATCACGAAATCTCAAAAAGCACAGAACGGATTGGAATGAAATTTGGAACATACCTACCCCTTGGGTCTTAGGTGCTCACTAAGAAAGGGTTTTGAAAAGTTCGAAATTTTAGGGGGGGTTTTGAGGGGTTAAAGTATGGGACAAACTCATCAACGCAGAGCCGAAACTACTTGACCTAGAAACTTGAAATTTTGCATGAGCGTTCCTTCTAGGGTATAAGCGCCCACTAAGAAAGGATTTTTCAAAATTCGAAATTTTAAGGTTTGTTTTTAGTTTCGATTAAACCGTAGCGAAGCACGGGAACTTTCAGCTAGTTGCACTATAATAATAAGTGATACTTGTGTGACAAATGGAATAAAGAAATTTTTGACTTTTAAGAAGTGTCAAGTTGAAAAAATCATTAGACACGATAGTATAAAACTGTTCTTGTGGTGTTAGTGTTATTTTAAGGTATGTGATGTAATAGAATCCACTGGTAGATTTTTATTTGATGAATTTGATGTTTATCTGTTGTATATGCAATCGAAATAGAAATCTTAGGAAAACGGGTTAAAGAGTTTGTATGAAATTCCTATGAATTTCTTTGTAATAAAGATTAATTAAGGATCTTCATTAATCATTTTACTCCTTTTGCTATTACGCAAAATTAAATTTATGCAAAGAGGAAGAAAAGATCTAAATATAGTTAATTATTCACGAGAAAAGAAACTTCATTTCCAGTATGGCGGATATATTTCTTTGATCTTAACGCAGCATACTCATCAAGATGATAAATTCGATATAACGATATTAATGTACACATTCTACAAACTGTATGATAATGAAACTTTAACAACTTCCTGTTGCTTCTCTTAATTTCTCTATTTCATATATCTTAGAGCAACTCATGAGAATAAATGTCAGCAAACAGGGAAAAGAATAATACAACTTTTTGCATCTAATTTTACACGAGGCACTTAACGTGTCAAGCTCTCAAGTGAATCGAGTCAACATCATCACTCTACCTTCAGAATATGCCTCAAAAATTTCTTTTTGTCTCGAGAATACTAGAGTTTTCAGTATTCCGTGCACGTGTGCTTTAAAGTACCGTGGCTTTTACGTATTTGAAGAATCGAACATATCCTGTTTTCTCAATCTTGCTCTGCGCAATTATAAAAATGTTGCATTTTAATTTCTGCATTTGCGTTCCCGCGGATGTTTTATATTGCGCAGAAGAAACAAGTTATTTTTGTGATGTCATCGGAAGATGCACATCCGATCTGATTAGAAAAGATACGGTGTACCTTTACGTTCAATTATCAGCTCATATTTTATTATTTCTCTCATATAAACAATTTTAAACGAAGTTGCATTTCGCGAAGGAGCGTAAGTTTCGTTGTTGCAAGTCATCGGATGCGTCACAACATTAGGAAATATTTTGTCTAAGGATATAAGATTTTTATAATTTTTCAGATATAAGGGTAATATGAGTTATTTTTCATTTTCTTATATTCTTCATTTTGTGGATGTTAATTACGATACGCACAAGTGGGTTAAACGTATTTTGAAAAACGCTGATCTAACAGAATAATGACTTTGAGGAATGCCTGTAAAAATGAAGCTCAACATGTGAATTCGTAGTAAGAGACAAATTTTTAAATATAGAATAGTGTTCATAAAAATTACAATATTAATTAAAACTGAAATACATTTTTTCACACGTGATATGTGTATCAGGCATTCGGTGATTTGGATTCCGGCTAAAATAGCAAGCCTTAATAATTAATAGAAGTCAAAATAAAAAAAAAAACTCTAAGAATTCCAAAAAGTAATTACTTCCAAATTCCTGTCACTTCCAGTAAATTTTCCGTGATGCGTAAATCACAGTCATTATGACTCAAAATGAGTATAGCAGTCAAACCTGGAAGAATGTCCGATAAATTCCAAAAAGAAATTGATTCCAAGTTCCTCAGGATTTCTGGGAAATATTTCCTACCTGACACGTTTATCAAATTCTCGCTAATTCAAAAATAACCTGTTCTAAACTTCTAAACTTGAACTCTAAAAATACAACAAAAAAAATTATTCCTAACTCTAATACATTTCTTATAGGTACGTATTCATTAATCTATTTAAAAATATTCCACGAACTCTCTTTGTAAGCCTCGATAAACCACTACCGTGTATAATTTGACCATCGAACACACCGGGTCTTCCCACAACCAAAAGAGTGGGAGAACACTCGGAACATGGTATTCACCCCTCTTCTCGCCCCATTCGTGAACACAAGTGACTCGATCGGTTCAACCATCATTCGTAAAGCTCGCGTTCAAACGATCAGCCAATGCAGAGTTCGTAAAAACGTCCGGTAGCACGCAACTTTCTTACAGAATCCCTTTCGAAACTTCGTATCTTCATCTACCAGAACGACATACTTTAAGTCCGTGCTCAAAGTTGATCGATCAATCGATCTCTTACCCTTTAGTTTCAATTTAAAGTAAAAAACTTCAACAAATTCCAACTATGACGTCCGTGTAGAAAAAAAAATTAGTAAAATTTCGGTGAACAAGGATAATATCAAAGGCTAGGAAAAGAAACGAAAGGAATTCTTGGCAAAAGATGAGGACACTTGGTAGAATATGCATTATTTTTCTCCTAATTGGGATTTCGTGCGCGGGAAAAACGGTGGATGTTCTGACCTCCGCTGGATTGGGCGCACTGGAAGACGAACAGATTATTCGTGTTTTATCGAGAAATAAATCTGAATCTATGGATAATACGACTTTCGTCGAATTGATCGGTAGAAGTCCGAGAAATCGAACGGCAGGGCGTAGAGAGGATGTCTGGAGGATTGAGAAGATGGATGGACGATTTACTAATGTATACTATGGTGAGTTTGATGTTGTTGGTTTTTTTTTGTTGATTCTCTATCTATTTGTTCATTGAATGGCGTAATAATTTGATTAATTGACCTATCCTATGTGAAACTGTATACGAGCAATGGTGGGTATGGTTTAATACACTCGGCTCTTAATTAACACTTGTGCGTGTTCCAAATTTGTTGAAAATGCTGCCGAAAGTTCTTACACAGTTTCTGTTTCAATTTTCTACGTGTGTATTGAAGACTATGAGTGATTGAATCGAGGGAGTTTTTTACCCCCTTGATTTATTTCATTCGGACATATTTAATTGAGAATTTTAAATGTATCGAATTATCAGTAGATTTAGTGTTAATGGGCTCGAGATTACAATCTTATCAATTCTATGAAACTTATCTAAATTATCATTTAATTAAATACAATTAAAATCTTAGGTTTTCTAGGTAAAATAACTATAGTCGAAAATTATAAAAAGGAGGAATTGAGATTAATAATTAAACATTTTAATTTCTGCGAAAACGTATTCACATCTTTTTGTGGGAGAAATAATTTTTAAAATCTTTCAAGTTTTTAAATTATTCTGAGGTTCTTCATTCAATGCCAATGCCTTTTTCTAACAGATACTGATGTCCTTCCAGTATTACTGTAAATTTCCGTGAATAAGTTCTAACGAAAAGATACAACATTGAAGAAACATCATTCATCTTTGTAAAATTACACGAACACTATAAATAACAGAATTCAATGAGCATGCACTGTGTTACGTTTGATCAGCTAATTGCACGTTAAATTCTCATGGTTACCTTTTCGTAAAAAACAGTGGTGACCTTTTATCGTGTAAAACAAAGATTCAATAGATGTTGAAAAATCGCGAAACTCTTTTAATATTCTACGAGAAAATTAAAACGCCGACATCGAAGAAAATTGTTTTTTCCAAGAGTTTGAGAGAACTTAACGATTGCTGGCCTTTTACGGAGATTCAAGGTCATTTGAAGGTTTTATGGCTACCATTCAGGCTAATTAAAATCTAAAATTTTATTGAACATTTCCAAATGAAGGAACAACTTTCTCCTTTTAATTTATCCACTTGTATTTTTAATATACATCGTTTTTCGTATAAGAATAATTTATTCTATGACGTGCATCAACGTATAGCATGGATTGACGTTTAAAATGGAAATGCATATTTTTCTATATAAATTGTTTGTTTTGTAAATTTCCTACGAGATGTCAACGAATGCAGCGGTAGAAAAACACGACGCGTTCATCGTTGTTGCGTAATTTGAATAGAAGTATTATGCAAGTAATAATTACATTATGCGATTAATATAGAGAATTTAATTGAGAAATTAGTAGTATCGTAACGTATCGATTCACTGCGGTAATGAAGAGAACATCCGGCTTATGAATCACTATTACAACTTGCCTTGACATTCTCGCGAAAAAATCGGGGAGAATATAAATTTCATAATTCATAAAGGTCATCAATCATAAAGCGTTCCCCTTTTTTCATTTAAGAAATTCGTCCATCATCGCGATCACAATTCGAAGATGCATATTTAGCAAAATAGATCGGCCACTGACGATTTCTTTGCATATTTTTTTCTACCGTTTACTAATTTTGTTTTGTTTGTAGATTTCGTTAATGTTATAAGTAGACTGCGGATTTTTATGCATTTATGACAAATTAAATACGGCTAAAATATACAAAAAGAACATAATATAAAAATATATCTAAAATATCCAAAGTATGGTATTTGTTGTAATATTTATTAAGTGCAATAAATCCCTAGATAGGTTTTCCTGTCTCACCTGCATTTGTGAAACTCGAAATTTGCATAAACATCCGCAGTCTAGTTACAAGTAAAGTCCAATAGAAATTATCTAAAAATTGCAAGTTAAATCTGTGTAAATTTTTCCCTTCCACTTACTAAACATTATAATGGTGCCACGCTTTAAAAACTTTATATAATTAAAAATTCAAACGTTGGAAATTTTATGTAAATACGTAAAAATCAAAAACAACTGTTTGTATTCGTTCCAAAAACATTTCAATTGTTGTACGCAGTCATCGAAAAATTGCTTCCTTTTCTCTTCAATGAAAGAAATTACTATTCTCATCCGACACCTCAGTGTAAATATAAATAATGTTGCATTTAATTTGATCCTTTAAACCAATCATGTTGCTAACCGTGCAATGAACTCAGAAACACAGTTCGTTAACTCGATGTCTACTGCAACATCCTTTATAATCACAATCATTATAATGTCTGGCAGGCACTAGAGAAAAAAAAGTTCTTTGAATGAAAACACAATCTCGTATTGTTTTGCAACAATGTGTGAAAAGGTAAATACGATGTAGCAAGGAGAATCTACGCATAGATGTATGTGTCAATAATGATTGCAACGGAAAAACTTTGCAACCATTTATATATACCAACAACGTAACAGTATTATCATATTAACTTCAACAACCTCGTCTCCTTTTCTTTTATATCTTTTCTACTTTAAATTAAAATAGAATACAGTAATAATATAACAGTTGCATACATTTCGCTTAGGATAGGAGTAGGCAACCATTTTCTACTAACGAGCCATTTTTCTTTAAATTTATTTACTAAATTCTACCAAGTACCACAAACAAATAGCCTAATATTATACCGTGAATATTAACATTAAATGATCTTGAGAAAAGTGTAATTATTTTAGGCTGGAGAGTCAAAGATTTTAGGTGCAAGAGGAAAATTAAAACACGGCATTTTTCGACTTAAGCGATGATATTCCTTTTGAATAATGATGAGATAACCATAGATGGCCATAGTGTAATTGCGCTAAATCCCTTTTATGATACTTTCTAATTTCTGAACCGTTTCCTTTCAACAAAACTCGATGTTATTATAAAAAAACTATTTTTTATGCAGCTCGATTTATTGCTTCATTGTACACACATATCACGCACAAGTTTTATGACACTTAAAACGAGCAGGATAATGATTATTTGAAATGAGAGAGGCAACAAAATGTGCTACCATGAAGTAGTATGTAAATAGACATGTGTATCCTTTATGACTTGCTAACTCGTAAGCAAGAGGGACGCCAACATATGAATATGTGCGTATTCAATGAATTCTTTGGCTTCTACTAATTGCAGTTTAATTACTTAACACATTGCAGAATGAAAGTATCAGGAAGAGTGGTGGTTTTAATTTTAAAAAAAAGGTTTGTTTAGTGATCGACGATGATTATGATTCTCTTGTTAAGTTTCATGCTCCCTAATATCATGAAGACAGAATTTTACCGACAATGCAAACAAATTCTAATTATCTTGATAGAAATGGGATATTCGTAAATTGAAAGAAGAGTGATTGTTATAACGTAATAATAAACAAAGCTTAATTGGGGAAGCTGGCTACAAATGAATTAAACAAAATTTCTGTTATAATTTTTTGCAAATTTCAGAAAGCATTATTCTGATTATAAACTACAATCTGATTGATCGTAAATCGTCGTTTAATGTTTCGTCATTGTCACTTCTGATCGTGATACGTCCGGTTTCATTTTTAGTTTGCCAATTGCCGCAATAAACTGTCGTCCCACCGTATAAGAACAATGATGGAAATTGGGCCAAATGTTTCTAAACGTGTATCAATAATTCGAATAAATATCAATTCATTACGATAGCAATCTTGAATTTCATCAAATCAATTTACACCGCACGCATTATCGTCCCCAAATGAGTTGCCTGCACCATGATAGAAATACAGGCTAAGACTTAAGTTTCCAAATAGAAGTTTGAATCGTCATTTTCTAATTTACGCAACAATCTAGGCTGTTTTAATTTTAAAAACACAATAAATCGAACCCACTGACAATTAATGAGTCAAGACTTGAAATTGGCAAACAAACATTTTGAAAAAAAAAGAAAGGAAGCGTACAAAAATCTTGATCCATTTAATTACTTGCAGTCTACAAGATAGAAGGAGAATATAAAAGAGAAACACTATTATATTGCAGCTTTAATGTTCCGAAATCCACTTAAAATAGCAGTAGATCCGTGGCTAATTGACTGTAGAAGTCTAACCCGTAAGAAATGTTGTCAGAAGTTTCGGAAATATCTATAAAAAAATTAGAACAGGTTATTTTGACTACCTTGCAACTAGAACTATCAAGGAAGTCAGAATGACTGGTTCGTTATTTTTACTAAAAGATTTCCAAATTAATAGGAGAGCCATAAAGGAGATGTTCTACATCCATTATACAAAATGTCAATTTTTTAATTAACCATCTTTTCCACCTTTTCATTTCTCTTCCTCTATAGTATTTATTTAATATGTAAATAAATATATTAGGATGAACGTCGGTAGTTCTAGTGTTAATAGGTTTAGTATTAAGACAAATTCGAATGAAAAATTACTACTGCAAGTGCACGATTGAATACAATTGTGTTCTGCAAGAAAAGTATTCCACAATCATTGCGCGCTGCATACCGTTTCACTGACTTCCCAATTAGAAGTTAATGCAACTGCAGTGCTTATTCGCAATGCATCACGAATAATTCACCTCCGTCAGATCGTGCGCTTTTGAAATCAGGGTACTTGAAAAATTTCGTTACAAAACACGAATCGGGGGGAGTTTTATCGACGATCGAGTAATACGATCGTGGATTACGATATTCATGCGTGTCATAAAATGATAGTTTCATAAGGGATATTTGAATATGGAAACCGTTCAATCGTAAAGCCTTCCAATATTCTCATTCAGCTTTTGATGCGGTGCTATAAAAACAAATTGGAGAAAAAGAATGTATAAACGATCGACGAGGCAGAAACGACGGAAGAAGGTCTTCCTTGATGGAGAATTTATCATTTTGAAACCGGTATTTAAATAATGAGACTATTTTTAAAGATAATTAAGGACTCTTATGTCATATTCACGTAACAAAAATGCTGCTATTTTTTGCAACAGAGGCAAAACTTTTCGCATCGTTATCCGTACTTTGATCTTTTTTAAAATTCCGGATTTATGGATATCTGCAGAAATATTTGCTAATAATACCTTGTGCAATACTAAATGAGATTCTGTGCATAAAAAAAAAAACGTGTTTTATTGAGCGAGTTAGTATATCAATGTCGGAATATCTCCTTTTTTTCTGTGGTGGGAACTCAAAGCTGGAAATTTTTTGTTAGAACATGAAATAGTAAATGACGTGGTCTGTGATTTTTATATTTTTACCGAAATAATGATTTACCTTCAATATACGATTTTTAAATTATTTTCTGCATACGGAATAATAATTCGTAATTTGTCTTCTGGATCTTCTATTACACATGCTGTCATAACATTATTTAATGATAATTTATGTAAGGTGATAGATGAAAATTAACGATAACTTGGAAAATGTTTGAAAATATTGGTCTAATAATACTTATCTTTCCATAATGTCGAAATTCGATTCAATTTTTTGTATGCAGGACACACCTGCGAATTTCCTGCGAATTCACTGAGAATTCTCAGAACACCCCACATGACAAATAACAGAAATTGGCAAATGTTTTCTTAAGTCTACACGGCTCGACAGACAATGCAAAAGTTCTTCTTTTTGTTGCAAATTCCTCTCAAAATCCAGTTTACGTGGTAACACCTGAAAAGAACACTTTTAAACCAGTTTAAGTAAAAAATGTTGCCAGTAAAATTTTACCTCTTCGATGCAAGTGCAAAGATACTTTAACAAACAAGTATTTCTACCATGTGGGAGAGACAGTTATATAGCATCGTTTAAAAAACGAAGATAATCTTAATTATTTTTGTAAATTCCAATGATCTGCTAATGTTTACAGGTGAAATTTTTACAGCGGTAGAATATTCGAATCTTTACTTTCTTTTTTCTGTGGAATCAACAACAAATACCTAAAAACTTATTATTATCGTTATGAATAATTTATATAGTTTTGTCCATCGAATAAACAAGCCAATTTATTTTTATTAAACCTAACAATATTTTTGCAGACAACTTTTCCGAAGAAATTGATCGCGAAGCTCGCCGATTGTTTCAACTTGTCCCACCATACGATCCGGCTGCTGGACACGTTAGCGCAGAATGCAGAAGACACGCTGACATTTTCCATCGAGAATTGTCAAAATTTACCTTATGGGCCCTTAAAAGTAAGTTCAATTTTCCAATGAATGTCACTGCAACTCTTGTACTCGATTATTCAATTTTCAGAAGTCCTGTCTAACTTTAAACAAACGTCAAATCTATCAAGGCGATTAAAATTATGTCAATTGGTTTATAGTATTTTTGAAATATTACAATACTATATATTAACACTAGAACTACCGGCCTCAAATCTATCATATTTTAATAAATTAAATAAGTACTTTGAAAAAGGGAGAATCGAGCGGCGGAAAATTTGATCGATTGGGTGATTTATGTTTATTGATATAGACGTAGAATATTTGTTCTATGACTCTTATGTAAACTTGGAGAATTTTTTGAAAAAATTGTGTACCAGTCATTTTGACTGGTTTGGTAGTTCTAGTGTTAAAGTTACATTATATGTAACTTATTAAATCGTTCAATTCTTTTTCACTTTAATTTCATTTACGATATCTGGTGCATCAAAATGTATCTGATCAAACGTCCGTAGTTCTAATATTAAGAATTTACTTCTAATCTTGAAAATATACTTCTCAAATTATAGTATCATCGTGTCAAGCAACTAAGGATTTTTAATTCACCATAGCCGCATTATTATGTAACCCAAGAAAGATTTCGTAAAGCTGATCACGATTTTCTGATTTTCTGATTTCTGATTATGATAATTTCCGAGTTCAATGCCCCGTTCACACTTTGAAGCGTCGATAAAATAATATTTCAATTCTCTTCCTCTATCTTGAGGCTTGAATATAATTATACGGAAGATTCTACTCGACCGTCGTGTTAATAATCTCTGAGAGGTTTTCCGAGAGGATCATTTGAAGTTCAAAGAACAACGATAAAGACGTCAATAACAACGGATTATGAAATTACCTTGTACTCTGTTAAAACGAAGTAAGGACGCGAAGAAATAAAGCGAGGAAACGTCTTCCGAGTGAAACTCTTTCTATGCGATCGTTGAATTCGAAATAGCCAAAAATCAACTAGCAAATTCGTCTTTAAACGGCCTTTCACAATAGCCACAACCGCACAATGGCTTTCTTACATAAAACGTATGTCGTCGAGCGTTAAGGAGAACTTTGATTCCGTATGCGACACGCGATTTAGCAACTGTGAAACCGTTGCTTCAGGTTATTGTTTCTCATCGGATTTCTCCTCGAGTTAATGTGTTAACCTGCCCATTGAATTTTTTGGAATTTCTTCGTCGACGAATCGCCGAATATACGTATATATATATATGCAAAACTACCTGACACTTACCATAAGCTTGAAACTATCTCAACTTCTCTTAACTTCATGTTAACATCTTTTATTCAAATCAGCCCTGTTAGTATTTGAGTGTATACCGTTAATTATACCATCTTTATAAAAATCTAATGAAAGAATGTCAAACACCGATTTCGTTTCTCCTGCTTGTATGCGTAAAATATTATTTTCTGTGTTTGTAACCATCTGCATTACCTATGTTATATCTATACAGTGTTATAAACGGAATATATTATCAAGCTATTCTAAATGTCGATATAAAAGAAATTATAGACCCTATAGGTCAATCAACTTGATATTTTTAATCATTTACACTAGAACTACAAGCGTTAAAATTATTACATTTTAATATATTAAATAAGTTGTAAGTAATCGTGGGATCAAGAGAATAACTCTCAGCGTAGAATACCTGCTCTACAAATTTCCTATAAGCTTTAACAATTTTTTGAAAAAATTAGGAACCCGTTCTTTTAATATGTTTGGTAGTTCTAATGTTAAATAGAAGAAGCGCGATCGCGCCGCTCGGCACTCAACCGCCCAAAAATACCACTGTACATTTCTTGTACACTCAAACGTTTAAAGTCTCGCCATCAGGAACTTTGAAATTTTTAAGTACATCGTGATAAAACATTCCCTTCACGTATCCACGCTGAATTATTTGCATAATAAACGTTCGCTTTTTCCTTCACTTTACATCAAGTGTACGATGCAACTGCAAAAATGCCATCGGGGCTTTTAAGCGGAAATGTAAATCAATTCGGCGACTACGACGAGTGCATCGATGTCGAAGGAAGCGAAGGAATCCAAGGGCAATACTGTTTAGCATATATGCAACTGGACATCGATCAGTCTCGTACAGATCTGAAGCATCTTCATCGTCTTTTGCACTCCCATTATGCCTTCAAGAGCAACATGACAGACGTAAGTACGTATTTGTACCTGTTGTTTCGTCATATACAGAAATAACGATTTAAAAAAATAACGAAATGCCTGGTCATCTGAAAACTCGATTCGATACGTACTCCATGTGGTCGCATACTTGACTCAAGGACGAAGCAGACATACGTTAGATAATCAGGAAGAACCTTGTAAATGGTTGGAGACATATTGTAAAATATACCTATGGAATCTTAAGTACAGCCCGTCAGGCATCGAATTTAATTTTCAATAAATATGTAATAGATCGACGAATCCACGGTGAGGAATCTATGCAAATAACGAAGATGCTCGGTTGAGGTCTACGAAGGAATAAGAAAACATTTATCTGATCCCTCTTCGTCACGATGAACACGACAGCGCGTCGGGAATTTTAAATGGGACACCTTTTAGAACGTAAACGCGCGTACAATTTTAAAGGAAATCGTGACGCACAATTCGATCTTGATTTCGCCGACTATCCTTTGTACGTGCGAGACATTTTCGGCGATTGATCTTTGAAGCTGGGAAAAACATTTTTTTCACTTTTAAGCACGATTTCGTCAAACGTAGTCACAATGTGCTGATCTGACTTTATATAAAATAATACAGGCGGCCCCCGACTTTCGCATACTCCACTTTTGCAGAATATGCTATTTCTCATATTTTAAAAAATTCATTTCTCTTTTAATTTCTGTCGCCATTTTAAAAATGGTTTGCTTCTATGCAGTCACTTCCTCTGAGTGCTCACTGACACATTGCCTACTTAAGGTTCTCTAATATTGTAATATTGTCTCTAGTGTCACCTACTAGAGGTTGTAGAGTATCAAGATTACAAAGAAACCACATTAACATACAATTGTGAATATTTTTCGTGTATCCATCTACTTTCGCACATTCAACATTCGCACACATTTTCAGAAACCAATTATGTGCGAAAGTCGAGGGCCTCTTGTATTAGTCTTGTTTGAAAATTGTTGGTTCTTTTTATCATAAAAGCAACTTGAGAAAATCTATAGGATTTGATGAAAAATAGGAGGCTGCAATGAGTAAGGGAGTAATTTACACCCCCACTCACCGTAAATATTCCTCGATGAAGATAGAATCCAGGATAAAATGATAAAATAGAGAAAGAACTTATGCCTACTCGTATCCTTTCCTATTTCTCTCTCAATTTATTCTACGGTAATAAGTATCCAAGTTTCACAATTAAATTTGAATAATTTCTACGTAACTAGCACCGCAATGCCTTTATACCATAAACGATGTGGTCGACGCGGTGGTTTATCGTGAAGTTAGTTTTACTTGTGCAAAGTATTTTTTTTTTTAATCTTTGTACTGCATATTTATGCAGACTTTTGTTACGTAGATTCGTGTGAAATTTCCAATCAATACGACGCTTTTAGACGACGTAACGTAACACGAGAAAGTGAGTCGCTTTAACTGCGTCGCGTTTAGCATTGCAATTCCACATTCTATTTGAAGATGCAAAGGAATAACACTTCGATGTTACGAAATTGAGGTCGAAATATCGATTATATTCATTCAATTGAAGTTTTTAAGACGATGATGAATCTTGGATGAAATGAAATTCGGATGATCGAAGTATCAATTATAGGATCTTACTGTTGCAAACAGGATTGAGCAATCGTACGACGTATGATTCATGGAGAATTGAAGATGTTCGTAACATGGAACATGTTTTCTTTCAAGGACTCATATGCAAACTGTACTATTTGCGTTCGTTTTGCACGATGATTATTTGTGTATTGCTTTTTTTCCCTTTTACTTTCGAAACCATTGGATTTCTTTTTCTTAATGTCAATCAACGGTATTCTACACTGATTGCAAGTCCATTCTGGTCATTCAGCCATCATTTTTGCAATATTAGTGACATTGATTATGGCTGTGACCTAAAGAAAAAATTTCAACTTATATACATTGCTTGCAATGTATATTTTAATATAGTAAAAATACTTTGCAAAAATAATAAAGAATTGAGGAGTTTAACACGTTGAACGCCACCGGTAATTCGCTAGTTTTATCATTTCTACTGAGATGAATATTTTTCTATTGAATTCTTTTTAACGAAAATATTTAAATATCCAGTATGTCCGAAGATTCACAAATATTGTAATATAAATGTTACATGAAGTTTCATTGAATACAATAGCGTCGGTCACCGGCGACCCCCATGACAGTCAACGTGTTAATGGGACTAATAAATATCTTATTTCAAGAAATCGCAATTCAAACTGCAAAATTCTAAATATTTTGAAATGGAAAACAAAATACTTAAACTACTACCATAACCAACGGCAAAATTATAAACAATAAATTAAAAATCCGCTCAATTATAAAGAAATGTGACGCAACTATTTCCAATTATGATTTTCAATTAAATGAAGTATCTTCCCTATTATCAATTTTGAATTGCATCCAATGTAATCTTATTTGGTGTTTTAATTTCTGCTTAGCCCGGCCATCGAGTACCCCGATTTAGTACAATAAATTGGGGCATCTGTACACCAGCGTCATGTTCTTCTCAGGACGTTCAAGCTTCTCTTCGTGATGTCCTCGATAAATACACATCGCAAACCGGATTGAAAATTTCCGTGAACGTAAACAAAGAAATGTGTCACGTAAAAAGAAAAGGCCCTCTTCCAAGAGAAACCGTATACGCTAGGTAAGCATTAAAGAATCCTATAAATCCATAAGTATACATTTTAATTAAATTAAATATTAATTTCAATTTTTTTCAGTCTATTTTTCGCAGCTATTATCGCCCTAACATTTGTGGCAATGTACTACGATCATTACAAAATACCTGCCAGTGAACTACTTTTGTCATTTTCTTTGAAACGCAACTTCAACAAATTGATTTCACTGGAATCAGGGAAAGATGATATTCCTACTCTTCATGGTGTCCGAGCTTTTAACGCCTATATGCTGATTTTAGCTCACAAAAGCATGGCCCTTTTCTTTAATCCATATATAAATAGAACAGGGATGAGTGAGGTAAAATTATTTAATGTACTTGAAAAAAGATGATAATTCTAGGTACAGTAAATAATATGTTTAATTTCCTTCGTTCTTTTAGTATTTGGGTAAACCATGGACTGTCATAGGAAGAGCTGCTAGTCTTTACACGGATCCGTTTATTATGCTCTCTGGTCTTTTAACGGCGCATTCTTTTCTTAAAAAACTGAGAAAGAATGGAAATCTAGATATTAAAAATGAATATCTTTCTAGACTGTTCAGGTGAGGGTAATTGAGAATTTTTAAGTTGTCATTCTACATTACAAACGGGTTTTAATGCAAAAGAAACCAAGTAAAAGTTATGTTTTGTCAATTAATTTCAGATTGGTACCAACTTTGGGAGCACTCATTTTATTTTGCACCTATGTAATGCCGTTTATCGGCTCCGGGCCACAATGGAACTTAACGATAACCGAGCATTCAAATATTTGCAAGAAAACAGGCTGGAGAAATTTCCTTTTCATTCAGAATTACTTTGGATTTGAAAATATAGTATGTACTTTATAGAGGACTGAGAATTTTACGCAGAAAGACATTATATAAATCAAATATTTTTCATTTCAGTGCCTTACACACACCCACCATCTGAGCATAGACACCCAACTTTTCGTACTTTCACCTCTGTTAATATTACTTCTGTACAAAAGTCCAAAATTCGGAACCATTGTGCTCACAACTATTGCTCTCATTTCTACAATGTTACGGTATTACGTGACGTATTTTAAAGAATTAAATAACTTCGTTTTCTTCGGCACATCGTAAGTCAATGACGTATATAATTTTCATTAAAGTACATCACATTCATTTTACATATTTTCCTGTATTTCCCTTGTATTTTCAGGATACAACAACTATTTGACACCGCAGATTACTCCTACATGCTACCTACACATAGACTGACTGTTTATATCATAGGAATTTTCATGGGGTACTTGTTGACTTATCTACCAAAGGATTACAAGTTTAATACGGTAAGCTAACATGTTCACGTAGATGTTCTTATTATACTGCCCTACAGCATTTTTGTTTTCCAAAAGCCATTGGGTCACTCTTATAGTGTTCGTCGTCCTGAACACGAATCCGTCAATGAAATTTCATCACGTATTACGTGAAAACTAAACACGTTAGAAAGTTCTTCTTGGTCTCACAAAATAGAGGAATGATTCTCGAATATGCAGGTGTGAGCAGTTACAATATTCCGTAGTTTTTATAGGTAGAAAACAGCTAAAGTTAAAAAACGAGCGGATGCGTGAAGTTTCTACGCATTTGCGCACACAGTACCACTGCTAATATAAATTTACTGTACATTAATGGATTCTGTGGATATTTCTGAAGAAAAAGGTATCGACGAAAAATGTCGTAACTGTTTTCGTTTTGGCACAATTTAAGAAAACATCCATCAACAACATGTCCCAATCGTTTGCCCAATAAGACGCCATTGCTCGCGAAACTGGCGGATTTGTGTTCAGGATGAAGAACCCCGTAAGAATCATTCAGTGACTTTTGGAAAATAGAGAAAAGTTTTAAATTTGTTGTACAATATTATAACACTTAATGTCGATTTCTTCAATAATTCTAAATTAATTGGTATGTCTTCAGGCAACTATTTACATTGGTTGGATCTTATCCACTGTTATGTGGTTTGCCTCTGTTCTCATCCCTGCAAAAATGGGTTCTATAGATTACGTATACGATCCGATACAAGCAGCAAAATATAATGCATTCTCGCCTATCGGTTGGTGTGCTATTTTCGCATGGGCGACTATATTACATTATACTGGAAATACAAACGGTTCGTAAATTCCTAACATGGTTTGTTATCTTAAAAAATATTCTAATTAGAATAACATGAGGACTTATGAATTTAATCAATAGGCTTCCTAAGTAGAATGTTGTCGTGGAAAGGATTTCTAATCAGCACGAGGCTCAGCTATGCTATTTATTTAACACAATTTCCTGTATTCTTTTACAATGTTGGACGAACGCGAAGTGCCGAGTATTACGACTTCTTTCAAATGCAAGTAAGTAACAATAGGTTCGGATAAGAATTTTTAAATAATGAAAATCTACTGGAATGCCTAATGTGATAATTTTTTTTTTTACAGCTTAATTTGGACGAACTTTTCTGCATTATCATGGCATCGGTTGTTTTAACTATACTCTTCGACATGCCATTCCAAAATATCAAGAATTATTTGCTGAAGAAAGGTGGTCCGTCGGAAAGGTCTATAAAAGCATCAAAAGTAGAATAACACTGTAACCACCAAAGTTTCAATTTTTCGAATTGGTCTTTGATACTGTAAATAGTTTTTATAATTGTTACCTCACTATTAGAGAAATTAGGAACACTTTGTGTCTGCTTGTTAGACACGATGTATATTGATTGCCAAGATAATATTTATATAAATTTTATATGTTTACACGCGCATATATGTAAATAATACTATTTTGTACTTTTATTCTCCTTTTTTTACGTTCACGGACTCGTGATGATTTTAAATGTGTCACAGTAATGTAAAACGATTTAAGATCGATTAATTTAATGCCGCGGTATTTATTTAATACTTTGTGTTTTTATTTTATTTTCCGACGGTAAATCGTACATTTATAATGTACAGTAATGACAAATTTGTATATTCAAATCTATAAAATGCAAAATTGGGGAACGTTTAGACGCAAGTTAGTGCTAGTCTTAATTAACGAACCGAAAATAATAAAGGAATATTATTTAATAGAGATAAAGGATGGAGAGACAAAGTTTTCCCTCATGCTTGTCTTCTTTATTGTGTTCAAGAGGAAATTAGACCTTAAAAGTAGCACGTTTAAATATAATTCTTAATTGTCACGTAAAATAATTAAATAAAAAGTACTTTGTTAAAAAAAAATACATACATTTCTATCTTTCTCCAGACATACATTCATTTATACACGAAACATCAGTTATACCTCATTAACTACAGTATATAAGCATATAGATAGTGACTATGTTCACAATTTCTAAAATAGATCTAATAAACAATTAATGTTCCTTAAATAAAGTAGCGTTAAGTAATTTAAAAGTATTCGGAAGAATCTATACGCAGAGATAAAGTTTGTGTGGAATATCAGAAATGAATAAAGATTAATTTGAAATAATTAGCTTAACTTTTAATTAAAAACGTTCATTTTAAAGACTTATTAGAATATGCAAGTTTATAAGAGTATAAGAGCATTGCACCAGAAACTGTCTGGTAATTATAGTAGTATAAATATAACAATATGCATATGTTTATACTTACAGCACTACATATTTTAATAGACAGTACTTTAATAACAATAAAATAGTATATTTTTAAACATAGGCAGCCGTGAAATAACTGAAAATGATAAAAATGATGTAAAAGAATTATGTAAAAGAAATCGACAAAATTATAAAATAATTTAAAATTCATACGACAAACAACTAAATTCACGATTCAGTTGTACGTAATTACTTCGATATCTACAAACTAAACTGTTCTTTATTTCATTTCTTTCGTGGTAATATAAATTCATAATTTCTTGTGTAACTAATTGTGTAATCTTCTTATTAGTAAATTTTACTCGTAACTTCTATACCTATGTGTATATAAATACACACATATCAGAAGCAGAATCTTTTGAGAAGATTATTTATCAAATTGAGCTTCGAATTACACCAATATATTAATACGAAATAGTTTTAAGCCGAAATGCACCGTACTACTTTTATAATCAAAATAATTTCGTCTGAATGTCAAAGATTGATGAACAAAAACTCTGCAATACAGAATTATATCATGTAACATTACATACGAGATTCTTTTGAAGTTGAATAATTAATTGATCTGTATAATTCATCAACTGTTCTATCATGTACCATGATATTTCTATGGAAGCTCAGAAACGAAACTTGTGTTTTAATTATCATTTTAAACAAGTTACCATATTAACTACTTCGTATTATTAACATTAATATACCTGCTACCACGTTGAATTTTCGAGCGTAAATTCACGAACTTAAGGGAACTCTCGGTTCGTTAATATTGCAGGGGCTATTAATGACCAAGTGTACAGACCCAAACACATCCAAGAGGAAATAACCTTTACCCACATGGAGGCAGTGTTCGAATTCAGGGTAATGAGATTGGAATTTGGCCTATAAAAAGATGAACACATGTAGTGTACAATAATTACAGTGAATGAGTTAATTTCACTGAGAAAGTTAAACAACATAGATACTTACTGATACCAATTAGTGAGTGTCATCATAACGTACAGAGTAGAAAGAGCAAACATAAGATGGAAAAAGCTCCAATTGTAAGCCACTGTTTCCTCTTCATTGTCCCAGACCTTGGCTTCCTTTCCATCCTCCGCGTCAGCATTGCGACCTTCTACCGTAGTATAATCTAATTACATTCAGCAAAAGGGGACGTAACTCAAAATCAAATTCTACGTCTACAGTGCATTTTTAAAGACCCAAAATTTTCCTGTTAATGTTAGTGGGGTTAACAATTTAATAAACGTTATTACTTATGTGAAGACATAATTCTCTTTTCAAAAACCATGTTATGTTAGTGGTAAGGATTATAGTGAAAAGAAGTAATTCATGCAACACTACAATGACTAATTATATCTATAAATAATGATCTTTAAAGAAAATAATTACATCCTTTAATTTTGTCCATTTTTTGTGCGTGAAATTGGAAGAGTACAGAAAAAAAGGATGTTTGCAAAACAACAAAAGCAGGCACACACTAATTATTAAGCAGACATATTGAAATAAAAAATGTCATATTTTTCGTACAACTATATTATGATCTTTTTATTTGTACCAAAGACTATCTAAATTCTAAGCTAAATATTTCGGGATAAACTATGCATTTGTGCATGTCAAAACTAATATATCTCATTAAAACACTACTGAATGTTTTGAATGACGAAAATATAAATGGTCAGAGTAAACTTGAATTTTATTCTAATATAATTGGAGGTGTGTGCCTACCTTCATTGTCGATTAGACACTGGTCTCCTGTATTCCGGACTGTATGAAAAAAGTAAATTTGATTAAAATGAACCTAATAATGTGTATTAGTACTATATATAATATTTAAATAATTACGTACATATTAACAATCAAAAGAAATGTTTTCGTGAAATTCGTGCAATAACAGTTGCGTTCACATTACGTGTTTCTAACTTTGCTAAAAAACATTCGTTAATGTCCACTTACTAATGATTCATTAAATACGTACCAGCTCCATTATCTTTAACCAGAACATTCTCGGACATTGTAAGCTTTGATGATTTAGATGCGGTACGCAGAGAACTGTACAATACACAGCTGAACCAGATGATTAAACCAATGATACTTTCTTTATCGAAGGCAACGCGATTTCGTGCCTCAGCATTATTGCCAGAAATTATTTCCAAAAATCCAGGGTTACATTCTGTAAACAAAACAATGAATATCAATTGCAAAATAAATTTGTCTTTAGGTTTTTAGTATATAATTCGTACCGTGATCCGGACTGTTTGAAATGCCGCTCCAAGTCAAATAAACAACATAAAGAGATACAATGGACGATTGAAGAAGACCAGATCGTGGATGATGTTCTTGTACAGTTGGTAGTATCGAAATAATACTAGCAATTACACACAAGATTAGATTAAATGAAATAAAGAACTTATTTAGTCCACATGCACCTGCCTGCAATCAAAGAAACGTGCAGGAAGTTACTAATTGTAGAAGTATTAATAGTAAAAATGTGTGTAATTATTCTAATGTGAAACTCACATGTGTAAAGTAAATAAACAGTAAGACAACTCCAGTAATTGCTACTGCATAATTAAATATTGTTGCTCCTAACAGTGCAACATACCTGAAATTATTTTTAGTTTAATTTAATATAATTGATATAAATTAGAAAGCATAAAAAAATGTATAGAACTTTATTTACCATCCTTTTGATTCTGTCTCTTGATAATTCCCTACCCAGGCATCTGCCCATGAATGAGCAAAGTCAACAATAAGAATCAATTGAATAATAATAAACAGAAAACCTCCTATCATTCCAAAATACATCCAAGTTTCTCCAAATGATTTTTCAGGAATGAAAAATGCTCCGATAATTCCACCGATTATTAAAAGATACTTGATAGCCCAGAAACTGAAAAATATATAAGTACATTGTAATAAAAAAATAATGTAACTTGCAATTGCTACAGACTAGTTTCATACCCATTTTGTATAGGTGCACGAGGATCTTTGGAGCTTCTGACTCTGATCATAATGACAGACATCAGGAAGAAGTAAAGTGATATAATGAAACATATTCTGTACACTGCTAAATAACCAACTGCAGACTCACAGTCGACTGTGAATGTTGATGGAACATAATTTGTACTGTTGGCACAGAATGGTACCTGTTAAAAATGCAACAAATTAAAATGAAGTATTGAATTATAAGCTCGTGATAATAGAACCTTCTGATATATTACCTTTTTAAGCGCATCTTGTAAACCAGGAGCTAAAGTAATACAAGCAGCGATAGTACCCAGCATTAATAATAATGCATACATAATCCGAGTACTTGTACTGTTGCGACATGTTGGACATTGAGAGCAACAGAAACTGCAAGCTGTGCTGCCGCACAGACAGGCAAGCTGGATAACAAAAAAAATAAATATTAGTTTAGGAAAAAAATGTCGAATTCGTGTTCATATACTTTTACTAATGTAATCAGTGTAAAGTACAATGCAATTATAGGAGTAAACTTTCATAAAGTTGTGCAATTATACATTACACTTTATCGTAAAAACATCCTTGGTAATTGTCTTCTTACAATATAGTAAGTAAAAAATCAATACGAGATATTTTTAATCAAATTATAAAACAAAAGCTTCGATACGTGCCGATGATTCATCGGATTACCTAGAATTCCAATTCAAGAAATAAAATTACTATCGATATTGATACATAAAAAATTAGTTTCTCGACAAATGTCGTTCGTACTATGCATAATTTTTTTATCAAAATCCTCGAACTAATGAAGTACGACTCATTGAAATGATAAAAATCAAATTGCATTCTGCGAAGTAACATTTTACCTGTGCCGTGGAGCAAACGAGACCCATGATTGAATTTTAGCTCCGTTCAACTTACTGAACGGCGCAGATAAATATAAAATTTACTTCGATGTTAATCACAGACGTGATCAACGCTATGAGAGAAAGAACAACACTGAGATTCTACACAATTTCTCGCAATAACAATGGCGACCTGACAGATGCCTATGACATCAATGGCTAACTTCTCGCCATCAGCTGACTGTACGTCATATCCTTCGACCATATGAAACATGTTGACAAAGGTCTTATACCACATAAAAACAATTCCAATGCATCCACATAAAGCAAACCCATTAAAGTGAACATTTTAAACTATTTTCTGAAAATGTTTCTACACGGAATGATTATATTCATATCGAAATTTCACACAATGAAATATTAAGTCCGTATTACGCCATCATTACTTTCATAAACTTTTCGTACATAGGTATACATAAAACTACTAATTCTCCAATTAAATTGTTGCATCAAAAAATTAGGAGAAAGATATTAATCTCTAATTAACTTAGCATATCGTTCAATATCTTTTTATTATCGGTTCCATAATAGTGGGATTCTTGTTACCATGATAATCGTTTGACTGTGAAGTAAATGATTATTATGGTTAATTGTAAAGTAAACTACTTAATTGTTTGTAAAAAGAAAACTACAAATTGAAATTTCTTTTTTGTCAAAATTTCAATTTTAATATTGCATTCGATATTATTTATTTTAATGTATTTTTGTCCCGTAAGAGAGCAGTATCAAAAATGAAATCGTGATGCGCCTGGATGCGCCCACGGTGGCGCTCGAGATATTAACAGGAAAGATATGTATGAAGTTAGCAGCTAACAATCCATAATTACATAGTATCCTACATCTTCGTTACATTACTTCAAGATACTCCTCAACGCAATAATTGATTGGTCCTCGGAACCTTCACACCCGGTAAAGTAAATCGTGGATAATTGCGTTAAATTGCGTTTACTCGTGAGTTCTGTAACTTCATTGTCAAACATGTAATAACGCATACATATTAAAATTCTGTAATGATTGTAAGCAAGTTCCACGATATTCCTGTAATTGCTTTTAATAAAATTAACTGCTTACGCTTTATTCTATACACCCGCGCTCCTATTCCTACACGGCTTGTATATTTGTATGTATTTTTAAGTTACGACTGGATGACGACATATATTCTTAGCATCAAAACGACGAAACGGAATTAGAGTATATTTTTATCATAAGATTGTGTTTTATACTTTCCTTTTTTATTCGCATCATGTATTTATTGTACGTCATTGTTATATATCTCTGTAATTTTTATATATTTGCTTGTATTACTTCGCATTTGAAATTGTGCTATTCGAAACTAATACGTGAAGAATTTGCACGATATTTTCGCAAAATTTAATTTCAATTAACTTTGTTTGATTTTCTAAGTATTTAGGAAGCTATATCGCAGAATATTTTATCTAACATGCGGTATTACACGTAAACAAGATTAACGGGGACTCTTTGTTATTAATTATTATTATAAAAGGAGATTGTTACCTTATCAATGATTTTAAAGCATTATATCAATTTCGATGATGATCTACCGATTTTTCTGTTCATTATTACATTATTTATAAATTGTCGATATGTAATTTCCTAGCATTTTACTTCAAGGTCAATGCTTTTTTGCGACACAATTATTAAAACTTTTAGTTGAATATTTATATGTTTTAACGTAATTACCATAATTCATCCCACTTTCATTCATGTAACATATTATTCCTTCATTTCGTACTTAATATTAACTATATAAAATAATCATTTTCATTAACCAACTGTATATTGTAAATATTGTAATTTTTAATAAAACATTATAATTTTAAATCCTGCATCATTTTATTTACGCATTTTAACATTCGAAATAACATAATCCTAGCTTTTAGTAGATTAATCATTTAGTACTTAAATAAGAAAATGTATTTAATTGCAGGGGTCACAGGGAACAGTAATTGAGGCTAAAAGGAAGTTAAAATTTCTTAAAGTTACAAGTTAAATGTATAAATACTAGGACATACAAAGAACAATTTTTTTAAAAATGGATGACAAATCTCAAGATGCCACAGTCTCTAAACCAAATCCTTGGCCTTACATGAATATAAGTTCATTGAGCATATCTTTTGTTACTAAATTAGCTACTGCTGGTATTATTTGGGGTTTAGGATACTTTAACTTTAGCGTGGCATGGCTAATTTTACCAGTTGCTTTATCCACATGGAAATCTGAGCACCGGAAAAACAATGACTTAAAAGTAATTACAGTCCAAGCTAGTGCAATGGCCAAAGAGAAAGAGCTGATTATGAGTCGGTTAGACGAGTTACCTTCTTGGGTTTACTTTCCTGACTTTGACAGAGCTGAATGGTTGAACAAAGTATAATAAACTTTATACTACAACAAATAATTCTAAACAATTTGATATTACACATGGGAAGAAATTAAATTAATGTTTTTTATTTGTAGGTTTTATACAAAGTTTGGCCAAATATAAATCATTTTGCTCGTGAACTTTGCAAGCAGAGTATAGAACCATCTATTGTTGAAAAATTGGCAGAATATAAGATAAAAGGATTTCAATTTGACCGATTGGTTTTAGGTCGTATTGTGAGTTGATTTCAGTATATGAATTTATATTTGCAGTTTTACCTTTGTGTGATATCAGTATTACACTTATATCTTTATTTCTAGCCCTTAAAAATTTATGGGATTAAGGCATATGAAAAGAATACTTCAAGGAATGAAATCCTTCTGGATGCTGACATTATGTATGAATCATTGAATTAGCAATGATATAACTAAAACTGAAAATATTATTTTTATAAATAATTACTTTGACAGGTATGCTGGTGACTGTGACATCACATTCTTTGTTGGAAACATAAAGGGTGGCATCAAAGATTTCCAGGTTAATATCTTTGACAAAATACATCATATTAATTATTTACAATAATTCTAATTATGTAATTATAAAATCAGATTCGCGGACTGATGCGGATAGTTATGAAACCATTAATATCAACAATGCCTTTGGTTGGAGGTGTACAAGTATTCTTTTTAAATCCTCCTGCTATTAACTTCAATCTGGTGGGAGTAGCTGACGTTCTTGATTTGCCTGGATTTAAGTATGATTAATTCTATTAATTGACAAATTTTACGTAACAATGAAAATAACGATTTATCTTTTCCTACAGTGAAATTTTAAGAAAAACTATAGTAGAACAAATAGCAGCATTCGTGGTACTGCCAAATAAAATTGTTATTCCCCTTAGTGAAGAAGTACCTGTTGAGATATTAAAAATACCTGAACCTGAAGTAAGATACAGCAATGTACAATACATGTATACAATTATTTATTCTTTATTAATTAATAATTCTATTTTAGGGAGTTTTAAGAATTCATGTAGTTGAAGCAAAGCATCTCATGAAGAAAGACATTAGCGTTTTGGGTAAAGGTAAATCTGATCCCTATGCCGTTATAAATGTTGGAGCACAGGAATTTCGGACAAAGACAATAGATAATACTGTAAATCCAAAATGGGATTTCTGGTGTGAGGTATGTAAGATGTTATTCTACATTATGTTTATTGCATGTGCTTTGCTCTAATCTTTTCTTGTAAGTCCTTTGAAAATTCAAATCCAACATCTCTTAAGTGGTAAGAAATCATTTTTCTTCCAAATAGAAGGATATGATACAAGATTAAATAGTAAACACGTTTAAAA
Source organism: Cerceris rybyensis (assembly GCA_910591515.1). Lineage (NCBI taxonomy): Eukaryota > Metazoa > Arthropoda > Insecta > Hymenoptera > Crabronidae > Cerceris > Cerceris rybyensis. The sequence continues at coordinate 10,037,869 of OU342797.1, read as the reverse complement.
CTAGGCTACACGTGTCGTATAATTTTATCATACTTCTCGTACTAAGTACTTAATTTATCAATTTAGTATTTATGTTCATGTTCTCGTTTATATAGAAATATATATGTTTCTTGATAAGCTATTGCTGACCTAACATTTCTCACGGCAATCTGTTAATTATAATTACTTCGATATTAACAATAGATTTAACGAGTGTCAAATTTGTTATTCTCAAACATATTAAACAAGTAATTTGAAAAAATAAGAATGAAGAGGCAAAGGAGATAATGAATCAAGCAATTTGTGTATTATAAGATAAATATGAAAAATCTACTATACTGTTTATAACAATGTTTACCAATTTTATGGTCACCATAGATCTGGTGTAAAATACCATTTAATGAAGTATATTACTTGAGCTTTTAGTTTATGAAGATACATCATTTTAAAATAAATTACTTCTCTCTTTGATGATTTACACAATCGATATTAAGTATATAGATCAGAAGCATTTTTTTCATGTTGTTCTAGTTTAGTTTTATACTTTGGTATGTATGTGTGTATGTGATGTGGGATGTGTTATATGGAATTAGTGTGCCGTGACATCGGCCATCGCTCAACAAATCACTGTGCTATTGTGGGACTATGATGACACCAAGGGTGATGAGAGCCTTGGAAGGTATGATACTTTAATATTACAGAACTATTTTCAAATTATATGTTAAAGGCAAACGTGGTAATTAGTCATTCAGTCAGTTATGTCATTCTGATATAAGTTAATACATCTATCACTTCATTTATTTTCATGACCATACTATCATTATTTATTTAAATTTGCGTACAATATGTAAAATATGTTAGCATTTATGCATGTTGGTGGTGCACCTATTTGCAGTGAAAGGCTATTAATATTATATTTATTTATGAATGGTGTTTGTGTGTGTGTTATCTTTTTTGATTACTAGTATCTACATTGCTTTGTTATAAACATTTTTATTACTTATCTGTTACAATGATATTTCTTCTATACATATGTATAGTATAGATACATTTTTTTTTAACTGAATCACATATTTACGCATTTATATCTTTATATATTATATTTAATGTGCGGGTAAAAAATATAAAACGTAAGGCTGTACTTTTTACATTTGATACACATCATGATATTGACATACAGGCTATAGCCACTTCATGCATAATGCAACAGGCTGTGGTGTCTCTTTGGGATTGCGATGCAAGTATTCCAGGTGTACAGTATGATGACTTCCTTGGCAGGTAGTAGATGGTCTTATCGAAGTTTTAACATCATTAACCAGTTGAATAACACCTGGGGAAGATTTGACAATATGCTTTTGTTTCTCTGTATGACTACCGCGATATATAAAATGTTCTATTTACGTTCCTAAGGTTTCTGATGCAAGCTCTTACAATTAGTTGCATTAATCGTAGCACCGTTCAATGTGTTCTGCATGTGAAATCACTGTGTTTCTATGTTATACTAATAATAGAAGTATGGATACACTAATAAAGTTATACTAATTTCAACGTTATGTAAGTTCCCCGTAATATAATTTACTTATGTCGATATTAACTTTATTATTTGATTTTTTATTCCTCTGTTTATTTTGAAAATATTCATAACTTGTAAAACAAATACTTTGTTTACCCTTACTTTTCATACTTAGTATTTTATGTATTATAAAAGCTAATTAACCCTGTAACAAACGATAATTTCTCCTTGAATATCTCATTCAATTTAATCAAAGTGATTAGGCAATGATCAGACTGTGCTAGATATAAAAGAAAACTAAAGTAGATTGTATGATGGCAGTTTATAGTGGAACAAGGCTTGGGAGCCTACAACACTGTGGTTACCCATCTTTTTGACAAAGACAACGCTGGTCAAGATGATCCACTTGGCAGGTATTGCTACTTGTAACGAGTAGATTTTACCGGACGTAGATTGCATTTAAAGATACTTGTACAATTAGTCTTGAGTATGTTTCTTCTTTGGTTCTACTGTAGATTGGACGCTTGCAACTCTGCAGTATTTCCAAAGTTAAAATTGACCATTCTTGGAGATGCATGTTGTCTTAAGAGACAAGTATACACATACATGAATAAATCAAAATAGATATAGTTTACTACAAGGACACCATGAGACTCATATACCTTTCAGACAAAAGAACAGGACGGCGTTATACCTTATGCCACCACATTACTTTTATTTTTTCTAATTATACATTTTAAGAAACGCTCTTTGTTTATGGAGTAAAACAATGTTCCAGTATGCTGCATGTGTAACTGTGGATGTGTGTAATAGACCCAAATTTATGATTAATATACATTTTTAAATTATTATTTCATTTACTGAGAAACATTAATATGAATTTATGTGATTGCATGAGAGCTTAGCGAGGTGCATTGGACACGTGGCAAATTAGTAAATTTGTTATCAATTATAATTGTATAATTATCATGTTCATGTACATCATTACATTTTAATAACGATCATGATAGGAACATTACCACTGTTATATCAGAAATCTGCGGTGGGTTTAATTTTTTCAAATTTTCTTCTAATAAAAATAGGGCTACCATTGAAGTTAGTCGGGTGAAGAAGAAGGGAACTATTGATACTGTAAGTATGAGAAGATATACGTGCAAAAATAAAGCAACAATTACTGATTAATTAACTCGTTTACAGTGGGTTTCATTGGAACAAGCAAAACATGGCATGGTTCACTTACGATTAACTTGGCTGCAGCTTTCCAAAAATGTTGCTGACTTGAAAGCTGTACGTTCTTCAGAAAACTATATAACTATGTGGTGTTTACAATAATATGTAATAAGTTTATACGCGTACAGGAATATCTAAACAATTTATTTGAATAACTTTTAAACAAATTTAGGCTTTAATTGAAACTCAAGAACTCCGAGTCACATCAATGAGTACAGGTTTACTAATTTTATATGTTGATTCGGCAAAGAATTTGCCAGTAAGTATCCAAATATTCGAGTAATAATATAAATTCATTCACGATGATACTGATTTTTCATTGTTACATTTTAGTGTGTACGAGGAAATAAACAACCTGACGTTTATCTTGAAGCAAGTGTCGGTGGAAGCGTAAGAAGAACTGCCACGATATTGCGATCCTGTGATCCAGTTTGGGAACAAGGCTTCACTTTCTTAGTTAGCAACCCCGAAACTGGTGTTTTACATATCAAGGTTCTTTCAAATTAAAATGAATCTATATCTTTAGTTTCTAACGAACAATACTTCAACGTGTGAAAATTTCTAGATCACAGATGAAAAAACTACCCTCATTGTAGGAGAGATGAATTATAACATCTCTCTACTTTTGGCACATAACAATCTTGAAATCGGTCAACAGCCGTATGATTTGCAGATGGCTGAAGCAGATAGTAAATTAATATTATCTATGTCATTAAACGTACGTGTTTTGCATTATCATGTAAAGCATACGCATCAAATACAGTACTCTTTATCATTAATATATTTCAATACGCAGATTTTAAAGTATGAACAGCCTGAGCCCACTTCAGAAGAGGACGAAGACGATCACGATATCAATAAATTAAATAAGATGATTGACCGTCAAGAGTCGAATGTCAGCAACATCTTGTCTTCTAGTGGTAAGTTTGAAGTAATAAATGTTAATAATCAATAGTACATTAACTTCTCTTATAGTTCCACCAAGTCCGTTAAAGAAGCAACCATCGAGAGAATCGGTAAATAGTTTACCGCGTAGCACAGCATCCGCTGGAGCGATTGTATCAGAAGAATCGGTACCGGTAGAAGAATTAATTGTTAATGCAACAGCACCGTCGTCTCTTACAGGAAGCCCTCAGTTAATACATAGAAATCTAAGTGTCACGTCATCTGCAGGAGAAGCTAAATTAGGCCGCATACAATTAACTCTACGTTATAGTGTGCAGAGGCAGAAGCTTATGATCGTCGTGCACAAAATAGCGTATGTAAATCATTAATATATAAATTTACCTTATAAAATATGCAAGTAATTATAAAAGTGGTCTAAGTTGAATAATTGAAAGCCTGACTTTAATTAGCATCAATATGTATTACAGAATGATGAAAATACCTTGATACGGTCTCATCTAACAGAAGTCTAAATATTTCAAAACAAGAACTAGAAAACTTAGATCATTGTCATAATTACCATTAAAAACAGCGTTAATACTGGCAAACCTAATTTCTTCATTTTTAACACAGAAATCTACCTCTACCTGAAAATGATCCGAATAATATACCCGATCCATACGTGAAGCTATATCTCCTCCCGGATCGCCATAAAGAAACGAAACGTAAAACTGCTGTAATGAAGGATAACTGCAATCCAGTTTTTGACGAAGTGTTTGAATACGTAGTTTCTCAGGGAGATCTGAACACACGAATATTAGAAGTGTCCGTGTGCACACAAAAGGGTTGGCTCTCCACCGGAAGTAACGTGATGGGACAGGTTCATCTTAAACTAAGCGAAATGGATTTTTCAAAGTCTTTTACCAGCTGGTACGACTTACTACCGGAGATTAAGGACTAGAAAATGAAAAAAAGCAAGTGGAAATTTCAACAGTTGTTCATATGCCTACGAAGATAACCAACTGTAATTTCCATCCTGCTTATCGGTCAATGTTTTGAAACATTTCAACAATGTGATCAGACCAACTTCTGCTTAATACGTACACGTTATACGAACTACAAGAGCTATCTGGTGCTATGAATAATACGAAAGTTTTACGAAAGTGAGAATAAATCTGTATATCTTACTGTTTGTACTTAGACCGTCCACTGTCGTGAGATCTTTTTAGTCATGTAGCTGTTTTTTCGATTGATCTACAGTTTATGTTTTTGTTACCTATACTATTTACACGTTTGAATTGACGAATGACATTAAACCGATCAATTAACACTAGAACTGCCGGTGTTAAATCTATTATATTTCAATATATTATATAAATAATTTGAAAAATAGGAATGAAGAAGCAGAAAAGATGATTGATTTAGAGATTTGTATTTTTTGAGTTAGATGCGGAATATTTATTTTATGATTCTACTATGAACTTGAAGATTTTTTTTTAAATTGTGTACCAGTCATTTTGATTAGTTTGGTAGTTTTAGTGTTAATGGTATTGAACAATAATTCATCATAATATTTGTACGTATTATATTGCCATAATATTTGCACATTATTTGTGGGTTTATTTATTACTACGTATATCTTTATTTGCTAAGTTTTTTTTTGCGAAAATTGCAGAACGCTTATTACTCACTTATTTTGTATTTCGATGCATTTATACGTTTCACATGATAATGTATTGTGAATTACATCTAAGTATTATGTTTTAATAGATATACACATTTATGAAAGTTAACAAGCTAATTGCTGGCTATTAGTATAGTTTATAAAGTGAAATTAATATATACATATGTTACATTTCTACGAGAGTTTTTTGCTATATTGTATACTGCTCGGTATAATATCACATATTGTTAAAACTAATAACAATGAGAATAATAATGATAATAAAAAGTATGCATTTTAAATCAATCACTGAATTCTATTTCCCTATATAATCCATGATACCGTCGCCAAGGAAACTCAACAGTAATATGTAAATCGAATTAACATCCCTTTCCTTTCGTTATCAATCTGATATTTGACAATATATTCTTCCAGAAGGTTATTCTAAACATCTTATCGGATTTCAAGTGTTAATTGTTGCAATATTTAATTGTAAAATGCAACGTGCACCTGTTCTACCGTGTTTGCCTGGTTTTAATTTTGATAGAAACGTAAGTCGCATTATTTTATCAAATTCTAAGGGTCTTTTCGTAATCATAATCTCTTTGTATATCTGTTAACAATTTATCAGACTACATAAAGTGTTTTTTAAACATTATTTGAACACGTCGAAGAACTTTTACACGTATCCTTTACATTTAATATTTTTAGCTCGGGCGAACAAAATACCATAGGAATCAATACTTCGGAAAAATACACGATGGTGTTTATTATTTATCAGAAAGAGCAGATAAGTCTGATTACACTCGTTATCCATCCATATATCCTCGCGGAGAAGTGCAAGAGTTGCCGCCATGGATAGCATATGATGGCCAAGTATAATAAAATATAAAATTAGTAGTTAATTAAGAAACTAGGTTGTAATCCGTCTAAAAAGCAATTAGATTGTGTAAAACTTTCTCTTCTTTAATACTAAAACTACCAAAGCAATCAAACTGATTGGTTTCACATTTTCTATAAAAATTCTCCAAGTTTATAAGGGAGCCATAGAGCAAATATTAAACATTCAGCTTGTGAGACAGAAATTGCTGTATTAAACATCTTTTCTACCTTTCGATTCGTCTTTTTCTAAAGTACTTATTCGATATATTTAAATATAATAGATTTAACACCGGTAGCTTTAGTATTAATTTACTAAACTTATAATAAAGTATACTCTTCTTTTTATCCCGGAAACATGGCACTTTTCAGAGATTAATGTTCAAAGCTTTCTTCCAAGAAACCGTACAAGAGAGATGGAAATCATCCTTTCAAATTCGAATAGTGAACATCAGTTTCTTTCTGGAAGATGGAACAATTAAAATCTCTGAACCCTCTGTGGATAACAGCGGCCTTGAGCAAGGTTCAACGGTGCATTATTTTTCTTCAATTTAATTACCTTCAAACGAATTCTATTTTTTATTATCAGAATTATTTGTCACCTAACAACCCTCCAATTTCGGTCTTTTAAATAAAAGTAATTTAATATTGAATTCGAATTCTTCCAGACTTTTTATAATTTTTAACATTGTGTTCAGGTGTCCTAGTGAGTCGAAAAAGGATCCCATTACCAGATCCTGTGAGATACAGGTATTATGACATCCTCGACTTAAATATCGGCAAAGAACCTGAGATTTTTGGTAGGGTGTATAAAATAGTGGACTGCGATAAATTCACGAGGCAATTTCTAAATCGTATGGGAATCGTTGTTCCGGACCCCATAGAAATACCAAAGGATCCCTATGCGGACTTAAGAAAATTCGTAAGTAATAAAAATATCCTTATAAAGCACCAATACTTAATACTAATTAAGGATTAAAGAAATTTGCAATACCAACTTTGTTTTCGGTTGAATAATTAAAACGATTCGGTACCGCCAGCAATTTGCACTGTTCTCCGTGCAAAAAATCTGTTCAATTTTGTAAACAAGTATTGTTACTGATAATCAATTAATTATTGACAATTAGGAAACATTCCCGAAGAAACCAAACCGTATGGCGGACACACGTGGAGATTTTTTAAAATACGACAGACAAGTTCTACGTTTTTATGGATATTGGGACGATACTGACCGTCCCCATGGGATCGTTCACGATCTCGAAATTAATTATTACCTTTCCAACAATACAATGGAGATCAAAGAAAACATTCCGCCAAATTCTGGTCGTGATACCGGCCCTCTGTTCGTGAAAAGAATGAAAATTCCCAAAGTAAGATTCTTCCCCAAAAATTGAAATTAATTAGACGATCAAACTAACAGCGTTATAAGAATCACCAGAAAATTCTGTAGAATTAAATTACAATTTTCGTTTCATTGATTCTTCATCATTACACATAAATTTAAGAAATTAATAAATATCTTTCTGTATGTAGTTCTTCACCGGTTTGGATCCAATCGGCGCGGGAGATCCTTTCACTATTTTAAACGTTCTAGGAGATGAATCCAGTAATTATTTCATGATAGATGCACTAAATACCGGAAAAGAATGCAAGGATTATTACAAGGATAATGAGCTGGGTATCGGTGCGGAAATAAATGTTTTTGGGAGAAAAATCGTGATAACAGATATGGATACTTTCACGAAGGAACATTATAGGTACAAAGTCTTATAAATTGAATGACGAAATAATTGAAAAAAAAGGCGTTAAATACTAAAGAAGTAGACTGTTTCATGATCAACTTTTCCTCTTTCCTGTATCGTAGAGTTAAGTATGGTTTGAACGATTTCACCCCGTTGGAAAGACCTCGAAAGGGCAAAGACATTTGTCAAAAAGTGGAGAAATATATCCCACCTTACAATGGTTTTGGCAGTTACGAGGATTCTCTCGGGAATTGCTTTTCCATGATGCCACAAGCTCCTAAAACAGACTTTATTAAATTCTTTTACTACGATAAGTAAGTTAATCGTTTGTAATTATAATCCTTTTCTTTTAATCATCATTTTTTCCACTCTTAGGCAAGGTTTCGACAGCCACGTATTGCGATTCAGAGCAAAAATGATATCGAAGATACCTGAAAACGAGGACAGACCATTTATTATAAGAGTCTTTTTAATGAACGATACAATCTCCGTTTTTGAGTTGTCGAAAAGAAATTCAGGTGATATTTCCTTTTTTTGTGTATCGTGAAGAAATATATTTTGAAAAATAATAGTAAAGAATAGAATAGATGATTACTATTAGATTGAAAGTAGTGATCAAAATGTAAAAAAGATTTATTGTATGATTTATAGGTTTCAAAAGATGTCTTTTCCAAAAAAGAATGCCAGTGATGTTGCCTGGTGAGGAGATATTTGTGAGCAAGAAACCGAAATATTACAAACCTGAAGACTTTTATATTGGAGCACGTGTGAACTTGAATTCCTTCATTTTTGAGATTACTTCAGCCGATGTTTATGCTCTCCGTTACATGGAATTACACTGTGACAAAGTAAGAACTGCATTTTGTTAATTTATGCGATGAAACATGGTCTTCAAAATTAAATTCATCGGTGAAGAAATACTTCTACACCTACTTGTTACATGGCCAGCATCTAGTCTTCTCCAGTTTTCATTTGTTATATATTTCTTCTTCAGTTTTCCAAATCAAACACAAAGTTAATCATGTCGAAGATTCAGGAAGCTTTGAAACCCGTTCACAAAGAATTTCTTCAACTTTACACGCCACAGAATTCGTATGATGACAATGTTCTAGTATTACCATATGAAAAACTCAGGTATCATATCTTTTATAAGATAAAAATTCATGCAGATTTAATCATTTTCTGATTATTTTTCTTTCATTAGGGAAGCTCTGTACAAGTATCTGGGAGATAAAATAACGGAACACGAAATAATCACCATCGCACGATGGTATTCTTCGCACGAGAAGAAAGAGTTCCGTACCAGAGAATACGTGAGGTCAGTATAAAATAAATAATATGAAGTAACATATAATAGTTATTTCTCCCTATTGTCTTCCACTTTTATGTCATCGACTTCAAAAACGTTTTGAAATTGAAAAAAAGAAATATAAAAATTATATTTTCTTCTGGGCAGACGTTTGATGCACACAGAACTTTACCGGTTTCTTTGGAATGATTTTGATCGTTTGGAAGAAACTTTTCATCAATTGGATAGAGGAAGAACAGGATTTTTACCTCGTGATACGATATATAAAATTCTTCGTGCCTGCAGAATACCCGTCGACGTGGAACTTTTGAATTCTACGCTAGATCAGTATGTAAATCACAGTAACTAATATTTTGTACATGTAATACAGTACTTGGAAAATAACATATAACACGTACAATAATGCAGCTTGGAAAAGAATGCAGAGGGAAAATTAGATTACAATGATTTGCTGCGGTTTATGAACGTCAAGATCAACCCGGTTCCTCCGACAATTCCGATAAACGTAAAGGTATATAATTATTATAATGATATATTCTTGAAACCGAAGACTGAAGTATTAGAAAGAAAAACTATTTTAACTCTTAATTAATTTTTAATCAAAATACTTTTTTCTATATCACGAATGAAAGTTTGAATAAAATCTTGAATTTTATATTGCTCCTATATCTCATTCAAATTCGTAGATATCCGAAACACAGAAGAAAGAATTGAAACTTCGCTATTCGGATATCTTACAATTAGTAACTGAAGTTTCAGACATTTAATTTCATAGTTATTATTTTTTGCATTAATATTTTACAGACGGCACTATGGTGGGCATCTGAGAAAGAGCCAGATTGCGGAGCAGGAATAAATTGGTGTGCTCTGATAAAAGATATAGGTATAAAAGACGAAGAAAACAAGGAAGAAATGATAAAATCATCAAATCAGCTGCCTGCGATAACTTGTAAAACGTAATGCAACATGATTTATCTTCTTCGCGATAAATTCATCGTAAGAGGATGAACTAGTAGAACATATATTACAACAATAACAATAATAATGTATAATTATATTGAAATTCTAAAATTCGATACTTTGATACCTCTTTTCTATCATACTTTTAATATATACCTTTATGTAAATTCACGACAGGCCACGAATTTTTACACTTATTGTGACATTGTATAAATATATTACTAATCAACGGTTTTCCAATAAATGATAATGTATTTGGGCATTGAATAGTATTTATTATAGAATATAATTTCTAATATAAAGCTATGTTAAAATTGGCAGACTATTTACATCGCCCTAATCGCGTCTATGTCTATTATGCCGCTAAAATAGTGTTGCCTATTTCTTTGTTTTTTAATTAGACACTTCATCTAGATTAATGATAAATACACGAGAACTTTCGCCAGACTATATCGAAAGAATTTTACATCAGCACATTATCTGCGGGTGTTTCGATTATAAAAATGATAATGTAAGGGTCTATTTTTAAATTACCGTATATACATTTTATTCTATTTATATTGCAAATTATTCGGGGATTTGTAAAAATTTGTTACCTGCATTAAACAAAAATGCACCGAGAATTATAAAAGATGCATAATTATTGATGTAATTCTTTCCGTAGATAAAATGTTGCATGGACAGACAACACTATGCAACATAATGAAGACACAAACTTAATAAATATCAAGCAATAAGACATAAATAAAAAACACTACGAAGTTTTGCGATCGATTACGTAACACTCAATGCGATCGTCAATTAATAATTTACGTATTTAATTTACTGACGCCTTTTTTGCACATTTTTTAATCATTATGACGAACGATATTTTATTACACGAATTAAACGTTCGCATTTATTTAACCCCTTAGCTGCATCATAAACAGAGAGAAAATTATTGAAAAAATAAAAAATGTATGTTACTTCAGTATTTAATTATGCAGGTCCATGAAACATTTTTTAAAATTAAAATAGTGATCTAAGTCACTCTATCCTTCATTTCTTCTTCTTTAGGGTGTCCTTTGAAATCTGCATAATGAGATGGCTATTTTAATTAGTGCAATACAGGATTACTGATAATTTCCATTTCGATAATTTTCTACCCAGGCAATTTTCACAATAACCAGCACTTGTAAATCTTAAAAATTAAATAATCCGATTTGAAGTTGTAGAAAGTAATAAAGTAAGAAATATCTCTGAAATACTAAATTTGACATAGCAGCATCCTAGAAAATAATTTTTCAAATAACTGTAATGTAAGTTAATGATTTTTTTTCGTTCTAAATAATTATAGAAATGTATACCTCTGTATTTTGTAGCTAAAGGGTTAATACCACCTGCGAATACACATTATTCTTCATTTTTCTTTTAATCCTGACAACAATTAATCGTATTATAGACTTCCGCTTCATTTTCCAATAGGATGGCATCCTGAGCAGTTTACTTGCACTCGTAAGTCTTTATAATTTTCCTGCAGGTCTTGCACTTAACGTAGCAACAACTGATGTACTTGCAGTCGCATCTCTCGAGGACGTCTTCCGTTTTGGTGATGTGACCACGGCCACAGCAAAGGTACTCGCAGCCTTCGTAACCGGAACTGCTGCCGTTGCATTGCCTGCAAGAAAAAAAAATGTGTCAGTCGTAGTTCTGAAAATTTTGATAATTTGAAAACTCATGTCATCATTGCATTTACGTACATTTTTCGTTAAATTATTACTTTACTAACACTTTCCTAGCACTGATTACTTTATCAATTAATTTAACGCGACACTATGTTGCACTTACAAAACTAGAATTTCCGTTTTTTACTTTCACTGTTTAATAGAATTAAAATAGTATTTTAATAGTGTTAATATTCTTTAATCATTCGACAATTAATTTTTGAAATACAAAAGATTAAATTTTGTTTAATAAAGAGAAGTTAGCATGTTTAACAATAAATATCAATTTGAATTTAATTAATTTATTTGAAACAGTTTATATAATTATTTTAATATACATCTCTACAATTAAACGGAAGTTATATGAGATGTTATAAAGGTTCTTACAATATTTTACAACATCATTGAAGAGTTTTTTTAAATTCATTATCCAACACACGGTTTCATATCTTCCGTACTTTATGTAAGAAATTGTTCCATCGACGATGGAAAAAAAATGAAGGAGCTTACAAAACACAACTACGATACGTTTTATGCGGATGTAGTGTTAAGAAAAAAGGATTTTGAAAAGTGTATGGAGAAACGATCGAGGGCGTCCCGTAATAAACATTCACCACGCCCACTTTGTATAATTATACACGGGGTTATAATTACCGGTTGTAAGTTGTAACCGGCGATCTAGTCAGTGGTGCCCAAAGAAGCCTGGCATCGTATATTAGTTGAGGGAAATGAAATATTAGCATACCCGAAAGTAACGTCCCAACTATTTTACAAATTGCTTCGGAGCTAAGTCCCTTCATTAGCATTCTTTAACTACTGTATATACAAAGATACCTTTACTCATTTTCGATGATTAAACTAGTTCTCGGTGATTTAAAATACTTAGGCGATTGTCGTACAAGTAACTTGAGAAAGAGTGAAATCTGTTTTAAGTGAATCGTGGAAATTGGGAAAATGGGACGTAATGGAATGAATAGAAAAATGGAAATATAGTTTGGAACAACAATAGAGACATACGGAAATCGAGAGGTAGAGAAATCGGGAGATAGACAAGTTGAAAGATAGAAAAATCAAGAAATAAGGAAATAGAGAGGAAGTAGAGAAACAGAGAAATAGAAAGCTAAAGCAATAGAGAGATACAGATATTGAGAGGTAGGGAAATTGAAACATAGAGGAATCGAAAGATAAATAAGATCGGAGACACGAAAATTGAAAGAGACAGAGAGACCATGAGATACAATCAAATAGAGAGATGCGGAAGTAAAGAAATAGAGGAATAGAAAGCTAAAGTAATAAAGAGATACAGAAATTGAGAGACAGGCAAATAGAAAGATACGGAAATCAAGAAGAAAGTAAATAGAGAGATAGTAAAATAAAGAGATGGGGAGGAAAGACATAGAGAAATAGAAAACTAAAGCAATAGAGAGATACAGATATCGAGAAGTAGAAAAATTAAAACATGGAGAAATCAAGAGATAGAGAGATCGAAAAATCGAGATGGAGAGAAATCAAGAGATAGAGAAATAGAAGAATAGAAAAATCCAAAGATCAGGAAATAGAGAGCTAGATAAATAGAGAACTAGAAACTTAGAGTAATACAGAGATAGAAAAATATAAACGCATATAAATCCAACACTATTCAAGATTTTCAAAGCTATTTTCTAAAAACAGCAAAGTCATAAAAGCAACATTCCCTAAAACTTAGATTAACATGTCCATCATTCCATCACTTCTTTACAATGCAACATTCACTCCAACATTATAACGTAGATAATGAAGAAATAAGTAATAATAAACGTTTAACCCGAGGAACATCCTAACGCCATTGATCAGGCTCAATCGATCTCCTTCGGAGAATAATAAGCGTTAATTTTTGCTGATGGGGCGTAGATGCTGACTCAAGCTTTGATTTATAGTCCTGGCAAAACGAAACAAAGCGTCATCTGGAAGGGTTCTCCACGTGCATCCATTCGCACACTTCCTGTGCCTTCTAGAAACCAGTCACCATTCCCGGAATGCCGTGGGTGATCTTAATTCACGTAGACCGAGGCGTGAATAATTCAGGACGACCAAGAGGCTTCTTTCGCCTTAACGCCGGAAAATCCGTGGCGAATGCAATCACCGTCGCAAAACATTCCTCCTTTCCCTCTTTTTATTTCCCTCTATCTTTTTCATTCGTGTATTTATCAGCTGAAGAGTATCTCTTCAACTTGAATCATCCGGGGGGATAGTAAAATACCTTTTGTTAAAGCTTCGCTGTGTTCGTTCGATCGTTGCTTCTATGAAAGTTATTCAATAAAGGTGTAAATTTTAATATATTTCTATTGTTAATCCCTTAGCCTACAACAACAGGAATAGGAAATTTTGAAGTCTTTAAAAAATTATTAAATTGAAAACAATCGGACGCGAAACGGTTTCATAATATCTATACTATTAATATTACGTTTAGCTATGCAAAATAACAGAAATCAGTGAGAACTTTTGATTTCAAGAATTAATTCTGAGTTTTTGGACGCCACGTCAGAAAACAAATCGTGGGACAAATCTATCAAAATTATTAAATTGAAAATATCAGCCGGTCGCGAAACTGTTTCATAATATCTATACTATTAATATTACGTTTAGCTATGCAAAATATCAGAAATCAGTGAGAACTTTGGATTTCAAAAATTCATTCTGAGTTTTTGCACGTCACGTCAGAAAACAAATCGTAAGGCAAGGGGTTAATCACTATAATGGATTTTAGGATAATTCTATATGGTTGTTTTTTATTTCTTTGAGCCTATTGCAATAGTAAGTAATATTACGAATTTAATTGAAAGTACTGTGTTGAAAATTTTTGTCTGTATTATTTATAGTTTAAAAATTAGAAAATTTTAAAAAGGAACTATGGTTATCTTGATTTGTAAGGATTTCTTCCTCTCTAAGGAACATTCCAAAGTTGATGAACAAATTTTGCAAAGTGATATTAATTTTGCGGAATAAAGGTGCAACGTGAGACTCAAGCAAACACCATAAAACAACGAAATTGACAGCGTCCAAGTCTCACAAATCATCTAGCAGCCATTTTAATACCGGATGAAAGGGGATCGTTCAAATATCGTAAAACGGTGGATTTATTCGGTTTCGAGAACAGGTTTTCCGATCAGGGGAAAAAATGGGGTTCCGCCCTATCTCAAAGGTCTTCTCTCATAGGTAATTACCAGCACAGTCACATAAATAAACTGGTATCGGGCTATACCGAAGATAACTGAGATCGAACGAAGGAATTCGTTGTGTGAGGCTGTTGAAACACGTTGACGATCAAAAGGAAGGAAGAAAGCAGAAAGATCGAGCTAGAATACCACGTCGGAGGTGTTTCATTAGCGTGAGATAACGATTGAACGACTAGTTCTTGGAAAAAAATCAAATCTCATCGTAAAGTTTTACAATTCTGCGTGTAAAACATTATTATCTGATGATATTTCATTTAATGGGGGCAAAGAATTCTTGTATTGTCTCGTACAATAGAATTAAATAATTTTATTTAAAAATGATTGCGCGTGTAATATCTCAATCGTTTGTCCTAAAAGACAAAAAAATGTGTTCGTAAAAAAACCATGTTACTTAAGTACAATTGTAGCCATAGATCTCATCAAAATTGCAACTATTAGAATAAAGTGTGCATCGACCAAAGTACCTGGCATGTTCATTATCTTGCCGATTACTCCACTGACATTAATTACTGGATTGCATGACGACGTGTTACAAAACTGCACAATTAAGTGCTAGATTGTCCAACCTTAGAATTCGCAATTTTCTAACAAGTCCTTATTGTTATGGTTTGAAAGGAGATACAAAGATGAACCATTAGGGATAATGCACTTTTACAACTCCTCTGTTCATTCCTGAGTCTCTTATCGTCTTCTTCTTTGTAACAAATAAATGATGAAATCTGTCTTCGAATCGAGATATATACTATCATCATTTATCTTAGGTACGATTTCATCAGTGGCTTCGCAATAAATTCAAACGCCGTGTCGTTTCGTAACAAAACTATCCTTACACTTTACAACCGCTCGAAATTACGTAATTCAGGCAATGACAGAAGTCACAGGTAATTAAAGCCAATATCCTCTTTCACACTTAGCAATCGTCCATTCCTAATAACAAAGTTCTCCATTACCTTCGAGAATCTTTTGCTAAATTAATATTCAGTATACCAAACCCTCAATAACTTCACATCGACCTCAAACAGTAGATTCTAATTAAAACAACTAATTACAAACGAAAAAATAAAACAAAAAAAGACATAACAGTAAACCAAGACTGACTTTCGTCCAGCAGAAGAAGAAGAACTTGGTCAAAGGTCCCCAGAGGCTCGGCTACCGAAAACGAGTGGTATTCCATTCTGTTTTATTTCCCTCCCATTATTATGCCTCTCACTTCGCACTTTACGAAGCTGCCTTGCCACCTTTGCATCTGCCAGCCCCTTTTTTTCTTCCCCTTTTGAACAGCACGAGCAAAAAGGTACGACGTTCTCCATTAACGAATACTAAAAAATCTCAAGCCCCCCCGAAGGTCCATGGGATGGATGGTGTGAGTGTTGTTTGCTAACATGAATCCTCGTGTCCAAAATGAAAGAGGTAACGCGATATTAGCGATATTACGGTGAAAAAGGAAGAGAGGGTTTGTTTCATTCACCTGCCGATTGTCCCGAGGCTTCCTCGCTTTTTGTCGGGCAGACAATAATCAGGACTCTTGGTAGTGTAGAGGAGATTATCGTGGTGATATAGGGGTGGCAATCTACCACCGGATCTTGCACGAACTTCAGCAGCGGTTGCGTATCTTCGAAGTAAACGACTCCCTGCAGCAGAGGGACCGGAAGCGCCGAGTCCTCGCCAGCAAGTTCGTACGCTGCAGGATCCGGAAACCCCGTGACACTTGCACTCGAGTGTCAACGACTGCTCTACCGCCTTGGAATAAAATGGAAGTGAATAAAAAGTATGATTAACACTAGAACTACCGACGTCAAATCTATCATATATCAAGTAATAAAATAAATACATTGAAAAAAAAGAAATCAAATGTTGGAAAAGATGATCCATTCGGTGATTTGTATTTTTTTAGATGGAGTTAGGACATTTGCTCTACAACTCTTCTATAAAGTTCGAGAATTATTATAAAATATTGTGTGCAAGTGATTTTGACTGGTCTGGTAGTTCGAGTGTTAATATGTGTGTTTGACCTTTGAACTTGTATTGCAATGTTGAATTAAATTCGTTGTGGTGAATATGAAATGGAAATGTTGCAATTTAGTAAAAATTAGCAAGTTAATAGTAGAAGTAGTGGTATTAAATCGGTTGTATTACAATATATATTACTTAAATACGTATTTTGGAAAAGGAAAAATCAAGAAGTGGAAAACAGGATCTACTCGGTAACTCTGTATTTTGTAAAATGTAGAATATCTGCTCTATGACTGACCTACAAAGTTGGAGAACCTTTGGAAAAAATTAAGAATGAGTCATTTTGACTTGCTTGGTGGTTCTAGTGTTAAAAAATTCAAGACAAAGGTATACCGTCGAATGAAACATTTTTTTAAGTGCTTCCAAGTTGAAGAAATCCAGAATGATGATAAGTTTGATCTACTAATTTGAAATATTTGCGAAAAAGAACTCATTGTAGAAATAAATACTCTAAATATGTTGAGCAAGTGTTCCTCAATCGCATTAACCCCTTGCTCTACAATAACGAGTAACACTCGTGATTATATAAATGGGATAGGAAATTTTGAAAGGGTATAGCCGGTTAAGATGGTCAAATGTGCCCTTGAACCGAATTCAAATCCCGATGAGTCATTCGAAAGCTTATAAAAAAAGAATGATTTCTGCCAAGTTTCAACTTTGAATCTCGACCCGGGGGGTAGTAAAGGGTAAAAATAGAAAATCAGGTTTTTGCCGAATTTCTCCTATACCAGCGGATAAAAAATTTTGAAAAAATTCAGAGGCACTTCTGTTATCAGGGCACATATTAGAGAATTTTTTCAGATTTTTAAATTGAAAAAACAAGCTGTGAAAAATAAAAAACGCTAAAAAATGATGAAAAATGCCGATTGTGTATCGAAGCAGTCTTGGCACTATAATTATATTTTTACTGTAAGTACGTATCATTGTTACTATTGTCCTGAATTTTTTTCAGATTTTTCAATTTGGTGCGCCGCAGTTAAAAAAATTAAAAACCGATTTTTTCGTCGTTTTCTCCGTGTCAGAGTAACTTATACGTCGAATTGCTTCATGAAATAGGTATTTTATGCGATCTTCTATGTTTATACGTACAGCAAAACATCACAGGAATTAAAGAAACTGAAAAAACCGAATCATTTGAAACTGTTATGCGCCTTACATTGTAAAGTATGTACCGTATTTTCCAACGGCGTCGGTGGCGCAGCGGTAGAGTGTCGAGCTGCCGCTGCGAACTTTTTGAACGTATAGGTTCGAGCCTCGAACTTCCAAGTCCCTTAGGCTAAGTTTTTTTTTTTCGTTAATTACATATATTTCCTAACTTTACGACACAACGATCAATATTTACTTTCAAATGTTTTAAGAATATTTGAAAAACATATTAACCTGAAATATACGTAAATATGACTTTGGACTGCTTGTTATGCCGCCGTTTATCCTGTCAATTACGGCATTGTTTGAAATTGGTTGAAATTGGTTTTCAAATCTCTTACCTTTCATGCATTGAACCCGTGACAGAAATTCTAACATACATTTTGAATAAAAGAGAGAATAGAATTGTATGATCTAATTCGAATAGACGAAAAGGCTAAATAGTAGAAAAACAACAACACGATTTTTGTTGCCATCCATCCATAACTGTTAAAGGTAAGAGATTTGAAAACCAATTTCAAACAATGCCGTAATTGACAGGATAAACGGCGGCATAACAAGCAGTCCAAACTTATATTTACGTATATTTCAGGTTAATATGTTTTTCAAATATTCTTAAAACATTTGAAAGTAAATATTGATCGTTGTGTCGTAAAGTTAGGAAATATATGTAATTAACGAAAAAAAAAAAACTTAGCCTAAGGGACTTGGAAGTTCGAGGCTCGAACCTATACGTTCAAAAAGTTCGCAGCGACAGCTCGACACTCTACCGCTGCGCCACCGACGCCGTTGGAAAATACGGTACATACTTTACAATGTAAGGCGCATAACAGTTTCAAATGATTCGGTTTTTTCAGTTTCTTTAATTCCTGTGATGTTTTGCTGTACGTATAAACATAGAAGATCGCATAAAATACCTATTTCATGAAGCAATTCGACGTATAAGTTACTCTGACACGGAAAAAACGACGAAAAAATCGGTTTTTAATTTTTTTAACTGCGGCGCACCAAATTGAAAAATCTGAAAAAAATTCAGGACAATAGTAACAATGATACGTACTTACAGTAAAAATATAATTATAGTGCCAAGACTGCTTCGATACACAATCGGCATTTTTCATCATTTTTTAGCGTTTTTTATTTTTCACAGCTTGTTTTTTCAATTTAAAAATCTGAAAAAATTCTCTAATATGTGCCCTGATAACAGAAGTGCCTCTGAATTTTTTCAAAATTTTTTATCCGCTGGTATAGGAGAAATTCGGCAAAAACCTGATTTTCTATTTTTACCCTTTACTACCCCCCGGGTCGAGATTCAAAGTTGAAACTTGGCAGAAATCATTCTTTTTTTATAAGCTTTCGAATGACTCATCGCGATTTGAATTCGGTTCAAGGGCACATTTGACCATCTTAACCGGCTATACCCTTTTCCAAAACCTATTAACCCTACTGTTCTGCTCGGGTCTATATGACCCGAAATGGAAATTACATTTTAACAGATACTATATTCCTAAGTATTAATCTCTGATATTCAATGTATTTAACATTTACGTCTATCTGTTTGTATATTTTATGTTTCGTAAAATATAAAATTTTATTCGTCGGGTTACTATGACTGGGAAAAATACGAATGTGAGATACAAATGAACAGAACAGGAGGGTTAATTAAATTGAAAATATTAATGAGACACGATACGATAATATTATTTCTATAACATTAATATTACGTTAAATTCTACGGCATGTCAAGAATCACTGATCAATTTTTATTTTAGCAATAAAACTCAGAATTATAGCTTGCAGTCACGAAAGAAATTGCAAGGCAAGGGTTTAAGCAAATTCAATTTTTCTACTCCGATGTTTCGTGTGTTACACCAAAGTTTTTAAAATACACCAAGATACGTCTCAATTACCCTTCGTCCTGCTCTGTTGTTATGCATATTAACGGCGTGCATGAATTTGGCGGTGGAACCGGTACCAGGAGGTGTCGCACCCTGAAGGAACCTTTTAGCCATTCTCGACGCAGACCTGACGTCGTCACCACAGCCTCCCCATTTGAAGGAGTTCCTGGCGGACAATGCACCGAAAGAAACTGATGTTGCGGTGAAGGACGAGGGCGAAATTAGAGCCGATGGTGAAGGTGGTTCCCTTCGCGGTGGAGTGGCACAGGAACAGGCTGCTAGACTTCCTAGGGCACATCCTCTGGCGAGCCTCCACACTGCCGCTGCAGCGGACATCGCATAGACGAATGCCTGTTCCCTCGTTCCTGATGTCGAGAAATATCATATTTTTTGATACGATAGAAAATTATGAATCAGGAAGAACGTAAATTTCAAGAAGAAGTTCCCAAGTCGAAAAGTCCAGCCTAAAAAGAAACTTCAAATCCTAGATTCTTTTGATTTCTCATTTGCCGCTGAATTATGTATACCATTTTGAACCTCAAAATCCTCAACTAGTGTGTCTACGCTCCTCAAAGTCCTGTAAATATGATTTTTAGGAGTTATATGGACTGATCAGGTAAAATTTTTATTCCAATTTAATCTGACATCCCCGAAAAATATTTCAGAAGTTCCAAGTCTGTCGACTCATATTCTAAAAATAGAGCTTTCAGGAACAAGTAGGAATTAAATAATCATGTTATTCCATATAAATTCTAAATCTCCTAAAATCAAATTAATTTTTAATATGTTGAGAATTTTTTTTGGACCTAGATCATTCCACTCCAATTCCAATCCAATTCTAAAACTCCTCACTATAGAATGCTGAGGATTGTTTTGGGCTGTATGAAGCCTAAATTGATCCTAAACTAGGCAAAACTGGCAAAAATTAACAAGTTTAGGGCGATTGTGGAATTAAAATTTGCATCCTTTTATATGTAACATATTTTTCTATATTCAGCCCAAATATCCTAAGTTATTTGGTAATTTAGGAGGATTTTGGGCTTACAATTTTCGACTCGGGTTTATATGTCAGAAATTGTGGAAGATATTAGAGAGAGTTATAGTTGGTATTTTATTTATTGGATGGTATTTTATTTATTATTATTTATTAGAGAGAGTTTTGGTGAGTACGAAATTATATAGTGTAATTTATAATTAGGGCCTTGGCTTCAAGTTTTCGTCAACATTTGAAGATTTTTTTTGGATTGAAACTTAACTTTGCCTTCATTTGAAAGTCATATAAAACTGTAAACCGTAGGCGAAATAATTGTAAGAAGAAAGGAGGTACAATCTTCCAAAATTGAATTTACAATTGAAAGTTTTATATATCATACATTTACGATTTAACCATTTAGCCTACAATAACGTGTGACACTCGTGACGCAGAAAATAGAGTAGGAAAATTTCAAGTCTTTGAAAAACTATTAAATGGAAAATATCAGCCGGTAGCGAAACGGTCTCATTATTTCTCACTATTAATATTACGTTTTACGAGGTATTAGAAATCAGTGAGAACTTTTGATTCCAGGAATCAATTTTGAGCCATTGCACTCCCAGTCAGAAAAGAAATCGTAGGGCAAGGGGTTAATTTTTCCTAATCAATATTTTCATCGTCATGCTGCTGGTACTTTAACACGTTAAACGCCATCGGTATTTCGCTAGTTTCATCATTTCTACTGACGTGAAACTTATTTTGTTAAATTCACATCTTTACAAACCGGAAACTATAAAAACACTGATCGATAACGTGTTAAAAATTCAAGTAGTGTAATCAATTTTACAATAACGTCTTCAAAAATTACCAACGCGACATGTCATGACAAATATCCCTTGAATTATCTATCAAATTTGCAATCCATCTAACCGTACAATTTAACAATAAAATGATCTTCGATGTTGACAATTAAGATAGACAAAATTCCACTCACTCAGATTTCAAGAAAGATATTGTTAATGGGAGATTTCGCGGTTTCTTTAGACCGCAATTCACGATCCGCACTCTCCGTTTGATATAATTGAAGAAAAGCCGATTATCATAGCGGCGCATACGGAAAAAAGCGGCTTTCCTGGTCGCTTCCAATGTACATCGACCATCGGCGTGTTTTTCATCGGCACCGAAACTCACCGGGTGCTTCTCGGTTTTCTCATTAACGAAGGATCTCCCCCGACTGCCCGAGTATACTTTTATTTACAATATAATTATCGTAAAATGCGAACGATTAATCCACGAGGGAGCGACGTGAAAGATAAAGAGCGAAGAAAAGGAAGCCAGGAAGGAAGGCATCGGTTTGGTAATGACCGCTAATTGAGGTGCCTCTTCGAGGTCTTCCTATTTATCCTGAAATTCTTCAAAGGATATTCGATCGTTGTATTACGGTGGCTGTACTGATTTTTATACGACTTGTCTACGGTGTACCTTTTCATCCGAGAAAACTAAATACTTGCATAATATTAAAAATATTGTTTGACATTTTTACAAGGATGATGAACAAGTATATATTACACTAAACCTATCGAGCCGGTCAAAAGACCGGTAACAACATTTTTATAAACATTATCTAAATTAATAGAATAGCCATGTTGTAAATATTCCATTTCTATTTTATAAAACCTAAATCAGTTATTAAATCGTCTTTTTCGCCTGTTCATTTCTCTTTTTCTAAACTAGTTACTAAGTATATTTAACACTAGATTTACCAAGCCAATCAAAATGACTGGTACACAATTTTTTCCAAAAATTCTACGGGTTTATGAGGGAGCAGTATCATAAATATTCTTCGTCCATCGTATAAAACATAAATTACCGAATCTATCATCTCTTCCGCGTCTTAATTTTCCTTGCTTTAAGGTACATATTTAAATATAATAGATTTCACGCTGGTAAATCTAGTGTTAAATTTTAGTGGATATAAAGTCGGTAGTTTTAGTGATAAATTATATTACATTTTTCCAAAAACTAAATACAGACAATTCTAACGTAGTATCAAAGTTGAAACTCCGAAATATATTTCTTGAAAGAGTTGCATATTTTTATGAGGGTCTTATGCAATTAAAAATATCCCTGAAGATACTCAAATCTCTTGACGAAAATAAAAAATTCAAGAAATTGATATCGTCAATTTAATATCTTGTTTGCTAAATATAACGAAGAGGAAGAAATTATTATACTTTGTTTGAAATTTCTTTAGTAGGAAAAAAATGCATACCAGTGAGTAATTCAGGGGTGTAATCGGGTGCACGTTCGATGCTACTGCAGTTCCACCTTCGATGTCGAAATGCTTGCTGGCATACCGTCGACGTGTCTCTTGCTGCTTGTACCAAACTGGGCATCACGTCCGGCGTGGCCCTGCATGCCCTTGCTTGCTTTCTTTCCAAAAGACCGGAGCTTTTTGCCCCCGTGCAAGATTCCCTCGTCCATGTATAACCATCCCCCGTACGACCAAGAGCTCTGGAATTAATTTCCTTAACGTCAGTGACAGGCAATATATTTAACCCCTTGTCGTACGACCTCTTTTCTAACTGAATGTGCAATAACTCAAAATAACTTACTGAAATAACAATTTATTTCTGATTTCTGTTGCAATGTATTTTTTGATAGTTTAATAGGAATAATTTGATCGTACTGTGACCCACTGATATTTTCAATTTAATCGTTTTTGGAAAACGTCAAAATTTCTTATTCACCTTAATCATGGGAATCACTCTTTATCGTACGGCAAGGGGTTAAGGGTGTCTTTACATTAAGTCCAAATTATAATAGTGTAGTTATATAAAAAAGGAGAAGATTTTTGGTAGGTTTCACTATAATTTTTTACAATGTCGAAGTAGTTTGATATTATCAGGGGTAGGATATAATATAGGACAAATTTGACGAAGGTAATGAAAGTTTGAACTCAGGTTCTGTAATTCTAAACTTGCTAGAATATCCTCTACTGTCTTTCCTTCAAGGTAACGTTCTCCACAAATTCTGAATCAGTCTCTACAACACCCTAAACATTTACTATCAAGTCCCACAATCAAAATTTCTCACCACAGACTTCCAACATTTATTGCATAATTATCTTTTATACTTTTAAGCACCGAACTATCAACCCAAAAATATTACAACACACAGGGTGACGGTTTGAAGTCAGCCTGCTACATACAGCCATTCCTCCAACACCATAACCATCATAAAATTCTCTTCCGCTTTCCCTCGCTCTTAATTCCCCCCACAATTTTCGTACCAGCCTTCGCGACATACCAAAAACATTCCATCATCCCCCTAACAAAAAAAACCTTGCTCAACATCTAAAAAATTTGTCTACATCCTCCTCTTAGCCTGAAACGAAAAAATCTGCGGTGAAATTCGCATCAAAACGAACAACCAGTTACTGTTTCACGGCTACAGAGCTGATGGTAAGTTCGCTTACGGTTCGGTCAAAGCCGTAAATCAGGGGTGAATTTCGAAAATTATAGGGCGTGAAGCTGAAAGGTGGCTTTAAGCTGCGGGTGGATACGTGCACCGCCGCGCAAACCGTACGGAGGATAATTACGGACACCTGAAAGTCGAAATGGCTCGAGTACGGATACGTCTAGACGTAACAGCCCTGGGAATGGCCGACTCGCCAACCCCGTGTCAGAAGCCTACCCTCGAAATTACCCTATCAAAAGGCCGTAGCTCTAATTCATTATTCCGTCGGTGGAGCGTATTCTGCCGTTTCCAAGATGCCGTTTCATCTATGTATGTATGTACGTTACTGTACGTTATGGGGGTAGTATTACGCGTTCGTCTTCGTTTGACGACCGGCAAAGCTGCTCTGACATGGCGACAGAATCAAGTTTTAAGTGGGATATCAAGCATTAAATCGATTAAATAGGATTTTCAAAGAATTTTTTTTATTTCCTGTTACTTTTTTTGCTTGTGAACAATTCTTTTGTGCAGGGCTTACTGTTATAGGTGGGTTCTGAATCATCAAGACTGCGATGTATAGGGTTTTTTTATAAAGATTTACCATGATCTACCAGACACTGCTTTGTACCTTTGATAGAAATTTACAAAAGACGAGCTGCAAAATTCGCGAGAGCGTTGCAAATTGTACGTGCCACGTAGAAAAAAATTCACAGAGATAACGGAGGGTTTTAATTGGGCTCTACTGATTTCCAATCTGGGCCTTAACCATTGCGTCTATTTGAATACTTTTTTATATATTTCTTTTTCGGTTTTAACTCCTACGGCCATTCTGTTTAGGATCTACTGTGTTAGATTTGTTGCAGGGGTAGTGAATATTAATTTGTTGAAGGAATAAGATATCTAACAATAAGTTATCATGCGCCTGGTGGTTCTAAATACATTTGAATCAAATACTTGCTGATATGCTAGTGAAATAGAGAATTTCGAAAAGGAAAATGTACTTAAGTTCTGTTCTATTACGGGAACTAACGAGACAGTTAAACTATCAAAGCTCAAATGACTCGAAAGTCAGTTGAAATTGCACCTGTTTAAAGAAATAAACATAAACACTAAAGTGAAGCATTATGGAAGAAATAGGGATTCCTAATTTCGTCTCATAAGTGTCCAAGAGCATTAACTCATTAAAGTATTAAAGCATTAACGCATTAGAGTATTAAAGCATTAACGTTGCAGAAAAAAGAGAGAAAATTTCTTTCGCACGTTCAACGCACCAGGACGATTCTATGGGACCCATTTCTCACGCATGGCTCATTAAATTCACGCACCCCAAAACTGGAGACACGCATAAAGGGTCGACTGGTCAGATTTACGCGTGCCTCGCGGATATTTCCTCGCCTAATTTTTCACTGGTTTCGTTGCAAAAAGTGATTCCGTCGAGAAATTCTTCTCATCGAAACGAAGAAGGGGTCGTAAAAATACCCTCGAAATTATCGGCTCATTAGCAGAACAGTCGAGATTGGTCCTTCAGAATTTCAGCTATCCAAACGAATGGCGAATATCTACGCTCTTATACACGGTGTTCTCTGATTAAATGTTTTAATTCTGAGCACGTTAATTTTATTCCTTTTAAGAATGATAATGATATAAATATATTCACATGGAATTGGTTTTTTTAATTTATTAATTAATTAATTTTATTGTTTAATTTCTGTAATTGAATATTTTCAATTAATATTCTACTGCACAATAAAACTTCAGTATTTTGTCGTTTTCGTCCAAGATAGAAAACTAGTAACACTGTAAAGTTCCTGTTAATTTATTTAATCAGAAATTTTAATTTGTAAAATTAAATAAATTTCAAAAAGTATCTCTTCATATCTTAAATAATAGAAAATCCATCCAGCTCAATCTATTTCTCCTAAGATAATCAACAAAAAACTATAATTATAAAATTACAATTGCCAGCTAATGACAACGAAAATCAGGTAATCTTAGAAAGGTATGAAATAATAAATTATAATAAAAAAATGTATAGATTTCTACTAGAGAATTAAATTTCTTTTTCCTCATCTTAACTATATTTGTATAATTATATGTTTATGTAACTTTCCTCATTTTTATTCATAGATTACACTTCAAAATACTTCAACCCCATAATATACCGAGGGCCATTACGTAATTCACGAATATCGTAAAGTACGACAGGTGTTTAATCGAATCTCTGCTCGTAACGTTTAATGGACACTCGAAGGAAAACTGAAAACCAATTTTGTTAAATTAAACTTAGCTTTTTACGTGTCGTGCTATGTCGTTACAGAAATCGCTCTAACTATACTATCAATTTAATTACCTCTATATGCAACAGGTCGTGTCTCTTTTATTTCCATTTTTTTTTTTTTTTCGTCAAAGATGAAATTACATTTCTCATGAAAGTATATCGCGTGTCTTTCCATGGTCGATTGCAAATCTAACTGCGAAACCGCGGAAACGATCGCAGGAGACGACAGGCTCAATGCTCGACAAATGACACTTGACAGATTCAGCGTACAATTATGCAAATATGCTGTCATAAAAGACTTGTCCGATAGGCGACAATTATTTTAATATGCCGCTTTCATTCATCGTGCGATGATAACTTTGATTTAACTGTCTCATTCTTCTATGATCATTATAAATTTCTAGGCACCGAGTACTCGTTATATACAATATATTTGGACTATTGTCTTTCATAATAATTTCCCAAAATGTATTTTTATGTTTGAATACACTATCTACTTGTTCAAATTCTGAAAAATAGACATAGAAAATCTAAGAAATATCCATTCTGAAAAGAGCAATTGGAAAAAAATAATCACTCATTTTAACTATCATGATGGATCCAATATTGATTGTTTCCGAAACATTGATCTTAAGAACAAAGTTAATTTTATTATTACATTATATATTAAGGGTGAAAAAAACAGAAGTTATTTTATAGTTAATTAAGGATGCAGCTAACATTTTTTTATTAACTGTTAAGGTAGATTCAATATCAGCATCATTATTTTAGAAATATTATTCTTTGAGTAACATTATATTTTATTTTATTTTATGTATATCTAACATTTATTATCTCCCTATGCGAACGCAGCAGTAAACGTTTAAATGTTAAGGAAGTACTCGAAATAATCGACTCCCGCTGTGTATTTTAATTTGTTACCTGTTATTAAGACACTGCATATATCACCGAGATAACCATTTCAATTAGCCAATGAATGAACTTTCGAAGCAACCTCACAATCAGTGGCTGCAGCGAGATCTTATCTCTCGAGGCCACCTAGAATGCAACAAGTTCGACGACTCGTGGAAGGAAACTACGAATGAAGATTACGAATTAGCATCCTGTGTATTGATTACGTTAATTAATCGGTCCTAACTGCATTAAACCTCACATGTACAACGTTGATTGAATTTACTTGAAATTTTGTATGTTCACAAACTATAAATCCCCCTGGAATTTATATCCGTGAGGAAATCTCGTTATCAGATTTTCATGGTTTTCCATACGATAGAAGAGTAACTTATAATAAAAATAGTTGTATTTTATTTATTTGTTTGCTACGGGGACAAATAAATTGTCAAATCGAAAAGTAGTGGTTGCAGTTGCAAAGTTTTGAGCTATGAACAAAAAGAATTTGATTTAAAATAGGATGTTAAACTACTCAATAATTGACATCAAGACTCAATACTCAAAGAATTGCATAAATAAAATTCGAAAGAATTACTTTTTCTTGGCGAACATATAATTATTAATGGCATAGAAGCTTTGGTGGAAAAAAGCTAACTTTCATCAGCCTGAATCTCTCAGCGACCCGAATAATTCTTTGCTCATAGAACACTTAACATTTTACAGTAATTACTATCTTAAGTATTTCAGTAAGAAACTAATTACACTCTATTACATCTGTTCCAACTGATGATTTACCATGCAAACCTATGCCTTCCGGTAAGCAATTTAAAAGGAGCAGCCTGATCATCCGGCAATGAGAAAGTCTCGTGGAACCTAAAGAAATGACATTTAACGAGCAATCGAAAGGTATGACAAGAACTTTGCGAATGACCGGCAAGAAGAAACGGACTGAATGAGATTTTCGCTCTGCTATGTATCAGCCTCGAGGCTTTCTTCGAAGATATAGCCCTCGTTATTTACGAGCTAATCTTCAGGCCGGCGCGCCAATGCATATTACGGACGTTGAATAATTAATTCGCATAATTATAAATATATCTTTAATGCTACGTTGAACAGTTAATTCGTGCGATTATAAATATGTCTTTAATGCCGTGCTGAATAATTAATTCGCGCAATTATAAATGCGTCTTTAATGTAATGTCGAATAATTAATCCGTGCAATTATAGACGTGTCTTTAATACTTTCACAGTTTGGTAAAATTACGAATTCTAGCCCAAAAAAATGCCTAGTTTTTTTTATGTTCGAAAACACTTCGGCATGCAAACTAAACCACGTCTTCTTCTTCCATTTGAATAACCTTAGAAAACAGAGGAAGCAAAGAATCTAGTAATAGACTTAGATCATCTAAGTATTTCGATAAATATTTGAGTGACTAAAGGGAATTTTTAAAATCAAGATGATGCCATTAACACTACGTTTACGCGGGTGGAATCTATTACATTGCAATGTATTAAATAAGGACTTTGAAAAAAGAATGATCAAGTGGCAAAGACAATAATTCTTTAAGTAACTTCTATAATATAAAATTTCAAGGGGGACAGGAAAGTAATGTCATTTTTTCGGATATTTTACTCAAAAACCAGTTAATTTTTTAATCGATGCAGTATTGAAAACTTATGACAAAAGATTGTTTATAACGAGGGTGATTACATTGTTCATTAAAAATAAAAACTTACTATAAACTATAATACTATATTACTACATTACAATATATTACAATATATATTACTACTATATGTTACATACTATAAACTTAACTACTGACAATATATTTGCTTGAATTAAATGTAAAAGAACGACATTACTTTCCAGTCTCCTTAATATATGTGAAATATCTATTCTACTACTTTTCTGTAAAGAGAAATATTTATAGAAGAAATTGGAATCCGTCAATTCGACGGCATAAATCTAGAGTTAAAGGGATATAATTGCACAATAGAAAGTTCACATTGAGTTTTATATTGCCACTTGAAATTTCACACCTTTGACATGAATTTTCGCACGTTGTAAATGGTAAAGGTTTATGGTCTGATGAGAATGTGGGTGCGGAAAGACAATACAATGTGAAATTTATATGTCAGCTTCGAATTTAATTTATATTATTGTCCGCAAAGTTCTGTATTACAGAGGAAATACTGCAATGATTTATATCATCGTAAAAAATCACGGAAACTCCTCACTAAAATACCTTATAAATGAAAGTACTTCAGTTTAAAGGAAACCTACAACTCCACCTATCTCATCAGCAGTCATCCATCCATAAAAGCAATGTCGTTTCAAAGTCCTGATATTAATTCCAAATCGGCAGCTGCGTCCTTTTACAATCCACCCTGAATTCACACCCATGACAAAAAAGGAAAAAAGAGGAGGAAGAAAAATCATATCCATAAATTGACGGCATGCTTCTTTACACCTTCTCTTACGTGGAAGCGCGTAAGGACAATCTTATACCCCAACAAGTTCACGGTCGTTCACGTCCGAGAGAGCATTCTTATGAAAATGCCTATGGTACTTTCATAAAACTCCCCGTTTCGAAATATCCTGGACGATCGTGCTCGCCTCCGTTGTCGGGTGCAATTTCGAAATTCGTTTTGACTCGTGGAATCGTAAAGCGATGTTTTTACGGTGCCAATAATAGGACGGCGCCTACGATTGTCCGTTTACGTTGTGGGCCTTTCGTGTGGGCCAACGGTGGTGCGTCTATGGGACTTGTGGGAGAAACGGGACTTGAGAACGATACATGTTATCTTCTCTGATAGTTGAGGAAATTGGTTGGAATTTTGATGAAAGTTGTACTGCTGTGATTGGTACTTTTATTCTAGATGTACTAAGGTGGTTGGATTGATTGGTTCTCAATTTTTGTGAAAATCTATTAAAATGTAGATGTTAAGCTTCTTTTAATTTTCTTAGCCTCTCTTGCAGGTTTTGAAGGATCGAATCAATCAGTTTTCGTACTTTTTCTGCATGGAAATTTACGTAAAATCAAAATGGGCAAGAAATTCACGTACCAGATTTCTAGGTGATTTAACATTCGATCTATTAGGTGATAAAAATGATAGGTTGTCAATTTCTTTGGAAATTTTCAAATTTTGCAAAGTTTACACAAGTAATTTTTCCTAACTGTTCTAAGAATAACGTCTAACGTGTAAAAAATTAAATGAATGAATTTTTTCCTTCGGCATTTCTTTCTTTTAAAATATTTATTCAATTTATCTTAATATAATGAATTAACTGGTAATTCGAGGGTTAAAAACAATTTCGTAGGGTCATAAGAAACTACATTCGAATCTTTCACCAAGCGAGAACATCTTAGCGTCGTTGATTTCGATCCGAGGATGATCAGCTTCTGGAAACGAAGCGCGTAAAATTCTATATTATGGATTTCAAAATTGGCTTTGACACATAGACCGTAAAACACGGTGTTTACAGGCTCGATAATAGGCCCGGTTTTCTTAAGTCCCTCGAAAACTTAAAAACCGATCGACCGAATACGCTTAGGTTTCGTGATAATAAATGTAGTCCCATTTATTCTCTCGGTTGTCTCAATTCGGATAATATTCTTTTATCTCTGAAAAATGTATGACAATTTGTGTCGTATGTGTCGAGGATATAATGTTTCTGATTTGCACGTTGTAAAGCAACGGTTTCCATGGGAAATGTATTCGTTTGAATTACAGCCAGAAAAGAAGGTAGGAATTTAGGCAAAAATTAAATAGTGAGATGAGATATTTCATTAGCCATAGATAACTAAATAATAATCTGAAGGTCAGAAATTCCTGTGGTTTTTGTAAATAGAAGATATTTTTGCCGTATTCGTAGTAATTAATAAAATTGCCAAGACTAGTTTCATAATTTCTGTTAATTCTGAAAGTTATTATAAATAAAAAATTAATAATACATCATTTACGTCATGCAACATTAAGAGAATGTTAATTATAGACCAACACTGATCAAAGTTCACTTATCCAGGCCTAAAGAAATTTCACTCTAATGAGACAGAGATCAAAACTCTACTTAAACGGACCTATCTGTAAATCATGGTAAAACGTCGCAATAAATTTCTTCCGAACGTTCCTATATCTTTCATGTTGAGTGTGTAATAATGTAATAATGCCTCCCAGGATACACCATATTCGTGCAAGAAACGTAAGCGGAATGATTTACGATCAAAGAATCGGGATGGACCGAAAGCGTTCGTTATAACCGATTCTACGTTCGGCGTTGCACATACGATCTTATATCAGTCCGATGCTCATGCAAATTATTATAAATCGATCGTTGATTCCGATCTACAAAAGAACCTCGGGTTCGTAGGGCTTTCAAATGAGCCGAAGATTGCAGCGATAGGTCGAACGAGGGTTGCGTCGACGAGTGGAGAACACGAAAAACGATCCAGTATTTTTTTGGCAAGTGATAGATGAATGTGCATTCGTTCGGATAATTAAGACGAGGAACTTTGTGATCTGGAATTGACACCTAGTCGTTTGAGGCCGAATTTTTCTTGTATCAGATGATTTTAGGTATACGAGAAACTTTGGGTTTGCCTTGCAATTCTTAGATGTTTTTAAAAGAGATTATGCGGTTTCCAAAAAATGTCAATGAAATTTTTCATCGTAAGAAAAAGAAGTTTTGTCTTAATGAATTCCTCTGAAATAAATTTAGCTCATAAGTTGGTTATCGGTGGTTATCGATGATTAATATTGCAACCTGATATCAAATTTAATATAACTATTTAAATATACCTGTACTCATGCTATTCAAATTTTATAATTGTCAAGTGAATTTAAATAATACTCCAATTGTTCAGAAATTAGTAAAATTCCAATTTCTTCCATCACAACGTTGCATTCGTGTACAATGCAAAAGTTTTCAATCACCGCCACTTTTGCCAATTTTCAATAATCCTCAAACGTTTGAAATTTTTAAATTCCTAATTATCTCATTGGTAAGGTCGTCGTCTAAAAGCAAAAATTGCTAAATCCATTTAATTATTTCAAAACACTTTCAAGCACCGCCACTTTTACCAATTTTCAATAATCCTCAAACGTTTGAAAATTTTTAAAATTCCTAATTATCTCATTGGTAAGGTCGTAGTCTAAAAGGAAAAATTGCTAAATCCATTTAATTATTTCAAAACACTTTCAAGCACCGCCACTTTTAACAATTGTCAATAATTCTCAAACGTTGAAAAAATGCCTAAACTCCTAATCGTCTCAAAGGTGAAGTCTTAGTCTAAAAGGAAAAATTATTAAGTCCATGTAAACCGTTAATTGTGAAAAGGACCCCAACAGCGAAACGACAGACAAAGAGGACAATGCGCGCATTGCCATGAGACTGTAAATGACAGGATTGATGATACCGTGTCGCCCCAGGGGGCAACAAAAACAAAAACCCCGCTACTCAAATCCCAGTTGTTTGACCCTTCGATTATTCGTCATTGTCGAGTCCGATGATTATAAACAAAAGGAGAATGCCACAGAAAATCGTAGGATCCATGAAAGTAGAAGGAGGAGGGTCAGAGGGAGAGGAAGAGAAGGAGTCCGAGGAGAGAAGGCTTCTTGGAAGCGGCATTTATAAATCACGAATCGCAGGCAACCCCTAATCTTCCACCCCGTTCGAGCGGCCACCCTGCCCTCTGTCTTCTTCCTCCTCTTCTTCTTTTCCTCTCGTATTTTGGTATTGCACGCAAAACCACCATCACTCCACCATTCATCATCCAACGGCGAGCAGGGCTTCTCTCTCTACGTTTCCGCTTTTCCAGACCCTTCGTAGCCCTTCTACGCCCTTTTCCATGCCTCGATGAAATTCGCCTCGAATCACAGGACAATTAACGTCGACGAGCAGCTGCCCGATAGAGGGAGAATTTGACCGACGATCACCTCTGGCGTGAATCGTAATGGGATATCTTCATGCCTCGCGAAATGGCGAGTATCGTCAAGAAAATGAGGAACGATGATTCATAAGGATCCAAGGAGAGGGTGCATTAATTGATAAGGATTATGGAAATCGAAAAACTAGGCAAACTGGAAAAATTTACGTGATATTTTGAATGAAAAGAAATATCGATGTTTGGGGTGAGGATGAGGAGACTTTGGGGGTAATGAGTCCTTGGGTCAGGTATCTTTTGATGATTTAAACCTTTTGAAGATTCATTGAGTGTGGAAATGAATAGAAAATAATACATTGATAATTGAACGATTAGAGGAAGTTTAAAAGATGTAATTTTATCGAGAGATCTTCATGCCTCGCGAAATGGCGAGTATCGTCAAGAAAAGGAGGAACGATGATTCATAGGGATCCAAGGAGAGGGTGCATTAATTGATAAGGATTATGGGAATCGAAAAACTAAGCAAAGTGGGAAAATTTACGTGATGTTTTGAATGAAAATAAATATCGATGTTTGGGGTGAGGATGAAGAGACTTTGGGGGTGGTGAGTCCTTGGGTCAGGTATCTTTTAATGATTTAACCCTTTTGAAGATTCATTGAGTGTGGAAATGAATAGAAAATAATACATTGATAATTGAACGATTAGAGGAAGTTTGAAAGATGTAATTTTATCGATAGATCTTCAAAACTCCACTAAATTTTCATCCTGATACGTTATCGTACCCTAGGGTGTCATACGAAGGAGAGGAGTATAAAGGAAAGAAATCTTCGTAATAGAGGAAATTATTCTTGCTTTGCTCCCATTCTTTCTCTCACATACGCACATCTTTCTTGCCTGCTAACCTATTTGTTTCTCATTAACGGACCTACATTAATCTTCGGACTCCTCCGGAGCTGCCGTGAACGAATGTGAGAACATAGAGGAACTTGTTATCGAGAAGGATTCATGATTCCTTGACTAGATTAAGTTTTATAATGTGTCTCATGAGACGTACTTGTGTAATTTGTACCTTCAACTAACAATTTGTATGATTTTAATTTAATAATAAATACGATTGTAATTACGAGAGTGATCTAATTGTGTCATTTATTCTTCCTTTCAAGATATTTTGCCTGATTTATTTATATGCGGACTTTAAATGAAATAATTACAGCGGTCGATCATGACTGCAACAGTGATTAATTATTTAACGGGCTGGAAAGGAACTTTGTGTCTTTCAACTCAATTCAATATTGAAGAAAAATCGAATTTACGTCTTGAAGTGTTTGCTTAAGACGTTCAAGCGATGTATGTGACGGTAATTGGGACAGTGATCTAATAATAAGTCATTTATTTTCGTTTCACGATATTCAAAATTTGATTCAGGGATGCAAGTTGAGTTTTACGTATTGAGACAAGCATAAAGTCACTTTAAATTGTTCTTATCATTTCTAAAAATAAGTTCGTTAATTTTCTTATTATAACTTTTAGACTTATAGAAAGAGCATACGTATAATTATTATTCTCTATGAGAATTTCGAACGTTGCCAATTTACCAATCTATCAAAGATTGGGAATAATCCATGGTTTAAATTAATGAAACGTCAGATAGACAAAATTCACAGTCCGGACTTGTTCAGGGATGAGATTAATTATCTATCTGATATCTCTATCGATTATTAAAGAGCATATATATTATTATAATACTCACAGCCACTTGATGCACTTGCCACCATGAATTAAGAACAGAAACAAGAGCAGCCAGACTGTAACACTGCTTCTCTTCATTACCACCATCTTCGTCCACTTTGCATTCTAGAAGACACGGACGTCCTTGCCCGCGTTTATCAACACTTATCTTCTTCCCCACTGATCGTCCAAAAATTCCTGATTACCCTTTACCAACACTTAACTTCTTCCCCACTGTCAAAAATTTCCGCTATTACTCTCAAAACAATCAATTTCTTCTCAAGGACCACTATGCATCCCTGAATGACCAATGAATTCTACCCCAATAACTCCAGATTCTTCAAATACTCCCATTTTCTCAAATCCACCCTTAACCATTCTTTCCCCTTACATAATTCTCACCGATTAAAATGTCAGTGGAAAAATTCTTCACACAAAGTAACAAATCTTAAAAACACCACAAATACTTCAACCTTCAATTCTGAATTTGTCAGTCACCTCAAGTTGTAACACCTGATCACCATTAAGGTCTTATAACATGAAATAGAACAATATCATCACTTCTCTGAAAATAATTCTCACGTTTATCCCTTTCAGAGAGATTCCATTGCACAGTGTCAAAGTTCACGATAAACAGTCAGCAAAAATCCTCCCTGGAGCAAGATCGAAGGCCACGTCGATGCTATCCTTCAGGATCTGCGATACTTCTCGGTGTTCGAGTAAGTCCCTTCGCACCGTCCCGTGCCACAGGGAGTCTGCGTGGTTACAGGTGTCCGTCGAGCCGTCCCGCAGGATTTGCCAGCCGTCGTGGAGGTGGAATCCTCCTCCTCCTACTCTATTTCCTCCTACTTCACCTACTCGTTCTCCGTTGGACGAGCTGCCGGCCACCAACGGGGTGGCGATCACTGTGTGACCGAGTACGAGAACGAAGGACGAACGAAGGAGGCGAGAAGGAGCACAAGATCGTACGGTAGGAGGTGGTGAGAAACTGGAGAAGGAGCGGACGAAGGAGGTTCCAGCGCGTCCCACTGCCACTTGCTGGAGAACGTGGAGGGAGATTTTCAACATTTTTTTTCCTACTTTTTTTTCATTATGTATTTCTATTTGACACTTTATCGAAGGCTGCCTGATAAGTCGGTTTTTCTGAGGATAACGATCATTGATTGGTAGATTATTGATCGGTTATTATAAATGAGAATAAAATAGAATTGCAATGCTGTGAAAGAAATTGAAATTAGGTGATGCGATGAGTAGAAATTTATATTTTCATTTTGAACAGTAGAATTACGAAGTTAGTCAGAGTGATTTTTTTTTTTTTTGGAAATTTTATTAGAGACAAATTATCAATCATTTTTTCCACCTTTTGATTTATATGTTTACTAAGTACTTGTTTTATATATTAAAATATAGTACCTTTAATGTCGGTGGTTCTAGTGTTTAATTTTAGTTCTTTAGTTCTTAGAGAATAGTAAGCGGTAGTTAAAATGTTATCTATAGGTATTTTGTGTAGGATTTACGATTTTATAAGAACGGTTTTTGATTTTTGACTTGAGTTTGTCTCGTTAGTGCGATTTTGTAAAGAATTTTCTTGATACCTGCAGCTTCTGATCTGAGTGTTAGAATGCACTTTGGAAACTGCAGTCGTGCAACTGCTGAAGTATATTTTTCGAGAGAATTCACGTGGAAAATATTCTAGTAAGACTAATTGTTGGAGATAATTGTTAATGATGTATTTGAGCGAGGATTTTATACGCTGACAAAATTGGAAAGGTGGTATCGTGCCAATTTGCTGGTGCTGATTGAAGAAACAGGGTGTCGTAACATAAAAATCTTCAAAGCCCAGAGCTTTGTACCAATTCCTGAAATAAGTAAATAGTTAGTTCAAAAGTATTGCATACGTTAATATTGTAAAAGTATAAAAATATAATTTACCGTTATCAGAAATTAGCCTTTGCCTTCCTTACTGAATCTTCAACATTCAAACCTGAAAATTTCATCAATTAAAAAAACTTCCTACTCTTTGTATAAATCGACTACCTTTTCCTACGACAATTATTTCGTACAATTTCAAGTACACCGTTCATTTTTCCTGCTCTCCAATTTCGCCGAAGAAACTGAAAAATGAGATAATTACAGTATACCGGTACGAAACACGAATGCAACCGATGTTTCTTGCGCTTGCACCATAATCAGCATCGTTGTACCAGAGTAAAGGATTAAAGGTAAATTAATACTTGCACAGAATCTCTTCGACCACCTGAAACATATATAAATTCTATCAAATGCATGTACATTCCTGCAAGTACATTCTAATTAAAGTATAATGTCGTGTATTTAAGTAAAAATGAAAGACCACCTAGTCGACGGGATGACTTTTAATGACCAGTCTCTGCCTCTATGATCATTTGTTTCACTGCTGTACTATCGTGAAGATAATTTATCTTTTAATTTAATCATCCTGCTCTGGTAGCTTTATAAATGATAATTTCACCATTACTTCAACAAGTTACATTCTGTTCTTTGAAATTCAATCTGTAAATATTGAATCTTTCATTTCCATTCGACATGTAAAATCAACTCTTGGCTCTGAATTTCGTCGATCAAGCTTGATAACGATAACGTTACTTTAAAATCCAAAACGATACGTAGAACCGGAGCAGGTATTTTTACAGGGAAGAAATTGTCGATTATTTGCATATATGATTTACGAATTAAGTCGATAGGAGAAAGCGGAATCGTATGTTAGTCTCCAACTCGCAGTAACGACTTGGAATATCAATGAATGTGTCCGGAAAAGTCCGTGGAGCCGGTTCAATCTCCGGCAGATCTTGATGTCGTTCCGTTTTAGAAAAAGATTTCTTCAATCTCTTATCAAATTCTATCGTAAAAACATTCATAATTGTCATGTGTTTTAGACAAAAAATGTTTAAATTTCAAATTATCACTTGCCTCGCAACAATATTCTTTTGTACTTGTCTTAAAATCTACCGACAGAGCTTTATGGCAGTCATTGTGCGACTGATTTAAGTAAAAACTGAAAAAATCTGAAACTAATTTTACATCGCAACAATATATACTCTGTAGGACTGATAAATTCAAAGTTTTAAATATCTCGTAAAAAAGAACAAAGAACAGATCACCACTACAATTGCCCTCACGATTGTAGAATCTAAAGAAGATACCTTAATTGCTATAGAAAATAAAAAAAATTAACAAAGTATATTCTAGGTATTTCTTCAAATATTCCTCAATAATCTGCAATGCTATAAGACTTTAGCGGAGGGTTAATGTTAATTGCATTTCTACTTTAACTCGGTGCGATTAAAATGACTCCTATGATCGGTCAATGGCATTTAAGGAGGAAGAGAATGGGGTAAAGGCGCTTTATTGGCGGAAGACTGCAAAGGATGCTCGCTTCTTTCGTTCCAGATTATTTCCTGCCATTATTCGTCGAAGACGTCTACCATAAAAAGGGGGCAAACAGATCCGGCGACAGCTGCTTGGCTATTAAAAGCGACTTAAACCTCAAACCCCCAACGGAACGATCGCAAAAGTTACCTCCCTCTTCTTCTCCGTCGTCTTCCTCCGCGTCAACCCCCTTCACGATTACGCACAAAGCTTCACGCATGTATTCGCAATACCGCTCTCTAACGAATAGGCAAATTGCTAAATGACCTGTAGCCGCCAGCCCTCGAAATATACGAAAAGAAAATGAACACAGAAGAAATAGTGGTGAAGTAGAAAGTCATTCTAGTACAAAGTCAAGACTAGTCATTTATGTTCGTTTTCTTTGCCTTTTCTTTAACCCTCTATAGTCCGTTTTTGTGACATCCGAAGATCAGTTTCACAATAGCATAATTAGAAAATGAGAAAAATTCTATCTTTAAATATTTCAATATTGAATTGTAAAGAGTTTCATTGAATTTCATAAGTTAAATATTTGACTTTGAAGAATAGAAGTTTAGATGTGTCTTGCGTTACCTCAAAGTCACACGGACTCATAGGGGGTTAAGATGATCTTTTTCTTTGTTTTGTACTTTGACAGATTCAATCGCTATGGTCACTTCACTTGGAATATACTGTTTTGGATGGATTTCGATCCATCGAGTATTAAAATTTAATTATCTCAATTTTGTGTCACTCGTTCAGCGATAGATTAAAGAACGTGATTGAAATAGAAGAGTGGTATTTTTGTTAAAAATTACATTTTTTACTTTCCTGGTTATAATAATAATAATAATCCAGAATGAAACACACATTAAACAGAGATATACATGTAAAAATAAAGAATATTCTCTTGGAAGATACTGGTTTTTGATCATTTCAATTTCATCTTACTTATTTTATGGTGAATTAAAGAATGTGTTATATATTACAAAAATATATGTGTGCAAGAATAAAAAACAGATATATTTTTTTTTATAGAAAGATATCGGTAGAATTTGTATTTGGAATATTTTGTTTCATAAATGTGTCAAGGCTCGATATTATTTCAGTTTTATACAGTTATAAGCTGTGCTTTTGTCTGTAAAATCGAAATTCCGAGAATCGGAAGTTACACGGGCATAGATTAATTAATCCGATACCGTGCAATTAAATTGATATCAACCTATTCCACGACGACAGCTCATCTGCATAATCTGTATACAATAACGTCGACGGAAAAAAAAAGATTACTCCCCCGATGATAAACTTTTTGTCGTCCCTTACGGTCAACAGCCGCTTCTCAGGCAATGCGGTTTAATGTCTCTGCACGTATATGTACGTTCACGTATATACACGTAAATAATTCAGTTGCAAAATATG
Organism: Cerceris rybyensis; assembly: GCA_910591515.1. Classification (NCBI taxonomy): domain Eukaryota; kingdom Metazoa; phylum Arthropoda; class Insecta; order Hymenoptera; family Crabronidae; genus Cerceris; species Cerceris rybyensis. The sequence continues at coordinate 9,997,710 of OU342797.1, read as the reverse complement.
ACATAAAAATTATCAAGGTGGAATACAAAAATGTGTAAAATATATTTCTAGGGCACACCGAGAATTTCATAATTTGAGTGTCTCGTTTTCAACCTAATTTTCAATTTTTTTTTACGCATTTCCATGCAAGAGTTCGTATTTTAACCATGGTATCCATGTTCCGTTAAAATTCTCAGGATATGAAGCTGGATCTACGGCTTTATTTGTTTGGTTCATCAACACTGTCGAATATTTCTTGATGTAAAGGTTTAAGTCATCGACGACCTGCAATTTATTGTAGAATCATTTTCTATAATTATTATTCAGAATTAATTAGCTGTAACAAGTATCGTTCTGTTAATTAAATCTATCGTTCCAACATATCCTAAGTATAGCTCTATTAATTAGTTACGTAATTGTGAATATACTTCTATCAGGGGTAGTTCTATTCTTCTTAAAAAAGAAATAGAAGAAATTGGAAAAATCTCTAATTAGATTCTTTATCTCAATACATAAATTTAAAAAATTAAAAATTTATTAAAATCTGAGAATAAAAGCACAACGACACTTATTGAGCACTTTCCGTGGTTCTCTAGAAACTTAATTTCAATTCGACGAGAATGACAAAGTTTTATAAATAAAAAACAATGCTGCATTCAAATACCTGCCAGTATTTCGACGACAAATCCGTTGTCTCGCACGGATCGTTGTAAACATCGAACAAACATCGATCCGTGCAATTTGGATAATCCATGACACCCTCGCAGGTAACCTTGCTGCTCTTACGAAGATTCGTTATCCTATTTGGTTTCAAAGTCGATCTCGAAACACTAGAGATAGCAGAACCCGCGGATGATCGTAAAACATCCCACACATTGTACTCCGGGTATGTCTCCTTCGTTCCACTATCACCATAATAATTCCCATATTCGAGTACTGCGCCTACGTTAATAAACAAATTACAATCAGTAGCAATAGAAACAAAGTAAGTAGACTTTAAACGCTAAATGTCTTGCTGTTCTATTAACTTGATGAATTGAAACATTTTTTTTGCAACATTTAAAAAAATATACTAAATAATACAAGTTACCATTAAGGAGTTTGTACCGTCCGATTAAAGCCGCTGAAGAATTCGCAACTTCATCGATATTGAGTAATACGGCTTTCCGATTAGTCTTTTGTGCGAAGGTAATGGCGGACCATTGATCCACCCCGTCGAGATTCTTCAGATCTTCTAAGTCACCCCCTGCCGCCGAATAAAGCGTTGGCAACCAGTCTGTTACGTGAAATAATTGATTCGAGATTCTCGAGGACCTTTTTATCAGGGGAGAATAAATACAGGCTACGCTTCGGATTCCACCCTCGTATAGAGTGAATTTTAACTGGAAATTGTTAAGTTTTATTATTACTTTTAATACTTTGGACTTTGTGGAATTTTATTGCTGGCAATTGTTCAGTTTCATTGTTGTTCTTAACACTTTGACGTCCGCATATTTCAGCTAAATTTTAACGTTTGACCCCGGTAGAATTGCCATGGAATTTATCATTTTCATAGACGTTTTTTAAAAATCACAAGCAATATAGATTCTTAATATGATAAAAACAAATATTTTTACACTCCAGTTTTTTATTATTACATCAACGAAAGACACAAACGGTGTTTTGGATAGGCTGTTAGCTTTAACACTAGAACTACCAAACCAGTCAAAATGTCTGGTACATAGTATTTTCCAAAAATTCTCCAAGTTCATAGAAGAGCCATGGAACAAAAATTCTACATCCATCGTGAAGGACATAAATCACTGAATTGATCATTCTTTCCGCCACTCGATTTCTGCTTTTTCAAAGTAATTATTTAATATATTGAAATATGATAGATTTAACGCCGGTAGTTCTAGTGTTAAAGACAATACAGAAATAGTTCATCTGTTACCTAATTTCCAATTGTAACAAAATGACACCCCTGTGGTGTCACCGGACGGCAAAGTATTAATATTCTATAGGAAAAATAATTTTCTAGAAGATTTAATGGAAATTACCCCACGCAGTGGATAGTTGGATCCAAAGTTTTCTAACAACCCTTCGGTTTGTGCACCATTGTCGGACATGAAAAGGATTATGGAATTTTCTAGCAGTTTCGCACGCTTCAGCGCAGCGACGACTCTACCGACTGATTCGTCCAAAGCTGTTACCAAACCTGAAATAAAAGGGTTGAACAAAACGATATAAATGGGATACTTAAATCAAATAAAGGATATAAATTTTGTCAAAAGAGGAAACGATTTAAAAACCTCACTTTCGCTCTATTATTCCAAACCCTTCAATTCACAAAACTGCCTCTACAATACTACCACAACAGTATTAATTGTTTATACAGAATGAAACTTTTATTTCCATAACTTTCTATTTACAATCCTATATATTTTTTATTCAGAATTCTATACCTTTATATAGCATTTGCAATTTTTCTCAACATCAAAAGCAATTGTATTTTTTGTCTAGCATTTTATTTAAAACTGTATGAATTGCGTTATTTAGATTTCTTAAATGTAGCATCGTTAGCATATCTAATGGACTGTATGCAATTTACTTCTTCTCAACAATTTCTAATATCTATTGAAAAACGTCTTCAAAAATTTCTCAAGCAAAGATCACTGTATAAAATACTGCATTGTACTTAATTGTTTAAACTATCTGCATGCACCTCCGAACTTTCTCCTGTTAAAATCTTCGATGTGGCCCAAGGTTGAGTTCACCTCTTTTATATCGCGGACTTCTATCGTCTCCTCGCCATCACTCGAATGAGGAGCGATGTGTGCTAATTGAAGATAGAGAGGCCTCGATCCGTCGTGCATTGAAATTATATCCTCAGCCTTCTCCGTTATGAGATCGGTCATGTATTCGTAATTATATTCCGTCGAAAGTGTTTTATCGGTGTCAAAATGTAAATCATAGCCGGTGTGATTCTGTAAGGTGATAATTCAAATTTGCACAAATTCCTACCAACTGTTCGAAGACTAAAATTTGGAATATTTTACGCCTGAAATGAATTAATTTCTATAGTTTTTTCAAATGTAATTAGTATTGTGTATTTTTGTGTTATTAGTGGAACTACAAAAATTCTTCCCCATTTTGACCTTTCATTTTTCTTAATAAAAAAAATCTAACGACGCAAATACATTGGCATTGAACAAGTTTAATCTTAATAACTTAGCATAAAATATTAATTACCTGTCCACGGTCAAATATCTATGTAAAACAGTTATTTTTACTGTGTTAATTACGCTTCAACAAAAAAGAATAGCTTACAAAAAAAAACGTTCTTCTACTTTCTACATTTACAAAACTTGAATTTCGGCATACTTTTCCATTTTCCACGATCCATTCTACCTCTTTCTTTTATTCTTTTGTATTATTCGACTGTAACTGCTATGATCATTTCGCGTGACAATAAGACCTAGTGTTGCAGATTAGTTTCAGAATCAGTGCACACCATTTTTTAGACGATATGAACTATCCAAGTTATCGTCCATTTAATAATACAAAGTAAGCTTTTATCGCGTCTTTGACAAAGTGAAATAGAAATTGAAAATATTGAAAAGGAAAAAAAATACGCTAAGTTCTATTTTACGTAGTTTTCGTGTCACCGATTCATCCGACATATGGACCGTTTACTTTAAAAGTAGTACAAGTCTATTTTTTGTTGTGTGGAGGAAATGAAAGATTAGCATATCTATCAATTAACAAATATTGGTTAATTATATCAAGTCTGACAATGTTTCTAATCTTCAATTTATTGTTGATAAACTAAATTACCTCTAATCTTAATTTATCAATATGTTAATTCATAATATAAATATCTTTTAGGCAAATCTAACTAAAATAATATATATACACGGGTTACAAATGGACTTATACCACTTTCATAATCAGTCGCTACGTAATTTCTTTTAATGGCCAATTTTAAATGGCACAAAGCATTAGCATTCGTTAAGATAATAAATATTACCTAGTAAAGAAAAAGTTTACACTACTTAAATTAAATATAAATTGTGTGATATCTCATTTTTTTTAAAGAATGGATTTACATCACTTTCAAAACAAACTGTCCATATTTTTTTACGTTAGCCGCGTCATCATTGATGATGCAAGTATCATAATTATGGTATCATCGCTCCTAATGCATCTTAACCACTTGACGTACAATGACGTCTGGGAGACGTCATTCGTTTCGTGTGCCATGTACAGTATATTATTATATTATTCAATTATTTCACTTGTACAATCAAACAGAAATACTAATTTATTATTTTATAGTGTTACTTAATTATCATTCATTCAACCTGATTACACATTACATAGTAAGGTACAAGTACCAGTAGTTGACCATTCTTTAGAAAACATAAAAAAATAAGGTTTGCATAAGTTGTGCACTTTCGATGAAAGTGAATTTCAAATACCACAGCATCTGTCGATTATATTTTGAAACTATTACATGTAAAGTGAAGTATACCTATTAACAGCGAACGTTTGAATTCAATAAGGTAAGTAATATGCCGTTATATCTCTATTTCCTTAACGTTTCTGTTAAGAATGGCTGTACGGTTCAGGTAAAAAATTCATAGATTGTGAAGATTTCGCAAATTAATTATTTACTGTTTAAGACCTTGCAACGTTTTGTAAGTAATATATACATCGTTTTTATTATTTTAACCACAAAATGCAATAATTTTTTAATGGTCAACATCTGGATATTGGTACTCTACAATTTTCAGAAGTTGACAGGCATGGTTAATTACCGACATTACTCATTTAAATTTGTTTACGATTTATAATGTATTCGTTTTATATCTCAGTTTATGAGAAATACAAAATGTAAATCGATATATTGTAGTATACTGAGTTTTAGTCGATGACACGTTCAACTATTAACTGCATTCGCGGTCAATTATCGATCAGTGTCCAATGTCTACTCTGTTCTTCTTCTTTTATTATTTAATTATTAATGATAATTTGTACTGGTAACTGTTAAAATTAAACGATAATAAAGTGATTTTCAGCGTTAATGCTGTAACCCTGCTTCGAATATAAGCGGTCAACTACTAACGAAAAAAGGTGGTCAATTACTAGTCTTATCGATCTCAAAAGTGGTCAACTACTGAAGCATTTGCCGAATTTTTAAATATATTTCTCAAATTTTTATAACTTATGTTTTTTTAAAAATTGGTCTTGGTACATAATCTAGAATGTTCAAAGAACGTCTCCAAGCATCGACTCTCGCCAATTATTGACAGAGTAAATAGTTACCATTGTTTCTATCGAAAATTTCTCTTAACTGGTCAACTACTGGTACCTTTACCTTAATGCAAATTGCAAAATAAAATGTTATTTTTTTAAGTTTGCACATAACTGTTCAGTTGGGCAAAATTAAATAGTATTTTTCGGACGCGTCGAATTCCGTTTTATTTGTATGCGAAGGGGTTAAACAGTTTACTTACGTTTTGCTGTATCGTATGATTAAAGTATTGAATGTAACCATTGTAATATCCGTAAAAAGTATCGAAACCACGATTGGTTGGTACATGGCGATCGGTCTGATAGCCTACGTGCCATTTCCCAACTAGATGAGTGCTATATCCGAGTCTCCGGAGGTATTCCGGTAGAAGAATATTATCCAGTGGTATGGCACGTGGCTCGCCAGCCCTCAACGGATAGCCTTGCATACCTAGAATCGTGGAGGTAAGTGAACTTTACGGTGCATGCGAACCACTTATTGTTAGTATTCAAACTGCCTGATTCGAAAACGTGAATTTTTTAACGCTAAATTTACGGTCACTAAACTTGTATATTTGACTTTTGATATTTGAATATTGATGACTGATAATTGGAATTCAGTGAAATTTCGTATAACTTTGTGATTATATTATTTATGAATTTTTGGACATACTGAATATCTAAATATCAACGTTACGAAGACAAAGGTCTGATGAATATCTATCTATCTGTATGTTTAACGTTTTTGCTTTGCAAAGATGTGAATTTAATAGAAAAAGTTTCATTTCAGTAGAAATGATAAAAGTAGCGGACTACCGGTGGCGTTCAACGTGTTAAGAATGTTAAATAAGTACTTTGAAAAAAGATGGATGAAGAGGCATAAAATACGGTCAGTTAACTCCTTGCCCTACGATTTCTTTTCATAGTGTCTCCACCATGATTAAGGGTTAAATTAGTAAAATAAAGATTGGTCAGTCATTCGTGACATATCGTATAAATTAAGGTAATGTTTATATTATAGAAATAATTTGATCGTCTGTCACCTTATTGATATTTCTTATTTTACAAGTTTTACGGAATTTGAAAATTTCCTATTCCATTTATCGCGTCACGAGTATCACTCGTTATTGTAGGACCTACAATGTGGGCTAAGGGATTTACACTTTGGATAACGAAACGTGTTAATCGACCACATTTTTTGAATATACCTAAAAAGAATATCTTCAATGACCTTTATCACGGTCACAGAAAATAAAAAAAATTATTTCCGCATCGTTAACTACTTCGAAGATATTTCAATATATCATGAAAAAGTGGATGCTCTGTGTAGATACATATGCATAAATCTAATTTGCATATTTATATTATATATATGATAAGAAATTATATCAGCATGTTCTGCATCCACCTAAAACAGGACGTCTTACGTGAAATGGCTATAGTAATAAACGAAAAAGATATTAATAAACGATACAAATATTTTAAAAACATTCTGTCAGCTACATTTATGCATATATATCTTTCTTTTCCGCTTTAACTAGTATTGTTATTTCACCAAAGTTTCATTGTTATTTCATCTAAGTTTCAGGCGGATGTCGAACCACCGATTAAATTTATTTCTTATCGCAAAGAACTACTGTTTCTTTGAACGTTGTTCAATAAATATTCGCCCGTGAAATCTGACTTTTACCGCACAATCGCCACATGCGTAGCTCGCATTAAAGCACTTTGCTATTTATATGCAAGCAATAAATGTCAATAGCATTGAAGCTTGACGAACCAATGGTATCAAAGACGTACCTGTACGAATAGGATAACGGCCGGTGAGAAAAGCTGTCCTTGAAGGCGTGCATGTCGGTAAAACGTAATGTCGTTGTAATATCACACCATTAAAAGCAAGAGCGTCTATATTCGGCGTTGGTATTTGATTTGCACCGTGAAAACCTACGTCGTTCCATCCCTTAAAAAAGCGGCCGGGAAGAGGACGAAATTATTTGGACGTTTTTAAAAGAAAATTTTTCGAAAATAGCAAACAGGTTGACATCGTGTCCAATTCTATAAAGGCAGCCTTTTCTTTATTTATAATTTTCCTCGCATTTTTTATGCACACCATCCGAAATGACACACAGCCAGCCCTTTTTGGTTTGCAATTTTCTTATTGATTATTATAAAAGTTTCTACATACACAAACAACGTATTCTTTATTAATAAATACATGCCTCAATAACACGCGTATCGTAGTCTAGTAATTACTGCTTTTAATCAATGGTGTCAAGCGTTATCTCCGCAAATCTCGCGGTATTTAGAAGCATTCCTTAATTCGACGTGAATGCGATAAACGATATATACATATTTATACGTATTCCTCTATTTTATCAAGTGCTTAATGGTAAGTTTATTAAATTCTTTTCTTACAAGGTCGTCTGCGACGATAACGATTATATTTGGCCGTTGCACATCCGATTCGAATTTCTGACTGAACACAAGCCCGATGTATACACATACAGAGAAGGTAATTACAACTAATAAGAAACACATTACTTGTCTTGTCATTTGAAGCATATTTACTTATCGTTCGATAAGTTCTATGAAATAATTAGAAAAAGATTATTCCACTTCGTTTATTCATGCACAACCGTAAGAGATTATCAGCATTTGAAAATTTCTGCGTGGAAAAATCCAAACGCCGAATCTATTAAAAAATTATCCGTTACAGGAAGAAATTACAAAACATTTTCACGCACTTGAAAAATTATCAGTGCAATAAGTTACATTAAATCCATCGCGTTAACAAAAGAACAACGTTTGACAACAACGGCTTCACGGCGGGAACTGTAGTGTACAACCTGCACTTCGCGAGTTTTATACATTGAAGGAGAAAGTATTTTTCAAGATACAAACACCTTCTTGATAGTGTCGTTCACTATGTTTCATTCGATCAACGTTCCTCATAGAGAAATTGTCGATGTTGCCTTTTACGTTTTCCCGATATCACACATTCGTAATTCACCGATGGTTACGTTGAAATGTTGTGATAGCTATTGAAAAAATTTCAACGTGTTTAGATAGCATTGGAAGGTCACTTGCATCAAGTTACTCTATATTGATACGAACCGAAAGAAAGAGTTGAAAGACTGAAAAAATGGGAGTTGTCATTATAAGAAGAAAAGTCTTGTATAACAGCTATTCGATTGCGATACATACGAGGGATATGTAAACGTATAAAGATACAATAAATAATGTCTGTAACAGAGAACACAAAAGAATTATGAGATATAATAGCAAATATTACTTAAACTCCTGGATTTTTGAGACCGTCTAGACTGTAGACTATACATTGTCTTTGTAATATCAGTACGTTAGTCAATAATGCAATAAAATTTCCTGCATCATTAATTGCATTGCAAATAAAGAAGCAAGGTATTCATCTAAGAATAATGTTAAAAACACTCGGTATATGTACATCAACGATATAAAACCTTTCATGTATTTTTTTTTTAGACTTTTAATGTACTTATTTCACTTTCAAAATACTTTATTCGACTTTCAAAGTATTTGCTTCATCTTTCGAAGTAATTTCGTCGACCTTCAAAGTACTTTATTCAGCCTTCAAAGTACTTTGTTCAACATTCGAATTATATTCGACCTTAGCTCGCGGTAAAAGTAAATTTTAAAAAGGAAACGCGCAATTAAGAAATCATAAACGAATTCACTAGCACCGACATCAGCATCATCGTCATGTAAACGCAATATGCAAAATCCCAAACTACTGCGCCGTTGAAAATACTGTGGACTGTTGTCCCCGAACTCATCCATGGTTCCCATGTATTATTTCTTCTCCTTGGATCGGCCGACCAATCGACGGGAACTCTGATCTGTTTCACCAACTGATGCCCGTAATTCTCGAGAAAAACATCCAAGTCCCTGGCCACCTGCGACGTTTGTTTTACATTATTTTAATGTTAGCTACGATTAACGCTACAATTACGGGCGTTAAATCTACTACATTTAGACATAATATGTACACAACTTAAATACATAAACATATTTAAATATAAGAGATAATTTAAATATGCAGGTATACACAAGTAGACATATTTACATATAAAAAATGAACATTTAAAAACAACAAATGAGGAAATATGATTAGCAGACTGCGGATTTTTATGCATTTATGACAAATTAAATACGGCTAAAATATACAAAAAGGACATAATATAAAAATATATCTAAAATATCCAAAGTATGGTATTTGTTGTAATATTTATTGAGTGCAATAAATCCCTAGATAGGCTTTTCTGTCTCACCTGCATTTGTGAAACTCGAAATTTCCATAAACATCCGCAGTCTAATGATTAGTCAAGTACTTAACGTGTTATACAGGGTGTCCCAGCCGATTTTGACAACTTGATAACTTCGGTATTGTGGCATGTAGCGAAAAATGTTTCATAGGAAACTTAAATGGTATCGAGTGGAGAACAATCTCGTGTAGTTTTTCCGTAGGTGGACGCGCCAAGGACATATGAAAGTCAACTTTGTTTTTTTAAATACAATGGAATATTTTTTTTATGCATCAAGCGATGCAGCTAGACATTCTTTATAAAAAAAATACTGACCTATGTATGTCGAGAAGCTAATAGTTAAGGAGATATTTCTGTATAAATAATCTAAAGACAAAGGCAACATTCCAGCCGCACCAGGACGTGAGCTCTGTTTATCTGGTTATCTGTCTGTCACTTGATTTAACACCGCCCGATATTTTCTTATGGAGCTATTTAACCCATTCACTGCCGGAAAAACTAAGCAAATATTACTTTGCGTGTTAAAATTTGAGAAAACGGCAGAAAGGCTGTGAAATATTAATATAATGAATCGAAAATATGATATCGACATTTATAAAGATACGAAGAGCATTATTGTTCCAAAATTACTATACACACTCGGTGATTATTGCTAACTTATTAATTCCAACTTATAGCGCAAGCACGAGATAACTCGTAGTTGGCAGTGAATGGGTTAAGAGATAAAATGCGAAATTTTCAACTAAAGTGAGTGATATGAAGCAGCACATTATCGATGAATGTGGCAAAATATCAGCCGATGCATTAAATAACGTAGGCCAGTCCTTACTTCATCGATTTCAATAATGCTGTGATGCAAATGGTCGTTATATTGAACCATACCTGTATATAAACGCTAATGTAATTAGGAATTTTAGAATTACTTAAATTGAAATATCTCCTAAACTATTAGGTTTTCGACTACATAGGTCAGCACCTTTTTATAAAGAATGTCTAACTGCATCGCTTGATGCATAAAAAAGTACCTCATTCGATTTAAAAAACCAAAGTTGACCTTCATACGTCCTTGACACGTTCACCTACGGAAAAATTGACACCAGATTATACCTCACTCGATACCATTTAAGTTTCCTGTGAAACATTTTTTGCTACATACCACAATATCGAAATATTCACGATGTCAAAATCGACTGGGACACCCTGTATATAAAATTCATTTGAAATATCCACTACACTACTGTCCTATAAAGAGAAATTTTTATCAAAAAAATGAGAATCCGTCGTTTCAACGACGTTTCTGTTAAGATTCTAATCTCTTAATGAATACATGCTATTTAAACTATTTCATCGTACCCTGGGATATGACTCAGCAATATTCTTCGTTTCACATGGATCGTTGACGATGTCGAACAGACATTCGGTGACATTGCAAGTCGTAAATATATTTCTATTGAAATAAGTCATATTTGGACGACACTCGACGGTTGCACGTCTTCTTAATTGTACTATTGTACTCGGTTGAGTTACGGGACCACCGAGATGTAAAGTTATACTTTGAGACACGGAGCTTTTTAATACGAGATCTGTGTAGGGTGGAATTTCCAAAGTCCTTCCGGAATCGCCGTAGTATCTATCGTAATAACCGTTGTCGACAGATCCTGAAAAATTAGGTTGTTTTCTATTTGGTTTGATCTACCTTGCATTGATCTATATTGCATGACATGACAATCTATTGAAAACTTTTTATTTAAGCAATTTGGAAAAAATCTTTTATTAAATGACTATTCAGAAGAAAAATGGAGATGATGAGAAATTTGAGTTCGAGTCGACTGATTGGGAGTTCGAGATTTTAATTCCGTATCATTTCGCACAATTGAGAAGTTTGTTAACAAAGATCGTTTCTAAGACTTTTATATTGATTGTAACTTGCTATTTGTGATATAATAGATTTTAGTGATAGAAAATGTGCAGTTTATTTAAAATCGATATTGTTTGATCAATTATACTTCAGCTTTGTCACTCTTGTCTAACCCTATACTACTATAGCGAGTCATTAACAAGTTTCATTGCGATACCACATACCGCATCACGAAAAATCTGTTCTTTTTCAAAGAAAATATTTTCAAAATATATATTTTAAAAAAACTGTTGTTCTATTAGGTCGTCAAGAATGAAACTTGTAGTAAATAGGCAAACTTTGGCTATTTTTCAACAAATTTCATACTTGACGACCTGATACATGGCAATTCAACGAGTCATCCATAATAAACAATTTGTATTTAAGTTCTTCCAATGAAAGACCTATTTCCTAAGTACAAGAGCATTGTAAATTGCTTAATTGCTGCAGTGTTTGCTTAACAAAAAGTTTACAACAACCAGAGAAAAATAATAATGACAGAATCTTAAAAGGCCAGTGTAGCTTGGTAAAAACGTTTCAAGAGTAATCGTAAATATTCGAAAGGCAAACGGAAGTTATCAATGACTCTGTCTGGTATTATAAAGTTAATCGTACCTCGTAATAATTTAAACCGACTGAATATAGCACCTTCCGTTTTCGAGACTTCGTCGATGTTCAATAAAAGTTGGTCTCTGCCGCGACCTTGTCCTTCGCTGAGGACACGCCATTGATCAATGCCATCGATCTCACCTAAATCCTTCAGATTTCCACCAGCAGCCGAGTACAAAGTCGGCAGCCAGTCGGCTATGTGAAACAATTGATTGGAAATCCTTGCTGTTTTTTCCAACCTTGGCGACCATAATGCTGCTACGCCTCTCACGCCTCCTTCATATAAAGTATACTTTGTCTGAAGTAAATGAGAATCAATGTTACCAGCAAAAGTCTCTACTGTATGCGTCGAATTTTTGTTACCCTTTCATTTTGAAATTTACTGAACTTGAAACAAGTTTTTAGGGAAAATGATAAAATTTAAGAGATTGCTAAAAGGATTTATTCAGATCAGAGATCTGCAACGTTGTTTTCTTTTAGCAAAAGGCTACTGTATTAGCTTTAGCTTTTTATATCAATCTAAGCCAGTTCTCCTTGAATTTATTTTATGAATTCTGTAGAAATCTATGTGCAGCAGAATATTATGTTGTGAATATTAATTTGAATATTAAATCGAACTTATTTAAGATAAAATTTAATTATTTTAGTTCGGCTAAAGAGCCAAGGTTTTAGATGAAGGAGTTGAGGATATTGCAATCAGAATTGATGCCTTTCCAACTGACTTATAAAAGTTATTTTAAAATAATTGTAAAAATTAATCCAAATATTTCTAGAAAGTACTACACAATTGTACTGTTCGATGTAACATGCAAAGTGGTACATTTATCATTGAAAACAACTGTAAATCATTGTTTCAAGAACAGACAATAACGACATAGATGAAAATGTTTCTTGTGCTGTTTTTTTTTTACGAAGTTTATTATACTTTGCTCGGAATAAATGAAAATGATATTAATAACCCATCAAATTACCCAGCCGTTCAAACAACATCATCCAAAGATAAATTATTCAAACAACACTACCAAACTTCTGCGCGAGCGAAGGATGTACTAATAAAGTTTAATTTTTCAGTTGAATCCCATTGAGGCGATGAATCATTCAAACGTGTATGATAATTCGTACAATCAGCCGTTTCAACTTCTACGATAGATCAGTACCGTGATTAATAACGTGGTAATTATTGCATTACTTACCCCTCTAAGTGGATAATTCGAACCCCAATTCCTGTATCTGCCGACAGTCGCTGCTCCGTTATCAGTAATGAACAAAATCAAAGAATCCTTAAGCATTCCTTTGTTACCTAACGTGTGAAAGACCCGTCCAACAGATTCGTCTAATCTCGCGACCATTCCTAAGAAGAGAACGTATAGAGAATGAAATTGAATTGAAAATAAACATAAATAAAATTCTCCCTGATATCTAATAAGAAAAAAATATTTTCAACAGTTCATTTTCACCGAAACCATCAGCGATAAATCTATTAACACTAACTGTACCAACACCTCATGGATAAATATAATACTAATTAATTAATCGTTATGAAATAACGATAATACCTTTCTAAAAGAAATACAGAATACTGTAAAATTGTTACAGGAACCAAAGAAAAAAAAACAGTCTTTACTTAACACTAGAACTGCCAAGAAAGTCAAAATGACTTGCCTCCAAGTTTTTCCAAAAATTCTCCAAGTTCGTAGGAGACACATAGAGCAAATATTCTACGTTGATTTTTTAAAATACAGATAACTGAATAAATCACTGTTTCTACCTCTTAATTTCTCTTTTTTTCGAACTACTTATTCAATATATTGTAATATAATACATTTAATACCAGTTATTTTAGTGTCAATAATACAAAAAATTACATATTTCCATTCTATTAACCTCATGATCACCTCTAATCATAGTAAAAAGTTGATACCTTCGCTGTATCATTGTGAAAAAAAATGCGAAAGAAATTTTTTTTTCGAAAATTTTCACGTTTTTCACGTTTCAATCGGCCATATTTTTTTTTCTCGGTGTCTAAACGAAATTTTGAGCTCAGATTCTGAAAGAGCACCAAATTGCGCGTAGGAATAGAGATATTGCATTATTTTTTTGGTCCGATAACATAATAAATAAACACGTCGAAAAGTTAGTAAAAATTCTGATCACCTCGGCGTTAATGGGTTAAACCGGCGACCGTGCATGCGTAATGCGACCGTGCATGATAGGGTTACTGTTGAATGTAGAAACTCATCACTATAATTTCATCGGTAGCTCTATCGTTAACGAACATCCAATTAAAGTTAACTTTGAAATTTCAAACGCGATCACCTTCGAAGATTATACGATCGTTTAACGCTAATTTTGCAAATTAGCGTAGGTATATTACTGTTTATATGTAATATGCAATTTCCTGTTTACTCACGAGCATACATCCGACGATTAGGCTCGCGTATATGTATGAATTGTTCATCGTGGTATCGGTTATTCGGCTGTTCTAAGGGCGCATGAACCGCGAGATGTGATATTTGAAGATAAAGAGGTCGAGGGAGCTCATGGTGATCGATTATTCGAATTGCTTCTTCCATAAAAAGATCTGTCGCGTATTCTCGCCTGATCCCATAAGCTGGATCATCACCACGGTGCATGTCGTATCCGGACATGTTCTACAAAAGAGATTATTCTCAATCTCTATTCCGATATATACAAATTAAATTGTCAATTCAAATAAACGTGCAAAATTTCCACTGATAGAAATTAAATCTCACCTGATTCGTGTACGTGTAATTGAAATAAGTGATGTGACTGTTGTAGAAGCCGAGAAAAGAATCGAAACCCCTATGCAACGGTGTATGTTGAGGTGTATGGTACCCCATATGCCATTTTCCTACCAATTTGGTAATGTATCCCAAAGCACGTAGATATTCCGGCAAGATCTTCACATCTAATGGGAGACCCCGTGGTTCACCCCCTCGAATCCCATCGCCTTGCATTCCTATTTAAATCGATGGTTCTCGTTACCTTCTAATTTTTTTTCTATGTTAAGTTTATTCATTAAATTATGCACTCTTTTCAACTATTAATTTTAATTGGTAAAATAAGAAATATTACTACAGATTATTTAGATGTTACATTTCTTAGATTTACTATTACGTTACAGATTTACAACTGACAAATTTAACATGTTTATTTCCTTCGAAATAAAGTTTATGCAATTGATATCAGCAATATGTAAAATAGTAAGGAACCGAGTTGAATCAAATTTTACAATCCTCATTAACTTAATTTTAATCAAATTGAATTTCACGGTGGTCCCAAGTAATTGTAATAATTAAATAAAGTCAACGTAGGATTAAATTACGTACCATGCCGTATGGGATATTGCCCCGTAAAAAATGCCGTTCTCGATGGTACACTAGTCGGTAGAACATAGTGTCTATTCAGTATGATCCCATTGTATGCAAGAGCGTCTATATTTGGGGTTGGTATTTGATTTGATCCGTGAAAACTGACGTCGTTCCAACCCTACGAGATAACAGTATCTTGTACTAATTTTTTCTTCTTTTCTGCTAAATAAAAAAGCGCACAAGTCCGATTTTTCTGACGTCTTGCAAACGGAAAAGAATCTCCGCGGAGAATCGTTTCTCGCTGTTTACGACGAGGATGAAGATGACAAATTCGACTATTTTTAACAGATCTTCCGTGTAAATTGGACATTATCTAATTGCATAATCCAGTTAATTGATACGAGGCAATTTTTATTTTGCGATCACGATGAGTCACGACGAGTAGCACCTTTGTTTTATGCGGAGGCGTTGGTAATTTGTAAGTTACGGTAATTGCTATACCTAACTACGACTTGAATTTAAAACGCATTCGTACTAACAATCATGTGTGTCGTATTATTTAATTAAGTACTAAATAGATCGTCATATTATAATCATATTTCTTTCATTTTTATTGCAGCATGATTGCTTAAAGAAAACAGCTACGACTTCAAAAACTTCCACGTCGTTCTATATGTATTATCACGGCGAATGTCTTACCATATTTAACTTTAATTGATATCTATGATTTTTGTGCAAATTACCGTCAACAATTAGAATTACAAATTTACATTCAGCAAATGTTCAAACACGGTGTCAAAGAGTAAGTCTACACATAGAACTGTACTAGTGGTACGTATCTACGACAATTAGTGTACAATAAATAAGAAATTACTTAATTATATCTCAATTGCAATTGTACTATTGATGATGATAAACACTATTATCAATATAATCTATAATCATAGTCTTTGATCTCCTATTCATAGAATATTTAAGAAATAATTGTCTTACCAAGTCGTCGATCATGAAAACGATAATATGCGGTGCAGATTCGTATAAACCAACCGTGCAAGGAATGTGACATAATAAAAAAAACAAAGGCACACTTGTAAATATCGGTGGAATACGGTACATCGTTCGATCGCGAGGGAAAAGAGAAAAAAAAAGAACAAAAAATATCACAAGGTGTAGGAAACACTTTCTTTGGCACTGCAATAGGATGAGATATTTATCAGGGAGCTCTTGCGGGATACAGAAGAATGAGGAACAGAGGCAAACACGTTTATATAGTCTAGCTAAGAAGCAGCATGGCATGAATGGACCACGCAAAAGGGAAGGGAAAATATGGTAATAATTAAGGCAATAAAGGACGTACGTGGTTTTAACTGGGTTGCTTCTCGTCTTACGTGTAATTTTCTCTACTTATGTAATTCCCTTTCTGCGTATGTAATTATGCCAAATATTATTCTAATCGAAAGAAATGTTATTGAAAATATAGAGCATGAGACTGTAAAACGTAACAACATTTATACTAAGACAAGATATCTACTACAGTAGTTGTACATCTACCTGACTGTTAGATAAATAAGGAATTAACGCAATTGTACGGCTGTTTAGAATTTTCGAATTAGTTCCATGCAATAGTTGAACTCGCTTTTACTGGCAATTATTTACAGTTGCTGATAACAGTCTGGTTGGAGTGGCTCAATGAGGTAAAAAAAAAAAGATCAATAGATCCGTCAAGGAAATCGTTACACTTGCTATTATAGACGGGAATATGAATTTTAAATACGACTTGAATATTCTTGTACTCAACACATTACACATCGGTTAAATATCAGCTACCAAATTGATTATTAATGACAATGATTTAATTACATTAAGTAATGCACAAGTTAAATGAAATAATACTACCTTTATTGGGCACTTTGCGGTTTTCCTCGAGGCAGAATAATATAACAAATATTAACCAGTTAGCTGTGTTTGACGAGTATACTCGTCATGCGTAAAATCTACCACTGGTTATATAAATTGTAATTTTGACGAAAGATAAAATATATTTGTAAATTTCAAGATGTTTGGAATATTTTGAGGCCATGCCGAAATAAAACAAATAACTAAGGGGTATAAATAATTTGAAATAGATTTATGCTCATCTCTCAATTTTCGTGACCCAAAATTCAAAAGAATTTTCGCCACAGTTAACGGGTTAATCAGTCAAATCTACAATCATATATTTGAAACTCCGCATTATCGCGGGATCAGAGTGCTATGTGTTGAGAATTTTTAAGCGAAGGTAATTGAAAATTCGTTTTAACACAAAATTTCAATCAGGAGTTACATTTTGTATTTTTTGAATTAACTAATACTTTAGACATTAAAATGTTACTATTGGTAAATTCGTTTCATTGCTTCACTTACGCATATTGCGTCGTTATTCCTCCACATTTATTACATTAAGATGTACATGATGTACATATTGTTGTATGGGTTAATTATATGAATTAACTTATACTAATATTATTTCGTCGTATTTTCAATGTCTTATTAACAAGTTTTATTTTGATACATGATTAACTGGAATAAAAAAAGCATTTAGTAAAACAGATTAAATACATGTATAAAAAATATAGCCAATATACATATTTTTTGCTCATATACATCTCATTACGCTTAAAGTTAGTATATATAAATCATTAAATACATTTTTTTAACAACACATTTACCCCCATGATTTAGCTTTTCCTTTTGTGACTGCCTTCGTAACAATTCAGAACGAAATTGGTGCAATAGAAATTAATCAGTGATTCTAGATATATAGTATAGTTTAACGAAATATTAGCATTATAGAAATATTTCTTCGTGTCACGTTTCACTGATATTTCCAGTTTCTTAGGTTTTGCAAAAATTGAAAATTTCCAATCGAATGTACTGCATCACGAGTGTTACTCGCTATTGTACGGTAAAAGGTTCGGTGAAACAATTTGTTTCCTATTGTTATTCAATTTACCATAAGAAAATATATTAACGAATGTTGAAAGGGAAACTATAAAGTTCTTCTATTAAAATTTTTATTTTAAATTTATAAACCTAATTTCTTATGTACGATAAATCTGTATTTATAAAACTGCTTCAAGTCCATAAACAATCAAAAAATATTAATTTACAGATTATGAACAATATTTCGATTTATGTAAAATTGATTTTTCTTCGGGATTTTCGATACAAAGGTCACGATGTACAATCTATTTTAATAAACTGGCCAAGTTAAACAATTATATAGCTTGTCCATTATGAGACCTCTAAATCTTAAGTATACTCGATTTAAATAACAAAAAATATGTCACATTTTGCTTATCTCATTTCCATTCCCTCCTTGTTAAATATTATAGGTATCTATGTATCGTAGTATGATCTTTTATTTTATCCAGTGCATGCAGATTATCCCACCAATATAATAACTTATGTTTAAGCATAAGGTCAAACCAAGGAGTCAATGGGGATTTTAATTTCTGTACAAACTGCGTAATTTCAGAACGTGGAACCCAATGAACTTCGCTTACTTCATTGAGATTCGGATTTAAAGAGACATCATCTTTTTGTAAAAATAACACATAATCTATTTCATTTTCCCCCCAAAGGCCTTCTGCTGATTGGTAATGAATTCTGCATAAATAAAACAAATCTGTTAGGGGCACTTGTGAGGTAGGAATTCCCAATTCATAATCTAATCTTCTTTGGGCTGCTTTACGAACTCCTAATGCGTTGTGTTCTTCAGTTTCTTGAGGAATTTCAGCCAATGGATGACTGCAACACGAATTTGTGTAGCAGTTTGGAAATGTTATCTACAAAAGAAATTAATATCTTAGCGTTGCGTATGTGCTACTTGTTGCAAAAATTTATTATAGAATTATTATGTGTACCTTATCAGCTGATCGTTTTTGGATCAATAATTCTCCTTTTTTATTAAAGAGGAACACACTGAATGCCCTATGCAATAATATTCGCCCTTCAGGACTAACAGTATGACAATCTCTTTTTGTCGCTTCCCCCAAAGGTCTGTCTAATTCATCGATTAGAATGCATCGTTCCTCCAAAGCAGCTTCTTGCAAAGGTATTGCTTGAGCACTACTATAATTCCTCAATGCGGAGAATGTCATCCTCCGAGCAGCCACACACATTTCTTGTAACACTTTAGCCATTGTATCGGTGCGCAATACTCTTCACTAATGGTGCACAAAAGTTTAAAATCCAGTCACTTATATACAACTTTTTTAAATGTGAATATGACACAACAAATGCAAATGTTAGGTTAAGTAATTCAGTGGCCTTGCGTCAAATAAAGAACTGGATACGTTAAAAACATATGAAATATAAAGTATGAAATGTAAAGTATGCTTGACAAGAGTAGAAACTTTCTTTTTGAAGAATGGGGCCATATACTTCTTAACATACGCATAACACGCAACTTCGTACTTCTGACAGTGTGCGTTCCCTCTGTCTGTGTCTCTATTCTGGTGATGAAATACACCATGTATAGCGATGATTGTAGACTAGCGAACACTTTTATTCTTTAAACAGCCAGAGCGACCAAAGCTTTGACATCTAATTCTAGAGTTCAAAGTACATACTCAATTTGTGGAAATCTTATCTATATTATACCTCTATCTCGCTATACTTTGTAACAACTGTACATTTTAAACAAATTATTCTTGAGTATGTCCATAAAAAAAAAGGTGAAACAGCTGACTGAGAGATTAGAGTACAGTGACATTGAACTTATAATTCAAATTTTAAATTAACATTTTTGAATTGTAATATTTCTGTCTCCCCGCAAATACATATCATTGAATTAAAGTATATCAATATTACAATGGAATGAAAAAGATGGCGTTATAGAACGAGTAAAAAATATTCAAAATTAAAGACTTTAACGTAATTGAACGCACCGTAAGGCCTTATATAGAATTTTTAATCATTTATATAGGTATATATGTATATATATATGTATATATCATTTGAATCGTAATGATCGATAGTTCTCGTTGGCTCTCGTCTTCGATCGATCGAATCGTTCCATGGGGTAGTTGAGTAGGTTTCATGACATTCGGTGCGCCTTCAATAAAGACCGTTATATAAAAAAAAAAGTTATTCTTTCTTTAATGTGTTATTTATTGCCTACGTTTCAATATAATTTAAGTTACTTTTCATCGAACCATTAGTTCATTAATAAGAAACACGGGATGAGTGAGAACGCTGAAATCACTGGAGTAATATCGCCCGAAAATGCGGTCAGAGCGGAAAAATTTAAAGAAGAAGCAAACGAATACTTCAAAAGTGCGTTTACGAAATTTCGTTTACACCGATTCCATAATTTATACGACACGACTTTTCGACGATGCCAAGAGATTTAAGATAAGCATTAAATTAATGCAATTTAGTCACGTGTGTGTTTAAAACTAACCCAACTTCCGCAACTTACATGGTCATTAAATTATCGAGTGGAGCTTCATTGATGAAAGCAACAATTTGCTGAACATTAAAGAAAAATTCATTGTATCTTTTGTACTATAACATTCTAAGCAATTTTATTTATATCTTTTCGACCTTTTTACGTAAAAATGACATGCAGTTTTCAATGACACGTTTCGTTTCATTGATGAAATTGACGTTTTGTGTGAATGTGTTAACACAATTTATATTATCGAAAGTCTGTAACAACAAATTTAACTAAATTGTTCTCAAAAAATGTTGAGTTCTGTATTAGTCATTTCTTCCCTTTGGAGCAAGCATAATTAACAATTACTATTTTTCACTTTCAGATCAAGTTTATGGGAAAGCAATAGAATTATATACTAAAGCCATAGAATTGAACCCTACAGTGGCAGTATACTATGGCAACAGAAGTTTTGCGTATTTAAAAACTGAATGTTTTGGATATGCTCTCACAGATGCGTCAAAGGCCATTGAATTAGATAAAAATTATGTTAAAGGATATTATCGCAGAGCTGCAGCTCATATGTCACTCGGCAAGTTCAAACTAGCTCTTAACGATTATAAAACTGTTACTAAAGCAAGACCAAATGATAAAGATGCAATAGTTAAATATATGGAATGTAGCAAAATATTGAAAATGTTAGCTTTTGAAAAAGCAATCTCTGTGGAAGAGAATAAAAAGAACATAGCCGATACAATTAATTTAGATGCAATGGGTAAGTGAATGTATTGGTTTGATTTCTATAATCATTAATACCTTCAAGAAAATTTTGATTCTGCTTTTATTGTTTTTCAGCTATTGAAGATGAATACACAGGGCCTAAACTCGAAGATGGAAAAGTTACATTACAATTTATGCAAAATTTATTAGAATGGTATAAGAAGGAAAATAAGTTACATCGGAAATATGCTTATAAGATTCTTCTAGACGTAGAAGCATGGTTTATGGCACAGCCGAGTTTAGTTGACATCACAATTCCAGAAGATAGTAAATTTACTATCTGTGGTGATATACATGGACAGTTCTATGACTTGCTTAACATATTTGAATTGAATGGATTACCTTCAGAAACTAATCCTTATGTATCCTTTGAAATCATAAAGATCTTAACATTGCATTTGTACCATAAATTCTATCTTGGTTTAGTTATTTACAACAATTTTATTTCTTGAATGAAAGTATCTAGACCACGATATATGTATATATATCTTAGCAATATACAGTTATTTAATGGGGACTTTGTAGATAGAGGCTCATTCTCTGTAGAATGTATATTCACTTTGTTTGGTTTTAAATTATTATATCCAAATCACTTTTTTATGTCCAGAGGTATGTAAACTTCTTGTTACTATGTTACATATAAATTAATTTCATATTCACGATACAATGTTTATAATATTAGGTAACCATGAATCTGCCACAATGAATCAAATGTATGGATTTGATGGTGAAGTTAAAGCAAAATATACTGCTCAAATGGCAGAATTATTTACAGAAGTTTACAATTGGCTTCCTCTTGCACATTGTCTTAATGGAAGAGTGCTTGTAAGTTTATGTTTTCGCATTTAATAAATAATATATTAGAGATACCGAAAAGTAAACAAAATTTTTCTTTGCTGGCGAAAAACATTTATTTCTTAAAGAAATCTTAAATACTAATCAACAAAATAATCTTCATAATATTCTACCTTTTCGCCAGCGTAAAGGCAGTTGTTTGATTCCCTTTTTAAAAGAGTCCTTCGATTTTTTGTTGAGAAACGTTTCCAATTATGTTTTCACTTCTCCAATTTCGATTACTTTTCGGTACCCTTAATAAATGCGAATGATATGAATATGAATTTGTACATTACGGATTAGGTGATGCATGGTGGTCTATTTTCAAGAGATGATGTCACATTGCAAGAAATTCGAGAAATCGATAGAAATAGGCAACCACCAGAAGAGGGTCTAATGTGTGAATTATTGTGGTCAGATCCACAACCACAAGTGGGTAGGGCACCCAGTAAAAGAGGAGTCGGTGTTCAGTTTGGGCCTGATGTTACACAAAATTTCCTTACACTGAATAACCTTGATTATATTGTAAGGAGTCACGAAGTGAAAAACGATGGATACGAAGTTGGTCATGATGGAAAGTGTATCACTGTATTTTCAGCTCCGAATTATTGGTAAGTCATTTAAACAATTTGTCGAAAATTTCAAATTAATAACTATTTCTTATTTTCTGTCATCTCATTTGTTTCAGTGATACTATGGGTAACCGGGGTGCCTTTATTACACTTAATGGCAAAATTATGGAACCCCATTTCACGTCATATGATGCAGTGGTAAATTTTAAATTTCAATTTATTAATAAAAAAATTATTTTGATAAACATTAAGAGAAAATAAATATTTTCAGCCTCATCCAAATGTAAGGCCGATGGTGTATGCCAACTCTCTACTAAAATTCATGTGCTAGTGGAACACCCTAGGTATCATTGATAAATAAATGAATAGCAATAACTGAATACAAGTAGCCCAATCAAAGTGTGCGTAATATATTTGATACTGAGTGGAGAAGGTGAGAAATGTTTAGGCTTCTCCAAAACAATAAATGCTGTATTCTTTCTAGGAGCAAAAAATTTCCTGTATCATAATAAATGCAATGAATGCATAACATTGATGGGTACAAAAGCGAACAGAGTTTGCTTGTTTTTATAACTAGTGAACAAATATGTCAACTTTCCTTGTCTATGACAAGGACAAATGCCTCATCACACAATAGCGCTTTGTGTTCGATCATAAAGAAACAATGCGAAGAAAACGTTTCTATTTTGTACCCTCAATCAAACCACCTTGCTCATTAAAGATACCAGTGTTCGCGCACAAGCTGGAAGAATGATCTCAAAGATCTCGTAACATATTTTTAATTTATATTTTAATATTTATGTAAGGCGTTGAACCCAAAACAAATCCAACCTATTAATCTTTTAATTTATTCTTTAATGAGTAACGGTGGTTTCTACAAAACAATGATTATTATAAAGATACCTAATACATATGCGATCTAGCATGATAATGTAGTACAATTTTCCAGCCAGTCACTATTTGTCACGTTATTTGTGATGACTACTTTTTTACAAATCTAACGTGATTGGAAGGATTTCTTTAATCTAACATTTTGTTTTTTGTTAATAATAAACGATGTTTATAATGTATCTCAGGTTCATTATTCTCGCGAAACGAGATTATTAATATCTTCATTTGATCGTAAAAAAGTGAATTACCGATTGAATCGCGAAATAAAGTCGAAAATTTCATTTGGTAAATTATCGCGATTTTGACGAGTAACATTTATAACTTTCGACCGTTTGTCAGCATGTAGTCTTTGAAATAACGATAAATGCTTTTGAGGCACTTTATGTATTAATGGAATCGTTGCTATTACACAACTTCCATTTGATTGGTCAGAAAATAATCGATTTATTTTTTCTTCAAACTTTCGACTGAATAGTTCCATTTTTCCAATCTCATCTATAAATAGTATACCCTGAAAAGTTATAGAATTAATGCTAGATCGATTTAAAACTTCTATAGCAACTATACATCAAGTGGAATTATTTTGCTTACCGCATTTGAATCGAATACAGTAAGCGCTACTGATTCAAATTCATTCAGAAATACATGGTAATTTCCCACTCTATATTTAGAATATTGGGCAGGATTCAGTATTTTCCTGTTCAAAAATGATATTGCCTTAAATAATAATATACATTATTTTACACAATTCAAAACTGACACTAACTCTGCTTTTGCCAACGGGGATCTGGTTTCCGGATTATTTACAAGTATAACATCAAACCCGATTCTAACGTTACGTGGATCTCGAACTTCCTCCGTATAAAACCCATCAAATTTACAATTTTGCTTTTCCAACATTGAGGAAATTTTTTTACATATCGTAGTTTTTCCTATACCTGTAATAATTTTCCAAGTAAAGATTTTTTCTTAAATCTCGGACACCTATCTAATAAATTACAAAAGTTATTAAGTTCTAATAACAATCTACACGAAATATATTTGAAAATCGCAAACATACCGGGTGGTCCAGTAAGAAGTACACGTGAAACGCATGACATGGTGCCGGCATCCATGCTTGTTTACCCGTGTTTACCACTAAATTGAAGCCGTAGTCTCACGTGCTGTTAGCACTATACAGAGAGATGGACATAGATATTGTACGATAAAAATCACAAAAACTAAATCCTAACTTTATCTTATTGAGTATCAAAAGGAAAGATTGATAAAGATACGCCTGTGGAAAAGAAATAATTAAAGATTACATAAAGGAAAGAAATAGCCGATCTGGCACGTCGAAGTGACCGCAATGAGGCGCTGCCGGACGACGATCAGCTGATCGTGTTCGAGCAAGACAGAACGATCGATGGACTAAGGCTTTATATGTATGTTGCATACTTTGACTACTTCAGCGATAATCTATCATAGTGTGAGTTCATGAAACGTATACTCGCGAACTGTCTGTCATAACAAATATAAGATCGACTGCGACAAAACATCGGTGCAAATTAGTATCACCGAAAACTTAATTACGCTGTGTATTCTTTGCTAATGAAATGAAATAAGATTAAGACGAGGCTAGCATTAAGAAGGATATTCTCGAATAGAAGAAATACAAACGTATAGTTTACAGACAGTTAGAAGATACATGGAAGAAAGGGACGAAAGGTGAAGACGACAGGGTTCTGTCGGTTTTCGTGTGCATATCTGTATCGATGAAGGAAAAATGGCTCAGCCTTCTGTCTCCAGTTTAATTTCATATGTCTTTGCACGACAAATCGACGATACGGTCGATCATTGCAAGAGGCTCGTTAATGCTAGATTCGAGACGTCTGAGAATTTGTACAGAAAAGATTTATTTTCGCATTATGGATGCGTCAATGCGATTGAATTCTCGAACGAGGGTGATCTCCTCGTTTCGGGTAAGAGTTCTTCATTTCAGAAACTTTGATTCTTTATTTTTTATGCCTGTGTTTTGCACAGCCTTTAGACCATCAAACTTTGAAAGTCAAAGTTAGATGGAAAATTAAAGCTGCTTTGATACAGTAGAAAGAGATGTTCAGGATTTTAATAAAAGACTGCTTTAGTATTTGACTGCACAAATGATTATTGCAAATAGATGGTTGAAAAATGCAATGCATTAAAGAGAATACTTTGTTGTTGTAGGAGGTGACGACAAAAGAGTTTTATTATGGTTTGTGGAAGAAGCGATTGAGGGTGTACGCAAGCCTGCAGTGATGAATGCTCAACATGAAAGCAATATCTTTTGTGTTGGTTGTGATAGTAGTAAAACTAAAATATTTTCTGCTGGAAGTGATGATCAAATTATTGTTCATGATTTACGAACGTACGATGATATTCTCATTAAAATATTCCATATTTATAGCTAAATCTACCAAGCCAGTTGAAATTACTTGTTTTGAATTTTTAAATCATTGATGGATCTAATATTAATTTCTTATTAACTAATAAGACGTATTTGCTTATTACAGATGTGATACATTGGAATTCTTTTCACATGAGAAATCCGTTTATGGTTTATCAATCCATCCGTATAATGACAATGTATTTGCAAGTGCTGGTGATAATGGCAAAGTTTTAATTTATGATATACGAAGTGGAAGCGCAACAGAAACTTTTTGTTTGGCACAATATGAAAGTGCTTTTCAGTCTGTAATGTTTAGTCCTGTTGAACCCAGGCTACTTGCTACCACCAATGCTAAGGAAGGTATTAGTATGTGGGATGTACGAAAACCTTTAGAGTACGCAAGGAATTTAACAAGATTTTATTGTAATCTATACTCGAAAATAATACTAAACTCTTCCTCCTTTTGCAGACCTGTTTTACGTTATGGCAGCGAGAGTCCAGCTCAGAACTGTATAAACGTGAGGTTCAATGCAAGGGGTAACACGTTATTAGTATTGAGAAAAAGATTACCACCTGTACTGTACGCTGTAGATTCTCCTGTCCATTTGTGTGAATTTGATCACCCTGGATATTATAATGGTTGTACAATGAAATCATGTTGTTTTGCTGGAGATAATGATGAATATGTTCTTTCCGGTGAGTAACACAGTAACTGTACAGGATGTAAAAAAATTAATGGTCATGGGTTGCTCTACACCTCTGGATTGATTGAGATTTGTGAAAAATACCGGCTGCAAAATTCGGTAAAGGGTAGCAAATTTTTTTTATTGACTCGTCGTTTTCGTCTTGCTATGTAAGCAAATGTCTGAGAGAATTTTTTTACACCTTGTACATCAAAATTTTTAATAACAAATATATATTTTTACGTCTTATTTATAATTTCAAGGTTCGGATGATTTTAATTTATATATGTGGAAGATACCACCCGAAGGTGTGAAGTGGGTAGATACTGCACATATGGCGTTACGCGGTCATAGATCTATCGTTAATCAAGTGAGATACAATCAAGCTAGTTGTATGTTTGCTTCATCCGGTGTTGAAAAGATCATTAAAATTTGGAGCCCATTTTCACTTGGCGATGATTGTTTGGGTGGTTTAAAGGTATATAAGAATACCGTGGACAATGCAAAGTGATAATTATATTACAATCCATTCTGTTGAATTTCACAGAAAGATTCGGGTAAACAAGAGCCTCAGCGGAGGGTGTACACGCGAAGCGAGTATCTCAGATTAGTAATGCGTAGTGGACATATTACTCATGACTATAGTCATCAATCGACCAAAGAGGACCCATTAACGATGGCGTTCTTTGACAATTTTTTACAACATAAAATTGAAGAATCGAGTTCCGAAGATACGCTCACAACGTCACAACCGTTTAGCGATTCGGCTATACGCATTTACAATGCCATTGCTTCTGATGGTACGTTAGTTTTAATTTTCTGCCTGGAGAAATCAAAGGAATTTAGTCCGTTAATATAAATGTGTATGACTATTATTTTTTACAGATTTTACTGAATTAATAGGTATGCTGGCAACTGCAGTATCATCTCGCCGATCATCCGGTGTTGGAGTGACTCCTGAAAATCAATTAGGCGCTCGAGATCAGATAAGACCTGGAACAATGTACTGTTCAACGTCAGTGAATAATCCTAATGCAGCATCCGATCTCACCGCTTCAGGATCTGCTAGTGATGGGCACAATGTGCAAGTAAAGTGTAGATCTAAGTCCAAATTAAAACCGAAAAAAAACATGAAGAAATACGGTAAAATATCACGAAGAAGAAGTAAAAGTCGGAGGAAATGTATTACGTTGAAAATTAATGACTCCGATAGTGATGAACAACCTGTTGACGCGACTCAGCCCAGTACGAGTTCCGGTGTGATTTCTAGAAGATCGCGTTACACCGTTAATACTATCGAAAGTTACGTTAAACACTCGAATTACACTAGTAGCAGTTCAGAAGAAAACGACAGTTCAGTGAAGAGGAAGTATTCGAAAACGGATTCCGATAATGGTACGAAAGTGCACAGAAGGAAACATAGAAAGTGCAAGTACAGTTCGAAACGTGACCGCAGTAAAAGCAAGTGTAAACGACAGAAGGTAGATATTGACACGCAAGACAACGGAGCAACGTGGAACATGTGTAGGAATAATATAATTAATCAAAGGCTTCAAACCGACGAGTCTTCTACATCTTTTAAAAAATTGTGTACAATTCCTTTGACTCCAGACAGTGGTATTATATCGGGAGTGTCGACTGTCGAAAAGAACGACGAGCAAGCACGTAAAGAACGTAATGGGGCTGAGAGTTCGGATTACGAGCCAAAAGTGAAAAATATGGACCACTTTAAAAAGAAATTAGATGTGGCAAGAAGGGGCTACCGTAATAGATCTACTTTTTGGCAAACTATTTCAACCACAACCGATTCTTCCGATTAAGCTCACATCACCATCCAATCCCCTCAATCCCTTTTTCTCTGTACATAATGATCCTATGATTTAACAATATGCGAGTATGGATGGTTTTTCCTTTTTATTTTGTCTTGAGATTGTAATCGTTTCGTTTTATTCATATATTTATCATATTTTTTATCGGTATCTCTTAGGGTACAAGATTGTTTCAGAGCAGCTTCCACGTCGTATTTAACGTTCCTGACCCGATTAAATTAAACACTTTATTACCGATAAATGAACCTTCACCATTTCTCTCTATGAAATAAATAAATTTTGGATAACATGGTTAAATCACATACAATTGAAACTATAACAAATCATCGCGAGGAATGATTAAGTATAATAACGTGACTCACAATCAGCTGATGTGTATTGTTGATATGCTTTGCAAGTGTGATGGAAAGTAATAACATAATGAATTGATGTACATTTCTATCTCATACGTTGAATTTTGAAAATAAATTGGAACAATCGTGTTATTTCAATTTGCATTTATACATGTTTATCACCTTACTACGAATAAAAAAAAAAAAACTTAATTCGTGCAGTTATGTATTACTTAACCATATATTAATTAAATATTTCTATATCCCGATCTATAGTCTCAAATCTGTTTGATTTTGTATATTAGTGAAGAATATCCATAAATACTGGCCGACTCTTATGTGATATCATTGTGGTATCTGAACCACATCCTTCCTGTACGAAATATCTTAAGTTCTTTCAAAGTTTCGGTAATATAATTGCTTTAGTATCATCTAGTACATACTTAAAATCACTCCATTTAACATGTTATGTTTAAAGTCATTTCTGTTATTAATATTTAAAATTTGGTTTCTTGAATATACAAATTTCAAGTATCACATATTGGCATACAATTTAGACATCAATAATGTAAAAGTGTTCAGTGATCCAACAAGACTGGATTATAGGCGAGGAAGTTATTTTGGATTTTCAGTAGCACTTTATGAAAATTCAAAGGATGCTATGCTGCTTGTGGGAGCTCCTAGAGCGAACATAAGTACGCTGTCAGGTATAATCGAACCAGGAACAGTTTATAAGTGTTCAATCAACGATACGTGCAAGGAATGGGTCATTGATAAAAGTAGAAATGGTTGGAATAAACTATTTTCCGGGATACAAATAAGAGATAATGCATGGGTTGGTGCTACAATTGCTGTAGAAAATAAAACTAATCCTGCAGTTGTAGTACGTTGTTTATCCGTATCTTAATACATTATAAAGAAATATAAAGAACGAATTACAGATGGCAATCCTTGAATTTTTTAAACAGGTTTGTGGGCCAAGGTGGAAAAGAAATTTCATAGCAAAAAGTAGATCTAATTGGTTCATGAATGGTATTTGTTACTGGACACAAGCTGAGACTACGAGATCCTTCGAAATAGAGGCACAACACAGAATTCTGCCACTCTTAAGCATTTCTGAACAAATTTTTTCTCTTAATGGTATAGGAGTTTATCACTTTGGCATGAGTGAAACTGGATTTTCTCTGCATATGATATCAAATGAGTCACAATGGGATCTTATATTGGGTAGTCCAGGTGTACATAATTGGAAGGGTGTATCTATATTGGCCAGTAAATCACCATACAGTGAGATAGAAGTCGTGGTTCCTACGATAGAACAGGAAACGCGAGTACGTAGCGGAGATTACTTTGGTAAGTACGCTATATTCGCCTTGTATAGGTTGTACATTATCTGAAATCTTAATTTAACACATTGTGTACGGCACTCTGCTGTTTCAATGTGCCCGCAGATTTTTAAGCGCTCCAGAGATTTGGTACATTTTATATATCTGATTATTTTGTACTCTTTTGAAAACTCGATATATCATTTATTTCGCTAAGTATTTGTCATAAGAACATTCAAAGCTACGTTGCCTTAGTGAAATAGCAAGAAGTCTCAAGTAATCGGTTTGCTAAATATGAGATATCTCGTGACCCGTACGCAATGTATTAATATTATTTAATATGTTCAGCACAGAAATAAAATACATTCTTATTCTACAGGCTATGCAGTAACATCTGGCTGTTACTTTAAGGAGGGATCACGCTTATTTGCTTCTGGAGCACCGAAAGCTGCAAACATGAATGGAAATGTTATTATATTTAGTTTCTCCAATTACTTTAAAAAAAGATTTTACATCACAAATATAATATACGGTGAACAGCACGGTGAATACTTTGGTGCTGCCTTAGCATCCTGTGATCTAAATAATGATGGAAAAGATGAATTAATAGTTGGTGCTCCGCAATGGTCAAAAGATATGGATGAAGGACGTATATACGCTTTCACAGGGCACAATGTAAACCTCTTTCTTAAAGTAGTTAATAATAATCATGATAACAATTTAAAAAATGACACTCTACAATAATATATTCTGTAGGAAAATTTTCAAAAACAATCATTTGAAGGAGAGGTATCTGGAAGTAGATTTGGCTCGGTAATAACTTGTTTAGGAGACATTGACTATGATGGGCATGGAGATATTGCTGTTGGTGCACCATACGAAGATGAAAGTGGAGCAATATATATTTTTAATGGCAACAGTAATGGATTACCTAAACGATATAGTCAAAAAATAATAGGTTCGCATTTCCATCAAGGCATACGTGGATTTGGTATCTCAATTTCGGAACCACGGGACATAAACGGTGATAAATATCCTGATATTGCCGTGGGAGCTTATTTATCCGAACATGCAGTTTTACTAAAATCTAAGCCAGTTGTGACAGTTATAACGAAACTACTGTATAGGGAGAATAAAGAATTGTTAACAAATTCTACCGTTTTTACTGTCGATACTTGTACATCTTTCGATGGAATATACGCTCCTGAGAGTCTTGGTAAGCAAAGAATTCATAGAATCCAATTACATTCATCTATGAAAATGATAATAGCATTAATAGTAAGAGGAACCTAATTACAGGCATCTCTCGAATAATATGATTAATTGGTGCCGTGTTATTCCATACCAATGATTCATATAATTTTGGAGATAACGTTCCACGCAATTTTAATCTTGAAATCCTTGAATTTTTATCAGTAATATTTGCAATTTCTTGCAATTCAAGTACCATGCTATTCGGGGGATGCCTGTATAATCTTCATAAAAACCATGATTCATTTAGGTTTCGTAAGAGATTTAAAAGTTGATCCAATGTATAGAAGAGCTACGTTCAACGTAGGAAAAAGTAATATATATATTTTACATGGTATTTTACGGAAATCTAAAATAGTGTGCGACCAAATAGAAGTAAATCTTAAGGTAAAAACATTTGAATATGATGTTATCATGATATTTACATTCTATATAATGCAACTGATATTTTTAGGAAAATATTCAAAATATAATAGATCCACTAGAAATATCTGTAACAGTGAACTTAGAGGAAGAACCGAAATCACAACCAAGTCTATTTTGTTCATCTTGTGCGATAATGAATAAACTTCTATCGAAAGTTGAAGATGTTATAAAATTGCCGTTTGCGGTAGACTGCGGCAAAGATAAAATATGCACGTCGGATGTTGAAATGGAACTTTCAACAAATTTAAAATCAGATAACAAATATATTATTGGATCTACATCTACAGTTGATTTTATAATAAACCTTTACAATTACGGTGAACCGTCCTATCAAGCTAAATTATATGTGTATTTTCCGGAAATATTATCACTAGCGAGTATACCATTAGAATGCATGGAAGCTTCCCATAAAAATAATACCATGGAAGTTATTTGTGATGTTGGAAATCCACTTAAGAAAAATGTAAGATTTTTTCGCTCAATCTCTGGTTAAGAAGAAATAATTCTATCTTATTTTAGAAAACTATAATCTTACAATTGGACACCAGTGAGGTACGCTTCAATGTTGATCATGTGAAATTATGGTCAAATTTTACTACACAAAGCGAGGACAAAAATACATTGGATAACGTACAAAATCTTACGATATACTTTGGTGTTGATGTTGATATAGCAATAGCAGGGTTGGTATCACTATGTCATCACAATTTTTCACGCAATATGTTTATTAAATGTGTTTATTAGAAAAGCACAAGAGGACATCTATTCGTATTTTCAAAAAAATGTGGAGCATCAATCGGACAGTATCAGATTTCAACATATCTACGAAGTTCAAAAATTTGGTGCTAGCCCAATTGAAGAAGCTGTATTAGTGATCAATGTCCCAACATATTGGAAACGGTCTACTGGTGAAATAGAGATTGTTAATATTAATCAAACTATTGGCTATATCGATGGTGAACAATTTTATTGTACAACCTCGAATATGTTTTCTACCTCTGTAATGGATATAATTGACAGTCATTCTACACGTTCTGAATTGGAAAGTACACACGAAAAATTTACGATAGAAGAAAACCCACTAATAACTTTGCCGCCTGATAATAGATCGTTATATATTAATTGTACAAACGCTGCTATTAAATGTGCACGTTTGCAATGTAAATTAGGTCCTTTTCTAAGTTCTCTATCTGTCGCCAAGCTTTCGCTGACACTGGATCTCCGTATAATGAATTTTCAATGTAAGTTCGATTTATTATTACCATGTAATATAAAATTACCAAAAATGCACGCATAAAATGAAGTTTTTTTTCTCCAGTGGACGAAATGAAAGAGAAGGATATTATATTTTTCGTAACCAATGGAAATGTGGAAATTATTCAACCGAATAATGTTACACAAATATCTGGGCATAAACCTGACACTGCAATTGTTGCAACAACATTCTTAGGCTCTCCGATAGTTCAACAAATTGCGACTTGGATTATAGCGGTATCGGTTATCCTAGGAATTATATTATTAATATTATTAATCTTGGCGTTAGTCAAAATTGGATTCTTTAATAGAAAGAAAAAAGAGGAACTTGAAGCATTAAAAGCTGAAACAGACGTATGTTTGATTTTATTAATAATATTTTATTAGGTTTGTATCATATTGCCATTTTACCGTTATGTTTTAGAGGACGAATGAAATAACGTTGGAAACAACTTCTTCGAGGGAAGTTCTTGATCAGGAGTAAAATTGCCAGCTCGAGTATAAAGACATACAATTTTATGTATACACTCTTCTAATTTATTTGTTTATAATAGGTATATTCGAATAAATAACAAAACATTTTCCACTTAATTAAACATTGTAAAGGCATATATCTTTCTAAGGCCACCGATACACTTATAAAAATATAATAAATCTTAAAAAATATCAACATGATTATAAATTCTGAACTATCTTTGAATATCCTACAATGGATATTACTATCGTTTTCGGGAAACTTTCTGCATATTTAATATCCTGTAAAAGCATGTTGGAGTGGAAAGGTATTAAATAAATACTTTATGTAATAATATCGATTCTTTCAGTACGAGATTCTTGTAAGCTTTTGCAATAGGCACTTTCATTCAGGCCACTAAAAAATGCTTTATATCAAAACCTTCAGATAGCTGCCTTTCAGATTGAACATTCCTAGATACAGCAACAAATATATGTACGCACTTTGTAATACTTCAGCCACTAACATGTATAACACAGTGCATTATATTTTAAGTATTACGTTGTATAGCAAACAAGAGAGCAGAAGACATTTATTTTGTAAATTACTTTATGCGAATTTTTATTTGGACTTACTTCAGTCATCCAAACCTAGACCTTTTGATATTTCATCAGCACTTAATTTCTGTCCTCCGGAACTAGGGGGGCTGTCTGAAGGTGGTGCCGGTTGTGCTGCTGGCGGAGTACTTGGCACTCCATAATTTGGTGGTGGTGGTTGTGCTGGACGGCTTTCACCATGAGATTTCTACGAAGAAGGAACACGAGATTACAGTCAACCCTGCG
Organism: Cerceris rybyensis; assembly: GCA_910591515.1. Lineage (NCBI taxonomy): Eukaryota > Metazoa > Arthropoda > Insecta > Hymenoptera > Crabronidae > Cerceris > Cerceris rybyensis. Next base: position 9,963,019 of record OU342797.1, on the reverse strand, counting down.
ATAACGCAGTATTCTTATAATGCGGAGCGAAAATTGCGACAACACCGTCACTATATATCGAATCTGAAAAGATTGTAAATTAGAGATACTTTTCACTTACATCTTTGCCGTGTTTGGTTAAACCTTCTAAAGCAGAACTAAACAGAGAAGAACCAATTGCGGAACCTATCCCAGACAAAAGATCTGAACCCGAACTCTGTTGTTGACCATATCCACCAGGGTAACCTCCTGCAGGCTGATAACCACCTGAAGGTTGATATGCTGGTTGTTGACTTCCACCACCTCCGAGAACACCTCCAAGAATTGATCCTAATGCTCCACTTAATGGATCACTTGCTGGTTGACTTGGTGGAGGAGCTGGAGCTGAACCTCCACCACCTTATAGGCAGATACATGTAATATGTTAAATATTTATTTTATTAGAGTACCAGAACACGGTAATTTCAAGTTTGAAACAAAATTTTGGTAAGAGATATTTGTAAGAGTGAATGACTTTAGTATTTATGTGGAGAGTCTATTGTGTCCTTGGAGTTAATCATAGTTCCCAACAGCTGATGTCATTCTGTACAGTCATTCTGACATTCTTCAACAGATTTTTTACTTTGAATCATAATACATAGACTCAAGTAATGAGTAATGTTAGTACAATTCTAAGATATTGAACGATGAATTTTAGAAGGTGAAGTGAAAGTATGGGAATTTATTACTTTTAAATTATGAGATGTAATTCAAGATTTATATAATACCTAATGCTCCAAGAATGGAGCCTAGTACACCACCACCACCTGATTCCTGAGTGGGATAGCCTTGCTGAGCGTGTGAATTGCCGTGCAGAGCATTACTTGCCAAACTACTGGCTAAGGCTGCACCCAGAGATCCAAGACTTCCTAAACCACCCTCACTTTCTGTTTTGGACTTAGAGGCATCGGATTTTTCATGATCTTTTTCACTTTCATCATCTTTCTTTCTCTACGAATTATAATAGAACAGTGTTGATATGTCATTAGCACAGGGAAATAAGAATATGTAGTTATTAATTTCATTTACATTAATAGCATTCATAGCAGCTGCAACTCCTCCAGCTGCAACTAATCCTCCTAATGCTAAACCAACTTTGTCCAAACAGCCACCAAATGCATCTTGTTCTTCTGGTTTTTCATATCCAGGCTGGTATCCGTAAGCTCGTGGTGGATTATAACCAGGTCCCCCATATGCATCAGGTGGTGGTCCATAACCACCCATAGGAGGTGGTCCATACCCACCTTGTGGTGCTTGTGGGCCTATTGATGGATATAGGCCACCTGGTGCTAAATTAATTTATTCTATCAATATTATTTATTTTCTGTTAATTCATTTCATTATGAAAAATATAAAAAAGTGATCTAGTTAATTCCTAAATGTAAGTACTTTATAAGTATTATAAAATGAATTATATTACGTGGTGGTCCAAAGTTGGCAGCAGGCACATCGGATGGAGCTGTAGCTCTAGGTGAACGTGGTGGATCAACAGGGACAATTTCATATGTAATAGAATTCACTTCTATATCACCATCAATCACCAAATGGGTGACCTTGTGATATGGTAATCGGTGTGCAAATTCAGTGAAATGCCTGCCATTTATAGCAATTTTATAACCAGAATGATCACATAAGAGAATTATTTCAAATTCTTGGCCAGGCTGGATCCACATTGGACCTTCATTTTCTTCCATACCCCAGGTCATCGATTCTATATGATTTCTAGTAATAAAACCTTCAGCAAAACGGGGTGAAACATGAATAGCAATATCATCCCTTGGATTCAGTGTTGGACCTAGTTGATAATTAATGGCAAAGCGTATTGCATCTGCTGGAACTTTTCCCTGGACCTTCACCATTTTACCAGGTGCTAAACCACCAGCAACTTCACCCACATAAGGGATCACCTGTCAAGATACATAAGCCCTTTCACTTTAACGCTTCTATTTTCCAATATTACAAAAATTCTAACACAGAAAAGATCTCTTAAAAAATATTGTTTTAAATTCTGTTCATATTTTTATCGACCTCCATTACGATTTCTTTAAACCATTTACAATAATAATTTTTCGATAAGATCTTTCAGCGATAGAATTAAATATTTAACAAAATAAGTTTTAACAAAGCTCGTATAATATGTAAAATATTAATAATTATTTAGAAGGGAAGTAAGCATCATCATGATTACAACAGCAATGCAGATACCATACTTCCATGGATCAATGAAATTCTCATTATCTCAAGTATAATAGAGTAAAAGTATAGTATAATTTATGTAAAAACTTACAGGATTTAAGACAGGTTCAGCAGCCATTTCGTTTAAATAGACTATACAATAAATATGAATATAAATTTCAACAATATTAAAATTTGATCACGAATGAACACTGCTGCGCACACGAAGACGTCCCGCGCCTTCCTCGCCTTCTTTCAATTGAAGCATTTCTATTTACAGTGCTGACGTTCCAGGTACGAACTATAGAATGCAGCACAAACTGTATGCATTGCGCTCAAACAGAATCGTTTCTTTTGCGCATGTAAATCGAAATTCGCCGTGTTACTGCAGCAATGTCGAACATCGATATGGAAAGGCGCGAGAATTTAAATTGATGCGCAAAGCAAAAGCCAATAGAAATTGTATCTTTCAAACAACAATGAAACACGTGGCGCTGAACCAATAATGAGAGAAGAATACAATGACGTTACCCGTACGCGAATGGGTTTGATAAGAAGAATCATTCTCGCTTATCTATTTGCATCCACAAACACACATTACACCTTTTGATATATTTTAGTACTTATTAATTAATTGTTTGTGAATATTTAACACTGGATCTATGGCCGTTAAATCTGGTATATTTAAATATATAAGTACCTTGAGAAAAAGATGGATCAAGTAGCAAAAATGCTATGAGTTAAATAATATGTGTCTTATAAGATACGCGTGAAATGTCTAATGCGTTGTTTCTCTATAGATTTGAGAAATATTTTTGAAAAGATAGGAACCTGTCAATTTGACGGTTGTCGTAGGTCATGTACAAATTAATTCTAATGGTGTACATTTGAAAGAAGTATAAAAGAAGAGAGGAAACTCCGTAAAATTGCCATTGAAGTATACAATTACACTTTTGAGGAGAACGGTACAAAGTAAAGTGGCTCTATTAAAATTATCGTTCAAAGGTTGCGCAATTAATTGATAGAACCATTACAGTCAAGCATGTGTTACCGCCCACGCTCATTTTCGTTCATGCATTGTTTAATACTGCAGGAAACTAAATAAACGTTTCACTGAGATACAACAGTCTCACTTGCGAGCGAGTTTTCTCAGACTGAAGAAATAAATAATAAAACTAAAGCGGGTTAATAGTAAGCAGAACAGTTACACTTAAAAAAAAGGAAAACAAGTCTTCAAGAACTCCAAACTGATTACAGCATGAGTTGTGAAAAAAATGAAATGAAATCACACTTCCATAATGAAAATTAAAATGAAAAATACATAACTATAACTTTCTTCGAACACAAATATTTTGATTTTAATGTAATATCTATCACGGTGGTTAAAATGACTTGTTCTTAATTTTCTACAAATATCCCTTTCTTAACACTGTCATTTTTCAAAAGTTAAATCCTTGTATTTTTTTGCCGCTTTCATTTCTTGTTTTCCAATTTATCTATTAGTATTTTTAAATACCAGGCAAAGTGAAAAAAAATGCCGCTTTTTTTTCATATGTCTGATAAGATATTTCGGGCGTGATTTATTATAAATTATTAAAACCCAGCCAGTCAATTATAGCCAACGTCTAAGTAAATTTATTTGTATTGTAAAGAAAAATGGAATTTCTTTTCGTTTTACCTAATATATTAGATTAGTCATCGCTATGATAATATATTAATATACTGTAATTAAAAGTTGCACATTTGTTTAATGATTGTTGGGGTTCACATATAGGGTGTGTCACGTTAAAAAGTATGTGGAGCGTGCGAGGGCTGGGCATTGGCGCACCCAGTAAAATACAATCGGCACGATTGATCCGAATTACAAAGCGGGTGTGATTCGTTTGATGCTCTAATATCAACAACAAGTAATTCAATATTACGTTTCGTTTGATTCCGTTAATTTTTTACAACATTTTCCATCATTATATATTTCCGGCGCGACATTTGTCCTACTTGGCATGCAGCTATGCCAGCACCAATACATATGGTAGAACAAAACATCAAACATGCGGGTAGTCAGGTACTGCCGTTGGAAATTCATGTTACAAAATGATTTTATAGAATAGTTCATTTTTTTAAATAGAAACTTCATCAAAACTTTCACTTAGAATATCATGAAAAACTCAGTTAGGGGAAAGTGAAATCAGAAGCCATCCGGTTCGAAAATTTGATACGGCAAACCATCAATGAAGCATTTATATGTTTTCAGTTTAATTTCGATATTGAATTTGCGAATGTAGGTCGGAGTAATCACTCAATTTTGATTTGGATAATTTACTTCTTCATTATGACACACGTAGACTCAAAAGAAGTCATAGGACAAAAATCTTTGGAAGGCTTGAGACTTAGAACAAAATTGTTTTCTAGTTTCGATATAAAACACAATACTGAAAATAATTTACATTTTCAAAAAGGTTCGTATTTACATTTTTTTTTAAATCTCATATTACTCTATTTATCCTTATTCGACGTATGCAAAAAAATTATCTACAATTTTGATTAATTCATTCGTTATATTCAAGTGCATATTTAGAATTTCTTCTCGCCGATTCATTCACCGAAAACTTAATATTTCTTATCTAATATTAATTAACTACAAGACGTATATCATCGTCCATAAATAAATCTCATGAATTTATTTTGTTCCTTGATATTCTTCAATCTATTTTCTACAAAATGAAAAGCAAACAAACGTGAAATTAACGCTAAAACTACCATCGTTAAATCTATTATATTTAAATATATTAAATAAGTACTTCCAAAAAAAGCACTCAACAATTAAAAAAAAAAAAGGATCAATCAAACAATTTATGTTATATAAGATAAATCTGAAATATTTACTGCACAATTTTCTTACGAAGTAGAATTTTTATAAAAAAATTAAGAACCCATTAGTTTGACCTCTTTGGCAGTTTTAGTATTAAAAAGTATTTGCAAATCAAAGAGGAATCGATACGTGTGGCTGCGAATGAAGAAGCACGTTTTTTTGAGGAAAAGCTTCGTAGAAAGAGAACTGAACTAATACAAGGACTCGCCAACAGGATCAATAAGCAACGCAAGGGGGGCCCTTCTTTGCGAGGCCTTTAATGCTTTCTTATAAGCGCCCTTCTACGCAGCCCTACGCGTACAATCTTCCCATCTCCATAAACCCAGGTGTGTCTACCTTCGTAACAGTCTCCCATGTACTTTCTACGCCCAATGGGGATTCGTTTCTTCGGCTTACTATTGTATTTCATGAATACAATTTTCCGTAACGTTAATACTTTACAATATATAACGTACCTTGTAAATCCTTGATCGAACAACATATTCCGTTGATATCTGTATCGTCGTAAATAGTATTTGTTCTTATAATAATACGTATATTGATGGTGTAAAGTAATTTTGTCACGAACAACTAATATTATAATTTTCAAGTTGAAAGAAAAACATATTTGGTAAAACGAAAAGAATTGTTGCTTTTTTATGTACCTTGCTGGATATTTCGACTGTGAATCATTATGAACAATTAAAGTCTGATCAGTCAATCATAGTTGAAGTCTGCTTTGCGCAATAAAAATTCAATTATTTATACATTTTCGTAAGTAAATTTGATTATACTGTAAGAAGAAAATGACATTTTTTTACGCTTTACCTACTCTCTTAGATCGAACCAGTGAAATTTCATTCATTCAACCAGTGAATACAATTCTCACTGGCGTGTTTTATTTTTGAATATGCTGACGAGTGAGATTCACTGGTAAACCAGTGAACTTTGATGGCCGTCGAGATCACTGGCGGTACCAGTGAGTGTCATTGGTAAACAATCGAGTTTCCACTGACGAACAAGTGAATTTCCACTGGTTCGATCTAAGAGAGTAATACAATCTTTTAGTAATTGCAGTCCATTAGATACTATCTTTACTATTGTAATAATGAAAGGATTATTATCAGAGTCAGAAAAATCGTTCATTCCTACGAATCAAACAAATTTTTAATTTTACAGCAATATTGCTTTCCACACTTCACATACAATATATACAATAATAGATTTGGAGTAATTTGCAATTTTTTAAAATTCCGCCTGACTTTGACTTCCTCTATTGTACTCAGAAATATTTTTATAATTTGTGGTACTTTTTTTCTTATATTTCCGTCTCCAATTCATTCAACAAAAGGAAAATACCCATAGATAATCAAACGTAGCACTCATGCAGACATCATTGCACATAACTGTCCCGAACGAAATGATATTTCATTTATTTCTTAATCAACATGAGCCAAACCTACGACACGATAAACAAAAATGAAACAATCACATTTATTGACATTTCAAAGCCACAATTTTAATATGATAAATCTGATTTAATCGAATATAAAAAGAATACATAGAGATAAGCTTGAAATATCCTGAACAATGGGCATTTGAACAAATACAAGGACACTGAAAAGAAATCCACTCTATTATTTTATTACGCAAAGAAAGAACACCCAAACGCATATCCTTGAATATAAAATATCCTACTGTACAACCGTCTCAGGATTAAATTTCAAACTAAATGCCAGCCTCTTTTCCTCGTTAACTTTACTCGGAAGTGCTGCTGCGAATGCTGACATCTAATTTCGGATTACTGCTTTGTGTATACGTTTTACGTGTTCGTACGGGTGTACCACTTTATACGAATGAACGTACGTTTAAGTATTCCAACCCAGCACGTATTCCTGGCCTGTAGGGCCCTCAGCTGCTCAATAGCAAAACTGCACGCCTGAGTGGCCCTGCGTTAAATGTGAAAAGACAAGATAGATCGTCGATCATTATTTTTCCAGGCGAGGAATATTAAAGAACCACACCTGTCGATTAAAAAACCTGACGTCAGGTTTTTAATCGCATTAGAAGTAACTGTTAAGGTGAGATATTATATTAAGAGATCGTCGACAAATGTTAAATAATAGATGTTCAAAAATCCTTCATCTCAGTTATAATACAAATAATAAGGTGGGTAAAAGTTATTAATTTGTTTCAAGTTCTAATAACTGTTACATCGCTAACCTTGCGCTAAGGGTAGCATTATTTACAGTAAAAGAAAGATTCAGTAGGGAAAAATAGTTTCTGAAAGGAGCTGTTATAATTTCTACGCATAGCTTCTACTACTCGATAAAAACTGTTAAATCCGCAACCAAATTCAACTTCAAGCCCTGAAGAATCAAACAGCATTTGAAAAATATCAGTAGAAAACTACCCTCAGTCCCGATGACCCAACGGAAGCCAAAGCAACTACTAATTCAAAACAGTATTCATAATAGACAATATCAAATCTCAATCTATCAAGGTTCAGCAATAATAGGAAATTGTCAAAGATTATTTTCAGCATCCTATTTGCTTCATAGACTTGAACAAAGTTCCCCATTAATTTTTATAGAATATCTTTAACACTAGATTTACCAAGCCAGTCAAAATGACTGGTACACAAATTTTTCCAAAAATTCTACAGGTTTATGAGAGAGCCGTAGAATAAATATTCTTCGTCCATCGTATAAAACATAAATTACTGAATTTATTATCTTTTCCACGTCTTAATTTTCCTTGCTTTAAGGTAGATGTTAAACATATTTAAATATAATAGATTTCACGTCGGTAACGCTAGTGTTAAAAAATCTTCAACACCTAAGAAAGGACGTACGTGCTTACAATTTTGAGTAAACAAAAAACACCGCACTTATACAAAACGGTAGGCTAGAATAGCAGAAGGAGTATTAGTAGTAGCAATTGTGGTAGTAGCAGCTTCGGCATAGAAGGAACGGTGGTGGAGGCGCTTTAATGCTGTTCAGCCCTCAACCGGCAGTTCAACCGAGCCCGCAGTCTTCGACGGTCGCTCGTCAGTTTGTCCTGACACACTTTTCTCTCGTGCATTTCACGCGGTTTTATTTACCTTTTACCTGACAACGAATAATACGTGGTCCTGGGATTCGTCCTATCCTCGATTCGAATCCTTACAAGCATGGTACACTGTGCTAAGTACACGAAGAGCCGGCTCTTCTTTTTGTGATAGTGCAAAATTAATATGAGATTACGGTGGTGATTAAGAGTTTGGAATTTTTGGACACTTTGTGTATTTTTCAGTGGAAGGATGGTGAGAAAAAACATTTTTTTTTGTATTTAGTTATCACTAATTTTAGAAGGAAATGACGTGGTTTTGTTGTGCATGGAAGTAGAGTTTGAGTTTAAGGGATTTAGAAATTTGAAATCGATCATTAATTATGGGAGATAGTTTTAAAAGACAGAATTGTCAATACTAGTTTTATGTTTTAATCAGTATTGAAAGTATTATAAAATACACCTTATTTTTTAATATAATTGGAGCTGAAATATGAATGGGTGGATGATCGAGTGAGAGAGAAAATAAAAAGTGGGGATACGATGACCGTGATAACTTTTCTCCCCTCGTTTTTTCATCTATTTCCTTCTTGTTACTTGAGAAAAAAAATGATAACTGAAAAAGATCAAAGGTTGACACGAGATAAAAATTATTTCTTAACAGAATGGAGTTAGAAAAAGCATTGTGATATCGAATTGAGAACACAGTCATTTAAACTCCCATAAAAGTTATGCAAGTAACAAACACAATCTCCGCTCATACAGTAAATTAATTTCAAAATTGATTCGTTACTCCAACATTACTCATCAAATAAATAAATCTACAAATAAATATTATTTTTACCAATTCTCAAATCAAATAATAAAAGCAAATCAATACGAATCAAAACAAAATTACAGAAATATTCCTATTAAAAATAAAAATAACAAAGCTCTATGTAATCGTCCGGAAAAACCATTTTATACAATTTACTTCATTATGAGATTAAAACATTTTCAAAATTTCTGCAAAAATACTTCATATATAAAAAAACAACGACGTAATAAAGAAACAAAATTCTAAAACAATTACATTTCAAAAACCACTCTAAAATTCGAGAAAAACAATGCTCTAAATTAAATCATAAGCGTAAAACATTACTTTTCCAGCGCGAAAATCCGCGCGAAAGGTTCAACAAATCTCTGAGCATTCTTGCAAAAGTTCCAAAAGAGAGGACCCACATGAAGTTTCGTTTGTCTCTGACATAACTTCGCGATGATGCCAGTGTTCCTTTGCTGCGAAAGATCATACGATAAAGTTACAACATTAATACAGTTTTACAACCAGCCTTGACCCCCAATATCATGCCGGGGTATCAAATGCTATTGTCTCTGTTTCTTAGCTCTGTTTAGCTTCTGTTCTTTGCTTCTTCGGCATCTTCCAGAAAGTAAGTGTATTACTCGTGACGTAATTTCTAAAGTGGATAAAAATCGCGTCCTCCTTCGTTCGCGTCGTGTCTAATACCTTAAATTAGCTTTAGCGCTTGGCCCTTAAGTTGTTTCTCACCACTAACGAGTTTCGAGCGCGGTTTTCTTCGGGATTCGGAGGAAAGTAAGAGTGGAATGTGGAGGAAAATAGAATTATCGATGGAAAGGAATTTCATGATGATGAACAATGGTGGATGTGGAGTTGAAGATCTGAGAGTTGATAGATCTTCGATGTTTTCAAACTATTATTTAATATTAGGGGTACCAAAAAGTAATCAAAATTGAAGAGTGAAAACGTATTTGGAAACGTTTTTCAAGAACAAATCGGAGGACCTTTGTAAAAAGGGAATCGAGCAACTACTTTTACGCTAACAAAAAGTGTTAAGAAGATTATGAAAATTATTTTGTTGATTGGAATTTTAGATTTCTTTAATAAATAAATGTTTTTCGCTAGCGAAAAATAATTTTGATTACTTTTCGGTATCCCTAATATATTGTAATCTAACTAACTCTGAATCCATTAAAATTATGGGTCTAAACAATATAGAATAATAACTTCCAGTTAATTGGCCACAGTTCAAATTTTTCTAGCTCTGGAAGATTTTTTTATAAATTATTAACTATTATGTTGTAGCCTCGGTGATTCGAAAAGCATCTGGAATTGTAGGTTTTACGGAAAAATAACAAAATGCAGAAAAATAATAGAATACAGAGAGGCCTATAGTGGATATAGAGTTAAAAGACTTGGACTTTCAGTTAATTGAACTTAGTTTTGATTTTCGTTAGCTCTGGGAGATTTTTTTATAAATTATTAACTATTATATTGTAGCCTCGGTGATTCGAAATTGATCTAGAATTGTTGATTTTAGGGAAAATGACAAAATATATAAATATGAAAAACTAGTAGAATCAAAAGACTTAGATTTCCAGTTAGCCGACCTCACTTCAAATTTTCATCAGCTGTGGAAGATTTCTCCTAAATTATTAATTACTCTGTTGGAGACTCGATAATACGGAATCCACCAAGATTTGTAGATTCTAGGCAAACTAACTGAAGGAATTGCAATGGAAAAATATAAAAGAAGAATTCTACGATACCACCTTGTTACGGGAGGCAAAGACGTCCGTGTTTCGCGTACGGAGCCCTTAATTGGGTCTAATTAACGATCGTCCGTCTTTGTCGTCAGCAAGTGACTCACGACAAATGTAATTCACCGTAATCTTGCTTTTTCGCGCATCATTGGTATGTCTTACGTGTGTCTTTTATAATTCCTTTGTAATTGTTCTTGAGAGAGGGGGAAATTCGTAAAAATGAAAGTAGTAAGGTTCAATATCGAGAACAGTTTCCAATAGTTATTATACCATAAGAAGTACCATCAACACTTCTGCACTTGCTGGAAGTTTGCTTCATTTTAGCATAATTTAAAGCTTAGAGAATACTAACGTTGCTGAATTTTGATTTCTCGTTCCTCATCTACTTATGACAGCAGCAAGTTGAATTTTATTGTGTTCGACGGAAAAATTTGTGCTCTTTTATGTGATTAACACTAGATTTACGAACGTGAAATCTGTCACACTGCAATATATTAACACTAGATTTATGGATTTTGATATGCCTACTTTTTTGAAGTGAGCCAATTTGAATCATACGAGAAAATTGAAATTTTTTGCAAAGAAAATAGTTCCAAATCAATTGAAATAAAAGATTTATTATTAAAAAATTAAGCAACCAATATATTATATATGTGGTCATCAAATTTGGAATGAGCCAAATTAGCTCCGTAAATCTAGTGTTAAATAAAGATTTTGGAAGAAGAAGGATCAAGTGGCAAAGGTGACAATTCGTTAAGTGATTTTTGTGTTACAAAATACACGAGAAATATCTATTCTACTGCTTCTCCATAAACTTAAGAAATCTTTATGGAAAAAAAACGTCAATTTGACGGCTTCCGTAAATCTAGTGTTAAGAAACAAGTAGCTATCTCTATTGGTTAAAATGAAATTGTTATTTTCTCGTTTCTTCGAAATAGCAGAAATACTAGCCATGCTAGGACACTCTTCTAGAGACAAGTTGAAAGTGTTCAAGTCTTTAAGGAACATACAGAAAAATGGAGCATCAAAATCGGTAAAGAAACAAATGAAATACGTCTGTTCAAATTTGGGGAAGTTTCACTTTTGAGAAGAGAGAGCTGAGGACTTGGGCAGAGAACCTTCTACGTCACAATAGACATGAAATTGAAAATTCCTCGTCAAAGATTTTTATTTAACATGCAAACAGCATAAATTCATACATTTCAATGGAAAAATATGCAAACTCACTTATTAGATGGTTTATTTAAAAAAAAAATGTAAATATTAAGGATTTGTGACTCGCGAAATCCATAAGTTGAATAACTGAGCTCGGATATATGAAAATCAGGGTACTAAATTCGTAAAGGAAACAGGAAAACATCCAATCAGACATGAATGAACTGCGATGCTTCTCTGCTTCTGTGTAACGATTCAGGGTCGTTAAATTTGTTTGTTTACATCTTTAAATTAATAGCCGTAGTAAAACGCGCTACTATTTCCCTGTCCGTACAAAGACTGTCTGCAATACGGAGCCACGTATAAATAAATATTGTGTTATTTTTAAACTCCTCCCTTTTTAATCTTGCTTTTAATAATTCGATTAAATTTCATTATGGAATAAAAATATACAGTCTAGTGAATGAAAGTACATCTGGCAGGTTTAAATACTAAAACGAGGCAGCATGGTTTACGATGGCTTACGTTATAAGTCGAGGGTCATGGAGGGATGAATCATCCCCGAAACGAAATGAATTCCACGATCGATATCAACACCTTTTGAAGTCATGTCGTCGGTGTTTTTTTTACGATATTGTCTACATTAAAATACTAATATTTCTATCAATGATGCAGCTTTGTTTATACAATTCTCTTCAAGACAATGGAAAGCATCGAATTCACATGTTTCATAATAAACAAGTTCAAAATTTTCAAAACGTTACATGAGTCTAGCTTGAAAGAATTTCCTGAATTTTCTCTACTATGGGAAGAAAATAAGAAGATAAATATGGGACACTAAATAATGAGAAAGATTTGAGTTTCAGAAAAATACCAGATTGGTCACCGAAACCCACTTAAAATGACACAAGATAATCGTTATCGTCTACATGACACTCTCCCACCAATGTACTTATCCTGTAATCTAGAATGCACTTCCGGTTGCGAGAGACGTTACATCGTTCGTATGAAATAAGCCTGCACAATAAAGAAAAGCCCTTACCAAAAATAAAGTACTACAAAAATATCAAATAAATATGCCAGTAGAAAAAGTAAAAGGAACTTCAACTTGAAACGTCAAGCATTAAAGTTTAAACAGAAAGAGAAAAATTCAAAATTCTTTTTCCTGTAAACGAAAGATTTAGCATATGATCTGACCATCTCACTTCACCATCAATTTCTACAATAATATCATAAATCAGCATTTTCCAAACTTTGGTCCTTAGCTCGATACCAGTCTGCAGAAAGGATAATTTACATTGAAATGTGTAATTTAAAATAAATAATCTGATTTTTGTTAACTTCTTTATCAAGAATTAAAATTAGCTCTTTAAATGATATGATATTTTGATCATATATCAAACTTTGCAAAAAATACTGATTCCCAATGACAAAGTTTGGAAAACGCTACCATAAATCTAACTCAGACCTGATACTAAGTCAAAACATTACTAAATCTATTATTTATTTAATTACTGACACTAAATGATTTCTTTCAAGCACGAAGTAAAACTGGAAGAACCCAGAGGAAATTGACCTGACTGCGATCATCATCGAAGATGTCGAAGAAGAGGTCCTAGTATGATCCACGCCGGTGCAATCAGAGTCCTCACATTGATCCTGATCCTTGGTGATCTCGAGTCAGTGACAGTGGTCAATCATCATCCCGACGAGGAGTATTTCCTAGAGCATGAAGTCCTTTACGAAGAAGCCATCGCGGAGGCAAAGAAACTCGAGATTTATCCCGGTACAAAATTCCACCCCAAATATTAAATTAAATGCGTTACAACTACGTTGAGTCCTTTATACCGAGACATCATTCTACGCGTCTGGTCTATAAAGCATATTTACGGTTGCAAAGAGAAATCTATTTATCTTTCATCCGAGAATAACTCCCCTTTGATCTACTTCAACGACTACCAAGTATCGTGTTATCCTTCCACATAACTATGGATTAACTTTTTGCGTGAGACTATGGTGGGTATGGAGTTAAAAGCTAGGATTTGCAAATAGTGAGTTCGAGTTTAAATAGAACTTCTACTATGTCGATAGAAATATAATAGCCTTGTTCTGTGACTACGAAAAATAGTAGGTTCCATGTGAGATAACTGTAGTAGTTAACCGTTTGAATACCGAGAGGGTTTTAAAAAATTATTTCGAAAAAAGCCAAAAGCCACTTTCGCGCTCTTGAGATTTTATTTAAAAATAAGCAAAAGTTGGTGTTTTATTTTATGTAGTGCACAACAAGAACAATCTTCTCGTGCTTGTATCCTAATTTGGAATTACTTTATATTAAAAAAGAAAAACCTGATGCATTCTTAACAAAATATCTTAACATAGTCTTCCTTCAATTGTCAACATTGAAAAAATGTCCTGGGGTTTTTCGACACAAAAACTGAAGAGCGTGAAAGTGGCTCGTGGTACGCAAACGGTTAAAGTCCAAAAAGGACGAATAAAGAAGCTGAGACCTAAGGGGGATAAGATAAAGGCTAACAATAAGACTCGCAATTAGTGGGCCTAAATGCAAATCTTTCGTCATCTCTGAGAAATTTTCCCTGGTAAATGATAGCTTATGTGATTTGGAATCTACATAATTTAAGTCCTAGATAAAAAAAACGTAGTATTTGTAACTGGGAAATAGAGAAGAATGAAAAGAGGACTTTTTATGAATTTTCATTGCATTAACCATGCTATGCATTATTTCGCTGCAGTTGGAACGGATAAAAAAGGTACAAAGATCTCATTTAAGGAACGATCTTGCAGCCTCGTATTCAGCTGCTTGTATGCACAACGCATGACGGGACACCTTGTTCTCGGTGTAGACATAGCACACCTGGTTATGGGGAAGGAGAGACATTCTTTTTTATAGTGTCTATAGGTTGCTTTCAGTGTCGATAACGTCCGTGTAGGAGATGATGATAACAATGAAATTAGTATCCAGATGGTATCAAGTTAAAGTGGAGAGTTTGAAGAATTTTTGTGAGATAGAAATTTTATTTTATTGTATGGCATAGAGCTTGAATTAGGCAAGACTTTGCTTAGATCTTTATGTTATTTAATATTTTACTGAGGGCTATGGTGGGTATAGTTTGTAGCCTCGTTATGGTTTGAAACCTAGAGCTATAAGTCTTAGGGAGACTGACCATAATAGTTAACGAAAGTAATACACAATATTTAATTTAACACGTTGAAAATCACTTATATTTCGTTCGTTTTATCATTTCTACTGAAGTGAAGCCTCTCTTATTAAAATCCTACCTTTGTAAAGCAGAGACTTTAAAGGCACAGATATATATATAGTCAGCAGTATTCTATCTTTTGAACGTCAGTGTTTAACCCTTTGGCCTACGACTTCTTTTCTGACTGGGGCATGTAATGATTCAAAATTAATTCCTGAAATTAAAAGTTCTCACTAATTTCCGATATTTCGAATAACTGAAAGTAACATTAATAGCATGGAAATAATGGGACCGTTTCGCACCGATTGATATTTTCAATCCAATGGTTTTTGAAAAACTTTAAAATTTCCTATTCCATTTTCCGCGGCATGAGTGTCACAAGTTGTTGTGGGCTAACGGGTTAAACATTGAATGTGTTAGAAAATTAGTAAATATTATAGTTGAAAAGTCACATGAAATTTCATTGAATCGCCGGTCACCGGTGACCCCATGGCAGTCAACGTGTTAAATAATGCGGGAATTAATCGAGCGAAATTACAGTGTGTTTCTTATCAACAATTATTTGATTAAAATCGCAAAGTTTACGATATAAAGAAACATCGAAGAAACATCGCGGCATATCCATGGCACGGTTTCAAGAGAATTGCGTAAAACCGCGGGACACTAATTAACGTGAATCATACTTATAGTCTCTCGATTTAACGTGATTGTCATGTGTTTTAATAAAGGCTCCTTCGAATTGAGGATAATGAAATGTAATTCTTAATAATGCATGCATAACAATGTAACTTTTGCACACGATCAACGCAGTGTCCTGGGTGAAGTTCCGATCGTTTTCAGCTCCGTTCTATTGTTCTTACAATTAGAGAGAATAGGGTTTCGTTCAATGTTACTTTCGCCTTTTAATTACAATCGTTTAATGCTCATCTCAATGTAGAAGCTTCGCAATTACTGCTTTGAGATTAAAATAATTGAAAATTGTAATTAGCAAATAAGCCAGTGATTTCTTGATTTCCTGGTTGCAATAATTTTATTGTTGCAATATTACTTCTTTCTTATTTAAACATTTTGATGAATGTCTAGAAATAATTTTAATTTTTTTCTTCATAGATGCTTAATTAAGTGTGTTGTTCGATATAGAGGAGATTAATTCATAATCATTAATTCATACATTTTTAATAGTTAGAAATTTAATCATTTTTCTGTGACTATTAGAATTTAAATTTCATTTGAAATGATTTAGTAAAAAATTCACTTAAGCGGATGTTAATTTCTGTATTTTCATAGGGCCTATCCCTGGATGCAAACCGTGCACCAGTTCAGAGATGACTTATTGCGAGGATGGAAGTGTCATCGAAGATCATTGCTGTTGCGATGGTAGTTCCAACAGTAAGTATGCACACACGTTTATAAATTTGTCACAAAAGGGAAACTAAATTCTACATCGACAAC
This sequence comes from Cerceris rybyensis, assembly GCA_910591515.1. NCBI lineage: Eukaryota > Metazoa > Arthropoda > Insecta > Hymenoptera > Crabronidae > Cerceris > Cerceris rybyensis. The sequence goes on along the minus strand of OU342797.1, from coordinate 9,946,546 downwards.
TTTCTGAAATTTCCTAACTTTCTCTTTCTATATTCATCTCTGTAATCCCTAAAACTATCACTTTAAAAATGACTTATTATCATTATCACTTATTTTCTATAATTAAACCATAAATAAATTATAAAAGAATTTCTAAGATTAACAAATTTGACACATTTGCAATTCACTTTTACACGAGCAAAAATGACCCCAATTATGTAAAAAATTTCCAAACTGAATAGTAATTTGGTAATCCAAGACTTTACTCCTATTTCATTGAACAAATTTTATACTTCCATTTTATTATTCTTTCATTAAACGATAATTTGATCATTTTTTAATTGCGAGTTTCAGCAACTATCAATTAAAGCCACCCCCCACTTTCCTTTAATGTCCTTCAAGGTTGTCTCATTTAATTTCCATTTTCACGGATGTCACGTTTTCGTTTTTGTCCTTCGTTTCTACGAATGTAAAAATTATTTGAAAAGAGACCACCATGTGCTGACAATTCGTGCGTGAAGAATTATCCGTGTAAACCGTCTGTCCCTCGATTGTGCAACGCCCGATGGAAAACTTCAAACGACGATAATGGAGGCTGGAATCATGGTCATTTTTACAATTTGTGCTACGCCGATACGTATCCTGTAATTGGAACTAACGTCGCTAGTAGAGAATCGTATGAAACTTCACGATTTCGTTGTCTATGCGCACTAAAATTCCAAGTAGGAGAACAAAGTGTGGATGGAAAGTTGAGACTCGAACGATCAAGGGCGAGGCCCATTTTAGTTTTTGCAGTTATTGACGCGTTGTTATGTCGATCATTGGTGCTGTTTTTTCGCCATTGAATTATATTTAACAAAAAGAGGTAATATTTCTTTCTACGTTCCTTCCTAGAATTAAAAATCGACAGTTTCACATTGGAAGTTCAAAACTCTATATGGTGAAATATCGTACGTGATTTTTGGTAAAAAGTCTTCAAATTAAATAAGATATTCTACGGAATTTCTCTTGTGATTCATGTATCAAGAATTTTTATAAAAACTGACGTAGCGAAAAGTGGTATAAGCCTCTTAAAGTTTCAATGATTACTCATTTCTTTATTGTCATGACAATAAAGGATAGTCAAACCGATCAAGGGAAATTTTAAAAAGAAATTAGGTACGTATCTTTGTAATGATACATTTTCAAACGTTTTATTCTGAAAAGTGTACTCGATTATTTATCGTAGCAGAATTCCCTTGAAACTAAAGATATCAGTTAGCCAATCTTTTTGAAGCTAATGAGAACACTTAATAGTTCCATCATTACTTTGATACTAACAAAATTATAATTTTAGCATGTTCATCTTGTAATTTCATAATTATTTCAGTTCCAACAAAATTTATAATTTTAACGCGTTCATTTTCTAATTCTACAATTACTTATTTTAGTTATAACAAAATCATAATTTTGTCGCGCTCACTTTCTAATTCTACAATTATTTTAATTTTAGCAAAATCATAATTTTGTCACTTTCATCTTGTAATTTCATAATTATTTCAGTTCCAACAATATTATAATTTTAACGTGTTCATTTTCTAATGCTACAACTATTTTATTTATAACAAAATCGTAATTTTAACGCGTTCATTTTCTAATTCTACAATTACTTTAGTTATAACAAAATCATAATTTTGTCGCTTTCACTTTCTAATTCTACAATTATTTTAATTATAACAGAATCAAAATGTTAGCACTTTTATTTTGTAATTTCATCGTCATTTTAGTTTCAACAAAATTATAATTTTAACGTGTTCATTTTCTAATGCTACAATTATTTTACTTGTAAGAAAATCTTAATGTTAGCTCTTCTACTCGCAACAAACTAACCAGCAGGGCAATCACCTGTTCAGGAAATCATCCTCGTTCATCTTCAAGCAATTTGTCCTTCTCTTCCACGTATCCACGTGCAATGCCGACACATGGGGTGGTTATACCGGGTGGTTCGCGTTAACCGATTCGAAATTGGTAATGCGAAAAACGCTTACGTATTCCACACGTTCTTCGCGTTCAACTCTCCACGAGGCTATCGGCCATCGACCTCTAACTCCATTTGTTCGAATTTCTAATTAGCATAACGTCACAGACAGGCTTGACTTTGAAACAGCAGGTGGTCCCTCGATTTTACCGTTTAAATCGGCCCTACCCTCCAACGCACGATTAACATTTTATGGTGTTTTTAATTAATATTATTAGAATACATTAATATTTCTTTTTGTACAACTCAGTAGCAACATAAATTAACACGTTGGACGACACAGTATTCTGTTAGTTTCATCATATTCACTGAAATGAGACTTTTTCTATTAAAATCATATCTTTATTAACCCATTCACTGCCAGAACGAATTAAGCAAATATTACTTTACATGTTACAATTAGAGAAAACGACAGAAAGACTTCGAAACATTAATTGAATGAATCAGAAATATAATATTAACATTTATAAAGATACGAAGAATATTTTTGATCCGAAATTACTATACACGCTCGGCTATTATTGCTAAATTATTAATTTCAATTTATAGTGCAACCACGAGATATCTCGTAGTTGGCAGTGAATGGGTTAAGCAGAAACCTTAAATGTGCAAATAGATATATCGTTAGATGCGCTTTATCTTTTTAATGATATTATCTAAATACTGAATGTATTAGCAAAATTCGTAGATAATTTGTTAATAATTCGTAAATCATTGGTAAATTATATAAAGTTTCATTGAATTTAATAGTACTGGTCACCGGTGACCTCCATGCCGTTCAACGTCCTAATACTTCCACAAAAAACAATACAATTACAATCCGGAAGTATTCTCAAGTTGTCAATTATTCTTTACCGTATCACGATGAATTTACAAATAATTCTACTACGTTGTTACACACCTTATTTCAAGAAGCGAGATTTGCCAGTGACGCGCCTTGCGATTATGCGAACGGCGAACCTACCGGCAATAAAATCGCGTGGTTGCACGCACCGCATGCACGTATCGAATACGTGAGTCCTCCGTTCGATTGACCGTGAATCACACGTTTCATCGTGCGCACTTTTCTAATCGATCGCATCTATTAAATGGGCCTAACAGGAGGAAACAATAAATACCAAGAAACAACGTGACACAGACTGCACAGTGGCAATTCCTAAATAACCATTCTCTTATCATTCGAAATAAATGTTTCTTACGTAATATATATTATAATCTAAGTAGTTCCTAAACAACCTACTTTTAAGTCTTAACAGAAATAATCAAAGACCTTAAAGCTGAAAAGTATAAAATGAAAGAAACGAATTAAGGAGATTGAGGCTAAAGGCTCAGACTCGCAATTAGTGATCTCAGTTGACATTCTTTCTCATTCTTTTTTGTACATTCTAATTAACTTATTGTTTAATATATCATGGGCTTAGTGATCTTTCTGTCACAGAAAACTGTACGTTTTATGAGAAATAATTAATAGCAATTGAAATCGAAAAAGTATCTTTCCTTTCAGTAGAACAACTTGATATTACAAATCAAGGGATTAACATCGACACTATGAATTTTTATACGAAATCTTAACAATAAAGGCAGTTATTATTTAACTACTACCGAATAACTCTTATATAGCGTAACTTTGATTATTCTCTGTAAAATATCAATCATATTTGCCAATATATCTAGAGGGTCTACAGAAACCATTGATTATTCAAAGGCTTTAAACTCTGTCTATATTTCACTGACACGAAACAACACCAGGTCATGGATTCCAAGCAAAATTAGTTCGTCGTGGTACATTTAAATTTAGTTTCAATCTGAGCATGCAAAATTGATGTATATTCAATCCGCGAGACAAATTGTCCTTCTTGCGGTGCGGTATTTGTTCGCATTTGTACGATGTAAATTGGATTCATCATTGTCGAGTAGTTGAGTTTGCCGGAACTGATATCGCACCGGAAACCTTCGGTATCTCGTTACATGAATTGATTGTCGACCTACATCCAAAACCGGTCAATTATCGCGATCCCGAGGAGTTTGTTATTCGATAACCGACCGATTTGCAAATATAAACCATCCACGATGTTCAAGTTTCATCGTGAGGTGAAACACTATTTATCGGCTAATAATTCGTTTACATTTTGCTGAACTTCATCGGATGTTTCGTGTAAAGTGTCGAGCCTATTCAGTTAACAATCATTCGTTTATACTAAACCGTCTGCTACCAGTTTAATCAATTCATATTTCATGTTTTATGAAAATATTTGTAACATTGAGAATCTGTAGCTTTTTTGGTACCATCATGGCCTTCCGACATAATGAATATGGAAAAGATACATTCAATGGAATAGACATTGAAAAACTTCATTTTACTTAAAAAAAAGTATGAAATTTCATTCTTAGTTGACACTATGAGGTTAATACCATATTGTTATTAATATGTGTAACACAAGCTGCTAGTTAGGGGTTCACCACCATATGTCTCAGGGTCGACTTTACAAATTTGATTTAAGAAGTCAATAATAATTATTGAGAGTAGATAGTACATTTCAGAATGGAATGTTTTTCGTACTGTTACAAATGTCGAGATTACATTTACAATTAATTAACGTCCAATTCTAAGAATCTCTCCCTCTCTTTCTCTCTCCCTTTTCTTCAAATTTTAATACCTAGGATTATATTGGCGTAATTTTTCTAGCATCTATCATTTTCTAGCAATAGAGTTAGTTTAGATTACCTTTACATTTTTAATCTTTTTTTTATAGAAGTATTTCCCTTTGTGAAGCACACATGTCGCGTGGGACCAGTAGAATGTAAAGTGCAGGCTGGAGACTGTGCTGAATATACGAGATTACGGGAATGCTGCTGTCATTCTTACTTAGCTTCTGTTTGTAAGTGCACTTTTTAAATTAATTTTCAAACCTTATAATAAAACTAATTAATGTGAGAATTTTTCCTCACTCACTCGAATCCGTACAACTATCTCTACTTGTTTAAATAATCATAACGTTCAAGGATAACTAATAGCAAAATTATCCTTTTTTGTTCTTAATTAAAATTGTTTGTAATTATTACTATTGTTCTTTCAGGGAAGTATTTGGCAAATGGCACGGAATCACGAATCAACAAAAATCCCACAAAGTTCCTGGCGATATTTATGGTGCTCGTATTACTTCTACGGTCGACCTAATAATACAGTTATAATACCAAATATTTTGTATAGTATGAATTATTTTAATAAATTATTTTTCCATCGAAATACTACAAATATTGGATGCGAATACTGTAAGAAAAATTGCGATAAAATATCGATGATCAGCGATTAGCATAATTTCATTTCTAAAAATGAACTCACCTTGATAAAAAAAAATATTAGTACTAGTTTATCAATTGTTAATTGTAAAATTAACGATACTTGATATTGGATTATCATGATTAAGAGCAATTTGTCTTACAATTTACACATTTCGTGTGAGCAATAATTAAGACATCAAGATTTTGCAAACGCGACACGCAAACCATTGTTTCACGTAATGTGCTCATTGTTACGTTTGATGCATCTCTCTTACAGAAATCATTGTACTTTTTTTTGCCATTCAGAATGTGTGAAATCGTACACGTAACTTTCGAGTCTCGTGACTTTTGCAAATTCTCTTCTTACCCAGATTTTGCAGACGATTTTTTATTATTCAAGAATACCTTTCGAAATAAAACCGGATCTGATTAATTCAACTTTCTATCGGATCCACCTCCGTGACTGACCTACGCGCCTCGGAGGCATCATTGTGTCTCATTAATATCAAGATTAACAATTGAATCAAATATCAAAATTGTTGGTGTATAGCAATAAAACAGACATTGATTTCAAAATATCGTTTATCAGCTTCTTTACCATTAAACTGCCAACAATTGATTCAACAGCATGAATATATTAGATATACCACAATTATATTATTAGAGAATATTTATTACTATTTTAGATTTATTATTTTACAAAAAATATATCAGATGGATATATTTAAGCAAAGATGAAGGATAATTGAACATCTATATTGCTTAACACTAAATTTACGGATATTGATATACCTATTTTTCTGAAGTGAGCCAAATTGAATTATACAAGAAAATTGAAGTTTTTTGTATAGAAAGTAGTTTCCAATTAATTGAAGTGAAAGATTTATTATTAAAAAAATAATCAAACAATATATTATATATGTGGTAATCAAATTTTGAATGAGCCAAATTGGCTCCGTAAATCTAGTGTTAATACTTTCCTCGACAAGTATAAAAAATCAAAAGATCTGGAGTTTTACGAATGTGAAGAATTTTGCAAAGTAATTAAAGTTTCGACATATTGACTGCCTTGATAGATCTAATATTAAGTTAGAAATTTCCCTAACTCCATAAAGCCAAAAACAGGCGCCACAACATTCCAAATCCATGTTATAAAATAAAAATTACTTAATTAATTTACCGTTAATGATTTATTTGCAATCTTTTCCTGTCCCGGCGCATTTGATGTTTTCTTTTTTTTTTAAACGAGTGGATGCTTAGGCAGAGAGGAAGATCTGGACCAGTTACGAGGATAACGGGTACTTCGACCACGACCATACGTGATCAGCTCCTATAAGGAATACGGGATACGTGTGGGTGAATAAAAGTTGCGTGGGTATTTGAAAGACATTCGAGTAAAAGCCACGTACGATCTCATTTCTTCGAAAAACTTGCTCGTGATCTCTCAGCTATTACGTGCGTTTCGTTAGCTTGGAGAAAAAAAAAGAAAGAAAAGAAATGTATTTTATTGGTGTTGTAATTAGTGTGTGTGCGATTCTATGTTGCCTGAATGCGGCTGAATTGAGTAAGTGAAGTTTTAATTTAATACATTTTAAGTCAAACTGAATTTTTATCTTAGAACGACGATTAATTTAAGTTATTTCAAAATAGCAGATAAATACGATGGTAGAAAATAAATTAATGCTGGTAGAAAATTAATGAATTCATTAACTAGTATTTTAAAAGATAGACTGAAGAAAGAGGGGTGTTGAGTTACAAATTTTAATAACTTTTTGAAAAGATTAGGAAATAGACAGTTTGACTTCTACGATAAATCAAGCGTTAATTGTGCAGGAGAATTTATATGGTGCAATATTTTCTATATGCAGCTTAGGTATATTTCTCAATCTTCTATACGTTTAATTAAATTTTCAAATGCCAATTACAAGTATCTTTCTCGGTAATTTTTTCCTGTATTTCATTCCATTTAAATAAATAGTTTCAATTATTACATATAATTTTGTTCGCCTGCGAAATTACCTCAAACGGCTGCTATTTTTGTACTTTGAAATGTACGTTTTTTTAATAATAATTTAATATGTCTTCTAGGACTAACTCTAGACTCTGATCACCAGTATGAAAATACCGGTGTGACTGATAACATCTCAACGGGAAAGCATGCAGTACCGTTTACACCGTTACCAGAAACTGAAACGCGCGAATATGCCGGCAATTACAATTTTCTCTTTGGTCAGAGACCGTCTCAGAATAAGTAAGTGTTATAATATCGTCGAATAATTATTCGTTAACATTCATTTATGACAAGAATAAATATCAGTACTTAGTTGAATAAAGTAAAAAGCAATTATTATTTTTGATTAGTAATAGTAAGGCACTTTCTAAAGAAAAGTTTGAACATGCTGTAGAGAGATAAAAAAAATGATACATGTAAAATTAGGCAAAGAGAAATTTTTCAATAAAGAAATTTTTTCAACACCGTACAAGTAAATAAAGGAATCAGTGACTGTTTGTCACTTAAACTAATTTTGCTTCTTAGCGGAAGCCAAAGTTAAACCTTGGACTTTTTGTTAGAATTGCGAATACATTTTAGTTATAAAATTCGCAAAATTGTTATTTTCAAACTGTAGCAGAAATTCTTATCTTATTATTCTAATTATGAAAATTCGTTTTCTTTACAGAAGATGTCCCCTCTGTGACAGTTCAGTTTATCCATATTGCGGAGAAAATTTATTGCACGATGCCTGCTGTTGCACCGATCCCTACGTCAACGATTTGCCTTATCAGTGCAAATTAGCGGATTGTCGTTTCCTTCATGCTAACAGCTGCAGGGAGCATAGATTAATTGCTAATTGTTGCTGTAATGATGATTATCGATCGTTGCTAAAGAGCTTCCTCATTGTGTAAATTACCGAAGATTAATTAATACCATGATAATACCGTTTGAATAATGTCTTACTCATACATTTATAATAGCCAATGTACAATATAATATTCTACTAATTAAATATATTAATATGAAATATGTATTTACCCGACTGCTGCTTTATGGGGGATTGCCTATTCGCAGGCGCACCATGATAAAGGACTGTGAAAATTTCAAATAAATTGAATTGTATAAATACGTGTATCAAACACGAATATTATCGGGTTTCATAATTTTGAGATTGCTGCGACTCAAAAAAATTGACTACCTATCCTCCACCATGTTTTTTCTTTTTACAAGATAGCGTCAGTCTTTTTATTTAGTTTCTTTGTATTAACTGATTTGTGTTTATGGCTGTTACGGTTCTATGTAAAGTTAATTTTCGACATTTTCTGTATCCACAATCTTCTAAGTAGTTTGTAAGAAATATATACATAATAAAATAGTTCGAGAAGCAGCCACGCTGCCAAGCACCAGTGAACAAAAATAAATTAGTTATTGTTCTTTGTTTATTGGAGATCTCCCAAAATGTTATCATATTCAAGACGTCAAAGTATACACAATTAAAAAAAATGTTTTGACTCTCGCGTGATACATTTCCCGTCATTTTACAAGATTCAACGGCAGAAGAGGAGAATGAACGGGAGAATGTGCCAGGCAAAATATCTTATTCTACTTTGCTTTTGTTATCTATCTCGCATTGGGAGGGATAGATTTCAAACAGCTTGATTTCAGCATCTGACGCTTATGGACTAATGCAAAAATTATCCTTTATACTCTAAAACGCAATTGTAGACTTAAGAGTTAGCTTATAATAGACTTAAATTAACCTTACGGATAGCCTTCATATAAACATACACCGAAGAGCTTAAAGTCAATATCAGTTTGACCTACGCTATGGGAGCAGTGTTTGTACACAGTGAAAGTCACTGTGTACATGCGAATACTGTTTCCATCGGTTCTCGGTCTCAATAACTCTAAAACTATTTACGCTGCGAAAACTTAAATTTATCCTCGACGTTCTTTTTCTTTCTTCGGGTTGTAGTCTTCAAAAATCTTTTCTTTTAATTAAAAGCAAAGATTTTTTTACAAAATATTGCATGAATGCTTATCTGTAAACCAAGAAGCAAGCCCTTTTAGCCAGAAAGAGAAAATACGTTTTGCTTAATGCAGAATGAACAGAAGTATTCTATTACTTCTAGACGATACTTTGGTCCAAACACTAAACGTACCGACACCATTAACAATAAGACCATTAGCAACAAAACCATTAAGAAATGATAGCCAGACTGTTCTAACAAAATCTCCAAAGAAACATTCGAAAACCTAACACAATGATTTGAAACAGATGATCTCAGGAACAAATATTTACATATCAGCTTTCAAGGTCGTTGGATCGATGAATTTTCTGTAACAAAAGCTTATTGGTCAGTAAAATAAAATTACAGTATGGGTTCCCTCAGAGTCTCGAGACGCCTGTCTTTCTCAGTTTCCATTTGTGTGTCCCACTTCGTTTCCGCTGAATGTCCATGAATGTATTTCATATTCTGCAACAGAATCTCATTAATTTTGCTCTACACGCGAATTTAAACGGAGACCATCGACCTTCGAATATTTTGATAGACGAGTACAAAATATTATGGAAGAAGAGAAGCACAATTTCTCAAAAATTTTACTCTAACTCAAATTTGATGAACTTTAAGTTAAAAAAATGTTAAGAACTTTAACAAGGCAAACATAAAATTTGAAGTTAGATACCAGAGTCGACAAGCGCGAATTATATAACATGGAAAAAGTAAATTGTGCAATGATACGAAAATTTGCTCTCAAAGAAATTACTTAAACGAAAAAAAAAATAATTTGGGCGCTTAAAATAATTTAAAAACACTGTATTTAATTGTTAAAATATTTTAAAAACACTTGCACAAAACTATCATTGTATACCACTAACAGTTCCACCAGACGTATTTAATTGTTAAAATTATTTAAAAACACTTCCACATAACTGTCACTTTATGTCACCAGCACTTCCACAAAACATTGTATTTATTTGATAAAAAAATTTGTAAACACTTGCACAAAACTGTCACTATATATCACTAACACTTCCACAAGACGCTGTATTTAATTATTAAAATTATTTAAAAACACTTCCACAAAAGTGTCACTTTATGTCACTAACACTTCCACAAAACTGTCACTTTAAGTCACTAACACTTCCACAAAACGCTGTATTTCATTGTTAAAATAATTTAAAAACACTTCCACGAAACTGTCACTTTAAGGCACTAACACTTTCACAAAACACTGTATTTCATTGTTAAAATAATATTATAAACACTTGCACAAAAGTGTCACTTTAAGTCACTAGCACTTCCGCAAAACGTGGTATTTACTTCTCAAAATTATTTAAAAATACTTCCAGGTAACAGCCACTTGATGTCACTGACACTTCCACAGACTATTGTATTTAATTGTTAAAAGTATTTAAAATCACTTTTAATTTATTGCTTGAATAATTTAGTATTATAGTTCACATGCACTGATAGTCATTATTCAAGGTTAAAAGTGACTAGGTACCGATAGGTAAATTCAAAACTGCGCTTACAGACCCACCTGTCAAATTATACGACCCGTTCGACCGCCGAAGCTATACTACGCGATACTGGCTCACGGGAGCAGCTCGCGTAACGCGGAGCATGCGCACTACCGATATCACTTTACTTCATGGATAATTTTGCAAATTTTGACAGTTACAGTCATTTTCGTCAGTAATTGTTTATTACAAATTAAATTATTTTTTCATAACGTCATTCTGACTAATTTTGCCGAACATTATAGTTAAAGCTTCGCTTTTAAACGATTAAAACATTTGATAAATCGTGTTTCTATTAATTTTTATAACTTTCGCTGTTTGTTTACTAAAATATTCGAATGTCAGTTTGTTTTGTATTTCAAATTTGCAAAGGTTCATTAACTAGAGGCGCGTCGAGGATATTCTTGATTATACAGTTGCAAGGACAGATGGCACTTTCGTAGCCACGAAGCTGATCCATTGCTGTAGTTTCAGTGCGTTACTTTGCTGCCTGTGGTTAAGTTAGTTAAGAAAGTTGAGTGTTTACCCACAAATAAATGAGTTCAAGACATGACATGTATTCTTAACAATAATTATTGACAAGTCGAGAGCGATTAAACGTGTAGGAATTACATTTAAAAGTCTTTGACATTTTCTCAAATTTCTCTACTTCTCGTGTGTTGATACGAAGGTTATAACCTCTGCCTTTCTACTTCGTCTCTCGTGGCGTTAAGATCGCTCAGATGTAGTGCACGTGCATTCCATTATTTGTTGTTTTATAACCTATCAAACATAGTGTTTCCCGCCAAACTGATTTAACCCGGATTTATTTTACAATTTGAAAGAAAAATGGACGAAGAAATTATGGAGAACGAATTCACGTTGCGGCCAATAAACTGCGAACTGAATCAGCTTTCTAAACCTGACGGTTCAGCGATGTTGATGCAAGGTAAGTTGTTCAGTTCATGTTATTTGCAAAATCGAACGATTCTTTCAACCTAGGAGATACTGCTGTTGTGGCGGGTATATATGGACCAGTAGAAGGAAAGCCACAAAGAATGATGTATGATAAAGCTTCAGTCGAAGTTGTATACAGTCCTCTTAAAGGACCGGGTAGTAAGTTCAGACAAACATATACTGATTTTCTAGCATTTATTTTGACAACTATGACAGTAAAGTTTCTGATAAATTCTTTAAGAGGTGGATGATAGAATGACAGAATTATATGTAAAAGAATCTTGCGAGGCTGCAATCATTGTTACCTTTCACCCAGGAACAGCGATAGGTATTAATGTACAGGAATTAGAAGATTCAGGCGGGGTAGGATGTATTAATTTGTACATTTATGCGTGTTGTTAATTCTTTAGATATTATAGAGGATGAACATGAATTAAATTTGTAGATCTTAGCATGTACAATCAATGCAGCTTGTTTAGCAATGATTAACGCAGGGATCCCAATGAAATTTACAGTAGCAGCAGTTAGTTGTATGATAGAGGAAAATACAGACAACATTGTATTGGATCCTGACAATGTGCAATTACAGGTATGTCACATGGTATTTTAGGTGTTTCTAGGCAAACATTCTTTTATTACATTTTCTGTTTTATGTAGGATGCGAGGGCAGTATTTACATATGCATTTGATAGCATGAAGAAAGACATTATATGCTGTCACACCACAGGCCGTTTCAGCGAAATTGAGTTTTTAGAATCTATGGACAAATGTAGGCAGGCCAGTCAATATGTGTTTGATTTTTATAGAAATCTTGTAAAAAAATATGCGAATGTTTTGTAATATACGTGTTCTTTTTTCAAAACATGGTGTTGTCTTTTACTCTTCCTGTTATTTCGATAAAGTAAGTCGTTAGAATTTTCTTAAATATCTTTTGTGGATAAATTAGCTTACCTGTGTTAGCTTCTGTTAAGGGGGTATTCATGGTTAGCTTGATACTCGTTTCCAACAGTTTCTAGTAGAGGGTACAGGGATCTTCTTGATTGCTTCTGTCCTCTTATGGGGAAATTATGAACTAATCTTTCGTTTGAATTTACTATTATGCTTTTGAAAAAAACTGTGTAAAAGTTTTATATTAAACTTATGTAATTGTGTTTTTAATTCTTCTAGATGTTGTGTATATCTCATAAACAAATATATTGATCTTATAATATTTTACCTGTTATAAAGTCTCTTGTATTATTCAAAATATCTATAAATCACCTATATAAACGTCTAGTTAATTTAATTTATACGTCTTCCTGGGAATTTTTTAATTTGGCATGAAATATTCACTCACTATTTTTATAATTCACTAACAAAGAACTTACATTCATCTCACTTAATGGATATTTTAAAAAAATCAAACCAAATCTCGATTTTTTACGTTGTGCATACAATTATTACTTAATCAGAAGAACTATATGTCTCAATAAACACATAAACAATACCACAACTACATTTACACGTATTTAATTCCCAAAAATAATTCCAGCGTAAACCTCCCCTTTACTTTTCATCCGCCATTATCGCAACTATAAGAATACAAACTCCATCAAACTTCCATATTATACTAAATGAAAAAAAGAAGAACTTAAACCACTAATTTCGATAGTCATAATCGCTAAAAAAAAATTGCAATCTCATCCAAACATGCCTTCTAATTTTTCATTTTTCCTCGCCGCTATCCAAACGAAAAAGGAACCAAAGTCCCCATTCCGAGATCGGTGTGTATTTCGCGTTAACGCGCTTAAAGAGGAGCGGATATCTGTCGGTAGAGCCACGCCCGATCGCCAATCACAGCCAGTACCTAACCATCGACGCGTATCCTTTGTGTCCTCTGGATCCTTTTAGTCCCTCTTTCTGGCTCTCGGGAGCCCAGGAACTCGGTGGCCATCTCTGGACGTCCATTAAATACAGAAATGAGCCTTCCAAGAGCGCTTCGAACGGGTCGGACCAGATCCTCCGCTTGGGCCCCGGCGATGGTACGAAGGAGAGTAAAGGAGAGAAAATAAGAGAGAACAAGAGAGAAAGACAGAGCCGGGTCAGACCGGGCCACGTTTAGCTGAGGTCGCCCCGGGCCCCCAGACCATTAACAAGGAGCGGAGCAATTTATGGACCGGCTCGCTCATTTCCACTTTATTATTATTTTCTCATCTCATAGATGGTCTTCCACGTCGTTTTGTTCTCCCTCTTCTTTGGTATCCTCTCTGTTCCTCTAGTCTGCGCGGCCCTCGTCTCTCTCTTTCTCTCCCGGAATTAATACTCACGGCGGAACCGAGAGAGCCACCGGCACACCGCGAGTCGTCGATGAGACCCGAATGGAACTTTTAGCTGTGGCAAAAAATTCTGGAACGCGAAATATTATTGCCTGGTACCACCTTCTTTCCTTTACCCACCCATCGATAATATCTCTACCGGGATTCTTTATTTGTTTCTGTCACTACGATTTTGTGCCCGGAAGTCTTTCGTTTTTACGTCGTTTCGTGTTTTCTCTGTTTGGATATTTTTCAGAGATTGTAATACTCTGCGAGATGAAGTTTTTGAGTGATTGAGATACAGTGGTTTGTAAGTTCTGATGTTTGCTTTGCCAGAGATCTTTCGGATTATGGCTTAAGTATTTGTTGGTTTGCAATATTTTATTCGTGGAAAGAAATGTGCTTCTAGAATTCTTTCGATTGTAATATTTGTGTTAATTATGATTGTTTTTCATCGTACGAGTGCTATAATTTAGTAGGGGATGTAGAAGCTCTGATAAATCAAATTTTAAATAAACTTAAGAAACACTGAGCTTACTCTTTCATTCACACGCAACAAAATTCCACCCCCTACACCTTCTTCCCATCAACTTCGTTGAAACAAACAAAAACTTGTCACAACGAATTCTTCAAAGAGATCACCCCCAACCATGCATCTCCCGTCATTTCGGTCGATCGCCTATCAGGTATTTTCACGAGGGTGTAAAAGTCCAAGTGTTCATGTCAAATGCTCATCGCGCCCACACTCAGCAACGCAACCGGGCGTTGCTGAAAGCATAAAGAAAATCGCGCGACGGAAGCGTGTGCTCGGTACATGTAAGTAATGTTTCGCTTGATATAACTTCGCGTGACGGTGTGCTGCCGCGTGCTGGTCGTATCGATAAATCCTCGGTAAGCGAGTTAATTTTAAACGGTCACGACTTCCAACCGCGATGACAACGCGTACAGCAACCTCTTCGTGGCATCGGCGGTGAGGATCGAGCAGCAACAGCAACATCAGTAGCCGCAGCAGCATCGGTACCACCACCCTCGTAGATTCACCTTTGCTTACCACCTCGGATGAGCTTCTCATTTTATGACCTATCTATACAACCACGTTGCATTCTTCGGAAAATAAAATAGGTGCCCCTTCTTCGATAGAACAACCTCCTCCATTTTTTTCTTTCTTCTGCCGCCAATGATTTCGCGTCGTTTTCACTCTTTTCTGTGCCTCGGCCATTGATGCAAAACTAATTGGTATGAAATTAGCATGAGCGATCGGGACGAGGCTCTATGTAATCGTAGAGGGTAATTGTTCGAAGGACAGTATGTTAGGATTGCACAGTGGGCACGGTCTTACAGCGGATAGTACGCGGAATGGAGCAGAGTGGAATATTTTATATTTCATTTTGTGTTGTTCATTTTGGGCTCATGGTTGAGTGTCCTTCTGTGTATGCCTATGTAAGTGTGAACTTTGAGTTCGTCCACCTTGAAAATCCAAATGTTAGGACTGAACAGGGACTTTACAGGATAGGATAGGACTTTACAAAATACATTTATTTTATAATGGCCAAAGTAGTGGAAACAATGTATTAAAAAATACATTATTTGTGCATCCATACATTCAAAAATTAATTGAATAAAAAAAAATTAATATGATCTATGCTTACATGTAAGAATAATTGTAAACACAATAATAATAACTCATTTCAATTTTTGACTCCGAAAAAATGCCTGTAGTCGGTCTAAATCTAATATCGATATATATAATTTTATATACGGTCCGCGGAGTTATGATGCATTTCCAAAGTGGCCCGCAAAATCATTTGGGTTCATCACCCCTGTCCTAAACAATGCCTGGAAATAGAAAAAGGCACAGCAGATTCGAACGGTCTATTAAGTTAATGTCATCTGTAAAATCGAAAGTTTCCTTCATCCTAAAAGATACCGCTGTTGTGGAGGATATATGTGAACCAGTAGAAGGAAAGCCATACAGAATGATAAATGAGAAAGCTTCGGTCGAAATTCTATCTAATCCTATTGAAGGACCGAGTAGTAAGTTCAATGAAATGAGCATTGCTTCTTATATCTATGACTTTATTAAAATTCCTGATAAATTGTTTAAGAGGTGGATGATAGAATGACAGCATTATATGTAAAAGAATCTTGTGAAGTTGCAATCATTGTTACATTTTATCCAGGAACAGCGATAGGTATTAACGTACAGGAATTGAAAAATTCAAGCGAGGTAGCTGTACACCACCACCCTCTCAGGTTCACCTTTGCTTACCACCTCGGATGAGCTTCTCATTTTACGATCTATCTATGCGAACATATTCTTCGGAGAATAAAATAGGCGCCTCTTCCTCGGAAGGAGGACCTCCTCCATGATCTTTTATTTCTTCTTCCATCAACGGCCTCACGTCGTTTTCGCTCTTTTCTATACCCGGCTCGCCCATTGGCGCAAGGGTAGTTGTTATGAAATTAGCATGAGCGATCGGGACGAGGCTCTACGAAGGTAATCGCTCGAAGGGCACCGCGTTGGGATTGGACAGGCCGTTTGAAACCAGGTGCTTTGCCCAATGCCGCCAATCCTGTGGCCTCGACGATCGCCTTCGCCACCGTCCCATTGGTCTGCCAGGATTTACGAGCGTTTTGCCTCGAACGTCTCCCGCTCGTCGATGCGCGATGAAAAAGACCTCCCATACCCTTGCCTCGTGTGGCTTGCAATTAAGAGTTGCGATGTCTCAATGGAAGATGCGAGTGAGATTGCGCTTCGAGGGTCAGTGCATCTTTATGATCAAATCGATGGAGATATATAATCGCGTTTATCGCCCATTGAAAGATTTTTTGGTAGCGATCATATGTCTTTGGTTGGATAGAGAATGAAGTTCGCAAGGAGAATTCGTTTCAGTTTTAGTTACTTGACTTTAAGGAAGGATGTCAACTTTTTGGAAACGGGGAGAAATTAGTTCTCTGTGTAAACGTATAGTAAGGTTATAGAACAAAATTTCGTAGGCATGTGCAGAATCTAATATTTAACCCTTTGCAAATGGGGGCCATATCTGACGTTATCTATTAGCAATTTGGTGGTACTTTACTATCTACCATCTTGTGCCATTTCAATAGAAAAATTCATAAAGTACATTTCTCAAAATGTTGCAATAAATTCACCCTTTGTGATTACTAATAAATACGAAGGTCCCCGTAGAGGGGGCAACCGAGGGATATGGTAGATTTGCGTCTCCCCAGGAAAGACATCGGAGTACAAAGGGTTAAATAAAATAAATAAATTCTCTTTCTTACCAAATGTGTATGTCATAAGTCTGATAGTGACAGGGATAAAGTCGTAAACCCTCAAGTAAAGAATTCACATTCGAATAGTCAGTACATACTGTACACCCATAACATTGATAATTCCAAAGCCTAATCCTATAAATGTAATTAACCAGAAACATTTGTCGCAATACGTTTTTAAAATTCCCGCAACATCAAACGCGTTGAAAGACATCTCCCAATTAAATCTCGCTCCCCAACCCCTTACACCGTTACATCTTCTATGGCCGCACGACGATATTATTCCTTCCAATTAAGTCTATACCTAACAGTGAACTTATTTAAGCTCGTACACCGCGCACTTTTCCAATTTAATTACACGTATCGATAATAACAGGCCCCGTCGTTGCAAGGCATGTGCGCGTGTCTTCAGCATTCGTTTCGCATCGGGTGCGCGCATTTACCGCTGCCGATATTATCGTCCGACCCAAGTAATTACACATCGAACGGTGCAATTAATACACGTCAGGATCCTCCTGGGATTTCGTGGGATTGAGTCGTCGGCAACGTCTTTCGGATTCGTTCCGCCGCTCGTAAAACGGCCTCGCATCGAATCGTTAGAGATCCTCCCGCTGGTGCCATTTTTTGCGCGCCATGGCCCGCTGAAATTCGTCTTGGGCCCAATGCGGCCGGAATCCTGGGGACACGGTAGCGGGGGAGTCCCCGCAATGGGGCCCAAGCGAAACTCGCTTGACGTTTGACATGACTCGAACTGACAGCCGGCTTGTGTGAGACAGGAATCGTACGTCGTGAAACCGACACTCGGAGACCGTTCTCTGTCGGTAGGGCCCAACTGCGATTTTTCGGGGCCATCGTGGATGATGGATTCTCGTCACGTATCCCTCATTCGATAGAATGAACGTAGCGAATTCTCCTTCCCTCGAGTAAACGCACATGGAGGTGTCACTAACGAACCGATGTTATTTACCGGTGTACGCGGTATTAACTTTAGAATTGGAAGGGGCCCTTGAAATTTCTCTTTCGGTACGTACACGGTATATTCGAATGGGGATTCTTCAATCGTGGGACGTTATCGTAGATCGATTAATTTCGAGTTACAAGTGGTACCTTTGACAGCTGACACGACTCCAAGTGACACTCTCCATCTGTATATACAACCGGGAGGATCGTTTCTTTCGGCTGTCTCGGGGACCGATGTTGGGACGGGGCCCGCCGGGGATGATGGATTCCCGTCACGTAGCGTGCTCGCTAAACTCTCGTCCCTGGAGGAATTCTTTCGTTGATTTTTCTTTTTAATTTTTCAACTTTTATGCTGTGGGTACTTCGTTTGGGATTCACAATTTGAACGGGTTTCTATTGTTAGAAGATAAATTTGTGGGAATATTTCAAGGATTGGGATGGAAATGGGAGTATGATGTTCGTTGTGGGAAGTTAAGATTGTGATTAATTTGATTGTCGAAGTTGTTTCAGAATAGCATTGTGCCAGGTGTACGTTTAGAAACAATGTAATTATTTATCGCTTGCAGGATTGACTTCCGACGTGAATTTTTTATTGATTACAAACCTGCTTGTAAGCAAGTCATCGTTCAGTTACTTTTTGCCTATGTATTTGTATATCTTTCGAGATATCATTCGTGTTATTGATTAGTTTGTGGAAGATTGCAAGTGCACGTTGAACTTTTTCGTTTCGTTGTACCTTTCGATAAACTGTAATCTCATGCTGCTTGTACATCGATAAATTGTTAGTATACATATAAATAATATTGAATTAATCCGTAACTTGTTAATTTTTCCAATCAGGAAAGCGATTAATAATACAAATCTTTTATTTTGAAAAATGACAGATGTTTTCTGCAGGATTTGTAATCAGAATCCACACTACCAGTGATCAGTTATCACTATCTAATTTATTCTACTTCTGCTTGACTTATCATCCAATCTAGTAGTTACAAGTATATCAAATCTGAAATTATAATTCAACAAAGCAACAACTCTAAGATTTACATAATTAACCCTTTGCAGTTCTATGTCGAGCTGTACTCGATATTGCTCTTAACTTAAGTTTATTTTCTGACAATTTAAAACGTTGAACGACAGCGGTATTTCGCTAGTTTCATCATTTCTACTGAATTGAAAATTTTTCTATTAAATTCATATCTTTATAAAGCAGAATTTTTTAAGACACAGAAAGATAGTTATTCGAAAGATCCTTATACTTTTTACGTCGATATTTAAATATTCAGTATGTCTGAAAATTCATAAATGCTGTAATTAAAAGTTACACGAAATTTCATGGTATTCAATAGTGCCGGTCACCAGTGACCCCAATTGCAGTCAACGTGTTAATATCGTTTTTTCAATTTCATAATAATTTTATAATACTATCAAAATATCCGCCAGCATCTATACTTACTGCTATCATAAAGAAAATAATAAACAATGATAGAAAATATTCCGAAATTAATTTTATTTCGCTCACTACAAAATTAACAAAATAATTCGGACCACAAAGGGTTAAACGAATCTAAAAAAAAAAACACTCCAAATTTCTACGCCCAAAGCCTTTGAAACAGAGAACATTTTCCACCAAAGACCGAAACGAATGCTCGCCAGAATTATACTCCCCAAAGACTCTCAACGTTTCTCTCTCCCATTAAATCAACTGTATTGCACAAAATGTAATTTTAACCACTGCTGAATAACAACTGTTTCACCATATGAAAATTTCCCCAGCTCGTTTGTCTACCTCTGCTGTCCGTTTCGTGTTGGAACAGTCCGTAAGATCATTTTCTCAGTTACATAACGCGGATAGAGATGATCCAGTGCAAGAATAAAGGTAACGCCTCGGACTAAGGATTTACAGAGTCTCTCTCACGTCACCGTCGAGCAGTTTAACTGTCCACCTAAATAACATCGCATAACTTACGAGACAGTGCTCGTCAGAAGCATTTAGGCCAATTCTGGTTCTCAGTGAGAGTAAGGAAATTCATCGAATTCTTCGTAGACTCTGTGCCATTTAGTAAACCATCCCGTGTAATTTATCTCACCGTTATTGAAATTAAACCATGCTCGAGCTATGGTTCCCATTAATTCGCACAGTGGATTTAAGGACAGCATGAAATTGAATCACAACTCGACCGTTTAACCAGTTAGCTGTGATTGACGAGTATACTCGTCATGCGTAAAAGTTAGCGACTACTGATTACTTAATTTCAATTTTAACGAAAACTAAAGTATATTCGTAAATTTCAAGATGTTTGGAATATTTTGAGGCTGAAATAAAACGAGTAACTAAATAGTATAAATAATTTGAGATAGATTTATTCTCATCTCTCGATTTTCGTGACCCACGTATAGTCCGACAACTTAAAGATGTCTAGGAAACAGAATAGGGGTCTGATTCGTGAAAGAGTTACCCATGTCGCATTTATTGAGCCAAACAAGTAAAAATACTGGAATACTTCGACTACAAATACTGTTCACTTCAGCAGACTGGGTTTGAGGATTCTAAAAGAAACGAAATGATGGAATAAGCAATTGAAAATGAAAGATTCCACCGTCCCTTAGCCATCTTTCAATTGTCGTACAGTAGGTGCGCAGTTTCAAATGAAGTCACCGCAGTTAACTGGTTAAATACGATACAACGAAAAATCAAGTAAAAGCTCACCACTGGCAGAATCCATTCTCATCCAAGGGAGCAAGAAACCACGTGTGGGATGGATGTTTACACAGGAGACAAAAAGCCCGGTAAAATGATGACGTTACAGTTCCGTTGTCGATCTGTCAGACGTGCTTACGAGCCATAACGTCCACTGGAATGATTAACCGATCTACCGTGATTCGATCGAAGGATCCGATCGGATGAAGATCCAGACGGTAAAAAGGGAAGGAAGATAGAAAGCTGAGGTAAAAAGGAGAGGGAGAGAAAGAGAGTAAGAGAAAGAGAAAAATATTGAAGGATAGGATGAGAAAAGAGAAAAGTATCGAAGGAGCAACGAGGAAGAAGAGGGTGAAACGAACTTGAACCGAACGATCTCTTCGAGATGGGATAAAATGTGAGAGGCCGAATCTCCGAGCTTCCGACGGTGTTTCTGTATGCGTAAGCATAACGTAGGAAAGAAAGGAGAAGGGCAACGGACCAAGGAATACGATCAGAACCCCGTGGTGCAAACGCTACTCGATCGGATCGGCGAGTAAGATTGATGGTTTCTTAATAACCGAGAAAAACCGGCAAAACGATCGGCGCAACGCGCCACCACGGGTGGTCGCAATACGCATTACACTCGAACGACATGGTTTTTCATTGTCGACGCAACGAACCTGGCTGTTCTTTCTTCTTACATCTTTACGCTGATGTTCCTTCACCTTGTGCGTGCTAATTCTTTTGTACTACATCATGTCGATGATACAAGATTGTTTCATAATTTTGGATTTAACACTAAACGTACCAAGCGGGGTCAAATGACCCTTTTCAAACTTTACTTTAACGTCATACTTTCATTGTTATTTCTTTCGCTCATTTGACTTTTTGTAAAGTCTTATATCATCTGATTATTCAATTTCTCGCTTTTCGTTTTTCTCGTAGCTTATTTTTTACCGACAAAAATTTTCTTCCTACCATAGGTACCACGAAGGGTCATTTGACCCCATACGAAGTTTACGCATTTTTCGGCATTTTTCCTCAACTGGAACCTTAGTTCTAAACTCAGATACGCTTCTCAAGTGAAGATTTCATTTATTTGAACCTAATATGTGGGTTTGTTTTCGGCGTGAACACTTGGACGACCCGATCGGATCCATACGACGCGTTATTCAAGTCCCAACTTTGAGATTACATATCTCTAAGAATGTTGTGCAATAAAAATTTTAATTAGTGGAAAAGAATGCTCTGATGTGTTATAAATCAAACACAATTGCTAGATTTTGAAAACCGCAAAAAAAATTTTGGGGGTTTTGGCCAGGATTTCAGCGAAGTCGACCAGTGTACAAAGTAACGCATAAACAGAAAAGATTGTTTTGGGAGATGCACAGGAAACACTCCCTTCAATTAGTTCTCTATATCTAAACGAAATAGAAATGCAGTTTTATATTGAGAGTCAGAGAGTAAAGATCAGAGCCTACAAGAAATCAAGTTCGACAAGGAGTGATAATACACGACAGTTTCCGTTACATTCAATTGGCCTTGTGTAATCAGATGATTATTTCGTTTATAGAAATAAAAATTTGTGTTTTATTATTTTAGTAGAAATGAGAAATTATGTTGCAAATTATTTCCTTTAATAAATTGGGTATTTCTTTCTGAAAATCAACATTTATTTCATAAGGGGTCAAATGACCCCTTATGGTAAGATTAGGTAGGTGCAAAATGCCGGTACGTTTAGTGTTAACAGATTTAATGGTTTCTTTGAAGATACTTGGATATGTTTCTGTAATTGTGTAAGAAGCATTTTATAATCAGATTGATTCAGAATTATTATTTTTACTAGTAATTGTGAGAGGGATTTAAGTTATTTGTTGTCGGTTTTGTGATAATTGGACGGAATTTTCAAACTTTCGTTAGGGATGCGAATTTAATTCTATGTAGTGAGACAACGACGTAAAAGTTTTTCTATTAAAATGACATCTTCATAAAGTAGAAACTTTAAAGATTCGGAAGACATTTATTTTTTCAATGTTAATATTTAAATATTCGATATGTTAGAAAATTCATAAATATTGCAATTTAAAAGTTGCATGAAGTTTGATGGAACTCAACAGTGTCAGTCACCGGTGACCCCCATGGGAGTCAATGTGTTAATTAGGTTAAACAGTTCGGTTCTTCATTATTTTTTCAACGTGGTTCTCCTGTATTCTAATGAAAATAGTTTCGACAGCAAATGAGTTGAATTTTTCATATGTTTGATATGATCTATATTGATAATCAGAATTTTTGTTCCTCTTGGCATACAAATTTTTGTATAAAATATCTAAGTTTCTTCATCAGTGACTAAGTAATTCCTTTCTTTTTTGTTTTTTTGGCTGCAACTGCTACGATTATGCTGCAAGGGTGTTGTACTTCTTATAGACGGCCATGTTATTCACCGGATGTTTCTGTCATTAATCTGATGAGCACAGATAAACAGGAAATAGGAAACATCCGGGCAATGGTAATTAAGAAAATGGTGAAGACAGATAGGATCTGAGTTTATTGAGGAAAATGTTCCTAAGTCTCGAGTTTTATGGCGTAATTGGTTCGCGATAAGGTAGATTTTGAGGTAAATCTTAGAATTAATTGTATATGCTAAGAAATTTATAATATCTTCAAATTATTACATGAACACTAAATTATAAAAATGAAAGCCTCTCTGTCATAACATGAATATAATTGAAATCTTCCAAAGTAATGAGTACTGAACACGATAGTATTTTGATAGTCGACTGTGGTCAATTTGATTTATTTTTCAAATACATTTTTTAATTGCACTCAGCTCAAATTCTATTTCTTTATGCTCTCTATGAAAACTCAAGTTTACATAAACATTTGGAATTAACCATTATTGAATCTAAAGCGTAAACCCTTTAAAACAAAGATCAAAGTCCGTAAAAAAAAACTCTTTAACCCTCTGAAGACGACAGACGCATATATGTGATCAGAGAAAAAATTTGATCATACTTTATCGGCGCATTTATATCCTCGTAGAGTAGAAAAATTAAAATGTAACCGTTGAAACTCGATTACGCAAATAGTTACTTATAACTTCTATATATTAACACTTTGCCGACCGGTACTTTTTAACATCCTACGCACTTCTGATCGGTCACTTGCACGCAAATATTTCCCTGACACTGATATCTCTTCGAAAATTGCAAAGTTTCTTCACTGAGTCCATGCCACAGTTAACCGCAATGAAAAATAACAATTTATTAATTTCCATAGCGACCAATTAATAAGTTAAAAGCCCAAAAAGTGTTTGGCCCGAAAAGTCGATTAATCGACTACCGGTCGGTAAAGTGTTAACACTCTTTTTGATAAAAAGATGTTTTTTTATTGCAAAATAACTGATTATTTCTCAATATCCAAAAAAGTTTCCGTCCGCAAAAGGTTAACTGCTCAATAACATTTAAATTATTCACGACCGTACTTTCCGGCTCTTTGAAATCTATCAAAAACACGACGATACACCCTTCAATAAGTCCTACATAATTAAAATCCAGAGTAGTGAAATAATCAAAGAAATCGTGCGAATACTTGATGCACCGGGTGGAGAATCTGACGCGGGTACCTTTTTCCTTTTTTTTCTCCATCGACGAGAGAGGAGTCAAGGGAATAAGAAGAACGAACAATTTCGGGTAGGATGCCGCCTACATCGGTGCGTGGAACGAGCGAGAGAGCAAAGTCAGTTTGGTTCTTGTCACATTCTTGTCAAGCGGGACAGCGTGCCACGTCAATCTCTTCGCTACGCTCTCGAGGACGGTGTCTCCCTTCCTCTTCTGGTTCCGCCGCTCGAGAACTGGCGGACCATGAAGCCTCCAAACGGATGGATGGACGGACAGCTGGACAAGCGGTCGATGCGTCAAAGAAAAATATAACCGGCGCCCCTTGTGCAGCCAAACTGCCTCATTAGCCCGCTTTAGCCGCGAAACTGTACCATTTCGGAATTTCTCCTTGGGGAGTCATTTTGCCTCCAAGTTTCTCCACTCTCCAATGCCCTCCCCCCGAAGTTGCATAATCGAACTGTACAAATGAAAAAAACACAAACAACTTTTCCTAAAGAATCTCAATGACCTTCTACCCATGACGTTGACATCTCGACTCGTAATTACCGATTTAACCGACCAAGACTATCCTCGATCTGATTATTAGCCAGAGACATCGAGGACTCTCAACCCGATGAAAAGTCGGCACGGAAGTGTCGCCAGTAGCCGATGGTCAGGACAACTCTCATTGGACTCGAAAGCGTGTAGAGACTCAAGGGAGATGAGGCCGCCGAAAAATACGGCGGCGAAGGGGTCCAATTCATCGCAGGATACCCGGCCATCGATCAATCTCAGTAGCAGCAATACAAGGAAGGTATAAGGAAGGAAGGCAGGAGTCAGCAAAAGGGAGAACCGATACGAAGGTAGCCGCGCAACGTTGTAAGCCGAGGGACATTAATTGACACGAGCCGAAGGCAAGGAGAAAGAAAGAGGGTCAGGATCTGAGGGAAGAAGGTGCGCCTGGTAAGGATGAGAGGTACGGATGAAGAGAACGAGGAAAGAAGAACGAAAACAACGGGTGGTGGCATCCGGTCTGTCCGATCGTGCCGCCGTCGAGGCAGCAACGGCAGCGGTGGCACCACCACCATCGGGGCCAGCAGCAACTGCAGCAACAGAAACAACGATGACAACGAGGACGATGAGTAAGAAGGAAGAAAAGGATGAGGACGAAGTGAAGGATAGGAGAGAAAGAAGGAAAGAGATAGTTCACGTAGGCGGAGCTGGTGCTTTGTAAATCGGTTTTGCCGCTCTCGTCGTATTGGTCGCTTCTTCCTCCAGCCAAAGGAGAAGACTTCCGATGGTTCGACGAAGCCGATCGTCTTCCGTCACCCACGTGATCGTCGATTGTTTCCCCTTCGATCGTGGTTACCCTCGTTTCTTCACGTGAAATCCTCGCTGTCGTTGCCGCCGCTTCTCCTTTTCTTCTTCTACCCTCATCTTTGTCCTTTTTCTCATCCTTCTCGTTGCTTCTCTTGGTCCCGGTTCTCTTGGTGAACTAAGATTTATGCCCGCCGCCAGTTGAGACGTTTGCGCGAAGAGATTGAACGAGATACAGGGTAGGGCTGCTACGGCATGTGCTCGGAAGAGACGCAGAGGGACTTGGGACTACTTGAACGATGATAGTGAAATATGTACGCGCTTTTCGGTGGGGATTGCAGTTCATACACCTGTGAATGATCCACAATGTATGGCGTTTGAAATGGGTAAGGAGCTTCTCGAACTAGAAACTTTACTGCTTCCTGGGCTCTTGCTGGGTGTAATGGAAATATTTCCTCTTTTTAGTAAGTGTTTCTGTAATTAAAATAGTTATTCCTGTACGAGTTACACTTTTATCGAAATTTACGAGACGTGTGATGTTGGGAAATTAATTCTACGGAACTTGGAAATTTATATGTTTTCGAGGGAACAGAGTTTATTTGTGGTTGACGGTAATTATTCCTTTCTATTAATGATTCCTACACTTGTTACTCAAGTGAAACAATTCTCGTGAAATTGTTGCTTCGTTAGTGGAATTTATGGATCTGTATTTTTTCTATTAGTGTTCTTAGATAAAACTGAACTAAACGGATATTCCAAGCGGATAATTTATGTATCTTCTTCAACGTTCATTATTTTAACTTTGTTATCATTAGTAGTTGGTACTGTGGTTTTACATCGTTAAAGCAAGCCGTGGTAATTGCCATAATCGGTAATTTCCTTGGAGTTTCTTATTTTTAATTTGTCCTTCCGCTCCTCCCCCTCTTGCCAATTATAAATAATTGACGCGCGTGTTTATCATGTCGAAGCTTGTTTTCATTTAGCTTGAAATCATCTCATTGAATGTTTTAAGCGCACAGTAAAAATTTCGAAGCTAGAGAAAAAAAAAATGGTAAGAGATTACGTATGATCGCCCTCGGCCACTTGTTCCCGTCGTGTCCGTCAGAACCGACGAAATAACACGTTCCCTTTTAATTTCAGTTTACTACTGTAAAATTGCCCAGTAATAATGACAATGAAACTGTTCTGCCGAGGCCACTAATAACGGTGATTCGTCTCGCTTCCTCGTAGTTTTACCGAGTGTTTCCAACCAGTTTACCGTTTTTAGAGATTCCATCGGTTTTAAGAATACGTCTGTCGGCCGACAGGAGTATAATCGAGTCCTTTTAGAGAGTGATATTCTCCTAGTGATTTATTTGCGGTAAACTGAAGTATAATTTACCAAATTGCCAAATTCATAACGTTAATAGTATCATCAATGATTGAAAGAATTTTTTTAGAATTTAATATATATCATGACTAATGAAAATTTAAACGATCAGCGTCATATTTAATCACGGTAAATTATGCAGTATGTGTTATATAATTGATAAACACAATCTATGGCCTCCAGATACGATCTACCGTTTAATTTACAACCGCGACAAATAAATTGCTGTTACATAGATATTTTAACAATATGTCACTCAGTGTGGCAAAAAATATCCTTCAATTTACCATTGCCTAGCAAAAAGTATACAAACCTCCCATAAAAACAGACCGAACACTAGAACTACCAAGCAAGTCAAAATGACTGGTTTCCAGTTTTTTCAAAAAGTTGACAAAGTTTATAGAAGTATCGTAAAGCAGATATTCTATGGTGTTTTTCGAAACACAAATTACCGAATACATCATCTTTCCCATCTCTGAATTCCTCTTTTTCCGAAATACTTATTATATTAGAATATAATAGATTTAACACCGGTAGTTCTAATGTTAACACATTGAAGACAACACATTTCTAGGAGCTCCAGAAACATTTTATACTATGCACTGTTTTAATTCACATTGTTATTATATTCATATAAGGTACTCTTAAATATTACTATATATTTTTTATAAATCTGTTTATTATGTAGATTTGTTTACATTTGAATTATTATTTATTGTACAAACTGGAATAATGCTTTAGAGTATGATACCTGGTGAAGTACTCTGCTTTGTGCAATTGTGTTCTGCACATTTTGTAACTATATCTGGTTTCACTTTTTCCATTGGCCAAACACTCTCTACATTTTTGTGCCGGAAATTTCTTTTTGTTTATTAACGGTTCAAGCGTATGCTAATTCATATTGTCAAGTATTTAGAAAGTCTATATGGTGGATCTACGCGTATGTAATTCATTGTCTTTGAAATATTTTCTTCAATATCTAAAACCACATTTTCTAGTTTCTCCACCATTGTCCATAATTTGATCACAGCAAGTACAAAATCTAAAGTCATCGATTGGCTCGAAAAAAAGTGGAAACGAGATAACTCGTCACCAGTCTTCAATTTCTTAAGTAAAACATCTCAAAGATTTTCCCTCTTCACTGTTTTTGTATCCAATATCAAAGATATTTTCATTGTTAACCCTTTGCACTCCGAATTATTTTTTTAACTTTTTGTCAGATAAGCAAATATAATCTCGGAAAATTGTCTACTGTTGATTATTCGTTTTTATTTAATACTAGGAACAATTATCGATACTGCGGTGTATTCCTGTTAAAATGCAAAATTATTGTTGATTTCGAAAAGTCGATAATTAGTATATGAAACATTAAGTGTCACAAAAAGCTGTGTCTATTGTAGCTCGACATAGGAGTGCAAAGGGTTAAGTATATCGAGTTAATTTCATGCAAAAATACTCATCCAATCGATCTTTGCAGTATTAATCACACTTTTAAAATGCGAACCTCCAACAGGGTTTTTACTCGTAGATACTTCCATCGACAGAGTCGCGTCGTTCGTTGCGGCAATATTAATTCGCAATTCCTTTTAATTTTCTCCCCGGGGCCTACCACGGTGCGATCCCGTCATCGCCAATCAATATGCTAACGAGCGATTTCGTGGTACAGAGAGGCAGGGAAATAAAAAGAGGAGACGAGAGAGAAGAACGAAGCCGATCCGTAATCGAGGCAGTCGTAGTCGGCAGACTCGCCGCTGGGTACCTTCCACCTTCCTTCTGGGTATCTCTTTTGAATGTGCGCCGGCCAATTAAAATAATTAGCGACGAAACGAACGAGAGTGGGCTTACCGCACGATTATAGATTGAGATAAAGAGAGAACGAGATAGATGCACCGAATAGAGGACGAGGGAGGAGATAGGAAGGGAGGAGGGAATGGAGAGGACGCGTTATTTACGATGGAATTGATTTAATAATCTTTGGATTTGCAATCGTGCGAATTGCAAATCAGTTTGTACAGAGGAACTTGCATTAGCGTAGAACTGGATGTTTATATCTTATTTTTCCTATTTGTAGTCTGAAGTTTAGACTTCCCGTCACTGCAATCATTTTTTCCTTGTTTCATTAACACTAAACCTACCAAGGCGGTCAAAAGACCGATACCAAAATATTTTCTAAAAATGATCTAAATTAATAGAGTAGCCATGAAGTAAACATTCCACTTCTATCTTACAAAAGCAAAATGAGTCAATTAATTATCTTCTTTATCTCTCCACTTCTCTTTGTGTAAGGTCGTTATTGAGTATATTTAGATTTTAGTAGATATAACGTCGGTAGGTTTAGTGTTAAATTAATGGACAGGTTTGATGTTAGAAATTTGTATTTTTAGCCTGCTGTTGAGGAAGGAAATGTTGGAAGTATCAGACTTATTATACGATTTGTACTAATCCCATGTAAATTGTTACACCTGAAATTTCTCCATGGAGGCGTTGAAAAGTCCAAATTATTTGACACAGTCGACAGTAATTACATAACATGTAGCTCGAAATAGATACGAAATGTATTATACCACTAATTACTTATATCTCTACTTACCTTCACTGAACCTTACTTCACTTACCTTTACATATATCTCTACTTACCTTCACCGAAGATGAAAGTTTCTAATCACAGGATTACCTCGGTACCACGTATTAAATCGAAATCCATCTAGGTTTAATTTTAGAAATTTGAATTTTTACATTCATGCTGGATGCATGAGTCTGCCATTGAAAATTGAAAGTATTAGACTTGTTACATATTTTCGTAATCAATTTCGGTTTAGTTTTAGAAATTTGCATTTTGACATTGACGTTGGATACATAAGCCTGCGTTGTTGAGGAATTGGTGTGAACGAAAAATTGGCAGAATATATTTTTCACTCATCCTATTTAATTTGTTATACTTGAAATTTCTCCATAGAAGCGTTAAAAAAACTAAAACATTTGGCACGTTTGGTACGAATCTCATTACATGTAGTTCAAAATAAGTAGGAAATGGCTTTCAATACTCTTCTAATTACCTTCACATAAGAATCTCATGAAACTTTCTACTGGAACACGCACGATTACCTCGGTACCACGTATTAAAGTCGAAATCCACGATCTTCGAAGAGAGTCGATCCGAGGGCATTAAGTAGACGTGGAAAGATAAGAGAAAAAAAGTGGAACGGACAGAAGGAACGAGGAGACACATGAGAGACCTTACGAGAGGAAGGGTGAAAAGCGCCGAACTCCCTTTAGGCTTCGTTAGTCAGCTTCTGACTTATCAAAGGGCAGGCCTCGGCCGATACACAATGGCTGAAAATCCTCCACGTTGCTCTTCGTAAAAGATGGCCCGGCTGTCTCGTAAATTCTCGTAGCTCGAGGACCCGTGCAGTCTGTTTCTACTTTGGCAGCCAGCACCGCTCTATACGTAAATCTGGCACTGCGAACTGTGCGACGCTATTACCTTTCGACAGGGTGATTCTTGAAGGCGGTAATCGATTGAGCTTGATCACGCTTACTGTAATTATCGTACTTTTTTTGGACCATTCTTACATGTGGTAACGCTTGGTGATTGTTCTTTATTGATGGGGACTTATTTGAAATCAACATTCGTAGCATGAAGTTCTGCGAATAGCGAGATTCCATGGGGATGTAAATGAAATCCCGAGTCGAAAAGTCCAGCTTAAAAAGAAACTTCAAATCCTAGATTCTTTTGATTTCTGATTTGCCGCTTAATTAAGTATACCATTTTGAACCTCAAAATCCTCAACTAGTGTGTCTACGCGCCTCAAAGTCCTGTAAATATGATTTTTAGGAGTTATATGGACTGATCAGGTAAAATTTTTATTCCAATTTAATCTGACATCCCCTAAAAATATTTCAGAAGTTCCAAGTCTGTCGACTCATATTCTAAAAATAGGGGTTTCTGGAGCAAGTAGGAATTAAATTATCATTTTATTCCATATAAATTCTAAATCTCCTAAAATCACTCCAATTCCAATGCAATTCTAAAACTCCTCATTATAGAATGTATGGCTTAATATTGGGCTTACAATTAGATTAATTTTCGAAATAAGAATGCTGAGGATTATTTTGGGCTGTATGAAGCCCAAATTGATCCTAAATTAGGCAATACTGGCAAAAATTAACAAGTTTAGGGCGATTGTGGAATTAAAATTTGCATTCTTTTATATGTAACATATTTTTCCATATTCAGCATAAATATCCTAAGTTATTTGGTAATTAAGGAGGATTTTGGGCTGAAATTTTCGACTCGGGATATGAGCATATGTCAGACTGAAAGAGGTGATGATTTTGGATAACATTGAAACTTGTCAGAATTTCATGGATAGGTATCAAAATAACGATAGTCAGCTGATCTATTTGATTGTTGATCTTTGAATTGACGAAGAGCCTTAAATTCAAACTTACGCATTTATATTAAAAATTTCTTTCGATGAATATCCATCAACTTATTCATCCATGAGACTCTACAAATTGCAGCACAAACATAATTGTTTCATAGTTCAGAATGAAACCTGAAAATAAAATGCATGATTCTCACAAATTGCAGTACAGACACAATCGCTTCATAGTTCAGAATTAAATCTGAAAATAAAATTTTATGATTCTCACAAACAGTAGTACAAATATAATCGTTTTATAGTTCAGAGTTAGACCCGAAAATAAAATACATGATTCACACAAATTGCAGTACAAACATAATCGCTTCATAGTCCAGAATTAAATCTGAAAATAAAATTTTATGATTCTCATAAATAGTAGTATAAATATAATCATTTCATAGTTAGTTAGACCTGTAAATAAAATACACGAATGGCACAAATTGTAATACAAACATAATTGTTTCATAGTTCAGAATTACCCTGAAAATAAAATTCATGATTCTCACAAATAATAGTACAAATACATATAATCGTTTCATAGTCCAGAGTTAGACCTAAAAATCCATTAATCAGCTCCACGATACAGATATCAAATAGAAAAATTCCAAGGTCCCGAACCCAAATCTCCCCAGGCAGTCGTACACCCTCCACCTAATTTCGATTCTCCTAGATTTACTTTCTCACCCGAACTTGTCAGCGTTGATCAGGGACATAATTACTCAGGGATCCATGCCGCAATTTATTTCACGTTTGAAGTATATATCACGAAAAGGTACGTCTCCGATCGGTATTCGAGGTATTCCCCGTTGTTTGTGAACTTGAAATACTGCAGGGTCCCCCGGTACGCATGGATTTCGAAGATCCATCCAAGATGTTAGGGTAGACTAGATATCGAGGGAAGGTTGACAGCTAAACCAGGAGGATCCGACGTCGTCGTTCGCGAGGCGTCGTCGTTTATTTTGGCGAACGCTTAAACATTGTCCTGTTGAAGGACTGCTGCCGTTCTCCAGCGAAACCTGACTCGCGTTCGAAGCGGCCGGGGCGGCGTTTCATTTATTCAAAGTAAGTTATTGCGATCGCCTCAGCCACTATATTACTGGCCGAAGACTCCTCTCCTCCTTCGTCCATTCCTCTTTTGCCGCTTCCGTCTCTCTCTCTGTCTCTCCGACTTCGATTTCTGCATCCTCCTCCCGTTCTGGGCCTCGAGCTCACGGTCCCGATTTCCAGGTAAGATATTCATCTAATTCCCCCCGATTAGCTGGCCGCGGACGACCGAATGGCAATCCGGAGTGCCTATATAAGCTTCTCAACCGTTCGGACAGCTACCACTAACTTCTCCACGACTGGACAATCCGTTATATCCTGCGCACATGCAACCCTCCGATTCTTTCTAGGATGATGTGCACGAGGATAGATGTTTACCGGGTTCTCCTGGTTGTAGGTGCTTTGAGAAAGCGAATTCTATTTCTTAATTGTTCCATGTCCTTTTCAGACTCGATGGTTGTATTTATTCTTCTGCTTGTCGATGGTGAGCATTTGTTTATGTAGGTTTTGCAGGTGGATGGGAAGGATGGAAGTTTAATTGAAGTGTAGCTTAGAATGTATAGATTAGTTTCTTTATTTATATTGCAAAGGGAGAAGTGTTGGTACTTTAACACTGGATCTACCGCCAATTAATTCAATATATTTGAAATTGTGAAATAAATTTGTCCGAGTCAATTGATTGAAAGGGGCAACAAACTTGGTTGATCTAATTGTGTATGATCTTCAAGATGGACGTAGGAAATTGCAAAAGGAGGGGCGGTAGAAATTTCAGAAAAATTTGCAAAAAATTTGAAGCAAATCGTTTTGACCACCTTGGTAGATCTAGTGTTAATATCGTTGGTATTTTTTCTACACATTACGCTGTTTCATAGATATAAAGAATTCACCTCTCTCTCTCAACCCTTTAGCCTACGACGAGTGACACTCGTGGCGCTGAAAATGGAATAAGAAACTTTGAGGTCTTTCAAGAACAATTAAATTGATAATATCAGTCGGTCATGAAACAATCTCAGAAATAGCAGAAATGTTGAGTCATTGCACGATCAGTCAGAAAAGAAATCGTAAGCCAAAGGGTTACATCATCGAAAGGGTCATCCTTCGATCACAGTAGAATCAGACCGTACAAACATCCACACAAACCACCGTAACTTCTTTCCCCTTCTTCTCGCATAAACTTACATCTACATATTACATGTTCACCATTAATTTTCTTCTCTCCCTAAATTAACCCCATCCCCAAACTCAACTTTTCTCCAAATCAGTTACCGTACCAATCACCATTCTGCTAATTCCTCCATCCAACGATCCTCATAAGATACTCTTTTCCGCACCCCCATCGAAAAAAACCTCAAGAAACCTCCCTATTCTCCATTCAGCCCCATCGTTCTCCCTTAATACAGTCGAAAAGGGAGTTTAACACCCCGGATAAGAGGTAGATTCCAAAAGCGCGTAAATGGAAAGGCAATACGCCGGACAGAACATAGTTGTTGGGAGTAGGCGAAGACGAAACTTCGCGGATCCGCTCGCTCAGTATGCCAGTCGACACTGGGGGAAGACCCCTGGGAAATTTCTTGACAACGGCAGCGGCGCACACAACGTGGGAACAATTTGCAAGCCCGTGGCGGTTCCGGGCACGGGGTTCGTAACATTCCTAAGCTCAACGGTAAACGGTTATTCGGGACGCGTTCTCGTACGTTCGTACGTGCATGTACGGGAGCCGCTCGTATCCCGTGACGCCGAAGACGCCGGCTGGAATTCCGGAATTCGTTGGCGAATTCCATTCTCCCTTTCCCGCTCCTTCGTCTTCAGGTCGGAAGACGTTGTCTTTTGTCTGTGTGTTGCGTTATGGAACTATGCTGACGTATTCGGGAGAAGAATCTTCCACGGGAACGTCTGAGCATGGCGGAGGGACCGAATATCATCCTCCTTTCGTTCCAAGCTTATTAGAAGAGTACGAAAGGAGTTAAGGGATGAAGTAGTTGTGGAAATAATTGGTGGGTGATCTTTTGGAATTTTGGGTACTTAATCCTGTTGTTCTGTTTGTTTATATCTTATATTCGTATTCCTTCCAGTCAGACAAACAATGGTTTACATTTGAATAAAATATATAAACAAGTAGACGTAAATGTTAAATATATTGAATATCAAAAATATACTTTTTGTTAAAATATAATCTCATTTCGGGTCATATGAACTCGAGGAGAACAACAGAGTTAACCCCTTGCCGTGCCATTTACTTTGTAACTGCCTCCACAATAATTCAGAATTAAATTAGTAAAATAAACATTGATCGGTGATTCTTGGCATATCGTAAAATTTAACGTAATATTAATGTTAGAGAAATAATTTTATCGTGTCGCATCTCACTGATATTTTTAATTTAATAGGTTTTGTAAAAATTGAAAATTACCTTTCCAATTTATAGCATCATGAGTATAACTCGTTGTAGTATGGCAAGGGGTTGAGGGTGAAATGGAAACGTTGTAAAATTTGTAAATGAAAAATTGTAAATTTTCTATGTATAAGTTTGTTGTTAGCTGGATTAATATAAATACAAGAAAAGAAATAAGAAAAAAAATATTTTAACGTCTTATCCACAGAGTATCCTGAAGGTCTTTCGAAAAATAGCAGACGATCGAGACTCACATTCATACTTAATTAACATTTATTCGTCCTCTCGCGTACAATATACTCACAGATATTCGCATCTGACACAGATAACATAATATGTCACCTTTATGAATGCATGGGTTGACTTTTACAAATTGTCATCGAAGGGACTCATAATGAAAAGTGAAGGTCACGTTTGGAAAATTGAGAGAATAATTATTGATGACCTCTTTGTCGTGTCACCTGGATATTTATTTTGGCAACTAGAAAGCTTGTTGGTTATAAACAATTGTTAGTGTCAGTTATCACAAACTTTCAATTTCTGTGAATGAAAACAAGTACTGAATGTCGTAGTAATAGATACGAGGTATCACCCCATGAAAAAACCAAGAAAAAAAAAGTTTGCCCCTTCATTTCCTTTGTATCATATATGACAGTGTAATTTATCAATACACCTCACAATCCCATAAAAGCTCTTATCACACTTATTTCTCCACTGCCATATAATTTGAAATTCACCCTGTTATAATTTATATATATCATCAGCATCATTGGTGTAAAACAACTACATACTCCATTCTTCAACTTCAAAATTCTCTTTATATTATAATCAGCGTCATATCGAATTCCCATATGCCAGATGATCACCATAAAAATATATCCTCATAGATGTACATTTATGCTGAAACACAGCGAAACGAAAAAGAGGACTGAGATGTCGTTCCTACGAAGGAGAATTGTAAACGTCGTCGCGAGTGACACGCGTATTTCGGGCACGCGGGAACGAAATCCCGTCGGTTCTATTTGTGGGGTGCCATGGTGATGTTTCACATTGACGGCTCGACGAGCCTCTTTGGTCTCGTCTTCGAGCTGTGAATCTTCATCGTCGGAAAACTTGAGTCTCCTTTCGCCATCCAGCGTCTTATCTCGACGTTGCGCGATTTTATTCTTTCCCCGTTTTCCGTGTCATCGTGGCTCATCGTAAACATTTGTAAAGTTATACAGAAAATCGTCCCGTAAAGGACACGCCATCACGTTAAGTAGAATTAAACTGTCTGACCAACGCAGGTCTTACACCACTTTATCGGGACTCTTACAATTAACACTTTATTTTTATATTTAAATATATTAAATATGTACCTTAAAGTAAGAGAAATTAAGACGTGGAAAAGATGATAAATTCGGTAATTTATGTTTTATACAATGGACGAAGAATATTTATTCTACGGCTCTCTTATAAACTTGTAGAATTTTTGGAAAAAATTGTGTACCAGTCATTTTGACTGGCTTGGTAACTCTAGTGTTAAAACGTCAATTGCTTGTGTTAAATGAATATTATACTTACAATCATTCCAATGATTATAGAGGGAATATCAGGATTCAATAGTTTTGTATAATTTATTTGTATATACAGAAATAATATCTATGTTCGAATTTACAATTTATTTTCTGCAGGTTAATCTAAGTAGAGAATTCAATTGGATTATAAATTGTTGTCATTGTTTATTTCTGTTATTCGAGTGTGAAAAACTAACCCCATGTCGAAGGATTTCTTTTGGGTTTGCCTGCGAAATTATATAGAATTAAATTATTAAAATAAAAGTTGTTTAGTGGTTCTTGATGTGCCGTTCAATTTAACGTAATGGTAAAGTTATAGAAATAATTTTATTGTGTCGCATCTGACTCGTATTTTCGATTTGGTATGTTTGTAGAACTTGCACATATTCTATTTAATTAATCGTATTTTAAATGTCATTTGTTATTGTACGGCAAGGGGTTAATAAAATTGTACAGATTCTGAAACGGATTAAGAGGGCACAAAGAAAATTCTATAAGGAAAGAATGGTATAATTCAATGGGATGAAAATTATGGTGTCTGCTAGAGCTCACGGGAGCGATGAAAGGGGGTACATCGAGAAGACCATCACCTGGATAGGAATCAAGATAGGGTGTAGACTACGTTTGCCCTGGGGGGTTGAAGGCGATTGTTTCGGGAGAGTCGACCAACCAAAGCAATCATAGGCTCGTTATGGGGCTCGTACAGGAAGCCATAGTGAACTCACAGTTTCTCTATTTGCCTGTGTGGGTGGCAGATAATGTATACCACCTGCATGGCCCTTATATACATGGCTAGTTCGATCAAGATGGCGATCTTCAATTTTCACATGCGCTCTTTACAGTTTTCTTTTCGAAATAAATAACACAACGTTGTAAACTCAATGTCAAATTAGAATTTAAAGTATTTTATTGATCTTGAACGCTACAATTAGTTACAATTTGAGGTACAAAATTAGCCAAAAAATTTCAAACTAGTTAAGAACAAGGAATATTTAAAAATATATAAAAAAGGCAATCCATACCTTCCAATATTTTCATAAAACGTGCATTTCTACATTTATTGAATTGGCAAGAAAGTAATTTCCATTTTGTAGTGTGAAAAAAAAGTTAATTTTTCTTAACAATTAATTTTTTCCCCTGATCTTTGTTCGATGACCTTTTTCTATTTTTCTGCAAATTCATGATTTCGCTTTTATAGAAATTCAGGTCTTTATCAGCAAAAAACTGAACCAAGCGCGATTTCAGGTTGTTATCATCAGTGAAAGTTTTATCATTCAAAAAGTTTTGCAAACTTCAAAATAAGTGGAAATCTTAATAATCTAATAAGTGGTTTTTAGTGGAAGCGTTGCCATTGCAAAAAATAAAAAACATGTTGAGAATGTTCCTTTTTAAGCTCCACGTTAATATTCACCTTAAACGAACAAAATAAAGTACAATTTTTTTCTAAGCCAAGCCTCAGTGACAATTTTCACTTGACAGAAGAAAAAAGTCATAACAATGACAGTAAACGTTCAGAATAAACACAATGTACTCAACAAAAACGGAAATCACATTCTTTCCAACCCCATTTATTACCATGTAACGTAATTTTCACGTTATCTGCTGTTATAGGATTAATTCTTGAATACAACTGAATCATAGAGATCTGTAATTCTTCTAATTACCAAAATCGAATTCTCCCTTAACGTAGACGCCGCATGCGAATAATAAATTCTAAGTGGAGTTCCCAGGTAACTAAAGGGAGCTAAAAAAAGTGGTAATGAAACCTCTAAGCACATTTAAGGCGACGAGGTGGAAGTCGAGACTTATATCGATCACGCGCTCGGTCACGCGAACATTGGGTGGGGTTCTTAAGAAAAGTACCGGCTCTTTGTAACCAACGCGTCGTTACCGTGCCTCGAATTGTTACCGTAACCGCGATCATTATGGCGGCTATACGAGACAGGGCCGATGTCGCAGGATTCAATGAGGATCGTGTTAGGGCTCGAAGAACATCGCCGCCCACGTAGTTCCTTGTTTTACACTCCAATTATTTTTAGACTTTACCTTTGGCTAGATTCTTCCGATGTCCTTTGTATCCACTTTAGAATATTTTATTCTATGCACTGGTGAAAAGTTGTAGGTCTTTGGCACCTTATTAACCCTTTGCGGACGGAGGAATTTTCGAATATCAAGAAACAATCAATTATTTAGCGATGAAAAAACACTTTTTCATCGGAAAGACAGTCTGTTAATGTATACAAGTTGAAATTTACTCTTTGTAAAATAATATTTCAACGATTATATTTTAATTTTTCAACTCTAACCATTTATATATGCACCGACAAACTATATCCAATTTTTTTCTCAGGGCGCATATATCCGCCCGTCGTCCTCAAAGGGTTAATATTTTGCAGACTTGCGAAGGATTATACGCGTGATAGTTTTGCGGTGTAATTATAATTACGTATATATATAAATAAGTATAATTATTTATCTAGTGTAATTTGAGTTTGGAGTTTGACAGTGGTTTTGCTGATTTACCCTATCTTTTGCCTATTTCAATATTTTTTATTAGTTAATGAGGTGAGGTTTTGTCAAGGGAACAATTTTTGTTGCTTGCATTTCAGATAATGTGGTTAGAGGTATTTGAGTAATTAGTCTATTAATTATTTATTAGTAGGAGTAGAAAATAGATAATTGTCTATGAATATTCCTTTTATAACATGGTGGTTTCAAATGGGACATTAAATATCACGGGACGTTTTAATAAAAGTATAGTTACAGAGTTGCTGCATAATTATAATTTACCTGTAATACTACTAAATAATAGAATCTGGAAAATGTCCAGTTTCAAAGAATTCCACATTGAGAGTGTCAGAAAATCTCTGAAAAATTCATCCTCACCAAAAGAAAGTAAATACTTCAGTCATCCTTAACACTAGAACTACCAGGGTGGTCAAAATTATTTGTTCCTCATTTTTTATAAAATCTTTTCAAGTTCATAGGAGAACCACAGAGTTGCTGTTATACACCCATCTTATAAAATATAAATTACTAAATTAAATATCTGTCCCACCTTTCGATTCCTCGTTTTCTAAAGTATCTATTTAACACGTTGACTGCCACGGGGGTCACCGGTGACCGGCGATATTGAATTTCATGGAATTTCGTGTAACTTTTAAATTGCAATATTTATGAATTTTCCGACATATGAAATATTGAAATATTGGCGTTAGAAAAATAAAAGTCTATTGAATATTTATCTCCCAGTGTCTTTAAAGTTTTTGCTTTGTAAAGATGTGATTATAATAGAAGAAGTTTTGCTTCAGTAGAAATGACGAAACTAGCGAAATACCGGTGGCATTCAAAGTGTTAATGTATTGAAATGTAATAGATTAACCCCAGTAGTTCTAGTGTTAAAATCTATTCAACCCTTCAACTCATATGTCACGTTGGAACAACGTGACAAAACTTTCACCAACACTTTCCAACAAACTCACCACTTCGTCCCCCCAAGTACTCAATCACGCTCAAGATTTTTGCCCGATCACTTACTTTTTACTGTTCAAAATTTATCCGTACTAATTACAAGAGCATAATCGCATCTTAAAATACTCATCGTACGTTACTTAAGGGTGTAGTTTATAAATAAGAATAAATTCGGCATCTCGTACGACAGTGAGCCACAAGGAAGGGGGTTAAAACGAGTTTATCGTCGTTCTCTCGCGAATTATCGCAGCGGCGGGCAGGAGCACGTGCGTACCCAAAGAAAGTAACGCTTAATAGTCCCGCGTTGCTTCATAAATCCACCGCTTTTTCATCAGTACTCCGCCGGTGTAATTTCGAAGGAAGGGCAAACGAAGAAGGCCGGTCACGCGGCAGACGTACAGCCGGCGAGAAGAAAAATTCGGGCAGATGCTTCCACGGGCCGTTTACCTCGTAAGGAGAGGCCCTTCGCGAGTTTTGCTCGCCATAGAGATACGAAGAAAGAAAAAGGAGAGAGAAAGAGAGGAAAGATGAAGAAAGAAAACGAGAGAAGAAAGAAAGGAGGGAAGAGAAACGCGGACTAGTCGGGGTACAAGGGCTAAGGGGTTGAGGGCCGCGAGTGTAAGTAACGAGTTCAGAATTTCATTAGTGGACGGGCGGCGAGATTATTTTAAAGAGATACGGAATTACCTGATTAGGAGGGAAAAAGTCATTAACTCAGGCGAAACTAATTAACGCTAGGCCCGAGAACGGCTTCTCTCCTCTTCGTGGGTTCGCCCTTAGCTCGCCGCGGCCACAAGTCTTTCCTTCTTCTTCTTCTTCTTCTTCTTCGCTTGCTTCTCGTTTCTTCTCTCCGATGCTTTACGGAATTATCCTCGCGAAGAAATCGATCCGCCGCTTTGTAAACTGTAATGGAGAAAATATACGGAGGTTTGAGCAGAAATACGTTTACGGGGAATCGTGCGGTGTAACTCGTTTCGTGAAATGGAATGGGGTATGGTTCGTGCACAGTGTGGGATTGCGTTTTTATACTTTTTTTTCTGGAGAAATGACATACGGGTTGCAGTTTTGTGATTTTTTGAAATGAAATCTTCTTAGAGATTTTAGATGCTTTTATTTCATTTCTCTGGGTTTATATTTCGGTTGGGATTTATGTCGTTGTTAATGAAATTCTGTTAAGATTAACACTAGAACTACCAAGTAAGTCAAAATGACTGGTACCCAATTTTTTTTAAAGCTTCTTTAAATATATAGGAAACTCAGTGCAGATATTTTACGTTGATGTTATAAAACACAGATTACCAAATCGGTTATCTTTCCCACCTCTTGATTTCGATTTTTCCAACGTACTTACTTAATATATTGAAATATAATTG
Organism: Cerceris rybyensis; assembly: GCA_910591515.1. Classification (NCBI taxonomy): domain Eukaryota; kingdom Metazoa; phylum Arthropoda; class Insecta; order Hymenoptera; family Crabronidae; genus Cerceris; species Cerceris rybyensis. Next base: position 9,905,058 of record OU342797.1, on the reverse strand, counting down.
ATTTAACGCCGGTAGTTCTAGTGTTAAGTTTGAACTTTGAGAAAATTTTGTTCCGGGTGTAACATGCAACTTTTATCTGTAAATTAGGCAATACGCGATTTCCTTTTTTATTGACGTAAGTTACTCGAGAAATAATAAATTTAATGTCGACAGAAATTCTCAATGATACTGTTGTAGCTTGTAATTTTGTACCTGTGATATTTCTACCCGTTGATCTAAAATATTTGAGTGATAACAGTGTCGTATCAGAAGAAACAACAGAATTTGGAATTAAAAACAATGCCCATTTGAAAAATTCAATGTCATATCACTTAATATTAACCCCTTGTCGTATCATTTCTTTCCTGACTGAATGTTCAATAATTCTGAATTAATTGTTGAAACCATGAAATTTCATTTTGTCGTTACCCACTGATATTTTTAATTTAATTATTTTTTGGAAAACTTCAAAATTTATTATTCTATTTGTCACATCAAGAGTGTCACTTCTTACTGTACGGCAAGACGTTAAGACGTACATCATTAGAATGAATTGCTAAATTTGTAATCCAACAATTTAACACATACCTACATTATGGTACAGGTTCAAAAGAAATGTCGAAAACTCATTTAATAAATAATTTCAATTCTCCATTTACTTAACTTAACTCACCAATTCGGATATCGCACCACTAATTAAAACAACCGTTCCCCAACGCCATTCAACCACTTAAATTTCCGTTCTCGTACTCCACCATCTTCCTGAACACTCAAAGAAATCATTAACACAACCCAAACCACAATCTTCACTACGTATCAGTAATTCAAATAACAAACACCACGCGATAAAGAAAATTCAAGATTTTCACGTCGATCTGCAAAACACCGGGACTCCGTTCCATTATAATTAGCGTATCGAAACGAGTGGAGAGTTCCTAACGATTTGTTATCTCAATGGGAGTATATTACATGAACAAAATGCAGCCTGATATGCAACGAAGCTCAACGTAGACTGTTCACTCGGCCCGAAGAAATCGTTTGAACGTGCGATGAGAATAATTATTTTCTCCCTCGCAATACGAGACTTTTTTTTTTCGCACGCACGCGTGAACATTACGTCAAGGTATGCGCTCACGTATGGCGGAACAAGTACAAATGCCTTAAAGGCTTCATCGGTCCGGAGCAACGGTGAGGCGAGAATAAAATTAACCCGGCTGCCGCGCCTAAGTAGACAGCATTATCCTGAGCACGGCGATTCATAACCGTAACAAGATTAGCTTGGCTCAACCCTCCCATCCGGCTCTTATTGTTTACACTTCCCTCCTTATCCTGCTCCTACAGGACCCTCTTCCTTTTGTCTTCCCGCGGTGTTTCCTCCTTCCTCCCTCGCAGGATGTTGGAGATCCTTTTATCTGGAATCAAACTCTAAATATCTGGCGAGGTGTAGGCCTTGTTTTCTCAGATGATATTTATTATTTCTGGATTTCGTCATGGCCCGAGTCGAAAATTTCAGCCCAAAATCCTCCTAAATTACCAAATCACTTAGGATATTTAGGCTAAATATGGAAAAATATGTTACATATAAAAGAATGCAAATTTTAATTCCACAATCGCCCTACACTTGTTACTTTTTGCCACTTTTACCTAGTTTAGGAGCAATTTAGGCTTCATACAGCCCAAAATAATTCTCAGCATTCTATAATGAGAAGCTTTAGAATTGGATTGGAATTGGAGTGGAATGATCGAGGTCCAAAAAAACTCTCGATATACTAAAAATTAATTTGGTTTAGGAGATTTAGAATTTATATGGAATAAAATGATAATATAATTCCAACTTGCTCCTGAAAGCCCTATTTTTAGAATATGAGTCGACAGACTTGGAACTTCTGAAATATTTTTAGGGGATGTCAGATTAAATTGGAATAAAAATTTTACCTGATCAGTCGATATAACTCCGAAAAATCATATTTACAGGACTTTGAGGCGCGTAGGCACACTAGTTGAGGATTTTGAGGTTCAAAATGGTATACATAATTAAGCGGCAAATGAGAGATCGAAAGAATCTAGGATTTGAAGTTTTCTTTTTAGGCTGGACTTTTTGACTCGGGGGATCTTTATTGAGCGTTGATTTTTTGTTTAACACTTTGAACGCCACCAGTATTTCGCTAGTTTCATCATTTATACTGAAGTGAAACTTTTACTGTTAACACTTTACCGACCGGAAGCCTATTAACACATTGTATGCGGGTGTTAATTAACGTCTCATTAAGATTCGAGAGGGAAAAGTTGTTGAAAAATTTGCACGAATTTTATTTTTACAAGAAATTTGTATAAATTGCAAACTGGGTACTCTCTGCATTCGAAAATATACTTAACTTTTCAAAACTAAGTGATTAATGCCACGCATCGCCTTTTTAAAAGGTCTATGCACAGTTTTCGAGAAACGTACTTTTACGTCGCCCGCATACAAGGCTTTTCGGACCTAACGCATTTGAACTTTTAACTTATTAATTGGTTGCCACTCCAATTAATAAATTATTATTTATCATTGCGGTTACCTGTGTTAAAGACTCAGTGACGAGAATTTGTAATGTTCAAATAGATATATGTATCAAGAAAGTATTTGTGGCCAAGTGATCGGTCAGAAGGGAGTAGGATGTTAAAGAAATATCGGTCGTTAAAGTGTTAAATTCACATCCTTACAAAGCAGAAGTTTTGAAGATACGGATAGATAGATATTCGGCTTTTTAATGTTGCTATTGAAATATTCAGTATGTTTGAGAATTCATAAATATTATAAATTAAAAGTTATAGGAAATTCCAGTGAATTTAATAGCACTGGTCACCGGTGACCCCATGCCAGTCAAAGTGTTAAATAGGTATGGGAAAGAAGATCGGGATGAAAGAGCGAACTTTGATTTAGTGGGTGATGATATCGAGATTTGAGTCCTTTCCTTTTTTGGCGGGAGATTTGGATGTATATCGCTCTGATTATATTTACGGGTTTTTATTTGAATTTCTATGCATTTGTCGGAAAATTACAATTGTAGAAATGCAAAGATTGGGGCTAATGTAAAAAGTCTAACGTATGGTGATATTTAGTGGGTGTAACAAATATCTGATAATGATCTATCTGATTAACCCCTAGACATACAAATAAAATGGATTTTGACGCGTCCGAAAAATACTATTTAACCCATTCGAGACCAATTGCACACCGTGTGTGCAATGCATTTTCGAGCCAAAAAGACCGACTGCACACCGTGTGTGCAATGATCTTGAATTGCAATTATCAGTCATTATAGAAAAAACAGCCCTCGAAATAAGACTAGCTTAAAATAAAAGGTATCTTACAAATGTGTAAACATTACATTTGGTATTTGGTTCAATTTCGACCCTAAAGTAGGTGACCCAAAGCCACGATCATTAGAAATACAAGAAGTGGTACATATAAAGCCAAAAGTTATGGGTCTTTCTGGATAGTCTTCAAAAAAAATGGACGGTCTCGAATGGGTTAATTCGGCTCAACTGAACAATTATGTATGTGCAGGCTTAGAAACAGGACATTTTATTTAAAAATTTACATTACTACCTAATATGTAATCAGGTTGAGTTGATAATAATTAAGGAACATTATAAATTAATAAATTAATATTTCTGTTAACGCACGAGTGAAATAATGGAATAATTAAATAATATACTCTATGATGTCCAACGGAGACAGTTCCTAACATCTGGAAACGTCAAAGGGGTTGTTAGGGGTTAAATATTCATATCGATTCTCAGAAACATTTAAGTTTGCATAAATAATATAAACATAGATAAGACGAAGGTTATCAATGATACTTTGTATTATGGAAAAATTAGCTAATAAAGACAAATAATTCCATAAATCTATCTCACCCCCCTCGGTCATCCAACATGAAATTTCTCACCTTGAAACCCCAACGAAGATAACATTAAAAGAACAAAAGGAGCATGAATCCGCGGTAATATACTTCCCACAACAAGCGTATCTTTATTACCGTCAGTTTCGTTGAGCTATGCGACCGACAAAGAATAAATAAATAATAATTCCCAACCATACATTGCACGGTGGTTAAATACTGATTTAGTTGCAACAGTAGAAGTAACACGGAACACAAGTTCCTCTTTCAACGCGGTAATTTCTCGAAGACTCACATCCGCTGGAAATGCATACCAATTATCAGATCAAGAAGCGAATATTTCATGAATGAACTGTGATTCATCCATGCACTTTTATTACAATGCAAACACATCGTACAGTTACTAATTAAATAGAGACATACAGTCATTATTATTACTCTTCCTTTTTAGCCATTCTTTTCAGCGCTATGAAAGAATTCGTAATTCAGTACTCATCGCGCATCGCATTTACAGTCTACTCGCATACAAATCTACGAAAGTCTATTGTATTATTACAGAGACGCAAAACGAACTTTTTAATGAATTATTATGCTCGCGCGTTTCAAGTGTGAAGCGCGTAACAGCGTATCCAATGCAGGACGTTACGACGCTGAAAAAAGTCGTAATGATTTTGTCGCTGTTATCGCGATTGTCTCGCAATAGTTCCCTCGTACGAGAGATCTATAGTGCTCGCTAATTGAGCCGCGAGATAATGAACCACCGGTGCGCGTATCGCTGTGCCTTCGTTAACGCAGGAAAAAGGCAAGCTTTATGAGACGCAATCGCTTTAATAATTTATCCGAGTGAAATATTCATAGGGCGATGCCTCGTTGATGCAGGCACCAAGGCCTGAGGCCGTTGGAAAAATGTACGTGTATACACATATAATGTTTGGTAGCATGTGGGACCCCCACTTCAAGTGTGGATCTGTTCTTTTAGAATGGTAAAACACGTTTATCTTTAATTGAAGATTTTCGATTTTCGAAAGTAGAATTTTTTAGTGGAGGATACAGTTTTTTTTTTCAGTTACCCTCAGCAGAAGCTGGATATGGGGGTAGTACGAATCTATTGTAGTGTAAGGATCTATCAATTCTCCTTTTTTTCTTCTTTCACCTTGCAATGTAACCATGGATTTTACAGTGCTTTGTGTTCAAGTAATATTAATTTTTGCATATAAGTAAAACATGGAAAATGATATTTTTACACGTCGAAGTAAGTCTTTGGACACACTTTTAATAATTTTCTTACAATTTCCAATTATTATGGGTACCTTCCAATGCACCAGGTGTAGGCAAACTTTTAAATAACAATAATCTGTTACAGCTCGTTTCATAAATGTCAAAATGTTTATAGATAACGGAAACAAATTGTCTTTTATATAGTTCTTCCTTTTGGTGTTTGAAAGATAGTTTGGAATTATGTTCTCTGTAATCCATAAACAATTTGAGATTTATGAAACAGACTGTAACAAATTCATTTTACATAAGAATTTGTCTACACTTGATACACTTGAATGGATCCATAATAATTGTAGGAACATCAACAAAAGTGTATCGAAAGACTCCTAAAGATTTAAAAAGTTTAGAAGAATCAACAGTGAAATTTCATTTTCCACCTCTTCATAAATATATCTTTGGAACACGAAGTTTATGCACAGTGTTAACCCTTAAATGCATGAATTTCTATTTTTATTTTTAAAGTAAAAAATACATTAGAATTGATATCAACTAAAATAGGAAAAATACTAAAAAAAAATCTGAGCTAAGTTTTTATTTCAATTTTTGAAAAAATATTATTTTTGCCAAATGGTTACATTATGCATTTGAACGAAAATTACAAATTGCGACAATTTTTAAAACAGTTATTGTTTCTGTTTAGGCACAGTTCAATACCACATTTCTCACATTTGGTTCGGGTACAACCTTTTACAGTTGAGGTATTTGCATCTCATTTTTGATTCCAGATGAGCAGTCCAGTGACCAGTTTGTTCTGTAAGCACTACTTTCGGGGGAAGACGTTTGGTTGACCCTTTCTTTGAAAACTATATACGTAAACAGTATGTATTCAATTGGTTACACTATGCAGTAAGCTAAAATTTGTATTTTGATATGATTTACATGACTAAATATGGGTACGTTGCCAAATTGCAACTACATGCATTTAAGGGTTAATATAAAATTGCTAAATAACTTCTCAGTTTCATAATTTTTGACTCCAAACGTTCGTTAGAATAAAAATTCATTCCAATCTGATGAGAACATATTGTCCCTTCTTGAAATACCAATTTCAGTCCTAAACTGTCTTGTATTATCTTATGTCCTTTATGACGACGCCGAAGTTGCGTAGAAAAGCTGGTATCCTTCCTCCACGTTCCCCGTTGAGGTTTCGCACCCCCTTAATGCCAAGAATGAAATTGCACGTTGGTAGCGTAGTCGAGGCAGCCACTAGCCTCACAGATCATCCCCTCGGGGTCTTCGTTAAGCGAGAAATTTTAAGGTTCCCCGCCCATAAAGCTGCGACTAAACCCGGCGACAAAAATCCTCGGAGTTATGGCACCGGGTGCAGCCGTTTTAACGTGCAAGCATGCAGGTCTTTTTGGTTTCCGTGGAAGGGTAGTGGAGGTTCTCGAAAAGGGCTGCTACATTCTCTCTCTTTCTCTTGCTTTCATTTCTTCTTATTTTCTGTCCTAACCTCCGTCGCTCTTCTTTCCACTAAGTCTCTCTTTTTTCACGGGGTCCTTTTCCTTTGCCCCCTCGCATGCAATTCCCATGCATATTTGCGTTCTTCTTTACGACGTACATTTTTTCCCCTGTCAGCGTCGTCTTTCTGGATATTCGGTCGAGGATATGCTATCGCGTAAGGGGGTGTTACTTGAGTTACTTTCTGCACCCTTTGACTGAAATTGGTTAACCTCGGGGGTGGAAACTGATAGGGTGAAGAATATCATGATATTTAATTATAATGTATCGGTGATACAAATTCAGCATGATTTTTTACCCAAAGAATGTTTATGCTGACTCTTATAGATTTTGTAGCTCTGAAGAGAAATATGAAGTCCATTTGTTCGTTGAGAAAATTAGTTATGAAAAAAATGTCAATTTTCAAATAGAAAAGTTTTTTTATCTTGACACTATAGCTACTGACGATTAATGCAACATATTTAAAGATACTAGAAAACTGTTTCAAAAGGAGAGGAATCTTGGGGGCAGGAAACTTGATCAATTAAATCTCTGTTATTTTACAAAGCAGATGTAGAACATTAACCAAGATATAGCATTAAAAATTTCAGAAGTATTATTAAAAACTTCAGAACATGTCACTTTGACTACTTTGGTATATTTAAGATTAACTGCAAATGTTATCTAACTTTCTTGCATAAAATGAATCTATAAACCTTCCAGAATATAACGAAATTTATACGATAAATACAAGAAATTCAAGATTGAAAATTGGCATTTTTTTCAAAACTGCTTCAGTTCTACAGTCACTATTTATTAATGAGTGCTAATCAGCTCAAGTGAAATTGATATCTTCAACTTCTGCCCAATCTTAATTTTCAACCCTATTTCTCTGTTTTTATCTATTAAATAATTAAAAGCAAAAGAAGTATCGTAAATCACAGTGCTCCAGGTAAAGTAATAAACACTTTATCCCCTTGAAATCATGTAAGTTTCATTCCGCTAATCTCGAATTTTATCAGCTTGCCAATGTCTCCGTTTCTATATTTACGCAACCCCGTTGTCGACGTAACAATGATCGAGGTCCATTCGATGTTATGCATCGATGAATCTGAGAATGCAACTTCATCCAGATCGCCTGGCAGACATTCCAGTCTACTTTCCGAACCGGTTTACATTTTAGAATATAAGTTACAACGAGAGAAACGAACGGTCGATAAGCTGATAAACAAATCTCTCTGCTACCGCTCGAACGATTATTCTTCATGGAGTGCGCTTCCAGGATCGTAACTATGCGAAACGGCCTTTTAATCGTGGCTATTCGTTGCGGTTCGTCGTTCTGCTTTAATTAATAAAAACTGTTGATGCGTCGAAAAGTTGTTGCCAAAAAAAAATTATCCCGAAACCATGAGGAAGAGACGACCCGTTTGCGTAAAGCACGTGTCAGGGAGAAAAGTGAAAAATACGAAAGAAAAGAAAGAAACGACTTTATCGATGTATCGACCGATTGAAATGCTTGTACCGCAATCCAGATTCGTGGCAGGGATTAATTAAAAGGAGATTAAACGATGACTCATGGGAATTAGCATTTTACTGTGCCGTAGAAGGTGTTGTAAGTTGATATATATTTTTACTGTTCACTGTACCTTCGGTCTATATTTCCGCCCTGATTATTGCCTACGTGTTGAAGATAATGTCCTCATTTAGCAACGCATGGGTTGTCATGTTCGTAATAAATAAGATAACGTCACGTACGTTATAACCTGAAATTACGAGAGTGAGCGAAATTGTTTGATACGATGTTAACGTGCCTGTGGTAAGTGAAATGAAGGATACTACAGTAATAAAACATGCTCTCGATATTTTCCATTGATTCTGCTAAATGCAATGAATCTCGAAATAAATTTTCATTAATTTCACTCCAAACGTGCCATCCAACAAAACATTAGGATCAAGCTCATCAAAGACATCATTCCCTGGATAAGAAGGTATCTAAATACAAGAATGTACACGAAAAATAATTTTCCCGAATTTTCAAAAATAACCAAATATCTCCCCACAATATATTAAGAAAAACGAAAAGTAATGTCGTTATCCAAATATTTCCCTCAGAAACCAATTCACCTTTATCGATCCGGCATTACAAATTTGCACTCTAAATGGAAAAAAATTGTTCTTTACGAAAGTGATTACATTATTCATGAAAAATAAAAACTTGTTACAAAATGTATTTGAATTTAACTCTAGTCGTCAAATTGACGAATTTCTATTTTTTAGGAACGCCTTCCAAACATATAGAGACATATTACGGTAGATATTTCACATGTATCTTATAATATACAAATTATTTAAATGATCATCTTCTTCATTCCTCTATTTCCAAGGTCCTTATATAACACTAGATTTACAGCCGCTAAATTTGGTGCATCTACACATATTAAATCAGTACTTCGAAGAAAGATGTGTCAAGCGTCAAAAAATTCGACCAGTTAAGTCATTTGTTTATTATAAGGCACGCATGAAATATCTAATCAGTTCTTTCACTATAAGTTGTAGAAATATTTTTAAAACGGTGGAAATCCGTCATTTGACGGCTACTGTAGATCTACTATTAATATATTGTGGTGAAACAGTTTTTACGTCTGTAAATCTAGTGTTAACACATTGTATGTGGGCGACGTAAAAGTACGTGTCTCGAAAACTGTGCATAGACCCTTTAAAAATGACGACTCGTGACATTAACCAATTTGCATCACAAGCGCATATATGCGCGCACTTTTTCTGGTCACTATCATCGAAACGCATTTATACATTCACATTGTGAGTGAATAGCAACACATACGATCAGTCTAAATTATTTATATAACATTCGTCGATTAAAGTACAATATCCCTTTTTGAAATACTTTTAGACTTACATTTAACATAAAGAAGGTTGATAGTAAAGATATATTCTTGACTTTGTCATACGATGCAAATGGCTTAATCACTTAATTCTGAAAAGTTAAGTAGGGGAGGGTGGGGCAAAGTGGGCCCCTTCAGCAAAAAATAGTCATATCTTTATTTTTTTTTATTCGTTATAGGGGGGGGGGGGGGGGGCAAAGTGGGCCCCTTCAGCAAAAAATAGTCATATCTTTATTCTTTTGGGTTCCAAAATTTTAAGGGGCCCACTTTGCCCCACCCTCCCCTATATCTTCGAATGCAGAGAGTACGCAGTTTTCAATTTATACTAATTTAAGTATATATATACAAGTTTCCCTCTTGAGACTTAATGAGACAGCATACAATGTGTTAATAAAAAAAAAAAGACGACATTACTTTCTACTCCCCCAATATTTCATTTATGCAAAGTAACAATAACAATATGCAGGTTGATATCCAATTCCATCGAAGAATTTCCGTAGAAGTAACAAAACGCAGAAAAATTTGCGACGAAAACCACCAGCTCCTTCGAAGAACGACGGGATGGTTAAGGGCTACTAAATATCTGGTGCGTCGGCTGCAGGGAATACGATGCAAGTTTACGCGGGACCATATACGAGCCAGCACGTGTAACAGGAAACTTACCTTCACCTCCTCACCCTGCCACACTTATTTCCTGGCGGGAACCATTTTCATAGTCTGGCCAGTAAGCGATTTCGAGAGTCTACCGGAAGGCAAGAAGCCATGCGAGCACTCAGAAATAGAAGCCGCTGCGCTGTCACTGTCAACGCCTAATGAACAATATATATAAGGCGGAGAACAGCCGGCTAAGAATCCAAGATGGCCACCTGCATCCCGAAGGATCGCGGGGGAATCCTGTGATTACATTCCTGCTTCACCCTCTTCTCACTATCCACCCACTGCCTGCTTCGAGGATCCTGGCATGGCAGAACCTTATCCTCGGAAGGATGCCGCGTGTTTTGGATAGTTTTCGAACATCTTCGCAGGACGGAGGGTTGCGTTTTGAACCGGACTTTGTAACAATGTCGCTCTGATTTTAAGCGGGTTTTAATAAACGGATAGGCTGGTTTTCGTATTGGGGAAAACATGTTGGGAGATTTTTCAGATTATGGAGAGTTTTATGAAATTGAGCGGTGTTGAGTTTGTATTTAAGAAATAAATTTAGAGGGGGAGAAGCTTTGAGGTTCTTTTTAGAAAAACAAGTGTTATTGTTGTTTTGTTAACGTTTCAATAGTGGATAATGTGGATAATTGTGGAATTCGAGGTTCATGGGAATGTTGGATATCAACTCAATTCATGTTTTCTCAAATTCGCTATCTCCTCTGACAATAAGATATTAGTTCCAAATACTACCCAACGTGATTCAAGGTTCAAAAGGGAACTATTACTCATCCTCGATTCCGTCATCGCTTTTCCTTCCAAAATATATTTTCAAGACCTTTGGTCTTCGCGAAAGTCGCTGAAAAAGCGATCGCCCTTTTGGAACCTTAGTCACGAGAAGTCAGAGTCATCCAAACCTCCCACCACACTAGTTTAAGGTCCTTTAAAAGGCCAGTCTCATTACCAAAATCAGACAGACTAAATCAGGAATTTTGTACCGAATCGCTGACAGTCGGCATCTCGCGACGACGTCACCCTTGAACTGTTAAAATTCCGAGCGCGCAATAGTTCTTTCTTTAATAAACTGTTGTTAACCACCCACGGGGATACAACATTAAATTTGGTGTCAGAACTGGGATACAACAGGAATATAAATTGAAGATATAGATTTTGCAAAATGGAAGAATATTAATACGTTGAACAACATTGATATTTCATTGATGATTATATTTGTAAAGGAGAAATTTTAAGGACATAAACAGATACATATGTATACAGTAGGATTTTAATAAAAAATGTACATATTGCAATTGAGAAGTCATATGAAATTTCATTTAATTCAATAGCGCCGGTCAAGGTGACCTCCATGGCACTCAACGTGTTAAGACAGAATTAGATGATAAATAAAATTAGCTTGAAATTATTAATCCTTATTATTAATATGAAGGAAAACATAGAAGGATGTCTCTTTACTTTTATTACTTTGTATTTCCAAAATTTGTGAATACATGCATACTTCATTTGCGCTCAATAATTGCTCGCTTACAACGGCGAGTGATAGGTACTGTAACCCATTTTTCTTTTACAATTAAAATAGTTTCTGTTATAAAAAATCAAGATTTATTGCGAACTTACACTGATAAAGCAAAGTTAATTGTCCAGATTTGAAAAATTGATTGCAAACTCGTACACGTGAAGTTTTGCCAGGGTAGGAAGTAAACTTTAATATCTTCCTGCCAACATTACATCAGTGCAATTAGGCTTGGGTATATGTTTAATCAAGTGACGGAGCGCTATTAATTCGAGAAATGATATAATCGCGGTAACATCAGATAAGCCGTCACGTGAGTCCGATAACGTTCTTTTATTCACGTAAAATTATTGTCAGGCTGATTTCGCAAATCGTGAGGGAATAAAATCATTGAAATGGATTTTATTCATTGATCGTCAGAAATATCATTGAAAACATAATATAAAAACGGCTCGAAATGGTTAAAATCGATTTCCTTGGGAAATGACGTATCCGGCGGTAACGAAGTTATCGATTTCAATTTCCCATCAAGACCACGCATAAGAAACATTGTTGCTACGTAATTTAAGTCGAATCTATTTCACGTTTATTGACATTGTGTCGATGCCGATTCCATACCGCGTAAGATTTAATTTAATAAACTGTCAATAACGAACTCCAATCGACAGGGGAGGAGATCCTTTTTTTTCCATCGAGAAGAGTGAAGAAGTGCAGGGTGGATCCGTAACGAACTGCGCCTGTAATCAAAATAAATTTTTACAGTATATTTCAACGAAAACTCATGTTATATTATTACCTTAATTTTGAATATTAAAGAAATGAAATATTAAATTTTGAAATACCGTGATTGATGACTCTACTTTTCTCTGACATGCAAATATCTCAGCTGATGAAGACAATCGTCATTAGTAGATTGAAATCGAGTATTACAAACTGCAACGTTTCTATCCAATTAATTTAGATTTTAGAACGAAATAATAAATTAGCTCACAATACTTGAATAATTAAAGAGACCATCAAATCAAAATGGATATCTAAAGTTGCAGAATAGTAACAAATTTATTTTAGTCAGCTGGCGATGAATTGGAAAATGATTTCCTTTTTTAACTATTAAACATAATCGGACTCTTATAAGTTAGTTAGAAAACAGTACTAACAATATGTATAGTAATTGACGGGTGTATTACATGTCTAAACTAATGCAATCTACCTGCCAGAGAGTTAAGAAGAAGGCTTACCTCATTTTATTTATTTCTTCGTTTTTTTTAAACATTTATAGCTTTAATTTTAACATTTATAATTTTTATTTCACCTTATGGTAAGATCTACAGTTTTAGATGAATATAGATCTACTCTATGGTCAATACTTTCAATATTTTTCATTTACAATACTTTGTCCCATCATAATTCTTTTTCTCACTTACAGACACTTAAGATTTCTCACTCAATTTTCATCCCTCTGTGTCAATCCTGCAACAAAGTCATCAAGTTCCATACAACAAAATTCTCTAGCTATGACTTTTCGTCAGATACTCAGTCCTTCATCCTCAACGGAAACAATGATGTTCTTAATAAATTTTTCAATGTCACAAGTATTCATTAATACAAGACAAAGGATTAAAGAAATCAAAGAATTTGAAATCGAAGAAATCGTATTCACTCGACGGCGATTCTAGGATGCTTGAGCGAAGATTCTCGATGCACAAGGTAAATTGCGTAAGAATTCCGTTCTCCGTTGCATCGGCTGCATGCGAGACGTTAAAACTATCGTACGTTTTACGCAATACTGATTATGCAAACGAGAAAGGAACTAGCTGGAAAAATGCACGCGAGGAATAATAATGCTGTCGATCATGCTAATGGCGGAAGTGAAGGCGAAGATAATCGTGGAGGTAATAACAATGGTTTGTATGCGTCCACGAATACTGGCTGAGAGAGCAGAGGTGATAAGGTTGACGTTAATTCATTGCGAGCCCTGTGACACACGATTACAAACTGTTTCGTCGTCTTCATTTGCGAATCTATGATTTCGCAACTCCGGTGGAATCTCGGGAAAGAAAAAAATTTTAGTCCCGGTGCGACGGTGTGCTAATTACGTTCGTGCTTGATACCGTCTACGATTGGACGTGAGTTTACTGCCATTAATATCTGACGGTATTAAATCATTGCAATGTCATCGGCGCTATTAATCATTCGTGGCTGGATCATTTCACGTTAAATCAACTAGCCATGAAACGTGAGCTTTTCAAATACTCAACTTTCACTAATCATGCTGCTTTTCTTGCGTGAAAGTAGGAAACAGTGGAAGTAATTAAACATTTTTCCGAACCGCATGATTGGTTTAGATTTTTCTTCACTCTTTTAGGCCACTATCGATCTAATTTTGCTGAGGTGTTATTCCGTGTATTGCACTTTTACGTGCCGTTATTTATCGTTCCAAGTATTCAAACAATAATTATAGAAATACACAATGTTTATTACATGATAACGAATTATAATACGCCATCATTTTCTTTTTTTGTAATATATGTCATATTTTGTAATTTCCTATTATTAATATTAATTCTCCTTAATGCTATCTTATTTTTTTTGTAATATCTGCAATATCTTGTAATTTGCAATTATTAAGATTGACTTTACTTAATTCTATATTCTTTTCTTGTGACATCTACAATATCTTATAACTTATAATTATTAACGTTAATTCTCCTTAATTCTGTCTTATTTTTTTGTAATATATGCAATATCTTGTAATTTGCAATTATTAACATTAATTTTACTTAATCCTATTTTCTCTTTTTTGTGACATCTGCAATATCTTAGAACTTATAATTATTAACGTTAATTCTCCTTAATTCTATCTTATTTATTTTGTAATATCTGCAATATCTTGTAATTTGCAATTATTAAGATTAATTTTACTTAATTCTATATTCTTTTCTTGTGACATCTGGAACACCTTATAATTTATAATTATTAACGTTAATTCTGCTTAATTCTATCTTATTTTTTTTGTAATATCTGCAATATCTTGTAATTTGCAATTATTAAGATTAATTTTACTTAATTCTATATTCTTTTCTTGTGACATCTGGAATATCTTATAACTTGCAATTATTAACGTTAATTCTACCGAATATTTTATGTGTAATTTTTTCCCAAACGTAGGAAATGATTTCATCAAAAGTGGATGCATATCTTGTACCGGGATTTTTCATCCACAGATTTTAGACATTCAGGAATTTTGTATTTCATAAAATTGTCATTATAAGGTTTATTAGAATAGAAGGAACGATTGCCCGCCATACTTTTTGTCCCTCGCAGATTAAATTCGACTTTACGAGCGAGCTTGCGGAGCAAAGTGTAGGCCGGGGAAGTTCATCATCATCAAGTCGCAAAGAGCGCTGCGTGACTCGTCGAGGCCCGAACCGTAAAGCGAATTTATACCTTTTACGTCTACCGCTCGTTAGGTGGGCGATTCAATGACCTTTGCTCCCGATTCTACTTTCAGAATTCCACCTTCTGTTTCTCCATAGCGAATCTCTAACATAATTATACATACGCGAATTAATATCTGCGAAGTGTATTCAATTTCGCGCTACGAAGTTCTTTGCGATTCTGACATTTTCATGAAAATGTAGATTTCATTTAAATATACCTAGTTATTTCGTGAGATAGGTTTAAGTTTAGCACTTTAACGTGATCATATGCTATATCATAGCTTGGTATTAATTTCTTCATTGTGAATTTTTAATACAGTTTATTTTTATCACCTCGTATCTCTTAAGTTGGATTGCACTTGATATGCAATTGCGAAAATGAATATTTTCGCCGCAAAATGCCACACAGCAGAGGGATGATTTTTAATGTCAGAGAACAGAACGAGTGGGAATTATATATAATTAAAACTCTTGAAGCAGAATATAATATCTAATGTTATATTATATTTAATATTGTACGCAGTACTTCCTTTGATTACAGCGCAATATAAAATCTATAATTTCATCTATTACTACTCTTAACCCTTAGCAGTACGATTTCTTTTCTGACTGCCTCCGCAATAATTCAAAATTACATTGATTAAATAAAAATTTATCAGGGATTCTTGACAGCAGGTATAATTTAATATAATATTAATAGATTTCAATTTAATAGATTTTGCAAAACATAACAATTTACCGCATCACGAGTGTCACTCGATATCGTACAGCAAAGGTTTAATATTTCAGCTCTTTAAAAGTCAATTACAAAATCTCTGTCGTTAAAGTATCCCCTCAATAATTCTCTCTCCCAATACGTTCTCCAATTATTTTAATTTCATCAAAAATACTCCACCACTCTTGACATACCGTCATTGAAATTTCACTAACAATATTACCATCATTACTATTGCAAACGCGGCAATAAATGAGAAGCAAGCAAGAACTCTTGAATTCTTTTTCCTTCAAATGGAACTGTCGGTATCGCAAAAATTTCTATGTCTTTCAGAGAGACCCCTTTCAACCGTCGACTCCGATGGTTCATTGGTAGCAGTAATTATTCCCCCTTGGACTTTAAATACAGTAATCTTTGAGTTTCTTCGCCGCGTTGTTTATGGTAATCCCCGATGCCGCTATAAATATTCCAGCAAATACAAAAATTGCAACCCTCGCCCGCGCCACGGATCGCGATGGCTGCCGCTCACGCTAGAGGAAATCACCTGTGGACGTTAAAAAAGAACGATCCCCGATGGAACTCGGTTATGAGACTCCCGGTGCGGCTTTCTCACCGCTGAAATAACGGGTGAAATATTTTGAAGCCGGGGACAAGCGGTTATTAAGAATTCCATACATTTATTTTTGCAGAGAAAACACGTGCACCGCTACCGGGTACGTATTTTCTCGCACGTTCTCCATGGAGGATGGCCGTAGAAATTTTTGCCTCGTGCTGGTCGATAAAGAGGAAAATTAGAAATTCAAAGTACGATACAATGTACGTGATCTTAATACATAGTGATCTAAATACGTTCATGGGTTGTGCAAATTTGTCATAGAGATATCCAAACGTGCATTCAGCGATGTGAAATTACAATGATCCCGTATTTGTGGTACTTTTGGTTTTAGAGCTATTAACGTTGTGGGGATGAAGGAATTTTTATTTGTGCTTATGTTCATTTTTCATCTGTAAATCTTTGCTGTATGTATGATTTTTTCCTGCTTTGAATGGTTATTTTGACTAGGACCTAATTTGGTGTTTTATTATTGGTTTGGAGTTATCGAGTCTATTTTATAGGAACAATTAGAATGACAGTGTGCAAAATTACAATAAAAGCCTTTTTTTATTTTTACAAGACTTATAAAGTGTCACTGTATCTAGTAAAAGGTTTGTCATAGATATATCCAAACGTGCATTCAGCGATGCGAAATTACAATGATCCCGTATTTGTGGTACTTTTTGTTTTAGTGCTATTAACGTTATGGGGATGAAGGAATTTTTATTTGTGCTTATGTTCATTTTTCATGTGTAAATCTTTGCTGTATGTATGTTTTTTTCCTGCTTTGAATGATTATTTTGACTAGGACCTAATTTGGTGTTTTATTATTGGTTTGGAGTTATCGAGTCTATTTTATAGGAACAATTAGAATGACAGTGTGCAAAATTACAATAGAAGCCGTTCTTGATTTTTAGAAGACTTATAAAATGTCACTGTATCTAGTAAAAGAAGAGGTATCTTTTCTTTAGTTTATTACCAACGATTTTCCAAGGAAAATCAGTAAGTTAAAACATGCATCGTTTTTAATATTATCTTCATTCAATTTGAATGTTTGTTCTTTGCCAAAATTGGATATCCATATCCTTAACACTAGATTTGCACAAGAACTTTGAAGAAAGAAGGATCAAGTGGCATATTTCGTTAAGTGGTTTTTGTATTATAAAATACACGTGAAATATCTACTGTACTGCATCTCCGTAAATTTAAAAAAAGGTTTATAAATAAAGTAGAGCCCCGTCAATTCGACGGTTTCCTTAAATCAAATGTTAAATATTTCCTTACATCCAAAATAATTATAAATTGCAAAATTTTAACGAAGTTTCGCATTCAACATTCGGAAAAGTTACAAATTTTCTTCCACCGCAAGAACAATGCTCTAAAAAATCATTTTCGTCGTGTAATCCAAGCGCGACTGTTGAAACGACTAAAAAGAAGCAAGTCAGCCTTCTGAGGGTTCGCGCTCGAGTAATGGAAATTGCAATCCTCTTTCCATTCGTTCCAGGCACCGGCGATCGTCATTTCGCTTTCCCATTTCGCCCTGGTGAATTCAAACTCACGATTCCACTCGGAGACGTCGGTAAATACGTTCGTGCTCGCACGATATTTGCGATAGACAGTCCCTAACGAACAGCCAGGCGAGAAGACAAACGAGTTATCCAGTCGATTATTGTCCCCGCCCACGTTCTCGGCTCGATTCTCTCTTTCTCTTTCTCTGACAAACCTTATCGACCAGCAATGTTAATGTTAGATGAGCAGGGCCACCTGGCGCTCGCATTGCAGTTATTGTCATGAGCCGATGAAACTTTAATCGGCTTCTTCACCTGCCCACCTTTCTCATATTTCCTTCGGAAGATCTGGCCTTTCGTATATTTTGCAGGAGATACGCTTCCGTTGTGGTGTAGAGAGAACAGTTTACGTCGACTTTTTTTTACTGGATAAGTGTCACGGGAATTTCGTGTTTAACCGCTTCGCTGTTACGTTGGGGATGAAGTGGGTTAGTTTGTACGAGGACGTCGCGAGTCGAAAAGTCTAGCCTAAAAAGAAACTTCAAATCCTAGATTCTTTTGATTTCTCATTTGCCGCTTAATTGTGTATACCATTTTGAACCTCAAAATCCTCAACTAGTGTGTCTACGCGCCTCAAAGTCCTGTAAATATGATTTTTAGGAGTTATATGGGCTGATCAGGTAAAATTTGTATTTCAATTTAATCTGACATTCCCTAAAAATATTTTAGAAGTTCCAAGTCTGTCGACTCGTTTTCTACAAATAGGGTTTTCAGGAGCAAGTAGGAATTAAATTATCATTTTATTCCATATAAATTCTAAATCTCCTAAAATCACTCCAATTCCAATCCAATTCCAAAACTCCTCATTATAGAATGTATGGCTTAATATTGGGCTTAGAATTAGATTAATTTTCTAAATAAGAATGGTGAGGATTATTTTGGGCTGTATGAAGCCTAAATTGATCCTAAACTAGGAAACACTGGCAAAAATGAGCAAGTTTAGGGCGATTGTGGAATTAAAATTTGCATTCTTTTATATGTAACATATTTTTCCATATTCAGCCTAAATATCCTCAGTTATTTGGTAATTTAGGAGGATTTTGGGCTGAAATTTTCGACTCGGGGTTGCACAGAGGAACGAAATGGGCAATCTAGATGGAAAAAAATATTTTCGAGAAATCGCTACTTAATATAGGGATAATCATTAATTTCTCAATTATCTACGCAATAGAAATTGATACTTGAAAATTCCGTATCATAGCAGCATGAAATCACCCTGATTTTTTACTTAAAAGAAAATTGTATTAGAGCAATTAATAATTTTGTAGGAATTTTTTATGTTTCATGGAGATTATTAGTAGCATGATGGTGTTCGTTGAGGGGATTTATGGTGATAATTATTGGTAGGAAATTATTGTCCAAGAAGCTTAAAATTGCAAGGGTTAATTGAAACTTTAATTCGTTCATAGAGGCATTCAACTTTCCTTTTATATGATTTCTCAGATTAATTTTGTTTGTAGTTCTTTGACAGGCGTATTGTTATGGAAGAGAAATTTGTTGCCTTATTATATTCTTTGAGAGTTCCCTTATGATACTTCAATGTTTCTCTAAAATTGAACCGCAAAAGGAGTGTTCCAGACTAAATGTAAAATTCCACTTTTAAGGGAGGGAAAATGGTGAAATTTTACAATGTTAAGTAAACCGGAGAGTATTTTAGATTCTTTTAAGAATGAATAAAATCATATGTTGCTATCTAAAAGTTAATTAGCATCTTAACGAGCTTTCACGGTTGTTCGCAAACAGAAAGATACGAGCTCGCAAAAATTCCATCTAAACGTCTTAAAAGAAAAGGATGGTATATTCTAATATCGCCCTACACGCTGCGAATATACTCTGTGATAAATGCACTTCTGCACTTAACAATAAATACGTACGTAAAGCATGATATACTACTCAAATATAGCACTTCCAAGAAGCAATTATTTGTCGAAGATAAACTTCCGTTGCCTGCCTTTGTTGAAACTTGATTTAAGAAACGCTTCACTTTTCTAAATTAAAACATTGCAAAATTGAATTTCAATGAATTTTTATAACATGCTGTATTCCCTTAATTCCTAAATTGATGAAAATATTTCTAAGTTTAATAGGAACAATTTTAAATATTTCTATTTCTCCACATCTTGTACTGTTTACGTAACAGACTAAAATGTAATAACACGTAGAATTATTATTGTTATTGTTATTATTTCCCAAGTTTTGCATTCCAATCCAATTACCTGACACTCGATAATTCCGCAGCTGGTTAAGTAATCATACTTATTACCGGTAATTACTGTCCATAGTATCATCGATTTATCGGGAAGGTTTAAGATACTGCACGTAAATTAGCCTTTTGCATAATGAGATAATGCAGGGGCGTTGTTTATCTCGATCGAGGAACTGCAACGATGCGATTATCCGTACGCTCATCGGCATCGGTGAAATCTTACGGCAAGTTGTTATTGGATTATCCACG
This sequence comes from Cerceris rybyensis, assembly GCA_910591515.1. Classification (NCBI taxonomy): domain Eukaryota; kingdom Metazoa; phylum Arthropoda; class Insecta; order Hymenoptera; family Crabronidae; genus Cerceris; species Cerceris rybyensis. The sequence continues at coordinate 9,884,628 of OU342797.1, read as the reverse complement.
AAGATTCTTTCTTTCTCCATGATTAATAGTATTTTCCGCGAAGAATCGCTATTACGCATTCTGCTAATCGTGCAGTCAATTAACATCGTTATCGTCGAATGCTTCTCATTAAGATGTAAGTTAAGGAGGCATTAATTCTAGATGGAATACTTGAAGTAAACTAATCGATGTATGTTAGAAATTATTTTGCAATAAATAAGAAATCGAGTGTTTTTGATTTTGACTTGACTGTTTTTGATATTAATTTAATATACTTACTTAGTAAGTATATTAATTAACACTAGATTTACGGATGTTGATATACCTATTTTTCTGAAGTGAGCCAATTTGAATCATACAAGAAAATTGAAATTTTTTTCAAAGAAAGTAGTTCCAAATCAATTGAAATGAAAGATTTATTATTAAATAATTAACCAACCAATATATTATATATGTAACAATCAAATTTTGAATGAGCCAAATTGGCTCCGTAAATCTAGTGTTAAGGTTCAAAGAAGTAAGGACTTTTGTAGTTTGGGTTAGGTCGTTTAACGATTTTAAGTTTAAGTTAATAAGTTAATTTTAAGTTTAACGATCAGTGCTTATTACTACTGCCAGAAGCTTTTACAAGGTTCATATAGAGTTATTCAGTTCCTTTAGGTCAATTTAAATGCAATCCAAGTTACTCATTGAGAGGGAACCTGTTGAGATTTGCATCTGCATCTAAAATTGGAGAGCTATAGGGATTAGTCGAGCATATCCTCCACGTTTGATACTCTTTATTGCTCTCTCGATGCAACCTTTAGATATCTATTGTTCTCAGGCAATATAAGTTTTCAAAAACGCCGACACAATATCTCATTCACCACCAAAATTAAATTCTACCTTGGGTGTCCAAGCTCGACCAAAATACAAAACCTACCCAGAATTTCTCATACGAAAAATATCTTCATTCTAAAAATACCCTCCACCTTCGATCAATCTAACCAGCTAATTCACTTAAACTTATTCCGCAGACCCCAAAGGATCTCTCAATTGCAACAAATAAATATCCTTCAATATCAAAAATTCACTCTCACTCTCCAATCACACAAATCACATTAACCCCTTACTCTACGATTTGTTTCCTGACTGCTTCCGCTATAATTCAGAATTTAATTGCTAAAATAAAAATCGATCATCGATTCCTAATATGCCGTACAATTTAACATAATATTAATGTCACAGAAATAATACTATCGCCTCGCATCTCATTAATATTTTCAATTTAATAAATTTAAAAAAACATGAAAATTCCCTATTCCATTTACCTCATAACGAGTATCACTTTATTATAGCACAACACTCCTCCCTCAAATTCTCAACAACCAACAAATTACTCAACATCCACCGTAAATTCCACCCCCAGCGCGAAACGTGTCTCGTCAATCTCCAGGTACGTTTTATAAAAAAAAAAGAAGCACCGAACGAAGTCACGCTCCGCGAATCTGCTATTCTTCCTCCAAATGAAAGCGACGCCTCTAATAACGCGAAAAGTAAACGCGTGCACGTATGTCACATTTTTCCGCTTAATCGCGGCACGTACATACGAACGCGGGGGTAGTCGAGAGAAGAACGGTGATCCTCAACAACGTATCCCATGATACGACCGCGCCAGAGTAGACGGGGGTGGGTCTCTTCGAGCTGGCGAGAATGTAATTATGAAGCAGAGATCTACGGGAGGAGATAAGGCCCCGCGAGCGTGATGGATGTTTTCAGCGTCTGCTTCGCGTCTGCTCCGCATTACTGACTTACGAGCTCGCAACTATAGACACGTCGTCCTTTCCCTCAACTTCTTTTGCTCCTTTCTTCGTATTCATCGTATTCTTCTTTCTTCTCGTCGTCGTCGTCTCCGTCTTCTTCTTCTACCAGGGTCTAATGCCGCCGATATACGCCTCGGCAGTCGGCCATTCTATGTAAATCACGTCGTAAAAGACCCGACACCACCGTCGGCCCTTGAGGAGACCCTACACGTCCTATGGTCCTCCTACCGATCCAAAGGACGATGTAGTGGCACGACATTAAAACGGACGACCGCTTTGATCGCGAGGGAAATTAGGGTGCTTCGGTGCCGTGGGGTGGACACTTTGAGCGCCGATTTTTCGACCGAGTTGCCGGTATTCTTTTAATATTGGTTGTATTGATATCGGGGAGAGAATGGTGGCTATTTTTTTGTGATATTGTAGGGTTGATAGGGAAAGGGGGTTAATTGTTAGAGAATTTATTCGATTGGGGGATGACGTTTAGGATTGTTTGTAGCGATATTCATAGGCGGAAGGTGTTCGTTTGGTGGAACTTGTGGTATTGGATGAGAGAGAATTTTGACTTTTACATGGAAATCTATTGGTTCACGGTGATGGGATGAAACTGAGGGGAAATTACATAAGATACATTATTTTTACAAGATTATTTTCTTTCAGAAACTTCCACGTCTTCTAGTAGTAAAATATTTCAATTTTAATTTTTCCAAAATTTCTTCTTCAACTCTGTCTTGCATCTACCTATAAAAATTGACAAATGTGTCAGAAGTTCAATAATCCTAAAAGTTATTTCCATCAACGCACCCCGTCACTCATAATATAACCATGATCAACATCATTCTCCCAGAATCAACATCAGGATCAGTTTATCATCCCCGTCTACCCCGAACACGTGTTTGCTCTCAAAACCTAGCTAAAACACATCCCTCTCTAATCCTCAAGAGCAAAAGACGCATCCCCATGAAGATCGCATAGAAGGAACAAAATATTCCAACGAGTAGTTCTCCAGTCGTGGAGAACGAGATCCTTGCCGGGGACTCTGCCCCACATACCCTGTATAAAGGTAAATGTGTGCACCAGGCAAGTTCTCCTGGTCCCGCCCAGGTCTGCCGGCCAATAGTCATTAGCTGGGCCCATTAAACCCCCGGACGTGCACGCACGCACGCACGCACTCTGCAAACCCACACGAAGTAATCTGACCCACACGTAAGTCTCACGAGGCATAGCTGATATACCTGTGAGTTTGCACACCAAGAGAGAGTTTGCACGAAGGCGGTTTCCAACTAGGGAGACAAGGACGATACAGGTGGAAGTACGTCAGGGGGAAGAAGACGGGATAGGACGACAGGTAGAGGGAAAGGGTTGAGACGAGCCAGACGGAGGAGGGTAGAAAGAGTGACGGAAAGGGAGGAGAGAAGAAGTGAGACAGGAGTGAGAAGGTGGAAAGAGGGGGACAGAGGAAGATTAACAGGGAGGCAAAACTGATGGAAGAGACAGAGGGGGAATGAGCGTAACGGAGAAAGAAGGAGAAAGTTCGAGTGAGATAGAGAACGTACACAGGTTGGTGGTAGTATGGCGTTCCGTTCTGCCTCCTTGGAGCGTGGTTTGCGAGCGTTCGCCAGTTCCGCCAAAGCGAAACGTGGCTTGGCCACCAACTTCATGGCCCGCGGCAGGTCTGGTAGCGTCTCCAGGTGAGAGAAGGCGAGAGACGACGGGAAACGGTGGGGGAGCGTGCACAGGAGGTAGAGGCGGGCCCGAGAGGCGGCTTTAACGCCCGCCTTCCATCGACTTTATAGCGGCTGATAGCGGACAGCGTAATCAAACGGCACTTGCCGCGATGTCGAGCGTTATCGTGACGTACGTACTCGTGGATGGCGAAGTCTCGAGCTGCTGCTCGGTGCGCCGACGTGTAAAATGGGCATAATAATGGCCGAAACATTTTGAATGAAATCGCGCGACATTAAGAATTATGTCTACGAGCACGGAATCGGATAATTATTTGAACGGATAGACGGGAGAGATTGGTAAGAAAAATATACGAGTAATTAACCAGAGTTAATTGGCTGGATATTACCAGTCTTACGAAACCGACAATTTGTACGGACTAATCTGTGAGATCGTAATAGTCGTTAGCTTTTGAATTACCGTTGTAGCTTCATCACTTTGACTTGCACTTCGCACTGTTTCTTGAAAATGAGAAAACTACCCCTTTCATAATTCAACACTTTTATCCTCCATTTAACTCCGTTAGCAACGTTTGGATACAAATTCTTACGACTTACGTTCCTCATTCGTTGCACGTTCTTCAACCGTACAAACTCAATATCCACCAATCACAAACGTTCTCCAACACACTGTTTTTTTATTGTAAAATATCAAAATCGTTTCTTTCACTTCACACTTTCTTTAAGTCGCATTGTCCATTCGATTGAGACAAAAATCGGTTACTGTAACACCCCAAGGATTATTTCTTGACGACAAATACCCTCATCCTCGAAGGACGATACTTGCTCCACCGGAAAACAACTATCCACGTCCGTCCCGAGGAACGTCGCCTCCTGGGATCGTGCGAACAACTGCGGCCGTCCGATGGCTGTGTGAAGCTGAAGAGCCAGCAACGGGCAAAGAGCGGATATTTCAACTGGCGGCTCCTGCTGAGATGCGGCGATTATGTTTGTCCATTAATATGCGCCGAGACAAGGCAACGTGGTCCTTTATCCGTTCGTTCGCGGCGCTCACTGGGTCTCTGGGTCTGCGGGTCTAGGGCCTCCCGGTACGTCCTATCATTTATCACGGGGTTTCACGCACACTTTTCACCCTGCCCTCACTCTTCGTGAGACCGTTAGTCTTCGTCGGCCACTTTGGAACACGAACAACGAAAGACCGTTTCTTCGTTATCAGGAGAAGGCTGTTAGGTATTCTCTTCTTGGTCTTCGTTTCTTTAATTGAGAAATTTCGTGTTCGGAGGAAGATTAGAGTGTTGCTTGGAGAAATAAGTGTTAGAAGTAGATTTCGCTTTTGGAGAGATTTGGAGACGAGGTGTGAAGGTTTTGGAGAAGATTTGGGGTGATGTTTGGGTGAATGGTTCGAGAATTGGTTGATGTTCTGCTGTGGGGGTTGATATTTGAGACGTTAGCTTAGAAATTTTGTAAGGGATGATGAAGTAGGATTGTGAAATATTTAAAATATATGGTTTTTTCGAAATCTGGATCTATGAGAAATTTTTTCTGATGTAGAATGTCAGGTGTAATACTTTGTAAAGGTGGATACTTTGTATCCTCTTAATTGATAGGGCTGAAGAAAAATGAGCAAGTATAACGAAGGGTTATTATGTCACTGTGAATGTTTATGCAATTTCAAGTTTGACAAACGCTACTAATATAGCAGAATCCAAGTAGATCACTATTTTCAGATTATAATTAGATATGTCAAATATTTTTTATGTTACACGTCTTTTATGTATTTTATGAGCGTGAAATTTGTCATAAATGCCCAAAAATCCGCAGTCTTATTTCTCGGTCTCCATTCCTCGTAAAACGTACTAAAAAATATCAAGCAAGCTGTCATTCATAAATTTCTATTTTCACAAATTAAATTCAATACCTGAAGCTTGAAAATTAATTCCAATACTTCCCAATAATTCTATCCACTCAAAGAAAAATATCATCAAAATTCAAGATATATCGTATAATCTAAAACTTCCCCTGATCCTCCTCGCATTACGCAAAAGATAACAACGACCGGATATCTGTGTCCGGAAGTTATGGGAGTATCGCAAACACGTCAAAAACTGTCCGACAGAATGACGCTTGGATTTCGAGGATCATTCGTTATTACCCCAAGTAGCCTGTCGTGGCAAGGTAGCTATGCTTCCTCCCGCGTATTTTTATTGCGACGTCGCAATGAATTGCAAGAAATTCTCGGCCGTCATGGCGCTACTATATTTCGCGAGCAATAAACGCGTGTCCGGTACCACAGTCTGACTTGCATCTCTTTTTGCTTATCTCCGAAGTTAGTTAGCCGTACCACCTAGATCCTAATCTAACCCACGAGTTACTCCACCAGACGGCTTTAAATTATTTCAACGATCAAATGTACCGCGAATGCGACATATTTTATTCCACCGAATGTACCTACGTTCTGAAATGAATGCCATGCCATTCTCTATGCTGGTAATCATGAGAAGCTAATGCAGGAAATTAAGAATGACCAATCCTTAGAAAGCGACCTTCGGACTAACGAGGCCGATGCTTCCGAGAGATGTTAGACGTTCCACGACGTTCCTACATCGTGGCTCCTGTCAGGCATTCGACCATGGCTCGGTTACCGGTATTAATAATAATTCCTCTTCGAAACGGTTATATGGCGGGCCAACGAGTGATTTAGTAACTCGGCTTTTAACTTGTTTCCTTTTTCTCGTTCTATCTCTCTTCTTTTTTTTCTCTTTCTCTTACAGGGTCCCGGGCCCCACGAAGACCGCGTCAATATGTTAATCCATGGAATATAATCCCCTCGATACGAAAGGGACCGATGGAGCGAGGTTATTAAAGCTCCCGATGGCCCCGTCCTCTTTCCTCCCCTGGTGCTATCCTCCTCCAGAAGACGTTATGCTCTCCACCTCGTCGTAAATATGAAATATCGAAGCCTGGATCCACGAATCTCTTGCATTTCGAGCGGCAACGGATTCGACGGCTGGGCGACGATCATCCTTTTCACCGTCTCTACCTCTCTTGCCTTTCTCCACCCTCTCTCTTTTCCGTCGTTTTTTCTCATTCGACTCCTATGCCAATTAAAAATCTTCCTTTCGGCGATTTTACGAGTGAACCAGCTCGACTAGAGAGCGTGGGACCAGCTGGGTGGAGTTACGATCGGTGATCTTCGGTTCGATCAGTTTTTCGAGAGTGTTCTCTCGTTTGGATGGTAAGCTATTTTCAGAAAATTTCGGTGTCTTTCATGAAGTGATTGGAAGGGATGGTTTTTATCGCTTTGATTTGAGGGTTAAAGGAATTTAATGGTTGAAATGAGGTGTAAGTGGACATTTTATGCAGTGAAGTTAAACAATAAAATAAGTATAAAATTCAATGTGATCGTAGCTCGTTATCGTAATTTTCGATTTATGGGTAATTAAAGGAAGTGCACTGTATTTTCCACTTAAAGTTTGTGCACGACGGTACTTTTAGCACTAGAAGTACAAAGTATGAAACTTAACACTAGGTTTACGGACGTGAATGCATTAAATAAGAACCTTAGAAAGGGAGGGATGAGGTGTCAAAGAAGACGATCAGATAAGTAATTTGTATATTACATGATACATGTACATGTACAAAAAATGTGTATCACGTCTCTACTTGTTTGGAAGGTGTTTCTAAAAACGTAGAAATCCGTTAATTAGAATAGAACGTATGAAATATTTGCCATCGATACATTCTTTTTTGTACTTCACAATTCTGTAGGAATCAACCACTGGTCTGTTAGAAATAGAATTACATTAACTACCCATGGCTTAAATATCAAAGAACATTCCAGATGGATAAATCTCCCAAATGGAATAACATTCTCCCCCTTCCAGTTCGAGTACCCTGGATCACATCCAATGAAAAATGAAAATCTATTGTCCCTGCAATAATTAACACCCATAATTCCCCGTAACATATACCAAAAGAATACCTCGAAACCTCCCATAAATACAGTTCACGTTCAAACAAAATTCAACATTTATTTTAGTATCAGAATCCACCGGCGGAAATATTTCTATGCATTTATGAATCACCCCGTACAGTTCATTGACTAGTCGAACTATTCGCAGTAAAATTTCCCTCGTTTCGTTCCGTGGAAGGTGATACAAGTACGTATCGTGAGATTTAATGAATTGGATCAACGACCCAAGATTTCTATTCGCGTCCTCTTAACTGATTCATCGCGATATAAATGAAACAGCAGCGTGAATCGGAATCTCTCGAGTACTCGGTATCGTGTACGGAGGCATCGTGAATAAATTAAAATCCTCGATATTGCTTGTACAATTTCACCTCGGTGGCCGTATGCACGATCGTAATTGAGAGATAAATAAGAACTGGGACCGACAAATCCGCCGATTTCGCGTTACATATCGATCGCGATAAATTCCTTACCCTTCACCCCTTTCGACAGTGTTCTCTTCGTATATCTTTACCACAACTATGCTTACTCGATACCGAGCTCGATGGTGGAGGATATGGAAGAAGTACAAAGCTTCTATCTTCTCTCCTTCTTCTTCAATTTCTATCTATATCTCTCTTTCTCACTTCTACTCTTTATCCCTTTCTCTCCCTTCATCTTTCTCTATCTCTTTCACTACCGAATCAGAACTACGGTCGATAAGACTCGAATTTATCTGCTTGCATCGGTCACAATAAATTTGGATCAACTTCGCGGCGCACTCCGTGGAGCCGTCTTCGGCTGTGCGCGTCTTAATACAAGGCGCAACACTGTAGAACGAGTTCCACCGGGTGAGATCGTCCGAAGATCCTCAATGGGAAAGATGCTCCGAATGAAAGAGCGCCTCTCTACTATTTCTCTTTCTTGTTTCTCCTTACACCTCGACTTTGGTCGATGGAACGAAAGAAAGGAAGAAAAAGTTCTGGATGGTCAGGAGGAAGGAAGAGGGTAAAAGAAAGGATGAGAAAGAAATCGTGAGTCCAGTTGTGGGATGGAAAAAATCGAGAAGAGAAAAGGGAGTAGAGGAAGGTGCGGAGGGTCGGTTATCTGGCTTCGTTTCGTTCGGAGAGATTTTTCAAAAAGGAAATTATAAAAGCGGACTGGAAACGAGAGGGGCGGCTATAAAGAGGGATCTTTATGAGACACCGGACTCCCGAGGTTCCGAGGCTCAAAGAGAAGAAGCAGACGGGACCAGCCGTGACATCTCAGCGTTGTTTATCGAGTTACGGAATTCGAAGATAAAATCGTGCCACTGGAACGATGCAGGCCGGTGTCAGGACTCGAAGGGGGGTTTTGCACGATGAAGAAAAGAGAATCGGGCTTTTGGACCTCGTTAAGAATTCACCCGCGTATCGGTTTCAATACGTAGATTGCGAAAGCGCGACTAATTTCGAAATTGTCTTGACAACGTCGACGGATCATCTTGTACGTTCTTTTGGAAGTACTGCGATGAGAATGTTTCACGGTGTTTCATTAACTTCGTGCATAAATCGAATTTTCACAAAAATTGATCTGATAATTTGTTCTGACAATAATTTATTCTTCTGAAAGTTCTGAAGTATAATTTAGGGCTCTAACTTTGGGGGTGGTTTTCACCCCTTTAACGTCGACGATTGTCGATAAAAAAAAAGACGTGTCGAATATTCTAACGAGTACTACATGTTACTAAAATTTCATCAAAATCGGTGATTGGCACCTTGGGATGTTCCCTTGTGAGTCTCGGTAAATTAACCACGTTAATTAGAGATGAGAGAGAAGTGTAGAAAGCGAGATTAATATTTTACGATTGCATTTGATGATAAGAATTTTGAATACTTCGGCGATATGTTAGAAATATATAAAAGATAGAGTAAACAAAAATTCTCCATTATAACATTATGTAAAATTCCATGGCATGCAAATATCCTGTCAACAGATACGCAATGCGATTGAGCGAAAATCATTGCATGGAAAATTAGCAAGCAATTATAGCATTAAGTACTCAACACCTTCATGAATATTATATTCTGTATTGTTTATTTATGTTACGTAGAAGTATATACATCGATAGATGTCAGGGTGGATGATAAAATCATATAGCCATAAATTCGTTAATTTTATTTTCGTCTCAGTTTCCTTTAAACGATCACACGCTATTTCACAGTCTGATAAGACGACAAGGTTGTATCGGGAGAAAGAATCGCAATTACAGTGTAAGACTGTTTACCGAAAAATTCCAGGGAAGGCACGGCGCACAGCAGGAGCGTAAATCTTTCCGTGGAAAATAAACTACTGGTAATATGCCTTGACTCCTCCGCGAGAAAAGATCGTCGTCATTATAAAGATAGAATTATACTCTGACGATATTAACTCCGCAGAAGCACTCGGCAATTTCCACAACAATAAATAACCTGCCTTACTTCGTGAGATACAGTCGACGACGCTTTTATTGCGCGTCACCTGAAATTAGTGTGTCGTCCGACATGTTCTCTGACAAATTTCACCCACTTTGTACATACTTTCGATTTCCAGGTGATCGAAGTTTCGAAGATACTCTACACCTGTGAATTTTTCCGTATGTTTCAAATTTTTACGTGCGTCGATGATTGCATAAAAATCAGGAATACCAAGGACAAAAAGTTTTCTGATATTGGGGAAATGGGACAAATATCCGTTTATGGGGAATTGAATTGTGTTTGAGATTGTTGTACCCCTGGAATTGTTTACAGCACTTTGTTTATTGAAGAAATTACTTTCGCGTTTGGAGTTTTAACAAACTTGAAGTAACGTAGTCGCGAGCTGCAGATTTTCAGTGATTCTGTACAATTCTATGATTTTGGAAATACACTGGAATTTTATGGGCTTGAGAAAGTGTGGTGGGAGGTTTGGATGACCTGATTTATCGTGATAAAGGTTCCAAAAGGACGATCGCTCTTCTGATCACTCCCGTCAAGACTAAAGGTCAAGACTAGGACAAAGACTAAAGGGATAAGGAATCAGAAGTGAGTAACATTTCTTGTGTGGTCCCTGAATCATGTTTAGCAATATTTGAATATAATATCTTATAGAATTAGGTCGGCATCTAATTAGATATACGAACATGATTATAGACAGTAGGAATTCTGACCTATAAAAATTTGCAAACAAATATCTTCCAGCTTGTATCTTAGATTTTTAAGTGATTAGACGTGGACTGCCATGGGGGTCACCTTCACCAGCGTTATTGAATAGAATAAAATTTCATATGACTTTTCAATTGTAATGTTTATAAATTTTGTAACACATTTCGTATTTAAATACTGATGTTTAAAAGATAAAATCTAGCTGAATATATATCTATTTGCGTCTTTAGGGTTTCTATTTTACAAAGTTGAGATCTTAACACGTTGAAGGCCACCGGTATTTCGCTAGTTTCATCATTTCTACAAAAGTGAAAATTTTTCTATTAAATTCTCATCATTACAAAGCAGAAACTTCAAAGATACAGATAAATAGGTATTCGGTAAATTTTTATCTTAACACCTGAGAATTGATAAGTATTACAATTTAAAAGTTACACGAAATTTCATTGAATTCAATAGCGCCGGCCATCAGTGACCCCCATAACAGTCAAAGTGTTAATAGGAGAAGTATTACTTCAGTAGAAATAATGAAACGACCGAAATCTCAATTGCGTTCAACGTGTTAAACTTCAAATACTATCCACCATACAGAGAAATATTTTTGTCAGAAGTATTAATTTATTACAAAATCTAAACATCCGATTTTAAAAATAAAAATTGCCGATACAAATTTATGTCTCATATTTGTATTCTTCCCAGTCATAGGAATCCGGTGAACAATAATTCACAAAGAAGCATAAAATATATAAATGTTAAATACATTGAACATCAAAAACGAATACTTAGAGACATAGTATCTGTTAAAATATAATCTCCATTTTGGCTCATATAGACCCGAGCCGAACAGCAGAGTTAAAACCGCCAAAAATTCCCCTCTCCTCAAAATCTAAATACTACTCACGGTATCTGCGCGTCTTTTTCAAAACAGAAAACCTCCATGGTCGATAATAATTCCGAAGAATTCTCGATAAAGAGCAGCACTTACGATCTCAGAGTATAAATGCAAAACGACAACCGAGTCGAACCGCAGTATCGGAGCAAGCCGTGAGACAAATAGCAAGGGAACAGTCGGAGGAGATTGGACGAAAGGAGCACCGCGAGCGTATTTACATTTTAAATTGCCCGAGGTTCGGACTCCATTTTTTACGCTCGGTAGCTCGTCGCAACTGCAATAACTTTGCCCGATGAAATTTCGCCGCTCGCAAATCGGCGACCGCTGTTCTCGCCGAGTGGAACGTCGAGCGAGACTAATTCTGCATGGCCGCCCGCCGATTCCCGGTTAGATGCAAAAATACCGATTTTTAATAACCAACCGAGAATACTGATTAATACGGTCGATTATGTTTATACGCCATTCTGATTGTCGTCATACGTCAAACGACTGGTGGGGATGATTTGATTTACCGTTGAACTTTATCTTTATGCGTGGCCTTTCTCACTGCGATGATGTAGAATTTACACGGTAATAATTAGTATAGTTGATATAAATCACTCGGATTATTGCTAACGTATCGTTCTATAATGTACCATTTAGTGTACACTTCATGAATACGGTGTGAGTTTGTCGGTTGAATTTTAATCATAGGTTTAATTTAATATTAAATTCCCAAGGAAACGATATTTACTCGATAGAGGTGATAGTAATTAATGATCTTCTCAGGAGGTAGATGAAGTGAGAGGAAGAATGGAAGAAAGGGAGAGATATACGGTAAAGGAGAATCGCAAGTGAAGTGGAAGATCGCAACTATTTCGAAGGAGACGGGAGGACGATGGAAAATATTTAAGGCATCGGTATATTCCGCGCATTGGACGCACGGAATCGCAGGAGGAATGATAAAAGGGACAAGTACCGACGTTCCAACCTGTGGTGTTGGAGAACATCTGTATACACACTACCTTATTAGTAAGGCATCCAGTCGAAACTTCGGATAAAGTCGGGCCCCGCCATCGACGTGGATATTTACAAGATTACGATGGAAGTTGAACGATACTGGCGGCATAATATCGAGAGAGGCGTAACATTAATCAAATTCCATCGGGTCGTTTGGAATTCTGATGACGATTATGTTCGATAATTACTCACAGGAATTTCTTTATCTCGTGATACTGGAGCTTCGATTTGCGATATGTAAATCGCGGACGGGATCGCGATTTCGGCCGGTAAATCTTGTTGGGGACACCGAATTGAGGAAAGTAGAGAATATTGAAGGTTTATTTAGCTATATCGGAAGTTTAATTGTTACTTAACTTAACCTTATTGAATTGTTTAATTAACTTTCATATTTTTCATGACGAAGCATAAGAATTTTTTAAGTTCCCGCCGAAACAGTGGAGTAATCTGAATTAAATATTTCATCCTGCTATTTACAAATTTATATTTTCATTATTACTTCTTCTAACCTGCAGTTCTAAATTGCTCCTCACATCAAATAGCTAAAATAAAAGTTTAATGGCAATGTCTGCTCCATTGAATACTTTCACATTAAAATTAACGGTGTTACATTTGGAAAAGGAGAAATCAAGAAGTAAAGAAGAAAATTACTTAATTCATTTACCATTTATAAAATAGATGCGGAATATTTATTTCTTGACTCCCCTATCAATGTAGATAATTTTTTTAAAAAATTGGTAGCCGGTAATTTTTACAAAATTTTATTAAGTCTCAATTTTCATCAAATTTCATAATCATTCTTATATTTTCGCGTCGAACCAGCACAGATTAAAGCAAATTCTAAAAATGTATACCTTCTCCAACAAAATGCGACCGATTCCTGCCAAAAACGATTCAAATCCTTTCGGTCAAAGTAGAATTAACAGCACGAGAGTAATTTTATGGCATCATGTCTCACCAGTTTTTTGAACTTGACAATTGTCATACAGTTTCAAGGTCAATAATTTTATTTTGCCACAAGTGACAGTAGATTAATTTCATCTCGTTAAATTTCGTAAAAATCGGGCCTGCACAGCCAACCATCAAAGCAAATCCCAAAAATGCATGCGTTCTCCAACAAAATGCGAGGAATTTCTGCCAAAAACGATTCAAATACCTTTGCTCAAAATAGAATTAACAGCACGAGAGTAATTTGATGGCATCATGTCTCACCAGTTTTTTGAACTTGACAATTGTCATACAGTTTCAAGATCAATAATTTTATTTTGCCACAAGCGACAGTAGATTAATTTCATCTCGTCAAGTTTCGTAAAAATTCGGACCAGCACAGCCAACCATCAAAGCAAATCCCAAAAATGCATACGTTCTCCAACAGAATGCGAGGGATTCCCGTCGAAAGCGATTCAAATACCTTCAGTATCATCATCCACCACGTGAATGTTCATATCGCATCGTTTACTGAGAGCCACACCGCGGGCCCCGAATACACGTACACGTGATCGAGCAGCGAGCGCACGTCAGTTGATTTAGTGTCAGATTGGTCACGGGTTGTCGCCTCACCCTCTCAAACCTGCAGGGTTCTCTCTTTCCCTTTCCCTCCGCCAGTCCCTTCACCGACCCGACACCCGCAATATTTTTTCGATTTTTCTCAATTTCTTTTTTCTTTTCTCCATCCAGTTCGTAAGGGCACAGCCTGGGATCTTTGATCACCCCGCCGACCATCGAGCGACCTGATCATACGCGGTCTCGCGTCGAAAAGAAACCGATCCTCTGATGCCCCTTTTCTTCCTTTTTTTCACTTCATCCCTCCCCTCATCGTCGTGGTCCTTCGTGTGCTCGAAGAAGGCCCACATGGTGCATCAGGATGGAACCGAGGATTCAAATCATTAATCGAATTTTCTCCTTTGTCAGAAAGTCCAGTGACTTTTTGGAGTTGTGTCGTGTGGTTGTTTATATCAGCTTTGCGACACCATGCTGGATGCCAAGGATGCACCGCTAATTGCATGCTTTCGTGGAAATTCTGGATCCTGTGAAACGATTACTGGGTTAATTGCACTCGTAGAACTGCTCACGTCGTTTTGTAGTAATTAGGCGGTTTGGGATGATGTGAATTTCTTTGTGAACTTTTGTGTTGACAGTAATGCAGTATAGTTGTGTATGTAGAATGACTAATATTTGATTTTTTTAAATTGGGAATAGAATTTCTATGGTGAATCTTCTTCATCATCGGTTAGCAACTCCTGTGAAAATCGTTTATTGTTGTTTGTATCTAATTATATGTCATCTGTAATTAATACAATTAGCGATAATCCTATGAAACCATAGACTATTTTTAATAATAGCGTCATTTTTCTCACCATTATTTAAATCATATTTACGTAAGCTCCAAACTTCCAAGTTAAATTTGATGTTCGACCTTTTTATTTGTTTAAAACGTCTGCTTTTCAGTCGTTCATATATATTTATTCATGGATGGGAAATGTAGACATTTTGCCTTCGTTACTTAAATGCAGTTTCAGAAAATCATCGTGCGTTGTCTTCTTAATTCGTGAATGTTTCATAGTTATGCTCACTAAACACGGTCAAGCCGGATTATACACGTCAAGGAGAAAACGATCCGTCGGCGCATCCTTTTTCATCTTCGTCATTCGTATTCAAATGAGGGATCGAGAACGTTTAGCTACGCTTTTTGCTTTTCTACGAGTGCATCGTCTTTCTTTTCGAAGCCTTAAGTCGCGTTTGTTTGCGTTTCCTTCTGCATGATATTTGAACGAAAATCGAAATTCATCGAGATCCTACCCTATAATTAGGGTAGCGTAGAATAATAATCATTCCCCTCGTTGATTCAATGTCGCCTAATGAATAGGCCTCAAGTTGTACAAAACCTTTTTTATCCTTTTATTCCATTTTTTTTTTCTTTCAGATGACAATACAGCATTGATATCGACGCTTTTGAAATTGCCGGGGAACAGTCGTGAAAATATTTATATTTGTCTTAGCAAAACGAGAGGGAAGAATCGATTGCACGTCATTCGGCTGCAGGTATGCATATCCGAGATTTAATTACGAGCAAAAGTTTGCACGGTTCATCGACAGTCTGACGTTGATCCATCCATACGTGTCACTTAATCGTATGTCATCCCCTATCGTCTTTCCACCATTTTTATTTTCCCCAATTCGAGCGGATCGTCAATGTCACGACAACGATGTTTTCTACGTGCCGGTTAATTAATTGTACATTTTCGTCGACCCGTCAATTCTTTTTTAAATAACACAATAGAGGAGATTTCGAGCAAGAATTACAATATCTATACGATTAATATTGTTACGTTCCAATTGTATCAATTATTGTTAGAACAAAATGTAATTATTTGGAAATTTAAGAAATTCTTAAATGTTATACAACTTATTTTATACTAACGATATCTTTAGCGGTCAAGTAACCAGTTCAACGAAATGAAAATATATAATTTTCTGTACTAGTAAGTAAATACTGTTCTGTATTTACGTTGTTTCATATGCAAAGTGTCATTGTTACTTAGTAATCGGTCATAAAATCCACTATAAGAATAAGTGTCCATAGTGTTAGCATGATTAGTGCTAAAAATTATTTAGCAGTTTACTGTCATAATAATTACTTGAAAAAAATAACGATACAGAAAAATATCATTTCAAATGTCAAACCGCCCATATGATTACTATTAGTAATTTTGATATACTAATAAAAATATAAAACCTCGAAGTCAAAAGTCTAATTAAAAGCAACGGACGAAACTTGATCAAGTGCCTTTGATCTTCTCGAACGAGGTAACAATCAGGGTAAAACACGAGGAAAAGAACAACACTGACACTCCTGACGATAAACAGGACGCCTCATTCCCCCTCGATTCCATGATTTAGGGGATCGCCATGAAAGTACCACTTTTCTGCCATTTCGCTACCAACCGATCCCACAAGTCATTTCCACACCTAGGAATTAGGAGGCCGAGGGAACGAAGAAGACGACTGCATCGAGGGTAAAAGAAAGAAGGAAACAAATATGGCACGAGTAGCTCATTCGAAAACGGATCACAGCTGTGTGCTACGAAATTGCAGCTTACCGGCAGCCAGAAACGTTTCGACCGTTTAATCGCGGTAATGGTAGACCACGCGACGGAACAAATTTTCCGGCTGCAAAGATCACGGTGGTTTTGTGTCAGGTAAAAGTTACCGATGCCCTATGCCCCAATTTCACGTCACTTGGAAATGCGAGGCTGTCATTAACTGTGGTTCATGTTTGTCGAACGATAGCGACTGCGATTGTGTTGGATTGAAACGTGAGCAATTTTGAAAGTGGTTTCTGGGATGTTTAATTATTTCACCTTTGTCTGTTTTCTTAGAGTTTTGGTGTTATTGTGCTTGACCCTTACTTTGAGAGTGACCTGGAAGATTAGACAAATGTTGGATTTTGGGAGGTGTGATACGTGCAGTATGTGAGAAGGTTTTTTTTTATGATGGATGTACGTTTGTGTGCTTTTTCATTGATATACTAAGAGTTTTTTTGGAGAAATGTTCTCTTAGAATCTGAAAGGAAAATAATTTGCATGAAAAAATGCAGATAAAATTTGCGAAAGCTGTATGTGGGAAAAGTCGGTGGGGTGGATATTCTGGTGGCCCTTTATGGGTTTTTATGATTTTAAGGTACACAAGTCGCACCTACGGTTCTATTCTTCGAGGTAAATTTTTCCATTCTGCCAAATGTCACAATTTAGTTCTGAAAGTAGAATTCATTTTTCAGAAATCAAATTAAATCCATTATTTAAAATTGCATTTTTATTATTTTTTCCTGCAACTTATCTTCGAATATCACAAAAAATTCGGGCTACAGAGTGTCAACACAGTTTAATTCTTTGGCAAACAAATAAATCTTTAATTCCGGCGTCATTTTCGATAATATTAAAAATTACATCGTCATTTTTAACGTAGCAAACATCCCTGAATATTTCTATATATCATACTGTAACAAAACTTCATTAGATACAATAAAATCTAAACCCTGACCTTTACAAATTCTCTGAATAATTACATAATCAAAAATAATTTTCGTAATCATACCTCTGATTAATATAGCTTTGAACCTTTGCTTAATACACGTTCCTCCATTGAAATCCAACGTTTAATTACCGGTACATTTAATTCCCAAATTTTTGTACCCATTTACATCGACAACGAATGAAACTTTCCACCTGCCGTCGATCCGAAAAAAGTCGAAACGGTGTATCACAAAAGGTATCTCTTCTCCGGCATGTTCTCCGTCGATTATAATTATGTCCAGGTAGGTGGTTGGAAAAAAGAAAGAAAGGAGAATCGCCGGGGTCACGGCGGGAAATAGAATGCGAAGAAGGGGGATGACGGTTTGACGGACAGGAGGCGTCTCAGGGCGGAGAAGGCGTTTCCGATCCTCTTTCGTGTTCATTCGTTCACCGGCTGTTCCTCTTCTTTTCTTCCCGTCGAAGGCATTCAGAAAATTTCACTTTCCATCAAAAATTCCAGAACGAAGAAGTTTAAAGGCAAAACGCCGACTTTGATCAAATTTGTTACGTCAGATTGAACTGCGTCGACGTTTCAAGTTCTTTATTTCTTCGTCGCTTTAAATTTAATTGGACTGAATCGTGTGAAAACATTAAGGTGTCTTTATTTATGGACATAGTACAATAATACTATTTGCAAATTTTTTTCTATTGTTTATCTCATTGCAAAAGAAAATGTATTCTTGTTTCTCAGTTTCTCTTATTCGATCTGGTCTATCACGTTTGATAGTTTGGAATATTGAGATTTTAATAAATGTGCTAGTTTCTAATGCAAAATACAACGTCTCTAAAAAATGTGAAGCTAAAAGCACAGCCCTAACAATTGATCTTCAAAGTTATTTACTTTTACTCTAAAGAACTATTACACATTTTTATTTCATAAAAATTTTCAAATACTCTGCACACTTTAAAAAAAATAATTTTAAGTTAAAGTGTCAACATTTCACCGATTTAATTCATAAATCCTTACGTCCTGCTCCAAATCAAACTTGCTAACTTCAACAGTCTAATACATAAACCTATCACACTCATTAACAAAGAGAAACTAGCAGCAAAGTATCAGTCGTACATTAATTATTCTACAAAATCTTACACTTTTCCAACATCAGCCCCGAAAAATAAAAAAATCCATCCAATATAAAGTAATAACATTTTATATCTCATACCATAAATCCTTACACCCTACTCCAAGTCAGCCTGCATAACTTCAACAATCTAATACATAAATATATCCCACTCATCAGCAAAGAGAAACTAATCACAAAGTGTTAATATTCCATTAATTATCTCCTAAAACCTTACACTCTTTAGCAACAATTTCCAAAATAAAAGGACCGATCCGAAAAATTCAAAAATGCTTCCGTCAGAGCGAATCAGTCGAATCGATCATCCATGGAGCGTTTAATCGTCCGTCATAATAAGTCACGGGAAAGTATAGTCCATCGGGTAATCTGGTTGAAGTTATCATGAAATAACAGCTCGTTCGCGGATGAAGGATGGACGGCTCGTAGTCGGAGATTGTGTGACAAATTATCAATAACTCGAGTCGTGTCTACCGTGAGTCTAGCAAGACACTCTAGGAGGAGGTGGAGGACGAGGAAAAGGAAGACTAATGACGAGATTGATGTCGACCACGTTGTAGGAACGTTGTAAGGAGAGTTCGACGACACGCGACGACAAGTTGAAAAGGATCCACGTAGCAGCTTGCCAAACAACTGTATATCATTTTCAGCTGTGGATCGGTCTTCGAGAAAAAAAGGAGGATCCTCCTGTTTCTCGTTTTGCGTGTGCACCTTTGAAGTTCAAACGTATGGGACAACACGAGCGCGCATGTATTTCGGGACGCGTTAATACGGAATTATTATCGTTGTTTATACAAGACTGTATTAGAGCTGTCGGATTACGAATTCACGAATAACGTGTTTTGACTTTGCCGATGAATTTTGGGCATTTTAATAAAGCGATATGATCCTAAATATCCTTAAAATTGTACATAGTACGATCGGTCTATGGAATTGTTGATTTAGTTGATATTGTAATTAATTTTCACAGCTTGTTTTCCGGGTGCGATTTAATACATGAAATTTTCGTATTGTGCAGGGATTTATTTCTATTGTGACTATGTTACGAGAAAATTCACGAGAGGAAATTTGTCCCCAATTAGTCGTGAGTTTGAAAAGATAAAAATTCCTAAGGGCTCATAAATGTAACGTATGTTTTGTTTGAAATAACAAATTTCACTCTTTAATTCAAAACTTCTCGAGTGATGTTCTACAGCGTGAAAAGTAAGAGACCTGATGAGATAAAAAAATTCCTACATTTTGCCCCCCACAGCGAGATGAATTGAATAAAATTACATATTCCGTGTAAAATGCAGTTCTTCCACAAAAAATATGGCCTTTTGAAAAAAAAGACTAAATACTGTGCAATTAAAATAACAATTCCTCGAAACAAAAGTAAAGGAAAAAACATTCTAACAAATCTCTCGTCGATTAAATTGTCTTCACAAAGTTCTCTATACAAACGACAAGAAGAAACGACCCATAAACCACCGGCGTCGACTTTATGCCGATATAAAATAACAAATGATCGGTACTCAACAAGCCACTTTAATTACCCTACCAGCAAAAACGATCCATTTTCCGAGCAAACGAATAATAATCAAATTTACTGCCTAACGAATAACACTACAATTTATAGCCCGGATAATAATTTAACATACCTCGTGCATGAATTACCAACGATAATTTCATCCAATCGACGACATAATCCAAACCAGTAGAAAAAAACAAAAACAACTATAACAACCATCCAATTCATGAAAACGAAGCCTAACCGCCATTATCGTTGTTCTCCAAGCGTTCTCCAGTCTTGCAGCACAGAGGCCGGATAAGGACTTAAGGTAGACTCGACTGAAGTTTCACTTAAACGAGGAGTTTATCCGAAACGAGCTCGTTCGGTGGATTAAAGCATCGCACCGCGGACGAAACTGTCTGCAGAGCTACGAACAGATGGTGGAAGACGAGGGCACTCGGTACCAAATTGGCCACTAAACGTAACGGGCCTCGATGTAAAACGCGTATAATGAGTATGCACGGACCGTGAAATAATAACCGCGTTATACGGCTATTCGTGATGTGTCGAAGAAAGAAAGAGAACGACGAAAAGAAAGAGAAAGACGGAGAAACAGATACGCAATAACCGAGTACTTTTATAAGGCCATAGCTTCGTTCGTACGAACGTATATACACGCAATCCTACCCCCTTGGTGTTGTAACTCAACGAAGATTTATACCCTGCTCGTGAATGCCCACGCTGGGTGTAGGTAAGTAGCAGGAATATCTTGGTCCGGTCCAGATTTCGATCGTGCAATATCAAACGGCATGGACGTGGGCCCTGTCATGACAAAGCGATAAATCACCAACCGACGAACCTGTAAACTTCTGGAGAAACCGGGGCCGATGGATCAGGTACTGGCAACCTAACGGTTCTGCCTTCTGAATGTTGCATCCATTGTTATGTCGCTGATCTTTTTGTCGGAGAAGATTGGTTGTAGTGACGTATACGAGAATACGGAGGAATGCGTATCATGGGAGATTGGTGGATGTTTGTTTATCGTGGATTTATCTGCGATTCGTTGAAGTTTCGGAGACTGAAGGGTTTAGGTGCTTTTATGGAGGATCTTTGATTTTAGTTGGATTTTGGATGGTACGTATTGCTTGTAAGGTTGAGGATAGCTTTTTAATAAAATTCTGTTATTTTTGAAAGTTCATGAGGATTGGAATAATGGGGGAATTCATTTTGTTGGGGATTTAGCTTAGCTGAAAATTGATTTGCCTTGGAGTAGTAGAGTTTTTCTGTGATTTTATGGGGTTGTTTCTGGGTAAATGGAGAAGGTTATTTATGTAAAACAAAAAGAGTTTTAACCCTTTGCGGACGGAGGCATTTTTGAATATCGAGAAACAATCAATTATTTAGCGATGAAAATACACTTTTTCATCGGAAAGACAGTCTGTTAATGTATACAAGTTGAAATTTACTCTTTGTAAAATACTATTTCAACGATTATATTTTAATTTTTCAACTCTAACCGTTTATATATGCACCGCCAAACTATAACCAATTTTTTTCTCAGGGCGGATATATTCGCCCGTCGTCCGCAAAGGGTTAAAAGAAGAGGAATATTGTTACATTTTACATGATAATGCTATTTTCTCTTATGAACGTTTAATCAAATGAAATTCTACTTTCATGAATGAAAATAATTCTTTTTTATTCCTAACTTAAGGAGGAGCATGTACTTGGTTATATTTAGCTTTCTAACGGAAAGTTGAGAAAGAAATATCCTATCTAATGGAAGAAGTAGCTGAAATCTATGTAAAATTAGCTATAAAAATATATTTTTAAAATTCCTCCTGTACCACTTTTCATTTTTAGTTCTCTCAAAATGTCACAAGTTTCCTAATATATTACGGATTTGACACCATCTTCAGATTCGCACTTAAAACTTATCTCCGAATTTTGTATCTTTAGATAAACCTATGCACGTTATACCAAAAAAAGAAAATGACATTTCAAGACATCTCGTAAAACATTTACTCTAATGTAAAACGGTATTATACTTCTATATCGAGATAATTAATTAGTTTCACTTTTTACTCAACGGAAGGAAATACCATGTAAAGTTCGACACTTGAGCAAATAAAATTCCGCGTTTGAAGTCAGGTTTGAGAGGAATTCCCCGAAAATTTTATCACCAAATTAGAATATTATTTAACATCCTCGAAAAGAAAATGACATGTCAGTTTGACGCAATTCCTTCGTAGGCAAGGCCGCGAATGACAGTTTGGATAAATTTGAACATCGAACGAATTAATGGAGGCTAATCGAGGCCAGAGGTTCTCGACGATTATCGAAATAGACGAGGATCCATTGCAGGATTCCGGCAAAATGATTCCGCCATTCAAGTCACGAGCCTAATTAACTCAGCTAATTAATAATCGAAAGATTCTATGCTTCGGTTACATTTATCTAATTACCTTTCGATTATATCGATTCGTGGGACGATCAATGATCACGATCTAATGACGAGGCTAACGCAATTACTAAGTTCAATCCTCGTTCGTGGAATACCAGGTGAATTTCAACCACTTCCGTTACGTCGAATACGAAACAGGATAGTTTATTTAACGATATTACTTATTCGTAATGTGAATTAGATCTCTCGTGTCGTTCATTTCCTTCGTGCATTATTTAAACGGGTAGTAACATTTAAACTATATCGAATATTGTGTGAATGATTTAAACGTTGGTTTGAAATGAAGATAATTTGATTATGTTAAAAGTGTTATCGTTTAATAATACAATGTAGAATTTAGAAGTGCGCTATAAAGGGTGCCATTAAAATACAAACGAAGGGAATTTATAATTATGTTGTGATATTAATATAACATTTTGGGTTCATGGTTTTTAATATCACTGTGTACTTCAGGTACTTCCTGGTATTTAAGAGGGTTGTTAACCTGAGGGGTATACATTCTTTCTCAGTTTTTAACACTAGAACAACCGACAATAAATGTATTTAATAAGTATTAATGTATTAAATAAGTCGCTTGAAAAAAGATAAATTAAGAAGCAGAAGAGATGATTGATTCGGTAATTTGTTTTTTATAAAATCAACATAGAATATTTGCTCTATGTCTCTCTTATGAATTTGGAGAAATTTTGGACAAATTTAGAAACAAGTCATTTTGACTTGCTTCATAGTTCTAGTGTTAATTACTAAGTTATAATTATAAAATCATATTCACAGTTGAAAAGGATAAAGGACACTATAATTTAATATTAACCTCATCAGGAAGACTACGTCCGTGTCATAAAAATAGAGCAATACCTCGATATCTAATTTTTCCTTAATCCATAAAACATCTTCATTATATCTAAATTCAATTGTAAAAGATATCCACTCAAATTGTAATTTCCCATAACTATAATTTTTCAAAGATATAAAATTATAATCCCTCAATATACGACTATTTTACGCCCAAAAAGTACGTCAATTCTGAGCAATATCTGTTATTTCTCCACCAAAAAATACTATTTATTTTCCTCCCCCTTAATTTCTTTATTTTCTTCTCAGTTCCATTCGCTAATGTCCATATCTCGATGGTCCCGTTTCTCCATAAAGTCAGCACGATATAAAGTAAACGAATGGGAAATAGGACGGATCAGAAATTGCAGTGAATCGACAACGAAGCCGACGGAGGACGATGCAGAGGGCTGAAACGATGGGCCGGGCCCCGGGCTCTTTCTGCTTTTATTCCTTCGAATTTTCGGTGGTGAACCACGGCTGGCTCTGCGAAACCAGAAGAGGCCGAGAGATCCAGGGGCATAAAGCTGGAGAACGAGGGACGGAAAGAGAAAGAAAGAGAGGTCCAACGAGATTGGACGAGGCCCTCTCAGCCTGCGGTATAATTAAAATACAGCCGAGCACCAACTGCTGGCCCGTGCTGCCGTCTTCCTGCCTTCCTCTGCTTCTTCTTCATCTTCTTCTTCTGCTTCTACTTCTACTTCTTCTCTTTCCATCATTTTATCTTCTTTCTTCATTTAACTCTTGGCGCACGCATCCTTCCTTGAAAATTGCTTCGTTTCCCTTTTCTACTCATCCATTTCGGTGATTAGTATTTAGGCACTTGCCGTCGAATCTGTATGGGTTTTGTTTTTTATTCTTTAAGGGGTCAAGTTCTTCGCAATATAAAGTTCAGGTTCCATGAAAATGTTGGGTAGTGCTTCGTCGTATGCGAGGATTGAAATTTGCATAAATATGAAAGTTGCAGGAGGAGATCGTTGAGATTTTTCATAAATAATTTTGCATTGAATTGAGAGATTTAAGAGTTAATTTTAGGCATTACGCGTTTAATTATTCGTTCTTATTAATGAGACTTTTTTAGGAGTTCTAGAAAATGAGTTTTAGCTGTTTGTTTCTTTTCTGCTATTCTATTCCAGCTTTAATTACTACGGTCGTTTCACCTCAGCTTTAGAAATCTTCCAAGCCATTCATTATATTTATTAAAATTGGCTAATATAATTTTCCAACTTGTACTATAAAATAACTTTCCTCTTTTGTGATAAACATTTCATAAATTTATAGAAAAACAGTAAAACAGATCTCCTGCGTATTTTATAATAGAAATTACCCAATCTACAAGCATCTTTGTTGCTCGACCTTTCTTTTTCCAAAGTACTCATTTAACTCATAGTATTACATGTTCGTAGAGCACTACCACTAATTATAAACTAATCAGGACTATTATAAAAAGTATGTAACATTTATTTCACTCTAAGTATTTACAACACATTCATCCCCGTGCACATCCGACCGTATGCTCCTTTGGAACTTACTAACATTAATTCGACTAAATGCTACACGCCTAACAATATTAAATAGTAACATTAACACTTTAATAATATCCATTAACACTAGATTTACGCAGCCAATTTGACTCATTCAAAATTTGATTACTATATATATTGTATAATATATTGGTAGGTTAATTTTTTAAGAATAAACCTTTCATTTAAATTGATTTGGAACTATTTTCTTTGCAAAAGACTTCAGTTTTCTTATATTAGTCAAATTGGCACACTTTAGAAAAATAGGTGTATCAACATCCGTAAATCTAGTGTTAAATATATAAGAAATTTAAACTATCAACTAACAACAGCGATAATAAAAAAAACGTGTCCGACCCCCGGAACTCAAAGACACCGTTCACCATGGGGGCCATAGCAAAGTAAGGAGATCCAGTCTCATTGTCAGACTCCACATCAGTGCGCCTAAGTTTCAAATCTCTCGTCATATTTTCCAAATTAAAAATCTTTCCTATACCACATGTATACCATAGCCTCAGTGATTACAAACCCATCTAAAATTGACGGTCCTACATGAAAACTTCCAGCAGTTAAACCATCCCCAGAGGAACGAAACAAACAGGCAAACCTTTTGCGATTACGTGGCGCAAATGAAGTAACGATTTTTTCCTTCTTCCCGAAAATTTTTCACTGTCATTGTTGTACACTTCTGTACGCCAGTTTATTACTGGCAGGGCATAACGAAGCGATGGCTCATATCGATGCAAAGAGCACGCACCCGCGGCCAGTCGCCGTGGATACGCAGTTTTACGCCGGCAGATTACAAATTACGATACCAGGGGCGTTTTGCCTGCCTCTCCCTCCTTCTACCTCTCCTCCCCCCCCCCCCTCCCTCTCTCCCGCCCCGTTTCGTTGTCGTCGTCCTCGTAGCCGTCGTTGGCAAATAATTAATATTCATTACGTATTAACGAAGCTATCGCATAAATTGCGGCCTCGTGGCAAAAATGGTGCCGTGGATAACGGGCGAGCGAATACGATTCGATAGTGAACGGCATGGTTCTCCGTTACACCGTGAGATGTAGCGAGCAGTGCCAGTTGGAGCTGAAAGGGCCGAAGGTACCTTAGGGTTTGCCCTTAGAACTTTCAGCGAAGAAACGGATTTTTGAGGGGGTTGGAAGCATTTTTTTGTTGGTAGTTCGTTTTGATTTAGGTTTTATATTACAATTTTCTTTGTAGGGGGTGAGTTTCTTGGGTGATCAGCCCCTTTTTCTGAGGAAAATTGTTTAACTTGTCAGATAATTGATGAGAATTTAGTTGATAAGTTTAAGACGATGGATTTCTATTCTTTTCTTTATAGTAACTTTGAAATTGTTCTTTCAATAATGCAAGTTTTGGTGTTATTTGTTTGAACAGGAAGTTTGTGATATTAACTTTTAATATTAATAATGGAGGTTTATTTATTATGATTGTATCTTTGTGTAGGAATTAAGCAATGATAGCTTGCGATTCGCTATGTTACAATGGGGTAGAAATACAACTCTGTATTTCGAAGAAACAATGTTAAATTGTTTAAGCTTTCTAACGTTGACTTAAAACGATACATGATTTTATCATTAATCGCGATCGTAGCCATTAAACGAGTACCGGTCATCATTAGAAACCCCATAAAATCTATTTCAACCTCATAATCAACTCATAATCAAAGCTCAAAGACATAGAAACGTTGTCAAGAATTCTGGATCGACACATCAAGTAGAATAAGTAATTCTTCGTTCTACCGCTTCCCTTTAAAACTTTTCCAACTAAAAGACAGAAACCCCCTAAAAACGCATATATTCAAAGTGATTCGAAGTGATTGCCAGACCATCACTGGCTACCCTTCATTCAAGAACCTCCCTGACACGCGCATACCGGGTCATTTCATTTTCGATGTCATAAAGGGGCATTTTATCGGCGCGTTTAAGGGTTATTGTACAATAAAAGTGGCATTATTATCAGTTAGCAGACGTAAGGTCCTCGGGCCAGGATGGAAAGAATGGAAGAAAAGAGGGATTGCACTGCCTCCTCGGAAGCAGCTCGTGAGAAGCACGACTGGCTTTATGACTCGTAAAAAAAAGCTCAGCACGTCTTCTATCGGTGTCCTCCTCTTCCTCGTAGACACGCGCCCTTAGTTTATGCACGAGCGTGAAATTCGACTGTAATTTCTGTTTCGTCTGTTTCCCTACCCCGTTTTCTCGATGTCGAGCGACATTCCGTCGGCTGGGACGAGCGAGGGCATCGCCATGGTCGTTATTCTCTTTTACGATCGGTGTCTGCCTCTGTCTCTGCTCTCGGCTAATCCTCAGATTTCATCTTGGGGATCTTATTTGAAGATTTCTCTATGGATCTGACGCGACAGGGAGATCGCCGATGCGTCTCTGCGGATGGGTTTAATTAACTCTTTCGTAATTCCAAATGACACCAGGATTACATTTTTTTAAATGGGTTTAAAGGTATCCAGCGCGCGGGTCTTGTCAACTTTGGACGTTTTGTGCTCGGGGAAACGCGAGATTAAAGTGGAAATTGAAGGGGAAGGTTTTTTTGGATAAATGGAGAATGTAAAATGTAGATTTGTTGGGGAGAATTATTGCGAGAGGGAGAAAAGTGAAGAGTTTCTATTATTTTATTATTATTTTGTATTATTTTGTAATGTTCAAATTTAATGATTATTGGGTGCCTGATTTAACCCCTTGTCTTACGATTTGTTTTGTGACTGTCTCCGCTATGGCTTAGATTTGAACTGGTAAAATAAAAATTGAACAGTGATTCTTGATGTTTCGTGTAATTTAATATAATATTATAGAAATAATATTATCATTATAGATTTTAGAACATTTGTAAATTTTCTATCCCATTTGCCTCATAACGATTGCTATTCGTTATTATAGGACAAGGGGTTAATATGCGAGACTTATGTGATGAATCGTTTGTCGTCTACCTTTAGAAATTTATGTTTAGTATTTTATACATTTAGAATTTTATGTTTAGTCTTTAAATTGAGTTTTAATATCAACACTAAAATGTTACGTTGTATCTACTAAAATTTAGATACACTTAATAACGAAAAGATGAATAAGATGATGAATGGAAAAGATGATTAATTAACTAATTCAGGTTTTATAAGATACAAGTGTAATATATACTTCACGGCTACACTATCAATTTAAATAATTTTTAGGAACAATTTGAGATCGCCTTTGTAAGTTTAGTATTAACACTTTACCAACCAGTATTTTTTAACACCCTAACCACTTCTGATCGGTCACTTGCACGCAAATATTTCCTTCATATTGATATCTCTTCGAAAATTGCAAAGTTCCATTACAGAATCATTGGTACAGTCAACCACAATGAAAAATAATAATTTATTAATTGCCGTAGCGACCAATTAATAAGTTAAAAGCCCAAAAGTGTTGGGCCCGAAAAGCCGATTAATCGGCTACCGGTAGGTAAAGTGTTAAAGTATTTTTTCTACACTTATGTTAGGGGACTTTTGAAGTTACACTTCTACAAATTATTTTTAATTATTTCTCCTTCTTTGATCAATGGACCCAAGGGACCAACCATGTTTGTAATTTTGCTAACAAATTAAGTGATAGTAATTTGCTATATATATGTGTATTTATTAAAGAATGTGGCAGGCATTAAAAGTGCAAAAGATTAGTTTGCGGCTTCAGAAAATCTGCACCTGTCCTATTAAATATGAAAGTTTTGCGTGTTTGTTGCAAACAAAGTGAAACAACATAAATGCAAATAAAAGTATGTACATATGTTTATATTAATACTTTTTAATAATACATATGTTACTATTAATACAATTCCATTTTTACTTTTCGTAATTCTCCTGAAGTTTAATAAAATAGAAGATACTCATCTTGTAAATGGAATTAACAGCACGAAAGAAGATTGTAATATAATGAAATTCCCATCCAATTTTCACGTAGAAAGTCATCGTTTCACGTTGGATAAATAACAAGGAACGATCGTGTACATAGAAACGTACGTATACGTGTTAAGAAACGAACTTTCAGCATTGACCCTGAGGAATTTGACATTGATCGATTGATACATTTCCTGAACTCGCCCCCTTATTTCCAGAATTCATAATTCACGTCAACTCGATGTGCCTTTTCGCGAGCTCGATAAATAAAATGGACAAACGATTTTATCGTCGAGTTTAAGTGGACTCAGACCTATCTTTCGACGAACGATATTAAACGATTCGCTTGCTCGATATTTCATGCAATCCTTTAGACATTCAGTGGATAGGAGAATTCGTCAGGTTGTCGGCATTCGTTTGAATTGGTCGATTGCTTCTTAAGTAGCAAAGAAACGTCTTGTTTTTACGCAAAACGAAATACACATATGTTTCTGCATTCTTAATGACAAGCAGCCTTCCTATTTGACATTTCGTTTGACCCCTGACGACGTTTCTTGAAATCACAAGTAGTGACACGTTTGGTACAGGTGAAGGTCACATACAGACTGCATTGAAATTTCCTATCGTACGAAATATTAGTTGGATTACGATGCTCGTACAGAACCTGAGTGAAATTCAAATAATTTAATGCTAAACGTTCAAATAATCCTTTAACTCGGTGTATTAAAGACAATTACAATATAAAAAATATTTAAACTAAAGCAACAAGGTAAAAACAAAACTCCAGATTCGTTGAAAAATAGTTTTACTGGTCAGAAAAAAATTAAAATTTTACAAATTTGACATTAACATAAAAAATACAGAATTTCAAGGAGAAATTCCAATCACATTTTCAGAGACTCTCAAAATTATTCCAAACACAAATTCTTAGAATTTTACAACAAAACCTTCTTTTCTCCCATTTTTTTGTTTAAAAATCTACACTTGTGTGTCCAAACCATCAAATCTATATAATGTGAATCTATAATACATCAGAAGAAATTTTCAGAGATGACGACAATTTAAAGACAGTCCCACTAGTTGATAATACAATTCCTCCCTACAATAACCACCCTTATAAGCAAAGCCTCTTTAGTCAATCAGACTTATTACAAATGGCGTTGAATTCGAACAAAAATTCTTTCTAGGTTAAAAAAACACACACAGAAAGCAATTCGGCAGCGGTATCAGAGGATACAGCATGTATCACGCGGTAAATATCAACGGTACACAGGTTGACCCGAAGGCCGTTGTCGCGTGAGATTTCCAGCGATTAATTCAAGCACGCCAGGTGGGCTTCCTGATCGCGTTGACGCCACCTTTGGTGCGGTGGCTCGTCGCCATGAGAAAATCGGGGCCAACTTCAATATTTGAGAGCCTGGAATCCCGGGTGCACGTTATCGTATTCACCTACCGCATACGGAAACCGTCCGGAGTCCGCGTGCGTCCTCGCTCCTCCTCGCTGACTACCGAGATTTACAATGAGTTTCCGGTACAACCTGGAAGGAAGTTTGCTCGCGCCAGACCGCTCGTACCAACCTCGCTACATAAACGTTATCGCCGACGTATCGCGCATTCGGATCTCAAACAGCCCTTCCGCCAATGTGGAGACGCCTTCGTCTCGGCTGCACGCAAGAGACGCGAACGAGCGAGCGTCGTTAGATGGAGGAGAAACGGGGAGGAAAAATATATTGTTCCTCGTGACCGGGCCTGTCCTGGAGTCCAGCTTTAATTTCGACTTCGATAGCTTGAGACACTAACCCCATGACTTTTGCAATGAGAGAGAAAAAGTAAGGTTTCTTTACTTTCAAAATGTCCGTAGAGGAAAAGTATTGAGTAGGCGAATTTCTTGAACTCTTTGGGGTCATTCTACGGTCATTTTTGTGTCGTTATTACAAACCAGTGGTTCCTAAAGGGTACCGCCTTCGACTTCGATGGCTTGAAACACTAACCCCATGACTTTTTCAATGAGAGAGAAAAAGTAAGGTTTCTTTACTTTCAAAATGTCCGTAAAGGAAAAGTATTTGGTAGGCGAATTTCTTGAACTCTTTGGGGTCATTCTACGGTCATTTTTGTGTCGTTATTACAAACCAGTGGTTCCTAAAGGGTACCGCCTTCGACTTCGATGGCTTGAAACACTAACCCCATGACTTTTTCAATGAGAGAGAAAAAGTAAGGTTTCTTTACTTTAAAAATGTCCGTAGAGAAAAAGTATTGAGTACGCAAATTTATTGAACTCTTTGGGGTCATTTTAGGGTCACTTTTGTGTTGTCATTACACACCAGTGGTTCCTAAAGGGTACCGCCTACTTGTGGACGATAAAGAGATTTAAATCCTTGACCTACGATTTCAAAGACTCAAAAGTAATTCCTGAAATGAAAAGTTTACACTTAATTCTGATATTTCGTATAACTGAAAGTAACATTAATAGTTTAGGAATAATGAAACCGTTTGCCGACCGACTGCTATTTTCAATTTAATAGTTTTTGAGAGACGTCACAATTGCCTATTCTATTGGCTGCTCCTCGAGCCTCACAGGTTGTTGGAGGCTAAGGGGTTAAGAAGACCAATTTGGTAGGAGGCAAATTTTGAGTGTGTTGAGGACCATCTGTTGCCCCACTTGGGCAATACTTGAGACAATACGTTGGAAAGTTTGGTCAATATTACAAATCGACGAACGCATGATTCTATAAATTGAATAATAAATTTTCAAAATGGAAGCGGTAGATTAAACAAGATTGAGAATCTATGGTATAAATCGAATGAGGGAAAAAGGGTTTGGAGAAAAGATTTAGTTACCTGTACTGGAATTTTATCCCCGAGTTGGAATTATAGTTACCCCTATCGTGCAAAGGAAGCAAACTTACAAGAGAGGAACGAATTCTTTTTCGTCAGAACACATTTCATTCGGAGAGGACAGTGATTCATTCAAAAACACGGTGAGACGTCGCAAGACAACTACTTAATCAGTACATAGCAATTTATTACTTATAACGCCAGTAGATTTGGAGATAATGTGGTGCTGAGTTAAAAAAATATAAACAGCATTGAAGAAGTCGATGACAATAAACTGATTTATGATAGCCATCTGATAGCGCTTATTTATCCACAACAGCGAAATACAGTTGGCCTTTTCAACATGGAATTTGATTAGCACGAATACATGGCATGAGACACAAATAGTTGATGAAGTTTATTACGTGTTATAACTGATTAATAGATTTGGAAAAGTATTCCGTAGGTTATATGATTAGGGTAGACGTTTTTTAAGTGTCTGTGATATGAGGCCTTTGATAACGGTACGTACTAAACAGGTGGGTACTATCAAACGTGGAATCATAGGCTGGCAATGACAGACTGCATTACTCGACAAGATCTTCGAACGATACCTTAACCACACTGTGTGATACATATTGTGGATACCATTTTATAGGATTTTATGTGCTCATCTACCTAATAATATTCTACCTGATGGTATATTAATAGAAAAAAAATATACGTTTCAAAAGATTATATAGAAATATGAAGTACTTTTCAAGATTAGAACGTATTTCATCTTCATGTTCTCTTCAGTGTACAGATAATCATGACAGCACAGTCACAGAGATGATTCCAATAAAGAATATCTGTCAATCTATCTTCTATTCCAACTTGAATATTATTTCAAATCCGTTAAATTTACAATACCAATACTGACAATGAGTTTTACCTGAGATTCGTAATTTGACTGATTTGGAGGTTTAACGCGGCGTACGATGTCTGACTAAATCTACTTACGTCGATACAAGATCGACGCTATACTAGCAGTAGGGAGGCTGAAATAATTAATAATCATGTTATATTTTATCTGATGTCGATTGACACGCACTTCAAAGACGAAAGAAGACATTGGAGAATGAAAAGCTCGACGGCAATCGTATAAAGGAGGATTTTCGATTCAACGGAGGGAGAAATCCTTATAAGTTGACGCGTCTTGGATCGGTAATCCGAGGTATCTTGGCAGAAGGACGACAGTCCATACAGACTTTCGATGCAGTTTGGTATTTGCATACTGCAACGCAGTGACACACACGGCCGTATGCAAAGTTCTGACGAGAAACAAATACCAACTAGTCCGTGGACGTTCGAGAGGTGCGTGCACCTCATTATAAAGCAGCAGCCGGATTCAGACGATGGGATGATGCGAATTTACGGTAGCGTGTACGAGAAACGAAGAGATCATCGTTTCTAGTGGTGGAATTTTCGCGACCTGTTTAGACAGTTTAATTCTAGATGTACTCAAACGACAGACATTATCAAGTTTGAAAACGTAGACGGCTAGAGTGGAGAAATGTTTTGCGAAATATCTGCATCGTCCTTTAAAGTCACTGCATTTTATTGAATTATTCGAATATTTGTATTAATTACACATAAGTTAACATTAGGTGTACGGAAGCAGTCAAATTGACGGATTCTTAACTTCTTAACACTTTGCATGCGGGCACGGTTTTCCATGTTTTTGAACGTGTAGCGGACAAATCCAGCTTTTTCGCATGCTAGTCAATTTGATAATTTACGAATTTTATTGATGTAAAGGAACTTAATTTTGTTCCTTCAAAGTTCCTTCAAAGTCAGAGAATGCAGTTCATTACAGTGTATACGCAACTGAGGTTACAGTCTTCCGTTTTCAATATTTGCTCTTTTTCGGACTGTGATCACAGTCTCCCGCCTGCAAAGACTTTCCGAACTTATAGAGACGTGGCACACTAAATATTTCACACGTATCTTACAATGTACAAATTACTTAAGTCATCATCTTCTTTGTAGCCTGATTCCTCTATTTTTAAAGATTTGAATTAATATATTGCTGTGTAACAGATATCACGTCTGTAAATATAGTGTTGAGGGATGCTTAACACTTTACCGACCGGTATTTTTTAACATCCTAACCACTTCTGATCGGTCACTTACACGCAAATATTTCCTTGATACAAGTATATAGTAGGGAACAATTGATAAGTTAAAATCTCAAAAGTGTTGGGCCTGAAAAGCCGATTAATCGGCTACCGGTCGGTAAAGTGTTAAAATGTAAGATGTGATGTTAAAAGTAACATGAGAGGATGACAAGAATTTTGTAATATTTTTATACGGAAGTAATAAATTTGCGATGTTTTTATTAATATCTTGCATTGAGATTCTTCATACTAGATTTGTGAATAAAATAAATTTAAGGCATATCCCCTATTATTTCTATGTACCATGGAATCGGGGTGGAAGTGAAATATGTGCAGAATGTATCGTGATATTAAGGTTTTTTATATATTTATTTTAATTGTACAACGAATGTTCGATTTATCTCCATCTATGTATTCGTAATTCGTGTAGCCGACTGCATTAATATGCTTGGCAAATATACATCTCGTTCTTTTAATACATATATTTTTTCTGTAAAAACGTGCAAATTTTCAATTCGCAGGATAATATTTTTATATTACAATAAATGTGATATAATCCGGATAATATGTAGATGCTACAGATATTACGTAATCTTCAACAAAAACAAACTAGACACATTTATTTAATTCATAAAATTCACTCGTTATTTACGCAATTTTCGCAGGTTTTTCATAAATCTGATATGTACATTGAAAAAAATGTCGATGAAATTAATTTTCAGCTGTCTAGATTACAAACTACAATTATATATTTCTGAGTATTATTTATTTTCAGTTCACTGATAAATAGGGAGAAAATTTAGTACACACAATTGATTTATTTTTTTTTCTTTTTCTTAAAAAATGGTATAAACAACAATGACACCGAAATTATTACCAGCGAGAAGTAATTCAAATACTCTATTAAAATAAAATTCAAAATCCACAATTACTATCAATGCAATCAACAACCATCCCCCAAAATCACTCTTATTGTTAGAAGATTAATACCAGATCTGCAGTTCAAAAGCCCGCAATAGATCAGAAAAAAGAAAAAATGGAGGCAAAAAACTTGACCCGTGCCATACAATAACTTGTATTGCGACAAATGGGATAGTAAATTTTGAAATGTTCCAAAAACGGCCAAATTAAAAATATCAATGGATCACGATAAAATAAAATTAATCCTATAATATTAAATATTACGTTAATTCACATACTGTATCCAAAATCAGGGATAGATTATTATTTCAACAATTAAATTATAGTTACTACAGATTCACACACAAAAGAAACGCAAGGGGTTAATCTCCTACACTCTACACAATAGACGTAAAGAATTAAAAAAACAGCCTTACAAATTTCAATAAACACCCACAAAATATACAAAACAATTCATTTTGACCACCTTGATATATCTATTCTCTAATTACACACTATCAATATATCTAAAGCAGAAAATTACACCCAATCGGACAAATCAAATTCCCAACCCCCGAGGATTCTCAAGAGCCACAAGAAAAAGGAAAAATGAAGGAGAACACACGATCGCAAGCCTCGAAGGAATCGTCGCAAGCATTTTAGCACCGTTCGCGCCGGCAAATCCTCGGTATTACAAGCGTGTACGCAGTATCAGCCAAAGAAACGCATACGTCTTTGGAAGGCGCGACCGCAGAGAAGGTCGGTCGCCGTGTAGAAGAAATAAAAGGCAGTAAGGGCCGTATAAGAATCGTATTCCACGGTCTTCATAAGTCAGCGTAACGATGCCGACCGAATGAGAAAGAGACGGGAGCAGAAGGTGGGCAGCTAAAGGGAGGCCGAGGTGGTTGAGGAAGAAGGGAGTAGGAAAAAAATCAAACGAGAGACAGAGCGCGTCCTGCCGAGGCCAAGAAGAGGACTCCTCCGCAAAAGTCCTCGGACTTTCGCTCCTCCTTCGAACTCTTGACGCCGCCGGCACGCCTCGCTCGCCGCCAACTAAACGTGAATACATTTAAATGGTAATCGTCGATGCTTGAGTAGCGATACAATGCTGGAATAGATGGTACCAAAGAACATCTATGTGTACGCTTACGTGTAAATATATTAGGTTTTTAGGTGCTGAGACATGTCGTTTCTAGGTGGTTCAGTTGGGGATTATTTGGCAGATTGGGAAAGGATGGTGGTAGGTTTAGTTTTGCGGTGCACCTTTTGTTGCGTAAGGTTTGGAGTAGCTTGAGGCAGTTGTGTTAACCCTTTGCGGTCCTATGTCGAACTGTAATGATTTTTACTTGATTTTATTTTCGGACAATCTAATATAGACTTTCCTTTTTCACAGTGATTTGTGTTAGGTGATAATGTTGGGTGATTGTGATTACCTGTAGTTATTACTATTATTGAAAAAGGATTAATTACTAATAATTGAAAGTGTCGTGAAATTAATTTTAATTAGCTTAGTGCAAAATTAAGAACATAATTTGAACCGCAAAGGGTTCAGGTTTTTGGTGATTCAATTTCTTTTTTGTTGTGTTATAATTTCGGAATTATGTTTTATTTTTTTGGTGTTACAGATCGGGAATATTTAATTCGAAAAGTGCTATAATGACAGCTGTGGAATTATAGGAAATAGAGGATCGTCAGAAAAAAAAAATTTTTTTGGTGTAAAAGTATTAGGATTTTTTTATTAATATCAAATGTTTAATTTTTTGTTGTCAATTTCTTGTTTCGATGGTCTGGGTAGTTTGTTTCATCGTGTTAAATTTCACAAATTTAACTTTATAATTGGAGTTTTGGCTTTATATTACAAAATAAAGCACACAAAACCTGAAAAACATCAGCATCAGCGAGCGTATTGTACGATAGCGTTCCTTTCGGCGCAAAATTGCGAACGAAATGAGAAAGTCTCGTAATGGTATTTCAGCTATCATACGCAACATCTCGATTCGATTTTCAGCAGCAAGAATGTTATTTTCCTCGAGAAACAACAGAACCCTCTACCATTCCTTTATTCCCCCGAGCACATCTTCTATCTGG
Source organism: Cerceris rybyensis (assembly GCA_910591515.1). Classification (NCBI taxonomy): domain Eukaryota; kingdom Metazoa; phylum Arthropoda; class Insecta; order Hymenoptera; family Crabronidae; genus Cerceris; species Cerceris rybyensis. The sequence continues at coordinate 9,847,841 of OU342797.1, read as the reverse complement.
GAATTTCAATTCTTTAAATGTAACAATAATACCATCTATGAATTCCCCCTTTCATTTTTATCCCAATCTTCTTCCTAACATATACTTTTTACCCAGCACAAAGCGTGCTTACATTCTAGATACAGACTTTTACACGTGAACCTTCTTTACAACCATTCACCCCAACATTTCCAACATACTTTACCTTCCTTTCCTTTCAATACAGTATCCACTAACCACACAAGGAAAACAACGTATCATTCCTATCGATGTTAATTCCTTTTTCGATTTACTTTCAAACCATTATCCTCAATCTAAGCCGTGCGAGCGAAGAAAATGTGGAAGAATTACGTAATGACTTCCCCGGTAAAACTTACAATCGAACGATGTACATAGCTGTTTCACTGTTTGAAGAAAGTGGAAAGCTTCTTTAAAATGAACCGCATCGCTGGAGCTACTGCAAGAGTTCCTCCTGGCGATGTTGCTGAGAGTAACCTGCATCCTGTCGCTGCAGTTCGATGCATTCGGTGCCTCGACCTCCTGCAACTCGATCTCCCGAGAGAAAGAACCTGAGAGATCTTATCGCGGGAAACGCAGCCGGTTCGACGTACCAGAAAGATAAAAAGGAAAAGGTAAGGGAAAAGGAGGGATCCGCGACATCCCGGTAAATTAACTCCGCCGGTACACTCTGCTCTCTTCCGTTGCATCTGAATTCTCTCGTTCACTTTTCCCTTTTTTTTCTCTCTTTTTTTCTCTCCCTCTCTTGCTCTTTCTCTTTATCCTACTCCCTCTGTCTGTAATTACAGCACGCTTTAAATACTCGGAATACTTCTTACGATCTTGGATTTTAAAATTGCACTTTATCGCGATCGCTCGAGATCCGTAAATTTTACCAACGAAATTAGACGTCTCGCTTTACTTTATCCCGTCTCGTGAATCGATAGTGGATGTTTTTCTTCCGAGCGTGATGGCTGTGGCGGGAAATGGCGATTTTTAACTTTGAATTATGATCGGAAATTTTTGGAATTTTCTCGGTTGAGTGGATTTTCGTCTGAGAGTTGGGATTGGAATTTGAAATTATGGAATTCGTTAAATCAAATTTCTATGTTCAGTTCCGATAGAAGTAGGTGTGGAAGAAACAGATTTGAGAAAGAATCAACATTCTTACACATTTCTTGGGGACTTTTAAAAATGTCTAGAGAAGTAACAAAATTTGTTGCATTTTTCGACATTCGCTATTTCAGCAGTGTGAACAAAAAGTGTCCTTTATTTAAAGGATTAGTGCAGTTACTCACTGCTGCTTTTCATACCTGAGATTACCAGCATAAAAATATGATTTATTATACGGTTTAGCAAAAGCTAAAACTCTGTATAAGTCCCCAGGATTATAAATATTCAAAAAATTCCACATAAAACGATCCAGTTTTCTTTCAAGAGAACAATGTACAGTAATCGAAATTCCCACTTTATCTTCATCCCCCCACCATTGCATACCTATTACCAACCCTTTTCTATTTCCATTTTCAACAAACCCTCCAGAATTATCAAAAATACTGAACATTCATTTTCACAAGCCTTTCAAAGTTAAACCAGCAAAACCTCAAGTCACCTTTCCCACTTCCCCTCCACCTCCACAATCAATTTCAACTTCTACCACCATACACACCCCCTTTCATTCTCTCAACTAAAACACACCTTCCTCTCTTATCAGACCAAATAAACCAGTCGATTTTCAAAGAAACAATCACCCAAACCTCCTTCTTCACCCTCCAAACACCCTTCTTCACCCTCAAACCACGAAACACCCCCCGTGACCCTTGTAGGTCGTACGATACCACTTTCAATCGTGATTTTTCTGAAGTCCTTCACGATCCAAGGAATTGCAGAAAATCTAGGATAGGTGTAGAACGACTCGGTGCAGGTCAGAAAGAAAGAGGTAAAAGTCGAAGAGGGGGGTGTGCAAGTCTGCAATCTGCGGATAGAATCTTGCAGCGTAACGACGGCGGCGGCTGTTACTGCCGTACCTTGCCGGTATAGAGACGACGGTGGCCGTATAAGCTGAAGTTGTAACTCAATGCTCTCTCGACCTACCGACCGTGAACCAACTGCCGCTGCACTCCACGCCCACCGATATATACAATATATATACTTTAAGTTCTCTGGCCGATAAACGAGCCGCGGTAAACAGGACGGTCACTTGGTGCACCCGTTTGGGAAAACGAAATCCACGAGAACGGCGCGATAACGAGACACGGATTAATATATCGTTCTGTCCGGGTCACACGGAGATTGCTTTTCCTGTGATTGGTATCCTTTTTTAGGTTCTTTCTTAGTTGATGGGATATTTTAAGTCCTTTTTAGTTGATACGTATGTTTAGAGCAATAGGAATTTCTGGAAGGTTGAATCTAAGTTTTTAAGTATTTTTTGGGGGGGTAGTCATTTAGAAATGTGCACATGTGCAATTTTTGTGGTGCTAGAATGTTAACACTATTTTTACCACGATTTTCTGTATACCTATTTCGCCCAAAAGGTGTCTTTTGACACCTTTTCGTTTGAATGTAAGTAATTGCCAAAATTGTTGAGATTTCAAATTATCAGTTAAATGGAGATAATTTGAGGAATATATTTATTGATACATTGATATGTATTTATTAGAAATTATTTAATTAGCTTGCAAATTCCAGCTGCGGTGTACGCTAAAATGTAACATGGCGGGAAATAAGCGAATATCAAAGTTATGCTGCAACACCTGTATTTTTTGTTACAACTGAAATAGGGATTCTCTGATCTGATTATAATTGATATTGTGCTGCAAAATGGTGTTAATATGTATATGTAAAATGATCTAAAATTAAGTAGGTACTGTCATGAATTCCTTAAAGTGTCAAAATACACCTCATGGTAGAAACAAGTATACCATATGCATATTTTTGGATCTACGATGTGCTGGTGGAAAATGATGTTGCTGAATTAATTTAACAACTACTCTATGAAAAGTCAACAAATTAATTGCGGAGAAACGATCAACTTGAAGACTAATTTTAAGTTAAAATTTGGAAGGTATCTTTTGACACCTCTCGGTAGAAATAGTGTTAAATAGTTCATATTCTGGGTTTTATTCTAGAACAGTAAAATCGTAAAGAGTGGTTGAGAATATTTTTTTACCTTCATTTTCAGAACCAAAAGCTAAAAGTGTCATCGTCGTTGAACAAACAGTGCGTTAATGAATACTGAATATTTATGATGAACGTTAATTCGAATTCTTGTCCTTGTTTTATTCTGCATAAACACCTATTCGGGCTCGCTCCTTACAACATCCTTTTCGCTGTAATTTCGATACTCTCGCTCCTTATCGTTTAAAATCTAAATAAATAGGCATTCGGCTCGTAAATTCTCAGTCCGATTAAATACGATTATACGACGGCATTCGGAATATTTCTTCCCTCCCTACCGGCAGAATCGATGACAGCGATAACCGCATCCATGGAGGATAACTTTTTTATCCCTCTCGTATCTTACCTTTGAGAGAGGAAGATATCAGGGTTATCGGTAAAACGGGACATCACTCGAGTTCGCAAAACATCGCATGTAAAAATATTCACCGTCGAGAGGAGATCCGTGAATTCAATCTACCGAATGATTAAACATCTCACTCGGATCAGCCTGGAGTGTGGCGCGGCAGGGAGCAAGAGGGAGGCCAAGGAGGAGGCAGGATGAGATAGGCAGAAAGGACGGGGTATTCCGGCCAACTTTTTCTTCTTTCCTTCCTTTATTTTTTATCTCGAAAACCGACCGCGTCCCTGTACAAATTGCCTTTCGTCCCGCTTATCTCGCCGTGGCCCCTCGCGAGCACATATTTAATTAGAATTAATGCTCGAGCCGCGTGAAAATTAGCATCGAGCCTTGTGCGAGGTCCAACCGTGGGCCCATCTTGCTCTTTCTGACCCGATCTTACTCTCACTCTTACGTCATTACCGGAAATAACCCAGCATTGCAAGGTGCGAAAACCCGAATCGTTGGTGCGAGTTGTACCGGCGTAAAGGACATCTTGGCGAAAGGACAGGGGTCGTTAAAACTTGGAATCCTTATCTCCTTGAATCGCTCCTTAGTGAAACACCTTTAACTTCGGCCTGAGACTTTCTTTTTTCTCTTGTCGTTCTGATATGTGCTTACTGTTTGACGAGGAATGCATCAACGATTACGACGAAATTTTCGATCGGATGATATTATGGGATGATTTACGAAGATATGGTTGTTTAACGTCGCTTGGAATTGGGAGATCATTGAAATGAGGTTTGGTTTGGCAAGAAAAAAAATGTTGAATTGTCAGACATTCTGGAATTAAATTCTATAGGCTGTAATTTTGGGAAAGAAAATATCGACAGGTTACGAGATTGTCTAGTTGACTTTTGGATTGATTCGAGAAAAGATGAATGTACATTATGGGCTAAAAATTACGGAAAAAATTTAGATGTAGTATGTGCTTGAAGATAAATGCACTACGGTTACAAAGAAATTTTCTATTTTTACATATTCGGATGTCCAGTTACAAGAATTATGTTTTTGGTGCAACCGAAAGTTCGAAATTGTAAAATCGACCTTCTGCTTGGTTCAGTTCGAGATGAAAATACTTTTAAAGCAAGAAATTTGTAAACAGCATGTTTATAAGAACAGTAAAGCCAATAAGTACACTATAATTAGAAAGAAAATTGTTATTCTCAGTTATTCCACAAGTTGATGTCCAAAGATTACAATTTGGCGAAGAACAAACATCATCGTCAGCTCGAGATTACGAGATCGTGGAATCAACTTTTGATTTCAAACAGAGAAACACGTGGTAGAGAATTTTGGTCGAATGATGAATTTGCAATGGCCATTTGATTCGCTGGATGGCGATGGCCCGTTGGTGGAGAAAGAGTAGAACGAGTACGACGTTCCTCCGGCGGCCATGAGTTATCGTATTGGACCCGAGGGAAGAATGATATTTTTGTGCGAGAAACTGAATGCCGAATATAATATATATTCGACGTTCTAAAATCGTGGGATGCAAAGAGGAAAAGGCATTTCTCCGAAATCTCGCGTTCCATCCCTTGGGAGGCGCGATTGCGATTTCGAGGGATCGACAGTTTGATGGCGGTGGTGTAATTGGTTGCAGAAGTTTGAAGGGAAACGGAGCTCCGCATTATCCAGAAACTGATATAATAACTTTATTGATAGTGTTGAAAAATTACTAACTTACTCATATTATTGTTTAATACAGGTAATAATTGTTCTTTGTATTTAATTTTTCTTATTCCGATACAATGAACTATTTTACTTCAACTGCTTATTAAAATTTAAAATTAATGTTAGTAAAATAATCATGTTAAAGTTTGCGTTTAATGTTTAAATGTTTAATTTAAAAAAAAGAAAATTATTTTATATTAAACATTTTACTTAACTACTCCCTTGCATTATGAGATCATATTCAAGTGCTAAAAATAATATAAAAGTCTTGGTTTTCGGAAAACTTGCAAGATGAAGGATACTACCTTATTTAAAAGCATCAAATAATTTGCAGTATACCACATTAATTTAAAACTGTATGATAAACTAGAAATTATTTGTCTGTTATTCAGAGCATTAATGCTCGCAAAAAATATTCAGATAATAAATTAATTATATTTCCCACTTTCCATTAAACAATTTTAACAGTATCACTTCCAATTATCAAATGACCAGATCGTTTCCAAATAATCATTCACTCAAAATACTTTATACATTGCACAAATTAGAAACAAGAATCCAAAGAGAATTGCTTGATGTACGAAACTAATTGCTTACAAGTACTTTGGAATATTGCGAGCCAATGTCAAATAGAATTTTCCCCTCAGGTTCACCCTTATCACCGATTACGTTAATTAAATCAGTTATTTCGACTTTTGACTTTCCGACGTAGCAGGTTTCGTTACACTCGCTGAGTAACTATTCGGCGGTTTAATTACTTTCCTCTTCAACCGGTGCAATCAGCCGTCTGTAAACTGATAGAACGTCCCTCATCTTTCCCTTGTGGCGCACGAGCTTGAAACTGGCTCTTTTGTTATACCATTGTCCAGCTTGGAAGCGACACGACGGCTACGATTCGCCGATCCAATTATCTAGCGACAATGTCTCGGTTGCCTCGTACCACATCCTGTAGGCGTAACACGGACTGACAATCACGTTTCTACCTGGGAATAGTCACGTGAACATTGCGTTGGTTCGTCAAATGTGATCAAAGTGTCCGAAACATCAATTTCGTGTCTTACCTTGCCAGGATTTCTACCGATGCAGAAAAGTGATCATCATTGGAAACTTCATTGTGATATTGAAATTGTAGTTTATTTGCTTACATATTTTAATATGGCAATTATTAGACTCCGGATGTTTATGCAAATTTCAAATTCAACAAATGCAGTTAAGACAAGAGAACCTATTTAGGGATTTGTTGCACTCGATAAATGTTACAACGAATACCATACTTTGGATATTTCGGATATATTTTTATATTATGTTCGTTTTGTGTATTTTAGCCGTCTTCATTTTGTCATAAATGCATAAACATCCGGAGTCTAGCAATTATAATAATTTTCTTTATTATCATTTATTATCAATATTATCATTATATTTTAAACAATTTAACACGTTGATTGCCACGGGGGTCACTGGTGATGGGCGCATTGAATTCAATGAAATTTCATACTAAATATGACTATATATTTCATACTGAATATTTAAATATTGGCGTTAAAATGATAAAGACTAGATAAATATTTATCTATCGGTGTTTTTAAGATTTCTGCTTTATAAGAATCTGATTTGAATAGAAAATTTGTCATGTCAGTGGAAAGGACGAAATTAGCGAAATATTGGTGTCGTTGAATGTAATATTAATAACACATTTTGGGGACGATTGTTTCACATTCATTACATTAAAACGTGGTGGATGCACTTTGCGGTAGAAATTCCGGGAAAGTGTATTTAGATTGATCGTAAATATTTCAGAATGTGCACACTTCGATTGCAAAGAAACCTTCATTTATTTTACTCTTAGGTTACAGGAATTGAGATTGAAGGATTGATTCGTAAAGTTTTGAAATTATAATTTAATGTGCACGATGGCTATTTCATTGGAACAGCTAAAGCAAGTAAGCAACGTAAAATTTTATTTTTGTAATATACAAAGTATATAAAGATTCTGCTGGAAGATTCAAGTAGTAACATATGATAATAATGTTTAGTGAATGATTATTCGAATTTGTTTCCAAAGTTTAATATAGGAAAGTGTAATTTTTATTTCTATTTTTTTAGTTAGTTAATACATAATATTACAATTTTTAAGAAATGTTTAATGTACAATTAGTGAACCGATCCTTCAAAGTCTTTCTTAATAGAGCATAATCGTTGTATCAAGAAATCTAAATTAACTAATTTCCGAGAGTCAAATAAATGATCCTTTCAACCCTTTGCTCTTACATCATCCATCACTGAATAATAAATACCATATTTCCCCTGACAGCCTGCACTTAACGCACAGAGCCATTATATAATACTCCATTTTAGCCCTGAAAAACCTTCACGAAACGTGGATTAATAAAACAGTAAGATATATTCTAAAATATACCCGAGAATCTCTATTTTCACGCTACCCTAATTTCACCCCGATAACTTCATATAACCGTCTTAAAACACCCTAGAGTCCGGTAATTTTAAACAATAATTATAGTTTAAATCTGAGATTTAGAAGATTCTATTAAAGCGAAGATAATAGTATATATAAATTTCGTTTAAAATTACTTGCATAGCAAAATTTAAACTCAAAAATTGATATCTAATGCCTTTCTAATTGTAAGATCTTAAAGTATCCATTGTTCATTTTAAGACACAGAAACTTTTCAATATCCTGAGCAATCTACTCTCGAATCACACAGTTCCACGACAGTAACAAATATATCTTCAAGTATGCAAATAATCCGCAAAATATGTTAACACTAGATTGCCAGGTTCAAATCCGCCAAAATAGGTGTAGCACACATGAATTTTTAGACCTAAGGAGTCAGAACAGAACGGAATTAGTATGTGTATACCTTTCATAATTCTATTAAAAACCAACACTTGTTTAAAAAAAAATTACTTACGTTAGTATATATAAATAAAATTGTAAATAAGTCAAATTGCAATCTAGTGTTAAAATCCACAATATTTCCAACGATCCAATTACAACTACAAAGATCAACCACCCATGATAAATGCAACTTTCCAAATACAAAACAATATTCCAACATTTGTAAAAACCTCAATATTCTAAACAATTCCAATTTCAAACATCCATCACCACCACCAAACGCATTCTTATATCAACAAATAGACAATATAAATAATAAATTCTACCATTGATCGTCCAAGTATTAAACAGAATGCGATAATAGAAAATCCAGCATCCAAAGTGTCGTCGATCTAATTATTCCATGACAATGTCTCAGCAACGTCGAATCAGAGCAGCAAATGACAATCGTGCTTCTATATCTGGAAAACGATATCGCCGTCGGTTCTCGTGTGCTTCGGTGGGTCCGCTAGATCGTCAGAGAACCAATCACGGCCAAGCCGTTCCCGCACCGGAAACCGGAAGCGAAGGAATCTCGGCCAGGCGTGTACGTGGTACCATACGTGTACGTATGCAACCGGTGAGCCTGTTTTGGCTTCGTTTCTCTCTCTCTCTCTCTCTCTCTCTCTCCCTATGTCCTCGTGAACGTGCACGAGAGCAAGGGAGGAGCTGGGGGAGGATATTGAGAGCGACTCGCATCGCGCTGGACATAATTTCCGCCCGACGAGATCGGAATTGCTAATGACGTCACTACCGCCTCCGCATCATTCACGTTGAGCCCCGCACGAAACTCTGCCAGGTTGCGGGTTGGCCTTTCGTCGAGAACGTCCTTGAGTTTCGTGGGGGTAAGAGGGTAAGTGGCATCATCCTGAGCACGCTTGACGTCCTGCGACACAGATATCGTTTTGGGGCTGGTTTCAATGGGGTAGAGGGATTCGAAATACCGAAGAGAGCAATTTGCTGATTTTTTGACTGGGTGTCAAGGATAGTATTATTTGCAGTGGATTTAAATAAGTGTTTTTTGTATGCAAAGGGTGGAATTTTTTTTAAGGTGGAATATTTTTTTTTGTAAAGATAAAATTAACGGACTGTGGGCACTTGTGACTTTTAGGTAATACAAGAAACATCCGAGCTTCCATTCTTGAAAGCGAATTTTCTAACTTTATCAAATATGGTAATTTAGTTCTTAAAAATCATGAAATTCTTTTAAATTCCATGTTTAGAAATGGAGTTATATCTATTATTTATAATGGCACTTTTGTCAGTTTCTGACGTGCTATCGTGAAGTTGATCTTCAGATATCACAAGAAATTCGGACTACAGAGAGTTAGAAAACAATAGGAGGATGTGGTGAAAATGGAATTAAGAATATTATTGGAAAATGATAAATATAGGGTTTGAAATTAATAATGATATATAAAGTGCAATACAAGCTATACTTCGTTCGACGAAAGAAACAAAATGGGCAGAAGTATTAGACAAAATTTCGTACCCAATCACATCAATTAAAATACTTCAATTACAAATTAATCCAACACAAAGAATTTATCTAATAGAAAATTCAAAAAAGCGCAAATAAAAAATTTCCCAAAAAACAAATCCAGTACGCAGAACCAGTCAAAGGCACTCCAGCCACCCTCTCTGATTCGCCTCAAATTCTACTCCCCCGCGTTAAACTCGGTATGAACCCCGATAAATACTTCCAACCACATCATTGTCAGCCCATAAAAAAAGTCGACCTGATATCCACGCAGGCGTCATCCCATAAAAACTGTCCGTCGTGAAAACTGTCCGTTCATTCGTCGATATTTATCCGTGCTGGCGTTTCTTCGCGAATTTCAATCGCTACTGTCGCTCTCGCTTCCAGTCTTTCTCATTAGCGTCACACACGCCGATGAGGTTTTTCATTAGTCCCCGCAATGCATTCCTGTTAGACAGGCACCGCTGGTGCCGCCACGACGCACGAGGGCGGTTGGAAAGAGGACGAGGGGGTGCGAGGGGATAGAGGAGTAACTAAAAGAGCGGTGGGCGGAAGGGGTCGGGAGACATTTTTAATTACAAGCCGGAGGTAGCGGCCTCCCTCGCGCCAACTACTCGCCATCAGCTGCCAAATATTTCCGGCGTGTCATTGGATGCCTCTCTACCCCTATCCCCACTACCCTTTTACTGCACCCCTCGCCATTCCCGTTTTCGACTTCACCGTGACACATTTAGCGAATTACTTTCAATTTTTGCAATTCTATTTGCAACCCCTCGGGACACCCTGGTAAAAGTGCGCTCTCTTAACATCGCTAGAGATACTAAAGAACATCTATTTTTTTAATTCAAGCTAAGAAGTAATAATATGATTATTAAACGTTTAAAAGTATTTCCATTAATACTAAGACTACCGATGTTATATCTACTAAAATTTAGATACGTTACGGTAAATGTGATTATTTCGGTGATTGCCTATATTCATTACTGATAAATGTGATGGATTCTTGAATATTGATCAAATTAACGGCTGGTCTGGGTTAGATTTGGATTGTTGTCTTCAGGGATCAGCTCGCTGGTCAGGTAGGTTTTTGACGGACTCGGTGGTTCCTTAGCCAGGGGACGAAGAACCTATGGTGGTTCCTCAGCATAGAAGTTATTTATCTGAAGGACCTATCCAGATCGCTGGTCAGGTACGGGTTTGGTGAACTCGGGGTTACCCCAGCTACATGAGTGGAAAACCCATATGGGCTGCAGAACAGAGTTTCAGGTTGTTCAGCTTGCTGTACTGGGTCTTAAGACTTTGGTTTGACTTTGGTCTGAGTTTTAGTAGTAATTATATATAATTAACAGATAGTTATACATAATTACCGAATTCATCACATTTACTGTAACAAATATACTGCGTAAGTACTTTGGAAAGAGGCAAATCAAGGGGTGAAGATGATGATTAATTAATTAATTGTTGTTTTGTAAAATAGAAGAGTAATATTTGCTTCATGGCCTCTCTATTTAGGTAATTTTTAGAAAATATTGGAAACCGGTGATTTTAACCGGATTGGTAGGTTTAGTGTTATAGTATGTATTTTTGTACGAATAGAAAGAGTACCTACGTCCTTTCTCGAGGTTGGTAAGGTCGTTTCTTAAAATCCTTTTACTTCAACTTTACCCAGGATATTTCCTTCGCGTCGGGACGTTTTATCGGAAGCTATGGGGTTTTAGATTTTTTCGATTTTTCCACGATAGAAGGCGGAAAAACTGTACGGTGAAGCTGTACGCATCTGCTCGAACGTAGAACGTCGGTGTAAGGGTAACGTATGTGACGTCCACGAGACGACGTTAATATTTGAAAACCATCTTCGTGGTGGCTTCTCATCCTACTCCTCCACCCCGCCCCATGCCGAGTGACACCTCTCGTACGAGCGGAGCCACTTGACGATTATTTATTTATAGGCAAATGAAGTAGAGGCTGCCATTAATTGATGGGCTCTCAGTGGCCGCCAGTCGGGGGATGACGTCTATCATTTTAATTTACCGCGTCGTTATTAAATCGTCCCTACCAACGCGAGGAACGCTCGCCGCAGACTACACGCAGAAGGGAATACTCTCCTCTTACCCTCTGACCCTCCCTTTTTGTGAATTCTATGGTTGTGTAAGTTCGACTCGATATGTATGTACTTGATTTTTTTTATTCGCGCTTCATCGGCTTTTAGGATGGCCCCTCGGTGTTTCGGTTTCACGAATTATTCAGCGGACGTTGAGATATCGGACACCCCATTGGACGAGGTGAATTAGAATGAGGAATAATTATATAAATCATAGGATTAATATGAAATTAACAAATGATATATTTAATAATTATAGTTAAATGTAAATTATCCTATCTACGTCACTATTATAAATGTGTTCTACAGGTAGAATGATAAATTTCATTTTTTACGTTGAAATATTCTTACTCGAAGATAAATGACACGATATTTTCTCCTTGTAATTATTCGCAAAATTCATGAATTATATTCTAAACAGGTGTACAATAAAAATACCTTGGATATAATCATTTTCTAGAAAATTGTAATTTTTTTAACGTTAGTACGTTGTACCGAGCATATCTCAACGAAAGAAACTTTTTACACCCTCTTCTTCGCGGTGTACTGTAACCATGGGCGAAGGGGGTCTGGTTGTTTTAATTAGTTTTTAATTTGTTTCATAATGGCGAGGCGTGCCTTCATAATTCGAGGTATTTTTACTGCGAGTACGAGCCAGCCCTTTTCACCGTATACTTCGCACGTATGTGTTTATTTCTGTGTGCTCGTGTATATTTGTATTCGTTCTGAATAATATTCAGACCATGAATAGTCGTTGGCTTCAAGGCTCCAGGGACGAGTACATCACCAAGAACTTTCTACACGGTGGCGGGGATAACCAGGGAAAATTAGTTTACAGTTAAAAACGCATCCTTATCCACGGCATTGCTACCCACTTTTTGTTCGTCCGGCTACTTATCTCTTCTTCCTGAAAAAGAGGATAATTAAATTTAGCCTCTCCGCGGACGCGAGGGTTGCATAATATATTGCACATTTACGAAGGGTGATGGCCGACGTGCTTGGATTATTATCGCGAGCAATGCGTTAAGTTTATTCGCGACCTCTTCAACTTACAAAGTAACGAATACTCTTGAACCCTTCGCAGACCTATGTCGAGCTGTACGCGACATAGTTTTTTATAGTTATTGCTATTATTAAAAAAAGAATAACCAATGATAGAAAATGTTGTGAAATTAATTTTACTTAGCTCACTACAAAGTTAACTAAATAATTCGGACTGCAAAGGGTTAAAGCTACTCCCGAGACAAAATATTTAGTTCGACTGTTGTTCGCGATCTCTTAAACTTAGAAAGCAGTGAATATTTTTGAACCCTTTGCAGTTCTACTCTTTTGTAATATCATCAAAATATCTGTTAGTACACATAGTTACTGCTATCATTTAAAAAAGAATAACCAATGATAGAAAATGTGAAATTAATTTTACTTAGCTCACTACAAAGTTAACTAAATAATTCGGACAGCAAAGGATTAAAGCTATTCCTGAGACAAAATATTTGGTTAGGTTGTTGTTCGCTGGTTTATAGCAATTTTTAAATCTTTAATAGATATTCTTTTACTCTTATTCTCCTTTTTGTCTGATCTTAGATGTAAATGTAAACACTGAGTTCTTTGCTTCCTTTTTCTACTCATGTCTGATTCAACATTGTGAGCCAAGGAGCTGATACAATTGACGTACGTAATACGTCGTTATTTCAGAGTAAAGCGTTAATGGAGAGAGCTGTTCTTTTATTAGTTCTTGGTATCTACTAATTTATTATAAATTGTAGTCTTATTTACATGTTTATTGATTATGCGCATCGGAGTGGGACGAATCTACTTAAACGTGTCCCTTCGACGCTCATAATTGATCAAGGAGCTACAGTCCGACAACTGAAAGATGGCTAGAAACCGGCAGAACTTCTCATTTTCGACCGTCCATTCCTGCCGTTAAATTCTTGGAATTCTCAATTCCAATTTTCCAAAGTAAACACTCCGTACGACTCTTTCCTTAAGGACACTGAGTTTGCGGATTCCCAAAACGAAATGTCACGAATAGGCAATTTGAATCGAGAGGATCCGTATTAACCATCTTTAATTGGCTGGACTATAATACTAATTGTAAGCTTAAATTCTATACAGATAAATCTACATTAGTTACCTCGCGTCAGGAAGTTCCTCATTTGCTCAAAGTTCCCTACTATAAATTGACTTTATTAAGTAACATTACCTAATAATTATTAAAATACAAATGTCGCAATTTTCTGAACTTAACACGGGTGTATCAATAATAATAAAATCGAAACAAAGATACAACTGAATGGACAACATAAACCCATCACAACTGTGCACAATTTTCTAATAACTCAAGCATCAACTTCTTACGATCGGTACACGAATTTGCGATCGTAAAGTCCCACGAGCGAACTCGAAGTTTCCGAGCGTCCAAGAGTTAACCTCCCGCGACGAAGAGATAGTTGCCGGTCGTAGGTCTCGAGGAAGAAGAGAGGGTAACTCAGGAACCACCCCGACGAAGGACTACCACGGGGAGGGATAGAAGGAACCGAAGCGGAGTAAGAGAACTCGCCAGGATGGAGGACGTTCTCCGTCGGCGGGTAAGCTCAGGATTTATGGTAGCGTCGCGACGTCCGTCTTCACTCGCCGTGACGCTCTTCTCCGGTACTCGAAAAGTCCAAAGCTAGAGGGTACCGGCATGCACCACGGGAAAACGACGTGGAGGACGTCTCTCTCGTTGCGTTCGTCTCTTACAGCGTGCGATAAGGATAACATCGTAGGATATCGTAAAGAGCGCGCGTGTCGTCGTTACGCGAAGAGCGCAAAAATTTCGCACGAGAGGATTATCCCGAACAGTGCAAAAGAAAAGGAAGAATAGTAAGAAGAAGTGGAAGAAGAAATATGAGAAAAAAAAAAGATAGAGAATCATCCGCGAAGCTGGTACACTTTTATCGAATGCTCACCTGACTCGGCTTCGCCATTAGCTTTATCTCGTTATTAGTGTATGCACGAATCGGCTTTGAAGCGACTTCGGCAAATGTCGAATTATCCCGAAATTATTTGCAAGATTTACCCCCGGCGTGTATCGTATCATCATCCTCCCCCTTCTCGGAGGCATGGTTTGCTTTTAGCGGGTATTACTTTTCATCTCCCTCGAAAGGATCTCCTCGAACGGGAAGAAGAGAGTTGACACACGGGATGGCCGGTCTGAAATTACTTGAAAATTCTGACCGCGAAACATAGTCGGGTAGAAAGGACGAAAGGGTCTCCTGGATATCCTTCTTCTCTTTTCCACCGTCCACGGGAAACGGTATCAGTATGCGAGGTACGATTCGGCCACATCTCGCGCTCATCCCTCGACTTATTGCGGCTTAGCTCCCTCCGTCGTGGTACACACATGCAAGAATACACGTATATATGTATAAATGAACACAAGTGTACGAGATAGTGTTCGTTCCTGCGGGCGCCTCTCGTCGCACCCTGAGCACATCCCTGGTAGCTTGGAGCACAGAGTCCTGGGCGCACATGTCTACCTCGCAGCCAAAGCCTCTAAATTGTTTCCATCATAAGTCCAGATACTCCTGGCGCATATATACACCGGGATAACCTTCCTCCTGGAGCCTCCCTGGCGCGCCACGAAAGGTGCTCGTGAAATACGCGAGCCACTCGTGCCATTAACCCCTGATGATAAGCTCGAGCCCGCGGCACCAAGCGAGAATCACGATCTTCCTTTTTCCTCGCTTTCTACGCTGCTTTGGATGATCGTTAATTTAGCATCGGTATACGCGCACCGATTAAATACGATGCGGTTTGTCCTCGACATTACCTCGGACTTGGCTCCACTCGGGGGCGTTCGTTTAGGTATCGCTTAAACGATCGCGGAGCTAACCAGTTTACTAGGTGGTTGGCGAACTTGTTTTAAGTTGGTAATTAGATCTACGAGTTTGACGCTGTATAGATGAAAGCTGGTATGAATTGTTTCGTTTGGTTATTCCGGCAAACTTGTTACCAGTTAATTCCTAAGGTTTCTGAGTTTTTTTCTTGATCACTTATATTTTGAATTAGGAGAATCATAATGGGGCGTTATGTCGTTCTGCAAAAATTTGATATAGTCTGACAACTGAAAGGTGGTTAGGGGGCAATGGAGTCTTTCGTTTCAAGTCGCCTATTCGTTTTTGGAATCCTCAAACTTGGAATTTTGTAGTAAAGGACAATGTGTTTAATTCAGAAGAGTGGGTTTGAGAATTTCAAAAATTATGGCGGGAATAGGCGGTTGAAAAGGAGAGGCTCCACCGCTCTTTAGCCATCTTTCAGTTATCGAACTGTACAATGCAGACAACTTTTTATCGTCTATGCTATTCTTCAAATAAAATAAAGTTGCTCTGTACTAAATGAACAACGCCCAAAAATACTATTGCGCCGGGGAGTATCGCCACACAGCATTATTTCTTTACATAAGTTCCAAATTCTACAATATTCAAATAATTCAGGGATACAAATTTCTTCTCTGCATCACAGTCACTACTAGATTCTCAAATTTTCATCTGTCCTGTTCAATCTATCGTCGTTGATACGATGTTCGAATCTCCATGATCGATGTCTCGCAGAATACATTCACTAATCGATTGAATCACCGAAGCCATTTTCATTCCATCGTAACAATATTTTCAACGTTTCACAAAATTTCCTAAAATTCATCTCTTCTCCATCGAAGCAGTCACTCTAGTCTTTGCTCATATTGCCACAAAAGTAATTATATTTCTCCACCAAATTCTCTGAACCACTCACTAATATTTCCAACAAAGACGAGGAAAAAAAAATCGTCGAAATTACACCTTCCAAAAGGAGTAACTTCGACTCATCATCGCTACCTTGCTCCCTCCTCCATGCCATCCTCGTTAACAGGACGCACAGTCGGGATCGTTTGAAGGATCGACGGACAACGATCTCCGCGAGATCAACGCGGTACGGCTACCGGATCCATAACTCTCTGGCTCGCATCGGGACCGTACAGACGTTTATCCGGTCCGCCGGTTTCGACGCAGAGGTATTAAAGTGCCGGTAGGTGGTCTTCTCCTGGCACGAAGAGGATAAAAATGTAGACGGTCTTCGGGGTTATTGGCAAACGTATATCGGAACGAATGGACGTCTTTGGATGTGCACGTTGGTGCGTTGCTTCTGCGAGAATGGTGTGCGTACGTTTAACAGTCTTCGTCGATGACGAAGGAGGATTTCGAAGAGGACTCAATCGGGGTTCGCGATCTTTTTTTTTTTGAAGGGAGAGGCGCTTATATTTTATATTTGCAGAGTATTGGGTCATATTTTTTGGATATCGGATACATCGTTTGACGCAGAAAGCATGAAGGATGTGTTTAACTTTATTTGGATTTCTGAATGGTTGTTTAGAAATTTATTAGTGATGAATAGACTGCGGATGTTTATGCAAATTTCGAGTTTCACAAATGCAGGTGAGACAGGAAAACCTATGTAGGGATTTATTGCACTCAATAAATATTACAACAAATACCATACTTCAGATATTTTAGATATACTTTTATATTATGTCCTTTTTGTATATTTTAGCCGTATTTAGTTTGTCATAAATGCATAAAAATATGTTGGTGATGAAATATGTTGATTTGTGAGTAAAGTTCGGCTTGTTTTCGTTGGTTTGTTATGTAGAATTTGAAATACTATTTACCTTATAGAAATTATGAATTATTTATGCAATGGTACCGGTAATTACTAAACTGATATCAACAAAAAAATTGAAATTATCATTTATGGTG
Source organism: Cerceris rybyensis (assembly GCA_910591515.1). Classification (NCBI taxonomy): domain Eukaryota; kingdom Metazoa; phylum Arthropoda; class Insecta; order Hymenoptera; family Crabronidae; genus Cerceris; species Cerceris rybyensis. Next base: position 9,830,378 of record OU342797.1, on the reverse strand, counting down.
TGTTTCGCCGATGTAAATTACCCTATGGTAGAACTATTCTGTAGAAATGATAAGACATCAAGCCATTTAACGACGTTGTCATTTATCTCATTATGCAAATCTCATTTCGCCAATAAAACAAAAGTCTAATATCTCACAATCAAAACAAACCATTTAAACCACTATCATAATTACCAACCAATAATATTATTAAATTTCAATACCTACGAATCAAAATGTCTCTTAACTCTATCAATCAACAAAAACAAAAGCTAACAATCTCACATTTAAACGAGCAGAATCCACGAAAGCGAATCCCCATCGTATCTCTCTATTCCTCTGAAATCCCAAGATCTCGAAATAATCCCGCAACATCCAAATCCTGGCATAAAGCATTAATCGTGAACGATGGATTTCGTAGAACGCTGGAATTCAATTTCTCACGTAAAACGGCACTTCGTGCGACGGCGTTCGAAGTGTCGCAATGCGGGCACGGAAGATCTCTCGTACTTGTTTTATGGACGTCGTCGTGTAAACTCGTATCGGTAAAACAGTGCCTTTTCACGGTAGCCGAGGGGGTTGGGCACACCAGGGGATGAAGTCGAGGAGCGTCTACGACGATAGAGTCCGTGTTTGCGGTAGAAAATACAGGACTAACCGAAACGAGAAACACGACGGGTTAGTGGTGCAGGGCACGACGGGATCAGAGAGTAGAGACGCCGCTGGATAAAGGGAGAAACGGTACGGAATGATAGCGAAGCCTGATTACGTATTTACTAGGAATGGAGGCAGAAACGGAAGGGAAAATTCGCTCGGTTCCGCGGTTCCACGGACGGCTGTGCGACTATTTGAATTATGCATGGACACGGGTTGCCTACAACGTGTATTGTTTGCGGTACGCGATTCCGATTCTTGAGGCCGACGGTGTACGTATGACGCCGGTTGGAGGTGGAGGAGGATAAAAGGAGAGAGAAGAAGAAAGAGAGAGTCCAATCCCACAGAACTGAAATCCCACGGTTACCGAGGACCGAGTTGTCGATGCTAAAGTTTCACATTTAAATTCGTTACAGATTTTTGGAGTGTCCAGATACTCTTAGCGTTTCTTTTATAGCTTTTTTTAGGCCGATCGACTTTCATGGTTTAACTGTTTAGCGTATCGTATTTGAGCTTGAGTCTATTTGTGGAAGCTGAAGACGTGTTGAAGATATTTTATTGAAATATACAATATTTCTTTTACTATGTAATTACAGGCTTTGAAATATTTAGTTTTCGAATTGTGTATGATTTTTTGGAAGGTTAAATTAGGTATTTATTTGGGAATTGTTTGAACAGTATGTGGTTTTTACGGTAGTTAATTCTTTGATTTTTTTATTTTGTTGTCAGAATGTGTCTGACTACTTAACTACTTCCAAGTGATGAGAATTACTCTCGAATTTTGTTGCCTTTGTTTATAGAATAATATATATATGGATTGATAAAGCTGCAGTGAGTAATCTAATTAGAAATGTCGAAAGTATTGATGGAAATTGACAAAAGTGTCAACGGAGGTGTGTTTTGTGCTGACAGTAGTATGTTACATTAGTGGAAAGTATAGATACTGTTGGAGGAAATTAAATCTATGCAAAGTTCCCATAATTCCTCAAACACTTCGCGTTTCACAAATTCCAAAACACATAACATCCCGTCATAATGTCAAATCATCGTGAAAAAATGTCTATAAAGAATGTTAAATCATAGAAGCCTCAGTATTATGGAATTACAGAACAAAAGGTACACCGAGACTTAAACCACTTTTAGCTACGCTCAAGATTAACAACCCTTTTCAAACTTTATTTCCACGACACCGTCATACCTCACTGCTCGGCGCAAAATTCATCTTCGAACATTCCGTTATCTAAACTCTCGATAGCTCGTATATTTCAAGGTATAATCCGCCACTTCCCGTGACCAAATGCGCGAGCCGAATGTTTACGTCTCGGCAGAGTTTAAATTAGCCGGGCAGCGTGACATTAGACGCCCGTATCGTGCTTCAACAAGGATTTCGTGCTCGTAAAAAGTGGAAATACACACATTTCGCGACGGGGTCGCGCGGTGTGGTCCAATAAATTCCGCGTGTGAAATCTTCCCGGGCGGAGAGCGGAAAAAAAAAGAATTGCGAAACGTAGGAAACAGGACGCGTGTACTCTTGCAAAGTGAGGGATTCACGGGGTTACAGTCTGTAGACATCTGCAATTGGAATGTGGTATTTTTGGGATAATTAAATTTGTCTTTGAAGCTTTGATTTATTCAACATTTTCAGAGGTACGATTGATTCGTAGATTGAAATTGCCTTAATTGCGACGATTTTCGTTATCCTTTTGTAGGATGGAAATGGACTAAGATGTCGCTAGAACAGATAAACCAAATAGAACTCTAATGAAGGAAAAATAATAAGAAAGAATACTTAATACTGTGCGCTTCAAAAATACTTTTGGCAAAGTGACTAGGTAAAGACAGACCCCAGGCTTTTTGGGGTTGGTTCTTTTCTGTTATCTTTTTGTTGGATGGAAATGGAATAAAATGTCGCTAGAACAAATAAACCAAATAGAACTCTAATAAAAGAAAAATAATAAGAAAGAATACTTAATACTGTGCGTTTCAAAAATACTTTTGGCAGGGTGACTAGGCAAAGGCAGACCCTAGTCTTTTTGGGGTTGGTTCCTTTCTGTTATCCTTTTGTTGGAGCGAAATGGACTAAGACATCGTTTGAGCAGATAAATCCAACGGAAATTTAATAAAAGAAAACTAATAAGAAAGAATACTTAATACTTCGCGTTTCAAAAATACTTTTGGCAAAGTGACTAAGTAAAGACAGAACCCAGGCTTTTTGGGGTTGGTTTCTTTATGTTGGTTCTTACAGTTATTTAAAACCATTTTCCTTTTTACCTGTATGGAGCTTAAAACTTTTTTGTTTAGAAGATGGGAGGGTATGTTTCAGCAATGGTGACTCCAACTTAGAGTGTCATAAGCAGGAAAATTTTCAAAAAACCTGCAGACTAGAGACTTTATATCCTGAAATACACTACAAGTTGTCCCCGCTTTCCTCCAAGGATGTTTTTCCAGGACTATTTCAGTACATCTGTTACTTTCTTATTTTCTAAAACTGTGTTCCAACCAGCTGTAACGTTAACAACAACACAGTTACTTGAAGCAAATAACACCATCAAAACTATCTATAATTTGAACATGTACATTCTAAGTTCAATCTTTGAGGAGATAGAAATTGCATAACGTGATATTGAACAAATTGAAGGTGAAAATAAATATCATCGCTTATTGCTAAAGAAAAATAACATTATCCAATTAAAGAGCAAAAATGTAATACTCGATTTCCATTCAAGATATTTTCTCCATCTTCTGGTGGTCCTCTTATTCGCTATTCACTATTATCCTCTTTTCTCGCAACAGTTTTACAGGGCAGATCGTCGCGAACACGCTCACCTTCCTTTTTGTCAAGTCCCAGTGAAAAACGTCGTCGCAGCTGCGGAATGCTAATGTAAAGAGCCATGGTTCTGATTTGCACTTTAAGCTGTCGCCCCCGAAAACTCCTTCCTGTGGGAGAGGAATACGCGGAGAACCATGATGGCAAGGGAAAGCTCCTACGGACGATTCCGGCAAGCGCTGCACCGTGAAATTCGACGCAGTAAATTCCGATACACGGTGCAAGCAGCTCCCTGTTTCTGCTACGGTGTTCCATTTCGGATTCGATATCGGGTATCCGTGAGCATTGTTTCACGTTGGTTCCACACCGTGTTACATGGGGTGACTTGACGGTGATGCGAGGAGAAGGGTAGATTCTCGAGGATAGAAAATAGCTGTGTCGGAAATTGGAATTTTCAGAAATGATTGGCCGATTTTCGCGTTGATGTGCTCCTTAAAAAATTGAATTCATGGGATGCATGATATTGATAAATTGTCGGACTTTAACGTATCTTCTTGCATAGGGGTTGAATACTTTTTGTAATACACGTACACAGGGTAAATTTATAAAAATGTAAGTTAAAAGGGGTGAAAGTGTACAAAATTTTCCTGCGTTAAAGTGTCTTCTTGTAAATGTAGGATATTTATTACAAATACATGTTTTTTTTTTATATACAAGGTGAAACATAAAAGATGGAAATAACGAGAACGTATTGTGGGATCGGGGCGGGAGGAGCCCTCCTATAAAAAACATAGGACAAAAGGACGTGAAAAGAAATTGTCATCAAGGAGAGGTCGCTGGCGCAATGGTTCCGCGCCGACCCAGGCGTTCGTCGTAGTTAAGCTACTCTGGCCAAGTTGCTGCCTTGGATGGGTTGCCGCGCACCTCTCGTTTCTTTTTCACGATCCTACAGTATGTACTCAAGCAGATACAGATTTATTAAAAAAAAGATATATATAATCTATCGTCTCGCCACGTCTATTTGTCAGTATATGCATCTATCCATCTAATTATCTAATCGTCTACAAGTCTTCCTTCTCTCTGTACGTCCTTCTACTGTGGCGTTCGTCAACATCTAAAATGATCTAGATTTTTCTAGAACCTTAGAATCTTTCTAAATTATAGAAAGATCCTCGCATTATTTATAAAAATTCACACATTAAATCATATCTATTTCAAGCTGAAATTCCTTTCAAATGTATAAAATCAGTACCAAGCAAGCTAAAGTATCGTTGCACCCATTCTAAATAAAGCCAGAACATACCTTTAAACCAATTATTAATATAAATAGAATCTACCCACCACAAAATGACTAAAACTCATCGTTAAATACCATATTCCAAAAATTCCAAACAATCTCTGTCACACAATTCACATATTCCCTCGCAATGCACCATCCACGATGACAAACTTAATTCTCCGTGATTCAATAATCGCCGTTTCAATATCGACGAGACAAAAGCGAAAATTCCTCACGTTAATCCAGCCGCTTTCATCCAACGTGAGATGCGTTAATATCGGCGCACGGCAAAAGATCCCATTCGAATTCCGTCGGCATGGAAGGCAATTAAGCGCGATATACGCGTCGAATCTTCGTCCCTTAATTTTCCTAATGGACATTAAAGCATAGCAGGGCCACTTAGCCGCGTCTCCGTCGGCGTGACATTTTCATCGGGAGATTTTCTGGGATAAACACGCGGGCCAACCACCGTAGCCGGAGTAATGCTGCGGTTCTCGAAGCAGTCGTGCAGAGCTTCGTCCTCCGGTAATCCGGCGTGACACATCGCCGATGCATCGAGCCGAGCTCCGACGGGCAAGAGAGACAAAGAGAGATAGAGAGAACAGACAGAACAGCCCTCGAGAGAGAGAAAGAGAGAGAGAGGGTGGGATGCATTTGCGGGTGATCGTCATGGCTCCGTGTTTCGACGAGGTTGCGACGGAGATGGAGAAACTGATGCCACGTATATCGCGAGGTATATATCTATAAAAGGAGGGAGGTTCTTAGCCAAAAGAGAAAGAGAGAGAGGAGAAGAGGGTGGGAGGGTGAGAATTTCGTCTTGCCGTCGCGGTTGCCTTAAGTCTCTTGGTTGTTAAGCCGCGAGACGAATTCCCATGGACGGCCGCGTTTCTTGCTAATGCCAACGCCGTACCTAATCTGCCTTTCGCCTTTCCTTCATCCATTTCGGCTACGCTGCTCGTTCGCTCTCCTTAGCCCCGTTCTATGGCGAAAAGCTCTTTCCGTGCATTACGACGGAGAAACGCGGTTTCTACGCCACTTACCGGCATCCTGAAAGCCCATGAACCTGTCTCGCAGAGATTTCTGCATTAAGTTCGATGTTAACATCTTGTTGACCTTTGGCATTTTTGGCTCAATGGTGTTTTCAAGGTGGTGGAAACTTGCTGGTTTTTGTACGGGGTTCGTTCTTGGAATTACGAAGTTTGAGAAATGGTTTATTTTAGGTTTCAAGTAAGGATGTATGCGTTGAAAGGATGAGAGGGTTGGTAAGCTTTGAATTTTCTTGTGACAAATTTCTTACTTGATTTTCAGAGCAGTGGGACATTTAGAAAATCGACAGTCACCAACGTAGAATCAGTTTTCAAAAGAGCATATCCCAATCATAGAATTTAATATATATTATCGAAATGTTTAATTAGAATTTTTTCTAAAATACAATCCACTGATAATTCTATATTTTCATTCCAGAAAATCCCAACACTCTCACAGCATACTTTTTATTTACCCACTAGGACGAATTTAACTACTAACAAAAGAGCATAGTCTACTCATTGAAACTAACATTCATTATCAAAATGTTTGATTAGAATTTTTTCTAAAATAGGGCACACTGATAATTCTCTATTTCCATTTCACAAAATCCCAGCACTCTCATAACATACATTTTTTTTTAACTGCCAGGAAGAATTTAACCACCAACAAAATTAATTGTCACCCGCATCTTATAAATCCTGTGTTTCATTCAATCCCATGACATTTGCGGGCAAAACTGCCAAGAAACAGCAGCGAGGGTCGAGAAAAAGGAAAAGATCGGCCGTTCCTGCGGGACCTTATGAAAATTTAGCTAGCAACAGAATCCTAAATCTCATTAAAACGCGGCGCGTTCACCGCCAGGAGGTGGGGTGGTTGAAGGGGGTTGTAAGAGGAGAGCGAAGGAGCGGGGAAGCTCGGCGCCGTTTCGAGGGAGCACTGACTGCAGGGATGCCACCCTAATTACCTTTGGCTCGATAAAAAAAACGAATTAAAGAAAAGAATGAGGTGGGGCCGAGGGTGGGCTGCTCGTGACAGCCAGCTAATCGGGGTGTTTAAGAGTCTACACTGATCGCCCGGGCCTCGTTAAAACCGGGCAGAGGAAAAGGCTCTCGCCGCCTTATTTTTGCCAGGCGTGATAATGGGGGTTGGACGGAGAGGGAAACGAGGTGGCAAGGGGCGTAGAGGGGCAGGCCGAAAGAATGCTGAATCGTATGGCCACGCTTCTGATTTACGGGAGTAGGCTCGCGCCAGTTTGCATACCGATCGACGGAATCGCTATGGCTCGGCTATTACAGGATGGCCAATGAAAAGCCTTTTAATGATTCATGTGTTACGTGCAAAAAATTGCACCGTGAGAGCGTGATCGTGGATAATTTGGAGCTAATTAAACGGACGATCGATGGAACGTTTCACTAGACTTTTAACATTGTAAAACACTGCTTTGAACAGGATTTTTCGGGGGGTTTATACGGGGATGAGGTGTTTACCCCTTTTTAACTTGTCGAGATGTGGTAAGAATATTATTTTGCGATCTCAAATTTACATTATTAAATTAAGATATAATAAATTTCAATTCTGACTGAAGATTTATAGTTTGAGAAGTCAGTTAAATACTTTGCATCGTTTCTCATACTCGTTGCTTAAATGTACTTCTTCTTTTGTGACTATATTTTTTATACTATTTCCTGTATATTATAATATACTATTATCCATTGTATGATTATGGTCCAAGGTCTAGAAAAATTAAAATTCACGTTAACGAAATTATTACGCACAATTTGTCTATTCAAATCTTCATATAAGAAAATAATACATCTCTCTGTTTTCCACGACATGTAATGTCGTTTCAAGGGAAATAAAATATACTATGAATATGTAAAAGCATGTATTATATGTCATAGCACGATATATATAGCATACAAAATTTCAGATCCCCTGAAATAACACCCTCTTCAAAATTAATCCCGCAAACTGTCTCGCCACATTTCCAAGCAGCCTCAAACTTCATCAAGCAATACGCAGCTTATTTCTTCGCATCATTTCTTCACCGTATCTCATTCATACCTGCACAGCATCCGAGCGACGGTGGAATCGGTGACATCGACATTAACCAGTTAACTGTGACGAAAATTTGGTTGAATTTTGTGTCACGAAAATCGAGAGATGAGCATTAATCTATTTCAAATTATTTATAACCTTCAGTTATTCGTTTTACTTCGGCATGGCCTCAAAATATTCCAAACATCTTGAAATTTAGAAATACATTTTATTTTTCGTCAAAATTACAATTTAAATAATCAGCGGTAGCTTTTACGCATGACGAGTATACTCGTCAAACACAGCTAACTGGTTAATAATGAAAAGAAAAGAGGCAACGGTGCTCCGTCGTCCGCTGCGGAGGTGGCGCGTAATTAAATAAAGTCACCTTCTTCCATTCTCCATTATCTCTTATCTCTCCGTCGCGATGGACCAGCATTGCGACGGCCGAGCGAGGCGCGAGCCCGATATTTTATTTATTTAGATGCCGAGATGAGAAAAAGTAATCAAGGGTGCGCTAATGGAAGGTCCGACTCTCCCTCGTTTCCACCGTTGAACTCTTTTTGTTTCTCCTACACCCCCTTCCACCGACCCGGCACCATCACCCGCCATAATTACGCACCGACCGAGCTCTCGTGCGCTGCCCTGCGTCGAATAAATAACGCAAATGAAACTTGTCTACCTCAGTGGTAACGACAGTGCTCCCGCGTTTGCCTGGCCAGGTCTTTTTTCGTTGAAAAGAGAACGCGAGGTTTAATTAGAAAACCGCGATCGCCGGTCGATCGGTCACGCGATGATTAATGACGGTTCTGGTTTGTTTTGGGGATAATGCCCCCTTGGTGCGTTAACTCTTCTCTGTTTCTTCAGATTGTTCCGTGCAGGTGTATTTAGCATTTGCTCGAATATGTATAGGGTGTTCATTGAGGGTTGGTTGAATTTTTGGAGCATGTTTGGTTTTTGTTGTTTGCTCTGCTTCTTATTTATATTCGACTTTGGGGAATATGATTATTTTGCATTTTGGACAGTGTTAGATAGGTTCTGTGTTTTTGAGCTTTTGTTTTACGTATTGCGAAGGAGAAATTTACTGAAGGTGATGGAGGATTTGTCTTTGGAATCACTGATTGCGCGGTGAAGGTTTTAACACTGTACTTAATTTAATTTCTTGTTATTTGGTTAGACTTATGATAAGAAACATAGTGAGGGCAATATTTGTTTGGAATCTTTTGCAAACTGCACTTGGCTGCTCTGTTTTTCTCTTATAATATTGTAAAATTGAAGTTTCATCAAGTGGATTACAATTGTAATTGATTTCTTTTCTCGAATTAGGTGAACATTTTCAGAATTTTGACCAAACAATCTGACCTCCTGAATGATATAGTGCCAAATTTTAAAGTTTCAATAAATCTGTTCCACCTTACATATTCATATTTCCAGGTCCAAGAAATATGTTAAACTTGCATAAATTAGAATCTTTCAATCAGAGCACGGAATATCGATTACACTAAAACAATTCTATTTCTTCCAATATTAATTCCTTCCAATAAATCGGTCTTTAATCAGTAATAAAATAATTAAACTCCAATTACTAATACTTTATCGTACCTAATCAATTGTCTTTAAAAATTGACAATACATTTTTACATATTCTCAGACACGATATCGTCATTAAAAAAATATTCAGACATCTTTTACATTTATAATTCCCCGAAACCTCCAATTTTACAACCACCCCCGTCCTCCATCGGACTATGCCGGTCCAAAAGCCGCTCGGCCATTTCCACGGTTTTCTAAATTATGATTCCCTCGTATTTTTATCGAAATATAAAATATACCCACCGCGAGTCCAGTACGGGCATTTCGCGGTGCTGACACGTCAACTGTTCGATTACCGGTATCAATTATCAATATATCTCGCCGATATCCAACAACATCCGGCGCAGCGTGCATTTTAGTCCCGCCTATACGTCGTGCTTTTATTACTCGAGCACATAACTCCCTTTTGCTCGTGACATTTTTTTAAATATCGAAATGTAGCTGTCCGTCGTTACGAGCCTTTAATTGAGGGAAATAAAAGAAATTTATATACGTGTTTTTCTCGTCACGCAAATATAAATTCTTTCTTTCCCCGGTAGCAAGAGGGGGATGATTTTCGTGCGTGTAACATTTCAGCCATTTCTACCAGTCTGTGGGTTTCTCGGCGTCGTTTAGTACCCAGCTAGCTAGTAGACAGAAATTAACCTCGCATTTTCACTGTCCTCTTTCACCACTAGCTGTTTTCCGTCTCCTTTTTTTTTCTTCCCCTTCCGTGTACCGGTATAGGGACCATCAGATTGCGACTCAAGGAAATTGAAACATCCACCGCCTCGAGGCAAAGCGAAACCATGATTTAGGGAACCGGTTTGAGTTATGTGCTCTCCTATATTAAAGTATTTCGAATGCAAAGCTATTTCGCATGGTGCCCTCCCCCGCTAGTGCCGCCGTTTCCGTAAACTGAACGTTTACTTTCGCGAATACTTCGACGATATCGGATGATTCGATAGTTTCGCGAGGTACCCTTAGAACGCGAAGTTTCATGGGTAATAACGCTTTTAAAGTAAGGCACTATTGTGTCATGGTGTGGTCGATCGTATAGAAATAATTCTCGCAAGGACATTCTGTTCGATGTGACAAAGAAGTGCAGATTAATGGCAAAAATACAGTGATTTTGCGGACAATAACAAGTACTTACTCTATATCTTACTAAATACAATCTTTGTTATCTTTTCAAAATTATCTGAAACACTGTCAATGCGAAAACAGAATGGCGCTTTTTTCGCACATAGGCACCAAGCTCAAATGTGTACTTGAAAGAGTTAAAATCACAACTCAATTCATTGAATATTACCCTTTTACAATATGATTTTTTTTTCAACCGACTCTGCAACAATTCAGAACTAAATTGGTAATATTAATATTATAAAAATAACTTCATTGGTATTTTCAATTTCACAGATTTTGTAAAATTTATCACGAATGTCACTCGATATTCTACGGCAAGGGGTTAAAATCATTCACCAAACTTAGTCTACTTCAGAACAAATAATTTTTCCTACCCCTCCTCATTCACCAAATCCACGACAATCTTCCTCATTACTTTAGGATACAGACTCGTCTGAACCAAAACATTACACCTGCCACTTGCAGCCACTAAAAAAAATCTTTATCAAAACCTCATCGGAATCTCATTCGCGACAGCATCTCGCGCGATGACAAGAACGAAGACAAAGTCCCCCTCGTTTGTCCGATCGCCGTAAGGATAGGATCCGGAAGAGGCTTCACCTTAGCCGTAAGTAGCGTCGTAGCGCAAAGATAAGTCGGTTGCAAGGTGGGAAGCTAGTTCCGAAATCGAATTTGTCTCTCACGACGATCCATTATCGAGGACCTCCTTCGAGGAGGCAGGCATCCCTCCGCCCTTTTTCTCAAGTCCTCTTACCACCTATCCGTAGTAGGGCCGTATGGCTCGTGCACGTACACACAGGTAGCAAGGTAGCGAGCGAGCGGATGGGCCATGCATTATGTATAATACATCACGTTATTGGTTCTCTCAGTGATTCCACCCTTGCCAGCCTTATCGTGTACCGCGGCACGGCCCGGCCTAGTAAAACATAAGCATCGGGAAACGATAAATAAGGGAAACGTGGCCCGCATGCCGCGCCACGTTCCGTTCTCCCGCAGAAAAGCCTGTGAGGGAAAATGCGTTCGCTCGTCTTCTCTCTTTCTTTCTTTCTCGTCTCTGCTGTTCCTTTCGACTTTGTCCTCCTTCGAGTGCTTGGTAACGCTATACAGAAGAAGCGTCGTCGAAGGCTTTCTTCGGGGCTCTTGTTTCCCCTGAGAAACGTACCGGCACCCACCTTTCGATTCGACCCTCGACCTATCACGTATGCGTACTCTCGAGCACCCTTATGGTGATACCGTTACGTGCTTTTTCGATATTGCGCCAAATTGTTTAGGTTATTCCGCGGGATTTACTGTGGGAATTCCGGGAGAATCGGGATTCTTTGAGGGAGTACTTACTGTATTGTTATTGACTTCGGTGGCTGTTGCATGGTTTAAGGATTATTTTGTAGAGGATTTTAAAGTAAATTACTGTGAGGAGAATTGAATATTTTTGGCGATGAAGTTGATTAAACTTTTCGGAACTATATATTAAGTCTTTCTAGTTGTATTTATTTCATGCAGGGTTATTGTGATGATGTTCATATATTTTCATCGTGAAATGAAATAATAAATGTTTATGCAGTGGAAATCTAGAGTGTGATGATATCATTCAAGGTTTTATAGAACTTTGATCATAGATATCAACATGATACCTTTATTTTACATTGTTATCAAAGCACTTCGACACTTTATTGTTCATATATTTTTCAATGACACTTCCTCATTATTTTTATATTTTTTATATTTATATTTGCTGTTATATATATTATATATGTTATATACAAGAATGGAAAAATTACCCTCAAAGTACAGTATAAAATCGCTACTCTTACTTAGGGGTAGTTGTAAAGTGAAAAGTATTTTACAGATTAAGTCTAATTTCTATCATAGAAACTCCTCTTCATAGAAACTTACGAAGAAAATTGGAGAGATTATTATAATTCTTTTCATCTGCAATTCTCCTCTGCAATACCACTCCACCATTTGTATCTATTTGTGTCTTTAAGCTTTCTGCTTTGCAAGTATGTGGTTTTAATAGAAACGCTTCAATAAAGATCATAATACTAGTGAAATACCTATAACAATAAACATATTAACACTTTACATGCTGGCACTGTTTTCCAACCTTTCGAATCTGTAGCGGACAAATCCAGCTTTCTCGCGTGCTAGTCAATTTGATAATTTACGCATGTTATTGATGTTGTTACAGAATGCAGTTCATTACAGTCTATCACGCAACTGAGGTTACAATCTCCCGCTTTCAATATCTGTTCTTTTTCGGACTGTGATCACAGTCTTCCGCCTGCAATGTGTTAATATTTTTGACGACATCAAACAACGGATTCCCAGTTGTCGTTCAATCGTCCAATCGAGCACAAGACACGGCTAGTCGATGTCGGATATCGCAGTTGATCGTCAGAGAAGACGATAGGAGGGATGAAAGGGCGAACAGGTCGTACGTAATATCGGCATTAGAGAATGTGCCGGCATTCATCACGTTATCAAGTCGCCCGCACACAGTGCGTGTTGATACACAATTATGCGTGGCAACGTGCATCACACCAGGCGACGCGGGCGTCGCGAGTCAACAAGAGGAGAGCGACGTCTACCAGGAGACGTCGGGCACCCTCTCAGGGTGGAGAGAGGCTATTCAACGTTTATCATACAGAGCCAAGTGCCACGCCGATGATCCATGACTCCTCGGAGAGCGGAGAACAAGAGTTAGGGAAATGGGCCCCGGGAACTTGTTTGCTCGGTCCCGGAACGTCCGAGGAGTCGGTAGGAATACGGAATCGAGTCTAACAGGATACGATGAAAATGCGAGGATAGAGAGAGATACGGAGAGGGAGTTTAACCCTCGAATATCAGGTTGCTTTAATTTTTCACGAGGAAGAAAGTTATGGGGTTAAAAGAAAACTTTTTTTTTATGGATTGGTGAGTGCGGTGGGTTTTGTGGAAATTAAATTGTGATAGGAGTAACGTAGGTCTGATATTGAAGTTATGTCGATGGCAAAATATGCGAATGTTTTTTTCGCCAGTGGTTCCAGTGATAAAATCGTCCGATATTTGAAATGCTAAGGAAGATGAAGAAGTGTTCGCTTAGGGTTAAAATCGCTTCTGCAAATGACATTGGAAAATTGTGAAAAATAAGGGATTTTATTTACTTAAAGTGAGAGTATTTTTAATGATATTTATTTTCTGAGCTGTTATACGTGATATGGTAGAAATTTATTGATAACTTCTGATATACTGGGAATTATACAATAAGGTTTGAAAGTAGAATCGTGTTGTGAAATACTCTTGGCGATTTAGCATTATTAATGGACACAGATGAAATCTGCGAAATTAAATTCTGACTTAAATAACCATAAATCATCTCACATAGACGACGGTTCCACAAAAACAATAATAAGAATTTTCACATGAAATGAGAATTATTACATTTCAATGTTAATTAACAATCTTAACTGATTTTTTATCATAATCTTCAGTGACTTTAAAATTAACACACCAATAAATAAATGCTAAGAAAAGCACCACAAAAATATCATCGTCACTGTAAACTCAACACAATTAACAAATAAACTCCAGCCATCTTTCCAAATCACCCCAAAGCATCAACAACATACAAAATACGCAAGACAAAATTAAAAAAAAAAGTTACAAACATTCAAACACCACCTCTCTCTCCACCATGATTCAAAACAAATTCATCCCCGCTAGAAGCATAAGGAAAAAAAAAAATATCGCAAAGAAATACTCGCACGAGCTGGCGATTTACATTCCCGTGATTTCCTGTCATTCACGGGCGAGCTCTCTTCTCTCTGTCGGCTATTCGTTCTGCATTCATCGACGCATTTCTCGTTTCCACCGGGTTGCTCCCACCATCACGGCAGCATGCTCGAGGACTGACGAATTTATTGCATCCCGAAGCGGACCAAAGATTTCACAGGACCGTGTGAAACGGAACGAAGAGGCGAAAGAAGCCCGACGAGACGAAGGGAGACATGGAATCTCATTGAGAATTCATGCGGTATATACGAGGAGGACTCCAGAACAGAAGAGCGACCTATCGGATGGTAAGGGGTGGCTCGAGCTGGCTCAGGGTGTCGGGAAAGATCCGCGTAGCCGTGCAGAGGAGAAGAAGGGAAACGGTGGATGATAGGAGGAGGGTTGGAAGAGGGGAAGGGAGTGGAGAAAGAGAGAGAACACGCGGTGACACTCTCATTTCGGAGAGAATTTACAAGCCGCCCCCTCGCGTGCCTCGCATAGTCAGACCTAGTCCGACCTCCTATATATATTCCGGGCATAGCCAACAGTCTGGCATAGTTAAGTGCACTTCTACTAGCTTGTATCTGGCTGCTTACGAAATTCATTGACCCTATGAACGATTGTCGTTTTAAAGATTCCTCGGGATAAGATTGTATCTGTTGCTCGGGGTTTTGTACACAGAATGAGATTATACTTTGAAAAGTAGCATAATAAATTAATGAAAATATACAATGTCGAGTAGCATAAGTATTCTGTGCTTAGATATTAGATTTATTAACTCCTTGTCCTACAATCATGCGTGACACTTGTGATAAATGTAATAGTCAATTTTGAAGTGTTCTAGAAATTATTATTTTAAAAATATCAGTGGGTCATGATGAAATAATATTAATTCTATGATATCCAATATTGCGTTAAGTCATATGCTACATTCGAAATTAGTAATTAATTCAGAGCATTTGATAGAGCGTGAAAATGGGATGGTGTTAAAGTATTTGAGTCTGTAAGAAATTTTTGCATCATTTAATATTTCTTGCTAAGGAATTAAAATTCTATATATTTTTTTCAGTGATATTTCTACTTGCTATCACAGTAGTATAATTCTTGTTACAAATTACCATAACTTGACAGTATAAATATCGTTAATCCGAATCTTTATACCTTGTTCTGAGTAGACACGTAGATTACATTCTCTCGCGTTTCAACCACCCGATGGAAATCAAGTGAACCATAATAAATTAACAAATATCGCCAAGTAGTTAAAACAACTCTATATTCCTCAAGCTCGTTAAAACCATCGTATATTCCAAACGTATTATTACGATTTCATACGCTCATAATTAAATCCGCTTAAGGCCAAACAACAATGCACCACCCCAGGCGTAATAAAAGTAGATCAAAATCAGAGTCGTGAAAACACGCGATCTTTCGCACTTCGAGATACACCGGTGAATTCACGGGGTGAATTGCAGCGTGCAACCGCACAGGTTACTCTGCCAGAATTACCTGGGGGTGCGAGTGTTCGTGCACGGTACCACCCCGCGCCACCCCTTAACGTCAACACCGTGCAACGTTCTCACTTTGGCTCGTCTTCTTGTCTTCTTCTACCTGCTGCCTTATCCCCTCGCCATCGTCATCCTCGAATCACCTCACTATCCTCGAGCACGCAATCATTATGCGCTACCCCCGCGATGCCTTTGCCACCGTCGGAGCCACGCCAACGGAATCGTTGCGCCATTATGGAAGTTATGTGGGCGTGCACCATTGCAGTTTGCTGTTTGCAGACTTTATTTACGAATCGGATTGCACGATACGACCTCGCGATTGTCGGATGTAGTCGAACAAGATCGCACGATCGGCGCTTTTTGTAGTTTCATTAGAAGCTAGACCATTGAAGAACTAATGTCTTTATCATTGTTTGCACTTCGGTACTTGGGTGTTTGGTAATTTTTAGAGATGATAGTATTTATTAGATTGGGATATTGATTGGTCACAGCTTGGTGGTTGTTGATAATTGTAGGAAATGTTGCGGTTTCACGATTTGATGTGTTGCTTTATATTATATTCGGTTAGTTTCTTTGGGTAGGGTTAAATTTCACAGAAAAGATTCACGGTTAAGTAATTATTAACATTTTAGGGACCGGTATTTTTTTAACATCCTATCTACTTCTGACCGAACACTTGGCCACAAATACTTCCCTGGTACAGATATATCTTTGAAAATTGCAAATTCTCGTCCTTGAGTCCTTGTCACAGGAAAGCGCAATGATAAATAACAATTTATTAGTTGGCGCGTCAACCTATTAACCCCTTGCCCTGCGATTTGTTTCGTGACTGTCTTGCTATAATTCAGAATTTAATTGCTAAAATAAAAATTGATAAGGGATTTCTTAATAGGCCGTGTAATTTAACGTTAGATTAGTGTTCTAGAAATAATATTATTGAGTTGCGCTTCATTAATGTTTTCCATATAATAACTTTTGAAATACTTGAAAATTTCCTATCCCAGTTACCTCTTCACGAGTGCCACTCGTTATTGTAGGGCAAGGAGTTAACACTAGAACTACCAAACCAGTCAAAATGACTGGTACACAATTTTTTCAAAAAATTCTCCAAGTTTATATAAAAGTCATAGAATAAATATTCTACGTCTATATCAATAAACATAAATCACCCAATCGATCAAATTTTTCGCCGCATGATTCCCCCTTTTTCACAGTACTTATTTAATTTCTTAAAATATGTTAGATTTGACGCCGGTAGTTCTAGTGTTAATAAGTAAAAAACCCGAAAAGCCTGTTAATAGACTACCGCTCGGCAAAGTGTTAACATACATATGAAATTGAAATTTTTTAATACGACCTCAATTTTATAAACACATAGAGAGGCTTCCCCATCACAGTATTTTGCCACTGCATAAAAAATTCTCCTCAACTCGCTAAGTCCTTACTCCAACAGAATCTGAAGCTCTCTACCTAAAAACCGTTAATTCTTAACCCTCTCCCAGAAAGCCACCCTGACCTATAACAGTGACAGTAAAATATCACCACACCTTCTAACATTCCACCCCTAACATTCTCCCCGTAAAAATACCACGTATCCTCGTCTCTCCAAGAAGTTCTTCGCCCATCCCGTAATCGCGTTAATAATTTCCCCTGCATTACGGCCGGCATCGAAATTCTAGCACTTTGTTCCGAAACCAGAATGGCAAAGGTCTCAGAGACGCGGGTTGAAGTGAGACGTGGCTTCCACGTTGTGGTCGGAAGGGGTGGTAGGGGGTGGGATAAGGATATGATAGGATGGGACAGGGTCGGTATAGAGCCGGCGAAGGAAAAGCGGGTAGGGGTAAGGTACGTGTCGCCGCGGGGAAACTTACATGCATATCCTGAGGGAGGCCGCGCGGCGTCAGGTTGGCACAAGGGTGGCAGAAGTTACGGCGTCTCGACGACGCCACTTCCTAAGTCTGGTCTAGCGTTACCTTACCTACCATCTAACCTACCATCCCTACGTCCGACCAGAAGGGCTTTCTTGCTACCAAGCTATCCCCTTTTGCTCGCCAGCTTCCAACGAGCTCTCCGTGGCCCAGGTGCTGCTTTTCGAGCAGCTAAAGCTACTTCGGCGATGCCGTCGGTGTTCTCCTCGTTAGAGACCTCTATCGAGGTGAAACTACGCCTACAGGGTCGTAGAAATAAGAAGACTTCTACCACGACTTTAGTCGGAGGAATATATACGCATATGGTGCAGCCAGTCGTCGGAGAACAGACGAATTTGATGTGCCCTCCGGGCTGATGCGAGTTTCTCCGCGAGTTTTCCTCGGGAACGAGAGACTGCCGCGGAAGGGAGGATTTTAACGACGACTAGAATATTAAATTTGTTTAACAAGCCTTCCGCTCCTGCTACGACTACGTAAGGAGATCTTCGTCCGGCTTACGGAGAAGGGGCTGCGAAGACTGAAATTAAATTTCGTCTAATTAACGACCGCCGAGTGTTGAGAACGGTTCTCGGCATTTCTCTCGGCTCCTTATTGCCGTTCGGGAAATATTTGTGGGAATGGTCTTGGACGATTTTCTTTCGCCCGTCTTTATTGACTTTTACGACAGGATATTTTGAAGTGAGGATTGTTTTTGTGAAAGTCTGAAGAGATCGAGACGTGATTAAAATTGTGTTACTGAATTTCCATATTCATAGTAGATGCAGAGATTAAAATATTAATCATTGGTCTACTTTTGAATGCAAGCTATGAATATTTAACACTACGTTTACGGACACCGCCAATTTGACGGATTCCTATCTTTTTAGAAACGCCTTCGACACTTATCGAGACGCAGAGACTCAGAACAGTACATATTTCACATGTATCTTATAATATAAAAATTACTTAACTGATAATCTTCTTTTCCACCATATCCCTCTATTTCCAAAGTCCTAATTTAATATATTGCAGCATAACAGATGACACATCCGTGAATCTAGTATTAATATATAAGCAGCATGCGCAAAACTTCATCATATCAGCTACCAACATATTTCACATCGTGATATAGTATCATTATCAAATTGATATTCAGACTAAAAAAAAATCCAACCACAGCAAACAATAATTATCCAAAATAACCATCATAAGCTCCCTAACAAATGCACCCTAATTCTCGGACCTACACCATTCTCCGTTCTCTACAATTCCCCTATTTACCCAAACTCCGTTAATTACCATGATTCAGCAAGCATCCCAAGCAACAACATCCGTTCGTCCGGCACGTAGAAAGAAGTGTCGTACCTAATCTGCCTGTACGCCGATCGGCAAACAAAGAGCGGCGCGATCGTTGAAACGAAGAAGACCAGGCAGCGGGATATCTTCATCCATATCAATTACTCTGCGATTAGATGGATGAAGATACGTATGCCCAGGAGCGTTTGGATCGCCGTGGCTCTCGAAGGAGACAGTCCGAGGTAGGAGGACCCTCGCGGTGAGGGCCCAAAGAGTGGTCCCTCGTGGTCCACGTGATTGACAACGAGGCTGCCAGAGCGGTGACTCTGATTCTTTGATTGAGCGCCGTCACTCCTCAGATAAGAAACGACCCAGAGTGAATATCTTAATGAGAACCCGTCGTAAGGAGAGCAAGTTTGCCTTGAGAGAGTGTACACGTTTTACGTGTACCTAATTAAAGCCACCTAAGACCTATTTACACCGCGGGATATCAGTCTCTCTCTTTTTCTTCGTCTCGTTTTATCCCTCTCTCTCTCTCTCTCTCTCTGTTGCTCGTTGACGTCGCGAGAAGCTGAACCACCGTGGAGATGGATACTGCCAATTAACGTGCTCGATCGATCTTTCAACCGTTCGCCGTTTACATGCTCTTATCGGTTCTCCATGCGCGTTTTTTTTCGCGGTAAAATGGGAAACCACGAGTGCGTATAGGAGCGCGCACGTACGCTCAATCGGTTGGCAATTAAAGACGATTACGTTGCACTAGCTGGGCTGATTGATTTAGAAATTGAAGAGAAATCGGGGAGTACTCGTGGCCGAGAGCTGCGATGATGTTGTCGATAATGCCGAGGGAGATTAACGCTTCGATGGAGGAAAAGGAACGGTCGTTTGTCGAGGGCAGACGTTTTCTCGGATGTTTGTGTTTCTTGGAGTTGTCTTATATTTGAATTGTGCCGAATTTTTAGTGAATGATATGCAATTGATTGGAATATTATATCTTCGGTGTGTAAAGTTACTCTACTTCGAGAGGTAAATTAATTTTTGAGAATACGCGAATAAAAATACAAGTTTGTCAAAGTAGAGTCAGTAGTTCTTTTATTTCTTAAATATATATATTTTTCCTCAACATAGGTACAGTTAGTAGAATATTAACCCATTAAGGTCCAAGCAGTGAAATAACAGAAATATTTTAAATGCGACTATTTATTTGTTATAAGATTACAGAAATTGTTGGACTTAAGGTGATGAACAATTAAAGAACAAAAGTGCATAACTTAAGCCTTTGATATGTTTTTTTACTATGACATAGGTTAAAATATAAATTAAATTAATCCGATTCCCCGAAAAAAATTAGAAGTGAAATGTTACGTTAACGCAACTTTGGGCCTTAATGGGTTAATTGTGCAAGCAACTTGTAAAGGATCGAAACAAGTATGCCCAATGAGATAACTCAAGGTAGAATGTAGAATGAATATTATGAAACAAATAAGTCTCATGAACGACGAATAATTCACAAGACTGTAAAAAAAATTAATAAACAGTTTGTCTAATTTATCATAATATAACATTAACCCTTTGGAGTCCCCTATCGAGCAATACCCGGCATAGCATCACTCTACATTTTATTTTCTAACGATTTAATACTACGTTACATTTTATAATACTTTTCTAACATCACTCAAACATCCCTCAGTACAAAACATCCCTCAATTCCAAATTAAATTCATTCACCTCCCTTCAAAATTGACAAAATAATACAAACAGCAAAGGGTTTATCCCATAGACACAAAAATTCTCTCGACTTCCAGACATAGCAAAACACCTTTAAAATCGCTAGTTCTCTTCTCGCACGAATTAAATCCTCTATTTTCCAAGAACCAACCATCAAAGCCGCACAAAGCTGTACCATGTAACGAAGTATTCCCACCCCCGTCTGACAAAGGAACGAAGGAAGCTCATACAAACGCTGGGGATTCGCTAATCGCCACCGATAGGGCGTGTACGATCGAGATATCGGGAATCTCAAAGGCGGGTTTCCAGAGCGGGCCCTTTCTCCATCCAGGAGAGGTAAGGGTGGGAGTGGGGTGGCCCGAAGACGGCACCGAAAGGAAGCGTGGAAGAGTTAAGGAGACGCGGTACATGTAAGACGCGGCCGTTATCTTGTCGATCAAACAATTAACAATGCCAGCCGATATGGGCGAAGCGGCGAGGAAGAAGGACTGGCACGCAGGAGGTGTACCTCGATCAAGGGCTTCCTCCGAGTCGGTAGATACCGCCGCGAAGAAGAGTCAGAAGGGAAGCCGGTGCCCGGGGCCCTCGGGGCCACCTTGGCGAACGCTCGTCGATGTCTCCTTTTCGCAGTGTTACCGTTAATTACCCATTAATTAGCCGTCCCTTAATTGCCACTGACCGGCCATGCTTGGGTACTAGTCGAAGGTCGGGAGCAGGAGGTCGCGTCGATGTCTTTGTTTTCTAGCGTTTTGCACTTGGTTTTGCGATTGTGGATGATGTTGGATATTTTCCTTGGTGGAGCATCAGGATTCGAGAATGTTGGAGTGAATGTTTATATGTGGAGGATGAAGTTGGAGAAAAATTGATGGATGGAATTGTCAAGGGATTTTGTTTGTATTCTGAGAAATTGTGGAAGTTGTGGTTATCGAAGGGGTTGCTGAGATGTTTCGGTTAAAAATGGATTTTTTGGGACGTTGATTTTTCTCGATCGTTGAGAGGAAAGTTTTTAATTGGCAGGGGAAACGTGAAATGGTATGCTGCGGATGGAATGAAGGGTGACGAATCACCTGGATGCGAGATTGCAATTGCGCCTGCAATATGAATAGAATCTGGAATTCTGTAATTTACTCTTCTGTGCTGTAATATTTTTTAGGAGTTTGTATCACTTTAAAGCGTACTTTGGCATTAAGTATGCACGTTTCTGTAGGAAATCTTACTTTAATCCTTAGCGGGAGTCATTTAAAACTGCACTCAGTAAATAATTAGTCTTAAAAAAATACCTAATGTCTGAATTTTTGGAAGAACAAACATCTAGCAAGTGTCAGTATTCAAACAGTGAAAGTTCAACAAAAGATACGACCCCTTTGTCACTACCAGTCATACCCCATTTCATACCCTTGACCCTAGTAGCTTTAAATCTCCTTAAGACTCTTTCTAATTACTAAAATTACAAATACAAATAAAACACCATACATCTAACAATATCTCCACCTTCAACAATAATTCACCAAAGTTACACTACTATTTCAATACCCAATATTTACAAATTCCTCAACACCATCTTTTTAACACTAGAACGACCGACGTTAAATTCATTACATTTAAATATATTAAACTAGCTGAAAGTTCCCGTGCTGCGCTACGGTTTAATCGAAACTAAAAAAAAACCTTAAAATTTCGAATTTTGAAAAATCCCTTCTTAGTGGATGCTTATACCCTAGAAGGAACGCTCATGCAAAATTTCAAGTTTCTAGGTCAAGTAGTTTCGGCTCTGCGTTGATGAGTTTGGCCCATATTTACAACCCCCCAAAACCCCCCCTAAAATTTCGAATTTTTCAAAACCCTTACTTAGTGAGTACCTAAGACCCAAGGGGAAGGTATGTTCCAAATTTCATTGCAATCCGTTCTGTGGTTTTTGAGATTTCGTGATGAGTGAGTGAGTGAGTGAGTGAGTCAGTCAGTGGTATTTGAGCTTTATATATATTAAATAAGGACTGTAGAAGAAGAGTAATCAAGTGGTGGGAAATATGATCGATTTGGTAATCTCTATTTTATAAGATCAATTTAGAATTTCTAGTCTAAGACGCTTCTGTAAACTTAGGGAATTTTTGGAAAAAAATGTGAACAAGTCATTTGCTTGGTCGTTCCAGTGTTAAAATACATATCAAACTTCATCGAAGGTCAACATCTCCGCTCACCACATTTGCTCGCTACATCAAATGTTCAGAACAACCAATCCTCCTCGACCAATCCCATCACAAAGCTTTCCACTCCAAAAAAATCACGCGTACAACTCACCCCAAGAAAGTCCAGCTAAAAAGTGTAAAAACAATCGCACATCCCGAAGAGTATTCCACGATATTGCAGATAGAATTGCCGCGGGCGTAGTAAGCGAGTCGACATCGAAGTCTCGGTCGTATACAAACGGCGAAAAGCGATCGCTTCATAAGTCAACGCCAATCAAGGAAACGTTTGCGGCGAAGTTGGACGGCGCTCCGGGCCGGTGGCGCGGATAGAGAAAAGGGCTCGTCGCGGATCGAGCTCGTAGCGTGGCAAGAAATATATACGGACTCTTTATTTTTGCCGGATAGAAAGAACTGGCAGGGCGCCCGGGTGTACCGAAAGTGGAAGAGAGAGGCCGGATATAATGGCACAAAGCCTCTTTGAATCTTAGAGCGGGCCGCGCTGGCCCTTGCTATCGGCGATCTGCTGCATCGTATGCAAATCTTCCTCCTTATAAATACATCAGCCTCCGCGGATCTTAGGTGGCTCTGACCCAACCTCCTTTTCTCTGCCTCCTTCGGCTCTTCCGTTCTGTCCACCTACCGGACCCCTTCTTTCCGTTGTCAATGCGTTGACAGTCCGTTGCGGGCTGTCGCGTCTTTGCGCCGCGATGGGGAATGAATATTCGGCCTCTGTCTCCTTTGTGCTCTAACCTACCCCGGCTCTGTTCGAGGCTGTGTGCCTTTCGTTCGATGAATCGGGAAGAAGGTGGAGAAAGAGGGAGAGAGAGGGTTGTAGAAGTTTCTAGTCTACTTTATCGCTTAATTGATTTTGATAATTGCTGCTTTTGTAATTATCGATTCAATCTGCGTGAGACGGGTGGAGAGATCAATCAATGGCTTTACTTCAGATTTTATTAATTTTTTCGATAGAATATTTCTACTTGATTGCTCTACTCCTGTTGGGTTTCCCCGTTGATCGACAAATTTCGTAGACGTGGTTGTCATCTCTCCAATTAGTGGCTGAAGAATAACCTTCAAGTTTAACCATTTGCGGACGGTGATATTTTTCAATATCAAAGAAATAATCATTTTAGTAATTCGAAACCACCTATTTAGCAGAAAGTTAGACTGTTAATGCATACAAATTATAAATTACTATCTCTGTAATCGTATTTCAATTTTTCAGCTCTAACCGTGTAGACTTACGGAGATAAACTATAACTAAAGTTTTTCTCAGGATACATATATGCGTCACTCGTCCTCAATCGGTTAACCCCTTGTACTATTTTGTGTCAAACTTAAATATCACGAGCCTGACTCGTGGTCTTAATCTCGGGCGAAGTATTAATATCTCGAATGAGATCGTGTGTCCTCGTGCAGGATTATTAATTTTAGACTTTGATTAAAATTCATTTGAGTTTTACAAAAGCTCCATTGCGTGAAGTAAATACTGGCGCGCTAATCTTTGTCAGTCAGAAGATATCGTATATCGGGCGTTCGGTTTAAGTATGGATTCTTGCGAGTTTGCCGATAGTCCAAGGGGTTAACAGTACTTCCACGTTTGAAGTCATAACCATTTTATTGTTAACATACAATTTCTTGTCTCAGTATTCTTGGAAACAAATCAACATAACCACAGTCTCATTTCTTACCGTTCTCCATCAGATTTTCTCAACAACCCCTGACACCCGAACGATTAAACATCCCCCGCATACTATTTCCCACCTACCCAAAATCATTGATAGATCGCACAGAATTAATTCTCTCGAAACATCCTTTATCGACAACACGATAAATCTTGGGTTAGATCGGGCAGAAGCGCGTGTCTCCTTGTTTTTCGCGGCAAAGAAGCATGGAGATGAGGACCACCGTGAGGATCGCGCGCGCGAAACTCTCGAACGTGTTTCGACGGTGATTTAATGCAACGGCGAGCAGATGTCCGTGCTGGCCAAGCAGGTATCATGCACTTCAAAGAGTCCTGGGTGCCTGCAGTGGGAATCGAGCCCGAAGAAGCGCCATGCATTTTGATGGATCCGATCAGCCGTTCATCCGGCGGGTCCACCTTCCTGCCGTTCCCTCTACGCCGAGCCGGCGAGTTGTTGCACAATGAGACACGTATCATCCTTATCCTGCCACATCTTGTCACGAAGCCGCCGCACTTAAGGCGTCGCGTCGATTATAACAATTTGTTCGCGCCGCCGGGGGCAGGCCTGATCGGATTCCCAAACGAACCACACCGGTACTCTTTAAGGGAGACTCTCGGGCAGTACTCTTTCCCAGAAAATCGAGACACGAATTCGCCATTCCAATCGCGAGCCGTCGATTTGGATTCTGTCGGTATTTTTCTGCTAATCGGGAGGGCGATTTCTGCAGTAGATTGAGGATTGTTCGATGATTGGGTGTGTGAATAGTTAGAGGTTTGGTGATGTTTTCTGGAGGAAAGGTGAATTTTCGAGTGATTTGTGACGTTGAGTGATAGTAGTTCTAAGTGGAGAGATTGAATGTAAATATATTAGTAGGAAGATTATTTTTTAGGAGATGTTAACCCATTCGAGACCGTGCATTTTTTTGGAGCCTATCCAGAAAGACCGATAACTTTTGGCTTTATATGTACCACTTCTTGTATTTCTAATGATCGTGGCTTTGGGTCACCTACTTTAGGGTCGAAATTGAACCAAATACCAAATGTAATGTTTACACATTTGTAAGATACCTTTTATTTTAAGCTAGTCTTATTTCGAGGGCTGTTTTTTCTATAATGACTGATAATTGCAATTCAAGATCATTGCACGCACGGTGTGCAGTCGGTCCTTTTGGTTCGGAAATGCATTGCACACACGGTGTGCAATTGGTCTCGAATGGGTTAATGGCGATTTTTCTGGGTTGAGTTTAGAATTTGGTAGGTTGTTTGGGGGGAGGGTGAATTTTAGAATAATTTGTAAATAACAACAAGTATCAGCAATGTGAATTTTAGATTAATTTGTGAGTGATAGCAACTGGAGAGATTTAGAATAAATATGTAAGTAAATGGAAAGTTGAATTTTTATGTTGCATTAATGAGGATTTTTGTCGGTTGTGTTTAGGGTTTGGTGGAGTGCTCGGACGACGGCTGAATTTTGGAGCGGTGGTTAATATCAATGGTAAATATAGATTTAACGGTGTATTTGATGCATCAATAACTATCTATTTTACAGTTAACTATGTAACATGTAATATATTGTATAAACCAAATCCGATATTTCATATGCAGCAACTTAATACAATTAAAGAAGCTATTATATTTCTAAGGTATTAAAAACATCTTGCACCTACTTGCAGAAACCCAATTTCTTTATTCTACAAAGTGCATCAATAATATTAAACTAGCAAATTGGAGTATACGAGAAAGGTGCAATCGTAAGATGTCAAAGTTCACATGTTTTTACTATTACGACGAAGCAGTGGTAGGAAAATTTTCGCGGTGATTAAACGTAAAAATTGAAGGACATAATGGGACGTTACGTTCACCGTATTTCCATATTTTTAATTCTCTCGACGTTGCAACAAGAAAAACGTTGCCTTCGCAATTATAGATAACAAATGGTTTGTTTGGTGGTTAGCCATTTTCGGAGCGGCTCGTGCAGACTCGTTATTTCGTACTTGGAAATGCGCGAGTCCGACGGAAAAGGGGACAAGCGGGGCGTGCAATAATGCTGGCCTGGAAAAGCTGAAAAAGAGGGCCAGAAGGGCAGCCATTACTTCCGACGTTTCGCGTCCAAACGATCGCCATTTGTCTCCTCGCAGCCGGTGTTATGCAAAGAGCCCTCTGGCAGTCGGTGACTCGTTCCATGTTGCTAGTGAAAGTTATAAACAAACCCTCGCTTTTTTTTCCTCCCTTTTATACCTCGCATTTCATTTCTACGTACAGTTACGTCAAACCGGAAAGCGCAAAACGGCAAAACCGGAATCAAGTGTCAGCACTCGAAAATATAGAACTTCCGATACTTTTGCGAACATCGAAGCTCATTTTTGTAACAATAATTCTTGTACCGTGACGAATGTAAGTCGCTTATGTTTGTACGCTATATGGGAAGATTAATAATAATGGGAAAATTTGAGAGGATTTCTTGCAAGTAGTACACCATGAACACTCGAGGCGTGCCATTAACGACTTATTCTACTTACTCGTTCTATATGCATCATCGGAGAGAACATTGCTGCGAAACTGCAAACTTTTATGGTTACATAGTGATGGCTTATTCAATAGGATATTTTTCACCAAAGAAATTAATATTAGGCATTTTTTATGATGTAAAAACAAAATTATTCACGCGACTTATCTGTATCTGTTATGAAGAAATTACATAACGACCACCTCAAACTTTTTTATTTTTGATACTATTATTATAGCAATTAGCTAACACAGTTTTTTAACACGTTGAAGGACATCACTATTTTGCTAGCTTCATTATTTGTACTAAAGTGAAACTTTTTCTATGAAATTCACAACTTTATAAAGCAGAAACTTTAAAGATACAGATAGATAGATATTCGAAAAACCTTTATCTTTTTAACACCAAAGTTTAAATATTCAATATGTCCGAAAATTCATAAGCATTAGAATTTAAAAGTTACATAAAATTACTTTGAACTCAATAGCGCCGGTCACCAGTGACCCCAATGGCAGTCAACGTGTTAAATAAACGATATTGTGTGTATAAAAAAATTATTTAAAACACAAATCTAAAATCAACTCAACTGTCAAATAAAAATATCTCGACACAAACATTACGTAGAAAAAGTAACAGGCATTGAAAGAATATGAAGTGATATTTTTAAAGTCTTGCTTCTCATTCGTTAACTTTATGCTCATTTTAAAGATATAAATAAGAGCATGTTCTTAATGAACTTACTTTGCCTCATCGGTGAATTTATGGGTTACGAATGAGTAAGTAGAAATTGAGATTTCTTCAAATCTCCATTCTCATGCCAAGTTGTTTCCATACTTTCGGTCGTACCTCTCACTAGCTACCAGCCGGCAAAATACGAGCGTGATCGTATGGAAACGTGGGTCAAGAGGTGACCAGATGAAGGCGAAGACAATGTACACTCCTGGCGCCGCTGGACAGAGATATCACAACACCGAAGACGTGGCTATCTCTCGTGGAAGATTGCTGCTTTCGCGATATCATTGTCAATCATAATTTATTGTACCCCAATGAGACCCTACTTTCCAATAAATTTTTCAATGGATCGAGACAGAGGAAGGATTTTTTTATTACATCAATGACAGAAGAAAGCAGAGATTTTATTTTATTTCATTCTCTCAAAGTAAACAATATTGTTTTGAATAATAACAAAATACTACAAAACATTGCCTTTAATTTTTCACAGTAAAATTGCAATTTTCGTTGAACTGAAGCATTTTCAGAATTTCAAGACGTGCTGCCTGAAACAACAATATATAATAAACAGCTGCAGAATCAACCCTCTGTTAGACGGACAATATGGAATTTCCATTTTTCGCTAATATAAATTCAAAAATAGTCCCTTGCCAAAATACAACACATCTATGTAACAGAGAAAAGTCATCCATAATTTTATACCGAGAAATCAAGAACTCTCTGTGAACTAGAAAATTATTATAAACTATGAATGACATTCACAAAGTATGAAAATTCACACATTCACCTAACGATAAAAGATAAGATTTAAAAAAAAAATCGTTAAAGGAGAAAATCCTCCTATTGACAACCCTCAAGCAATACACTAAATTCCCGACAAACTCTCGTCGATATTGCAACAAGGGGATGAAATCAAACTTACGTTTCTCAACCGCAAAATCAGCTCGATTCTCCAAACGGGCATCGTTCGCGGGCATTCACGCAACGTGATCCAAACCGGAAGATTAATCCCAAGGAAACTTCTTTTGTTTTCTCGTAGCATTGTTCGTTATCGAGCAGAACGCGTGGGTATCAGTAGTCAGTCGAGTTACGTGGTGGACGATGGTCGATCCGACGGCCATTAGCTTCGAGTAAACAGAGCCATACTTTATTCGTGGGGCGTCACTCTTTTTCCAACGTGGTTCCGCTTCTTTGTGCACCGAAACTCGTAATGTTCTCTGTCAGAAATACGTTCGAGGTCGGAATGGCATCGGTGTAGTTTTCGCATTTAGAGGGAAAAAAGAGCCCACCACCGTTTTCCTCTTTATCATCGGCAAAAGAATATTTCTTGTTCACCGAGTTGGAAACCGTTCCTCTTGTCTCTTCTGCAGGGACATTCTGGTCAGATTTTCGAATGAGATTTTTAATGCGAGACAAAGGACGTCTTGAAGGACAGGAAGAATTTTATGATTGTTGGAAGAATAGTTTATGAGTGAAGAATCGACGAGGACACGAAATGGGAATACGTTTAGTGACAAAAATGAAGTTTATAGTGATTGGGGGTTAATTACGTGGTAGGGTTGAATAAAATTGAAGTCCTCATCACAAGATTTCTTTCATGCTTGCTTATGTCAAACTAAGGTTCATGTTTATAAAATTATAATATACCAATAGTGTTTCTACTTCTTTTTTCAGTTCAACCCATTTTCTAAAATTGAAATTATTTTACCCAAATTCCTACGCCACGAAACGTAGCCATTATTTTAGGGCCGCTGATTAATATTTAAAAAGTAACTAAATTTCTCAAATCTAATAATTATACTAAGAATCTCATAATTAGCTCCGTGAAAAGGAATCAATGGAGACAATTAATAACATCTTCCATTCAAAATCCTACCCACTTGTTACCAAACCCCTCAACCATACCAAAAACAATTCCACAAAAAAATATGCTAAATACTTCATCGTCATCAAATACCTCCAGTGATCATAAATCATCCATATAATAAATATTAGGTGTACAAATTAATTCTCGGCCTTTTTGGACTAACTTTGACATTTATTTATAATAATATTGATATAAATTCAATATTAAACATAATCTTCTTCATTTCCTATACGCTTTTGCCATCTCTCAGGTAATTGTCGGATTCCAGATCGGAAAAATGATAGTGGTTCACATCAATGAAATCATTGAGACATTTATAGACCTGTTCAACTTACTTGAATTGAGAATCAGTTAGGTGGTGTTGTTGGGATCGAAATAGGTGGTTATTTGAAAAAATCAAAATCAAAATCGAACAAATCATTTCTTTCACCTCTGTAGCGTTCTTTTTTTTTTAGTTGAAACGGGAAAAGAAGACAGTGCCTTAAATGTTGCTTATCGAACGACATCGCTTCTACACATGATTTTTACGTTATGTCTGGAGTAGAGTCATGCGATATATCTTATTTTAAAGCTAACAAATGGCGCTTTAGAATGACTATTCAAATTTGGAAAAATTCTAATCTGAATAGGTTTTGTGGTCGATGAAATCTGGGGGCCGAGAATTAATTTGTACACCTAATAATACATGCATTAATTAACCTAATTAAATAACATCAATACATGTATTAATTAACACTACTCTCAATCGTCCAGAAACTCCCAGCAACAATTTCCCGCCGATTTCGTCATCCTTCTCGCATCCGTAGAATCCCAACACACGGAGCTTTAAGCGTCAAACACAGACGTAGCCGTAGCCTGCACGGAAATGTACTTAAAGAAGCGAAAAATATGCCAGGAGCGGAAGTTTTGCAGACGGCGGCGACGGCGAGACACGCCGGAGAACTCGAAAGGGAGACGCGGCCGTCGATCGAAGGAACGACCTTGCCGATCGACGTACATGCAAACCGCGTCTTCCCTTTCGCGGAAACTTCTGGCACGCGAGGAGAAGGATTCTACAAAGGCGTGCGAAGTTAATGCGCGCAGGTTAATTGTCGAGAAGGGCAATGCACGGTTAATGGCCGAATAGCAGGACGACAGGGCCGACGGACTTGTCTCGAGGGTGGCTTTGTATTACTCTCACGTTTCGGGGACTTCTTGCCGGCGGTATTTTATTAATTTTATACTTTTTCGTCTGCCGTGCCGATAAGTGCTCTCTTAATGGACAATTAACTGAATTTCTTTCACGGCGATCCGTTCCTTTTGCTCGACTTTTCCGTTCGATTAATGGCACGGGAATTGGCTTTAGTTCTCGCTTCTTGTGCCCTGAGCCAGATTGGAGAATGGAAGTTTTACCGTGATATTCGAAGGAGCTCCTAGTCGTTGGAGGACTTTTAAAACGATGGCTTTATCGTGTAGATTTCGAGGAGTGGCAATTGAACATTTTTTAATTGCGTTTTTTTTTATACAAGTGCTATCTAATCGTTTGTTATAGTTTTGTCTAAGACCTACTGTTTCAGGTAGGTTCTGTGACTTTGGGAGATACGAAGGCCAATGAATATCGTATGGGTCAAATTTCTTAGATGTGAAAGGTCATTTTAACACTAGAACTACCGGCGTTACTTCAGTATATTAAATACGAACTTTGAAAGAAGAGAATACCAGGGGTGGAAAAGATGATTGATTTTTGAAGATTGAATATCTGTTCTATGACTGTCTTATGAACTTGGAGTTTTGTAATAATAATAATAATAATAATAACTTTATTGAAAAACAGTAAGTGAGGCTTATACTAAGTTATTTACATGTTTTCAAACGAACAGTTTATGTAACATGGTAAGAAAATATTAAAGTGCGCTTAAGAGTTACAGTACAAGTAATAGAATATCGATTTGAGGAAAAAAGAAGAGAAAAAACCTCAACGCAGAGTTTTGTAAAAAATTGGGAATGAGTCATTGTGACTTGCTTGATAGTTCTAGGGTCAATCTGGTCACTCTGTCTGGAAATCCAAGTCTCGATATATGTCTTTGATCTGTAAATTATGTTAATAAGCGGGAAATTTTTGCAGTATACACAAACTAAAGGGACATAGCTGTTCTTCAAGTAGAAAGTAGTTTAAACAAATGAAATTGGTTAAGGTACTTTTTCTTGGATAACCCTTTCAATACGGCGAAAAATCCAGTCCGAGTGCGCCCCACTACCAGGATCAGTTATTTCTCCTCCAAGCGATTATTAGATAAAATAATTTGTATGCCGAAAACTGAGCAACCTTAACAGTTGTCGCTTGTTTGATTAGATCGGGGACGATCGAGATGAGAAACTGATGGACTCAGAACGATTGAGA
The DNA here is from genome assembly GCA_910591515.1 of Cerceris rybyensis. NCBI lineage: Eukaryota > Metazoa > Arthropoda > Insecta > Hymenoptera > Crabronidae > Cerceris > Cerceris rybyensis. The sequence goes on along the minus strand of OU342797.1, from coordinate 9,798,374 downwards.
ATCAGTTCGGAGGCCCAACTTGGCGTTATTTTCTGCCCTAGATGTTTTTCAGTAACTGGGACATATGTTGTCCCAGTCGTAATATCAAAAATTTGTCAGCCTGGGACAGAACATGTCCTGTCCGGTGCGAAAGGGTTAAATCACTCAATATAAATAATAAAATTCATTTTAATTGTGTTTTCCAATCACAATCATAGAACTGCGAGTAAGAATTGACAAAGGTTTGTTAAAATTACCCTCTCAAGGTGCTCCACTACAGCAGCCTCTATTCGCCCATAAAGGATCAATCTTACATTCCCATCTTCGACAACTCGCGTTACCACACGTGTCCACGTAATTAGAAGTAAATAATCATTCCATGGACGAATAATCGAGAGGCAATCAGTCCTCCATTGTACCATCGAATGTCTCTCATCCCTATGTCACCCTTAACGAAAAGAGGGGCCGGATCTGTCTGAAAGTCGACCGACAATACGTCTTTTTGGAAGCATCCAAACACCGCGAGCGATCCCGACAGAGGTCCACGTCGAAATCTCCACCGGGGGATAAGGTGGCCGGGGGCCAGGGACGTTTAACCGACGATAAATTCCCGGACTCCACGCAGCCCCGAAGCAGTCTTTCCGAGTCCTCCTTCTCTTTCTCTTTCTCCCCTTCACGACGGGGAAATATAAAAAGGCGATTCCGCGGGCGAGCGAACGAGTTCTCTTGCTATCGAACCCGCAGAAACCCACGGGAAAAAGGAAGAAGAGTCCCAGGCGGTGAGTAGGGGAGGAAGGAAGACGAGCAGAAGGAGACGAGCATGAAAAGGACGAGAAGGAAGGAATGGAGAGGAGACACGAGGATAAGGAAGAACTTGGCGAACCAAGGGCCACGGGGCCGAAGAGAAGAAAAAGATAGTAAACAAGGGAAAGAGAGATAGAAAGAGAGAACGTTCGTTAAATATACGAGTGTATTGAAATTCCGCCTCGAGACGGAGCGCGATGGGACCCGCTCGTTGTGGAAGGACAAGATCGCATGACGGCTCGAGGGCTTGGGAGCCTCCCGCTGTTTTGAATACGATCCTCCGTCCGTAAGTCCTCCGCCTCGTGTTGCCGCGCTGGGTAGAAGCGAACCGCCCGTATATACACACCAGAGGATCGTCCTGCCCGAAGACGACAACGACCCGACGCGACTCTCGGCTACGCATACCGTCGTCCACTCTAATTTGAATGTAACAACGTTCCGTTCGGCCGCAACCCGATACCATCTCCGAGCTCCCTCCCCTGTCCTCTGGATACGAGTATCCTACCGGGAGTCTTCTGCCATCCGGGCAGTTTCTTTCTTTGCTTTCTCTCCTTCTCCCTTCCCTCTCCCATCGAGTCGCGTAACTTTCCTCTCTTCTCTACTTTGGTACCGCGAGATTCTCGACAAAGGGTATCATTACCGTCGTGATCATTCGGGACCGAACGAATGTTGCTCGCTTTAGAGACAGTGAGTCGCGTAGGGTGGGAATGTACATTGACGAGAGAAATTGGGGGTTGGTTGAGGATATTTGGGATCTAGCTGCGATGGTTGCGTTTCTTTTGAAATTGATTTAGGAGGGTTTTGTATGATCGAGGTGGGGGTGTATTAAATGATAATTTAGAAAATTATGTAAGGGTGACGGAGATTTGTATTTATTAATTTGGAGAGCGAGCTTGTAACTTGGTGTATGCTGCAACTCACCCCTTTGAGGAGTGGAGCTTCGGTTGGTTACAAAATGTTTCTTTTTAAGAAGTTAAGAGAAGTTAACCCTTTCCTGATAAATTTTTCTTGGCTCGATTGTTTTTAGAAGTATTGCTACAGGGTAAAAATGAAAATAATTGATGAAAAGTACTACATAAGGATACAGCTAAAACAGACTGTTTTAAAAACATTTTATTTCAGAAGTACGTGAAATATCTAAATTGAATGTTAACACTTTACCGACCGGTATTTTTTAACATACTACCCACTTCTGATCGGTCACTTGCACTCAAATATTTCCCTGATACTGATATCTCTTCGAAAATTGCAAAGTTTCTTCACTGAGTCCTTGGCACAGTTAACCGCAATGAAAAATAACAATTTATTCATTTCCGTAGCGACCAATTAATAAGTTAATAGCCCAAAAGTGTTGGGCCCGAAAAGTCGATTAATCGACTACCGGTCGGTAAAGTGTTAAAATACTCAGGAAATGAATAAATCTCTAAATAGACATTATGGAAGGTAATGGGTTAAGGGCAGATTTTGGCAGAAATGATGAGATTGATTGGGAACAGGACTCAAAGACATGTTCATATCCCAAACGCTATACGTGAGAAGGTGAGGGTACAGGTGTTTAAAAAGTACATATCTCTAAGTATCTTAACTGTCAATTACCAATAACGAACGATTTAAATAATGGGATAGAACAATTAAAACTTAAAACTGCGGAAAATCACATATTAAAGGCGAATTTTCATTTTCCGCCCTATCGGAAGTACGATCGTTAAAACCCCGCGAAGATCGTATTAACCTGTTAACCGGGCGTGACGAATAATTCCGTCATATCTGAAAGAAAACTCCAGTGAGCTTGTCGATTTTTTCTTCCTTAAAATTTTAGACGTAGTACTTTAGATGTAATGATATTACTTCTCACTGTAAAAAAAATATTCCAATTTGAAACAAGTTGAACAAAAATTAATTTCCCGGTTAACAGGTTAAAGCCGAGCTAGTTGTGCAACATGCTCGTTTTCCTAGCATCGGCGATTTTACCATAAAATTACCCTGGGCGTTATTACATCATCAGTCTTCGTTTCTAGCATGATGCGCGGAATCAAGCGGATTTTCCGGGACGAGGGATAAAGATGGAAAGGCGACGAGACGAATGAAACGCGCAGAGTTCACGCAATTGTCCGCGACGATATTCGGTTACACACAGTCGTACTATTTCGTATCGTTCGACAGAGCGATCGCGCGAGCAACATTGTTTCCCGGTACAACCGTAATTGCGATGGAAAATTACCTGGAGCGTTGTACGTCACCTGCCCCGTCGTTCCATCCGCTTCCATTCGCGCTGGCCAATGGTCGATCCAGTGGATCCGGCCGAAAGTGGAATATTGGATAAGCGCAACAATTCTGCCTGGGTGCTTTTTTTTGTCGCAACTTTGCTCTGTTCTGTTGAGCGTAAAGCTCATCAATCATGATATTCGAACATGGTACGGTGGAATAGCGTGCATCGTGTAAATGAATTCAAAGAGGTACGCGGCCTTTTTACGGTAATAGTTGCAACGGTTTCAAGGAAATGTACATAAATTTTTGTATGAGTTCATGGTGAATAGAATCGGTATTAACTATTTACTTGATCGAATATCATTTTTGATGTTACTTTGCAGATGCTTGAATTTGAACGTAGTATGCAAAATAATTAATACTAGAACTACTAAACAAGTTAGAATTAAGTACTTGTTCGCAGTATTTTCCAAATATTCTCCAAGTTTATAGGAGAGCTGATATTCTACGTTGATCTTATAAAATAGAAACTACTGTGTCGATCATATTTTCCACCTCTTGATTCCACTTTTTGTAAAGTACTTATTTTGATATATTGGAATGTAATAGATTTAACGCCAGCAGTTTTACTGTTAATTTTATGAAGTTTCTTGATTTCTCTAATGTTTTTGATTTTCAGTTATAATTTTATTACTACGGAAATAATTCGTGTCTTATCCAATGTCTGCCTCTACCCGGTTAAATGTAAGCTATCAAGTCGATCAATTTGCTTCCCCCTTCTATCCTCTTTTCCTGATACATCCACTGTATCAATCAACAACTACCCCATCATTACCGCTAAAACTATCAAACCAGTCAAAATAACTATTACACAATTTTTTCCACAGATTTTCCAAGTTTACCGGAGTTTCATAAAATAGATTTTCCACGTCCATTTTATAAAATATAAATTATCAAATCAACCATCTTTTCCACCCCTTGCCGTGCTATTTTTTTGTGATTAAATGTGCAATAACTCTGAATTAATTCCTAAAATAACAATCTAGCCCCTAATTTCGGATATAGTAAATGACTTAACGTAATATTGAATAGCATAGAATTAAGTTTATTTTATCAGGATCAACTGATATTTTTGATAAAATAATTTTTGGAGCACTTCAAAATTGACTATTCCATTTATCACGTCACGAGTAGCACTCGTTATTGTACGGCAAGGGGTTAATTCCCCTGTTTTCAAGCTACTTATTTGATACATTTAAATAAAATAGTTTTGACGCTTAGCGTTAATATCATCTCAAGACCAACCCCTAAATATTTCATACCCACAAATTTCCCCCCATCGAATTCATTTCCCATGCATATCTGCAACTTGTCGATCGCAAATTCAACGCCCAATAATAACGCATCGAACCACTAGAATTGTCTGAAAACGCCATAGTATTTTATTCGACCGCGTTCGGCCAGAACTCCTGCGCACGGCCAATAAATACAAAAGTCCAAAAGAGGAGAGAAACACGGATTGTTTACACGATCGAGGAGCGGCGGTGTTTGGTTATATTACATGCAGAGTGCGCGATGACGGGGACGTGTCTCTGGATGATTGACGGACGACGGTGCACCACGTCGCATCGCAATGCAGGACGTCGCCCGGCTTCCCGGTAGCCGCATGACGCGAATCCGCAAGTCCTGCTGCGTCCGTGCGTGCTCAGAACGGGAGAAAGATCGGCGAAAAAGCAAGAGAAAAAGGGATAAAAGCAGAGAAAGAAATAAAGAGAAAGAAAGAGAGACGGTCGATACGAAGAGACAGAAGAAAGGCAGACGAAGAACGAGATTCGCGAGGAGAAGACAAACACGAAGAGAGAAGGGGGATGTTGGTGAAAGAAGAGGGAAAAAGAAAAGGGAGTTTGGCGATTGCGAATGCGTGGACGGTCCGGCTGCTTCGAAGGCAAGGACGATCCCTTATCTCCGGGTGGCTCCTTTTCCAGGAACCCCGGGGCTCCGCGCCAAATTACTATAAATAGGCGCTAATCGATGCGGTGGGAAAAACGGCCGGACGCGAGCCGAATACCAGCCATGGTAAATCCGTGCCGGCGCGGTACACCAGGACGCGGCGGTTATCCTCTGCCGTGAATTTAAGAGTTTCGAAACGTGCCATGAAACATTTCGTGATTGCGGTTATGCCACCACTTCCGAGATTACTTGCCCGTTAATACGCCGGAATATTCAAACGGCTAGGTTTTGCTTGGAAGGTCTTCGACTTCGTGGAGGGATGAAACAGGAGGGTGGTTCTCTTATTTTGAGTATTTCGAATATTGTGTTGCTTGCAAAGTACGGTTTCGTCGAGGTAATTTGAATTATAAGATAGTGGTTACTTCATTTTCGAGGGTTGCATCGATGTGAAATTGGGGATGATTGAATTTTTGGGATTTCGGTTTATAAACTGACGTGAGAGACATGAATTGGAGTTATATATAGTCTTTAGTCCACATTTATCCAAAGTATCCAACGTGAGGGTGATTTTGTGTTGGAACCTAATGGATTTATGGAAGGCAAAGTTAGATTCAATTGATTAAAGATATAACGAAAGTAAATTGGGTTACGTCAGTAGTTGCCGATAAAGGGACGAAATGTAGAACTTATGTAAGCACGACTAATTTTGTAACTCTAGAATGGTTATGAAAGAAGTTGTTTCAAATGTATAATTCATCAAATTGTCAGCAATTTCAGAAACTAAGTTTTGTAAATTCAAGATGTTAACACACCTGCAATGAAATTAGATTTTTAACATACTTAATCATCAAAGGTAGTACGATTCTAACAACAAATCTAAATTAGGTACGCAAAATAATAAACTGAATCACCCTAATCACAAATGGCATGAAAATCGAGTGTACAATTCACAAAACAAATTCCACGAAGCATGCCCAATCGTTCTTTCATATTTCCCGATAAAGCAAGCCAAGCTAAAGCCTCGATCCGTTGCACGATACAAAATAAGAAGATAAACGATCGCGGCGAGTTTTCATTACTGAATACGGCTTATGAAAGACACTACAATTGCCACGATAAATCTATACCAACGATAGAAATCTTCCAGTTGGCTGGACCCGCCAACGGTCTGATATAAACCGTGACATTTTCCTTTCTAGCAGTGGAGAACGTCGACGTCTACCGTTAATTAGTTCCTGACAAGGGAGCCTCCTCACCCCCACCCTACCTTTCTCTCTCTTTCTGTCTTCCTATCTCTCTCTCTCTCATTCACTCTCTACGTCCTGTCTGGAATCGTGTTTGCAGTTATAAAGTAACCGAACGTACGTACGTCAAGCGGCGAGTCTAGACAGGGAGAATAGGCCAGTCGATTGCCAAATGGGAAATATGTAATCCAGCCTGTAGCCGCTTGCCGACGGTCCGCGGACAGCCGAGGACAGGCTTCAGAAAATGAGTTTGCAGCAGCCTGCAACATCAAAGAAGTCCAGGACTCTTTCTACCGTTTGTACACACGTTTTACACGTTTGTCTCCTGCATTCGCAGACCGTGTCGATGGAACGTGGTGGGGCAGCATCGTTCTTTGTCTCGAGGATAATTATCACGTCCGTTCAGTAGCGATTCTTTGCGGTAGGGTTGCGTACGTCGGCGGATTCCGGTCAGTCGCGGGGCAGGGATATAAAAATCGCTATATTTGTCCTCGGTATGGCCTACCAGGGGTAGAGACGATGTGTGGATGTTTTGTCGTTGCATTACATCGACAATACTTGGGATTGGTTGTCACAACAACTACCCCTTTGTATGCTTTTTCGGGAGAGCCATATATTGACTCTGTTTGTACGGCTTTACGGAGGAAAATGTTTGTCAGGTATTTTATGGAGGGTTTGGCGTTTACCGTTCTCGATACGTGGGGTGAACGGGTGGATGAAGAATAATTGGGGTGAGTTGTACTAATTTGATTGAGATGTTTAATACAGGGATTTTTATTATGTAATGACGTTTATTATGTAGAAATTGAAAGACAGTGGATTTGAAGATACTCTTCGTTATAATTGTCAGAGGAGGGATACGGTTATGACAAATGAAAAGTGATGTGACGCAATAGATGTGAAAGGTGGATTTGTATATTAAAACTAATATTCGATTACATCTCACTAATATACTCATACTAAATCGTCAGCCTGTCGAGAATGACAATATCGTCGTACGATATCATCGTCTGAAGTCATATAATTTATTAATTTATAAATCATACATCCTCATACTTATATATATATATGGTTCATTGGAGATTTTACCTTTCATTCTTACTTATTTTAATTTCATACAGACGATAATTCAGACGATCGACATTACGGTTTTGCAAATTGTATAAAACTTCGTTTCAGTCATGCAGACTTTTAAATTCTCCATTAAATGAGTTTCGATTCTATTGTAATTCAGCATGTCGAGACGAAGTAATTATTGGCGGCCGAATATTCTCGACGCTTCTTCAGAATTATTAATCCGCAGTAAATCGCAGATTCCATTGATCTAACAATAAGTGCATCCAGTACGATGCAAGGAGCCTCTACACCTGTCCTCTTTTGCCTTTTGTCCGCTTATCCTCCATGAAATCTTTCTCTTTCCTCCGCTCGTCCTCTCGGCAAAAGATCTTTCCAACCCCCTGGACAGGCTTATATTAATTGTCGATAACTATCTGGCTACGGAGGCCTTTTATTAACGTGTCTCTATCGATGACAGCGCTGACGCAGCGATTCATTCAAATGTGAGAATATTATTAACCATAGCCAAGAGAAGATATACTTAGACGGAGGGTAGGTCAACGACCCTTGTAGATTTTGACAAATAGCCTTCGTCCCAGGTGGTAGCTGGTATCCTAACTTCGAGTCTTTTTGCATTTCAGGATGTGTCTTTGACGTGGCTACATAATCAGAGAAAATTTCTGAAAGAAACTATTTTGAAATATTTTATTTATCAATTTTTGTTTGGCATATGTTTGCTACAAGCTTCCTGAAGGGTGATTAAGAATTCAATTTCCTAGATGACACTTTGATCAAATAAATTTGCAGATATTTAATAAGTTATGAAATAGCCATTTGTTTTTAAGGTATACGATCCTCAAACTTTTTTAAAATATTCGCGACCGCTGACGTTAATTCACGTCCTGCAATTTCTGTTTTTGAATGCAACAACATTAGGCATTTTCGATAACTGCTATCTTATTGTCAGTGAATCACAGATTACAGACTTTCAGGAGGTATGACAAGTAGTTGGAAAGAATCGCACAACAAGGACTATCAAAATAATCACAAAAACGTTGTAGAGTTTGAGAAACTCGTGGAAAACGTTATAACACTTCCTATATATGCAAATTATATAGAGTGTCTTTGTGCGAATGCCATTGTTTTTTTTTGATTTATCACACTAAACAGAAATATCAAATTTTGCTTTTTCTCTGTTTTTCAAATAAACTAGGCACAATAATAACAAGTGGTCTATTATCTGCCTATAAAGCAAGTATACAAATTATAAAAATCTTTTCATTTTAAACAACACAAAATTGCAACATTGATATTTCAAAACGAATAGTATAATTTCTATTCTTGCTTTAACGATACAAGATTTGTAATTTCATTATTTTCTCTGGTACTCAGTATTAGAAACAAAAAAAGTTCTTGTCGCGAATGTCTTAACACAGACAATATTTTTTGTAATACAAAGTTTCCTATCCAATCAACGTACTTTTGCAACTCAACAATGACTTTGCCCATTTAAGTAAAAATATCATCCAATTACTTTACCTTTCTCTACCACATCCCCGCAAATTGATTCCAACCAATGAGAAAAGTAAAAAATTAATTGATCCGCAAAGGGTTAATGTTAAATTACACGATAGTACGTTGAACATCAAATAATTACATCTCCATGCAGTACACTGTATATCGAAAGCAACGTGTATAACATAGCCTTAGATTTATCGTAAGTTTCCATAGCAAACGAGAAGTATATTTTACTAGTGCAAGTTTTTGTTCCATCCCGCAGAAATTCGTTGCGAGGTTTTACTCGCATTAAGCGAAGACGTATATTGCAAAAAGCAAGGAGAAAATTTAGTGCCGATAGAGGCCAGGTAAAGTTAACTGACTGGAAAGTATAACGTTCCCGGAACGTAGGAAAATACAACGTAGGCGACTTTTAAGGATTCCACCGAAGGAATATGTGAGGGCTTGTCTATTGGCGAACATTTATTTGCCGGCGGAACGTAAATTTGTTTAGGGGTGGACATCTAAGGCTCGAGTGGTGCCGGCGGTTTACCGTCACGGAACATTTGCCACGAAAAGTGCTTTCACCGTGGCCGCGTCTTCGGCTTCCTTTCACTTCCGGTGATCCTGAATTTCAACGGGAAAATGGAAGGGGAAGAAGCCCCTGTATTCGGCACAGTGTACCGCTATATTTTTCCTAGAGGATTTACCGAAACGGCCATCGAAGCGTTTGAATATATTTTTTTAAAAAAATATTAATTATTGTCCCGTTTGATATGATTGTTAGGTATTTTTTTGAAAATTATATTTCTGTACTTTTTGATATTTTTAAACCGCTATATTTTCTTAGAGAACTTACCGAAATGGTCTTCGAGGCATTTGAATATATTTCTTTAAAAAAATATTAATTATTATCCCGTTTGATACGATTATTAGGTATTTTGTTGGAAATTATATTTCTGTACTTTTTGAAATTTTTAAACCACTATATTTTCTTAGAGAACTTACCGAAATGGTCTTCGAGGCATTTGAATATATTTCTTTGAAAAATATTAATTATTGTCCCGTTTGATATGATTGTTAGGTATTTTTTTGAAAATTATATTTCTGTACTTTTTGATATTTTTAAACCGCTATATTTTCTTAGAGAACTTACCGAAACGGTCTTCGAGGCGTTTGAATATATTTCTTTAAAAAAATATTAATTATTGTCCCGTTTGATACGATTGTTAGGTATTTTATTGGAAATTATATTTCTGTTCTTTGAAATTTTTAAATTTCTTGTGCAAAACTGTGTGATGTGATCTAAGTTATTTAGTTTGTTAAATTAAATGGATTTTTGATACTAGCGGAAAATTAAAGTGAAATATGACATTTTTTTTAGGGGGAGATAGTTAAAAGGGAGAGATGGAGATTTTAATTTGAATGGAGTATTATATCGTATTAATTCGTCGTCGAAATGTTTCATTAGTTTTATCTGTCCATGAAAAGTTTGTAATTTCGAAATTTCTTCATTTATATGCTGTGCGATATTTTATATTATATTTACATATAAATGTATGGATTATATCTGCCATGTAAAATTGGAAAAGTTAAATTGCATCCGCGGGCAAAGTCGCTTGCAATTTAATCACACTGCATGGGGTTAAATCAATTAATTTCCCATTAAATCTCTAAAATGTGTAATGCACAAAATATTCCGCACGAAACTGTAATACTTTTGGAAACAACCAATCACGCTTTCATCTCCTAGATTTCACGAATATTCATAATTTTAGCTGATTATAATAGAATCCATTATTCTAAAATTAAAAAATTTATCTCCGTCATCACAGTAAGCTCCCATTCAATTTTGTACCTAATTCTTTAAACCATAAAATCCATATTATTATGCTTGAAACATTCACTAGAATTAATTCTACTAATTTGCAAACCATGCTCATTATCATAATTAATAGAACAATAGATCATATCGTGTGACCTCATCTGATAAACCGTATAGATTCTCAACTCAAACTAAAAATTACTATTATAGGTATTCAATTAAATTGATATTATTTAGGTATTTACCAAAATCATGCATTTTTTATCAATAACATTCATTTTTTCATACTTATGAGCACTAGATTTACGGATGTGAAACCTGTTGCACTACAATATATTAAATAAGTTAAGTAATTATTGTATTATAAAATACACGCGAAATATCTACCCTACAGTTTCTCTGTATTTAAGAAATCTTTGTAAAACAAGTAAGAACCCATCAATTTAATGGCTACCGTAAATCTAGTATTAAAAAGTTTTAAAAATACGCCGAACACGTAATATTTTAATTTCAATATATCACAAGAAAACGTAAGATCAAAACTCTTCCAATAATCCACGGAAACTTATCACTACGAACGTTGACCTACACAGAAGCTGTATGTTTACACCTGGGCGTTCACTAGAAATTTTCTTGGAATACCTTTTCCACGAAATCTCGCTACGTCGCGGATTAGATTCGTCGAGGTCCTCTGTTATTATTTCGATTCGGCTGTACATCGGTAATCATCGGCAATGTCATTGTGCCTTCGCTCTTGGCGTGTTGCCCGGCTTACCTCTCAGTCTCTCTTCCGCGACTTTGGAAGCAACAAGCTAAGTGCGCGAATGGATAATGGAGATATTCAGAACGTTTTTTCTTCGAAATTCAGCTGCGAATGGAGGCGTTTATTCTACAACATAGACTCCTTTCTCTACGAGGTAGCATTTGCAACACACCTTGCACTAGAAATCTGCATATGCTGCATTATGTGCCTGCATCTTCACCCTTTGACTGCAACGCACCTTCGCACGAAGCCATCGATATATTGAGGTAAATTTAAATCTTATTAAATATAAAAATTGTGTAATACAATACACCTTTCTATCGATCTACAAGATACTTTATTTACACAATTTTTAAAATAAATTTTAAGTACGTTCTTCAAAGACGTCTTCATTATATATATATATATATAGAATTAATTATATACCTTTACATATTTGTTGTTTTATGACTGGACTACTATTTTTGTTTATCGAGGTAATTTACTTATATTTACGTCGAAATAACTGACAGAATTGTGCACATTGGATTTGTTTTCGACTTACACAATTACCTGAGAAACCTATCTGTAGTGTAAATTAGAGGACAGGTGTATATAATATGCGCCGTAGTAAAATGAATGCCAGCAACGTATATATGTTACGGGAAATGTGATTAATCTGATGATTATGTATAATCTCCTCTAAGTTTGATAAATATTATGAATTTTTGAATACTTATCAAATTAACCGGTAAGTCTCAGTTAGATCTGAATGATTCCCTTAAGGGACCATTCTAAGGAATCTGATTACTTGACCCAGGGGAACCCATAATGGTTCTGCAGAATGGAGTTACCTCAGCGACCTGTCCAGGTAGAAAACTCACATGGGGTGCAAACGGGAGTTCCTCAGGTCGTTCAGCTTGCTGGACTGAAACTTGAGACTTTGGTTTCGATTTAGTCTAAATTTTAGTGGTAATTATATATAATAACCGTCAATTATTCATAATCACCGAATTCATCACATGCACCGGAACATATATACACTTTTTGTTTACACAGTGGAGTAATACCTATGTCCACTTTGAATACTGTCGTTATTTTTAATAATATAAAAAGACGTTATATATAAAAGTTACACGTTTATCGCGATGTTATTGTCAATGTTGAGACGATTTCAACGAGCTATCGTGAAGGTCATGCGAGGTCGAATGTAGCAGTGAATTAAACTGTCTTATCTTGCAGCCATGTTCGAAGTGGTGACAGTTTCGCTTGCAAAGTGGTAATTTTCGAATTGCTGCACCATGTACATGTCTTCTCGTCTCCGAATTAATTCTACCACGTACTGTATTCAATAGACTCCCCCTTTTGTAGAAAACGAAGTTGCTGCAACGTAATGACACATTGGAGCGATCGAGTCTCCCTGGAAATATAGTCAATCTCGAGCAGCTTTTGTATATGTTACCGTTAAAGTGTGAAATCCTTTATTTCATTAAATAACTGATATTAAATCCGTTTCTTACTCAAATAACTAGGCAACTATGGTCATTTATTTCACACAGTACCTACATAGTTAGGTATTTTATGACGTAACTGAATTATACACTTTAACAGTAAGATATACATTGTTGTCATCGACTTTTACAGTTTTATGCAAACCAATGTTCTTGTGCCATTGTATATGTTGTAGCAGCACATCGCTTGTAGCTGCAAATGTAAACATTCTAGCAATTTATAACGTTAACATGAATCTGTAGAAATAGGTATAAGAACGTTTATTTTACCACACATTCGACCGTGCATGACCTTCCACGATAGCTTGTTAAGATCGTGGTAAGAAATAAATAGCATTCAAAGTTTGACTCACAGTACGTTCACCTGTACACCGTACAAGTTTTGTATATAACAGTTTCATATCATTACATTCATATACATATCTACAACATTCGAAGTGGACATAGATCATAGAACATAGACTCCATCCTGTATATCAATAAACATTCGACAGCGTATTATACACATTTTGTAATTAGTGTTAAATATTAATAAACTTATTGCAACCGTGTTAACTGAAATATAACTCAATATAACAGAAATTAACTCCTTAGCCTACAGTAACTGTCACTACCATGACACAATATAGATATATAATATATATAAATAAACGAGGAAATTTTCAAGCTTCATAGAACCTACAAGACTGAATATATCAATGAAATTCAACACGATCAAATAATTTCTTTAACACTAGAACTACCGACCAAGTCAAAATAACTAGTTCACAATTCTTTCAAAAAATTCTGCATCTTTATATGAAAGTCATACAGCAAATATTCTATGTTGATATTATAAAACATAGATTACCGAATCGATTATCTTTTTCACCTCTTAATTCCTCTGTTTCCAAAGTACTTATTTAATAATTTTAAATATAGTGCATTTGCCACCGGTAGTTCTAGTGTTAATATTAATATTACATTAAATTATACGAGACATCAAGAATCACCGATCAATCTTTACTTTAGCAATTTAATTCTGAATCATTGTGGAGCCACTCACAAAAGAATTCGTAGAGGATTAATAACTAATTTTTCCCCAAGATTCTCGCCCTACTGCCAACGTCTATTTTTCTTAAACTATCAAACTTGAATATTTCATAAACGAAAGTTACTCGATTTTACTTATTTCGGAAAGAGTAGCGTATATTCTCGATGCGTATCCCCTTAAAAAGATCAGCACCGTAACATCTTACGGTTAGAGGCCACCGTAGGCATCGAAACGACTCGTCCCCGTGGCAGTCTTATCAATCAGAAAGTCGTAAGGTCGCCGTTGCGAGTTACGATATAATAAAACAAGGCACATCCACGTCCTCGCACGACCGACATCGTATTTATACGTGAGATTCTCTCTTCCTCTGCCTTCGTGTTTCACCAGTGTTCACCGCGTGGTCCAGCACGAAGGAAAGGAGGAGGAACGTCGTAAAACTCGGCCATCCGAGCGACATAAGTTTCACGGTGTAACGCGACACGTAAACGCGGATCGTACGTCCTCGAAGATGACGCCGAGAATCCTTACTCCCTTCGGGACATTTTTAGGCCGCCGTCTGTTGCTCCGGACACCCTCCTCGACGGGACAACGTCGCGGAACGTCCTGGCATCCTTTTACGAGCGCATCATCCGGATTTGTACTTACTTAAGGAACCGCTACTGCAGGGATGTTTCTGGGGGATGGAAGAAAGCTTGAACGATCGACGTGTGGGTGTATTTTATTCTTGATGATTTTGACTTATTACTTTGTTGAGAGTATTTTTATTCAGGATTTGTGGGATATCGGTTTGGAGGTGAGTGATTTAACTCTTTGAGGCACAGTGGGATGAAAAGTGTCCCACCTTTTTGATGCGCGAAGATGCATGGTGGGACATTTTCGGTCCCACCTCGAAAATTTATATTATTATATAACTTTATCAATAAATATAAACCAATTTTATTCAATCAAAAGAAGAAAAAAATGTATATGCAACATGGGTCATTTTATTTTCAGAATTCCTGTGCCTCAAAGAGTTAAATCTTAAGTTTGTATGGAAATTAAAACTAGATCTAAGGCAGCCGTCAAATTGACGGGTTCTCACATTTTTAAATATATTTCTTTTCATAGAGAAGGAGTATAGTAGATATTTGACATGTATCTTATAATGAAAAAATTACTTAACTGTTCGTATTTTTTTGCCGCTTGATCTATTTTTTCTCAAAGTACTTATTTAATTTATTTAAATACAACATATTTAGCCGCCGTAAATTTAGCGTTGAGGAAAGGTGTTGCATTTTGCGCGTTTTCTATGAAGAATCTTGTAGTGTTGGAGTAACTGCAATTGCGAGTTTTGTGAATTTAAAAGGTTTCAAAATCGAGGAGGAAGAAAAATTATATGACGAAGAGTAAAATTGGGGAAGGATTCGAGAAAGGTTTGGGAGAAATTGAAGTATTGTTGGAAAAAGTAAAGTAAAAGTTAGATCAAATGTAGAGAACGTAGGACGAATGTTAAAAGGAGTCGGGGAAAAATTGAAAATACATTTTGAACATTTGAATTCGATTTTTTATTTATGTGTAAATTTACAATATGCTGCATTAGGTAAATTGCTTCCTGGATCTTCTACATGCTCCATGTTTTCTATTTTAACGTCATCCGAAAGATTTAGAAGCAGAATTTCATCATGAAAATGCAAGCACTATGTTCCATGCGCAGGAATATTTTTCAAAATGTGTCTTTCGTTGAAAACAAATACGTAATTGAACCTGTTTGTCCGTGGTTAAAAGATAATAAATATAAATTCAACAAATTTATTCATTCAGTAATCTCCCAAAAGGAGATAGAACATAAAGAAACATTATTACATAATTTATATTGCAATATATACTTAAAACATATAGAAATTCCAGTATTAACGACGTTTTGAAAATCTCTCTCTTAATAATATACAATAAGACTCTGTATAACATGGAAAATATGCTCTGCATTATATTTCACTTTTATAGTTTATCAAATTATCATCTTTCACATTCCATCGACTAATTTCAACTATCGTTGTATAGCAACGTAATACAATTTTTAAATCACATCATTAAAACACTGGGTTATATGAGGTTATACTGAAAAATCTTATCAAATTCACAATAACTCAACAAAGATTCCACATTTTCAAACATATCGTTACGAATTATTATGAGTAACGAAATTGTCTCCCCTCTATATGTTATCCAATTGTTAGAGCGATATCAACGAAGAGCGAATGTTTATAATAATACAACAGAGAAACCTTCACGACCTGTGACCTCGGTCATGGTCCGTGAACTGTGATACTAGCACGACCTGTTCAAATAGAATCGTCATTTTTATAAACCATAACTTGTTTTATTATACCATTCCTCACCAATATATCTAATTTACATATTAACACTTTAACGACCGCACGTCTACGCAGTCAAACGTCGCCAGGGGCTGACAGTATTTTTGAAGAATTAATTTTAAAAAAGTTTATTAAAATAAGAGAAAAGTAAGAGAATAAAAATAAAATCAAAGACGTGGCGACGAAATACGAAGCCAATAGCAATATCCACACTTGTTTACATTCATAAATTATCACACAGAGAGTGTGGTACTGGCCAACAAACTTCAGCGGTAACATCACACACATCTTGTGTGAGCAGTCGTTAAAGTGTTAATATACCCACAAAAGTACAGTATCCCACATTAATAAAAAAACATCTTCCCCACGTCCATAACCAGAGTTCTCCATTTCAAAAAAGACAGGTGTCACTCAAACGTCCAGAACGGTGGCTGCAGCGTGTTAATCAACATCATTGATTTCCAAAAGGTTCGTATATTTTCCCGAAAAACTTATCGCTATATGCTCGTTAAGTGATATTCGAATCGCGTCGGTACAAGGCACGCTTGTAATATTTTCATCCGTGCCAGATGCAATCCGGGTGCAGTAAACATTCATCGGCGGCGATGCCGCGAGAGCTCGTGGTGAGTCCAGATAGAGGAAGTTCCGCCGAATTGATAAATCCCGAGCAGACTGAGCTCGTGTGCGGTTCCATGTAGGTACGTGGAGCAGTTTGCAAGTTATTTAAGAGCTATCGGATGCCGTGCAGCCATTAGCTCCGATCGCATTACCGCCAGATTGGCTAATGGCTCTGCCCTCCACCCGCAGGACTTTTCCTTCGGTCTCGCAGTTTTCCCGATACCCGTCGTCTCCGGTATATCCTGATAACGCTAATTATCACGTTACGACCGGCCGATTTCCCAAAGCGAGTGTGCCAGAGTTGTCGATTATTTCTTCGCGGCACGATCAGGAAACTTGTCTATGTAATGCCTTGGAGGGAACGTGTCCTTCGACTGTGATATATTTCTCCTTCCATTTCGAGGGTAAAATGTAAGTAGCTTATAAAGATAATGCATTTATAGGAACATTAAGAAATTTAATTTGTCGACGGTTCTCGAGAGTATGAAGTCATTGTTATGAAAAATCATAAGATTCGTTGACCACATATTTAACCTCTTGCCCTACAACAACGAGTGATCTACAAGAAAGTCGTGATCAAGTAAATGGGATAGGAAATTATGAAGTTTTCGAAAACCTATTAAATTGGAAAAATTAATGAGATGGAACGTGATAATATTATTTCTCTAAGATTACTGTTACGTTAAATTATATGACATATTAAGAATTACAGATCAATTTTTATTTTACCAATTAAATTTTGAATTATAGCGAAGGCAGTCACGAAGCAAGTTGTAGTGCAAAGGGTTGAGCACTGTATGTTTTTTTTTAACACTAGAAGTAACATTCTAGCAAATTGTAACATTAAAATGAATCTGTAGAAATATAAAAACGTTTATTTTACTACCACATTCGACCACGTATGTCCTTCCATGATAGTTTGCTGAAATCGTGGTAAGTAATACATAAAATTCAAAGTTTGTCTCACAGTACGTTCACCTATACACCGTACAAGTGTTGTATGCAATAGTTTCATATTATTACAATATTGGCAATATTCAAAGTGAACATAGATGTTACTCCATCTTGTATGTTGACAAATATTTGACAGCGTATTATACACCTTTTGTAATTAATGCTAAGTATTGTTGTAGTGTTAAGTTTGAAACACAAACCGTTAACCCCTTGGCCTACAATAATTGTGACCATAACAATCTCAGTTCTTCATGTTTATAGAACAGATATAGTCATAGAGCAATAGTCGTAGTCATAGAACAGATATTCTCCGTTGCTTTTATAAAATATAGATTACCGAATCGATCATCGTTTTCACCTCTTAATTCCTATTTTTCCAAAGTATGTATGTAATATATTGAAATATAATAGATTTAACGCCGGTAGTTCTAGTGTTAAATACGTACTTTGAAAAACGAAAAATCAAGAAGTGAAAAATGTGATCCGTTTGGAAATTCTGTATTTTATAAGATCAACGTAGAATATCTGCTCTATGATTGTCCCACAAACTTGGAGAACTTTTGAAAAATATTGTAAACGAGTCATTTTGACTTGCTTGGTAATTCTACTCTTAATATGTCCCCATCCTACTCCACCTTTTCCCCCATAAATATATTACTTTCTTCGATGCTCCTAAAATTTTCAAATTTCATTTCGTCAAAGAAGTTTCTTTGGATCGTAAGACAAAATATTTTGATTTTCAAGTGTTCCTAAAGGTAAGCAAATAATTATGTACCTCTGCAATTGGTATTGAAGGGCGTATCAGCGAATAAGGCATCGATAACACAGACACTCGGAACTCCCCTATAAATATATTACTTTTGTCAGTGTACCTCAAATTTTCAAATTTCATTTCATCAAAGAAGTTGCTTTGGATCATTAGATAAAATATTTTGATTTTCAAGTGTTCCTAAAGGTAAGCAAATAATTATGTACCTCTGCAATTGGCATTGAAGGGCATACTAGCAAATAAGGCATCGATATCACAGACACTCGGAACTCCCCTATAAATATATTAATTTTGTCGGTGTATCTCAAATTTTCAAATTTCATTTCATCAAAGAAGTTGCTTTGGATCATTAGATAAAATACTTTGATTTTCAAGTGTTCCTAAAGGTAAGCAAATAATCATGTACCTCTGCAATTGGCATTGAAGCAAATACTAGCAAATAAGGCATCGATATCACAGACACTCGGAGCTGTCGAGCGTTTCGTTATCCGGTCGCGGTGCAAATTTTGCATTTGTCCGAATCCCTTCCGGCCTTTTTACAGAGCGAACGCGCGGGATAGGACGAACGTATAACGACACCCATAGGTATATACACGTCGGCGATTATACGGCGACGCCCCGAAATCGCGGGTCGGTCATTAATTTCGGCGCATAAAAATCAATGAACAGCCCATAAACAACGCCGGCCGGTACGCTCTCTCTCCCATTTTCCAATTTGCAATTGCGAATCGCGTTTTTAATTATAACGAACACAATGGCAGCCCGGTACCACCGCCCCTTCCGCTTCCACCGATTTCCTCTTTCTCTCTTTTTCATTCCTCTATCTGTCTCTCTTATTTCTCTCTTTCTCAGCTTCCCTTTTTCCCCATCGTTTCATCTCATTCCCTTTTGCTCTGTACAGAGCGATGCGACCGGGAATGGCATCCGGCTGGTCTCTCGCGTCCCAACCCCCCAACCCCCATCCCCCGACGTCCCTTCGTTGCCTAGCGAGATATTCCGTTTTCACGATAATTATTGTCGTTCGATTTCTCTCTGGCTCTCTGCCTGCCTCTCTCTCTTTCTCTCTGTCTATCTATCTCTATCTTTCTATTTGATTCTCTCTTCCTTTTTCTCTCTTTGACGCACGACACCCCGCGCTACCTCTCTACCTAGCCACCCCCTCGATTTTCCACCCTCCGTCCGCGGCATTCGTGCACCAAAAATCGCAGCAACGCGCGATAACCGTTCGTCCGCCGCAGCGACAAACATTTTACGCGTTGATATTCACCTCCCTTTTACTCTTTTTTTTTGTTTTTTTCCGAACAGCGCAGCTTTTGATACTTCCCGCTCTCCTCTCTTTTTTTTTCGCTCTCCCCCTTTTTTTTCGTCCAGAACGTTTTTACGAGCCGTAAGTGTTTCGAACGCGAACGCAGAGTGAATTTTACAGTTCGGTAATTTTTCTGATAATACTCGACGATTAATTCTGCGATGCTTCTATCCTCTCTCTCTCTCTCTGTCTTGTTCGTTTCTTCCGTTTCAACCCCATTGTCGCAAAATCCAACCGGTTGGACCGGCAAACTGCAACGCGATTGATTTTTTTTTTCTCCACTCATTGACAGAACGGTAATATCTACACAGGGAGGTCTGACGATGACTTTTTTATCGGATGAATTTCGGCGCAGTCCCGTCCTTGGAAAATTTTCGCAGAAAGCCATTAATGGACGTGTACTGACATCTATTCGAACGTATTATCGGCCGGCTATTGTTCAATAATACGTTGCGCATTTTATATTCTACATACGTCATACACATCAGCGAGTACGGAAATTTCAACGGGGCACCATACCCCGCCGGCAGGGGGTGGAGAATGTGAATCGGCTTTCAAATAAAAACGTCGAATTCGTGCAGAGCCGAGTGCGTCGAGTGTGTATACCCTCTCTATAATTTAAAATCGGGCTACGTGAGCGTTAAAGCATTAAATAAAAACAAACCCCCGTCGCGGAATGATGTAATGAACGATATCGGATTTTCAGCTAATTTTTAATCGTACGCCGTGCCGGTACATTCGCAAGCATATTCAAATAACGTGGACAAAACAGATTTATAGAATTCGTTAACTCGACTCCCTGACTCGTTGGAAATTTATGAAATTCTCATTGTCGCAGTCGACTGTTAACTCTTACAGTGAAACCTGATAGGTGTGCGGGATTGTTTCATTGGATTTTAGGAGATTGTTTTTTTTTTATTAAATTATATGATCTTATAAATCCTTGAGCTGTGAATTTTATCTCTCGTTTCCATTGTAGTAAGCCTTGCATTGGAATGACAAGGATTATTATTTTTATCTGTTGATGTCTGATTTGTGTTTAAATAATTAACACTAAAATTACAAAGCTGGTGGAAATGGCAGGTTTCCATTTTTTTAAAAAAGTTCCTCAAATTAACAGGGGAACCATGCAGTAGATATTCCTTTCCTATTTTATAACATATAAATTACTTGATTGTGCATCTTTCTTGCGACCTTATTTCTCCTTTCCCAAAGTGGTTATTCAGTATATTTAACTATAATTGATATACCGTCGGTAGTTTTAGAGTAAAAGATCATTTGAGGTGTCCACTTTATTTAATGATGAATATTGTAGGTACAGTTCGTATAGCATAAATAGTATAATTTTGTTAATGTAATGTATAATATTTGTGTTAATTTATTATCATCAACCCGTTAATTTCTGTAGATACGTGATAACAGTGAACGCCTTCCCAATTTTTGAAAAAAAAGTTAGAATATTACTTACTATTCATAATAAAGTATAATTAAACGATTTGCTATTTTATGTTGAATTATTATGCACGTTAACTATGTGTCCTAAATAATTCCCTGTTAAAGTAACGCCAAAAAATGTTATAGAATTAATTCCAATTGACCGATCAAATGAAAAGAAGCATTATAATATAGGAACGCAGCATACGCATTAATAAATAAAATAATCAACTTGCTACCTGCCACTGCAAAAATGTGAACATTTTTCTCCAAATCATAATACTTCGACAAATTCCTATATATCATTCATTAAATCCATTTCATACTCAATAAATCGATCATGTCAATAAAAACTTTCTACTGAATTCTACGCAACTGAAGTCTATAGAATCCATTACCGTTATTTCAATCTGAAAAATCAACACAATTACCAGTTTCTAAATGAACAGAGAAACATTTGCAGCCAAGCGATATTTCAGTTTAAAATAACGTAACGTATTAAGATAAAATAAATCAGGAAGTATATTTACGTCGATACGATTGAGGATGAACGAGAGAAAAAGTATTCTTCATAGTATTCGCGTGACTGCTTTCGTATGGTCGGAATAAAACAAAACACCGGCTCGGTTTTGTAAGCGCAACACCATGGGCTTCGCAATCGTTAAGAGTTAACGACGTAACGATTATGTCGCCATCCTGGATAATCACTATCGCCGCCGATACGGATCTTTATAACTTGGAACGCGCCGGAAAACACGCTTCCCGGTCGAAACGAGAGTATTTCAGGGCGAAACTGTCTGTAAAGCTTGTCACTTCTCGAAAAACCCATGGATGTTAGCCAGAAATCAAATGGAAATGTTTTTTTCGAGTTTACACTGGGCCCTCTCTTTTTTTTTTACCGTCCCTCCGCCACGTGTAATTCTATCAAGCTCGAATAGGATTCCTTTTTTAGAGAAATTCGGCTGGACCGAATATGACGTGTAATATTTTCGATGGATTTTAACGCAAACTTTTGACGCTCGACAAACGTGAAGTTCCATCGATATAGATATACAGGTATGGAAAAAGAAATGAGAAAAAATGTTTGAGAGATGGAACTTTATACGTTGTAATATATTTTTATTTATATGTTTTATTAGTTACGGAAATGAAATGGATTTTAAGGATTGCGATAAATCTACGTGAAATGTTGGCAGAAATCAATTAAAGAAAAGTGTTGAGTCTATATTCATGGAAGAACGAGAATAAAATTGTAGATTCTCTTTTAAACAAACTGAATGTACTTCTGACCCATTAGAGATAGACATTTACGGAGAAATTTGCGAATATTAACAGCAATATGTTGTTGATTTAATTACTAAGACATTACAATTCTTTTTACCCAGTCATTTTTGCAGTAATTGTAAACTATCTTCATAAGACTTACAAAAATTATTGAATATCGAAGTACCATCATCTTTTTTCCATTTATTAATCTACTCTTTTAGAAAGGTTCCAAATTACAGAGACTTTGATTTTATTATACATTAGTGCTCTCATTTTACCTTTCTGTATCAAACCAATTTTACAACATCACCCGAATAACATTAAACACCACAAATAATTACGATCAACCCCTCACAGCAGATAAATTATTCCAAGCTCATCCCTCGAAGATTAACCGGACTTATCACCTACCCATCATCTGAAAATCCCATCCCCAATGGTGACCTCACTGTTGGCTTCTCATTTGTTTTCTATTTCTAGCGTAGACGTTGGTGCTCCACGTAGTGACTTTTCTCCGACGGTATAGGTCGACCAGAGAGGTATAAGGGTAATCCCGTGGGGTGCTCCGGAGGGAGTTTCATATAGAGGGCCGCCGCGGTGCGGCCTCATATATAAGGATTTATCACGGCTAAGTCTCCCGTATATTGCTACGTACCGAACCCTCCCTCTTTTACCCGCGAGTTCCTCAACTCTCTCTTTCTGCCTGTCTTCCTCTTTCACGTATATCTTTTTCTCTTCTTCTCTTGCCAGTCTCTTTTTCTTGTCTTCCCTCCTTCCCTCTTTCCCTCGTTATTTTCTTTTCTCTCACGGTCTCTATATTTTTCTCTATCTCTTTTCCACCCTTCCGTTTTTACCCCTTTATCTTTTTGCTTTCAGTTCCTCTCTATCTTTTTCACTGTACCTTTGTCTATCTCGTTTTCCATCTCATCTTTTATCACTTTCTCCATATTCTTCTATCTGTCTCCTTCTTCCGTCTTTCATTCTTCTGGAATTTTCATCTTTAATCTAACCCCTCGTTCCTCCAGCTCGCCTTTAGACCACCTTCACGTGTCCATTCTCTTCTTGTTCCTTTCTCCTCCTGATTTTATATCGCAGATCGTATTTACTATTTGCATCCAATTATCCTGGACTTGCAACCGGGACGAAGAATAACGGCGGGGCCCCGTTAACCTTCTCGCGGACCTCATCAGTCGGTAAACGAAGTCTCAGTCTCTCAGTCGTGATGGATGCCGAGTTTCTCAAAGGAGATACGCGAAAAGCGGAGTTAGAGTTTTACAGTGGACGGCCGTCGTCATTTGTACGGCTGTCTTCGGTTTGAATACGCTGACGTTTGTTCCGGGTTGCCAGTTAATTGAAACGAGAAAAGACGCCGGATAGGAATTTTATACGAATTAACTTCAAATCATATCGTGTCGAGAAGTTTTTTTTTCTGAGCTGTGTGCTTGTCCTGCTTTGTTCCGCGTTGATCAGGCACGGAATGTTGTAATTATATCTGGCAACTGTCAGATGAACAACGGAGACGAGCAGTACTGTAATGATAATTAAATTGTGCAATTAAAATTCTTTATTTTTTGTTATGTCTGTATGTGAAAGAAAATATGATTATCTCTAATTAGAATTTTGGTTCAAATTCGTTAGAATTCTTATAGAGAGTTAAATTCAATTTGCAACTTAGAATAAGAGAATTTAATTTTAATAATATAACAATACATGTACTAAATTTGAATTTTTTAAATGACTCTTGCCTATTCTTACCTGTATAGTAAAAACGTGTATTGTTTCTAGTCATCAATTGGTCCGATTTCAAATTAAAAGATGTTCAAGCACGAGACAAGCATCCCTATAACAATTAATGACAATTCCATACCATGATTTACACACCCTCGTCTATTAAATGACGATAGAAAACTACCCTCACGATTAAACGATCGTCTCTAGTATCCGCAGAACAGGACGCATCCAATTGGGAAAATAAAGTTATTTGGAAACCGCGAGGAGAGCGCATTAGGGGGTTGCCGCAACTACGGGCCGATAAAACCCCTTACGGGTAACCATGACCTCTTCGTGTATGCGGGATATCCCATGATAGTGCGTACAGGGATTTCGAATGTGTCTGGTCCTTTCTCCTTTTTTCCCTCTTGAGCCACCACGCGGAATATCTCTCCGTGCCGTTTATTTCGAATCAGATCCCGGATACACTCGTATGACGTCGCTTCCGGTCCCCGGGGAATCGGGACGTCTCGCCTTCTTTTCGGCTCCTTTCTCGGATCTAACGTCTTTCTTGGGCTCGCCGTTTATCCGCGCCTTCTTTTCGCGGAGGGTTCCTTTTTCGGCTCGTTCGTAACGCGGAAAAATAGGGTCTTACTGTACGTTATCGAGAATTTTCCGCTGTTTAGTATCGCCGCCTCTTGAGACGGTTGTATGGGGTTGAAGGATAGAACGATGTGTCGGATTCTCGAGTAATTTCCTTTGGAAAATTGGTGTCTTCTTTTTTTACCGGGAAGGTTTATCATGGAGAGGGTGCGGATGATTGTAAAGATTGGTAATTTTATGGATATAACGGAGAAAGTAGAATTTAACCCTGTTATTCTGCTCATTTATATCTCACATTCGTATTCCTACCATTCACAGTGACCCGGCGAACTAAAGTTCACATTTTAACCCTTGGCGGACGGAGGTATATTTGAAAATTGAGGGGTAATAAATATCTGGCGATCCGGAGCCAATTTTTTATCAGAAAATGATAACCACATCACCCAACACCACTGCCAATTTTACATGACTTCAAATCCACCTAAATAAATTTGTTTCATTTATTTCTTTAACACTAGAATGCCCAAGCAAGTCAAAATGACTTGTTCACATTTTTTTTCAAAAATTCCCTAAGTTTACCGGAGAGTCCTAGACTAGAAATTCCAAGTTGATCTTATAAAACACAGATTATCAAACCGATCATATTTTCCACCCCTTGATTCGTCTTCTTCCAAAGTACTTATTTAATATATTTAAATATAATAAATTTAACGTCGGTCGTTCTAGTGTTAAATATGGAATTCCATCAAAATACACCAACGACCAAACATACCAGCTGAAAAATTCGAAATTAAGAAACATTCAAATAGAATAATTCCCTGAAATTCCACGGTCCCTTTTAATCGTCGCGAAGCTCGCGTTCCAAAGAGCGTCCCGACGCGTCGGTTTGGAAATGTCTCGGTGGGTTGAAACGACGCGCACGAGAGAACACGTAGGGAGGTTTCACGTACCTAGTAAAGCTTCGGGATAGCCGACAGAATCGCAAATTCCTCGTAGGTGCGGACCACGGAGAGCATTTTGGCAGTGCGAAGACCGGCTTCGGACGTCGTCGCATTAACTCGCGGCCTCGGCATCGTTAGCGGCATACCTTATCGTTTCGTGCGCAGAGCTGGGCGTTTGGAATGTGTAAACACCGAACTACCGGGTTACTTCGGGGGTGATTTTCAACCCCTATGTATTAGTGGGACAGGGAGTGACTATCGTTAAATTTACACGAGGAGATTGACAATAGGGGTGGGCCATGATTCATCGTACTCTCGAACGAACTGATTTCGATGAAAAGTAAATTACTAGAATGTTAAGTGGAGTTTGCTTCGAGGGTGGTATGAATAAAACAATAGAATATTACATTTGCATTATCTTTTTAATTGATTTGCAATCATATCGAAGAATATGAAACTCGTGGTATTTCATAAGTTCTGGTATATCATTGGGAAATTAAAAAATTCTTTTTTCACGTTTCATGTCTTTCTAAAAGGAAAAAAAAATTAACGACGGTGCGCTCTGAAGAGGATGAAGTTACGACCTTGGGTAAGGTCGAATTGCCCTGCAGCGGACGAAACATTTCCGTCCGAGCGTGTAAAGCGGCCTTTAGGCAGAAGCTGGGTTCTATCGCAGTTCGCGAATTCCGTCCTGTCATTTGTAACTGTCGGGCTGCTCATTACAATTCCCCATTCCTCTCTTCTGAACTACCCCTCGTGCCCTCTCGCTCGGCTACCCCTCTTCGCCACCCTCTCGAACGTCTCGTTCCGCGGCAGGGCCAACGAAGGGTTCTGGCGTTTGTGCTTCCTCCCTTTCCATCTCACCCTCG
This sequence comes from Cerceris rybyensis, assembly GCA_910591515.1. NCBI lineage: Eukaryota > Metazoa > Arthropoda > Insecta > Hymenoptera > Crabronidae > Cerceris > Cerceris rybyensis. Next base: position 9,771,701 of record OU342797.1, on the reverse strand, counting down.
CTCTCTCTATCTCTCCTCTATCTTTCTCTTCTTCTTTTTCTCTCTACAACGTTTCTCTTTTCGTTGATGCGCAAACGCAACCTATTTGTCCTCGTAACACGTCGTGAAATAGAAGAGGCTAATAGAAATATACATTTTTAATTATCTACCCAATTGTTTTACTCCATAGCCGAAATTAGGTGAGAATTGTACGTCCACGATTATTTATCATTTCCCAGGAGTGAAAATATAACGTACTTAAATACACGACAGAATTCACGAAGCGATAGATTATGCCGAGAGTTCGTCGTAATAGGAAATTTATCGTGGGCAAATATTGGCACAAAATTCCAAAGGTTACGGGAATCGCTGACATCGCCGTAAATTATAAATACGCGAGTCTGACCAATAAATCTTCGTTTATCCCGTGAAACGTAGATCTACATACATCAAAACCCGATTTGCACGGCTACTATACATACAATCGATCCTCCCTATCGTTCTCGTCAGTCCGTTCGGGGAAAATATCGCGATGAAAATCGCCAGCAAAGCAACCAAGGAGTCCTCCTACAACGAATACCTCGAACGTCTACGAGGCCGAAGCCACCCGCTCGACCATTTTCTTTATTACATTCCTTATTTCCTATCCAGCCAGTCTCTGCAACTGTAATACAAATTCCTATTGTGATTTATGTTGATATCAATGGCAACCCTCGGTGTTGTCCCGTCTACGTTCACTCCTCGCCCCCTTCTGAAGGCTGAAGGACACATCTTCCGTTCACCCTCCTTGTTCTGGGTCCAGATATTATGCTTTATTGAATCAGAGTTGTCACTGTTATTGTTAGCTTCGCGCTCCCTCCTCCGTTAAATCTCTCTTTCTCTCTAACTTTTATTCCTCTACATCAACGTTTCTCTTTCTCTTTCATTCATCTCCTTGCTTCTTCGCCCTTCCACCGTCTCGTTCGTTTCAAGGCTGCCAAGCAAGCTAGGGTGAAACCAACCACCGCGGGGTCTCTATGAATTTTATTAATAAAACAACATCGGCGAGAAGCTCCGTTAACGCAGCCCCGACAAAGAACCGACTGACAGGCCGCAGCCGCTCTTACGTGTATCTCTTTTGAGGCCGACGAGCGTGGAAAATTTGTGCGCTTCAACCCTCCCCCGGGAATGGAAGTATCCGCCGTCTGGTTTTCTAAAGCGGGACACGCGGAAGGTACCACCGCCTACTTATCGCCCCGGCTCGAATACCTTTGTGTTCCGGATTCAAGAACGCATTGTCGACTCCTCCCAGTTACTCGATAGCGCGCAAGAGAGGACTCCCAGAGAGGGTGGCGAACGAGCCTCGTCGCTTTGACGGTTCGGCGAGTCGCGATGGTTTCAGCGAATGACGGAGGAAGTGTCTCGGCGTAGGGTAAACGAAATATACGAGAACGGAGGGTGGTCAAGCTTCTGTGTATGTCTTTCGATGTGAAAAATGTACTGGAAAATATTCAGATAACGTGCTACGTATCGTAGGGTTTTGAGAAGGGATTATTCAAGTTGTGGACCAGTCTTTCGTACTGAATAATTGCATGGTATAATGCGACAACCTCAAGAAGTCTTCTCGGAGGTAGGCCTGTTTCGGCAGGATCTGATTCGCCAGGCGTCAAGATATTTTAACAGGTTGAATGCCATGGGGGTCACTGGTGACCGGCGCTATTGAATTTAATGAAATTTTATGTTACGTTTGAATTGCAATATTTATGAATCTTTTAACATATTGGATATTTAAATTTTTGTGTTAAGAAGATGAAGATTTGCTAAACATCGATCAATCAGTGTCCTTAAAATTTCTGTTTTATGAATATGTGATTTTCATAAAAAAATTTTCACTTCAGTAGAAATGACGAAATAAGGGAAACATCGGTGGCATTCAACCTAATAAAGATATTTCAATGTTACGACTTTGTCAAGTGCCTACTTCAGGAGGCTGAGCAGGGTGGATTAAATTAAAAAAACGGTGCGAATAGGCGGTCTTTAGCGAGAAGCTCCGCCGCTCAGGAGACTTCTTGAGGTTCTCGAAGAATATCTCAGGACATAAATATATTGGTATCAAAGAAAATGGGGATGCAGAAAGCGCAGTATAGAATGATATAAGTCATATTTGTCAACTTTCTCTTAATTAAGTATGAATAAACGTAATAGTATTTGGCAAAGGGACTAGTCTTAATGGAAATTGAGGATTTCTATAGCTTAAGTGACAACTTCTCCACATAACCCATTGTCAAGATAAACGCAGTCTATTTTTAAATTAGCAAAAGGACATGTTTCGAAGACTGCGAGTAACAAGTACCGTCCAACTCCTCCTTTAACATTAGATTTACGAGCGATTAATCTGTTATACTTAAATATATTAAAATAGTACTTTGAAAAAAGATCAACCGGCAAAGATGATCAGTTAAGTAACTTGTATATTATAAGCAGACTGCGGATTTTTATGCATTTATGACAAATTAAATACGGCTAAAATATACAAAAAGGTCATAATATAAAAATATATCTAAAATATTCAAAGTATGGTATTTGTTGTAATATTTATTGAGTGCAATAAATCCCTAGATAGGTTTTCCTGTCTCACCTGCATTTGTGAAACTCGAAATTTGCATAAACATCCGCAGTCTAATTATAAGATACACGTGGAATATCTATTGTCCCGCTTTTCTGTAAATTTGAAAGCCATCTCTAAGAAAGAGGTGATCCGTCAATTTGACGGCTTCCGTAGATCTAGTGTTAAATGTGTTCACTTGAACATTAAAAACAATAACACATGACCGTCCAAAAATGTCGACACGTGACCATTTCCTGCCTCGTCATCAGCAAAGTATCCGAGTGTTCCGTTTCTCGCAACGCTCTGAATGGATCTAAGGACCAATACTCCCATTAACAACCGATTGAAACGCTTCTCTGAGAGAAAGTGAGAGTAAACGAGAAGAAAAGAGGAAAACGGACAAAGGGAAAGAGAAAGAGGACGCGTGCGTTTACACAGCGTACAACAGTGACTTGCGACAGTGGGCCGCTATAAACGTGATTAATGGACACGAGTCGTTTACCATTCTGATACTCTTGCAGCAGCCGGAATAACAAAGTACTCCTTTGCTATCACTCTCGAGACTCCCCTTCTTCCTCTCTCTTTCATTCTCCCTTGAATTCGTTCCCTTTTCTCTATCTCTATTCGGCTTACGAATCGTGAATCCTCGAAAAGGCCACGTCGCGAATTCCAGGAGTCTTTTGACAAGTAATTTAAGCTTGCCACCATAAGTCATGCGAGCTGTAACGAGTTTCAAGGTTCTTGTGATGGATTCAGGCATGGAAACGATCATTTTCGAAATAGACTTAACCTTTCGAATCCGCGAAATGCCATAGGTCGTGAATGGGTTCGGATCCTGTCAGTGGGTAATGACACGAGTTATGACTTTAGCGAACTTTGATCTCACGGGAATTGGGTCAGCAGCCGTTTTTAGCCGGAAGCTATCCAATTCGGAAATTGCCGGTGTAACGTCGCGAACGATGTTTGTTAGGATTTGCTCGATTCCGAAGTCTCGAAGTTTCGTCGAATTTTCGAACATTTCGCGCGGCGATATAAATAGTCTGACGTGCGAGATATACAGTGAGCTGTCGGCTATAATGTGACTTATTTAATGAATACATTTTATAAAAAAAATTATTGATTTTTAGAGTAACGCTTGAAAAGATAAATCTTGAATTAAATAGGTAAGCCTTTCTAATTATAAGAAATATACTTAATTTAATATTTATCTTTTTAAGAGTTACTCGAAAAATATAAATTTGTCGTCATCACTTGTTACATCAGTCGTTCAAGTTTATTAAGCTATGTATGAGGACGTTACTACCTATTATCGTTTGAAAACTGTTATAAAAGTACCATGCTACAGGTCAACTGTTGCAGTTTTTCCACCATTATATCAAAACTTTGTACTCACAAGGAGAGGACCCCAACTGTCCCACTTCGATTTTAACGAGGCTTTGCAAGATGATAGCATGTAGGTCCCTAATGATATGTGTAAAATATTAGCCGTAGTTATGCAGTAGTTTTAAAGATATATGCGATTAAATTTCGTACCTGTTTGTTTTTTTTTACTATAAATGTGAATCTGGTTACAATAGTTGTGGTGTATATATGCAAGCAATGTATATATTGCAAGTGTATAATTGTTATCCTGCAATGTGTGCAATTTTATCAAATTAAAATAGAAAAAAAGGATTACCCGTCATTGGGCCTCGAGAACCTAAGACGTTCGTGTCGTGAGCCTTAAACCGCTGCCACTGCCCCACCATAGCTGCTGTAACCCAATTTACATTTATAGTATTATATATGAAGAGGTATGAACTTTAATCGCTTATATCTTTAAAACTACTGCATAACTACGGTTAATATTTGACACATATCATTATGGACCTATATGCTATCGTCGTGCAAAGCCTCGTTAAAATCGAAGTCGGACAGTTGGGGTCCTCTCCTTGTCAGTGTAAACACAGAAGGGTTGACATATTAGAAATTTTAGTAGCCTTCTGTCGTTAGTTCATTTGCTCTGTAATTAGTTCCATACTTTAATCACAGAACATCGATTTAATTTTTGATATCTCCCCTTCCACATAAAAAATATAGTTTCTAAATATATTATTATTTTAATAATTTCACCAAATGTTGCCGTCTCATGTACGATCTCGTGATGAAAAGTAAAAAAGGGGACTCTAGAGTCTACAAACAATTAATAAAACAGTAGAATGAACCAACGATAAATTCTGCATCAAAAAGAATATTCTCCTCAATCTTTTTTCTATTTGAAGTGTCACGATGCAGTCCAGCAAGACGAACATCCCTTACGCTACCGTTTGCCGGGCATAGAGGAGCATTCTCTCACAAGGACAACGCAAACATTCTCGATTTACACGTTAGCCATTCCATTTGGCTCGAATCGGTTGGAAGCCATTAATATCGGCGAGCGTGAAAGCCACTCCGGGCGGAGCTCGAGCTTCTGACTCCCCGGGAAGACGGGCAACCCTTTACTCCCGATTCCCCGAAAATAGCAAGGGGTAACTGGTTCTCTCCACCCCTTTGATAGCCGCTTCTCATCGCGTTGTCTCTCATCTCACTTCCCTCCAATCTTTTCTCTCCCTCTCCGTTCTCCACTCCGCCTTACTATTTCTTTGCTTCTTTTTCTCTACACTCTTCCAACTCACCCCTTTCCCAAGACTTCTAAAATCAATAAATACATATTTGTTCGGTACACAGGGAATCATTAGCGGAGAGTTCCTGACGCAGCGAACCGAGACCACGGAATAAAAAGAGAAAGGAAAAATGATACGAAGCGAGATGAAAGATGGACGAGGGAGAGAAAGCCTGGAGAACGGTTTCTCTCGTTCTCGTGATTTCCGCAGAGTCACGTTACAAATGACTGCGCCCGTCTTCCATCCTCGTTATCGAAGTGACATAATCGTCCGTTCGTAATGCACGTACCGTACGCGAATCTACGTATCTACGTGGTATTAGAGGCAGGTAGGTAGTCAGATAGGTACGTACGCGTAAACCCGAGGCGCCGGCACGAGGCCGACGTCATGCAATGACGTACTGGCGTTTAATAATCCGCTATCGTCGTCTCTGTCTATCAGGACCGCTGTCGGCAGGTGAGCGTTCATTAACCGAGAGATACTGGCTGTCGGGGCGCGCTCGAAAGATATGTGACTACTTGCAGCTAGCTGAATACGCATATGTTGCATACACGGATGTTTATTGTCTTTGACTCTGTGCCGCCGTCCGGGGAATTTTTTTTGTACCGAGATCGATGGATGAGAGGATGATAATGAGAGGGAATGTGGAACAGAGGATTTTTTTTAAGGGTAGGATAAATTGATGGCAAAATGACGGTATTGAAGGGGATATTTATAGTTTGATATATGGGAGTTTACTACTTGGGTGATGGCATTTGTTTTATGGAAGTGCATAGTGAATTTTTAGAGGGCGGAGTAATTGCAATTGGGATTATGTAAGTTATATGGATGTAGGATTTAAGAAATTCAAGTTTTTAGTTATTTCGTGTTGCGTTAAAGAACGTTGCGCTAGAGAGATATGTGACTACTTGCATCTGGATGAATACTCATGTGTTGCATACATGGATGTTTATTGTCTTTGACTCTGTGCCGCCGGCCGGGGAATTTTTTTTGTATCGAGATCGATGGATAAGAGGATGATAATGAGAGGGAATGTGGAACAGAGGATTTTTTTTAAGGGTAGGATAAATTGATGGCAAAATGACGGTATTGAAGGGGATATTTATAGTTTGATATATGGGAGTGTGCTACTTGAAGGATGGTATTTGTTTAGGGTGGATAGTGAATTTGTTTTATAGGATGGAGTAATTGTGGTTGGGATTATGTAAGTGATATGGATGTGGCATTTAAGGAATTGAAGCTTCCATTTATTTCGTGTTGCATTAACGCTACAAATACCAAGGAAGTCAAAATGATTAGTTTCTATTTTTTTTCAAAAATTCTCCAAGTTTATAGAAGAGTTATAGAGCAGATATTCTTATAGAATCTTATAGAATTGTAGAATCGATCTTCCTTTCTATCTCTTGATTCCTCTTTTTCCGAAGTACTTATTTAATATATTGAAGTGTAATGCATTTAATGCCGGTAGTTTCAGTGTTAATGGACGTTGCAGTGTTGCAGATCTAGTTTGGAGAAGTGCTGGAAAATTAAACTACCTATTTAAACCGGTCGACATTGGTTTTACATTGATGGAGCAATGTTATTTATAATTGCTTTTAGATTGGTTAATAAGAAACGAGTAGTAGAAGTTGATCGAGAGTGACGATCAGACTGAGTCTTGATTTTTAAATCATTAAAGTTAGTTAGAGAGACATAGGATCTTTTCAGAATTAATATTTTATGAGATCCATCTAACACTTAGTTTGTAATGTGGGAAAGTCAAAATGAGATCCTTCTTTCCAGAGAATTAGAGTAATTTACGTTGAAAAATGTTCGCAGCACCAATTTTCGCTAGTTATTTCTGTTCAATTTGATAAAAGGAATATGCTGAACTTACGTTCAAAGAGAACGTAAGAGAAAATATTTTAAGATTTATTTTTAAGCTAGAAACGTTCCGAAGTCCCCTTCCTCTCTCTCTCTGTGTAAAAAAAAAATCCTTCGTGGCAAACGATTCTTTCTCGACCCAGAAGTAATCTGCTTGACCCATTTCTGTAAGAAACGGAGAAAAACTTTTCCTTGAAAACTTTTGTATTTTTATTTTTCCGTTGCCTGCCTTCCACCATTTTCTTTAAAATATCGGCAAAATGGAATTTTCTCTTGAACCTTCCAAAGCCATTTTCTTGACTCATTCCTAAAAGTATCCACATTCCTCCTTAAAACATCTTCCTCTACACTTATAAACTTCACTTAACTTCCTCCATTTTTCCATTCATATTATAACCATCATAACGAAATTTATTTCAAAGTCAAACCACCTATAATAACCCACAACGTCAAAAAACCCTTCGTAGATTAACCAGATAAAATACATCCGACAGACATTCCAGAAAATGGCTAAACACCATGCAAGAAGAAATCGAGCAGCTTTTTGCCACTAGCCAAGAGAAACCAGTTCCGCGATTACCCGCCACCATAAAGAATATTAAACGACGACTTTCTTCTCCAGATTGATTTAAATTAGAAACGTCTTTCAATCAGCCTTCTCAACAGCCGCATAAACCGAAACGTGCGCTGCTGTCACGCAATTAAAAAATAATCAAAGGTAAATACCACGCAGTTACCGAGACTAGAACGTTCTCTTCGTTTTGCCATCGGTAATCCCCAAGAGGAGGGGGATGCACGATCCCCAATAGGCTTAGATCATAATTTATGGTTGCGTAAGAATGCGGAAGGGAGCCAGAGTGTACTGTTTACCGTCCCATACAGGATTACGCATGATATCCTTCCATTAATTTGTGCGCCTATCACCTATCCCCCTTTTCGTTCCTTTTTGCCTCCACTCGCGAGGATAAACGTCGATAAACCACTCCGCGTATGTGACCCGCCTTAAAATGCTAATTCCAGGACTACAGACAGTACCCATTGAGCTCCTGTTGATCCTGGCAATCAGAAAAATATATATCCTCCTAGCTTTTTACGAAACACCTGCTACTCTTGATCGAGAAAATGCTCGAGTAAATTGTTCGCAAGGGTGAAGGGAGGTATTGTTTTTCAAGAAGGATGACTCGATGCTACCAAAAGGGTACAATCCATGGTACAGTTACGTGTACAGGTTGCAAGCAGTGGGTTTGTGTGTTTGCACGTGGTACGTGTCGCGTATGGAGAGCCATACCATCTGCGCCAATCGCGGTTACTCCGTTGCGTTAAAGCCCCTCAGCCAGTTTCCAGTTGGCAGTTTCAGCACGCCCGTTCCAAAGGATTTTAGAGTCGTAGATTCAGTCGGTCGGTCGGTCGATCGGTGGGCCACCATTACTCATTCCATGGCAGACGCCGGTACGGCACCCTAGACCGCGCAAACAATTTGTTACGGGGGAGAGTATCTCGCGGTCGCGCCGTACAAGTCGCTCGGCTCTGACGGCGAAATCGCGAAATTAATCGCTCGAATTCCACAAAGCGATACGGGATCAACGATTATTTTCGGGAGACGAGGACGTTGCTGGGATAAACGGGAGAATGGGACGGTTATGGGGCGATTGTATTTGGTAATTTTCGTGGAAGGAGATTGAAGATGTATCTTCGTGGGGTTGGAGGGATGGGGATGAAGAAAGGGTAAGAAAATTATTGCGACATTTGTATTTTTATTTCTAGAATAGTTTTTGTAATTGGATATGGATATAATTCTCCTTAACTTCTTAAATGTCGTACGTCACCTCTGACGTGAGAATATTTTGTGAGGTTTTTTGTCTTCGTGGTTGTATATGGCGGATGTGAGGTGACAAGAGTAATTATGTCTAAACTTGCAGTCTGCGGAACGTGTGGATAATTGTATTGTTGGATGAACATTGATAATAATGCAATTCACATGTCCACCAGTATAAGAGATCCTTTTTTAATTAGATAGTAATAGCGGCAGCGAATTGTATAAAGACAATTCTGAAAGTAGTTTTGATAAACACTAAGAAAATATAATGACTGCTTAATATGTTTAAATCACAAGTTGTCTGAGGGAAGAAAATATCATACATTCAAAACTTATAAATAATTATTTGGACATCATACATTTATAATACTACATCAAAAATCAATACTTTATAATCAAAGTGTTGTTCTTAGAATATTGAAAATTTTTCACATACTTACTGAAAACAGCTACAATTAAATGAGACTAATGTATAACGAGTTTACGAGCAATAAGGTTTGAGCACGAGCACCATCCCCCAAAATTATTCTCTAATTACTTTAATTACTTCAATTACTTCCATTATATCCACTACGTCATATTATCCAACAAAAGTGGATATTCTCAAAGCTATAATTCACACCAGAAACGACAGAAATCGACCAAGTATCCAAGGCACCAAAGTACATCCAGCTGCATCTCCCTTCGTCCTCTGAGCTCCTCTTTCGGTTTATTCCCTATCCAAGGAAACGTCGACCATGGTACTTGCGCTATTGCCGTGCACAATGTTACCGGGCATAAATTGATACAGATGCGAGTTAGCTGGAGTTTTTCGCTTCCATCCTACGGGGAATACTCCGAGTCGCGGGATAGAGAGCAACCCCCTGCCGGTGAAACCCTCGCGAAAAAAGGAGCCGCCTTCCCGGCGAAAAATGTCTCGATCGCCTCGAGTGAGATTTCCTCTCGGAACGATTCCATGGAAGAAAAACGACGGTGGATCGTTGACCCCGATAGAAACAACCGTTCGTTACCAAGGGAGGCTTACACTGTGCAAGTGGGTCGAAGGTAAACCGATAATGGCACAGCGAGCTGCCCGGTCTTATAAATTTGAACGGCGGTTATGAGGAAGTGTAAAATAGCCGGGAGGAAAGTGGCTTTTACAAATTACCATTAGCACAGGACTAATAGGAATTTAATGGTGTTTTGGACGCTACGTTTAACAGGAATGGCGCTGTATTTTCTATTCGTGTCTCTCGTGGGCTTTGATGTGTAATTAGAAATGGAATTAGGAAGACGTCGATGTACGTCTGGTACGTTGGGATTTAATTGGTCTGTCTTTCAACGCTGTTAATGGGGAATATTGGTGTAGTCGTTATTCTGAATGCTATTAGAGTGTTTAATTGATGTAACAAGAAGTTTTGTTGGACTTCTGTGGATGCTGAGTAAAAGATTTGCCTTGTGAAAGGAATTATAATGATCGATGGCATTAGTTTTATTATCGCGGGTAATGTCACATTGAGAATCATCTAGATTTGAATAGATTATTTTCGAGTTAGCCGAAAACTTGACATTTTCTCGTTTTGTATTAACCAATTTATTTTCTATTAATTATTTCATGTTTTAGTACGTTCCTCATGTTCTTTTATTTAAAAATCTATTTTAAAAATAATCATTTAAAGAAATGTCTCCAGTAATTCGAAAACCATCTAATACTTTAGATTTTAACCCTTTGTGGTCCGAATAGTTGTGTTAATTATACAGTAAGCTAAATACTGTTAATTTTACAACGTTTTCTACCATTGGTTATTCATGTTTCTTACTGATTTCAATATTGACGGATATTTACATAATATTAGAAAATCATTTCTAAATTTGGAAATCGATATTAAATTGTTAAAAAGTCAAATAAAGTGAAAATCTATGTTGAGTACTGCTCAACATAGGATCGCAAAGGGTTAACTAAACTGTCTATATTAACCCGGCGTGTGAATACTGGGTCTTTTAAGGAACAGTCAAAATTTGTATTTCAAATTTCTCTGTAACATTTTTCAACACTCTGCATTTTTAAAAATAACAGTTTTAAATTCCTGACTTTAGCAACTACTGGGCCACATAGTAGACACTCCAATAAGTATCTCAGAATTTTTGCAGATTTTTCTGAAGTCGAGAAAGCCTTGTAAACCCGACTGTTCCCTCAAAGGCCCAGTGTACACACCGTGCCCTTAAAAATTGAGTATACACACGCCGGGTTAATTTAACACTAGATTTACCAGCGTGAAATCTATTATATTTAAATATGTTAAATATGTACCTTAAAGCGAGGAAAATTAAGACGTGGAAAAGACGATAGATTCGGTAATTTATGTTTTATACGATGGACGATAAATATTTATTCTACAGCTCTCTCATAAACCCGTAGAATTTTTGGAAAAAATTGTGTACCAGTCATTTTGACTGGTTTGGTAAATCTAGTGTTAAAGTCATATTATAAAATAATTGTAAAATTAAAGAGAGATATCGTAACGAAAGAATGCAAAGGATTTTTCACCCTCTTCACGTTGACGTTCGATTTCAATGTTGATCCTTTAATTATTGACGTTTTCTTGGTATCATTGGTAATATTAAACGGTATTGTTTCGGATTCGTGATACTTTCCATTATCTAGCGAGTGTTCTCTCAGGACCCGCGTCACGGATCTTGACAAATCGTTCTATCTGTCCTATGTTCGAGCCGAAGAGGCAGACGGTTAACGATCGTTTAACGATGCCACGCGCTAAATGTTAGAGCGATTCGACGGCAGGAAGTGAGGAAACGGCAATGTCCCACGAGTATGGACAATGGGAGTATGAGATGGTTATCGGCTACTTTGATGGATCTGAAAAAGAGGAGTATCCACTTTGTCATCGTGTCATGGGACGGATAAGGGAGCTTCGCTCGCGGGTGGGATCTATATGGAATGTTAAAAACAAGAATTATGATATGTTAGTTTTCTGTAGCACTTCATGAAACACTCGTTCTCGCTCGTGTCAGTGACATTCGAAGGGCAGATGAGGAAACGGATGGGTTGATTATTAAAAAGAAATATCAAATTTATTAGTGGCTTTGCATATTGCAAATATTTTCATATTGTTTTGTGTTCAAAGATTTATTTCTGTATCACAATGCAGAACTGTTATGTGTGTGATACGTGCTGCGAAAATTTTACAAATAGTTTCGAAATTATTAGAACTACCGGCGTTAACTCTAGTATATTTCAATATGGTACATAGATACTTTGAAAAAAAATTCAGGAGGTGGAATAGTAATGTCAGTAATTTGTGTTTTATAAGATCAACGTAGAATAACTGTTCTATGACAGTCCTATAAGCTCGGAAAAATTTTTGAAAAAATTGAAAAACAGTTGTTTTGACTTGCTTGGTAATTGTAGTATTAAAAGACATTAAAAATTAGTGTTTACAATCAATAAATGTACAATGTTACCATAATCTCTAAGAAAAATTCTCTCCAACAGTAAAGAGATAATAATAAAACTACCCCTAGGCTTTAATTAAAATATTTTATTCCTTTATGTACGAGTTGGAGGTTCAAAAGTTAAATTCCTAATATACGAGCAATTTAATTGTATCCTGAATTGTCGCGATTTTAGGCACAGAAATGTAGATCGTAGCAAGAGATTCGTCGCAGACGGACAAGTTTACGATTCAGCGTCACCCTCTGCGAGGTGCCATTCATTAATAGCTTCATCTCGAGATAGTTCAGTACGACATCACAGTAGCCCAGACCGTCGCCAAAGCTCGGCTGGCTTTATGGCCGTTTAATTGGCCGAGATAGACGACGATATATTATTATGCTAATTTTCAAGGAACTTCGCGGCCACGGGAATCGTTACCGAGAGATTAAAGGCCCTGGGTGACATCGTACGGTTAATTACCACATTGAACACAAACCGCAGGATGTTAACGGCTTATCTTGGCTTTCTGGACTATTTGCTGTCTGTTTACATGAATCTCCAAAGCCATATTTGTTGAAATACGAAAAAGTGTCATGATTAAAAAACAAATTGGCTGAGATACTTTCCTGGAATAATTTTTGCCGATAATTGTCTGCGGTTAGATTTACAATGTAACGGTTTAGTGGCTCACTTTTATAGGTTTGTTTTCATTGAAAAATTTTGATTCTGCATTATTTTGTAGTTTTGTAAATTATGTACACCTGCTTTTCGTCATTCTTAGGATATGGATAAACTAATTGAAATACGTGAAGATTAACACTAGATTTAGGGAGCCATTTTGGCTCATTCAAACTTTGATTACTATGTATATAATATATTTGTTGGTTAATTTTTTAATAATAAATCTTTCATTAAAATCGATTTGAAACTATTTTCTTTGCAAAAAACATCAATATTCTTGTATGAGTCACATTGCCTCACTTCAGAAAAATAGATATGTAAACATCCGTAAATCTAGGGTTAATTAATATATTATATGGTACAATTTTTATCAGTCATCTTTATCTATCGAGATTATGATTAACCAATCAACAAAAAAGTAAGTTTTCCAAACTAAACCGTGCAATTTTCTCCGTTAGAAAAATTGAAAACTCCTTTTACAACTGCCACCTACAAAAGTTTAATTTCTTTCAAAAATTATGAAAACTTTCCCTCCCCACAAGCACGATGCAACCTTTGCAAACTTAAATCGACAACTCCTCAAGACCGCCCCGCGAGTCCAAATCAATTCTCAAACCTCGAACGATCGATCCAAGTTCCACCTGGAGCGACCGACAAATAAACACGAAGGCGAAAGAGTGGCCCAACCATCGACCAGCGGGTTACGAGGGGGTTCGAAAAATGTTAAAACGTTTCCGTGTCCAGGTTCTACCAGGAACTCGGTATACTTCACGGTCGATTACCTCGCACCGACGCCAATCTTACCGTCGATTTTCAGCGCGGCCTCGCCACGAGGGGCGAAAGTTCATTTGCGCTTAATGCCGCGCGATTAATTGTCGGCCGCTACTTGCCGAGAGGTTGTAAGGCCATTTACGGCCGGCTCTCGGGCCCGTGTAAGCGAGAGCCTACAAATTCGTTCGCACTTAAATTCCAGCCTTCCCTCGCCATGAATTTATCGACCATACGAGGCCTCCGCGGCCAAAAAATCGCGACACGAGGAACCATAGGACCCCCGTTGCTCCTACCGATCGCCCTTGTCGATCGACCTCGTTCAGTATCGTTCTCCAGGATGGAAAACCAGCCACGATTCCAATTCCAAACTAGTCAACGAGACTAGAAACGACACGTACCAACGACAACTCTTCTCCATTTCCGAGGGAAGTCGAAGAACCGGGGACAGAGGGGATCGTGTCGGAGGATCGGTGCAATTAGTAACGACCTCTCCTTGACTCGGTGCAGCTACGACGGAGTGCAAAGCGACGCGAGAGAGGGCTCACGGAAAGAGGCATTTGAATTGCATTTACTCCGTGAGAGCATTGGCTGATTCCGTGTCTGCCTGGCGAAGAAATTGCTCGGCCGCGAGTATAAGCGCTGGATTAAAGGGCTTACGGTATCGCGAAGAGAAGCACACGACTGGATGGGCTTCCGTAATGAAATGGGATCTTCGGCTTCGGGCCGTTTCGCGCACGGTAATTCTTTTCGCGGCGATTCCGGCAGACCTTATTTCTCTCTGTCTTTATATTTTCTTGTCTCTTTTTCTATATCTCTTTCTCCTGTCCCTTTCACTATTTAACTGTCTCTCGGTCGTTCAATCGATGAAATTAGAATTATAGTCACCGGTATATGTATTTCATTTGAATTAATCTCTATATTTTCCACGAGAGATTGGACTTTCCGAATTTCTCAAGTATTTGATAATTGTCTGATATTTATTTCACCAGACATTATGGTAACGTCGCATCTTTATTTTATGGTGGAAGAATTTAACAGGACGATTCGAACCAACGTACTCGATATGCGAGCGGTGCTCTTTGTTGGGGGAATATCGTAATTTCCCTACCGTCCGTCTCTTCCTCTCCGCTATCGCAAAATTCAGGAACGCTGGTAGAGAAATAAATTGCATATTTCTTGCGCTATGTCGTAATAACCATAAAATTAACGTTCAACTCGGATACGGTTAAAAAGGTGGGGAGGAAAAAAAAAGTAGGTAGAAGAAGAAAGAAAAAGGAAAGAGCGAACGAAACGCGTCGCAATTATCCGCGCGAGTTTGCACGGACAGTTTCGCAACGATCGAGCACCAGCGCAACATTACAACTTGATGTTTTACAACTCGCGAGCACGGCGCTCGGCACGGCCCGTTCGGCCTTAAATTTCGCGATCGTCGCGACGGTGGTCCATGGGAAAATTGGCGCGTCGGAGCCGGGACCGGGCAAAAAATTACATGAATTTCTAAAGGGCGAAGGACAGCGGGAATTGTCGAACGCCAGCGTGTATGGCATGGATGGTGTAACGCGATCCTACCGTAATTCACGTTGGTTTTACGCTTTATGCGACACGCAGAACATTGCGCGCGGCCGCGCGAATTTACGGGGAGGCCAACGGGCGTCGGGACAAAACCTTTGCGACCGAGCTTGATGGACGCCTAGCTGGTATTGGATTAAACGCCTCGAAAAAAGAGAAAAGGAAATAACAACGAGCACCACGGAGAGAGCAGCACCGAAGCTTTTTCTATCCTGGCGTAGGAAGACTTTTCCCGTAGTAGCGTTCGCTTCAAGAGAGATAAAAGTCCCCATACCACTTTTAAAGCCGAAATGTTTTATCGGTTCTGGGCTTAGCTTTTTTTTTTGCTCGCGGGACCGGCGCAATCGGACACGGCACATAATTGTAAAAACGTCGAAGGGATGGCTGGGTAGAGACGAAGAAAAAAACGGTGCGCTTCAATTTTACCTGGAAATTTCGCCCAGGCGAGTAATGCCGGCGATCGATGGGACGCTAATACCCCCATTCGTGCGACGTTACGTCGGTACAGTGTTTGCCGATTTTATTACGTAAATGACGACAGTCGGGAGCATATAAATTTCGGTAATTCCTGAAAATGAAACTGCGCTATCCCCGGGAAAGCGTTATCGAAGAATCTAAACACGGTTATTTTTATATATACGAGCAATAATCTCGTAATAAATGCATCGTTCCTTTTATCTCACCCTGTGTACATAATATATTTTGTATAGTACGTGTAACAAAAATTTCTTCCCCTCTTCATTACTCTCTACCTTTATTCATCGACTTTCCCAAGAAAAAATTGTATTTCATCTCCACCCTCCACCACCCTGTAAACAACGTGCCTCGATACACCATCCCGTAAGTCGACTTTTAAAGATTCAATGGTCGAACTATCTGACGGTACCTGGCTTTTGTGCGAAACCTACACAGGAGTTCTCACAGGACCGGCTGGCGCGCTTTGCTGGAAAAAGGGTTGAAAGGGTAGCGATAAGAGAGGATAGCCAGCCGAGTGCTCGGTCCACGGAAGAAAAGAGGAACTCGCGGAGGGGTTGGCTCGCCAAGCTGGAGCGGCAGGAGGAAGAGGAACAGGAGGAGGAGAAGGAAGAGAAGGCAGAGAAGGAGGTGGAAGAGGTGGAGGAGGATGGCCGTGCATTGTATCGCGAGCTTTTCGAGCGAGCCTGCTTCAGGGACGAAGTTGTGGCGGTGGTAGAGCCGGCAGAGGCTGTTTCAAGAGGGCGAGGGCACGGGGGTGGAGTGAGCACCGGGGGTGAGCCGGTTGGTCTGGTGGGCGAACGTCTGTCTGTTGGCTGCCAGCGAGCCAGTCAATCATTACGGGCTGCGCAAGCGCCTGCGACCCACCTTCGACTCTCCTCCACCTCCAACTACCCCTTCTCGGTCTCCTCTCGTGCGCTTCCAACCCCTCGTCCTCGTTCTCTTTTGCTCTCCACCTCTTTCCTCCTTCTTCTCTCTTTCTCGTGTTCTCGTGCTCCTTTCCTCGCGGCCGTTCCTCCTTCTCCCTCTCTCTCGCTTTCTCCCCGGCTCGTTCATCCCCTTCGTTTCCCTCGGTACCGAGTTCACCCCGCTGCTTCGTGCTACAAGCACGCTACAATGCTGCCCGCCGCCGCCCATCCTGCATATTTAAGCGAGCTGTCTTGCGATGCAGTCGTTACCACCCGCACCACCTAGACCGACCGACCGTCGACCGTTCTCCACCATCGCCGACCCCCTGTACAACCCCCTTTTCTCCTTGTGTCTCCTGTTCGCTTTGCTCTCTTCGTCTTTCGCCGTCGATGCGCTTCGCGGTTCCCTTTGTCGCTACAGTGGTACTGACAATGAATCTCCACTTGCGAAACTTTATATTAATGGGAATTTTTGCGAAGAAAGATCGTCACCATGAAAAGTATATGTATATATATACGTCCAGAAGGAACAGCACGCGGGAACGATCAGATAAGAATATTTATAGATATCGTCAATTAGTGCGGAATCTATTTGAATTTATCTAAACCTTGATGACAGCTTCAAACGTTTTCCACAACCCTCAACGTTCTCTCTTCCTCAAAGTACCCCCAGATTATCGACCATTTAATTCCAAGAGTTACTAGTTGCCATAGGTAATTTTTATCATAGAGAGTGACATGCCATACCAGAAGATTTCCCCTATATTAGCTTTCCTAGCCACATAGAGCTAACACAAATTTGTTTAATACTTTCTAAATATCACTGCCAAGATAACGTCCACATTAGATGGAAAACTGGACGAGCCAAAAGGAACCTAACCCTCTTTCTTTCGGACTAATCGAACAAATTCCATCAAGGAAAACCACCCACAATCAAAATCCAAAATTGCATCCCCATAATGCGACCATTCGTTCGTCCTCGGGCGCCGCCAGCATCGAGGGTGGTAAAACGCTGAACCCTCGGGTTGGTGCAGAAAGCATGCGCGGAGACTGGCGGCGCGAGTATCGTCGGAAGGATTCGCGTGGGAGGGTGCCACGAGCGAGGGTCCGTGGAGGGAAACGGAGGAACGACGAAAGGGTGGTGTAGCGGGTGCAGAGAGCCGTCGTCGGTGGTGGTGGAAGCCCAGGGGTTGCGTTTCGCCGGCGGGGTGGTAGTCGCGCAAAACCGAGGGTTGCCCACGGCTCCGCTTCGCTCGCACGCTCGCTCGTACTCGCTCGCTCGCTTACACCGCTCCTGGCTGGCCGGGGGTGTTTCCATGGATACGGCGCTCGCGCCTTGACATTGACAAATGGCTGACCGAGGGTGAGCCGAACACAGCGCCGCTTTTACATATGCACGGACACCCATTTGTCCGTACGGGGGTGCCAGAGGGATCGAGAAAGAGAGGACAGGAGGAAGGGAGGAAATAGAGGGAGAAAGAGAAAGACCAAAACTAGCGACGACCGCCACCCACGACCGCCACTTTTACGTGCGCTTCTGGGCTACTGTGCTACCCTGTCGAGATCCTGCCACGACCTGTTTGTCGCTTAACGAGATTCCTGCCATCGATACGCGCTCTTTCGGACTTTTTGAATTATTGTTAGAATGGTGAATGAAATGAGTTAAATTTAGAGTAGGAGAATTTCATATTTTCTTTTGGATGATTAAAGTTTGGGGGATGAAACATCAACTACTTCTGGGTTAGGGAATATTAACGTTGTAGAAATTCCTAGCAATTTTTTTTATCATTTTGATGGCTACAGGGTGCAGTATTGTAGTTTTGTGTGATATGAATTAATTGAATGGGGTGTAAAAGAGATTTGAAGGATGTAGGTGGTATAAGTTTGAATGGATTCTAGAAAATTAGAATACTTCGATGATTGTTTATTTTACCGTAGATATTTATTGAATTTTTGTTATTTTATGTAGTAGTGAGAATTGTTAGTTAATAGGATGTCTTAATGTTCCTTGAGAGTTTCGAATAGCTGGAAAGTAAAAAGTAATAAAAAAAGTACAAAATGTGTTTACTCCGAGGTCGCAGTCAGTTAAAAGTCCGACGTGTAGCTGACGAGTTTGCTGATCTCATCATTATTGTATGTACTTGTAACTGGAATTCACGAGCGTAGTTTTGTATCGAGAAGTTACCAACTCGGCTGATCTGATCGCTCTTATGGTAGGAAATGGAGTTCGCAACTGTAGTTTTTTATCGGGGAGCTACTAACGAGGATAGAAATTCATCATGCGGATCTACCGTCTACTGTCACCTTTTTTAACAATCCAAAGAGAGCAATAGCTTGCTAATGGAGAGATTTGCAGTAATGTCAAATTTTTTGTCGTTTCGCGGATACATTAACGAAAAATACTTATGACAAATATCGTCGATACCATTACAATTTTACCCCATTCCTATTTTTAACCAAACAACAAACTTTGGTAAAGACATTTTACTATAAGTACTTCACCCTCAGCTTTCACTCCACACCATAGAATATACTTTCGTCAACCCCTTACCCTACGATTTATTTTGTGACTGACTGTGTTATAGCTTAAAGTTTAATTGCCAAACTAAAAATTGATCAGTGTAATTAAACGTAGTATTAATATTATAAAAATAATATTATCGCCTCAAATTTCTTTATCATTTTCAATTTCATACATTTTGCAACATTTGAAAATTTCCTATCCGAATTTCCCTCATCACGAGTATCACTCGTCATTGTTGGGCAAATGGTTAATATAAATATCTCAACGAACACCAATTTTTAAAAATATCTCGCAAACTAATTTCCCAACAATAATACCAACTAATAGAAAAATTTGAAAGCAACCAAAGGCACTAAACAATCCTAGAAAATAAAAAACAATCTAAAAACTTAACAAATCAATACATTCTACGATAAAGCACAACCCGACTACAAAGGATAATCTGAAACGACAACAAACGACATTGGAAAGTTACACAAACAAGTAATAAAGATGTCTCCAAGCCCTCTATCCACCATAACACCGATATTCCCTGCGTGAAAAAGCGACGCTCGAAAAACAACCCCTTCTCTTTCACGACTTCGGAATCTCATTTACCGCAATCTCACCCGAATCATTTACACGTTGTCGAACCATCGTATTATCAGGGTGTTAACATGTTTGTACACACGTTCCTTGATCCAATCCAACAAGATATTCACGTGAATCCACCCCGAAAAAAAAAAAATGCTGTCTCGTATTTCCGGCCTAAAGTGAGCAACGTCAGTTCCGTGTTCCGCGTCGCCTTCCACGTCGGAGGAACCGAAGAAAACAACGTCGTAATCGCGTCCCGAGAGAGAAAACGATACCAGCCCCTTAGCAGCAGTGCTCCCTAATAATGACCCCTCTAGCATCGTACGGCATAAACGGGCGCCTATCGCGCATTACTACCCCGAAGTGGCCACTCCCTTCTGGCAGAGCAAGCTCGACTCTAATATCTCATTACCGCGCCACCAGTCAGCCGTGCCGTCCTGCCATTACGAGATTGTTTGCTCGCGGTGCCTTCCGTCTAATGTATTACCGGCTTCCTAACGCGTTCGACCGTGTTAGACGACCGAGGTGGTTCGACGAACTTTCGAACGGTACCGCGGATCGTCGAGCTGCGGGGATGATTAACACTGAGACTGCTCGTTTCATAGATGTTTAAGTATATTAAATAAGTACTTTGGCGAAAAGAGGTGTCAAGAGATGAAAAAGATGGTCAATTAAGTAATTTTTGTTTTATGAGATAAGATGGACGTGGAATATTTCCTGTGTGACTCCCTATAACTTTGGGGAGTTAGAAAAAATTGAGAACCTGGCGTATTGAGGGCTTTGGTAAAACTAGTTTTGATTCTAGGTCGATTAAGGTAGTTAGAATGATTTATTCTGAATTTTTGAAGTCTTTTTGGAATTTTTAACGCTGTAATATGTGAAATTTTATGTATACCTTGCAAAATGAAAGAGATTAAATTAATCAAGTTTGTTTCCCTCTTCTATTTGGCAAGTATTTTTAAATGGATTGAATTAATTCTTGATTGTTGTAGTGTTAAAGCTGTGGCATTTTTGGAATTCATTGCATGGTTGCGAGGATTCAAGTATTTTTTTCTGGATGTTAGTGAATTGTAGAATATCTGCAGGGATAATAGAAAGAGGGGTGCTTTTGATTTCTTTGGAGATTACGCGAATTTTTAATGTTAAGATTTCGACTTTCTTCACCCTTTGCTCTTTTTATTTGTTAATAGGTATTATTGAATGAGAATATGTATTGATCGAGGTCGTTTTAATGTTAGATAATATAGATATTTTGCCTAAGATGCAGGATTTGAGACATTATTTCTGAAAATTGTAAACCCATCAGCCAGAACTAACTATAACATTCTCTCGACGTGAAAATAACGAAATGTTTGTGAATTCTGTTCCAGTAGTTCCATAAGCTCCGTAGTTTCGAATAATTCGCACAAAACGTTGTAAATTGCTAACAATTTACGGCTACACCATTAACATAGAGTAAATCTAGTTTCAGAATTTATTAGAGAATGTACTATTGTCGGTTTTAGTATAAAATCAACGCACTTTACCGTACAAATTTTACTCGCCTCTAAAAGACTTAACACATATTAATAAATCTTCCCCTCCAATTCCAAAAAAATATTCAACCACCCCATTTCTAACTGATACATTATAAACTTTATTACCGTCAGGATAATCCCATAAACAAACAATTCAAACAACGATACATTTCTCTCTAACTAGGAAAAATCTCGTAACAATGAAAAGACTAGAAGAAAAAAGTAGCAAGAGAAAAGTAACGCCCTCCTTATCTTCCTTCGACCAATCCATTTTCAGCAGGCACCGTTAAAAAACGAGACGAGCGAAGCTCAGGGACATCCCGAATCGTCCAAACGGCAGAGGGTAGTCGATAAAAGAAAGAAAATCCCCAGCGTTCCTCGACATCACGATTTGTCTCGTTAGTATCTGAAACGTCGACGGCGAGTAGCGCCGACTCGACGCTTTTCCCGGGTTGACGCCCGGCCAGAAAGCATCGACGGCAGCAAAAATAATTGGTACCTTCCCCGATTCTCGACTCTCGCGTAACAAGGTCCATTTCCATGGAATAACCATCAACGGTAATTGGCACCTACAGTAGACGCGGGAGTGCGCACGGCCGCTCTCGCAACCCCCTATCATATTTCAGAACGACAGAGAAAGAGAGAAACAGGAACACCGGCTCGAAGGGTAGGAGAGGCGTTAGGAAAGGGACAGGAAGAGGAACTTCGGTCCAGGGGATACGTTGGAGATCGCAAATGTGTGTTTTATACAGCCACGGCACCCTTTCGCTTTTCAGTCTGACCGACGGGGGTGACCCCGGGGGTGGCGAATAACAAAGCGGAGCCATCGACAGCTCGCTAACAACCCTCCGCCCACCTTGCCAAGATTTGCCGACGTATAAAACGCTGCTTTATATACCGTCTGCTTCGGTGACTTCGATACAAGGGATATCTTTTTCTCTTTTGGGGGTGCTTCTGGAAATTCTCACGTCCAAACGATTCGTTGACGTTTAATGCTGAGGAAATGAGGATACGAAGAGTTTGAGGGGTTGTTTGCTGATCAACGCTGAGGGATCTGAGCTTTTTTTGTTAGAGGAATTGTAATGAGGGTGCAGTTGAGTTTAGGTTTTAGGTGTTGAAGGTTTATGAGCAAATTTTGAGGTGGTTGAGGGAATTAGGATTTTTTTTGTATTTTTGGATAATAAAGAGGAAGTATTTGAATAATAGTATTTCTATAAGGAAAAAAATTGGGTAACGTGTCGATGAAGGTTTTAAAAGCTTTTGTGTGTTTTTCAAAATTTGACTGTGAAGTACTGTCGGATTTTTGCAAAATAACGAGTCTCTTTTATGGGATATCTTGTGTCGCGGTAACGGTGTTTCGTTGAAATAAAAACAATTGGTAATTGCAGGCCTCTTTCAATGAATATTTGCATTGATCATTATTTTCGAAATTGGTTCTGATAGGAGGTTTGATTGGCAAACTAAATATTGTTTTAATCAACTTTATATGTTTCACATAAAAGAGAAATGAAATCGACATGATTGTATTGGAAGCAGAATACATATTTGAAAACAGCAGCTATCTTTTGAAATGTTGCAAAATGCACACTGTACAATATTTTTATCAATTTTTCTCTTAATCAGGAAATCTATTTGAAAAAATCGTGCAAAAACAGAAACAAAAATTAAATAATTGGCTCATCTCAACCTTTTCTAACACAACATTATTGTAGGGCACTTTTATATAATCTTGTTGCACGAAAGGGAAAAAATATCAGGAATATTATCGCAATCCGTTAACGCAAATTCGATATAGTTTACCTGACTCTACTGAAGAATTCAGTTTGAACTTGATTACAAGTTCCATTTCTAACACAGCATAGAATATCTCGATGCAAAAAACCAAATTATCGCAAAATTACTCGCATATTCTCCTTACCTGCACCAAAAGAAAGGAAGATTCTCAAAGGCAAACGAATCTGCGGAAATCTCCAAACGCAAATCACACTTCGCTGAAAATAATTCTCGCTTATAGGATTACAAGGATAATGGGCAACTGTCACTCGTGATAAAACACACGCGCATGATGCTCCAACGAAACTCAAAAGATAATTTCAATTTTGATCTCCTCAAAAAGAAAAGAAAAGAAAAAAAAAACAGATATTAAAAATTTTCAAAGCAAGCGCCATTCGAGCATCATCAACGTGGATGAATTTTCTCGCGAGCGTTTCGAATAAAAGATGACACAGAGAAGGTATACACAAGATGTAGCATTTAATGCTCACGTTTCAAAAAACACTATACAATGGACACTCTCTAACATAGACCACCTTTGACATCGTCCTTCCTTTCATCGTCATCACGAGTTGCGATCCTAGAGGTTCGATTCGACGAGCAGAATCGATATCCGGCTACAGAAAACGATCGAGTCTGCTCCGTCATTTCTAGCTGTTTCACCGCTTTTTCCTTGCGCTCTATCGTACGTTTCTGTATACCTGCCCGTTCGCATAATTCTCGTCAGTGCATATTCGCCCACGCGATTCTCTATTATTCCGTGTTTCTCATCGTTCGCACGCGTCGCCTCTGCAGAAACCTTCGCTCCCTTACAGTCTGCACGTGTGTCTGTAATATCTATTAAATATTTTACATCGACAAGTATCCCTAAAACGTTTTCCTCCCCTTTCACGATTCTAACGTCAGGGTGGATGATACTTTGGGCATGATGCGATCGTTTCTACATAGGCGTGAACGTGTAACCGGTCCTCCGCGAGCACTTTCATCCCTTTCGGTCGAGTAGTTGGAAATAAGGGAATTTTTGGGGGTGGTCGAGGGTTTTGGGCGAGTGAGAAAGGCTCGCGATCTCCGTTTAAACCTAATTTCCTCCGGCGATCCATCGTCAGTCCGCATCGTCGCTATCACAATCGTAATTTAATATCGAAGAGCGGTACAATTTACAAAGCAGAACACAGTTCGATTTCAATCTTTTTTTTTTTTAATTTATTTGCCGTTCCTCTTTTTTTTTACTTAAGGGTGTCAATAGGTCGTCAATACGCAAACAGTTGAAAAAATCTGATTCCATACCGATATAATAAATTTGTAGCTTACTATACACATCATCATCGTCAGCATAATCGTGTCGTCGTATGTAATCATCATCAGCATGATCGTAATCGTTTTCAATCGCCTTTATATCGTGATCGTAATAACAATTACCGCGATATTCTTGCCGGCTCGCAATGGGCTTCGCCGTCGTCATTACGATCATCCGTTTGTCGCTGTCGTTATCGTCGTCGTCGTTGCAGTTTTTTTTGTCCTGGTCTTTCGTGCGTCGTAGTTGCTACCATCATCGTCCGTAATTACACGATAATTATACATTACTTTCCCTCTCTCGCACTCTTCGCAGCTTCTTCGTTACTCGCACGTTTATTATCATTCTCTCGATCGTTCGCGCTTTTATTCTTTACTCTCATTCATCCATTTTCCCATTCTCTCTCATGCATGCATACACTGATATTCACATTCTCTCCTAGCATTGCCCTAATCGCTCGTGTCGCTGCTCATAAAATCTTTGTTTAAGTTTTACCCTCTAACATGATTATTACTTAGATACCTTACTGTTACTTCGTATACATTTTTAAGGCGATGATTCAATCGGGTGAACTCATTTATAAAACGAACAGCCAATACGTTGTCCGCACGTAGCTTTTTCTTCACGTTCATCGTCATCTTCATGAACGATGCTGTTGACAAATCGTTCGTGCGATCGTTCTCGTTTCCGCAAAAAGCGCCGCTGGATTTCTACGAAAATACACAATCGCGTTCTCCAATGATGACGAAACGAAAGCGACGTCTTCACGTTTCTCATATCGTGCGCTTGCATCCGTCATAAATCTACACCCTGTAACGAAACGAGAACTTCCGGCGGCGTTCTGCGGAGCCGCCATTATCACCGGACCGTTAACCTTTCAGTTTTAAAAAATAATTTTAATCGAAATCGTCGATATAGTCTGTCTTGAATAAATAGCTTCGAAAATCGTTTGCATATTTTCTCTTTGTATAATAGTTTTCGTCGTAACCCTGTCGATCGAGTGATCACAGAAATTATCGTGTAAAATGTTCGTCCCGGTTAATAGTCCGGGTTTTAAAACAATTCTTAGTTTCTATCGTTCCGTTTCACCGTCGCAAACGGTTCTCGTCTTACGACAAACTTTACGACATTTGGTCGAAAGTCGTTGGAATCTCTCATCTGTCGTACGATCGCGAGACGATCCGCGGTTTCGTCGTGTACGATCAACGGCGGGCCTCAACAAAATTAAACAATATATCGTTCAACAAATATAATTCGTAAAAACGTGCCGCACCCTCGAATTCGTCGACGACAAAGCGCAGATCGTCGAACGCCGTCGATAACGACGTCCATGATTGTCTCGATGATCGTTTTAGAAATACACGATTATTACTTTTAATATACGTAGATTGCCACGAAAATCACGTCGCGACGGCCAAGAAATCGTCCGCGGAGTTTCCATTCGTCGTTAAATCCCATCTATCCAGGATATTAAAAAGATTTTTCGCACTTGTACGTTAAAAAATCTATGTTTAAAAAGTTTACTAAAATCGCAAATGAAAAAACACGTCAGGATTATTAAAATTGTTAAAAAACTCCGTATGAATCTCCCTCGGACGATTTCGATCTTTAAATATACCGCATTGAGCGGATTTCTCATTCTCTTCGATTCGTCGCTGTTGACTCGCCGAGAAATTCCAACAGACGGCCGACCGTAGTCGTGAGAATTGTCGACAATCGTCATTCTTCGTCTCACTTCGCTTTCTCTTCTCGCATTTTTAAAGGATATATCGGAAGATCGCACGATCGATTATTACAACCGTGAAGATGAGCCATGCACGCGCAGGTCGCACGCGATCGGTCGATCGGATCGTTGCGACGCGTCAACGAATTTGAGGAATTTCTCCAATTAATCAGGACCGTATCTATAACTGACTTTTCTCGCACCTGAGTCTTTCGGTATACGTGGGTTATCTTCTTTTAGTATACTAGTACGTCGTTGCGCTAAACGACGGTGAAATACTGCGCCGTTTCTCGCGACTACAACGAACAGAATTATTCTTAGTCGCGGGGAATGTTTGAAAAAGCACGAACAAACCCGCAGGAAGTTAGGGCGTCATTGACGTAGCAGTTCTGCATATTTCAGAGACTGTTTGCCGGCAGATTCTGAAAGTATGACGAGAAACGACGCGACGAATTTCCCCGTCGCTTCGAGCCCCGGCAAAAGAGCGGTGTGTTTACATTTAAAATCTTTCATCTTCTTTTTTTTTTCTCTTTATACAAGATTTGCGTGTATGCGGGCGTATTGAAAATATCGATAAAATTTTTTGTCATATGCTCTTCTCTTTCTTTTCCTCTCTTTCTTTCTCTTCAATTTCTGCTCGTTCTCGTTGTCCCTCGCCGATCTGAATACGAGATAGCGTGAACAACGATCGAGTAATCGTTCTCGCATCGCGATTCGATCGTCGATGGATCGCGGCAACGAGAATTTCAAATTTTCCGCGCCGCTCTCAACGAGAAGCGAGTCTTCATCACCATGGATTCTTTTTCTTTCTATCTTTTCCCTCTGACATATTATAATCGTTTAATTTAATTTAATTTAAATTTCCTTCGCTCTCTTTCTCCTGTGAACAAACGTGCTCAGCCGTGTGTTAAGCTTTTAATCGAGAGTTCATCGAAAAAAAAACATCTTTTAACCCCTCGATTATCTTCGCCTCGCGTCATCACGTTTCTTTCTTTCTTTCTTTTTCTTTTTTTTCCATTCGTCGTTATACTTTACGTATATCGGGGACGCGTGCGCGATAATACATCGCATATAGAAATATAGAGTATCCTTTTCGATATCGCAAAATCGGGAGCAAGAGACAAGCGATCGGAAGAGATCAACGTAGACCGGAGAGTGATGTAGCGAATGCATCGTAAAATCGAATTGAAACTTCTCTGATTTCATCTTATACAAATCAATTGGAAAACTTAAACATCGTCCCACCGGAAAGGAATTATACGCGCGAGAAGCAAGTGCGTGTCGATCAGCGACGAAAACGTGAACAGGATGGAAAGAAAAAGGAACAAGTCGCGCTCCAGCGTACCCTGGAATCGGCGAATTCCGGCGAATAACCGGCGAATGAATTTCGCGCGAATAAAAGGTGCGCTTTCACGCCAATATGTATATGTGTATACGTATGCAAGTCTATATACACCGATCCATCGACGTCCTATGAAGGAAGGGATAGGAAAAGCATCTGATTCGATAGGGCTCTTTGCACTGCTGCAAATCCACTGGTAATCGGCCTTCGAGAGAAACCGTCTACGAGTTTCGGAGTCGTTCGAAAAGTACACCAACGTTCGCCTCGACGATTACGTACGGCCGTTTTCACGTTTACGACGGCGCCGCTTCGAGAACACGATGAAATTCTCATTGGTAACGGAAGCCAAGTCTTTCCGAGGAAGCGCCGATAAAGTTCTTGGAGAACTCGATGAAATTTCGTCACATTGGTTTCGCGGACTCGCGAATTCCCAGTAGAATTCTCCGTAAAAAAAAAAATTACTGAAATTACGAACACCTCGAAATGTGATAGAAAATTGCTGCTGATCGTTTGCTAGAGTTTTACGAGAACATTTCACGGGATTGATTTGTAATTTGTAAAAGATTCCATAAGAAGAATCTCGATGGTACGTCGATTCTCGATGTATCGCTCGTATGAGCTTTGATTTTACGTGGAGAATTGTTTTCACGTTAACGCCGATTATTCGGATACGAAGGAGTTTATCTCAGAAAGTCGTAGGGATGAATGGAAGTTTTGAATTTACCGGGTGAATCGTCGAAGCGTCGTTTACATCGCGGTACCAGGGCGCAACTGAGCGAAGACGGAGAGGAAATGACGAGTTGTGATGAGGATTCGATGATTGTAAGTGCGCGAACGGAACGAACACGGTACTTTCGGGGGGCCCCTAACACCTACTACTTCGCAATATCTCTATTAATACGTATAATATGTGTATTCTATGATACATCGTCGTTCTCATCGTTCATCGTTTTCTTTCCTCCCTTTCGCGCCAAAAACTTCCCGCACACTCTTCGACCTCGCAGACTCTCTTTTTTTTTTGTTGTACTCTCTGGCCTCTCCTCACATTCTTACATTGGCTCGCTAAAGACGAAGAGGAGTAACTAGTAGGGAAAAAAAAAGAAAAAAAGAAAGAAACAGTCGTTCCTCTCGATCTTCCTCGTTAACGCTCGTCTTCCCGATTATCCTCGCGCGTTCAACCCGTAGGATCTTCTGGTCCACGATCTTACCCGTTTCTTTTCCACGGATTCCATCTCCTTTTTGCTCCTTTTTTCGCGAGAGGAACGGCTGAACAAGCGGGTAGACGAGCGAGAGTCTGCGCGCGCTCGTAAGACGGCCCTCCCAATCGAATTCCGCCCTCTCCCTTTCTCTCTCTCGTTTCCGCAATTGAATTAACTATTTATACACAATATATTATAATAAACTGTAATCGTGTACGTTTTCATTTAATTATTCTTATGGTGGAGGGGTGGGGCTGGGGGCTGAGGTGTGTTTCATCGTGTACGTGTGAGTTGTGTGTCCAGTGAAGTTGAGTGGAGTGGAGGAGGGACCTGACTGCGCCGTCGGATGGACGACGAGGAGCGTCGATCCTCCTGCAGGTATCTATATTTTATTTATATATTTATATATATATATATATTTATTTATATATGTATAATCCCTCACCGCTTTTGCTCGCGCACTTTTTTTTTTCTTTCGCTCGGACATTCGCATCACTTTTAGATCACTCGTTTTTAGTTTCTTTCACACTTCCATTCTCTCCCGCTCTCTTTCTTATTTTGTAATCGTATTTACTTTTCATCCTCCTCATCTTCATTTACCTCCTCCTCCTCCTCCTCCTCCTCGTCATCCTCCTCCACGTTTTATCGTTTGATACACACCGGCAATACGATAATCGTCCCAGTCCAATTAAAACGCTCGTTTATATTACAACCGGGGCCACATGTTACTTCGTTATGTATATATTTATATATATAATTACTTCTTCCTTTAATTAGTAAATTCATTTATAATTAATAACTGTACAAATTTTAATGTCTCCTATATATATATGCAAGTGAATGGTCGACGCTCGAGTCCGGCACACGCGTCGATTTCATTCTTCCTAATGTTTCCACCCTCTCGTTTTTTTATTCTCACCGTTCTTTCACACCTTCTCCGTTATTTCTCATTTACTTCATCCTCTTTATTTCATATAGCATTTAACATCGCCCTCAGCACCTCTAAAATTCTTCTCTCTATTTATATTTTATTTATATATTTATATATAATATATATATGTTTGTATACATATACATATACTCTTCGATTTTCTTTCCCCATTTACTTCTTCGTTTTCACTCGCATCCCCTTCCGACGTTATACTATCGCTTCTTTTCTCTCTCTCCTTTCTTCGTCGACCTTGCACATCGACGTCTATCTACGATTCCGTGCGAGCACCGGGTTTGCCTCATTAATGTACATGCCCGCTAAATTGCCTATATCACTTATCCTTTGTTTTCATTAATAATATCTCGATTGCGACCGTATTAAAATTTAACATTTAAATTCTTCAATCACTACAATATTACACCGCGATATTTGTACACAGAACAATCACATGAATTTCTTCGCGGCTCCTCGGTCCCGAAGTTAAGCCGCATTTCCTTCCATCTTCTCTTCTCGTGCATCCACGGTTTCTCGCTTTTATTTCGAGCCTCTCTTCGCGTTACCCTCCATCCTTTCATACCATATCATTTTTTTCCCCCTATCTCTTTCTCTAGTGTACTTTCACATACTCTTTTCCTCATGGAGAGATCCGTTTGTTTTTCACTCCTTACAAGTCGAACGGAGGGCTACGCTTTTGTCATCTTTTTCAAGTCCGTTCCTCCGCGTCATCGTTCCTTGGCTCGAGTTGCCGGCACCACGAGTTTCGACGTTACAATGCGGCAAGAAATCTACGTGCTTCCACGGTGATCACCCCGGAGACGACGAATCATCGTCGTCGTTCTCCCGTGTTCTTCTACGCCGACTGGAGCACGGTGGTTTCGTTGCGCTTCTACGTTTCCTGTATCGCAAGAACCGTCATTCCACCGTCTACCTTGGCTCGCGACTGCTACTGCAACATCAAACGCGATTTACCTGTGAGAATACTTCAACTATATACTGTCTCTTGTTAGTTTACTTCTTTGTAATTTCTTTCTATCTTCGTTACATCCTACTTGTTAATACTTAATGTAAAGTGTCGGAGACTCTGTCGTTAGGGAATTTGAAAAGTCTGTCGTTTTTTTTTAATATTCTACAAGAGTCTACTTTGGCTCGTGACTTCTACTGCAACATCAAACGCGAGTTATTTATGAGGCTACTTCAACGATGTGCTGTCTCTTGTTAGTTTACTTCTTATGTTATTTCTTTTCTATCGAGTTGAGTACGTATTGCCCGTGCATATTTAATGTGAAGTGTTTGCAATGCTGTCATTAGGAAATTTGAAAAGAACGTCTGTGTTTAATATTCTACAGTAGTCTACCTTGGCTCGCAACTTCTACTGCAACATCAAATGCAATCTAATTGTGAGAATATTTCAACGATATACTGTCTCTTGTTAGGTTACTTCTTATGCCATTTCTTTTCTATCGAGTTGAGTACATACTGTACGTAAATATTTAATGCGAAGTATCCGTAACGTTGTCAATAGAATATTTGGAATGTACGTCTTTTTTTAATATTTTTACGATAGCCTACCTTGACCCACGACTGCCACTTCAATAGCATATGAAATTTACCTTTGAGAACATTTGAACTTTTATTGTTATTTGATTTTTAACGAGCTAACCAGTATACATCTCAGTATCTGTAGCTCTTACTATCATCGGATAAAAGTGTATAATCAACGATACAGAACTTCACAATGATAATTTTCCATTAGTGACAAACAATTGGTAATTTACTTCGAACCGCAAAGGCATAAATCCGTTACCCTACAATTTTTAGCTTGACTGCTTACTCAATAATTCAGAATTAATTCTTTTAATCAGAATTTCTCTATAATTTCTGACATTCATATAAATGAATGTAATATTGATAATGTAGAAGTAATTTGATTGTCTCTTCGTCGACTGACACTTTAAATTCAACCCTCTATAGCCCGAATTTTTTGTGGTACCCGAAGGTCAGTTTCACAATAGCACAATTAGAAAATGATAAAATTGATATGTTAAATGATAGATCAAACCTAAAATTTACACACTAAATTGCAAATAATTTTATGCTCGTCACGAGCTAAATTATAATATTTGACAAAGTTGAAAATTTGTCTTTGAAGAATAGAAGCTTAGCCGTGCCTTGCGGTACCTCAAAGTAATAGGGGCTCATAGAGGGTTAACCCTTTGCACTCGAGAGACGCCATTACGGTGCCCCAGCGTGTCTTCAGTTATATTTTTTTATTTCCAATACAATAAAATATTTGTATTCCAATTTTTTTCTGGAACTCTACTCGGCCTGTATTTTTAGTATAAAATTATTTGCAAGTATCTGTAAAACATTTGTCTAATATGGCCTAAATAGTCTTGAATTGCTACACCGCATGAGCGGAAATGTACTCGAGTGCAAAGGGTTAATAGTGTTTGGAGAAATAAAAAATTTCTGATTCCATTTATCGCATCACGAGTATAATTCTTAAACAATTTTCTCAAGTACCTTTATAAGT
This sequence comes from Cerceris rybyensis, assembly GCA_910591515.1. Taxonomy (NCBI): domain Eukaryota; kingdom Metazoa; phylum Arthropoda; class Insecta; order Hymenoptera; family Crabronidae; genus Cerceris; species Cerceris rybyensis. The sequence goes on along the minus strand of OU342797.1, from coordinate 9,739,572 downwards.
GATGTCCATAGTACTCTGGCGGGTAATGGTACTGATTGTGGAAGGTAGGATCACCAGGCGGCCGGTGCATCATGCTCGCCGCCTGTCCGTCCATCATGTAGCCCATCGTCGCATCCGGACTGTATGCCCCGCTAGGACCTGCGGACAATGGTGGAAACACTACACGTTACTACGGTTAGATCTCTGTTCTACAATTGGCAGGCGGCTTTTGTACAAGCTGGCCAGACCCTTCGAAACGTACGAGTCCTCGAATTTCTTGAAAAATATGAGAACTCGGATGCATCAATATGAGATCCTGGAAAGGACCTCGAAGTTCAGGTCTGACCAGCTGTGTTCAGCGATTCGATGGTGTCACGTGTGTTGATGAACGTAAGAAATTCATATTTTTATGGTATATATTCTAATTTTGAAATTTTTCATAATCTTTGTGATTAGAAATTATTAGATTACTTCATCATGAAAATAAAAGGGGTGTTAATGAGTAGACACTATGGAAAGATAACTATTTGGTTAATACTTTATAAGGTTTTTTGTTTGTTTTTTCTGGTTTGATACTCATTTCTCAATATTTTGGCTTCTTCTAAATTATAAAGCGAACAGCAAGTGATTGAACAAGTACCAAGCTAATGAAACATGGTCAATTTTTTCATACCTTGAACGTGACATCAACGACATCGATGTGTAACTTGCATGGGAATTATTTAGGTGTGTAATTGTGTAGAGTGTTTTTTGGTTTCGAGTTAAATGTGATAAAGAGTGTGCTATTGTAAATCGGTGCATTGAAATTTGAGTCTAAAAATACAAGATGCATGAATAATTTTCCTGCAATTGCAAAAACGATTCTACAAATGTTGTAAAGATTTAACCAGTTAACTGTGGCGAAAATTCTTTTGAATTTTGGATCACGAAAATCGAGAGATGGCCATAAATCTATCTCAAATTATTTATGCCCTTTAGTTGCTCGTTTCATTTCGGCATGGCCTCAAAATATTCCAAACATCTTGAAATTTACGAATATATTTTAGTTTTCGTCAAAATTACAATTTAAATAAGCAGTGGTAACTTTTACGCATGACGAGTATACTCGTCAAACACAGCTAACTGGTTAAACATTTTTGAACTACTGCTACATTACTAAATACTTATTAATAACTAGACTCCGGATGTTTATACAAATTTCCAGTTTCACAAATGCAGGTGAGACAGGAAAACCTATCTAGGGATTTATTGCACTCAATAAATATTACAAAAAATACCATACTTTGGATATTTTAAATATATTTTTATATTATGTCCTTTTTGTATACTTTAGCCGTATTTAAATTGTCATAAATGCATAAAAATCCGGAGTCTGTTAATAACTATTGCATTAGTAAAATTTGTATCACAAGTTTTTTTGTTAACAAAAATTATATTCTATATACCTACTCTATATATATTGTATTATATTCTTAACATTCGTTAATTTGAAACAATTAAAAAAAAATTGTTAACAATATTGTTAAATTGTATTTCTAATATTAAGATTAAATGTACAAGTAGCGAGAGCAGTTATTTCCACTTCACTGATCAAGGGGTCCAACGACCGCGGCGTGTTATCAAAACAAACTCGGCGGTTCTCGGTAACCGCACCTCACAGGTATTCGTCTCCTTGGTCCACTGACAATAACAAATCATACGATGCTCGTCTTGCTATCAGTTTGTCCTCAACCGCCGACGAGTAATCATTGCTCCGCGAACGAGTTTAAACATTTTCACTTATTAGTGCGTGTATAATACTTTCGAAGACGAGATTCAGGATCACCATATGTCTCTTTCTTTGAGCTACTTGATAATTCATCTCTACTGTGGTATCAACCCTCAGCTAGTGGTCGTTTGTCTACTCATAGCCACCAAAGAATTTTTGCCACCGCCATTGTATGTCTACCCTCAGCCACCACAGCAAAGACTCAACACGTTTCTAAGGTATATATAATTCTTACTAAGATTTTAATAGTTTTATTTTAAGTGCGATTATGTATTTTGTTTTTAATGAGATGCCAACCCCCAAGGGTTAATAAAAAGTATTAGAAGAGAAGTATTTCTTTAGGCACAAAATCTCTAATATGTAATTCTAATAATACTGCTGAATTCATATATACAATTATCAATTTAATTTCATAGACCACTGTAATTCATAAGTAATAGCTTCAGCTCAATAAATACAAATGTTCCATCTTTATAGTATCACTGTTCCCTCGTAAATGTTACTTATCTTTCCCTTCAATTTCAACATCCACCCACATTCTATGGAAAGCTCAATATATTATTCAAACACGCTGAAAAACTTCACATTACAAAAGTACAACGATCAGTCACTACTAAACTTATAAATTTCTAAATATCCCTGTCCCCATCGCCAGCCAACAATCAGAAACGATCGAATTAACAGCACGCGAAACAGTTGCAATTTATTACAGGAAAATATCGGGATAACAGTTCGAGAATTCAATCTTCGTCGGGTTTGTACGGTCGAGTGTGACGCGACGACAGATCCTCTCTCTTTCCTAAGCGGTAATGGAGCCCCGGAATCCACGGGAGACTCCCCTAGTTTTAATGTCGGTATCTTAATGTATATTGCCGCGATAAATCAACGGCACTGATTGCGACCTACCCTCCGCACCAATACGCATTCAGTCGAAGAGAAGAGATGGACAAAATGAGTGAGCAAGGGAGAGAAAGAGAGGAAGGGAAAGGGATCAAGCATCATCGAAATCTCGAACGCGGGAAAGCTACGTGGCTATTGTCGAATACTCTCCTAAGCCTTTCTTATGCTAAATCTAACCCGACTCTATCGTGGAGGAGATATTACGTTACGCCAGTCTTAGCAACATTATTGCCTGTCGAATATAAATCTCGGGAGTTTATAACATTTCGAGTTTTTTTTATTCACTGAATTATGAGGCTATTGATACTATGAAATGTATAGCAACTACTGGAGTTATTCTATTGTCTGTTCGTTAGAAATAGATGTTGAATATTGCCAATTATCGTTGAAATTATTTAATGTAATATGGGGCAATTGGATTGGTAAGAGATAGTTATGCTTATTTGATTTAGAGTGATTTATGATGAAAGTAAATGGAACGTTTGGGTCGAAAGATTGTGATTTGTTATTGTTTACTCGTTTTCCCATCAAGATTGATCTTTGAAGAAGAGAGGGGAGGAGAAAGTTGAATGATAGTAAACATTTTCTTGTTTTTAATTGTACATGTAGTCGAACTTGTAAATTGTACTGTGTATTTGTCTTACATCAACCGATTTCTTTGAATATTTTGCATGTAAAAATGTGACAGGATCAGATAATTGAAAGACCGGAACTTTTCAACAAATTTCAAATGTTTTAATTTAGCATTTTAATATTGCACGTCGTAAGAGTGCGCCAAACATTAAAAAATTGCTAAATATGTTCAAATGGTGTAAAATTATTAAACTTCATTAACACTAGAACCACTGGTGTTAAATCTATTATATTTCACTGAAATAAAGACTAAATAAGACATTTTCAAAAACAAAAAAAATGAAGAATCTGTAAGATGGATAATTTTTAGAAAAAATTGTATACCAGTCATTTTAACTGATACAGTAGTTCTAGTGTTAAGGAACCGACATTTTCACCGTGTTAATCATAATCAGGTAATATCCCAGTGGAAAAAACACTAATGCCAGGAAAAATCCACCATGAAAACTTTCCTCCGAAACGTCGCCTAATGCGATTCAACGATAACTTTCCTCCGACGTTTCCCACGGCTCGCTAAACTTCTCATCAGTGATTTGTCAAAAAGCGGCAGAAGACGTCGATTTTTTCCCTCTCTCCGTATCTACCCTTCTCGACTTTATCCTATTTTTCCTCGTTCTTCACGACGACCGAGTTCTTTTGAACGACACAGTCGTCGTTTTGAAACTCACCGCGCTTTACTCGCCGACCGAATCGTAAATCACAATTATTGCGAGCGTTCCTTGCCCCGTCTCTTCTCTCTTTCTCGTTTCCTTAAGAGAGTTTTTAGATCGGGATTCGCTAACGTAAGCTTCCGCGTATTTTCCCATGAAACTAGGAGCATCGTTAGTTCCATGAACGATGTACGGTGGAATCTAACTCCACAGGGAAATTTCTAATGTGTTTTGAACTTTATGTTATTTTAGTGCAACTTTTCTGAATTGAAAATTTGAATATTCTACATAGTGGGGGAAAGATTCTTTGTAAAGTTACTTTGGCCGTAGTATTAATCGATAAGATTAACACGTTGAATGCCAACCGTAAATCGCTAGTTTCATTGTTTCTACTGAATCGAAATTTTTTCTATTAAATTCACATCTTTATAAAAAAGAAACTTTAAAGTTCCAGATAGATAGGTATTCGGCAGACCTTTATCTTTTAAACACCAATATTTAAATATACAGTATATCTGAAAATTCATAAATATTGCAATTTCAAAGCGACATAAAATTTCATTGAATTCAATAGCGCCGGTCACCGGTGACCCCCACGGCAGTCAATGTGTTAAAGGATTGTCTAATAGAAGGATGTGAGGGAAGGATTTTTTATATAAATGGCGCAATTTTTTAGTTTTACCAATTTTTTTAAATAGTCCAATTTTTTATTTTACGAAATGAAATTTAAGTTAGGAATGAAGTTCAACTTCCTGGCCCGTTGCAGGAGTTGGAGTTACCTCAGCCAGAGGTCAGTGAACTCGTACTTGTTCCGCAGGAAAGGAGTTACTATTGGACTACCAAATGAAGTCACTTGACAAGTAGTTTTTTCTAATTCGTCCGGATAAAGACATTCCTCATCTTTACGTATTTTCGATTCTAATGAGTGACTGGTCGAAAAAGCGGTTATCGACGAAATTAGTGTTTAGTTTTCGATTGTTATTCGCCGAGCTTAGGTTTCAACAGCTGATATAATGGGAATAGACGGTACGTGGACAGTTTCTACTTATTCCGTACCTCAAGCCAAGTGACTTTATTTCGTTAGCGGTTTATACCTCAGGGGCCTGACCAGTGAGCTGGTCAGGTACGGGTTTGGCGAACCCGGGGTTACCCGAGCCACATGGGTAGAGAGCCCGCAAGGGTTGCAGAAGGGAGTACCTCATTTACCGTAACAGGTATATCGAATAAATACCTTGCAAAAAGAGAAATGAAAAAGTGAAATAAACTATTAAGTAAGGAAGTTAAGTTTTATAAAATAGAAGTGGAATATTTACTTTATAGCTCCTCTATCAATTTAGATCATTTCTAGAAACCACTAGGATCTCCTAAGAACGTAGAATTATATACTTTAGACACTTAAAGTACAGTTCGACAAGTGAAAGATGGTTAGTGAATGGCTCAGACTCTTATTTTCAACCACCTATTCTAACAATTTGGTCTTTGGAATTCCCAAAACTAGTCTTCTAAAATAAACTATTATTCGGAGTGTTTAATTTAAGAGATTGGGATTAAAAATTCCATAAAGAAAATAACAGGAATTTGAAAACGAGAAGTTCTACCGCTCTCTAGCCACCTTTTTTTGTCGCACTGTACTTTATGCACACTTCATTGCCAAATCTCGTTTTAAAACCATAAATTGACCCCTGACTAACCCTGTACCTTACACCACCCCAACCTAATCTGCAGTTAGCCTTAGTTAAAAAATCGCACAACTCACAAATCAACAAACTATCAACAGACAAAAAAAATTATCCTCCAAAATTCTGTCTCCATCTTCAAAAACATATTAACCGTACTTTTCCACTTGAAATCTCCAGTAAAACATCCCACCAAATACCCTTCCCACGTTTCCCTTCTCTTCCGTAAAACAGCACACCAAAAAAGGACACCTCACTGATCCCATAGAACCGATGTCGCGTTGCGAAAAGATTAAAGACGCTTTCCACCAATCACGGGAGCCCAAAGAAGATTATTACGATGCCAATAAAAGCGGCAGGATCGGAGGTGTCTCTCTCTCTCTCTCTCTCTTTCTCCGTAAAGCAGGCAAGGCATGCCGTATGTCTGGTCTTCTCTCGCGGGGCATCCGAGCCATGGAATGTAGTCTCATATTATAGCCACTACGATATCCCACTAACGAGGGATGCGCGCTTGTAGTGTGATTAAACCGCGCTATAACGCAGCGGGGTTCCCCAGGATAGCCAGGACGGGCCACAATATAGGAAATTAAGGAATCGCTCGTTCTCTTCGGTCCATGCAGAAGGCGATGCGAAGGAATCACGAGTAAACCGTAGAAGAAGAGAGGATCATCCTGAGGATTCCGACTTTCGAAACGACTCGTGAACTCGTCTCTTTCTGTACGTGCAAATTGCGTCGTCGTCGTTAAGGCCCTGAGAGGGACACCATGGTGAACGTTCCGTGAGAGGAAAACGGCGCTCGATCGCGTCTAGGTGATTATTCCCTGTAAATTGTCCCGCGAATCGAAAGTTATGCGCGTGTCGAGAGTCGTTAGACACGGAGATAGGGAGACGGCGCTCGATTCCTCGTTAGCCGGCCGATTTAAATTCTGTCGGCGTGGCGATCATCCCACTCTGAGACGATCTTATACGATCGCTTGCAACAAGAGCCGCTGGAATTTGCTAATTTTCAATGACGCTTTAATGCAGAAATTGTGGCTGAATTATACTTTTCTCGATGGTGGATTGGGTTAAAGTGCTTTTTTTTCTCTGTAATTTGGATACGTTTGAGAAGTAAACATTTTTGTGGTGTCGATTTTTGTTTTAGGAAATATCTTTAACCCTTTGCTGTACAATTTATTTTTTGACTGAAGGCCCAAAAAATCAGAATTTATTACTGAAATAACAATCTATCCTACATTTCTGATATAGGTTATGACTTAGCAGAATATGAATATCGTAGTAATAATTTGATCCTATCGTGGGCGACTGGGACCTTTAATTTAATAGTTTTTGAAAAATTTGAAAATTTCGTACTCTATTTATCCTGTCACGAGTGTCACTCGTTAGTGCACAGCAAGAAGTTAAATTATTATCCAAGTGATATCAATGAGATACTGATCTCAACAAATTTATTTCACCCACACTGTATTTAAATCTTGCGGGAATTTCAACCTTGTACTTAAACCTTCCGCAGCAGTTACATTTTGTTGCATCAATCTATTATCCAGGAATCCCTCAAGTAATAAAAACCACTGGTTCAATCTCCACACGATGAACCGTCGCACAAACAAAACATGAGGATTTTCCCCCAAAGAATCCCCGTTCATCAACATCATCAACCGCACGAGTATACCAACCGCAACCATCGTATCTTTTTCTCACGCTAACAACCGGCACGATTACCGTCTCCAATTACATGCCCCCGTCAAATTTACTTACAATCACGATGCTTCACTCGTGATTCATAAAAGCGTAAAACTACGTCCCGTTTGTAGGTTCGCCGGCGAACGAAAAAGCGCCGCGAGATCGAGAATCGCGCGACTCGACTTCACCGAGCACGTCGTTATTTCTTGCAATGCGACGAGATTCTTATCACATTCCCGATTCGCTATCGGTCGCAATGCGAGCAAAAAGTCACTCCGATGAAGACCTCCGCTCTCTCGTCCCGCTTTAATGAAGGAAGACGAATTATCGGGAGATATGATCGTCTCCTTAATGGCAGTTCTTACGGCGCCTTCGAGTCTCCCGAAGATACGACCCTTCGGAGAGCCATGCTGGAAGTTAGTTACTTGCTTCTTCCAGCAGCTTCCACGAGGAACGTCGATTTCTTCTTTCCGGGGCTCGATTCTAGGGTCAATTCGATGATGGGAAGAGCGGCGGCTTGTAACGATGGGAAAAGACCGTTGTAATGCAATAATACTTCCCTGATTGAACATTCGGTGTGTTTTGGGAATCAGTAAATACATTTCCGTGTCTCTGGCAAGTATACGAAAACTGCTGGACGATGTGGCGACTGGTAATTTATTTAGAGGTGCTATCAACGAGGAGGAAAAGAGACGCCGTTAATTGCGGAGTCGTTAAGTCTCTGGGAAATTGCTTGTGATACCACCAGAGACAGTTTTCTGGAGTAGACGAATGAAAAGAATTGCCATGGGACAAATACAGGGGAGATTATGTATGGTGGTTTTGAGGGAGTTGAAGTTATCGAGGCGCGTGGGAAATTTGGGTTTCGAGATGATTATGTTGGAAATGCTGGGTGGATTAATTTTGTTTTTATTATTTGTTGAATAGAATTTGTAATAGACTTCAATGAAAAAGATGTAAAATAGATTTTGTGTAAGTAGAATGCGTGGGAAGTGAAATGGAAAAATTGAATGAGTATTATTTACAACTGTTTTATAAATTTATGTTTGCTTTTCATAGTTTATGTTGCAAGTTATAATTTCAAATGTGTATTTATTATATTATAGATTTCGTATTTGACGTGATGTTAGCGAGGAAGTTAATAATTTTCAAATATGGATTTTCTTTTATTTGGAAAGGTGGGAATTGTAAGGTGGAGGAACTGGATTTTAATATAGCCATGTTTCTGACATTTGAAACCATGTGTACACGAATATAATAATAGCAGTTCTGATGAGATGGTTTACTGCAAACGTTCTAAATGGCATGCAAATTAATAACTGTCGGTCTACCTGCATATTATTCCGTGTAACGCGTTAAATTATATGTCATCGTGGCGAATTATGAAGCGTCATCGATAAACTTTACACGTACTAATAGTGATTTAATGAACAGCAAAAACAGAAGTAATTAATTATGTCAATTAGTAAACACTTTAGTCCCGCGATTGTGTCTATCATTTCTTATGTCAAATAAAGAGAATATATCAAGTAGATTAACAAGCGTAACAAGTTTATTTAGTAAAAATTAACTATTGACAGATTCATAGAATTTTCGCTAATTTTATCCAGTATCACTTATATCTCTTGCCAACGTAAAATCAAACTATCTGACTGCAAATCTATTAATCATACATGTGATTTACGAATACAATAGTGATTTATAGTTGTCGTACTCGACCGTGAGAACCATAAATTAAGCAAGATCTGAAAATTCGTAAATCACGTCTACGTAACAACTAAGGTGAAGAACTTAATAAACAACCCCTAACCAAAACGTCCTCAAAAAGCATCCCTACAATCAAAAATATGCGTCTCTACCAAGTGCAGCTGGTGTGACCTTTAGCGAGGCCGGAATCAAAGATTTTTCAGATCAAAATACACATTCAAATACGATACTTTGATGTAAAAATTTAGTGTCAACGTCTGGAACACGACGAATATTCAATCCTACTAAATATGGGGTTCTGCAAAATGCCTGACGAATTTTCACAGATCCTTTCAAAATGCGGGACCTTTTAAAACGCGGGACCGTTAACACTAGAACGACCGACGTTAAATTTATTATATTTAAATATTTTAAATAAGAACTTTGGAAGAAGAGGAATCAATGAGTGGAAAATATGATCGGTTTGGTAATCTGTGTTTTATATGATCAACTTAGAATTTCTAATCTAGGAGTCTCCTGTAAACTTAGGGAATTTTTGGAAAAAAATGTGAACAAGTCATTTTGACTTGCTTAGTCGTTCTAGTGTTAAAAAACAGGGCGGCTTTCCATCAAATGCGCTGAACCTGCTTAACACCGGCCCTGCCACCAAGAATAAAATTCCAGAAACAATCCAACAAACCTATACCTTCAAATCCCTCCAAAAATGAACAAATATCTACAACCTCTGAAAACCTGACAATATTGAGACAAACTCCCAAAATACTTTGCAATCTTCCCATCGAGAAAAATCCGCAAGCTCGGAAACAAGAAGACAGTCTAATTCGTGTATCCGGGACCACACATGCTTCAAAGACAATCCCCCCTAGAAGCGATGTAAAACTTGGAAATCCGTTTAGCGGATTTGGCGTGCGCGGAACACGAGAACAACATTAGTAACTTATGGTTGCGGCCTAGCCGGATGGTTGGCTGCCGCCATGCCGTTCAAGTCGGTGGATGCAGATCCAAAAGCCGAAGGTAGAGAAGCATGTAAGGTGGTCGAGGACGATGCGGTTGCTCGCTGGCTGTGCGAAGCTCGAGACGAGCAAGGAATCCTCTCTCGCGGGGGTGGAAGGTGCCAGCGCGTTTCCGAACTTACTTCCCGGCGACACGCCGAGTGTTCGCGAGTTTCTGCTGGAGTTTTGCTGGAGTTTGGTCGGAGTTCCATGCTGGTCGGGCATAACCCGGTGCCAACGTTGCCGGTGAGTTTCTAGGAGGAACGGTGCTAAAACCGCGGAAGAAGAGAGAGAGAGAGAGACGAAGTGATAGTGAGAGAGAGAGAGAGAGAGAGAGAGGAGGAAGGAAGCCAGAGAAAGACCATGACCGGTGATAGATATGAGCAGTCTAAGTAACAACCTTCAGTTTCCGGAGTTCGCCGGTGGTCGAGTGTAGTAACGAACTTCCGGGAAGATTTAAAGGAACCGACCAAGTTTCGCCTTTACCTCTGGCGCACTAGGCGGAATTGACGACTTAATTAGCGAAGGAGACGGGCGTTAAGTGCCTGACGAAAAGATTCCTCGAGATGGGACTTCTGCTGGTAGTACGGAGAGAATTGGGCCGTTGGCCGAATTGTTGATTTAGGGAGTTGGAACTGGCAAGTTTATCTTATTCGTAAGTCTTTTTGCAAGTATTTTAACTCTAGATCTACGGTCGCTAAATCTGGTAGGATCAAATATATTAAATAAGAGCCTTGCAGATCAAGTGGTAGGAAATATAATCAGTTAACACTAAACCTACCAGGCCGGTCATAATGACCGGTTCTCAATTTTATCAAAAAACTATCTAAACTGATAGGGGAGTTGTGAAGTAAAAATTCTACTTCTAACATATAAAGCCTAAATTAGTTAACTAACTGATTGTTTCACTTCTTAATTTCTTTTTTCCAGAGTACTTGTTTATTAAATATAAATTTTAGTAGATATAACATCGGTAGTTTTAGTGTCAAGTAATTTGTATATTATAAGTGAAATATTTACTGTACTATTTCTGTATCAATTTGAGAAGAATTTTTAAAAACCTGAGTATTTACTCGTCAATTTGACGGCTGCTGTAGATGTAGGGTTAAATGAGGGTGCAACACGGGGATATTGTTTAATGAGATGTAAAATGAGAATTAATGATGTTTTTAATTATAAAAAAAAACAGTCAGTGGAAGAATGAGAATATTTTTAGAACACCGTTATAACCTTTGGTTTATGACTGACAGATGTGAAATTGTGGCTTTGAACGATATTTATTTTTAATGGGGGAACTGTACAGAGTATCTTTTAAATTGTATTATTAATATTGAAAATATTGGGAGGTAATGGGGAATGGCTTCGGGGTAATTGCTTCTGAGCATTGAAAAGATCACATAAAATATTCTTTATTAAGTTATTTAATGTTTAGCGGTGTTGCATGCGATGTGAAATGATAGAATTAAATTCCGCAAGCTTGCATACTTAAAAGTTTTATGTTAGTGATGAACAATTGGAAACAATTATGAAATAGTGGAATTTTATTAAAATTACAGTATTTCCAGGCGGTCCGATATAAAGTACTTCGTACTTCCATTAGCAATTAATAAATGAGATAAAGGTGATTCCATTTAAAAGCACAAATAGATAAAATGAATGGCCAAATACGTTTTACCCATTGTTTTACACCTCTCTTTTTTTATACTTTACCTCGGGCACGGCATAAATAATACGAAATGATTATTTATAACAGTTTATCTGCTGTGCCATAAAATTGCACGCCCGTGAAAAATTGCATTACCGTACAAACACGATAATGATGCTGCAGCCTCCGTTCCATTGAATTTTATCGGCTTTAAGCAAATCGTTAATCGTTAATAATCCCCGGTATAATTAAATCTGCATTGAAAAATTACCCATTCGACGAAACTTAATATTGCCAAAAAAGCTTCCTGTCCGTCGCAAATCATATTCGTAACACATTAACACTGTAATAAGCCATTTTCAAAAGTAATTTAATTCATTACGCTTGATCGTTCATTACTTCAATTTATTTTTCCTTTTACGACACGGAGGACAATAGCAGTGGCACATTTTCGTTAGGAAGAATTTCTTACAATTTTATCAATACAAAGAAATAATAAAAAGACTAAAGGAAGTAGGATTAAAAAACACTCGTTTATTTTCCAATGAAATATGCCTTTCCTTCTACACAACTCACTAAATATTGTTATTTAAATATCCCACACTATCTTGAATCCTTCGAGAAATAATAAATTCAATTCCAAATCTTTACGATCAGCCCTACGACATATTCACCGTTCAACAAAATACTTCGTCACCATTTTGAAACCTATCGAAAGCCAATAGAATTTCAACCAAATAACCATAAATCGATCCAATCTCCAAGTACGAAGACAATTCTATCATCATCCAAAGCTCCGTCACGTAAAACGCCGGAAACCAAGAAATACTCCTCAAACGTCGAACCCAAAGCACACCCCGAGTACCAACATCTCCCGTAACTTCCAAGAGGGTAGTAATATCCTTTCGAAAGTCAAACTACCCTCCAGAATTCACGGCTGGAGACTACGAGAGAAGGTCGTCACGGTTAGTGGATACCAGAGGAAGCCAAAAATTCTCCTCTCCGTTGTCCCTCCTCATCTTCACAGGAAAGCAAATTCCAAGAGCCTCCCCGTAGTAGACTCATAGAGGAAGAAGAAGACGGCGACGAAGAAGAGGGAGAACGATTCGTCGAGCGGAAGCCGGAAATGTGCTCCGGAACCTTCAACAGTCCCTCGATGAAACTATTGGTCATCCGCGACGCAATACCGGATACGCCGGATCTAATAACTCATCCGCCCGCCCGGTTTACTCTCCCTTCAACCTCTCTTCCTCTCTCCTTCTGTCTCTCGCTACTTTTTCTCCCCACGGAGACTCTCCGAAGGTAGTATCTCTTTCTCCCACTTTTTCTACCGTTTCGTCGTTTCCTCGCATTGTTCATTTCGAACAGCGGATCGCAGATAACGTCATTGGGCCGGGAGAATAATATCGGTGTCACGGCATCGTGGTATTGTGACGATCTACAATGGATTTCTGCCGATTCGGCGGCGGCAGTCGGTGGCGGCGCTGAACACCATTGTTGCTACGTCGGATCATAAATGCTATGATTAAAACGGTAATGGAAACAATTGCGGAAGCCGCTTGACATCGTTACACATCGCTTAATTCGAGTTTATATCGTATTATCAAAACGCGCCGTCGTAATTTACATTGTCGGCGCGCGCGCGCGCACGCACGCGGAATTAGCGATTAATGCGGGACCGTTTGCTTTTGCGCGGAGCCGAAAGTGTCAGCGCCGTTTTTGCGATTAACAGCCGTGGAAATATTTATTGCCAGAGAGATTGGATTTATCGTGAATTGTTCGATGGGACTCCGGAAACCGGGGCTCTCATTAGGATCGGTCGTTAAGGAGACTCGTATAGATTTGCAAAATTCATCGTTCTCCACGTTGGTATTGATGGTTAGCATGATTTTTTAAAATACCCGTTTTAACGTTGTCTTCCTTTCCATTCAAATCCAAATGAAATTTCCCAAACTACAAGAAGCCTTTTATGAAACAGCTGCATTATATTTTATCTGATTAAAACTTGGAAAATTTTCGTGAAATGGACATTACGGCATCCATAGTCATCCGTTGGGAGTAGATCCTTTAACCCTTTGCATTCCGATGTCCCACCTGAGGGGACATCGCAAGTTTAGTATATCACTCTGTTGCACCCTCTAAGAGAACCTTCGAATTTGTTAGTAATTGCAGAGGATGAATTTATTGCACCGCAAGGTTTTAAAAAATATATGTTTACCTGAATTTTTCTATTAAAATAGCACAAAATAGCAATTAATAAAGTGCCGACAAATTGCTAACAAATAACGTCAGAGTTGGCTCAGAGTGCAAAGGGTTAAATTTGCCACGATCGAAAAAATCTCGAAAACAACGTTGTAGGAGTTCTCACCCAAAACATCAATTTTCACCACTATTTTCACCCTCACTCCCTCTCCACCAGAAGCAAAGCTCACCAGCGAAACAATGAGTCCCGGTAGGACTTAAAACGACCTCACCATGGTCGCTGGTGTGATATACGAGGCGACGTAATTGCAGGAATTTAATCAATCACAGATATATCCTAACGCGAGTACAAGGCAGCAGGGTAACCTTGCCAAGCCGAGTTAAGCCCTCGGGGAGTCTCATTTACGATAAACCCACCATGGAGCGAGAGCAGAAAGGACGAGCCACCGAGTCGTCGATCGTCCTTTCCTCGTTGTCCTCGCCGCGATGATGAAACGGTAGGACTACTATCCTAGATTCGACGGTATCCTCTCCTCCCTCTATCTCTTTCATCCATTCATTCCCTCTTTTCCTCTTCTCGTACTTTCCACGAGGACTCACCCTCTCGCTTTTTCCACTTATCCAGACGTGGACGTAGTATCTCGTACATGCATAGACATCCACCTAACCAGATCCAACGTACATGGGTAGAAAACGGGCACACGAATAACCCGCCCTCCCCTCTGCGAGCTTCTGATATATAGCCCCTTGGAGGTCGATGACTTCCGCTATTTTTCTTCCGCTGTCTCCAGCAAGCAACTTCCCTTTCCTAACGTCCACCCTGTGCCCGGGCGTTTTCGGTTCTTTCGTGCCGTTCCAGTCGCTCCACTCGGATATACCCAGGAGTCGTGAGCGGACATCGATCGAGGCAGCTGCTGTTACGGGGCCAAAGGATATCTCATCTGTGGAACGTGAAATGTCCTGAGAACGCTGGCAACAAAAATTTCCGGAGAAAAGAAACGGCACGCCTTTGTTCGCTCGGTGACGACGGGCTAGTACCACACAATTCTTCGATCGCGTTTCGAGTGGCGGTTTTGAGGGATGCTTCGTTCCTGCGTTCTCCACTTCTTCTTTCTTTTGATACTGTAATTGAGGAATAATACTGCGAGGGAATAAATATCCTTGGACTTGTTAGATGTAACGGGTTTGCGAGGAGGATAGATGCTTTTGATGAAAACTGCCAGTTGTAATCCAACTTTATTTTTGATGTTGGGTCAACACGGAATTGGAGAACTTCATTGTAAAATTAGTGAAATAGTCACTGATGCACAAAGTAGTATCCGTATTTCGAGAGACTGGTTATAGAATTAAAAATTCATTGTAGTAAATTATGAAATTGATAACGTTCGCTATGGACGTAACCGATAGGAAATCAATCGTTTTTGAAGCCAGCAGTGGGAAGATTTGTACCCTAGAAGATGTAGAATACTTATAGAAAGGGGAGAAAGGTTGAGAAAGGAGGACCAAGCGAAATATACGAAGTGGGCAGAACACGGCAAAGAAGCTATTGCATTTATGGATGTCCTCTTCGTGACAAGCCGAAATTAATTTGCCCCCCTCCCATTCGCCGCGGCGTTGGCATATTTTAACCCAGTTCTTCAGCCTCCACTTTTTTTTCTCCCTCTTCCTCCCTCTCCCATGCGGTTCTCCACACATAAATTTCACTCCGGACAGACGGACCAACGTCGAGGATTCGCTAAATCTGCCCCAGCGATTCGATAAAACCCGACGAGTGCTCGCGGCTGACTGGCTCCTTAGTTGACGCGATAAATAATTAATGATCGAAGGATAAAGGACAGAGAGGTGGAACCGGAGAGCCATAAAGCGTTCCTGGCGCGCACACACCGTCCATAAACCACTTAATATTTATAAGGTACGAAGAGGAGAAAACGAACGAGATGAGAGTTCAGTTGGGATATATATTATCGCATCTTATACGCGCGGTATATAGTATTTAGATATTTTAATTAACCGATTGGCTATAAATTATGATAATTAAGGCGGATCCCGATGGTCTGCCTACGCAGTCGGGATGCTGTTTTGCGCCGCCCTCGAAATCTATCTTCCGCCGACATGTGGATGACGATTCCACGCGATTTTCAGCTCGATTTGGAGGATGTTCAATTCCTTCCGTCTAGTTTCACGGACAGGATACTTACTGTTGACAAAGTCATTCAATTCTATTTCTCGTTAAATTCGGACACTTTTTTCAACGTTGTATGATCCCAATTATTTTTTGAATTTTTTCTATACTAAAAGTTCAGTTTCTAAAATCTATGCCGTTAATTGTTCATCTTCAACCAATTACAAGAATAATTATTAGATATTAAAATTCTACGAAAGTAATTCCAAATGCCAAATTTCATACAGAGTTGATAGGAAATATACTCGAGTATGAAAATTTTGGAATACATTTAAATTTTTCAGTTCTCTGGCTATAGTTTAAATTACAAACTAAATAGATAAACCACTTGAATATTGTATTATACTTTTGTTAAATTTAATTTATCAACTGAAATTCATATTAGTGAATCATCGTGTCAGTGAAACATGACTCAGAAATTCACCGTAGCCGCAAAAATAATACAGTCAGATAAAAGTATGTAAAACCAAAGAAATATCACGTAACTATTGGCTTCCTACACCGTTAATTCGCATCATAAAATGAATTCTCTAATATTTCTACATACATGTTCACAAAGATAAACAAGAAATGTAATTTCTAACGATACTCGAAAAACGCGAGATGCCGAAGTTCCATCCGTGGATTATAGGAAGCACTTTTAACAGTGTCAATAAACGAAGGTTATGAGAGCTACAAACGTCACAAGTGTCTCTCCTTACGACAGACATAAATAAGCCGAGCAATGGCTCAGGCTGGTCGTTTAAATGTCGCGAAGTAACTTCACCCTGTGAACTTGTACGTTTCGAATGTTCGATATAATCCACCAACGATGGTGTATACTTTTTTCATCCCCTTTTTTTCACCCCCGGGCGAAGTGGTCACGTATATCCATCGCGCGGAACGTAATTACTTAACGTTCAATCTCTTGATCGAAGCAACTTGGTCAACCAGCTACCTATGCGAGATGAAATGCACTTCGAGTTTATTTCACGATCGAGCGAGTTCCTCTAGTTTCAATGAATTATCGTTCAGGATTTAATCGACTCATGCGAACGATTCAAGTGAAATGGAATTCGTCGATTGGCACGTGTGATGGAACAGAACAACTAGATACTTTCTGGTATTTCTGATAGCCTATTTCCTTCTATTAACACTTTTGTTTCTTATTTTTCAACTGTAACAGCTACAGTCTAAACTTCAGGATTTCTTTGCAACTACCCTGTATATTCATAACTTTAACTGCTACAGTTTTTTAAAAATTACCCCTACCAGAATTCTCAACGTTAGGGTAACTTTCTAACGGAATGAGAAGCTTGGAGAAAAACTGTTAATACGTTTAACACCACCAGTATTTCGGTACTTTCATCCTTTGTACCAGAGTGAAACTTTTCTATTAAAATCACATCTTTATAAAATAGAAATTTTCAAGACACTGACAGATTCATAATGAGCAGATCTATCTCGTTTCAACGCCAATACTTAAATATTCGATATGTTAGAAAATTCATAAATATCGCAATTTGAAAGTTACATGAATTCGACAGTCAACGTGTTACAAATAATTTTGATATCAAATCGCAAAAATTGCACATAATATCCGACGATACAACCAATAATTTTAAATAATCTCACAAACAAAGAACATAAACCATTCGAATTATAATGATAAAATGTACAGATTTCTCAAAGAAACCCACCCCTGTTCTCCAACTTCATCTTCCGAATCGACTCGAGATCGAAAAACTTCGTTTCGATCGTCGATAAAGCGGCTTAACAGCCAAGCATTGCCATCGATGCGTTTTCACGATACCGATCTTTTCCCTTCGAAACTTCTCTTCCTCCCTTTTTCTCCCTCTCTATCCCTCCTTCTTCGTTGCTCGGCGCAAACCAGGTTTCTTCCTAGTCGCCATTACCGCGGTGGAGCCTTGATGGCGAAAGTGGTCTAGGGGCAAACGGTCAACGAGACTCGAGATGAGATAGAACAGGCCATTATGGCTACACCGATAAGATAGGTCCACCCTCCGTGGTACGTGGTAGCTGCACAGCCTTCTGGGTATGGCTCGATACACCGGACGCGATTCACGGCATGAAAAATCTAGTTGGAAGAGAGGAGAGCTGAAGGGCGAGAGAGATAGGGAGAGAAAGAGAGAGAGAGGAAGGAGAAGCCAGTGTCCAGCGGCCCCGAGAACTCGGGGCTTATCTTTTCATACCGATCGTGACCGACCAAGACTTCATTTCCGTGCTCGAGGAACCACCCCAATGTCAATTTCTATATATATACCGTAGCCTAACAGAATGGACCTCTTGCCTCGTTTACATGGAACGACTGGGAGGGGCTCTGACTTTCTGTGAAAGATCGTGAACGTTTAGATAAATTAAGAAAGGATAATTTGCCATTTAGAATAGATTCTGTCTGTGGCTTAACAGGTTCATTCTGTCTTTTTTTTTTGGGAGAATTTTTGTACTTGATGGTAAGAGAGAAATAGGTTGGGCGGTGGGTTTTGTTATCAAGTTGAAATTATAAGGATTCAATTAATGTTTCGAAAATGAAAGTGTTAGTTTCGAAGCTAATGAAGGTTTAATGAAGAGAAAGTCGCACTGGTAGATGATATGTCAACCCTTTGAAGTCCTATGTCGTGTAGTTGACAATATTTCATTACATTTTATTTTCTGACCATTTGATATCGATTTTCTAACTTCAGAATGATTTTGTAATATCACCTGAATATCCATCAGCACATATAGCTATTGATGTCATTTTAAAAAATGAATAATGAATGATAGAAAATGTGAAATTAATTTTATTTAGTTCACTACAAAATTGATAAGATAATTCAGACTGCAAAGGATTAAGGAGCTTATGCAACACATATTTCATTGAATGTGTTAAAATTCTTTCGTTCTTGACGTAAATGTATAGTTTTTGTAGAAATGCGTTATGCACTTTTTTGAAAAACAGCATGCGCAGAGGATTAATGACTTTATTATTAATTTCTGATAGATGAAAAAGAATTCCATGATATTTGAGACCACGGTGCAACATACGCTAAGATGTAATTTGATATCCGTGGTCCAGGAAGGAAGCATAGAAATAATATATTTCAAATTATCCTTGTTCCGCATTAATGACTTTGCCGTTGTGTGGTTCAACCGAACTGCATTTTCGCAATGCGGGAATGCAAATTTACTTGCGTAAATTACACGAGCCCGTTTGCGGCAGGATGCAATGTTTTAGGCGTACCAGCGTTATCAATGATGAGAACAATATAAAAATCAATTGAGCTACCATAATTTATTTACGTGTTTAACACTAGATTTACCAAGCCAGTCAAAATGACTGGTACACAATTTTTTCCAAAAATTCTACGGGTTTATGAGAGAGTCGTAGAATAAATATTCTTCGCCCGTCGTATAAAATATAAATTACCGAATCTATCATCTTTTCCACGTCTTAATTTTCCTTACTTTAAGGTACATATTTAACATATTTAAATATAATAGATTTCACGCTGGCAAATCTAGTGTTAATCGACGAACTATCAAGAGTAACATAAACTTACCCGAGAAACTTTAAATCGTTATACTTCCAGTTGAAAGTGAATAAAATCTAGAATTTGCAGTAAAAATGAAAAAACTTTATACGGCTGTGAAAATTACAGGTTCTGTAGCTTAATTGCATAAATTGGAATAGATATGTGTGCAATAATGGCGGTTTAAACGTCGCTGATTTGCTCCGTCGAGGAGAAAATAAATACGTCAATTTATAACACGCTGAAACGTTTTACGTGGCCAACTGTATTCGAAATGAACATTAGTAGGGGATGTTACGATTATACGTCAGTTAAACGAGGAAATAAAAGTAGAATATTAGATGCAATTAAGAGGCGTATACACGCTCTTAGCAGTGAAATGAGCGGCAATTTTATTTATCTGTGTACACGAGCTATTCACAAGAGAGGAGTTCCCGTGGCCGATAACAAAAATTATTTACGACTTTTAAAATGAAAATATCGCACAATTTGTCAACTTTCAAACCTTCTTCGTGCCCGAGACTTCCATGAAAAGCTAACAAAAATATTAAAAGTAACCTATGATCAACCTTATCGCTACAATCACCCACCAAAAAATACCTCAATAATAGAACTACCAAACCAGTCAAAATAACTGGTTCCTAATACTTTTCAAAAATTCTCAAAGTTCATAGAAGAGTCAAACAGCACATATTTTACATATATCTCATGAAACGTAAATAACTTAATCCATTACCTTTTCCACCCATTGATTCCTCTTTTTTCAAAACATTCAACGCAAGTAGATCTAGTATTAATAAATATCCAAAAATTAATAGACACTTCCCACATATCTATTCTATCCAACAAAAAAAAATTACAAAAGCAAAGCTCTCTGCACTATCACATTAACAGTTTCATCCCTCAGAACTTAAGCGTGGCTCGTCCATCGGAATGTTAATACGGTAAAATGCAATTTCCTCGGTTAAGCTCATCGTGCCCCAGTTATATACTCCCTCACGGGCCTGCCGGCAAATAATAACATTTCTATAAGTCGGTCGTTTGTATTCGACGACTGGCGTGCATGCGCCCCATTTCAATTAACGTATGATCTATGCCGTACGAGGACCCGTATCCAGCACCTTTCAAACGTTAGGGCCATAATACGCGGGGGATCGTCTCTCTAAGTAACTCTATATCACGTCTACGTGACACGAAACGCGGAGAAAAAAATCTTCTACGGCCGCGGAGACTAAGAGGGGCCGCTCAAATCGGCCTCAATTTGGAGCGATTCGTCGAACTCACCCTAACATCCTCTCTATGACGTATTAATTTTGCCTCTTCTCAAATACAATATACAATTGCCACTATACTTGCTGATAAACAAAGAATATTTTAGATATCTATAGAAAGTTGTAAAATTTCCAGTTCTTTGAAAAATAATAGAAACCGTAGTTTCAACTTTACGGTCAGACGATATATTCTACTTGATTTCTACATCGTCAGGAGACGATACCAATAGATGAATCTGTTGTTCTGCTCGGATCTATATGAGCCGAAATGAAGATTGTATTTTAACAGATACTATGTTTCTAAGTATTAGTTTCTCTATTCAATGTGTTTAATATTTACGTCTACCTTTTTGCATAATCTGTTTTCTCAAATGTGAATCTTTGTTCGTCAGTGCACTATGACAGAAATACGAATATGAGACTTAAATGAGCAGAACAGGAGGGTTAAAAAAATACTTTCAAAAGTGAAACTCCAACACGTCGAAAGGACTATCGTTGAGCGATTTCGATGACGTTTCAAGGGCCAATGGTAGAAAGAGGGGTTGCTCGGTATAGACTGTGCAATTTCTCCCGATTCCCGAGCCCTAGGACATCCATTTTATTTAGCGCACCAGCGTGGATCACGGGGAAGGAGGGAGGACGTTAAACTCGCCAGGGCAAAAGGGGCACTCTCTCTTTTTCTCCATCTACCGATATCCCCCATCAGCGTGAGCGTTTAGAGAGCGGGCTAGTGTCCAGCTACCGAGGATCTTCTCGGGCCGGCGAGTTAGCCGTTAGATATAGAGTTGGAACGGAGATCGAACCGGGGCAGAGGCGGAAGAAGGGAGACCATAGAGGATGGGGTGTCTGGACCTAGCCGAGATGGACACAGAGAATCGCCATTACAAATTGACAACCTTGATTGATGGCCCACACGGAAGGGACGACGCCCGGCGATCCGGTGGCTGGACAGAGAAGGGGGAGGACGAAGGATCACGAAGAACGACGAGAAAAGGGGAATCGAGGGGGTGGATATGGTCGGAGTACGGGACGAGAGCGAGGGGAGAAGAAGGCCAAGTGAGATGGAGTGGATGTACTATATGCTCTCGGTGGCTGGCCGGCCTCTGGCTGGACCAGGGCTTTACTCCGAGGGACTTTCGACGGTCAGATAGCGTTCCACGTGGTTATATGCCATGGGGATAGAGGGGACGAAGGGAGATTCGCGTTATCAAGCGAGACCTCTCAGCGAGTGCGTGACGAATGGTCCGCGACTGGATTCGTAAGGGTCCGTTTTCTGCGTCCTACGGAATATTCGATGCCGCGGCTAGGAAAAATCTTTTAACGTGGGGAAAGTTCTTGTACGGGAAACTGGATGGTTGAGCATTACGAATGGGTCGGGGAAAACGAATTTTCTTCAATGTTTTATTCATTGTGTCGCGAATGTTTCGTTGCTGGAATTGTTTCTTTAATCCGTTGGAACTTGATGGTTTTTTTGTCTAGGATAGAAAAAAATGTGTGAAAGTGTCTCTGGTTTTTGAGGATTAGGAAATATATAAATTAAGTATAGCTTGACGTTGAAATGGGAGGTGTAATATGACGAAGGAGGTAAAGGAGCAATTAACCCTTTAGCCTACGATGAGTGACATTCGTGGGGCGAAGAATAGAATGATAAATTTTTATGTCTTTGAAAATTTATTAAATTGAAAATATCAGCCAGTAGTGAAATAGTCTCTTTATTTCTATACTATTAACCCTTTGCCCTACAGTAACGAGTGACACTCGTGATAAGATGGATGGGATAGGAAATTTTCAAATTCTCTAAAGCCTATTAAATTGAAAGTATTAAGGAGACGAGACGCGTTATTATTATTTCAATAACATTAATATTACTATAAATTATACGATATATCAAGATTCACTGATCAATTTTTATTTTAGCGATTAAATTATGAGTAATAACAAAGGCAGTCACGAAATAAATCGTAGAGCAAGGGGTTAATATTACATTCAGTTATATGAAATAGCCGAAATCAGTGAGACCTTTGAATTTTAGGAATTAATTTTGAATCATTGAACGTCCAGTCAGAAAAGAAATCGTAGGCCAAAGGATTAAGATCGATAAAATTTGGTTGAATTAGCAAATGCTTTGAGACTAATTAACTAAACTTAACGATCAACAGAGTTATTTAAAATGTACAGTAAATAATTTGCAAATTGACAAATTTATAAGACTTGCGTTAGAAAAATACTATCATCTATTATATAATATAACATATAGAACTGTGGATGAAGGAAGATTTTATTCATCAGTCACCTATTACTCCCATTGTCATTAACTTATAATCCGAGCTGACCCCGAATACACGCCATCACAGTCTCAGCCGAGAAATGTAGAAGCACAATGATAAATGAAAAATAAATGACGTAATTAAGCATTAATTACAGAATACAGTCGAATCATGCAACTCTCTAAGGGGCTGCATCAGAAAAGCCATTACAGTCAATGCGCGCGGATATTCACGTCGATCACTGACAGACGAGAAAACGAACAGGCGGTCGTAAATGACAATCAAGCTTCTGTGAAAGTGAACGCCGTGCGCGAGCAGAAGAAGACGAGGATGCCGAAGGGAAGAGGCCAACGAAGGAAAAAGGAAGAAAAGAAAATGCCTGGGAGAACTGGAGAAGAAAAGAAAAGAAGAGCCGACACGAACTCGACCTTTCTTCGTGATCTATGACTCTGAACTCCCATAGTTTCTCTTGACCTCGAGCTACTGGCGGAATGTAAGGAATAATAAGCAACACCGGTAATTAAGATATACCTCTCGATGGACAAGTCGCGCCATTGTATCTATACCTATTCCAAAGAAGTCGTTTTTCTTCAAGAACGTGTAAATCGAACCATATTTCTTTATCAAAACGCCCTACGTTATCACGAGTCTACAAAGTCTATAACTATTTTGCTCATCGCTTCAAAGATACTCTTATCAATAATAAGACGAAGCTCAAAGCCAAAGAAAGACTAGGTGTTCGTACATCAAACTACATTTCTTTATCAAGACGATCTACATTATCATGAGTCTATAAAGTCTACAACCGTTTCGATCATCCCTTCGTAGATCAAGTATTTTCAATTACTTTCCCAGCCACTGAATCAATGATACACTTAACAGTGCCACTGTACAGTGATAAACACATGGTGTTCACCAAAGGATAGAAAAACTTGACTAAAGAGACAAGAAAACTTGCAGTTCTATCTACAAAAATTATAGTTCTCCATTAAATACATATTTTTCGAAATTACACGAAGTAATAATATAAGAGAACGAGAAATGTTAACAGTTCTTCTTATCAATAATGACACGAACCTCGAAGCCAAAGAAAGAGCGGGTATTCGTAAATTGAACCACGTTTCTTTATCAAGACGCCCTACGTTATCACGATTCTACAAAGTGTTCGACTATTTTGATCATCCCTGCAAAGTTCAACTAGTTTCAGTAATTTCTCAGCCACTGAAGGAACGAGATACGCGGCAACGCCACTGACCAGAGATAGGCACATGGTGTTCACCAAAGGTAGAAAAGTTTGACTAAAGGGATAGAAAAACTTGTAGTTTCATGGAAAATTATAGTTCTCCATTAAATACATATTTTCCGAAATTACACAAACTAATAATATAAGTGAACGAGAAATGTTAATAGTTCTTCTTATCAATAATGACACGAACCTCGAAGCCAAAGAAAGAGCAGGTATTCGTAAATTGAACCATGTTTCTTTATCAAGACGCCCTACGTTATCACGATTCTACAAAGTGTACGACTATTTTGATCATCCCTGCAAAGATCAACTACTTTCATTAATTTCTCAGCCACTGAAGCAACGAGATACTCGACAACGCCACTGTACAGAGGTAGGCACATGGTGTTCACCAAAGGTAGAAAAGTTTGACTAAAGGGATAGAAAAACTTGTAGTTTCATGGAAAATTATAGTTCTCCATTAAATACATATTCTTCGCAACTACACGAACCAGTAATATAAGTGAGCGAGAAATTTTATCAACTGGACTTATCAATAATGACTCACAAAGCTCGAAGCCAAAGAACGTGTAGGTGTTCGTATTTCGGAGGCGGTTGACGCCTTTTATCGCAGCATCGTTACGAAATGCACCGTACGGTCGCAGCTTTACGGTACTTCGGGGCCGCTGTTACGTTTTTACAGCGTCGTTCTAGAAACACGTGAAGGGACGACGATTCTACTAGTGTTACCAGCAGTAGAAGTATATGCTGCTCGATTCTTGGCGTCGGAACGGTTCAAGTGCATTGGCTGGAAATTACGGAAAGAAACTTTCCTCGAGGATATGACGTTTTTCTTATTCTTTGAGGAAGAAGACAAATATTCAAGAGTTTTTTAAGAAAATGTACTGCAACGTCGCGCGACAAGTTGATATTCTAAATTCCACTTTATTACTGATCTCACAGAAACATTCTTTCAACCTTAACACTAGAACTACCAAACCAGTCAAAATGACTGGTACACAATTTTTTTTTAAATTCTCCAAGTTTACATAAGAGTCATAGAATAAATATTCTACGTCTATATCAATAAACATAAATCACCCAATCCATGAAATTTTCCGCCGCTTGATTCCCCCTTTTTCAAAGTACTTATTTAATTTATTAAAATATGATAGATTTGAGGCCGGTAGTTCTAGTGTTAAATTTCTGTACTCTTTACACAGTTAGAACGGGAAAAAACGTGTCACCCTATTTAAATTCTTTCTCAAAATATTCATTTATAAAGTTTCATATAATATTATGCTTGTAATAAATTTTGACATCCTTCCTAAAAAAAAAACAACATTTTATCAAATGAATCGTCTTCCCCAGTATATTCGCATTATATTTTTAACATTAGGTTTACAGAATTTTTCAAATTGAAGGTCTCCTATTTTCTTGGAAACGCCTTTCAAATTTACAGAGACATGGTACAGTAGATATTTCAAATGTATCTTATAATACACAAATTACTTAACTGTTCATTTTCTTTCCCTGTTGATCCTTCTATTTCTAAAGTTAAAGCAATTTCAAAATATAGGCCATCGATTAATCCATCAAAGAGCTACATAACTTATATGGTGGCTCAACAACACATTTCCTCCAAAACAAGTACTTTAATCATCTTCAAAAATACACCAAAAACAAGAATCACTTCTCAATTCATACAAACAACATTGCGTCCTACTATTAGACAAGAATTGTAATCCATCCGTTTTTCCCCAAGGATAGGACGTTTCAAGGGCCTCCCTTTGATCCTGAGTGGCAGGGCGCGACACAGTTCTCCCGCACGATATAAACCTAATAGAATCCGGGGCCGGAGATACACGGAGGATGCTTGTACGTCGTAAAATGATGCACCGTGAGTTTATAGTTTATAGTTGGAGTGCCTAGCCGTGCGTGTACGCGCGATTGAATGGGGAAGGATTTAAAAGGGATCGCGGTTTTATGTGCGGTATTAGAAACGGTAGCGGTGAAACCCATGCAAGATGCTTTATTGCCCGCGCCGGCCGTGCGTGTATTCGGCTAATTTTACACTAATTCCGAGCAACGAATAAACCCCATCCAACGTCGAGCAATTTTAACAACCTACGAGCACGAACGATGAATTGTTAAGGTTTTTCCACCGAGATGGCTCGCAATTTCAGCGCGATATTAAAACGTTTTTTTCTACGAATTTTTTTAAAACATTGCAGATTTAAATAATTACGCCGGTAATAATGAAAAATGTCTAAGCCACTTGTCTACTGGGAGAGTTATTAGCTATTAGCTTGGATGGAAGCACTTTTAAATATTGAGCGACAAATACTTATTTGGAGACTAAAAAGGACTTTTTTTTTGTTAGAAAATTAGTGTGAATGTATGGAAATTATAAATTACTATTTGCCTAATGTTTATACATGCGGAGATAAAGTATGTGTTTGTAATTCTCAAAGAGTTGAGCGCCCATACTTTTCCTATTTTTGCAAAGTTCTTCCATCACTTTAAAATCAACTTTTCAAATTTTTGACTTGTAGCATTTTCATAGTCACCAGCTCAGTTATAATATTATTATATTTCTTTTTAATACGTAATGCAATTCCTTCCCGATAAATTCCACCTCGATAAAAATACCCGCTACTGGTTCGATTTTTCTCACAATAACGATCGAGAAACCTTTCTAAATCATGAAACTTCAGTACCAGATTCTAAAAGCATACGCGAGCACGACCGAGAATGTTCAGCCAGCGAGGGTCGACTATGTAAATGTAGATGCATCGTCAAAGAAATCTCGAATACAAATATCCTAATTGCCGATCACCGTTGCGAGATAAATCCGCGTAAATCCCACGGTAATGGGGCTGCAATTTAAAATACAAGCCGTACTCGCGATCCTTTATCCGACGATTCGCGATGTCGTCCTACGCTCTCTCGCTACCATTGCCATACCCATGGAAAATATCGACGCAAATCTACGCCGGTAAACGAGGCAAGGTGAGCCATAAAATCGCTGATCACGATAGTTGGAGCTCAGCCGTTATCATCGATAAGCAAAAATATCCACTTCCCTTTTGCCGAACCGCCATACACCGAGAGGAAGGTAACGGGCGCGAAGAACGGATCTCGGAATAATAACAATGCCCTGCGGGCCGTGAAGTCAATGTGGAGCAGCTGCGATCCACCTAATGAAAGTATGATTGATGATCCGACCGACGCGCGTCATTAGCTTGGGGAGAAGGTGAGAGAAACGAGAAAGAGAGAGAGAGAAGAGAGAAAAAAAGAGAATAGGATGCATGCACACACGTTGCAACACCGTCGCGCAACAGCGTTGACTCTGTGCACGTTTTGAATTAGCGGGAGCATCGGCTAATATAATTTCAGTTCGTTGGTCATTTTTCTGGATGAATGTGTATGAGAAATGACGTTGCTGCAGCCCGGAATCATTCTGATACGTCGAACCAGAGGGGGGTGGTTATTATCGTCTGGTGAGACTCGTTTGTATTCGTTGTAAGGTGAAAAAATTGGGTGGACGTTGGCACAGTGTCTTTTGTGTTCGATGTACGAGTCTGAAAGGCTTGTTAGGAATATTGCGATCAAAGGTGGAATTGATCTTTTAGTTGTTGCTCGACAGTTGATTATGTGTGTAATGGAGGCGATAGGTATGTCGGTTGCAATAGATCGTAGACGAAGGGTATGGGGTTTTGGAGGAACGAAAAAGTATGAGGTAAATATAGCATGTATTAAATATTGGAAAAAGTAATTTTATTAGTTGCGTATTATTTCTGTGTGTTTTAAGGGAGACAGTATTCGATATGTTCATAAGTGGAACAGCCAGAGGATTTTTTGATGCTCCCTTTAGGAAAATTGTACGAATATATTTTATATCTCTCATGCGCTTACTTTCAACAATTATGGTATTCTATGTTTCGTAAATTTGAATAAGTAGAACATGTCAATCACTGGTACGTCGTGTCCGTTTTTTAACCGAGTCACAAATTTTTATATGTATTCTTTTAAAATCGGCCAAATGAAATTGAATCATCCAACGCATCCGTGTCAAAATCAATCATCATTTGAAACAACACAAAACGGTCCTTTAAAATCGGCTAAAACTCGCTTTTCAAAGCTCGCCGGAAAATAAATTCGCCCGAGGAGAGCATCGGTTTTGCTCGTCCATGAGCGACCACGAGGGACCGGGAGCATTTGAAAGATACATTTATCTCGCTCCGGTTCGAACAAAATCTGCCCTGGGGCCTAATGCTTTGGCTATTAAGCTTTAATGGACTGCTGATCGTCGAAAGAGAGAAGGAAAAACTACGAGCAGAAGGGGGACGTCGGTACACCGAACCGAAGTCTCGAAGGAATTGGAAAAATGGTCGAAAGAGGAAGGCGCCCGGTAAACTCCACGAGTTCCCGCCAATTTTTCTCCTACCCTCCGAATATTCCGAGCCGTTCGTCGTTTATTACAGGAGCCCTTCTTGAACGGGTAGAGGGTGGGTGACCGGCGAAAATTTCACGTAACACCATCGATTTCAATCGAAAGGTAGAGAGGCACAACTCGCAAGTTCACCAACGAAACTGCCAAAGAGGCAGGGTAGGAGGTAACGACGAAAGGGGTGGGTTATTCGAGGCTTGCCAGGTTGTACCACGATGGTGCTGTGATCAGGATTGACTCGGGATGATAATCTAGCGTACATGGGTTTCCACTTTACTCGCCGCGACGACGTTCGGGTCACCGGCTTCTCTCATGGCGATCACCCCCCTTCGTTCACCCCTTGCGCACCATGCGACGCATGCTCCTTTAGGAAATGGCACAAATTGCTGCCGCGTATGCGACACGATCGTTGAGATCGTTGATTTTCGAGGGAAAGCTTTTACGGATGGAATTTGAGGAAGAAAATTTGTGGTCGTTGTGTTTTGAGAGAGGGTTGGAGGATGGAATCTACTTTTGATATGATTGAACAAGTATGGTTAATGTATGTATCTTGATGTTGATTTATTTCTGTAGATTATACAGTACTTTGTGGTATGAACGATACAAAATAAAGTGCCCTCTACTTGTCCATTCTGAAGAGATTTGCTATCTTTTTGTGAATTTTTAGCAAGTGGAATTACTCTTAACCCCGTGACATACAAATAAAATAGAATTTGACCGTTCGAAAAATACTATTTAATTTGGCCCAACTGGACTATTATGTGCAAGCTTAGAAAAAACATTTTATTCTGAATTTTGCATTGCTATATAATATGTAAGTAGATTAAATGGACAATAATTACTGATTACTGATATTTCGTGTAACTGAATGTGATATTAATAGTATAGAAATAATGAGACCGTTTCGTGACCGGCTGATATTATCAATTTAATAGTTTTTGAAAGATTTCCATTTTCCACAATACGAGTTCCACACGTGGTAGTTGTAGGTTAAGAGGTTAAGTAACATTATAAAATAATGAATTGATAGTTCTATTGACGCACGAGTGAAACAATTGAATAATTTAAAAATACACTGGAGACAGTTTCTGAGACATTCTCGGAGACGTCAAAGTCTACAATAGCACATAGAATGAATGACATCTTCCAGACGTCATCGTATGTTAAGGGGTTAATTTAAAACTAAATGTATATCCAATTAGTATCATATCCAGCATACAAATATTCCAGAAAACTATATAATTTATATCGCAAACACAGCACAATTTCATCTTAAGCTTTTTAGTCAACCCAAGAAAAGTAGAAGATACAGACACGGATTACAACCATTATAAATATATATTTCTCCCGTATCCCTCGTAATTCTGTGATATTACATAAAACTAAATCTTCCACAAAATACCTCATCCGTTTCGTGCAAAAGCGCACTCCACAAATAATTCCCTGCAACCTTGCAAATCGTAGAAACCCGACACCACCCCCGTCGTTTTCACAAAAGCAAATACATTCTCCGGAGCCAGGACGTAAAAATTGCGAGCGTGCTTTAGCGCGCGATTATCCCGGCAATCAAACACGAAAGCAAGGTAGAATTGCGAGCCATCGTTCGCAGGACTTGGCGCGCCGATTCGAGAGGGCGGAAAAAAAAAGCGATTCCTCGGTATCCCAAAGAGCACGTTTCGTGGATACGTTCGCATGGTGGATGGCGGATAAAGCGCCCCTAAAGCCCAGTTTCAGCGAGGCAAACAACCCGTAACTCAGTGAGTGTTTATGAGGGGGTCAGTCGTAAAAATACGAAGCGTATCGAGCTCCTCCCACTCTCTTCCTCCCTTCTTTCTCTCTTAGTTCCTCGAGATTTCGACCATTTAGTTCAGCCACCCCTATCCGTCCCACGAAGCGAACTTTTCCTCGAACGTGTTGGCGCACTTTTGGCCGAAACAAAGAAACCTAACGAGAGGAAAGATGGTGGAAAAAGACCGAAGAGGAATGCCCGCCGGAAAGAAAAGGGAGAAACGTCCTTTTTGGCGGGGGTGAGAGAAGTTTCCACGGGCCGCATGTTGCCGGATCGTAAAACTCGGTCTGATCACCGCTACCAATTATCCCGCCGTTATCCGAGCGTTATCCGAACGTTATCCGGAACGTTATCCACCTTTGCCCACCCCGCACCCCATGGAAGAGCCCTCTCGCCATCATCCGAATCACTAGCGAACCCTTGAACCCTGCCGAAGGAGGACAGAGAAAGAGGGAGTCCTCGACGGCATTGCTATTTCTACCCCTAACCTGAGTAACCGTTGTTGTCGCCTTTTACTGCAAACGAAGTGATTCCCGCCTCGTAAACGCGACGTCTTTACAGATTACACGGGGAAGGAAGCTTTCTTTATTTTTTTTTTCTTCACTGACCGAACTTCGACCCTTGGTGTATTTTATTAGGATGTATCTTTATTCTTGGGTGCGAGGAATTAGGTTGGGTCGATGATCTGTTTCTTTGGTAAATGTGATTTATTGTCGGATGGTTAATGAGAATTATTGTGGTGAACTGTCGCAGGAGATGTAATTTTATTAATGTTGTTAATTATATTTCTTTGTGGTTTGTTCTTTGAGCTTTAGTGATTTTTATTATGCTGTAGTTTTTGAGAGAAAATGAATTTTATTAAATATGAACTTAATAGCGGAAATTAGATTATGTCAAGACGATGGTAATATTTATTTGTTTCAGAATACTTGGAATTTTCTTGCATTCTGAAATACTTATGAGTTACGTTAGGAACTTTCTGAATGTATAATGTTAAGGAGTTTAGTTTACCGTGTTTAATATTATGGTTTATTTAATCCCTTCGAAAGACAGGAATGCGCATTTAAATTTTATAAGAACCTGCATAAACAAATTTATAAGATCCATCTCGAACATTCATCCAGCATTTGTAAGATCCTGCAGCAAAATCCCACCCAATTAACATTTTTATTATGACTGCTGTTAATTTTTACTTTCCCTCGTTCCCGTAAGAATAATTGAACAATATTTTGAAGGGTTATTTTCAGGAAAAACGTAATAAGACAGATAACAAAGAAGTTGAATTAAATATGCGATTATAATCAAAATCATCGGTGAACGGATTACGAGATAATTGGGTTTTCGTTCCACGAACTTCGCGAAAATGAAGAAACAATACCCGATAAGGTTACGTGAGGCTAAAATACTTCGTTTATTGAAAATGACTATCGATATGCTAGACACTCGGAGATGCGGAATTTCACGAGTATCCGCTACATGAATTATCAGGGTAAAATGTCGCCATCAGTTTCTCGTCGAATTAGGAATATAAACGCAACCGATTTAACGTAGGTGATTGTCAGTTTTTAATCGGATTTCGAGGCAATATAATCGCGCCTTGAATCTTAAGAATTACATTACATTCCAACAAAGACAATTTGAGTACTACAACTAACAGTTTATTTAAAAAGACATAAAAAAAAGTATATAAAAAAAAATTATATAATAAGCACAGAGAAGGGATGATTGCATAATTATTCTAATTACTACGTAACTAATAAAATCTCTCGAAACAGGTGTTTCTAAAATCATGATATCTATATAGTTAAAGAAAACTATAATTAAAAAACATTTCATATAATATAATATTATACTAAACAGTCTATAAGAGTCTACATTCTTTTAACAATGTAAATTTAAAGTCAACTATGAATTCTCTACGTTGTATAATAAAATTGAAAAGAATCTTATCAAATATAAAGAAAAAGAAAAGATTACGAAACTTACAGAAGAGTAACTAACAAATGATAAACATTTCTATTTTCTAAAACTAATCATCATTCCTAAAAAAGTTACCGCCCCTCTTTCAATATCACTATTTTGCTTAATAATATTTTGTTCATACTTGTATCGACTACATTTTCCGCACAATTATTATTAATATTTTACGATTTAGTGAATTATCTAATTTGTCTTATCCCCTTTCCGTAATGTTGGAAAATCTCCGATCGTTCGTTCGCTGCTTGCGAAATTCAGCAATTTCGATGCACCGATCTACGACATTCGATAAGGGCTTGGAGAATAACCCTCGTGATAAGGATAAACATATCCATGAGATATTCCCGCCACGGGTGATACGAAATTGTATGCGTCTTCGGTGTTGTAAAAGTGTGTGTAAGGATCTGTCGACAGAACTGGGCTCGTCTTACCGGCTCGATTGCTCTGGTCGATCATTGGCTGGACGATTCTACGCCTCGCGTTGATGAACCTGTAATTAAAAATTTACAACGTTAGTAATTTGTCCTATTTATTCAAGGGGACATAAAAATATTTATTGCTTCCATAAAGAAAAATTGCAAGTGAATTTATATGAATAGTTGAT
The DNA here is from genome assembly GCA_910591515.1 of Cerceris rybyensis. NCBI lineage: Eukaryota > Metazoa > Arthropoda > Insecta > Hymenoptera > Crabronidae > Cerceris > Cerceris rybyensis. The sequence continues at coordinate 9,706,457 of OU342797.1, read as the reverse complement.
AATAATTGTAAGGTAAAATAAAAATAATTGAAGGTGATAATTAATAAAGAAAATTAACAAATTTGGATTACCAGAAGAGACAAATTTAGATGCTTTTTATTATAACAGAAAATGAAGGATAATTAGGTGTTATTGCAATCCTTGAGAAATATGGGAAGAGCATTTATTAATTCTATATTAAATTAACACGTTGAACGCCACCGATATTTTCCTGGTTTCTTCACTTCTAGCAGAGTGAAACTTCTATTAAATTCACATCTTCATAAAGCAGAAAGATTAATTATACAAATAGATAGATATTCGAAAGACCTTTATATTTTTAATGCCAATATTTAAATACTCAGTATGTCTGAAAATCTATAAATATTGAAGTTTAAAAGTTACATGAAATTTCATTGAATTGATCCTCATGGCAGTCAACGTGTTAATGACAATTAAATTAGAATTTATTTTGGACAAAAAGTTAAGAATTTATATATATATGAAGTCTTATAAAATCTGAATTGAAACGAGCAAACAATTATGTCGTGTTCAATTCTTGCTAATTGACTTTATGAGAAAAAATGTATTATACCGTTCACATTAATCCTTTTGCAGTATGACACTTCCAGAAACTACAATTCAAATGTACTTTTCTCAAATGAGTTTCTTCGAAAGCAAAATTACAACCCGGCAATTCATTTCTTTAAGATCCAATCGCCCAATACGATCTCCAATTAATTCGTGCAACATCAACGTCCTCTTTCTCTCGCGTATTTCTCTTCGCCACTTCGTCAAATTAACATACACGAATCGGACGGAAATTACGTCCGACAATTACCGACCTTACGCCGATGAAATATCGACGGTACCGCCCCGGCTGGCCAAATTGAGATGGACGATATATCGACGTACTCCAGCCGAGCTTTCGACCTTATCGGGACGATCGCCTAATACCGTTATCCGTGATCCAGTGATCTACATAATGAGTCATGAATACGTCTAGATACCTGGCTCTGATCGTCGTTCAAGCGGTATCGCTAAAGTGTTTCTCAGCCATCGTTCTTCACAAAATAGATTTCATCCTCGTTGAGTAAATTTTAATATCTATCAAGCCGGATGACGTGACGAAAAAGTTGGATAAATTTCAAATCACACAATACTTTTGAAAGTATTTATTTACTGAAAATTGCAGTAATTACAGGAATGTATGCTCAGACACTCAAGTGATAGAGTGGAATTTTAATTCTTCCTATTGTCAAGATGTCTTTCAATTTCGCCTCTTTATAATTTCGGAAATATTGAATTCAGTCAAAGTTTTAAGTTGTAAACTCAAAGATTGTGCTAGTTGAAGTCCAAAGACCGTACTATCCTACGATTTAATCTGATAACGAGAAAGGTCTCACAAGAATACAACCCTCATTCAGCAATCCAATGCTACAAGAACAACACAAAAATTTCCACCGAGAATAATAAAACAATATTCTTCTCTCCGAAAAACCTCGATAAAATTAGTCATCACCGATCCCTCTCATCCCAAACCCACCACTGTAAATGGGTTAACAACGTTACCCCCTTGAAATCTAAATTCTTCCGCCTCGGCATCACGAAGCAAGGAAACCCGATTCGACGCGACCTATTATCTCGCTAACAACGCCAAAGAAGAGGGCGGGCATCTTATCGAAGGGGTGGAAGAAGGAAAATGCGGTAAGAAGCAAGCCAGCATCCCCGATACGTCATTAGCCACGCTGAAGGAGCTTCCGTGCGAGCGCTTTCCAAACAATAGATCTGCGGTCTATTCCGAGGTTGGGTGAGGTCCAACGGGGGTGGTGAACACGGTGGCGGGAGGATAAGCAACGAGGAAGGAAGCAGAAACCGAAGAATATGATGGGAGGAGAGAAAAAGAGGGGAGAAAGAGAGGCTCCGGGGAAAGGAGAGAAGAGAAAGGGCGTACGTCAGCCGACGTCAGCGTCGCGGCGCCCTAATGGGCGCAGACGCCGGAAGTGATTGGGTTTCTGCTCGACTGACTCGAGCACACCCCCTTCCTTCGTTCTCCTGGAAGAGGCCGCTACGCGGAGAAACGGAGAGGGCGGAAAGCAGGAAAGCTCGAGGAAGCGGTGGCAGCCGGCCCCTTCTTGTTTTGCAGCGCATCTTTCTTGCTTAGTCTCACGCCTGGCCGGCTCCCAGGAGAGTCTTATGAATAATAATTATTAAACCACCGTTCTCTCGCTCTCTCCTTATGTCCTCTGCGTGCAACCAGCCGCGGCCCGTAGACGGGACCCGGGTAAGTCGTTCGCCGAGTCGTTCGTAAGTCAAAGATCCTGTCTAACCGAGTGGCGAGAGACTTCGCGTTCGATTAGCGTACCTGAGCGCAGGGAACCGCAAAAATTCCAAGGAGCATCGATAATAAGTTAACACCGGGAGACCGATCGGGATGTTGCGCGACCCAGCGGATTCTTTTCTTGGGAGCCGGCAATGATTAATTCTTATTTGGCTTTGCACGTAGCAGAAATTTTTCTGGAGATAATAATTTTGAGTTCATGTTGATGTAAAATTACTCGATTGACGGTTTTTAGCTAGTCGCGATTGTTGGAGTTCATGTTACCATTAGTTAGACAGTTTAGAATGAGGCTAACTCATAAAAAGGAAGATTTTGATTAACACCGACTTGGATTTCATAAATTTTGAAAAATAATCTGAATCAGTTCAAAAAAATGTTTAACCGCTTCTCTTGTGGATTAATTTGCAAAATCTTAGTAGAAATATGACAATTTTTTTTTATTTAAGTGCCTCATAGTCTTAAAGCATTGCAACAAATATATCTATATAAAAAGTATTATCACGAGTTAACTCAGGAAAAGAAACAAAATATTTCTATGTAAAAAGAATTTAAAATATTAATATAATATTTAGACTCCCGGGATAATATTTCTAGTGCAAAATAATTGTCACGAGAATAGTCAGGATAAAGGAGAAAGTTAAACCATTTCTTCGCTGTGAGCAATGTCCAACAAAAACAAACATCGAATGTTGATTACAAAAAGGTCACCCTAAGCCACCTCTATTAATACTCCAGCCATCTTTGACTCGTCATATCAGTAAATACAGTCTCTACGTACAGAACAGTAACATTTTATAAACCGTCCGCATCTTTCACTCCCCTCCAACCGTAATTCCAAATATTTTGCAAAGGGAGGTCTTTCATCGCAAACAAAAAGCGCGCTTCAGGTGGCGATATTAGGCAGCTCGGTCGATGCAGGCGATACGAGGATGACTAGAACGGGTCTTCAAAGTCAAGGCCTCGGCTATCGTTGGATGAAAGAGTATCCCCACGTATAAACCGAGGGCCCCTTCCCAGCCCCCGGATACTCCTAAGCGCCTCTGGTTCCCCTTTGGTGGCGTAGGCAGCGTGTCACAGCCAGCTGACTACCGTTCTCCACCCCCGCGCCACCCCTTCTGGCTACCGCCCCCGTGGCTGAAATATCGCCCGAACAATGGCGCGCAGCTTCCAGCGAAAGGGGCAGGGGCGACAGAAAGAGCGAGAATGGGAGAAAGAAGGGAAGCTCGGGAAAAAGAGAAAACGAGAGAATCAGAAGCAACGGCGAGCAACCCAACCTCTCTCCCTTTTCTGCCGGACCGAGCAGCCCCGGCGAAAAGCGGGAAAAATATCTTCGCCACCGGAAAACTTAAGCCCGGCATGGTGAAGAGAGACGGGATGAAATTTTACAGTTGAGATAGCGCCTGGCAAACGCCTCGGCTCTTCTTTCTCCATGCTGGCCGAACTCCGAGCTGCCGAGCCGTGCATGAGGCATTGTGAAAGATCTTCTCTTGGATCGTGCGTTCCGTTTTAATTGTATATTGGTTTTATGTAAATTATTGCTCGGCTTTAGCTGCTTGATTTGAGAGAACGTGGTTTGAATTTTTAGTGAATTTTTCGTGCTACTTTTGACGAAGGGTTGGGCGAGGGGTTGATTAAAAATGTCGGTGGTTTTAACCCCTTACCTAACAATTACGTGTGGCATACGTGACGCGGTAAATGTAATAGAAAAATTATAAGATTTCCAAAAATCGTTAAATTGAAAATATCAGTAGGTCAGGAGACGTTGAAATTAGTTCTATCTAAATCGGTGATAGATTGTAATTCCAACATCTAATTCTGTGTTATTTCCCATACTGTCACAAAAGAAATAGTAAGGTAAAGGGTTAAAATAGACGATGGCATTAATTTATAATATTATAAAATTCAATCAACGATTTCCACAATTTAAAAATTTAAGATTGGTTTATAAGGTGGATGAATTTTATCTCTTGATACTAAAATTTCAAAATGTCGGTAGTAATGAAATAGAATGTCCTTCAGTCGACACGCGTGTAAATATGAATACTTGTTATCAAGGCAGTATCATAGAGGCATACGAACCTCGTAACAATCACTGAACTCTATAAAGCTGCAAGAATAATTTTAACGCCACTTCTTGCAAAAACGAGCCTCGAATTTTCCCCTTCAACGTGGCAATAAAAAAACAAGCAGCAAAGCTGCCATAACGACCGCAATTAAATATTGCTCCATTCTACGTGTGCTATATTTCGAGCGAGCACCCTTGGAGATGTGTTTTTTATGGCTTTATTATCTCGCACTATCGTAACGGCCACTAAAATTATCGGTTTATGATGCAGCGAAGATACGGCATTTTCTCTTCCCAGTCGTGGCGAAAGGGATCGGAGGTGAACATATTGTTATCCATCCAAGCCCGCCCCAAATGACAAAACACTTTTCACCGCGCCCTCGTCGAGCTTTCAGGATTTTAATGCAGTTTTGATTATGAACCGGGGAGGCAGACTTTTCGCGCCGCACCGTGAAACAAACTCACCGCTCGGAAAGGCCAAGCGTGTTCGATTAACATGGGCTAACAGGGGGTTGAGGAGGGTGAAAATCCTGCGTCCTGTTGCCTCGTCATCGCAGCTATTCGAATTTGAATTTTTCATGAAACCCGATACCTTGTTTCTCATCCGTCAAGCGTACGCGAAGACGATTTAATAAAGTCGGGTGAATACATTAAATTCCCACTCGATATGATACAAAAAATCCCACTCGAAGTACCCGCAAATTCTATTTCTGCAGGAACGTGGAGAATGAAGTTTCAATTAGCCATAGTTAATTGAATTTTGTTAAATGGATAATTTTCTTGTGCAAGATTTTTCATTAATTCTACGTTTGGCGATAGAAATCTTGACGATTTCTCTTTAATTTCAAGAATTGTAGAGTGAAAGTAGTTGGAAGAAATTTGAGAAATTTTTCATTTTGGACTCAGAAGTATCTGTCGATCAGTAACTATCGTATTGATGGAAAGAAAGGAACAAGAAAATTTCGAATGACAATTTTTTCAATTAATTTAAATCCTTATAGGATGTCTGCTTCCGCCTACTTGAATTCTTGAAAGTTCGTCGTATATAGGCCGATCGACAAATCGCTGATATCCAGAGACTAGCTTCGAGACCTCGCCGTTACTTTTTATGGGAAGAGGGAAAAGATGCGGGACCATATGACACGGTTCGGCCGAAGAAAAAAGGCATAAAACCCGGCGTTACGATGGGGTGTCTGCCGCATGACCTCCGCCACCGTGACGGAATTTAGTGCACTTCGGAGCGCATGCATGAATAATGCCTGAATTTGCTTATGCGGCCGGAATGTGGATTCGATATGTCGAATTCCCTTTCAGGAATGCGTGTCGAGAAACTGTGTGCGATAAAAAAATAATGACACTTATTCAAACATTGTTTACATTCAAATACAACATGAATTTTCCCTATCATCAAACTATTATAAAAATATAATACAAAACTTTTATCCAAATGAAAAATCTAATATAAAATTATATAAAAAGAAAATGTCAAATAACTAACGACATTTCTACTTCTATTAATTTAACACTTTGTACTCAAAGCCATCTCTGACGTTATCTATTAACACCTTGACGGCACTTCACTACTTGCTATTTTGCCTCATTTCAATAGAAAAGTTCAGATAAACATATAGTTCTTAAAATGTAAAGTTCATGCCCTGTAATCACTAATAAATTCGGACGGCCCCTTAGAGAGGTTACCTCAGATGGGACATTGGAATTCGAAGGGTTAAATTTCACATAAATTCAATAAGGGTATTCTGTTTGCCCAAATTGCAAAAATTCACCCCCTCTCTCTCTATTCGCAGAAACAATCTGCAAAGATCTAATAACTTTGTGTTTCCAAAAAATTTCAGCCGAAATTCTCATATTGATCAGTTATAGAAGTAGGTTTCCAAGTGGATGCTCCTACGGCCATTTTTTCTAAATAATTTCGCAAGTGAAACGCTAGTTTTGCATCGCGATGATTCGCGTCGCGCTTAACGATGATTACTGTCGCGCGGGCAACATTTACTCTCCGGCGGCATTCGCAATTATCGGAGAGCTTCCATTAGTTAACTGCAGTCGATACGCGGCACACCGGGGTCCTCGCATCAAAACATCATTATTGCACGGACACGAGAGCACGAGAGTCAGGGTGTGTACTAGTATTGGTAATCAATTTCGCTTCTGTTGCGAACCACCGGCTAATGCGACGCGAACGGCGAGGTTTCGCATTAGCGAGAATCGAAGAGGCACCCTCGTGATTATTGCCCATTAGAAAATGAATCGAATCGCTATCAGACGATGTTAAAATCTACTTGGTGGCCCGTCTTAAGAATTAACCTTTGAACCGGTATACCACCTTATCTCGATTATTACTGGTGTTTGGCAATTTTAGGAATCTATGTGAAGTACCGGGGTGTCTGTTATTAACTCTGTGACGAAAGAAAATCAGAGAATATTGAAGGGCGAAGAAAAATGAAAGAAATGAGAGTGATAAGTTGGAAGTGAATTTGAGACTTTATATTTGTAGCAATTTGTGACAGAAAAATGATTGGTTGCAGTTATTAAATTAGATTTATACAATTTTCTAGTCATACCGTTACAGTATTTATACAAAGAATATTATGTATAAAAATATAAAAAAGTTTGTATTGTTGAAGGGTTAGAAAATCTATTTTTAATCTTTGTTAAATTTTCGTAAATGTTTAATACCGTTGCAGTTTCGCTACATTCGTAATTGTTTTTTATGCGGTAAGCATATCTTTGCACTAATTCTTTTGGATTTTTTAAAACGGTACGCTATAGTTCTATGGATGGAAAATTTTAAATAGAGAAAGAGGAAGGGGTTGTACTATCTCGTAGAAATTACAACAGTGGTTAAAAAGAACACCGGCAAACGTATGCCGTGAATAAAAAAATTTATTCTAATTAGACGAACATGAAAATCTAAAGTAAAAAAATGTTTGCAGAACCCTTAAAAATCAACAATCATAACAAGGTCATCCCACCGAAAATTCAGTCGACATAAAACAACTTCGAATAATGTTTTATTGTGCTGCATTTAACTCCAATAAATGTAACAAGCCGGCGCAACAATCTGCAGTAATCCTTCAAAATAAATCCGATTTTGACGAGAGCATTCGTGTAATTTACATCCCCGATAAACTCCAATTCCTGCGTCAACGGATTGAATCCGCTCTCGCCTCGTAATCAGGGCAGCGATTAAAAGGGAAGAAAAAAAAAAACGTGAAACAAAACAAAACAACCAATCGTCGGTTTGGAGTTGCATTTTTTCAATTCGCACCGACGGTATCGCCATTAAACAGATTATAAAATAGCGATAAAATCGCGGTAACGACGGCCCGCGGAAGCCAACAATCGCGGATACAAATTTTCGATCTCGGCGCACGGGCCAACCCCTAAATTCGACTGTCGCGGGGGTGGCAGTCACGATTTTACCCGCAGCGCCTGCAGGAAACCCGATTACACGCTGGAAGGATGCTCACAGCCTACAATGCTCATTGAATTTGTCGAACGGGAATTATGTATCAGAGAGGAGGAGGGTGTGTGCAACGGGGTTCGTTCATTCGTTTCGTAAGCAGGGGACACCATCGAGTATTCGAGAGAGAGAGAGAGATATATATATAAAGAGAGTTGTCTGTACGATCTTTCGAATACATTACAATAAAATCGCGATCGCGGAACGATGAAAAGAATGAAAGAGGAAGAGAAGGCGAGGAGGGACAAAATGGAGGAATTAAGAGGAAGGAGGACGAAGTGGATAGAAAAGGATGAAGCAAAAGTGAGGCGAGCATTATATTCGGATAAAATGATTTTATCGATCGTAAATGCAACGATGCCCATCGGCGGATTATGAGCATCTGGATTTATAACCGGCTATTCGATCTTCTGAGATGTGTATGCGACCATGATGTCCAGTTTTGCAACAAAATTGCTCAGAATTGTGAAGGATTCACGGCGACGTTAACATCTGACGGCTGTCGGCTTTACAACTTCATCCGATGAAGTTTGTCACGGAGGGTTGAACTGGTACCACCGTGAATTCTTACATTATTGAACAACGATGTTGATTTTCAAGAATCTTAGGAGCTATTTTTTCCTAACTTTTCGTTCTAAAATCTCACTCCACGTTCATCAGACTAAAAATTTACAAAAAACAGACTAGAAATTTACGAATATATTTTAGTTTTCATCAAAATTACAATTTAAATAACAAGTGGTCGCTAACTTTTAGACACGACGACTATACTCGTCAATACACAAGGTTCTACTGTTTCTCCATGACGAGTATATTCGTTAATCACAGATAACTGGTTAATACAGCGCAAACTATGTTTCTCTACCTCAAAACGCTACTGCCCGTACCAAAGTCACTTTGCAACTGGAAGTTCTCGCAACAAGAAATCACACCCCAACGATAATCATAAGAGATCGAATTAATTTTCCCAGACTCTAAATTTTAATAAAATCCATTATTTACGCAGAGTGGACGATGGCCAAAAAGAGGACAAATCCGTTTTATTTCGGCATGGTCTCAACAAATATTCCAAACATCTTGAATTTTTTGTCAAAATTACAATTTAAATAACCAATAGTCGCCAACTTTTACGCACGGCGACTATACTCGCCAATACGCAAAATTCTGCCGTTTCTCCATGACGAGTATATTCGTCAATCACAGCTAACTGGTAAATGCAGCGAAACTATGTTTCTCTACCTCAAAACGCCACTGCCCGTATCAAACTCACTTTCCAACTGGAAGTTCTCGCAACAAGAAATCTCACCCCAACGATAATCATAAGAGATCGAATTAATTTCTCCAGACTCTAAATTTTAATAAAATCCATTATTTACGCAGAGTGGACGATGGCCAAAAAAAGGGAGAGATTAAAAGAGAGCGAAGGGGAGAGAGAAGAAGAACGAAACAACAAAACCGAACGGTCGAAAACTCGTTCCCGATCGTAGCGAATTCCTCGCAGCTCGAGGGCGTAGCAGTATAAGCGCAACGAACGCGACCGGCGATCGCGCGTATCGGATACGCGTAGACAGGTTATGTGTGTCAACAAAGCGATTTAACACGCGACGTGTCACTGATAGCTCCCGCCGCTCGTTGCCGCCGCAGCCGCATGGCTGCATCGCATCGACGTGCTCTGTTGAACGTGTGCAGCTCGGCTGCGTTTAATCTATGGCTCTGCTGCAACGCTTTTTCGGAAAATTCCATTCCACCCCCGCGTGCAACGCTGTATTCATCCCTTTCTCTCTTTCTCCGTTTCTCTCGCTAACTCTCTTTCTCACTTTGCAGTCTGGAATTTATATAATTGTTTTGCCGGGGTCGCCACTAAATCGTGTCCCGAAGCGCGATAGCGCCGGCGCGTCGTTTCGCGCTGATGTTGATGGGCGGTTCGACGATCTCGCCAATAAAAGGAATCAGAAAAATATCCAGCATTCGGTAGCAACGGCCCGCACGGGTCCCAATTTTCCCTCGTTTCTCATTTTTTTTTCTGTTCGTCTGCTCTCTACTGTTTTTTTCCATATCGATTACGACACTTTTTTGGGGTGGAATTTAGTGAAGGAATCGGAGCCCGGTGGATTTTTTGGATTTGGTTATTGAAATGTAGCAGAGTGTTTTTTTTGTTGGAAGGATTTATGGTTTGTTTTTTTTAAGGGAGAAGATGGTGATGCGTTTCATCGAGAATTATTGCTGTCTTCTGTTAGGGTAGGATCTAGTAGAATAAGCTTTCAAGTGGAGGACTAGAAATCTCAAACTCTGTCGTTAGATATTTCTAAGGTAAAGACTTATTCTTCAACATACGTTAAATGTTTAAATTGCACATATTCAATTTTCTTCATAATATTTGACTCTCAAACTTGAGCCCTGGAAATTTGTCCTCTTCCTTAAGCAAAAATTATCTCATCTACCTAAAGGGAAAATACTGCCCCAACATTCAATTCCATCTTCATAGAATCAACCTCAATTTCAAAAACCCCACTTCCCCTCCAAGTATCCAACCGCAGGAAATTAAATTTGCCCTGTATCTCGCAACAACGAAAGTCGGCGAACAATAATAGGAACACAACGTCGCTCGTCGATTAGCAATAAGTACAATCAACTAATTCCACGAGAATGGAGCGACAGCTCGGTAGAATGTCGTCGTAATAGAGTAAGCGAGTCGGCCATCGGGCCAGGTTGTCGCCATTTCGGCTTCCAGCCCTTCCAGCGTGTTCGGACTGCTCGCTTCGCGAAGGCAAGTTATTGGGTCCGCAGCTGTCGCAACCCTCCCCCGTTATGGGGTAGTGGGTACTTGAACCGATTGTCACCGGCCACCTCGTCCTCGGGGTCAGACTCATCTCGTCGGCGGGTCGAGGGTTGATACCCGGTTGCGCCACACCTAACACCCTCACCGTCTCTACTTTCCTCCCCTTTCTACGCCTCGTACCCGAACCACCCCCTTATTCCCTGATTTTCACCCCATCTCCGTTGGCCCCGCGCGACGGAGGCGTCAGCTTGTAACAGTCTCTTAAACCCCGGCACTGGAGCCACTATATGTACCAACTGCTGACGCCGTTATAAACTGCCAGGCCTCTACCACCCCTTCTTACCCTTCTTCACGGGAATCGTGGGACTAGGCGCACCGTGAAAGGCGAGAATAACGATCTCAGGTTTTGCTCGTGTTAACATCTCCCCGATATATACCATCGTTCTAGAGGGGAACGTCTCCATTCGTTGCTCGACCCTTTCGTCAATTTTACTCCCCAAAATTGAAACATCCTAGTGGTGCATGAAATTATTTTTATATTATTTCGTTTGAAATGTAAACTTGGTTTCTATGGAAAGAAACAGCGAAGAGGGATTATATGGAGAAGGAGGTAATTGAAAATATCAAAAATCTTAATCGTCTCAAGAAAAAGATTCGCCACGCGTCTGTACGTTACGTTTCACGTGAATTCGGCTGGCACGTGGCGGTAATAAAGAACCGCAACAGTTACCACATCATTCCCGACGCAAATATGGTTGTTTAGACGCATAACAACGCGGCAGTCTCGTCCATCGCTTCTCCAGTGGCTCGAGTAAAAGGTGGAGAAGAGAAGCGACTCTCTCGATCTCGCTGATCTCTCCTCAGTTGTTTATTCGACGAGCAGCGCGTAACCGCTTTTTATTTAGATTTCACGGCAAAGAAAAGAGGGACTTCGCCGAGGTTGGCCTCAAGGAGACGTATTCCTCGTCGCGGAGGAGATAAGGGGTCGTTTAGATTGACCGCTCGTCCTCCGGATGGCCCTAAAGCGTCTCGTTTACCATCTCTCTCCGTCGAGAAATCTTCTCCCTACATCTCCGCCAGCAGCACCGTATACGCGCATCATACATCCTCCTCCGCGAGCCGTCGCGTTTCTCATTCCCGGTTACGACTTCCTCCAACAACCATGAGCTTCGTCCACTTGCTGGTTTTCTCTCCCAACGATTTCAACTTGGCGCGTGTCCCCCATAGCCCGGGGGTTGGTTCAAATTCACGATTTTTTTGAATCGGGAGGTCAACGATGCAAGAGAGAAACAAAGAGAACGAAGAAACATACCGGAACGGAAACGTCGTTGGGGGAGAAAAAGAGGAAGAAAGGAGAGAAAAGGGAGAGATCGAAATTTTTATCCGCGCGAAATAGAATACGCGCATGGTTTATGGGTTTACGCCACGGGGGGATTCACGGGGTCTGGACAGTTTTTTATATTCCTACGGTCTTTCTCTCTACGCCCACCCCACCTCTCGACCTCCTACCCCCGTGAGCGCGCCTCCTCGAATACACCGTAGGGGCTCGCCGGTGTGCGCGGAATTTGAATCCTCTTGTAATAAAATCCGGGCTTTATGCGACGGCTGGTACCCCGTGCGCTCGTGCAGCCCGCGCATTTACCTACGAAAAGGTGAAATGTATACAGGTAGATTCCGACTATACAGGTATACCTGTCCCTCCGCCTGATCGGGTACGTATAAGCGTTGGTCAACGTGCCCCGCACGGCAGATGTAAATAATACCACGAAATTGCTACCAGGCCTCTTTTCTCTCTTTTTCTTTTATCCTCTTTCTTTGCTACGGACCTTGCTCTCTCTCTCAGGTACGTCGAGAGCTTCACAGTGATTCTTGGAGTTTTAAAGTCGATGAGAAAAGGGATGAGGGTGCTTGCGATGGTGCGGATAGGAGCGAAAGAATGATGAAATGTGAAAATATGAAAAGTGAGATAGTCTGTGTCTGAGTTATTGTACTTGTACTATGTAAATCTACTTTTATACGAAGGTATCAAGAATTAGAATAATTTCTATAATGGCGTTAAGAGCTACTGACTCTTGTGAATTATAAAGATTTGTTCTTGTTTGGTAACCAAGGATACTTTGCACTCCGATGCCTATCATACCTCTCAGTTGCCGAATTTAACCAACTAGAACTAGAATTTATTACTCAGTAACAGGTAATGTACGTTTACCTGAACTTTTCTATTGGAATAGCACATGATAGAAAATAGCAGAGTACCGTCAAGTTGCTAATAGATAACGTCAAACATGGCTCCGAGTGCAAAGGGCTAGAATATAAAAAAAATCAAAAGTATTATCAACTTTCCATCTCGAACAAAGTTATTCTATCAAAAGTCCACAAGATTTACAGAGACCTTCCATCAAATACTACATAACGATTTCGCGTTTTTACTTCGTAAATGAAATAAGGATTACATTGTCGATTCCTTAGAACCTGGTATCTCCAATACCTGTGCAATTTCGATCGCGACGTTTCAGTCATGGTTACCCATGATTCGCAAAGAAGGACGAGGACTGGAGTAGGGAGAAGAACGGCCGGCGAGCCAGTGGAGTCTTGGCGAGTCCTCCGGTAATTTGTAATTCGCAGGTGGGAAGCGAGGAGATGCGAGATACCGGAAGATTTACTGGAGAGAAGCACGGCCAACGAGTAGACACGCCGTGGCTTGTCGAGGGGTTTTTGCAAACGCTGTACCGATGTCGTGCGTGACTTTAACGAGATGACATTTGGAATTCACCGGGATTATTTCTCAGAGCGTCTTCCGCGTGATCTCGAGGACATGGGGAAACCTTTCAACGATACTTCGTTTCTTACGCCGACAATGTTAATCCGTGGTGCTTTGAGAATTCATCTTCGCTTGATATAGCGCTGGTAATTGAAGTGATAACCTATCCCTTGTTTTTTTTTTTCTGAACTGATGATTTAAGATTCATGTACAGTTTTTGTTAACTGTATGCAGACAGTGTGGTTATTAAAACACTTTAATTAAAAATAATTGGCAAGTGTTGGACATTTTCTTGGAAAGATCATCCAAAGGTTTACAATGTATAGAAGATTATGTATGATTTGTGGAAATGTGGACCTTTACAAAGAAATATACGCAAGACTTGTACATGATATTTCTGCGCAAAAATTTTGTAAGGCATTGATAAAGGGTGTAACTCCTTGAAGAGTCTTGAACCAAGCCGGTTGAAGTATTAAAATTCTAAACTTAAGATCTTTGAATAAACTTATCGCCATTTTTTCCTGTGCAATTCCCATCCACGAATCTCAAGAAACTTCCGAAGAGTCTTTCGACATCAATAGAACTTCTGTATCAGGACCTTTTCTATGCAATAATTTACCGTAAAACTGCAATTGCAACAATTTTCTCAAGAGAATCAGACCATACAACTTCTACATCAGAACCTTTTCTATATAATTTACCAGAAAACCCTTCAGTTGCACCATTTTTTCGAAAGAATCAAACGAAAATCCAGCTCAATAGCATATTCAAACCCAGTTACTTTTCTGCCATTCATAAAACTTCTACATCATAGCCTTTCCTATACAATAATTTACCACAAAATACTTCAAACGCACAATTGTTTTAAAAGAATCCAGCTTAACAGCATATTTGAATACAGCAACTTTTCTGCCTTCTATAGAACTTCTACACCAGAATCATATCTTTGCAATAATTTACCACAACATACTTCAGATGCACAAGTTTCTTAAATAATCGAGCAAGAATCCAGCCCAACAGTATATTCCTGTCTAAAGTGGATGCGATCGTCGATCGAATCGGATCATCTAATCTCTCATTAAGCGGCAAGCAAATTCACGTCCAGCACGATGGACCGGGAGCTGTAACGTGGCATCCAGGCTGGTGTATAATTACCCGAAACGGGTGGAGGCTCGAACGTTGATAGCGAAGTCGAAGTAAATCGGATTACTCGGATATCATCTGCGTAATGTATGTATGCAGGCATGTATACACGTAGTCCCATCCCAGGGTAGTGCGTCAGAAAGGGAGGACGGCAGCAGGGGTGCGCTCCTCTCCGCGCTCGAGGGAAATAAGGGTGGCTCGACCCGAGCAGATAAAGGGTGCACTGCACGCGCGGGAAATGCCCCGGCTACGACATGTTTTTCTAGACAATTTGTTCGGCAACATTAATCACCGGGAACGCCACGAAATGTGTTCGGGGGTGCGGGAGAAGGGGCTGCCATGGAAAACGGTGTGCGTTGTGTTTCCTGCCTTTACTTCGTTGTCTCCGAGAGGAATGTAATTCTGGACAGAAATAGTTGGAAATAAAAAAGTGCAGGAGGCTAGGGCAACTTCGATTCCATTAAAAAAAAAAATAGTGTGTTAAACCCTGGATGACGCAGCTGCAGCAGTCAGTTGGATGATGGATACTGGGTTAATCTCGAACGATCAAAATATTTTGTTACACGGATCGTACATGCTATTGAATTCATGTTTTTTGGTAGAAATTTATGAATACGCCGTCACTACCGTCTGCTTCTCTTAAAATGGTTAATTTCCTTGCGTCTCAGATACCACTTTCAATATTCACTCATTAGAAAATTCAGAAGTTCCTCTTCCTTTATCGACATTTAATTTAATTCGTCATAAGCACCGCCAAAATATGAAAACGAAGAGTCACTTAAAAACCACCCCCAAAGATATAAGAAGTATCTAAAGAAAAATTGAACGTATGGTTTAAAAAAAAATCTATTCAATGGAATTCTCTCCTCGCGTTAATTCGCATTTATACACGAAGTTGCGTTCAGTGGCCACGTTCGCGAAGCAGCTGCAACAACCTCTCCTTCCTCCGTTCTCCAGCGACTCCACCTTTGCTACAACCCCCGCCTCCTCCAGGAAACTACGACGCAACATACAATACCGTGAGATGATTATCTGGAAAACTAATTTCACCGACGCGCGCGTGTTATTGCCGGTGCCATCCCCTGCCATACATTGCCTCTTCGTCCTCCTCGTTGCACCATCGGTCTCCCTCTCTCCATGAGAGTCTGAGAGGTGGCAAGCGAAGAGGGGTGGCCGTGTTACCGTCGGAGAAAGAAGTTATTATACCTGGACCAGACTGTTCTCTCGAATTTTCTTGCTCTTTCTTGCACCACTCTTTTACACTTTATATTTTACGTTGCTACAATAAGGGACATCCCCTTTTTCCTGACAGCGGTCCGTGAAAGATTGCACGGTAAATTTGACGTTCGTTATTTCACGATATTGCAACGTGAGATAGGAATATCATACTTCCAGCTACGTATTTTTGTTCGACGAATGGCGGATAAATATTTCACAGTTTCTACCAGCAAACTTTACAAACCACCGAGTATTTTTACCTACATGCTACGAATTGGGCAAAAATAGTAGTTTCATTCTTAGTAGTAGATACCAAATAGAACATCGTTTTCTGTTCAACTGATCAAAAGTACCCTGCCCACAAAGTATTATACAAAATATAATTTATCTTTAAACCATCCTATAGCCGGTAACCTTTCCATCGTTCCCAGAATCCATTCAAGCACATCGTCTTATCGTTCCGAGATACCAGGGGGAAAGAATTTTGCCCATAACGCCCTAAGATCAGCCGCAAAAAAGTGCTCGCACCCTACGTAGTCCAGGGCCAATCTACTTATCGGTAGTTGGAATGTATTCCACGCGATGGTCCGCTTCCTGGCCGGTATATCCCCAACAAATATAACGTCCGACAATTTCCTGAGAGTCCTAGAAACCCATGGTCCAGCCATGGAAGCCGCTCGATTTCGAGACGAGCACACACGTACGTATAACTACCACGCACGCACGTTCGGCACACGGGGCTATTTGTAATTTTCATTATCTCGGCGTAAAGGGGAACATTTAGCCGTCGCGGCACGTAGGGAGTTAATAGGGGAGCTGGCCCTTCGGGGGTGCACGCGGTGCCTTCGTTTTTGGGGGTTGATTCCGGTAGTCTCCCCCGACACCGTTGGTCCAGGTGATTTGGACATTCGACGGAGGAGGCTGAGGTTATTGGCTGTTTTCGCTCTTCGAGATCGATGGGATTTTTCGCCGTAATTCGATTTATCACGGGGTGCAGTTTGGGTGTATGGCTTGTTGGTCGAATTGTATGTTTAGATATTCGATGGAATAATATGATTTTTGCTTAATAGTACAAATAGGAAGATAGTTTATAACAACAAGTTTATACATTTTTCTTTAAAAATGTCCATAATTAGAAAATTTTCTAGATTTATATTATTTCTGAAAATTACGTATTTAGTAAATTTAAATGGTAGGTTGTCTAATAAGTTTTGTCGTTCGAGAAAATTCGCTTTATTTTTTTAAAGACGGCATTACTGTTTGATGGACACGTTTGAAGAACCATGTAAATCTGTTAACTCATTCGTATATTTGCAGTTGTTCAAAGTTGACGTCTCATAGTATTTTTTTACAATGGAAAAAATTGAATATCGTTATCAAAAGACAAAACTTATTGAACAACCCTTAAACATTTATAAAGATACATATATTTCATAAAGGATTGTATTGATACGACTTTCCGAGCTGCCTTGAATTTTCAAAATTCGAAACTTTAAGCTTTTCAAATTTAGCCATCGATCATCCAAATTCCAAGTTGCAACATATAGAACGAGATTGACAAATGAATTTTTCTAAAACAATGTAGGATATTATTTTTGCGCAAGTGAACCGTATCTCACAGGGATGAAAGTTCACCCCAACGGCCATCGAAAATAGCCACGAAACGGGGTTGAACGCCGATTCTCGATGGCCGTCGAGCCGTTTGTTGATTCTACGCGCGACACTAGACGCCGTTCTCTGGACGTAACAACAATTTCCCGAAATCTGACGAAATTGGCCCCCGAGGCCGTGGAGGGAAGAGGCCGTAGGACGGCCGCGTAACGGTGTTTATTGGCTGCTTTAAGGCAGTTTCTATGCGCGACACATTGTCGCTAAATAACGCGCGAGAGAGACACCCCAAACCCCCTTTCCACCCTCCAATGCCGAACGTGTTTCTCCTCGGCATGTATGTGCGCTCTATCCTCCTATATTCTCCATACGCGCGTTTCCTCCACGCTTGGGTGAAACAACAAAAGCTTTGGAGCTTTCACGAGAGATAGAGGGCACGAGGAAAGCTCCATGGCCAATATGCGGGCTAAAGCCTTTGAGATTCGACGAAGGCGATTGGAAGGCGTCGATGACCAAATTCTCTCATTTTCTGGACGAGGAAATTTCTCTGGGATCATGGGAAAGAGAAAAGAGGGAGTGTAATAGGAGGGGTTAAGGTAAATAGAAAGAATTGCGGGGGTTGGTGCAGGTAACTCTCCGTTAATGCTACACTTCGTTAACACGATTTTCCTGTGCTTGGAAAATACGACGGCTTAATGTCGTAAATGCTTAACGATGTTTTGTAAAATATGAACACTATCTTGATAAAAATGAAAAGTGCATTTGGAAGGAATTTAGTGTGGAATGTAATTATTTAATATCAAAGTTCTTTTTAAATTATGTATGAATAGTATCAACCCTTTAGGATGTCACATTATTACATATTTCACGATGTGCCAATACGAACAACCCTCTGAATACCGAAGGGTTAAAATTTCACATCGTATTAACCGATACTAACAACATACTCTTTATGAAATATTCATCCGAAATTCTCCTACGTCAACAATAATCAACAAATCAAGCTCGCCAGGAACGTTCAGCAAAGAAGACATAAAAACAAATGGAAGATTTTATCGTTCCTATATGCCGCGTTGGCAACCCTTCGCCCCCACAATTCCAGCATATTAAGAAGCAAGCATAAAGCAATTTTCTATCCATTGTTCCTCTTTGTCGGCCATTACCGGGGATGCGGTGGGATTACTCACACCTAACACCTATCCTACACACCAGCGGAGACACATAACAGGGTGACTGCGAAAGGGTTGAACTCTCTAGCCGTCCCCTTCATTCTCCGTTTCCACGCTGAGAGCACGAGGCGAGGGGGTAATTCTCATTTGGGTGTAATCGCGCTCGCAAAACTCCATCACACTTTCCTAATAGAGCCCAGGAGGGAAAGCGCCACCGAGCGAATGGGTCTTCGGACGTTGAGCTTTATGCGATGCTCTGGCTTCGATGTTACGTTTCCGCGCGACGTGTACACGCGTGCAGACGTGCATATGAGCGTATGGTGTCCTGCGTCGATGGAATTTGATAATAGAGCTGGCAGGACGAGATGGTCTTGCGAAAATAAACACCGATTGTTTGGTCGCGGTAATGCATTTTATCGTTAAGGAAAATTCTTTTGTCGATGTCTCTGAAATTATTTCCTTTTTCTTTGCTCTTTGTACTTTTCGGCTTTAAGAGTAGGACAACCAAGATAGAAAACTTGACTGGTTTTCAAATATTTTTTATAAGTTCTCCAAGTTCATAGTCGAACTGTAGAATAGATATTGTATGGAATAGATAAATTATTGATTCGATCATGTCTCTCATCTCTTGACTCCTCTTTTTCAAAGTAGTTATCCGATTTATATAGAATTATATATAGAAGATTTAATGTCGATAGTCTTAGTATTAACACTAACCATAAGTGGTAAAATGACTAATTGAATGATGTGAAAGTATATAATTGGTGTTGCTGTTATGCTCATTGGTTCCTGTATTAAATTAGCAGTTTTCTACATCTGTTTAAGAGAGACATTGTTATTTTACAACCGGTGATAAGATATTCTATTGTGAGAATAAATATTCACAAAGTGTTGGCATGGTTAATGTTAACAGTCATTTCACCTAGGAGTTAGTGGTATCTGAACCACCGATGATATAACGTATATATATCACAAGGAGAAGTTTTTAATTTACCAAAGATAACGGGGGAGGATTTGAACTCTGACCCACTGATTGCAAGTCCAACATTTTACCTCCTCACCCATCATAAGCCCAAGATTGTTACCCTGTCACACTCCTTTTTAAAAAATCTAGGACAACATTTCCTCCTGCCAATTTCTACATAAAAAGCACTAAAATTTGCAATAGAAAAATGGAAGTATAACAGATTCGTTTACAAATTTCCCCCATAAATAACAAATATATCGCTACCAGTCATATATTTTTTACTGAAAATATTTGAACGAAATTTCCCGCGTGCAACTTTCCCACCAAGCTTATCCCGAATTTCAGTCTGGGTATTATGCGGCCATCAAATCGTAATTTTCCTGACCGTCCGATTTCGAAGAAACGCATCGCCGTACGTGGGGTTGATTCGACCTCTCTTTCTCTCTCTCGTGTGAACGTTTTACATATTTCTTTCCCGAGGCTCGTACTATTTTTGCACGCCGGTTACCAAAGAGGGAGAGAGAGACGCAGGTGCGGCGGGGCAGGGTCGAGATTATCGGCGAAGAACCGAACCGGAAACCGGTATCCCGGGCACGAAGCTCCTCCATCACTCTACGTGGAGCGGGTTACGCCGCCATTGCTCGTACGACGTGTACGTAGCAAACATCCGCGCGCAGTTTCCGGAACGGTGCCCTCCGCCACGTCCTTCTCCACCTCTTCCACCACCTCGCCGCCATCACGTATTCCTCCTACACCACCTTCAGAACCGTGCAATGGATGCAGCACAGCTACGGCTCACCTATAACCAAATCCACGGGGGCACGAAACGCGTTCAAAGGGCGGAAGGGACTCTACGTTACGGGGGGTTAGCCCTTAACTGATAGGCTAGGGTTGAAGTTAACGATGAATTTCTTAGCTGACTTTTGATGGTACTTGAGAACTGTTTCTCGTGACTTGGATTTGGGGGTGAGTGATGAGAAATTTGCATGGATTTTTTTTTCTATGATGTATTAAACGTTGTTTAGCCAAAAAGGAAATGTGTTGAATTGTAATTAGACTTTGAAGGATTCCCGGTTTCAAATGTTCTCCGAGGAATATGATTAATTAGAGTGACATGTGATATAATATGATCATTTTTATCGGGTTTGAAATTTTCAAAGATTGGAGGAATTTGGAGTGACTGAATTTTTCATCTCGATTATTCTATCGATACGTTACTAATTCAGGTCTAATTGATTGTAAGTTGAATTATTTTCTTTGAATAATTGAAACTAGACTATTGTAATTCTCTAAAAATATGGTATACCGTCAACGCAAAGTAACCACCAGAAAAGACTTCAGGGTGCAAAAGTAGCCAACGATGGGCCACCCCGGAACTTAAAATTACTAACGACAAACTACAAAAAGAAGATGGGAAGGTAGGTAGGGGTAGTTGTGTACACAGTATACGTCGTGCAAGTAAATAGGCGAATTCGGTCGGGCGCGGATGGCTTAGTTGCCGCGATGGCACACCTGTGGAGCAAATTTACGAAATGTTTACGACCGTCTGAAGGGGCGTCCAACCCCGGCAACGTCCCCGCCACCCCCGACGGTACCCTCGGAGCGTACAATGCCGCGTCATTCGGTATTATTACATCGTCGCTATCACCATCTCGCGGAAGCGACGGGGACACCCGAATCCACTCTTTCCCTCCATCCCTCTCACCACCCTCTATCAACCCCCGCGCGAGCAGTAAACGTTTTAACCGTCGACCCGGCATTTCACTTTTCTGCCTCGGTGTTCTTTCGACGAATGAGTCTCGATGCGGAAATCACGACGGAGAATTAACCCCCTCCGAGCTTATCGACGTTTACTTGGCCGTCTCGTTTCTTCCTTCTTTCTTTTTCCATCTTTTTTGTTCCGCACACTGGCGAATGGTTGTTTTACGCCGCGGTATCCGCTTACAACGATCCGAGGCGGAATTAATTGACGCCTGTCCTTCTGCAAATTCTCCTCGTACTTACGGCTGAATTTTATTCGCGAGAGAACGATATATATAGCAGTATCAATTACAACAGTGTATTCTTGCGCAAGGAGATTGGTCTTCTCTCGTTCGCCTCTCCCAGGGTTTCCTCTTTGCCTCCCTCTCGTCCTCTTTCTTTCCCTTTCTACCTCTCTCTCTCTTTCCCTTCGGCCTCCTTCCTACTCTGAGTTATGAATGTGCCCAATTACATCTTAAAAGCTGTGCTCCATTAATTTTCACAGCTGCTGCCGCTTAATTGGGAACCCGGCCTGATAATAAACCCCGGAGCTTGCACCCGGGGCCCACTACTGCGTTTATGGTCTGTGAGAGAAGAAGAGAGAGAGAGAAAGGGACACAGTTCTGCGAGACTGCCGTCTTTGCAGACGACTGCATCGATCGGCCACCGGTTTACCCTCCACTGTCGTTCTCTTTTACGACTCTGACCTTGATTCCAGCAGACGTCACCCGGGGTAACCGCGAAAGTTGCCTCTCTTTCGTACAATCGATAATAAACTGGCACGGAAATCCGCGATTTAATCGAGAGGGAGAGCGATTGCCGATTAGAACGATATACAATGGTCGGGCACGGTAGAAGGAAGTAGATTTATACCCTTCGTTCAGGAATTACGACGATACGAAGAAAAAACGACGACGTCGATTTCCATCGGCACAAGGAGGGATGAAACCGAGAGGATCCTACGGTGACATAAAGCAACGATGATGGGATCTCGAAGAGGGATCGCAATTTCATAAATCTCGGATGGTTTCTTTTCAATAGGAATCGTTAACATCGATTATTTCATAAATTTTTCCACACTGCATACCGGGAGGTCCGGTGATCGCCGCGAGAAGGATAAATCCGATCTCCCCAACGGAGCACCATCATGCCGGTATTAAAAATAACTGATAGGGTCGTGGCAACGATTTGCATGCGCTCGTTACTCCGAGGTCCGAGTACTCACACCGTGGTTTCGTCTTTCTTTCTCTTTCTCTTTCCATTCCATCTTCCGCTCTCTTTCTCTCCTTCTTTCATCGAGCAAAAAGAAAACGATGATCACATCGGGCAAGCTTAAACCATCATCGCATACCTACTAATACTTGCAATATCTTTGTCGCGGTATGCCGAGGCCGGGGCAGAGAGAAGGGAAGAAACTTCTCTCTCTTCTGGGGAAGACGACGAAGGCTGAAAGTCGTGGCGCAACTTTGTACATAGGAACGCGAGGGCCCGATCGATGTGGTGGTAGTAAAACCGGCGTTCCACCCACCGACCGACGCGACTGAACTTCTTCGTCGGGCTTGCAAAACGTCTCGCGGTAATATTACCCGAAGCAAACGACCAGGTAAGCCGTAGCCGCGCCACCCAAGTGGACCTTGTTAGCACGGACATCCCCGAGATGCACCACCCAGAAACCGGAGGAGAGTATGCCGACGCGTAGAGTAACGAGAGAGGAGAGAATTGTATGAGAGAAACATAAATAGAGATTGCTACTTGCCATTTGTGGCTTCATTATCGAAATAAACTGGAACGTTTCACGATGGATGAATTATTTGCGAGCTACGTTTCTCGCGCGTTTTTCACGTTCTCCAGAATTGAGTTCGTTTCGTAGATCTTCTCCAGTTTGGGGCGGATTTGAGGAAGTAAATATAATTCACAATCTACTATAATTTTAGATATAAATTTCTACATTGGTAGATACCGTTGCAGTTCGCCCCTTAACAACTTCAACCTGAACCATTTACCGTTACTTTCACCCTACTATCCCAGCAGTCATAAGGTGCTTAAACCATGGTCAATGAAAGTAATTAAAATGCAAAAATACTACCATATTACAATATCGAGCAAGGTAATGGACAAGAAAACCAAGGAGAGTCTTCGACATTGAAACTTAAAAAAAACGGGTTCATCGAGTGGGGTTATAAGTACGATGCGGACGATAGGACGGGAGCTGCTGATGCATGGGGTTGTCGCGCGTTGAGTCATGTGTCATTGGGCCGCTCGGAATCGAGAGAGCACCGTATGCCGGGGTAAGTATTGGCGAAAGTCTCCCCCGTTAAACGAGAGAAAAAGATAGAGGGAGAGAAAGAAACGAAGAAGGCAAAGAGAAAAAGAAAGGCGAGCCAAAGGGGGAGGAAAAGAGGAGTCGAAGGGAAGGTGGGGCAATGGCCCGTGAACCACCGCCACGACGTAATGACGCGGCTCTCCTTTCAAAGATTGCATCGCAGGAAAAGCTCCGTGCGAAGGCTGTACCCCTCTTCTCCCTTTGCCCTCCACCGTCACGGTACACCCCCGCGCTGCCACCCTGCGTACCCTCGAGCGCTCGGTTCCTTCTGCAGGAATCGATACGATGGCTCCAGGAATCCGGGGGGTTTTACGTTAAAATACTGCAGAAAATAATGGCCCGATATACCTTCCACCGTGGCAGAACGGCGCTTCGTCCGTTGGTTCGTTGCGCTTCATTCTTCTTTCTCTGCCTCTCCTTTCTTTATTCCCTTTAACCTCGTCGATTTTCCTTTCTCCTTTGACCCTCTTCGTTCTCCGTTCGATTCTCTACCTCTCTTTTACGTTCGATTATCTACCTCTCTTTCTACGCTCGATTCACGAGTCCTCCGACCGAATTACCATGCGCAGGGAGTGCATCCCTCTAATTGCACCTCCACCTCAATCGGCTTCGAGCGGCCGGAGGAAATTGGTAGGGAGGTAATTCATCCTGCTGGGAGATAGCAGACACGTACGGACTCGAAGGATCCTCGAAACAATCCGGATAGGTGGATCACTGGCTGATTTTATAGAATCACGATACCACCGAACGTTTTAACGATTTAACGATGAATCTCGAATGGTAGGGAAATTTGTTTAATTTCAAATCAGAAAGGAAACACACAGAGAGAGAGAGAGAGGTAAGATAGGAGGAAAGTTTTTAAGAAGCTTCCAATTTGATTCCCCGCGAGACTGGGCTCGAGCTTTCGTATTTAAAGTTATAAGAACCAATTTAAAAAATCCACCACCCAGACTTGCCGGTCTTCGTGGGAATTCCCTTTCTTTCTCTTCTCCAAGAGTGCGCATCCATCCAAACTTAAATCCCGGAATCTTAGTTAAAAGAAGCAATTATAGAGACGCCTACAAGCAAGGAGATACCGGTGGACCGATAAGAGAAACTGATCGTTCTCTTCCACCGTTCTCTGTACTCTGTACCCCGCATACTTGCTTTTTTTTCTCTAAAAGGCAAAAGAACACTCGGCAAAAACGTCCTGCACTCTTTCACTCGGTGGAAAGAACTTAAACGGGAAAGTTTCGTACGAGCTGGTATTTCGTTTGGAGTTTCAGCCAAAGCCGAAGGACAAAAGGTTCCTCCTACTCTCGGTCGTTCCTTCTTTCTCTCTCGTCCTTCTCGCCACTTGGTCTTGCAATAATAGGCATTTCTATTCTTGGC
Source organism: Cerceris rybyensis (assembly GCA_910591515.1). Lineage (NCBI taxonomy): Eukaryota > Metazoa > Arthropoda > Insecta > Hymenoptera > Crabronidae > Cerceris > Cerceris rybyensis. Next base: position 9,681,512 of record OU342797.1, on the reverse strand, counting down.
GAGGCTGCCGTTAACCATCTTAGGTCTACGCGACTTCTGGTTTAGCGGTGAGATGTTTATTTGCGCTATCTATCACGGCGGAGATAACAAGACTGTCGTGGAAGTATGCTTGGCTGGTAATTACAGTGGAAATCGAAAGTGAGCCGGCTCGTATAGGCTGAGTTGAAATTTATTTTCCTACGGTGATTATTCAATCTTGGGGATCAATCTGTCGGAGTGTTTCGCGTGAGCTAAATTTTAAATACTGTTTTTTTGCAACAAGAATAAGATTAAATCGTGAGAAAAACTCTAGAGGTTCTTTGTGAGAATAAAGGAACGTGTTTAAAAAATAAGGTTGGTACTGAGTTATGTAAAATACGTTTGTCGCTTTAGCGTGAAAATTGCGATAAAATTTTGATGGATTAACTATAAATAGGTTCTTTGATTGGTAATTGTATCTGTATGAGGTATGTGAAAATTATTAAACGGGAAATATTCGGGTTGAGCGAAGTATTTTAAAACACTTATATTTAGAACGAATTAAAAATACTATTCAATTTTCATATATCTGGGACGGCAGCCGGTGCAGTTTTAGAACTTGTCGCGTCCGTTTTAGAAAACTCGCCAAAAAAGTTCACTCTCTTCAATAAACAACGAAGGAATTCCGATATTCGACGGTAAAATATCCGATTACCGTCTCGTTTATTTTTCTTAAATAATTCGAAAGCCATTTAAGTACAAAGTGAACCATTAACACTAGAACTAACAGCGTTAAATCTATTATATTTCAATATATCAATTAAGTACTTTGGCAAAAGAGGAATCAAAAAATGAAAGATGTGATCGATGCGGTAATCTGCATATTATAAGGTCAATGTAGAAAATCTGCTCTATAATTCTCCTATAAACTTGGAGAATCCTTGGAAAAAATTAAAAACCACTCATTTTTATTTGCTTTGTAGTTCTAGTATTAAAAAAAGCAGTGACTTATCATCCTTTCCTCTATCTGAAGCCCTCAGATAATAAAAAGTCCCTCTCTCCTCTTTCATCCCAGAAAACCACCCCTACTCCATCACCAACTATCAAAGTTGCTCTAGAATTTCTCCTGACAAAACATTTTTCGCATCGTAGGTCAGAAATCCTGATATTCGACATTCGAGGCCTAATTTTCACGATACCCTGGGTAATCGATCACTCTCGTTTCTATCGGCGCGCTTTATCCGCCGTCGAATACAGACACGTGCATACATTTCCACGTAGGGATTCTCTCCCCAGAAGCAACCGTTGGGTTCCGAATTTTGGTGCTTTCATCCCTCTCTCTTTTCGTAAAAATACGAGCTAAAGCGACACACGAAATTCATCCACCCCCTGCCTTATCGACATCGACCGATTTTTCGTGTTTACCCGCGAGGAGACGAAGTGCTGGTAATACATCAGACTAGGGAAACACTCGCACGACCCTGTCGTGGCGCGTGCTGGCATGTTTATGTATAAGTTCTTGCATGCGGCCAGTTTGAACGGATCGGGACGAGGTGGAATTCGTTCGATTTGCGTTTCTGCGTTGGCTACGATTACGGGGAAAAGGGAGCACGTGCACGGACGTCGAATCGATGGTAATGATGATGGAGCCGCGTGTCGATTGAATAGGGTTCGCGAACGTGTGCTTCGGATGGAAGTGCGATCTAACTGTTTGCAACTTTGTTGGCTTCCGTTGTGCTTTTGACGCAAATCACGATGTGGGAGAAATTCAGGAGAATCTTGAATTCTGGGGAGAATTTGATGGGGTAGTTCTTTGGGATGTATAATTGTTAGTGTTTGGAGAATTGGTTGTGGGGGTTGGAGCGTTATTTTGTTTAGGATGAGTGTTTTGGATGGGGTAGGACGACCGAGGAGATCATATGTTAAGTGATAATTTGAGAAGAATTTGTTAGGGGTAAGGGAGGCTTTCGAACGGTGTACTGATTAGAAGTCGAGATATTTTAAACTTCATGTTTTCTGTAAATATCTATAATAGAAGATGTAACATAGTAATTGAATTAACAGAAACATTATCAATTTTCAGCGATTTGACAAGAAGTCCTTCGAGTTGATCGAAACAGGACTATGATATTTACATCACCACTTTGTAAAATAACAGCTACAATTTATAAAAAATATTGCATTCCATGATTTACAAATCCCGCCCCCTAGTTCCTCTAACACGTCTCTCAAAACTACACATAAAAATGTCACGAGCTATCTGTCTCAAAGTTAGTACCATCAACCCCCAGCCACCCAACTGAAAACCCATTGCCAAGTAATTACACTTTTACCAATCAACTAAATATAAACCCCATCCACCTGTTCTCCCCGCAACAAAGTAGCAGCAAGAGAAAAATAAAAAATACTTCAAACGACCCGCGATAAAAAGGTACCAAAACGAAACGAAGAAACCAATGAGAATTAAGGAGCATAAGAGTACGATCTGGAAGCCCGCGAGTGGTCGGTTCTCGAGTTGGTGGGCACTTTAATCCGCGTATTTTCGGAGTTCCGCATTCCAGTCTGTTTTGCCGAGCAGTTCGTCATCTCGTTGGATCCGTAGTCGGGCGTAGGACCAGCCTGCATGTCGGTGGAGATCGAGGGAAAAGGGAAGAGGCGGTTGGGATACTCGGAGAACGAGAAGGACGAGGCGGAGGTCGACAGTGTGAGGGTGAAGAAGATTCGTGGATAGCGTAGGTCGAATGGCGGAGTGAAGAGGGAGGAAGAGAGAAATAGAAAGAGGGATAGAGAGAGAGAGAGAGAGAGAGAGAGAGAGAGAGAGAAGCGTGTTTGCAGATCCTCTATCGGCCGCTTCAGCCCCCGATCCAGCATCCCCCATTCCCAGCACCCCACCTCCACCGACACTGCCACCTCCATCCGCCCCTGGAGCCTCGATGGTTTGGGGTAGAGCGGCAGGCGGCGCGAGGCAGATAAGAGAATTGCACTGTCAAGCCGGAATGATATATTTGACCAACATTTCCATATAACCCCGGCAGAGGCGCACTCGCGCATCACTCTGCTCTCTTACTCTCGGATTCTTCTCCTTCTTCTCCCTCTTTCATTTCTTCCCTTTTTGTCTGTCCATTTTCTTTTTTTTTCGTTTTCCTCTCTGCCGCCCCTTTATCGTCTTCTTTCTCTTTTCCCTTCTTTGACTCGGTGTCTGCCTCTCTTACTGTAGTGTTCGTACCGTTCTCTCCATCCCTTATTTCTTCTTTTTCGATTTGTTCGATTCGTTTCCTCTTTTTCCCCCGATTCGTTCCACCCTTTCGCCCCCAAACCACCTTCCTCCATTTCGTGCGCCACCCTCTGCTCTACGTCCTTTCTATCGTTCTCTTTTTCTTTTCGTTTTCAGTATTTTTATTTTCTTCTTTCTCTTTCTCGTCGTTTTTCACCCTTTTCGTTCTTTCTTCTCTATTTTACCCTGCGTCGATCCTTGCCACCCCCAAGTGGGTAGGCAGCTGCCGTTGTAACGGAGAGATGCTCCAAAATTACGTTTGGGGTCAGCGAGCTTATTGACAGTTTTATACGCGGACATTCTTATTACAAATCCGCCCGTTCTCCACCCCCATGGGGGTGGTGGTAGCCAGAAGCGAAAGAGGAATCTCTCTCGATACCATTCTCGGCGGCAGAAATTCGATTTTCTCCTACGAGCTTGAACTGTCGACGTAACATACTCCTAGGCATCCGTAAATTTTCCAAAAATACTATAATTTTAGTAAAAAAAAAAGTATAAATATTATACTTCAGAATTTATTATATCCTTAAACCTTATGGTTATATTTAATATATCAATTGAAAACCTACTATTGCACAGAGAAAAGAAAGACCCTGAAATATATTCTCAACTACGGACTTAGAAGAGGAAAAACTTGAAATCTCATTTCTCGAGACTTTAAAAACACGTATCTGCAACTACGGGGATACCAAAAGCCGCCGTCTGCTCCGGTTGCATCTCGAGGAGAAATAAAAGGCTATACAATTTAGATAATTAAACAGATATCGTCGTTATCTCGCGCGTTAATGTAAAATAGTCCTACCAGAAGCATTCACGGAAATCCTTCTCCCTAGCGCCATATCTTTTCTCCGCTGGGAAACAATGCAGCGAATCTATCCTTTGAATTTCACACGAAAAAATTCAAACGATTCCCGCTTAAGATACGTCGTATTGAAAGTTACCATCTCGATGTCAAACCAAGGAAGTTGCAACACGGTAGAATTAATCGTGACAGGGATTAGGGGTTCAAAATTAATCCGCACTGACTTACTGGGTGTCCAGGCAGTCGCAATCAATTCGTCCGAGATCCTTTACCGCGTGAATCAGATCGGAATCAGGGAGAAGAAACTTGCTTACTGATATCAGCCGAATCACGCTGACGGTGCGGTTTATTGCGGACAGTTCTTCCTGCCAACGATCTATCACTGATGTGTATAACCAACTACACGAACGCAGGTGCAGTTTATGAAGCGTGATTTATATATACACCGGTTCGATCTTACGCGCAAAATATAGAAATACGAATGACTCCCTTGCTAAAGATTGCGGTGGATAATTTCGTTCCGTGCTGGAAGATATGGATTCTGCGAAATCCTTATTATAGTTTCAAGTGTTATATAATATGTTTGTGACGCAATAATTGCGCAGCTTGTTATTAAACGGCATGACAAATTACTTGAAAAAATGGTATAATAGAATCGAGTTTAAACTTTAAAATAGCTGCATGGAATTATGGCGATTTATGTTGTTTGGTGAAATAGAATATTTGACATTGAATTATAATAATTTAGTACTTTAATACTAGTACTACAATGGGAGTCAAAATGACTGATTCTTAATTTTTTTTTAAATTACCCAAGCTTATAGAGAAGCAATAGAGTTTCTTTTCATTCCTCTTTTTCTAAACTGCTTATTTCATATATTTAAATATAATAGATTTAACGCTGGTAGTTTTAGTGTTAGAAAATAAAATAACAATCGACTGTCCGATTTGTAGGATAAAATACAGTTTATTCTATTCCGACACAGGAAATGATATTTGGAATGGATAATAGGAACAGGAACCTACGATTCCAAAAATAAAATTTCTATCTATCAACACATCCATAAATAATATACTCAGCGATGCACAATATCTTCACCAAATCTACCCAAGCACCATAATCTTCAAGCAAATGGAGAATTCCACTAAAAAAAAGGGTCCTACACCCCTCGTCGCGGACCTCGAACAATTCTCCGCAAGGAGCAAAGTATTTCTTAAACACGACGGAACAACATTCGATAACATCGTCCATGAATTCACGTGAAATAAATTCCCGTGGAATCCGGCGGCTCTTCGACACTTCCCATCCACGTGAAACAAGACGTACTTTTCCTACGGACCCCGTAGGAATACCGACACGGTGTATCGGCGGTCGCGGCGATTTGTCAAAACCGGCGTGGCGCCTGCCATTCGTCTCTTTACGGCGCGATCGTTAACGGAAAGAGGAAAGAAAAAGGTAGACGCACCGATGGCGTTCACCAAAAGAAAGACAAAGAGGAGCTGGGATGTACGGCGATATTATCTCTTCCATACCGCGCGGCGCAAGTTCCCCATGGCACGGCTAGGGGCCCCCCGGCGGGCGCTGCGTGTGTTAATTTGAATCGAGAGAGATTACGCGGAGACTCCCCATGGTGAGCAGCCATTTTGTATCAAAATGTCGATAAAGGAAGTCAGTGGTCGACCTCTGTGCCCCGAGTGCACAACCCTACGATCGCAATTCGTCTACTAATCGTCGACATGCGGTTTTCAATTCTTACGTTGACGCGAACACGGATTTTGTTGAGTTGCGTTGGATGTGTGCTATTTCTGCATTTCTACTCTTCAGGTACTTAGATATTTGATTGATGAGGAAATTTTACGGTTATCTCGGGTGAAAGAAATTTGATTCTTCTAGAGTATTATTTTTTCTGCCATTTTTGTTCCCTATGATTTCATCCCCTAGAAGCCTCATTTGTACCACGACGAATATTTGATATAAGGTAACTTTCTACTTTCATAATCCTCTTAGACTATTATCGAGTATTTGTAGATATTATAAGCGAAGAAAAAAGTGAATTATTTCCAAACCGCATGGAGTCATCCCGCGTAAAGTGTCATGGAATATCCACAGAACAATGAACGCACCTATTATACGTTCTATTCGCTCATTTCAAATAAATCTCATTTCCAGTATCGTCTATACGTCAGAAAAAAGAAATTGTTAGTCCTGTTGATTTTTCTAGAGCATTAATTTTGCTACATTTTTCATTCCCTATGATTTCATCCCCTAGTAGCCTCATTTGTACCACGGTGATATGAATATTCATTATCAGATTATGTTCAATCAATTTTAGATTCTATGAAGCAACTTTCCACCTTCATAATCCTCTTAGATCATTCTCGAGTATTTGTAGACATTATAAGCGAAGAAAAAAAAGTGAATCATCTCTAAACTGTATTGAAACACCCCCCGCAAAGGGTCAAGGAACATCCACAGAATAATGAGCGCACCTATTATACGTTCTATTCGTTCATCTCGAATAAATCTCAATTCCAGTATCGTCTATACGTCAGAAAAAAAGCTCTCTCATCACGAAATCCACCTCAAGACTCGAATCCCTCCGTCAAGTTTGAAAAGCCAGGAGATCGAGAGACAAATGAAACGCTGGCGCTCGTAATTAGTACCAGTTCCCCGAACGACAGCGATCATATCACGAACAAGAGAGACTCATTAGTCATTTATTAGCTCGCTATTGTTGTCTCCCGACTTGCACGGATCGGCGCGTACAAACGTGTCGAACGAGGTACGTCATCCGGGCGGAACATTTACACGGTTAACATCGCTTAGCAGCGTCACGTCGATCATTGCCACTCGAGATTAATTTAATCCAACGGTTCAGCACATTTCGTACGGACGGTGGATCTGCCGTCCGGTCGTACCACTCGAATTTCCTAGATCAAATCTACCGACAGAAGCCTGTCCCGGGGTGCCGGCACGGTCGGCAGGAATTCAGTCTGAAGTTATTGGAGTTCCATGCTGGAACGTGGTCCGAGCGGTACGTTAGGGCCATTCCACCGAAGAGACGGACGTTGAACCGCGCCCGAGGAGATTTATTCCGACTATGGTGTCTGGCAGGCCGAAGAAGGGAAATCCGCCGTTTTTCCGATTCTTTCTCGCGAATGCTATTCGGTTGAGGCTATGAGAGTTGGTGGAAAGTGTCGGAGTTTTCGTTTTTCTTTGATTTTGAATTTTAGATTGTAAATTGTGCCTTGAACGTTCAACGGGTGTGGAACTTTGGACGTAGAAGGGATGAAGCTGTTTATTTTTCTGTAGATGATTAAAATATTAACACAGTGACGAAAACTGCCATTTTTGAGAATATGTAGACACTGTAGATGGTAACAATATAAAGAATTATGATAGGTACGTTATCTTGAGTTCGCCACTGCAGTAGACAACCCTTTTATGGCTGCTGCCCACGTTTGTATCTTTCTTGAAAGTCAACCCGAGTCGAAAAGTCCAGCCTAAAAAGAAACTTCAAATCCTAGATTCTTTTGATCTCTCATTTGCCGCTTAACTATGTATACCATTTTGAACCTCAAAATCCTCAACTAGTGTGTCTACGCGCCTCAAAGCCCTGTAAATATGATTTTTAGGAGTTATATGGACTGATCAGGTAAAATTTTTATTCCAATTTAATCTGACATCCCCTAAAAATGTTTCAGAAGTTCCAAGTCTGTCGACTCATATTCTAAAAATAGGGCTTTCAGGAGCAAGTTGGAATTAAATTATCATTTTATTCCATATAAATTCTAAATCTCCTAAACCAAATTAATTTTTAGTATATCGAGAACTTTTTTGGACCTCGATCATTCCACTCCAATTCCAATCCAATTCTAAAGCTCCTCATTATAGAACGCTGAGGATTATTTTGGGCTGTATGAAGCCTAAATTGCTCCTAAACTAGGTAAAAGTGGCAAAAAGTAACAAGTGTGGGGCGATTGTGGAATTAAAATTTGCATTCTTTTATATGTAACATATTTTTCCATATTCAGCCTAAATATCCTAAATTATTTGGTAATTTAGGAGGATTTTGGGCTGAAATTTTCGACTCGGGAAATTTTCTAACCGCCCACCGATTGCAAAGTAGCTTAATTTATTACAAGTGTAAAGAACTTGTCATTTTTGAGGTGTTAAAAAAAATAATTTCCACATCATGCACACTTACTATGTAGTAGGAATTCGATTGACTACCCCTACCAAAGTAACGGATTAAAAAGAACTATTATTCGACCAAACATAAATCCATTCGAATTTCCCGAAACCTGCAATCTGTATCAAGCAAATCGCATCCAAACTTCCTAGCTGCGATCGAGTCAAAGTTCGTCGTTCAAAGGAACAAAAAGCCTGCTGCAAAAGAAGAATCGTGGGAGTCTCGCGCGAAAGAGACCTGTTTCCGAGGCAGCATGATTTAACGCGTTTTGTCGTACGATAAAGCCTGGATACACCGAATCTCGTACTTCCACGAGTTCTTTCTCCTCGCGAAACGAACGAACGAAAGGATCGAAAGCAAAGGCACGCCAGGGAAAACGGGGATGACGGGGGTGGCCGGGGAAGTACGCGCGTTATATCATCGCCGACATCGTGTAATTCTACTCGACTGTACGCGATATGCCCTCTTCTGCTCGCGCGGCAACTCTCTGCACCCCATAAATATCTCTGAATCATCGTCGGTGCCCTTCGTTGTTCCGCCGGTGCTCGAACACATCGCTGGAAACGTGGATACACTGGTCGCGACCTTATGCCGCCGCTATCCGGTCTCGGTGCCTTTTTACGAAGAATTTCTAAGAGAATTTTTAGGCTACGATGCATATGATGCAAATCGAGAAACGTTCTACATCGCTGAAATGTGTTAGGAACATTTTCGTCGTTGGGCCCTTTTGGGAGAATGTCGAGAAGGGGATGAAACTGTGGAGAAATTTCGTAACTTTTTGTTCGCGTTTGCAATAAGATAGGTGACGACACTATTCATTTTTTAAAACTTCTAAAATGAGGGTTATTATAGAAGAGGATTGTTTTTTTTATGAAGGATACACAAAGGCAGTGCAAAGCCGAGAGACAGAGATGTGAGAACTGGCAATTTTTAGATATATGTTGTGCGAGAGTAATTGTATTTTAGTACAATTTTATGGGCAATATATATACAGTAGAAATCCTATAAGTTCGAATTGTTACGCCGTAGAAGTTTGCTTCTTGGCGTTCCGATCGCGGATGCTCGATCGGTAGTTGAATTAAAGTCCACTGAGGTTAACTTGATATATTTACAAAATCTTAGCACTACTGTACAACTTGGTTTCAATGGTTATGTGAATGTGATGTTTCTGCTGAGCTTGCTTGTGTGAGAGAGAGGCCGAGCCGATGTGCTCGGTTCTTATATATACGTGTTTTCCAAGGGGCGGTATGCTTATGCTTGGAGAAGGGGAACAACCTTTCTGCCAAACGCGGAAACATTTGGTCGCCACTTGACGAACGTTGCCGATTTTTCGTTCTGTCGGTCTGCGCCCAGGTATGGTTTTATGATCGTACCTAGGGACAGATCCTGCAGAAAGTTTCCGCGTTTGACAGTCAATGTAAAAAGTTATTTCGCGACGATGCGCCGCGACATACCGCCGCCCTTGAACGGTTATGTTCAATAACATGATATGTACGCTAATGTAAGATTGTATGAATTACATTGAGATTAATTATGTTCGTGTGTGTAGAGTTGATTATGTTGATGATGCTTAAACTATGTCCATCCCGGTACGGATGGGTCTGTGTGTGTGTGTGTGTATGTGGTACTGTTAAGGGACAGTCTCGGCTTCAGGAGGAAGGGGCGCAGGTCTTGATGGGCTCGCAGATGCTCGAGCAGGGTTTGACGATAGCCTCTCGTCTGATGCCATGGATGTGGTTCGGCAATCCTTCCAAGCCTCCGTTGGACCGTAGATGTGCTGTCCTCCTTGATCAGTACCGTTGTGAATATTGCCTATTGCGTTCCTCGGTTTCCCCACGTACTATTTACTGCACGAGTGCAGTACGTACAGTAGTCCTGTTTCCAGCGGGTCCAAAAGTATTGTTGCGCCTTCAGGATCTGTTGCCGCTGAGACGATTGATTAATAGGCACGTTTCTGAGATCGTACATTAGATTTGCAGTGTAGTCGTATACGTTCCTCATATTATCGCCTATGAGGTAATGTTTGGGGAGAGGGTAATGCGGACGTTGGGATCGACAAAAATTGGTAGGGAATTCAAGATGGCCTCTTCTTGAACGCGAATAACGGCTTGGACGCTGCGAAGTATTGTAAGACCGCTCGACATTATGCGGCTTCGTTTCAATGCTACCTCGCGTTGTAGCTACCCGTGTTTTCGGTACCTGCTCCGGAGGTTCGCGGCGCGTGTTTAGCAGGTATTTGACTTCGGTCTTCGCTTGTTGGTCGGGCTTAGAAAATGAATTGACCGTTTCCTTGCCCTTCCCGAATTTCCACGGCTCTTGTTCCACGCTCGTTTGAGCCAGAAAACAATGACCGACCATCTCATCGTGACTTTCCCGTGACGTATGTATTGATTTTTCTTGATTCGTTTCTTGTGTATGCAATAACGTACTATGCCCCTTCCCGCATTTCTTGCAGCCGGAACTAAGGCATTCGCTTGCTGTATGACCCGGTTTTAAGCAATTGATGCAGATCCGTGCCTGCTGTACTGCTTCGTAACGCTTCCCGACGGTCATTTTTAAAAACTGTGCGCACTTCCATATTTTATGTACGTTGTTGCAAACAACGCAGGCTACGTTTGGTGCGACTACTACGTACGTTTGCGCCTCGCGCGTACCTGGACTGTAACCCCTGTAAGTACCCTTGTCGCCCGCCGACGATGGTTTACCTGATTTCGATACCGACTCTACGTCATCGGTTCGCGAATATTGTTTTAAAAACGCCATGAGCTGCGGGTACGATGGACGGTCTGTGTCTTCTAAGCCGCGGTCCCAAACTCTGCGCGTGACTCGATCTAATTTTCTAGCTATCAAAAATACTAGTATGTCATCCCATTGTTCGACTGGGACGTTGAGACCTTTTAATGCTCTTACTCGCGCATCGACTACGCGGGTTAGTTTCCCTAGAGCGATCGGGCAATCTTGCGTTAATTTCGTTAAATCTAATAGAGCCTTTAGATGTGCGTGTATCTCGAGTCGGGGTTTGCTGCATTCTTCGTTTAATATTTCCCATGCGACGTAATAATTTTCCTCGGTGGCTGGTAGATCGGCCATCACCGAGGCTATCGGCCCGCACAAGTGTGATTTTAAAACATGGAATTTGTGTACCGCGGGTGTAGATTCGTCGTCGTGTATGACAGATTTGAAAGTGTCGTGGAACTTGGCCCACTCGTCGTATTCTCCGGAGAACATCGGTATCTTTACTCGCGACAGTAGACTGTGTGGTGCCCCCTTTGGAGTTTCGCTTCGCGAAGCCGTTCGAACCCCTGCTGCGGTCGGATCGTACTCGGTGAGTTTTCGGTGGATATTAACCGTGGTCTCATGCATTTTTGTTTCGAATTCTGCACGCGTGGATTCGTGGTCGGACGATTGATCCAAACCCTCAATTTCGAATTGTACCGAGTCAAATTGTGTTTCTAATTGTTTTAGGGTGTCGAGACGACTCTTGAGTCCGACGGAGTCATTTGTATCGTCGACCGTTTTGATTAATCGCGTTAGCTTACCCTTAACTACGGCGCGTTGACGCTCAAGGGTTTTGAGATCGATAGCCATCTTGAACGATTTGGAAATGATCTAGGAAGACGATAATACGACTCACGTGACCGATGACTGGATGTTGCTGGTCTCGGCGATGCTGCTCTCTGTCTCGTTGCTCAGCTTGTCTGGGTTGTTTCGAGTACGTAGTTTCTTGTAGTTGCGTTGATGTTTCCGTTGATGCACGGATGCTGTTGCTTCTCAGTAGACTCGGATCAGTGGGCTGCAGTTCCAGTAGACCGCTGAATCCGGCTCGAAGGACCAAATGTTACGCCGTAGAAGTTTGCTTCTTGGCGTTCCGATCGCGGATGCTCGATCGGTAGTTGAATTAAAGTCCACTGAGGTTAACTTGATATATTTACAAAATCTTAGCACTACTGTACAACTTGGTTTCAATGGTTATGTGAATGTGATGTTTCTGCTGAGCTTGCTTGTGTGAGAGAGAGGCCGAGCCGATGTGCTCGGTTCTTATATATACGTGTTTTCCAAGGGGCGGTATGCTTATGCTTGGAGAAGGGGAACAACCTTTCTGCCAAACGCGGAAACATTTGGTCGCCACTTGACGAACGTTGCCGATTTTTCGTTCTGTCGGTCTGCGCCCAGGTATGGTTTTATGATCGTACCTAGGGACAGATCCTGCAGAAAGTTTCCGCGTTTGACAGTCAATGTAAAAAGTTATTTCGCGACGATGCGCCGCGACACGAATACTTTAAGTTCGACTTCTCCTACTCCTACTTTCCCTACTCCTTGCCATATGTCTACATAGTGTGATATCCCTTCTACGACTAGTAAGAAGCGAGAGAGAGAGAGAGAGCTATTTCTGTCTCATTCAGAATTGAATGGAGAGGGTATCCTATTAGTTTTAATTTTCAGAATTCTGAGTCTCGTTGCTTCGAACTTATAGGAGTTCTACGGTATGTCTTTCGTTGGTATATTTAAGGAGATTCAGTTGCATAGACTGACTATTATTGAAGAAATGTGAAGAATCATCTTCAAATCCTACTGTAAACAACTAACGGCGTTGTAAAATGTAGCTGTGAAATTAAAATTACACATTCACCCTCTAGTAGAGATTAATGTCGTAGTCTGTTAAAAAAGAACGTGACGCAATATAAATCTAAAGATTAATTGCAGTTCGTCAATATTTTCATTACACAAAATAAATTCGCGCCCGTTGGATCATAATGGGAAAAAATTCCGTTACAGATCTGCAAATGTACGACACAATTTATTGACTCATGATTATCGGCTTAAATCCGTTATTCATAACGTATTGTATTTATTCGCAGCGAAAAAGCGAGAAACTCGTCCGGTTTTAATCGCGCGGTAAAAACAGAATTTACTACTGAGTGTGAACTTCGATATACATTTATCCCAAAAACCTGACAAAGATTAATACAAATAAACAACTCAGTAACTCTGTACCCATAAAAAAAAACACGAAAATCTACAAACTTCCATAAATTACATCAAGTAAAACTCAACGCCATTAATACTCTCTCCAATTAAAAAAAAAAATCAAATCAATTATACATGTAAGCAATGCTCCACAATTCCTAAGCGCCACCATTTTAAAAAGCGCATTCAAACAACCCCCTGACAAAAAGAGGCCGTTCAAAGCCCCCTGTAAATCGTTCTTTTTCACAAAAATTTTACAAACGAACGGACTTATTGTCCCTTCCTCGTCGTAGCTGCGCGTCAAAATGTGGGACATTTTCCTTCAACAATTCCAAGGGACCTTTTTCACGCGCCCCTTTGTTTTCACCCCCAACGGCATAGTTTTACCCAACAGCGAGAAAGAGAGAGATATAGAGCGGCAGAGAATTTCCAGAGACAGGATAGGACGCAATACCGGCAGCCGATTTCCCGATTTCCCGATTTCGCGTTTCCTGACGATACGCGGACAAACAGAGCGCGTATTGCGGATACGCGAAGCGCGTACGTACGCGCGGCAGCACGGGCAATCGAATGCTCGCCGAAGCGTTTCGCGGTGTTTGTCTGTGCGGAAGACGAGCGGATCGCCGCTGCCTCGTCCTCGGTTTGTCGTTATTCGCTATTCCTGCCGAGTATACGACCGCTGTGGCAATTGTTTGATGCATGCCCGATTAAACGATCATTGTATGATTCCGCGAGACCGGCAATGCCGAGGACGAGCAACCGGCGTGGAATATTACGTTTCCATGTGCGAGGCTCGGATAGTGAGTTTGTTCGATGTTCTCCAGGATGATACGTTGCGAGGACAGGTAGATTGGAAGGTGTGATGTTGTGATACGATGTCAATTTCCTGTTTGGTAATTTTGATGGTAACTTCATCTACTATTGCACAAATGCATGTATATTAATTTGTACTTGCGATGGGCTGTGAGCTTGAAGTAAAATTTGAAAGAATGATAGCTGTGTTATTCTGATTTTAGTTCTTTTAAAGCAAAGTGTATTTTAGGGACATTTGTAATAGTCGATTAAGAAGCTGTTAGTGACTGAGGGTTGAGGAATAAGAATGGATGGCAGAGGAGTATTGTTTAGTGGATGGTGTATTTGTGACAGAATTTGTCAGATGTTAATTTTTGGGAGATAGTTGTGTGCTGTTAGAGGAATTTTTGGGAAGTAATAACGTTTTTGCACCTAGGAAGGGTCAAGGTAATTTGTAAGTTTTTTAAAAGTATCAGTGTGGTTTACAGAATCAAGCAAATGATGTATATCAAATAACGTAATATTTGTTTCAAGCTTGCCTTTCATGAATGCTTGTGACAGTCCTTCAACAACAAAATGGTAGAAATTGACAATGTAACTATGACTCCCGAAAATGGATGAAATATTTGCAAAAGCATGTGCAATTTTTCAAACTAGTTCTTCTCTAAATTCAAATAATAGGTTAGTAAATTTTGCATTAAAAAACAACTCTTATCCTAAGAAGAAACTGTGACAAAGGACGACCAGTTTACATTTTCTTCATTCTGGAAAAAACGGCAAAACATAATCCGAGGTTTTTCCCCTTGGAAGAAGAGCGTCACTTCCGACGGGAAACCCCATCGTCCTTCTTTCCATTCCTTGTATTATTTGGCGCGAACCGTGTTTATTCTCACCCCTATAGGAACAAGGTAACGACGCGTTGTACGTACAACCCCATGCCTTTTCCTCCTCGTCGGGCCTATTAGAGCAATGACGAGTAAACTATGACGTCGTCCGTCCGTCCATCAAGAAAGGGAAAGAAAACAGAAAGGAAAGGGCCATTACGATCGATACGTTTTCTATGGTCTCTGCGTGGATGATGGAAGAGGAGCTTTCGGTCAGCTTGGCGCGGACGTCGAAAACTAGGTGCAAAACCACCCCTCGAACTCGCCAGCTCGATTCGATGGTACGCTTCGATAGCACTTCAAATCGATCCGTTCAAGAGGAAGTCTATGATCGTGCATTCGTGCTCACTTACTTCGAACCTTGTATTTTCTTTTGAAGATATCGTGAAAGCTTCATAAGAAATGCATTTACCAAATTAATCGTTGAAGTTGATACAATAAAGATACTATGACTCATAGACTTCCTTTTAGGAATTGATGCGACCTTTTGTTTTGCGACTTTGGAATTGTAATTTTGCATTGAAGAAAGTTCCAAACAACTATGAAAAATACACCGAAAAATTGTCAGACAATTCACGAGTACCTTAATTTGTAAAAGGATCGGCCATTGTCATCGGAAATTCTTAAAAATTCTTACCAGTACCCAACAAAGTAGAAAGCAGATTCGTCACTCACCTGAAACAGAAAATCAAAGTAACTCATTAATAATTCATCCCACTTCTTCAAATATAAAAATACTTATCGATTAAATCTCAAATGAAAAAGAAAACCATTAAAGACCACAATTTATCAACACCTCACCGTGTAACAAATTTTCGCACTCATCGTCGCGAATTTATCGTGATTCGGGGAAGCATAAAAACTGGTCGTATCTTTCCAATGTCCACCGGCGTATCGAGTCGAGATGAGATCTCGATGCGTTTTTACGACAAACACACTTTCTTACAAGCAGAAACAGTGCAAACGAAACGATCGTACCTGTTCCCGCGAAAAATAGAAAGCCGACCAAGCAAAGAAACGGTGAAACGCGTTGATTGTACGAAGGATACAGGTGAGAGATAACGACAAAGACATACACACGCCGATGGAATCAAAGAGACAAAGAGGCAACGACACAGCAAGCCCATATTATTACGTCTCTCGGAGGAAAGAGCCACAAGATGAGATCTTGGGTGCCATTCGTGGGACATTTGCGACAGGACAGAGAAAGACCGGACGATCCAGCGAAGAGGAAGAAAGGGTGCAAGTGGAGAACGCGCGAACGGTGAAGGAGAAGGGAAAAACGTATAAAAAAGAATAAAAAAAGAACAGAGAGAGGCGATTGGCGAGAATGCAAGGAGGTGGATTACACTACCTCAGCCTACGAAGGAGTCGCGAGATTGCTCACACGCATTATTACACCGGTGTAGGTATAAAGCCGCGAGGAGGAAGGTCAAGGACACCGAACCTCTCCTCACGATGTACCACGGTCGATCCTCCGCAGCGACAGAGGGTCCGCGATTCACACACGGTCCTCTTGATGGAGCCTCGAGAAGTTTTACGAGTGCCTTCTCCTCGAGCGGGCCGAAGCCGAAGCTACAGCGACACGGAGAAACTTAAATGAGCAGGAGGAAGAGAAGGCCGACCGAGAAGAGAGGCGGGGAAAAAAGAAACGTTTCGAGTTGTACTTCGGCAAATTCGCGAGATGCCGGGGCTCACTCTTGGATTCTCGTATCAGGTTCCACGGCGCGGTAGGTACTACCCTATCGCGATCTTCGACATTCCATCTACTCCGAGCGAGTGTTCGTCTTCCACGAAGTACCCGAAGACACGTTCGAAAACACACCGGCGGTCTGAGTGGCCGCCGTCGTTATTTTGGAATTACTCGAGAATCGCGGCAAGTATTCGGGTAAAACACGAGTGCACTTTCTTGCCAGTCGGAGATTGAGCGTTGGATATTTATCCGTAAAGACGATGATAATATTTGACACGTAAATAGTTTCCTGCTTTTAAACCCCTTTGCGCTACAACCGCGACGGACTTTATGCTAATGTTATCTACTGATTTGCTGTTTCTGTTTATCCCGAAGTATGAGAAAGTCCGTGGTAAGATAAAGCTGGCATAAATTTCGGAACTTGATGCGAAGATGCTTCTGATGCACCAAGTTAAAAGCATCGAAGCATTTGCGTCTTCGTGAGGGGTGGACACGAATTAAGGGAAATGCTTTAGAACGATTCTAAGATTATTATTGCTGTGTTATGTTTGTATGGTAAACTAGTCGGTGTAGAATAGATTGAATAGGAAAATAATTAATTGATGTTACTGATAGAGTGCTAGCTATTTAGTTACATACAGTGCGAGAAGTTAATACTATGTGTCTCAATGTTCTTTTCAGTCTTCGTTGGACGGTTACGATGCGGGTGCCTGATTTATGTGCTTGTTCTACTTATTTGCACTTGAAGACAGTTTTTTCCACCTGCTTGACTTCACTACATACAAACTTATGTTTTTTTTTATAAATACATTTATTCAGAATTGATAGCTTATTATTCAATAATAATGATAAAATCTCTCTTGAAACATTTAACACTAGATTTACGGCAGCCGTCAAATTGACGGGTTCTTATTTTTTTAAAGATATTTCTTTTTATAGAGAAGCAGCACAGTATATATTTCACAAGTATCTTATAATACACAAATTACTTAATTGATTGGATTTTTTGCTGCTTAATCCATCTTCTTTTAAAGTTCTTATTTAATATATTTCAATATAACAGGTCTAACAGCCGTAAATCTAGTGTTAATTATTTTTAGCACAATAATCTCAGAACAAACACTTCATCTGACAGAATGTAAATCGTAATAGCAACTTCACCATACATTATTATTTCTTTCTACCGTTAAAAAATCTTTGGAGAATTTCCTCCGAGTTTCCGCACATCTGCGAGTGTCACGCTTTGCAATCGCAAAAATATTTACGATCGTTGTTTCAGTCGTCCGCGAGAAATTTCCTCGCCTACGAAGGCGACCGTTAAATTGCTGCTAGAGGACAGCTGCGAGTCACTATCCCGATCGTTCCTCTTCCATCTGAATTCGTCGATGGAATCATAGTGGAAATAAAGGTGGGACCTTTCACCTGCTTCTACATTATGCACGCGCTCGCGCGCACGCGCCCATTCGTAGATAGCGCGCGAATAACGACACGTCGCTCCCAGAAAATTAACGATCGAGCCGAGTTCGATGTGAAATTAAAGCAAACGACGCGAGGCAAATTCAATTCGACACGAATGTTACTTGTTAACTGAAGACGTTGATTCATAAATAATTCGAAATAGAAGAGCGGTTTATAAGCGCGCGATACGCGCACGGAATATTTATCTACGTTGGCTGCTACCAAACGTTCGCCAAGGCGAGAAGATAAGCAATTGCGATTATCGAAGTTACAGCAAGTTTCACGCAACCTTTTTCACGACGTTATCGACGAAAATCGTTAATTATATAGGCGACGATTAATGGAAGATCGATAGAATGTTGAAAGGCAAATGGATGTGGACTCGAAGTATCTACTTTGAGGTTTAATGAATATCTTTTATCAGATTCGATTCAAACAGAGTTTTTTTTTAACTTCTGGAATTCGGAAGTAGTCTTCATAGTGTACGTGTGAAGAAATAGCTGTGGTGTTTCACAACTGAGAATTAATATTCAACAAGGTGACTGCTAACACGGATCTTATTCTAGAGGTTGGAAATATTTAATATTTATCCCATAACAACTTTTATTAAAATTGTATTAGAACTATTAAATTAAAAATATCAATGGATCACGATACAATCAAATTATTTCTATACTATTAATACTTTGCACTCGATGACATTTTTGTTCCGGTGAACTAGCAACGCAAAATGATTTTGGCTAAATTACGAAAGTGTTCTACAGGTACTTTCAAATGATTTTATTTCAAGAAGGCAGACCGAGCCGACCCGACGAAAAAAATTGGGAAAAAAATACCATATTGTATCGAAAACAAATATATAGAGTTTGAGAAGTCGAGAAATGCCAGGGCGTTGTAGTACCTCTGGAGTGCAAAGGGTTAATATTGCACTAAAAGAAACGATACGGAAATTAACAAATCACGGTTACAAAATAATTCATTAACACATCCTAGCATAAAAAAAAAACTATAAAAATAGCCATAATGAAAATCCAAAACAAAAGCTTCACATTTCAAAGAAACAGAAATCCCCGAGAAGCTTTATTCCTCGAATTCGTCGAGACTTTTCACCCGTCCATAGCTCCGATATTCGGCGATCGAGCTTCCGCGAGAATTCCGCTCGTTCTCTGAATAATTGCAGCCGGCGGTAGATGGAAGGTAGGAGGCGAAGGCGGAATCGCGGGCGAAACTTCGCGTCTATTATTACCACGATCGCAAGAATGCCGTAGCTGCCGTGCAGAACCGAAGGGAGGGAAAACGTACTCGTCGAGAGAGCTTGCGAGAGAATGGAAAGAGAGCCAGAGAAAAAGGAGAGGGAGATGGATAGAAGATAAAGAGAAGAAACGAGAGAGACGAAGACAGGAGACGAGAAAGCGTAGGAAACGAGCTGGACGGAGGGTAGAAGAGGCGAAGGGAGAACGACCCCCTACTTACGTAATTTTAAATTAAACTGTGACGTTTTCAAATTAACGTTTTTGCCCGCCCTCTACCTCTACCTCTCTCTTTCCCTCTCGGTAGACCCTCCCTCCGGCGCTCCTGAGCGCGAACCTCGCGCTAGAACCGAGGTAGAAACTTGTGATATTACGGGAGGGTTTTTTCCTCTCTCTCTCTCTTCATCCCTTCTTGCCCTCTTCCTCCTCTACCTCTAACTCTCTCTCTCTCTTCTCGTCCGAAGCGCGGAAGCGCGCGTAATTTAGGTACCAGGAAATTGGTTTTCTCGACGCTGAAATAGAAGAATGCGATGCGACGAAGCCCCGAAGAGGTTTGCAAAAAAAAAAAAAGAAAGAGAGAGGGAAGTGGAGAACGACGTGGCTGCTCCCGCTTATCCATCGCGGTAGTTGAAGTAATTGCAGCAGCACTGCGCTCCGATTCGCGGCACTTGGTTATTAAGGCACGGGCCACGGCTGAATGGTGCATTTCGCGGTAATATTACCGAACGAATTTTCCATTCATGAAAATTTCATCGCCGACGCCGAGAGAGAAACGGAAAGGATCCATTGTCCCGGGGTGACGCGTCTCGCGGAAAAAGACAGAGCTGACGGCTGCCGGTTTCACGCGCTGCCCAGAAACTCCCCGGCCAACTGAATCTACTTCCGCATCCTAATTTCGGGAACAAAAGAGTGACTCGTTAATCCTTGGGAAATATAGCGGCTCACGGAAGGAGGAGGAAGCTTTCAGGAGTCCTCCCGTCCGCTCAGTGGCCCAATTATGCGTCCTGACATTACAGTCGGATTCCACTTTTCTTCGTCTAATTTTCTTGCCGCGATCCGAAAGAGCGTGAAAAATCTACGAGTGAATGGGATACGATTGACGGTGAAGTAGATAGAGGTTCTCTCGATTTTCTCGGTATTAGAAATTTAGATTCTCATGGTTCAAAGAATAGACCATTTTACATCTTGAATAATTTTTAATTATAATTGGTTGACCAAGATTTATATTTTTTACATTTTCTTTGGCGTTGTAGATTCTTGCGAGCATACAAAGTTACAGACAGACACAAGTACCAACAATGGTTGCAAAAATATCAACATAGAATCTTTTAAATATTTCCTCCTGTTAAACAAACTTAAAATCTCTTAGTCCAATTAGTCTACTATCTACTCTGGGTTACGTCTAAGTTAGGTGGTAAGTCTGGGTTTAGTAGTAGTCTAATATAGTATAATTCAATAGCCCCTGGAATTACAATTTACTGAAAATTCCTGAAGACTTGGAAAAAACTCGACACTATAACACCGAGCTTCGCGCCCACAATCCGCACCCCCATTTGATGTCTACCTGACCCAATACCCCTAAAAGCAGCAATCATTAACTGCGAAAAACATAGAGAGTGAACAACTAAAATTCATTCATCCGACTGTTAACACTAAACCTACAAAGCCGGTCAAAATGACCGATAAACTATTTTTTCTAAAAATTCTCTAAACTGATAGGGAAGTCATGAAGGAAATATTCCACTTCTATCTTATAAAACAAAAATTACTTAATTGCTCACTTCTTTCACCTCTTAATTTCTCTTCTTTTACACTATTTAGTGAATGTATCTAAATTTTAGTAGAAATAACGTCGGTAGCTTTAGTGTTAATGCAGCAAAGCTCAACTTCGTCGCGATTACGACACGAAAGATCGGCGAGTCGCGCACCGTTGAATCCGTATCCCCCATGAAGCCCAGCGAATCGTCCATCTCTAATTATCCGGCACACACAATCGAAGTATCCTGTATCTAATTCCGCATCCTGTGCAATGCGTGCGCAACGTAGGGCCCCGCGGAGCATTCGTAATTGTTCGGTCGTCGGGGCCACTGAATAAAATACAAGCTACCGGTCGCGCTGTCTGTCAGTCCGTCAGGGCTGTCTGTCCGTCACGCTGACGTGGGAAGACGCCGCGTGGTTCCACCCCAGAAGGCCTGCTACCGAAAGCTAGTTACGATTGTTGTTGAGAAACTCGGAGTCATGCAAGCCCACCATCCGCTTACACCCTCTCGGCCCTTCCTCTTTGGCTGCCCACCTTCTCTCTTTCTCTCTCTCCTTCTTCCTTCCACCTTCTCCACGTCGAGTAATTTCACAGTCATGCAATCATAATCAACTCGAGATAATAGTTTTCTCCGACGGACACCGCGAGGCTGTTTCTCTTTCGTCGTCTGCCGTCGCGTGTGTCGAGGTTTGCACCTCGAATAAGGGATGAGAATTTTGTTGCGATATGAAACTGTGGAATTGATGAATTTAGGGGTGACAGAAAATTGCAGGTGGTAGATAGTTATTGCTAGAAATTTTAACAGTAGAGAAACGATGACGATGGTCGGGGGGTGTAATGTTTAGGGTGGGATTATGGGATTTTGCGATTTGGCGGATTTGCAGCTACTGATGTGGGCGTTATCGATGACTATAGTGTGATTGATGTGTGATTTAGTAGCTATTTGCTATTACTTAGATACAAGTAATGTTGTTTGTGAAATGTAATATGGAACAGGAGACTTTCCGAGCAGATGCCTTGCTCGATCATGTTCGATGTCGATGAGTAATATATAATTGTTACATGTCGGCATAAATTTTCGGTTGTTATAAGATTGAATGGTGGGTAAAATAGTACCGTAAGCATGTAATAATATTTACAACACTATACGACAACGATGAGTATATCATTTATGTTCAAAGAAAGCTGCAAGACTGTCGCCTAAATATCAATTAACACGTTAAGCGCCACACCGGTCCCTAGGGACCGGGCGTTGACTTTTCGTTTATGCTGACGCTGATCAATGAAAATGAACAATTAGATTTTTATCTAAGCTACGTTGTCGCGCCTAACCGAGCCACAATTAATGGAGTTAAGTATAAATTAGAACATTTTATCAAAAATGAATGTAGTATGTTAAAACAAATAGAAAGATATCTTTTCTAATAAGGAGCCTAAACAGAACGTGCTTTAAGAACGAGCGTGGCGCTTAACGTGTTAATAAGAAATAATACTTACGATTTTAAATAAGAACTTTGAGAAAGATCGCAATAATATTATAAAAAACCCACAAGATTGCATGTTAGAAGGGTAATAAATCGCAACATTCAACAACAACGTGTTAAAACAAGACCGTAACTTCCGCAAGTTGTTCGAGCGCAATCGACGTACAGCACAGACAGAGTCGATTCGCAAGAGGGGAAATGGAGATCGAAATCATCGTAATCGAATAATTATCCTCGCCGCTTTCGTTGCGTGAGACAGATAAGTTGAACGGATGACGATGGTGCTCAGAGAGCTGAAAGTTCTCACTGAAGCAACCCATGAAGGAAGCGAGGGGTGAGGGAAAGGGTTTCCGGTAATTTTCTACGACCGATTAGACGTGAAGTCATCGAGATATCGCGAAGCCAGGGTAATCGCGTAATTCGCGACATCCTATTCCAATTACAACCATCTGTTCTGCCCACGCACGCGTTTCTTTCCTTCGTCGTTTCTTCGACCACCTTCTCGATTCAATATTCTCGACGCCTCCGGCAGGAAATCCAGGCTAATAATCGCCAATGTTACGGTTTCGAAGTAAACCGCAGGATAACGAATGCAAAACGATACGAGAGAAAGTATAAAAAAAACCACGAACTCATGCTAAGGGGTAAGTGTGCTCGAAAACGACCAACGAAGTCAAAATATGTCAATGGCCCTGCTGCGGTAAACCGCACAAACAGTTACGTTGAATATCGAGGAGAAAGGAGAAGTCGAGGAGAGGGTGGCTTTGAGTCATGCGAGGTGACGTGTCGACAAGCCTAACTGCACCATCGAACTCCTCGACGACCGGCTCGTTTGCGAAACGAATAATAAGCTTCCGCGGTTTCTCTCGGAATCGGGAAACCACCCCTTGCACGCGCTTTAACGCGAGTTCACAGGTGTATCGTTGAAACGTAAGAAGCTGAAAAGCCGCAAATTGCGGTTCCACTCAAGTGGCTTGACTCGAATGAAACTGGTGGTTTTACGAAGAGCTCATAGAATTTGAAGGGAAACGGTGACGATAGATTTCGTAGTCAGGTTTTGTGAATTTTAACGATATTTCTTTTTCTAATTGTATTAGAACGAGATCGTTGACAATGATGATAATGTATACACGAAGGGATGTGGAAATGGGAATAGAGGGATGTTGAATCTCGAGCGCATTAACCTGATTTAATGACAAAAAGAACTTATAAGAGAACCCTGCCGAATCCGTTTCTCATTCGACGATCCCTCGTCTTCTTCGGGGAGGCCCTTTCTCGTCTGCTCGTATTCTCCGGCACCTTCGGAAACCTTTACCCTTGGAGGATAACCTATCTGGTGGCTGTAGGGCTAATGCATCGCACAATAGATCAATTACATACATTAGTGGCTCCGCGGATGGTCGAGGGTGTCTATAAGCTCTCCCTCGTCTACCTCTGTCTTACTTCGTCTACTTCTATTGTCTCTCTCGGCTGGAGGTATCGATATCTCGGGGTGCCATCGCCGACCCGAGTTTCAGCTGGGTCTTAACTGTCCGTACTTTCTTGTACGTGTATTTATGTACTTTTACGTGTAATGAATCTCTATTGGCTCTGTTATTTCTGTTCGCGAAATCCCTTTGAAAACTGATACGCTGGAGGGAAAGGTATATTATACACTCTTTTTCTGTTAATTGTACAATAAAGTAATTGTAAGGTAATGTTTTGGCAAATATTCAAAGTTAATTTTAAAAAGAATTAACAGCAAATTCTGAAGAATATAAATACTGTGGATATGACTTTAAGAAATCGTACTTCTAATTAACCCCTTGTCTTACAATTTCCTTTGTGACTGATCGTGCAATAACTCAGAACTAATTGTGGAAACAATAATCTATCACTGGTTTCCAATATACGGGAATAAATCAATGCAATATTAATAGCATGATAATAATTTCAATGTCTCCTGACCTATTTTCAATTTAACAGTTTTCGATAAACTTCAAAATTTTATATCTCATTTATCGAGTCACGTGTGCTATACGTCATTCTAAGGCAAAGGGTTAAAGGGAACCGTATTCGAATCTCCCTCACCATCAGGAGATTTTTCATTCTTACATATACGCCGCGCTGATGGTGATTCGTACGTTCTACGCAAAATGCCTACAACCGTTAAAGTCAAAAATGACGAATAAAAAAAAATCTGAAGGAGATATTGCGTTTAGTGCACGAGACAGGAATGAAAAGACAGCTGCGGTCGCTGAACGACTGGCGCTGTAAGAGCATCATCGAATAAAGATGCGTAACATCGATTAACGACGCATCTAAATATTCTCAGCATATTCCACCGTGGCAGCCAACTCCGAAACGCTCGTCAGTGTGAAATACTTTAGCGCAGGCTCGCGTATCTCTCGAGGGAATAAGAGAGGCGTCGGTTGCCGCGGTCTCCGAAGAATCGAGGAATTTATACGCCGAAGAAAATTTCGCTGCCGAGGAGCAGCAGATAAGGTACGATACACAGGTACGCGTAGGTAAAACCATGAACGCCACCGCGATCACCGGCGGCGCCGATGCGACGACGACGAGAAACGACGACGACGGCAACCGACGACGACAAGGAGAACGAAAACGAAGACGGTGGAGTCGACGACGACGACGACGACGTAGAAGAAGAAGAAGAAAGAAGAAGAAGAAGAAGAAGAAGAGGAAGAAGAGAGGACGACGACGTGAGACGTCTCAAGCAAGGCGAACGGGCGAAAGCAGCACGGGCATGCGAGGGAATCGTAAGTTAAGGTGGGATGGCAAAGGAGGAAGGTTAGCCGGCGCAAACATAAAGTTCCAGACTTACGACGCGAGATCCCCGATAGCTCGTCCGCGGTGGGCATAAAAGCATTAAAAAGCGCCGAGGCAAAAACGCAAGTGCATACATACTCGCGTACACACGTATGCAGCCCCCGGTTTCCCGTGTGCGGGCAACACCGTATAGGTATATTCTGCCGCGGGGTTGTCTTATTCTTCTTCTTCTTCGTCCTCCTCTTCCTCCTTTTCCTCAACCTTCTCCTCGGTTGCATGCGTTCTTCGCGGTAGACCCCCGCGGCGACCAACCTGTCTTTCCGACACCCTTCCCCCCGCTATCTCGCCGTGGATATCCCGATAATACTCCGCCGCGTCTAAATTCTTTTATAACCCTCCACCTCGCCAAGGGAAGCACGCATCGTGCGATAACGATAATCGACGAGCGTGAAGCCCGAACGGACCCAAGGACCGTCCGTTTCGTCCGCGTTGGATTACTTCGATGCACGCCTTTGATTGTACTTCGACCGGCGCGATTATCGCTGGCCGATAATGAAAT
Organism: Cerceris rybyensis; assembly: GCA_910591515.1. Lineage (NCBI taxonomy): Eukaryota > Metazoa > Arthropoda > Insecta > Hymenoptera > Crabronidae > Cerceris > Cerceris rybyensis. The sequence continues at coordinate 9,655,669 of OU342797.1, read as the reverse complement.
TTCTTAACGACCCTTTCGAGTTCGCCATTGCACTTCGAAGAGGAGGCCGCGAGCGTTAATTTCATCTCTCGCGCCTCTTGATATTCTCTCGTGCCGATTCTTACGGTATGGTACGATCTGCGAGAGAATCTAGTCGCGGGGAAATTAGTCGTACACAACATCAGGGGGGGAAAGGTAATAGTTATAAATAGCAAAGGGTGGGAGGCCACTCTCGAGGACCGTGTCCAAAGTGACGGGGGACAAGCGTAAAGAGCCTAGTGCCGTGGCTTTTGAAATATAGGCTCCCCCGGCGATAATGATGAACCGTGTTTACACTGGAGGGATCTTCGAGGGGCGCCTCGTCAGTCGTCACGGGGGTGGGAGGGTGAGTGGATTGGAAACGCGGAGGATGCGCCGAAGGTGCATGGATGAAGGGAGGACTGGATGTAGGGAGGTAGAAGAGGAGAAGGACGAAGGAGGCGACTCCTTTCTCATGTAAATACGATGTAGCCGCGTGTAAAGGCGGCTGACCGCTCGTGTATGTGGCACAATGTCGGCTGCTGGCCCCTCGCGGGCCGAAGCAACGCAGTGTGGCGAACGTTGGAACGAGGCGAAACCTGGAGAACCGAGAAGGAAGGGTAGAATATGCCGGTGGTGATGGTACGCCGGAGCGAAGAAGGAGGTGGAGGACGACCGCCCGTAAAATATATCAGCCGCTGTGTGACTTCTCGGGGCAGTCACAAATCACGGGACCCCCCGTCGCTTCCCGCCTAGCGGTGTGGGTGTACTCCCCTCGTACTGCCGCGTCTCCTCGTGCACGTTGCGATGTTGGTGTGCACCTTTCCGAGAGCACGAGGTGGTAGGTGATCCTACCTAGTAAAACCGCGACTATGTTTTCTTCGGACGAGTCAATGTTCGATTGGGTAAACAGACGTGGATTCACCGGGTTTTCTCAGCTAATTCTGGCTAAGACATTATTGGTTTAAGTATAGGGAGACGATCATAAAATCGAGGTGGTACATCCTTTTGCTGAGAGAGATTTATTAACCGAAGGGTACGCGGATGAAGTTACGATGGGTAGTATCTGACTAGTTCGAAGATCCTTGGTACGGTTTAGTCGATTCTGGGAGAGATGAAAAGGTCGGAGTTGAAACATATAGAAGGGGTTGATTTTTTAAATTGTTATGCGCTCCTGTTTCTTGTTGATTTGAGACTGAGGAGAATTTAATCGATTTTTGTTGTTCAGAGAGTGCTGTTTTGTCTATAAATTATACAATAGACTTCGACTGTTTTGCAGATTTTCAACACAAATTTTTATCAAACTGTGTCAATCGAATGACTAATTCCACCAAATCACCGTCATTGTAATCTGGTATACTTAATCCCTCCATATTCGGTTTATCATATCAATTTTCATTATCTGATCTAACTTCAATCTCTGATCAACGATAGATCCTCGAATACAAAAAACCACAATTATATTAGACTTTGAAACCTTTCAAACAAGATTATCCCCCACAGATGTTGTTCAATACTCCAAAAGTTCCCATTAACAGCACCATAAACCAGCCAAACTCTATCTGTATCCTCGTCACCAATAAAAACAACTCCCGCAATGATTACTCAGATCATTCACAGCAACAAAAACCAATCGCAATTACCAAAGTTCAAGGATTCACAACACTCAAGAATTCGAGTCTCCAACGAACAAAATAAAAATCCTAGCGTTACATTTGATAACGAAAAGCACGCGCACCTCGTCTCCGAGGATGCGAAAGAACGATTCCCAGGGCGACCGCCTAATCCGACAAACCCATGTATCATCCGAAGTTCGTTAGAAACTTTAAATATGCTACCTGGAAGGTTGCACAGTCGAAGAAGGAAGAAAGAGGAGAGAGAAAGATCGTCTCGTATCCGAGCACACAACGCGCGCGCTCCGACGCGATCAAGCTGGAATCTTCTCCGGTGAATACTATTAATGAGGCCCGTCCGAGAACGAGGAGCAGAAGAAACTTGGAAGGTAGAGAAAAGACGGCGAACCGGACGGTGGAAGGGAAAGGGGGGATTTCTTTTGAAAGAAGCTGCCTTTTGTTGGTCCTCGGTGCGAGCGGGAAATAATGCCCCATGGAATGTGACCCATGCACCTCTCGAATACGCGTGTGTGGATCAACACGCTCGATTCTGATGCACCCCGTTGCATATCGAGAGCTTGGCTAGAACTTGCGCGAATCATTACTGTCATCAATAAGAACGGAAGACGAAGTTTTGGTACCAAGGTCAAAAGAGTCGAAGAAGTGGTAGCTGGTGCACCAATGATGTAACTTTTAACCCTTCGAGTTTACCCTGTTGAGCTGAACGTAATTTTTGAACTTATTTAACACCGAAGACCGTCGATTTGACGGATTCCTACCTTTTTAGAAACGACTTCCAAACTTATAGAGAAGTGGTACAGTAGATATTTCACATGTGTCTTGTAATATACAAATTAACTGATCATCTTCGCCGTCTGATCCCACGATTTTCAAATTTCTTATTTAATATATTGCCATGCAACAGATATCACTTCAGTAAATGTAGTGTTAAAATATTTCAAATTTACGTAAAGTAGGCTGATTTGGAAGTGAATTGTCATAGGTACCATTAAAGTAAAGGGTGTGTAAGGGATTTAGACCAATGGAAGTAATCGGTTTACATCTACAAACGAGAGGACACTTTGCATCCTCATCACCGGTCCTCTCAAAATGCGAGCACCATGAGAGAACAAATCAAAATATTACCAAGTAAAAACAAAGCAACATGGTGAAGCAAGATGGAGCACGAGACGAAAGCAGAGGGTCATTTATAACTCGGGTGGAGAGGCACGTGATTAGAAGTACCAAATGACCGCGCCAGCGAGAGGAACATCAGAGCCAACAACGTACATGGTGCTCGTCGTCCCTTCGCCTTCGTTCTTACCTCCACCTTCTCCTTCGATCCTCCTTCTCTTCTTCTTCTCCTGCGTAGAAGGAATGTTTTAACCGGTAGCGAGCGGGATCATTATAATGATTCGAATCTACCGAGAGGAGCAGTCGGGAGCGCGTTTCTCCGCTCCGTTGCCTCGCTCGTTATTAATATCGAATAACGAGATGCTGGTCTCGCGAGCGCCAATGGCATGCATGCCCACGGCATATTCTTTATTAACGATGCACTACCATTCGTCGGGATCGTCCTATCGAAAAATTCACCTGACGCCAAGCAGAACTTGGATCGCTAGATGTGAATCCTCTCGACGCAATTACCTACGAAATCGAAGGTCTACCACGAACACGCGGTTTAATTGCTTCAAGATCCAAGTGTTGCTTCAGAAGAAGCTCATGGTGACAAATTGACGAAGATTGTAATTATTTTTAATCCTACCATGTGAAACACTTTGAAAATGTAGCAATTACAAATTCTCACGGGAGTGGAGAACGAAGAAGAACGAAGTAACTCTGCTACAGGATCAGATAAATATTTTACGTAGTAGAAAGAGAATTTCTTAGGTAGAAGGGAATTTAAACTGGTCTATATGTTGTGCACCACGTTCAAATAATTTCCTGGAGAATGAAACGATTCTAATATTTATAGAACGACCGTGAAATATTCATTTCCATCATCCGCAAAGGCGAACGCAGTGGGACATGCAAAAGAATCGTCCGCAATTCCATCCTAGATATCATAATTCACATCCAAAGCGACTTAATTCAGTTCCGACTCAGCGTCGTCTTCTTTTCAACGTCCCCCGCTTTCACTTCCATTCCGCGGCAATCCGCGCTTCATAAATTTTCATTTGAGAGCACATCCCCAGGCGTATACACCTATGACAAGATAAATGCCTCGGGTAATAACAACCGAAGAGCCAACAAGAGAAAACCAGACAGCAAGAAGAGAAGATAGAGAGGAGAAGCGTGTGTCCCTTCGATAGTCAGGTTTTATTAATACGTCGGCATTGATTACATATATCCCTCTCCCCCCAGCGGCTTTTCCAAGAGCCGCCGTTGGGTGAGACTTCATCGGTGACGTCCAGCGACGACTATTTTTTGCGCTTAACAAATGTGGATATAATTGCACGCGAACCTAATGGTTATTGATGGCGTCCCTCTACTTCCACCCTCGCTGCATCCTACTTCGTCGGCAGCTCCTTTGCCTCCCCCTTGTAGTTTCTTCGTCACCCTCTCTCACCTTTTCTGCGGCCTGGCGAGCACGTTAACGTTGCTCTAAGGTAACGTGGCATGGCGTGCCGGCGTTATGGAAGCGATGCTTTAGGAGCGATACTGTCGGGCACCGACCCCCTGCCGCACGACCGACACACACAACTTGATTCACCATGGGGCCACTGACGCTAGGTGCACCGCTTCACCGACCACCACTTCCTTTTTGCTCAACCGATCTCATAGGAGATCCATGGGACCAATAAAAATCCAATGGCCTACGCGAGAAACCGAAGGGTATGTCTATCGGACGATCGGAAGATCGTTTGAGTAACTACGTGAACGTATTAATTGTGAGATACGTTGCGGAGATAGGACTTTACTCTTTCGTTGCTGGGCGGAAGTAGGGATTTACTGTTGGGTGATGGGGTTTAGAAGGGTGTGAATATACTTGGGTAGTTTTGGAAATTGTTGCTTGAAAAGGAAACTTTCGCGTGAACTTCCTGTCAGAAGTTGGTGGCATTCGAATGTCGCTATAGGACAGAATAACGATGATGTTTTAACCGTTTGGCGGACGATTTCTTTTCGGGGCGTGCGAAGAGTCAAAATTAGTTTCTGAAATCAAAAGATTTCATAGATTTCTGGACGTATTAATTGTGAGATACGTTGCGGAGATAGGACTTTACTCTTTCGTTGCTGGGAGGAAGTAGGGATTTACTGTTGGGTGATGGGCTTTCGAAGGGTGTGAATATACTTGGGTAGTTTTGGAAATTGTTGCGTGAAAAGGAAACTTTCGCGTGAACTTCCTGTCAGAAGTTAGTGGCATTCGAATGTCGCAATAGGACAGAATAACGATGATGTTTTAACTGTTTGGCGGACGATTTCTTTTCGGGGCGTGCAAAGAGTCAAGATTAATTTCTGAAATCAAAAGATTTCATAGATTTCTGATATTACGTATAACTAAACGAATGAAATAACGAGACAGTTTCAGGACTGGCGGATATTTTCAATTCGATAGTATTTGAAAGACTTAAAAATTCCCTACCTCATCTTCCGCGCCACGAGTGTCACACATTATTGTAAACTGATGGGTTAACGTGATATAAATTTGATGAAATATTTAAGCTAAATTTTTTAAACACCAGAAATAACTCTTATCAAGCTCAGAGATAATATTCTTCATCCTATCTCCTTGTAAAATTTCTTAACACCTTGTGATCTTCCAGGAACTTACACCTACCTTACAAATACAAATTTGTTAAAAAACTAGATTTCACGAGTGATATTGATCTATACTTGGAGTAAATGCAATCATAAACCTATCAGATAGAAAACTACAAAATCAAATGGCGATCATCCGAAGAAATTCTTTACTAAGGATTTCTCCGAAACACGGAACGATTAACAGCAGTCCCTCGATAGTCCGGTCACTGGGTCACTATATTTTCGTAGCCATTCTCCCCGGTGTCTCCGTGACACGACAGAAACGTTGTACCGTCATCAGGCCATGACACGACAGAATTCACCTCCTCTATCACACGTAGGTCGTGGACAAAAGCTCGGTCGGGTTCTCGCGTTAAGGCGATTACAAGGGGAAAGACAGCGACCGTAGTAGAGCATTGTCTAGTACTATGGGGAACGCTAATTATGCCGGAACGTTCCGCGTAGGTGCCGTGCATAATCGACTTTGCCGCGCGAAAACTGCATATGGAATTTAATCGCAGGGTTACCGATCGAGAATGGCAAAAAAGATCATGGAAAAGCTAATGCGCTATGAAATTAGCGGGGAACATTAAGAAGTTCGTAAGAGCGGTTTTGATCGTTTCCCTGGATAAAACTGGTTCTTGATTAACCTCTTACGTGATTATATTAGGGGAAACGAGTGTCGCGTTTTCCGTTTCCGTTCATCATGGTTAATTATGGTCCTTGATTGCGGTTTATTTCGTTTCACGGAAATCCAACGAATTCCTATTACTGACTTGTGTGTTTGTTTGTATTTGCGCGCGGTGAGAAATGCAAATATGCATGCGTTAAGTTCAAAGTGATTTTAATGACTTGTTATTCTATCGTCGTGGTATCTTATTTGTATAATTTGACGCTAATTAATTGAAATCAATTTGATAAGGTATTCTGAGGTTGAATTAACATTTTTAATGTGGCCACTGAGACATTCCAACATGGAAATTAAGAAGATTGAAATTGTACGTCGTTTATGTTATTATTTGTGGTGTTGTGACATGAGATCCGTTTTATTAAGTAATTTACGTGTTTATTATCTAGAATTTTTTATACGCTTCAAAAAACTGCAACTACGGCGAAAGACGACCTGAACCACATGGAAAATCTGCAAACCACAGATCACATGCTTTGAAAAGACAATCGAAAATTTCTCGTGAAATCATTCACAATATTCCATCCAAAAAATACAAAGGAGGACCAAGCTGTCGCATAAGAAAACTACATAAAGCCTAAGAGCTCAAGTTGATCAAAAAAACATCTAATTTAAGGTCTTACATTCAGCAAAAATTTTAAAGTTTGTCCTTAAACTGCTGCCTCATCACTATACTGTAGATTTTTATGCATTTATGACAAATTAAATACGGCTAAAATATACAAAAAGAACATAATATAACAATATATATAAAATATCCAAAGTATGGTATTTGTTGTAATATTTATTGAGTGCAATGAATCCCTAGATAGGTTTTCCTGTCTCACCTGCATTTGTGAAACTCGAAATTTGCATAAACATCCGCAGTCTACTCATCACTCATTCCCTATATACATTAAAATCCAAAAAAGTAATAAGTGTTCTACAGCAGTTCAGCAATTCTAACCATAATCTTCCATGTAGCAATCGACGCCTTTCATATCTTAACGTCAATAAAATTTTTCTCCAATAAAATTCATTTACATAAGAACAAGAATCCGTTAACAACTTCCGGCCAAAAAGTTAAAAAAACCCAGAGTTAGCATTGAGGAAAATAATCAGGTTTCGCGTGCGGTACGCAAGCAAACGCATTCTCGTCGAGGAGAAGTAAACCGCATGCACGCGAAAAATTCACCATCGAAGGTGCGTGTGCGGCTTTTGAGGTGATTTCGAGGCGGAAGGAAAGAAAGGAAGAGTCTGCATGTGGAATGGGGAGAACATTTCGACCACAACCGGCACCGCCAGCCGCGCTTAATGACAGCGTTTTACGGCCTTATGAAACATGAATGCGGCGTACACAGGAATCCCTGATATTTTGTTAGAACTCCAACGTCGTTGAGTTTAACCCGTTGCTTTCTACGAAATTTTCTGACTGCACGCGTCAACTTGGCGCATAAGAATTACATGAAAGATTGTTTAATGACAAGCTTGAGACAGTACTTTACTCAACGACGCATGCAGAAAATTACTTTGTTTTCCAAGTACTGGAAAACGATGCCTTCTTCCTTTTAAACAGAATTTTGCTACGCCTCATTCAATGCTGAGAGGACTTAGGTACTTACAACTGTAATCATCGTAATTCATGACAATATGATTCCGTGACGAGGGTTTGAGTCGTGAAGTTGGTATCAATTTTAAGATGTTTTAGTGTTCGAATAATTGTGTACAATTTCGTGTTTCACGGGATTGTCTTTTGTGTTATACAAATGTGAGGGGAAATATTTTTGTTATTTACAAGTGGTGGGGTTATCAGAAAAATGTGGAAGTCAATTATGTATAACGGTATTTTTGCAAAAAAGGGGGTGATTAAATTTCATTGATGGCTGAAATGTGGAGAAATTAGAAAATACAAAAAAAAGAGTAAATGAATAGTTCTTCAATTGTTACGTATGGATTATTAATTTTTTGTAGTCACTCGTTACGTTTTAATTGGGTTACTTTGATAGGTTCATTCACAATTTTCGTAATTGAAAAGTGGGTAATGAACATGACATTCTGAGGAAGTATATATATTAACACTAGAACTACCAAACCAGTCAAAATGACTGGTACACAATTTTTTCAAAAAATTCTCCAAGTTCACATAAGAGTCATAGAATAAATATTCTACGTCTATATCAATAAACATAAATCACCCAATCGATCAAATTTCCTGCTGCTTGATTCCACCTTTTTCAAAGTATTTATTTAATTTATTAAAATATGATAAATTTGAGGCTGGTAGTTCTAGTGTTAAGAGACAAATTTTTTACAGTTCAAAAAGAATAAATATATTAACCCCGTACTCTACAGCGAGTGACACTTCTGATGAGGTGAATGAGATAGAAAATTTTCGAGTTTTCGAAAATCCACTAAATTGGAAGTATTAATGAGACGCGACGGGATAATATTATTTCTCTAACATTAACATTATGTTAAAGTATACAGCATATCAAGAATTACTGATCAATTTTTATTTTAGCAAGTAAATTCTGAATTAAAGCAGTCACGAAACAAATTGTCGGGAAAAGGGTTAAGACACAATTCGCAAGGTATATATATTTGCAAAAATCTTGCATCCTAGGCAGTTTTCAACGTACAAAACTCCATTGTTCATTATTCCATAACAGCACTGAATCAGCAGGGGCCGTCAATTAAAAGTTGAAAAGCACGAAAAAGAAAAATCCAAGTAAAAAGTTGCCCGCCGTGAAAGTTTCGAGTCCCGGACCGAAGTTCTCGAATTCGACAGTGGGATTTGGCCCTCGATGGCAGTCATATCGATAACCCCTCCTCGGATAATTGAACTTAACGAAGTGTCTGGCACCGTGGAAACGAATTCGTCGTCGAAGCGAGTCGCGCGCTCGCTCACCCCATAGGAGTTTGCGACGATCCAAATCCAATCTTCCAATCGGAGTCAATTACAGCTTGACAATGCCCGGACTAGCTGGCTGCCTAAATGTCAGCTGTACGAAGCGACGGTGTCATTTCGTATACAAACGGGATTACGCAATCTAATTCACGGCCTGACAAAAGGCCGACAAAGAAAGCCGCGAAAGTGGAAGGTAGTAGGGTCGAGAGAGCGTTATCTTTCTCTCTCGGCTTCTCTCAGCTTCCTCGGCAATTTCACCGAGTCCTCTCGTTCGAGCCGACTTCCGCGGTATCCATGTCCTGGAAATGGATTGACGGAAGTCTAACGTTTATTGAAATTGATTTGTCTACCGTTTTAACGTCCCACGTCAGAATCCTTCTCGCTGACATTTTAAAACTTCGTCTCTAACCTTCGGACGTTGCTCATCTGTTTCGTGTAAAGATATAACCAATTATTCCTCACCTTTCTATTCGCAACATACAACTTCAACCCTACAGTTCTGCTCATTTCTATCTCACATTCCTATTCCTTCCAATCATAGTGACCACAGCGAAAAAAGATCCACATTTCCAACATAAAATACACAAACAGGTAGATATAAATCTTAAACACAATGAATATCAAAAACTAATACTAAAAAACATACTATCTGTCCAAATATAATCTCCATTTCGGCTCATATAGACTCGAGTAGAACAGCAAAGTTAAATTCATCCTCCCTGTAGAAATCTACCGTTTCTATCCTTACCTCATATCAATCTGAAATTTCATCGACTCCACATCCTCCTTCAAGAGAATCCATCAAATAAAACCCTTCAACGACTGGGTACTTAACCAACCAAGAATCCATCTACCTCCTACCGACTGGTTTCGCAAGAGCATCAAACGGATCTATCTCCCATGATCGTAAGTACTCTTATCCAGCCTTTGTTCGGACTTGGCCTTTTTTCAGTCTAACCACAAGCAACGTAGGTAAGAGCACAAACGAGAGCACGAGGTCCGGCTGAAACAGCATACGTATTCGTAGCGGGACACTTAAGTCTATCCCGCATGTTAATATAATGTCTTAGGTGGCCGTAGCCGTGTCGACAAGCCACGGATACTCTCCCGAGGTACATTCCCCCTTACAAGGCACGCGGATAGATAATCGCGGCATTGTCTTACATCGGCGCTCGTATTATACATGGAAAGGACATGCACGGAGGATCGTACGTGTGCACGCGTGCACATAGACGAACGTCTCTGCACAGGTAAGTGCACCGGCAGTTTTGCATCGGCCGACCGCGCTTGTACGAGCGAGCTCGAGCCCTCTCGAGGCGCTTTATCGAGGCGACGATCAGCCGCAAACGAACTGACGAGACTAATCACCCGTCCACCGCAGATTTCTCCGTACGAATTCCTTCCTCATTGTTCCTACCTACGGGGAGAGTTTCTACCGCTGCCTTCTTCGAAACGAGTACGATCCAGTTGCGGAGGTAATCGTCGTGTCGCGGCCGACGTTTGATCTTGCTAAGGCTACGGTTGCTATTGGAAATCGTGACTTTTGACGATGCGAGGGGATGATTAGATATTTTTCAAAGATTCGTACACCTTGTAAGGGATAAAGGTTGAAGTTCGCTTAGTTAGATTTACTTATTTTTTGGCTAATTTAAATTGAAGTTTTTAGTTAGGGAGGAAGTTATTAAGATAGTGTTACATGTTCGTTTCTTGTAGTTATGTAGGAATTTCTGACACTTATATGAAATCCGTTACCATCCTTGAAAACTGTAACCCTTCTTTCATTGTTGTTATCCAGTATCCAATGTGATTTTTTTTTATCAATGTCATAGCATAATTTTAAAGTTCTTAAAATATACTCCAATCCCAAGTATCACCACAGAGATATATATGTGATAATGATATGTGATATATGATAACATATCACCATAGATATGTTCGTTTCTTGTAGTTTTCTATGAATATCTAACACTTCCATGAAATCCGCTACCACCCTTGCAAACTCAAACCCTTTCCGCCTTTTTCCATACAGTATCCACTGCGATTCTTGTTTATTAATCTCACACCGTAATTTAAAAGTTTTGAAAATGTACTCCAGTAGCAAGTATCACCATAGAGAAAAGCATATAATTCTTTCTATGTTCCTTTCTCTTTTACAAAACCAGCGTATCCTCGGATTAGGTAAAACTCTCCCCAAAACCGCGTGAATTATTTCCAAATATCCAGAGGCCCAGGAAGCCTGACAATCCGACGGATTATTTCATGAGTTTCGCCGTACCGGTAAGAAGTCGGTCGAGGGTAAATATTCCAGTATGCACTCAGCGCAGAGACAGGATGCATACCGTAGCAGGTTGCAGAGGCCCGTGTGGCAAAGCCACCCCCTCGTCGGCTGGCACGAAGGCGCGAGCTACGTCTATGCATTAGCATCCGCATATATTATTTCGCTGCATAGCAAACTGGTGAGCCGGTGTGCATGTTGCGCATAACCGAAATTCGCGAACCTCGATTTCGAGGGGGTTGCGATACCGACTTTCCACGTGGTACGCTCAGCTACGACGATATGCAAAACCGATTCCAAAGTGACGCGATATCGCCGACATGTGTAAACTCGGATCGGAGATGAGATAGAACTTCGAGGAGCTGCGTTTGCATTAAAATTTACCAAGGCGATCAAACTGACCAGTATCTCATTTTTTCGAAAAATTCTCCAACCTGATGTGGGAGCCGTACAGGAAATATTCCACGTGTATCTTATGAAACAAGAATTACCTAACTGCCCATCTTTTTCAACTCTTGATTTCCCTCTTTCCAAAGTACTTATTTAGCATGTTTAAATCTAATAGATATAATCTAACAGATATAAATAGAACGGAGATGATTGAAGGAAGGAGGGAGGATACATGGTTTGAGAACAAAGAGGAACTTGTTTCCTAATGAGACAGACTTGTTTAAGACTCAGTATTAATCAGTAATAAAATAAATTCAACGAGTAATTAAGAATGATTCCATCGGTAATATAAAATCTATCTAAAATTCGTGATCCTTAACACTAGATTTACGGAGCCAATTTGGCTCATTCAAAATTTGACTACTATATTTATAATATATTGGGTGGTTAATTTTTTAATAATAAATCTTTCATTTAAATTAATTTTGAACTATTTTCTTTGCAAAAAATTGCAGTTTTCTTGTATAAGTCAAATTGGCACACTTTAAAAAAATAGGTGTATCAGCATCCGTAAATCTAGTGTTAACAAAGCAATAATTATAGTGGTATTATACGAATGAAAAAATGTCCCTACCCAAGCTACAAAGCTAAATTACGTCGACAAAACTTAAAAAACAGCCAGGCCGAAAACACTACTCCACGTTATGTTCCAGAAGAGGTTTAAGGACTCGCGAATTTCCACGAATTTGAAGGCAAGAGGTATCCCGGGAAGTACAAGCCGCGAATTTCACGTGGCTCGGGGGAAAACCCGAATGGCAGATCCACCTTTTACCCCCGACGAGTCGCGCCTGAAAATACCGAGCAACGTGAGGCACGGAATACAGTAACACAGGAGCATCACGACGACAGCACTCGGCTCGGTTGTCACGTGTCCCGTTATTTATGGATGTAACCCAGCGGCAACCCTCTTATTCGTAGTTTTTACTCATATTTCGCGAAGCCCTGCTGAGAGAGATCGAGGTACGCCCCTGAAACACCGCGGGATGAGAAGCCACGGTGATATCCATGGACTAAAACACGAGAGGAAGAGAGAAAGCAGGGAGAGAGAAAGAGGTAGATGGAAAAGAGAGCAAAAAGAGGGTGGGTTAGGGGGCCCCGAATAGAGGGAGAGAGGGTTGGATAGAAAGAGAAGGAGAAAGAACAAGAGTAGAACCGAAGTTCGGGCGTTATTTATGATGCTTTCTCCCAAAGCGGCCGCGTTAAGCGACCGCGGCTTTCGCGAAAGCACGATCGCCCTTCCGGCAGCTTCTGTTACGTTTGTTTCTTTTCCCGGGCTTTCATCGGTCTACGTCGAATTACAGCGATTTTTCTGTCGGCCGTATAAGTGCGACGGGAAAGTGACGCAGGAAACGATACCGCGATGTTGGAGCTTGAAATCTTGAGGGTTTTGCGACCGTTGAGTTTATAGGGGATGAAATATATATCGGAATTACATAAATTTGTCAATTTCAGGATATTCTAATTCCGTATGATTAAGAGGACTCGAAAGATTAGAAAAGGGAAAAACACTTTGAGCGGGTGTTAACCTTCTATGGGACTCTGAGACTGAGGTAACGCAAGAGAATCTAATTGTAAGCTTCTATTCTACAAAGTTTAATTTTTAACTTTGCCAAGTATTATAATTTAACTCACGAAAATCATAAAATTCTTATATTCAATATTTAAAATTCAGGTTTAATTTAATATCTGAAATAGTATTTTTATTATTTTCAAATTTTGCTATCGTAAAACGTGATCTTCGGATACCACAAAAAATTCGGACGATAGAGGGTTAAGTGACATTAAGAGAGTAAAGGATACAGAATCAAACACCGAATTATATCGACATCAGAGGACAAAACAACCTGATCTTCGTCGAAGTCACTCGCCTCCCTTCATTCCCACCCCCTAAAGTGTACAAGGAGTACACAGCTTGGAATCTCGCTCGTCGCACATACCCGCGCGAGAGGGTTGGTGGTCAGTTGGTCGGCTGGTTTAATCCCTTACCCCTTTAAGCGTTGTGTATTATCCTCGTAAAAACTAATACAGAAGCGACGTTGGTCCGGCTCCGCCTAAAGCCTGCTTCCCAGCGAGGGACGTAATATAAAAAGGAAAAAGGAGGGAAAAAATAGACGACTTGGAAGCGGAGAGTCGGCGGCCCCCGGGGCTCGAAAATACGTCGAGTTCGCCCGGTCTCTCGTCGAGCTAGAAAAGAGTACGGGAGAAAGAGAAAAAGAGAGGAGAAGAGGGAGTTTTGTGCACGAGAGCGGCGATATATCACCGGGCGACGAAACACAACCAACCCCCGACGAGAGTTGCATTTGCATCGACGGACCGACGTTCCCTCGCTAATACGACCACCATGGAGAGACTCATGCACGTACGAGTCGCACACGCTCGATTCCGTCGATCGGGACGTCACCCCCTTGCCCGGTTCCTCCTTCGGGTTCCTCTCGAGGGCGCGAAGGGGCTTTGCCATCCCTTCCCAACATCGAGGTCTGATTTACATTTTCTTTCCTGCCGCGAAGTCTCCTTCCACTCGATAAGAGGAAACGCCTCGATCCGGCGGTATTTCAACCCTTGCGAAAAAGAGATTCGAGCCTCTTGGCGGTGTCTGACCGGTTAGCATGGGGAAAATGAGATGGAGAAATGGTAGGAAAGGTTTAAACTGCTTTCTGGATTAAATTCTTTTTTTTTCCTGTAGCCTGATATATGTTTTATTTCAATTTAGAGAATTGGAGGAGACGGTTAAAGTGAAAGACATTAAGGTGGTAATTCATGTTTGAGGGAGAAATCGTGATTTTTTAATTTGGCTATAGGTTTCATGTAAGATATATGTCGAAAAATGTTTGCAGTTTCAGAAAAGTTATAAAAGATGGAATAATAGATGAAACCTGAGCAAGAGACACGATTTAGCTTTATCGTATCAGATAGAATTACGAAAAGTCGCGCAGCCAGTGGAAAATTAGAAGAATTCCGGAACGGAAGGTAAACGGAATTCTCGAATGTGACACTGCAATTTCTTAAGCAGATATATTCACTCGATAAAGTACCATACAAAGAAGGAATTCTGAGTAAACATTTCTAATTCAATCCGGATCCAATAGCTAGAAACCCACCGCATAATTCCGCTGCAGAAAATCCCACCCCCGACGGTCGCCGAGGAAACGCTAAATCCCAGATCACGAGAAAAGTGGTAAAACGAAAAAGCGACGCGATATCGTCGACGAAATTGGATCCGGTCCCTTAAAACGACGGGGAATCGCTACGCCAGGAACGCGCACCAAGCGACAGGTTAGCCGCGCAGGATAAAAGCTTCTCCTATACTTTGAAGATCAGAGGCCTGGCACGAGCCTCTATTCTCTCCTTTCTCTCTCTCTTTTCCTCGGTTTACACTCTATAAACGGAGCAGCGGGGAAACGGCGCCGTTACACGATCACTGAATCATTGTTGGTGATAGATAGCGCAGCTGTTGCGCGCGAGATCACACGATCTCGAAATAGTTTGCAACAATATGCTACGGGGTGGCTCCGGGCGAACGGGTTACCTCGACGTCAATTTAACGAACCACCAGGCATTCCCGACTCCGCACAACCAAAGGTCGATACCTGACCGCGAACGTGTGCAGCGTTTATCTTTAGTCGCACTAGCTACGGCACAACTAATTGCGAGTTATCGGGGTTCGCGTGCACACACGACACACGCCGAAGGGGTGGATTATTTTGAGTAAGACGAGCGAGTTCGAGAGCGACGATGAGTTTCGGATTACGTTGATTTTCACTATGACATAGACTTCCAATTTTCCTGATGTTTCTATCGAAAATTGTGCAAGTATCGAAAAGAGAGAAAAAGATTTATATGTTGAAAGTTTCATTTTTTCTGCACTTCACCATCACCTATAATCACTCATAAACCATTTGCGGTCCGAATTATTTCGTTAATTTTGGTAGTAAGGTAAATAAAATTAATTTTGCAACATTTTCTACCATTGGTAATTCAATTTTTTAATTAATATCAATAACTGTAGGTATTGACGGACATTTAGGTGATACTACAAAATAATTGTGAAATTGGAAAGTCGGTATTAAATTGTCAGAAAATAAAATCAAGTGAAAATCTATGTCGGGTACTGTTCGTCTCACCGCAAAGGGTTAAGTGCTTTCAGTCTACTCCTCCAATATATGTTAAATTTCTGTCGACAAAACCACAAGATCCTCCATCACCTTGAAATTAACGAGGCGACAAGATGTCTGGTAGAATTCAACCCTCGAAACGAACGTCTCGATTCTCGAAGATCTCCTCGCTCGAATACAACCGAAAGATCCGGCGAATTATGCGTAAACTCAAAGTTCCCTCGAGAGGGACCGGTGAGTTTGAGAAATTACCCGAATCGCGGAAAGAGGAGGACGGAGTTACGGCCACTCGTTTGCTCCCTCTCGCCATTATTACGTTATGAGGGATAGGGCGTATTATAGGGAAGACCGGTAGCCGGCAGGACCAACGAGTTTACGGTTTAGGAAAGCCGAAAGGGTGAGGAGAGAGGCAAAGAGAGAGGTGGTGCGTTAGCTACCGTATAATTACAAGAACGCCCCTTCCGGAGATGACGCGTTATTGCCCCGGGGCGACTTCCTCGTGCGGCCCAGACAAAATCCTCGGGACCTTCCGAGGAGGAGGACCCATGGGGGATACCATGGGCTCGCGTAATCGCCTCGTTATGTCCTCACTCGTTTCTCCTAACGTTTTCGACGACTTTTGGAAGAAATTAGAAGAATTATTGGATTCGTTGGCGGTAGAATGGAAGATAGAAGAAGAATGGAGGATTTTTTTCAAGCGGCTTGATAATTATATTGTTTTGAAGGTATATCTTAGAGTCAGCTAACGTGTTTTAATTTTCTGGTCATCAAAAATATTGTAATAGTTCAAATATGTGCATTCTATTTATCCCAGAAAATGTGAAATGATATACAAAACAAAAAGATAACTTGGAAATGGAAAGTTTGCAAGATTTCATTAAAATTGGACTATATTAAAAAAATTCTTGTGATTGTGAAACTTGATGACAGCACAGAGAAAGATTTGTGCTAAATAGGCACATTTTTGCGCAAACTTCAGCAAACGGAATATAAATCTCTCTTCGAATTGGGGGAGTTTCTCTATCTCTACGTATACCCTGTAATTTTAAGAGCGGATGATCCGACGGAAAAATTAATACGATCATTTTTCAATGGGTAACGTATTAAATCGTACGATTTGTATAAAGTAATATCCGAACGAATCCGGCGGTTCGCAAACGGACGATCTACATTCTTGAATCGTACCTTCTATGCCCATTCTTCGAGCCAGTCCCTCCAGGCTTTATTGCTTCGCCTCCTTCGTTCGTACCGACTTTTCTCTCTCTGTTCCTCTACTTGGTCCCACCGTGTGATAAATGGCCTTGTTCCATCCACCCTCGCCTTCGTCCTTCGAGAAGGTCTTATCAACTCGGACGCGCAGCTACTCTCCTTCTCATCCTCTCTCTTTTTCTTTACCTCTCTCTCTCTCTCTCTCTATTTCTCCCGTATTCCCTCTTTCGTTCACGAGAAACCCCATTCCAGTCTGAAAATTCGCTTCCATCCGGGATCCTTCGACCTCGAATATTGCTCATTTTCGAGATTCCTCCTCGTAATCCGCTTACTCCCCCTTTTTCATTTGTTTAAACGTTTCCGTGGAAGTTTTGTCCGATGAAAACTGTTACTCTCTGCCGTATTATAATTGTTATAGTTCACATTGCAATTCAGCGTGATGATTAAGCGATAAAATAGTGCTACTTCGGAAGGTTCGTTTCATGAAGATTACTTATTCAGTAATTGGGTTATCTCTTTCTCCTCCATCGATGATTATGGATGATCGTTTAATTCTCTCACTGATCGCATCTTTTTCTCTCAAATGGAACATATTAAATGAAGAGTCAAAGCCAATTTCTTGGGAGAGTTACGCAACAAGGAAACAGAGAATACAACCTTTACTTTGTACACCCATCACTTTTGATTGTGAGAGATTTTTCCGAAGTTATTATTCTACCCCAGATAAAATGGCCGCAGAAAAAAGAAGTAGGAAAAAGTAATAGCACTAATTTTAAACAACTTTCATTAATTCTCAAATATCGACTACTCAGAGCGGTTCGAAGATCACGTAAAAACGTAAAGACGTACGAAGGAAAGGAAAGTTAAATCGGAAATAGGACGTGAGAGGATCTTTGAGATGATGTCTTCTTTCTCTCGTTTCCGTCGGAACGGAGTGGTCTGGTAACCGTCGTAATGCCCGTGCTGAATCCGTAGTCCCGCAGGCGGGGGTGCTCGAGGGTGGCCTTTTTCTCTGGCAGGACAGAGGCGAGGGAGGAAAGAAATGGCCCCCGGAGGAGTGATAGAGGCTACCTAATAGCTCACGGAATTGCCCCTGAAACACCTTTTTAATGAACTATTGCTACGGGAAATGAAAATAGGGGAGACGACAAGCTTCCTCTCAGCTTCAACGGCGACTATCTCTGAAACTTTTTAAGACAGACTGCGGCGAGTCTTTGCGAAATTTTCCACCCCCTTAGAAATGTCTTATCGCGAAGGTTTCGCGATGTTCTTGGGCAAACTGAATGCTCGTTTGGAAGACATCGAGGGAAAGGACTGTGTAATGTTTCTACTGGGAGAGAAATGACTCATCTTTTTTTAACGCGGAATTTCTATAGACTATCCGAATTTTTTGATGAGACAGCAAAGATACGTTGAAGTTTTTACTGCGGTTATACGGAAAATAACCGTTAGACTCCTTGTAAATTTCTTTTAATTCTAATTCTGGGAGCACGTGGAGATACAATTCTCAAGATACTTGCAATAAAACATGTCGTTAAGACAAGGATAAAAATTGTAAGACATACTTCCAGAAATCAATTTTCCAACTATCTGTTGTTGTAACTTGTGGGACATACTTCAAATTTAGATCTTCAAGAGCCAAAAAGTTTTTCTGAAGATGTCCAACAGTTTTCATTATCCGTTGTGAATCCACCGTTCATGGTGTACTTTCAATCAATTCAGTATTTTCTCCCCATCGTTCAAATTTCCACCAAACTACACCATCACCAAAATCTGTAGAAAATACGTACAAGCCCATCCACGGAATCACAGATAAATTCGACACGGAGGGTATAAAAAGGACTTATTGTTAGCAAAACCCGGGAACAGAAGAAAACTCCTGCTGGATGGAGGCAAGCTGAGCCCAGCGAGACATCGGCCGAAAACATTCCGGGGAATTAGACGCGGAGCCCCGGCAGGAGATCAAGAAAAGGGAGCCCCGAAACGAAGACGAGGAACGAGGCGATTTGTCAAAACGCGCATCGCCGCACGCGCTCCTCCACCCGCTTCTTCGGACTCTTTCTTTCTTTCTTATTGTTATGCTAAGCGCGATCATAGATGGTTTGTACAGTCGGAGCCAGAAAATGCGATGCAAACGGTCCAGCCGCAAAACTGGAATTCTGAATATGAATAACGAATTCGTTTGAGAGTGTTGGACATGTTCGCAGATTCTGAATACCTCAGAAGGGTGGGAAACACTTGGACTTGCGTGCTGGAGTTTACTGAAACCTATTTTATTATAATACTCTATGACATAGAACTGAAATTTTCTTTTACGTTGAATAATTGCAGTAGATTTGAAAGAAATATGCATTGTAGGATAACTATTTTTATTGAAGCAAAATTTTTCTATAAAAATAGCAGCTTTTCACTATTTGAATATTGATTGAATTTTAGATATTGTTTAAACGTTTTTGAAAATGAGTTAATATTACCTATTATAAGTTTCTTCTAGCGTTCACCGTGTCAAACAAATAATATTAGTAGAACATGATTGCTTTGTTGAAATAGTAGTTACTTAAAGTATAAAGACTTTGTTTACTAAATAATCATATAAAATTCCTTTTGTCTTGCTATCCTACGGAGAGAAGGTTAAAAGTTTCATACAGCGATAGATCAGTGAAATTTGACAATGATTAGAACCCAGATAGACGGTATAAAACGTGAAGTTTAAAGCAAATTGTCTACCCTTGTAGACGGAGACCAGAAAGCACGTTATTAAAGTTCGATGACGTCACGGAGAACACGAGAAAACTGCCCCGTCGGGAATCGAAACGTCCGCCATCTGACCCATTAAGGGGTGACTTGGCCATCACCTTCGTGGTGGTTTCTGGTCAGCTGTAAGGGTTTGGATTATGGCTGTAGCCCGCGGTGTTTACGAGTCCACGAAGGCCGATTACAGTCCGCTCGTCCGGTGATCGTTTTACGGAAAATAGCTCCTACCCTTCGAACCAAGTTGTACTTAACTTGGTACCAAAAATGAGAAAACACGAAGGTACTGGAAAATATTCTTAAAAAAAGAATGTAACGTGAAAATATACCTTGGTAAAGCAAGAAAAAAGTATCGACAAGAAGAGAAGATTAATTCGAAATCGCAGCACCCTTAGGCGAGGGTTGAAAATATAAATCAAAAGTCGATCGAAGTTGAAATCGACGGAGCCGCAGTTGTTATCCCTCGAAATTAGCTCCCGATTCGTTTTCTTCTACTTCTTACGAAACCTCGTCGTCCCTCTCGAACCTTCGCTTTTCAACCCTCCGAGTTTATACTCGCCTCTCTCGGGCAGGCCCGATTTCATTTCTTTTACAAGCGCCGCGTCATCATTTTTCATAGACCCCAGAAGCACTTTCTTTCTCGCTCTCACCCTTCCTCCAACCCTCCTCGATAGGTAAGGGTGAGTTTTCACGACACGAACCGCTCACCCTCGACGCATTTCGCAAACCGGCAACTGCTACGCCGTCATCTCCTACGTGGAAGGGATAAGAGAGAAAAGGAAATGGCTGGAGTAGAGTAATGCCCTTATTCTTTGCCCCTGTGAGCCGCATTGGCACTTTTAAACGACTCAACCAATAACGCAACGTCATCGTCGCTAACGGGCTAAGTCTAGGAGGCCCTTCGTTTTGACGGCGGAAAGGAAAATGTCAGTAATATGCTTTTCCGGCTGGAGGTTTAAGAATATGGCACACTCAGTAACTCGCAAAATAGTTTTGATTCAAGAATCACCAGAAGATGCATCATTCTCTTTTTCTTAAGGAAACTTCCATGAAATATTGTGGAAAGGCTGACGGGCATAAACTACTATGGAGTCAACAACTGTACATCACTGTTAACATTAACTCTAAATACATCACTACTGGATACTTTCAAGCATTTTAACTATAACAATCTCATTAAGAATATTCAAATGCACCGAAACACACTACTACTTACAAAATGATGCTAACAGAAAACACCAACCCTCCCCCTTTCAATATTAACCCCTACAGATGGCAGTAAAGACGCCCCAAAGAATACTCATATACCTCCAACCACAACTGTCTGTTAAATATTTCAAACAAAATGCCAAAATCCAACAACCTGACAATACGAATAAACAAGTGCTACCAATTTATTAGAAATTCTCAACGAATGCAACATAAGGGACAAAAGAAAAGAGCGCGGAAGGACCGCATATTTAACCGGAAGACCCAGCAAAGGCAGAAGTTTGCTGAGCTTCAGAGCCAAACACAGTGATAGGCCGTCGTTAGTCGTGAACTCGTAAACAGGAGTGACGGCAACAAGGACGCGAACACGACATCGACGACAGCGAGAACGACGAGGCCGACGAAGAAGACGGCGGCGACGACGGCGAGCGTGAGTGATTTAGAATATTCGGTGGCGGATGTCAGCTATTGCTCGCCCACTGGGACGTCATTATGTCATCATCATTCTCCTTCGCGCCGACCTATCCCGTTGACGGGAGGCGCGCGCCTGGACATCACTCACCCGGTCCAACGCCATCAGCCACGACGAACCCCGGGCTTCACTTACCGGCTCACGTCCGACCGGGCTAAACAATATTTATCATGTAGTGGGGCCTTGGTCAGCTTGAATTGGAGTTCCGGTGCCACCCACGGCAACACACCGGCTCTCTCCTCCCTGACTGCTCGTGCATAATAATCTCTGGATGAGAGGACCAAATCAGCCGCGTCGATTCCTCGCTAGATTCATGCCCCTTTGGTCCACTTGGAGAACGCTGCCTCGGGATGTTTGATGGATGTCGTTTCAACGGGAGCCGCTCTGATTTTATTGCGGTTCGTTATCGCCTTGTTTCAACGGGGGATATTATGGAGAAGAGAGAATGGGTGGAATTGGTCTGTATTGTAGGGAGGACGAGTTGGTGTTTTGAAAATATAGGGTGGTTGATGAGTCAATTTGAGATGATTTTAGAATTTTGGTGGTAGAGAATTTTGTTGAACGATGTAGAGATATTTAGTGTGTTTGATGGTATTTGTATTTGAGAGTGGGTTGGAAGATGTACGGAGAAATTGTAATATTCAGAATAATTGAGGAGGGATTATTTCACTTCTTGAGTAGAAAAATGCTATCTGTGTGGCATTCATTTCCAGTTAAATATGTGTTTTCATATTTTCAGTAGGAATTGTAATAATAGTAGATTAATAATACCTTATTCGTTAGTGATGATAAAGTAAATATAGATTTTCCTATTTTACAAGTATGAAACTTTTAAGCTACGTCTAGAAAAAGCATCCAACAGTTTTATACTGGACAAGAGCAAGAATAATTCGGTTCGTTTTAACGATTCCAATTTAACGTTCCTCCCTTCGCCCCCCATTCCCCTTTCGTGTTTTTTTCCTCTTTTTCAGCTCGGCGAACGGTCGAAGTCTCCGAGGAAATCATTGAATATGCAACTTAAGGAAATCCTCGGATATTGCGCTTTATTATAAACGGGCTTGTTCTCCCTTCTGCCCTCCAAGACGATCCCCCGGCATTCGGGAAGACTTTGCATATTCCCGAATCTGAAAATATTCCCATGCAAAGTCCCACGGGAGCCAAGATACTCGGGCTATCTTCCGCGAATACACGAAGCGTTCACCACTACGATCACAGTCTCTGGAATATCGCGGAGGAATCAATTTACATAAATAAGACTTCAACGATCAGCGAGCGCCGTTTTATTTCAATAATTAATCTTCCGATGGATGTTTTACTTTTATTCGCTACTAGAATCATTTAAAAGACTTTATCGATCATTCAAATCCCGTCATAAATATTCACCTCTCTTCTCTAATCCGAGACGATAATAATTTTCCTCTTTTACGACCTTCTACATCGTCCAAGTACAATCTTAAATATACAAGTATTCAAAAAATTCCAATTGCAGAATATTAATACAGAAATCCTCAAAAATTCCTCCATAATCCCAACTATCTTAACACTAGATCTACGCGAAATCTAGTATTATTAAATATATTAACTAAGTACTTTGAAAAAAGATGAATCAAGCAGAAAAAATACGAGTTAAGTAATGTGTATATTATAAGACACACGTGAAATATTTACTGTACTACTTTTCTATCGATTTCAGAAAAATTAACCCTTTGCACTCCGAGCCATCTCTGACGTTATTTATTAGCAACTTGTCGGCACTTTACTATTTTCTATATTGTGCTATTTCAATAGAAAAATTCAGGTAAACATATATTTCTTAAAACCTTGCGGCGCAGTAAGTTCATCCTCTGTAATTACTAATAAATTCGAAGGTCCCTTTAGAGGGTGCAACAGACTGATATGGTAAACTTACGATGTCCCCTCAGGTGGGACATCGGAGTGCAAAGGGTTAAAAAAAAAACAGCAACCCGTCAATTTAAAAACCTCAAATTCTTCCTCCCTCCTTCAACTATCGAAAGGAATAACTTCTCAACAACAATTTCATTCAACGATACTCAACTTTCTTTCACGATTTACAAAAAAATGAGATACCAAACTTCGAACCTCGCTAAATATACTTTAAATTCTTTATTTGCAGAGGTACCAGGGCAAAGAAAGAACGTCCGGTGGAAAGTCTTGAGTACCGGTGCACGGACAGAGGTGGACGAACGGAAGGATGGATGAAGAGGGCTCTTAATATGTAAGAGAATCGAAGGGATGAAACTAGGTCGTAGTTAAAGCACATCCGACTGGTTTGTGGTTTTCGTGGTGCGGATAACCAAGGTGGATAGGTATTCTACCTTTTAAGCGGACCCGGAAGAGCTAGGTAAACCATGAGACGTACACTCGCGCGCATACGTATAGTGATACCAAGTCGTTCATTATAAATGGCGTCCCTCTGCGCTTCCTGTAACGAGAGGGCTCTTCCCGGTGAACTTAGAACATCGTCGAGAGAGAGAGAGAGAGAGAAAGGGAAGGAAAGTGGAGAGTGCCGAGAGATTTGGGGCTGAAGGAAGGATTGGTCGGATGTATAATTAGGCAGCGTTTGTAATTAGCGTAAATTGTTTCCCAGTGAGAGGGGCTAGAGGATCTAATACCGAGCGGGAGGTGAAAACTATGATAAATTTAATATAACGCAATCCAGTTAAGGTGTTTCGGGGCAGGGGGTTATTAATAAAGGCGAAGGAGACTGAAACGAGGGAGAAGGCGACGCGGGCTGCGCCCGTTGCGAATTACTTGTTCGAACTTCGCTGGAATTTTCATTAAGATTGTATTATTAGGAGAGACTCGTCTTTTGCCGCGTTCATTGATTCACGAAGGTGCAGTTCTGCCGACATTTTCGTTGGAAAATATTTCCTCATGTTGAGAAATATTATCTTTTATTAATTCGAAGAAAATTTGTATAACGTTGATTTTACCTTGCTGTTAATTTATAGCTTTTTTAAGAATATCTTTACAATTTAATCACGTTTTCGGTAGACAAATTTAGAAAAATTCATTTGGTATGAAAACTTAAAAAGAAATTATACCAGCATATTATCAACTCTTGAAAACACACCCCCAACTGGCAGCATCCATCATTCGAAACTTCATGAGACACTTCAGTTCCGAGGAGCAGGTTAACCAACAGTAGAACCAAGTTACTGTAAGGACGAAAGGGAGGAGGAAGGACGCAAAAGAGAAGGGATAAGTTTAAGTATCGGAACGCAGGTGCCCGGCGCGTGATCCTCCTTCGAAAATATACGGTTATCCGCTTAACTTAGACGCTGGCGAGACGGAAGCCATCGCTGGTCCGCGTAATATACTACCCAATAAAAACTTAGTTACTACGTTCCACCAGCGTCGTCTCTTCCTCCAGTTCTCTCGCAACCTGCCCGCCCTTAACCAGAAAAAACAGAGAACAAGAGAGAAATGGAGTACCCCCGAGATACCAGAAGGTAAAAAGGAGAGGATCCAAAATGAAACGAACACTCGCAAAGACCTGGTGGAATAAAACAACGGAGAAATGGCGTCGACGTAAGTTTTTAACAATTTCCCAAGTCTTCTGGTTATCGAACGGCTGGTCAACGACGCTGCAGGAAGCCGGCTAACGGGTACGAGATGCCGTCTCGAGACAATAACGGCTACACGGACCATCGAACGAGCTTCCGAATGACCTAGCAAGGACTTGAGGAACGCCATAATCCAGGACCTCCTTCCTTCCGTACCAGATACCACGTCTTTAACCAGACGCTGCTGTTTCGCTCGTGTTCCTTTACGAGGGTTAAAACACCGAGGCGGGAGGTCTTATTCCCTCGTGATCCTCCAGCGAAGACTGCCGTCTTCGAGCAACTTTCGAAACTGCATCGTGCATGCACCCACTCCTTGCAGGAATCTTCCGACGGTCGTTCCTCGCGACCATTTTGTAGTGTCGTGGAATTACAGAAATGGCTGCCACTCATGATTATCCTTGGAATCTCCCAATGGAGTTTCATCGGAGACGAAGAACATTTTGGATTTACGGGCGCCGTTCGTTGGAATGAGAAAAATGGAATTGCACGAATTGCAAGTCGTGGAACGTAATAACGTATCCAGAGAACGTTAATAATAGTTCGTAGGGCGGAGTCTTTAATAACGCGGGGATGACGTTAAACTAGCTAGACAAGCGTTAAGTCAGCTAAGAGTTTGGCCTTACCCCACGGGGCAATATGAAGTCCGAGAGTAAAACTTCCGCAATATATACACGCCGGTACGGCTGGAAATTAGAATCACCTTCTTCGAAAGAAATTAAAAGTTACTCCCAAGAAAAGGAAGAGTTACGAAGCAGCTTAGGCGGACCGGCATGAACTCCTCCTTGGGAAACGGAACTGAGGCGATAAAACTCGGAACGGGGGGAGTGGAGGTGGAGAATTCAGCTGGTGAAAGAAAAACGAGTTGGAGGAACGAGAGGAGTCGAAAATTTCACCGAAGAACGGAGGGGATGAAATTCTTTAAGGGAAAAAGGAAACGTTAAGTAACGCGCGTGAAGAGTTTACGTTGATCCAGTTTCCTTTATTCTCGTTTATACTATCTTACTTTTTTCATCCAAAGTTGAAAATTTTAATTCTTCAACTTACTATTTCTTTCCCTTTTACTTCCTTCTTTGTTTCTATACTGTGATACACAAATTACTATAATAATGATAGTAATATTATTATAAAAAATATCTCAAAAATAAAAATCAGACTCCGCCTCATACCCCCTGGTTTATCCGTGAAAGATTGAAGGTAGTACTTGAAGAGGCACACTGTCGGCACAAAATAATCAATCCACCGAGACATATGCTCACTTGGAGCAACTCACGAAAAGGCCAGAGGGTCCGGAGAGGGTTTCGTATGTTTTGGTTCACCATCCAAGCAACGAAACCACTCGGGGGCGGCAGATTGTTTGATGGTTGATTGTCGCGCACCGCTTCGGGGGTCGTCTGATTGGGTCGCCGCGAAACATCTGCTGGCCTCCCGCGGGGCTCTGGGACGACAATCATCCTACAATCGCGAGGTAATACCCCGAAAGATGTCTTCATTCGAGGGAACGGATGAAAATGGAGGATTTGTTAGATCGAGACGGAGAAGTCAGACTTGGATGACAAACGATCCTGTCTGCTTAGAATTAACACGACAACTTCGAACACACCTAACGATTCAATGTTACTCGTTCCTACGTTATTCTACCCTACGATTACACAATTATTTACACCTGCGCAACATCACTTCGTCATTCAAACAAGGAGATTGAAGTCTCAGGAAGAAACATCCCTTTCTTACAGTCCGATACTTTTTTCACGCGTCGACTTTCAGAGGATCCCAGTGGCCGCTCCGAAAGAGCAGTCGCTCGTGCGCTTCTTTCTACCTGAAGCATACATAATCGCGAGCAGGCCAAAAAGAGAGAAGGTCGTTTCTGCCTTTTAAAAGCGCGCTGCTGAGACGAGCTGGTTGGAAGAGACGGAGGAGCAAAGGGACGACGAGGGAGAAGGGACTTTTACAAAACTCATCCATCCCCCAACCCTTGCCGCGTAGAGACACTGATACCTACCGGCTGACGGTACCCACCTACAACCCGACGACAATGGATCCTTTGCGGGCAAAAAGGCGTAAAGAGAAGAAAAGAGGAAGGAGAAAGAGAGAGAGAGAGAAAGGCCGGAAGAGGGAAAGAGAAGGAGATCGCGTCCACCTCCGGCGTGGGGAATGAAAGAAAGAGCGGCAATGATGAAAGCATTGTCCCTGTTCAACGGCTCTTCTGTGAGCCTTCGAGGCGGCCAGCCCATCTCCTCCACCTTCGCCATAGTCGATGCGACCGCGTCCTTCTTCGCATCCGATTTCTTGCTTCTACCTTGTCGCTGAAATGACGTTTAACATCATCTCCGGAAACCGGCGCTCTCTTTGAGAGAGCGCCAAGAAAATTTGCCTGCTTGGAGAGCTAGCGGAAAATGAGGAGTTAACGTCTGCTTAGAGTAATCGCTTGTTTTGCTGCATGGTGTGAAATCATTTCTAATATAAGTAGTTACATAGTAGGGAAATATTGCGGGGATAACTACACGGATTTATTAAAAATTACGGCCATTGAGATTTATTTAGGTTGATATTGTTACATAAGAAAAATTCTGATTTGAGAAATGCAAGTTACGTGTATGTTAAAATCTCCTCGTAATTTTCTACGTCTTTTCACTCAAGGGGCAACTTTTCTCGTGAAAAGATTCCATTGCTTCCAAAAGATTAATCTATGTTAGATAATAATCAACCAAACTGTTTCTTTGTAATTTAAACATATGAAGCTTTTATTGTTAAAAAATTCGAGCCAGTTTAAAACCGATTCACAAGCTCATTTTAACTCCTGCAACCATAATAAAAAAAAGTAATTTCACGCTAAACCAAGACCTACTCAAAAGTTTCAATCAATGGTTGCAAATACTCGAAGGTAAATTACGAGGAGGGTAATTACTCTTTTCATCGAATCCTCGACGATGTCGGACACGTGTCAGCACTGA
This sequence comes from Cerceris rybyensis, assembly GCA_910591515.1. NCBI lineage: Eukaryota > Metazoa > Arthropoda > Insecta > Hymenoptera > Crabronidae > Cerceris > Cerceris rybyensis. Next base: position 9,627,727 of record OU342797.1, on the reverse strand, counting down.
GCGAATCCGCTCGAAGATTACACCGATGAACGAATCCTCGAGCCCCAATTCAGGAATGTAATTCGAGAAGCCAAGTGTTTGCGTGTCTTCGAATACCAGGGGCCCACGAGCCGATCGACAGACCCTTGACTCGCCCCGCGTAATAACGCGATAATCTTCTCGCGCAAAACAAATAACAGGGTTCTCGCCCTTCGATAACTTCGGCTACGTCCAACCCTTTCCCAAAAGGGCTCCGAGAGAAAGAGAGCAATCCCCAGTGATCGATCACAATCGGCTCCTTGTATAGGAGGGTGTTCTTTGCAACGTTGACGCTCCCGGAGAATAGAGCCAGAGGGTTTAGGGTTACGCGACCCCTTCTGCATCGAAGCCGGCGTTGTTATTCTTCGAGCGAAAACTATTTACAAAGTCGGGGCTAATGGCATCAAGAGATTTCATTCCATATGCCTCGACACCCTGCTTCTCTGCTCGTTACGTTCACTCGGCTTCTCGGTTTCTCCGGGTGAATATGACATTAGAGTCCTGTTTCTAACTGGATTTAACTTACTGCCACACTGTACGAATACTTTTCGCGATCTTTCACCCTTCTGCGGTGTAACTTCGTTTTCTAATCTTTTGTTGGAGGATGGATATTAATTTTGTGGGGGTGCATGTGTATTGCTTTCACCAAAATGAAACTAATTATGGAAAGGATGAAAAAAGTGATACCAATACAAATTAATGTTGAAGAATATTATTCCATAGGTCTGTTTAAAAAAATACTGTTCCTGCAAAGTATGGATCTGGTACGTCTATCTACTTTTATACTTTTACGGTTTTTGCATCGTATCGTACATATTATTGAGTATTTTTTTTAGATTCTTCGGAGTTGTGGAACATAGTTAAAATCTGTTTTCTTACTTTCTCTACTTAAAATGATTGTACACTTAAGATCGAGATTTTGAATACTCATTTTAAGTTAGTTTTTTTAACGTGAGCTATTGCAGCTGAAGTCCTAATTATTAATAATTATTGGAAGCCAGAAAGAGGGTAAATTCATCTGAGATATTTTGGTTTATACTACTTGCGCGGTCGAAAATTTTACAAATGAGAAAGTAGTACGAGTCGGTGATAAGTCGGACGGAGGTAAAAGTTGGTGTGAGATATTTTGGTTTGTACTACTTGCAAGATCGAAAATTTTTGGTAAATTTTTACAAGTGAGCAAGTAGTACGAGTCTGAATCTGAAGCGTATCATTGACTTGTGTACAGGAAATAACAAAACGTCAGATTTTTACTACCTTAACTGATTATACCACTAGTTATAAAAATTCGAAAAAATCACACATTAATATTTACGATACGATGCAAATACTGTAAAAATATAAACCTGATCGTTTCATATTTTCAATTAAACAAAATTTAACACTCCTAAAATACACAAACAGCATGTTACGTAGAAAAATTCTCGAAATTTCCAAAATACAGCATTCTGTAATAATCAGAAAGAAAGAGTCTACTTTAACTGCATTTATCAAACTTAAATTTCCACATATTAATAATATAGTTATTCTGAAACATAATCAATCACACCTAAATTTTTTCAACATCCTTTACAATTCTTTCTCAAAAGACCACGGTTTTTCCTATCACAGAAAATGCAACCCGATACCGTAAGTAGAAAATAAACTTTTTAAACGCAGTATCCATCTCCGCACCCGTTTCTCTTTCCATGGACTACGATCATGCATACCAAAAGTGTCCTTCCTGCCTACGCCAGTGATAATACCACTTCTCAACGAGCGCAAAACGAACCGGACCGATGCGAGAGGAATCGAGGGGGCCCAGAGAGGACAGATGCACGTGTGGAGCCTAATGCAATAAAAGTTTGTCGAGTGGGTCGAAACGTATGCATATTGACCCGGTCAACCTCGTAACGCTACCGATCTTCCTCCTCTGCTTTGTCTTCTCTCTTACTCTTTTCGTCATTCAAACTTTTGTCTTTCTCTCTCTCTCTGTCTTATTCTCCAACTATTTTTTCTCTCTTTTCCCTCCTCATTCTACGACTTCTCTCGCAACTTCGCCATTGCGTAGGTGCGATTCGTTCATTGGAACGCATTTTAACGCGATTTCAGGACCAGTTTCGTGCAGGCTTCTCTCGATTTCCTCGTGTTGCTGACTTGCATGCAAATAGTCCTTAAAGAAGGAGAGGGTACAATTTACGACTCCTTCGGAATCCGTGCACGTTACGATTTTAATCTCGTTCCACCGAGCACGGATGTAATAGCTTAATCTAATCACGCGTTAAATGACCATTAATGTATTATGATTCTCGTCATTATTCTCCGGGAGAAATCCAAGGTACCACATTGCAAGTTTACCTCTGACCTTTTTGCTAATAACTTACCGTCAGGTGAACTTTGTGGGAGTTCTTTTTCAAAGAAAGTCTTGCGAAAAGTATTATTCCACTACTTTCATCTTCAATGCAGAAATCTACGACACGACTTCTATTCTAAATTATCTACTATTTCCCCTAAAAACCATTTTATCGATTGCCCGACCTGCACTTTCATCGTTGATACTTCTAAACTTCATCGCCCACCGTGTCCTTAATTTCTTCCTACCTGAATTAATCTCCTATAAAAGCGTTAATTAAAAGACTACTCTAAGATCGCAACTTTCTACTTATCCAGAAAAACATCTTCCAACTACCCATCCCCGTAGATTCACGAACCACGATTGCACCGCGGAAATCGTCCTCGCGTGACATCGATTTCGCTGAAATATCGAGTGCCGTTAACAAATCCCATTCCCAGGATCGTTCGAAGGAAGAATTCGCAAGCGTCAAGCGAGTCTCCTCCATAGGTCTGCAAACGCGCCGGCTTTATTGTGAGGATTTAATTGACCGAAAGCTCGACAATCCCAATCTCGAAGCTACGATGGGCCCGGAATTGTGAAACAACGTCGATCCACGAGAGCGCGCACCCCTTTTCTCCCCATGGTACCCCTTTCTCTCGTTCCTTGGTAGCATACTCCTCTTCCTACCCTCTCTTCCGGTCGCCCATTACCAATGCCCATTCTTCTCGCTTTCTCCTCCTCCACCCTCTCTGCCACCCCCTTTGCCACGGAATAACGAAGCACTCCCTTCTACTCCCTTTCGCACAGTCGAGCGCGCACGGTGTGCACAAATGGAAAACGGATTGATTAATCGTAGTAATTACCGATCAGCCCCCGCTAATTAGATATCCGACTCCGAGCCCACTCCATGGCCCCCAGAGGCTTTCCCGCCTCGCTACGGGACGCGCTGATGTTGCTGGTCCTACCTCCGTGTATTGAGGGGACTTCCAAGCTATGGGGTTGACGGGAGAAAGAGAAACGGCGCGAGATGGAGGACCAGGAGGAAACCTAAATGAGATTGTTACGCGAGGATGGCCAATGAGTCCGAATCAAATATGTTCTGCGTGATTTCAGACATCACAAGTACAGTTTCGAAACTTTGTTCTTGGGAACTAATGGTAATCAGACTTGTTTCTCGGTGTGAAACGATGTGATCTAAATCTTAGTCCGTTGCTCACAGACCTAATCGATTGGTATTGTAAAACAAGGACAAGTTAGATTCTCCAGTTGATTATTACTTTGCGATTTAGCGACGTTATGATATGGTTATACTATGATAGCGTCGGTTTTATCGGTAGATAGAAGCATGCGGATTTAAGTATTTGGTAACATGTCAAACAAATGATCAGCAATTTTGTAAATCACATTTATGTAATGTTGTTTATCGATTCAACTGTGAGGAAATTTCTAATGTAGTTTGTTTCTGCTAGAACCTTCGTCTAAGATCACCAACTACCGTTGGAACGAGCTCGTTTCATGGCGCAATTGCGAGTGGAAAAGGCACTCGTGGAATTCGATTGATCGAACCGAAAGGAACATCCAAAGTGCCGTAGCAGAACACGAATCATGCTCGATACTGTGCAGGCTCGTTTGTACGTTGAAAGAACAGGTGACGTCGAGAAACGTAAGTCAGCCGGGTGTGTGGTGTCACCGGTGTTGCTCGTATCGCATCACTCCATCACCTCGCGGCACTTTCTTACGGTGCTGACGCGCCTTATACGGATGTTTCAGGATTTTCGACTCGATCGAGCGTGAGCTCGAGGAGCTTCGATTACCCTCCAGAATTTCAGAAGCGGTAGCGCAATGATCCTCTCTTCGATAGGTGTATCGCTATCACGAATCAACATCTGCGAAGACCTTCCGAGGATAGCGTGCAAGTTGATCGAAAATCGACGATCATCGGATCGATTCCGGGCTGGAGTAACCTTGCGATCTTTTATGGGATACTCTTGAGAGATGAGAGGATGGCACGCATGACGTCAGTGACTGCCATTAGCTGTGAGGCGATTGCAGAATACAAATAGGGTGTAGAGATATGAAAAAGTTTAGCGGAATAGTACAGAAGCAAAGGAGAATCTTATTTGCATCTGGTGATCTTACTTTTGACACTTTCGCAGCTCTTTTTCATGAAAACTTGGAGACATGTTCGCATTGGCGGAGAATATTTAGTTTATGTAGATAAATAAAAATTGGCGACGGGTTGCGTGGTTCTATTGGTAAATTTAAGACATGAGTTTTGATTGTTAAGTCTTATGGGGAAAGATTAAGAGTATTACAGTATTAACCCGTTGCCGTTCCACTTCTTATAAGAATCCATTCTAATTTCAAATAACAATCCATTTCTAATTTTGGATACAGTAATTGACTTAACGCAATATTAAATAGCATGGAATTAATTTTATTTGATCGTGACCCTCTGATATTTTTTATTTAGTAATTCTTGGAGTACCTCAAAATAGACCGTTTCATTTATTGCGTCACGAGTGCCACTCGTTAATGTATCGCAAGGGGTTAATTAACAATAGAATTCACATTTCATTGCTTGGACTTATTCTCACATCTGTGTTGGTCTATTAGGTTAGACGTGAACTGAAAATATTGGAAGAGTTGAAATGTTTTCTTTCAAGTCCTTTCATCATTGACATGCATCGTATTAGCTTGCAGTGATACAAAACTTGGAGGATAGATCGCCAGGGTAATTGTATTAATTGATAAAAGTCTATAACTGTTAAAGTGATCGCAGAAAGAACGATTAAATGAGTAGAAACAAGCGGAGATATTTAAATGTGGGACATTAAAGAAAACGAGATACACGGATTATCGTCGTTTCCTACAATGGACCGTTTCCTTTCTCGGTGATCTCATTAACAGGAAATAGACTGTTCCCATGCTTACGGATACTCGAATCCTCTAATGTGCGGTGGATCGAAGTCCCTGATTCTAAGCGTTAGTCGTTTAAAATGCGAATCTCCCTATGTGCCACAAAGAATCCCCGAAATCAAAAAGATGCAACATTAATACAAGATAAAAAATACATCTATCATTTATGTTCTTCTTCAGGATGTTAAGACAGTACCCACAAAATCTGTGGTTCTACATTAAAGTGCTCTTGCTCGAAGAATTCAAATATAATAATACAATCAAAGACAAACACCACTTCATATCAGTAGCCTTGCACATAAAATTTCAAATCCAACAAAGGTCTAATCATCTTCCTACAATTCCAATCCACAACTCCAGCCCAATTATTCCAAAAATCACCTTTGACCCTGCATCATAATATTCTCGATTTCATCAAGTAAAAAAAGAATCTTAAAAAGTTCGCATCCACTATTCAATTACCAAGTCTTATTTAATCCCATGGCGCTATCGACGAAACGCGTTACCGCCTCCACGGGGACCGATGATTTAGCGGCCATCATTCCGTCTCACTGACAGCGTGCGCTCGTCGAGGAAGAAACGCGAAACGTTTTCGTGGAACACGTAAAAGAGATTAGTTCGGTTGCAGCCACAGAAGTGACGTTTAACGGCCATTGCGTTTAAAATTGCGACATCCGCACGGTGCAACAATATTTGCGAATATAGGCAGGAGGTCCATGGTGCACGGAGGAACGAGGGGCCACAGGAAGGGGGAGGTTCGCCGGGTGGGGATATTAACATCCGGTCCCGGGATTTACGGCCCCATTCGCGTGGCTCCCGGGTCTCGGACGATTTTGTAAAACGAAATGTCTCGTTAGCAAGTCGCTTGCAGCCGAACGCATATCTATATACGTATATATATATATAAAACTATATATGTTTATAACATACGCAGGGGATCCCGTGGACTGCTCGTGGTTTTACAGCGGTCTAAATTACCCTCGGCGACGTACAGTTATGATGTTAACGATCCCCTCATAGGGGAAAGGTGCTGTACACCGTTGGTCAGTATGCATACGTAAATCGTGAGGAAAGGGAGTGCAGCTCGCGAATAAGCGGTAGAAAAACATCGCAACCCTTTCTCCCTATAGTAAAGTGTTCTGGCGAAGACTATAGCGATAAAGATCTCATTAGTTCATTAATAATGCCGTTAATGCCGTTGGATCCTGGAGGGCTGTAAATTTTTCAAAAGGAAAGCTCTGGTATAATGGGAAGTCCTTTTTATCATGGATAAAAGAGGAATTAATGGAATATCGCTGGAGAACGGTCGATGAGGATCGTCGCGACAAAACGACGCGTGTTTATGGCAGTAGCCCATGGGCACGAGTGCCAAAGATCTTTTTCCCCTCTGCGCGGAGAAGGGTCGCAAGAGCGAAGGACGGTAAATTTCGTCCGGTGATTAAGCGTCGTCGCGGAGGCTTAAGCGAAATCGCTCTTCGTCTCCGTTAACATCGAAATCCTCTTAAGACACCGCGACGCGACGGCATGGCGGTGCAGCTGTAAGTGATAAAATTATTTCGAACGACGCTCAAATAGAGTAAATCAGCCGCGGTGCAGTATGCAGTTTATAATGCAACGCGCGAAGAAAACATCGTTGCTCAAAGGCGCGCGGATTCTCGCTAAGAGATACAACTCCTGGATGTACATCATTCGTGATTAAATTCTTTCGATCTTGGGCAAATTTTTTACAAAACATGGCACACAATTCCCAAAAATATTCTTTCTTACACTTTTGTTAACGGAGTGCAATATCGAAGTTCAGTCAAGCATAGCACAAAGTACACAATAACTTGTGCAAAATTTTAAAAAATGTCTTCAAAGGTACAAAGTACCGAGGAGTTTCAAAAGACCACAATCTTCAAATGTCTCAAACGCAATTACCGTGAACGACCACTCACCGCTGATAACGTATCGTTGCACCGATTGATTAATTTATTTCGACATAGTCTTAAATAGTCCAAATGACATTCTAGATCGTGTACGTTAGTGTGGTCGGCATTCTTTAGAAAGCTCGAAGCCATTGGACACTGGGTGCGGACACTCAGCAGGGAAGCGCCGTCGAAATAAACGGCCCAAGCGATAAAATTATTTCGACCACAAGTTAAATAGAGTAAATCGCGTTATACGGCGTGCGCGAAGAAAAACGTAGTGGACGCGCCACGCCGCGGGGAAGCGACGTCGAAATAAACGGCCTAAGTGCCAGCTACCGCGGCCGGCCGTCAGCTCGGAGAAGCCGAGCCCAAGCTCCGACTGGGGGGTGGGCAAGCCGATAAATAACCTCTGGTTTATTAGCAAGATATGCCCCAGTGGGGAGAGAGCGGTTAAATTAGCAGGAATATTAGTACACATTTGCGCCACTCGTTCGCCGCGGGGCTCGTGGACGGTTAGCACGGACATGGCCGATGGTAGGAACCAGTCACCGATGACGGCCTCCAAGCTAGAATTACTCCGTGAGGTGATTTTTTAAGCGAATTCTTGGCATTTATCCTAAGTGTCGGGAGCGTGGTTAATGAAATTGTGACGTTAAAAGTATGTACCCTGGAAGGGGAAAAGACGGGGACCATCTTGAACTCATTCCCGGATGGTACCATCCCTCTGCACCGGTGACCGTCGACGAGCGTAACTTGGAAATGCGCACACGTTTACAGAATACACATGGGTCCGCAAGGGCCGCGAAGGGTTACACACGGTAACAAGCTGGCAACGGTTCTAACTACTGTCCAGGCTGATATATGTGACGGAAAATTGTGGGCGATGGGAGCGAGAGAGACGGAAAGAGGTCGAGAGAGAAACGGTGAACGAGTGAGAAATGGAGAACGTTGAGGAGGAGGAAAGAACGCGGAGGATTGAGAAAGAAGAACGAGGGTAGGTATGTCGAGAATATCCGGGGCAGAGTTCTTTTAGGGATGAGGACCTTGTGGTAGACGTGTGGAATTATTTTATTTACGAATTATTTCATTTGTCTGGAGTATTTAAATTAGAGAAGATATTTCTAAGCCCTGGTACTTGGTACCAGCGTCTTCTTCGTCGACGGGACCGTTCCTGCGACGGAGTCCTCGCGTAGACCGACGTTCCACGGAGCGGTGCAACGGCCACGCTCTAATTGCATTACGGAAACATGAGTTTCCCCCGGCGAAATATATCACGAAACTTATCGCACCACGAAGAAATTGCCGTGGCTCGCATGCACTTGGGCGCAAGTGCAAGCCTCGTAAGCTCCGGGGCCCGCCTACGTGCGCCCTTATACCTGCCCACCCACGCGAAACATACATCACGCTGTGCACTTTCAAAGTGCGCGAAAAAATCCTTTCTCTCGCTACCTCCCTCCTTTCTGCGCTCTACGAGATCCTGGAAATTTCACCTGACTTGGAAAACTCGAGGTTCATTTGGAATTCGCATTTGCAATTAAATTTGTGAGGATTTTCACTTAATGATTCTATGACTTGCTTGTTTCGTAAGAGTGAACCCTTTTTCAACGCGTCGTTGGAGAACAGATGTGTTACAAATGGTATCACATGTTTGGTACCACAATTTTCATATTTTTTAAGTACCTTGACATTAAACAACATTTCATTTCACTTCACTGAATTCTAGAAGTTTGATTATTGCAATTGTCAATTGCTAATCAATAAACTAAGAATACTTCCAAGAAAGTTCTCTAACACCTTGCCCTGCAATAACAAATGCAACTCGTAATGAGGTAAATGGAATAGGAAATTTTCAAGCTTTCTAAAATCTATTAAATTGAAAATATTAACGAGACACGGCGCGATAATATTATTTCTATAAAATCAATATTACATTAAAATTGTACGACATATCAACAATCACTGATTAATATTTATTTTAGAGATTAAATTCTGAATTATAGCTCAACATTTCTCCACCATCCCTGATTGTTTCACTCACGACCATCCGATCCAAACATTCTCCCACCCCCAAAGAGTACCATATCGCGCAACAGTCTTATTTTCGTAGATCTCCGCAGGAATGAAAAATTATGCGGTACTAATTTGCGCGTGGGCAACGGTTACGGATGGTTAATTACGACTGTCCGTGAGGGAAATGTCAGCGATATGGACAGCTGCCTGAGAAATTATTGGCTCCGCAGGGAGAGAGCATATAAACAGCGAAAGCTTGCCAAAAATTCCGAAGCCTCGAGAGAGCAAGAAAGAGAGATACGTCTCTCTTCAACACGGCCACAACGACGCAATTAACACCGTTCGCAGGACGGGCCAGCATCGCACCGTAATTATCGTCGCATCGCGTGGGCGTGCTGGAACGCGAACGAAATAAATATAAGTCCAGTATTCCCCAATGTCCCGTTTCGGATTCGTCAAAAATCCCCCGCCAGTTACGAATTGTCCCACGACCTGAGATACCGTGAAAGAACGAGATAGAAAAGAAGAGAGAGAAGAGGCTCCTTAAACTTGATTTGTGCTCAATTACCGCCGCTCTTCTTCGTACTTCTCTCTTTTCTCGTATCCTCGCTCTTATTATAAGCCACCGCGAACAGACGTTCGCGTACGTCGCGACGATTTTATTTATACGCGCCGCAAACCACCCGCGTCTCCGTGGCGTCGCGATGCAACGAGAACAGAAGGAGACACCATCTCTGGACCAACCGCAACGAGATGAGCGGAGAGAGGAGAGAACGGCGGAAAACGTCGGGCAATTCGTTTCGCATTTTATATCCACGAGAAGACCGCGCCTCGCGCCCCTTTGTGCCGTTTACCGATACGCATCGCTCGTGATTCACCCCCGTAGATACCCCGAGCTCCAACCTCGATTATTTCGATCTTCGCTCCTGCTAAAGTTAGCTCGTGAGATTACCGCGCTGTCGAGACATTTTTTTTCAACGGTTATAGCGACCGATATTCACTGCGACGATTTTGGAATACTTTCAGAATTTTCTGTCGATCGATTCAATCTCACTTTGCAAGAATTTTCATATGTTTTTCGCGATTCTTCCTCACGTAATGCAAATCTATCAATTATCGTATTTTATAGAATTTTTATGTACAGTAAGCAATTTGATTGGAACTGTACAATTATTAACTCCTTGCTGAGCAATAAGGAGTGACCCTCGTGACGCGATAAATGATACAATCAATGTTAAAGTATCCCAAAAAATTATTAAATTAAAAATATCAGTGGATCAAGATAAAATAAAATAAATTCTGTATTATTCAATATTGCATTAACACTAGAATTACCAAGCAGGTTAAAATGGCTGGTTCCCAATCTTTTCCAAAACTTCTCCAAGCTTCTAGAAGAACCATCGAGCAAATATTCAACATTGATCTTGTAAAACGCAGATTACCAAATCAATCATCCTTTCCACCATTTGATTTCTACTTTCTCAAAGTAATCATTAAATATATTGAAATATAATAGAACGAACGCTGGTAGTTGTAGTGTCAAGTTATATACTATATCTGAAATTAGGATTAACTTGTTACTTCAGAAATGAATACAGAGTTATAGCATATCCTGCCATAAAAAAATTGTACGACAAGGGCTTAACAGCCGCGGCATATCTCCCTACTTATTGAACACCAACCTGATGATCCAAAAAAATAATAAAACCAAAAGAAAAAATTAATTTTACGTCTCAGGTGTGCCACGATGTTACTCCTGCCTCGCAGAAGATCCCAGGTTTTACGAGAACTTACTCGAAAGTGGATGAAAACGGAAGGGTGAAAAGGGAGAGACAGTGACGGTACCCGGGACGCTTAAATATCACGGTAAACAGGGGACGCTGTAATTCGGATGCTGGCGCAGGTGCTACGCGGAAACATCTATCAAGATGGCGAGATAGGGGGCAAAGGGAAGCGTTCCTGTCCTCTGCAAAGAGAAAGGAAGGAAGGAAGGGGCAGAATGGTGGATCAAGCCGAAGAAACGGGGGATTCTACGGGACAGGGCGTACTAAGCCCCCACGAGGGTGCTCTTCGCGTCGTCTTAACCCTTTCCACCTAATACCGGATCGCAAGGAATTAGCCCGCTCTACGATGTGCGAGTTCGCTCAAACGTCTTTCGATGCGTTGCCTCCTGCTTTTAATCCGGAACGTTGGATATCGTTTTTGCGAGGGATCTTTAGACTTTGGGTGGATTTTATGTCTCCTTGGATTAAGGATACTTACATACAGGGTTGTTTTTCCTTTCAAAGGGCAATTTTTAATTAGAATTTTCACACTGCCAATTCAAATAGACTGCTAACCGACGAAACCACTTGGCTTTAATGCATTTAACCCCTTAGCCCGTAACAATTTACAATCGTTGCGCGGAAAATAGAATAGGAAATTATGAAATCTTCCAAAGATTATTATTTTTTGTGGTATTTGAAGATCAATTTCACCATAGTAGAATTAGAATATGATAAAAGTACTATTTTAAATATTGAATTGAAAAAAATTTCATGATTTTCACGAGTTATATTATAATATTTGCAACGTTAAATATTCGACATTGAAAACTAGAACTTAGGTTTATCTTGCGTTACCTCAATGTCACAGGGGCCCATAGAGGGTTAAATTGAAAACATCGCCCGATCGCAAAAGGGTTTCATTATTTCTATACTATTAATAGTACGTTGAGTTACACGAAACATTAGAAATCAGTGAGAACTTTTATTACAGGAATTAATTTTGCATAGTTGCACGTCCAATCAGAAAAGAAATCGTAGGCCAAAGGGTTAACTAGATTTACTTAAACGACTTGCATCTTTTCAAGTATAAAAATAAAATATATTCTAGCACGGTGAAATTACTCAGACAGGCCGCTAATTCCATCAAACGATGTCGAGTTATAAATTACACGGAACGAAATTTATTTCCAAGGCCATTTGTTTCCGAGTAGAATGTAACACGATCACAAATTTATCAGAGACTCCGCTCTTGGCACGACAAATCTTCCTCGGATCTTTACGTTCATCCTGAAGAATTAAAAAACGTTCAAAACTCGAGGGACGGTCTATCTCTCCGTGCCGCTCTACAAAACGTTGTAACTCTCGACCGAGACATTCCGACGAGAATATCTTGCAGATGAACGTCCACGACAACCTTTAAAAACCCGTAAAATCCACCTAAAACCCATTCGCACGAGTCGAAGATCGAATACCGTAATCTGCTAAAAGGAAGTAGGTAATTATATTAACGTCTCACCGTGATCAAATAAAGGCAGAATCTCTCGAGACTAATCACAAATTCCCGCAAAAGGAGTCGGTCGATTAAATGTATTATTATGAATCATAGGAGGGGAGAGTCGAAGGTAGAATCTTATATTAATTGGAATCATTACACGCGTACCAGCGTCATTTGGCCGGCATTCCCGGTACGGCAAATTGCCAACGTAACGCGGACAGCCGTAAAATGTAACTTCTGTCTCGACGGAATCTCGAGTGTGTTACTTTTTACTTCACCATCGATAGCTCGTGACATTTTGCGGCGATATACCGAAGACCAGGTTGGTGGAAGGAGCCCGAAAAAGAAACTTCGGACCTTTTAAAACCGCAGGTAGCCACGGTGAGTCTCGTAACCCGTTTCGGAACGTTTCGTATTCCATGAGATATCCATGAACTGCCTACGCTAATGACAAGGAGCTTCGCCAACCGTAAATACGTGGACGGCAGTTAACGTAATCGCTGTGTCGCACTTATCTGCCGCACCTGCGACTGCGGGCTGTGCCTCTAAGCGGATGCAACCACCTACCGGATTGCCTGATCTGTTAACGATCGGTGGACTACTTTGGTAATGGGAAAAATGATGAGAACTATGGCGAAATGATTTATAGAAAGTCAAAGAATCGAGAATCGTGAGGGATCATTGGATTGGATGATTGGATAAACAGAGGGAATTTGATTTTTTGGAGAAGAGGAAAGGTGCTTAATCAAAAAAAAATTTTCAAGATGTCTAAAATCTATTAAATTGAAAATATTAATGAGACACGATGCGATAATATTATTTTTATGACATTAATATTAGGTTTAATTGTATGAAATATTAAGAATCACTGATAAATTTTGTAGCAATTAAATTCTGAATTATAGCGGAAGCAGTCATGAAACAAATCGTAGTGCAAGGGGTTAAAAGGGTTGGGTTGGATAAAGGATTTCAGGAAGGTCTAAGTTCAAATACTTGGTTACGAGAAATTGTTGTTTAAGTACTACGAATGTTGGAGCTTCGATAATTTAAAATCCTTCAGTAATTTTTGTGAAAGATGGATTTGAAATTGACTGTTAAAAATGTAATCTAACCGGAAAGAGGTGGGCATTCCTCCAATAAAAATTCCATTGATATCGCACATCCAAACAGTTTATAATAATCAACACAACCAAATAAAATGAAACAAGTATCTAAAATCGAGCTGAGAATTTCTTCCTCCTCTTCCATTCTTGCTGTCTCAGCTGCCCCGCCCGAGAGCATCAAAACACCTTCGACATAATTTACAAGATCTTCCCGACAGCAGCACAAGGAACACCAACGAGCAATCCTCGAAGCGCAAAACACGGAAGACTCTTCCGAAAGAGACGAAGAAAAAAAGATGAACAAGCAAAACAAGGAAGAAACAAGGAGAGTAAGAGAAGCCAAAACCGAGAGATCGTGTGCAAAAGGAGAAAGCAAGAAAAAGAGGTTTCTACGGTGCTCAGCCATCGTCGGCCCAGATACGAAAATCGTAAAGTCACTACATAATAGCGGCTAGTATAATCCAGTACGGCACTTCGCGCCGAGATTAAAGGTGCATAAAGCGAGAGCGGTATAAACGTTTTACAAGCTCCTCGCCTACCTGAGTGCCAGCTGTATACGCGCTATCGACTACCCGGGGGATATTATTTTAAACGTTTCGTTACGCCGAACCATCGGCTACATTCGACACTGTTACCATTTTATTTCACCGTCAGCCGGAAATTATTGCTCGCGGCTTCTTTCTCGCGTTTCGCTACGTTGACGTAGGTGGGCCACGCGTGGTCGTGTATCCTTTAACTTTAACTGCTACACGAGGAAAGAAATCCAGTAGAAGTTGGATGCCCAAGGCGATGCTAGGAGAGACACGCGTTTCTGGGTAGTAAAGACCGATAGTTATTTAATATCTCGGAGGATCGTAAAACTTTAACGATCCAGAGGACGCGCTACTCTTCTACGTTTCTTCTCCGGGGACAGTCGGAACGATTTGCTCGGAGATATCTTGGGATGTTAATTAAGCGTAACGTGAAAAATAATTGGAGAACGATGCTGAACGTTTCGCGATAGACCCGCGTGAGTCTTTCGGAAATTCGTGTCCTCTTTTTGCCGATGATGGGAATTGTAAGAGGTTTAACGACCCAGCGCCGCGGGTGGCTGTAAATTGTGCGTTTTATGGATTCCATCGTGGAAATAGAAATCTTATCTGGACTTATATAGTCTGACGTTTTTCTAGCGAGACTTGACGCGAGTATGAGCTCAACTCAGAATAGGAATGCGGAAGGAGTTGAGATATTAACTTGTGTGATGTTTCTCCTTGTACAATTTTCGTGGTATGTTGAAACTGAATCCAAATTTGCAGAAAAATTATAAAAAAACGAGTAAGATAGTGTTGCAATAATTCCTTGCAATTTCTCCCAATTCATCAAAATCAAAACTGGCGCCAAAACTCAAATCCAATTCTGCCAACCTCAGAACTACCCCCATTCATAGAATCAATCTAAACTCTCTCGTCGATTAAAAGAATTTTCCACAAAGGCTACGACAGTAAAAAGTCTCACACTCACAATAGTGGGTCAAAGTTCAAATCTCTCATCATCTCAGCAAAATTTTTCCTACATGATCTGTACAGCATAGCCTCAGCCGATCAGAATCTAGCTGAAGTACTTGGGCATAGTCGAAGTAACCATAGCAGTTTAACCCTTTGCGCTCCAAATTATTTTATTAACTTTTTGTCAGATAAGCAAATATAATCTCGGAAAATTGTCTACTGTTGATTATTCGTTTTTATTTAATACTAGGAACAATTGTAGATACTGCTGTATATTCCTGTTAAAATGCAAAATTATTGTTGATTTCGAAAAGTCGATAATTAGTATATGAAACATTAAGTGTCACAGAAAGCTGTATCGAGTGTAGCTCGACATAGGAGTGCAAAGGGTTAAACCGAAAAACCACAAAGAAAAACAAGGAGCAAGTCTTATCCTCCCTTCCAATCCTCTACGACCACTAAATTCATCTTTAAAACAAGGTTTTTCAAAATAAGACTTTTATCAAGTATCCGGACCACACCGAAGGACTCGCCCTATCTGGACAACCGTCTTAACACTGCGGACGACCGGAATCGCGGGAATTTCGAAATCTAGTACACACGGTGCATTCGTGCATGCCGCATGTAGCGACTATCCGGCATGCACGCCTACTGCATCGTTCCTATTCGCGTGATTGGCGCGGTGAAATAATCAGCTTGTTGCAACGTCAACGTGGAACCGCCGCGACCCCGGCTCGCACGCCTCGTTTCGTTTGATGTACGGGCGTAATTTCAGGGTGTCTGGAATTCGCGTATGACACGTTCGTCGTACCGTGTGATTCGGCACAGCACGTTCTCTACCTTCGCCGTGGTAGAAAAACTTTCACCATGGCACGCACGTTGTAAACTCTCTGCTCGATGCCGTCGCAGATACGAGGGTAGAAGTCGAAAAAAAAAACGCATAGCACGGGAAAAAGATTGTTCTTGGGATTTTTATCTTGCGGCAATGTTTCTGATGGAAATTTTGAGCGTGAATCTTTTTGTTTGAGCGAGCACGAAATCGGTTAGGAATGATAATTATCGGGGGAAGATGCGACGCGTGAAAGGGGTGACTTTTTTTGTTGAAAATTGTACTTACCAGTTGTTAACTTGGAGGATCGTCAACCCCGTGTCCTGTGCCAGCTGCTTTTTCTGGTCTTCCGAGGGGTAGGGATGCTGTAACATAAAGAAAATGGAATTTTAAGATTGGTCGTCATGTGTTTAATGAAACCGAAGTAGAAATATGGACGGTTCGGAGTCTTTCTATCGGCGAATGTATTGTCGTCAAAGAAAGAAATTTCGTGAGTGAAGGAATTTAGTTAAAATGAATTTTCATTTAAACGAATATAGTTAGCAGTCAATGTCAAAAAATATACAAGAGAAGAAATGAAATAAACGAGTTTGTAATCTCTAGCAACGTGAAGAAGAAGGAAGTCTCTGGATAAGATCTATAGCTGTAAAAATATTTGCCTGTAAATTATTTATAAAAATGTTGTTCGATAGAATATCTTGTCATTTGATAATTTACCGCGCGATTTGTCATATCGATAGAAATTAAGAGACGTTTTGAATAAAAATGTCCAAGTGAATTTTCATACACGAGACATTTTGCAGGCGCCAAGTCGTCTGGACGCACCTGCGAAATAATATTTATTTCCGGCTAACGGCGACAATAAAAAAGACAAGCAAGAAGAAGACAGCGCGATAAAAAGCGCTCCAAGTTGCTCGGACGAGCGCGTTTTATCGCACTGTTGCATCGGCGCAGATGCTCTTCTGCATCAAGCGATTCGTCCTGGATGCGTTGCTTACGCTGACTTTCGCGATGCAGTGACTTCGTGAGAGTACATTATAGAACACGACAGAAGAAAATTGCGAAAAAACACGACCAGCGTTGATTTACGACGAGGGACATCGAGTTTTAAGTTATCTAAGCGAAACTGTTCACTTGACTGTTCTAACAAATTGTGGATATCAGCAGTATTTATGATTTTAACTAAAAGCAATCAAGTTACTACCCCTCATTCATTATTCTACATCTCGTTAGGTTAACGGTAGTAGAACAACAATATTTGGACAACTATTATTATCTGAGAGACTAAAAAGTGGATAAATACGACCAGTTAATTTTCCACACTGTAATTAAACGTTCGACCCTTTAATTATTTCAAAACGAACATACTGTTTTAGATATTTTTATTTTACTTTGCATATTCCTACCTCACCAAATAAAAAAAAATTCTTTTCAAACCATCAAACGATTCTTCAATTCCCAGGCTTTAACGACATGCTCTCAAAGAAGCAATTCTATTATTTTCTCAGCATGATTTCCTCGATTTCTAACGAATAGTCGACTATTTGATCAACAAATAAATTATTCCTCGGCATTCAAAAAATTCTCCATTCGCTGAGAGTTAAACCAACCGAAGAGAAATTACAAGAAGAATATTCTTCAAACCGAATAAAGAAGCCTCATCCCATGCTTTTGATACTCGAATGAATAACGCCTCACTTCGAAGAGAAAGTACTTTCGACGACCCCGTCGAAGAGCGCTATTGGCAACGTCTCAAAGTCGAATATTACACCCTCGCGAAACTGGAGCTAGATGCATAAATGATGCACTCCTCGGTTATTCCATCGGTCTTGCCGCGCGAGTCCATAAATTCGCGTATAAATCTCATCGTTCTTCCAGGGAAGTTACTGCGCGCATTAATTTCGCACTTGCGGCAAGAGCCGGATCTTTTGAGCGCTCGTTCGCGCCGGCGGGTGCCAAGGAACTGCAAGACGTACGACACGCGTACAACGTTACGCACGTGCGTGGCACGTCACCGCGACAGGAGAACACCGTGGATGACTGAAGAGGCCGCGTGCACGAGGGATCTCTTTGTTTCCCGATGACATTAACCTTCCGAGATGGAGTGCAACCGGACATGACTTCGAAACTATTCCTTATCTTGGATTATTAACCCCTTTCATTGGGGATTTATTTATGTGATCGAGAGAAAAGAATCATGTTTCCTGAAGATATCTGGTGTGTTGAGAACAATAACAATAGGACTTTGTGTATTTTGAGAATTTCTGCAGTTTTTATTGTTTTGAGATATTGTAGTTTTGAGGTCTATGGTACTGTGCAATCTTATGAATGATCTGGGGGAAAAGAGTGATCGAAGTAAATAATTGCATTATTTTTTCGGGGTTTATGTTGGGTTGATAGGAAAGTAATTTCGGTTTTCGTTGAGGGCTAGCATTAAGCTTTTTCAAAAAGTGTTCTGTCAATTCTTTTTTTCTCCCGACAATAGAAAACTGCCACTTTTAGCTTAGAAAAAATTGTGGCTCATTTCGTTTGTAATTATGCGTTTAAGGTGAATTTTGAAATGGAGTATGAAAATGTAAATTTCCAACATATTTTACTTTTTTTTCGTAAAGGCAAAGCTTGGTTGAGAAGTAATGCCACACCGTCCATATAGCCTTGACCTGGCACTATCAGATTATCATTTATTTTGAAACCTGGAAAACTTTTTGAGTGGTACAATTTTCACTAGCGATGACAACTTAAAATCGCATTTATTTCAGCATTTTAATGAGGCCGGAATTTAGATAAAAGCGGAGTCATGAACTTGTCAAAAAGGTAGCAAAAAGACGTCGAAAAGAATTCTTTTTTAAGAAAAGTGAAGTTCTATTTGAATATAATAAAATTAGGTGCTCGATGCAGAGTAATATCTGTTAATTTTTGAAACTCGATGCTATTGGTTGATATGGCCGTCACAATGGAGAATGACTTTTCGTGGTGTGTACCTTCACTTTTATTTCTCATGTTCTCTTCTAGTCACCTAATTTTTTAGAAGATGCATCCAGTCTTACAACAGTGCAGCCCATAGAGACCCCCTAAAAGGAATGTTTCAATTTTCCATTTATGATTCCTGAATATGTGATTAAATTACTGATTTAAAATATTATTTAAGTACCATGTTGCATCGGGCCAAGGAATTTTCGAATTAGGTAATAATACATTCATTAATAAGTACGTTATCTCTACTCGTCTCGTGAAACAGTGTGAAACATGGGTGCCATCCGTAAAGTAAACACGCTAAAATGTCTGCTTCAATTAACTCAAAAGATGGTAGACGTTATCTCTGGAGAATACAGATGCACTAACTGTGAATTTCTCGCGTTAAATGTGACAGGGTTAATTTTTAATGGGACTCGCGCGTCCTCACACTGGCGAATAGTTGTTTTGAAGCATAACGAAGAATACGAGGTGGTCGCGAGTACGGGATAAAATCTTTTTTCTGCATTATGGATGAGAAATGTACGGACTCTGAGGAACGTTAAAAAATACCGCACGCGATATGTACAGTGTAACGTTGCAGATAATCTCCTTAATTACATTATGCCACGTGCGGAACGTTAATCTCGCTAGGACAATACGTCGTACATCTTAATTTTAATCTCTTATTAGTTCCAATTATGAGATTAAAGTCACGTAATCATTGCCGGGAAAAACAAATCGTTGACGTCTCGCGTCGGATGTAAACTTTTGCCGAGGATATTTTCTATGCAGTGTGATACAATTGTATTATCCATTACCAACTGCAATGACAGGATGCAGTCTAAGCATTCGTTCCGCTGTGAATCCATTCTTTTCTCTCGCCTGGTTCCGTCGTGACTAACAAGGAAAATTAACGAAGGGAATGAAGTGAAAATTAAGCTCTGTTCCGTTGAAAAAATCCATGTCATCCGAACAACTTGTTCTACGAGATTTTTTAAACACTTTGTATACGTCGGGTTAAAGGTCCTTAAATCGGAGTGTAGAAAATGAATTCAATTTTTTTACTTAACAATCTCATCTAGCACATTTCTACAGCGATGAATGGACACACAATTTTTTAAACATCTTATATCTTATAACTTCGGTAAAAATACGATTTTTTATGTCACATGACATTAGTTTGAAGATACTCCTCCTTAAGAATTGATCGACACATATTTGTTCTTTACAAGGATTGGACAGAGGTCTTCTTGCAATTTCAGCACGCAAGTACCTAGATACCTCTACATTCATCAAAATGTTTTGGAAATTGAACGTTCAATTAAATCATACATCAAATCACGTCAATCAAGAAGATGCAACTAATTTGGACTAAACCACGCGCCTATGCATATTCATCGCCGATAAAGCAATACCTTCGACAGGAGAAAAAGCAGAACGCTTAATCCCAATTTATCTCAACACGTTTAAATATCCATAAAATACAAGTATCAGAAAACTATCTTCCCCCTTCATTCTCATCATTACATACATTTCAAATATGCTTTGAAAAAATGATAAAAGTATCAATCTACAAATAATTCTCGTTCAATTAAACATCGTTTCCTCCGTCAATAACCGTTCACCCAACTTTCGACCTCAGGCCGCGAATATTCCCAGCTAAATCAGCTCCCCCGTTCGCGGTGCACGGTGCGACACGGTCCATTATAATTCACGTGCATGATACGCAAACATTAAATTGGATATAAAATCAAGCTCCAGCGATGCCAAGCCGTCCATGCCATGGCGGCCTATCGGAGAGGCGCGAACCGATCCGGCTGCGCATAAAAGCCCGCGGCTGCACCGCAAGCGGGCGAACCGCATCGTATTTTTACATAATTAGCACGTGGCGCTCGCGGTATTACGTTCCTCGGCTTCTCCTCCCTGTCCCGGCAACCCCCTTTTCTCACCCTGCTCGTTACTTTTTGCCGAAGCCTGCGGTATTTTTGGAAACCGCCGTGGCCCGCAGATCTGCCCTCCCTCTCGTCCCTCCTGGATTCTCTCGTCCCTCGCCTTGTATATCATGTTTCTTGGAGGCGAGCCATGGTATACATACACCAGAAGCGTGGCTTGGTATCCCCCTCTTGCTCTTTGCTACCACCGCCACCACCCTGTGAGCCATTGTGCGCCCGTGTATACGCGATCCAGGCGATTCTTATCCTAATTAAATCGGCCGAGAGCATTGTCTGGGCGTAGAGTTTCTATCGGATCTCTCTAGATATACCTAGCCCGCTCGGTGTAACGTCATATCGGGGAGGAAGAGGATTGAGACACGACGGGCTTTGGATATTGGATTTGATGCCGATCGATCGTCAGGTTTGATCTTTGGGGTGGTGGTCGTGAAGCATGCTGGAAGGGAGGGATGTTCACGAAGGGTGAATGGATTGTGCGTGAAAATTTCGATATTGGCGAATGAGCGAGTGAAATGGAAAAATAATTTTTAGGGGAATTTAGAGAGTGAATATTTGTAAGGGTCTGTTTTGAAATTTTGGTTTACTAGTTTTTTTCAAGAGGGGGTAAATATTTTGTTTCTTAATGAAATATGATTACAAAAGGTTATATTACAGCGCCATTGAATCTATTAACCCTCTATGGGCCTCTGTAACTTTGAGGTAACGCAAGACACTTTCTTCAAAGTCAAATTTTCAACTTTGTCAAATAATATAATTTAACTCGTGAAACTCATGAGATTATTTGCAATTCAATGGGAAAAATTCAGGATTAATCTATTATTTAAGATATTACTTTTATCATTTTCTAATTGTACGATGGTGAAACTGATCTTTGGGCGCCACAAAAAATTCGGGCTATAGAGGGTTAAGAAATTCGGTATCTGTGAATTCTTTGGAAAATGTTGCAAAACTACCACCGAGTATTTTATTAATTACGCTTAATAAATGTGAAATATTTCAAGAAGATAAAAATCTCCAACGACAAATAACCGATCGTGCTCCAACTGCATAAGACTGCAGTTTATCGTTCGTTCGTATTTTCCTCGTGGATCCAAGGGGTATACTCATCCTCTTTCAAGACTGCTCGTCGTTCTTCCCCGAGTTCGTTGGTGTATGCATAAAACAATCAAGATAATTGTTGAAGCTACATGGGGACTGGCTGGGCGACTGCTTTCTACCCTCTTCGGGGCCACGGTGGCTGCTCGAAGAGCGAGAAGAAACGAGAGAAAGAGCAAGAAAGTAGGAGAGAGTGAAAGAGAGAGAGAAAGCAGGAGCTATCCAATTACATTGAAAACAATAGTCTTAAGTGCTCGCGGCGGTCCGTTCTGGGTTACTCCCTCTGCCCCCTGTGCGACCGATGCTTTTCCACGAGGGTTCTCCACCCCCATGAGGCGGCAATGTATATATATATACCCATGACGATGCACAAGTTTGACTCGGTAAAAGTATTGCGTTAAGAAACTTGCAGGTAACGCTTTACGAAATTAAACGAATTTCGTAGACGAAAAACACTTACCGATTAGAAAATGAAATATTCAATTCCAAAGTTACCACGGCTCGATAGAACTCCGTAGGTTTATCGAGGAAAGTGTATTTCAACCGACGAAACTGAAATCAACGTGAAAACTCAATCGACGGGAAGGAGAATGAAGCGAGAGTCGCATAAAAGAGTCAAGAGAACCGGCCAGACTTGAATGGCACGAGTTGGTGGCCAAACAAGCGATAAAATGAAAACGAGCGGTAAAAAGACAATATGAAAACCATTTGGGTGCTCTCGAGTACCAGGGTAGGAACGAGCCAGGCGGAAGCAAGGCTAAGTGTGTAAATGAGTCCGTAGTTTAGCCCGATTGCCTCGAGACGACCCCTTTTCGCGGTGTGCTAACCTCATCCATGCCCTGGTAGCTTGATAGCAGAGACGTAGCTGAAATAACCGTTGCCTTTTCGAGGAGCAAACTGCTCCCTAAGACGATTCTCCAGACAATGAGAACGTTCGTGACCCAAATTCAAATCGCTACAGAAATCGCCTCATCCATTTAACGTCTCTTTCGAGAGTTCCAAGGAATCTCTGATTTCCAGACTTTCCTCTTTTCTTCGTCGATCGGATCTGTCATCTTGCAAATAAATCTTTCCACCGTTTCTACGAGAGTCAGCTATCCACGACATCCTCGAGCAGACAACTTCCTCCCGTGCAACTTTCCGAAGTCACATTCCAGAGATAACGATACCCATTGCCCTCTTCCGCGTCTCCGGCTCATAAAACGCTTTATCCTCCGATCGGACCAATTGCGCACGTACTCTCGTTATAATTCAACGAGACGATACAGATAGCGGCTGTCAGGAGGAAAGCAATGCTCCTCCCCGTCTTCCTCTTCTCTCGACACTACCCACGCATCGATCGAGGATCCCGGGGACGTCGCCGCGAGCACAATTTGCTGGCACGTCACTTCGACGGCGGGCAGCGCGTGCTGCTGCTGCGTCAGGACATCGAATGCCGAATGGGCGGATGCACGTTCCTCTTTTCTCGGTAAGCGTCCTTCTCTTCTCGTATCCTTCGTGCATCCATGGTACGGTATACCCCTTGATGTAACTGGGCTCCTCGGTGCCGAATGACACGTCGATGACGACCGCTGCTGACTCCGACTAACGAGCGGGGCGTTTAGGGCGTGGGAGCCGACAGAGATCGCGCTTCGTCATCACGCGACGACCTCTCTTCTTACCCTTCTCGATCCTCCCAAGGATTCCTTGACGAAAGGAAGAGAGTGGTACCAGGATGAACGCAACGATTTGCTTGCTTTTGCAAATGTTTCGTCGATGATGTTCCTGGTTTTTTGTTGAATCTCTAATTTGACCGGTGTGGGCTTTGAGAAAATGTTAGAAGGTAATTTAACACTTGATTTACCGAACATTAATTCAGTATATTTAAATTTGTCAGAATGAAATAAATGAAGAGGGTAGAAAATGTGATCGGTTTCGTTACTTACATCTTCAAGAAGATTGGAAAGTTAACAGTGTTAGAAATTTTAATACCATTTTCAAAAAATTGATGGCAAGTCATATTGATAATCTTGGGTGATATAGTGTTAATGGGGATTTTTTAAAAATTTGAAGTTTGCTGCTTTTGTTGGTGGAGTATCGTGATTGAAAGTGTTTTTGTAGACGTGGAGAAAATTGGAATTTGGTTTTCTTCAGGATGTTTGTTATTTTTAAATATTATTAGTGAGTGATGCGTTTGTAGAGAAGGCTGTGAGTAACAGGTTAATGTTATTCAGAAATAGCTCACTTCGACGACGTTATGTCTCCTTTTCGAATAATGATTCGCACAAGTATCTTGAATGATTGTCAGAAAACCATTTCTCGTTGAAATTACCTTGGAGGACTAATTCGACGAGACCGAGGGCTGGTTATTTGCTGATGTGGAAATGAGGACGAGGAAATATCAGAAGAGGGAGAAAGAACGAGAAGAAAAAGCAGGGAAACGAGGAGAAGAAGGAGACAAAATAGGCGACGTCAGCGCGTCAGTCATCCCTAATACCTTCATTCCGTCTGTCTCCTTCCATCGGTAGATAACTATATAAAGCATTTCCATGAGAGAGCATAACTTCGTTACCACCTCGGAGGTTATTCAATTTCGACGTTAAAATCCTCTAATGTACCGTTATTGCAGACCCAAAGAGATGAAGGCGCGGGCGAGATAATGGCTGCAGCCGGTCGAGAGGATTTCCCCGGGATTTTCTTTAAAAAGTCAAGAATCTCCCGTAGAATTGAAACTGAGACGTAACTAACGAAAGAAATTCCTCTTCTATAATTCTACCAAAAACCAGCATACTTTTATGTCAAGATCAACGAAGAAAACCTACCTAAAACCATCAATTAACTCTAAATCTATCTACGATTATTTCGATACGTGTAAAATTGGCAAATAAATGTTTGGAAAGTAAATAAACAAACCAACTATAAAACTTGATCGATTCAACCGCTCAAAGTCTACAAAATAGACGTAAAAAATTGAAAAAAATGCAGTGTTGGGAATCTCAGGAACAGTTTCAAAAAATTCAACCTAAGTCATTCTCACCCCCTTGGTAAATCCAGCGTTAAATACGAAATAAATCTACTAAACGATGCATTCGATACTCGACGCCTAGAAGTATGAGAAAAAAAAAAGAAGATAAAAAAAAATGGAGAAAAAAGATGCACACAATCGTCGTCGAAGATTCGAACACTCCGACTGGTTCGACGTCTCGCAGATGCATCCGAGAGATTAAAATCAAGCCGAGATGCATTCCCAGGCCGACGAGACGACCAACTATCCTGCAGGAAGACGCGCCACGTCCCTTTGTGTGTAATTACAGACGAAACACAATGGAATGTATGGAGGTATGCGCGAGGACGCGCCTGCAGCTATTCGTGGCAAGCTCGAACGATACGAGATAAGCCAAACCCAAAGATGGTATGCCGCCGCGATGTCGAGCCGCGGTGGAACGCTACGACGACGAGGACTGAGCAAACGCGCAGCTACATCTGCCAGATAGATATCGTTGTTGAATCTGCCTCGTCATTGCAACGGGCCGCTCGCTTGCGTTCGATAAGCGACCATCCCGCGCGAACGCGTTCTACGTTCGATGGCGCGAAAAATCGCTACCCGGAGTTCGCTCCAGGCAACCCTCTCTCGTATCGTGACTTTTTAACAAGCTGACATTTTACGACGATGGGAATCCCGTAGATAAGAGCGGAGATGAACTCAATTGAATTTTAGAAATATTATTTGATAGCGAAATAAGAACTCTACTAAAAACTGGAGTAGAGGGTAAATGGTTCATCTCTTGGACTTTCAAAGAGGTACCACTTTGAACATCGTACTGGATTCCCGACGATAAGAGATGGACTCAATTGAATTGTAGAAACAATTTGATACCAAAATAAGAACTCTGCTAAAAAGTGAAATAGAAGGTAAATGGTTCATCTATTGGACTTTCACAAAGGTACCACTTTGAACGTTGTATTGGAATCCATACTATCATTTTTTTTTATTGAAATACAAAAATCATTCTTAACCTTCTACAAATTATTAAGAATAATTAATTCTACATTTTCACAAAACTCTCAGGAGGTCTTTCAATACGCTTCCACCCCTAAACGATTTGAGTCAGATTGCAGTTAAGGCTCGATGCGAGCATGCAACCATCCCATCGCAAAAAAAACGTATTGAAGCTGATTTTGCAGCTCGTCGAGAGGATCGATGCTGACGAGCAAATTGGTCCTGCGACTTGCAGGGCGTGGTCGAATCGGGTCTTTGTGACACGGGCACCTCAATCACCGTGCGACGCCCAGAGCTGTCATTATCACGCGACCCTGTCTAGCACGGGGTCTGTTTGCACCCATACACCTAGAAACCATCGTGTTCGGGTGGTCCAACGCTCGTCTACGTGAGATCTCCCACGATCGGCACTGCAGATCGTACCGAACGTCCAGGAACAAGCTTCAAGGGCGCGTGTAAGGACGAGAAGGAAGATGTAGGGTCGCGTCCGGGTATCTTCGTCCGGGACACACCTATCTCATTGTGCCCTTCGACACAAGCTAGCGTGAGACAGGAGGAGGAAGGTTCAATCGTCCTCGAGACCGACGACCATTGACCTCGGCTACTGACCTGGCTTTGTCTCCCAATTTCATTGATTAGGCTTCGCTCCGCGCCGCAAGGATCGTCCAGCGACGACCTGGTATTGAACTGATTGGCCCGTGCTAATGAAACGACTGACGGTTACTCTCGCCTAATCCCCTGCAAGGGGAGAAACCTGCATCTGCGGTATCCAGGACGATTAAGTGCTCGACTAACGGCACCGCGAAACCTATCGCTATGATAGATTTTATCGTGTTACGATTTCAAACGGCGCACATGATTTTATTATGGTATCCTATTTACCATGGGGGTTCAACTTTGGAAGCTTTGGTTGTTCAAATTTTTTGTCTGTTCTTTGGAAATACGTGTGATTGAGCGCATTGGAGGGGTTTAGTTTGATGGATGAGGCGCATTATTGATTTGAAACTTTGGGAATTGAATCAAGTATCTTGCAAATATACTCCATATGGTAGATGTTCAAAAATACGACAAACAAAGTAATAATTGTAGAAAGTATATAATTTTCATTTGATGTATTTTTATGAAGGACACAACTTTCACTACTCCCTTTACGAAATGTTCTCTAATGTAGTGAAAAATGACAATTATCCCTTCTGAGAATCAATCACAATGGAGTATTTAAATATATCGTAAAATCTTACGATAATAATAAGAAGAAACAGAGTAAAGTCACTGACAAGAATCTTTCTCCCCTAAAACTCACCCTATCTTTTTCTTCAACGTCAATCGGTACCGTGTTCGCCTCGTGACTTGTGGGAATCAGGATAATTATAACGTTTCCGGCGAGTTTAGCTTGCAGAGGGGAGGAAGCGTAATAACGAAACCTCCTCCTCTTCGGAGGAGCCCCCGGGCGGCAATTCTACGCTCATGCTCGCACCGCTACCCGGCAATCATCCCCAGTCAGTCTTTCAGTCAGTTTCGTTGCTATTTAATTATCCATTTAAACCGTATAATCTTCTCCTATGGGGCACCGTTTCACTCGTGCCGTTCGTCCAAGCTCGAACGACAACTCCGGCTCGGTATACGAGCTTTGTGTTCGTTGTTCTTATCGAATTCACGAATTTTTAAGCGCGTGGGAGCAAACGTGGCTGTATACCGTCGTCGAAAACAGGCGCACTTATCGCAGACATGGTATCGCGAAATAGAACGGCGAGGTGCATAAAGATAGGAATAATTAGTACCTACTTTGTTGCAAAATGACAATAGCAGAGCGCAACGACGAGTCGTCGTCGTCGTCCGAGAGTCATTAATTTGACTCCACTGACAGGTTTATAGTTGAAAATATTTTTACGATTCGCCATGGAGGGTGATAAATTCCAAATGGAGTAACCGACGAATCGTTGGGGGCTGTGGTGTATGATAATGGCATCACAGCGATAAGATACTGTTTTATTTTGCACGAAGTGACTCGAAAAAAAATAGAAACGAGCTGTGAAACTTGTTTTATGAAAGTGGAAGTATATGGAGGAATGGACAAAGCTTCTTATACTGCTGGAAGAAGATTGCTAATTTGAAAATCCTCCTTCTTAGAAAATAATTTAAAAAAAAATCTGATAATTTCAAATCACTATTTGCAGTCTTCTGCATTTTCATTTTTATTGCTGTATTTTTTATAAATCTGCGCGTCAAAATATATTTATCTATTCTTTCCAATGCCATATTTGTTTCGTATTGTAAAGTCGTGTAATTTTTTAATGCAAAAGGAAAAATCTAGAAACATTACAGGAGAAGTTTCAGTCAAATAGACTAAATTTTCGCAACAAAAATATTAAGAATTTGAAAGAAAAATGTATATAATTGGACTAAAGAAGAGACTGTGAAATTTAGACTTCAAGGGGAAGCGTGGGAGTCGGTCGTATATATACGTCGACCGAGGCAGGACGAGAATGGCCATCCTCGTCGTTACCGGTATCGGTAACAAGGATACGACCCGCGCGGAGGGCCATTTCGTTCGAAGGTTTACTGTCCAGTCGAAGGACCGTCGCGGTGGTAAGATAAAGAGGGAGGGAGATTAGAATCGACGTGAATTGTCCACGTTCTTCCTATAACCGACACTTTCGACGTAAACTCTACACTGAGATCGTAATTTAGATGAGCAGAAGATACCCCATATTTACATGTTACAACCGCAAGGGAAATTACGCGAAATTACCGTATGAATAAAAAAGTACCACTTTTATTGTACAAAAATCGACATTTCACAGCACAAGAAAAAATTTACTCACAAAAAATGACAATTTTATGAAAGTTCCTACAACCGTGTAATTTCTTAAACAGGCCGCAATGAGCTATTTCTTTTAAATATTGTTTTAACGTCATTTGATATAACCACTTTGCCTAAAATTTAATTTAGGTAAAATTTTCTAGCACATAATTAATTAGATCTCAATAAGACAGCTATTAACAATGACGATTAACTCCACTGAATTATTAGTCGCCAATTATAATGCAGGGATACAGCCCAGGCCTACAAACCACTAAAAAGTACCACGTACCAATTAGAACGATCCTCCCAAGAAATAGCAACCAAATAAACCTGGTCTACAATTGAATTCTACCACCATAACTGCAAGCATCTGCAAACTCCCAAGTGCCCCATTCACCATCCAAACAATCGGCGTGTAACGAACAGCAAGCAGTCTTCGCTAAATTTATTCGTCGTCCAAGATCCTCCACAAAATCTGTCGAAACTGCCAACCCATAAAACCAAGAAGTGGCAGTTTTCCGACGTTTCGATCAAAAGAAAACGTCCGTAAAAATAAGATTGTAGTATCGCGAGGATCATAGCTGGGTTTCACCCCTCTGTCATTTCGTCGGGCTATGCATAGATTCCGGCAGAACACGAACTCTCTTTCTCTCTTTCTCTTCGGTCCTTCTCCTTTTTTTCACCCTAACTCCAACGGCGCGAGGTCGTATAAACGAAATAGCTGTTAGGTGATATTGGGATACGGCGTGTTGCGGAGCCATCGATATATATTTCCGCTGTTCCCCGGCATTCTCAGCCATCCAAACGCGTAGGTGGCTGGCTCCGCTCCTTGCACTCGGATAGAACGCCGGAGGGCGAAAAAGAAGGAGACCCCTCCGCGTTTAGTGTCAATTTATTCGGGATTCCTGAGATTCCCGAGGCTTTGCCGAGTGCGATCAGACCCGCCCGTTTGCATAATATTGTATTTATTTCGTCTTGTAACCTCGTGCCGAGCCATCACCCTCCAACCCCTTCCGGTCGCCCTGAGTTCCTCGTACACGCGCCAACGGGGGTGACTTCGTTTAGTTCCCAGCTTTCGCGCGAATGGCCTCATATACGCGAGCCCAGAATGGGCTATATGGGTTACAGGGAAATCCACGGAGGTACCCTTACTTTCTCTTTCAACGGTCTTCGACGTTCTTTCTGCTGTACCTTCACATCATCCCCCTCTATTATTACTTTCTGATCGGACGAGCTATTTGCTCTGGGTAATGTCCGATTTTACAAGGGTTTAGGCAGACAAGGAGGCAAATCGGTGCAGCAAGAATTGAGAAAATTGATGACCTGCAGAGTCTTAAAAAATTAAGTTGATTTTTATAAACTTTTAAAGGTTATTCTTTTCTTGTGAAAGGATATCTTAAATGTTCTCCAAGCGGTTGCAAGAACATCAAAGATTTTCTTACGAATCAAGCTAATGCAAATCTAGATTTAATATTGACACAAGAATAAATGTAAACTAATGTAATTATATTATGTCATTAAACTATTTTATCATTCTAATGTAGCATTTTGTTTTTTAAGCTCCCTTCCAAATGTAGGCTTTCCAGAGTAGAATCTTTGTAGTATCGTTTATCGACAACGCAAAAATTCATTTTTCTCACAACACTCAAATCAGCGGGACATCACCGAGCTGATTACATGAAACGTTGGAGACGTGTGTACTTGAAAGAAAACACCGAGGGCTGACGAAATTAATGTAACTAGCTACGACACCGGAATTATTGAAGCCGAGGCAACTGCGTTCCTCGGCTGATAAAGAATGACAGGAGCCTGCCGTTATCGTCGTTCCTTTCATGAATAAGCACGCAAACATTTGTATCCTGGGCGAGGAGCGGCCAAGTTCGATAAGCCGAATCGCTAAAGTCGAACGGCCTGTTATCGAACGTATCGCGAACGTGCCGTATTAATTTGAATACTTAACCGCGTACCGTTTTTATGGGCAGGACCGATTCTAGGTGTTTTTTTGTGGTAATACCTGTACCGAGTGCTGCCAAAACACTTCTCGGTAATGTCTCTATCTTTTGATCCCTTCTGCTTGCTGTCTCTGCATGTATATCTTTCGAAGATTGGATGATTATTTTAGAGAGAATTGTATATCTTTGGAGGATAAATTGTGGAGAAGTAATAAATGCGCTTATCGATGTGACATAATATATAGGTATGATGATAACGAAATTTTTACTGCAAAGACAATTCTGACAAAAACGATCATCGGTCTTTCAGATATCAATAAATTGGCTTTCCTATGTCTTGTAATTTTCATTAGGAACTTTATACAAGTCATCGAACAAAAAACTTTATGCAACTGTTGCTTTTCAAGACTCAAACTTTTGAGAATGAAGATATTTTTGGCAAATGTTATGAAAATTCCTGATTCTTTGAGTTAAGAATGTTAAGTTACGGTCGTATTGACACTTAAATTATTAATGTTGTTTCTACTAAAATTTAAAAAAAGATGATTAATTAAATAAGCTAAGTTTTATAAGGTAGAACTGAAATATTTATTTCATGGCTCTCTTATTAATTTATGTAATTTTTAGGAAAAATTGGCAACTCATTTTGACCGTCTTAATAGGTTTAGTATTAATGTGCAGAGAATTTCTTCCCTAAGAAGGATTTTTTACGAAAAATATAATGCATCGTGGTAATCCTTTGGATCTAAGTTATTATCGATCCAAATCGATGAGACATTCGTACTGGCAAACATGCTCGGTCAACGCAAGACGGAACTATGCAAATAAATCTCGTGTCCTCGACGGCGATATCACAGCTCGTGGAAACACTTGCATAAGTTACCATAAAATTACTGCTATTTAAAGACATGTTCTGTAACCTTCTCATAAAAATTGCGCTCTTTCTCTGCCAGACTTTAAATACTTGCGCATTGCAGGGGTGCAAAACAAAATTGCATCGAATGCGGCTAATTGGGTAAAATGATTAAAGACGATAATTTATTCTTGTCACATAAAAGTAAAAGAACTTTTTTCATGACTACGACATGTTTCTTAATATCATAATACAACGTTAGTTTACTTTTGCACGAAGTTTCATCAACAGCTTCTTACATAAATTTATGTGATAATTAAACTATAATGCCATAGAACTAAAAGAAAATTAGAAACCTCAATGGATCATCAGTGCCTGCAAGTTGTAATAATTTAATGTCTCCAGAGATCTCAACGAATGTAAAGCAAACATCAGGAACCGCAGCCGAAGAAACTTACTATTACATTAAATACCAACAATTACCCAATCTTTAAACTTTAAAAACTCGCAATTCCACCTAAAACAACATCAAAACTAATATCAAAGCTACCTAAACATTTCACTATATAAAAAAAATAATAAATGAAAAAAGAATAAAAAAAAAATGCATTCCAAAATTTCTCTACATTCTCGCACACCTGCAGTTTTATTTGTACATCGTAACAAGATCGACGTCGAAAACTAACAAAATTTCAAAAGGCAACAAACAAAATTGAAATCACGGAACTGCATATCAGAGATTGCACCTCGCAGATCCAAAAAAGTCACGGTGGGTATCGCAAATGGAAGCACGGAAGGTACGGTATTCGCAATCATAAAATACAATATTCATAATGAGGACGTCAGTCATTGCAGCGCGGTAGATTTGACGAAGGTTTGAGCGCGAACGAGCAACCCGGTGTATCTGCAGGGCGGCGATGTTGTTGGTGGAGGTGCATCGATAACCCGAGCGCGTCGAAGAGTTTGAGTGATTGACGCGATCGGATGGAACAGATCGTGATGCACACGGAGAAAAGTGTTGACCGCTCGTTCCGAGCAAACATACGTATGGCAGCCGACCCATTGACAGGTGCATAACGCTTTCAAACAAATAGGAACAAATTTCTCCTTTCCTCTTCCTCCTCCTCTCTCCCTCTTTCTACGTTTTCGCATAGATATCGAGATGCATTTTTAAAGCTTGCCCGGGCACACCAATAAATATCAACAAACGAGTATTTACGGCGCGACGAATGAAACGCAAGTTTTCAAGATATTTATATGCACTGGCATCTCGATGGACATCGGATTTGAGAAGGGGAGTAGTAAATTCGACTTGTGAACGGTGTTACGTTTGACGGATTTTAAATGCATGACGAATTAAATGGACTCAATTAATTGGACATTCTTGATGTACCGTTTCAATGGTATTAATATTGCAAATAAAATGTATTAAAAGATATATCAGATTGGAATTTCCAATATTGCAAGATTCCATGTCGACACACCGAGAATATTACCAATACTTGTAAACGCAACAAAATAATATAAACTCACATGTTCAATTTTCACTAATGAATCTACCAAAGAAACACCAAGCACAAGAAGTATTTCCATTGTCTTTCTCGAAGGATGAAAGTCCAACGAAAATTTAATATTTAAATATCCAACATATTTTTCTAAAACAAAATTACACGTTTCAGTTTATTATAATTTATTATGCGTCTCCACCGACAGTTATGGGATAGGTGTTTTCTTTTCTAAATGGTGCTCACTCCTATCGACGATTTTTATCGTTACCAACAGTCCAACGTAGGTTTCGACCATGACGAATGGTAACTTCCGGTTAGGTCGGAGAGCTTTTGCGCGATAAACGAAATTATACGAGCCCCGGTTCCCGTGCTCCCGAACAATTGATCCATCAGAGCAGGTAGAAACCACTCGCACCTGTGCGCGTTGCACGGTGCATCGTGCAACTTACGCCGCGTTTCGTTGCTGGATGCAACGCGAGCCAACTCGGACAGGTGATTGTCAGTGCTTCGGGCGCCGCCCCGAGATCTTCATAGACTGTCATTTTGAACAGGTACAATGGAAATTTGCTATCTGTGCGAACTGTTCACCGACGATGCGCTGTTTGATAGAACGTGTGAGTTTACGATGTTACGGTGTTGGTTAACCGTGGACTTAATATTCTCTGTGAAAATTTGTTTGACAATTCAATCGTTTAAAGTTATATATCTATGGAGAATTCGTCAGTGAGAAAATTCAATTTGGTGGAAGTAATTGTGAGTGGATAGAACTATAACGGAGACGAAAAAGAGGACTTGTAATTTAAAACAGTCAGC
The DNA here is from genome assembly GCA_910591515.1 of Cerceris rybyensis. Taxonomy (NCBI): domain Eukaryota; kingdom Metazoa; phylum Arthropoda; class Insecta; order Hymenoptera; family Crabronidae; genus Cerceris; species Cerceris rybyensis. The sequence goes on along the minus strand of OU342797.1, from coordinate 9,593,966 downwards.
TGAATTTATAATCAATATAGTACTTTTATGTGAAAATAATAACTGCACTCTTCATAACTCCATCTATATACATGTACCCTTCGAGATTACCTATAATAAGGATATCTCAGGTCATCATGGACACTGGTAAAGTACATTTACAGCACTGTCGTTTGAATTACAACAGGGTAGAAATGCCACAGAAGCGTATCAGAATTTGTAAGAAACTTTTATTGGAGATACTGTTTCAGATAGAACTTGTAAGAGATGGTTCAAGAAATTTTAAGCAAGTGATTTTGAGCTTAATGACAAGCTACGGTCTGGATGGCCATCTCTGGCTGATGACAATATTGTCAAAAACCGCGTGAGGTTTTTAGTTTGAGCGACGACAGAAGAGCTTCCAAGGTCAAATTTGAGCTTGCAAGCTCATACGTGATGGCTCAAACTAAAAAGCTCAATAAAATTTTCAAATTTTCTCCAAAAATATGAGCTTTTGAGCTATGAGCGCGCAGGTATAGAGCTTTTGAGCAATTTTTCCGAGATTTTCGAAAAATTTTATCAAATAAAAGTGAGCTTTTTAGTTTGAGCAACGAGAACTGAGCTTTCAAGGTCAAATTCGAGCTTGCAAGCTCACACATGATGGCTCAAACTAAAAAGCTCAATCAAATTTTCAAATTTTATCCTAAAATATGAGCTTTTGAGCTATGAGCGCGCAGGTATAGAGCTTTTGAGCAATTTTTCTGAGGTTTTCGAAAAATTTTGTCAAATCCGAGTAAGCTTTTTAGTTTGAGCAACGAGAACTGAGCTTTCAAGGTCAAATTTGAGCTTGCAAGCTCACACGTGATGGCTCAAACTAAAAAGCTCAATAAAATTTTCAAATTTCTCCAAAAATATGAGCTTTTGAGCTATGAGCGCGCAGGTATAGAGCTTTTGAGCAATTTTTCCGAGATTTTCGAAAAATTTTATCAAATAAAAGTGAGCTTTTTAGTTTGAGCAACGAGAACTGAGCTTTCAAGGTCAAATTTGAGCTTGCAAGCTCACACATGATGGCTCAAACTAACAAGCTCAATAAAATTTTCAAATTTTCTCCAAAAATATGAGCTTTTGAGCTATGAGCGCGCAGGTATAGAGCTTTTGAGCAATTTTTCCGAGATTTTAGAAAAATGTTATCAAATAAAAGTGAGCTTTTTAGTTTGAGCAACGAGAACTGAGCTTTCAAGGTCAAATTTGAGCTTGCAAGCTCACACATGATGGCTCAAACTAAAAAGCTCAATAAAATTTTCAAATTTTCTCCAAAAATATGAGCTTTTGAGCTATGAGCGCGCAGGTATAGAGCTTTTGAGCAATTTTTCCGAGGTTCTCGAAAAATTTTGTCAAATCCGAGTGAGCTTTTTAGTTTGAGCAACGAGAACTGAGCTTTCAAGGTCAAATTTGAGCTTGCAAGCTCACACGTGATGGCTCAAACTAAAAAGCTCAATAAAATTTTCAAATTTTCTCCAAAAATATGAGCTTTTGAGCTATGAGCGCGCAGGTATAGAGCTTTTGAGCAATTTTTCCGAGATTTTCGAAAAATTTTATCAAATAAAAGTGAGCTTTTTAGTTTGAGCAACGAGAACTGAGCTTTCAAGGTCAAATTTGAGCTTGCAAGCTCACACATGATGGCTCAAACTAAAAAGCTCAATAAAATTTTCAAATTTTCTCCAAAAATATGAGCTTTTGAGCTATGAGCGCGCAGGTATAGAGCTTTTGAGCAATTTTTCCGAGGTTTTCGAAAAATTTTGTCAAATCCGAGTGAGCTTTTTAGTTTGAGCGATCAAGTGCGAGCTTGCAAGCTCAAATTTGACCTTGAAAGCTCAGTTCTCGTTGCTCAAACTAAAAAGCTTACTCGGATTTTTGACTGAAGTTCGAATTTTCGCAGTCAAATATGTGCTTTTGAGCTATGTGCTAGAAAAATTAGGAGACATACGGAACAGACAGGACAGGCAGGACTGAACGGGGCAAACAGGGCTTAAGGGATGGGCAGTTCTAGAAGGGCTAGAAGGGACTGTATGGGACGGGAAGGTATGAAGGGCATGGCAGGAAGGAACGGACAGTGTTGGATGGGACGGGCAGGGCTAGAAAGAACGTGCAGGACAGAAAGGGACGGGCAGTTTGAACGGGACGACCAGGGCTGGAAAGGACGGGCAGTACTGGAGGGAACGGTCAGGGCTGGAAGGGAGAGGTACAGCTTAAGAAATGTATAGGACTGGAAGGGCCAGGAATGATTGTATGGGACGATCAGCTTTTCGGGGACTAGCAGTGCTGAAAGGGACGGGCAAGACTGGAAGGGAAGGGTAGCAAACTGCTACTACTCCTCCATAGTACACCCTCCAATAAATAAAATTTGATTCTATCCATCACCTTACAATAACTGTTTATATACAGTAATAGCAATAATAATTATTATCATCCAAGTTTCCAACATATACACCAAGCCCCGAGTCGAACATGTAATATAGTCAGAGTCTTCAACTATGTGCACAACTTTTTGCATCTCTGAGAGGATGGACTTGGTAGCGCGGAAAATTAAACCTCTTCAACGATGCATGTTACGCCGGATATAAAAATGACAGTCCATTGGATTTTACGAACTGGCTTCGTCGGGACGTTTGCACTGGCGGTGATGGCGGCTGCACAAACGTCCCATTGGACCGGTAATTTCCGTCGTGGTAATCGCCATTTATCGGCATTCCGAGTTGCGATGGAGGAGTTTCGGGGAAATTAATAAAATTTTATCGCGCCTGAACCGAATGTATTTTTCATTAAATAAACCGACTCATCCACGGACGGCAGGGTTTTATGAATCGAAAAGAAATTTCTGGAAATTGCGAATCTCTCACGAGCGAGTGGAATTAACGAGGCAATTCAGGGAGTGCTTTACGTTAAATGCTAATTTTCATTGCGCATTAATTCGTCGTACAGTTCACGTCTTTATTTGCGATACTTAATTCAGGTGTTTTAGATAAAACACACAGGGTAAAATAATTATTATGACCTTATCAGTGTTTCGACTGCACGACGTACTTTGTGGTGGACGTAAAAAATAAGAATTATTAATTATATTACCCCATTTGCAAAATTATATTGCGATATGATAAAGAAGTCCGTAATTTAAAAACACACGAAGAAAATTCAAATCTATAAATTGAGCATCGACTTCTTAAATGTGGCATCACATTAAACCACCTCAATACAGCACTGACAACAAGACAGACAATTAATATTCATCCAGATAATAACAATATCGATCATCATATTAAATAATTAATTCTAAGCTATATAAAAATTGATCATAACAATACATTCAGCCATTCCATCATCTAAGTTACAGTAGGAACTTTTACAAAACTTCAATGATTAAATAAAAAATAGTTTTTTTGCATATAGCAAACGAGGTCCACGTAACGCGATATTGCAGGCGTAACCAACGGCTATATTATTCTAATTGTAATATCCCATCGTCCCGTGAAGAATCGGTATAAAAACAGCAAGGTGTTATCCGGATCATCGTCCAGAAGATGACTTAATTACCTGCGATCCATAATTCAAGCCCCCTTAGTGTACTGCGGCGCGCTCGCGAATAATCATTATCGTCTACCGGACGTCGAGAACCTCGACGATATGTTTGAATCGATCGATCATCTTGTCTTATCGACAAACGTTACCGTAATTAAGAACAAGGTATAAAAGAGAAATTGATTGCTCCACGTTACCTTAAAAAAGCACCATCGAAAGTCTATTACTTTCTATGTATGATTGAGTATTCTCATCTCAAATAAATTGTACAATAAAACAGCTATTTGCATTTGCTTCAGTGCAAAGGAAAAATTTATTGGCATTTCTGCGGTTTTGTATTTTCTACGTTTGAAATTAATGGATTGCATATACGACTGTAGTCTCCTTGAAAAATTATTGCATCGAATAAAATATATTAATATTTGATTTTAAACATCGATTACTTCAGCATACAAGTTGTATGAAACGTATGCATGAAACTAGTGCAGAAAATGTACAAGGAAGTAAATCTTTTAGATGAAAGAGATTAGAGAGATAAAGACAACGATGTAATAATTTGAACCATGAAAAAATTTGCAATATTTTCAACAAAATTTTACTATACACTTACCCATCTTTCTTTAACTAACTACAAACCCATTATTAATTTATCCCCTTACAATTCCACATGCATCACGCACTCAACGTCAACAATTATCCCGATTTACAACCACCCCAAGTCCAATCATCCCTATAATTAAAAAAAAAAAACTGCTAACTCTACGATCAATCTCGTCGTATCACGTCCTACCGAAGAACGCAGTGAAAAAAGAAAAAACAATACAATCTAACAGAAGGGTCATCGAAACGGTCCGCAAAAGGAAGTCGATCATTTCGCGAGGCATTCACGAGAGAAAGTGAGATAGTAGAAGAGACCCAAAGCCCGATGTTTCGGTCAATTAAGTTTGCGAAATTTCGCCGTATAAACTCGCGTGATCCGACGATCCATTCGTTGGTAGAACGAACGCGTATCCTGGGCCCCCGTCATCGTGGGCGACTCGTTCGAACAAAAAGGGGGCCCCGTTGACGGCGTCATTATCGTTATTTAATATCCCGGTCATTAGCGCGTCCTGCCGTGCCACTCGAGAGTGTTGTTTATGTACTCATCTTGGCTTTCAAGCCGCGCCGCATCGGACCGCGGATTATTTCTATGCTTTTTGCCAGAAGAACGTATATACACGCGTGCGTGGAGTCTTTGAAGTCTTTCTTTCGGTCGCACTGAGAAATCCGAGAGCGCACGACGGTTTAGCTTTTGCACGAGTTAACCAGTAGATATATAGAGGGAAAGAGACACCAGGACGATGGTTTAATTATCATCGTCCGGAATTGTCCCGGGTGTTCGTTCCTGTATGAGGTTTCAGCATGAGAACTAAAGTTATATATTGACTACCGGTATGCCGGTACCATGGACGAGAAGATCGTTAACTCCGAACGAACCGATCGTACGAAGAGAAGGAACGCCATGAAAGAAGGTGGGCGTTGGATGCGAGATTTAAGGAAGCAAAAACGCATGCCTCGAAAAAGTCATCGTTCCGCTCGTTCTAGAGACCGTAATAAGGACTTGGGACGACTCGATGGGAAGCGGAATTGTTATCGTGTTACTTGGAACGCTCTGAGAACGCGGTTACGAAGATCGCTGCTCCCACGCGATTTTTTGTCGACGTTGCACGCCGTACTTTAGTAATGTCCCAGAGAGTGCTGCGATTGCGAGTAAAGTACTTTGGTTGACTTTAAACTTCGCTGATATCGAGAATTTTGTATGGTCAGAATTTCACAATATGTTTGTGAAATTACATGTTTTACAATATTATCAAATTGACTGTCATGTGGATCAACGGTGACTGTCGCTACTAACTTCGATGAAATTTCTTAAAACTTTTAAATTACAATATTTATGAATTTTCTAACATATTGAATAATTAACTGTAAGCGTTAAAAAGATAAAGGTTTGTCTATCTGCCTACTAGTGCCTTTAAGGTTTCTGCTTTATAAAGATTTGATCCTAATGAAAAAGTTTCCCTTCAGCAGAAATGAAATTACCAAAATACCGGTGGCGTTCAACGTGTTAAAAAATATCAAAATATATTGGATTTACCAAACAATAAAGGTATCGACTTTTATTACAATGTCGTCGCTGCGACGACAACGGAGTGCAAAGGGTTAAAGAGTCTCTGGACGTATACGTTTAATATAGTGATCTTTGTAAAAATTGCGAGAAAAATTCCCAATGTAATTTTCATCCTGGAAGGAACACATGTAAAACCGAGAGAAGGGTGAAGAGGGTAGGCAACCACGAGGATTGACAGGCGGATATTTTTATGCGAAGCCCCATTCGATAATCCGCGGCCTGTTTTATGGCTGCCGCCTGCGGTGACGTCACGCGTAATGCATGAATTTCCACTATCCCTCGGTGCACCGCGATGCACCGCCGACACACGGACGCGCATCGACGTTCTTGCACCTCCGTGCAGCTTTCCCGATGTGCACGGACCGGCTACACTGCAAATACGTTTGCGCGTACACGTGTACCCTCACGTATACGAGCGTGTAAAGTGCAGAGGTGCATAGACGCATGCATCCAGCTGCAATGGTTGACCAATCGGCAGAAGAGTGCACGTGATCCGGTAAAATTTAGCGGTGCTCTAACCAGCGTTCGACGTCTCTCTCTCTCTCTTGCTCTCTGCTTCCCTTTCTGCCTCTTCCTCTCATTTTTTATCGGTCCGGTTATTGACAGATGATGCGAAACACGCTTCGACCTCTCGGTGGTTTACCGCATCGTGGCCATAAATATCGATAATACTCGTTTCCAGAAGGCTTTTCATAATTCGCGGGTACGTGCTTATAAAAGTGGTGCGTTATCATAATTAGAATGAAGTAATGAAGTTTTTTACTTTCTCTTGCTTGAGGAGTAGCCATCTTGAGGGGTTGAACGACACACGGATTAGGGATAAGGGGTGGATGAACTTTTGTTGTAAGTTCTAAACACTAATGTCGGAAAATTTCTAAATATATTTGGGGTGAAAATAATAGCACAATGTATGAAAAGTATTATTTAACTATAAAATTACTTTCATTTTTAACATTCTTGGTGTGTGGTAATTTACTTTTAGGAATAAATTTCATTTTAATACAAAGAGAGAGGCATGAAAAATGTATGAAGTACTTTGCTTGTTGATCTACAAATTTATAGACTCATGAAAATGATGGTAGGTATGACTACAAAGAAATTCTCTTTAAAATGTAATATAGAGGACAATAGAGGCTTGAACAAAAGACGCCATAGATGGAAAAAAGAGTGAAAAAAGGAGAATATGGAATTGGCAAAGTTTGATTTCGTTACGCGAATCTCCTTGGCGCTGCAACCCACACCAGCTCCACCAATATGGCTGGTTATGCAAACAAGACGGACGCAAGGTAGACAGAATCGCACGGAGTCGCGTTACCATTATTTATCTCCCTGCGGGGCCGGAAAGAAAGGTATCCACCTAACGCGTATCCTTCGGCCAACAAAGACCCCCACGCAGAAATTTGCATGACTCCTCAGACGTTTTACGCGCATAACTACACCCCTGGTGGGATCAGCAAACGTCTCGCTTGATGAAGATCGGATTCAAGTCGCGTAACTTACGCCACTCGCACGTGAGAATCGCGAAGGGAAACCTTGAAAATGTCGGCCGACCTGATATCGCTCGAAACGATGGTTTTGAAAAATTCCGAACGGTGATTAGAAGATGTGAGGATGGAAATGGTGAATATGTGAAAGACATGTCGTTGTAATTGTAAAGATCATTTAATAAAGGATAAAAAAAAGAGATAAATGGTGTTGTATTTTGTATCCTTGTCCTGATCAACATTTTGTTTTGAGTTTGGGAAAAGTTTTGGCAAAAAAGTTGTATTATAGCATAAGGGAATGACTTTCGGGTTGCCCTACTGGATACTTTGTTTCACGCAATGTGCAGAAACGCCAAGAAGTTTAATTTGAATTGTTTTAACATTATAACTACCAAGTTGATCAAAACAACTCCTTAGTTTTTCTACAAAATATAAATTACTGAATTAACTACAATACATTTTTTACCTTTCGGTTCCTGGTCTTCTAAACTATTTTTTTAATATATAGAAATATAATAAATTTATTGCCGGTAATTCTAGTGTTAATGTCAAAATTGCCAAGGTAAACGATCAGTTTGTTATTTCTTGTAAAAATTATTCTAGAAATAAATTTCAATAAGGTACATTCTGAGCCAATTTTTTTAAACGAATTATCCAAATTTGGGAAATAGAGCATTTTTGCTTTCCTGTCAGCACAATTCTCGCTAAAGGTAAATAACTCAATGAAACTGCAAGCTCCGTGCTTAAACAAAATTTTTGTATTGCACCGTATAATTTGCAAATATATCTACACTCAACCTTGCTTTATTCCTTTTGACTTTGAAAATAAAATATGTTTGCAACTAAAAGTAAAACGATAACGTGTGAAAATTTGCATTTATTAACGCATACTCAAAAAGTAACTCACTGCTTCTAGAAAATACCGATAAAGAAAAAAAATGTCCAGCCTCATCGAAATGAACGTCTTCCTTGGTAGCAGTTGCATTTGAAATTGCATAAAGCATAATTAAATTTAATGAACCATAAATAAAGTTGGAAGATAATCTTTGCAACGTTGATGGGAACATTTTTACAAACAGATCATTCGCCGAGAAAGCATACGTGGACTTTATAACTGCATACGTGTCTCGTCGTGTTTTGGTAGACACAATAATTTAGTAGATACCTCGAGGAACTACGAAGCGCCGTGGACTTCTGTCGGTGATCTAAGATACTCGGTTGCCTCGTCTACCTCGATTTATAGACATGCACCTGGATAAAGAATTTCGTAGGGAGCAGATGTTCGTCAGAGAAACATTTATTTACCTCCGAATGAATCGTCGCTCACACGATCATTATTACTCTCATTTGATACTTTCGTTGTCAGGGAAGAAAAATGTTTCACTGTTAATACGTTAACTACCAGAAGGATCAGCCTCAATAAAAAATTTGGTGAACGCTTCAAAGCATTCGTAGAAGAAAATTTACGGTAGCTTTATATTTGTTCGATATAGAAATTCATAGAGATATTATAATATTTTAGTAAATGTACGTTAAGTATCGCAACTAACTGAAACCTACAATTTCAACCCCTTAGCATACAACAACATGTGACACTCGTGGAGCGGAAAATGTAATAGGAAATTTTGAAGTCTCTCAAAAACTATTAACCCTTTGCGGACTAGCGACGCATATATGCGGTCTCAGAAAAAATGGAGTTATAGTTTATCGCTGTATGTATACATGATAGAAATTAAAAAATTGAAATGAAACCGGTGAGATATGATTAAAGGCAGAGTAATTTATAATTCAAATACATTAAGAGCCTAAATTTCTGATAAAAAAGTGGTTTTGGAACGCCGAATAAATGATTATCTGTCAATATTCAAAAATTTCCCCGTCCGGAAAGGGTTAAATTGAAAATACCAACCGTTCGCTAAACGGTCTCATTATCTCTATATTATTAATATTACTTTTAGTTAGACGAAAAATCAGAAATCACTCAGAATTTTTTATTTAACGAATTTAGTTTTACCGATTACACGCTCAGTTAGAAAAGAAATCGTAGGTCAAAGGGTTAAAGAACTTCAGTTTCACAGTAAATTTAGTACCTATCCCTAAGTTTAATATAAACTAGCGAAATTATTAAACCACTTGCAATAAACATTAAACTCCATAAATTTTATCTTTTCCTTTATAATATAAAAAAATTCAACTCAGTATAAACGATATACAAGTAAAATACGTCCAGCCACGCGTCAAAGCGCTAAAAAACGGACGTCGAAAAAAAGGAAGACCGTCGGTCGAGAAAAGAGCTGGGCGCGAAATGCAATTTTGGCAATTGGACAGCCGCCTATCGAGATCGGTCCTGCAATCCGTAATTAGTAACTACACAGCGGCGAATTAGAGGGAGGAGAGGTAACGGGGAACAGCGGAGAAGAACAGAGGGATAGATAAAAGACGAAGGTAGAATCAGAGAGACGAGGAGAGAATGATGAAGGCGAAGAGAGGAAACGAGAAAGGGGAATCATGCGGGCGGTCTGGACTCCGGCAAATCGTGGCTCTGGCCGGTCTCTACGGCAATTACCGGTGGGCACGGCCTTCTCCTGCATCTTCAACTGCACACCCGACCTCTCTGAACTGCAACACGGCGCACGAATGCACACCGGCTACGTTGTGACATCGCACGGGTTCACGGCTTGCACGTCGATACGCGACGCGTGCAGGAGGTTGCATAGATAAATCGGTAAATTCCTACTTCTGTTGCGTGCTAATCGTTTTTGCATTTACGACTTCTTCTGCACGATTGAAGGAATTCGATGGAAATGTACTCGGGGATTCACGGGAAATAACTTCTAACACTGAAATTTATCGATGATCAATTTGACGTGTTTGAACGTAGTAAATAAATTTATTGGAAAAATAATGATGAGGAGAAGAAAATTGATGGTTTGCGTTTTACTGGATAGAGGTAGATGTCAAGCCAACGATATAAAATTCAGTTATTTTAACGGTTTCAGCAGATTGAGCGTTCAAGCGAATTATAAAAATAGTAACGAGATAGGACAGTTATTGTCGAATATAATGGCAGAAATTTTTACCTTCTAATTTTCACCATTTTCAATATTATTTTAGAGACATGAAAATTAGAGCGTCGCAAAATTTATGGAAAACGCGCTGACACGTTGTTCTAATGATAGACATTACTTATCGAATAAAATCTGATCAAGAAATGCGATATCCCATACGCCAATCAATTTCAAACTTACATACCTATTACTCCGTAAAATTCATCCAAAAAATCTGCCAAACAAGTAACGAGAAAAACCTCAAATAATCTCTACCCTGACATATCCACCCTTCCATCCGTGGTCTTAATCCTCTCCCATCCTACAAAAACCATTTTATTCCCCGTCAAGCCAACCTAAAATTTAAATAACTCCTTCGCGTAATTATCCATCGTATGAAACTTAACCGACCAATCCGAACGAAAGATTCGAGAGGGAAAACGTGGGATTTCGTAGATCTACGCGAAGTGGTTGCTATAGCGGTATACCTGAAGCTATTTACGGGGGTGGCTCGGCGAGCTGTTATGGCTCGCGGCCGCGCTCGCTGTAGGTTTGTACGAACAGACGTGATACGGAATATATGAATAATAATGGCTCGGTTGTAACGCGAAATCCACCACCTCCGCTCGTCGTTTCGCCGTCGTCAACCCCGTGGACGACCCTCTCTGCGGACCCGCGAGCATGATGTACTGCGAGACTGCGATACGGCATGATTCGCTCTGATTAGCGGTATCTATAACGATAGTCACCCCATGGTGCCATTATAATCGGGGATACCGGCTGTAACAGTCGAGTCAGCGAAGCTAAATATTCTAACGATCGTTGCACCTGATTTAACCATTATTCGTTTCCATCATCCATACAATACAATCAAGAGATTCTATTTGAAGATGACAAAAGGTCCACAGATCATACTGTAATTCTATGAATTACGTAATGTCATTGTTACCGATATCTTTAGGATTTTTTTTCTTACTCTATTTTTACGCCAAGAGAGTAATACGATAGCATTATCGGAACAGTGAAAGGCTGACATTGAAGCGATCATATCGGTATACTTCAATATGATACACCATCGGAGGTCACTCATTTTTACGGGGCAACCGGTGCACGGCAACGAGAAGCCTGATACCACGGCGTAAGAGAAAAAAAGGGCAGTTTCCTTTTTTTTTCATCTTTTTATTCTCCTACCCGCGTGTAATTGGATCGGAGCTTGATATAGAAACTGCATTCAATGCCGGTTGCACTTCATACGCTCGTCGTCGATTCGCGAAGCCGATAACCGCTTCATAAATATGCTAGAAGGTGGCGCACGGCTGCGTTTACATTACCGCTAATATTTCATTACTTTTAAACGACGGAACAAGACCGTGCTAACGAATGCGCGAATGCCAAACGCGGTAACTACGAGCCATCCTACGCTCATCGATAATCAACGAGACAGAATCTGCCTTGTAGCAATCTCCGAGCTTTTCACATAATCAGTACAACCCTGTCGATCGGTCAACATTCCCGAACATTTATTTTTATCCCTTCCTCTTCCCATTCCTCTCTCTCTCTTATATTTTTTCTCCTCTTTTTACCTCCCTACCTCTTCGCATCACCTATCTATCTCTCTTTCTCTCTCTCCCCTTACTCTCTTCCTTCTCTCGATCCACCCCGCACACTCCTGGATGTATTACAGTACGAAGTGTTATAAATATGGTTTATAGGAGCGTGCAGCGCACGCGGTGCATTAATGCGGCTGATTGCCCGTACATCACGATGCGGCGCGTTGGATACTCTCTCACTCTCTCCTCTCGACTTCGCCGCCCGTATCGATGCACTCTCTCGCACCCTCTTTACCGCGGGTTAGTCGGTTAGTTACGGGTGGTAGCCGCACACTTTATTAAAATATTGGGTCACCCCGGTGCGTAATATACAACGAGCAGATTCCGTGCATAGGTGAACGTCCCTGGTCTGGACAACGACGACCACGAAGACGTCGCCGTTGTCGTTGTCGTCGGACCTGAGATGCCGAGCTGGAGTTCCGCGGGGGTGGGGTGCGGCCGTGGCTCGTTACGAGGCTCCTTTCAGGGCCTCTAAGTGGACGTCGAGTTCGTTAGAGGGGCCCTTCCAGGAGATCGCGGAAGATGAACAGGGTGAAGGCGGGAGATGCATGGGCTCGTGTTTCCACAAAGAGATATGGCTCTCGCTTAGACGGCAATGAGGCGCGAATCGAGACCCTCTCGCTCTTTCTCACGCCGTTACAACGCGCACTCAACGTGCACGGTGCTCCTCTCGCTTTGCCTTTCAGCTTGCCTCTATACTACAACGGGGAGGTATATTACCGTGGCACCACTTGTTCCGTTTGATTACCTGCGAATAACGACGAGTCGCCGGGAGGTTCAGGAGGAATTTTCGAAGATCTAGTTTCATGCTTAGTTTTCTTATTGGCGCGACATGTATTTGGTTGGGTTACTGAGTTATGGGAGAGGGAGATGGAAGGCCTCGGGGACCGTGTTGCGAGATGGATTTTTAAATGGAGTAAACCGCTAATTGTTTCGTGGTTGTATTGCATTACAATGATTATGGAATTAATCTTAAATCATAACTCTTTGGTAATATAACCAAAAGTTCAAAGAAAAAAATGTCCGCGTCCTATGGTTTATTTTCTCAGTTTAGAATTCAAAAGTGTAATACAGTAGAGTTCCGCTAAGAGCGTATCCGCTAAGAGCGCCTTCCCCTCAATGCGTGCGAAGAGTGTCCCCCACTCTCAACCATTTAAAAGTACAAACCTTATGTGCTCTTAAGAGACACACGGGTAACAATTCGAGCTAGTGCGGTAGTGGGGACAGAAATTTCTCGGAATTATTTCCCCTACAGCCCCTAGGCGGCGCTCTTAACGGAACTCTACTGTATTTGGATAAGAAGTGTAATATGAGACAATGGAAAGAAGAGTATGTTGAGATTCAGTTGTGAAAATAGAATGCATCTCATAGGTCGATGAAGAATTGTTGTAGCTACTGTAGCATGCAAAAAAGATCTTCAGTCTATTTACGCTTGGTATAATTAAACGATCGTTTTTTCCAGGCGGACTTCACGCGTGAGGGAAGTTTCCATAGCCAGAGTCATCCTATATATCACCGTCAACCGGAAATTACTTGCCCCGCGGAGTTTCTCGACGATAGGGAACACGTGAAAGGGGTAAAGTTACGAATCCCTGAATTATGCTCTCGACTCTCGAGGCATCGTCGACCGATTCGAGACACGAGAGGGATTAACTTTGACGGAGGGACGACGCTTCCTTTTGAGCACCCGACTCGCGTCGCACCCAAGGCATCGCGATCTACTTGCTTCGCAAGTTTGCATCCTGCGAGCTGCCAGCAAAAAGGAAATTAACGCTCAAGTTTGTCGAATATCGAGATTGTTTATCGCTACATCTACTGAGGCAGTAAAAATAACTAAAACCTTATATTTTCTTAAGTTTCGAGGATTAATAATAATGAAATTCAGCTGGCTTGCTATGTTTGCTGTAGAGCATTGAGATTATCAAATTTGGCAGATTCCAAACTAACTAAACTAAACTATATTAATTGCTTAAGAAGACGCTTTTGTTAATAAAATGTTTATGCAGTGTATCAGTTTCCAAAGTTCTCTTTAGGCTATTTAATTTGGCACACTTAGTAGCTTGAAGGACAAGTTTTGAAGATAGGCGTAACAATAATGAAAAATTAGGTCGAAAACGAGTTTTTGTTCTCCGATTTGAAGAGAATTCGCCGGAAGAGATTGTAGGAATAAAGATTCGTACGGGAGACAGAATCGGAAATCGTATATTCAGAAACGTCGGGCTCCCGAGGAATTTGCATTGCATGTTCTCGTAGGTGACATTATACGGATTTTAATCTACATATTTCACTAACTTGTTTGGACGTAATTCTAACCAGCAATTTCACGCCACGAGAACATTCGTCTTTTCCAACAAACGCGATAATTTTTCTGTGGACAGATTAAAAGTGAAAGACGTATCGCGATAAGACTAATGTTAATGAGCGTAGAAGTATAGTTTTGTTGTTTCTATTGTCCAAGTCCTATTACAGTGAAAATTTGACTACCAATTATGTATTTACAACTGTTTCAAAATATTATCTCATTCATTTGGTAACCAAAATTTATAACAAAACAATGAAAATTCCTAAAAACATCTACGCAGTAATTACTAAAATGATCGAAGTATTGAGAGAAACAATCACTTCAAAAATTAAAGACGTCATAAAATATATCATTGGATTAGAACAAAACAAATTGCTTTCACAATATCCTCAAAAACGCTTTTCACAGAAACCCTTCAAACAGGATCAAATTATTACTATTTATCTCGTTTACCATCTCTTTTCATCACTACCTTTTCATTATCAGCTTTCTTACCCCCAGAATTATATCCTCCTACAAATCTCTCCAATTTGCATTTCCCAACATAATACTAAAAATTTCTAAAACTACCACGACCATCATAAAACAAAATACGAGCAACACCCAACATCTTCCACCAAGCAAACACCACCAACGAAGGGTACTAAAGCGAGGCTAACCTAGGACGTCGAAATAAGATCAAAAACGTTAGAAGAAGAAAAACAAAAAAGGAGAAAAGAACGGAAGGAAGACGGAAAAAGAGGAAACCCAGGAGTCTCTCGAAGCTGCGTCGTAATGGCCGGCAGCGAAGTGCACGCAGGGGTGCAAAACGCGTCGGCGTCTAATGCCAACGGTGCGTGTACGGCTTGATACATTGCGACGAGTTGGTAGCACACCGTGTCACCATGGAGCCCCGTCATGTCTTAACATTTCAGTTTACACGACCGCTAATCATGTCGACGACGCGATATGCACGCTTCGCGGTAACGCCAGAAACTGGCGCCAAAACGGAAATAGAAAATTCTAGTCCCCCGGCTGCAGTTTTCGCAGAGCAGATTCTGTCAAATAAAAGAGAATGGATGAACCGGATAAATGGATACGGGGAATCTTCTGATGGGTGAGAGTTACACGGGGTTGCTTTCTGTAGTTGAAGGTCAATCTATGGTGCAGCGGACATTGAATTATCAATGAAAAAGAGAAGTAAATTAATTCAAATTAATTGAATAAATTAAATGAATTAAATTAATTCAAATAAAAAAGAAAATTCACCTTCTTTATAGGGGAAATAATAAATTTGCAGATGAGATTAATTAAAAGCAGCCGTTGTTTGTCCAGAATGGTTTCATTTTCACAGTATTCAGCTCCAAATAGTAACAAAAGCACGGTAGGAAATTTTGGGAAATTCCAAGAGACAGGAGAGAATTAATTTATGTCGCAATCCCCCAAGTGCGAATTTCATCCCGCTCCCTTCGCAAACTTCTTACTTGAGCACTCGACGGGTGGAGGTCAGAGATGCCAGGACGGAGTGGTCTCGATAAAAAAAGATGGCGCGTTCGGTTGGCAGCGGTGCCGTAAGTATGTCCTAAGTGCATTTAACGATTATTTTATATTAACGGGTGAATTTATTAGCGGCCTCCATTATCGGGGTTTGGCGGCCCCAAGGCGGCCCTCTATACGCCTTTCGTTTCACCGTGAAAGCAGAAGAAGGGAGAGGATAAGAAATTGCGCCGAGGATCGAGCGAAAAAGGGAGAAATTACGTGGGCTAACGGTGAGTCTTCGTGTTTTTATCTCGTAACGATGGACCAAGGCTGCCTTTTGTTTCACTTCGCGGATCGTGAATACTTCAAAAGAGGTATCCTTCCTCGAGAGGTATCGATACCACGTTCACTTTCCAATATCCAAGTATATTTATCTGGCAGCGTTAAAATAAAAAGAAGAATAAAAATAAACACCATCATCTTGTCTTCTTTCCGATACCATGTAAAATATTAAACAAACGACACCATCCAATAACGAAGCAGATCCCACGTGTTTCTCCTCGTCGAACGTCAATCTTACAGAATAATTCCTCCTCCGACTGGGGAGTAACCGGCGGAAAAATAAATTTCTACATGCAAATTTCATGCGAGACAAAAATCGTAAGGGAAAACATGGGACCACCTCGATATATCGGGAAAAAAAAACAGGGAATTAATAACGAATTCCAGAGGGGAGAGCTTCGATCGAAAAGACGAAATTTCATTCCATTCGCGGAGGATCGGTATACTCTTAGGTCTCTGGTGAATAACTAAGGCCTCTTTTCAATCCCCGCAAAAGAAACGAGGGATGGTGGTTTTCCAGAACAGCATCCTCTCGGCTTCTTGACGACGAGGAAGAAGGTTTCGTTTGCTTTCCTTTCGCTGGAGAACCGCAGGAACGGGTGGTTTCGAGACGTTGGCCGAATCGAGGGCGAAAAAGGACGGAAGGGGGTAGGGACGTTATGCCGCCCCTGGGACAAGCCCTGATGGGGTTATGGGCCTCCGAGGCCTACTCTTTCCACTCGGTTTCTACATCCCGTTTTCCTTCCATTCTATTCCATAATACGCCAGGAGATGTATACGTCCTGCAGGACGGCCGCAAAATGCGTTCTAGATTGCATTCGGATATAGGGAGATTCACGGGCAGAAAAAGAAAGAACGAGCGGCGAGGAAAACGGAGAGAGAGACGGAAGAGCAATCCTTGCTGGTGAGATCGAGCTGGGATTTCCGAGGGCGTCCCGATTACTTTTCGCATCGGTGATCCGCCGTATTCTAAGAATCGAACGACGCTGATCAGAATCGCGCGCTTATACTTACGTCCCTTATACGAAATTCGATCTCGCCCCCTCGGGGCTGCCAGTTACGGAATTGGATGTTTGGTACTCACCTGAAACATGAAGAGAAAAGGGATTACTTGCATGGTGCTCGTAAAATGTTTCTGTTAGTATTAAGATTAGAATTTAGATATTTTCTATAAAGAAGAATAGTTTGAATATGTGACGTAATTTGTATATACTTGGATAAATAAAATTTATTTGGACCATTAAGAGAATTTGAGTTACTATTCCTTGTCCTACCTTTTGTGTCTACCCTCGTAATGATTCAGAATTAAGTTGTGAAAATAAAAATTAATAAGCGATTCTTGTTATGTTGTATAATTTAATGTGAGCTTAATAATATGTAATTCTATGGGTTTATCAAAACTTAAAAATTCCCTATTCTAATTTACCCCGTCACAAGTGTCATACATTACTCTAGCTTAAGCTAAGATGTTAAAAGGACATGTAAGCTTCTGTCCTATAAAGTCAAATTTTCACCTTTGGCAAATATGATAATTTAGCTCGTGAGAATCACGAAAGTCTTTACAATTTAATATTTCAAATAGTATTTTTATCATTTTCTAATTGTACTATCGCGAAACTGATCTCCATATGCCACAAAAATCCGAACTACAGAGGGTTAAGCCGTATAAGTAAAAGATAAGACGAATTAATGTATGCATTCAATCAAAGAAATACAAATAGAATCTATATCATAGTTTCACAATAAGAAGACAGAAATTCTACCATCACCTATTGTCTGAGCACTTCATTTTCTAGATCCTCTTTGTCAAAGTGTTTCCATGAAACAAGAAAATCGAATTCCCAGCAAAGTTTCTACCCTTCTTTCCTCTCAATTTCTGAACTAATAATGCACCACCAAACTTTTCATGCTTTGCGGCATGTAATAACCAGGTGCAGACGAAAGTACATGTACTCACGATCGCGGGCAAAAGAAGAAAAAAGAAAGAAATCACGCCGACTCTTCAACGAAGGACGGAGAGAGATTTATGTCGGACAAAAAAGAAGGAAAAAGGTGCATCCCTTACCGCGACTTGTACCGAGAATCGAGAACGAATCTTGTACGGGCAGTCGGCTCGCGAACGGGAGAAGGCAAAGAGGAGGGGTGAGACACCGTAATTAATAAACCGGTATGCTAATTTCACGAGGACAGAACTCGGTGTTTTCTCTTGACCGGTACGTCCGGTACACTCTTGTATACCACAACGTCCACCAAAGACTACGGGTAGCCGCTTCAGAGAGAAGGAAGACGTAAAACGTACACCATCGGGACAAACTTCGTATTTCAACGTCAAACGTTGTTTCCACTTTGAGACTCGGCGACGTTGCGTTGAATTATTATGGTTATTACTCTTAAATATTGGCTACTTTGACCGAAGATATCATACGGTAAAGAAATTCCTTGCAGTCGGACGTTTAGGATTATTCTTCTTAAAGACATCAAAAGAAGAAGAAAATCATTACTTGAAAAATTCTACCTGTAGTGAATATGATTCTCTATAGAATCATAAATATTTTTCTTCGCCTTGCAATTGTTCAGCTTTAATCATTTGCAGTCCTATGACCAGCTATATTCGACATAGATTTTTACTTCATTTTATTTTCTAACGATTAAAAATTTATTTTCCATTGTCACAATGATTTTGTAATATCACATAAATATTCGTCAGTATTTATAATTGCTATCATTAAAAAAAATGAATAATCAACGATAGCAAATATTGATAAATTAATTATATTTAACTTACAATGAAATTGGTAATTCGGACCAAAAAGGGTTAACTACTACAGTCATTTCGCTTAGGAATCGCTGTTTGAGTAGGTTTATTATTACCCTTGATTATTTTAAGTATTGCAAGAAATCACTTTTTCCAACTGCACACGCAGAAAATCGTATAGTTTCCATAGTAGTAAATAATTCACTAATGGAATCCTACATCCAAGCATTTCTTTTTCAAGTCAGCAATTCTTACATAAATCCACCGAACAGGATAAAGGGTTGCTTTCTACATATAACGAGAAACCAGCAGTAGCAATAAAAGCCTGCCGCCTGCTATCTCCACGGTACAAGAAAGACCTTAATATTCATCGCTTTTCAAATACGCGTATAATTTCCCGCGCAGTTCCAACATTTAATTCTGAAAGGCCGTACGTAAGATAATAAAGAAACGAACGCACGCACAGGCATAGAGGATTTTCAGTTACGCGTGTAACGTCCACGCACAACAAGAGGCACAACGAAACGAACCTAGGGCCATGTACGCGAGGCAGCGAACAACGAGTGGCGTTAGCCCGACGGTAAATCAAAACCAGCGACTTCCCGATGCAGAGAAGCCCAGTCACTCCGACTAGGAACAGAGAAAGGCACAGAGAATAAGAGAGGAAGAGAGAAATCGAGAAAGAGAGAGAGAGACTCGTCGAGGACACGACGAGCTTTCCGGCATCGCGAGACGACGAGCGGTGAGCTTTGTACTTTCGCAAAGGGTGTCTCACGGCAGCCGTAGGGTGTAACCCCGGCTTATTCATACGCAGGAAGCGAGAAACGAAGGAAACGGAGGACACGATGCACGTCGTCCTTTTACGGACCTTTCGTCCGGACGATAATGTCGAGCTGTGCGAAAAATGAATGTACCTTGAGACCTTAAAACACCCGTCGAATATTCACTCCGTAGAATGAACGTTCTCCAAGGTGGAGCAGAGGTCGATGACCCCTTGAGTTGAAACTGGAGAACGCGCGGTCGTTCAAAATATTCTATGATGATGTGAGAAGAAAAAAGAATTTTCTTGCTGATAACAAATTGAGTAGATGATAGAGATTTCTAATTTGCATATTATGATTAATTCTGCTACCTGTCGAAACTGCAATATGGAAATTTCACTACGACGGAGTATTCTACGGAGAGTGGCATCATGTATATATTCTACTTCTATACTTTAGAAAGCCTGTGTTCTCTTTGATGGTTGAGACTCCAAAGTCAAAGTCCTTGGTACCAAACTGGTACAAATGGTAGAGAATTTTTTCACCTACATAAAAAAGTATCTGTTCGTCTCGTTTCCAAAAATGGAATCATCCTATTAGTGACATACTTTCCCTTCAGAAACCCAATCTCTCGTTAAACGAGCAAAAAGTGTGTTACTCGAGCTTCACCGTCAAAGAGGCGTTTTCGAGTGACAAGTTAACTCCGTCCTCGGCGGTTAACAGATTAAACGAACCTGAAGTAGGCTGCCGGCAGCCATTAAATTAAGATAACTTCGAAATAAAATCTGTGACATAGTTCGCAGAGATTACAGAGGCAGTTTCACGCGGCTCTTATTCACTCGGCCGTCGTACGATCCGGCGTGTAAGTGGCGGCTTAATTGGAGATTCAATTACGTGAAAATATAAATAACGAAACTAACGCGGTGGAATATTACATCGACAGATAGTCTCAAAGGAGTAGGGGGGTAAAAGAAATCGCAAACTGGTTCCGCGCGTTTTATCGTCGTCGATTGATAAGCGAGAGGGCAGCGATACGTGAAAGTAATCGTACCTATTAGACGGGGACCACACGCGAAAAAGTAGGGGGGACGTGCAAATACATTAAAACGAATCGTCCGACTTGCTTCGAAAAAACGAAGATAATTACTGACGCCGATACTTCACGGTGACAGAGATCGGATCGAAGCTCGGTGAGGAGGGGGTCGAAGGGAAGGAGGATTTTTTTCAAGTCGATAGCCGAACCGTAAATTAAGATTTAAGACAGAGAGGACCGGGCAGAGCGCCGTAACGATATCGATCGACGACGCCTTCGGTTAATTCGCAAAAAGAGAACGAAGAGTTTCGGAGGCGTGCTGTGCTCCTCCGAGCTTGCAATCGGTGCGTACACGTACGTTCGTTAATATCCATCGCGGAACAGGTACATTGGCATGCCCTCGAATAACCGTTTTCTTTTTTTTTTATCCAAACGTCTCTTCAGAGAGGCAAGGTCCAGTGGACGTCGTCGATCGAACGTACAGGTTGAATCGGGAGACACCCCGCGGTCTCGCGCTTGGAAACGAGACTTTATCGTTGCAATTGATAAATGCACGTGCGAATCCACGTGATCGCGTTCGATGGGGTTTCCGCGTGCATGAAATTCTCCCATGTTTGTACAGGGGAGTCTAGATATTGGACGTATATCGCGGAACTTAGAATAACGAAGAGGTCGATAAGAATTTGTGAATTTACAGAGCGCGTTTCAGATGGAATATATGAACGATAATTACTAAATATGAGTAACTATATATTCGATGAATTTAAAATAAGAAGGGAAATTTTCGAATTATGTATTCATAGCAATATATCCGAGGATAATGTAAAATGTGCTGGCGCTTGAGGCCGCGAAGCCAATTTCGCGAAATCGTGCGAGGATCTCGAGGAATTTCGCACGTCCAGGAGGAGCGATTTCGTTGGCCACGAAATCGGGCACTAGGGGTTGTAAGACGAAAAGGAGAGAAAGACATACAAACGGTAGATTATATTCCAAGATTTCGCGTCGGCTTTTTTTTCTTGGGAACTCACCCTTCGCCCTTTTACATCCCTTTCGCAACTCGCTACCGGCAACGAGTTATTCTATGCTAAGTTTATGTACACCGGGGGATATGTCACCCTTGTAAAACCATTTTCAGATAACGCATCGCGTCCATTACGATCTGACGCATTCGCACGACCGAGAACGTACATTCTCGCTCTTACGTTCTACATTATGCATATATCTATGTGTATATCCACGCACGACCTCCTTCTGCAATACGCATCGGTATCGTTTCCCCGATCGGTTTATGGCCCGACGTGTCTGTTGGGGTTTTACAATGATTGAAAACGCCGCGAATAGATGTGCGCGAATGTACACGGTGTTTCAAAATTATTTGTTATGGTTTTCGGGTTGCTCTACACCCTTGGATCGATGGAGATTTGTGAAAAAAATACCATCATATTCGCGAAAGGCAAATTTTTACGTTAGGTAGGTAAAATGTCTGAGAGGAACCATGGGGTAGAAACGAATCACGCAAAGTCACTTTTAATTCAATCTTCACAATTGAATTTTAACTGAGTAAATCAGGTTTTTGGGAAGAAACACGAGATATCCTCAGAACAAAATGTGTAATTGCACTAAAACAAAGCTACTAAAATCTTAGTAAAAGTTACATGTACCTCAGAAATGTGTTGATTCTTTGCTTTGGTGTCTGAGAGCAGACGTATGGCCGCCAAGTAAGGGTTGCTACCACTGCGACGTCGAATTACCAAATAGCTCACAAAAAGTAATACTACTAATAGATGAAAATGCTTCAACCCGATCACGGAAGACTTATTACTGGTCGGTGGTCCAGGTCAAATTGATAGCGAGACGTACGTCGAAATGTCTTATTGTTAAGATTCTTAGGCAGGATAAGCTATAGATTTCGATTGCCGAGTTTGTTTTGACAACACGCGACTGTTTTCGAACTCCTTGCTGAGTGAAGTGGAAATAATTTCACCCGTTGCGCATAGAATTAATCTTTAAATTGTAAACGGAATTGAACAATATTATTTACATGTAACGTACCTACGTAACAGTAAGATTTCACATTCTTGAAACCTGCCATAGTTTTCAAACTCTAATACATTCCTAATTTAAGACTTCTACAGATCTTCAAAATATCAAAAAGAATATAGCGAAAGCCGAACGTTCCCTAATCCTAAACAGTAGATGAAACAATTCAACACATAGTACCTGCATCAATATATTATCCAAATAGATAAAGTAGAAATACCAAAAATCACTTTTACCCGAAATAAAAAGAGGGTACAACTTCTCAAGCGTCAATAAAAATTCGACACAAACCAGACAGAACTTCCCCTTCGAATTCGAAAGACCAAGGGGGTGGAATGGGGTCCAGCGTCCATATACCCGGAGAGACCCGTTTATATGACTTCATAGACGCGAAGAGGAGCCAGAACGGTGGCAGGAATCGGTAGAGTGTCATCAAAATTGCATAAGAAGCTCTTAGGAAACGATCGAGCGCAGCATCCCGCGGGAATGGTGCGCGGCGTGTGTCCTGCAGGGCGCATCGAGTCGATTACCACGGGACGAGCCACGCTTTTTCTTGGATATGGACGCCGCTTGTAAACCACCGGGAAAAGATCACCGGGCACACGGGACGGATCAAACTTGTTACATTAAGTGGTTCGACGTGACTCATGAGACTGGACGGAGTTTTACCAGTTCTCGAGGATCGGTGTATCGTTTGGTAGTTTGGACCACTAATCACAGGATAGACGGTGTAATAAATTTTTAATTTAGATCGATGTCGATGCTTGTGGTTCTTTTGAATCGATATCATGTTACGGATTAATTGCGATTTTTATCGTGGCGATGGTATAGCAGATTAGATACTTTGAACTTTGTGGTGGCCTTTGGATTAGAAATTTTTTAAGCCATTAACCATCTGCGTTTTCTTTGCAACTGAATGATTATGAATCAAGTTAAATGTAAATATTTTCATACAATAGAGAATTTTGCAATTGGTCTAATCCTTTCGCACATGCAGTGCTGAAATTTAAACATTGAAGTCTATGATTCTACCATCATCGCCAAAAATGGCAATCACATTCTCCACTTTATTGGAAATGTGTAACGAAATAAACTAATAGAACCTTCGCAATATTTTTATCCCACAAACCACTTTTAAGTTCTAAGCATCGAAGTTTCTATTAAAATCAACGTCTAATTTCATCACAGCTTCGCGTACCTGACGTGTTGTACAATTATACAACCAGTTCGCGAGATTCGCGAACGCACTGCGAACTGTCACGTTTCAGGAAAATACATAATGCAGTCACCGGAGGTACCAGATGCCAGGATAAGAATTGGTTCACCGACGTCAGCCAAAATGGCGCTTATCGTCGCCGCCCTCTTCGCGTGAGAAACTACCGTAGAAGGGAGTAACCGAGGTACCACGAAAGACGTCGCTGCATTTTAATGTGTTCCGTATTCTCAACCATACACCTGGGAGAGTTCTCGTGTGCACGTCAAAGATGCGAATGTGCGTATGCATACGCAAGCATAAATAAAAGACGACGATTCCTTAGCGGCGCAGATGAAGGACGAAGACGCGAGTGGGTGCGGAAAGACGATCGGCGAAAGGTCGGCCTGGTTGACTTGTAGATTTATTGACGAATTTGGCCGCACATTTGTTCGCCAGGATTTCAATACAATTGAAGGGTTTTGCCATTGTTACCCCCGCGACGCGACGAGTCGTCGTGGCGCGACCGACGTGGCAAGAAGGAAAAAGCGGCAAAAAGCGACCGAGAAAGAGAGAAAGAGAGAAAATCGCCATTTGGTATTGTAATGCCACTTCGTCTCCGTCGATCCGGCATCGAGCTGAATTTCTTCTGGCCTAACGGGCCGAACTTCTCACATTCTATGAATCTTTATCGTTCACTCGCCGAAGCTCTTTCGCACCTTTCACGCTTAAATTATCATACCAATGTCCTGCGGAAGAAATCTCCGGGTTTTAGCCCAATTCCCATTGTTGACGTCTTATTGAGGAGACTAATGTTTAAGAATTGATGGAATTTTAGAAGTTACGTATTTTTCAAACAGAAGGTACATTCTGCATTTTTTTTGGACATCTTGCAAAGAATCTATCTTGTTGCCGATTGTAAAAGCTAGTGCTTTTCGCGCGATTAAATAAAACATTCGTGCTAATTATTTCCTAGAATATTAACCAGTCAGCTGTGTTTGACGACGATATCCGCCATGGAGAAGTGCCAGTATTTCGTGTCATTACGAATATAACCGTCATTTGGGAAAATTAGTTATTATTTACTATTTAAGCTGTGATTGACGAGTATACAAGAAGTCGCTACAGTTACCTGATTAATTACATTATTAAATCAATATGAAAGTACAAAAATTGCAGTGCCACCAATACAACCAGTCAAATTAACTTAAGAAAATGTGAAAATACTATTCGATACATCAAAAACAAGTTATTAAATCTCTCTTCCTCTCGCACGAATGCAATTACACAAGCAAAATATGTCTCGGAGGTAGCCTGGAGCGAGCCTGATTTCCTTGAAATTTCATCCCCCAACCGTGTCGACTTTCACCGTAATCGATTATCCCTTTCATCTCCGAGCCGTCTTCGTTCTGTTATCCACATTGAGGATAACGTAACGAACGGCGCATGAGACAAAGAGGGATGCAAGGGGGCGAAATCAGGATGGAAAGGAAGGAGTTAGCCAGAGGCCTATTCGCGATGCGTGCGAGAGATATCGGCGGCACGTATAGCGACCGGCCGCCGTATCGAATAATTGGCTCCTGCGGCAAGTGCACATCCCGCCCATTATGTGCATCACTGCACCGCGCACTGCCATGCCGGACTACGGACGGGTAGGATATCGCCGACGATGCACTTCCCCTCCCCTTCGTCTTCCTGCATCACGTTCTCCCACCGTAGCCTTTCGTTCTCTGTCGCATACGTTATATTGTTTTGTGTGTCATCCCCTTATGCCGCGAAGATCCATTAATTACAAACGAATAATCGAAGTTCCTCCCGTCCTCCACATTTTTAATTACTTTATCTTGCTGGATGCGAGTTAACGCTAACGGAAATGGAAAGGTAGCTTGGAAGTGTAAAAGAACTCTAGTTACATTCTATCAGGGTTCAGTTGCAGATTTCTAAATAGACTAGTTAGGCTATAGCTTAGAGGAAAATTTTTAAAAACGATCAGTAAAAACGGATCGTCGGTGATGAATCCGCCTTTGCCAGGGTTAGTTTCTAATTTCTCAGCTATTCGGAGCAACTGTTTGAATACTACTACTGAAATTCCTCCTCTGAACGGAAGAGAGATGAAAATACTATTGAATTCAAAATATGAAAAAAATGAAGTGTGAAAATAAAATACTAGCAATTCGCGAACAGAGAATTTCAAACTAAACGGAACGCTAGGCCGTTACAAACAGTATTCGCAAACGTCAACTGCTGTATTGAGAATCTTTCCGATCGGCTGTTTGCACGATCATTCGAATCCAACATCGGGAGACGGCGGTGACGCGCGAGAACGCCGGTGCAGAGTGCAGTCGACCATAATTTCATCAACGGCACCGGTGTGTGCAGTGGTTGTTAGGTATATGCATTTGAATTTGATTAGTGGTGCAAGAGGGAGGGGGCCGAAAGGGGCCAAAGGGGTGGACTGGTGACACCCTTTGCCACCGCAACCCCAACCAGCCAGGCAAGCAGGCAGCCAGGCAGCCAGGCAGGCATGCAGGCAGCCAGGCAGCACCGCCACCACCGCGGCTTCTCGGTCGTGGCTGCAACTACTGCAATTATCCGCACACGTCATACGCGTGCATTACGCCAAACCCTGCTCTCTGGCTGCGGTCACCTCTCGCCTCCGACTAACCACCCACCTCGACCGAACCCTCGCGACCAAACCTACTCGCTTCAGCTGGAGATACAATTTAAAATTACCAATTGCGAATAGATCTTATGGTTTTGTTGAAAATTTGCGGCTTAGTATGCAGGTGCAGTTAAATAAGACTAAGGAGGATAAGGATAGAATTTGAATGATTAATGTGTAGGCGTGGATGAAATAAAAAGATAAATAAAATAAGGAACACACAAAACATTAAGGTTATAATATGATTAAAAAGAATAGGATACACTAAGAATATGATATAACTAAAATGAACTGAAATATCTAAGGATTAAAATAAACGTCTCTAAGGTCTCACTAATGATCTCTGTCTAAGGATTCTCTAATAATGACTTTTCCTGCATGCGTCGCGAGATGCACCCTCTTAAGACGATCTTCCCTACTTGTCTCTAGGTCAGGCATGTTATGGGGAGACGTCGCTCTAAGGCTATCGATAACTAAATGTTATACCACACAGGAAAGGGTTTTAATTGGGTTGAGTACTTGGAGGTATAATTTATCAGACTGATCGATGCTGACTACATAGTCGTAATCAATGGTGGCTTCTTTTGAGAGTGCGCACCTACGTGGGTCACGAAAATCGACAGATGAGCGTAAATCTATCTCAAATTATTCATACTTTTTAGTTATTCGTTTTATTTCGGCATGGCCTCAAAATATACCAAACATCTTGAAATTTACGAATATATTTTAGCTTTCGTCAAAATTACAATGTAAGTAACCAGCGCTCCTTAACTTTTACACATAACGAGTATACTCGTCAATCACAACTAACTGACTAAGAGGATGAATATTCTTTTTTTTAACTGTTCAGTTAAAATGTAAATACACCGAGGGAAAGATCGGTGACTCAATTCCATTATTGTGATAACGTGTAATATAGTGAAGATTGAAAGATTCTTGTAATTATCAAGCAAGTACGATTCCTGTGAATACTTGCAGCCTATGAGATTCATCATTTCATCTTTAAGACTATACTGTCATAGGATGTTTCAGGACTATATGCACAAGAAATTAACATTTACCGTGTAATGCATCCCGCTCCTTTCTATTGCCTAAGATCCACTACCTAAAATACGATCGACGATTGGAGAATTAATCTATGAAATTTAAAATACTTCCCCCGTAAATGGATAAGCTCACCAGGATCAATCCCCGTATCTAATGCTTCGTTAAAAGTCCCCCGAAGCGGCGCGACCCGAACGAATCATAAATCACTGCCGTCTATCGTTGCGCGAGTGCAGAGAGATTAACCCGAGAAAAATTCTGTCGATCTTCCGGTTGTGTATCGTATTTTCTTTTCCACGCTGAGATCACGCGATCCTGCCTCGGCGGCACAGCAAATTACGGCCGATGATGGTTCAATACCGCGACATCCATCACTCGCCGGGGTGATCGGTGCAACACACGATCGCATTAAAGCGAACGATAGAGAAGCTCTCTCGCAGGGCGGCCGGTTCTCACCGGCAGTAAACCGTCTTTACGAGCTTTCTGCCTGTTTACCGGCACGACGGAGCCCTTCTTTTTTTCCATTCTTTGTTTTTTTTTTAATCGAACGTCCGGAGGAAAGAAAAAAAAATAACGAAGAAAGAGAGGACAGAGAGAAGAGGAAGACGATAGCCAGCGAAACGTATATATATATATACAGGTACGTATATATTTTATCGCCGGCAGTCTCGTATGCCCGAGTCAGCGGGCCCGCCCCCTCGCTCGCTCCGAGTTAGGTTTAATTAAAACCTAAATCGTATTTAACTGCGCCGTAAAACAAACCTGATGTCTTTCGTAGCAGCAACGCGGTAGCTACCAAACGACTCGCACTCTTTGCTCTCGATGCCGAGTCGAGCTCCTCTGGCGCCATGTAACCGCTGCGTTCGAAGGCTTTGTGGCCGACACGGGGAGTAAAATTCGCGAGATGTCTCGATTCCTTCTTTGTCTTTACGTACTTCTTTATTTTTCGGCTGACTCTTTTCTATAGGGCCCTTTTATTGGTTGCTGGGACATGTTTCTTTTGTGTATTTCCTTTAGAAATTTCTGCCCTAAAATGTAATGTTTGTGGATTCCTATTTGCACCTTTGATGATGAAGGGAATTGTAAACTTGTGTCATTGAGATTGACGAGAGAAAAGTTCTACCATGATGATATGAATCTTGTTTTTATAAATTTCAAAACTATATGTTCTTAAGTCGGATGAAGTAAGAACTGTGTTACTGATGAGGTAGAAAATAAGGAGGTTCTTTCGTTCCACAAAAAATTGTATAGGGTATATACAGATAGCTACACTTTGCGAAAGATTAACAACCCTTGGTACGAAAACGTTTAAACCGCAAACTTTCCATTCGAGCGCCAAAGAAATTGGGGGTAGAATGTACCCCTTCACAGTAGAGTCACCGCTATAGTCTATTTTCACCAATCAGCGAACTATCTTGAAATTCTTATCAATTCTCAGCCGTAAGAGGAGCATTTTCCAAGAATAATAATTAAAATATAAAAATTTCTTGACTTCCTGGACGTGCGATCTCGATGCATCCCTATATATGTCCAATATGGCGTCGATTGCAGAGGAAGAATTCCCATCCGACCAATCCCTCTTCTTCTCGTACCTCGTTCACCACCATTCTGCCGCTGGAGAACGAGAGGGACGGCGACGAGAGAGAGGAGAAGAGAGGGAAAATAGCGGATGAAGGAAGAGAGAAGACGAGAGCCACGTATAGCCGAGCGGCAATAACGTCGAGCACCAGACGCTAATAACAGACCGTACTGGCTGCCCATAGGCCATCCCATGCAATGAAACAGGACCAAATAAAAATCACTGGGGAATTATTATGGTGGTCGCTAACGTGGCAGAAGAGCCGAACCTCACCCGAGTTTCGCAGACCGAACTCCGGGCGAGTTTTCCAGTTGGACTTTCCGAGGAAAATATCGACTGTTCTCCATAATTGAACGATCTTTCCAGCGAGTTTGGTTAACTTATATAGAACTTCAATTAACTTTTTACAATGCTCAGTTTTCTTCTTAGATTATCATCTGTATATCGTAACCAATTGCACTACTAATGCAAAAACTAAGAAGAAAACTATACAATTGAAATAATATATTCGAATTTCTAAAGATTTAACACGTTGACTGCCATAGGGCTCACCGGTGACTGCCGCTATTGAATTCAATGAAATTTCTTTTAACATTTTAATTGTAATATTTGTAAATTTTCTAACACATTCAGTATTTAAATTTTGGCATGCAAAAAATAAAACCCAGATGAGTATATATCTATTTGTATCTTTAAAGTTACTGCTGTACAAAGATCGGATTTTAATGGGAAAATAATAAATTCAATAAAAATGATGAAATGAGCGAAATAACAGTGGCGTTCAAAGTGTTAATCAATGGTAACTGAACATTTCATCAATTGAAAAGTATACTCTCCTACCACCATGGCGAGCGACAACTTAAGATGAAAAAAAAGCAGAACCTTCCCAAGAAAAAGGTACAACTCCATCCAAAGTGCAGGGAAAGGTGAAAAGAGAGTAAAACAGCACCACGAAGCACCTGAGGTGAAGAGGGATGATGAGAGGATAGCCACGTGGAAGGTTTTCGCCAACGTGCAATCATCGTCGCCGTGGGAAATCCCCGATGCCGGACCACATCGACGGCTCGTTCCTGATTGGACTCCTCGAGTAACGAAACGAGCGCAGGAAGGTTTCGACCTTCGCGTACACGTATCGTTGCCCTTAGGTCGTATCGGTTGGACCAAGAAGAGAACCAACGAGAAACGAAGCGAGAGATGTGCATGCAAGTACGAAAGAGAAAAAGCATGATAAGAGAGACAGAGATGAAAGGCGTGAAACCGCCAGGTGGAGTCGAGACGAAGAGAGAGAAGAATGGCCGACCGCAATGAAGATTTTAACTGGTACCCTCTCTCGTTGGTCGGCGGACTCGCTCTTTTTGTTATTGTTTCTTTTCGCTCCTTCTCCCTCACTCTAACTCTCTCTCTCTCTCTCTCTCTCTCTCTCTCTCTCCTCCCGCATTTGCTCTTTCTTTTTTCTGGCTCTTCGAAAACGATTTACCGAGGCCATTCCGACGAAGCCGGCGAAGCTACGATCGTCGGGGTTATTTGTATACCGGCAAACACTCATGGAAATTGCTGGAAAGTGTGCGAATACCGAAGCGAGGGTGCGCGCGAGCACCTGACCGCCACATACAGGTACGAGCGCGGTTAATGGTTACGTAATCGCGATAACCGCGGCCCCAAATAGGAAACAACGAACCGAGGGAAGAATCGTATCTATTTTAGAACAATTAATCGTCGGTAATTACGATAAATCTACCGCATTGTTAAGGTAGAACCAGAATACGTAAAATTATTCCCGATATAGGGAGATGATTTAAATCCATGCGAGTTCACGCCGGGGTGCAGTGGACAAATTACATCGGGCCGGTGATAATTTTTGAGGAACGATACATTTCGTAAAAAAAAAATACAGAGGCTATTCGTGCGACGATAATGCATTATACCGAGGGAAATTCCGCCATTGATACCAGTTTTTGAAAGTTATTTCAATTAATCGGAGCATCGAACAATGAATACAATTTCATTCTCTTCTCTGTACCACGTAAAGCTATAAGTATCGGGTCAATTCACATAGTCAAACGTATTTTATCAATTCCTAAATACTACAAGTATCTACATTAAACACTTCACAATAAATATTATAAAATACCCAGAAATTTCTCCTGATATATCTAAAAAAAAAAAATTGAAAACGCTCACGAAGCCTCCACACTAGACCAAAAGAAATCAAAGCGCACAGTTAGAATTAATTAAAACCACAGCGACGCAGGACACTCCCACGAGGTCCAAGCAGGGAAGAATAAACTCGCCAATCAAGATCTTATCGAGACAGGGAAAAAAGTATTCCAATAAACAGCAGAAACTTCATTAAGATACAGTTTCACTCCAATAAATCGAGCGAGAGTCCTCTGTGCGTCGGTCGCCGAGACAAAAAGTGGGTCAAAGACGAGCGATCGATCTTCCTCGATATCGTTCGCTCTTCTAATCAAGGTGGCTGCTCGCCGTGCACACACGCATATGACCAACGTATCGAACCGATGCATAAATTCCATGCCATCGCGACCGTAATTGGCACCGAACGATATCGCCGCTCCGTGAGGAGGAACGCGAGATTGTCATCATGAAGGTCGACCTTGTCAAGAAGACGCGGCGTTCCTCCACGTTGTCCCGAATCGAGTTTATCCCCATGGAATTCTTGCCGGAGGAGAGCTTTTGTACGAGCCGAAGGTAGCGATATCTTCGCCTCGGCATCGCCTTAGGGTCGTGCATAATTATCGTGATGACGACACGGTCAGAAGACGGCCCGGTACGCGATCTATGCGCACGTACGAATGAAATGGCGCGGATAATTACACGTGTCGTGGCTCTCACGGCGCGTCTCGTTCAATCGATACAGTCGACTAACGAAAGATCGTATCGTGTACTCTCGAATTCCAGATTAAAGGCGACTGCATTTTTTGCCTCGCTTGATTTATCCATCGGACGAACGGTGACACTGTATTCGATAAGAAGATTACGAACGTTCTCCAATTGATGTCTGATGGATGCAGATAGTATAGGGTCGATGGGGTTTCTTGGTTTGAGTTTGAGATCTCTGAGGATAGTTGATCAGAATGGTTATGGGAGGTATGAAGAAAATGGGAGATTGATAAGACTTTTGTTAGGACAGTAATCATGTTATGATATACTCTGATATCAGAGTTTTGTGAGGGTGGATATAGTGGGTGGGGTGTTGAGGGAAATTTTGGTAAATTGCTACCTAATGTATTGCATTCTTCGAGCCTAGCAACCTGTTGAAAGTGTAAGGTCCCGGGTGAAATGACTACACTAGTTGAAATGGAAAACAACCATGATTTCCTTCGGTGTGATAGATATATGAGAGTGAATGCCGGAAGTAATGCTTTTGTTACAGTATCTTCGTTGTTATATAGGTACCTTTTTATCACGAAAACTTATACATAGTTATTTTGAGTTATCAGTCGTTGACTACAGTGGTTGGCGAAGCGGTTATAGCAGTCGCAGTTGAAGACATGAAAGCAATAATGGATACCTTCTCCTTCAGTAAACCCAGTCATTAAAGTCCCTTAAATATTTTAACTCAGCGGTATTTCCACTTATGTATTTTCATAAATTCTTTTCATCCCCATCCTCGATTCTTCAAAAAACCATACAATCTTTTTCCATCACCTATATCGCGAGACAAAAATATTACACAAAAACTACCCCAAAGTCATAAAAATCGCCACGTCACCAAGTAAAATCCTGATACTATTCGGATTTTATTAAAACGCCAAATCATCGTAAACTTAATCGAATTAAACTTTTAACCGCCTCGTAACGGCACGAGAAGTTACGCCGATATACCAATTTCGATGCAATTGTCCTAACAATGGCAGCAAGCGCCCATGAAGGAGCACACACGCAATGCTCCCACGTCGTCGTGTGAGTTTCACCTAACGCACACGCACGCACGCGCGCACCTTTCGCGAGGTGTGCACGCATACACGCGCGGAAACGCACGCCCACACGGTGTGCCGGCACACACGTCCGGCGAAACACGCAAGAGACGGGAGGCAGGTGCTCCGCGCGCCATTGGCCACCTCACCAACATGGCCGTACCCCTTTTCCTCACCGACACAAACGCGAAACCCGGTGTTAACGCAACCTACAGAGGTGTCTGCACGGCTCCAAGGTACCGACGTTATTGCGGAAGATGCATCATCCTGCGTTTTCAATGGTGCGACAGGAAAAATGCTCCACTGTTTTTCCGCTTCGCGCGACTTGCGTTTTGGTGGGTTGAAGAAAGGGTGTTTCGAAGTGGAGGACAGTTGGGGTGGATGAGAAAAATTTTGTAATTGTGGATAATATTTTTTTGCTTGAGGCACTGGTTTTTTAGATTTTTGGAATTTGGAATTGATGGTGCCAAGGATGGGGATTAGGACAGTGACAGTGATGGCTACTTGTTGCGAGATAAGGGTGTGTTTTAGTATCGTCGTTGGATGAAGCTATGGCAGTTGTTTGTTAAGTGATTGTTTGGATATTTGTCATAGTGTTCGATGTAGAAGTAAATTGTGATTTTGGAGTAACCTGACACAATTTGAGAACTAAGGAATTGTTAATCCTTTGCAGTTGACCTTAGGTTGACCTTGATTAAAATTCATTCGTAGTCTTCTATTCGAAAACACGACAGTTGAATGGAATAAAAGTACTGTCGTAAAAAGTCATTGTCAAACTTCAATCCACCCCTCATCCAATTTAAGCCGCCATCAACGTCAAGAATAATTCAATGCACGGTAAGAAGTATCCTCGTTAGAATTATCGATAAAGACATCGGGCTCGCGCCATAGTTGGAAGAATTCGAAAGATCGTCGGACGAGACGGACACAAAAGGAATCGTCCTGCAACGGAGGGCTCAATAATTATTACTTGGAGATCTCGTTTCGGGCGCGTCCGCGCCAACCCTGGGTTCCGCACCGCTCGCGAACGCTAATAATGCATACAACCACGTGGAGTTGCATATGTGCACGATGCATACAGAGATACGCGATCTTTGGTTCGGCCGTAATGGTAGAGTCGAGCGAAGCCGAAGCAATTAGAAGTACGAGGTAAACACAGAGGAGTGCGCCCTCGGACCAAGCCATTCGAGGGCCCTCGCGTTATTTTCTTCTCGCTCGACTCTAAAGGCTGTAATTAAATATTCCGGGAGAAGGGTGGCTCGTCCGAAGGATCTCGCGGTTCCGTTCCTCCCGCCTTCGAGTTCCTCCGCTCCCTCGCGGCTCGAAGATCGGTAGTAATTCTGTCGGTTGTTCGCTGATGGAGAAAAGATAGACAGACGGCTCGTTTCGTCGTACTCGTATGGAACGAAAGGACGAGAAAAGGAGACGGAAGAACGAAGAAAAAGAGACGAAGAGAGAAAACTGAGAAATAGAACTGGCCCGGTGAGACGAGAGCCCCGGGGATTTAAGTTTCTATAAATCATCTCGGTCTCTCGAAACTCGGCCCCGTATTTACGACCCTTCGACCCTTAGCCAACCGCCTGACCTACCGGTTCGTCTTGTCTCATTCTCTTCTTTCTACTTCAACGCGAGACCTTTTAACGACAAAGTATTCCATCGTTCGAGCAACCGGTCGCCGACACGAATTCGAACATTGTTTCTATTCCTGGCCGGACTTGGTATCTAGGCGGAAGGTGGCCGTCGTCGACATAAATTACCGGCACGATCCGTCTACCCGCGGTGTTTTACCGACGATTCCTGGAACAAGTATTGAATATTCCAGAACCGAGAAATCACATTTTAACGAAACGAAACGGGTCTTCTTGGGATTCCACAGAAGGCATACTCCGTCTGTCTATTACCATTTGTACGATTTAACTACCGGCGATTTAGGTTTTATTACAAATAAAAAATTACATGTGTTCACGGAGACAATCTCTACGTAAAGTTACTGCAGAAATCGTCATTTTCTGCCGTAACGTTGCCTCTCTCGACGATCGACGAAACGAGAAAAATAGAAACACAAGAGAGAACGATTTCAAGAGGCGAAACAAATGCACGAGAATAAAACGTTCCACGCGTCTGAAACATAGCCACACTCCCACTGTTTGCTCGTTCCTCCTGCACGGCAGGACCGCCGGCAATAACAGGCTTTTCGGTAATGCAAAGAGTAATTAACATTCCTGTTTTAATTACATCCCCCTTCTACCAACCGCCCTCTTTATTTTCACCACCCTTTCCGTACCATTAGCCGACGGTTGGTCCGCGTGCACGCGCTTCGAGCTATGTGCTCGAAAAATTCGCGTGTTCCTTTGTACTCCGAGTCCTTTTACCGTCGCGTTATTTCAAGTCGCGAGAGAACCACCTCGTTGCTTTTACCCCCCGGCTGGAGAAACTTCTATTAACGGAATTAATATCGGATGATTCTCATTTATTACCTGTTTTCGATCCACGCATCATCGTTCCTCGAAACGAACGAGGAAAGATAAGCACACGCGGGGCGGATTTGTTGAAAAATCACGAGACCAATGCGCCGGACGAGCTGGTACGTGAGCGAGCGTAATGCCAAGCCGCGTTCGCGCATCGGCATGCCGGATCCGATCCGGATTTCCGTGTGCGGATACCAGTGTGTGACCTTGTGTGCATTTGACCGGGACGTGTGCTATAACGGCCACCCCGTATGCACGCTTGTCATATCGATCCTCTCCCCTTTCCTCCCCTGCCGCTGCTCCTTTGTAGTTGCACGGTCAAACGCGTTAGAATGTATGGGTCGTGCTGGCGTGATATTGCGAAATTGTCGCATTCTGACAGTATTACGCTCCATGGAATTTTGCGGGAGTACTGGTCGATGAGGTAATTCGATGATTAAAAGGAATCAGTGGGGAAAAATTGATGGTGGATGATTTTAGGGATTATTCTTTCGCTGGGAAGAGATGAGCAGTGTTTTGGTGGTGGAAGGAACAATTTGGGGTGGGTTGTAGAATTTTGGAGTTTATCCTTTGATTAGGGTTTGATTGCGAGGTGTCTGTGGTGTATGGGTAGATATGCGTGGATGGGTAGGAAAAAAAATTAGTAGACAATTTTGAAAGGTTGATAGAAATGTTTCTGGACTTAATCTTTGGTCTCTTCGTATAAACTGTGAATAAATTTTACGTATTCTTTCAAGTTGTACTACCTTGGGGCACTCAGATAATTCCATCAGCTTTCCTAAAAATTCTTCAATACTTTCTGTATTCCAACAATTTACAATTTGACTGACCTTAGATTTTTGACATTCAAGGATCCAAAATACAATGTCTTGGAACAAATATCGGAAAATAAGAAGGAACATTTCCAACGAAGCAGTATTCTAGATACAATCGAATCATTTATCGCGGGCTCGTTGGTCGGAGTAATCGATTAAACGCCATCTTTCCCGAAGACTATCATTTTCTGGCGATCAGGAATCAAATCGAAGCTGGCTGTATATCAACGGCATTCCCGGTCTCCTGCGCGGTTCGCCCGGCAAGACAAGATCTCCTTTTCGTGTCCTTCGTTCCCGGAGCCAGAAGGACGAGAGAAACGGGGTTTCGTCTCGTTGCCCGAGGGTGCTCGAGGAAAGGCTCGAGAAGAGAGAGGATCGTCCCGATCCTTCGGCCCGATCATTAATCTCCCGAATCGAATCTCGAGTGCCTCGGGACGATTGGAAAAGGTGGATACGCTTCTCTGCTCTCTCTCACTCACTCTTTCCCTTTCTCTCTCTCTCTCTCCCTCTCTTAGTTACCTACTTACACTCGTTCTGGCTTTTTCTCTCTCCAAGTTCCCTTCAGTGTCGATACCTCTTATGTGCCCTTTCCTCTCGCACCTTCGAATTCGCGCCGCTCGTGTCGCGAAGAAAAACAGAGAGAGAGAAAAAGAAGTAGAGAGAAAAAAAGAGAAAGAAAGGTGGAGGGCACGTGGACGGGGAGAAAAAAAAGGTTCGTCGAGGTCGAAATCATGGCTCGTCGAGAGGGATGAAAAGGGAAGGTGAGGCGAAGCGAGTGAGCGGAGAGGAGGGCGGCAGGAAGGGTCGCTCGGTCGGAGGTTCCATTTTGTTTCTCTGCCGGCGTGTGGCGGCGCGATAGCAGCGGCACTCTGTCAGAGCGTGACGTTATCACGACACCCCTTCTACTAGCCAGCCAGGGGGTGGCCCGCGCTGCCCCCTTTCCGTCCACGGCCCCCTCCTTCCGGCACCCCCTACGGGCCGCGGGTACCTACACCGTGAATCGAGCCCAGGGGTTGCCTGACTGGCTGCCGTGCCTTCTCTGCTCTCTTTCTCTCTCTTTTCCTCCACTTTATTCTTCCATTCCACTTCCTCACCCTCTCCACCCTTTTCCTCTATACCTCGCTTCTCTCCGTAAGGTTACCAACCCTCGTCCGGAGAAGGAACGCGGGAGGAGAGCTACCGTTGGAGCCACGTTCGCGATAAGATTGTGTAACCCGGCCGAAGGGGTTAGAATTTCACCGTGAAACGCGGAAAACGTTTTTGCATTCTAAACACCGTCGACCGGGGCACCTGTTCGTGCGATCTCGCCCTCCGCGATATTCCGAGCACGCCGTTGCACGAAACGCGTCACGATACGTCTCACTAGATAGTCCCGCTCCAATTTGACCGGCGTAGATCACGGAAGGATTTGATATTTATTCGGCAACCGAGATAACACCCTTGGAGAAAGATATCGCACCGTTATTGTCCGCGGTTTATTATTAACGTTCCTACCGTACTCTTGCATCGGTCTACGAACCTGTTGGGTGTTATCGGTGACGAGTCTCGCGTTAACGGATGGTATCTTTATCACTTGCTCTACAACGAACGGATAATTAACCGAGCATAGATCGTTCCTCGGAAGATCATTGTAAGTAAAAAAATATGGGAGGAAAAGTTGACTGTGAAGTTTCACCGGTTGGTACGAGCCGATGCGATTAAAGTCGTAATTGAGGCCGTAACGAGGTGCGATCAATTGCGGACACCAAGGATTATAATTAGCACTCTCGCTGGCCCGCAGAGAAGCAATACCGAGGGATTCGATGCGCGCCAACGGAACGAACAAAACCGAGACAAATTTGCCCGCACGCTTGGCCGTATGCGCGTTAACGTAGGGCTACGGGAAAGAGTAGAAAATGCGAATCGCGACGACGTCAGTGTCAACGGGAGGACAAACGTGCGCGACGCAAGACGGAAGACGAGTCGAGAGAAAGAGAAGAAACAGGTTGAAAAGTGAAAGAAAGGGTGAGGAGAGCGGGGTGAAAGCGGTGGTATATGATTTCGGATCGGAGCCAAGAACATTTCAGAGATCCCTCTCGGATCTAACCAGGTATGCAGGCAGCGGGTTGAAAATAAGCAGCGACACGCCATCAACATAGCATCGCATAGCGAAGGGAGTCTCGCGTTTGACTTTTTTGCCAGCTGGCAGCCTGTTATAGCGGCAGATGATCTCCGAGTCGAGTTCTCCTCGAGCCCTCCTTCCTCTTCGTCCTTCCTTGGTATCTCTACCACCGTCTCTTCCCTTCTTCATCATCATCATCATCATCATCATCATCATCTTCTTCTTCTTCTTTCTCTTCTTTCTTCTCTTCTTCTTCGTCGTCGACTTCTTCTTCTTCTGCGTCTTCTTCGTCTTCTCCTTGCCTTCTCTCGGTTCCTTTTATTTCGACTCCTTATTTTCTCCACAGAGAAGGCGACCGAGGTGACTCCATCATTTCTCAGAGCCCCGTGCTCCATGCTTCCATCTGATCGTAAAAACGCGCCACTTTTGTGCCCCTCCGAGGGATAATATCGTCGAGCGTGTATACCGTATATGTGTTCGAGAAGAACGTGAATCGAGACGGTAAAGAGGTGTACTTGCGAGAAACATGCTTAGTATGGACCTAACAGAAAAATGAACAGCAAAGTCGAGATTCGGATAATTGTTCAGATAATCACGTTCCATCGTTTGACTCGTCGGTTTCATGGAACGTGCGAATCAAAGAAGAAGAGATAAAAAAAAACAAAATTCTTATCAACGGTCGTACCTTGAATGGCTTGGAAAATATAAACTTCAAGTCTCAGATATACAATTGGAAATCTAATTAGCGGGGTTCATTTTGTGGCTTTTCATAGAGAATTTTTTCTACCTGTAGATGCAAGCTCGGTGGTTCAGAATCTACGTAAAACTGTACTAGATGACATGAATGCAGCTATTCAAGGCAACTTGAAACGTATAATCTGATTTCTATAGGTAATTCGGTGGCGATAAAAATCATCGGATCACAAATTTCCCCTGAGAACGGCGTCTATCTTCAATGAAAAAAAAAGCGATACATTCCCAGCACAGACGTCTGAACACGAAATCCACGATCTCTATCGGATCCCAGAAAAACCAGTGTCGTAGTCTCGATTCCAAGTCACCTCGTCATCTCTCCGTCACCGATCGGAGCGACGATCTCGTCCCGTAACTCATTGGTTCGATCTTTCTACCGATCACGAACGACAACCCGTTGACTCGCGAGAATAGCATCAAATATCGTAACTTTCTTCCCTTCCAAGAATCTCACCGCAACGCGATGGTTGTTAGTTTGGGGTTTAAAGAGAAATAATTAATCAGCTCGGCCGTTTCGCCGGCGGCATGGTCGTCGTCGTTGTGTCGTCCTCTCCTCCGTTATTCCTTTCTTTCGTCCGGCTCAGTCTCCACTCCGTTTCTCCCTCGACCTCTCGGTCCCGGTATCCATTACATTATACATCACCGTGGATACTCGAATTCTAATTTATTCACGGGACGACTGTTCGGGACGAGGAGGTTCCATCCGCCTCGATCCTGTTGTTCTCTCCTTTCGTTCTACGCCCTTTTTCTCCTACCATCGTACCTATAAATCTCTCCGGCGTCCCGTAATTGTCGCGATCCTCGCTCCAAGGGTCTCTCTCTTCTCGACGCCGACGAAAAAAAAACGAAGATTTTCAAGAATCCCTGCTACCATTCGAAACAATCGACCATCACGATGATTCGCTCTTAATTTTTACAAATCGAACAATTACGTACTCTAAATGTTAATTCGCGGGATATCTTACTCCGTCTCGTGCAAAAGTTCCTCTGTGTTAGAAAGGCATCGCGGTTGGGTTTATGTAAATTCGTAATACGTTGAATGACGAGGCGCGAGTGGAAGCAGGGTCCATCGGCTAATTTCAATGGGAATTTCGAAGCCGACTATGTGGAGCAGCCGGTCGGCACTATCAAGGCTGATTCGCAGAGGTGGTTCTGGGGCTGGTTCAGACGCTAAGCCTGTAGACGCAGAGAAGCACCTGTGTCCCTGCTCCGCCCTCGGTCGAACCGACGACTAGATCGATGCCAGAGCTCTGTTCTCCCTTCTCCGTTCTCCACTCTCATCGTCATCCCTCTCTCGGTCTCTTTTTCTTTCCCCCTTTCTCTTTTCCTCTTTTTCTCTCTTTCTCTTTATATATATATATATATATGTCTCCCGTGTTTTCTCTTTTTCTCTCCTACGCTGTCTCTCCCGCTCTCCTTTCTCTCGCTGTCTCTATCTCTTCGCAATATCTCTCTGCGCATCTCCACGACGAGTTCTCACGGCAAACAATGCACCGCGCGACGCCCTCGAAAACATCCACTTCTCTTGTCGCGGCGAGGGAGACCCGCGCCGCTTTCGAAATTTATTTCCCGCAAAAGCTCGCCCGATGCATCGAATGCCCGGGAACGAGTGCCGTCACGAGGGCGAACTTGCCGGATGTTCGGCGAAGAGCCGCGGGACACTCCGATTGCAAAACTTGGCTGTGCTCTTTGTCTACGGTGTGCCGAGCTTTGTTTCTCTCGGGCTTCTTGCCCGCGCAAAACCTGTGAATGGCGCATAATGCGACGCAGTGGGAATGGATCCGTTTAATCGGGAGGAAAATTTGAGGAGGGATTTTCTCGAGCGTGTGCGTTGATTGTTTGAAATTCTAGAGGCAATTCTGGGAGATGTTAGTGGTTTTGTTTCTTTGACGACAGATGATACGACGATGCTTGTCGTGGGATTAAAACTAGAGGGGTTGGGGTAGAAAATGTTGCAAATTTGAATATTAACTGCTTGTCGATTTATTTTGTGACTGTCTCTATGCAATAATTCAGAATGAAATTGGTAAAATAAAAATTATTCAGGTTTTGATATATTCTATCATGCGAAGTCTCACTAATATTTTCAAATTGATAGGTTTATTAGAACTTGAAAAATGTGCTGTTTTGTGTGCTGCATCGCGAGTAACAGTCGTTATTTTACTGCAAGGGGTTAATGTTAAGGTTGTAGAAATAGTTTGACTGTAGGTGCTTTGTGTAAATGTGCACAGAGTTTGCGTTGCTATCTGCTAGAGTTCTATTTTCTTTTGATTGGAAAAGATCACCGATAAGTCGCCGATAAATTATGATTACATAGTGATCGAACATTTGACACAAATCCGCGTACGACTCTGAAATTTGCACTTTAATTCGTGCCTTAGTATCGCTCAAGCTTATATTATTCAATTAAATCCGTTTTTCGCGCGTGAAATACAGGTAGGACATACAATTACTATAATCTAAGTACTAGATACATAAGTACTACCTTCGATATCATAATTTACTGAATTATAGAGGACAGCCTCTGTCTTATACGAAGGAAGCTACCCCTATTTCTCAGTAATTATAAGTAATTACCAACTTATAATCTCCAACGTATACTACTTATTAAGAGTACATGTTTTCACTCGCTACAAAACAGCAAAAACTTCAAAAACTCAACCTTCTCGTCAAGAACCGTCGAGCAAATAACTCCTCGAAGTAGTCTTCTACGTTCATCGTAGATTGAATTACATTTTACTCAAAGTGATGCAACAATTCAACAAAAACCAGCTACACAGTTCTTTACATAGCTCTCGAGAAAATCATAAAGGAGAAAATTGATCTTTAAGAGCATAGAAAGAAAGAGTAACTTGTCGTTAAATACGAGATCGCTTTACGACGTTGGAGGACGAAACGATCGCGGATAGATTACGATAACCCGATAGTATCCCTTGCCCGCGGATGGTAGGGATAGTCGCGAAAGGTAGGGTGTATTTATCCGCCGTCATCTGGCGACTTTGGCGAATGGAATTTGATTGGCCGTTTGCCATAACCATCACAGAGTTGGCTGGTCGAGTGCTACGGCTGGCCCTCGACGTCTATCCATATACGTATCCATTCTCTTCGGTTCCTCCATTTCCCCCCTGTTCCATTCTAACGCGCACGCACGTGCGTGATATAGTCAACGATAAATTTCGCGGTTTAAAGATCAAAAATGCGAATGGAACTAACGAAACATCATAAAATCATGACGAATCTTAAAAAATGGGAGAACTATCAACTACTCTGATATTCTCCGTCACATGAAACTTGTCCGGTGAAATTCTTCATCTAGACTGACCAACTGGCAGAATTCAAAGGATATCAGCAATCGAGATCTATTGGCTGTAGGATACGGCAAAGAACCTCTCCACCCATGAAACTCCTTCTCACCATTCCACCCTCGATATAGTCTCCTGCCTTGGGATAAACCAGGATAAATGTCTCGGAAATATAGCAGACCAGCGTCTGGCAGGGACCGGAAATGGAAGCTTGTGGTCGGATGCGGATGTGTATTTCGTTTGGCTCGACGAATTTTTTCTCCGTGCTTTCTCGCCCTCGTAACAGTTTTTGATATCCGGAGGGTGCTGGCTCCTCTCCGGTCCTCTTATATTCCGGAATTCCTTACATTCGTCCACGAAGAAATCCATGGTCCTCCTTATAACCAGTCTCCCTTAGTGCGAATTCGTCCGGATGATGTTTCCGTGATACCGACGTTTTGCCGAAATCACGTACAAAGAGAAACCTCCTCCTCTTGTGGATCAGCGACGAACAAAGGATCGGTTGTCCAAACAAAAGTTCCCGTCGTACGCATAGAAGGGAGACGAGTCGGAGTGCATACGGTACCGTATGACACCATGGATCGTGAAACAGGTGGTACTCGATGCCTGCCCGATCGTTCACCGGTACCGGAGACTTTAGGACGATGCTCGCGAGACTGGGAGGGATTCTTGTACAGTGATCGATCGACTGGTTGCCGTGTCGAATTCCGTTTAGCTCGGACACTCCCGGATCGTTTTTGTAACCCGAGCCTCTCGGCTGATCGGTGAAAACGGATCCCTCCAGTGCAAGTCTTCCGATCGCACTTTCTCCCATGGGTGAAAGATTGCGACAAATTACCACCTCGTACTTGAACCGTGTTCAAAAATATTCCGCGAGACGTTTCAAAGTAATCGGAGTGCTTGGTTTAATGAAAACGTGGCACTATTCGCAATATACGACAGGATACGAGAGGTATTCAATGTATTGTATCTTCACTGCGGTAGAGAGCAACAAAAGTATATACGGTTGAAACGATCGTGCAAGTTGTCGGGCCTTATTTCGTATCTTTACGACACGCGATAAACGACGGAAGACAGAGAGGAAGAAGTCGGAAGGGTAGCAAAGGTTTGCGATTAAAAGTCCTTTGGAGAATGGCGCGGATACACAGCTGGCGAGAGGTAATTGCGCCACGTGACTGTTTCTGTACGGTGCACCAACCAACCCTCTCCCTCTTTCCCTCCCACTCGCCTTCGGCCCGGAGCTGTTCCTCCTTTCTCCACCACCGTGTGCAACCTCTACCTCCGACAGCCCCGAACCCCCGCCGTATGGGTCCCACTCGGTTCTCAGCCCTTCCACACCCCTCGAGGAACGAGCAACGAGCAATTTCATTACTGCTTAACGCCTGTCATAAATCTCCACGGGCACCCTTCCTCTCTGCTTCGTCCCTCTTCCACTATTTCCACCTACCACCCGCTCCAAGTCCTCCCTCGACTCTTCTCTCCTCTCAGTCTCTCCGCGTTTTCTCTCTACGTTTCTCAACTAAATTTTTCCTTTTTCGTTTCTCGACAATGTTTCTTCACCCTTTTCTTCTCGCCGAGACCTTGTTGTGCTCTCTTCCTTCTTATACCTTTGTTGTCTTTCTTTTATTCTACGTTCGGCGTCAGTATCGAACTTCGAGGTCAGAGGGAACAAGGAGAAGAGAGACACGTAATGCCCATTCCACAGCTTCACCCCTTTGTCTAAGGAGAACTAACG
The DNA here is from genome assembly GCA_910591515.1 of Cerceris rybyensis. NCBI lineage: Eukaryota > Metazoa > Arthropoda > Insecta > Hymenoptera > Crabronidae > Cerceris > Cerceris rybyensis. Next base: position 9,549,844 of record OU342797.1, on the reverse strand, counting down.
ACGGCCGAGTATTCTCGACCTTCTTTCCCCTGGTTGCTTTCTCTCGTCGTTTACAATCTACTCCCCTCCGATGTTTGTTAAAGAGGCGCCACGCGCGAGAATGCAAAGTGGCGAAGAATCGACGAGAAAAAGTGGCGAACGAAAATGGACGAAAATTCGTGGAGATGAAAAGGGAAGGTCTCGGTTGTTCCTTGGGTGAATTTCACCACCCTGTTGGCTTTTGTCGCGAGTCTTCCTCGCGGGTGAAACTGTCGTTAGACGCTTCATTTACGCTCGCTCGGTGAAATTCGTTGGGTGCGCCGTCGACGTCGACCTGATAAATCACGTACTTCGCTTTAAACGTTCCTCCTGCGAGATACGCGTTGCGCGTTTCCTCATTTTTTTCATTGCCCTTACGGTCCTCCTTCATCTTTGGAAATACGAGCGAGACGTGCTCATTCGCGGACAAATTGCCGAGATATTCCCGATCGAGTTGCTGTCGTTAGAAAATTTATATTATTAGGTGCTAAACGATTTTTTCCGTTAATCGGTAGATACATCTTTTGTTTGAGAGGTCCTGCACTAACAATACATCCTTGTTATCGGAGTTTACGTTGGGCAATTTTATATTAAAATGTACAAAGATCATGTAATTCTATAAAGTAAGCTATGCAAGAAAGAATTTCTATTGCTAATGCACCATTCAGTGGTCTTAATCGATATCACAATAAATATAAAATATCGGTTAGCTGCGATCAAACAATTTACGATACTTTTAAAAGAAAGCCGGACAATTTCACAGGCGAATGCTTCCAGAAACGTATTCAAGAGACAACACTACAGCCTTGTTCAACATAATGAAAAGTCAACAGTTTATAAATTCTCGTTTTCAATTATTGTTCTCCAATTTCATTTTAACCCATTAAGGACCAAGCATTGAAATGAAGAAAGAAATTTATAACTAGTTTTTGGGTTACATTAATGTTGCGTTAACGCAACTTTGGGTTTACGTAGTATCTTATAGTGCATAAATTAAGCCTTTGATATGTTCTTTTACTATGACATAGGTTAAAATATAAATTAAATTAATCCGATTCCCCGAAAAAAATTAGAAGTGATATGTTGCGTTAATGCAACTTTGGGCCTTAATGGGTTAAAAATCACGTTGCGCCTAGTTTTTCAGCAGCGTATTCCAACACCTTCTCTAATTCTACGTATGCAACAAAAATAAACGAATTCCTCTGGTCCTAGTAAAAAAAGAAAAAACTAATAAAATTCACGTTCAACGTCGGCAGCAATCGGCACCGAAATTCATGAAGCCTCCATTCTCGTTTCTACACTCGTACGATCCTTGGAGTTCCAACGATTCGAGGACAGAAGCAAAATCGCGTCATTTCGAGAGCGCGCGAGAAGACAAGGGGATAAGAAACGGGAATCGAATATTCGCGGCTTCCTCGGGCGCAGGATCGGAATGCAGATGGCATTGTCCCGGGGCGCTAATCGGTTTCGCTTTGGAATCGGAGGCGTTGATGAGCCGGCGCGGTCCATGGATGTTTTCTACGGTCTCGCGCTCCTCGGTCTTCGACTCCTCGTGGTTCGCTCATTCTCACCCGTGAAAGACACTGGAATGCGATTCGGCCGGTCCTCGCGCGAGTCGACCACTATCTTTCTACGTGGCCGCAAAAAACCGCGTCGTTCAGGCTGCGATTCTCGGCGTCGCCCAAACGCCGATTTCACGATAACGATTTCTCTCCGTTGAATCGTAAGCACGTCTCTCGTCGCTCCACGTTCAAGTCGATATTCCAACTTTCAACGATAAGATTCGACGATAAAATTATGTTAATGGCAACGGTGAATGGTTATGAACTGCCGATAATTGCGAGGATGCGAATTATAATAAACGGTGAGAAGGATTCGATCGAGTCGCCAGGAAAAAAATGTCTCCAGGCCACTTGACGCACCACGATGTGGGCAGACTCGCGCCGATCGACGGCAACGATCGACGACACGTCCAAGGTAGTTTCAGGAGTAATCCGACACGGTTCATATAATATAATACAAAGTGGCTATCTAAGGGACGGCGATGTCTCGGTCTACCTCTCTACTCATGGCTTTTTTTTCTTCCCCCTTTTTTTTAGCCTCTATATAATGTTACGTACGTTACGTGCTTGATGATACGTTGCCTTTTCGATGCTAACCTCGACCTCGAACCAATACCATTACGATTTGTGGGTTCCGCAACGAGGATTGGGTTACGATGGTAAGAGACTTGAAGGAGATGTAGAAAATATAATTATCATTTTACCGCAGCACCAAATCAATGAATTTTTAAAACCTGCAGCAAAATATCTGGTGCGATATTCTAAAAATAACTAACGCAAAGAAATTCCATGTACGAATTAACCCTTTGTGGTCGGTAAATGTTTCTAATAGTACTACCAGCTACTACAGACCAATTTAGGATTTTCGAGTCATTTTTCCCTAAGCAATTTAAGGCAGATGTATTGAAATTGATATACAGTGTTTAATAACTCTTAAACTACATAAATGCAAATAGTTTTAACTTTCGTAATTTTCCACAATCACAAATACAACAGTTTTGAAATGTCACCATTGTGGCCGACCGCAAAGGATTAAATTGCAGATGACCATACAGTAAATGTTCAACCTCGTAAATAACTCGGTTATCGAAGAATCCAAGTCGAAGAAGGAGCAACGGTAGAAAATACAGTTTCCGGAATCCACACAAAAGATTCCATCTCCGATCCCGGATAACGTAAGGCCGGCATTAAAAATCCCATCCCCGGTATCCCATCAGCGTTGCGCGCGGCCCTCGTCTACGCGAATCCTCGCGAGGTTCTTACGCGGATTCAGTTCCGCGAAGACCAAATAACATCGCTAAATCATAGGGGCTTCGAGCGGTACGTTGGCAGATAGCTCGAAGATAAGGTAGAAGGAAGATCGTCTCGCGCGGCTCGGCTCGCGTGTATCAAAGGACTCCATCTGCCCAGAGTTACAAGCTCGCGTCCAGCCACGGCGTCAATGTCAACGGCCTAATCATGACTAATGGTTCTTTGCCGACCAGTCTCTTCCTTTCTCTATTTCTCTCTCGTTTCTTCTCTCTTCCTCCATCGTTCGACGTCCCAGCGAGTTCTAACCCAACCACGCATTCTCAGCAAGGAGTATGAGTACACTGGTCAGACGCACCGGCCACACGTAGCATCGGAGACGCACGTACAACGCGGGTAATGCGCCGGCATAATCGTCCGTGCAGAGAGAAAAAGTGAAGGAGACGGAGGAAGGAGGTAGAGCAACGAGAGAAGGTAGGACGTCGAGATAGGCACTTTGTAAAATCGTTACTCCTCGTTTCCCCGGCGGTTAGCCACGGCCTGTATACGCGTACCTTACCTACAGTGACGTTCACGAGGAGCGAAAGCCGATCGGTATCTTCTCGTGTTCTCTCTACGCCCGGTGATCCCGCGTGATCGTCCCGAAGGATCGAGAAAGTTCGGCGGACCGAAGAGAGAGGGAGAACGGGAGATTTTTGTCCAATTAGCATGCACCACGTTGCGGAATCTCTAACCGATGTGATCTTTCGCTCTATCTTTGCGGCGAGAGGCTTGTGTGTCTTGTGATATTACGATTAATGCAATTTGACGTCGGCATTCCGAGCGATATCGCCTCAACTGTGCTCGGCATGCGTGCTATATCGCATCGGTTGAGAGGATGGAGATCTATCTGGATCTTTCTTGATCTCGTCGCTCGGACGAAATGGGAATCTTAAGTCTTGGGATACAAAGTACCTAGGCATGGAATTTCAATGGTACGATGGAACGACTCATGTGTGTATTGCGAGTCAAAGAGACCGTGACGGTTTTACTTTTCAGGGGTGAGTTCTACCTCCGTGAAAGCGAGAAGTGCAGTTCTTACGCTTAATGCCACTGGTTAGGAGTATTCTGAGTTTTCCGTTCTGCTGATTATATACTGCTCACGGAATATCCCGTTTTCTGACGCGATGATTATCTGTGGCTTTATATCACGCTATGTTAATGGCTCGTTTTGCATTGTATTTATGCGCTCTGATAATGGCGGTAGGTCCTGTTTTACTCTAATACCGTTAATTCTAAATTTTAAATTTCATCGATTAAACTTTCCCCGCTAAATCTTCTGAACGTCACCACGTATCTAAACTCTGTTCTACAAATTGAGAGTCAACGTTTTCAACTCCACATCCATCCTAACTCCAAGAACATTTACTACCCCTTTCAGTGTTGACTGAAAAACTTGATCAAATAAAATGGTATATTTCCAATTATTCATCCTAAAATTACTGATACCATGTAAAGAAACAAAATAATAATCCTCCTATTCTCGATATCAGACGATATATCATCCTCCAGCACTAAGAGGGTTAAACACCCTAAAATTCATAAGAGAAGCCGATCTAAAACAGCATGGATCTCCACCAGCAACGACCATCTCCATCCAAGATTTCCGTCTCTCCATTCCAGATTCGATTTCTGGATTCCCGGGTAGATCGAATGCCCGCACTACGGGCAATTCGGACGAAGCGGAGGACGAAGGCGGTGGAATTGCTTATATAGAGATGGCCGTTGGTGATATAAGATCCAGCGGATCCCGTAGGAAATCCCGGGAACGGATCTATCTTACCCCGAGGGATAACGGCGAGGCGAGAAGAGGAGGCGATGGCGCGCACGAAGAGGGAGGAGGAATTCACCTGTCAGCCTGAATTAAAGGATGGTCGGGTCGGACGCGCGTGAGAGACCAGGCTTTCTGCTCGCTTCTTGCAATTGAAGCATCTTGCGGACTGACTCTACCATTTCGAGAAACGGTAGAGAGGATACCAGTGTTTCGACGTCCACGAGAAACCACCCCCGAGGCTCGTATCTCACGAAGACCCGGCGAGATCTTTGGCGACGTCTCCGTATTACGCTAATGGAACGACTTCGAAGATTCATGAATTTCATAAGAAACATCGAGAGTAACGATAGTCCTCGTGTTTCACTAACCTGATGGAGTCTTCGTTCAAAGTCTGCACTGTACGACGATACAGAGAGATTCGATGAAAATTGAATATCTCTTGGAAAACGATAAATCGATCAAAAGGGAGCTTCAACACTTTTCATCGGCAAGACGTTGAAACTTACGCATGAAATTTGCCACGGAACGTTTGATAGCGTAGACCGCGAAACGACTCTTCTCTCAGAAGTCGCCGTGTAAGAATGAAGAAAGGAAGAAAAAGATGAAAAGAAGAAGAAGAAGGAAGACGAGGAACGATACCGCCTGAAGACCGTGAAATCCGGATCCACTCTGAGTCTTGTACAGCCTGTAAAGCGACTCTCTTTTCTCTCCCTTTCTCTGCCTCCTGGACGCCCAATCCGATAAAAGGAGGATGCACGAAGAACGCGAAGAGAACCGCGTAGCGAATCGCCGCGGCGGTTCGTTCGCCTCGGTGGTTCGTTAACCATCCAATCGCGGCAATGCTGCGAACGGTACGCGCGACCGGCTCGCCGATATCCTCCAGGACCGGCAAGGATGTTGCAAAAATCGCGGTCCGCCACGCGTGAGACGCGCGCCTCGTAAAAATTACTGATATCCTGACAGAGTAAGATAGAAAGAGAAACAACGAGCGACTAAAAAGTATTCCAACCGGGAAAAACGAAGCAGCGATTCTGTTCAATTACGGTACACCATCGCTCGTATAAGAGCGTGTGAGCGTTTGATTATAGGTGAATACTCGTACGCAATAATTATTAATTAACGTTTCGTTAATTACGCGCGATAGAAATTCACGATGCGCGTACCGCGATGCTCGTTTGTATCCAGCGTTTGTCCGCTCTTCCGGCATAATTCGCCAGCGAGAGCTAGTCGCCTGTAAATAATTTATTCCAAGTTCCGCTGTTTTGTGCTCAGCCTTTATTATCGATCGAAAATACTCAAATGATATTTCGTTAACGACTCGGTAATTAATGTCCTGGCAAACAGCAAGTATTATAGATACGTACTCGCCTATTGTACGCACTTTGGATAAAGCATTCAGTTATGAAAAAGTAATTAATAATTAGTCCTCCCTCGACAACCTAAAATAATATCTATAGAATCTCAACAACGAAACAAACCTAATCCTCCTACCCATCGTATCGCTGATAATACAAGAAAATAAGAAACAATCGCTGTACAAGTGGACAGAGAGTATTAATCGCACGTCGATGACCTGTTCATCCTACGCACAGGTACGTGTCGATATCCGGTGCAAAACCGCTGCACACGATCACGTTTGACGGTATCAACGTATATAGACAGAGTCTCTAATAGCAGGTCGGTACACATGGTGGTTAGATGTCCAGCACTCTCCTTAATGGGGTGCTACCGATATCCTCCTCCCTCGTTGGAGTACTCTCGAGTACGAACGCGCACCGACACACGATTACAAGGAGCACGGATGGACTAGGAACATCCGTGGTCCCCAACGATCCATGCCTCACACTCCGTGGCTCATCTTTGCACGATGTAAGCGTGCTAGCTAGACGCCTAGAAGGAATTTAGAGGTCTACGGGGAATCGCGGATAACGCACCTTAATGGGATTGGCGTTCGCAGAACGATCATTAACGGCGACGGCCGACACACTGAACATCGTCCTCACGGAGAGGAGCCACGTTTTGTCCGCGGAACTGCACCCACCCTGGTGTACAGAGGAACGGATCCGCTCCATAAATCCGCCGGGAAATCTCTGGGGATTGCGACCATGCGTTTTCAAAGTTGAACGATGGGCCTTGGAACGTTGGGTAGTTATTCGACGATTGGAGACTTTTAGAATTGGATGGAGTAAGATTGAAGCTTTGGCGGGGGTGATGTCATTCTTAACCAGTTAACTGTGGTGACTTTTTTTAAGATTGCGCACCTAAATACGTGGGTTACGAAAATCGAGAGATGAGCATAAATCTATTTCAAGTTATTTATACTTTTTAGTTATTCGTTTTATTTCGTTATGACGTTGAAATATTCCACACATCTTGAAATTTACGAATATATTTTAGTTTTCGTCAAAATTACAATTTAAGTGACCAGTGGTCGCTAACTTGTACGCATGAACAGTATACTCGTCAATCACAGCTAACTGGTTGAAGATTTTAGTTTTTATTTAACCCTTTGCAATTCTATGGTAAGTTATTGGTAATGAGCATACCATTTTATTGGCTGTAATTTTTAATTAAATCTATTTTGAGTTTGGAAATTGAGGGTGAGGTTGTGACGGGTGTTATTGTTTGACTAAATTGGATAACCGATGATAAAGGAATTCGTGCGATTAATTACATTCGCGCGTAGAGGATTTCTCTGTTTTAGAGTAATCTGTGACGAACTTTTAAACGAACAAAACAGAAAGCTATTATAAATGTCAACGTTTCTGGAAAATATACTTGCAGTACAAGGGGTTAAAAAATAAGTTTGTTTTCTCTTCAGGTACAGGCAATTGGAGCACAACGGGAAAGCGATAACTGGAGATGAATCGTCCTAAAAGGCGGTACTTCGAAAGTCAAAACGCAAATTCTCGCTGGTCCTCTCAAAATCGCCGTGACTAATCCTCACCGTTACGAGGACGCTTTGCATATGGATGACTCTGCGCGGGCCTTACGTCTATTACTCGGCTTAGACCTTTAAAGTCCAGAGGTGAGGAGTGAGATAACGCGACCGTCCTTCGCTTTCGCACAGCATGCATAATTGGATTAATTTAAACTGTAACGAGTGCCCAGGGCTTGACGAATTTTAGAAGATAGACGCGATCTTAAAGCCTAAATCGCAATGTGATTTAATTTTGATTATAATTGCCAAACTCTGCCTAAAAATATTAATTACCATACTTCTTGCTTCTCAACTTTTATATCAGTTCCTAACCTCCCAAGGTATAAGCTATTAACACTAGAACTACCAAGCAAGTCAATTGCTTCCAATATTCCAGAAGTTCTCCAAATTTGCAAGACAATCATGGTGCAAATATTCTATTTTCTCATCTCTCAAATTTCTATTCTCTTAACCCTTTGGCCTACGATTTCTTTTCTAACAGGACGTGCAATGACTCAAAATTAATTTCTGAAATCAAAAGTTTTCGCTGCTTACTGATACTTCGTATAACTAAACATAATACTAATAACAATAATAAGACCGTTCCGCAACCGATTTATATTTCAATTCAATAGTTTTTGAAAAACTTCAAAATTGCCTATTCCACTTATTTAATATTCTGAAATGTAATAGACATAACGCCAGTAGCTCTAATGTTAAATACCAATTCAGTAAAAAACCTTCCCGCAATAACAACGACTTGAACTCCTAGTCTCCAATTCAACCAAAACCACATAAATATTTTTTCACTTCGACACAAATCCGTAAATTGTATCTCTTACGACATAAACGATACGAAAGAATTCAACAACGAGTTCAATCTCCAAATAAAAGACCTAGTACCTGAAAGATACCAACGTGTCCAAGCCTAGAGGAGAATATATCTCGTCGACGAAGGTGATAGGCCCCGGAAGTAGCGACGTCGGTGCGTCAATGTTAAGCCAGCAGTGGCGGCCAGGACAGACGTGAGATTACGTCAGGCGACAAGTAGGACCAGAAAGGCTAATGAGTGGCCAAGCTAATACCAGGCTCTACTCTCAGTCCAGCACACACCGGGGCAAACGTTCACGCACATATATCTACGACTTTCTCTCCCCTTTCCCTACGCGCTCGACGTCGGGGATATACGCGAGTCAGCCCTGGTTTAAACCTATGAATGCATATTCAAGATACGAATGTTTTAAATCCCAGCAGGATTACTCGTCGACGAGCAGCTACGTTTCTACGTGTATTCGGAAGAGGAAACGAGAGAAAGAGAGCGTTACGCGGGGATGAAGGATACAAGCGGGGATAAAGTATAAAGACGCGGCATTTTATTATTTTTCATATCGACAAGAGAAGCCGGGAATGTGAGAGAGCGAACGCAATGCGAGAAATAGAGAAGGGAAATCGAGAGGACAACGAGAACAACGGACAGAATGGTGAGAGAAGAGAGAGGGAGGGTGAGGAGGGTGAGGGATTAACGGCGATAAATTTCGCAAAAATAGGGGCTTACCCTGTCGTGGGGCGACAGTCTAATCCTGGGTCCGCGCGCCACCCCCTTCGCGTAGACGGGGGTGGCTCGACATAGGATCGTTGCGCCGGATGCACCGTTAGTAACAATAGTGTTGGTAACAGTTTTCCGCGCGCACTTTTTGCAATTATCTCCGTGGCTCTTAAGAATTCTCCTCCCTTCTCTTTTTTTAATCATCCCGATTCACACCCGGCATCTCTATCGTTCTCCTCGGGGTTAATCCACGAGAGGGATGCCCGCGAGACCAGTCTCGTAATTAATTTCAGAAACGTTGGTCCACTACGTTTCTCTCTCTCTCTCTCTCTCTCTCTCTTGGTTCTGTCTCGAAATTAAAAAAGTTGATCGTTAATATTCTTATTCCTTCTCTTCGTTTCTCTTCATACATTTGACACAGAGATTTTCGCAGGCACAGCGAGAAGAGAAAAGACTCGGTTTGGAGAACTCGAGGAACTTTCCGTTCGTCGTCCGGTTTCGGCAAAACGTATCAAGGATACGAGAATAATCGTCTCGGTTTCTTTCGCCATAGTCTCGGCGTGGGCGAGAGTGGAGGCCTTTCCAAAGAGGGAAAGAAGGAGATTCGGCATTCAGTCGGGCGTTCAGGATGGACGCAACAATGGCCGCGCATCAACATAATTACAGTTCGCCTCGGTTCTCCGGACGCTCTCTCGACGAGGGCCAAGTATTATATTCAAATGTGAGCCGAGGCGGCGCCAGTGAGCACGAAACGAAAGGCAAAAGGGGTTGCCATGCCCTGGGGCTAACCGGCGAAGGTTGAAGGTTGTAGGTTGACCGTAGGGTGCGTCATGGACGGGAGCATCTTCCACTGCGGTAGGAAGATTGCAAAGGGAATACAGAAATGTCTTAAAAGTGATCATCTTGGTGAGAGGAAATTAAATTGTTTGGCTTGATCATTGAATTATGTCTTCTTAAAAGCTGCACGGATATTCGAGTAGGAGAGACATCGATGTTCCAGATATGGATTTATCGTTGGCTATATTGGTACGCGGATAAAAGACGTTCTTACGCAGCCTTGATATTGTCATTGAAACGTTTACCATCCATTAGTGATATCTTTAGAAGCTGTTTACCGAGTATAATGGGTCTATTATCCGAAGTTAGAATTAAAACTAACAGAGATAATCGTATTTCGAGAGCACGCCCAAAAATAACGACCTTCTCTTACTATTCAACATATACAACGATTCAATCGTTTCATCAATATCGTATTATAATACCAACAATTAATTTACCAACAACAAACTACTTCCTCCGCATTAAATTACACATCTAAAAAACTTTCTCCAAGATCCATTTAACAAAAAACCAATCACTTCCATCTGTAATCAATCTAAAAATAATTCCCGCGCAAACATCATCTCCAGCACGCTCCATCTCTCGGTGTACCTTTAAACTCGAAGATCCATACACAGAGAGATCGTAAGATCGGAAAACACGTCGAAATAAAGAACGTCAAGGCGAGAGGGTGGAACGGTGAATATCAGTCGGGGTAAGCCAGGCTAAAACGAAGGCGGTGGTGCGAGCGTAACGGAAGAGAGCAAAGCATTGACTTCCCAAGTGGAGAAGAAGAAGAAACGGAGCACGAGGATTTGTTCGAGCGGAAAACTGCCGGTCGATGTATGCAAACGTCTCTTCCACGTCCTTTGGAGCCGATAGGGTGACAACGGGCGTGTCGTGTCGCCCGAGGAGCCGGCACATGAACAGCAGAAGAATTGTCCAACCACTTCGTAGATAGTTTTTTCGCTCAAAAAGCTCGTCGAAAGCTCACTGGCCGTGGACGATACTACGAAACGGGACGATGGTCGGACCTTGACCCAGGAACTAGCAAGGACGAGCGTCCGGTACCGGAAGCAGGTGGATAATGGGTGGTCCAGGGGTGGCAAAGGGACAATAGATATCAGCCGGTACGCGGACACGACGGCGGGACCGAGATAGGAGATCTAAGTGGGCCATGCCGCGCTACGGTTATGGCGGCATAAAACGCTCCGGTAGTAGTTGTACCGGAGAGGGTGGTGCGGGTAGACCAAGTCGGCCTGCCAGCCGGCGGGTCGTGGCAGTCAACTTGAGTACCGGAGAGAGAGCCCCTTTACGGCCGAAAAAACTGCCGCTATGATTGTCTATGCAAATTGTTTAAGATATCCGGGGTAAGGCCGTTCCGCGTCTTTTGCGGGCGCCGTTTCGCGAAAACCGCCCGCGTTTCGAGAATCCGCAGAGGCTCTCAACCGGAAATTTCTTGATGTTAGGGTGGATAAGAGAGGACACTTGGGATTTGAGTAAATTATTTGTTCGAAGGATTTTCAAAAGGTTCAACGACAAGTTAAATAATCACTTGAAACAGTGGCATGAGCGATGAATGTTAGAAGTATTCGTGAATCTAGCATAGGGTGAAATTAATAGATTTGCAATTGTATCGAGACAATCGGTTGAAATTGTGGATTATGGCGTTTACATGAAAATCGAGCGTGGAAGAATGCCGCCACGTGTCAGATCGATCTTTCGCTTTTTGTTCTCAGCTTCACGCTGCGTCTCGCCGTACGATCTCCTCACGAGATACGGATGAATTAAAGATCGCGACAAGATACATCGGAATGCCGGCTCGCGGAGCACCGAACGAAACGCGTTTCATTATCGATCTTGATGGAACTGCGCTTACATTTTCGCTCGAGGATCTCTCTCTGTGTATGCAGGTAATGGCATTGCCGGTTTGCGGTATGTACCGGCAAACCTTACCCACCTTAGATAGCTTATTGATTGCCCGGACTACACTCTCGTAACGACTATGTCGAAAACGTGCCATCTCTGCTTTCAACATACCGAACGAAACGCTTGAAATACTTGTTCCCTCGTTCAATGTTAATTTCATCTTACGTCCTCCGTTGAATCGACGAAGCAGTTTCGTCTCGAGGACTTTCACTTTCCTGGTAATAATACACGAGAATGAAAGTAACATTGAGAAAAATTTGGAGGGCGAATTATCTTCGCGTTCTCCGACGAATCGGATGGTTCGTACGTTACTTGAAGTAGAATTAGGTTTTTTTCAGGGTGATAAAACTTATTTGCTTGAGAGAAAAGGGAGAACTCGGAGGAGGCAGCCGATACGCGAAACGGAGGAGCCATACACCCTGGAAACTGGCAAATGTAATTTCGTGGAATGTTTCCATTGATATAAGAAGACTATGGTGTCTAGGGATGAGGACGTTGCCGAAGAGAAAGAAGAAAGGGGGTTGCAAAACGGCGAGGCAGAAAATGGAAGAACGGAAGGAACGACGAGGCGGAAGGAGGAACCGAGTCGCAGGAAACTGCAAGCTAGACGGATATATCTTCCGAGTAAATTAAAATGGATTATATATGTCGACTCTGTCTTCAATCTTTCTTCTTTCCTTCGGTGCACCCCGTCGGTGGATTATTGCTTCGCGTTTGCTCGAGGGTAATTGCTACTGACCGAGACTAAAGATCTTTATTTTTATCGTAATACAGATTTCTTCTGAAACTAAATCAAAATTCATCGATGTACTGAAATCCTCTTAAAGTGAAAGAAAGATATTCTTGGCTTATTCGCGATTAACCCCTTCCCCTCACAAGTGACACTAATGATGAGGTATATGGAATACGACATTTTCAAGTTTTTCAATACCTATTAAATTGAAAATATTAATGTCTATAACATTAACTCTAGATTTACCGACGTGAAATCTATTGCGCTGCAATATAATAAATAACAACTTTGAAAAACATGAGATCAAACGATAAATATGATAATTCGTTAAGAAATTTTTGTATTATAAAATACACTTGATATATTTACTTCTTCCTTCTCTGCAAATTTGAAAAATGCTTATAAAAAAATAGGAGCCTGTCAATTTGACGTCTTCCATAAATCTAGTGTTAATATTACGTTAAATTATACGACATATCAAGAACCACTGACCAATTTTGTTTTACCAATGAAATTCTGAATTATAACGGAGGCAGTCACGAAACAAATCGTGGCGCAAGGTGTTAATCAAACCTAGAAAATTGTAGGAAACTTCTGAAAATTGTATCCCAAATAGAAATCAGTTGATAGGTTCCGTTAGTCACCATCGAGACAAACAACAACCCCACAAGAACGGATGTGACGTTGGAACATCGTTCTCGAAAGGTGTGCGCAAGGAATGAACAAGGAGGAGTAATAGGTCGGTAGCCACAATTCTGGAAAGCTCAACTTGGCCACCGTGGAAGGTCGGGATACGGAGTCGACCATGATGTATGCTTCTCTTCCGTCTAATTAAACTTGGGAAGGGTCGCAGAGTTGGTTGGTTGGTGTGCTGGTTGGTCGGACGGACGGACGGTGAGGGGTAGTCGTCGGATGGCTTTCAAAATGACAACCAAGGAGCAAGAGAGAGAATGAAAATGGGGTGAGAAACGGAACTACTGTGAGAACGAGAAATGAGGAGAAAGACGACAACCTCGAACAAACTAAAACGACTCCTGGACTACATATCGTCGCAGTTGTTTTAACATCTTTGCATTGACTCTCAACGTGCACTGTTTTTCTCCACGGCATCGAAATTATTCACATTCGCGCGAGCTTTAATGGACGAATAAATTATCATAGTATGCGTATTTCATCATATGTTCATACCATTCCACAAAAGGAGCAAAGATACAGGCGTCCACTTGACGGCAAGAAAGACGATGCAAAAATGGCGCATGAAAATAGTACCGCGCAGATTTTGAAAAAATCACCCCTTCGGTAATATTCACCGCAAATAATATTACTTTGTTATTCTGAGGTGCTACTAATACCAAGAAATAAAATTTAATCGAATACACGAGTTGCATGTTACTCGACCATGGTATTTCCTTTCGATCAAATTAATTTAATTTATATTCAGCCATCAATGATACCACGTTCAATCTCCTCGCGTTTTATTCTCTCAGTTTCTTCTAACCGTTCCACTTTGCAGAGTATTTGTCTCCATCGATGGAACGTCAAGTAAATACCAGCTCTTTCAATTCCTTGCGTTCCTCTCTTTCCTACGCCCATACATCCAAGTTAAATAGCTTCAGCGTGGCTCCATTTTCTTCTCCTTATTAGATCTCTTGACTGACCACCACTTTTCTGCCTTTCTCTTTCTCTTGGTGCACCTATGTAAACTATGTCCGCGATTCTTTACCGCTTCCAGTTCCCTGCATCAATGCGGAACGCCAGTCCGATGTTGGTTCTCGTCAGAGAAAGAGAAAGAGAGAGAGAGGGCGGGCTTATTGGCGCGCCCCAACGAATTCCTTGGCGCGAGTCGCAGCGATTCCGAATGTTTAAACAGCGGGGTTAAACGACGATGTCGGTAGCCGGGATACGAACTGGAATTTTCGATGACGGGCCTCGAGCCAACAGATGAGAAACGAGTAGCGATGGCACTTGGTATCGAGACTGAATTTTCGAGGTGACGATGACGACGATTGATCAATGCACAGGGTGAAATGCAAAGTAAAAAGTAGTTAGAACGCTTCGTAAAAGAAGGTTGGGAATATAGTGATAAAGGAGAAAATAATTTAGAAGATATTTTCGAGGGATGAGTTCGATTCATTAATTGAGTAATCGAGCGTTTAACCCTTTCCACTCGCACCTGAGGGGACGTCGTAAGTATACTGTATCACTCGGTTGCCCCCTCTGAGAGAGAGTTCGAATTTATTAGTGATTACAGAGGACTGCAGAGCAACATTTTAATCCTGTATAGCTCGAATTTTCTGTCGCATTTGATAATTTTCGATAATTTTCGAAAATTTGAAAATTTTCATTCGAATTTTCTGTCGATATTAGATAATGCTAAAAATACTATTATAAATAGTAGAGTTAACTTGATTTTAAAGCATTGGATTGTGAAGGACTTTATGATTTTTAAAAGCTAAATTGTAATATGTAAGAAAAACTAAAAATTCACTTAGAAAAATGAAAGCTTAGATTTGTCTTGTGTTACTTCAAAATTACAGGGGCCCATAGAGGGTTAAGAAATGTATGTTTACCTGAACTTCTTTATTGAAATGGCACAAGATAGTAAATAGTAAAGTACCGCCAAATTGATAATCGATAACGTTAGAGTTTATTTTGAATGCAAAGGGTTAATTCAATTGTTGTAGTAAATTTACTTAATAAGATATATGTATCTGCCATGTATTTGAGATGTTAATACAAACTTGGAATAGGACGTTGTACTTTGACTTAAAATGAAAGGGGTGGTATTGATTGAGTAACTAGGCCTTTAACTCCATATTTATCGTAGGTCCACTGAATAAAAAATGATAACATAAAAAAGGATCACTCACAGACCATGTATTTGAGGCGTTAATAAAAACTTAGAATGGGACACTATGCTTTAACTTAGAACGAAAGGAATGGTGCTTTATAATTATGATTTGAAGTTAGCATTCTAGACGGAGCAATTCGTTTGGTAGAAAAACGGAACGTCGGTAGGGGTTCTTAAAGACCCAAGCATCCGAGCGACTACACTTGGCTCGAGTCAGTTACTCTTTTAACGTGTAATATGTATCCAGCACGAATGAATTCCGGTTCACGGTACAGTCGCTTAATCGCTCGTAATAACGCCGAGACGAATGCTTGGGAGACGACCATCGGGAAAAACCGGCGTAATTTCTGGCAGTGAAATAACAGCATAATAGCATCCTCACGAATTGCAAACGCATTCCTAAGCTCGCTAATTTCTCTCCGTTCGTCTTTAACGACCTTAAAAATTTACCATCCCTCAAAATACAATTTTCACGAAAATACCTCTCCCATCGAGAGATATTCTCATCGACCAAGAGACAAAAACATCGACTACGAAGTTGGTACGAAACGTCGTTAACCGAGAATGGGAGAGATATTAAAGACTACACCGATGAGCTCTTGACTTACATTAAAATCCTTTCAAGCCGAACATCACGCATGAAGTTGTTAGCAGCGCTCCCGATGACGCGATTAACCGAACAAGAGGAGAGACCGGTACCGTACTATCGGAGCAACGGCAAGCTCGTCTTTTCACGAGCGGCGATATCGTCACCGTGCAAACAGCGTATATGCATTAAACCATGAACCCACTATCCCCGACGTCATATCCAATACACGTTGTTAGGGGGTTGCCGAAGCCGGCAGTAGAGGCGAAGAGGATGTCGAGCGAGAGGACAGGCAAAGTGAGAGACAGAGAGAGTGAGAAAAGCGCGGTAGCTAGAGGGTGGTTTCGAGGGTGACTGCCAACCCCCTCTACCCCTTGGTGCGGTAATGGCATTAACCGAGCTGCAATATGATTACCGCTCTCGCAAGGTAACCTGATCACACCCGAAATCTATGGGGTGTCCGTAGTATGAGGGACAATGTATTGCGCTTCCGAATTGCTGCGCAACGTTACGCAACTGTGGCTACCAGGGCAAAGAGGAGGACGACAGGGGGTGGTTTCGTTCACCCCCTCTTAATCGTGTTGCGCTTTTTGCGGCTCAGATTACCCGTGAATCATTAGATCCCTCGGTTCTCGTACAATCGAGAGCTACCGTTCCTTATCTTCGCATTAGGAGATTAGTGTTCCACCATGCTTGGCTTTTTCGTTCTTTCGTTCTTTCTCAGAGATACTTCTCGTCGTTTGTGATTCGTTCTTTAACGGTAATCCGGGAAATGAGTCTTTTAGAAGATTTTAAGTGATGTTTCGTAAGTTGGATACTTTGGAAGGATGGATAGTAAGATTATGGAGGAAATGGATGAAAATATTTGTATTTCTTTGAATATCAGGGAAGAGTGTTAACAGCGTTTTTGTTTTGTCAGATGAGTGGAAATTTAGTTTTCGATTAATGATAATGACGCGTAGAGAAACGTGGGTCAAAGATGCCGACGAAGACGACGAGCAACGTGCTCGTCTTTCCGCAACGCGTCAGGATGTCTCACGGACAGGAACGTCACTGAGGTGACACAAGACGAGAGACGAGAGACGAATGTAGACACTTACCGTGAGGTGTTGAAACAGCCACGCCCTGAGGATGTTGGTCGCGACCTTGGGAAAGATACCCCTCTTCTTCTGGTTCTTCTTACCCGACGAATCGTCGTCTTCCTCGCCAGTACCCTCTCCGCTACCGATACTCGCGTTACTCGCGTCACCTGCAACGGAAATGTCAAAAGAAGCCGTCCATTATCGATTTATTTCCAAAACACCATATACTATGTATATCTTCACTTTTCCAACAAAATATGTCGTAGTGAAAGTTAGAATTACTGTGACGATTTAAATAAAATTTAAGAAATTCTTTATGTTCCATCAGAAACTCCCTTCTCATGAAATATTGTAGTTATTTTCTAGGATATTGTTAACCCCTTACCGTACTATAACGAGTGATACTTGCGATACGATAAATTGCAAAGGAAATTTTCAAGTCTTACAAAACATACTAGAATAAAAATATTAGTGAGATGCGATAAAATTATTTCTATAATATTAATATTACGTTAAATTATACGATAAGTCAAGAATCACCGATCAAAGTTTATTTTACTAATTTAATTCTGAATAATTGTGGAGGCAGTCACAAAGTAAATGGCACGGTAAGGGGTTAACGGTAAAACATTCTTTTTCAAGATATTTTATAGGATTAGAAATATCGTAAGGATGGAAATTAAGATGACTTATGAAGAATTCGGAAGCTTTATATGTCTAACGGTTGCCTCAACATAGGAAATAACTAATGACAAAAAAGATTCTTTTCTGAGTTACGTTAATCCTCCTATAATATCTGTGATATATTATTTAAAGTAAGGTTTTGAAGCACTTAAACCGCATTCCGATTTTCGCTGGAAAGCAGGCCGGGCGATAACTGCCTCACCCCTGGTACTGGTTCCCATGCATACAAACACCATTAAGCCACCCGCAATCACCCTGTCCCTCTTTTGCTCGCTGGCCCCCCTAAACGTTCTAGCCTCGATTCACCAGACTGTTCCTCCCTTTTTCTCCCTCCTTTTCCATCCCCAGGCGCATTAATTCCCCGTCATTTATCAATCTTAGCTTTTTAATTGCACGGTCACCAGGGACCGGAGGAGCGGGACGGTAATGAGAGATATTAAGACGGCTTACGGTCACGCTTTACCGAGGCAAATATCATTTTTATAAATTATCGTGGCCGTTCTAAGATTCCCTTCTTCCATCGAACACCTTTGAATATATTCTTCAAAAACCGAGGAGTCAAATCGCAACCAAAGATTCATTTACTTCGACAATTACGTCAGGAGAGAGTGAAAGGGTAAAACTGAAAGTACGACGTAACCGGGAAATATCTTAAAAAGTTAATTCAACAGGTTCTCCTTAAATCATTAATCTTACCGTCCGATTGCACGTAACCCTGGTATCGGTAACCAGGTAGCGTCTAAAGATAGTAATTTCAGATTATCTCGAATCGCTGTCGGAAATTTCTGACAAGATACTTATCAAGTAGGCGATAGAAACGTACACCGCACGATAAATTCTCCACTAATAAGACACTATAACCAAGTATTATTAAACACCTTGCATACACCCTCTTTGAAAAAAAAAAATGAATATCCAAAAACTCAACCCATACGCGGACCAGTGCACGCAATAACCCAGAACTCGACCATCGTCCCCGACGATCCATCTTGGGTAGAATGCCCGGAAGTCGAAGGTTTCCTTTATTCCTTTCTCTCTCAATCAGCGAAGCCAGGATAGAACGGCGGGCTACTTACGCCGACGGATTATAAATGACCGAGCGTTATCGTGGTGCCCAAGGCTCCGGTTCCCAAGGTTCTATCGTAACAGAGAGATCAGGGTGAGCCCCGGTGCTCCCAGGGGTTTCACGATGACAGGTCGCCCGGGGGCGCCGACCCACCGCCATTGCCGCCACCTACCCCTCGAGGAATGGTCTCGTGGCCGAGATTAACTTTGAATTCGTCCGAGTGGACCGCTGGCGAAAAGGGTATCCACCCTGGCTAGCCGATGGAGGACGAAAAATTTGTCCGCCGTAGAAGCGGACGGAGCGGAACGACGGGAGATCGATGGAAATTGGACGCACGTACGGGGTGTTCTCGCATTCGTTTCTTTCCCTGATGGTGTTCGAAGGGAAGAAACGAAGGGATGAAGATTTAGACTTGGATCGAGAGAGAGACGACCACCTGCCATTTGCGGTGAAATTCGATGCCCAGAACTCTAGTGGATATTTCGAAATAGCTGCAAAAATATCCAGTGTTCGAGGGGAGAATTGGAACGATCAATTAGAGAAGGTCTTTGAACTCGAAAATCTCGACTGTCCGTTTACCATTGCGAGACTTCGTTTCGATGGACGAGAGTCTGGTTTATGAAATTGATTTACCCGCTAACGGGTTGACGATCGACGAAAATTTCGAGAGACAGACGAGACTGGAAATAATTAATGCTATTTATTTCGATAGGAATGAGAATAATTGTATTTGTTGGATAGCAGATCGAGTATCATTGCTGAAACGATATCTAATGTAATTGGTGCAAATTCACGGATGGTTGAAAATTCATTCGATGGAGAACATTGTAAGCTGTCAGCGTTTGGATTTTTTACTACTATCAACTCGTGACACCTTGTTAACGTCCTTATATCTGTCGATCAATTAACCGGTTGTTGTTTACCTTATTTTACCGATCTCTCGTCCAGTGAAATTGATCTCATGGGATTTCTCGCGTGAATTCTTGGTTTTTTCATGCGAAGACAGAAGTAACTTCTGGTGTCACAAGTACTTGGACATCACTCAAATGAACGAGCTTGTAAATTAGTACCTACAGTTTCAAGTAACACATTCAAATTGATGCGCTAACAATAATGTAAGATCAAGAGTGGCCAAAAATTTCAGAAAAAAATGTCCATCATATGTTCACAAATTGCGAAATTATACGTGTACAGGACATTTCAAAAGTAGTTATCAAGGTTTTCAATTCTTACTAATTGTAAGATTCTCTCTTACTCACAGATTAAAATAAGCAACCCTTTACGGTCGTGTTTCATTAAGAATGAAATGTGTAATCGCACTTAAAACAAACCTACTAAAATCTTATATAAAAAAAATTATATATACATCAGAAATGTTTTGTTCCTTTGCCTTGGTGGATGAGAGTACACATACAATGGCAACGGAAAAAATATTTTGATGACTGAGAATAGACGTACGGCCGCCAATTAAGGGTTGATACCACTATAGGGATGAATTACCAAGTAGTCCACAAAAAGAGAAGTATCGAAAGTCTTCGAAAGTATTGCACACGCATTAATAGGTGAAAATGCTTTAACCCGATCACGGAGCACTGATTACTCGTCGGTAGTCGAGGATAAACTGATAACGAGGCGAGCTTCGCAATGTCTTATTAAGATTCCTGGAAAAGATACCTGTAGGTTACGACTGCCGAGTCTGTTTTGACAACACGCGGAGACCGTTGCACTTCTTGGCCAGTGACGTGGAAATAATTTCTCCCATTCATCATAGAATTAATTTTATAATTATAAATGTAATTAACACAAAGAATAAATGTATATTTGTAAAACGTACATAATAGAAAGATGTCTGCTCTATAGCCTCCTACCATTCCAATTTCTCCTGGATGTCTAGTTTTTTGTATAATTTGATTTTAAAAATCTTTCCGAATATACCGTTGTATATTAATGTGACAAATGTTTAAACATTATTAAATAGTGCTCAAAGAAGAAACGTCACTCAAAGTGGCTCAAAATGTATGGATGTTTTCCTACGCATCATAAAAATCAATCCTCCATTTTCTAATTTCGCGTAGCATTAGTAAGAATATTTCGTGCGTTTCTTTCCGAAAGCCTGACTCATTCAGCTAAAATTCAATCGCGGAGACACAATTAGAAGTTAATTTGAGCAAATAAAAAAATTTGCTATCGTTTCAGGAAGTTTGGTGGTTCTTTTTCACAACTCTCCATCGATCCAAGGGCGTAGAACTACCCCTAACAACCAAGACAACTATTTTAGAAACAGCCTGTACATAATTAATCAATCATATGATCCTACAAAATTTTGTTATTCTCAAAAAACAAATCTATCGAACAACCGTAGCAAAATCGCAAGATTTTACCAACCAAATTATATCATCGCAGTCAGTCCTGACATTAAACAAGAAAATCATAGTTTCGCCGACTTATTTCCCTCCTCGAGCTTGTTTTCGTCCAGCGGATAAGAGCCGTTTGAGGTGGTCCTCCTACTCGCAACAAAAACGACCTTAGATCCTCATCCACCCTCGGTTCTGAGACTCCGTAATGGCGACTGCGGAGAAGCGAATGGAGCAGTCTGCACGGGCGAGTGGAGAACGCTCGGCAGGCGACTAGCGGAATAACGGAATGGCTAGCGGAGCGTCCCTCTGATTGCAGTTAATTTACTCCGTGAATCGGGTTAATGTAGCGTGCCGATCGTACCGTACCGTGCTGACGTATCGGCCCAAGAAAACGCGCTTTTATTCGTCGGATATTTCTCATTTTCCCCACAGGGGAGCAATCTCGAAATTTCTTTCGTAGGATCGAATAAGAAAGAAATGAATATACGATGATTATAGAGATAAATATTTCCATTCTGAATTAAAAGGGTGGAGTAGAATTCTTCGTTGTAGGTGTTGGTACATTTGTTCCTGATTTTTCTTTTATTATTATTTATAATGTCGTAGTCTCTGTAGTTGGAAACTAGCCTAGGACACTAAGTGATAGATAAAGTAACCGTATCCGTTGAAGTCGAAAAGTGCAAAGAAAAAAGGAAAAAGTATTAACGCACTAACGTGCCCATACTCGTTGAATCTCTAAGAGCGATCTTAAGCGCACATGTTTCCGAGTACGTTGCCATACGCGTAATCCGGCTGCGCTGGTATTTCGCGCGTGACCGCCCGCCCACGTTCTGTCATTGATAATGTAAAGTCGTTTCTTACCGTCTAGATCGAGGCATGGGTTCGTGATCGAAAGCTCACGTTCCAGCTACTACTTTGCTTTCCGAGCATCCATGAGCTCGCGCATAAATCACACGCATAGTTCAAAGAGCGAAACAAACGTCCTCCAACCCAACCAATGAAAGGGGACAGTATTACGTGTAAACTCGTACGATTTATGCACCACCTCGTAGAAAATATTCGCCGAATATTTGACGCGAAAGAAACGAAATCTATCGAAACGTTTCCCACTTTGAAATTTTTCAACAACCATGGAAAAAGTCGGGAAAAAATATTCACAACATAGTCCTGACAGAAATTCTATGAATGCACGTATGCCTACATTCAATCACGTGTATATACACCCCGTTTTCTACGACGCGTTTACGAGAGCAACGAAGAGGGAGGGCGGTGCGCCAGTGGCGGAATTCGGACAGGGTAGAAACCATATCGTCCCCGTGTTGATTTACGCGGCGCACCGCGCATTTTTACTGCCGCGTTATAGAGATTTAAGTGCAGCCAATTATACGTTTATGCCGTCCCTATGCCGGCTGGTCTCTCGTCTGGTGTAACCTCCGTTCGTCGGCTGGTGAATCAACGATTTCGTCCTGAAGCTCACGACCAACGCGGGCTGGGCCCTCACGCGAATACCGCTCTTTCTCGTTCGGCTTCTTCTTTCTTTCGGCCCTGTCGTGGCTATACTTAGACGATGGGTCAAGAATAAGCAGAGTCTCACGGCGGCCTGACTATACGCTATTTCGAGAGGACTCGCGGACACCCGTGACGCTTGGCCCTACGTCGTCAGAGTTTCTAGCGGATATTGGAAGTAATGGATGAAAATTTACGATGATCATTGAAGAGGAATGGATGATTACTGATTCATGGTACATAGGAAGTCGAAGGAAAGAGATTTGGGGGTGGGATGTTTGGAAAGTCTGCAATGTTTCGAGAAAGTCTGTTGGATATGGTTGTACAGTTTTACAATGGGGTAGGTACATTTGTTGCATGTGTACTTTGTAAGTCAGGTAGCCTGTTGAAGTTAAATTTTGATTTGAGAGAATATTTCAAAAGTTACGATATTTTCCATTGAATAGAATAAAACGGTATTGAAATATCTACAGAAGCAACGCAGTTTATTTTGCCTTGTAAAGAAAATATTAAATTTCTTACGTGTTCTACGTTTGAAAATTGGCACGTGGAAGTATTCATATTTAATGAATTTTTTACATCGCTCAATAGGATGCTCAGTGATGGTACAGACAGTAGATTTGTGGATTAATACATAAATTTCAGACAACTCGAGAAAAGCATCGTTATAAGAACACAAGAGGGACACGAGAAATCGCCGAATACCAGCGATGACGACAGGATAGCTCGACCACCGAAAATGTCTTCCTCGAAGACGAGGCTCCTACCTCTATTTAGGGTGGCCGCGCGGACTGTCGAAATAACCCGCGCATATGGCCGCCAAAAATAAACTCCTCCTTATTCCCATCCCGTCGAACCGACGACCATGTTCTCTCTCTCTCTTTCTCTCTCTTCATCTTTCCCTCTTTTCCTCCTCGCGGTTCTTCCGCGGCGCTTCTTCCAACTACGTGGATCCGCTTCGAACTGTTTTTACGCGGTCGTCTCTTTAAGCGCGCGTAAAAGTGTGCGACCTTCCATCGGCATCGAGCGTGTAGGTAGAGAACGCACCGGATACCGAGACATTTATTTGCTGCCACGGCAGTATGCCACGCGCGGAAGAAAGACGAGAAGCGAGGGGAAGAATCAGTGGAAAAAAAGTGAGAGGAAAAAGAGAGGAGAGAACGTCCTACACACCTCTTCGGATATCACGTTTCACGGTCGCGGACGACGAACTCCTACGCCTTCGTGGAGTCTACTCGAGGCTCGTGGTATCTACCAAATTCTACGGTTCCTTCTAGAACACCAAAACTCGATTCCTTCGATTTTCTTCGTGCTAAGATCCTTGGTATTAGAGGATCAAGGTGAAACGTTTGACCGAGATTAACACGTTGACCATGGGGGTCATTGGAGTGACCGGAGCTATTGAATTCAATGAAATTTTACATGACTTTTCAATTATAATATTTACGAATTTTCTAACGTATTCAGTACTTAAATACTGACGCTCAAAAGATAAATCTTACTTAATATTTATCTATTTGTGCCTTTAGAATTTCTGTTTCCCTTGAAGCAAATGTTTGCATTTTTGGATGGATGGAAGCAAAATGTTGCTTCACAAAGAGAAGTATCTGCTTTTCAACGTGATAAAAGCATTAAACTATTAGACATAATATAAGAGAATCTCGTATTACTTGTAAATCTGAAGAATTTTAATTTTATCTAATTGCCATATTCGGATATATTCTGCACAGAGGGAAGACGTTTTAAGAAATACATCTAAGCTTTGCGATTCTAGCAATTATGATAAATAAATACAAAGTATATTTTACTACACCACCGTCAATCATTTGTGATCCGAATTATTTTCTTAATTTTGCAGTGGCGTAATCAAATTAATCTCACAACATTTTTTATCACTGTTCATTTTTTTTAAATTGATAGTAATACCCATAAGTATTAACAGATATTTTTGTGATATAAAGTAAAAACGACCTTTGAAAGATGATATTAAGTTGACAGAATATAAAATGAAGGATTGCAAAGGGTTAAATACATTGGAATAAAAATCACTAAGCCAATTCGCTGTACCTCACATTAGATACGGAGCACTCAAAAAGTTACTGCTAAAAGTCACGCGTACACCCACCTCAATTGCTTCGAAACATTAACTAAATCAATCATCAGTTTGTCGATGTGAAAGTTCTCTTTGAACCCCAAACGTCAATCTCATCAATCGACAATTGCTCCGAAAGATGGTAGCGGATCAGCGTCAAGTAGAATCAGTAGTCCTGTCCCGTCGCGATCAGCCAAGCGTAGGGGAGGTTTTCGCGTGGTTGGAAATCGCAGGGAAGGGTCATTGCACCAAAACACGCATTCTGTCTCGAGTTCGTTCCGGCGATCGCACGAAAGCGACGGCCTCAAGGCAGTACCCACGGATAGAGGCTCGGTTCAGCGATTCCCGAACTATTTTCGGCGATGAAATGCAGCTCGATGGTGTGTCTCGTCTTCTCTCTTCGTTCTCCCCTTCTTTTTCGCCACTCTCCTCTCCTCGAATGTTCGCCGTGTCGCGTAAGAGAAGATCGTCGCGGTCGATTTCACGTGGCGCGCGTATCTCCGCATCTACGCGACACTTCTAAGCGGACCGCTTAATCCGAGAATCTGCTTAACCGGGAGATTAATTGGCGATTGTGGAAGAGATGAGGCGCGATGAGGAGTTTGTCCTCCCTCGGTGACGGCGTCGACGAGAAACGAAAACGCTTCGCGTCGACCACCGGTAAAACCAGCCAGTGTGGAGCACACTTTGCAGGAGTTTGTCTTACAAATGAGCCGAGCGACGGGGATAATTTAGTATGCCGCGGTGGCGCGCGTTAACCTTTCCTTCACCGACGTTTAGCCGTGTCCGTTATGCTTTTAATGTTATCGGGGAAATCCTTTATTCTGTAGTGAAACTTCCCACGATAAACGGAACGATGAATTTCCGGTAATCGATAGCGATGATTGTGTTTAACGTTTGATTTGAGTATTTGGTCCTTTGTAAATTCATTTTGAAGGGTGTGGAAAATTAATTTGATGATTTTAATTAGGACACGAGAGGTTGGAAAATATATTGCGATGGCGATTGGTTAAGATATGATTGAGATGGATGATTTTTAATGTAGAAAGAGAAAAGAAAAGACACGGCTGTGGTGAATTCTTGCAATCTCAGTGACGTAAAATGTGTGGGCAGAAGAGGAGGAACGAGAACGAAAATACCAGCCTATCGTTGGCCGAGTCGAAGAAGACGAGACGAAAGAAGCGGCGAAGTGATGCGGGTTAACGGATAAAACGTTCAAAACGAATCTTTTCTCCTCTCTCGTTTACCATCTGCAATATCCCGGCATCGTGCCATTCGTCCATACTTTTCCACAATGAAGAACAAATCACCAAAATGGAGGAATTACCCCGATACCAATTCCAATTTCAATATCACCCAAACGAACAAAACATCTCACCCCTTCATTCTACGAAACCATCAGAGAATAAAAACCTACAAACGAGAAAATCTCAATTCCCTACCACTTCATCCGCATCATCAAACGTCGCGTTAAATCCCCAGTTAGATATTTCATCCAAGCGAAAAGATCCTCCATTAATTTCTCCTCCCGTCACGCTTGTATTTTACAATAAGGCCTCACCGTCGCCATATTTCTCCAAGCAAGGCGACACGCGACACGACAATACCTCGATAACCATTAAAAATCCTGAATACGCTCACCGGACTTTTTCCCTGGCGGACGCGACAATGGCGAGTAGCCGGGTAAAATAACGCGTCAATCTTCCGGTGCACCGTGGCGCACGGTACCTGGAGAACGCAGCGTGCGTAAGCAAAGAACGAACTCGCTTGATTGAGACATCGACGGAGCAACTGTGACAGTTATCTGATTCATGGACATGCCGAGTATATTTTATGCCGTACGACCTATGAATACAGATCGATCGGACGCGAGACAGCAGCGGGAACGGCGGCTCGAGTGCCCCGAGGAGATCATAGGTGCCTCCGCGTATATGGATATATCAATTACGCGTGCACCGAGCGATGCAACACGTACCGCGAAGAAGTAAACGTAAGCGCGGCTACCGTGCGTTAGAAAGGACGCGCGACGGGGAACATCGCATTACGATTCATCAGGCGTCTTGGTACCAGTTCCGCGGGAGAGGATCCGCAGATACTTATCCGGTAACAATCTACGTGATAAATCGCTGATTTGTATCGGCGCTTCGTATCGTTTGCTCTTTCTTTTCGCCCTGACTCTCGATGGGAGGATGCCGTTTTGCGAAATGACGTGCGCGAATTGCTCGCGGCCATTGCGTATGTGGAGCGTGATAATCCGAAGGCGGAACCCAAATCTGGAGGAGGCGATGCGACGTTATGTTTCTCGAGGTGTGGGTCGAAGAGATTTGCCTTCGTGTGGGTGAGTTTTCAACCAGGAGAGTGAAGGGAGTGAACTTAGAGAAGGCAGAGTTTGTTATATTATTAAAATGTGAAATTATGGATCTAAGTCCTAACAGTGATGGAAGTAGAAGTTAGTAGTGTAGGCGACTTTTCAAACTGTCATGTCTGAGATAGTCGGTTGTCAGGGATTGAACATTTGCCGTTAATTAGACGTCTGGTTCGAGCAATATTTTAGAAAATAAGGGCCGTGGTCAATAGATGGAGACTAGCGGGAAGCGTAGTTCAGGAATTGCACAGTTGAGACCCTCACAAGTAAGAGTAACTACACTGTACATATAAATAAAAGGCCAGCCCCTGTCGGAGATCTTGTCTAATTGACCTTTGCTGGGTCACGCCGCTGAAAGTGAATTGTCTTGCAGTTACCATAATATTTTGTTATTAAAGAGATATTTATCAAGTTAATCACTCGGAAAGATAGAAAATTCTTCATCTTCTGCACCAATACGGAGACAATTTTTTATCACAATTGTAAAAATTATATCCAAAGAAGCTCTTCACCCTCGATGCTCTAACTGTCGAAGTCGCAGGTCCGCGTGCCAGAACGTTGGCCGATTGCAATCATTTGCGAAAGCGTGAACGGGCACAAAGACAAACCGTGTATGCCATTAGATCCGCTCACGGGCCTAAATGAACTATCTTGGCAAGGGAAAAGACGCAATGACGAATGCACCATGTCGCAAGAAGCATATTTCGCGGACCAACGTCAAAGATTTGGATCAGGTTCATAACTCCGATACTCGGAACAGCGACAAAGAGGTTTCTCATCAGCAAGTGCATTAGCATAAAACTCATGGATTTATCACAGCGCATAAATAATGATCGTCACTGACAAATAACGGCTACATTGTCAAACCTCTAACGACGTCTTGGTCACCGTAACGATTAGACGTGGCAATAATACGTGTTGGGAATGGCCGTGTAACTGCGACACTGAGGAAGCATGATACCCCGTTTGTTTTCCCGCTGACACGACATTATAACGGCCAGCAGATTGAATAAATTCTCACTTTATAGGACGAGTTCGTCAAAGTGGCTCCCAAGCTTCTATGAAATACGCGCCGATAGACCGAGAAGGAAACGAGAAGAGGAGAATATATCCGAGCAACGTTGCCAACGAGGCACGTACCAAGATTGTACTAATTAATGCCACGGGGGCCAGAAGAGGCTGGTGCTATGGTTTCGGTGATGTGCTACTGCTAGCGACCGCGACGTTACTATGATAATTACAGGTAGGACGTGAGACTCCGGCTTAATTGGGACTACCGGGGCGAATTAATAACGCGACACCAACGATGACCCCCATAGCGACACCTCCGGCACTATGTAGACTTCGAAAACTTTACGTTCTCCATTTCCTTAAAAGTTCTTTATTTCCGGTATCAAAAGGTATCTCAATCTCGATTCTTCTCGAGGATACTTTACCACAAAAACAACGTCGACAATTAACGATCTCCGTCTGCGGAAATCCCGACGAAGTTTATGTAAACTTTCGCACGATCCTCTCGACTGGTCGTTCGGTAGGGCCGTTAATTCACGGAAGCGCCAGTAAAATCGGGATCGTTGGAGAACGAGGGACGTCGTAACGTTGGAATAAAAGCGTTAATGGAAACGCGTTCTCCGACGTGGTGGCTCTCGTGGAGCTTCTCGAGAACCGACGTTCCTTGGTTTTTGGTACATGTGACGAGCACGTGTCCCGAACTGGTACATATCGGCTTTCGCCTCGGAATTAGTAAGCACGGACGGAGAGATCTCCCGTGGCAGCGGAGGCTCGCGAGCGTGCTTTACTTTTTGTCACCGTGTGCGGCGTCGCGACGCGTTTAAACTTTTCGTCATGCCTCGCGGTGCGTTAACTCTCTCGTTTATTTCCAGGGCTCCGTGTCTTGCCCTCGTGCCTGATAATTATAACCTGATCGGTTGCCAGCGGTCGAAAGTCTTCTTGGCCGATCAGGTGGCGAACCGCGCTATTTTCCGCCAATATCCACGGAATAGAATTCCAGATTGGAATCGGTGATATTAACCGGTGACATTAAACAGTGACATTACGATCTTTCTATTTCTTGCCATCGTTATCGAGACAGCTTCTTTTATCGAACATTCAATTATCCTCCTTTGATCGATCAATTGGACATCGAACCGTTTCGATGTCTCCGATCGATCGGTGCACCTTAGAATGCGGCCATCGAGCATCCACTTGTCCATTCTCGGCGCGACATCGGCATGCAAACTCCAAAGCGATATCACGGCCGCGAGAAGGAAGGAGAAACGAAAAGAGAGAGAACGAGAGAGCGCAAAGAGAAATGGGCGCTGGTGGCCAGTAATGAGCCAGAAAACTGGCGACAGCCTCGCTATGCCCTCTATATCCTATCCCAACGAGACGAAGCGCGATATTGTACGAGGTTCTCCTACAAGAGGAGCTCACACAGACGATCGCGCGTGCACGTTTACGCGCGACTGTGTGCCGTGCACGCGCGGGCCCATAACTCACGCGGCTGGCCCGCAGGCCCGTCTTGTTAGCGCCCCGCAGAAACCGAACCGTGGACCTCCTAACTATGATACGGTCTCTTCCACCGATATACGCGCGGCCCGATGGAAGGACCGGCTGAATCCACTGGCAAGGAGCGAGGGTAAAAAGAACTCGGAGGAAGGGCATCGGCGGCAGCCCACGGAGCGAAACAGCGAGAGGGGAACATTGGAAAAGAGAAGATAGAAAGATGAAGAAAGAGAACGAAAGAAAGACTCCTTCTCTCTTGATCTTCAGCCTCCGCCAGCGCGCATAAATGCATACCTATCTTCGGGCGCATCTTCCCCGGCGGAACGACCGAACGAAAAGAGCGCGTTATCGGTACTTCGACCTGATAAATCCCCCCCGAAAGAATAATGAGTCGACATTATTCATGCCGGCCCGTCAGCGTCGCTCGACCGGTCCACTATGCTCTTCTCTCTTTCTTCATCTTTTTTTCCGCGCCTCTTCTGACCAACGCGGCGGCACGGCGTTTCGGCACATCGCCATTAGGGGATCCCGACAACGACCATCGGAGAATCCGCTGGTAGAATCGGTTAGGACGATATTAGGAGGAACGCTTTAGTCGGATCAACGTGGAATTCGTTCAGGGCACCGAATCGTTCGCCAGGGCACGGGAGAGACGAAGGCCTCACCCCGGGTACCGTTTGGTCGATAGCTTGGTCGCCGGAGACTTTTCGTCTCGGTGAGTTTGCGCGATCGTAAATTATCTGGGAGCACGAAACCGGCGCGTTACCGTGATGTCGCGTGATCGCGGGGACGAATGCTATTTCGTCGCGTAAACTCCGCCGGCTTAATATATGTCCTCGGTATTAATTTCCATCGCTGACGCAATCCTTCGACGACGCGGCTGGTTCTTAATGTTAGACGATGACATTAAAATCTTCGGCTTTCGAGACTCCTGGACGATAATAATTGCGTAAGTATATGAGAATCTAAGCGACGACATGGAATAACGTTACCGTTTTCTCGGCGAGAGTTTTTTGCGCGTTTGTATTATGTAGTGAGATTTCATACTTCGGAGAGAATCGGGAGATTTTAATGTAGGGTCGAAAGACTCGCGAATTGGTCTTCAAATCTATACTGTGCATGAGAACGGAAATATTTGTTTCTTGTAAGATTGACATTTTACAACTTTCTTCCTTTCTCTTCATTTGAGCGAGCGGAAATTATTTCACGCTGCATACATCGCGAATACCATGCCAGAGATCGAATTATCTGTAAGTGCAACTATTCGCATCTAACTGGTTTGGCAACTCGGTCGATAGGCTTGCGAGTTGATCTTCAAATCGACTGTACTATGCGTGAAATCGAAAGGAAACTTGGTTCGTGCTGATAGTCGATGAAAAAAATCGACGAGGATAAAATTCCAGTCGCTGGTTGAGAGAGCGGGAATCAATTTTTGCTCAGTTCGTAAAGTTAAACGTTGTAAACGCACCTGGAGCGAGCACCGGTAGCCGTAACTGTCGCGTTGCAATTTCCGTTTTATCGACGGAAACAAAACTCTTGCAAGCGCTGTACGTTCGATATTACCAACGGCTAGATTCGGATCCTCCTCTTCATCCCCGGAACCGGCATCTACCCGTGACGTTGAGTGACACGTTTAACGCGTCCGTTTTATTACGATTCTACCCTTCTCTTCGTTCTCCACCACCCACCCCCTATGCCCTTGCACCTGACTCTCCCTCCAATTTCATCGTACAATAAAACACGTGGCGACAAATTCGGCGCTTGGCAATCATGATCGAACCCATCCGACCAACCCGTCGGACTACACTCAGAAAACTCGCTTTTCGACACCAACTTTGAAGTTTGCATCGACTCTGTAACAACATCGTAAAGTTAAAGGAGGTTTTGCCGACGGTGAATTTTTATTCTTGTCTTTACCTTCCCAAGTGGCAATTTATATTTGGGGCCACATTTACACCGTACTTGAAATTATTTCAACAAAAGAGCAGATGAAAATGGAGAACGCATGGAAGAACTCTTTAAGAGGAAGAAGATGTAGTGAGAGAGAGAGGCTGCTGTAGCCACTCTGCACTCGAAACCGTTGCGTTATTTAGTGGCTAGTCTCGTCTCAACTCGCTTAAGTGCTCCGGTGACTTACATCCCTCTGGGGCAAGGGCGCGCTAAGAGGGCGTGACCGTGCACCGTCCCGTCGGAGTTCGGACAGGACGTAGAAGGTTCGTTGGGAATTACGAAAATTCTACATTTGTGAAATCATTAGAAATCAGAAAGCATATTATTTTTATTATACAGTAAACTCTGGTATAACGCTCTGTTCGAAAATTTGTCTTGAGGGACGAGAATAATTTAAAGCAACACGTTTGAAATTATTATTGCTATGCTGAATTTTATTTTTTATATTGTATCAATCAGGACATTGTTTTAAAAATAAATGAGAAAGACTTATTAGTAATGACTGTGAAAAGTCTTTTATATCACTCAAAATTAACAATGATTAAAAAAACAATTCAATGCTCAACTAAAGCAAGTTTAATTCTTAAATCAGGAAATGTTTGTGTTTTATTATTTCAAGCGTTGCACGGAGAATCGCGCTGTATTAAAACAGCAGTTGCAACATCGTAATGGCGTTGTAGAAAATCACGTTAAACGAGAGTCTACTGTAATAGAAATGAAGGAATTAATATCAACAATTTTACTAAAATTGGACCTAATGAAAATTGATTCTCGTTGATTAGAAAATTTCTACGGACTACACGACACAGTGAAGAATTGTGCTTGAGTAGTTCTGCCCTTATTATGTTACGTTGCACGAGTAATGCAGTAGTAGATGCAAGAATTGATCAGACCAGAGGGTGAAGTATTTCTATGGTAATCTCCGCGGGCGATTTCAGTGCAGATACGAAAAAACTGTACCGCACTCCTACGAGCACCAAGACGGGGGAACAAAAACAATTTTCTGAATTTTTGATATCGAACATCTCCTTGAATCTCGAGGGTGTTCCGTCGAAAAACGGCACGGTACCGTGTTCGAGGCCGGTACTTACGATCAACTGGCGCAGCGAAGCATCGCCGACGATACATCATCCGGAGAGCGCTTATCTCTCCCGGATCTGCTATCTCGTTGGGCCCCCGTTTCTATCGAACAATGCCTCGCACGATATACCCTGGTCGCAAGATCCTCCGGATCGCAGGTTACCGCGCACTACGGCGCATTTTACGCCATTAAAGTCTTTTGCGGCACGCTTAGGCCAATAACCCGAAAATCCAAATATTCCAAGTACTCTGCCTTCCAAAGACAGAGAAGATGTCCCAACTTATCTGAAATTGTCCTTCAGATTCGTCTATTTAAATTTCTCTAAAGTAACAAAGATTCAAAATTTCTTTACACCCACACGAACCATAACTCTATCGTCATCAATTCTACAGTTAACCATCCTCGAAAATTGATCTATAAACGTCAAAACAATACCCTCTCAACTACTACGAAAGATACAAAACTAGAAACCCGATCCTCGAACCTGCTCACCAGGATAATCATACCTTTCTCGATCCACGAATAGCCAATGGTAACCGCGAAAGGAATTTCAATTATCTTTCACCGCATCTACGTGAACGTAAGGTAATCTAGAACATGTCTAGTAGAAGCCCGCTTTCTTTCACCGATATAACCAAATACGCCGAATGAACTTCGCAAGAGAGACAATCGCCGGTGGTATCGTGGTAACGCATAACCATCCGTCAAGGAGGCTCTTCTAGAACTACCAAGAATCCACAACAAGCGTCTAATCAAGCGCGGCTCGATTATTATCTCCGTTTTAAGTCCTATGCGGGAACGTGAACGCATAGAGGAGTCCATGTAGCACGACCTAATATGGCGGTTCGTCTCATTGGCTGCCTTAGGTGGATACAGATCGTTGCCGAGTATTCGAGGCTGCATCCCAGCTCGTACGCTGGTTCGAAAGCGCGAGAGTCGTCTTAACACAGGCTCGCACACATGTTACACCGGGAAAGGTGGGAGAGAGGTGCCGAAGATAGGGAGAGGAAAGGGGAGGAAGAAGTTAGGGGAGGGCTGTGGTTGGGATGGAGGCAGCATTCCATCAAACCAGACTCCATCTTATGTACGTCTAACCCCCAGGCAACGTATCTCCGCACAGACGCGCATCGGCTCCCTCTCTCTTTCTCTCTCTCTCTCTCCCTTTCTCTCTTTCTCATTCTACCTCTCTACCTTTCTACCTCTTTCTTTTCTTTCCGCCGGTTTCAATCCGATCGAACGCGGCTTCATCTACGGTCGACTCTTCTCTCACTCTTTTTTTATGCGCTCCATGTAAAATCCATGCAGGACGGAGGGGTGCCGTGGAGAAAATGAGAGAAACACGCGGGAACGTGAATCCGAAGCGGTGGATTACTCCCTGTCGCTTTTAATCTGCCGTTCCGTGGATTGGCGAGTAACGAGCAAAAAGAGAACGGAGAAATAGATCGAGTAGTTTGGAAGCGCGACAGGCCTCGCGGCTCGAGTTAAGAGGAACGGCTTGGCTAAGAATAACGTGACGTAAGATTCT
Source organism: Cerceris rybyensis (assembly GCA_910591515.1). Lineage (NCBI taxonomy): Eukaryota > Metazoa > Arthropoda > Insecta > Hymenoptera > Crabronidae > Cerceris > Cerceris rybyensis. The sequence continues at coordinate 9,515,606 of OU342797.1, read as the reverse complement.
TATCGTCGTTTGGAAATGCGAGAAAGCAGAAGCGTTTATTGTCGTTGGTAAATGGCGAGAGATCACCGACGAATAAAATACAGCGTCACGTCGAACGCGGAGGAACAAAGTGCAATTAAAGAGAGATGATCGTTTAAAAGCCTCTTTCTCTTGTGTTCTCTCGTAATGCGGATTCTTTGGTGAACGATATCGTGACTGACAATGGACAATGAGAAGGAGAGTCTTTAACTATGAGACAGGTCGACGACGCGACGGCGAATGGGCGCGTTGACGTCGCTCGATGGATGCATTTTTAACGGTACCGAAATAGCATCGGGAGAACGGCATTCGGAGTAAATGTGGAGGAGAGAAAGAGAGAAAACGGCGCAGACAAAACAGCGACAGCTGTGACAAAAACAACATGTAGACGACGAAGACGACGTCGTCGTCGGCGAGAACGACGGGACACTACCGAATTTTCTTCTCTTCTTTCTTCGGCGTTTCATTTCAATCCAGTCTCTATACAAACGTTATGTCTTTTCTCTTTTATACACGGACCTTCAAAGTCCTCGTAGAAATGTGTCTTTACCTTTGTTCCCTTTGATGCACTATGCTTAGACTCCGATGGGACATTTGTTACGGTATTCTTTAGAGACGAGAACCGATAGCTAGTGTGCTCTATTGTCGTTGATGGAAAAAGCGCACTTGAATTAGATTAACTTCGTGAAATCGAAGAGAGATGCAGACTATTTGAGATTCTCAAGGTCTTACTTTGATTTCTAGGGATACTCAGATAATTGTAAACTTTAATTGCAAACTTCAAATTTGTCACGTTTAAATAACTAATTTTGTAAGTCAATGATTTGTATGTAAAATAAATCAGCTGAGAATTTCTAACGACTGGAATACTGATCTGATTCATGGAATGGAGAAAAAAAGTTAATATACTTAACATTTTAAGTAAGTAGCTTACTACAACTGTACCGCAAAAAAAAATCTACGTCTCCAATACATGCTAAAAATTGTAATTCACTAATTCACTCCCCAATATACGTAAGAAATATTCCTAGCCTTAAGCCTTAACGAAAACCGTGGCAATCATCCACCATGAAATATCTCCATGGCGTAAATTACCATCGTTCCTTCGCTTTATCAGAAACTACCAGTCTTACGATACTCGACCGTACCGATAACAAGACGAGAGATTATTCACCGATTGGCATTTTACACGAACTTTCTCCTTTTTTCTTCGCATAAACGAGAAGAAATTATCTCACGCTGCATACATCTTAAGCACCATGGCACAGATCGAATTATCTGTAAGCGCAACTATTCACGTCCAACTGGTTTACCAAGTTATTAGCATAAAAATAATCTCGTAACGAACTACCAAGAGTACGTAATATCTCTCGTCCTCCACTTCCTACTTGAACCACGTGCAACGAAACGTTCCACGGGGATAGATAGATCTCGCGTGATCGTCCAAGCAAGTAAATACACTCGTCTAAAGCGCGGAACCAGGTACACGCGTCCACGGATCTGGAAGTGGCGAGGTCAGGCACACGTGGAGCGACACGACGACGATATCGACACCCGGCCTCGGCTCGTAAACCTAACCCCTTATGGTGGTGCAGTACTCCGTTGCACGGCACCTTCGCTATCTCACGAAGAGGCCAAAACGAGCGAGAAAGAAAGAGGGAAGACTCCGTGCTGGCCGATATGCAGATAGAAGAAGTAGGTGTAGGGTATGTAACGTCGCTCCGGAGACCCGTTGCGTGGGCGAGACCTTCCGTTAGTTTACGATTATTTTACCACGCTGAGTCGAGTTGATGTCGGCTAAAATCGCGGAGGGAAAAATGGTGGCGAGACCGACAGGGTGAATGGGACTGAGAAAAATGTTTGCCATTTACGATAAATTGGATGTACCGACTTGACATAGGAGAGAAATATTACGTGACTATGTTGAAGGTTGAGGCGTATTCGAAGTGTCGATTAAGCGTGTGGGAGTTGAGTCGATTTCTTTTGTTTGAGATTTGCGGTTAAGATTTACTACGGACTTGGTATGAATTGGAGAAGAAGTATAAGTTTACGATTCCATGGTTTGAGAAGGGAAATGAGATGGGTTTGACGAAGTTGAGTCATCGTAGCAAGGTAATATTGAGATATGTAATATCAGTTAAGAGGAGGAACAAAGTAGGTCGAGTAGGGGAGGATGGCGAGTGGACAGATCGTACGACCTCGTAAATCAATGGGCTCTTCAGATTGTACTCGCATTAGCACCGATTTTACGGCGTACTTGAAGAGAGGTAGATTAAGTAGAGCCCGGCGACCTTCGATCGACCGGACCGAACGGTCTTAGCTATGCTTGTTAAGAATTAATGATCTTCGTCGCATAATTAGAACGAGATCTTCGAGAAACCATTCGGCACGATCGTTGATCCGGGACGTTGATCTTTCGCATGTCGGAGCTCCGTGCTATTAGAAGGTTATGTAAAAGTTATTTTCGACTCGCGACCCCTGTCTCTCGGTGATTAATGGAGATCACGAATTTATAAGCGTTCTAATTCTATAGAGTCAAGGTCATTACCTCGTTTTCTTCGTGTCATTCGGCGCGGTAAAACAAACCGTTTCGTCGATAAACGAAAAGATACATCTTGATGGCCACGAATTGCTTTGGAAAGTAGATAAACATTTTTGGGAATTTGAAGTATAATTTACGCGTGCCATTTAAAAATGTAAAAGGAGAAACAATCATCGAGTTTTGCACTAGATCTACCTACCATTAAACTTTTGAAATAAAAATACCTAAATGAAATAAATGAAATTAATCGATTATAGTCGTCAAGGTAGACGTAGAATATTGAAACACATAGAACATGAAATCTTACTATCTGCTAGCTTGTGTCATTTCAATAGAAATAAAAAAAAATAATAAATTATAGTCTTAACTCTCTTAACTCTGTATAAATTCGAAGGTGCCCTTAGGGTGGGCAACAAAGGGGCTAAAAATGTGTCACAGTAAGTCAATTTGTCGACCTTGCTAGATCTACTGTTAAACAACATTAAAAACAATTTAAAACATTTACCTTCGCAAAAGCACAGCAAAAGATTCAATATACTCCAAAAAAAATTTCAAATCTACATACAAAGAAGAAAAAAATGTACTTATTAATCGAAAAGAAACTTCCAACGATGAATAACCGTCGGTCATTCCTCTCCGTGCACTCGAAGCGTGATCGACTGCTTAAAATATTCAAACGAAATTTGCATTACAATTTGTATCGTACACGCGCGAATAAGTGCACGCAGAATGCGAAAAGAGCGGCCGGCATGGCAACGACGACTGCATCGTCCTCGCGTATGTAAATGCGCGGAGGCACCTGCAGTGATAAATTGATTATCCCCCTCCGAGCCCTTCTTCGCGCTACTCTCAAGGGCCCTCGAACGGCGCGACCGCTCGATCGGTCGGAGCCTGGATCGCATTATAATAAATACATAATATCAGTACTTTACATGTTACACTGGCAGAGCCCTAAAGAACGCGGTAAGTGGTGCCCTCGGGCAGGCAGCCGTGCAATTTTGAAAATTTTTACACCGCCTACGATACAACGTGCACCAGCATAAATATGAATAGTCGCGCCGCTCCTCTTTCCATCTCGCCACGCCTTCCATTTTGTAAAATTTCAATCGATAAATGTTTAACCGATATTACGTTAATTTCCACGAGATCCTGTTGGAAATGAAAATTCCATTTTCTACGGAGACGAAGAAAGAAGAAGAAGAAGCTTTTCGTTACGAAAGTGCCACGTAGAGGCGTGCTTTGGAGTCGAGAAAGGGAGAAATCGAGGGGGGTGCACGAAGAGGAGATGCCAGAATCGCATTGTTTCTCTCCTCGTGGCAATCCGTTGTCGGAGCACTTCACTCGAGCGTTCTCATTCGCCCTTCTCCTCCGCCTCGTCTCATCGTCCACTTCGGTGGCTGCTACTCCACGTCGGCTCTCGTCGAGTGCTTGGACTTCTCAACCACCCTCGAATCGACCCTCCGAGTAACAGGGAAAGCCCACCTTCCCTCCCCTTTCCACCCTATGCCGGTCCTGCACGCACCCTCGAAACGCCGACAATTAGTTTCCCATTGACCTATACCGCCGACCCCTTCACGATATGCCTTGCGAAAGAATTAAACCAGAACAACAAACAAACAGAAGAGCGATTGCTGGGAGAGAAAGGACGTTTGGGGTGCGCACACGGAATTGGCTTTGACGAATTGTACGTTAAGTTGTATCGTTTAATGGGATTGTGCGGAAATGGGGATAAACGATGTTGATAATGAGCAGGAAAATCGAAATTAGAAACTAACCGGATCTGATAATTAGAAGTAGCGCAGAGAATTCGAAATTTTCAAAGCTTGCAAATCAGAATGGTTCACTTCACCATATGTATCTAACGAGTCACTGAGGCAAGTTATATCACCCCAACTAAAAGACAAAGCAATATCAAAGTTCAAAAAACACAAAATGTCCTATACAATGATAATCTCTAATTAATTTCTAAAAGGTTTCCAACAAATCATGTCAGTCACTATTAATAATATCGGCTCTCCAACCTTCACAACCGATCCCGCTTTCGACGCCTCACAAGTACCATGATCCGGCCGGCGCAGAATGAAGCACCAAGAAGCAAGAAGAATAATTACAAGCTTTAAATTTCCCCACATCCCCGACGGATCTTGTTCGACACCGTCCTCCGAAGAGGTAGGGACTCATTACAAAATCGTCGAACTGAATCGGAGAAACGACGAAGACGCGAAACTGGTCTACCGTTTTCTGCGTACATCCTCGCATCCATGGTGATAGCAGCGATACTAGGCGATACACGCGGTGGAGCGCGTGTTAGTCGCACGAGACACCGTGTGTCACGTCCGGCAGGTAGCGGAGGAGAGCGTGTAACACGCGCCCGTTCCTCCCTCTCGTCCTCTTCGTCTCTCTTTCCCTCCAACTCCCTCTGTCTCCCTCGCAGCGTTGTAATTAAACGCGAAGATGCTGCCGGAATAAAAGTCGAGTGGCGTGGCTAATTAACGATGCCAAGGTGTTGAAATCGAGTCGCAGTATTTCACCGGACCCGGTGAACCTTCGTCGTGCGACGAAGGAGCCGCGAGGGGAAGCACACGACCGATCAGGTCGGAGTGAAAAAACGGACGACTCGTTCGTATAGATTCCTGGGACACGGGCAACTAATAGGACGGGGTGAGAAACAAGCCGCCAAGGAGATAAGACAGAAGAGAGAGTGAGAGAAAGAGGCCCATTTGGTCGGGCATAATAATTTGTGCGTGGTTCTTTCTCCTCAGTGGTGAACGCCGGCTGGGAGGAAAGGGGAGTCGCCGAAGATCGAAAGCCGGATGTCTCAATTACCAGTGAGAAAGGCTTCGATAAAGAAAGATGGAGAAAAAAACAACGTGGAAAAGAGAAGTCATCCACGTCCAATTCCAAATTATGCATACTTGGGATATTTTTTAGAAATAAATACAATTTCAAACGAGGATGTCGAACTTGAAGGTGACTATGTGTGAGGAGATGAATTTTTGATCATTTTTATAAATTAGAGGAAAAATGGGAAAATAAATGTAGTTGTGGTTTACAAGGAGTAAGGTTGAGGAGTATTTTTACATATTGCTTGCCTGCGAAGTAGGAAGAACAGCCTGAGAGTTTCCGTGGTGCGTGGTCGTATAGAGAGGAGACGCACGGAGGAAGAGAAGCATGGAAGGGAAAAAAGCGGAACAACGAAGTGGAGATCATCGTAGTCATGGGTCGAACGCGACAGATCCCATGTACGACGGAATGTAACGCCGTAATAACACGACGAACGTACCGGTAATATCGGCTGAAGTATATGCGAGGCCTCTTGTACATACAACGATGTAAACGCATCAAGTGCCGCGCTACGTTCTAATAGATATACCTCTCCTCTACCATTCCTCCTGGCAGTGAGCATCGAACATACTTTAGCCTAACGTCGAACAGGACTCCAGTGACTATTCGATGTACTCGGTACTTGCGAGTACCCAAGGTCGGCATGTCGACAAGCTAAAAGATCCTGTTGGTACTTACTTCTCGAAAATGTTATCCCTCTCTGTGTATAGCATGGAAGCATTCCGCATAGAGAAAAATCATCAATGTTTTTCCGCGATGCTTCAACGGAGAATAGTGTAAACGTCACGTAGAATATTGTTGCGCTAACTGGGTTTAGTTTATAATCGACGTTCGGTAGATATTTGTGCACGGATGACAAAGTGTCTTCCGGAGAGTCCTCTTCTTCCATAGGTTCAAAGTTTCGGTCTATTTTGAGCCCACAACGTCTCAAGAATTTACAGACTCTCCTGTTTCGAAGGGACTTGGCTCCGACGGCGTACTCTCACTCTAACCTTCGCCTCTTCACCTTCGGCGCCCATTGTAGTCGAGGATGGCGGTGCGCTCATTGTGCTCCGACACAATAATAATTGCGCTAATGATCGCGCTCGAAAAGCGCTTCGTAATCGGTGGGTAGAGCCCTTTCAGGCTCTTTAGTCATTCTTTAAAGTACCCATGGGAGAGCGGTAAAAGTTCGTGCTCGTTGAATCCTTTAAAAAGTGCAAGTTGCAATCCGTAATAACCGACTCTCAAGGTCTACCCACGGAATGCTCTATATCGAAGAGGTGCACCGAGGTCACGATCGGATAATCCCTCTCAAGAGTCTCTCTCGAGAACGTCGAACGACTCGAAATATTGAAAAAAACCTTCTCTCGCTAATTTCACCGAACAAAGACCACCACCGATAATACAGTTGGATGAAAAAGAAAGGGAAAGAAAAAAAGAAGAAGGAGAGAAAAAAATGAAAATCAAGCCACGTCGTGAGGATGAAAGCGGTAATCAAGAGAACGAACAAAAGAGAGGGAGAGACAAGGAGCTTCGGCTCGAAGCTGTGAAACCGAGCGAACTGGTACTCGTCAGAGAGGCAAGCCCCGGTCCACGTACACGTTAAAGGGATAACGTGGACACGCGTGTGAGACCGGAACGTACGTTCCTAGGACGTACGCGCGTTAACGTACATAGGAAAGCGGGTAGGATACGGCACGCGGGGGTACTCTCTTCATTTCCAGGCTGTCACGAGCAGAAGAAGATTCGGCCTGCGTTTGACAGCCCCAGGGTCTGGGTTGGGTGCTGCTGCTGCTGCTGCCGCTGCCGGGGCTGGGCCGTAGGTTGGGAGAACTCCGTGCAGGGGCACGTTCGAGGTGGATGTGGACGTAGAGTTGGAGGTGGAGAAGGGAGAAAGAGAGAGACAGAGGAAGTTGGCGTGTGCCCATGTGCCGGTACGACCGATTGTACCGTGCTGTACCGTGCTACATCGAGAAACCACCCTTCCCTTCTATCTCTCTCCATATAGCTTCGACTCACCCTCCGCTAGCACACTTTCAGCTATATTCGTCTCTTCCACAATTTTTTTTTTGTCTCTCCGCTTCTCTCCGTGTATATTTCCCCGTCGTTCTTCCCTCCGCCTCTGTCCTCTCTTCTTTGTCCTACGATGACGCACCAGGAGTCAGTCCCTTCGTAAATTCTACGTTTTAATTATTCCACCGGCGCTCCCAGCTATCTTTGTGCACGCGAATAGATCTCTTTCTCTCTCGTTTGTACTCTCTTCAAAGAAAAGATCTTTGGACGAAGGTTAATCGTTTTTCTATCGTAGAATTTCATTTAACGTTGACGTTGCACGAGATCATGCGTTAAACCAGAATCGTTATCCACGATGTTGGAATATCATTAAAGAGAGGAACCAAGAGACTTCGAACCATTTCCAGCATCTGCCGCGAGAACGTTACACGTTCTTTCCATGACGAACTACCGGCATAAGGATTTTCATATTTCGGAAAATATCGCACCTCTAGGCAATACTTCCCTGTGCGTTATTTCTGTCGGGAGAATAAAGACGACGAGAGGAGACCGATAGAAGCGAAGGGGGAGGAAGAGGGTAGGAATTCGGAGACCTCGCGGGACTCCGAATGGAAGCCGGGAACACGTATGGAGTAGACGGGAACGCAGATGCAACGACGGCTGCTGTTTAATATCGGAGCCGCACATGGGCACGCTCCGAGACACATTTCACTAATATTGCAGCCAGCCAGCCAGCCACCGAAGCGAGCAGAGTCGCGCGACTACCAGTCACACACGCTTTACATATCTCTCGGCGCATTAATATATTCAACACATATGAATATTGCAGAGAGGACGGAGAAACGGAAGAAGCAAGGTAGATACGGAGAGGAAAGGACGTAGAGAAAGAGGGAGAGATGGAAAGGGAGAGAGAGAGAGAGAAACGGTGCACTCCACGGGCTAAACCATTGTGCCTATCTTCGGCTTCATGAAATCTGCAATTCTCTCCGTTTCTCTTGCTCTTCTACTATGGTCTCTCTCTTACGTATGATTCTACCTCTCACTCTTCTCTCGCTCTCCCGCTATCTCTCATTGTTCTGCGACAGAGCTTTGTGCTTTGTGCCTCGCGCAACTCCGGAACTATTTCCGTGCCTTTGAGTAAGGAACTAATGAATACGGAGCGCACGGATAGCGGCTCTACATCCCGTGACGTGTATCACGTTTATCGGCCGGGCGGCTTTCTTCTTCGCCGTTTCGTCTCCTTATTTTCGTTCCCTTTTAATCCTCTCTCCATTGTCGGCGATTGCGCGAACAACCGACTTGAGAATATTAATGATACACGGTCATGTTTAAAATTCAGAGGATAAAATTCTTTTGCGGTATTTTCGTTTCTACTGAATTTACGTTTATTACGTTTAACTTAATGCTTCGTTTGGGAATTCAGGGAGGCGTTAAGTTTACTAAAAATAACTCCACTTCGAAGCACCGAAATACTCCATCGTGTTTAACAATGTGAATACCATAGAGGAAACTAATGAGCTGTGCTTCCATTTCAGAGTTCATTGAGATATGAAGTATTAAAATACTAGATTGCAAAAATTAAACTGGTACTAGATATATAGCATCAATCTTTTTTACTCCATATGGATGTGATTATAGTAAAAAAGATTTTACGTCAAGGAAAACAACGGGGCAAACGAAATATTCTCTGCATTCAACGTGTTTACCACACAGAATCTATTCTTTCTCCAAGCGGTACCACTTTACCTCCACATGTTTGTTCTGCATTAGAAACCACAGTTTACTAATCCTCCTAAACGCCTACGGGATCCTCATCGCAGTCGATCTTTCTCATCGTCATGCAAATTTTCATTCTCATCTAAATACCTAGTCGCTTTTCCAATGTATTGCTCTCTCTCTCTCTCTCTCGTTTTCACTTCAGTTTCTTTCTCCTCTCATTCGCGTTAAGGCCAAGGCCGTGTTCCGACGTGCAGTTTCGACGGGACGTTTTCGAGCGAGGCGTTTTCTGCCTCCATGGGAACCAATTACCCTCCCACCCTCTTGCAAGAATGGCCGCCCCTCTGGGCGATGGTCGCCGGTATGCAAGTCCTTCATGTGCACGTTCCTGAACCAATGCGTGAGTACGTGCGTGCGTGAGTGCACGCGTCGTATCGGATGCGTGTATGCATTAAGTATCTACGCACGAAATGTGCGAAGGTAGTGAGGTCGAAAGAAATTTGGCGAAGAAACGTTTCCAAAAGATAATTGGGCGTATTGAGCGATCGTTGGATGATTGTGTGAATTACATAAAGCTGACTTCGAATTTTTGGATGGTTGAATTTACTTTTGAAATATTAGATTCGGATTGTTTGAGAAAATTGTATTAACACTAGACATACAGATAAATCTGTTAAATTTGAAAGTGTTAAATAAGTACTTTGAAAAAAGGAACCAGACGGCAAAGATTTTGGGAAGTTTGATAATATATGTATTATAAAATTCACGTGGAATCTTTGCTGTACTGCTTCTTTAAAAATGTAGTGAATTTTTATAAAAATGCAATTTGGCTTGTTTTTTGTGGTTGTAGAGTTTATTTACAAAATTGTTGTAATTCAATAGAATAGATAGGATAAAATTGTTACGGTATCGATGATAGTTGATTTAAATTTAAGTCCGCGATTGCTTTAAAATTTTTGCGTACACTTGTATATTATTTAGCATTATTAAATAGATCTTCTTATTCAGATAGTTCATTTGGTTGCAGTGGAATTGACTAGAAATGGCTCTAATAAATTGGTAATCATGGTCTCTTTGTTGAAAATAATTGTTTATCAAATATAAGCTACGATATGTTTCACACAGGATGCTCCATCGTTTTGCTCCCTTTCCTGACTTTTACAGAATTTTGTCGAAAATACGACAAATCGAGAAATGAACGCAACTCATTATGCAAATAGACGCTTCTAAAGTTTCATTGTCAATTACGATGTATATCCGAGGATTAAAACCAGGAGCAAAAATATCTCCCATAAAGAGACACTACACAAGCCATTATTTATCAGCAGAGTTTTTGCACGATTAACATGAATATTTTACCAATAATTGCCTTCGCCGTACATCTGATCCTTGCTTTCCAAAATTTGCAAGTATAACTTCCATCCGTATAAATTTGCCGAGAAAGGATTATAAAAAAACGAGTCAAACGTCATAACATCTTCCACATAAAAATAACTACAAACACCAAATTATATTCCAAGTCTATCACCGCGTTACGTCACCATTCACAAACGTGTTAACATCGTTAAAGAGAAAAGTCCTACCCAAAAAGATCGTTCCATTTTTAAGAAATATTTCCATACAAGCTCGAAAACCTCCAAAAATTTACCGCTCAGAATATTTCAGAGAATACGATCCTACCTCTTCCATACAGTTCTCCATATATGCCAGTATATACAGACACATACGAAACATATTCGTGAACACGAAGGTACACCTGTATATTTTCCTATGTGCATAGGTATATAACTACATACGTATTCGTGTGTCCGGTTCCTGGGTAAGAGAGGCTCGAGAGGAAACGAAGGCGAGACAGGGAAAAAGAGAGAGAGAGAAAGAGAAAGAACAAGAGAGAAAGGAGAAAGAGAGAAGAACCGAGAGGATGAGAGAGGAGCACCGGTGATGGATCGTCCAATCAGTGCTGCGAGATGGAGCACGAGAGAAACGAAGAGGGAAAGGGAGAGAAGCAAAGAGGGAGAGAATCTTCTCCACCTATGGCACGGTACGCCGGCACGGACGAAGAGAGGAGAGGAGAGGAGAGAGGTCATGGTCGGGTCGGTCTCCTGCTAATCGAAGAGCACGAGGTGGCCCTGTGCGCCCGTACCGGAGAAACTCTGCCTTCGTTGTCCTCTTTCGCTTCTCTTCGCCATTACCTACCTACCACGAGTCTACTCTGGCTATTGTATAACTCGCTCTCCTCGAATTCCCTTCCGCGAGACCGATTATGAATTTCGCTCCGTCGAAACGAAGAGGTTCGATAGTCCGAGCATCGAGACCTCTCGATCATCCATCAACCGATTCATGCATAATTCAGAGAACTGCCCTAGCGAGATTTACTTCCTAGTATTTTTCGGATTTTATTCTCGCTTCTCATCGTACGAAGAATTCATATAAAAATATTACGTGGATTGGTAGAAATAGATAGGAAGGGTTGAACATCCCTTTGAAGATGTACCGGGGCAATTATTCGGGTCGCATCGATCACGAAAGGAGATGTCGTTGCGCGTTTTCCACGACGAATCGCGGTACACCGGGAGGAGAGAGAACTGCGGTCGAGAGGGTTGAACCGGAGGGTCGTGGGCCGTGAGGTTGAACATCGTTCAAACCACCGCGCACAATAGCGGAGGGGTTGCTAGAGATCCGCGTTACGAAGAGGTTCTGGTAGAGAAGCACAATGAGTGTTTGCACGCGAAACGAAGACCCTGTCTGACATTGGCGTAGTTAATAAAATTCTTGAGAATTCTGTAAACATTTTAACATAACTGTTGTTTCTTTCGCATAACAATCGTCGAGAATTTTGCGGTGTATATCGATACAGGGAATTTAAGATCTGGGAGGAAGTACAAAATCGCGTATTCTTAACGTTATTACCTCAAAGAATTTCAATTTCAACGTCGTGTGCAGGTTCGACAGGTATTCGAGGGGATAAAAAAGAATAAAAAATCGTTTCCTATTGGAAGGAATCGACTACGCCACTGGTCGTAGAGAACGGCGAAAAAGAGAAAGAGAGTGGAGAGAGGGTGGCTAACAATGGCCGCCAACCAAAACATCCGATAAATCTAACCGGCCTGGACCTCAAGCCCCGAGGGGTTTTAAACTCTCTCACCCCAAACGCCGCCGACGCGGGCGCAACCCTTACATTACGCTACACTCGCCGGAAAAGGGAGCCATGCCGTGTGCCATTGCAGTCTGATACCCCGGGATTCGAAGAAGGAGAGGGCTATATAGCCTACGAGAGCCGTTTCCATGTGGAGACTCGAGGAAGGGGTTGATATGCGACCCACGAAAAACCAAACCGAGAGAATTCCGCTAACCTTCCCCCTTTCGTTTCTCTCCTTCGCCCTCGACGTTCCTCCCTCGAGTCCCTTATACCATGGCCGACCTTCTCCTACGGTAACCGTAACGAGATCTACCGTGAATGAGTGGTCAAGTAGCTTTTCGACGAAATTTCGACGAATTTGTTTCCGTGACCGCGCTCTAATTTATTTTGTCGCACCCTATTCGAGAGTCACGAACGAAACTCTTAGCCAACGATTCTACGAATTGGTGGGAGAAACGTTTTTACGTATTAATGAAGCTTGCAGCTGTGAGAATCGATTTGGAGTGATGTTTTCTGTAAACTATAGTCTCCGAGAAAATAGACTTGAATTTGTTGGCAGATAAACGTGAAGAGAATTTATTAGTTGTTTCTATTTTTTGCGTTTAACATTTTAAATTTGGACATTTATTGTATAAATGTTTGGTTATTGGGTACTATGTTTTTAAAATGACATCGGATAGAGTGCCTCTAAAAACCTTAATCCATCAATGCTCCATGCTGTACGTCGATTTTTTTTAAACTCAACCTGAACTGTTTATAAATCTCTACATTTCCTTCTCTTCTATATCGAATAAAAATTTCAAACGATGCAAAAAATGAGCCTCTGCCATGACGAGACAAAATTACGACTAACGTCACGTTACTATCGTCAACTCAACAAGAATCGTCGAAAAGACGACAGGGTGGAGGGAGGAGGAACAAATTAGGGCGAGGTCGCAAAGCATGTCCGTCGGTGTTTCGACTAGCAGCTGGTGGCCAAAATCGATTGTCAGTATTTAGCCCATCGCAATGAACCAAGGGTATATTTTTCTGTCAAGAGAATCGAAGAAAAATCGTTACGTTACAAGGAGGACCTCCTTTTCCGAGGCGTCTTTACGAAACTGAAAATAACACGAGCGCGACATTAAGGAGCGCCGTGCGAGTTCTTCGTAATAGATGGGGAGACGAAAATATATTGTCGGGGAAAACGTAGACGCGCTAATGTCGCCGTCGACGCAGAAACTCGATTCTCGGTGCGACGAGGCGACGTATCGAGAGTTAAACGATGCTTGGAATCCCGAGATTCCTCGACAGTCATACATAATCAGCCACGTCGCGCTACTGCGTCTGCGATCTCCTCCGGTGCGACTGGTTGAGTGGCGAACCACGTTTCCGCGTTGAAGAATGTCGATAGCTTTTAACTACGTGCGTTAAACGCGTCGTGATTTTTTTAACGTCTATTGTGGCATTCTTCTTGCCCCTTCGATGGAAATTTTCAATCGAGACTTTCCGATTTTTACAGAGAAAAAAAAATTGCGTTAACCTTTTCGCTGCAAAACTTCTTCAAATTTCTTTGACAAAGGTGTGATAACTTTTTTGATGTATTCATTATTCCATATTGGAAATGTGTTTATTATTGATAGTGAAAGGTCTGCAAGGTTTCTTTTTTTACGGTGGAAAATAGGAATTGAAAAATAATTCTGCACAGAGGAAGAGAAGGGCGCAAATGGCGAACGGATGGTAATTTATGGGGCAATCATTGCAACTCCATTATTAAATACACAGCATAATATTCGTTGTTAATAATGCTCGCATCCTGTTGTAAAATTTATCCCATGCTTCCGGGCGTTTAATTCAGTCAGCGACGTCGGTGATATTCAAAAATGTAGAGAGGGTGAGAGCTGTCCTACGTACCGTAGAGGCAATCCAATCGTCGAGGGAAAGATTATGGACGCATAAATCAAAAATTAGCATTAACGATTTATTATTAACGACTGCGTTTCATGCGTGGGAGAAAATTGATTATGCATTTCAGTATTTTATCCAATTAACCCTCTCGACTCGGAATTTTCCCAGGTCGAGGAAGACTTACTAGTCTACGTCAAGTGCAGAATTTTTACAACAACAAACAAACCAATATCCTTCTATATAACTCAAAAAGTTCGACAATTTTATTACATAATTAACTATCAAAATAAACTCTGTGGTGCTTGACAGATATTTTCCAATCGCAAATGATCAATATTGATCACAGCTACAGGTAAACACACCTGGAGAACAAGACCAACAACAACTGGAGAACAAGAGCAAATGGAGAACGTTTTTCTACTTCCATTTTTCAATTTCCCTTTATCTACTCTTCAATAGTATCTCTACAAGTTACCAAACGATCTACATACACATTCACGATAAACAATGATAAACAAAGTCAGATATGCGTGTCTTTAACAAATACACCCTCCATGTTCTCAAACTGCGTACATCCACCTTTCGCGGCAAAAGGATTATCCAACCTGTGCATCCTGTGAAACCGATCCTGTGCTTTGACACCGATGCTTATTATCCTCGACTCAAAGGAACACAGAACAACCGGCGGCGCAAATCGCGGAAAAAGAGACGATCCAGCAAAGAGGGTAGAGAAACACGAGAAGGAAAGAGGGAAAAGCAAGAGGAAGCGAAGGGTTTCTCGAAAGCGTAGATCCAAGTCTCCACCTTCCCTTTCGCGAATCCTCTCGGCTCGAATCGGCCACGGTGCTCGTGGCTTAGTCCGTGGGCGGAAGGAAGAGGTCCAGATGAGAGGAGAGAACGAGAGGAGGACCAGAGGGAGTAGAAAGAGGGACAGACAGGTCGGCCTGAGAGAGGAACCAGCGGCTGCCATGGTTACCGTCGCATTCCCTCCTCGCCTCGTTGCCATGGAGACGCTTCGCGGTCTTCTCTCTTTCACCTCCTCGTGCCCTCTGTTTGTCTCCTTCGTCCTCCCTCAACGACCGTCCCTTTTCCTCCGACGAGTTGGTACTCACCTCTCTCCTCTTTCCTCCTTTTTCCCTCCGCTGAGACTCGCCAGCCTTCTCTCTACAGCTGGCATTCGCTCATATTCGCTCCGTTCCTCGGAGGAACTCTGAGCGAGGAGGGAAAGAGGAGAGTCAGAGGAGGAGGAACGGGGTTAAGGAGCGAGAAAGAAAGAGAACGAGACGAAGGAGAGGAGAGTACAAACGAGCGCGCATGCGCGATACACTCCTGTCTTCCACGACGAGCTTCGACGTCTCGGAATCGTTCGATTAGTTATCGGCTGAAAGTGATTTACGTTCCCTTATCGGCTCCTTGCGGCCGCGTAATTTAATTAAAGGAGAAATCGAAGACACCTCGCGACCGTTTCAACGGGGAGTTACATGAATATTCCTTACCTCGGTGTGTATCAAAGGAATTATGTGCCGATTACGTCGCGCAGGCGCGATATCCGTAAAATCGTCGCGATTGGCGGGAAAATTTTTAAGTTCTAACGCCTTGGGCGTGAAACTCTACATTTCAACAGTCACTCTATGTATTAGAAATAAAGAACCATCAACGTTTTAATCTCAATAAAGTATCTTGCACATACATATCTACAATGATCGATACTCTAAACCTTTCCTTTCGTTATCCATCTAAAAAGAAATCCGTCCTAGACAAACTACTCAACATTTGAACTAAACCAAAGCGCAAAAGTTTGACTGAAAATCCACAAAACATGAGGCACAATCCGCAGGAATATTCCACCAGCACGTTGCTTCCATTCTTCTTCAAGGTATAAAACGAGATACCCCTTTTTATCAAAATTCTTCGACCTCGAAATAATCTCCGTCCAAAGCTGTGACTCGTTCCCAGCATGTGTGCACGCATGTGTACGCGCGCGCGTAGCAATAGACGGGCGGAGGTGTAAGCGGCTTGTTTTATAAGCCCCGATTCTGATTGGCCGTCGCGTCACCCGATATCAATATTTATTCTTCAACGCGGCGAATGCCCGAAGCACGATTAAAACTTGTTTATGCCGCGAACGATTGCGCTCCTCCCACCGGGGGCGCGTATCGTGCGTGTACACACGCACCCGTATGCCACCCGGCACGCAAGTGGGATTTGTCCGTGTAAGTGCGCGCTTCTCGCGTCTCCTCGAATCTCTCTTTGTCTCGCGCTTTCACGTGCTCCTTCTTTATACTGCGATTAAAAATCACCGGTCGATGATTAATCGATACCGATCGACGGCAATTTATGCCCGACGAGCGCGTCGCAAACGTACCAACAATGTGAACGGGCAAATTGTAGAACCGGAGTCGCAATTATAAAACTTCCAACTTGCCTTTTGGCGAAAGAACGTTCTTTTTGTAAGAAATAAATTTCAATTAATATGCGAATCAGTAAATTGTTGAATCTTTCTCGATGTAGCTTTAATTTTGCTTAGCAAGATTTTACTTATTCGGTAGCAGAAGATAAATATCCTGAATTGATCTCTTTCACTTTACAATGATTCAATTGTTGATTATGGTAATAACGTAGGAACTAAAATATCAAGTTTGCAGGTAGAAAAGTTCAACGGTACCTTATCGTTCATCTACATCCCCTATCGTAGTACAAGTGTTACAGTTTGCCAAAATGGTCGTATTGCCATCATAGTATATTTCTTCCAATTAAAAATAATATATGAGAAGAGTAATTCAACGGAAACTAATTCAATATCTACGACTCAAAAGAATGCGCTCGTTTCTCAAAGTACGCACATGGTGAGCGGTTGATATTTTCTCGAGGTATTGAATTTCCGTGAAGAATTTTAGAGATGCAAAAATCATTAAAACTTACCGGGACTACCGAGGAAGACGGAGGAGTAAAGAACGCCGCGACGCGCGTCACTTGCCGCTCGTTGCGCGTCTGGTGGCGAACTCCATTCTCTACGCGGACACCATTTACCTGAAGCAAAAAGAAAAACATCGATTCTACGTTAATCACGTGCAATCGGATATTATCAGCCACCTCGATCCTTCGATCATACGCGAACCGAAAGGTCCGCTAAGTGGCGCGTATAAAACGATTCGATTTTCATTCGTAATGGAATATCAAATCGGCCACGAACGTCACGTTACATTTTGAAACGTAATAAAAAATGCTGATTCCATCCGGTCAGCATTGAGCCAATAACGGTAGGGTAGTATATACGTATGCCGTTTTCGTGTAAAAATAAACGATCTCGCGCAAAATTCCACGCGAAACAGTTATTATGGTGGACGTAGTATGCACCGAAAGAATGCACCGAGAGGGTCGATATACAAAAGGGAGCAAAGAATTCGTGATCGTTTGCATCACGACTTCGACCAGGAGATTCTATCGCGTGCTGCTCCATATATATCCCGTTATTTCTTTCGTTCCTTTATTTTTTTTCCAGTCTCAGCCAGCATGCAATCTGTTACCCCTGTGGAACTCACTCCGGGAGGAATAATCGTGCAATTATAATAATTAGATAAACGCGCATAGAACTTGTAACATTAAGTCCCTGGTACTTGTTCAACGGGTTTACTCCCAGCTTGGAATTTTATAAAATGTATTCTGAGTGACGCGGCAGATACAAATTTTATCCCTTTGCGGACCTATATCGAGCAGTACTCGACACAGATTTTCTCTCGATCTTATTTTCTGACAATTTAATATCGACTTTCCAATTCACACAATGATTTTGTAATATTACCTAAATGTCCGTGAATACCTATAGTTATTGATATAATTTTAAAAAATGGATAACCGACGATAGAAAATAGTGCATAATTAATTTTATTTACCTCACTACCAAAATTAACGAAATAATTCGGATCGCAAAGGGTTAACGTGACATAGCGATAGTCATACTCTCGACGATTATTTCATTAAATATCTATGATATAATTTACATATCGATATAACGTCGATGGAAATTCATCTCGAGTTCATACCACTCATCTCGAAAAAATCGTTGAAATTAAAAAATCTGCACGATCGGTTGGTTATATCGGGTATCGAGTGATAAAAGAAGGGCGTAAGTCGAGGTAAACGATATAAACGCAAATTATTCCCATAACCGGTAGAAACGTTGTAAAAGAAGCTAAAGTACAAGCGACGGAATGGCGGCGAATATATCGACACGATCAACACGGAATTCAGTGACTGATTTATAAGACACGGACAACACTCGCGCGGCCGAGGTATTGCAATTTTCCGGATGCGAAAATAGGAAAAGTATCTACTTTATTTCCAGAAAGATCCCGGCTGAATGAGGATACACGGTAAGAAAGGGTGGCACCGGGGGATAAGAGTAAGCCGCGGAGCGAAGTAATTTCACACGAGAGAGTAGGGTCTCGCCCGGTGAGAGGAGGATCCGGTGAAGCTATAGTCTTATCTTGGAAATATAGCGTACATCCCCCTGCGAAAATTATATTCTTGAAAAGCAGAAAATTGCTTCGCTTCAACCCCGTATAAGATGCTTGCCGATATTAGCTCGCGCTCTCGTTGCTTTTACCGAGGAGGAACTGCAAAAGGGATAATTTCTATCTTACAATTTATCGTTCTTCGTCGATCGGAATTCAAACTTGTACCTGAGTGTATTTTTAATTTTCTCTTTTTCTCTTTTTTTTTTTACGTGTCGATCGGTAAGCATGCTCGTGCGAACAAACATATTTGCCTCGCTATTTAAACCCCAAATCTACGCTCGACTCTCGAGGCTAATGGATTTCGAAACTCAGCGAGGATTCTAATAATCGTCGGAGTCCGACAAAAAGGTACGTTTAACCCAATGTTACGGTTATGGTTAGTCGCATTAATTTGTGGCCAGGCCAAATGACAGGGGCGAACCAGTGATTCGAAAATAATGGTTATCCCGGCTCCAGGGACAGTCAGGTTAATGACGAGAGATTAGAGATCCGACAACACCTAACTCACGATCGGCGCACGAACCACAACGTCAGAATTCCTACAGATACTGTACGACACACGTTCTGGCAATATATCAGAATAGAGATGAAGGAGACTTTATGGAATAAAACAAGTCCTGGGTCTCGATGCCAACCAAAAACGAGTCGGACGACGAAACATCCGTTGGTCCTGTCTCAAGAAACCGGCAAATACAGGCACCAATGTCGATGGAATTCTGCCTTTCTACGCTCGAAGCGGGAGTAATCGAATAAACAATATATCAGGATTATTCGAAGTCATTTGCTTGCCTCGCCGGCCCATTACACCCTGGCAGACCGTGCGTCACAGTTATTCCAAAGTCCTCGCCGGGCCAGGACTCCGGGATACCTGTAGAATCCTAGGGCGGAGGTGGAACGGAGAATTTATAGCCGCTAGGAGACAGGGTGTAATCATACACATCACCCCATCAACCCCGTAACCGTGATTTACCGTGGGAATTTTAAAAGACGTCCTGAAATTCTTACCATACCCATTCAAATACCATGGATTTTTAAACAGCATCTACCTCATACAGAGAAAGGTATACAATTTTAATATCACCTTCGAACCCAACGTTAATTGAAACAGTTACCAATGCATAACCAGCTTGCCCTACGAGGGTAACACGAATTGCGGGAGAAGTTTTGGGAAACAGAAGCGCGAAAGTGACGATCCAAATTCATTGAAGCGCTCGAACTGCGTCATGAATTATTCCAGCAACGGGTCGCCCCTGAAACTTTAATCACAGCCGATTCCGTGTCTGAGGAGCAATCGTCGCATCTGGAAACGAGCACGAATCACTCCACGAGCGACGGGGGATTCGTTTAAGTGGCGTCAAGTGAGACGTCTCTTTTGAACGATCGCTGCGGCTAAATTGCGGGTTAACTTCGGTCTACGGGTTCGCGTGTTCGCGACAGTCATGCCACGCGGGCGAGTCATGTAGCGGATGAAAACCGGAGGAGAATGGACAGAATGGATAGGATGAGTAAACTGGAGGTGGACGAATGGACCAGGATACGTACGATGATCGTGACCGTATCTTTATCGTAGTCGAACTTCCAAGGCGGTCTTATGTTTGTTCGCGCGACGATCCCAAGTCCCGCTATGAATTTATTTTCGCAACTCGGCAACGTCGACGTTTATAAATTGGAATGTAATTCGGCGAGCACGCGACGCCGGGTCCCATTCTCCATCGGTGTAAGCTCGATTCCCGTAGCCATGACTAATTTGTCTGTGTTAACAATTGCCGTACTTCCCGCCGCGGACGGTTCGTTGAACTTCTCTCCGTTGGTGATCTCAAAAATGCCTTCCTTTCCTCTAGTCCATTCATCACTCCGATTAAAACTCGTTGGGATCTCCTCACAGACTTTTCAGCAGGGTGTCTTTAATTAGAAAATTATTTACCATACCCCGTGACTCCTCTTCCTACCATCGAGAAGCTGCATGTTTCAAAGTTACAAATGAATCGAATGTGGATAACGATTCTCCACGTTGCATTCATTTGACCAAGCTTTTTTAATGGTTGAGAATACGAGATAGTAGTTGATCGCCTCTAGTTTCGGATTCATCGGTCAGGAAAGACACAATCGACGGTATAGGCCGGATATAGGTACATTACCAATAACCCCATCGCATCGGGGTTGCGTCCTCGATATAAATAAATCAATATAACCTGCTTCCACCCTCAGACGCCGCCCTCTTTCGCCGTAAGGAAGTGACGTATGAGGCTCGCATCTTCGGGACGAGGGTTGAGGAGGCCACCCTGTTATTTCACAGTTAGGCTCGTTCTACCCCTCCTCGTGCCACCTTCGACCTTCTTCCTTCGTTGGTGTCTCCTCTTCCATCCAGACTGTGTTCCATCCCTAGTCCCACTTCCAGGCGCACACGAGTCCCTCGGGAAGCTTTTGTCCTCGAGCTGTAAGCGACTTCCTGACAGGCCAAGTTTGCACCTGCTCTCCTTCTGCCGTGCTTGTATCTCTCCGCTCTTGTCCTCTTCTCTCGACTATCTTTCTCTCTTGTATTCTCTCTTCGTCTCTCTTTTTCACGTACATACATTTCTCGCTTCTTCCTCTTTCGTAACCTCTACCTAACCTTAACGTCAGCCCATACCACCCACCGGCGTTACCGGCAAGTAATTTATTCGGGGTGGGTATCCTCCATCTCTTCTCTCTCTTCCTCTCTTTTCTTCGTTCGAAGGTAATCCGTAGATCAGTGGTTCGGATAAACCGGGCGTGTCGTATATACGCGTCGAAATTATTTTCGAATAATCCCTACCGTCGACACCTTGGAGTCACTTATCTTAATTAGAATTATCCGGGGGGGAAGGGCGGAGGCGCGAACCAAGATACAAGGATTTATTCTTGTCAACGTGACCGTTGTATCTTGTCGAAATTTCTTGCTTCTTGATATACTATCTTGACAATTTCTTTGTAGAAATGTTCTTTAAGGAGAAGTAACATTTATGCTCTCTATCGAGGTTTCTTCGTTTAACTTTTTGACTGTTATGGGCGAATAGACACGCCCTGCGAAAGCCATAGATATAAACGAAGGACGTAAAGATGCGATTGGTGAAGACTTTAATTGTTTGCAATTGTTTCTGTCGTATGTCCATAGTGTAATAAAAAGTATTGTCCCACAGAAACAAGAAGTCATTTGACAAGTAGTTTTCTTTCGGTTCACTCAATGGATAGAGACATCCCTCGTTCCGACGTCACTTTCGATTTGAATGCGTGACTGGCCGAAAAAGACTTACACTCGTTACAATGTCATGAGAACGGCGAAAGAAATGTTTTCTTTGAACCAAGTGACTATTTTTCGAATAGTATTTTGTTTCCAATGATTGCACGCAGTCAAAGAATTTCAAATTCTGCCCAATATTTATCCTCAATTATTATTCTTGCCCTTCGACAAAATTTCTTAACGCATAATAAGTCACAAAGGTTCATTTATCCACTTCAGCATTCCAAGTAAGCAGAAATCCAAGCGTCCGCAATTTCCAAAGCCCAACGGCTCATCCACTTGGCAAAGTAACGATTACCTTAACCCCATTCCCGCGCTTTGCAAACAGAGCGCGTGAAACGTCCAGCGGCCACAGAATTTTCGTATCCATCCTCGAATACTGTTTGCGCCAACTGTCTTCATCGGAAGGAACGTTCACCGGTAACAAAACGATGAGAATTTTCCGGGTTCGTCTGGCGTGAAGCGCGGTGTCGCTTACATTTTCCATCGTCGAGCAGAAGCGGCGTCTTTCTCAACGGGGGGGCTCCGTTCGCAGATGTTCGAGACGCCGAGTGATTAATGACACCCGATAAACGTAATTTGTTGCGGCTCGCGGACTCGTCGTCTCTCGGCTCGTCTTTCGAATTCAAATTGATAAACAGGACGCAGTTTGTAATGGCCGGTGGGTTGCGCCGCCGCGGGACGACCGGCTGTCGGATGAACCGGACGACTTCACTGAGCGAGCGGCATAGTAATTAATTTTAAGCAGCACGGTACGCGATTTTCGCTATCTCGTCGGCTCGGTCTGCGCCTTTCGCGAACGAGTGCTCCACCTGACCGTGACAAAGATTCCCATTCGCAAAAGGAGAAATGATAATCAGCTCTGCATTTTTGCTCTGTCTTTCCACGATTCGCGGACGCGTGATAATTCCATTACCACGATCCTTTCTACGCGTTTTTTTGCTCCGTGGCAGTAACGTTGGATTGTGAAAATGCCTTGAAAGATAATATTCCTCCGAGATAAGATGAGGTTCGTTTTTGCCGTGGTTATTGAAAGTAGCTCCTGATGTCCTACTCTGGAAGTCTATCCGTGAAAAGTGTTGGGAGAATTTTACTTAACTGTGTACTATTTAAAAGTTCCGCGATACAAATTGCACACCGCGAGTAAAGTCGAAGTGTACTGTCGGGGAAAAAAGTGGTATGCGATGAGAAACGCGAATTAACCTGATGCATCTTCAGCGCGTAACAAATGGTAAAGGCATGACGATAGAATTTTTAATCGCTCGAAATATCAACGACACCTCGGTGAATTACGGAAGCATGCGGTAAACGAGGCGCGTAAGTGGCGCGAAATTAAAATCGCAATACGGTCGATACGATTACGATACCGCTTGCACGCGTGGTAAACGAGACGGGCTTTATTAAGAGGAATAAAGATAAGGGGCGGAATACGTTGTTCCATTTTAACGGTCGCGGTTACATGGCCACGTAACAACGTTTCGCACATAGGCGCGGCTGACAAACCAACCTACGAGAACAGACCTGCGACCGCGCATCGCGGATGCGCGATTACCATTAAACGCGTAATGGCAGCGAACGCGTAATGGAAACGGCCCGAAGGACTCTGACCGGTAAGATAAGATCGAACAAAGGTGTTAACGTAATTCAACGGCGACAGGTGAGAGCACCGGGGTTCGTTCTTGTCCCGGTGACTCCCCGATGTACACCGACTTCCTCCATAAAACGCAAATTCACAATTAACACTCTTTCCCGACGGCCGAATTTACATTGGCACTTAGCGCCAGCACGGCGATCCTCGTCGCCACCTTTCGCTCGCATTTCAAGCCCTTATCGTGAGGATACCTTCGCTAGACTTTTTATACATCCGCGTTAACCGGGGGAGCACTTTGAACCACCGACGAAGAGGCACGTTCTCTTCCTTTAAAAGTACCTACATACCGGGCCCCTTAACGGGCCTCCAATTAGCTCGACCGATTTCACTCGATTATCATTCTACCCGTGGCAAATTAATGACGTTACCTCCCGCCAGTCTACCCAACGATTTGTAATTGGATGGAAAATTCCGTCGATACAAATACTCCCCATTAGCATTCCCAATGACCCGTTCACCGAAGTCTCCATGTTCCTGATCGTCTACCGGTTGAATTCCATCGATGAATCGAGGAAAGATGAAAACTCGTTTTGAACACGGTATGGATTAGTTCGTAGAAATGATCATTGTTCGTGTTGTAAGCGGAACCTGCAGAGGAGAGAGGCCGTTTGATCGATGGCGGGCAAAAGCCAGCCGCGGCGCAACAGAGAACCAGGATGGAATGGAGGGATGAACGGAAGGTGGACAAGTAGGTGGTTGGGTGGACGGAGCTGCTAGGCGATTAGGAATCACGGACCGACGTCATCCCGTGACTCGTGACACGAGCTGGTTTAATTAGCGCTACAATGCCGAATCCGCGTGCATTTGCACCAGAAGGTGGAAACGGAGCAGGAGACGACGATGGAATCGTGGACGAAGGGAGAACGGAGACCGGCTGAACCAGCACCGTTTTGCCCTGGCTACGATTCCTCGTCTCTTTCTGGCACTCTGCCTGCCCGACCTACGACCCGCCCCCGGGACCCCGGGACCACGTTCTCCGAATTACCGGTCCCGTCGCTGCAACAACGGTGCACTTAGCGTAAATTCAGGGCGAATCGACGGCGCTTGACGTCCCCTTTCCCAGACCCCTCAATTTCATCCCCCCTGGTCCGCCTATCCCTCGACGATCCTTCCTCCCTCTTTCCTCTTTCCACTTTCCTACACCGATACGCGTCTATATCTCGTTTATATACCGATCGCCGAGACGCTTTCCTGTCGCTGCTTTGGAATTAATGTTACGTCGAAACACAGCCGAAGACGGGATGGAGTTAGGAAAAATTTACGGTCGATGGGAGAAACGTGTATCGATCCTGTGGTGAATGATAATTTTGCAGGATTTTCAACGGTTGGTGATGGGTGGTGGGTCTGATTCCTTTGGTGTTCGATACGTGGTATTTATCGTGAGATAGTAGAACAAGTTTACAACAAATTAGTAAGAACAAGCTTGAAATACAAATCTATTTTAAAGTGAGTCTATTACGGAAATTGTATGTTTATAGTTCGAATTTTATAGGAAAATTTGTTAATTGAAATTTGATTTTTAAGTGAAGGAAGAAAGATTTATCATAAATGAAACCCTTATTTTTACAAAAATATTTGGTAACGACTGCAAATATTATGTTACGCTTGAAACTTTAACATGTGCAACTCCAGTACATTCTACATTCTCCTAAATAAGCTGCTAGTCGATTTACTTTCAACAAAAAGCCAAACTCCGTCAGATTTGCCAGAAAACCGACTAACTTTTCCAGTGAAAGAAAAACGAGCTGGACGAACGTTAAGGTTTCTTCTGAACCTTTGGAAAGGTTGGAGCAAATGGGTGTAACCTAACCAGCGAGCACATGTCCTCGAGAGAAGCGCGACACTCGGCCGAGATAGGAGAGATTTAAAATGTTGAGGCAGGTCGGGAGGACTAAATGATGATAAACTATCTCGACGGTCCCGGCAGACTGACCCTGCTCGCCCACTTGAATTACTGCCAAAAAACAAAACCACTCCTGGTCTCTCTTTACACAACGAAAGAACGTCCATCCACGGATTTGAGCAAGATGCAAATGTTGCTACTTCGAAAAATCGTGCACTCAAAACTTCTTTCTCATTTAACCTATTTTGATGTTCAGTGTCCTATATAAACGACGTTCCTTCAGGTGGAACTAAGGGTGCAAAGGGTTAACACTAGATTTACCGACGATTAATTCAACCTATTTCGAATTGTTAAATAAATCTGTCTGACTCAAATAAATGAAAGCAGAATAAAACTTGATAGATTCAATCGCTTACAGTCTTCGAAATAGACGTAGACAATTGAAAGAGAAACAGTGATGGAAGTCATTTGAATCATTTTGGTAGATCTAGTGTTAATGAACTTTAATTGTACGACACAAAGAATTTCAGTGCTCCAAAAATAATCATATTCCGTACATGAACAATACAGAAACACTCATAGTGTTCAAATAATTTAGACATACCTGAGGCCGTTTCTTATATTGAGCGCAGTGCAATGTAAGCTTAGTAATCATTGAGATCATCAAAATATAAAATTTATCGGATAAACTGCCAGCTGACAGCAGTCATCCTCGATAACGGACACGTAAAACAGTATGAAATATCGCGAGAAAAATGAATTGCTCGGTCTATCAATAATTATTGGAAGAAATTACATAACAAAAATGGCGGTAAAACGGTCGTACGTATAAAATAATCTGATTCCCCCCTCTTAACTAATACAACGCGGAACGTATTTAGTGGGCCAACTTATTATACTTATTAGCCGGGCAAACGCGGTCAATCCGTTGCCATAAAATTTCTGGCTATGCGATTACGGTCGTTACTTTTCTCTCTGTGCTCTCCACAAGGTATACGCTCGAATTCACGTCCACCATCCCCCCCGGAGCCCCCCTTACCCTCCTCCTGGGCCACGTTTCCCCTCGCCCGGCTCTCCTCTTTCTCGTGGATTATTAATTCCCTCGTTAAAATCCGACCCGCGGCGTCGCCACGGTTTGTTATTTACGAACGAAAATTGTAAATACGAGCGGGCGGCGGGCGTATCGACGCGCGACCACTCCCGCAGCCGCGGGCAATTAATAATCGCATCGGAGCTAATTAAATCCGGAAAACATGCAAATGCACTGTTTATATTTCAAAGCGTCGACCGATCGAGTACACCGACAGAGAGGAACACCGGACGGAAGGGAGGAACGATGAGACCGCCCAGGGGATTCGGTTACAAATTGCCCATAAAAATGCATAAAACACGATTATGCTCTATTAATTACTTCTTTATGACCACCGGTCGGATATTAATCCGTGATGGCGATTCGGAGGGATTTTGGGATAAAAGTGGAGGTTACATGTTGAGGTTGTTTTCTCGAGGTGCTTTTTCTCTTTGGATGATCGCAGGTTGACTTGGGTGAAGTGGAGCTAAGTTTTGGAGAAACCGTGAGGCAAGTTTGATGGCAGTAGATACATGCGCTGTTATGCAACCTAGGTTTGGATATCGTATTTGAGGTAGTATTTATCATATTGAAGCGTGTAATTGAGACGATTAGTTCAAATGAGTGTAATTTCATTGAATAATGTAATTGATGAGGGAGCGATTAGTTTCAATCGTATCGAATGTACAATTTGAAAGTTACGCTACCGTCAATCTGCCAGGGATTATATTAGCGACTAATGCTCATTCTTGAAGATTAACGTGCAACACAGGAAGTACAAGATTGTATAGGCGGCTGCGTGTGGGAAAATTGAATCTACCAGAGCGAATAAAGGAGATACACTCCGATTAACAATAGGAAAAGTGCGAACAGTTTCAATATTCCACATGTTCTGCAATTATAATAAAACGCGCCTTGCCCGTGCTGCCAACTATCGGAAAGTGTAGAAAACATCGATGGTTCCAGTAAGAGCGCCGCGTATCGGCAACTGTCCGAACTGATGTCTTTCCTCTCCATCGAGTTTATTCTCCTTTCTCTGTCTTTCGCTAATGCAACGATTGCACTGTCGCCGGTGCATAAAAGTTCCGACAGACATCCACGGAACTTCGAAAAGATACGTGAATCCGATAGGATAGAAAGGGTGGAGGAGAAAGTGGAGCAGGAAAAAATGAAAAAAGATGAAAACCAATTCCGTCGAACGTTTCCTCCACTTTTTCCTCCGGAGTAATTGCGTCGTTAAGAGCGTGGCAATTAAGACGCAAGAAATCGAGCAACAATCACATTTACGGGGCTAGCCGCTTTGCTACGGTGTATTGATCCACGACAGTGGAAGCGGAAGGGAAGCTCGGTAGGGGAAGCAGCGAGAAAGAGAAAGACCGAAAGAGAAGAGAGAAAGCAAGAGGGAAAAGAGCGAGCATAGCCAACGAAATGAAAAAAGACAGACCTCGAAACGAGGAAACCGAGCAAAAAGGTCTCGACGATAACGCTTTGCTTAGATCGAAATCTTTTCGTGTTTCTTGATTAGGTAATTCCCCGGGAGCGACCGGGCAGAGATAAATGTTCCACCGGAGTGGAAGTTTCGTGAAAGGGAGCGCGATGCGGAAATACGAAATTCCAATTTGTCATCATCGACGTCGCAAGAATAAAAACGTGCGCGCGTGCATGCACACAAACGTGCACGCAACGCACACAAAGTGCGAGTGCACGCTACCATAATTTCCATTTGAGATAGCACGCAAAATATTTTATCAGCCAACGAAGGCCTAATCCTGGACAAAGCAGATACTGTAAAAAAAAAAGGTAGTCGAGACTGGCCGAAGGCGGCGGCCGAGTCGTCAAAGAAACTTCCATTCAAGGTAGTAACAGCGGCCATAAAAAAAGTGCATATCGAGGCGGGTGTGCATAAGGTGCATGCACGCTCCGCAAGGTATTACACGAGGTGCACCGTGCATTGGCAGGTAAGCAGTGGAACCGGTGGGGAGGGTAAATACGAGGGAAGAGGGAGAAAGAGGGAGGGAGAGAGAGAGAGGTGGCTGCACCGACGGACATGGCGGCACAGCGGCGAATCAAACGATATCGGGCTTCTGGATTAATTTATGCACCGTGGGTTGTTAAAACGCGAGACACAAAGGCTCGCCGACACTGGAATCTTATGGCTCACCTTAGGCCCACCCGACAACGAATTCGTCTCGGTCCTGCCACGATATACTTATCGCCGTGTAATAATGCCGAAATTACTGACATTAAAATTATACCAATACGGCCGTCTTATTTGGAATTTACCACGAGGAATTCTGAAAATTGTGTACACTTGGGAAATAGTTTATCTTTCGATGTTAAACGTTCGCTGCTTCTGAACTGATAGGTCTAATTATTTTCAGCAAAGATGTTCGCATTGATTGCTTCAGTTTACTCTTCTCATTGATTTTCTACATTTGTTTTTTCACCAATTCGAGACGAATTACAATTATCAGTCAGTATGGAAAAAGCAGCCGTCGAAATAAAGCTAATTTAAAATGAAAAGTATCTTAGAGATGTGTAGACATTGAATTTGGTATTAGGTTCAATTTAGACCCTAAAATGCGTGAACCAAAGCCAGGATCATTAAGAATGCAGAAAATGGTAAATATAAAGCGAAAAAATTGTCAGAATTTCTGGATGATCTCCAAAAACAATACACCGCCTCCAATGGATTCATTCCAATTATAAAAATAGCACGAGACAAGAATGAAAATGATATTTCAAATAGAAGTGCAACAATAAGATAATTATCGCCTCCGATCATCGATTTTTGTTTCTTACCAAAGAGAAAGAAAGTATCATCTATTTCCCATATCTGTTCTTTAATTTCGATTATAAAAATACCACGAGGCAGGAATAACGAAAATGATATTTCAAATAAAAGTGCAACAATAAGATACTTATCACCACCGAGCATTGATTTCACTCCTTACCAAAGAGAAAGAAAACAGCAGCCATTTACTTCTGGCAGGTATTACAAATAGCACAAACTCTTTGTCAATGCTCCCGATCCTCGATCCCGATCGTAGCTCACCGGAACTCACGAGAATTCTTCCACGTTCGCATTACTCGATCTAAAAAGTATCGCCGGATTTTTAACGACTGCCGTTCCTCCATAGGGAATCCGCCTCTCTACGTATCTTTGTCGGCATTAATTACTTTCGTGGCAGAAAGTATCCGGAGCGATATCGCTGCGTTGCAACGACGATACTAACTGCACAACTCCCTTCTCCGTCTTCCTCTCGACCATCCCGTCTTTCGAGTCGGATTTCTCTCTTTCTCTCGGCGGGATGCAATTTACCGAATTGTTTTTAAATCCCTCGGGCGGCACGACGGCGGAAGAGGAGGAAAGCAGAGGGAGGAGGAAAAAGAAAGAGGAAGGATAGGACGAAAGAAGAGAAAAGAGGTGGAGGAACGAGGTTGGCGGCAGCCATGGCGTCAGCTGTTTTGTCCCGGAGGCGCGCCTCTCCCCCTGGTTTCTTTATATTTCTTTGCCCGGAAGCCCCCGTTTCGATATCGCTCCGATACACTGCTTGCGCTCGCTTCCACTTCGATATATACCTATATCGTTAAGTGCAAAGAAATGCACGGGATAGTCGAACGAACGTATGTTCCGCGTTCTTTCGCTCCAACGAAATGAAAACAACCATTCAACGAAGTATCTCGGAAAAATCCAATCCACCGTAATTATTCGATTCCGCGCGATAAATTAAACTATTCGTGATTCACCGATTCGCTATCATTGCAAGTTAACAACCAAGTGATTCGACGTAGGTATCGATTTCGATTATTGCCAAGAGAGTTTCACGTTAGGGTGAAAACAATGTAAAAATATGTGGGCCGGTGGAGGGGACTGTAAAAGATATAACGTGATATTGTTCTCCGGTTGTACCGGTTAGATAAATAGACGTGTATCTCTGGATACGCATGCATAAACCCGTCACGTGACTGACACAGTACGTTAAGTCGTACGTCGACTATCAGCGAAGCGACACGACAGGTGTGCGTCGATAACGCCGTCGACAATAATTGCAAATCGTAGCCTGCTGACCGTGCCGTCGTGTCGATCAAGATTCGAATAATATGCTCGAGCGATGCAACAACGTTTCTAGCGTGCACCAACGATAAACGATCGCGTTAAGAGCGAGATGCTGGGATGATCGTCAATTCGAAACAGCTACGAAACTCGATAGCCCGCGGGAGTCAACCGACCGATCAGTTAAACGGACTGCGAACTTTCATGTATCATTGAAACTTTCATTATTTTTACACGGCTGTCGAGACTATCCGGAAGAACGATCTATCGATTGTTTCAATTATAACAGAAAGTTACAACATAGATCAGAATCTTTCGACAGATATGACACGAAGCTGCCAAACATTTATACCTCGTCGCCTCCGACATTCAACGTATCGCAGAATCAAACGGCAACTCTACGATGAAAAAAACGGTAAACCAAAGGATCGAATATTCCACCTACGAGAAAATTATCCTGAGAAAACACACGGCTCAAGTTACAACTCCCTCTCCATCTCAGTTCCGAGCCAGCGAAACGTGTCCCTGGAATCACGAGAACTCAGCTAGCCGTGGTACCGCGACATACCCAAGTTCCCTTTGATCCTCGTAATCTGGATCTCGATTAAAACGTGAAAATACTGGCATTAAGTTCGAAACGTTAGATAGTCGTGGAGGTAAGTACACGAAGGATATCCCATGGCAGAGGGTGGAAGCGTATCAAGAGACGAAGGGCGAGGAGAGGCAAGGGAAGGCAGGGTAACAGTAACGACGTCGACAGGGTTGCGCGGAGGGTAACTCCCGTTGGAGTCTCTCCTCCGGCAGCGAAGAGGGATGGAAACGGGAATACGATTGGTTTGTGAGGGTCGCCATTCACGGGGGTCGCCGGTGCCGTTTGGAGTCTGCGCTCTTCCTTGATCCTGAGAGAAGCATTTCGCTCGTTTCAGCCGAGAGATACGGGAGGAGGATGGGGTGGTGCGGAGGAGGTGGAAGATTCTCTTCGCTGAGGCCCGGCACGGGGGTGGAAAGAGAAAGATAGTCGGACGTTGAGAGAAGAGAAACGAACGAAGACCGAGCTAGTCCTACCGATGGACCAACCCGGCGTAGCTTGACGGACGTCGCGACGCCCTACGTCACCTTTATCGCCTACGCCCTTCTCCACCTTCTCGTTCGTTCTTGCCTCCGCCAAATGAGAGAAAGAAACGTTACTATGCTTTTTATGTCCGCTCGATGGGACAGGGAGAGAGGTTTTGTTCCTCTTCTTTTCGAACGCCCTTGTGTCATTGCGTTTGAGTTACTGCCGAGGAATTCGTATCGGAGAAAAATGTCGGGAGTTTCGGTTGATAGAAGGACGATCGGTGATTGGAAGATTCGAATAGATGGGGGAAAGAATAAACGTTTGTTACGATTGTGAAAGAAAGAGGTATAAATTGTTGCTCCGCTCGTTATTCTAGGTGCAAGGATTTCTTGTAGGTCGGTCATGCTCGCGGCAGAGGGTCGACGCCGTGACGCTACACTTAAGATGTTATTTATGACGTCGTTTCGCCGCTAACGTTTCAGTTGAGGCAGGTCGGGACGATAGTCTCTGCTCGATATGTTTATGACGAGACCAGTCGACGGAGGGTTCGGGATATTACCGGATCGACGTCAATTGAAGGAGGGAAAGGAAGGAAATCCCGGAAGAAAGTACCTACGTATTACGATATTTGACACTAATGTCGATCATTGCTTTGATCCC
Organism: Cerceris rybyensis; assembly: GCA_910591515.1. Classification (NCBI taxonomy): domain Eukaryota; kingdom Metazoa; phylum Arthropoda; class Insecta; order Hymenoptera; family Crabronidae; genus Cerceris; species Cerceris rybyensis. The sequence goes on along the minus strand of OU342797.1, from coordinate 9,483,352 downwards.
TTAACACACTACCTATAGAGTCAAAAAAGCTTTGTTTTATCAACATTGGCTGATTTGGAAAATAGACACATACTTTTGCTACGGTCACGTATCGCACGGTACACATATTCATTATATTTTTTCAGTATTAACACGATCACTGCCATGAAGGTCACCGGTGACCGGCGCTATTGAATTCAATGAAATTTCATATGACTTTTTAATTATAACATTTACTAATTTTCTAACACATTCAGTATTAAACTACTGGCGTTCGAAAGATAAAATCCTGCTATATACATATATATAAACATGGGATTTTAATAGAAAAAGTATTACATCAATAGAAGTGATAAAACAAACGAAATTTCGAATATAATATAAAAAATTTTCCTAATTTCCCGATTGACTCCAACTCTGCTCCAATTAACGACAATTTAAGCTGACTCCACACACTTCTTACACTCCGTCATATTTTTCCACCCCTACAAAGTAACCGGTATCAATACATTAAACTAAAAATATCATACCTTCATCGCATCTCAAAATTCCAACCTACAAATGCCACTTCCACCGGCACGTTCTACAGATAAAAGACATAAAGAAGGGATTAAACAGCTTGGAACACCGCGAAGAAACGCGAAATGGCCGAATCTCAGAGGAAATTCTCACGAGGTTCCCGGCCGTTCTGGGCGGCCGCCTCGCCGAAAAGAGCTGCGAATTATTTCAAGCTGGTCACGTGATAGTGGCGACTTGGGCATTGTTTTCACGTGCTCCGCAATTACGGGTGGAATTACGAGGACGAAGGGAGGGGCGACAAGGTAGGCTGCCGACTCGGAGCAACGAGGGCAAACTGCGAGAGGACTGGGTGAGACAAGAACGAGCGGAGGAGGGAACCTTGCTGACTACAGGTGGGGGGACAGAGGCGGCAGGAAGGAGCGAGCTGTGTATTTAAATTTAAATATAATGCAAATCGAGCGCGATAAGATGAATAATAATCGTAACGGCAGGGGCGGGTGAGTCTGCAAACACCGAGGGTGGGGCACGAGAGGAAGGGAGACGTTTCGTCGTCGATAAGCCAACGTCCAAGGCGAGTTCGCAATTATCGGACCTCTTCGCAACGTGTCGATGCACCAACCAATTTATTTTCTCGAGGAGAAAATGGCTCCATTGGAATTTGAATGGTGAACGGGAGAAACGGTACTTGGTTCTTTTCATATTGGAAAGAATACGACAGCCTCTGGGGTGTTTCAGTGATGTGTTGTTTCATGGAGATATCGATAGTCTTCATTTTCTACGAGTGGATGGATGATTAGTCGGTTTAAAGCTGCGATTATAATTGACATGGTTATGTCAGTACGTGGCTGGAGGAATCAAGTGCATGGAAGATAATGAGGATGATTAAACTGCACGTGTGATGAGCATTTGAACGCGGGAACTTTAAGTTGCAGTTACGACTAAGTGATGTAATTATTTAAAACGAGCAATAGCCAGATAATTGTCATTGTTTCTTTAAATATACATTGATGGGATATCAAAGGTGAAGATTATAATTAAAGAGGTAATTAATCGTACCTGAGCAAAAAGACTAGTTATAAAACACTTAGAAAATTTAAAAGTAGCTCAAAAAAATACTTGCATGAAAAGATTCCATTGTCTCTCACATGAGACTCTAAAATTTCTTTACAAATGACAAGGTAGGATTCGTATTAAGAATTAAGATCGTATCGAATTCACGTTCTTTGATCCTCCGTATCGCAAGGTTCCATTCGACAATCGCGATTCGATAGTGAGATATTAGAGAATCGAGTTCTCGTGCAGTGTAGCGGCTCAATTGATCGGCATGGTATAATGTTGAATTTATCATTTATCCCATTGCCACGAGTCGCGGCGAGTCGACTTACCCCCTCATCCTCTCCCACCCTCTGTATAGCCTCACTGAATGCACTTGGCTTTCTTCGAACGTAATGCAACGTCGATTACCTGGATTATTTACCACAGCTAGGCGAAGTTTTGCCGGGAAGTTGCGACAATAATGAATAATCGATTTCGGGCTCTAACTATAAAGCCAGCGGAAGAATTGGAACGGGCTGAAAGTTTAATGGAGCGTGTAACTCCGCTCTCGCCGCAGAAGCGCAAAGAGTCTGACAGTTCTGACGAAGTTAACGCCAGCAGGACGGTTGCGTTGGCAGAATAATTGCGAACAAACTATTCCATCCCTCGTGGTCGTCGAGAAGTCAAAACACTTAAATTTCCCCGATATGCTTTCACCATTTTACAGGACACAGTACGTGCAACCATTGAGTCGTCTACCTACCTCGGCTAGTACATTCACGTTGCAATTAAAAACGTAACAATGTACAGCCGGGATGTGTTAACTCGATCGTTGGATATAATTAAAACATTAAAGTATTTTAATGGGGCGGCGGAAAGATAGAGGAGGGCCGATAATCGAATTAACGACATTTACGATTCCTCGAGCGCAATTCCCTACAAGGCACCAAATTAATTCTTCGATCGAGATTAAAATCTCCCCGTCGTCGTTGCGTATCGAGCCGTGGGCTCGTTCTTTCGCCGACAGCCAGAAAAACCGAACCTCCTGCCCGAAGACGCAACCGACAGGTTCGTTAAGCACCCCCACCTCCTTCTGCACGAACGTCGCTCACGTGAGAATGCGAACGAGGGTGGCTCTCTCTCGGTGCCGCGGGAGTTTGCAAGATCGACAACGACCACGAAGCCTCTGCTACCAGCTTTGCCTCTCTCTTCTTCTCTTTTTCTCTATCTCAGTCTACTCTACCGGCGCATCGGAGCGTTGCACCGGCTAAAAACGTGCCTCGATATTATTCCACCGCGGAATATCTCCATTCGGACCGCCGGCTCGTTGAACAAAAAGGTGGAATACGAAGAACGAGCACGGGGGAGGAGGAATGGACGAGGAGAAAAACGAAGGAACGAGAAGGAAAGACCCAGCCGCGCACGCTCCGCGGTGCCGGCGCAACAATGCGCCGAGAGTGGACGGTAGATAGGTAGATATCCGATTAATTCCCATTGAATGTCTTTATTGTATTTAATGCTTCGAGAAAGACGAAGCTTACTATCCAGGAGGAGGAGAGAGGGGACGAAGAAGAAGATAAGAGGAAGGTTCAACTCCGTGGCGGTACCAAGAGGCAGATATGGTACCGCCGGTAGAACGAATACCTACGACGTCCACACACGGAGGGTGCAGTCGCGTTGTGCTGGTATCTTGCGCACGTGAGAAACCACTCGTACGAGGGGAATACTCCTCGTCGGAGTTACATGTATATTTATAATATAATCGCGGATACCAATCTCCACGGAGAAACGAAAAACTCGGGACCCAAGGCCGAGGAAGGGTGAGATCCCTGCCGGCACGAATGCAACGTCTGGACTCGCCGCGGGTAACGTATGCGCCGCTTTTCTTTCGACGAATGCACGCCGCTCTGTAACCTTTCTTCTTCGGACTGCGGTGTCGGTTTTTGCTGCACGATGTCCGACTAGGTGCGAAGCGACTGCTTCCGTTGCGAATTCCTTTCTTAAGTGCGCACGTCAGACTCGTCGAGGGCGATGCGTTAATTACTCGAGACCGTGCTTGCTGTTACGTGCGTAAACGGAAGATAATGCTGCACTTTGCGATATAACTACTCATTATCTTTTGCATCTATCGATTTCAAATAAATGTAGATCAATGGGAATCGGTAGGTTTCATATTCATTGGTCTATTATCTATAAGTGTACCTACTGGTATCGATAAAGAAAATTCGACTGATTTGTCATTTGCTAAACTTATTTGACTTATTTTGATTGTCCCAAAATTTCCAAAGCGAAAGGCCAAACGTCTACGCGAGGGTTGTTTTCGGATCTATAGAGATTTCAGTCGGTTCGAGAAAGAGAGAGAGAGAAAGAGGGAGAGACAGAGACAAGAAGAGAGAGGGTTCAGGGTCGAGGCATACAGGTGGTCCATAACATAACAGTCACTGCGTTTTATCCGGCAGTAAACCGGCGGCAGGCGCTCCGGCTCTATGATTTAATACCCCAAACCCTTCCCTCACCGCTGGTACCCGCGCACCCCTTACGACCGCCCCTCTTCGCTCGACTACGGCCATCCTCCTCCCCGCTATCCTCCTCATCATCCTCATCCTCCTCCACCTCCTCCAGCCGCTTCTCTATTCTCAACCCCTCCTCCTCGGCATTGCACCCGCGTGCTTGCACTAACCCACTGCTGCAAAATGGCATTATCAGCCGGATGCTTCTGCGACTGTACAAGGGTCAAACGATGCTTCGAATGGGTGAAGGATACTTTCCTTTTATCGCCCTGTCTCTAATGAACCTAAGAGAATTTAACTAAACGGAGAAGTCTAAGCCAACCGAATTTCTCCGCTACTTAAGAGGACGTCGCCGAAACGAATATTCAAGTTTCACGTGGGTGGGATTACCAAGAGGAGTTTCGTCTAAAAAAATACAAGGAGCAACGATAAAGGATTCCATGTAAGCGAGATCCATTCACGTGTACGAGTAGAATACCATCGGGTACAGATCTCGTGATAGATTATTCCTCGACGATAATCAGCATTCGTGACGAGTTACCACTCCCACGCCGTCCGACTTAATTACCCTATTAGACCCACGCGTGTCGAGAGTACAAAAAAGCCAATCCACTTCAACGGCATCCATGGAAAGCATAAATCAAAAGGCAGAGAATCAAAGCATCCTGATAATGTCTCCTATCTATATACCCCTTCCGGTTGAAATCCAATGTAGCGTCCAACCAAATGACAATTTTCGACCGTGAACAAGACGAGTTACGCGTTCGTAGATTGGCGCGTACGGAAACCGATTCACGGAGACATTTTCAAGTTGGTAAGCCGCATAACTCGAACCTCGACCGCCGCAGAAGCTCCGTAACTCTGTTAATTCATATCTAGAAAGTTGGCCGCCGGTAGGAAGAGAAACGGCGTAGAGAGAAAGAGGAAGAGAAAGAGGTAGAAAGGGGGAGTAAAAGGGCCGCTGCCAGGGGGTTGTAGGTGGGCGGAAGACGGTGAGGCAGAAGAGGGGGCAGATGGGTGAGTGGTTGAACCGACTGGGTGGGCAGAAAGAGGGAAAGAGAGGGAAAGGGTGAGGTAGCCGGCACGGCCGCCCCGGGGGTGGCTGAAGGTAGTAGAGGAAGCCGAGGAGAGGGAGCATAGGGGTTGGTTTCCTTGCCTGGCATCGAGGAATCGATACGCTGGTGGGAGACCAGCGCCACCAACGCCTCCGACGCCCTACGTCATTGCACCCCAACGGCCGAACCCAACGAAACCACCCTCTTCCTCCGCTCTAGGTACCTTCAACTTTTGCACCCTAACTCACCTATGAAACTCTCGCGAGAGGACGACATCGTCCTTCGTCCTCTTTCTCTTCCTGTATCGACTATTCCGATTCGTTGTCTTCAGAAACGACAACTATCAGACTGTGGTGGTTGAAATTAATTCACATACTTTCTTCAAACTTTCGACATTTACCTGAGATAACTGTCAATTGATGATGCTCTGCTGTTTGAAATGTGAAGCTCTTTGCGGAGGAACGTTTGTGAGAAAGGACTCATTGTCGGAGAAAAGGAAAGAAATAGAAAGTTAAAGGGGTCGTAGTCATTAGTTATGGAAGATATGAATTTTTAGAAGCGCATGGAGCACAAAAGTTGTTTCGCGGGTGGTTTACGTTGGTCGTCGCAAGAAGTCAGAGGAACAGAAGCGAAAGTGGAGAGGGACGAGTTAAAGAGACATCGAAATGACACGGCGAGCTTAACTTCTGGCACTTCTCGATGCTAATGCTGCGTCTACAAGCACGGTAAACGTCGGCACGTTGGGAAAAGTTGATGTCCCCCGTGGATTTCGTACCCGTGACTTCGCTTGCTCTTAGTTATTCAAATTGTATTCCACTGTTCTGCTTACCCTACGCGAGACAGCTTGCAAACTTTTTTTTCCCCTTTATTTTCACCGCCTACAGATTGCACATATTCCACACCATCTCTCTGTTGTTTGTTTTTTTTTTTTCATACCAACGGGTAAACGTTAATAACCGAGATAATTAGTCGGGTTTCAGAGTCGCATTATATCGAGGGATTATTTATAACGTGCCATCGGAAGATTATAAACGCGAAGCGCGATCCCGGTGTAGCTTAATCGCCGTTAAATAAATTCGAGATTAAAATCGATGTTTGTTAGTCAAAATTTGTTTTTCGTACCGCAGCATTGTGCATCGGTATAATTGCTCGGGAGAGCACACTGATTTATCGTGTCGACCGTACTGACAGGGTATCAGCGATTTATTTGCCTACTTTTATTGGATCGATCGCAAATGCCTCGCGTTAATTAGAAACTACTACATATTGTGGAATCGAACCACGTATTACCTATCGCGCGCAAATCGACACGCCGGCAATGCGTATTAATTAACGTACCGACGTGCGATTTAATTTCGTTCGTTCGATGCGAACGGCTACGGATTAACGGAGATTTCTCTCGATACGAATTTTATTCAGGGCATAACAAAACTCGAGCATAAAAAATACACCGGTTACACGTATTACTGTAACGAAGCGATATCGACTACGATAAAATTCATTAACCGTATCGTTCGACGTCGACCTACCAACGATTGATCGATTTCAATGAATTTATGACGGCGAGAACGGGACAAAGGTTGAGACCCACTGCGAGAAGAATAAAAAAGACGTCTCGTGGTCCTCAGAGTACCCTCCTCGATGCTTTGGCTTTGGCAGAGTCGTAAAAATAATGGAACGCGGTGCGCTGGCGACCGTTAGCTAAATGGCATGTAATAGCAAAAGTCAACTACCACGAGAAACGTAAGCCTACGATACGACTGACTCCCTCCTCATCGTCGTGACTGGTAAACAACGTTCGATCGCTAATTAATACCGTGTCTTCCTTCGTAATTTGCAACGTTCGACCAACCTGCCATTACTTCCCATCGAATCACGACTTTATTCTAGTCGCACGCTGTAATAACAGCTTTAACGTCGAATCACGATTCCAGGTTTGCGAATTCAAGCGGAAGGACAATTCAAACTGGAGAATACCTTGGGAAGAACAAACAAACGTATATTAATCGTGAGAAGGTAATAGTCAATTAGGTGGTAGAGCTTATTTGATTCGGATGAACGTAACTGCAATATTGGAGAACTGTTCGTTCGATCGAAATCAGAAGTACGGCTTAACGGGGACCTGGGACCGTTGTTATAACAATGCTTACTTCTAACAAGGTAGAAATCAATTTGGTATCGTGTTCATTTTGAAACGGACGAAGTTACGCTCCACGAATCGTCTGTCCAATTTAAATTCTAGTCTGTCGAACCTTCGGACTGCTGACAAGCACACAATTTCACTGTCTTAATATAAATATAATCAACAATTAATTCGATACAGTTAAATATACTGGGTAAATGGTACTTGAAAGAAAAGTAATGAAAGCGCAAAGGAAATTGATCGATATAGACGGCACTATTTTGTAAGACAGATTTGACCCTTTAAATTCTTTTACTAAATTTTTGCAAAATAAGCAAATATAGTCTCGCGAAATTGTCTAGTGTTTATTATTCATTTTTGCTTAATAGCTGGAAAAATTAAAAGTACCGTGGCATATTTATGTTAACGTGCAGAATTATTTTATTAACTCCTCATTTCAGTTTATGGGATTCATCGTTAATAATTTTCAACGAAATAAGATATAAAGTAGGACTTGGAAACGTGTTGGAAAATTAATTGCTGGACGAAAATCGACTTTTGTTCACCAGTGAGAATATTAGTAGAACGAAATTAATAGGACAATCAACACCTATCCCTCTTCTCGTGCTTGGACTCTTCGAGAGTTCTCCGCGTTCTTTTCACCGATGAATCATCCACCCCAGGAAATAACTACGAATCCGATCTAATGTTCCGGTCGCGTGACCCGCGATTTCATTACGTAGGCACTCGAGTTCCTCCGTGTCCTCGTCAGTCATATTCCGTAACAGGAATCTCGTGTTTCTCGGTTCTGCGTCAACCGCCCACCATGCGCTTCGATCTCGAAAACACTCGACTTAACTGTCATTCAAATCGATATTATCCTTTATCTCACATAAAAGTGTCGACAAAAACGTCAAAGAATTCTCCCCAATAAAAAAGAAATAACTACTAACGATTCAAGTAATTACATTAAAGCTACAAAAAATTCAAATCCATCTTCAAAACGTCCAACTTACGGTACCCGATGATTTCCTGAACATAGGTAGTGAAATCCACCATCGAACTTACCTGGAACAGAAAAAAAAGGAATTGTTAAAAAAGCAATAATTGGGCCGGTAGCTTTAAAACATAGTGTATCTAGTCCATAATTCGTTTCGGTCGCGCCATCCGTAACGACTTCAGCGGCCGACATCGGTGTTGCTCGAGAGCGGGAAAGATCGATCGTCGAAATGGCAAATCGATATTTCCCCAATGCGACACGCGGACGCTTATTGTCGGTCGCACATTCGCGCGCCAGTTTGCGCGTATGCGGTCTCGCCGATTTCGCGGTGCGTGGAAATACGTTTCCATCTACCTGCGCTTCGTCTACGTGCACCGGCAGGTGCGCACACGCCTACGAAATTCTGCGTGCATGTGAGCTGCACCCGGTCGAAACCGTGTGCAACGTATCCGTGTATGTAGAAGTCACTGGCATATATCATCGTGCGACTAATTTCCGCGATAAATATTTTACGGACGGCCATTACGCGGGGGCCGCGTGTTCGTACGATATAAACTATGGATGACTGTGGCGGGGTGCAACGTCGAGCTGCAGAGGGCGAGCAACTGGACAGGGAGGGCTCCGGGGGAGTTCGGACCGAAAGCTTTGACGGCCGGAAAATTCGCTCGCGAATTCCAGGATGCAATTTCAGCGTAACGCTGCTGCACTCATTAAAATCTGTTTGTCTGCGCAATAGTTGACCGTAGTGTTCTGAGCCTGAAAGGGAAACGAAAGGGGAATGAGGAGCGAACGGTGCACGGCCATCGACACCCCTTTGCCATGGAACTCCCGCGGGAACAACGTTAACGCGATTCCCGTGTATGTGCGACGAAAAATTGCTTTGCCGCCCAAGGGGTGTCGATACCGTTTCGCTATGTTCCACGGAGAGTTCTTTGCGATGCCTGTCGTCATTGATGGCAGCTTTTCGATTGACGGGGTGAAGGGGTCTTTGTGTTTGAAATTAATACTTTAACGCGACGGTGTTAAGAGAATTTTCATTGGGATTTTACGAGCAAAAATAAGCGAGGTGATTTTCCTGATGACGTATAAAATTTATACAAATGTTTATATTGGAATGAGTGGCGTTAAGTTTAATCGAATCGTCTGGAAAGAAGTATTAAATTCTTGTCTCACGGATTCAATGAATTACAACAGCGCCACGATGAAAGCGGAGAATGGAAAGTGTTTTTGTGGGTGGTACCAGAGACGAATCAATGACGGGTGAATTCACACATAAGCTACGAAAAAGTCAGCTAGAAAAGGTGACGTTTCACCATCGTCGAATCTATTGAAAGAACTTTCGTTGGAGAAAAGATTACCACAACGAATCGCAGTACACTGTGCGGCTGTTCTTTCGGGACGCAGGTGACACCCTGTCGTATGTTGTCCTTTGAAAAGACCGAGAACTTCGAGAGGGTGTGGCGAGGAATGCAATATCATTTTTCTCGCATCGAATTGCAAGGAATCTAAGAAAAATGGATTCTAGACGAAACGGTTCTAGCGTTCGTGATCGCGCGACATTTCTGCTCGCACGTTGGTACCATAATGGCGTCGTTGCCGTTGCCGCACAGTTGGATTGTTCGCCGCTAATTGTGTGGCAGGCTCAATAACATCGACTGAAATGAACTGTTTACGGAGAATTCTCCATTAGAAAGAAGTTGTTTTTGTTTTTGAGATGACAATCTTCGAGAAAAACAAACTTTAGACCGCAATGATATTACTTTTGAATCTGAACATCAATATCGCTTTAATTCTCATAAAATTTCAACGTGAGTTTGCAATTTAAATATTTATCGACGTTCTAAAATTGCCCTGTACTTCCCAAACTAATTAGTATCAAGCTTATTTAACACTAAATTTGCGGACGTGAAATCTGTTGCACTGCAATACATTAAATAAGAACTTTGGAAAAAAAGGGATCAAGTGGCAAAGATCATTCATTAAGTATTATAAAATTCTCTGTAATTTTGTAAAAGATTTATGGAAGGAGTAAGAACCAATCAAATTTGACGGTTTCCGTAAATTTACTATTAAAATAATGACAGATTGCAGTCATAACAATTTCTTATTCCAATTCAAGAATTAGAAAAACATTTCAACCTTCTTATTTCGATCTATTAACAAATCTTTCTCCACTGACCGAAGGAAATTAATCACGATCGCACCTAAGGATAACACGGTGCACATATATCTCTCAAAGAAACGTTGACGCAACATCCGGGATAATAATTTCGCTAGAAGAACGAGCGATAGAACCAAGAAAAGCTCTCCAGGCTTGGAACCCAGTGCGAGGTCCTTTCTCGCGTAAAAATGACTGAATAAAAAGTCTTTCCGCGCGCCGATGAGAATGGAAAACGTTCTCGCAGTTTCCTTATTCTCGTTGCAGGTGCAGGAAGAAGAAGAAACGGCAAAAGGGACGCGCAAAAGGATAGAAAGAAAAGTAAGAAGGACGAGACGCGGAAGAGGCGCGCGGGCAATTGGATAAGACGGTAATTGAGTTCTTATCGCGTGTGTCGCGGGCAATCGGGTGGCAAAGCTTCTTCTTCCTCGTGCTCCTCCATCGTCGTGTTTCTTCGAACAATATTATTAACGCGCCGTTCCGTGCGTTCCGTCTCTCCACCTGCGTCTTCCGCGCTCGTAATTATACCGAGGGCAAAAAGGAAGTCTCGGATTCTCGGGCGAACGAGCCGAATGCCTCGTAGATTGAAATTCGCCAGACGGTCGCGTAATTCGCGCGCTTTTCCGAGGAAAACCAGAACTCTCTGGCATTAATCGGTGTTCTTTGCACGTCGTCTTACGTAACCGTCTCTGTTTAAACGCTTCTCGTAAAGTATCCTCCGTAGGTTGGAAAGAAAAAGTGGAATTAAATGGCGATAATAAAGCAGTCGTGTCGATAACGTGGAATTCCTGTTCGTCAATGATATCTGACACGAATCGAGAAGAGGAAGTAGAAAAAAAAGAACAAGTCTCGATAGTAGAATCACGTCATCAATCAACTTCCCACGGATAAATCGTGAGTAATATGAATAATGAGATCGAAGCAAAGTCGACCGCTGGAAAGACACCACCTTCGTTCCTCGGACAACCCCTTTTCTCTTTCTTCGATTCCTTCGACCACCGGCGCGCCGCGTGGGTGCATAATTGTCAATCTTGTCCATAATGAGTTGAACTTGACTTGGAAACAGGAAACCGAGCTTGGATTCATGTCACGGACGTGACTCGCGAGTTCTCCCGCGAGTTGAGTGCGGACCTTGAAGCGCGTACGCGTGAAAGTTCGCGTCGATCGGCGATGAACGTGTGGCATAGAAGGAGAAGGAGAGAAAAAAAAGGTTGCAATCAAGATATAATTAAGCGATGTCGAGTATAATGTAGTGCTCGATGGACGATAGGGTCAAGTGGATAATTACACGGAGCGAATAAGTAATTTTAATAACGACATTTTATTAATTTACCCGCACCTATGCGTCACGAGTCGCCACAGCGATTATTTCCCTTCTATACTTGTCTCTCCCCCGCTCGAGGACAATTTATTGCGCTACTAATCTTAATTAATATTATTCGTTTATCGGGTTATTAAGAGTAATTAATGGCGATCGCCGGTGAATATTGCCTTATATCACTCGTATATGATATTAACCGAGTTTGAGGGAAAGAGGGAGAGAAAGAGAAAAAGTGAACGGAGAAAGAGGGAAAAAGATATCGATATATAAAAACGCAACCGGCGTTCGAGCACCAACGTAATATATTCCGGTTGCGGCGCAGAGAAAACGAGTTTCCGAGCAAGTTACTCCTGTTGAAGCTCGGGGTGTAACGAGGACGAGCGATATTAAATATGGGCTGCGCCTCGGGGAAGAAGCCCCAGGGTCGCACCTGCGGGTGGCTTCTTCCCTTCTTGGTTCGGTTGGTAAAGCAGGGATTACCCGCGCTAAGAGGCCGAGCGGGGCTTCGCGCCTCATCGTCTGGAAAATGGCTTACTGCTTACATTTACCTACCACCCCCGACTCTCTTCACCCTCTGTATATATATGTATATCTACGTGTCTCTCTTTACAGCGGATCTTCCGGCGCACCTTTGTCGCAGTCGCGACAGGGATGTAAACGTACTTTTAAATTGCGCCTTTCTTCTTTTACATTGGCTTTATTATTAACACGTTGAGCACCATAGGAGTTACCGGTGACCGACGTTATATAATTTAATAAAATTCCATGTGTCTTTTAAATTATAATATTTACAAATTTTTTTAATAGATCCAATATTTCAATATTGGCATTAACCCCTTAGTCTACAACAACCTGTGACACTCGTAATGGGGTAAATGGCATATAAAATTTTCAGGTTTCGTAAAACTTATGAAATTGGATATATTAGTGGAGCTGAACATGGTAAAATGATTTCTATAATATTAATATCACGTGAAATGACACGATACATGAATAATCACTGACCAATTTTTATTTTAGCAATTTAATTATGAATCATTGCGAAAGCAGTCACAAAAGAAGTCGTAGGGCAAGGGGTTAAGAAGAGTGGTGAAATTAACGAAATAACAGTGGCGTTCAAAGAGTTATTAGGGATGAAGAGAGAAGAAACGCTGGAATGAATTCATAGGTTGTGCCGTAACGATACGTATTATTCCACCTACCATTCTTCCTTATCGTTTATCCAGATGAAATTTTCATTAATACAATAACTTTCAATTCATCGCATACCATCGAAACTGGAGTATCTTCCACTATTTCACCCCAACGTCAATTTTCACATATCTCAGTGGAGAATCCATCCAACAACCGGTGAATTAATCGCATTGAAATCAACGTCCTCCTCGAAAGTTCCTCGCGGTGCAGAAATACCTCGTCTCCCCGGAGCATAAATAATTAATTCGACTTAAAATTAAGTAACACGGAGAAACGGAGAAACATCCTGGAGAAGTAGTCGAGAGAAGAAAGAGTGATTTATGCGCCCTCGGGTATAAGGAAGAAGGGGGGAACGGAAGCGCGGGGTATTGGACTTCCTATTCCCGCAGGAAGAGCCATCCGAGCCCCTCCTTAACTCCACTCGAGTTGGCTTCACCGTCGCGCTACGAGAAGGGCGTCCACTTACAGGCGTCCACAAACCCTGGGATCCACAAATGCGCACAGAACTGCACACACGGATCGTTTTAGAACGTCCCCTTCGTTCCTGCGGTAGGTAACCATTACAGTGTGTGCTTCATAAAGCTCGGCCACTTCGCCGCTCGAGTGGAGCATCGAACGTCGATCGCATCCCCCTTTCAGTTTCCTCCTGGTTTCTTTTCGAGAGGACATTCTCCCGCACTTTACACCCTTAGCGACCGCGAGGAAATTAGATGACACGCCTTTGGGCGCGAGATCACGGAAATTGTATCTCTGCAGGTTCAGCGGTAAAAAATTGTTTAGACTTTGAATGGAATATTTAATCTTGTGAATTGTATCTTTATCATGATGCAAACAGTGAGTTCATTGCTGTATTTTCACATTTCTTATTATATTTATTTCTTAGGAATAAGATATAGTGTAGAGTTCGACAACTCGAAGACGGCTAGGCAAAAGAATGTGGGTCTTATTTGTGGTAGGGATACCTATGTTGCATTTGTCCAGCAAAACAAGTAAAAATACGAGAATGGTATAACTATGCGGGGTGATTACTTTGGGAGGCTAGGGTTGGGGATTTAAAAAACGAAATGGCGGGAATAGACGGTTGAAGATGAGAGGCTCCATCGCTTCTTAGCCATCTTTCAGTTGTCGGACTATAGATATAATCATAATATCTTAGTTATATCTTATATATATTATGTTTTAGTGAACAGGGGGCACCGAGAGTTTCATGGAGTAGTTTTATTTCATTATTTTTTTTATAACTTCTTAGACTTGATTCTTCTGTTTCTCGTTGTCTACCATGCCTCATTATATTGCCAATGTTACAATTTATTTAAGAACTAAAAAAGATGCCGATGGCTTTGTATCGACGTGAATCAGCCACGGTTTTACAGAGGTCCTTGACTTCCAGCACATTTGGAGAGGAAAAAAGGAGAGAAAAAGTGAAACAAAAAGAATCCACGCAAGAGCTAAAAGGCACAAGGAAGAAGATTCTCCGTTGCCGCTGGGTGGACTTGGTCCATTAATATTTTGGCAATTAGCGGCGCTGTCACGCAAACGAACGTGAAAGTGCGAGAACTAAATGTGCGATCTCGAACCGAGGAAGACTAATTAGAACGTTCACTTCCGAAACGACACTTATATGCATATGTACGAGGAGGAAGCCAGGACCGGTGGATTTTTTGGTCGACAAGTCGTCCCGGTGATGATTGACCGGTATCACGCGACGGCAGTCACTGCACCGTCGTGATATTTTGTCTTGTTCGTGAAAAAGAGAGGTAGAAGGGCAAAAAGATATAGAAAGACAGAAAGAGAGCGAGTGAAAGAGTGTAACAGAGAAAGAAATCTTCACGGGCGGATGCGGGCAGTGCCCGCTTTCGTAATCCCTCGTTATGGCGTATGCAAAAACGTCTATGTGGAACGACACGCGGAGGATGCACAGCACCCGCGGGCTGTAACGTCCAAAAAACCTCGGCCTTGACTTCCTTGAAAACCCGAGTGAGTTGAACGACTCATCCCTTGGATGAAAGTACGCCAAAGACGTTCACTTAAACGATCCTCCAAAGTGGTCGATTATGAGAATGTTCAACGATACTTTTGTTCCGCGTAATTAAACCATCGACATTGGAGAAGGAATTGAACTTACAACTTTGAACAGTCGAGCTACTTAAGAGAAATTCAAGTTATGGTGAAAAGTTTCAAATTTTGATTATCGTTTTTCGCGTCACTTCAAACAGAGAAATAAGAATTAGACGTTATATATTTTTATAAATTAGTAAAAATGACCTGAAAAGTTTAATGAGTAACAATTGTATCCTGAGAAATTCCAACAAACTCCTACGTTTCGTTAATTAGTGAATGCTAAAGCCAGGTTTGTTTGATTAAAATTTCATTTCAAACGATTATTAAGCACGGACAATTAAGTCCAGGCTTGTCGTCAGCGATCGCGTACGAAGTTAATTAAAATACCCACTCGACGTACGCGAACGAAATATTAAACTCCCACGCTGCCGATTAATCTCTGTTGCACACTGTTACCTTCCTTTTTTTAATGCGAATAGTATACTTCGAAAATAAAAGACGAAATGGCGAAAACGTTCGTAGGAAACGAGACCCGGTTACGTCAAAGTCGGCTTAATGAACAACAGGACGCGTTGGCGACGGTCTTTTAATCAGCGAAAGGAATCTTCGTGTTTTACGAGTCGCGACGACCTCGCAGTAGTATAACGTACCTCGCAAGAAGAGAAATTAGAAGCCGGAAATCCCAGAAAACCGTCCGACATTTTAGCACCGTGAATTTGCTGAAATACGTGAGCCACGCATCGGCGAGCAAAATCGTAGGTGATAATACGACTATACAAAAAAAAAACTAATTAAAAATCATTCCCATGAAATTTCAGTTCAAACATATCTCTTCTTTCTCGCAATTGGAGGTGAAAAATTCACGTATCGTTACGTAGTTTGGATTACCTTCTCGTATTCTCGAGTATCTTTCTCTCAAGCGGATTCCAAAATCCGTGATGGCACACTCGTTCGAATCCCTAGGCGTTCCCCTACGTGGATGATGGTTTCACCGCAAGAGGAGGCGTAGGTGGATCGTGCGGGCTCGGTGTTCCGCGATAATATGTAAATATTCCGTTATCTCCGTCGACGCGGCCCTACGAAGTTTCCAGACCGGCCGCGGGGAGCGACGATTATTCGAAGCGCGTAGTAACTCGTGCAATTACGCGGCTTACGACAAATCGATAGCTTTTAATTACGTTCGGGGATATTTACGAGCACCGCCACCCTTCGGCATCCGTGCACCCCAACGGCGGATCGTCTTCTCACCCTTGCGGACCATCGGCTTCCTAGGTGGTCTCTATATTCTGTTCTTAGCGTTTTTTTTCCTGCTTGCGGAGTTTACTCATCAAAGTTGATCGTTATTGTAATCACACTTTGATAATTAACACCTTGCTCTCTGAGATTACCTCTGAAGTGACGATAATATTTTTTTTGCAATTTTTAAGATAATTTGGCAAGAGAATTTGTAAAGCTGATGAAATAAGTTGGTAGAACAGAGCTTTATTTAAAAAAATAGAAAATGTGCAAACTTTTAAAAATTGTTGGTGGTTTATCCAACATTGATATGCATCTATCTCTTTGGTGATGCAGTTTAAAGACTATTTAAGAAATCATCTAATTTAGGATCATCGCAACTATACCGTAGTGTCCTCAATTGCATATACAATCATAGACAAAATTCTAAAGCTATTACAAATCTGAATATTTATTCAGATCGAAGCTATATTATCATTGTCGCCATATCTAAATATTAAGACACTCCTTGATTCATCTCCAAACCTTCACCACTTCAATTTTCGTCTAATTCCGTTTAAGTCATACCTATTAAAAACTGAAAATCAACGGTCCCATAAAATGAACATATATCAAAGATCCGGCGAGAGATTTCTCACGTTGCAAAGAGATTGTCATCAGCAAATCAATGGAGCTTTAAAGTTTCTTCGCTCGCGAATAAATGCTCATTGGCCGGTCGTTCGCGTCAGGAGCGGGAGCAAGAGAAGCCGGAGATACGGTAGCGCGGTTCGTCGTCGGAAGCTGCTCCTTTCTCCCCAGAATTGCGGAGGAAGAAGAAGGAGCAGGGAAAATGATTAGTTATTAAAATGCCGATAATTATATATAATCAACCGGCTGGGAGTGTCCTACGCATACGCTTACCGCGCTCTGCACGGGTAAACGTTAGAAGGGCTACTCTCTCTCCCCCTGTTTCCTCGCTTCGTTCACCTCTTCGTTCTTCTCTCTCGTGCATCGTAGCCGGGTCTCTTCTGGTCGATGGTTGGCGCGAATCTTCCAAGCGATGGAGTAAGAGAACAACGAGAATACGAGAGAGAAAGAGAGAACGTAGGCGCGCATTATAAAAAGCCTCTAATAACTGTTATCCACGATCTCTCAGGCTGCCAGCAGGAGTACCGAAGGAGAGCGTCGAGGAGTAGAAGTCGCTACTTCTAGTAGGCGGACCACGGTAGGTAATGGTTCCGACGACGAGTCAAAAAGAAGACATACGCGCGACTCAGCAGCTCGTTGCTTCTTAGACTATTCTCGAAAAGACGCATAGGAGAAGCTTAAAGACGCAAACAATATCGAAAATTTCCTGGCAACGTTTCAAATCCATTTCCATTCCGTTACGTGCGTCTCTCTGGAAGATTTTCTACTTGTGAAATATGAGAATAATGATTTTCTTTGGTAAACTATAAAGTGGACAGGTAGAATCAATGATACTTTCTCGATGAATTCGCACGTGCCTGGCATCGATGTCACTGAGTTTCAATGATGAAAAGTTGGGTGTAATAGAAAATACACTGCTGGAAATATTGGAGTAAAAGTATTTTTACGGGTGGGAATAAATCGCGAATGGTTATACGCGCGATTCTGGGAGGCGTGTAAGGTTAATACACCGTGGAACGAATTAGCGGTGCAAATCGGTGCCGTCTAAATCAGTAGCCGAGATCGGAATTAATGCCATATTTCACGCCCGGTCGGGATTATTCGCGGTACCGAGGGCCGCCGTGCAAGCCGGCACACCGAAGCGAACTAGTTCCTCGATAAGTTCATTCGGTCGAACGGTTGATAAGCCACGTGGTCAGAATACATTATAGTCGAGGTATATATCGTCGCCTACCTATGTCACTTAGAAATTATTAAAGCGGAGAGCTCAAGATGGAGCATCGCCATTTTCCTGCAGCGATTCCCACCACCCGACTACCGGCATTATCGACGAAATTCAATTGTGACGTTATGCAATAACGTATTCGTGGACGACGATTATACCAGTTAACAGCCAGGATGAAACTTAGTATTGTACTCTACGAACGAAAGTAGAATTTTAATTGAATCTACGAGATTGGAAAATCAAATTTCAGTATCTTACTAAAATTGAACAAATTTTAAATACCTTTAGAATATTAATAAATAAATATATTGTTACCCTTTCGGTGCGTTCGCGAAGAGATTCTCAGGACATTTTTTGGAAAAATACTATCATTATTTCATAACCAGTCGAATGACTGGCCCTGATAAGGACAGATGCAGATAAAATTCCAGTACGTTTAAATTCACAGAAATTAGATAAATATGAAGATTATAGATATAAGAATTAGAGGATCTAATGTTTTAACTTTGAATATACAAAGTTGCCAGTAATTTTGAGTACGAAGAGTCAAGGTATTGGGTCTGGGTGATAGGTTGAAAGCAAACGGGTCAGATATATGCCGAAATATACGATGCAACCGCGAATCCTGTGAATGGAAGGGCAACGAGGAACCGCGTCAATGAGCCGCGGCCATCAAACTGGTCAGGCACGTATCGTTACTATGGTGGGCCCAGTGATTTACAACGTGTCACGCGACGAGAGTTCAACCGAGCAGGGTCAAACGGGAGATCGGAGCTATATATGAACAGCGGTGTTTACTCCATTCGCTGTTCTCAACAGAGTTGCATGTCGAGATAACGATCTTGCGAGAATTATTCGTCTTTGAATCCTTGACGATGGATTTCTTGCGTGCTTGACAATCTTGTTACTTCTAGTAGTTTTTAAAGGGTGGATTTAACGTGTTGGCGCTGGGATACATTTTACCCGCGTTCATATTACCCTGAGAAGTAATCGGAGCACCTATTTGTTGATTATTCATCTTTGATAACTTAATGAATAATTTCTTGCAGACGTGGAAATTTTTTAAATCGTAATAGTCTTGCTATATAATAATTTAACGCTCTGCAATTTGAGAATATTTGGAATCTTTGGAAGATTCGTTTAATATAAACTATGAAGAGTATCGCCTTCT
The DNA here is from genome assembly GCA_910591515.1 of Cerceris rybyensis. Taxonomy (NCBI): domain Eukaryota; kingdom Metazoa; phylum Arthropoda; class Insecta; order Hymenoptera; family Crabronidae; genus Cerceris; species Cerceris rybyensis. Next base: position 9,464,139 of record OU342797.1, on the reverse strand, counting down.
TTCATTGGTCCACATCTACAACCTGTGCCAAATCTCCCTCTTTCTTCTTCAATCTCTCTTTTGTCTTCCTATTCATTATAGTTCTCGGCAATGTTGTTAAATACTACTAGTAGCTTTTAGAATTAGAAGCACATACTAACGTTAAATCTATTATATTTCAATATATTAAATAAGTATGTTGGAAAAAGAGGAATTAAGAGATTGAAGAGACGATCGATTTGGTAATCTGTATTTTATAAGATTAACGTAGAAAATCTGTTCTCTCACTCTTCTATAAACTTTGAGAATTATTCAAAACAATTGGAGACCAGCCATTTTAACTTGCTTGGTAGTTCTAATGTTAAAAGATGGATTTAACGTGTTGAAGCGCGTTAATATTACTCTGAGAAGTAATCAGAGCAACTATTTACCGATTATTAATCTCGGATTACTTAACGAATAATTTGTACTTGAGATTATTTTGAAACTTTGGAAGATTCGTTTGAAATAAACTATGAAGAATATCGGCTTGTTCCATCACTGGGCCAGCACAAGCAACCTACGCCACACTGTTTCTTTCCTTTTCAAGTTTTCTTTTGTCTTCACGTCCATCATAGTCCCGTATTCTCGTCCTACGATCGTCTCGCCCTTCCTGCGCCCTTCCCGGCATAAAGTTTGTTCGCTCGCGAGTCCCTGAGCCAAGAAAACGAGTAGAAAAAGAAAGATTCGACACGGTGCTTCCTGCCGCAACGGTGCAGTGCTCCTTTACACTCGATTTCACGAAATAAAAGAAACACAGCCGGTTGACGTGAAAATTACCAAGCCATAAGCCTTATACTCCTCGTGCGAGATATCTCGCGAATATTTGCCCGACGAAAGCACAATGGGAAATATGCCGGACTCGAGTCAGCACGGTAAAAAATTCTCGTAATTAAGATTACACCCAGACCGTTGGTATTTCGCATTTTCCTTCACGGTCCGCGATGCATAGCGGCTTTAATCCGATTCTGCGAACTCGTGTCGAAGACTACCGATAGCTCATCGGCGTCCAGGTGAAACGGCCGATTATGAAGCATTTTTTACGCATCCTCCCTCCTGACTCTTCTAAACTCTGTTTCTATCCACCGCCGGATGGCAAATAAAGCAGCTCTTCTTCGGTGTATTAATTTTCTACGGTATAATAATAACAGGAGCTGCCGTACTTCATTTTGCTGCTTACGTGCGCGACAGTGCCGCGTAACGATCGTCCATCGGAGATAACCGCTTCTGTCCCGCGCCTGCGCTCGCCTCGACTAATTACGCGGAAATTAATTATAAGCGCATTACAGCGCGCCACTTCTTCCCCCTTCCTCCGTTACCCTCTATCCCGTTCATCCATCCCGTTCACCCTTCCTCCTCTTCCGTACTTTCTTTTTTCTTACATCGTCTCTCTCCGTTTTTCCCGAAGGCTTCTCCGGCAGAGAGCACCGCGACTAATGGAGAAACGGCAGATTAAGCGTACGCGATTTCAGACCGGTGGATGGATCAATTTATTTTCTATCCGAGAATCCAACGGCTGGACGAAAATAACACGTTGGACGATGAATCGAAGGAATCGGGAAAGAACGAGACACCGGAAGGACGATATTGCGAGACGATTTCCGCATGGAATTAGTCAATTGCGGTAGGGAGTTTCTTGCGGTGATATAGGATTGTGGATAGGATAATTCATCTCTATGGTCACCGATTAGTCTCCGGGTGGTCATTACGATGCTCGAGTATCGTCGATAACTGTTTTGCTCGGTGAATTCGATTTTAATGTCATTGATATACTTTTTGCTTCTACAATAATACAAGAACCTTAATGGAGCTTGCTTACTATCTGGATATTCATTCCTTTTATTTCTATCATTATGAAACTATTATCTCGGACATCGTACTCCTACTTGTTGAGCAATTCACCCTACGGGAGGATATAATCGACCAATGAGAAAAAGCAAAGATCGTAACCGATTCACACCGAGTAACTAGACAATCGCGGGATGATCATTCTAGAATCTAATCCACGTGTTTCCCTGTACGATCGAGGCACGATTTAACGATCTTTAATTGCTCACGTACTATGCATCCCAGACTCCTCCGGCTGTATTTCTTTTTACACCATGCCTTTATCCGACCTTCGATCTTTACCGACAAGCGGGAGCACGATCCTCGGGCGTTTATCTATAAAATCCGAGATGCACGAATCACACGGCAGGGCAAGGAGCATCTACGAATAATTCGCGATTACTCCACGGCGAATGCTGGGCCCCGTCGACGATCATTCGTTAAGATAACCGGGCATCCTGTGGCTGATTTTTGCCAAGATCCTTTCACCGCTTACGCGCCGGTTTAATTAAGAATCGCCGCTCGATCGACGCTCGTATTTGCCGATCCTCGTCTCTATCGATCGCGCGATACGATAGATCGTTATCGTAGGATATTGTACGCCGCGGGTTAGATATTCATTTGTAACGATTCCAAGAAAATATCGATACGGAAGAGAGATAATACACCGGCTAACAAGAGGAATTACGTAGAACTCGTTAATTGAACGTAAGTTCGCTTAATATCAATAGCAATTTGCGATTTGTTGTTCAACGAAAGAAACACGGAAGATAGTTGCGTGATATTCCCATGTAAGTAGGTATTTCCTTGGGCCTCCTTGGATCCCGTATCCTTCGAGACATGGTCTCGAAAACCTCCATCGCTCGTTTCACTTCGAGCCATGCCGATGCCGTGGTACCGGGCAAGTGGAAGGTAGAGAAAAAAAAAATAAAAAAAAGAAGAGGGAAAGACAGAGGCAAGGAGGTAGGAGAAAGAGGTTTGAAGAGAGCGAGAGAGAGATTGTGCCAAGATAGGCCGCCTGCCGCCGTCAAAACTGGTAGGCCTTGAAGAATTATGCGAACTATTCTTGCCAGTTTGTCCGCCGTGAATTTACGAACGGCGCGTTGACGCGGTGCACGCAGCCATCAAAGTCTACCCTGGGCGTGACCCAAGAGAAAATCGAGATAGATCCTTCAAGATCGCTGGTTCGTCTCGTCTTCCGGTTACGGAATGAAGAGTGAACAGGAGAAAATACGATTGTTTCGAATATTATATGATTAGATTAATAAAAGTTGAAAGTATATTGAGCTGAGTTATCGAAGAATAAATATTCTGCTTGAACACTGTTTTGTAGAAGAGTATTTGTCGATACTTTATATTCAATTTTAAGTAAGACTTGGCGCAATATACAGCTATATCCTCAAAGATTACTGATTCGTCTCGTCTCCTGTTCACAAAGAAATGAAGAGACAAAAAGACGATGTAATTATTAAGAATTTATATTCAATTTCAATAAAACTTTGTGCAATATTCAGCCAAATCCTCCAAGATTACCGATTCGTCTCGTTCACCAGACACCGCGTGGAAGCAAGAGAGACGAAGTATCGAGAAGAATCGACAGAGTAATTCCCCAGGATTTATGTACAACTTCGATAAAACTCGGCGCAATACCGAGCAACACCGTGACACGATATAATAGTCCAATGCATCGTTAATTTCACCTTGTCACGTTCTGCTCGCAGCACCGACACTCGACATCGTTCGAGATCGTTTGACTATCGAACGACGGCATTTTTCGATCACTCGATCGTCGCGGTCGTTCGTCCAATTAATTCCAATGAAATTACGTTTACCAACGGCAAGGTAAAAGATACAGCACCGATGTACCGATCGTTAATTCCAACCTACGATAATTAATCGAACCCGACGTTACTGGGATTTGCGGGGTGTGCGAACGTAGCCATAGAATATCGTATCAGTTGATAATTTATCGTAGGAAAATGTCGATCGGTGGGATGAGTGTGCAGGAAATAGAAGAGTTCGTTTGGATAACGGAATTATAATAAACGTCCCATTACTCCTATCTGCCGTAAAGGACGTTAACGATAAGAATCGATTACAGTTGTCTCTCGCTACCTACGATCCGCCACGAGCCACTTCCTGTTCGCAATGAGCGAATCTCTCGTTCGCGAGGTACAGCCTAAGTGATTTATCTCCGATAACTGCCGTGATCCTTCGCTGTGGCCGGATGATGCACACTGTAAATGCGTCACAGTGACTTTATCCTGCTCCTACTCTCTTTTACCTCCTGTACCTCGAATTGCGCAACATAGTCGCGTAGAAATAAACGAGCTACGTTTCATCGGTTGTTTTTTTTTCGCTATCTCTCCTGCTTCAGCTTGTATCACGTATACAGTCTTTCTTGTGGAATACTTGGTCCGGTAACGAAGAGGTCGCAGAACGATCGCGCAGCGTCACGCTGCTCTCCCGTGGGAGTGCGTTTCTATGGTGCACGTTCACCTGCCGCTCGATGATTTGCATCGAGCGTTACGTCAACCCACCGATCTATCATCGCTGTAGAAAAATCGTTGACGCAGAGGAGAATCCTTGACGATGGTGTAGGCTGAGTATACGATATTTTGCCGTGAATGGAATGATTACTTTTGTAAAATAATACTCGTTTGTTTACTGGAATGATGATTAAATCGGGCAAGGTCAAGAGATATCTGGTATGTCTTTAATAGTAGACGGGCGTTGTTATATTTAAATATATTAAATAAGTAGGTTGATAAAAGACGGATGAATTGGTGAAGAAGATGATTAGTTAACGCGTTGAACTTAAGTGAAACTTTTTCTATTAAAAAATCTTTATAAAGCGAAAACATTTGGGATATAGATAGATAGACAGATCTTTATCTTTTTTAACGCTAATATTTCAATATTCAGTATGTCCGAAAATTCATAATTATTGCGATTTAAAAGTTGCGTGAAATTTCATTGAATTCAATAGTGCAGGTCACCAGTGATCGCTATAGCAGTCAACGTGTCAAGTAATTTGTATATTGTAAGGTACATGTGAAATATTTATTGTACCGTGACTCTATAATTTTGGAAACTGTTTCTAAAAAAAATGGGAATCCATGAACTTAACATCTTCCATTGATATGGTATTAAATATTTTAAATATGTAAAAGTAAGGTACCTAATTCCTTACGGTAACAAAGTCACTGATCGAATAGAATTGAGAAAGTTTATTGTTTCTCCATTTTTGTGCACCGTTTTGATCAAATTTCCAGAATTGTGTCCTAGATTTGGGACACTTTGGGCGAATTCCTCGGTCAAAAGACGGCAAAGGATCTCGTCGAGCGTGCACGAAATGCGACCCAGAATAAATGAGTGGATTTGGAGCGGCGAGGTCGAAACGCTCGTAGATGCGGGACACGGGGGCTACTAAAATGTCCGAAGGAACGAGCACGGAGAACGGAGGACCGTGGCACGGGTATGCCGCCACGTGAATTCTAAAACGTTCATGGAACGAGCGATCTTCGCTTCGTCCTCCTTTTCCATCTCGTCTTTTTGCACGGTTCTCCTTACTGCCCGACGTTCGCGAATCTCCTGGTGCATCCTTGCAGCGCACGCCAGATGTCCGGGGCTCACTGTCGCGGACCGAAACCCTCGAGAATTTGAATGAAATTTCGATACCGGACGGAATTCGAATCGGCACACTGGACGACCTTGAAACGCAATCGAGGAACGAGATGGAGCGTCTCGAGTTCTTTGGTCTGTGCGCAAGGCGAAATATAAAGGACGACAAAAAGTGTTAAATTTGAAATGAAGGATTGGGCGAGGCTACTATTAGATTACTTATGAAGACTTGTAAAATGTGATGAAAAGTGCATTGTCAGAGAAGTAGAAATTACTGAAATCGTGGGATAGATGCGTGTCTTTGAACCGACGGGAAAGCGAAATTTGGGTACACTATTAACCCCTTGCTTTATAATTTCTTTTCTGACTGAATGTACAATAATTTAAAACTCATTGGTGAAGTAAAAAATTATTTCTGATTTCTGGTATAATGTATGATTTGACGCGATATTATTAATATAGAAATAATTTGATCATCTCGTGATCAAATGATATTTTCAACTTGATAGCCTTTGTCAAATTTCCTATTCCGTTCAGCGCATCACAACTGACAGACACAATTGTAGCACAAGGAGTTTATGTTCGACCTGCACGGTGCACCGGTAAACAGAGACTGAAACGAAGCAAAAATTTACATATTGGCAACAAAAAAAGTTGTTCATGAAAAACATCAAAGCAATCGGTAATTCCTTTACTGTATCGAAATATGTTTTCTGACAGAGCAACGTTCCACCTAAAAACTGTACCATATACAATCAAACATTTATATTTTTTCTATTAAACTCAGAGAATTTAGTACCGTGCGAATTCAGAAGCCATTTCTACGATCACAGGAGTCTCCGAACGTAGACAATCAAAATCACATTCGAAGAATGAGGGCGTTATCTCCTGAATTAACGCAACCGACCGACAATCCCGTGAGCTCGTTCGCGGCCAACAGGAAGGCAGTGATGCAAGAACAGGAGGAACGAAAGGTAAAAAAAAAAAAATAACGCGAGGTTCCGCCGCTTGTGCGTAATGATCATACGCAATGGGACGGTCCTTTTGTCGCAAATCGGCGTACTTCGTTAAAGTATTGCGAAAGTGCAACGGTGCTCATTATCCTCGAGCATCTTTGAAGCTTACGCTCGCGCACACGCCTGCGATTATCTCGCACGACCTGTCCGCCGACGTCGTGTCACCTGACGACGTGCGCTGCACGCGTAGGAATTGTGTATTATGCACCCGAGGAGAAACGCAAATGACGGGAAGCCAAGAGTAACGCGCTCCGCCACTTTACTGCGTTTATTATGTTATTTACGCTTTATTATTCCCTTTAATTCATTGTTATCGTTGTACTTGTTACTCTGAATGCCGTCGTTGGATTCGCAAATTCATCGTCGACTGACTCGTCGGCTTCGAACCTTGGCGATAATCATCGACGTGCTTGTTGGAAACTGATTGCACTGTGAGCGCGCGAACCAAGTAGATTTAACCGTCTGAATCAGACAAAGCAGTACGCGTGCGTTTAGCGATGATTATCTCCGAGATTGTATTTGAAGAACGTACTAATTATACCTTTGAAGAATAATTTCATTTTATATTCGTATTATCGTATAAAACGATCGAATAGCTAAGTTATTCGATCATTCTCCCTATAACTCGGTATCCGCTATACTTCAAATACTGAGTGTTGTAAAATCATAGAACTAACACAAAGTACTTTAAGTAATTTTGCAATTAGTACAGCTTACAATGGATTAATTTTTCGACTAAAAGGCTAAAAATAAATGTGCGATAAGCACAATATAGGTACTTATCACGAAGAACCAATGTCCTTTTTTCATCCTCCATCTCCATCGCCTTCCTGACTCGCGTGAGACCTCGAGACAGGATCGTGTCCGGTGCAATTATCTCCCTTTACCTTTGGATACCTTTTTTTTACCTTCTCTCTCTCTTTCTCTTCCTTCTCGAGGAACAAGCGGAGGAGTTGCCCTATCGAGGTGTCGTGGAGAACTACCGGGACAACATTCCCTATTCCTCGCGCGGACGGTCATCGACAAAGAGAAACGGCTCATGAAATATTACACTGTGAGAATTTATGCGTACACGCGGCTTTCCCTTTGATCAGAACCCGAGGAAATCGTCCGTTCCGCTCCCAAGGGAAAGGTGGACCCGGGGCACCGTTGCAACGTTATATCGATTTCGTATCTCCTTTTTTTTTTCTTCTTTGGTTTCTCTACCTCTCTCGTTCTCTCTTGTAGTCTTTATCCTACACGTATTCGCCTTACCAGGCACTCTTTTTCTCTCGTGCGCCTTCTTCCCGAAGGACGACGATCATACCTTATGTAAGGCACGCCACCGTCATCCGCAGGGCGGATAGTCGTCCGTTTGGTATTCGGCGCTGACCACTCGCCACTTTCCTGAGGATCCGATCCCCCGTCGTGGCTTCCTCGCGAATATATACGTGCTCGTCTCGTACGTGGTCCATGCTCCAGGAGAATCGTTTCGATCAGTGGCTAGATACGAGCGTGGAAAATGTTTTTATTCCAAATACGCCGGGACCACTATTATCGAAACGTTTGTTATCGGCGATATTCGAATTATTTCCTGCTGTGTTACTGATAATTTGCGGGACCACAGATTGCATTCCGCTTCGGTAATTTCGCGCTGGAATTTTGAACGAATTTTACGAGCGAGTTGCTTGGGATAAAGTTTCTCTGAAATCCGTGAAAGAAATCTAGAGTCATTGAATAGTTGGATATGTTGAACTTGATGAGCTTTGGATTTATCGTTGAATACTGTAATATTTATGAATGAATTTGAAATATAGTATTATATACTGAAATGTTATCTGTTTATAGACGTATATAATTATTTATTTGCATGTGGACCGTGAAAGATGTAATATTCAGATTCAATTGTCTGTCAAATAAACAATTCCCATAGAACAATATTATTCATTTACGAATGTCAAATCTTTCGTCGTACCACACGCGAAGTACTTGCGGTCGAGTATTAATTAACCGACAAGTATCTCCCTTCTTTTTACCATACTTTCTTCATAGAGCTACAAAGATCCGACAGAACTTGTCGTTGCATTACAATCATGTGGTTGTTACATTACGACAAACTAATGCGTTGCGATAAGAAACTAATCTATTAACGGGGAATTTTCATTACTCGGATACCGACACCTTAACCCTCTACACTCTGAATTTTTTGTGATATCTGAAAGTCAGTTTTACGATAGCACAATTAGAAAATGATAAAAATATTATTTTAAATAATGGATTAACCACTTGCGCTATAAAGACGTGCCACGCACGTCGAGATACTTTTGTTACAACACTGCCAGCGACGTGTATCTATATCACATCGATAGGCATTTGTCGCAGAAACAAAATCGACTAACAATTAGATCGGTTAACAATTAAATAGTTCATTATTCGAGCTACAGTTCCATTTCTTTTGGTGTTTGCCGCATGTTATATTGTAGAGCGTGGCACGGCTACCGAAAGTTAAATCGTAGCGCAAGTGGTTAAAGATGTTTAAACATTGGATTGTAAAGAATTTCATGATTTTCGCGAGCTAAATTATATTTGGCAAAGTTAAAACTTTGACTTTGAAAAATAGAAGCTTAAATGTGTCTTGTGTTAATTGAAAATCACAGGGGCCCATAGAGTGTTAATTGTATTTCGCTGCATAAGATATAATCTTTACTTGCCGTGAGAGAAATCGGTGCAAAAAGCATCGACGAATGATAAGGCAGAAGACTCGACAGGAATTAATGAAAGAATAAATTGGAATTGTTAATATCTACGTATAGTTAATACGCTGGCAAAAGGAATAAATCGAAGCTCCGCTACGATAACGGTATCGTTGTAGATCTCCGTGAAAAATAGAGTATTCTTTAATTTTTACATATGTACGTAAGTAACGTTATTCTATATTACAGTTACTATATCAGGATAAAATCTGCCTTGCACCTATAAATGTAATTTATTGGAATTTGAACGATCCGACTGAATCGATCGTAATTCAAACCTTTACGACCGTTCCGTCCGATTTCTAGTTGTTCCGCGTGGCAATAAATTTTTCTGGCTACCTGTTTGTTTAACTGTTCGATCAGATAGTCGAAATTAGTCGGATCATTACCGTAACGCTTCCTCGTAGTTTCTACTGGAACGAAGGACATGTTTTTCTAGGTGGCGATTCATTGAAATATGTCTTCCTATCATTTTGACAGAACTTCTATTTAGTTCTCCATCGAAATAGAAACAGGGTATTATTGGTGAATTTAAATCGCGAAAAAATAAAAATGCAGACCCTTGTAAGCTCAAACAGAGAGCTAGAGAATAAAGAATTTTTGGCGCGAAAGAGAATTAGAATCAATAAATAGAATAATGATAAATAGAAAGTATTGTAGATTATTAAGAATTATATCTAAACAGAAGTCAATTCGTTAATATCTTTGGAGAACAATCCCTTCGCGAAACGATAAACAATCTCAAGAAGTCAAAAAATCTCAAGGAAAATAAACTCAGCAATTCCAGTAAAAGATGCAAGAGGAAACTACTTAATTGTAACGATACTAAAAAGATAAAATATGCAAGAGCCACCTAATGGTGATCAAGCTCCATCGAACTCTCACACGGGGATCTAAAAGATGATGAACATTATTAAACCGGTTACACCTCTTTTCGTCCATACAGTGTAACTCGGTCGAATAAATGCCGCTAATTGTGCGATAAATTCACTACTAAATATCGTTCATCTCTTGTAGATTCCAGAACAACGATAAGAAACGATCCAAGATGAATTTCGTCCATATACTTTTACGACCCTTCCTCTTGCACTGACGTTTTGCTGTAACTTCCTAAACAGTGGCGCAAAGATAAAGCATAAAAGGTATTTAATTACCAATTACACTCCTCTTTCAAGCAAGAAAATAAACAAAGTATATAAACCACTCGGAAAATACACGGATATCATTATCAATGACATCGTGTTTCAGATATCTCACGTGACAGAAATTGGACAGCATCGCAGAGGGTTAAAATACCAGGTATACGGTAACAGGATTACGTCTTACCGTGTTACATAATCCAATATCAGCTACAAATTTTACGCGGACGTCAGGGAGCTCGAAATTTCATTGACAAGCGGCACAATGGGCAAGCTCGTTCCGTAATTTCTTGCGCAATACCCCCGATTATTACGTTCGTAATGACTCGGAGTATCGAGCACAAAAGCCCTTAAATACATTCTTGCCGCAATAACGTAGCTCACAATAGGATGCCGAATTGTGTTGCAAAAGAGGGAATCGATAAGAACGTTTCGCTTGACGATATATCAAAATGCCCCGTTGATTTAGTCCGAAATTTTAGACATTTTAAACTCAAATGAGAGACGATCTGATGGATTGAGTGAAATAGAATTGACATTCGAGGCAATAGAGAAGAAGGGAAGAGAGAGAGTAATAGCGGGAAACGAAGTGTAGGATTGGATGTAACGTTCAGCGGGCTCGAGTTCAATTCTTTAACACTAGAACTACCGAACCAGTCAAAATGACTGGTATACAGTTTTTTCCAAAAATTCTTCAAGCCTACCGGAGAGTCATGAAATAAATATTCTATGTCAATCTAGAAAAACATAAATCACCGTATCCATTTTCTTTTCGGTCTCTTGATTCCTCTGTTTTCAAAGTACTTATTTAATATATTGAAATTTAATAGATTTAATGCCGGTAGTTCTAGTGTTAATCACTTTTGGAAAGAACTTGATCTTAAATTATCATTTGATACATCATAGCGTCGATGGTTGGCAGGTTGCTTAAAATAGTAAGTTCGGAGCGAAATAATCATTGCAGTTGAAGTTAAAGAGTATTATGCAAAAGAGGAAAGAGGAAAAAAGAGGCTGAGGTATGAATGAGGACCACGAGCAACCATGGAATGGCGAGAGGGCATTCGCCTCCCCATAAATCATATTAATAAACTGCACTGCCTCGCGAGTGGCTACGCGCGTCCTATCCACCGACGGATAAGACTCTTTCTCCCACCTCCGACGTTTCTCGTTGAATATGCTTTTATTCTTGCTCTCCAACGGATGAGATCTCGGTCCGCCTTCTTGCCACCTCTGTCCCTCTCTTCGTGAGGGATCTACGATATTTCAATGGCTCTATTCCTCGGTGAGTATCTACTTGTAGGAAATTATGAGGTCTCGATTGAAAACTGACGCAATTACCCTGAGAATTGTTGGATTTATATTAAAAATTTCAGGAAGTTTTTGTAGTAGTTGTGACCTAGCGAAAATTATGAAGACCCAAAACTCAACAGTGGAATAAAAATTTAGATGTCTCTACAGATTTTGGAGAACAACACCTTTAAAATTTGCGCACCAACAAAACTTATGGCTTAAATAAATACAAAATACCTTGAATTTTACTATCAACACATGTTACATGACCTTGGCTGCAATTGTAATTCTTCAATAAATAATCAAAATAAATCAATACCAAATAAGACACTGTCCAAAAATATAATAGTAAAAGCAACAATTGCACAAAAATCCTCTTTTTTTTTATTTGGAATTCGCTGCACCATCTCTCCAATACTCTTCGATCTCTACTCTCATCGATCCAAAGATCAACTACGATCGCAACCAAAAGTACCTCCATCGCGATGGATGATCGATAATGTGAATACCCCGAGTAACATTCGTTCTCCTCGGTAGCGGCAAATCCGCGTCCAGTAGCGCGGAATGAAGCGATGCATCTTTCGGCGGTCGGCGCCGACGAGCAAGGAAGAAGACGAGAGACCAAAGAGAACAGTGGGGAAAAAAGGTGAAAAAGGAAGAGAAAGAAGTCTCGTTGATGTAGCATAGAAGCGGAAAAAGAAGAGGACCGTAGAAAGGGAGCACATCGAGAGATCCCGGAGAAGCGGTGGGATACTTGATGGCGCGATAGTTCCCTAAAGACGGATGGCAGGCGAGTCATGATCGCCGAAAGTTATGCGACTCTTCTTGCCAGTCGGAGGGGCCTTCCGTGGGCAGATATTATCCCCCTTGTAATCGCGGTCCCAGCGCGAATGCCGCGAAAGAGAAACGCGTATCCCCCGGTCCGAGGTCGACCGGGCGGAAGGAGAGGAGGGATCGATCTCCTTTATACAAGATACGTGCGAGCATCCACCGGGGACCGATCCTCAAATATGCCCAATTAGCTCCGGCTGACATAATAAGTAGATAAACAACTCTAAATCCTCTCGCGCGGTGAGATCAGAGGCGCGAAGTTTTTCTGATGGCACAGAGACAAGAACAGGGGCACGAACCCTTCCTCTTCTTCGGAGGACCGTCTCCTTTAGAGGTTCTGTCTCTTTCTTTCTCTTTCGAATTGCACCTTCCTTTGTCTTACGTCTTTGGTGTCTTTGTGCCGGGGGACGGTACTACTTTAGGGTCGATTTAGGCACTCGTCCGTCAGGAACGTTCCGGTTTTTCGCACCGCTTCTCCTCGTTTTGCCGCTAAACCGTGCCGGCGGAACTGCTCTTTTTCGTCTGCAGATAGCGATCAGATGGAAGGGACAGCGTAACGCTGTGATTTAGAGTGTCACCGTTTCTACGGAGGTATCGTCGCGAATTTGTTATACCGTTGAGAATCCACGAGTCTCGCGTTACCTATGCTCGATGTTGGATAATGGAAGATCCGATGAAATTTGAGCCGTTGAACTTTTCGCCGACGATTTTAGATATTTTCGTCGAATAAATATTCATGCCTTCACCTTTTGCTCGTCGATGGTTTTATCTTGCGCGTGGTGAATCGAAATCGTGTGTAAGAGTCGCGGGATTTCAGGGGATACAGGGAATCTATTAGCGGTGCCGGATTCATCGACAGGGACGATTAGTTTTAAACGGCTGGACGACTCAATAAACCTCGACAAATATCGGATACTTAATGTATATTTTTTACCGTGCCCACGATTCGTCGTTTCTCGATGATTTTCTCTTCAGAATGTTACATTCGAACGTTTAATTGCGGAATTTCTAGTTTCGAATTACAGAGGAAACCTATTAGCGTCTGTCGATGGATAATTTGTACGTGACAAAGTGATAAATGTATCTGAATCGTTCCTTACGAGTTCTTTCTCGACAACTTGTGCTGTAATTGAGCATCGAATTCTTTACATTCCGGGGGAAATGAAAAATTATTGTTTTTTATCATTCCATGCAGCAATAACGTAAATATTCCTTGATATAGACACCGCGATGATTATTATTGAGAACTTTCCCAATTGGCGGGAAAAGATAAAGTGAGAAAAATTCATTCTACATTGCCTCAATTAGTGCTTGAGGCGGTAAAGATATAATATGAGATTCCCAGATAATGAAGAATAATGCAAAAATTTGCGTTGACAATTATCGTTTCCGGCATTCATGTCCAACTGCAAAAATTTGATTATTTATATAGTTAAATATATGTAGTTGACTACATAAATAAATCTCGAAAGAAGTCGACAAGTGCAAGGAAACTTTACGTCTCACCAAATCTAAACTTTTCCTTATCGTTTTGGAATTGTCAAATGAGAGAAGCAATCCATGTCATAAGTTTCGGTCGATATAAAAAATGAATGTTTTAAAATGATATGAATAAAATTGTCGTACATAAAATTGTGTTTCGTGGTCGAATGCAACACGGAAAAATTTTAAGAGTCGGTGTCGACGACCGTGATTATTCCCCGTGGAATAATTAAACCCTAGAAAGTAATTGGACCCTGAACACGGGGTCAAGAGGGGTGTTCTCATCGCGAATTAAAATCTTAGTAGAATGTGTTTGGTCATTTGAAAGTAAAATCTCGTACGGCAGTCAGGAATTCTGCAGGAGCCCGTTTCAACTTACGTCGAAACACGTCGGAGAGGCGACGTTTAGCTACTATCTAATAATTAACTCCTCGACCCCATAAACTAACACATTCTTCGATCAAAAGGTCTCACCCTATCTTGGATAACAAACAAGCGGGAAAGAATTAATTCTGATTCACGAAAGAGCACATAATTACAAACGAAATCATTGGAAATTTTCAATTCAACATCATTCTTATTAAAAATGTCAAAATATACCTATTAAAATTTAAATCCAAATTATCTTCTAAGTTTGGCTACTTTCCCTCAAGCTTTTCTACTCAAAAGAACTACTATATCTTAATAACAATTTCTCCAGTCATTTCCAATGAAATCGGAAATTGTCACTCAAAAAAACATTCGAAGTTGGTGACGTGAATTTAGAATTTAAAAGTAGTGATCATGATTACCGATGACGTGAATTTTCATCTTTGAAAATGTCTGAATGCTGCATATCAGCTAGATATCTTATTATACTCTAATTAGCTATAAAAATCATAAAAGAATTTCACTGTTTTCTAATTGAAACAATTACTTAATACCGATAGGAAAATACTATTAATTAAAAAATGTTTGAATAGTGTAACACTATTAATTTTCCGCAAGCACTACTACATTTCCTCCATTTCCACCTACAATTATACTTAAAAAAAAAAAAATACACCAGTGGCAAATATAATACTTAAAGGATCTATAAAATTCTCTTCTCACTAAAAACCTCTTACAATAATTTGAAACAACACAATCCTTTTCATTGAAAATGTCGCACAGTTTAATAAGGAAAATTATTAAGTCCAAGTCAAACTACAAAAAATGAACCATCACTCTATGCAATTCCAGCTAAAAATCCAAGTGTATTATCGTCAGCAGAGCGATTAAGCGTACGAGAGCGATACACAACGCGAGACGAAGTTATTATGCCTAATCTATTCCGCTCGTCGAATCGTGTCGTTTGCCGTCTCCTCCTTTTCGATGGCTCCTACGCGAGACGAATTTTAATGCCATCGAGTGGCCCTTCCCTGGCCCCTCGACGGTCCCCTTCGACGGCACACGGGGGCCCGGTAATACGGACGTAGATTTAATAATGGAATGGTTAGTGGATCTCGAGCTAACGCGTTGCAATTTTTGGAGAGGAAACCTGGGGAAAGAGGCGGCCGAAGAGGCAAGCGAAGGGGATGCCGTGGCCCGATGGATGAGTACGTGAGTGGCATTCGCACAAAACGCGAAGGAGTACGGGAGACTCACGGGAAAACCCTCTCTCTACCGGCACGTAATCTATTTGTCGAGCGACCGCAAATTCATCCGTGCTAGCAGAGAGTGCGAAGATGCGTGTCGCTACAGCCACCCTCCTGCGATACCTCGTTTTACAGGGGTTGCGTTACGAGAGAAGTAACGAATTAAATGTGGATCGTGGAATTTTTCTGCATGCTTTTTTTCAGACTGTTGCGCGGGAGATTCGTTTTTTGATTTGGTGAAATTGATGGGATAATATGGTATGGTAGAAAGATGGTAAATCTATCTTTATGGAAAGGAAGATGATTTTATATTGAATATTGTTTATTTCGGCGCGAGTGAAGACTTTAAATTGTTTATAAAAAATTCTTTATAGAATAAGAGTTGGTGTAAAGATGATTCTATTGTATTGTGCAATAGAAATTCTCTCGTCTCCTCTGTTTGTGTAGATCGTTGATGGAACGATTATTTTCCAAAGCAGGAACTAAAATTTTTACGTTTACAACTATAAACACTTCTCTCATAAACAAACGTAGTAAATTGGTAAGATAAAAATAGAATTTTAATATTCTATGATTCAAACGTCACTTGGGCCATCGATACGAGGCATGAAATATTGCAAGAGGAAACTTACGACGTTTCATCTGCTTTCTACGAAAACTTACGCAAACGTACGTCAATAAATGGCTGAATATTGAAAAATCATGAGCGTAGAAGCTACAGGCTCGTAAGAATCGCTATTAGAGGTAAATCAGAGGGTGCGAGTGATACGAACATAAAGAAAATCCCCGCACACAACATCACGATCGGCGTTAACCGACTCGTATCCATTTCTGGCCGGTGTAAAAGCGACTTTAATACTGTCGTATTTCTGCTCGTAAGAAATTCTATCCTCGAATGGTCCTTGGGCCCTTGCGGTCTGTAATTCAGCTAGGGCTCTCTGTCCGAAACACAGAAACGATTTGGTGTTACGTGGCATTTTTATCGTTATACGCGCTAGTCCTTTATGGATGTTTAGTTAGATATCTCTTAACCCTTTCGATACGGAGTTACGAAAAGAAAAACTTTACTACTGACTATATTATTTCGCATGCTCTTAACGTAATAAAGCATATTGTTGATTGAAACTAAAGAATTAACATTCCAAATAGCTTTCGAATTCGTCATAGATTTTTTTCTAGTATCCTTAGAATTGTGTGGTTTCATAACATTGTTGTTATTCTAATTTAATTATAAGTAAAACGGTACTAATTGTATTTAAAATGCACTGTGAACAGTAGTGAGATATTGTTCTGTATGGAATTGTTCCAGTAGATTGTAGTGGATTTAAACTGCCACTTGCTGGAAATTAATATGATGGAAATAATAATTAACCCCTTCGGACCCTGTGCACATTGTAATGTACATAATACTTTTCGTGCTGTATTTTATTACGTAAAAGTTAAAACATAGTTCCAACATCTAATAATTTTATTTTTTTTATACAAATATTTCTCAGGATCTCCTTAATGTTACAAATTTTGCGTAAAGACCATATGCCATATTAAAATATACATTTACAAATTATAAATAAATAAATATCGTCTCAAACGAAAAAAAATTCGGGTCTGAAGGGGTTAAGAGTAAGTTGTAAGAAAAATGTTAATATGATTATTTGCGAAAGATCAGCGTGCTTTGAATAATACACTTCAGTAGATGTTTTTGCTTTAACTTTACAGCTATAATCGCAAGTACATATTTCCTAAAGAACGAAGATTGTAGTAGGAACGTCGGTGTTGCTTTATGTTTTTATCGGTTTGCGAAATAACCAGCTATAAAATCTTAAAACTGAAAACACATTAAAAAATACTCTTTCGTTGTGAGAAGATTGACGAGTTAATTGACGTGACGAAGCTGAGAAAGAATCGAAAGAATTTATGGAATTCATCCACTCCATTCGATACTCTTAATTACATAGAAATATTCCTACCAAAATTGTAAGAAAAAATCAGAAAACCGCAAAGAACTATACCTCACACGATATTAAGACTCGAATAAAATTGATGGTGAATATCAGAAAGTAGACAGAATCGTCAACCCGGATGATATCGCTACGATAACAAGATAATCAGCAAACCATAAAAATATCCTCGATCCATGTAAAAAAAAAAAGAAAAAAAAACGGTATGGCATTTAACGTGCGTGAAATTAATTAAATCGGCTACCAGACAATTCTGATTTATGCGAAAGCCCAGATCTTACGGCTTTCCGCTGGAGAATAAAATTTAACACGCGCCGGGTCCTAGTAGATTTGCATTCTAATTGTTGGACGATCCGACAAACAGGGAGCCATTACGCGACTCCGTCCGCAGAAACAGGAGGATCGCCGAGGAGAGGCAAAGAGAGAGAGAGAGAAAACATTCTGGACCGAGGTGTCGAAAAACCTCGAGGAATACGCGAACGCTCGTAAAAGAGGCAACAGAAGTGGCGTCAGGGATGCTTATCTTATCGCCGGTGGTCCTTCCCGAAAATCGCCTCCATTACGTCAGACTCGATCGAGGTACCTGGTACCCAATAAATATGTACGCGTACACTTAAACGCGCGGCTATAAAATTTAATTTTCTTCATTTATCGCAGCTACTGAATTTTTTTAATTAACCACTCCTCCGTTCACCGCATACCATTAAGGGATGCAAATGGGACGCGGAGTTTCCGTTACGTACAGAGCGTTTCAAAATTATTTGTCATGACTTTCGGGGGTTATTCTACACTTGTCTCTTTTGTCTACTTTGTAACAAAATTCACGAAAGAGCAAATTTTTTTTATTGATTCATCGCATTCGCCTTGTTACGAAGGTAAAGTACCTGAGGGGAACCATGGATCAGACAAGAACCGTTCTCAAGGTAATGAACTTTTAATTATGTCTTTGCAATTGAATTTTAGCTGTATAAGTCAGGCTTCCAGGTCTTCGACCGTTTGGAAGGAAACACACAAGATATCCTTACTATTGCTACACGAAATTAAAAAATGGAGAACTAAGCCATCGACGTAGTATGGACACTAACAAAATGTGTAATCACACTTAAAACCTAACAATTAAAATTGTATTAAGAATTATTTGTACCTCAGAAAAGTGTTGATTCTTTGCTTCGATGGCTAGACTTACGATGGCAACTGTGAAACTGCTTTGGTGATTGAAAGTAGACGTATGGCTGCCAACTAAGGGTTGATACCACTGAGAGGAAGAATTACCAAGTAGGCCGTAAAAAGAGAGGTATTTAACGATCCAGGTTCTCGTTTTAGACACAAAAATATTATACGCGCACTAATAGGTGAAAATAATTCAACCCGTTCACGGAGCACTGCTTACGCGTCGGCGGTCACGGGGGAACTGATAGCGAGGCGAGCCTCGAAGTGTCTTATTGTTAAGATTCGTGGAAATGATACCTGAAGGTTATAGTCCTTGAGCTCCGCCGAGTATGTTTTGACAACACGCGGGGCCGCTGTACTTCCTGGCCAGTGAAGTGGAAATAATTGCTCTCATTGCTCATAAAAGTAATTTGAAAATTGTAAATGAAATTAAACGATGATATTATTTATTTATGTAACCGAATGTTACAAATATAGTGTTTTGTTTAATGTAGCATGTTCAAAGGTGTGTAATTCATAAACGTCAAATGTATTTGTAAAACTACAATAGAAAGATGCCTGCTCTGTCGTCTCCTACAATTACACTTATTCCTGGGCATCTAGTTTTTTCCATAAATTGTTTCTAAAAACTCTCCCCAATATAACGTTGCATATAACTGTAACGCCATGAACGTTTAAGCATGTTTAAATAGTGCTTCAAAGGGAAATGGTGTTTTTTTACTTGCGACAGATTTCTTTCACAAATCTCCATCGAACCAAGGGTCAAGAACGACCCCTGAGAGCCATGATAAATAATTTTGAAACACCCTGTGCGTTTTTAAGGTACATTTAACTGATTACAGCCTATCACAAACAAAGAGGAGGGCCGTGATCTTTCAGGAGAATCTCGAGATACTTTATCTTCCATTGTAAATTACCTACAATTCCTGGCCAAGTTTCTCATCCAATTAAACAAATAGCAAATTGAATTTTATGAGACGAAATTGAGAATTTACAAATTTTTTTAATGAGGCGAAGGAAAATGTAAATCTACCCTGTGCGTAAGCAGGACATGGAAGAGTACACAGGAATTTTCTAATCATCGACAAATTCATTAACGTTAATACCGTCCCGCTCCTGAAATCCGCTCGTAATTATCCCCAAGACGCATTCTCCACCTACAACGCGGAATAATCGAGTCTCTGCTAATTCGACACAATGCACGAGTCGGACCATCGATCTAACCTGCCGCCCATAAGGGACACTCGCTACAGGCGTTAATGAATACTTAGAACCATGACCGGTAATTACGTTTAAACGCCGGCCGCTGCTCGACGCCACATGGCGAGCGTATTTCGCGCTGATTGCCGCATATGTCTGTCGAAGGACTCGCATATACGAAGACGGCGAAACCGAAGAGGAGACGAACGAACGTGAAAAGCCAGAGGGACGCACAATGCCGAACATTATGCGAGGTAGAGAGACCGAGGGCGCGAGTTCATTTTTAACTCGTGCTACCACAACGTCTTCCTCTTTCGTTCTCCATTATCTTCGTTCTCTCTTCCTTCTTCCTTTGTCTCTCTTCCTCTCTCTTTCTAAACTGCTTCTCCCTTTTTCCCATCTCTTTCTCTTTCATCTACTTCCTCCATCCGTTTCGCTATCCTCCTCCAACCGTTGCTGCACGTGTGTGCAGGGATCGTAAAAAAATGCAACTAATTAACTACCAAAAAGTCAGGCCAGAGGTTTTTACAGCGGCCGATGGAGAACGGTCCGGCTGTCCGAGAGAACTCGAGGAGCTTTGACCGCCGATCGCGTCTTCCTCTTCCTCTCCCGTTTCGCTCGATAAGCATCGATTACTCTCACGTCAGTTAAAACCCAGTTGGACGTTTCTAAAGAGCTATTTTTCGAAATTTTCACGAGTACCGTTTCTTCGTCGCGGTCAAAGAATCGCACAGCGTGCTCGATCACGCATGCAAATCTCCGCCTGATTGCTCTCGTATTTGTCACGATATAAATATAAGAAAGACCAGGGAAGCTTGAAATACAAGGATGATTAACGTTGATGTAACCGGTTAAAGGAGGCTCGTTAAACTCGTAAAGATATAACGTGGAGAATTTTTAAAGAATTTAGATTCCCCTTACGTCGATCGTAACTTTCATTGTATAAAATTACTAATATAGGATCGTTTCACGATATATTTCACTTACGATGTCAAATCACTTCTTTTTAACAAGGACTATTACTCATTCGTCGTTCCACGTGCGTGTCATTTCTGAAATTACACGAACATTCAAATCTTACTCGTTCCGGAGCAAGTATCGTGATACAACGTATAAATATTTATAGGTACTTGTCGACTCGAGATTGCACAGTTTTAACGTTTATATATTAATTACAACGTTGTAAGTGCGAAGATAGGTAGAATATTACACCCCTGATCTACGATCGTGCGCACAGTGTTGCTAATTCGTGACAAGTTACTCACCGATAATCCTTTAAAATGTAAACGTTTCTGGAAACTGTGAAAAAATTCAAATATACAGTCGTCGATGCGTAATTTGTAACATAGGAAGCATGCGAGAAGATGCGCGGCATAAATATTCATGAAGGATCGTTCCATGGAACTTCGAAAGACGATATCAATTACGAAATCGTGGATGAAACGATCAGAGAAGGAGAAGGAAGACGAAACGTTAGAAACTACGCCGTGCCAAGTGACATTTCGCGCAAAGACGACGATTTGTGTCGTTGTAACTTAGGAGAGAGAGAAAGTGATGAAAAAAAAATAAAGTTCAACACCATGCTGGTTTGAAAAGCGATTGCAAAAAGCTGTCTCCATATGAGCGGAACTATAACGAAGAATACAGCCTGGACGATATGTCGCATACATATTTATAGGAGACCAGTCTGAGACACAAGATTTTACGGTTTACATATTAATTACATCGTTAAGGATTCCACGACGACGCGTATGTAGTAAATTACGGGTTTGATATATGACAACGGAATTAGCATACGACTACTTTCGATTCGATACTCGAAATCACGGAGAAAGGAAAGTACGTGGGCCTCAGGAGGCTACTGTTGCGTTAGAAGCTTCTAATGGGCCCGAGTTTCGATTAATTTCCTACTTTTAAGAATATCCGTTTCTACTTAATACCTTATCATGGCGCGAAATTCATTAGAAGTTGTGTTTTCGTCACGAGCAAATATGTATTTTGAAATTTGCTTAAAAAATGTGTACTACCAAATACCAAAAAGTTTTCATGCCACGTGTAGCTACTCCATTCTATACTATTAACCCTTAGAATTAATTTTTGGAATAATCTATCACTGATTTCCGATATTCTATTATAAGTTAACTCAATATTAATAGGATACAACTAATTTCAACGCCTCCTGACTCTACCGTGTCACGCGTGCCACACGACATTGTAAGGCAAGGGGTTAAACTATAAATGTTTATGTAAATATTGCTTATGAAATTCTCTTGACAGCGCCAACCCTCTTGTTAAAATTCAACAAATTCTGATATTTCCATGCTTAACCCCTAGACTACTGTAAGCGCCTATAGGTGCTTACAAATTTTGTATTTGTGACACTGAGAGCGCCTATAAATGCTGCTATATTGTGGTTTTGTGACAGGAAAATCGCCTAATCTTCGCAATTTGGCTTACTGCCATGGAGGACACTCTCAAATTTGTAATATCTATAGTAACTCGGTTCAAGGAAAAAATAATATTATTTTAATATAGTGAAATTGAGTTTTTTGATTATCGAAATATGTTTTCACAAAAAAGCATCCCTGTACAAAAGTTCCTTACTAATTCCTGCCTTACGTCTCACAATCAGACTCTGTCGTAATGAAGGGGTTAAAAAAAGTGCATTTAAAAAATCACCGAACATGGCAAATATCAAAGAAACGAGATAGCGGCGAGTGAAACGAGCACAATGGAGATAAAGTCTGTCGTGAATCGCGACGGATCTCGAAACGGTTGATCTCGTCTCGCGGCGCATTCGCGCGATCCGCCTCGCCTGCAATCTAATTAATCTAATTAAGCTGGAGTGGCTTGTTACTGCGGCGCACGCCATACGCACGAAGAGAGAATCGAGAAGAAGAAACATACATGAGGGTCCATTGGATGAGCAAACGGATCGGTAATCGTGCAAGATCACTTCAATGATCCTTCGTGTACAGTCCCAGTCATTCTTTCATCGAGGCGCGCAGTTTTAAGATGCGCCGTTACTTCGATTACCGCCTCTGCGTCTCGACATTCCATGAAATTGACGTTTACCTTTTGCGGTCCTGCGTCGAGGTATCCTCGATGATGTCTTCCGCAATTGAAAATTTCGTATCGAATGAATTTACTCATGGAATTCAATGGTTTCTTATCTCGATAAAGTATCCCTCGATACTTACAGTTATTGGTACTCTCGAATGAAATGGAATACTTAGCAACTTTTATCAAATTAACTTTCAGCGGCTGATAAGATCGGTATGATCTTACGGGCTTGTAAAATTATTTCAAACTTTTATGCGAACATACAAATGAAAGAAAAAAACTTTTGAAAAATCATCAGAAAAATCTACTCTTCTTTTAGAAGATAAAACCAAATAACAGGATCAAAAAAACATATAATCTATTTCCAAAAAGACCAACAAATTGCCGTGCAAATCGCTCATCTAGTTTTCGCGAACGCAGCGCGATATCATCGCGCTAAAATTGCAGCGACATTGGAGCCTCTCCTGCATTGGCAATTTAGCAAAATTCGAAGTTGCACATTGGATTTTCATTAACTGTGCAGCTCACGGAGAGCACGGAGCGATACGCGTTCTACCGTTATGAAAAATCGAATCCCCCTCGTCAAAATAACTGACACGGACTATACGCGAGCTTAGAATTATATCCTACGGTAATATCTATAATTGTAACGAGAATAGGTGCGTGAATCCGTCTACCGATTAAATCGTCCGTCTGTCCGACAAGTTTTCTCAAACGGAGCTGACTACGCGGGAAGATAGCCAACAGCACGAGTATCGATATGGCTAGAATTAACAGTGTAACGAACCTCTTCGTTAATTACGATCGTTAAATTGCGTGCACGTCAATTGCCAGAGAACGATAAAAAGAGAGAGACAAAGCAAAATTTCCTTGTGCCGAAAGGATCGGCTCGATCGTATCGAGCTTACCGACGATGCCAGAAGAGTAACCCAGAAGTGGAAAAAGAAGAGGAAGAAGGGGGAAGAAGAAGCAGGTCTTGTCCACTTACCCATGGCGTCTGAAACAAAAGAAAGAGAGAAGCTTTAGTCGAATTCCTCGGTAGATTTCAGCGAATATTTTATTATCGCGATAGAGCAATTTCAAATCTCGCGCGTACATTTGACAATACGTAAATCCACAGAACGTACATACAAGTATTTATATAGGCTGACAGAAGTTTTCAATATTCCTCGAGTTTCATTTTTCACTTCTCTCTTTCTCCGATTTCGCGTAATTCACACTGTTTCTACAGCCCCCGGCAAGAAGCACGCCGAATGACTTTATGCGCAAAGAAGAAGACCTGTGGGGATCGCGGCAGAATGCACGGCTAATTCCAAGCTAATTGCCACTCGGTGCTAAAGAGCGTTTCAGGACGAAAAACTCACTTTCCGTGCTCCGTGCAAAAGGGAATTAAGAGCGCGAATGGCATTCTTCTTAAGCGCTATTCCATACGGGTAGATGAAAGCCGGAATTGCCGTGTACCCGTTTTATCCGCGGTGCGATTACAAAAATGCAAAAATCCTCGCTTCTGCCAACGAGGGAAGGAAGAGAACGTATACTAAGGCGAGTAATTGAAACATTCTTCGGCTTTTAAAGTCCACGTTAATCACGTCGATCTGAGTTGCGGTCGGAAAATGAAGCGATCCAGTGCACAGGGTACTCCTTTCGACGAGCATCGAAGCGGCGCGCGAAAACAATCGAATTCCCGGGGCTGTGCCGTTTGGATTAGCTAACACCGTTGCTCTCTGTGCAAAACCACGACCGATCGCGACGAGATTACGGCAATATCAGCTGCCGCCAATTACCGAGCGGGCGCATACATCCAATTACAGAACCGAATGGAATAATAAAGGCTGCCCGGCAATGACCAACGTCGCACGAAAACTCCGAGCGAGCGTCGAGTATTTCACGGACGACTGGCATCGATATCTCGCCTTTGCTCCATTGTTGCGATTAATCGAGGCGCGCGAATGACTTCGATTGCTTCAATTCCGAGAGAAAATAATTGCAAGCTGATATAGCATTTATCAAGAGAAAGTTTTAAATCGTTGATACCTTTGATAATTTTGCGAGGGAAAAATTATAAAAGGGTAAGGTGTGGATGAAGGAAATGTTACGATTATTTCAAACTTCTGAATCTTTCAAGAAAAAGAGATTGCATGGTTAGAGGAAAAGAGACTAAGAACGGGAAGATTAGAAAATAGATTTATTAACGCGGATGATAGAAAGGTGCGACGAAAATCCGGAGTGTCGAGTATTTAATGGACGACTGGCATCGATATCTCGCCTTTGCTCCATTGTTGCGTTTAATCGAAACGCGCGAAATCATTTCGATTGCTTCAATCCCGAGAGAAAATAATTGCAAGCTCATATAGCATTTATCAAGAGAAAGTTTTAAATCGTTGATACCTTTGATAATTTTGCGAGGGAAAAAATATAAAAAGACAATGTTACGATTATTTGAAACTTCTGAATCTTTCAAGAAGAAGAGATATGACTAGCGCCGTATGAGTAGAGGAAAAGAGACTAAGAACGGGAAGATTAGAAAATAGCTGTATTAACGCGGACGATTGAAACGCGCGACGAAAATCCGGAGTGTCGAGTATTTCATGGACGAGCGACGTCGATAGGAGCTACTCGCGACTTTATATAACCTAGAAGCCTTAGCGGTCACTCATAATTCCTCGAGATTATCTCTGCGTGGGCAAGACACGCGGACTCTCCGACTCTGGTATCTACCTTCGTCTATCTCTATTTATTATTCCTAGGCGCGACTCTGTGTCTCTGCGAGGTCTGACGAGATAGCTCGCCCGTATAACGTGTACTGAGCCCTCGGGTTAGTAACGTATATGGGTATACACAGTGTGCAAAAAATTTTGGAAAGGAAGTTTAATGCCATGGGAAAGCGATTGGATCGCATTGAAATCGAGAGATGAAAAAATATTACGGTTGGTTTTTGTGTGACTTCTGCAAAAGGTTACACTGATGGTTAAAGTAATGGAAAAAGGTATGATGACTTTGAGACACTTTGATTTGGCCGTCATGATTCGTTCAAAGAGCTAGGAGGGTAAGATCAAGCAAGAAGTCGGCTTCGAGTTCGAGTTGTAATTAAAAATATTGAATCGATGGGATGAAGATAAATGAACGTTAAATTTTTAATCATTCTCGTTTCCTTCTGCACTGTTCTCAATCGAAGTACAAAAATTCGGTATTAGATTGTAAAAATCATCGAAACTGCCCACAAAATATATTTTCAATTCAATTCCGTATTCTTTTATATGCTATATCACGGAATTCTCTACATTCCTATTTTCCCAAACGGCTACAAATTCCTTTCAAATGAAAAATCAAACGACTTTGCGTGCCAAATTGAATAAGACATTTTGATAAGCTTTTATCGGTACAACATATGTCGATCAACTTTAACCGCAATATTTTCACGCACTGTATATATAGATGTCCGAATATACACAAATTTCTACATCCACATGTGCATAGATATTTACCCCTGCGATATGTAGGTAGAGCGTGGAGATTTTTCGCGCGCTCCATCCTCCGCCACGGCTCGTTGCTTCGAGCTCCGAGGCGAGTTTCGCGTCGTGTACGAGCCGACTAACCCATTAGCGCCTTGGCTGCCGATCGACATGGCAAATCGATCGATTAAAGCACCTCCGAACACTTCCTGCCGATAGTCGATAGCCAATGTTCATCGGCGATTGACGATTCAAGAAAAGGCGGTTTTCGTGGTAATTACTTTTACTGTGAAACTACTCTTCGATCGTATGTGACTGACGATCCGATATTAATTAAAATGGAAGAGGTACGATATTTTTTGCGTGTTTTTCATTCGACTTTTTGTGGAAGAAATGTGAATTTTAATGGAGGAACGATTAACATCCTGTTTTTGAATATATTAGATGAATGGTCAATGTTCATCATTACTTTTACTGTAAACTGACTATCCGATATAAATTAAAAATGGACGATATTTGTTGCGTCTTTTTTATTGGGATTTTATTGGAAAAAATGTGAATTTTAATGGTGAAACGATTAACATTGTGTTTTTGGACATATTAGGTGAACAGGTCAGAATGAAAGGAGGAAGAAGATTACTCTTTTTTGTATCCTTTGACTTTAACTGTTATTGTCATTTTGTAGGGTTTACAATATTAGGTGGATTCTGAATCACCAAAGGTGTCGTATGTTAAATAATAACGTGCAAATTCCCATGAGTGACAGTCTCGGTAATTGAAAATCGACTTTAACTCCCACTGCACTCTCAAGTCGATGAATTACTCTCTTACCACTTTGTCAAATGAACATATACAATAATGAAAACAGATTGAAAATGTACGATCACAATTAGAAGAGTTCTACCTCAAGCTGAAGAATTTCTCAAAGAAATGAACACAACCTCAGTTTGATTGTATTGGTGGATCTACGTTTAGAAGATCTTAACAAAAACAAAATACAATATTGTGTATTTAGATAAAGAAAGGGGAATATATCTCTCGTTACACGCGTAGCTTTGTCAGTACGAGAATGCAAGTTCCTCGCAGATCAAGAGGGTTGGGGATATATCAACGATTATACGAGCTGATGTTTTGTTTCGGCGCAAAAGAGGAAACGGTGCGTCGAGCAGTGGAGTAAATCACCGGACAAATGTAAAATAGGGAAAATACAGCCTTAAATATAGACGGAAGTTATGAAGACAAGCGAGGGGGGTGAAAATTGGCTACGTATCTATAAGACACCGCGTGGATTCAAATAGAGTCTACGATGAATGACACGATGACACGAAACGAGCACGATAAATTCGGCGATAATCGTTCTACTGCTGCCAAAAGAGAATTCCGTCTAAACGCCGACGAACCCCGACGTATTCATAGTACCTCCTGAGAGTTTCGAAATTTTCACCAACGTTAAAATCGCTTAACGGGGTCAATCGCCGGAATTCAAATACCCCCGCGTTCCTCGTCACAGTGTTCCGTTATTCCGAGTTAATGTGTTCTCCACTTTATTCCATAAAACCCATTGTTGCTTCAGGGTCAGACATTCGCGTGAAAAACTCTCAGCCCTTTTCAATGTTCTCGCTTTTAACGTCGTTCAACTTTGAGAATAGCCTTCCAAGAGACTTCTCAAAGTAACAACAATTTACGAAGTCCACTAACGTCAAACTTTCTCATCCAATATCTTTTTTCTTTCCAAAACGCTAACCGTAAAGAAAGAAAAACCATGAACCAACATTCTCAAAAGGGACTCTCCAATAAGTACCAATTAAACCTTAACATCATATATCTCAGGCCCGTCGAAAGAAGTCTGACTGTCCGTTTCAAATCTCTCCGTCGTATCCAGAAGACGATTCAAGGAACGTATCGTGAGAAGGAGAGAGAAAGAGAAAGAGGGAGAACAAGACGCGAGCCAAATTTTCGAGATGGTTCTGCCGATCTGGACTTAATTTGTAGCACGTTCTTGCGGGCAGAGGCTTCTCTCGATCGGCGTTGCCGGGTTAGTTAGCGCGACTTAAGGCGGCTGCTGATGGTGCCGGTTCTTGCCTCGGCTCATTTTTGCCGCTAAAACATCGTCCCTAATTAATCTCCACGGCCCCTCCCGATGGCGGTGTTCGGCGTCACCGACTGCCATGGATGAACGGTGACAATGGGTAAAGGCTTCGGGTCCAGCCTCTTCTGGAATCCGCCGAATCCAACGCGGCGTGGCGACCGATCCGTAGAAAAAGCTGACCAGCGCTTAACACCGTCGAAAGAATCGAGTCGATGGGAAGAAGAGATCTCTCTGCTAATGGGAATTTGCGGGGACCAGCGAAACGTACGAGGCGCACTTAACGTCTCACTTGGATCTACTGTACGACCCGGCCCCGATTCTCCTCGGCTTGCCGACACTTCGCCGCGGAGTTCCTCGAGGGAGGATTCGATTAATTGCGCTAATTAACGCGATTCCTCGAAGGAGACGGCGCATCGAGAGGTTTACTGGGCCGTCCTCGACCGGTCGAATTTATGGAGATTCCTTGTTTGCTGTACGGTACTTCGTGGAATGGGAGATGGAATTGTGACGTTTATGGGATTTTCTTCTATTTGGAGTTACGCGTCGGGGTTCGTTTGAGTTAATATACAATAGTATACTCTGTATGGGTTTATTGAGGGACTTTATTGGAATATTAGCGGTCGAATTTTGCTGGTATAAGGCAAGCTAAATTAAGCTACTGGATTGGGTCGATTGAACTTAGGATGCAATTTGTTCAATAAATACTTTATCGAGAAGAAAATGAGATTTTCAAGTTTAAAATATTAATGTAAAATCATCGTAGCTTGTGGATCGGTATATTGAAATTAATGTCGTCTTTGATAACTTAACCCTCTATGGGCCCCTGTGACTTTGAGGTAACGCAAGGCACGTCCAAGCTTCTATTCCTCAAAATTAAATTTTCAACTTTGCCAAATTTTCTAATTAATTTATAAAGATTTTTTTTAATATTATGTAATAAAAATTTCTAATTATGCTATTGTGAAATTGATCTTCGAATACCATGAAAAATTCAGACCAGAGAGAGTTAAGGAACGTCAATCAAAACAAACCAAGGGATTTTTTCAAACTAAGTTTTGTCTTATATAAACGATACTTGACGACGGAGACAAACTGATATACTTCAATATAACAATTTCGCGATCGAAGAGATTGGAATGTCTTCACATCCGAGGAATTTATGAAAGCGCAGCAAGCGGAAATCGAACGGAACGAGTAGACGAGAAAGTAGCATATTCGGCCATCACGAATTCGAAGAGACGTAGGAAGGAAAAGTACAAGATCGGTCGATCGTCGTCGGTCAGATCGTTTCTGAGGGCCGAAAGACACCGTGAAACGCGAGCACGTCGATCCACGCGGTTAAAGGGGGTCGCCGTGATCGCAAAAAGACAGAGACGAAGTTCAGGCTCCAGTTCCTTTTTAAGTCTCGCTAAGCTAGCGCCGCTCGTTTCTGGTATCCCGTGCCTCCAATTCCCGGGAGTCAATCAACCGAGTCAGCAACGACCGGTCGGTACTCCTATATACGCCGGAGGAACCAGCCGCTCGGAGACGAAACGAAGAGAGAAAGGGAATCGCCACTTATTCTCTTTACATTCCTCTTAACAAATTTCCAACGGCAAAAACTCGTTATGCCCGTTCAGGGCCCAACGCCTCTCTTCGACCGACCCGGCCATCTCGAGGAATGGCAACGAGACACTTTGGCTTCCGCTCGACCAATTTTCAATTTTCCCGGGTTTTTCTATGTCACTTAGATCGTCCGATTTTTAGAGGGAAGAAAACATAAAACTGTGCGGATAGATTTTGTTAAAGTTGCAGTACGGAGAACAAATTTTCTTGGAATATATGTAAAGAAAATATACTTTCTTCAATTCAAATCGAGTGCGCAGAGCGCTCTCGTCAAACGGCTCCGGCTGGTACGAGGCATTTTTTTGAAGAAGATAGAGCGAAGCGGATAGCACATGGTTAATTAAGAATTATAGTAGTTAATTAAGAATATAGCGATATATAGAGATATAGCGGACGATAGACTTTAATTGTCGTTTCCTTAATTTCAGGTAATCAATTGTACATAACTGTAAATAATTGTAAATAGTATAAATTATGTGGGTATAGGCAGCTAATAAAGCATAACCTTAATTTCAGGGAAACAAATTTAGTCAATTGTTCTACGCCAAACAATCCGTCTTATATATATTCAGTTGAAAAATCGACTTACAAAATTTGATGTATGAAAAGAAATGTAATTTGGAAACTGTTTGGTTGTGTGGACTTTTGTAATGGTTATTTTATTGTATCGATGAGAGAAAGGTGTGGATTTGAGAGGTAGAGTATTTAATTGGAGAAAAAAGACGAGAGTATTTCAGATCACGAAGGTCAAAAACCTTGGATCGACTGGGAAGAAAAATAGTACCCATGTGGGTGGTACGATATTGAAAAGAAGAAACAGAGACTCTAACACGCGTAATTAATGCGATCTAGGCACCGTGCTCGCCGGACCATGACAAGTGACAAGGACTCTATAAGTGGCGTCTCTCGTATTGCTGCTTCATTACCCTCCTGCGTTGAGTTGGTACCAACTCCATATATTTTTCAGGTCGACTACACGATCGCACGAAATATACTCCGTATTATTAATAGATCGACCGGTCTATAAAATTTAAATGCACGATGAAGTATCAAATTTCTCATGGTTAAATACTGCAAGATTCATTGGACTCATAGTAATTGGAATCTCGGATAAACGTGGGTTCACAGCAAAACCTAGAAGCAATTTAAGGCGTGAGGAAGTAGAACGACACTATTTTAAGTATAATCTTATAGAATCTTCAATTAGCATACATAATCGTTTAAAATACGCTTTGAACTCTGAATAACCTTATCGATATATCAATTAAGAATACGAATCAGAATGTCTTCGTTGCAAGATACAAATGGTATAAGATCGTAGAATATCAACCCATACTTTAACACTATATCTACGGTCGCAAAATTTAGTATATTTAAATATATTATATAAGTACTTTAAAAAAAGATACATACATCAAACGGTAAAAAAATACAGTTAGTTAAGTAATTTGAATATTATGAGATACACATGAAATATTTTTTGTATAACTTCTCTGCCGATTTGAAAAAACATTTTGAAAAGTAGGAACCCGTCTATTTAACGACTATATTAGATATGTTAACACTTTATTTTTTAACATCCTACCCACTTCTGACCAGTCACTTAGTCGCACATACTTCTCTGATATCGATATCTCTACGAAAATTATAAATTGTCGTCACTGAGTTCTCGGTACAGTAAACCGCAATGATAAATAACAATTTATTAATTGCTGTGGCAACCGATTAATATGTTAAAAGTCCGAAAGCGTTGTGCCCGAAAAGCCCAATTAATAGGCTACCGGTCGCTAAAGTGTTAATACAAGCAATTATAAAGGAGGTTTTAAGCAGTTGATAATTAAAGTCAATCGATGCAAGATTTTATCACCTACAATATCCTCCACTGAAATGAACTTATTTCAACTCGTCGATTTTTCGAGTGCATCGAACGAAATTGTTGCTTTTCTCGTGCGCGACCAGGAGGAACCGGATGAACCGCTAGCCGGAACGAGTCTAAAGTCGAGCAGAAACTAGGTCGACTTTTTTGATCGTGAAACGCGAGCAAGACGAAAGGAAGGGGTCGTCGGGAGGAGGGAGGAGCGTCGATGAGAAGTTAATTGGTGTTCTATGAATTTGACGGGGATTACCGCGAAACAACGGGGTCCGGATGCTGAGACTCGTTCGGTTCTTGTCGAGGCGAGCCAGAAGGACCGGAGTAACCGGAGACCCCGGCATCCACCGTCCTGGAATTTTAATTATAAATTAGTTGATTAACTCAATAGCGTTTTTGCCGATGGCGACAGTGTCCTCGGAGCTACGCAACGCGTATACGTTTTGCGACCGTGTGCGTCCCTCACCAAGAAACTTCGACCGTCCAGGGGTTCCCAAAAGGATCTTCACGATGAAAATATAATTTTTGAGATTGATAGATAATTTTTAAAATAATATTTTTGAGACTGTTTATGAGAATATTTTTACGTTCGGCAATAATTGTATTTTGAAGTGCACGTAGGAAAATTGTAAAAAAATATGTATCTTCTTCATTGTTGGACATATGAATCCTCAGTCTCTAACGTTAGCAAAATTTAATGGTTATTTATCTTAATTCGTAGATATTACTGAACTTTATTAATGTGAGAAAAACGAATTTGCGATGCTTCTAGAAATTCATCTCCTCCAAATCCTACTTTTAACGTTGGAACTATCGGCGTTAAATTTATTATATTTCAGTATATTTTATAAGAACTTTGGAAAATGACGAATCAATAGGTGCAGAGAAAGATCGATTCCGTGATCTTTGTTTTATAAAATCACCGTGGAGTATCAGCTCTATGACTCGTCCACAACCTTTTTCTCGAAAAATTCTCAATTTTTGGAAAAAATTCAGAACTGTCTTAGTACTTTTAGTATTAAAGGAAACAATGTGCAATCACTTTGCTACAGATATTCCATTGTTGAAAATAACTCCCTTCCCAAGTGTCATTTTCATGGCAAGCGGCACAGGGTACCATACTCCATACTTCAAAAACTCGTTCTTTAACGTCGGAAACGTTACAACAGGTTCTCGCAGCAGGTGCCAAGAGCTGCGTGCAAGTAATTCCAGTACATCCGAATGACCAGTTACATCCAAGTACTCGTTACTCTTTCCTCCCTCTGCATGCCCGTACATTGTCACGACAAATGTTCCGCGAAAGTGTCCTCTTCCTCTTGTCCAATTATTTTCAATTATCGTAAAAAAGTCCACTTTTCCGAATAACGTTGAAAAATCGGCAAGACGAAGAGTAACGATCCGATTCGAAGTTGAGAACCTACGACGATCCGTAGATATCTCCGTCGGGTAGTCGGCAAATACGAGAAACACAATGGCCACGAGGATGCGACTACGTCGATGCCCTCTCTGCTGTCGTTGGCACGCACAGCACGCGGGAATGCGTTTTATTTCATATTAAATAAAATTTTGTGACTGTGGACCAACGATTCGAGGAGGGAACGGGAGCGGCGACATTTGGCAAGTGTGCGGACTCGTCGATGCAACCACCGACATTCGCGATCGGCCTACGTGACATTCTTCGAGGGAATGTCTTGATACAGTCTTTCTACCGTTGACAAGTCGCGAATTATAATTTTCGAATGTTACAAAAGTTCTTTTCTCGTAAATTACGGGGAGACGAAAACACTGATGTTTTGTAAAGTGAAATTCGCACAGACTTGCGTGATAATAATGTCAAGATGACCATCGAATTTGGGGTGAAAATGCGTCTGTTGGAACGCGCGAAAACACTATTTCTGGCTGGGTCACGAAGGAAAATTCATACTATTAATATCCGCGAGAATGCAACTAAAAATATTTCAAACCTGGAATTATAGGAAAAGTGAATCGAGAAAGTTATTTATAAAGGATACAGTTATTTTGTAATTCCAATGAGAACGAATATAGACGCTGAGCGGTAAATATAATAAAGCCGTAGTAGTACGTGCTAATTCAGTAATATTAAGTTCCCCAGTGAATAAACGCTACCCCAAAATAACAAACCCAATTTCCTTTCTCTCTAATTTACAATCCAATTAATAACTTAATAATGAAAAAAACGATGAAATAAATTACACGATTCGAGTAAAAAATCATTCAAAAATTATACAAATCTCTTTGGAGAACAGTAAAGAGGACTTTTCTCGCGAACTTTTCGGAAACACGATTGGATCTTTGGATAAAATGAAAACGGCCAGTGTAAGGTAAAGAGGAGCCCTGTTGAGAGACGAACGGAATCACAAATTAGGCAAAAGGTCCTTGCGGGTCAAAAGATGTCCTGCTCGGTTCTGTCCAGCATACCTTGCGAACCAAGCGACGCCGGGACCGCAGCCGCGGCCGCAACAGCCGCCGCCGTCGCCGCCTCCGAACAAAAAGCACAAAACTTGTGACCCGACTACGAGGCCCTGGTCCTGCCGTTCGCCTCGGAGCCACCATACTTTTTGCCGACACTCCGAGTGTACGAGAACGAACTGTGTCCGGCGCGAACGTCAGCAGAATGTAAAATATGCAACACGCTGTTTCCACTGCTCCTCTGACTCTGTCTGGGCGGACGCGGTGGTCACTGCTGGATCCACGATTGGATGTTTGCTCTTTTTATGATTTTTGATTTTAATGACATACGCCGGTTCGTTCAAGGCTGATGGTTTCAGGTGGACTTTAGAACAGCATAATTCGGTTGTGAAATTTTTTTTTAGATTTTCAAGCTTAATGGGGTGTTTCTTTTTACTTTTCTTTGTAGTACGTGAGCAATGTTACAGGGGGTTGTCGGATGTCGAAGCGTTCATGAGATCCTACATTTTTTCCAGAAATAGATGAGAAATAAAATTGTTAAAATGTCTCCAAAGATACATATAACAAAGTCATTCCAGTCTAAATTTACAAGAACCGTTTAATCTTGGAATTTTGCTAAAATGAAGCTTCTATCGACAGAGCAGGATGACCTAAACGGCAATTATGTGATTCCTAATGATCCTCCGGAAAGTGAAGAAAACCTATAGGCTGCTAGACAGAACGCTTGCTGATAATCTCTGAATTACGCTGCGGAATTTGCACCGGCAAAAACGCATCATTTTCCACAGAAACTCAATACCGCAGCAAGAGTCACCTTTGAGCGTTCCATGTCGCTTTCTGAGAAAGTCTCGTCCTGGTAAATAAGAAATCAATTATACCGCGGCTAGTGCGAAAATACCAAGCTGATCGCTAGTACCCTCGCGTGCGCGCATACTCCGAATTTACGCGCAATTAATTCCAATTCCGGCTCGGGGAATCCTGTGCGAGGACGCGGCGAGCGATCACCTAGGACGCGCGATTCCGTCGCGCGTGTCGGTTTTGCTAGCATTCCTCGCGAGTCTGCTTGCGCTAAGCGCTTTTAACGCGAGGAATCTCAGCGAATACGAGCTGAACGGACGAGTAAGGAGGAATCGGCGAGGTGGACCAAAGACCGACTCGTTTCTTCTCGGTGTCATTATCTCCGGCGTCCGGTAAGTGGCGAGCAAAGAGCCAGAACGTGGAAAGACATCGTGTCGGACTCTACCTACCGTTTTATCGTGATCGTACGTGCAGTTAACTATGCAGAATACCTGAGCTCTATACCGATCTTGCCGAGTGTCGGGATTCTGGAATTTTGTGCGGTCGATCGGTCCGATTTTGTGTCGTTCTGTGAAATGAGAGTCAACGACTTGGTTCAAGATATCCGTTGATAAAGTTCCTTTTTCATTTCTTGTGTCTTCCTGTTCAAATATTTCACGTAGAAAAGACCCATTCGTATTGATGGAATTTTGAAACGTTTTGTGCGGTCGATTTGTCTAATTGTGTGTCCTTCTGTGAAACAGGAGTCAACGGTTTGCTTGAAAATATCTATTAATAGAATTCTTTCTCTCCTTGTGTCCTTCTGTTGAAATTTTTCTCGTAGAAATGAATCGTTTGTATTGATGGGGTTTTGAAACATTTTCTGCCGTCGAACGGTTCGATTTCGTATCCTCCTGGGAAACAGGAGTCAACGACTTGGTTAAATATATCCGTTGATAAAATACTTTCTTCATTTCTTGTGTCCTGTTGAAATTTTTAACGTAGAAATGAATCGTTTGTATTGATGGAGTTTTGAAACGTTTTCAAAGCTGAACGAATCCTGAGAGAGTGGAAGGAGAGCACGAAGGAACGAGGATATAACCGATCTCTTTCTCCCACTTGTCGCGTCTATCTTCCTCTTATCTTCGCGAACGTTTCGCTACACCCACGCCATGGCCATTCGCCTTGATGGTGGCCATACCATTACATGACTTTTGATCGTCGGCCGTTACCCCGAGTATTTGCAGTAGGTATTTGCATACCTAGTTTGTCAATGTTGCAGCACCGATCTCGAACCCACGAGCATCGCAGGATCGTCTTTGCACCGTCGTCGCAGCGAGTAGAGCCAGCAGGACGACGACGACGAGGATGAGGACGAAAGTGGACGAGGACGACGGCAGTGACGACGGTCCGTAACGAGATACCAAGGCGATTTCACACGCGCATGCAAATCCCCTCCAGTATCGAGTTATGTCGGCTCTCCTGGCAGCCCGAAAGGAAAGGATCCTCGGCTTTCGTGAGAGCAAGTGAGACCAGGGAAAAAGGACAAAGTTGCCGACACGCCTTGCTTTCTGCTCGGATAGATATTATCCGGCCTAGCCGTGGGAAACACCACTCTTTTCCTTTTGACTTTGACGCGTTTAACGAAAGGCGGATCTCGAGAACAGATTTTTAATGGATCCTCTACGGTCAGCCTCCGAGTCTCGATACAACGATGATCTTCCTTGTGTCTTGTAATTCTTCCTTAATAACGACGACTTTCAACTTCGTCGATCGAAACTTGCTGGATTTAACGAGCGATGCGATATCAAATAGTACAAACCACTTTAATCTTTAAGTAGCCTAAGCTTTTCCCTTATCGTCACACATGTATACCATTCTGACAATAAAAGATGATCATTAACCCCATACAATCTGATGTCGACGTTCAATGAACGTAAGTTTCTGTCACATCTAATTCTCTCCCAAAGTAATTTCAATATTAGGATTTGATCATTATATTCCATATTTATCTACCATGTTCTGCAATATCTACTGTTCTTATTACCCTCAAAAAATTCATATCAAACGATACCCTATAAAATGAATTTCATACGAGCAATAACGATCAAGAAAAAATTACTTCATCCGCAAAGTGTTAATCCACTTAGTAGAAATCCTCCTATCATTTATTTCACCTGCAACTATCACCAAAGTCCACGACACTTGCACAGTAGATGGCACATTCCCACGCGCTCATTCCACAGTTAAAACATTTCTTCGTTTGCAAGTGACACAAGAAGAGTTACTCAGGATCCTCGTATTCGGCAAAGCCAGTCAAATTAGCGTGACGAGTTTTCACTGGACAACCGCGGACCTCTTCGATAGCCTGGTCCTGGCGTCAGTAAGATCGGCCTGATGATAATAGCGTAAGGACGAGTAGATGCATAAAAATAAGAAAAAGCAGTCCGGTCCTCCTATAGGTTCGGTCCTTTTCACCATGGCAAACGGGAAAGGGAGACAGGAGACGAAAAGAGACGGGTTATCATTAAGTGAAATGCCGTGTCCACTATCTCTCGCCTCTCACGCTGCCCAGAGTCCACCGCGGGCAGGACTCGTTTCCTTCGTTCCTGGATATCGTCCTGGCAGGATAATCCCTCCGGCTCGTACGCCACGGAGGTTATTAATAAGACCAGCCCTATCTAACGCAATTAGACGCAGTCTCGGGTCTTGTTATGTTGCAGCACTGCTGGCTACGTGAGAAGATATCGTGTCTGCCCTCTCTTGCACTCACCTTTCAGTGACTCTCTTCCTTTTACCGCGCAAAACGACACTATTTACGCGCTGTGCGCTTCATTTATGACCCGGATGTCGTACGTGCTGCTGAAGATTTCTATTCTGCCTTTATTCTTGAGATTTGTGGCTTATTCTTGGCTTTGGCTTGCGAATTTTATTCACGGTGCGTAGCAGGAGGGAAATCTTGAATGGATTTTATTTTCATGGGTGCACGATTACAGACTTGGAGAATGTTTTAATCTTTTAGTGGTGAAAGATCTTTCAAGCGTGGTAATTAATTTTCTAAGTTTTTACTTGTTGAAGACTTCTATTAATTCCTTTATTCTTGAGGTTTGTAGCTTGTTCTTGACTTTGGTTTGAGAATTTTATTCTTGGTGCGTAGCGGAAGTAGAAGGAAGCTTAAACTCTTAGTGAAGAAAGATCTTTGAGGTGTAGTAATTAATTTTTTGAATGCTTACTTCCTGTAGATTTGGATTTAATACTGAAACTGGTGTTGAATAATACGATATATTTGGACGTGTTGGATAAATACGTTAAAAGAAATGTGATAGAAGAATAAAAAAAACACAATACTTCAGTCACGTGGACTTCTCAACAAACAGATAGTAAATTAGAAGAATAATGTTTTCAGAAATTTCAGATGATTGAAGAAACAAGAAACGAAGATAAGGAAACCTATCGTTTCAAATATCTCAGAAGGTTGAGTATTTCCAAAGAAATTTCTTCCTATTATATTTTTCGCCTCAACGCCTACAAGTTGAAATTTCAAGCATGTTCTCAGCCGAAGGGGCTATACATACCACAATCTTTCATTCCATCATCGTTACAATTGCCATGATATCATCCGGCATACGTGCCCATCCACGGACAGATCCGCAACATTCGAAAGGCATCGAGAGAATATCAAGAACTCTTTTCGCATCAACCGGAATAAACATACATTCGTTTGAAACTCTCCCTTATCTTCCCAACAATGGACAATTAATCGTTACTCGAAACGAGCATACCTCACGCACGATACATGGAAAAGAATAAGAAAAATCAAGCTACCCTGGCCGCGAAGTGAAAGCTTTTGTCAAGCACAATCGGCCGATTCAACGATGTCCGTCGATGAAACTGCGAGCCTCTATTACGATTGCAAATCAACCGGCGCGAATTCTGCTTTCGCAGAGGGAAAAAATTGCCAATAAACCGGAGCCTTGTCCCGCGATCAAGATAGCATACGTGCACCACCGAACGATCATCGGTGCCCGCGTCATCGAGCAGATACGATCTTGCGACTGCGAGGAGCCACTAGCATTACGACCTTGCCACTGGCAACCTAACATGCGTTTGCAAAAATCTTGAATACCCTTCCTCCAAGGCAATTAACGCACGATACTTCGAACCATCGTGTTAACCAGGGTGGTCGACGAAACGTTCAAAAAATTCGATTATAATTACAACGATGAATCGTCGTTCGAAAGCACTTTCACGAATTCTGACGATTCCTGAAACGCGTCCGTTTACAGCGAGATCGGCGTCGATACTAATTAATTATCAGAGGTACAAGAGACACTGAAAGGTTCTCCAGGAACGAGATTCTGCGAAGAGATTTATCGATGTTATTTTGAATTGTTGTCGAGTAAAAGAGATGTTCTACGGTCGTGTTTTTTTTTTTTTTATTTTGGAGAAGCGAAGGAACTATTGAGAAAATGTGCTTTTCGTGTTGCGACTGGAGATTTGACTTTTTTGCATTGTAAGATTGAAGAACGGGGGATGGGGAGAACTTGAAATTGGTAATTTTGATAAAACTTGGAAGTTTTATCTTTAGAGAGACTTGTAAATGCAAATAAAGTGGGGGATGAATTTTTAGAAATAATTTTATCAGAAATGTTTTATCAAATCGATGAACCGGTTCGTAAGATTTCCTTATTAATTGCGTAGCCGAACAGTTTAACCCCGTGGCACATTATCTGAATATGAAACGGCGATTTGAAAGGTCGATCTCAATATCCGAAGAACAGATTCTCCTCATCGAGAGTCTATTGATTAGCGAGGAAGTACGTTCAAAATTAATCTCCACCAGCGCATCAATGATGGAGATCACACTTACCTTAATAAGGTCGATTATTCATCGCGACGATCGAGAATCGCGACCTCGTTACTCCGAGTCATCTTCTACCCTAATGAATTTCTCATAATCCAAGAAACAGTATCATATCTTCAAGAAATTACCAACCTACGATATTTCAGAGAAATCAAGATAGTTCGACACGTTCTCCACCACTATGTTCACCCTCTGACCTCCTCGCCGTGGGATATTGACGAAGGAGATGAAGCAGGAGGAAAAGCGAGGATGAAGAAGAGGAAGAAAAAGAAGGAGAGATATTTCTAGCTCATCGTTACGACGAAGCCGCGAGTGGAGAAGCGCTAGTTACCGGAGGTGTCTCCTCGTAAACACTCAGACATTTACATAACGAGTGACATCTGCCAGCCCAATCATACATATCACCGAGAGGTTAATACCACAAGAACACCTCTACGTGACACACTGCCTGCAATAGACTAGTTTTTGAGCTCACATCTGCGCACCGTATCCTTATATACCTATAGGTAAATACCAGATACCTGTATCGAAAGTACCACAATTAACGTACTCGCAAAGTAATTTTAACCCTCGCATGATAACCGATATTAGCATCTCTTCGACCTCTTCACGGTGACGCACCCTCGTATGAAATACCATAAAGTACGACGTGATTACGATTACCAATGAAATGTGCGGCATCATCGCTAATATACTATTAAGTCTAACATGTTATTATACCGTTGAGATGTTTCAGCTAACTTGAAACGAAAACAAACACGAAGAAGTCATCAGGTAGATACGGTTTCATTGATTTAACCGTTTGGCTGCTGATGGATTTTTTCGGACATATGCCAAAACTGCGAAGCTAATTGCGCGTTTATGGAAAAAAATGGAAAACACTTTTCATTTCCAAAATCACTTGCATTGCAACAACAAAAATTTTTAAAAAGTACCATTTACTTGCTTAACCCTCTATAGTCCGAATTTTGTGTGGTGTCCGAAGATCATTTTGACGATAGCATAATTAGAAAATTATAAAAATAATATTTTGAGTGATGGATTAAACCTAAATTTTACACTTTGAATTGCAACGAATTTTGTGATACCAAGAATTTAATTATAATATTTGACACAGTTGAAAATTTGACTTTGAAGAATAGAAGCTTAGATGTGTCCTGTGTTACCTCAATGACACAGGGACCCATAGAGGATTAAATTTGTTTTAAATCATCTCATAGATAAATACAACTTTCAATGATTAAGACAAGTGCTATCACCCTCTCCGCAGTTTTGACACAACAAAAGAGGAACACGATAGCGCTCTTCAGCAAACGGTTAAGATACTTCGAAAGACACGCTACGATTTCTCTTGTTCGACGACCTCTACGTCGTGGTTCTCCAAGGATGGTCCGACAGAAGCTCATCCAACGAGTAATCCAAGGCGCGGAGAATCGGTACGGAGGTATATACGATCGTTATACCTACGTACCAGACGCGACTTAATTTGTCGATGGAAGACGGTTAATTGGAGACAAAGGCCGAGCAACTGTCTGTTTCTCTCTCTCCCTCTTTCTCTCGAGTCCTCTTTGTTTTCTTCGTCCTTTTCGCGTATGTACGAGAAGCTCCTTCGAACTCGATCTTTCGATGGCATCCTCCTCGACCCTTTCGATATCGAAAGGCTCTCTCATCAGGCCAAGTATGAAACGCACCGCCTCTTTCGTAATCCTGGAGACGGTAACTTTTTGCCGGTGTCACCTGTCGCTCGGGCAACCGCCCTCGATTCTTTATTCCGATCATCGGCCCCGATCCGCTGTCATATTTCTTGCCGTCCACGGTGCACGACGGGCCAATTTAGCGGAACGGTGCACGCACTCGTCGCCGAGGACAGCTTCCGACGGTGACTCGGATTGTCGCCACCCTCGCCAACCTCGATCGCTGTTTTAACCCCTCGTGGCCTTTTTTTTGCCTGTTGCAGGATTTCCATTTTCGGATGTTCAACGTGCGGAGAGGTTGAAAGCAAACCTGGCCAGTTTGATTTCGATTTTGTGTGGCTTTGAGAGTTTGTCAAACGTCACGGACTGCTTTGCAGAGGAATTTTTGAAATCGAGGAAGATAGGAAGTTTGTGAGCGCGTTGCAAGAAATTGAATTGCAAGAGTGATATTCAAATTTAACTAATATACAGCGTGTATGATCTAACTTTGCCAAATGTCTTTTTTT
Organism: Cerceris rybyensis; assembly: GCA_910591515.1. Lineage (NCBI taxonomy): Eukaryota > Metazoa > Arthropoda > Insecta > Hymenoptera > Crabronidae > Cerceris > Cerceris rybyensis. The sequence continues at coordinate 9,421,886 of OU342797.1, read as the reverse complement.
CAAGTGATAAGCCTAGATAGTACAGTCTACATGTGGTGGCTTTAAATCAACATCTACAATGAGATTTATTCTACGGTAGCTAAGTGTAACTCATAGTCAACACCATGAAAAAATGATCGTCCGTTGTTGCTGGGAAAATCGCACAATAATTTGAAACTGCAATAACTCTAACTAATCGGCCACGCTAAGACTCGTTATATTCCCATTCAGCATGCGATAATATAACATCAGAGCTCCTGGCGAAACGATAACAGACATCACAGAGCAGAGAGTCGGCAAAAGACACGCGAGAGAAATTACGTAGAGATTTAACGCAAGTGCCTACCCGTAAAATAAACATCCCGTCGCAACGAATCCTCCCTGGCAAAGCATTCGCTATGAGAGTTACGGTGCAAGGTAGAAGGGACACCGGGAAGGGGTACTCGAACGGGTGTGGCAACATATAATTACTGTAATTAGCGGACAAGTAATTAATTAGGATCGCAGGTCGTTTGTTATTTCTCGTGGCAGTGGCGCTTACATATGTCTGCAGCGGCGGCTTCGGTTGTGTGCGTGCTCGCGGAAGGTAGTACCAACCCATGGTGCTCATGGTACCTGTGGGATACATGTAACTACTGTACCATGTCCCTATACGTCCGCGTGCTCAAGGGGTTACGTCTTGATCCCAATTAACGAGCGATTTTTTGCCAAGCTCCTCCTCCTCCGAGGGGGACACAGGATCGGCGATCCTGCAAATTGTGCGACGAGTAGCCTTTCGATCGATCGATCGGTGGATCGCGGGATGGCCACGTCGCGTTCACCACATTGGGTGGTATTGATGGATCGATATTTGTTGCCGGTACTCCTTAAAGGAACGTTCTCCACCGCCCCTGGAGGGACGACTCTCCTTCACGACGAGATTTATCTCGAAGCCGAGGAAGCAGCGTTTTCTCTTGCGCGCTCGTGTCGTTTACAGTAATAGCGCCTGCTATTACAGCTATCGAGATTATTCATAGATCGGTGAAATCTCCCGTTCGATCGCGGCTCACATTTCTCGTCTCTTTACCTTATCTGACGTGGGAGAACGTATTCTCGCGCTGGATATGCCGAGTAACGGGGGTAATGTCTGTTTGTTGTGTTTTTCACGAGGGAAAATAGTACAATGTATTGCACAATTTCTTTCTACGATTGCTAAAACAATAAAACGGTGATCTAACTTGAAATGCTATCAAGTATAGCGGCAAAGACCTAGACAATTCCCAATTAATAGGGCTGAGTTCAAATCCTTATCACCTTTAGGAGATTTTTCTCTAAGTATGTAATATATCATAGTTTTGGCAGTTTGGAACTACCTTAAATTGTTGTCCTAGACAAAGTGATCATTGTTTTAAAGCTGACAAGTGAAAATATCTACCGTCTTCTATCGTTGTGAATATTGCAACCAATAAGGTTCGAATTCGTTCTATTATCGTTTAGAGAAATCGTCCATACTTTGGGATCGGAGGATTTCATTGTCCGGGGAATTGACTCTTAGTGCAGCACGGAAGATTGGCCGTGTTACGCATTTGCCAAACATTTCGTCGATCCTCGGTGCAGCCCCCCTTGGCAAGCAACACCGTACGGGGCGTCCACGCACGGCCAGTTTCGCCGGCAATAAACATAATGGCGCGCGTCGTTAATTAAGTGGATTTTCAATCAAGATTCAATCAGTCTCGTTGTAAATGTAAATGCAACCGACCCAACCCACTCGCTCTTCACCCTCTCACCCTCCTTTCTCCCTTCTCCTTCTGTCTACGGTGAGTGCGGTTTTGTATGGGTTTATTTGCCTTCGAGCACCATGGACGAAACGTGCAGTTTTCTGCGCAAGAATTGCAGTCGGTTTGTTTAACCTCTCGTGACCTACAGCGATTTTATCGAAGAATTATCGGCAAATAACGGTGTGTCTGGCTAGTCTACGTGGTTTTGGATAAAAGAATTCAAAGGCTAAGTAAATTGATTAATTCGATCGCAGAATTAAGATATCTTGAAATTTTCCTACTTAGAGTATCTATTAATCGTATACAAATAATTTTCCTATTTTTCCCATTGATTCATATTAAGCAACGTTTTGATAGATAATTTTTAACAAAGCAGAAAATTCGTATGAAAAATGAACTCCATATACAATTTAACACTAGATTTACGGAAGCCATCAAACTGATGGGCTTCTTTTTTCGTAATGAACTTTTTTCTAATTTACAGAAAACGAGCACAGTAGATATTTCACGTGTATTTTGATATAAAATTTACTTAACCAATAATCATCTTTGCTACTTGATCTCTTTTTTCAAAGTTCTAATTTAATATATTGCAGTGTAACGTCTAGTGTTAATGAATTCCTAATCACAAATTCCATCCCGCCAAGTTATTTTCCACCACCCACAAATGTCAATTCCTACTTACTCCGCTACATTTCACTAACACTGTGTGCGTTTCGTGCGAATAACTCTCGCATTTTCGCAAAACCTCCTATATTTACAATGCACCTCGGAAAATTATTGTCCGCCATCCGCGGACGTACATATACGCTCCCGGCATTTTTCATTTTCACGACGTACACGATGGTTCTGCCGGTTAGCTGCGTACGTTTAACCGCTTATTTATCGTCACTTGGATCCTTAGCCGAGGACATTGCAAAAAAAAAAAAACAAAATGCGGACGGTTGGCGGGCGTCGAGTAAGGCGAAACTTACGAGCCAGTATTATGCACTAACGTGAGATACCACCGGCTGCGTGTGTCACCAAGTTAAAACAATGTGTGCAAATAGACACTGCACATACTACTGGCACACGGCCACACCTTTACGTCGTATTGCTTCGACGTGTAACGACCGCATCAAACGATACGCGGTCCGAATAACGACGAAAACCCTTAACTTACGTACGACGCGTCTAGAATTACTCTTATCCCGTATTTTTGCAAGCATGGAATTATCGCGAAATTTCCGTCAGGCAGATGTGCAATTAATGGTGGTACCAGCGATTTTGTTCGTGTTGATTAAGGTTACGAATGAAGCGGAAAAAGATTTTAACCGCTTCACCTATAACTACGTGTGGGACTCGTAACGCGTAAAATGGAATAGGAAATTTTGAAGCCTTTAAAAAGTATTAAATTGACAATATCAGTCGATCACGAAACGGTCTTATTATTTCTATAATGTTAATATTACGTTCAGTTACCCGAAATATCAGAAATCAGTGAAAACTTTTGGCACCAGGAATTAATTTTTAGTCTTTGCGCACCCCGTCAGAAAAGAAATCGTAGGTCAAGGTGTTAAGGGATGCTTACGGTTTAATACACTCAGGGATGCAGTTTCGAGACGACGTTTACAAATCGAAAGAGAACATTTTCTGTAATTCTTTTGTCGCAAAAGCGCAATGCTAGTCCTGGTATGATAATACTTCTATAATTTTAACGCGTTAGAACCTCTTTCCTGAGTTATGAAGACCTTAGAAATTATTGATTTAAATTTTCAATTTCCTTTGGTAGTAAAATTCACCGGTAGTCAATGAAACGATCGAAAGTTTTCACTCTATCAATTTTCCACCCCTTTCTTCACTGCACAAAAGGTGCGATTTTATCGTAAAATAATCAGAAACTGACTCATTTGCGTAACACCGTGGAAAACACGTGGACCGATGGAGCGTACAAAATTTACATTCAATTGGTCGATCACGACGGGAGTTTTTCGCGCGATAGCGGCATTGCGAAAGGTGAGACTTGCTTAATTTGCACTCTACGTAAAACTAAAGACACGAGACTCTAAACGAGGGCAAGATATCGTAAGAATAATACGTCGCGATACATTTATCAGCTACATGTACGCGCTCACGGTGGTATCGCAATAATTCGCGACGTCGTAAAAAGATTCGATCGTCGTTGCGCTCTCGGCGCTGCGATTGCATTTGCTCGGAACGGGCGCGAAGGCGAACGGCGAATATGCAAATGTCGCGAAGTGCTCGGCTGGGGGTCCACAGTGTCGAGACAAAGTCTCAGCAGGATCCACTCTCTCTCGATCGTCTCCTACTTCTCTTTCTCCCTCTATCTCACTTCGATTCTCTCGTCTCTGCCCTCGAGAGAGACTCCTCCTACTCCGCTCAAATGAAATTTTCCACGACATTGCGTTCGAATGCGATTAAAGCGCGTATAGCGAGCTGATACTCCGTGGAAACGGATGGAAAACGATGCTCGAGGACGATGGGTGACTGCGTTCCTCTTCCTTCTACTCTATCCCTCTATGGGTCTTTCTATCTCCCTCGCTAGTTCTCCATCGTCGATCTTCCAAAATCGAATTGCAACTTGTAACAGACGAGGCACCCTATGCGGAAAGGGATACTCGTGATTCATCGTTGAACGACGAGAAAACGCCGACTATTAGCTTCTGGCTATTGATTCTTCCTTGGACAATTTTAAGACTTGGTGTGGTTTCTTGGAGTTCTTTATCAGGAAGATGGAGAACGTGTTGTATTTCTGTATTTTAGAATTCTTTGACATTTTAAAATTTATATTGTTAAGTTTCTGACAGCGTAGCTAACACTAATTTACCACTTGCCGTACCATTTTGGTATCACTTTAACTAGTAACTAGATTTAAATGGAATTGTTTACAAAAGAAACTGTAACGTCGTAATACCTGAGTTTTCCTGTCGGAGAATCTTTTTAACTAGATGCAAAAGAAACCTTCTATCTCGCTACACTCGTTTTAGGAGAAGACTATCGCATCGTACTTGCTTGAGTCCCGTCAATTTTACTTCGAGACGTTCTATCGCACAGAGAATCCCTGAGGGTTGAATGAAAAGACGGTGCTTCGCTTGAAAGTGATAGACAGCTATCCAACACTTAACTACGACACCTGCGCGAAGATCGTGTCAACCCCTGCTCCAGATACTTTGCAACTCACCCTCAAGTTAGCTGGCAAATCTGTACTTCGACGAATGTAACTAACCCAACGAATGTAATTTATATTATGACACAGAGAATGGTAGGATTTTAACGCTTCGATTTTATCATGTCATAATCTTTTTTTCGTCTAACATTAGTTTATGCGTGATCATCCTGACCTATTTAACTGACATTACTAGTTTGCATCCTTACATTTCTTTCCTTCTTTCCAAATATAACGGTTTACGAAGTGCAAAACACCAACCACTTTCAGCTTTCTAATCAGCGAAGTGAAAGAGTCAAAGATGACCATACAGACGCCATCGATAAAAACTACCCCGTAGCAATATCGACAGATGTCGATACGAAGAGGAAAAATAACGAAAAATTTTGCAATTCGCGTATCACCATGGCGGATGTCTCGTCCGTATCGTCGCGAAAACTTTCTACGGTGGCAAGGGTATCTGGAAATAAGCGACGACGTGGATATAGGATCGTATGGGAATAGAGTGGCTCGCGGCGGTTCGCCGTTCACCAAGAGCAATATACGCGTCATATATCACCTGGCTGTAGCTAATGCCTGGAGAAGGTGTGCGTGAGGCTATCTGCGCGCCATAAAACACTCGCGCTCTGCTCCAGGAGGGGTTGCTAGCGGCTCGGTGGCGAGTGTCACCACAGGTGCGGACATTCTCATCATAAATACCGGCCCTGCTACAGCCGTAAACCGTCTGGTGAACCTAATTGGGGCGTGGCTGTGGTTACACCTTCGAGACTTCGTCTTTTGCGCCTTCCCTTCCTCCACTTCCTCCATCTTCACCACCTTTCGAGCGCGAGCACGTGGTCATTTTCGCGTTCGACGAATTTCATGGACTGCTTTCTTACCCAATCAACGAAGAAACTTTCATATGGGGTACACAGCGTTACCTGGTGCTTTCATAAGAAACTTAATCGCGGAGAATTGGGTAGTTTTTTTAGCTTATTGACGAGCAAAGTTGCATTTAGGGTGGAGAACGTTATCTGTCGCTTTCAGAAGAAATATAGTCGCGAAGAAAGATTGAATGGAGGAACATTGGTCGAGTTGAACCTGAGGAAGTAAGGTGCATCCGATTGCGGTCGCAGGAAACGGCTTTGTGGGTGAGCGCGTTTAACGGGTTTCCTGCTTAAGCTTGCTCGCGTGATTGTTCCTTGTAATGTGAAACATTGATGAATCTACGTGTTTCTTTTTGGCAGGAATATAGGTGAAACGATCGATGAGAAACATTTGTGAATTTTTACGAAGCGGAGAACGTATTAAATGGAGAGGGTAGTTTACGACACTACAATCTTATATGACTTGATGTTATCTCGCACACGAAAGAGAATATGTAATTCGGTGGGAAAGAAAGTCCTCGATGCAAAAGAAATCAAACGAACAAGGAGAACTGGTAAGTCTCTCGGATGAAGCGGACGATAACCAAGCAACACGGACAACCTGAAACTCGTCCTCGTTTGCGTGGGATGATGAGTCTCTGGACTGTGGCAAGATTAAACCACAAGAAATTAAGAAAATCACCTATTTCCACGGCAATACTAATCCCACAAACATAAACTTATTCCATCTCTACGAGTAATTCATTTCCAAACTGATTCACTTCAACTCCCCTACTTCTTTAATAAACTGGAACATTTTTCAAAATCCACAGAACAAGAAAATTCACAACCATCCACCAAGTGGCTATCAAAGTATCATCAAATTAATCAAAGACTCCGACGGAGTCACGACCCCATGAAATCTCAGAGAACAGGATAATTTCCAAGCAGCGAAGTATCACGAGGAAACAGCAACAGCAGAGCAGGAAGCGATCAAAAAATGGTCCCGTAGCCCATGATACGAGGTGTTCCCCGTAATGGGCCGCGTGCGTGTTTCGGCGCAGGGGTGGATGCGAGAGAGCGTTAAAAGGTAGGCCGGTTCTGGCACACCTCCCCGTTTAACCGCCTCGAATGATTTCGCGCCCGCGCTACTCTCTCTCTCTCTCTTTTTCCTCGTCTGCCTTTCTCCACCTCGGTCTCTCGCTTTATTTCATCCGAATTTATAGCACCGAACATCCAGCGGACCACGGACCTTAACTGTTCGTTGGCATGAACCTGCGAGCGATAACGAGCGTCAGGAGCACCGGTACGATCTCCTTCTCTCTTTCTACCTGGCCAGGTGAACGTAACGGTACGAGGACGGTACGTACGACCTGCACTGGCGTAATCGGTGAGACCTACCGAACTTTAATTCCCGTTCAATCTTCTCCCGATAATCTCTCAACCGATTGGATCGTTTCTTTGACTGTTACGTTTCTATCGAGCTTCTCGCTTCTGACGGTGATCCAATGGAACGAACTTGTTTGAAACTTGAATAGAAATAATGCAAATACTGGTGATCGTTAAATCCATGGCTACGCTACTGGCGAACGGTTCATGTCGCGAGAACGACGAAAATTATTCTCGCCTTGGTAAGCTTCACGCATATGTATGTACGTCCTGGTTCGCCGGGAATCCTTAATTATTATCACCCTACCGAGAGGAGAGACGGAGAGGATGTTGGTTGTGCGATAACCAGAGACGCCTCGAGACTCACATGGGACTGTTTATGAGACTTCCTTGTTGTCGAAAGTACCACGAAGACAGGTACGAGAAGGTGAAGTATACGGGTCGATGATATAGCTTTAACCGTTGTTCGTACCCAATGACATCGGGTGTGAGATTAAATCTGCTCTCGTTATGCCGGAGTAAAAGACTCGTACTACGATGAGAATGCTAATAAACTATTTAACTGCAAAAGTTACAACGGTTCGTATAATCTTTGATGCTTTGGGCATGGCGCGACGGGAAAGTCAGAAGTTACTGAGAGTCATTGTGCTGGTTCTTTGTTGTACCGTGACATCGTCATTTGATATTTTATCTAGCTCAATTTTTCTTGTACGATCCATTGGAAAAATGTTTGTTAACGTTATGCTCTAGCGTCGAGAAAGTAATTACTGTGAAAGTACTATTGAAGTATATCAATTTTAAAATTCAAAAGAAATATTTAAGAGGACAAAGATCTATGTTCGCGTATAGTTTAACCACAGCCAATTTGCATCTTCGTTGCAGAATATTCTTAATTATCAAACGTCTCTCTAAAGGGGAGAGCAAAAAACCACCGTTCGCTGGGAAGCCTACCTCAAGGACTTTCAAGATCATGTGCACACTTGTAGCGAAAGAAGTCACGTTTCTTTCTTCCTCTCCGAGCAGAGGAATAGAGGCGTCCACGAGAACATACACGAAGAGCACTCCTGCATCGGAGTCTGTTGGGTTAGGATAACGTAAGAGACGATGCTCCATCGCTCGTAGGAGTGTTGCTCGGTTTGTTGCCCGAGCATGTTTGAACATATTTGCTCGGTACTCGAGGCAACAGGATCCACTAACGTTATTGGCTCGAAACTTTTCCCCGCGAAGAAATTCCCTCTCTGTCTCTCTCGCATTCCATCTTTCAATTATATTTCCTCAATTTTTATCAAATACCAAGAATCTCCTCTTCGTTCACTCGTACCTGGCGCCAAGATACAAAACTACAATCGAACATCCACGCAAACATCCCCTAACATGGTAAACATCCAAAGTAAACGATCGTCGAGAATCTTCCAAAAAAAAAACCTATTAGCGAGGTGCGATCGATACACAGGTAGCCTGGTTTACCTTTCCAAAGAGGAAGGGCCAGCGTAAGCCGAGAGGGAAGATCGTGTCCAGCCATTCGCATTATCCACACTGTACACATCCTACGTGAGTCTTCCAACATGGGCGTGTAACACGCGTGCACTTACCATAGGACCATGGTCGTTCCATGTATTGTGTACACGTTAGCTATGTCCCAGGATATACAGACGAGAAGAACGACAGAACGGCGACGGCAACAAGGACGACGCTGACGACGAAGACGACGACGAAGAGCGCGCGGCTAACAGGGCAAACACGGAGCCAGTTAACCGGTCAAATATTTGTACCTGGCCGGATCCCAGGGCGTTATCTCGAACACGCACTGGCTCCTACGAGAACCACGAAGAGGGAGGAAAGAGAGAGGCAGGTTGATTCACCCTACGAGCCACGAGTCGGTTCTATTAATGAAAGGCCTCCTTTCACGGCCAAAAGAACGGAGACAATAAAAACACGCTGGGTTTTTTCCTTTCTTCATCTTTCCTCTTTCTTTTACCTCCTCGTTTCCTCTACGTTGAGGAAGAGAGAAACTATGATTTCCTGTTCCGAGCACGGGGATACGATAATCTAATCTACGTTTACACCAGAGGTAAGTGTTCGTTGCCTCCTCTCACGTTGAACGGTCTGCAAGCAAGGTGGAGGAAAAAGGGTGTCGTTGTTTTCGGCTGGATCATCGAGGGACGAATGCAATCTCGGTCGGAACTCCCGCATGCCGTGGGACTTTCGGTAAGAATGATTCCAGTCTCTTGAATGAACGGAGATAATTCTTGCGAGTCTCTTACGTCGCCCTTAAATTCTCCATATTTATACGAAACTCGAAAGCTTGGTGATAACAGATTTCTTCTCCCTTCGACATGTGAAAATTCTTCCAAAGTAACTTTATCAATGACAAATTCTCGAAGTTAACAACCAGCTAGGAAACATGAGACAAAAGTATACGATTTCCTTCGTTGCTGATCAGTAACGTCGAGTCACTTATTAGATCGCAGAAGTCACAGGGATTTGAGTTCTCTAATCGACGCTCCGATCAGCGCAGTTCCGAGGGAAGTCGTGGAAGTCAGGGAAGGATAAATCGCGGTTATTAGCGCGAGATTACGCGGGTTTGCGCTCAGATTGGCTCCCAGACTGGGGGGCAAATCCAAAATCTATACATCCGAGGAGTCAGCGTGGCGGCATCGACATCGATGGTCTAGGGGCTTCTCTCTCTTCGCGAAAAAGAGGGTGAGAGATCGTCTAGGTGGAACATTGGAAAGAAGAGAGAACTCTCTAGTGGAACACTGAAGGAAAGAGAGAAGAAATAAGAGTCGGTGAGCAAAGAGGGAGAACACAAGAGAGGGGAATGTAAGAAGATTCCGACGCGTGCACATTGTTAGGGGAATCAGATTAGCTGGCGAGCCTGATGTATGTGCTCCGCTAGTAACGTACCATGCCGAACTCGTACCATGGCTCTTCTACTTTATCTTTCTCTCTCTTTCTCCCTTTCTTTGGTTCTCTTTATTTCACCTTAGTCTATCCCACGAGTGATGGAAGCTAATACTCTGATACCAGAGTGGTACCTCTGTTCTTGGATTAAGATCGATCTAGCTCTAAGTAACTCTTAAGCACCGTCCATCGTCGTAATACTTCTTTTCAGGGCGCCCAGCACGCAATCGCGATACCTAGTGCCGCGATACGAGCCACCAAAGGAATTCGAGAGTAATTACGCGAAAAACGGCGACTTTAATCCCGGATGGGAGCAGTGTGGTATTTAAAATATTTCTGGAGACATGTAGTGGATAAATAGAGACAAATTTGTGAGCAGGTTGGGTGATTGAGTTAAGAAAACATACGGTGTCGAAGCAGCTTGCCACGGTGGAAGTGGTGACTCGTCCTATTTAGTGTACCTCGGATAGTTTGCGCATGTGAAGTCATTGAGTGGACCGAAGGTTTTGGGATTATACAATTATTGATGTCTCCTAATCGTTAGTCTTGCATTTTATCCAATTATGCATGCAGAAGTTATCTATTTAGTTGAAGGAAGAGCGTAAAACAATTCTCTCAACTCCTTATACGATAACGAGTGATACTCGTGATAAATTGGAAAGGAAATGTTCAAATTTACCTAATTGAAAATATCAATGAGACTCGACGCAATAAAACTGTTTCTACAATATTGATATTATAGGAATTAATACGATAATAAAGAATCACCGATCAATTTTTCTTTTACCAATTTAACTCTGAATTATTGCGGTGGCAGTCACAAAAGAAATCGGCAATGGCTTAATTTGGACTTCTAATACAAAAATCGACAATTGAAAATCAATCCGAAATTTTCTAAAAGTCTTCAAGTGCAAGGGTAGTTTTTACCCCTTAGAATTCTATGTCTTCGAATTTATCTAGAAAAATTAATTGGCAGTTCCTCAACATTTCCAATCACAATCTGTTATATCGCCCAATCGGCTAAACAATCAACGCGCCAGACCAATCCGCGCGAAAGGAACTCCAACGTAACTAATCCCATGGTCGATAGTAAATTATGAACTTCTCCGGCTCGTTGTAACGAAGAATTCAGAAGATAATTCCAACCGCCTCTAATCTCCACACGGCGCATAAAGTATCGCGGTCGGAGAATCTGTCTACGTGCGTCTATGACGAAAGCCGTAAATCGTGGGCTATTTACGCGAACCGGGCATCCAATTAAATTAACACGAGCCGTCGTTTCTCGCGATCCGCGGCACGGTAGTCTCGTCTTAAGGAGAAATTGCATGGCAGACGCCTCGTCTAGCCCGATTCTCCGCCCAGCCGCAATGAGCGTAGGATAATTTATTATCGGAGTTTCCATCGTTCGAGCAAAGAGCAAAACGCTGGCGAAGAATAACCGTGATCGAAGAACGTGCAACGTGCACACACAGGCAGCCACGTAGGATCGCCGGTTTAATTAGAGTTCGGTGAAACCGAATGAGACGTCAAGTTGCACAGTCTCGAAATACGTTGCCTTCGTAACGAGGCAGGAACGTTTCGCATGGATCTTGCTTTACTCCGCGTTTCATCGAGGCGGTTTAATAAACCATCGTGGAATTAGCGGGATCGCGATCCGCCCCCTTCGTGTCTCCTTGCGGATGATAATGATCGTGGTGGTTTATAGATGAAATTTGGATTTTGAAGATAAGAGACGTGGTTTTCAGTGTTTTACGAAGTCAATTATGAAGTGGTGCTTTAAATAGCCGCATTTTGAAATCGTCGAGTTGGAAGTGCTTTCAAATATGGATGTGACTTGGTGTTCAATCGGTTTATGGAAACGGTATAATCGGTAGCGATGAATTGTACAAAGATTTATAAAAATTTGAAGATTGGAGGATTAGATGAAAAGTGGATATTGATTAACCCTTTGCGGACTAATGACGCATAATATGTGGTGTGAGTAAAAATGTAATTATAGTTTATCGCCGTATGTATACACAGTTAAAATTAAAAATTCAAATACACCCGATAAGATATGATTAAAAATGGAGTAATTTATAATTTCTATACATTAGTAGCCCATATTTCTGATAAAAAGTTGATTCTGGACAACCAAATAAATGATTATCTGTCAATATCCGAAAATGTTTCCGTCCGCGAAGGTTTAAAATTAGTTCCTTTACGATTCAATATTATTGCCAATGGATTGTTTTAACCCTTTGCCTTGCAATTTCTTTTGTGACCGAACGCGCAATAATTCCAAATGAATTGGTGGAATAATAATTAATCAACGATTTCCGATATAACGTATAACTTAACGCAATATTAATAATATAAGACTAATGTCAACATCACCTAATCGACTGATATTATCAAATGAACAGTTCTTGAAGAACCTAAAAATTTCTTGTACATTGTAGGGCAAAGGGTTAATGGAAAGTAAAGTCACAATTCTTATCGATGTTGCTCCACAGTTCTTCAACCAACGCAGTACTATTTCCCTGGTACTTCGCGCGAGAAGAAAAGAAGGAAACTTTCGCGAGCTAAAAAACTCACCGAGACGTGCACGTGCCACGATGGACAAGGTGTATGCATTCGCGTCCTACACGCGTCTCGAAGTGCAGAGAGATGCAACAGGATGAGTCGTCGCGAGAAAACGTGGGAACAGATCGACGATTTGCTCGGTAGCATCGTACGTACACCCCACGAAGACTGGAATCGAGCGTACTCTCGCGAGTTTCGTATACTTGGCAATTTCTCGGTGACTGCAGAAAGAGAGAGAAAGAGGAAAAGACTGAGCAAGAGAGGATTCCGTGTGGGTAGAATCAATTACTCGGTGAAACGCACCTTGACAACGACACCTGGAGACCATCGTTAACATTTAAATGTGGACACCCACGGCAACGGGATGAAATTCGATAAATCTCCGAGGAATTGTGACGGAATAATGGTAACAGGATCGCTAACAACGTCGTTAAAGTATGAATCGTGGTTGCCCACCCCGTGGCAGGTGTTCCACCCGATAATTGCTGAGGATACGTTAAATGTATCGACTGTAAATTAATCGAGTCCCGGTTGAAATCTTACAGTTATTGAATTTAATTACAAGCCGCGAGAGGCAAGTATTCCATGCGATAAAGTGATTTAAATGGGATAAAATAATATCGAATACGTGAATAGTGTGAATTATTTTCTGGAAGACGAACGGTTTATCGGTACCGTTGAACTCTCAGCTGGCTGAATGCAATTACACCGACATCGGGTGACTAATGTCTTTTTTATCTGCATCCCGACCTCCCTAGGCATCGTGCCGATGTCATTACGCGTCGTTAATGTATCGCCTCTGGTATTCAGAGGCACCCTCGCGAACCTCCCGAATCATCCCCCTGCGAGAATGCTGCTGTGATTTCGTATGCAACCGAATTCGTAGGTTTAAAGTTGCGCGCCAGTTATCGGCTAATGAAATCAATGGATGAGCGTCCAAGTTAAATACGATGAAACCCTCCGCGAAAGGAGGGTGACTTCGACCGAGATGGAACACCGAGGGAGACGCCGTTGGCGCGGTTCGACTCGCATTTTAATTTCCGAGTGCCATTACAGCTTCCACGGGAAGCTAATATGAAAATTCAACGTTTAACGATGCTTCTTTCGGCGATATCGGTTATCTATTTATGTTGCTATTCACATCGTGGAATTCGATTGGCTCTTCGGTAATGGAGAGTATGGTACTCACGATTCGTAGACGTTAGGATACCAGCATGAAGTTTCTTAGACTTACCTGAAAAAGAAAGGAAAGATATGTCAGTCAGATAGTTCAATACACTGGATATGATAAGATTTCAGTAATATGTCAGTTAATACTAGATTTCAGTATTCAGTAGTATAATCTGTTAATACTAGATCTACGGCAGTCGTCAAATTGACGGGGTTTTACTTTTTTAACACTAGAACTACCGACGTTATATCTACTAAAACTTAGATTTATTGAACAAGTACTTTGGAAAAAGATAAATTGAGAAGTGAAAGGATCAGTTAATTAATTAATTTAGGCTTTATATGGTAGAAGTAGAATTTTTAGTTCACGGCTCCTCAATTTACGTCATTTTTTGAAAAAATTGAAAACTGGTCATTATGACCGGCTTGGTAGGTTTAGTGTTAACAATAACAAATTCTAATATTATTTATCTCATTTACAATGATTCGAATTAATATAAAATCACTATAGTTTAAAAATCTGATCTGTGATAATTCCATCCCAATAAACGAATCCACGTTATTCAATCCCACCACCCTCCAGTAGTCTCGCGACCCTAGAACAGTCTGTAACGGAAGGATCGCCAAAGCCATCCCAGCTACAAAATTCAATTTACTCAGAACCATCGAAAACAGCCAACGGAGACAATAAAGCGTAGGAGCAAGCAACGTTATAGAGTTCTCGGAGTTCGTGACAGCGTCGGATAGATGTACGGGTAAGGTCTGCGGGGTGAAAATGGGTAGCAGCCCAGTCCGGGGGATGATTCCGAAAGAAGCGGAGGTGTCGAGCGAACCGACTCCCATCCGAGCACGTGCACACGCACACCGGGGAATTCCCGCGCACGTCTGTACATGGGGATCCGGTGGTTCCCTACCGGTAATGGTACTTGGTGGCAAGACTCTTTTGTGGCGCGAGAACGGTATTGTCTTTTTACGGCCTCCGCAGGCACCGGCGCGTTTCCCGACGCCCGGGGGAGCAAGCTCCTCTACTTCTTCCTTGCCTTCGGCCCCACCTTCGACCTACTCCTGCTGCTCTTCTCCGTGCACCTCTCACCCAACTCCCGGCATTATCCGGGCGAGATCACCTTTTTACCGGTCGTTGCGACCTCGTCATTCCGCCCTTATCTCGAGACCCCCCATGAGAGGGAGGAGGAGAAGAAAGAAACGAAGTAGGAAGACACCGAGAAGAAGTAGGAAGGATACTGACGGTGGCTCGCTTAGGAATGCCCGAAGGGAGAACGAAGACCGTGACGAGGTCGTCAAATCCGGAGGGCGATTGAAAATTATACAGGGATCAACTTTACGAGCGGGCGCTTTAGCCGCGCTGACGTACCCCCGCACGATCTTTGATGCTACCTTTCGTGATATCTATTTGATCCTGAGACGATGTCGCTTGGAGGATCTTTTGTGTTTTATGAAGCAAGTAGTTTGACTATCGACTTGGTTGTAGTATCACTCCAAACGGAGAATGAAATAAAGTAGCCATTGATACTTTCTGGTCGCGTTCTCCATTGAATTTAGGTAATTTGGTGAGATCCAATTAAGCCTTTGACATTTTACATAGTAGATTAGGCATTTTTTTTGTATGATAGAAGAAATTTCTGATTCGTTGCTTTTCAAATCGGCTATCTAGATGGAGGTAATAATTTCATAGAGAAATCGATCGAATGAAACGGTTAAAATCGTTACAAACTCAATCACCGAGAAAATCTTCGAGTTACGAATCAATGATCGAACATTGAAGATTTGCCTACGCTGCCAAACGAGTTTTCACCAGGGAAAGAACGAGTAATTAACGTTTTCCGTGTCTAAGGAATCCAAAGAATTCTCGCGTAGAGCCGCGTTCCTCGATTATCGTTAAAGTTTGTAATTGACTCTTCCTCTACAGCACAGGATTATAAATTACAAATTACACCCTGGCATCGGGTGTCGTAAACGTCGCCTTTTCGAGGCTGCTAATATTCATGAGGTTTACAAGACGCTATATAAATGTAATGACGATGCGAGCAGAGAGTCTCGTTAGACACGCTCTCGCCCGCGCTGTCGATTTACTCGCATACGTTGTCACGTCGATGGTATAACCACTCCATTAGCTTCGAGTCTCTACAAATAGCTGATATCTCGATAGCGCTCAATGTTAATCTCGATTTGACGACTCGTCCTATTAACAGTTACGAATCTACCGTGATAGTTTCTACCAGTGATCTTGTTCCCGCGCGAAAATATCATTTCAAAGTGAACAGATGTGGCTGGTGAATTAAAATAGTTCTCTCATTTATACCTTAAATATGTTCACTCTTCCGGTTGGAGAGGATATTTGTAGAGACTCTGATTATAGAAGTGTCTTGCTGCGCGAATATTTTTAGTCAATGTTAACGCTGAGAAATAAATTTCAACAAAATTGTGAAAAGGAGGAAGAGAAGCAATTCTCTCTGGATGGTGAAACATATCCTGCGTGCAAAGCTAATTAATTAGATGAAATCTTTGAAAGGACTGAGGTGATTCTATGTTTACTTCTGGATGTCAGACGAAATTTCTTGACAGTTTCTGTGTAATAGGATTTTTTGTAACAAGTGAATTTTTTTCTTCTCCTAAGTGCAAAAAGATGAGAAGTTTGCTAACTTTTGGACTAAAAATGATCAATGTTTTAAACATTTTTTCAATGTTACACTTTGTCATAAAATTAAACCAAGTTCCACGATATTCGTAAAAACTGTAACGCACCCCTCGGGTAAGGGTAAAACGGGTCCCAGCTATAGTTACGAGCAAACGTGAACAATGCATCGCACAGAGGACTCAAGAAATGCAAATAACGTTCTAACGAGCGTTAAATCCACGGTGCTCGGTAATTCGAGCGGAGATTTTTCCAACGGAAGGAGATCGGATGACCGTTAGCAGACATCATATTTTCATTTCCACGGAGAAAATACGGTGAAACGGGGAAGTTAATGCTTCCCGCAGTAATGGGGTACCTCTGTAAGTAAGCTCTCTTCCTTTACCCGACCCGTTTTCCACCCCCTCGAGCCCCCATCCGTCCACTCTTCTCCATTACAACGGAGCAACCCGCGGACTCCATACGTTACCGCTGCAGACAGCCTCAAATTGCTTCATTAGCCGCGTGATATTTTATATAAATTGGGGACTAAATTACCCCGGTGGTCGTGCGCTCGGCATCGGCGAAAAATTCGTAATTAAAGCAGGTAAAACTCTGCGCCATCGTCCTCCACGCTGTATTTTCGAGCGAGGAGAAAACGAAGACGCGAAGAGAATGGTTCTAAAGGACGAGAAGAGCACGAGAAAGGCCCTAAGAGCTATTTCTTAATTATTTACGCGCCACCGTGCGGCAGCATTGTTCGTTCTTGGCGCGTAAACCGTGCCGAATCGCGGCTGCCCTTTGCGACTCGACCGATCTCCGATTCACGCTTCTCGGTCTCTCTTGAATGGACTAATTAGCATTCGGTGGCGAAACGGGGCATTAACGGACACCTACGATTCGTTACGACGATTTTGATCGTTTCCGCGCTACGGTTCAGCTTCGAGTACTGACCCGTGTCAGACAGAAGGTACTTTTACGATCGAAATCGGCGAACGAAGGAACACGCGATCCGTGAGCAAATAGACATTCGCCGGAGAGAACGATTGGGTGCATGGAAACATTACAAATTGCGCGATCGAACGTGCGTCGAAAATTTTTGTAAAGACTTCCTTGCGAAATATCTTGTGAAAGTTGTCGAAAGGTATATTTTCAGAGGGAACTTGAAACAGTTTGCTATTACGAAACCTAAACTGATTCGACGGAGAAAGCGATTAAAATGAAAAGATCCTTTTAAATTAACCAAGATATTGGAAAAATAAATTTTTGTATTATTTTAGTTGTTCTTTTATTATGCTTTTCTATCGTCACACCATAAAGACGCATATAAACGATACCACTTCTTCGAATCACCTCGTCATTTCACGCGTTAAAATAACCTAAAGAGGTCTCGCAGAGCGTGAAAGAATTAAAAATTCCTGGTGGACAGGGAGCAAGCGACATTTAAAAGAATAGGGGAGTGGTTGTAACCAAGGGGTAGCCCTTTCCCCAGAGCGTTTTACTTAATTTCCTTCGTGGAAGAACTTCTTATTATTATCTCAGGCTCTTCCGCGCACCGACTTTTTTCCTTCACCCCTCTCCACCGGGTTGCACACCCCGTCGTGGGGGTTGACGCGAGCGTAAGACAAAAGGATGAAGGAACCGGAAGCCCGGGAGACCACTCCTCGTAGCCCCGTACCTCAGAAGATCTCGCGGTGGCCGAGTTCACGGGGTGGAAACGGCGGGCGAAATGAATTGGCAACTTTTAATTAAGATGGTATCATTCTCGCTTTGTCCCCACCATACCGAGCGTTGTCGGCCTCTTTTCTCGCTCTCTCTTTTCTGGAAAATCGACAGAGAACCGGAAGGGCGGTCTATCTTCTTCTTGCAGAGGGTTCGAAATGGCCGGAGGTGGGAGCGGAGGGTGGTTTAGGTGGCAGAGTAGAGCGGGGACGCGGTTAGCATTCTTTTTGTTCATGCCAACTATTCATCATGGGTGACACTTCTCGAGATAGAGGGAGCCGACTCTCTTTCTCCTCTTTCTCGGCTCTTTCTCTTTCTCGACCAACTCGACACTCTCTTCTTCGTTGCCTCGGGGGTTTCCTAATGGACCTCGACTACGGCTGCAACGTCCCTCGTCTCCACGGCACCCCCATATCCCCTTTGCCATGGCTTCTCTTTCTCCCTCGACTCCTTTCTGGCGCGACGCGAGACCTCTCTATCGGGGAGACTTTACGAAGGATTTTAATTTCCCGGTCTACACCCACCCTCCCTTCCACCCTCCGGTTTCCTCGTCGTCGTGGTAATTCGTCGGCAGACTTCCAGGACGTAAATTCGCGAGGTCAAACCGACGTTTTCCAAACGCTCTCGCCCTTTGGCTTTTAAGCGATCGAAGGGTACCACCGTTACATAAGTATAATCGGCAGTTCGTTTAACTTGCTCTGGGAGGGAGCCAAATGCTCCGGGCAGAAAATTCCACTTAATCGTCCTGTCGACGTAATTTTCATAAACGATAACTACGAGTTATTTCGTCTCTGAATATCCAACACCTCACGCCAGCCTTTATACTTTTACGGGCTACACGGTCCGGGCCAATTGGAGGTACCTAAGAATAATGATGGGGATGTTCAAGAAACGGACTACGTGGTCCATCGTTCGCCACGGTAAAATGGTGATCTTTGATAATACGGTAGAGGCGGTGCCGTCGAGTCCTGTAATTATGACACGTCGTAAACCGATTTCGGAATTGGTACCTAACGATTCTGACGATTCTCGGTAGCTCCTCCACGGCAGGATCACCGTCAAATAACATTATTGTAACTTCCATACTCTGCACGTTCCGTGAAACCAAGAAAATAAGTATTCGAACGATAAAAACAAGATGATAGATATTCGTATCTCGAAACGTTACTATTCTCTACTCTAAATATGTACATCCAGGTATAAGAAAGTCCTATATCCTGATATTTTCGCCTATTATGAAACAATAGAAAAACTGTACACCGTTAGTATCAAGATACGTTCTCAACAACTCCAAACGTGTTCTAGACGTCTGAATTACCTAGACGAGGAGAAAGACACAACGAAAGGGACGACGAAGGGCGAGAAGAAATGATTCACCGGATGAACCGTGTCGCGAGAAGCACAGACGTAAATAATAAATGCTAGTCGCGAAAGAACGAGGGAAAATAACGTAATCATGGTGGGCGCGACGTGTGACACGCGTGCCATCGTCTCCATCTTCCTCAGGCAGCCCTTCGTCTTCTTCCAGACTGCCGGCTCAACGAAAGGCTTTTCCAGGAGCTTTTCCAGCCAGCGTTTCGCCGTCTCTTCCCATCGGTTCCCCGAGGACCCGGATAGACCACGGGTACTCTTTCGTGGTCCTGCACGAAAAGGGGCTTGAAAAGTGAGAGAAAGAGAGACGAGTCGAAAAGCAAGAACGACGAGGAAGAAGATGCGAACGCGACAGACCGACGTAACTGGCAGGTGGCTGTTAACGTCCCGCGGGAACTTCTGATAAAAACAAATGGTGGCGCGAAGGAAAGAGGGAACGAAGAGGGTTCCACGCCCTTGCACTCCTGCTGGAGAAAGAAATAAAGAAATTACTCGGTGCCGCGCCCCCGTGTAAACAGAGTCGATGAATGGGAGAGAAGCTCGTCGCCCTGTAGGGGAATTTTCTCCTCTCCCTGGAGCAACTTTAATCGCGTGATACGAAATTGAGGTTTTCGCGTATGGTTTCGTCCTCAGACGAATAACTGGAGGTTTTGTTCGAATCATCAAGTTGTACTTCTTGATGTAATGGAATGGAAGTGAACGAGAAGAATTTTATTTTCATTGTTTGATGTAACTTTCTCTTCTCACGTGAATATGATGATAGAATTTTGTCACCAATGTGCCGCAAACTTAAAATATTTTCTGGCTAACCAGTTAGCTCTGACTGAAAAAACGGCAGAATTTTGTGTATTGACAATTATACTCGTCGTGCATAAACGTTAGCGAGCACTGGTTACCTACTTAGGTATATTGTAATTTTGACGAAAACTAAAATAAATTTGCAATGTTCAAGACGTTTGGAATATTTTGAGGCCATGCCGAAGTAAAACGAATAACTAAAAAGTATAAATAATTTGAAATAGATTTATGCTCGTCTCTCGATTTTCGTGACCCACGTAGGTGCACACTCTCCAATGAGGTCACCACAGTTAAGTGGTTAAAAAAGATTGGGGGATAAGATTTCGCGAGGATTTCAAAAGAAAGAGCAAAGACCATGGGGTAGGTGTTTAGACGTTACTCGCTGGTAAGCAGAAACGGCGTCTATCCCATGGGTCGCCGTTAATAAAGTTAGGATTGTCCCTCTCCGCGGGGAGGATGACTCGCCGCGAAGATAGCAATATAAAGTCGTCGTTCGTCCTCGTAACGATGCTTTATATAACTGTATCAAAGACCCGGCCGCGTCGTTGGCACTCCATAGAATATTTAAGCTTCAATTTCATACCTTCGCGGTAGGTGTCTCCGTGGCCCGTGCGGCATATTAAAAAAGAAAGTAATAAAACGCTGGAGAAGCCGAAAGGCGAAGGTGGAAGGAAAAGAAATTGCAAAGAGGGGCAACACCGATACTCGCCGCGTCGACGCACAATGGAGAACGGTGCATCCCCCTCTAGGTCGTCTGGGGTGGCGTACGTTTTCCACAGCCATGGTCGGACATTATGTGCGATTATTATTCATTATACGCCGTCTCTCTCAGCAACCTAGCCCTCTTCGTGCAAGGATATTCTAGCGCGTACGCGAGACTCGTCGAGAGGTGGAGTTTTGCCTCGGCGCGAGCGTTTTCGTGCGCTCTTCAAAACGCGTGCGAGCATCGCGTTGAATTGCAAATCTGCTGTCGTACAGCAGAGAGAAAACGAGAAGACGAAGACAGGCGTATCGTCGCAGAAATCGTGGTGAAAGAGAAACGAGATGTGACGAAAACCGAGCGAAACTTAACGTATACGTGGCTCGAAGGCCACCCTTCTTGGTACTTTTTGGATATGGTTTTACATACGTCGACGAATACGCCTTCTTACCATCTTCCTGTTCACCCTGTTCGCCCTTTCGTTCCCTTCTTTTCGAGCGGCTCGTAGCTCTCGCGCTGGCGTATCGTTATGGTTATGGCATTAGGCATACGAGGAAAAGTACAAACGGTTATTCCATCGAAACGACCCCGCGCCACTTTTTTCTACAGGAAATGCTCTCCCTGCCAACTATTGGGACGATAACGGACGACGAGGGTGGGATACGTTAGCTGAATTTTCCGTCTCGGGAAACGAAATACAATTTAGATCAAGAGATTGAAAAAGATCTTGCCACACTGTCGTACCAAGTTTGCGAAAAAGGAATTTAATTATTGTAAATTGCTAAAATAATCACACAAACTGAAATGTTCATTACTCCAACAGATTGTAAGTTATGGTGGAAATTACCTGAGAGATGACAGTTTAGCATGTCGCAAAAAGAATAAGTTTCTCATGCGAACGGTACAAGAGACACGGTTCCATCAAAGGAATCCCCGGTAGCGAGTATTGAACCCTCGGCTTGACCCTTCCCGGAGGCAAGCGAGCTATTTCGATTTGGTCTGTGTCAGATACAAGATCATCGCGGAGAGGGTTGTATCGCGTACAATTTGTTTTACTCTTTACAGTCGGGTTTTTATTACTTTCAGTTAGTCAACTAGTTAAAACCCACGAATGCCTCCGGCGAGCACCTAATGACTCGGCGAGTGGAGACAAAGGGTTCATTTGCGAGGCGGCAGGTGTACACCGCCGAAGGACTCGACAAAACTACTCCTTTCCTCTGTCGGTCTTTCTCTCTTTGACCAGTCCTTGACCTTACCGTTCTGCTCGTTCCACCTCGCCGTTGTTTCCGTCTCGCGAGTAATGCATCTGCTTTTGAGAAAATAACGTTTGATGCACCCGTTGGAAGAAAGACCGAGGCGAAAGGCCAACGCCGGGAAAGGACGAGCGAGTAATTAGCCGGATGAAAAATGCTTTTTATTACGCGATCATTAAGCATTCTTCGTCGATGAGTTCGCTTCTCGTGATTGCAATCTAGCCGTAATCAGAGGATCATCCTTGGCTTTTTTGTTCGACTCTTTCCCCTTCCTCCGCGAGGTCGCGGTCGCTGACTCGTAACACAGGACTCTGATAATGTCCTGGCTGCTTTCGAACCGACAGGTAATACCGATAATTCCTCATATCGTTTACATTTTAATATTCAAATTTACCCTGCTTCGCAAACGACCGGAATATCGTATCCTGCGAGCTTATCGCACATCCCTGAATACATTTATCGTAACAATTATCTCTCTCGAAGTCATCTCGACGTGAAATTCATTCGGCTCGACGCTCCTTCGTATCTACCCCGTCTATCCTTACGGATCAAGGTCACGAGGTACGTTATCTGCAGAAGTGCCTAGCACCTGCAACTTCACGTCTATCCCGAAGTCCTGCGGGAGAGTGCCTGTCACCCGGAGGCGTCCTCTTCATCAGATATCGTGACGGGAGGATTCAACCCAGTAACCGAGGAGAACCTCCATGCCAGACTATGATCTCTTGCTCTCTCTCGCTCTCTCTACTTCTCTCTCTTGTCTTCCTTCGCGTCTTCATCGCGGAATCGCACGGTATACCGTGGCAAGTACTTACAACCATCCCCCTTTCCGTCGACATCCCCTGGACCACCCTTGGCTGCGTAGGACTCGTCCGACCTTAAGATATTAAGTACTTTACCCGCGATTAGATCTCTCATTGTGCGCCGCGGTGTCAGACAAGCGGTTCGTTAGGCCCCCGGGGAGAGCGAACGAGAGGCGGATAGAGAGATAGAGAGATCGAGAGAGAGAGGCAGAGTTCAGGAGCCAAGACAATGCCGGCCTAAGAGACAATTGCTATGAGAAAGAGCGAGCGAAGGAACGAGAGAGAAAGAGAGAGCTCTTATAACTGCTGTATAATTTCCTGCAACGACACCTTCATTGTGAGCTCGGCATTTCATTCTTATCGCCCTGGTACCACCGAGAAAGAGAGGGTTGCACCAAACGCGGGGGTGCGCTCTGCACTGAATAGAACTCAGAGTGTAAGCACGACCTCCGACGAGTCCCTCTCCGTTTACTCACTGCCGATTTCCTGTTTTTTGACGAGAGGTCAGGGGTGAAAGTTGGTGACAAACGTAACACCTTTCAAGCCCTGTAAGAGCGTGTAACAGGCGAGGAGGGTATTGAATTGGGAACGAAGTTGTTTGTCCTTGTCCTTCGAGTTGCGCTGGGATTTTTATGAAAGGAAAAGACACGGATTACATGGAAGTGAATCTGATTAAATATAAATCTTGTAGGAGAACGTGAGAAACGATGTAATAATAGAGCAAAGATAAATTAATTCTATGGTTATCTAGCCAGGTACAAATTAGTACCGATGAGGAGGAAGAATACACTTAAGACTTGGCGGCGTATCGTGTTCGTGATAATCGCATTCATCGTAGACAAGTCACAGATCAAATGTCGGACGTAACTCAAACGTATCTATTAACAGTAATTAAAATGCGGAAGGAGAAATATACGAGGATTTTTATCTTCCTAACATGTCTCCACGATAACATTAATACAAATTATAGTACCTAAATCACCTACAATTCTCATACAAAATCCAACATCTCAGCTGAAACTCCTAATTTCCTCTATTATGTATTTAATTATATCCAACGCACAACTGGTTTTTCTAAATTAACTAATTCTATCACAAATTACAAAAGGGGACAGTTACACCTCAAAATGAAGAATATCGAGTTAAACCACTGCACAATTATCAGAAGTACCTATCCTCACAGTATACCGATACAAAAGGAAACCTGCACCAAGAAATCTACTAAAATTCTTCCGGCAAAACCTTCCCCAAAAGATCTGCCGCATCATCAGGAATGATTCAGAGTCACCGGAGTCAATCCAAATGTAAAAGGATGCATCCTAAATTCCCGATGAAGCTGGGATCGAGGAATTCCAGACACGGCGAGGACTCCACTTCTCTCCCACGATCGGAAGAGGGACAGGATCGTCGACGCACTTGAAAACTCTCAATGGACCCAATCACGAACCGTTGTGACGGCGCGTTGTCCCCTTTAGAAACGAGGGGGCCTCTCCCCCAATCGAGAGAACCCGAACCAGATTCACAGTTTGTTTTCTCAGCGAAGGCAAACCTGGTGAGATCCACTCGAGCGACGCTCGATTACTCGACACAACAAACATCGTTGGCGGTATAAACGTTCCTGCTCTTTACCTTCCCTTCTCTTTATCTGTCTCAATTTCAATCGAAATCCCATGGCCGTTGTATGTACGGTGCTCCAGGCGAAAAATCGCGCTATGTCGATTTCATTGTAAACGGCCGAAAATCTGGAGCACACGTTCGCATTTTCGACGAGTCACGACCACCTGGAGGTAAAGCGAAATCTTGAGGTAATTGCGCAAAATTTCTGTGATTAAGACGTATCTCGCAGAGTGCATTAAGTGCACGAGGTTGCTACGCCTCCTTGTTATGTAACTATATACGGGTTATAATTATATAATTATCCCTGCCGTGATAAATCTACTGTTTCAAAATCCATTAGATAAAAATAATTGAATATAACATTTACAACTTCAATTTCTGTTTCGCGTGGTCTGCCATCGCGGAGTGTTTCTGACGTTCAAATATCCTTTCGATCTGGACATTGGAGTTAGTTTTTCAAATAAGATTCTTATCATTCGAATAAAATATTGGATAAAAAGAGACTAAACTAGTCAAGATTCAGATCTTAATTAGATCATTTAAAAAATCCACTGTATGCACAGATAATTGAAAGGATAAATATTGAAGGTTCTAGTACCGTAAGAAAAATCAATGATACTTAACTGACAGAAAGTGAAGTGGAATTGGGACTTATTTTTCTACATATCCAGATTTTAAAATAACTTCCAATCCCACGTCACTTTCTCTCAATTAAGTATCATTGGATTTTCTTATATTAGCAGAACCTTCAATATTTATCCTTTTAATTATCTCTGCATACAGTGAATTTTTAAAATGAACTAATTAAGATCCGAATCTTGCAACAGTTCACTTCAGAACTGCGACTATCGCCTACCTTCAAAATGGACGTCACAGTGATTTCATCGATGCGAAAACGTGTGCATTGAATTTTTCTCCACAGCAATTCGTAGCTCCTGTATCGATAACCTTAATAGCCGTGTCATCAGGGGAGAAGAAAAGTGGCGTGCAAGTTTCGCGGTACGTTGATCGTCGCAATAATGACGCGACTTCCTCACAGGACAAACGAGGAGCACTCTTAAGGAGGGAGCCCAAAAAAAAAGATACTCCGAGCGGGAAAATAAGAGAAAAAAGCACGAGGAACGGGAGGAGAAAGAAACGAGACAGAATTGCGGACCCTCGCGAACGGCCGGGGTCGCAGTTTTTGTAGATTCGCTACGCAAGCCAACCGCAAAATCAGAAATGAATGAAGAAGTGACACAATGCAACGTTGCAGCCACGGAGAATCTAGCGCGGCCCGGTATCGCGAACCCCCTTTTCGGTCTGGCCATCCCGGGTAGTCCCCCCATGGACCCGGAGGACGCGAAAACCATTCAGCCGACGACGGTGAAAGAGAGACGACCGAGGGAAGGTCGAATAAAAAAAAGAACGGACAAGAGAGAGCCGAGAGAAGAAGCAGGTCGCTTTAAAGAGAGCGCTGATGCGTGGCGGTAGAGCCAGAACCGACTGGGTGGTGTTGTTCCCCCTTCATTGTATCGAGATCGACGTTGTGTAAGAGCCGACTGTGCTAGAGGAGAATAGGATCTGCATGTGACGGATCACAGTTGCGAAGATCCATCAAGAGTCACCAGAACGCGGGATTTCTTCATCTACTTTCATCGAAAAGTCCGACCACCCACGGTAAACACCGTTGGCTTTAATATTAATCTATAATTTATCAAAATACTACTGTTCATTCTTCTCAATGGTTTATTATTTTATTAATTATCAAATAGAATAAAAAGTGAAGCCACAGAGGGTTAATTCGGATACTGTACACAATCCGTTGTACAGGAAAGGTGACTGATTTTATATTCGTGTAAATACTAATGCCGTCTGTGAACGGATGCATGAATTCACTAGCGTGGTATTTCGACTACTTGTTGTTTTAAATTTAATAGCGTTGGTATGACATACTGCTTGTAATAATCGAAACTTTAATAGTAAGTTTTGAACTTCCGTCGTGAAAGAAGCAATGGAGCATCGGCGCAAAAAAGTAAGATTCTTGGCTCAAAAATTATCGTGGTGCTTCAATATCCTCCTAATTCGCCTGGTTTGTCTCCATGCGACTTCTAGTTATTTCCAAAACTGAGAAGGGCAATGAAAGGAAAGCATTTCGACAGGATTTCAGACATCCAGAAGACTACGACCATGGCACTGAAGGCAATTTCAAAGATTGAGTAACAGAATTGTATGAAACAATTTTCCCAACGATTCCACTTGTGTATTGACTCACAAGGAGCCTGTTTTGAATAAAAACTCGTGTAAACTGAAAATAAACAGAGTCTTATATTTTATTTCACATCAGTCACTTTTGCGGTGGGGTGGACTGAGTATTCCAAGTTGAAAGTGAATTTCAAAGGACGAAACAGTTCGCAAAAACGTCGCTGAATTTATACAATTTGAAAAATATTTCAACATAGATTTCATAGTTTATTGAGCAAGAAGGAGAAGGAGGTGCGAAAGACATGCAACAAATTTGCAATTACACGGTAGAGCGTAATGGCATTCAGTTTCTCTATCCCTTCTTCGTCGTCAACCCTCTACCGAGCTATTTCAACGGATCCCCCGCGTTTTCAATCATACACATCACTGAGTTTCATTATTACAGAGTTTAGAGACATTCCTCTTCGCGTTCTCCTTATTTTTTGGGATCACTGTCTCCGTAACTTCACCAAGTAATAACTTTTCGCTTAATCGATAAGGGTACCCCTTATCTCCATCAGTTCCGCTCGATACGAACACTCTTATGGTAAATTAAAACCGCGTTGCATTGTCGGCTAACGACGACTTTTTATCTTCATTTTCCGCAACTACGACTGTCAAAGTCACTTTGCTGCGGTAGCAAGTCCGATAGGAAAAATGAGGGGCTTTTTAACTAATTGAAACTACCGCTTTTAACTAATTGCAACTAATATAGAACGGTTTCTCCACCAGAGAAGATATCTTTGGTCTTCAAGGTGTCGAATATCAAGTGTTATACTTACAAATGATCGGAATCGATGTAAGGTAAATAAAGAAACATCTACAATAAAAACAAAGTTCACCAAAGAAACCTGTTAGAGATCAAACATCGGCTGTTTTGTATTACTAACCACCGATTGCACTCGACAGCTGTAAACAATAAACAGTCGAGATCAATATCAATCGATATCCCGAACTACCGATACGGTAAACTAAACTGAAAAACTTTTCTTGACTATTTAAATATCGCAGTGCCCACTCTCAATGTAATAATACAACAATCCTCAACTTCAAAGACACCGCTACCAGCTGCCAGTTACCTCAACAGAAATTGAACCTCCATCCTTCCTACCAACCTGTAATACCTCGATTAAATAATCGCTCCTGTAAATATCGAAGACGCAAGTGCACCACCATCGTCCAGCTTTTCCACGATTGTACGAAAGCCATTTTGATAATAAATAAATAAATATCGCAGAACCCACTTTCAATGTATTAATAAAACAATTCTCTACTTGAAAGACGCCGCTACCGGCTATCAGTTACCTCTAGAAAAATTAACCCTCCATCTTTCCTACCAGCCTGTAATAGTTCGACTAATTGTAAATAATCACTCCCGGTAAATATCGAAAATGGAAGTGCACCAACATCGTCCAGTATTTTACAATGCATGGGGTCATCTCAATAATAAATAAATATCGCAGTATCTACTCTCACTGTAATTGTCCACCAATCCTCAATGTCAAAGACACCACTACCAGCTACAAGTTACCTCTCCAAATGTAATAATAAATAATCGCCCCTGTATCTGAGTTAGGTCTCCATAACAAATCTCTAAATCCCGATAATAAACAAACATCGCAACACCCATTTTCACTGTAACAATCCAACAATCCTCAAATCCTCAAACAAAAAAACACCGTAAACAATAAACACTCAAGATCAACATTAACCGGTATCCCAAACTACCGGTACAGTAAACTAAACTAAAAAACCTTTCTTGACTTATCTAAATATCGCAGAACCCACTTTTAACACTAAACCTAGCAAGGCGGTCAAAAGACCGATTTCAAAATATTTTCTAAAAATTATCTAAATTCATAGAGTAGCCATGAAGTAAATATTCCACTTCTATCTTACAAGAGCAAAATGAGTTAATTAATTATCTTCTTTATCTCGCCACTTCTCTTTGTGTAAGGTCGTTATTGAGTATATTTAGATTTTAATAGATATAACGTCGGCAGGTTTAGTGTTAATGTAGTAACACAACAATCCTAAACTCCAAAAACACCGTTACCAGCTACCAGTTACCTCGACAAAAATTAACCCTCCATTCTTCCACACCAACTTGTAATACATCGTCTAAGTAATCACCCCCGATAAATATCGAAAATGCAAGTGCACCACCGTTGTCCAGCTTTTCTACGATGCACGGAAGGCATCTCGAACATCAATCCCCGTTGATGTACGCACGAGGCCAAGGCCACCCGCGAAAACACGCGGGGTGGCACGCCACGCTCGCGAGGGCGCTCATTCGTAAACGCCGGCGCTTAAGCGGCGTTAATTGCGCGAGCGAAACACGATAATGCAGCCGGAGTGCCGGACAAGCGTTCGTGACAGGCGACAACGAGTTGGCCCCGCGTGTGTCTCCGCTTCTTTTTCCCCTGGCACGACGGCACTCTACGAGCACAGTCTACGGCTCGCTCTTCCACTCGTTCCTCGTGCCACGGAAATGTCGAGTCACACTTTTACACGGACATTGCCATTCGCTATCGTACGGCCATCCTCTTATCTCCCTCACCGGGCGCGTTCTCCCTCGATTTTCCGCGATATCGATCCTTGCTTTTCTGACGTTCCGATCGGTCGTCTCGTGGAGCGAGTTTTGCACGATGGACGATGTGAAAAAATTCATCGGGGAATATATTCGTTATCGTGCGAGATTTGACAATCGCATGAGGTGAATTTACAGGATGAACGAACCGATTCGTCGCGATCGTTGTGCACGATGTTGCGAGCTTTGGTGGTGTGATAAAGTGGCATTTTATTTACTCTTGCAGACATTATTTTTGCCTACAAGACCTTGCATCACCTGGTGAACTCGCCAGATATTTTATCACAATTTAATGTATATTTTCCAATGTTCCGTCCAAGGAAAAACTTGATTTTTGTAACTTCTCCTCATCATACTAACTATGGCAAAAGCAACTGTATAAACCGAATCTGCCAGAACTCGAATCGGGTTTGCGACATCGTTGACTTTTACACATCCTCGTTCGCTACCTTCAAAAATTCTGCTAACATTGCGGTCCGTAAATTATAAAATTATTTCTTACCTCCACTATAATACTAGTATTGTATTAGCATTAATATTAGTTGTAATTTTAAGCATCATCACTAACTACCTATAAATTTGTTATCAAATTGTACCAAACTTTTATACCAAAGGGTTAATTCCCGTTAATAATAATAATAAATGAGAATTAAAATTGGAGATTAGAGAATAGATGGAATAATGTTGTTCGTATAGCTGCGGTGATGCGATTTGGTGCAGTTGATGCTGTCTGGCTAAGATAGTGATATTTGTGATAAGGATCCGATTAATATTAATTCTTTTTGGATTTGGAATTTTGTTGATAGTCAGTGAAACTTAAATTGAGAATATTCTTTGGATAGTTATCGAAGAATGCTTGGATTAAATATAAAACACAGCTGTTACATTGAAAACTGAAATTCCTTAAATTCCAAACTGGTCACGGGAAAAGGTTAGACAAAGGTAAAATGTCGACCCTGTTTAAAAAAAGTCATACTCCCTCCAATTAGTATTCCATTAAACCCACACTCCGTTTAACTCACGATATTTCGCAACTTAATATTCCGACGTCGTCGTCATTCAATCGCGACTTTTAAGAAACTCAAAACGCGCGAATAAGATATACCGACATGCACGTAATCCACTGCCACGTAATAACTATTTGCCCATGGTACTCGTGCTACCGTTATTACTGCGATCACCCAAGCGTGCAATTTATACATCGCACTGTCAATCACCCCCGTCGATTTTATCCGACCGCAGTAAACAGGCCAAACAGCCATCCACGTTACGAAAGCCACGAAAGGGCGGACGGCCTGCATAAAAGAATCTTTTCACCCCGTTTCCTTTCGTAAGACGGTCTCCAGATGGTGTATCGACTCGTTAGCTTCTGCCTTTCGAATTTAACCGTGGTGCCTTAACGAGATAAAGCCGCATTCTCTCGCGCCTCTTGGCCACGTTTACGCCGTACACGCAATAAAAGTCACGCCGGGAACGACGTCGACGAGGGATGACCGACAAAAAGTATCAGCCAGTCTGCGAAAGACGAAGCAACGACACCGAAGAAAAGTACTGTTCCATCCTTTTTTTTCCCCATCTTCGTTGATCTCGTTGGTAGCACGCGGGTTAACTCTTTTCCTCCGTTTTGTTTCTTCTTCTGTTTCTTTTTCTTCCTCCTCCATGCGAGCCTCCGAATGACGCGTGACGTGCGCGCACGCGGCCCTCTTTTACGCCTGTACTTTGTGGTTTTCCAAAAGTTTCTTACGTTACAACCCTGCAGGCCCACGACTTCGAACGATGCTGCAGTGGTTCTCGATGCTTTTCTACGTTTAAGTCGTTCCAAGTTCAACACTTATCTTACCCTCATTCTCTTTCTATCTTTCTCTTCTCTTCGATGCCCAAGTTATCTAACTGCGAGGTGGAAGAGCCCCACGCAAAAGGTACGATCGAACTTTGCCTCTTTTCGTTATCTTTCGCTTTCCGTATTTCGATATATGCCCAATTTATTGGCAATCTTACGACGAGCAACGTGCGTTACTCCGGAAACTCAATTGCGGTCGAAGTTTTCGGCGGTTCGATTATTTGTAAGGTAACGTCGGAAGGCACTTTGTAGGGTTTCCGGGATATCTCAGACCGGTTTGTTTGGATGGAACGTTGCATTTCTTTTATAGTTATAAAAAGTATTCAACGTATGTGCTTCATATCATATTAATCCTTTGCACTCCGAGACATCTCTGACTTTATTAGCAACTCGGCAGCGCTTTATTATTTGCTATTTTGTGTCATTTTAGTAGAAAAGTTCAGGTAAACATACATTTAAAATGTTGCGGTGCAGTAACCTCATTTTCTGTAGTCACTAGTAAATTCGAAGGTCCTTTTAGAGGGGGCAACTGGGTGATATGGTACCTTACGACGTCCCCTCAGATAGGACATCGGATTGCAAAGAGTTAATAATGTTTTTCATTCAAGATTAAATGTTTCTTTTTAATTTACTGCGCTTTAATTGCTACAGTCATTTCACCTATGACTTATTATTACAGGAGCGCTCCAAAACGCCACGTTAAGCAAGATCTCTACGGTATTTGCACATATTTTCTTAAATTCAAAAACTAACAATTTCATTTACACATTTCATTTGTTTTTATCTCTAAAACAGACACATTGCAGTACTTACAAAATTTCTTTTCAGCCAAGAGACATCTCTATCTGCATAAAGAGTTTCTCATCGAACTACCCTTCACTTAGAGCGCTGGAAACTCCAGTTTGGGTTGTGTTTTAGAACTAAATGAGTGCGTTCGTACCTGCTCTTCTATTTACGAGCAAAAATGAAATCTCAAGCGCACGAAACTCCATGACGAACGCATGTCTCGGTGCATTGCGAGCTTCTCGAACTCTGCGGTTATTTTAACAACGTGGCAACCTCTTTGTAGACCGCACGCTTGTAAACCAAGAATGAAGTCTGTTCAACACTGACGGAGGCAACAAACAAACCAGTACCTCCTCTCGTTTCCCTCGTCGTTTAATCCCTCGTCTTCCTTTTATTCCTCATATTATTTATCCGTCCTGTTTATTCGAAGAAATCAATCGCTCTGCGGGTTCAACCCCTTCGCGTCTCCAGGAGGGACATGCTTCTTCTTTATCCTTCTATCTTCTCTCCTCTTCTTTTCCCTCTTGCTCTGCACTTTTTTATCTTTTTATTCGACGTTTCAAGTGCGGTTCTTGAGTGATACCTGTCGCTTCGTCCTGGTCGTTCTTTGATACGCTTGCCATACGATACACCGGAGTATCTGTGTATCTCGTTTCCTACGGTGTCGATCGAGAGTGTCGTTCGAGAATGATCCGTGGAATCGAGAGGAGGTGAACCGAGCAAAGATGATCATCGATAAAAACATTTACCGACTTTAATTCAATGATCACGTTATTCGTTATAGTTGTTAGATTACCGTGAAATAAGTATTTAAATAGACTGTCTACTACTTTTCAATTTTAATTGCTTAGGATTTAATACTAGATCCACCAAGGTTGTCCAAATGACTTGCACCCAGTTATTTGAAAATATTCCTGAATTTCGTGACACTGCTCCTTTCTCAATTTTCTACGTCTATCTTAAAAATTATAGGCTATCGAGTAGATCAAGTTTTTCGACTCCTTCGTTTATTTCATTGCAACTTATTTATTTAATAGTTTTAAATATACTGAACTAATCGTCGGTAGATCTAGTGTTAAAGTTTTAGGCAAATGTAAAACCACCAAAGCTATGATACATTGCAAAATAATGTGAAAATAATGTTATCAGAAAAATTGCAAATTTAGTGACCCTGTATTTTGCAACATATACTAAAAAAACAGAAGATTTGCATCTCTTAGAAATTTGTGGAGTTATTAAAAGAAATTAAGAACACATTATTCGGATTACTTTGAAGATACAGTGTTTAAAAAGTCGTAGAATTTATCAGAAGAGCAGTAAAAATATCAGAAACTAATTTGCCATTAAACGACAGCCTAAGTGACGTGCCAAAAAAAAGCTCAAGATAATTCGTAGCTCTTTAAACTCTCGGAAATTAAAGAGTGTCAGCTTCTTCGAGATGGGTGTGTACCACTTATCCCAACCCAACGACGAACGATCAAACGGTAACGTGCCATTAAACGACGCCGTAAGTGGTATCGCTAAATAACCGTAGATATTACGAGATTCCTGAAAAGTCGGCGGGAAAAACAAGCGGATTCCAGGGCGCGACAACGACGAGCGGATTCCAGCTCGCGAAAGTGCGTCGCATTTCCCGGAAATCTACGAAGCCGTGGTTGGAAAGCGGCGATGTCAAACAGCGTATAAATACGCGGAATGCGATGGACCATTTTGTGAAGGTGGATGCAAAACGTGGGAATGCATGAAACCGCCGAGGTTACGCCTCGTGCGTACGTTTCTGCGTTCCTTGTGACGAGGCAACGAGGACGACACTCTCTTGTATTTTTGCACAAGTTCTCTCTCCTTTCTGCTCTCCTATATTCTTCTCTTCTCTCCACTAGCCACGTGAGTCACGCTCTATATTTAGATGGTCGTAGACGCGTATTCGCGTTCAGCCGTGTTCGCGCGAGCTCGCAAAAATATGTCATACTCGTCTTTATATCCACGAACGTACCGCGTCTTTTATCCTACTGACGCCATGTGTGGTCCGCCGTAAAACCCCCTTCGAAATGCCCGCCACGCGATCGCCTTCCGTTAGAACTCGGTTGAGATGTTTGGATGGGAATTTTTGCCGGTGCTTCTTGCAGAACTTACGATTTCGGTTGAATACTTAACACTAGATTTACCAGCGTGAAATCTATTATATTTAAATATGTTAAATATGTAGCTTAAAGCAAGGAAAATTAAGACGTGGAAAAGATGATAGATTCGGTAATTTATGTTTTATACGATGGACGAAGAATATTTTTTCTACGGCTCTCTCATAAACCAGTAGAATTTTTTGAAAAAATTGTGTACCAGTCATTTTGACTGGCTTGGTAAATCTAGTGTTAAGTACTCGTGAAACGCATGGGTCGTGATTCGATCATCGAAGGATGAATTATTTTTGCGTTGGAATAATTTTACTTTCTTCGCTTGGAGGTTGATGTGGAAGTAGCTTTAGGAAAATTTTTTTTAAAGAAGTAAATGTCTATTTGTGGAGGTGCTTCTTGCAGAACTTGCGATTTCGGTTGAATATTTAAGTGCTTGTGAAACGCCTGGGTCGTGATTCGATCATCGAAGGATGAATTATTTTCGCATCTGAATAATTTTACTTCCTGTACTTTGAGGTTGATGCAGAAGTAGCTTTAGGAAAATTTTTTTAAAGAAGTAAATGTCTATTTCTGGAGGTGCTTCTTGCAGAACTTGCGATTTCGGTTGGATATTTAAATGCTTGTGAAACAGATGGGTCGAGACTCGATCATCGAGGGATGAATTATTTTTGCGTTTGAATATTTTTACTTTCTGCACTTGGAGGTTGATGCGGAAGTAGAATCACGAAATTTTTGCAGCGAATTGCAAACACTATTAATAAAGAAGTGGATGTCTATGTGTAAGAATTGATAACTGATAAAATGTTTTTTTACTTCACGATGGCTGAAGAATGCAGAGGGTTAATTGTTGATTTGATGCGTAAACGAGCTTCAAATCAGAATGTAAGTGTAAACGAAATATTGCCGTTTTAACACTCAGTTTAAGCTCCTTCCGAATAATATTATTGCAGCAGGACTTCGAGAATTATGCCAATTTCGAACATTATGATACAGTTAATTTTAATCCTCGCGCTTTTAATACCCATCGGACGTACTTCGTGTAAAATACCTCCATCATAAATACTTCAAATCCCTAGAAACTCATTCACAGACCATAAACTCCTGTTTAATCGACCCAGTCGTAGAACTTACTTGCACAAGTGCAATATCGAGCCGGAAACAAGAGAAAACTATAACCTGAAATCACACACCCGATGCAAATCTATCGACCACAGAAAATAAAAAGTCAAAAGGAACTGTAACGTCAAGAACGTACATCTAAACTATACCACATCGATCCCGTAAATCCTGAAAAAAAGTCAAGTGCAACGATTTGAACTTGTCCCAGTAAAAATAGCGAAGGGAAGAAGGCAAAAGTCGTTCGTTCAAATGCGAAGGCCCTCGTGGAAGCGAAACGGCAAGTTCGAAGGCGGGAGAGATGCGTTACCGCCGCACCCCGAAGCGAAGTACGGAAAGGGTGGGTTTAGAGGTGAACGGCGTGACAACCCCTCTTTCTCGTCACGGCAAAGTTTCATCACCGCCACGACGCAAACTCATTCCCAACCCCTCTGACTGAACTTCGACCAACAACTTCGGGTCTCCTCCTCGTTTATTCCGGGTGACTGCACTTTCGGTTCCATCCCGAGGACGCGGGGGATGCTTTTTCCCCGTCCTCGACCTCCTCCTCGTTCTCATCCTCCTCTTGCTTCTTCTCTTCCTCCTCTGCTCTCCTGCCGTGTTTCTTCTTACCCCGAACGATCTCTCCTTCTTCATCCACCACCCCAGCGAAGCAATTTTGTTCGACGGCCGTACACACGATAGAAAATCTGGCACGTCCTCAGCCGTTTCGGGAATGCCAAAGGGTGCGTCTACCAGCAAGACGATTTCGGTCTACTTGCATCGTGCCGTGCATCTTTATGAGATGGAACCATGTTGATTTGGCGTGGGCGATTATCAATCGAATTGATGTAATCTTGAGACGATTCCACCACAGTACTAATTCGGATTTTTGAATGTTAACACCTGCGGCGAAGATTGATCCTTTGATGACGGTTTGTAACTTGAGTTCTTATGTGGGGATTGGTTTCGATTAATTTCGAATCATATGATGAGATTTACTGGTTTTGAACGGTCTGATTTTTGAGATGCAACAGAGATCCGCAGTTCACTTTGCTAGTTTTTCAAATTGATAAACTCTGCTCTTGGAACTTTTTGAAATTGAAGTTTCAAGGCACTTGATAGAATACTCACTTTTTATGTTCATAAAGAAATTCCCTAATAATTCCGATTAGTAGCATTAAATGACGAAGCTTACATGATCATCGAATAATAAATAATTAATTTCAGAAGTCAATCTAATTAATTTCAATTCACTTTATTCTTCGTTGGAGCAAAGCATATGCGATTACATAATCTTCAATAATTATTTGTATTTATATTTTGACGAGAGTTTTGAAAAAGAGTGTATACTATTGCATCGAATTTCTTCATTTTACGTTTTATATCTTTAATCGACTTGACAAGTAAGCAGTTCATACACCACCGTACCTCTCAAAACGTAAACATTCCAATATTCCAATAAATAATGGATATTCCAATATCTACCTCACCTTAAATTGTACACGGATCATTAACTCCACAATCTCATCCCAACTAGTCTCAAATTCGACATAGACCAATGGTAGAAATCCTTCCTAATTATACATATTCCAAACATTCCCCCAACGTCGAACACACCTACTACAGAATTAAACCGTATCCCCAGAAACATCACGGTAAAAGCAAAAGATCAGACCATCAGCACGTTAAGGCTCTCAAAAATCAGCCATCCGAATGTCAGCGAATTATTTCGATTACTGTAAAGACCCGAAACTAAGAAGTACTCGCTGAAAGGGCTCCTAGGAGCTGATAGAGAGCTCCTTCGGGAGAGAAGAAAATGGGATGAGAAGTACGAAAGGGGAAGGTAAGACGCGAGGGAAAACCACAGTGGGACGGTAACGGTAAAAGGGAGCGCGGAAAGGAAGACGTTAGGAGCCAGGGAAGAATTAGCTAATGGCGCACGATGAATCCGTAATGGGTTTGTGCTGTTCCCGAGGCCGCATCGGGATTTGAACGAGTTTGCCTGGCGGTGGTGGGCCATCGTGGCGCGACGGGGAAAACCCATGGAAAGACGAAGAAGCGAGAGAAACCATCGGCAGCCTCGAGTTCGCGAGAATCTCCGAGGAAAATCGGTGGTACGCCTGCCCGCGTAATACCCCAAGGAATGCAGAGAAGATGGAAGTAGAGATAGGGCACTTTCGACGTCGAAAAGCAGAGTAAAAGAGGGAGGGAGAGGAGATGGAAGAAGACATAGAACGTTGGTGGAGAAAGAAAGGCAAAAGGGGTGGCTACTCGACTCGGTCCATCGGTGAATCCTTGCGGAAGAGCTTAGAGGGACCCAAAGTCTCTTAGAACGAAATGCCGTTTGTGGCCACTGAACAGATGGTTTCTTTCTTCCTGGTCTCTTGAAAACTAAGAACGACGTCCGGCAAACAATCTAGTTTTACAGGTGCACTTGTAGCTTTTGATGGTAACCGATATGGCAAATGTTATTGCACTTTTTAGGAAGATTATGCATTGTATTATATTTGAATAGAGAACTTGTAGACGTCAGTTATTCTTGGTAAGTGGAACACGGAAATCAAAATGCTATCGTGTATGTTTTTTTATTGAAAGTCGTATGGTATTTCTTCTCGTGTAACCAGTTTCATTGTTGGATAGAAATATCGTAGCTGCCTCGCAAAAGTCTCTATTTGCTGACGTTTAATCATCGCATTTGCTATATTTTATATTCGTCGCACGACACATCTGGATTTATATTTCGGTCAGTCAAGGAATACAAAAGTGTATTTCAGAAGAAGAGTTGCATCTTGTGAATTTTTCTTACGTCCATTAGATATAAAGTTGAGTGGACTAATCGTAAAAAAAAGGAACAAGTAACGAATCTCGTTGCATTAACGCACGGATAATATCAATCGTCAATATTCTTGTATCGTTTCTCATTAGCAGCACAAGTGGCGAAATCAGGGAGGCGAACTGTCGCCGATTCTGAGCGACCATGAACGGGATCGTTTGCGTTCAACGGCTGCGCTGGATTACCTAATTAGTGTGCAAAAATTGGACCGTTGCGAGCGGTAATTTCTCACATTTCCGATAAAAAGAAAGGGTATTATGTAATCCGCGAGTCAGCTCGGATACCAATTATACGTTACCGGCAATCGCGGCCTGCGTCAATTTGCTCGGCTAATTATCGCGGCATTAAAAGCCAAGCAAGAAATTCCACCCGCTCGAGCGGTCTCTCTCTCTTCTTAATTATCGCTGCACGACGAGGAGACCACACGATATTTCGTCGTTGGTCCATACTTCCCGCGTTCCGTTTCAGAGAGTTTGATTGGCCTGTGGCTTCTTCTCTTATTTTTGAAGTTGATTTTTACATTTTTTTCAGTTTCGACAAGGAGTGATAATACACTACCCGTTACATTCAGTTGGCCTTGTATAATTTATTGATTATTGTATTTATAGAAGTAAAAATTTGTGTTTGATTGTTTTATTAGAAATTAGAAATGATGTTGCAAATTATTTCCTTTAATAAATTGGGTATTTTTTTCTGAAAATCATTTATTTCGTAAGGGGTCAAATGAACCCTCGTGGTAAGATTAGGTAGGTGTAAAATACCGGTACGTTTAGTGTTAAGTGACTTCGGAATTATGGAGACTATGATAGATCAAGTAATAACATTGAAAAAATTCATTGCAGCTGACGAGAATTTGAACTCCATCTTACAGGTTGAGGGTCTAAGTCCTCAGCCACCATATTTCTCTTGCTGTGTTGTTCAACATGACAGCGTTAACACTTTGACTTCCATAGAAGTCACCGGTGACCGACACCATGGAATTCAGTGTAATTTCGTGTATCTTTGAAATTGTAATATTTATGAATTCTCCGACAAATTGAATATTTAAATACCGACGTTAATAAGATAAACGTCTGCCGAATATCTCTCTACAAGTATCTTGAAAGTTTCTGCTTTGTAAAGATGTGAATTTAATAGAAAAAGTTCCACTTCAGTAGAAATGATGAATTTAGAGAAACACCGGTTTCGTTCAACGTATTAACATCTATGGTTGTTTCTTCTGCCACTTCCAATTTCAATCGGGAAGCAAACCGCCAAGGTATGGTGTACATATCACATACTGAGTGCACCGTGTTTGATGACCTCTGGCAACGGGTCCTTCTGATTCACCTGACGAATAGAGTCATCCCCCGTTACCACATCATTTTTTATTCTAACGAGCTACTTGCTACATACGTTATAGTAATGTGAACGACGTAAAAAGTGTTTTTGATTCGTATTGACCGAACTGCAAGTTTCCAGAGACCATACGGTGCGGATAGGCTGTGCGAGCTATAGGTTCTCCTTACTTTTGTTTAACCCTTTGCGGACGGAGGCATTTTTGATTATTCAGAGATAATCATTTATTTGGCGATTCAAAATCGTTGTCCAAGTAAAAAGTTATAATATTAATATGCAGAAATTATAAGTAACTATTTGTGTAATCATATTCCAACGGCTGTATTTCACTTTTTAAACTTCAATGGCGCATACATACGACAATAGATTCTAATTGAATTTTTTGTCAGGCCACATATATGCGTCGCTAGTCCGCAAAGGGTTAATACCGCGAGCCAACAAGTGATTTGCGATCAGTAGGAAAAATATTCCAAAACGAATTTATTCCCACTGATCGCGAACTCGATCTTTTAACTCCATAGTCCCTCGCACGCTCTTTTCGCGGTCTTTCGAGGAACCACTGCTACCAGCCACTTCACGTCTCGCGAGCAGCGAGTTTCACGGTAATTCGTTGGCCGATCTACTAACCGGCTGACAGGAAGAAAGAAGAATCTCGGTGCTTCCGAGAAGACAATCAAAGGAAGTCTGAACCGCGACCGTGTAGCCCGGCCATTTGGCCACGAGTTAAAAAATACAAACTACGTCAATGCGCACGCGAGCCAACTACACCAGGGGCGGCAGAGGCAAGTTTCGAGTTTAAGTTATCTTACGTGCTTGGAACAGCTGTCGGTCAGAGGTGCTCAACCGAGACGGAATAAATTATGGAGATAGATCGGCTAGCGCGAATAACTATACCAGTTACTGAGTCGCTGGATCGCGTGATCGACCTCGATCCTGACTTCGACTAATCTGCCGTCATTAGAAATCGCTTTGTCGTGGCGAAAAATGTGCCTGATCTGAACATGGAACGTCAGGTGACGTTGAGAATATTCGAAGTGCGATGAAAATGGGAGAAATATGGACAAAACAGTTTTGGAGTAATCACTATTGTTTTATAGAAGACGGAAAATATAACTAGTTTTATGGGGATTGAATAAGTTTGACACTTTGCAGACATTGTAATTGTGCAGATGGTCAATCTAGTTTTTTTTTTTTCAATTGATTGTACGCGGTTAGAAAACTTCGTTGAATAACAATGAAGAAAATAAAAAAGCAAAGGTGATTGATAAATATAAAGTTACATATGATAAACAGTGTATCACGATTGATACACAAATGGCGCAAGTGGCAACGTTATCTGCTAAAAAGTGTTAAATCTAATACCTAAAATCGTCTGTAATAACTCTATCACAGATAAGAATCCAAAAAAATCAAAAATTTTGCCGAGAATTTTCGTGTTATGAAATTACCAAAGTACATATCTTAACTTTATCGCCTCGGCAGTTACTCAAGATACCAAGAGTCTCCCTGAAATCCGCCAAAGAGCAATTCCAGTATCGCAGTTGCATTGAATTCTCTCCACCACCCGAATTAATCTCTTTCCTTTTTACAAATTTGACGAGATTCCTCTTCATTATGTAACGGTTGTAAAGTCTTCAGCGTGATACGATACTCCGGAGACAAATTCATTGAAAAATACCCCGTTGAAATTGGTCCAATGTACACGTCAAAATGTGCAGTCAATTTTATTCCGATTGGAAGATCGCAAAGGATTGAATCGTAGATCCTAGACTAAACGACCATACCATTCGAGAGATCGAAAGGAAAGCAACAAAAGTATTACATCTCTCGACTGCTCGACGTCTACCGAACATGTCTCACGGCGATAGGTATCGATCTCGATCAAAGAGGCCGCCGTTTGCTCCGGAACGTACAGGTGCAAGTGTCGTCGAGGATGTTTTCGAGCGAATCGATAACACATGCGATCCGCGATCGCGAGGACGCGGATCTCGCTTCTCTCCCCCTCTTTTCCCTCATCCTCTTTCCATCGAGCTGTCACATTGTGTGTTAATCAACGTTACACGCGCCAAGGGACACACGGGGCTTCCTTTCTCGGAAGGCACGATCCGCAACAAAGAGGACAAAAATCCTGGGACCAAATTGGAC
Source organism: Cerceris rybyensis (assembly GCA_910591515.1). Taxonomy (NCBI): domain Eukaryota; kingdom Metazoa; phylum Arthropoda; class Insecta; order Hymenoptera; family Crabronidae; genus Cerceris; species Cerceris rybyensis. The sequence continues at coordinate 9,380,233 of OU342797.1, read as the reverse complement.
GCCGGAACGACGACGTTCCGCGAACGAGTCCGGGAGACGCGACCTTGCTCGACATTTAACTTGATCTTTTAGTGGTAGGGATGCTTTCCTTGTGATATTTCACTTTTTTGGTTTCTCTTTCTGATAGTTGGTTTTTGGGATTTGATGGTTTGCTAGATTTATCATAGTGGGGGATGATTTATGGGAGGGGGTAAGAAGTAGTAGTTTGTATGTTAAGTGCTACTGTGGTTGTTTCTTTTTGGCTGAAGTAATTCTATTTTGCATTATGATTTCTTTTCTGACTGGGCGTGCGATAACTGAAAATTAATTCCTGGAATGAAAAGTTCTCACTGATTTCTGATATTTCGTATAACTGAATGTAATATTGATAATGTAGAAATAATGAGACAGTTTCTCGATCGGCTGATATTTTCAATTTGATAGTTTTTGAATGAGTTCAAAATTTTCTATTCCATTTTTTTGCGTCACGAAGTGTCACACGTTGTGGGTTAAAGGGTAGATACAATTTAATTTTTTTTGTCTTTTGGGAACGAATTTTCCTGGAGTAGAAATGTTAAGTCTTATCATTTGTCAAATTCTCAAGTAACTACATCCTTTTCTAATTAATTTCTTTCATTATTTTCATATACTTTGTGACTTACTATTTTTTCATATGGATATACCTTTTTACAAATGGATATTTCATATTTCGCGTCAACATTACGAAGAAACAAATTCAATGGAAGTATTTTCAGAGCTGCACCCTCGTTCAGACCAATGAGGGAATAAATGGGATAAAATAACTCATACAAACAGAATCAGGCCAAAGAGATAACTAATTTCGGTCACTGTTTCAGTGAAAAAATATAAACTGTGTTTCGAAATTCTTAGGTGCTTGGAACCGTTTTTTTTTCATTCTTTTCATACAAAACGGTGATCGAAATTCTTTCACAGTGAGAGTGCATTGTTAGAGACAATTTACCGCATGCAATGACCCGTCCAAAACGTCCGAATGCAGTGCGAAGACTGCATTTAAACGTTGGCTACGGTTACCTGGAGCGATATGGTGATTTTTTGACCGTTTTCGGAGATATTGATTTCAAGCTGTCTCTTGACAATAACTATCGTTTGCGCTATCGAATGCTTTTTTTCGATCAAACGAATACACATAGAAAAAAGGAAAGCTGCGAATATATCCATCCGGCAATGACGAGGTATGAAAATATTGAAAGAAATCACCGTTGCGGAGTTTTGTTTGAAAAAAATGTGTTACCAAGAAACTACCACAGCGATGTCTGCCGTTCAAAGAATTAGCTTATCTACAATTACATGGAAAATTGTTAATTAATAATATTTCTCATTTTCAACATTTAGGATTTAAAAGATCAACACTCAGCCTCTGTTCGACAATGTTCCTAATATTGTTCGAAATGAATGTTGAAAATAAAGGCAAGCTTAACTATCAGCGAGCCACGAGATCCGAGTGGAAAGTCACGTGAAATTGGAATGAAACGCAAGGCGTTAATGACACGTTTGTTTCTTACATAGCGATAGGAACGCATCATTGACACTCGCATTAACCTTGCCTAAAAATATCAATCCGCATACTTGCGATGCAGATTGCAGCTGAAACATGGCAAACACGAGGATTAAGCGGTCACAGACAAAAACTACGGCTCGAACAATCAAAGAAACAAATCCAGAACCGAGTCCAATAATATCTAATATGTCGAAGAAATCAACTCTCCAAACAGCCATCATATCCGTTCCAACATTCTAACTTTCCCTAGTTGCAATAATTGAATATAATTTCCAATGTGATAGTCATCGATATCACCGATCTTCAACATTCATTTCTTCAAATTATACTTTTCTGCTGTTAACCCTTTGAGCTCCTATGTCTCACTCGACACTTTTTCAAGTCCAAACCAGTAGATACGAAAGAGAACCAGGAAAAATAGAAATTTTTTCTAGAGATACCATGCACTTGTAAATTAAAACATACAACAATACTGCAAGTAAAGCAAATGTGTAATTGAATTCCTTTCTTCCTTTATTTATTTAAACTGTCCTATTTTTCAGTTCAAGTAAATTTCAAACACTACGCTTGAAAGTGTTGAGAACTACTGGCAACAAAATTGAAATATAATTCGGAGTGCAAAGGGTTAAAACCCATCGATGTCAATCCACTGCGACCATTTCAGAATACCGGAAACCGTCGAAAAAAAGGAGCGCGAAAAGTGTCCAATAATCTCAGAAACGAAAGAATCGTACGTATTGTATTATAAGAACGTGATCGTGCATCACTCATTATTGCGCTCTTGGCACGTCGTATTTTCAGAGTCGATCTTCCATCATCCCCTTTGCATTTCCTCCTCTCCGTTTCGACGATAGGCCGTCACGGGTCGTTCGTACGAATTTCCGATATCGCCTCCGTGGCATCGCGAAGAAGAGGGAACAACGAATCGCGAGAAAGAGAAAGCAAATCGCGCCTTCGCCGGATGAGAATTTACGATCTGGTCTTCACGTTCTGGGACATGAAGAGTCGAAAGGAAAGAAGAAAAAAGAACGATCCGTTCGATCGTCGAACGATACTTGACGACTGAAAGAGTAAGAATAAGAGAGAAAAGACTCTTCGAGAGAGATAAGATTAGTGTGTGCTATCTACGAGCACTACGAAACGTAATTAACGTCTTATTAAAACCAGATGATTTCCGGCTGACTGATAACAATTAACGTACGACTTTGTAAAGGAATTCGGAGAGTGTTCGCAGATTAAAAGCATCTACGATAATACTTGGTGAAAGTGAAAATAAAATCGTCTCTGATAATTAAACGCTTGGTAATTGCATTGTATGCGAGGGTCTAATTCTCGGAAGATCGTTATTGCTGTGAAAATATTCATAGAATATTTCCCTGAGAGGGAATATGATAGAAAGTTTTAATATAGAAGCTTGACCAAGGGAAGAGAGGAATTTGCAACAATTTCTGCGAAAATGTTGCGGCATAATCTTCTTGAAATGTTTCTCGAGGCGTGCAAAAGTATTCAAGGTATCTCAGCTGCATAAAGTATATGGTACAGAGAAAATTAATTACTGGATTTTCATTTACTCCGTGCAATTTAATTTTGGTGCACGTAAGAAAAGAAATCATGAAGCAACAGTGGAACGATCTCTTGCGAGCTATTTCAATGCAAAATAAAATCAGAAATTTAAAACAAGCCTCCGTAAATTATTCAATCGGTCACTTAAAAGATCACCAATCAAAGCATTCAATTTTATAGATTTCAATGAAGAAACACTCTCGCAATTTACTAGCAGAATCGCAAACGCAATTACCGACAACGTTCTATCTCCTGGAGCGTTTCCTTCGCCTTATGACATTGTGAAATATTCTAATTTAACGTCGACAGAGATCATTCATCGATCGGAACTCCGCAATCAATCTTACAACGATTTGAAACTTCGCGAGTGCTTATTTTGCAATGTACGAGTCAATGAGCCTAATCAACTAATGGAAATGCATCTAAGAACGAATGAAAAAAACAAAAGCAAGATTCTATGTTGCACATAGTGTCAAAGGTTCGACTCTTCAGTCGGTGGATTTGTCTTACAAAGTTTTCATCTTTAAAAAATTTTCCTACATGTATTACACAAGCTCTGTGATTTAGAATGCTCCTAGAACGACATATTCTAGGCAAGATGACCGTAAAACGCGAAAGAACTGAAAAAAGACGAAAGCCAGCGAAAGAGAAGCGCCATCGAAACAGAGAATGGCGAAGCTCGAGAGAGCGTTCGATAATGCGGCCATCGATAGCCCGGCTAGATTTGGCAATCGCGCGTAATTGCGCCGATATTTCACATAAGCGGCTTAATTGATTTTTCTCTCGACGGCACAGTTGCTCGTGCAAGAGCAAGAGACGAGGAGAGAGAGAGAAGGAGAGTAAAATCCGTATTTACGACTATTTTTAAATCACCCGGAATATACCGACGTTTATTAGGATGCCGATGAAACGGAGCACGGAGGTAAATAATCTGAAATTTGCTCTTGGCAAACAGCCGATAAATAATACCGCGTGCATGTATTTATTTTTGTTAATTATTACTGCAGTTATCTGCACGCTCGCAAGTACGAGAGAAAAGGATAAACGCAGAAGCGAACGTATGTGCGCATGCGATAGTCTGCTCGCGAAAAGGCGGGAATGGAAGAAAATTCGCGTGACAGTAGAAATGGTCAACATTAAGCTCAAATATCAGATTTTTACATACGAGCAGAACCATTAAGACAAAATGACATGCTGAAATCTAAAAACATAATGATAAAGTTCCAAATCATTGATTTCTTTCGAGGAATTTTCGTTTGTTTCTTACAAATGGAAAGGGTTACTTTTGAGTACGATTTCTTATTCGGTCTAAGACAAGGTAAACTGTAAAAGTAAAATGATGAATTTAAAAATTCATTTTCTTGAGAGGAATGAATGGAAAGGGATACTTTGGAGTGCGATTTTTCTATTGTGTCAAATAAATTTCTTCTATTGTCAAGTATTATGTTTCTTTTCTACTGATTTGCAAACGATAAGATGATTTTTCAGCGCCACAGACCAACGACTTGACGATTTACCGAGAAGCAAGCGAGGAAGAAGATAAGGCGAATTATTCAAATCAATGAACCCTGACAGTCGCCGTTCGGCAAGAACGGGAGCGAGAGCAAAAATCAGAGATTAAAGACATAGTAAACAGTAATATTAATGAGAGAGTCGCCGGCTGTCATGTCCGGCTATCGAACCGTCCCAAGAGCCATCGATACTCCCCGAGTGATGCAAGTTTATTATTCATTAACATGTCAATTAACTTCAATGTCGTCGTGCACCGCCGACACTTGCCTCTTGTCCCGTAAACTTTGAAAGTCCTTGCGACAATGCACACTCCTAAAAATTCTTCTCCCATTCCCCCATTTCTTTCCCGCCACACTCAACTCTCCCTTTTTACCATTAAATTCGATTAGATTCCATCACGAGAACGATGTCTCCCGATATGTCTGCATTTTTCGCAAGCCTCCGTGTAAATTTCAACGTTCCTTCGAATGGCGAAGCATATTTTCGTACAATTCCAAGCGAAACGTCGAGATACGGGACCACGTTAAGATACGTTCCACGGATTTACCAGGTTATAAAACGCGAGTGAAGCAGGGTGAAAAGGGTGGAGGATCGAAAAAACGAAACGTCGATGATAATATCTGCGGCTCGCCGCGAACCTGAGATTCGGTTTCGATAGTGAACGAGGAGAGACGATCCTTCGATCTCGAGAAGGGGCTCGAATATGCGGGCGTAGGTCGTCGGCCGAGGAGGCGAGTTTCTAAACAGCCAATAAAGGGACATTCGAACCAAGCTGGACGATACGCAGCCCTCTCGTGTTCGACGAGGTTTTACGCAGGACTCCGAGGGCTCCCTCGGCAAGAAAAAGGGGTACAAGGCGCAGAAGTTCACGACATGAAGGCCTCATTATGCCGCGAGAGGGAAACGCGAAAGGGAGAAGAAAGAGGAAGACGGAGGGAAGGAGAAGGAAAGAATGAAAAAAAAATGTAAGAGAGAGAAGAAGGAGAGAAAGAGTGGTTGACTGTCCCACTACGGAGGGAGAAAGGAGAAAGAAAAAAAAAAACGCGCGCGGTCCGATAACCGGCCGATACCGCCGCTCGCTGAAAACACAGAAAACAGAGAATCAACCTCATTACTTCTATCTTTCTCCTTCTCTCTCCCTTCCTTTTCCACATACGCCGATTTCCAGGAATTCTCCGTGATCTTTGGTCCCCGTACACGCTTTAACACGCTCCCACCCTCTTCTCCTCTCACTCCCTTTCTCGTTCGTCTCTTTCTCTTCGGCCTCCTCGCCGGTTCGAGCGGATAGTTGTCAGAAACCGGAGGATATCTGGTTCCCTCCCCCTCCGAACGTTCTCTTTCAACGAGAAGGAACGCGACCAGAGGGGAGGGAACGAGGAGGAACGAGACGAAAGTCGACGAACCGTCGATTAAGGATCTCGAGAAGCACGAAAACTCCAAAGCTGAAGGTTGTTACGAAGGCTCTCGAAAGAGAGAGCGAGCAGACGGCCCTTCGTTGACAGGACTCGTTCCCGCCGAATCGAGAGGGTCGATCTACTCGAAACTCTTCGAACGGGATGAAAAAAACGGCCACCGTAACGTCCGAGGACCCCTTTCGTCGATGGTACAGAGTAGAGAGGAGAGATAGGAGAATCGATAGAGAGAGGAGAGATCGTTTCGGAAGATTGACGCTCGTGTTCCAACCGATCCTCTATTTTCAAACGATGTTCTAGGCGATCGACCAAGTTTCCAAGTTTAGACGGAATTTTTCAAGATCCGATCGTAAAATTTTACTATGAGAATATCAAGCTTACGATAGGAGCCACCTGAATCTTGATTAGTGACGTATTTATTCGACATGGGACATGGAAGTCTTTGTAAAATGAGGGGTAATGATGTCTTCATTTTTACCGCAAGACGTAACAATTAACCCTTTGCACTCGGAATTATATCTGACGTTATCTATTAGCAACTTTTCGGCACATTACTATTTGCTATGTTGTGTTATTTCAGTAGAAAAATTCAGGTAAACAATACATTTCTTACAATGTTGCGGTGCAATAAGTTCATCTTCTGTAATTACTAATAAATTTTAAGGTCGCTTTAGAGGAGGCAATCCAGTGGTATGACAAACTTACGATGTCCGCTTAGGTGGGACATTGGAGTGCAAAGGGTTAACTGTTTGTACAATAGGGTACAATTGGTAAACAGAAAACTCCTGTACAGATACTTATCCAGCATCGTCAAGTAGAAGAAACACCGCTCCAAAGTCAAAGGAGAGAGAATGTAAATCTCCCAAATCAACTCCTGATTTGAGTATGAACGATCAATTTTTCCAAAGTAATTTGATACATTTATCAACACGAAGTTGAAGTCAACTCAAAAACAGGAATACAGGTGACTATTTCTGCGTTCAGTGGAAAGAGGAGTCGAAGGAGTAAATAATTCCATAAGTTTAACGAGACCCAATATCACCATATTTACCGTCGTCCATAGAATGTTCAGTTTCTCGAGGCCATATCGCGATCGGCCGGTTAGAAGAGATAGAATCTCTCATAACCTCCACGAGGAGGAACGTGTTTATCCGCGTGCGATTGCGACACGATATGTTAATGTCCGAGCTGTGCTCTTCCCACGTGTCAGTGACGCGCGTTTCCAACACGGTCTGAAAAATAAAGAATTTCATCCAACCGACATAACGAAGAGCGTGCGAGTGGCACCATCGTCGATTCCACGGGGCTGACGATCAACTGCATTTTTCAACACTTGCCGCTCGATAGTTAAAGCCTTCATGAACGCCACAAATGATCCGAGACTCAAACTTCAAACTTGAAATTCGTTCATTTACAGTGGAGCCTTGCGAGAAAGAAAATACTCGTGAAAATTGAATTCGAACTACCGAAAGTCTCAAAACGATCATTACAGGATCGAAAATCCAAACGAACCCTCAAATCTATTCATTTCCCCGATCGCAACCAAAGACCGAACGTTGAAAACGATATTTGACAAGAAAGAAGTCGGCACAATCCTGGATTCCGTGGGGCTAACGATGCACCGCGTGTTTTTCAACATTTTACCGACTCAAGCCTTCACGAATACTACAAATGATCCAATACTCGAATACCTCGAACTTCAAATTTGAAAATTGTTCATATATAATGGAACCTCACACGAGAGAAGATACTAGTGGAAGTCGATTTCAGACAATTAAAAGACTCGAACCGATCGAAAATCCAAACGAACCCTCAACTCGATTCATTTCCACGGCCACAACCAAAGGCCGGACGTTGAAAATGGCACCTGACGATAAAAAAGTCAGCAAAATCGTTGATTCCGCGGGACTCACATTCTCTCGCGTGTTTTTCAACATTGTCCCCCAACAATTCAAGCCTTCACGAACAAATGATCTAGAACTCGAACACCTCGAACTTCAAACTTGAAATTCCTTCACATGAAGCGGAACCTCACAAGAATACTCGTGAAAATCGAGTTCGAACTATCAAGAGACTCGAAACGATCATTAAACGATCGAAAATCCAGGCGAACCCTCGAATCTATTCGTTTCCACGGCCGCGACCAAAGAACGGACGTCGAAGATGATATCTGACGGCAAACAAGCCGGCACGTTAACGAGGTCTCGAACGAAAGGGAAACGACGAAAAGGGCCGACGGATAAGGTCGAGAGGACGAAGGAAAGTCCAGGGACCCCGTAGGCTATCCCAGCAAATACCTCGTCCTACGGTGACAACCCCGGTGAGCAACGATTACTATCTCGACATTAGGTAAGCAGGCAGTGCCGAGTTGCTCGTGTTCCGCGTACGCAGAGGTATACCTGAAAAGACACTCCTCTCGCACGTGGGTGAGGTCCTCTCTAACGGTGGCGTGCCTTCCACGGAGTCGGAGGATCGCCGGCTCCCTACCTCTATGTCGTTTAAAATATAAATAATACTGTAATTGAGAATTGACGAGAGAATAGCATGACGTGCCGTAGACTTGTTTACCGAAGGGGATCGATTCGTTGGATCTGAACGTTTAACAGCGGTTCTCAGCGGTTGTTTGTTGAAATCCTTTTAATGACGGATTTTAGATTGGCCGATTTTTGAAAAGGGGAGATGAATGCATGTAAAACGATATCGTTGAGTTGCTATTTACAAATGGGATTGGAGAGTGTTTGATATTTTGGGGAAATTAATTTCTTTAATGAAACACTAATTAATTTTTGATTAATCTTGTGGAATGCAGAGAGGTGTCATCGATAAATTGTTATAATTACTCCTAGTATATACAAAGTTTTTAGTAATTTGGTGTGAAATAAATAGTACAAACTCGAAGACGGTTTAGACATCCAAGGAATCCTATTTGCAAATTACTAATGGATAAAAGATGGAGGATATAAGATACAAACATCCTTTTTCAATCCCTTTTCAATAATCTGCACAAAAAATCTAAAATTCCGTAGTTTCAGTACATCCAACTGGAAGTCGAATTTCCCAATCACATCGATCTCTCAATGATTCCGTTGCTCCAGAATATTGAAAAAAAATCTAAATTTTGCCCGACCATCGATCTTACTCCGTCCATCGTAAGTAAAAATTGCCATTGGTAATTACACGAGCCAGGTAATTAAACGGGACGCTTAATAATTACGTTGCACTCGTGGCAAGTTTCCTTTCTTCGAGTACGTATCAACGTCAAAGCGAACGGGGTACGGTGAAAGTGCAGATTATCGCGTTCCTACACAGAAGCCGCATCAACTTTTTTTCTTCTCACGATCTCGCGTGCGTCAACAGTTGCGGCGCTTTCTACGGCAAAAGCACGTGCGAAATTCACGTCCCAATGCTCTACGCTCTTTCGCGAATGATCTCACATCGATCGATCTGTATCTCGTCACGAAATGCTTGCATTTCTCCGTGCAATCTACACGCGCGCATCCTACAGCCGATATTAAATCCGAAGACGATACATGACTAGACGATAATACGTGCACGTTAATTTCATTCACGTTTCCTCCAATGAAATGGGTTGATAATGTGATAAAGATCGATGTGTCCTTCTATGGAGAGCTTAGATGTGTTGGGTAATAAGACGAATGGACTCTTGAACTTTGCGAATTATTGAGGTACTTTATGTAGAATGTCCTAAATAACCTTAGACTTGCGGTATCATTATAGGGTTACGCGAAGGGGGGTTGGAAATTGGAGGATAAAAATAACGGGTCTGTTATATTATACGGTGTTGTAAATTCGTGGAACGACGGAACCAGCTGATATTAGTTTACTCCTTAGTTTAATGAATTTCAAGAAAACCATTCTACAAATGGACTGATATAATTGAGTCATATTAAGGATATCACCGCCTGGCCTAAAACGAGAGAAATTCAAATACGTTTATCTTTCATTTACACCCTAGAAACTTGCTACTCCGATACCTTATAAATGGATAAAATATACTGCAGAAATAATCAAAAACTACTTCCTTTTTGTCATAATCTCAAGGATTCCTAAGTCACCTAAAATCAGTATCTAATCCATTAACAGTAGATTTACGGACGTGAAATCTGTTACACCGCAATATATTAAATAAAGACTTTGCAAATAGAGCGATCAAGTGGCAAAGAAAATGAGTGAAGTAATTTGTATAAGATACATGTGAAATATCTACCGTATCACATTTTTATACGTTTTGAAGGCATTTCTAAAAAAGAATTCGTCAAATTGACGGCTTCCGTAAACCTAGTGTTAAAGAAGTAACGATACCACAGTAGAAAACTCGATCGAAAAAAGAACGAATGCAACGAAAACGAAATTACCGAAACCAATCCACAACTCTGGCACGGTGACGCGATTCGATTACTTATTCTCGCAGTTTAAAGCGAAAGACGTCGACGACGTCGGGTTAAACGTCTCGCGGCACCATTTCCAAAGCCATTCATTCCTCTCCTTTTCCATCTCCCTTTTCCTCTCTTAACCCGACGCGTACCGCGCGCTTTTGATTGTTATTGATCAACCGTTTTGACTCTCTCGCTTCTACACGAGTATGCAGACGAGTACGTGTATCCGCGAGCGCGCTCAAACACCGTTAAACCGTGCGTGTTCGTGTCGAAGCAAACTGGCACGCCACGCGGCTCTATAATGTTGGCACGACAGAGCGAATATAGAGACGGCGGACCTTAATGAATCTTTATGGGATGGTGTCGTGAACTTGTATACCCTCCGGTGACTGACTGAACCCGACCGCGCTAACCATTGGCGCGCCACCGAACTTCCACTGCGAAAGCGTTCTTATCCATTACCATTAACGAAGCCGAATGATACAGCCGAGATCCTCCTCGTTGCCGGACGGAGCGGATAAATCGGGAAATCCCGTATTTCAAGCTGAACCAGAACGAACGGGGAGCAAATCACGTGGATGCAACGGCGTCGAGAATTATGCCACTCTAGGATATCGTTATAGGAGCAAGAAGAAATTTCTATGATTTCAAGTTGTTCCTTTTAACCCTCTATAGTCCGAATTTTTCGCGGTTTCGGAAGATCAGTTTCACGATAGCATAATTAGAAAATAATAAAAATACTATTTCAAATAGTAGATTAAACTTGATTTTTAAACAATGAATTGTAAAGAATTTCATAATATTCACGAGATGAATTATAATAGTTGCCGAAATTAAAAATTTAACTTTGAAGAATTGAAGTTTAGTCGTGTCTTGCGTTACCTCAAAGTCAAACGGGCTCATAGAAGGTTAACTAAGGAGAAGAAGAGAAAAAAACAAATTGTACGCTATACGCAAATGTCAGCGGTATGGCGAATTAGTGAGGTAGCAATGGGAGATCTCCCCGTTTTGTGAACTGTTTTTCTTTGAAATGGGGAAATCTCCCCATTTGGTCGACCAAGTGATAAGAATTTTCAAGAATTCGAGGACGGTATTGAACTAAGAATTATATAATTTGTTTTGAAGGTAAAGAGGAAGATTGGTACCATTTGGATTAAAGGTCGTGATAATTAAGGACTTCTGTGAGATGTGCAAAGTCAGTCGGTAATTTGAGTCTGTGGAAATGAAATTTTAGGTTTGGTCGGATAGAAAATTGTGATTAGAGTTATAGTAACGGTGTGGATGTTTCTTTTTTTAGGTGGAATCTACCTGGGTTTTAAATAGTATGGAAAGAACCTACGCCAATGCGACGGGTTGCTCATTAGGTTCGACGGTGGCGTTGCCGCGGGTTTGATAGTGTTGACGTGCACGTCGGTGTTCGTAAAATTTGAAGGGCGTGCAGGAGGTCCGTGGGGTCCCGGCGAGCCGCGTCTTGATTGTCATCAACTCGTTGCTCGTCGCGTGATATTGTCATTAGTGCGGCTAGGCCGCGTCAACGCGGCTTCGCCTCCTCGTGCCACGCAGGAGACCTACTTCGCCTTTCATCGATCGGCGTCGACCGATCGATTCGAAAATTCATCGTGCAACGCCTACGCCTTCGACTCCCTACGACCTCGAGCGACCTCCAAACGATCGCGACACCGGTTTCGTTATCTTACATGCGATATAACAACGTGCCTTTCCTCCTTTCGCGGTTATGTGGACTCTTTGGAAAACGATTCGTTTGGGAACGCTGAGGATTTTTTCAAGTCGCTGATAATACTAACGGGGAATTGATGTTTTTGATATCGATGGGTCGAAGAAGCTAAAGGTGGATGCGAGTAGGCGTGATAAGATTTAATAATAGTTAGAATTATGAAAATAAAGACACATTTTGTCGATTGAATTCTTGAGTATTTGTTGATACTCAATGAATTTGAGCAACGTAATTTCATCTGGACACTTTTTGTTCTTCTGAGAGTAAGTGTGGTTTGGTATTGAAAGAATTAACACGATGAGTGCTATAGGGGTCACCGGTGACCTGTGCTATTGAATTTAATGAAATTTCATATAACTTTTTAATTGAAATATTTACAAATTTTTAAATACATTTGGTATTTAAATATTGGCGTTCAAAAGATAAAATCTATTTGTATCTTCGAAGTTTCTGCTGTACGCGTAGAAATGATAAAAGGAGCAAAATATCAGTGGCATTCAACGTGTTAAGAATACTTGGAATTAAGAATAGAATTAAAAATAATTAATGCTCCGAATGAATTGTCGTTGAAAGCACATTTGCAATTTATGATAATAATAGCTACAGGTACTCAGTGATATTTCTGATTAATATGCCAAACTTTTATCAAATTTGAAAATATAATTGAAGAAGAATTAGCCAGATGAAAACGTTTGTAAGGCTGTAGGCAGTCTAATGCAAGAATGACATCTATGAATCCTCTATTCGCTCGTGATTCTACTTTTAACGGTGCTAATTTAGTATTCTGCACAGTATTATATTTGAAAAAAATATTTATTCGACTTACCAGGGTCCGATGAATCCAGACTGGTCGGTGCTTGTTGACTGAGAGGTCCTGGTGTTCCTCCACTTCCGGGACTACGTGCATCGTCATTGCCACCCGCGCCAGGATACGAGAGCGACGAGGAAGGTGGCCTCTGCAAAGAAAATGATTAACATCGATTAAATTCCCCTTCAAAATCACATCTTTGTTACTCAACTTCTCTATGAATTTGCACGACGCGATCATGTCAAAACAATTTACACCTTTTGGAACAACAATCTAACGATTTTTAGCCAAGCCAAGAATTTTATTAAGTCAGGGATCTATGTGGATCTCATTTGAAATCCTAGTCATCTTCTGGAGATTTTTTCTAAATTATCAGTGAAAATATTACTATCCCGTAAATTCAAAAAACTGTAAGCTCTAAATCAATAATCAAAGAATATTAGGAGCACCGGAAAACAATGTCGCCTCTTGTATTAAATTCAAACAAATAAATTTGTAACAAATTAACGAATGATGTAATCATCCTTATTATCAACAACCTTCTCTCATTTGACGCTCAAATTGTCAGTGTCGTATCGATAAAAATTAATTCCTTTTTGAGCAAAATATCTGAAGAAACGACGTTACATCCCGGTCCCCCTAATACAAATAAATAAAAAAGAAGGGAAATTTCATCACCATCCTGCCTTTATATTTACATATAACGATGTCTCCTCCATTAGAAAATATTTTAACACTAAACCTACCGACGTTATATCTACTAAAATCTAAATATACTCAATAACGACCTTACACAAAGAGAAGTGGCGAGATAAAGAAGATAATTAATTAACTCATTTTGCTTTTGTAAGATATAAGTGGAATATTTACTTCATGGCTACTCTATGAATTGAGATAATTTTTAGAAAATATTTTGGAATCGGTCTTTTGACCGCCTTGGTAGGTTTAGTGTTAACAATACCTTCGTGATATAATGAGACATATCAGCAAATATTATTCGAAGTTTCTTTTAACACTTTAATGTAACACGCAACGGATTGATCTTGTTATGGGACTGTACTACAGTCGTATCTACACGCACCACCATTGACGGTTACACGTCGACCGATTTCGATCTCGATTAAAGACGGAGCACACGTACCTCTCCTCGAAAATGCTGCTGGCATAAATGATTCGGGACTCTGACGACGCGTACATCTTACGAATCAACGGATTTACCGGTGAACGTTCGACCGTACGCCGAATGTCTACCGCGGAACACCGTAAATATTCCGCGAGTGTAGCCGTGTGATAATGATGCCCTTACAAAATTTTCCATTTGGAAGAAAACGAATCAGCGGGATCGGCATGCTCGTGCGGAGAATACATTCGACAACCCTATTGTTATTCCGTAAATGACGCTTATTATTTTATGCTGTTCGAATCAGAGAACGTAAAGGATTGTTCAATGAAGCAAATTTTTATCGCAGGAGGGTAAACGATACTTGTTCGATAAACAGTAATTGTTCGATATTTCGAGGAAGAAAAAGAAGCTGGAAATTGAGAAATGAGGAAATGAAGAATGAAGTTTAGTGGAAAGCTAAGGGAGGTGGAATTTGTAGACTGTGTCACATCAATTATGACTTGGTCACTGGTGTTGTAAGTGATAATCAGACTGCGGATTTTTATGCATTTATGACAAATTAAATACGGCTAAAATATACAAAAGGAACATAATATAAAAATATATCTAAAATATCCATAGTATGGTATTTTTTGTAATATTTAGTGAGTGCAATAAATCCCTAGATAGGTTTTCCTGTCTCACCTGCATTTGTGAAACTCGAAATTTGCATAAACATCCGCAGTCTAGTGATAATGAAAATGATAACTTATTGGAGAACATTGTAAAAAAGATTCTGAACTTTTGAAGACTAGAGACGCATATGTATGGTCTAGTAAAAAATTTAATTATAATTTATCGCTGTATGTATACACGGTTAGAGTTGAAAGACCTGCTAAGATACGATTACACAAATAATAATTTATATACATTAACGCCGTAACTTTCTGATAACAAGGTGGTTTTCGATCGCGAAATAAATCAATATTCAAAAATACGTCCACAAAGGGTTAAAAATGAAAAATTCTTAAACAGTAATGGTATGCCGCTAAGAGAATAAACCTTTTCAGTGTTACAAAATACACAGTGCTTTTGTGTATTTAAGTTCAATAATAATTCTGTGAATACCATCTTATTGTAGGAATAGTAATATTATTAAAGAAAACGTTCCAAATGAATAGAATTAAATTCGCATACTCTCAGAGTGAACTTCAATTCGTCGTGAAAAAACGACACTCCACAATTCGATTCCAAGTAGCAAGTACGATCGAGAAATACTGAACGACACAGAACGACAAGCCAATCCAACCGTTTCAAGTCCTCGTGGCTTTGATGACGCACCATGAGTGCTTCGAAGTATTATTACGAGAGCAAGAAGCAAGAACGGCTCATCGTCCCAACGATTCCCCCGTAACGATCATGCGACAATCGACGGGGTCGTCGTTTCGTTTCCCAATCGCAAAGTGGAACTTTCCTTTGGTGATTCGAGCGGTACTGATAGCGCAAATTATGAAAGATTTTATTTTAATCTGTCGCTAAATATTTTTAATAGTTTTATAAGAGATTAATCAAATTTCCCGATAAGATATTGAATGAAACGGAATTGTGCAGTCTAATTGGATTGTTATTTAACCCTCTACGGACTGAATTTTCTGTATTATCTGAAGATTAATTGCACGACAGCACATTAAAAAATAATAAAAGTACTATTATAAATAAAAAATTTTACTTGATTTTGAATCGATGGATTGTAAAGAATTCCATGGTTTTGAAGAGCTAACTTGTAACATTTAGGAAAGTTAAAAAATCAATTTTGATATATAAAAGCTTAGATTTGTTTTGTGTTACTTCGAAGTTACAAGGGTCCATAGAGGGTTAATTTTGATACTTTTAGGATAATGACATTGACTGTTTATCGTTGCACATGTTTGTGCTGTTATAATGCCATTTCGCGAATTACATTATTTTCTGGGAAATCAACAGTATCATCTACATGTGACCGATGTCACTCTCATTGTGCACCTGCATACGAATGGGGTAGCTCTGGTTCTCGGTACCTACGTACTGCTACTTCTTCGAAAAAATTGTTAAAACCTTAATTCCTCTGGTAAGTCTCATGAAACATAACAATTCCTATGGATTTCACAATCTCTGTGATACCTACATCAATTTTACGACGGCTAATTTTCCTAAAAAATTTTCTTCAAGCTGCAACAACCTATTCAAACATCTCCCAAAAACGGAGTATAAAGTAACAAAAATCACGTTACTCCTGCAAAACCGGACACCAGATATAATCTACAAATTGCAACAAATTATTCCAAGCAAATCCACCAGAAGAACAACCATTTCACTCCTGTCAACTCTGTACGACATTCGAAGCTTGGCCGAGCGAAACTTTCGCGATTTGCCATTTATATCTGTGTGAAATTTAGCAGCCTTTCTAATCTCCTCGCGGAAAGACCGACAATCATCGTCGATCGTGCCGTCGAAAGAGCGTGTACCGTCGATCGAATTAATTTCAAAGGGTGAACATTTCCACGTAAATCCGTGCAATCGATCTCACCACGTTAGGGTAAGAATTCCAGGCCGAATCCCGCGGTATCACGAAGCGAAATGTCTGGATATATCACGTCTGCCGGAGCAACAATGAGTGACAGCTACTCCCACATGCTGTCATAGGCGTCATCTTCGCGATAATGTACCGAGTTGCTCCCTCCCTCGATTGCCTGCTCTCCTATCTGGTTAAAATCGTTACACGGTCAAATCTATAGGACGTTCCTGCGCAGAGACACACAACGGGGACATATTCACCGACGGAGGCTGCTCGAGATTTCCCGACCTAATTGGAATCCATGTTATTCGCGGTTCAAATCCGACTGCTCTTGTTTTCCTTAACGCGCCAACTGTCATCGTGACGTTGATTTTGAACGTTCATATTAGAACAAAAGATCGTGGTCGTAATTGTAATAGAATCTTGCAAGTGTAATTCTATATGAACATTTTCAGCTTATTTTTGAAGTCATTTAAATTTTTGTGATATGGATACTTCTAATTGAACATCTACAGGTGTTTCTTACGGTATGTGTACTTCACTCTGTACGCTGAAAATGAATGTTTTGGAATTTACTTAATTGTCTACCTTTCTGTTATAAAGGAAAGAGTAAAATTGACACAAAGTTGATGGAGTATGAAATATTATTGAGACCGGTGTCGAAAGGTCAAGGTTTAATTCAGTACAATTTTTCGAAATATATCATCTGGATTTAATAAAGGAAGACACTTTCGAAATTACTTCGCTGAAAGGTGTCTGATAAAGGAGACAAATTTAGTTTGTACGGTGCTTATGATTACCACCCCCATATACGAATGTCTCCTTAATGGCGCTTAGTCAGGCGACGAGCCTCCAAAATAGAATTTACTCCAAACTAAAATTAATTTCAATTTCCGTTGTTTATGCTCCTCAACGTCTAATACATTTCACGCTCTATACCCTTTCCTTCACTTTATTATGTCCCTAATATCTCAGCTTTCATTAAACAGTCTGGTAATCGCTTGTTTCGGACAGAGGATGTGCCTCGCACGAGCAAGTAAATACAAGAGTGGTAACAAGTAAGGGGGAACATTAATAATGCATCGGCTGTCGCCGGACTGCTTCCTATTAGCACCATGTACTATACAAAGGGTGCTGGTTGTCATTGTCACCTCCGAGGCGAAGATATTCCTCTCGTAATCTGCCGAATCTACCTCCCGCGATACACCGATCAACCCTTTCTTGTCTTTGGACTGTGTATGATACGAATAAATTACCATTCATAAAGGAAACTAACGCGCCAAATGTCGTTAAAAGATTTCGATCGTTGAGAACGATTATAATCGTCTTCCGTCGAACGATTCATAGGTACCAGAGTTACTTCCAGTGCGGGTATGCCGATATTCTTGATAAAAGTTAAGACTAGAACTACCAAGGTAGTGAAAATGACTCTTTCCACATTTTTGTAAAATATGTTCCAGTTTATAGGAGAGCCATAGTGTAGATATTGTTCGTCCATCTTATAAGATATAAATTACTGAAGTAACACTAGAACTACCAAACCAGTCAAAATGACTGATGCACCATTTTTTCAAAAAATTCTCCTAGTTTATATAAGAGTTATATAATAAATATTCTTCGTCTATATCAATAAACATAAATCACCGAATCGATCAAATTTTCCGCCGCCTGATTCCCCCTTTTTCAAAGTACTTATTTAATTTATTAAAATATGTTGGATTTGACGCCGGTAGTTTTAGTGTTAATCATCTTTCGATTCCTCGTTTTCTAACTATTTATTTAATGTATTAAAACGTAATTAACGTCGGTAGTCCTAGTGTTAATTCTATTTTTTACATTGGAATTATTACTATTTTAATACGAAATATCCTGGTGCGTATATACTGATAAAAAATTATACTATGAGGAATGTTACGTGCACGCGTTACTCTTTCGGACACAGTAATGGCAGCTTGTGAAGCAAACTGAGCGCTATAACGTCTATTTCCAAAATTGCAAAACATTATAAAAATTCATTCACCCGACGCAACATCTGACTATAGAATTTCTCGTTTCATACGATTTGCAACGAACAACACTGTGTTCTGCACACGTTTGAAATTTGTTGCCAACACTGATTTAATCGTGTGGAGATATTTTATTGAAAGTATCGTTATAAAAGGGGTTAATCGATGAAATCAATGTATTTAGGAAAATTGCAAATTTTCATTTGAGTTGTTATGCTGGACGATCACGGTAGACCTTCACGAATGACGTCACTTCCTACTAAAAGAGCGGATCGCCGTTTTTTAAGTGGGCAGTAAGGGCCCACTGCGTGACTTACGTCGATGCAATGATAAACGGTGAACGGGTCGACGAGTAACGCGCTCTCGTACCATCTCCTCGCCTCTCGCTTGGTTTTTATCTGCCACTCCGTCTACAGGCACTCTTAAAGCGTAATTCGACAAACCGGATGTCTGGCCTGCCCCTTAAATAAATCAGTTGCCCGCATCTCATATTCCACCCCCGCTCGCGTCCTCTGTTTCCTTCCCTCCAATCGTCAGGGGAAAACACCATGGACCGAACGCGTGAAAATTCTCGACTCCTCGGCCACCATGGTGGTCCCTTGAATCTTCCGCGAAGGGAGACGGTTCGAGCGAATGTCCAGACGTGTCGAATACTTTTTTGCACCGGACGCAAGAAATTGGAGAATGCTTGAGGCGAATGGTCGAGAATGAAATGGAGAGTGTTCGAGAACAGAAATTTTATAAATGATATTTAACACTTGACTGACCGGTTCAACGCCTAGTTCTTATTGTTCTCTTATCCTCAATATCATTATCGTCACATACCCTACCGCTGTTCAAAGGATACGACATTTAACACGTTGACTACCATGGGGTTCACCGATGACCGGCGCTATTGAATTCAATGCAATTTGATGAAGCTTTTAAAATGCAATATTTATGATTTTATGAATTAGACACACTAAATATTTACATATTCATGATAAAAAGACAAAAGTCTACCGAATACATATCTACCTGTAACTTTAAAGTTTCTGATTTAAAAAGTTGAGAATTTAAATGGAAAGGTTTCACTTCGGTAGAAATGATGAAACGTGTTAAATACACCACACTTAAAAGTAAAATTTCTCTTATTGGACGAACCCAGAAGCACTAATAGTCCCATTCGCTATTACAACCATGAACATCAAAGTATAGTAAGAAAACGTATTGTCATCTTACAAGTTAAAACTCTTCTGCCTACAAGTAGCCTGAACCAGTACCATAAAATTCTAATAACGAACGATACAATAAGTTATCCAACAAACTCTATCAACAAATCCATCTACAGTTTTTGCGAATCGAAGTAGGTAGTCTCGAAACACAAGTTTTCCATAATCCATAACCGTCCGGTTAATGGTAAGGAGCGCGTAATCGCGTTAGTATCGACCTTGGATCGAATGGCGGCTGTTCGGTCGAAGCGAAAAGTTCAAGGATCCAAAACGTCAAGCTCGATAGCCGAGAGGAAGACGAATGATAGCCGGGCGTACGACCGCCGTCAACCGGCAAGACAATAAATTATAATCCCGTTGGAAAGCGGCGCCGTACGATGGAGTCGATGCACTCGATGCAGCAGCATTCGGCAGCCAGTGGACGGTATCGCACGAGATCGCCAACCGATGACTTACGGCCCTCGAGTCCTCGCTTTCGAGTCATTGTACGCACGTATTAATTGGTCGTTGTATTATAATGCCATATAATTATGTAATTAGTGACCAAGCATTAGTCTCGTTGACTGGTTTACGGGCGAGATACGTAAATCTCTGCAATTAATTTATTGGTGCTCGAGAGCTCGCGCGAGAGATGCAACGAGACGTGAGTTAAAGATGAAGAGAGAAACTTCAATCTGGAGGAAGAGAGAAGAGGAAGAAACAAAGTAGGAAAGTAAGGAGAGGAAGAAAGAGGAAGAACCAGGATGAAAAGAGAAAGAAAGTTGAGATTATAGAAGCAAGAAACCACAAGTAAACCCATCGACGCGGAACCTAAGAAGATCGAGAGACCCTCTACCTCGTTGGTCGTTTCTCGAATCGCTCGAAGAGGCGGAGAAACTGGCATAGGATATAGCAGGATGGTAAGAGACAGGATGAAACCAGGATCTTCGAGATACAAGGAGAAAGAGAGAGAAAGAGGAAAAGACAGAGGAGGAGTCCAAGACCCTGTCCGCACAGTCTTGAATTCCTCGACGATACCGGCGGGCGTATAGGGATCATAAATTACGATTTATTGCAGAGCCAGCGCCTCCGCTCGACGGATTATCTTACCGTTATGTCAGCACGCTACAATTATATTTACATTTTCCTCGTAATGGAATTCCTGCCGCCTTCGTGGCCGTCCTCCCGCGAACGGGACGCAGGAGCAACGTGTACGAGATTGCCGTTTAACCGGCTACTCGACCCACAGCCTTTGGGTCTCCTCTGTATTTTCCTCATATCAAATGACATATCATGTATCAAATGATAACAATAGATATATACGCAATACGTTTTTCTTCCACCAAAGTACCACTGTACAACCTGTTCACCCTGTCTAATGTATTTTTTTAATTCTCAAAACTCCAACAGATCGATCAACGTCAGCCCGCTACCGGTTGTAATGGCTCGATTAAATATATACAAATCAATCGAAGACCATTCCGACAGATTCAATTATTTTAAAACTCCCTGCTCTCCGGTGACGTTTATTGCGCCGCGCTAATTTCACTCGCGTTGCCGTGCATCCACGTCAATTTCCCCCATGGATATATACGATACGAACGCGTAAGAAGGAGAAAAGTAGCTCGCTCCGTGGCGGTAGCTGAATGCACCATCGACTTCCTTCGACGACCATAAATCTGCCGCTGCGATACGTTGCAATCCACCGATTCTATCTCCATACGTATCGGTAGAAAAAAAAAAAATTATTCACGATTCCCCACGGCGTCGCGACTCGATCGCACACGATACGTGCCGATCTGTACGAGCAACTTCTCATTTTCTCACCGTTTGAACAACGCAACGTCGTCGCCAATGACGCAACTCGAGCGTCGTCGACGACGGTGATCGAAGGCGCGAAGAGGAAAGGCATACCATGGGTGTGATAAATGCCAGAGCAATTACGTATTGACAGTCGGCACTGCATCACTGCGAGGACGGTGTTATAGACATCGATCGGTCCATATGCATGTATAATGCGAGGAGATTTCCATCTTTGCTCGATCGTCGTTGTCTTTGACGATCTCATTGTAGTGTCCTAGCCTTCGACGTCTTGAATCGCTAGGGTTTCCGCGAGATCGTCGATAGAAGTCGAGGTCTATATTATAAGCTTGACAAGAGAGATCGAGAAATACAGCTATTTACCAGTTGCAGGCGAATTACGAGACACTTGGATATTTTGGATACGCGGGTACCCGGCCTAATGGAAAGAGCTTTGGAAAAAATGTCCATGAAAATCTCGCACCGTGAAGAATCCACCGGGGAACCCGATGATGGTTCGAGTTTCGGCTGGACAGCCTGAAGCCGTTTTAAGAGGCAAAAGGTCCAGTGGAGGAGGGTCGACGCACACTCGACCAGCTGATGGATCTAATCAACATTCCTCCCTAATCACGATATCGTTGTTTCTCTCTTTCTCCCAGCGATTGCCTCCTACGCTTTCTCTCTTCACGCGAGAACCTCTCAACGTTCCTTCTCCTTCCGTCTTTGCGACTCCATCAAGATTCGCAGATGTGTTCTTTCAACTTTCTTTCTCTCTCCGATGCAGTTTTAATTTAACCGCCATATAAATTAGACTCCCAAATGATCGTCCTCGAAAAACTGCGACGAGCGATGAAAAACCATGAGCCTCGACGATCGTGGAGAGAACGTTCGTCCTCTGTCTTCCCTTGGATTCGTATTTCGCGATTTATAATGCGATAGATGGACGACCACTGGTACCAGCGACTCGTTAAGAATTCATTAGCAATCGAGATCGAGCGAAGATATCTCAAAACGGACGCAAGTTTCACGAAAGTACTCGAATTATTACCTGCGGATATTATCTTCGTACCGAAGGTACCATAGGTTCGGTTACCTTTTACAAAAAATAGAAACAAATACTTGAGACAAGAAATAGGAAGATCAATTATAAATCAATTTAATACATTTACGTCTAATTGGCTTGGAAAGTTATCACGGATCGATCGTTACTCGATTCCAAGCTTGGAATTGTAGATTATCCAATATAACTTCGAGACCACGACGTCCGCGGTCTGACGTTACGAGAAGGAGCAACAAGAAACGAGGAGAAAGAGAGAGACCAGCTGCATTAGCTCGATATCTCGCAGCCGATGCTAGAGAGAACCCTTCTTCGTGGCTGAAGGAAGAGGATTTTAAGCGACGTCGATCGAGAGACTGGCCAACGTGGAACCTCTATGGTTTGCAGGTAACGATAACACGAACCGGAGTGCTGGTAACAACACGGTCAAACCGGCAGCCCGAGCGAATATAGTACGAAGCTTG
The DNA here is from genome assembly GCA_910591515.1 of Cerceris rybyensis. Lineage (NCBI taxonomy): Eukaryota > Metazoa > Arthropoda > Insecta > Hymenoptera > Crabronidae > Cerceris > Cerceris rybyensis. Next base: position 9,357,114 of record OU342797.1, on the reverse strand, counting down.
GACTCATATCTAGTGGCACGGTGGCGACGTTCCTCGGCTAATTGGTTTCCCGTGTTGCCTTCACTCCCTCGGGATAAGGCAACTGCCCCGGAGCCTCCCTTTCTCTCCTCCCTTCTCGTCCTTCTCCATATTCACCTTGGTCTCCCACGTATCGAAGCTCTCTTGCGACGATGTTTATACAAATGCAACGATACTAATCGTTGTAACTGTTTTTGATTGTTTGTAACTCAAATTTCTTACTTGGCACTGGGTACTTTGGATACTTTTTTTTATGGGTACTTTGCTGTCAACTGTTACAGTTATTTTTCTGAGGATCTGTCGTTTAACCACTTGCCTCGCGATTTTTTTTATCGAACGTGTAATAAATTAGAATTAATTGTTGGAATAATAATCTATCAGTGATTTTCGATATACCGATAAGAGTTAACGCAATATTAATAGCAAAGAAGTCATTTCAACGATTTCTGATGTACTGATAATTTTTATTTAAAAGTTTTTGGAAAACGTAAAAATTTTCTATTCTATATACCGCGTCACGTGCATCATTGTAAGGCAAGGGGTTAATGTGGTTTCCGGATCACTGAGCTATGATTTAAGTATCTCGATAAGGACCTGTACTTAGGATTAGTTAAAAGCCTATGTCTTCAATTCCACACCGTAGCCCCATGAAAGATACCGTAATTCTATCTGATTCTTCACTTAACCTATCGCATTATTCAACATTTGAATTTCTACTTTAAAATAAGATATATCAAGAAATTTTCTAAATAGCCCAAGTGCTAGAATAAACTACACGGAACTTGTTACCACAGGAATCACTGGTATTCCATGCGCGAAAGTCGCAAACGATTATTATTCAGCTTGCGATACCGCTAGTTACAATCATCCAATACCTCTCATAAAGTTGAGTTTTCCTTTTTTTCTCCCCGCGGGGATAGAAATAAGAGGATCATCGTGGTAGAAATTTACGATGCAAATTGAATTCGCAACGGCGTCTCACCAAGATCGACCGGCACCGAGGAGATCGTTCTGCGAGGAGCAATTTTAACAAGATCGAGCGCGAATTTTTACGCACACGCGCGGCAAGGTAGGCGCGTGCGTATGGGATGAGCGAGCGGGCCATGAGCTATGCTAACGATTGCCAAGAGGCAACATCTTATCGTGAACTGCAATCGCATTAAGCGCAGACAGTGACACCCAGCCCCGTTCGTATATATACGTTCATTAGCGAAAAATAATCGACGGTTCACCGGACTCGTGCGAGCGAACGAGACCGGTCGTTAGGGTACTTCGTTCATTACGCGAAACTTCGCGAACTGGGGAGATCTTCACGTGACTTTCTAGACTTTTGCTCGATGTACGAATCGATTTAGAAATCGATGAAGAATCCTGAGAAGTTGGAAGTGCAGGTTTATTACATTCGAATGGTTGATGCACCGTGGAGAATTTAAATGTACATATCTTTTTTACCTAAGCATATCTATCCGGAACTGTGTACTGGTTTCAAGAGTTTTAGAATAGTCGTTGACTTTTATATAGCAAGTTAACTTGTATATGAATTATTTTTCTTCAATTTAATTGCAGCAACTATTTTTTCATCTTTCTTTTTTAGTTTGGTGAAACCAAGTTCCTGGTGTGCCTGATATTAAATATCAACACGTTGAACGCCACTGATATTTCGTTAGCTTCGTCATTTCTATTGAAGTGATACTTTTTCTATTAAATTCACATTTTTATAAAGTGCAAACATTAAAGATATAGGTACGCGGATCTTTCTAACGCCAATATTTAAATATGAAATATGTTAGAAAATTCATACATATTGTAATTTAAATATTACATGAAATTTTATTGGCTTTAATAACACCGGTGACCCCCGTGGAAGTCAACGTGTTAATCGATCGGTATTTTTTTAACATCCTACTCACTTCTGATTGGTCACTTGGCCGCGAATATCTCCCTGATACCGATAACTTTTTGAAAATTCAAAATTCTCGTCACGTCGTGGCATAGTAAACCACAATGAAAAAAAAAAACAATTTATTAATTGCCGCGACTGATTAATAATTTAAAAGTCTAAAAACGTTGAGTCTGCAAAGTCTATTAATAGGCTACCGGTAGGAATATTTTCATTCGATGATAGGAAGTATAGGTACTATTTAAATAATGTCAGAAAATTAGCAACAAATTCTAGACTCGATGGGGAAATAATTCAAGAAAAATCTGTGGCTGGTATAACCAGGTACAATGCTAACAAAGGGTTGAAGCAAAGTGAAAGGTATTTTTTCAGGGTGTAAGCAATGCTGTGGTGAAATTTGTGAGAACCACTGATGAAGAGAAAGAGAGAGACGAACCGGACGAACGAAGCCTTGATAGCGGCCACTGTGCCCACATATGTTAACGCGTTCACACAGGCGTCGAGTGACATACACGAACGCACGCATACGGCAGGCACATGATCGAAGAAGGGAGACAACCGCAGTTCGTATCCTAAAATCCGCTAGACCATGGAAAAGGAAGTTGGAATCGATGCATTCTCCTGGGAGTCAGAAGTGCCACGTCATGGAAAATAATTTCCTCGCCCGAATTCTTCGTCCACTCGAGCAACGAGTGTGTGGAGAACAAACGGGAATCTACCGAGTTGTCAAAATAACCCTCGCTTGGAAGCATACCCATTTTTCGGTTGGTTTGGGGAAACTCCTGTTGCGTAAAATGTATTATTAGTATGTAAATAATTGTATGTATTTGAAGTGTTTCACACTTCCTGCTATTCTATAGAAGTAAATATGTCACTGGCGCAGTATTGCGGTTTATTGTTTGCAAATAATACACAATTGCGAGGGTCATGTTTCTGCAAAGTCGTTGAAATTCTCGTTTTTCTGAAATGTTTGATATTTGTCTATCATTGATTCCTTTTAATCTAATGTGATTACTGCTGAAATTCAAATAACAACCTTGTGAATGATCGGAATTTTTAATTATTTATCATGTTTCCTAAGAAATAATATTTATAATTCTTTCCACAGTGCGTGGGAAAATGTAACAATATTAATAGTACTTAATTTTAGATGAAATTTCTAACTGAAACTAGTGCCTACTTTTCGGCTAATCATAGTCACCCCATTCAAGTCTTTCCTTTCGCCACCATTCATCCAATTTGCAATATGCAGAAACAATATCAGCCCACATTAACACTAGATATACCAAATCATTCGAAATGCCCAGATCTTAATTTTTTTCAAAAACCCCCCAATTGATGGGGGCGTTACAGTAAATATTCTAAAACCTAAACTACTCAATGAGTCACTCTTGACTCATCTTTTTCTAAAGTCCTCATTTGCCACATTTCCATAAGATATATTTAACGATACAAAATTTCGCTCTACCTAAATTTCAAATGACCCGCACAAGGAGAAAAGTATCGGAAAAATCGCTAACATGAATTCGGTAGCATCGTGAATTTAGTTCTGCAGGCATCCCCTTACGAGAGGGTGGTTTCGATGCTGAGGTGCGATAAGGCGTACCGGAGACCCTGTGACATGCGGTTCACCGTCTGTCACTCGGATTCGTCCGCATCCTGGATATTCACCGGTTGCCACACCCGTGTCACGTGCTTGCTTGATCGCGCATCACCAAGGGAGCACGATGCTCCCCTTTCTCGGAATATGGATCCATATACGTAAAATGCATCCATATTTAATGAGGTCGTCTACGAGCGAGCCATCGCGATGCAAATTGTTATGGAGGCTCGGTGAAGCGGGTGGGAGCGCGCGAAAGAAGGAGAACGTATGTGCGTCTCGGAGGAAGCTGCCTCCTCGTGGAATGGTCCATCAAGAATATCGAGTCCCCTTGCTCTCAGGACCACGCGTTTCGGTCCCACGCGTGATAAAATATATATTCGCACGACAAACTGGGACACTTTTTTCGGGGAAAGACTGATTTCCGGAGGTTTCCCTCTTGGAGATCTACCTACGCGCTGAATCAACTTGAGGGGTGATGGGGGTGAAACTTTGCGGGCAGTAATTCTGAATTTTGAAATTCTGTAGGGTGTCACTTATAGAGGGCTGGATAGAATTTTTGTGAGTTCTGGGACCGAAAGTGTTAAGACTAAAACTATCGACATTATATAATTTAAATATACTTAATAAGTATTTTAGAAACGGAGGAATGAAGAGACGATTAATTAACTAATTTAGGTTCTATAAGACAGAAGTGGAATATTTACTTCATGGCTATTCTATTAATGTAGATAATTTGTAGAAAAAATTTGGTACCGGTCTTTTGACCGGCTTGGTAGGTTTAGTGTTAAATCTGTTATATTCGAACGCATGAAATATGTATTTTGGAACAAAAGGAATCAAGGGGTGAAAATAATGATAGATTTAGCACTTTGTGCTTTATCTAAACGTGAAATGTGTATTCTGCATCGGATTTACAAGGTTTGGTGAATTTTGACAAGAAATTACGTGTAAGCCGTTTTGACCATTTTGATTATTACAATGTTAGCCATAGTATTATCCCCAAATTTGTACTGTCTTAGAATGGCTATATATTATTAAGATAATAAGATAGTTAGGACACAGTATTCCATATATTCTCTGTATTTATTTGTGTCTATGTATTCTCAACAAAAAAATGAAGGGCTACATTGTCCTACCGCACAACAGAAGAACATCCATACGTATCCTGACGTACGCACCAGGTGCGAGAAGTGCTTAATTTACAATTGAATAAACAATTATCACTATAATCGAGAGGGTTAATTTCCAGCATGCGAACAACACGTCCGAGGCAACTCGAGGCGCGTATCGAGACACATGCCGGCAGATAGTCATTATTACTCGGCCATGCGTTTCGTTATCACAGAAGAGCGGCGCATAATGAGAAGCAACTGGAGTAGCACGCTAATAATAACGGCCGTAATTGAACGGCCGAGTTCGCGAAGCGGCCGTTCCATTGGAACGCATAGGAAGAAGAAACGACCGACCATTCGTCCCTGTTGGACGTGTTGCCCACGGAACTGGAGGAGCATGAATGGACCATGGCCCATGTAACAGCCGCGCTACTATTTCCGCCGTTTCGATCACGGAAATTGAGTCCAACGGCTGCAAACCCTATATTCTATCTTGCACGGATCATCGGCTCAAACTTTTGTTTTACTTGCAACCGTGGAATAAAAATATTCTCAGTTTATTGATACAATATTTTTCAAATTTCTCACTATGGTAGGCTTAAGTTAGAGATTCTTAATTGAAACACTTTAAGCAAAAATGGAGCTACTTTGAGGGTTAAATCAAAAGGTCAAATTGTTAATCAATAATTCACTAACCAAATTGTCATAATTTCTGCAAATTTCCTAAATTACTAATTGAGGTATTACAACCTCGCTGGTGTGGAACACAGTACACTACATCTCCTATTTGTAATGACCCCTGGTACCAAAGGGTTAAACTCCTCTGACTCTTCTTATTTAATTGACAAAAATATTGAAACTCACTCCAACTAGTATCAACTCAAGATATTTCAAACAAATCTATCTGACTTTTCAAATTCCAAATACTCTTCATACTAATCATACTCCCTAATCGTTCTCCTCAAGAAAAATCAGATCTCAAAGCAGGGCGCTGCAGCGCTTAGATTCATCTAAAACGTCGAACATCGAGGAAAAGCATCGTCGCCTCGAGTAGAAAAGGTGGCCACGGTCGTTAAGAGGAAATGGTTTTTAAAAAGGGAGTGTCGAGGAAAGAAGTCCGGGGGTTGTCCGCTTTCTCGTTCGCCTCCTGTCCTTACGTCTGTCACACGGAACACGCAACACACTCTCTCGCATGCCACGCTGTTATTACGCTGTACTGGCCACATATCAGCCGTGTGTTTGGGTATCTTTTCGACCAGGGTGTGCAGAAGAGAGAAAGCGGCCTCGATGCTCGTCCGAAACAAGAAACCCGCGACGCCTACCTGGTGTGGGCTGAGTAAACATTGCGCTACGACCATAAGAACAGGTGCATGGACGGCGATCATTAATTTTCCTTTATTTCCGAGGGGTTACTGATTTACTATAACCATTCAATCGATTGTAACGCTGTTTCGTGGGTGAAATAAAAATTTGGCTTTTGCGGCACGAATACGCGAGAGGTGAATATCACGGTGGATGCATTTCGTGCTGCAGCGGTTTCGTGCAACTTTCCGGTTGGGCAGCGCGGGTGGTCCATACCGTGGACGTTGGTTTAAAAGTGTTTCGACGCTTTAGCAGTATGGACGTTTTAAAAAGATTACGGTCAATGTGCCTGCAGTGTTCTACATTGGATGGTATCTATAGAATTGCTTGTGATTTGTTACTGAAACGGATATCGTTGAACGCTGTGGAAAGTTTATGTTAATATTTTGTAATATTTATGACGATGACTTAGCTCAAAGATGGAGACCGTGGGTGGTTTAACACTAGAACTACCAGCTTACATCTACTGAAATTTGGATTACTAAATAAGTACTATAGAAGAAAAGAAGTCAAGAGGTAAAAATGACAATTTAACATTGTAATTTGATTGTCATTTAATTGTAATTTGACGTTATAATAAAAGCTGATAACTCTGTTACTGGGTAAATCTAATCTATTGAAGAAAAACTGTTTCTATTAAATTCACATCTTTATAAACCAGAAACCTTAAAAATGTAGGTGGATAAGCATTCGACAGATCTTTATCTTTTTAACGTCAATATTTAAATATTCAGTATGTCCGAAAATTCATAAATATTGCAAAGTTACACGAAATTTCATTGAATTCAGTAACACCGGTCACCGCTGACGCCCACGGCAATCAACCTGTTAATGACAAGACAAAATTTTTAATTTTTCACCTGTGTACACCCATACCGTGTAAATAGTCCTGAAGTAAATGATAGTTCATAATAAAAATTACTCGGAGTGCACAATTAATTAATCAATTAATTTGAGTTTTATAGGATAGAAGTGAAATATTTATTTCATGACTCCCCTGTCAATGTAGGTAATTTTAAGAAGAAATTGAAAAACCAGTCACTCTGACCGGCTTGGTAGTTTTAGTATTAAAGGAAGTCGGCATCAGTTAGAATGCAAAAATCTGTGCCAGCAGATTGTAGAGATTCTTTTTTTAGGCTATATCTTTTGTTTTTTTGTAGACTATATCTAAACGTTCTAAAGGAAAGGTTTAACAATGTAATCCCATGGAAAAATCATGATAGCAGTGAAAGGGGATAACAGCGTGCTCTCTGACTCTGACCACTCCTCGCTCTGCTTCGTCCTCTTCCGCCCTTTGAGCTCCTTAATCGCGTGCGTGAATCACAGCGCGCATAATGCCCGCGTGTTGCGTGTGCACTCATGGCGGAAAAAGCGTAAACGAGGGAAAAAAGAGACGGCCGCCTCTGGTTGTGCCCACTGTACCAACTACCGTAACTACCAACCGGAGGAAAGTGGCCGTATATCACCGCGAATGTAAAGGTCGATTGCTCGTTACTAAAAACGGCGCGAATCTCGCGAAGAAGAAACGTCACGATACGCCCAACGATCCCGAGTACTCGCCCGACAAATCGGAATGGCCTACATACGTTTCGAATGTCGTACCTGTTACTTCATAATATTTGGCAGACTGGTTCGTGTTCCACTGGTTTTTTTTTTGTGTTTAAGCTGCGATCGAAACTTTCGATTAGAATTTATTACAGTTACCGACCTTGCAGCGCGAAGAGAATTAGAAGAGAATCAGTACTTTGAAAAAATCAGCTTTCCTTCTTTCTTTAACACGAGATTTATGGACAGGAAGTCTATTTCACCGCAGTGTGTTAAATAAGGACTTTGGAAATAAGGGGATTAACCGGCAAAGAAGATGATCAGTTAAGTAATTTATGTATTATAAGATATATGTAAAATATCTACTATGCCACGTTTCTGTAAGTTTGGAAGCCGTTTCTAAAAAGGCAGGAAACTGTCAATTTGACGGCTTCCATAAATCTAGTGTTCAAGAATTCAAATTTTCTACTAATAAGAATCTAAATTCTCTGGACTATAATAAATTACAAAATCCTTTCTTGGAATCGCAGAAAATTTGAAAGTATCAAAATCTTTGTAGACTCTAATTATTCACCCCCCAAAGGTAACTCATTATTTCCTTCAACCCCTTGCCTTACAATGACGTGTGACACACGTGACGCGTTACATAGAATAGAAAATTTCTAAGTTATCCAAAAATTATTAAGCTGAAAATATCAGTAGGTCAGGAGACGTTGAAATTAATTCTATGCTATTAACATTGCATTAACCTACACTGGTATATCGGAAATCAGTGATAGATTCTAACATTTAATTCTGAGTTATAGCACGTTCGATCACAAGAGAAATTGTAAGGCAGTGGGGTTAACTTTTATGTGATCTATATAACCACAATTTCTCTTCGTCGTAGATTTAAAAGAAGATTGGAATGACAATAACTTCATGGAAATCTGTGAAAGCTTCTAGCGCGAGGCGTAAACAATTGTCATAAAATTCAATCTCGACAAGGTCGACCGCACGGGTAACGCGACCGTGGCGTATCTTAATTGCCAGCGGAGAGATAAAACGTCGTACAAAGACGCGTCGAGTGACCACGAGCGCGGTGAATGGGGTCTTCCTTTGTCGCGGCGAAGCTCGTCAACCGGGTCGAACGGGAAGTCCTTTGCACGAGTGAGCTTCTTCTAAGTCCGCGGCGACCGGTCGCTGCGGGGCCATCGGCTTTATGCCCTCTTTATGCTTCACGGTAGCGACAAGGGTCCGCCGACGCCGTATAATTATCATATTACGATTATGTTTATGGTTCGACGCGGCTCTAATTAAATGCGTATTCGTCTCAAGAAGCTACTTCTTGTTTACAACGACGTAAAGCCGTTAAGCTGGAAAAGACTTTCTCCCGTTTCAGATGTTCTACGATCTTCGAAACAGCTACGTTAAATTTATGGACCCTGAACTGACGGGTATATGTCTTGTCGTTTGTGATTTTTCGTACATAAAAAAAATATTTCGACGTTGGATGTAAAACAAAGGGGTTAGATTCTTGGTTGGGCTAATAGTTCAACTTTTATAGGGGTATTAAAAAATTTGATGTTGATGGCTCGTCGAAAGAGGATTATTGTGGGGCGGATAGATAATTTAACTCTTTGACGCCGTGTTTCATTAAGAACAAAATGTTCAATTGTACTTAAAAATAGTAAAATCTTAGTAAAAACTGTGTGTACCTCGGAAACGTGTTGATTTTTTGATGTGATAGGTGAGAATAAACATACAGTGGCAAAGATGAAAGTGCTTTGATGGCTGAGGGTAGATGTACGACCACTAGTTGAGGGTTGGTACCACTGTGTGGATGAATTCCCAAGTAGCTCACAAAAAGAGAGGTAGTTGGTGATTCAGAATCTCAATTTCGAAAGAATTATACACGCACTAATAGGTGAAAGTAGATCAACTCGATTACGGAGCACTGTTTACTCGTCGGCGGTCAGGGGGCAACTGATAGCGAGACGAGGTGAGCATCGAAGTGACTTATTGTTACGATTCGCGAAAAGGACACCTGTAGGTAGCGGTCATCGAGCTCGAGTATATTTTGACAACACGCCGCGAACGACGTACTTCTTGGTTATTGAATTGGATATAATTTCTTTCGTTGCTCGTAGAATTCATTTTACAATTGTAAATAGAATTGAACGAAATTATTTATTTATATAATCAAACATTATAAATATGATGATTTATTTAATGCAGTGTTATCGGGAAGAAGTAATTTATAAACAATAAAATATATTTGTAAAGCAAGCTGCATGTAATAATATGCAGAGTTATAAAATAATTTATAAGGAGTAAATGTACATTTGTAAACAAACTATAATAAATAAAAAGGTGTCGGCTCCATTGCTTCCTATGATTAGAATTTATCCTGAACGTTTAGTTCTTTGAATAAATTGATTTTGCAAACCCTCCCGAATATAATGTTGCATATTAATGTTTAAATTTTATAAACGTTTAAATATGTTTAAACAATGTTCAAAGGGGAATCAGCCCTGTGCTAGTATTATTAAAAAACGACATTCTGGAAGCTTTGATTATATTATCATCAGTAGTATCATTCATCAGTGTAAAAACCTATAATAATTATTACCCTAGACAGCTTCTTAATGAGCCCATATACAAATTGCCTCCACAACTATCCAATTTCCCCTACATTCCTACTCATTTAATATCTTCTAACTTTAATAAATCAGAACCAACTCAAAACTGTCGATCCAAGACAAAACAACCACCATACTTAAAGTCGAAGAATACCAAAGAGAGAAGAAAAAATGATAATAAATCCACCCCATGATCTTATTAAATATTATCAACACGAAACAACTATCAACACAGGAAAAAGTCCCGTAAATCCAATCCTTCGAAAAAGTTCCTCAATTTCCTTATCCGCCAACGTTATCACCAACGAAGCACTTCCGTCACGAAAGGTGACAAAAGCCCCGGTTTCGGTTGATCGCGCGGACCAATTGCTCTCTCGCGTACGTTCATACGTACGAGCAGCGAGAAAAATTGACACGTATAACCCAGTGACCGAAAGAGAGAGACGGAAGGCGGTCGAAAGGGCGAGAGAAAGAGAGATTACGCGTGCCAACAACGAAGCGAGTCGAGACGGAATTGGGGGACTGCGTAGACGGTTGGGCGGATGCGTCGAGTAATGTACTTCCGGTTATTGAACGCCGTCTGAAGGCTGAAGGGAGTTTTGAAGTTCCGCTGCGCTCTCGGCAGGCCACAGACTCCTCTGACCGGCACCTGGAAGCCCTAGCGAGTTCATGCGCGGACCTTTTGGCCCTTTTGGTACCGGGAAACACGTTCCACGGTCCTGGATGTGGTCCTGATTAAATACAACCCTCACCGCGGAGGGAGAAACATCTGCCTGTGCTTCTTCGTTAGATTTCGTGATTTCAAATTCGTTCGAGATTTAACCTTTTAGATGCCGCGCGTATGGCCGCGAATCCCATAACGAAATTACTTTGGGAGTGATTTTAAATGAATATGGTATGAAACGTATAATAATACTAAAATTATGATATCCACAAGAGCTACTACAGCGGCGTACCGTATGTAAAAGGTTAATAGAGAAATTATAGGGAATTTACTCTATAAAGTGTGTACAAAACAATTGATGAGCTGTAGATCGCGATGAAATTGTTACTCGTAATGTGAAATTAATTTTTGTGTCGATACATTGCGGAGAGGTCACGAGATGTCTTGAATTTTTTATGTATCGGTTGCTTGGTGGTGATAAGACGGTAAGTGATAACAATGAAAATTTTTCTATTGGTTATAATGTGAGTTAATTTTGTAAGCTGGTTAAACGTGGATGGTAGCAGTGTTACAAATATTTGGAGACAATTCATTGCAAATGTCGAGTGACGTTGAAAACTTGTATGACGAAGTAACATAATATTAAAACAATTCATAAATATTTAACAATGACTTATAATTACTAACAAACTGCAAACAATTTAATTGTAATTTAACCAATTCCAATTCTGCCACTGGCTACGGTTACCAATAAAATATCTCATTCACAATATGTTGACCGCAAAACGGGAAGTAGTGAGAAAATTTATGTTAAAATATCTTGCGTCCTTAAATGTTTCTCATTCTAAGTCATTTTAAGACAGCTATTAGAATAACTCAAAAAAAGGAATTTCCACCCGCTCGATTGACTCGCGCAATTTAAAAGAAGCAAGATGGTATGCGAATCGGTTTTGCTAGAAGGGAAAAGAACTCGCGAGCGGACAGAAAATCGTTGCGCCAAGTACGCGATGACATTAAGCTTTCCGTTTGCGGATTTTTATCTTAATATTATCGTGCGTGCCTCTGCTTCCTACTTGCCTCCCCTCTGCCTCCACTCTTTCTCTCTCCTCGCGAAGCAATGTTTCGTCGTTAACTGTTCGCAGACACGCACGCACGCTCGGTAGTCTGAATGGTTTATAATTGCTACAGCGTAGATATAGTACGCGATACCTCGTGCACTCCTGCGTGCATAACGCGGCGATTCTTTCGAGGAAATATCTACGAAGGGAAGAAGACGAGAGGAGATGCTTTAGACACCAGAAGCCGATACCAGAGATACCAGCTACGAATTTTCAACTTCATAATTGGATAATTTCTACGGAGAACTTTACTGTGGAGAGAAACGGTTGAAGAGTAATTAAAGAAATGTTGGAGGAATTCTGTAATTCACTGATTCTAGGATTGTGATGCAAGAATTTGCTGGAATTGTATCTATGTTGATATACTGTGGTTTAATCCGTTGCACTTGAATTTTCTCTGGCTAAAGCTTATGCTTACTTGCACTTATTCGATTTTTATTTCGGTCTTGATATTGGTTCCAGAAACTAAACAATTTTTAAATCATTCTCAAATTGAATAAAAACAAATATTCTCATTATTTAGTAAGGAACAGTGTTTCTCTGTCTGAAAAGTGCTTTGAGTGCAAAGGGTTTAAGTATTTTATTACTAAACTAATACTAATATTAGGATTAAGTATTAACACTTTACCGACAAGTGGCTGATTAATCGGCTTTTAGGATCCAACGCTTTTGGACTTTTAAATTATTAAACGATTGACGCGGCAATTAATAGTGATATTTATCATTGCGATTTACTGTGCCAAGGACTCAGTGATGCAAATATGTAAATTTCGAAGAGATATCAGTATCAGGGGAGTATTTGTGGCCAAGTGACCGCCAGAAGTAGGTAGGATGTGAAAAAAATATCGGTCGGCAAGGTGTTAATAATTAATATTATTAATCCTACATAATAATACCCTGTAGTTCAACAATTTCCTCTCTCCCAACTTCCCATAATGCAATCGTCCACATTTCAAAACCAACCGTACATTATCTCATTTGCAATATGGAAATATCTAAACATCGAATCACCCCAAAAAACACCGTTAAAAATTCCAGAATTAAAATTCCATTAGCATATTAACAACTTCCATTGCAAAATTTCTCTTTCCCCGATCGCACTTTCGTTGCATCAAACGAATACGAGGAAAATTCGCATGACGTAACATCCGATTCGCGAAGTTTGTCGCCATAGGGGCAACCGTTCCGACCTGTTCGATCGTGAAAGAGACCGGATCCCTAGGTATTGGAAGGCGCGCACAGTCGGTCAATTTAGAATAGTGTCGGAGCATGACGGTCACGTTGCATTACGTAATATTCGCACCGCGTGTACGCACTTTCCTGTGTGAGTGAAATACATGCGTATGCATACGTCAGTCGGTGCAACGTGTGCCGTAACCCGTTCGAAATACCATTTCAAGTACCCTCTCCTTTAGCTACCATTGCAGGCATACTGAAAACGACAGAGGGTGGACGAAATACCCGCCGAGACTTCCGCCGATTCGTTCTCCCATTATTTTCCACGATCGTTCGACGACCGATGCATTATTACGGCGATGCACAAATGACACAATTCTTCCCGCGCTATTCTTCATGGCACACCGGTGCGCGCATGGATCTTTTTGTTCCGTTGGAACACTGGTGATGATACAACATTGATTTTCCCTTTTGTACGATCATTTGAATCAAAATCTATGATGATTGTTAAAAGTTGAAAAAAAGTTGGCTTTTATTTTAGTGGAGCATTACGACTTTGTTGGTACCCTTCTCATTGTGTTCTACTAATATTTTTAATGTCGTACGTTTATTTTTTTTCGAATATGTTCATATGTTAAGTTATATATGATATTTCTGTTAATTGTAACTTTTAATTGTGTAAATATACAGTCAGGCAACTGAAAGTTGACTATGGATTGGTAGAGCCTATTATTTTCAATTAGATATTCCCGCCATTTCGTTTTTGCAATTCCTAAACCTAGACTCCTAAAGCAAACTACTAGTCGGTGTGTTTACTTCAGAAGACTGAATTTGGTTCCAAAAACAAAATGGCAGGTATAGATGGTTGGAAATGAGAGATTGTAACGCTCTCTAGCCATCTTTCAGTTGTCGGACTATACGTGTTTATGGTTCCAGATTGTAAAATGAGATTTTGCAGAGTTAATGGGAATGCGTGTCTTAGCTATTATAAGTGTAATGTCGCATAGACGGTGACATTTGACTGCAGAGTTAAATTTAGAAAATATGCAAAACATGGAAATAAAGGTCGAAGTTTATTCATTCTATAGAGAAAGGGATATGTAAAGGAACAAAAGGTTTAAATGTAGGAAATGGAATACCGAAGATTGAATGGTGCATAAAATAATTGCGATGGACAGATAACTACCTTCTGTATGCCAATCCTGCAAGAATTGCAGAACACACTTTTCAAGGCGCCTGCAAGTTACACCGTTACAACAGCAATAAATTAGTTTCTCAGGAAGAAAAAGGAAATCTTAAACCTTGGCGATCTTCGAATACAACGGATAACTCGATACACTCAAAAACCTCTCATCCATTAACGTTAGAACTACCATCGTTAAAGTTATTGTATTTCAATATATTATTATAAATACGTACTTTGGAAAAAGAGAAATCAAGAAGCGGAAAAGATGATCGATTCGGTAATTCCGTATTTTATAAGATCAACGTACAATATCTGCTCTATGACAGACCTACAAAGTTGGAAAACTTTGGAAAAATTAAGAATAAGCCATTTTGACATCCTTGATAGTTCTAGTGTTAAACAAAACTTTGATCTATTCTTGCTCAAAATAATTGAAAATTATTCCAATATCGTATTTCAATCATAGGGCAAAAAATAATGCACAACTACAAAGAATTATTTCCCTATAGAAGAAATTCATTCTCAAAGCATAAAAGCTCCTTCAACAACGAACAGATCGATCGACGGCTCGGCCAGCTGGTCATTAACAGGCAACATTTTTCCTCCTCCTCTATTTTTTATTCGCACTTCTATCGAACCGTAACCACTCGTGCGTCCAGCACTCACAATGACTTTCGTAAAGGTCGTTCTCCCTTCGGCGTGAAACGACTGAGGTCGTTACCGAAAGATGCATGCGCATCGTGCGATCCGCCGTGTAAACGGCACTGCGAGCCGACATAACGACGATATAATGACACGCTTGACCGACATAATGATTTCGACACGTACGTCGGACGTGCGAGTATAAGCTCTGCTCGAATGAAATCGAAAGATCTTGAAATAACATTTAGAAAAAAAACAATCTGTAAATTCTAATCGATAAGATTGAAGAAGAATCTGCAAGGTCTACTGAAATGATCGTAGAGTTTCTTCGAGAATTCGATTACCAAATATGCCGATAAATTCCACCGTAAGGATAAAAGTGTCGGGACGATTTTACTATGAGAAAATCGCTCAATGATATTGGCCGACGTATGGGAATGAGATTATGAGTCGGTGGAAATGATTTCGATCGACGTTCAAACGTGAAAGACGATGATACCAGCTGGAGAACGATCTTGGATATTTCGCAAGGAGGATTCGTACGAGAAGGGCTCGTAAAGTCGGGCATGATGGTTCTTCTAATGCTCGTACCTTTTCTTAGAAAGTCTCGTAAAGTTCTACGAAGAATCGTTTACGATTCTACAGTCCCACTGGCATGATTTAATAAATGCTCGCGAGCAAACGAGCAGTTATCGTTGGATTAAACTGCAGCCGTTACCGTTCGCGTTCTCCATCGATCCGTGTGGATCACGCAACGTGAACCGAAAACCGAGCTTGTTTTCTCTTCAACTGCGAACATATTCGATTAGACGCAATTTCGTCTTGTACATTCGCGATTTGTAAATGTCAGCTGGGTGGTAATGTCACGACGAGGACGCAGCCGACGAAATTCGCGCGGGATGATTTCGAATAAGGAATTTCATAAATGACGAAGTGTATGAAACGGATGGAGAGTGAATGAAATAGAATAGCATTTCTGTAACGATGTTGTTATTGCAGAACAATAGAACGTTCCCTGTTTCGCAATTACACCTACTCTTGAAGGAACAGTATTCTCTCTTGTGACTTCATAGGTTGATGGGAGAGATAAGATCGAATGATAATTTCACAATACATTTACATATTTTCCCAATTATCACTGCAATTTTGTCTAAAAGATTCTAGCTACTGACAATGATCATGTACAATGCTCTTATCTCAAAAAGTTACAATTAACAGGACACCCCCCCCTCCCCCCAAAAAAAACCTCATTCTACCCCGTGCCCTCAAGAGTATCTACGTTGGTAACATTAAAATTTTAATATATCGCTAGGTAATTCTTTTCTAATCAGTAGACTGCGGATGCATTTATGACAAATTAAATACGACTAAAATATACAAAAAGAACATAATATAAAAATATATATAAAATATCCAAAGTATGGTAGTTGTTATAATGTTTATTAAGTGCAATAAATCCCTAGATAGGTTTTCCTCTCTCAATTGCATTTTTGAAACTCGAAATTTGCATAAACATCCGCAGTCTACAAATCAGATATATATCACATCCAATGTATTGTTCGCAATAATTGCTCCATCGTTTGGTAAAAAATTGTATCGACTCTGATTGACCTTTGAATCGCAAGAAGTCTCTTTAACGACGCGTCGTGCTGAAGAAAAACGAAAGAAAATTAGAAATGAGAAAGACACGACATACTCGGTAGACATCGAATCACTGAGTCACAGCAGAGCATTCTGACAATTTGCATAGGCTAATGAATATGTTAAATCAATTTCACAAAACGAGTGGAACCCGGGCGTAAGTGGGCACCGCTCGCGCGCTCACAGAACGAGCCGTGGAGGCCTGTTATTATTGTAATTGCCGCGCGTGTAAAACCGCGTGTGGAAAATGAGCATAATGTGACGTGTGCGGGCGGCGCGGGTACACCTAATAAACGGATACATTCGAATGCATTTATTCTTGCGAGAGTAATAACGCATGGTCGATAAGAGCATGGAAAACTGTGTTTATTTTTAACGCGTCATCTTTTCGAACTACCGGCTCAAAAAGACAGCAAAGAAATTTTTATTGACAAAGAAGTCTGTAAAGTGTGCCTAATGTGATAATTACTAGTTTTAGTTAAACTAAATCTACTGAGATGGTCAAAATGACTTGCCCTGAATTTTTTGAAAACATTCCTGAAACTTCTAACGCCCTTTTTTACGTCTATCTTGAGAACTGTAAGCGACTGAATTGATCAAATTTCCTACCCTTTTTATTTATTTGTTTCGGACAGATTTATTTGCTAATTACAAATATACTGAATTAATCATAGGTAGATCTAGTGATGAATTAAATAAAATGAATTAACCTATATTCTTATCTATAAATTCAGGAAATTAATTTGATGGTATACAAGAGGTTTTTAGTTGTATTTGTAAATCCTCACATTTTTGTAAAACTGCTAAATATTCCAGGAAAACAGTCAGTTAAATATTTTATTCCGCTGGATGTTTATTCCACTTTAACATTATGCATACTTAATTAATGCATGATGCAGCATAAATGATGCAGATAATTTTCTATCTACAGCCAACATTGCCCAATCATTTATTCAGATTATTATAAAGTTTCAAAAAGCATTTCTAAAGTGTTACCACATTTTACGTGATCCACGTTACATCAATACCATCAAATCTTCCGTTCTCCAATCTTTAGTATCTAATAGGACAAAGTCCACAAATTCTCCCTAAAATCCATAAACTCTCCAAGTTAAAAAATTTTCAAAAGTGCCTTCTATTTTCTAAACAACCGACAACCAAACACGAAAAAGGCGTCCCGGAAGGTCCGTAAAGCGCGAGGAGGAAGATAGAAAAAATCGCAAACACACCATAAGTAAACCTCCGACGAATGGCATCGAGAAAGAGATTCTAAAAAGAAGGGAAGTCTCGTTGCACGGTATGCAAAGTCTCTCGTTGGTTTAACGAGGGAAGACGAATCTCGAAGACGATTCCCGAGGCCTTTTTCGCGTGCACCGAAGGAGGCGCGTCCTTCGTGTGCGTCCATATGTCGAGGTTCTCGATGGAAGAAAAGGGAAAGGGAGCAAGAGCAACCGAGAGGGATAGAGGAAGAAAGAGCGAGAGGAAGAGCAAGTCGGAGGACCGGCGTGCAGGAGGTGCCCCATTCTCGCCGTCCTCCTTCTCGCCCTGCAGCTGCCTCGAAAAACTCCTTCGACGAGCCCTGAAAAACTGCTCTGCCTAACGAACCATCACCCATTCCCACTTAACCGAGAATACCAGTTACGCTCGCGACTTGCTAACCCGTTTCTCTCGCTTTCTCGGACATCGAACGTTTATTTCTCTCTTTCCTCTTCCGCTTGCCCTCGCGGAGCTTCCGTTCACCAGCGCGCTGTTCTTACGAGAGGGAAACTTTACAAGTAAATTAGAAAAATGTGGATTCATAATTCTTGATATAATTGGAGTAAAATTTCTAATGATATTTGTTATTTTTTATGTTTGTTCTTTTTAATTTCAATTGTTATGGGTGTTGTGTTTGAGAGGCATGGTATTATGGTTGGGCGCAGTGGCGAACCATTGAGTTCCGGTGTGGCTAGTTATTGCGATGTGAAGTTGAAAGCTATTGTTATATTTTAAAATTCAGTCTTTGTTGGATGTTGAAAATAAAAGTGTGTTGATGCTATTTAACGAAAAATTCAAATATTCTAAGTGCGATAGAAATCTAAAGTTCTGAGTGGTAGAGAGATCTACAGTTGATAATATTATTTAATTAGATTTCGCAGGACTTCTACCCAGATTTTTTCGATAAGGAAATTCTGTAAAATTTGCCAGCAGGCAACGCGTTAATGACGTGACGAGCGTTTTTCTCGGCTCGTATGCAAATTAACGACAAGGTTTCCTAGAAATATGCAAAGTTATGACGAAACGGAGAAATAAAATAACGTTCTGGCTGATTAAAACAAATTCTATTAATACTTTACAACAAATTCTTACGATTCACAGCTAATAACAAATTTTCCGATGGGTCGTTAGTTTTATACGAACCATTGAATTTAAATAATGGTAATAAACATTGCGAGGACCTCTTTTCCCTTCGTTAGTTTTCAATGACTTCGTCGCACCTTTTTAAGATCTCCATTGAACGTCAATCATCGTCGTCCATGTTATTAAAAAATGTTAAATCAATAGTCACATTACGTTTAGTTGATGAAAATATTACTAATCAAAGTAATTAATCTCGTTATATCTGAACAATCCGATGCACTTAAAATGCACACACAAGCAATGTTTGTGCGTCATTTGGTTTAAAACGTTATTATCAGATCATAAAAACGAAACACAAAATTGCGATGATTCCGTGTGCCATAAAATGTAGATACTCTAATATCGAATTATGATAGGCGATAAGCCAGAGACTTCCAGGAATCAACGTAGCATCACGATCTTGCAATTAGTCACACTCACCTCTTTAATGGTAGCTTTAATTAAATCCGATTTACGACGTCATTTTACCTTGATAAGTGTAGGAAAAAAATAACTGAATCAGAAAATAAACTCAGCTTTAATCGATCTGCGTACAAGTTTTGCATTACGTTTAATGGACATTTTGCTCTGTAAATCCCTGCGATTAAATAATTTTCCGCGCCATAAAAATTTCTGTAAATGGCCTGATGTAACGTTAAAAAATGAATGTAACGACGGAAGTATAAAAGAGCACGTTAACTACTCGTAAAATTATTTAGTTCTCTAAACTATTTGCAGCTTTAACGTGATGCACTGTAACTAGTCTTTAGTAACTTTGTTTTTAAACAACATAGATTTTCCCTGCAACGCAACTCTTCTAAATTTTTAGAAGATAATATGTTCTAAATTTAAAGAAGACAATTTCTTCTAAATATAAACTTAGAAAATTTCAATGTTGCTCCAAACGACAAGAAATAATTTTAATATCTGATATCATCACAGTCTCTGTATTAAACTTTATCTATAAATCTATATTTGCATACACAATCAAGTTCGAAAAATAACAAAAACACTGCAATTAACGCTAGATCTACCAAGATGATCGAAATGACGCGTTCCCAAAATTTGGGAAAAAACTTCATCCTAAAATTTCGTTTCCATTTTTTTTTGTCCACTTTGTAAATCAATACCAAGCAAATCAACTTAGTCACTCCTGCATTTTTTCTCTTTTAACCTATTTATTTAAAATTCTGAATATCCTGAATCAGCCATCTCTACACCTAGTCTTAAAGAATATCTCGACCGCCAAAGGGCTAAATAATTTCTAATTTTAAAATTCAATTTTTCCTGTCACAACTGTCTTTATTCTAGAACAAAGAATTAATGTGTAACCGCATCATCCATGTGCTAAGTAACGTGTCAAAGGTTTTAAAAAAAAAGGTGATTCAACAACCGTGCACCTTGAGGAACAGCGTAGCACAGCCACGTGGGTCGTTTACATACGATGGATTAGCCGAGGCTCGCTACCGCGCTAAACTTGCGCAATCCCTTATCAACGGTGCTCGTATCCTCACCGTAAATACGGTTGCAACAGCTTATAATCCAAAGATACATAGTCGAGAGTAATGCCTCGTCTCCTCCTCCCTTTTCCGTGAAAATACCGGCGCCATAACAACCGTCCGTGTAGCTAATAAACGCTCTTAATTGTCGGCGGCAAAAAGAAGGGCCAAGTAGACGACGAGCGGCATTATCCTTGCGAAAATCACTCGAATTCGTTTGCGATAGCGTACGCAAATTGTCGGTGTTATTAGGATGGCAGACTGTTATGAGATAAGCCACATCGGAGAGATTCGCGACTGGATGAGAGGACGTTGAAATTCGTTTGGATTTTGAGTTTGTGATTATGTATAATCACGTTGTTGGTTTGGATACTTTTGCTGTTTGGAAACATTTTGGATGAGAGTGACGTAAATAGGATGATGTTTATTTATGTAATGCGCTATGATGTTTATCTTTAATTAGAAATATTTGGGTGATGAGGAGAGCGATAGTGCAGCTGTTGGCTGAAAGGTGTGAGCAATGAGTAGCTAAATATTGTTATGGATGAAGCACTAAGACTAATGTTACTAATGTTAATGTTACTAATGTTACTGAGGTACGAAATATGTAATTTGTAATAAATAATAATGGACATACTCGATGTCGGACATACTACATAATAAATGTTGCATATTTTGTCAAATATGTTCGTTCATTTATAATGTAGAGAAGAGCCTCATGCATACGTAAATGTATGGTAATAGAACTACTTCAAATTGCGAATGAAGAAAGACTAATTAATCTGAATTTCGCTAAATGACGAAAGCTGCACATCTAAGCTTTTATTCTCCAAAATTAAATTTTTTCACTTTGCCAAATACTGTAACTTAGCTCGTGAAAATAATGAAACTCTTTGCAATTCAGTATTTGAAATTCAGATTTAATCCATTATTTAAAATAGTATTTTTATCATTTTCCAATTGTGCTATCGTAAAACTGATCTTCTGGTATCACAAAAAATTCAGACTATAGGGAGTTAATTTGCTACTTGCCAGAAATATTGGATAATCAATAATAGATTTGTATGTTATTTTCAAAATACGATGCTGGAAAATGTAACCAATGATTCTCGACTAATTATACCCATCACAACGGCAAATCTACTTTCATTCCGTGACCTAGAACGTCCAATATTCTTAACCAGAACCTCGTATCAATTATTTGACAGGAAGGTTCGCAGAAAATTGATAAAGCAGCTCCCGTTTTATAATTGAACAGACGTTGCAGAGAAACAAATATCGACCGACCTGTTGCTCGGTAACATACGATTTTTCTAAATATTTAAGCGTACCGTCGTGGCATTCTTGCTTTCACTTTCTCAACGGCGGACAAAACACGCGGGAGGAACGATCTCACAAATCAAGGGAGAGCCGAGTAATAAACGACGTCTTTTTCGACGACGGCACGTGCCTGTCGCTCGGAATAAAACACCTGTCCCCTCCCCTAAAGTTATAAACGTTTACAGCGCGACATAAACTTTAATTAATTCCCGATTACGGTAGTGTAGTCGGCAGTCTACCATGATCTTCTTTTTTTCCCTAACGGTTAACGAGCGGAGACACAAATATGGACGGGATCTCGATTCTCTGTAGGCTTTCTGTTTACTCGATGAAGTTGGTCGAGCTTCAGGAATGTTCGAGCAACGTCTCTGATGTTGGGATAATTGTGGATAATGGTTGTAAGTTTTTGAGAAATTAAGTTATTTTAAACGTTTTTAGAATGAGTGAATATCGTGCAGTAACATTTTTTGCTATATACAAATACATAAATATGTTTGGAATATGTGGATATTAAAACGAAATCTGCTATGATAGTGAAAACGTTGCGCACTTATTTCGTAAAATAATTACTGAAGTATCTAAAAATTCTATTCTGTAATTCATTTTTCGGTTTGCAGCAAAAAATTAATTAATTTGTGTAGTATTAAATTTTATCTAGTAGTAAATTTGTTTAGTATTGAACTTTGTAACTACGAAGCATGGCTAAGAGGACGTACAATTGTGTTTACAATTCCAAAGTCGCCGTTGCTGTCGAGCTAAAGGAACCCGCAACCAACGACTTCAATGTTGGGATAATTATAGGCAACGGCGTCACAAATTTTTGGAGATTCACAAATTGAATTCACAAATAGAAGTCAAAAAAAGATATTAATTAGCTGGAAAAAAATATGAAGAAAACATTGAGTTTTGCAGACGATTTCAAACTCGTCATTATTCCCAATGACGAAATTACATCATGTATTAATAGATCAGCAAAAATACTAATAATTCATCTATCTAATATTCTAACGTGTCTAACTTAATTCATAGAATGACAACGTTGAGCAGCCTACAAATATTCAACAAAAATAGAAAACGCAGTACATAAAATATGAAGAAACTTCATTAGATTTCCACATAAAACCAATTAAAATCAGATGCTCGTATTAAAGAAAAAAACGTTT
Organism: Cerceris rybyensis; assembly: GCA_910591515.1. NCBI lineage: Eukaryota > Metazoa > Arthropoda > Insecta > Hymenoptera > Crabronidae > Cerceris > Cerceris rybyensis. Next base: position 9,334,165 of record OU342797.1, on the reverse strand, counting down.
ACGTCATCTTCAAACTTTACTACGCAATTCCATTATCCTTCGAAAGGTGCTTCTAATTACGCGTTTCACTTTCATTGTCCCTCATCGAGATCTTTATTGTTAAGCGTGCATTATCTTACAGATATAAAACCCACCCGTTCGCATAATTGAACATTCATCGACGTACTCGCGAGGCAGCCTTTACCGCACAAAGTACGATACAATGACGATAAACCGAGTCTAACCACGTCGTTAAAATGCAAGAAGGTAGAAGTTGTCGAAAGAAACAACCGGGGAAAAAAGTACGACGAAAGTTGCAACCAAAAAAATGACGTCTGTCGGTGGAGATAATCTAAAGTTCGGATAAGTCCTTGCGCTAAGAATAAGAAGGCCGGTGTAATGAAACTCGCAAACACCTGCCATCCTTTCTACGCCTCGGATCTTATCCGCCTTTTGTGTTTACTTCTTATACCGCGGATAACGCGAGCAACCTCGTTCGATTCGCTTCATCTAACTACAAACTGCCTATACTTCGAACGGATATGTTTACCAAGACGTTACGCTACCTTTATCGACACTTTGGTGAGAAAGGTCGATAAAAACGGAGAGCATCGTATCTACGTTCAAAACGGACACTTACGATACGAAAATCTCAATAGAAAAGTCACGAATGAGACTCGAGGAAAGTACAAAGCACTAACCTTCAAATTTCCTTCGTAGAATCCATCAGTACATTCGTGGATGCTTAGTGTCGTTAGATTTCTTGGAGTTTGTTTTATCGCTGTTTTCATTCCTTTTCGAATACAACGTATGAGAATACGGCAGGAGTTTTATGTCCCCTGGTGGTAAACCGTGACACTATAATAATAACCCTCACGTTTTCGAAGGGAGAAGAAATAGCGTAATGAAGAACCGTTAAGCAGGTATTGAAACGCTTCCGAATTCACTTCGTTTTACTAGGAGGGTTTTTTTATGGTCTCTATGACGATTCTTGGAAGATTTGATGGTGGAATTTGATTGCTGTTCGTGTCGAAGAATCCTTTTGAGTCGTGTACGGAGAGAAGAAAGATGCGTAGTTGGAGGTCGTCGTTTGTTGGCGTAGTAATGACGTAGTTCGTTGGGTCACAAGTAAATTAATTCACTTCGGTCGCGTTTAGCAAAAATGCGAATTAAACGAGTATTACGGAGCAAGCTTTGCTATAGCTGGAACTTGGAGAGCAAACTGAACTGAGATTTGGAATTAGGAAATGCAATAATTGCGAATATAGAAATTCCGCGAGCACCCACGATGTCCGCATTCCGACGTGATCCGTAAGGAACTAATTCGCCTTGATTCCCCCCACTCCCGCAACGGTCAGCGGCCGCGAAGTAAAATGTAATCTGATTGGTCCTCGAGGATAACACTTTTCGCGCCGTTTACGAAATGGAATTTGGTAACTATATTCATTCTATGGGATTGAAAGTAGGGAATATTGGAACAAATGTTCTTGAAAAAGTGTTTGTCGTATGTCTAGTACATAAGACTATGCGAAGTAAGACTATTTGGTGACCATGAGTCTAAAACTTTCACACAGTGGACATTTATTTGATTTTATCTAATCAGATAGAATTTTTTTACTTATTAATCGCAATAAGTGCTCCTTTCTCGGTTAACGCTTGAATAAATAAAGGAAGAATAAGCACATAAAATAGCTGTAGTTAAAAAATGACTATTTCTTACACTTTGGACAAACGAATTATGCGAAACACCTGCCTTTAAGTAGTAAATCCCCGTTACCCTTCATTAACCCTCTCTAATCCTACTCCCAGATTATTATTCTGCTACTTATTCCCAAAAAGAATCCTCCAACACACAATCTCGATCTGTTTCCTCGGTCTAATTAATTTGTCAGTAGCCACAGATTCGTTGTTATTCCAAACCAAACCGTAATGTGCGGTTATAATTGCTCGCAAGGCGTCTCCCAAACTTCTCGAAAATTCTGTATATTGTTCCAAGAGGGACCCAGAATATTTTCCCTTTTCTCCCGAAGGAACCGTAACCAAACACCCTTGCCGATGGCTTCGTGGGACGGTGCACACGCCGTTGAAAAGCCACGTGGTGGGGCCCCCCGTGGGGTAAAAGTCTTTCTCCGGATGCTCGTTTGCGTGCCATGTGTTTCGGATGGGCCATCAGCCCCTTCGCCACCCCTGACAGGTCCTCGCGACGTTCTTTCCATCGGTTATGGTGGGCAGGGCACGACTTTTCGAAAAAGTCCCCGAGAAGAGGCATTCTGTCCCCGGAAGAGGTTGGATTTCACGCTCGTAACAACCGCGAGTGAGCGGCTATAAAAACGACATAAAGATCGGCTATTTTGACAATCCTCTGGTGAACGTCTTTCTCTCTCTCTCTCTTTCTCTTTCTCTCGGATCTACTCGCCCCGTTACGAGAAACTTTACGAGTGCTCGTTTCTCGGTCGTAAGTACTGTCGCCTCTTAAGTATACTTCTTTCACTATTTTCCCCATAGTCCCAAGAAGCGTGAACTCTCCGATCGAGATTGATTCGGCTAACATCGATTAAATACTGTTCTAATAATAATTCCAAACCGGTAGCATCCTCCGTATGAAATTTACACCAATAAATCTCTCCACCTTGCTATCTTCTTTCCCGCCACGAATTTAAAAGACTCTCGTGCCCGATAAGAGAGAGCTTCTCACTGCACGAAGAGAGAGAGAAAGAGAGAAAAAAGGGAGTCAGCCATTCGAACCGCCTGAAATCGCGTACGTGACTCGAATTTATTTACCGGACGTGGAATTTAAAGCGTCGTTCGAAGGGATGGCTCGGTAAACATCGTTCCCTGTCATTTTACGAGAAAAGTGCGCGGGTAGTATCGATTCACTGGCAACGAAATCGGCGAACATCGTCTCGGGGAGGCTCTGAAAATTTCTCCTCTCGTTCATTGGACTTGGTAACGACAACGACGAAACCGGAGGACGCAAGAGTACCAGGTCATCGAGGTATGGGGTGCAGAATGCAAGTCACGCTGGGTAATTGCACCATGCGATCATTACCTCGCGTGCGGGCCTGCTTCGTAGGAGAACCTTGCTCGTAGGTGGCGTAGCACCCAACGACGACGAGCTGCCAAAGAATGCTCGTTTACTATTCCATTCGTGTCCCCTTCGATCGACTGAGATTTCCTCGATGACGCACCACGTCTGGGACAATTTCACTTAATTTCGAACGATTCGATTTGTGCGGTCGGAGACACTTCGTAGTTGTATTTTTCACGCGTGTCCTAGGTAGGTACCCTTTGTAGGAGGTACAAGAGGCACGAAATGATGGAACGGGGGATCGTTGGATAGTTCAGGGTGTTAGGAGTATTCGACCGAGAAAAGAAATGTTTTTGGGGGTCGAGGGTCTGTAGCGATTTCTCACGATTAGTTTTCTATACCTTTTACCCCTTTCTTTGGGGAGGGGATATTTGTGAATACTCGAATGATGGAGAACAATCAGAAAGTGTGTAGCTTGATATGTTGAATAAATGTGTTAATGTGCTTTTAGTAGAATTGGGTTATTTAAATTGAGAATATGAAACGTAGATGATATAATAATATGTACCTATAAATAATTTTGAGCTTTGTAATTATTTCCTGGCGGTTAATCAAGTTATGCTGAAACGTGAGACGTTGAAAGTGAGTTCTATAAAACATCGTTGCAGCAGCATTTACCGTTAGTAACGAGAAAAAGCATTACACATTCCAGCTGAAAATTGTTCTGTTCCGACACGACATTCCAATCACTGTGAATAATTTCATCCACTTCTATGTTACTTACTGAGAAATGGAAGAGAATTTCTTCAATTAAAATCCTCTATCAAAACAGCGCCATTCTTTATATCATTAATTTAGTATTGAAAAATCACTGGAAAATTGTCGACAGATCAAGACGTGCAGGAATACGAGCTCCGATTATTCTAGAGTGCGCCAGATCGATAAGGATCGCTAGAGCATAAACCGGAAGCAGCTACCCAAAGTCCTGGGCGAGCACCGTGTGTAAATATTATTCTCAAACAGTCCGAAACATTAAACATCTTGCCGATAGCTCAGGACAGGGTGTTTGTGTACGAAACTACAAGCTTCTCCTTCTCTCTCATTTTCTCTTCGCATCTCACTCACTTCTTTATTCTTCATGATCCATCGCGCGTTACTTTCCCTACGTTTTCCGAGGAGGGAGATAAACGTAACCGAACATTGTCGAATGCTTTACCTGGCCTGGAAAAACTCGGGTAAATCGATTTAAAACGGCAAAACGGCTCCCTTCTTTGCGACCCTAGATACCGTTTTCGAGGACCTTTAGGGCTGAATTTGCAAAGAAAGCAGCTGACAGAAGATTCCTTTGCTTCCCCTTACGGGTTCAAAGAGGATTGGGATTCCAGGGACTCTCAGTCTTACACGAGACGACTGTTTACTTAAACATATAGCCGCTGACGGTAACCCCATTGCGATATCTTGATTTTACACATAATTTTCCATGGATACACCAGGTAGAGTTTAGCTGATCGATGATAAAAGTGGTAATAGTTGACGCAAATTGTACAAATTAATGGTCAATTTCCTCAATATCTTGAAAGCTGTCCATAAGTGGTTGTCCACATTGTTAATTTTTATCTAATAAAAGAAGCAGGCAATCTAAATAGACACTCAATTACGGTTCATATAATTTCCCGCAGAAAACTCTTTACTTTCCCTGACGTTAATTGCCACTAAAATTACGTTTAACGACTCTTACGAGATACGGGTCGAGAAAGCGACGATACGATAACTGTTCGCGCGTGCAAAATGATAATCATTCGTGCAAACGACGTGATTCTTCGTAGATGCAATTATGCGACCTGTTATTTCAAGAATTGATGCTTGGTTGACAGCCGCTGACGGAAGTCGAAGTTTTGGTGCACGATTGCCATCCTCAGCTTGCAACGGATGGGATTTCCATGGGCCGAAAACTGCGAAAGGCAAGCGCGGGCACCATGCGGGGTTGACACGCTTGTTCAAAACTATCCTTTTGTCTGTCCCAAGCGATTTTATGGCATCAATGAGCGGAATTAACTGGTCGATATATAGATAACACTTCAATATAATCGCATCTACGGTAGACCTAACTCTATATATAGAAAACTCCATGAATTCTACGATAAATATTGTACACATGACTTTAATCTTTTACAAGTCTAAATTAGAATCACAAATAAAATTCCACTGATCACTAAATTTCGAAAAATGTCTCCAACTTTTAAATTAATAATCTCGAAAATTCAATTCTCCCCCCTCCTTAATTTCTTCTTTCACAATTGCACAGTGACTCTTGCACAGTCTCGTCAGAACTTTTGCTCTATCCACACCCAACGCTATAATCCATACCCCGAGTATACACGCCTCTACAGACAAGAGGGTTAACCGACTCCAAGATCAGATAGGAGAATGGCTAATTGAAAGATTTCAGAGAATCCATCAGCTATCCGCGCATATCCGGCAAGGGTCATTAATCAAGTTTCGAGTCGGAATGTTTCCGCGCGTAGCTGCGATAGTTAGCATAACAAAATAATCAACAGCGAAGAGGCATCGGCGATACTTGAGGATAATCGAGGTTGGTCCTCGGGTATGCTGCTCTACATGCGACCCACGTGCGTCCCTCGGGACGTCATAGGGTGCAGGGGCCATTCAACGAAGCAAAGCAACCGAGGCACGACACGGGCTAAAAGGCAGGAGGTCTACGCCGCTTCGGCGAATTAAGCCTGCATTATTATATCGATAATGAAATTTGACGATATTGTGCATTTTACAGGCGGCCTCCTCTCTCTCTCTCTCTCCTTCAACCCCTGGTGCACGTTTCTTTCTTCTCCCCTGGCACGATCCTGCTTCCATTGTCGAAAATCGGTAACCACGATGGCCACCCGCCATGGTTACTTCGCGTGGCTGTTATTATTCGCGGCCAGTCTCTCTCATGGGTTAGCCCATATCCGCCAGGAACGTGCCGTCGTCGTCCCGGGACATTTAATCCGAGGGGGTGCACATGCGTGAAATCTCTCGCTTGTTACACGTTTTGTTAATCTTGACGAGCGATCCGCAACGACGCGACACATAACGCGCGCGAGTGTCTCGTGTTTCCTGCATGCTAGCCGGCCCGGTTGGATCGTCGAGCACTTCTCGATATTAAACGCGCCAGATGGATATCTCGATATTTAATTTCCGTGGGCGGCACGCAGTATTTATTGGCTCGTGGTCGCGCCAAGCATGATTCTTCGACGCGATGCATCCTCAGCTTTTAATCGAACGTGAATGATCGATCGTCCCGCAGATTTTTCGAATAACGATCCACCATGATCCCCTCGTACGATTTACTCCGTGCAATTAATTTATAGATTCCTACGACGTGCGTTATATCATTCTAATTAGCCACCGGAGAAAAAGACGTTTAAACGATCTCGTGACTTTTACTGTACGTCTTACCCGCTTCAAAGCTGCGGGTAGAGGTTTGCCGTTGGGGCGAGCGGATGTGGGATTTCTTTTTCAAAAGTGCAAGGTGCACGTAGTTGCAACGATACCGGTGATTATTGCTAATGATCCTCTGTTCTGAAGATTCATAGGTACAACGAGAAAAAAAAATTCAAACGGACAATTTGCCAGAAAGATTGTCGATGTACAATGTCGAGAGCTCGAAATCAGAGAGATCAGCGAAATCGTGGGGGAGCATGAGTCCGAGGAAGCCTGCAGAACCGAGGACACCGTCTGACACTGGTCGTTTGTTGATTCAGACGAAGAAGAAGAAGCGGTACGGCCGATAAGCAGCGGCTTCCGCGAAGTGAACCGCTCTGGCCTGGTTATAAAAGAGAAAATTCTGGCCTCGTTTGTTTGCCGGCTGGCCGGCCTCGTGGAAACGTTCTTCTATGCTCGATCGCCGGAATCCCTTTATTGTCCGGGTGGAAATGAAACGCGAGGCAGAAACGATTCTCTATGTTCGGTGCGCTTTGCGGCCTCGGCAAGATACTCGTCGCCGTCGTGTGTGGCCGGTCGTTCGTGGCTCTTTATTGGGTTTACACGGTAATACGGGACGCAAAGAAAAATATATCATCTGCCCCGCCACTATAATCTTCCTTCGAGAAAACCGCACGAGCGTTTCAACGCGGCTCGTGGTCTCGCGAGCGATCGAGGATTGAAAGACTCTATTAATTTTTGGTGATCGCGCGATGCAATGAGTTTGTAATCTTGTCTTTTAGGGAAATTTCTTGGATTTGTGCATTTATGACAAATTTAATGCGGGTGAAATATGTAGGAAGTGTGTGATACAAAAGTATTTTTAAAATTTGGCATTCATTGTAATTATTAGCGAGAGAGACAAATCTCTGGATGGACTCTTTTTTTGGCTGCGTCTATAGAATTTGAAATTTGCATAAACATCTGAATTTTAGTGATACTTTTGGAAAAATAATTGTTGGGGTTGTTATTCAAAAGTTCGTTCAGAGCGATGGAGAAAATTACCGCTGATGTTCAACCCCTTATTTAATTTAATATTCATCCGAAAAATATTAATAAAATAAAATTTCACTCATTATTTCAGGGCAAGAAGTTAATAAATGCCACCTGTGATAAATACCACCCCAATGAATAATTAGCCACATATATACTCCTGTTCATTTAGCAACGTTGTAATAAAGTGCCAAACAGCATCCGTCCAATTTCCCGATCACTAAGGATTAATAAGTAAATACTAACCATTAAAAATGCTTTTAAAATTTAACACAGAAGAAGGTAGTACGACTTGACTTTTCAACCATCGCCATTCCGGTAGCACAAATAATTGACAAATTACAATATAATTTGGGACGCGTCAATTTCTCTCATCACAGCATAAAATAAAACGATACTCAATAGTAGAGGAATCCAGCCGAAGAATGAAATTACTGATATCGGTATCGGTATGTTGCAGCATGTCGCAAAATGGGTTGAGCTCCGAAATTACCTGCTGCCAAGTTACGTGACCACGCTTGAAATTACGCGAATGATAGCATGGACGCGAGATTACATAGACGAAAGATAAAGGGAACAGGTTTGCAGGCGTTTCTAATTGCAGGAAAATGTGACGCGCAAAATACACCGATCGGAGGAAAGAAGCGACCACCAGAAAGAAGATTATGGTACGAGTCGTGGGAAATTACACCCCCTGGAGGAAACGATCGTTGGTACCCGGGGTTCCTAGAGCGTAGATACAGTTCCTGGACTTTGCCCGTGGAAGACAAATTGTACTGTTTTGCTGATTAACCCTTTTCTTATCGAGGGTGGGTATAGTCGTTCGTCGGTGAACTCTGTTTGCGAGCAATGATCATAGTCTTTCAAAATTTTCTCATTCAATGACAAAATTGCAGCTTTACTGATAAATTGAATTCCTGATACCAAGATTGCTACTTTGAGAGGACTTCCTATCTCTATTTTTATCAAAACTTCTTGTCAATACTTTGTGACAGTTAAAAAAAGAAATATAACGAAAGAGATTGGAAATTTTGAATATTAACTTCCCACACTGTAAACAGCAATAATTCAAGGACTATTATCCGTCCGTTTTATACGCAATGAAGTAAAAGAAAATATGGAAAAACTAGATTAATAAGAGAACAAAGAAATTTTCTAGTAATTGCCGGCACATCGAACGAACCAAAGGAAAACGTCGCACTGCATATTTTCCCCGAAGACTCAATTAAACGCTCCAAAGAAAGCAATTAAAACACAGCGGGAGACAGATCGCCGAGAGAATTACTCCACCGTGGTTTATCGAGGAAATATTCTAAGCAACCGAGCACCGTGCTTGCCACGTACGTGATCGGACTACGTGAAATTATTCCTAATGCAGCGAAGCGCTCCTTCTCTTTTCGTCGAAGGAGAGTACACCATGATGCCGGTAAAGGCACCTGCAAGGAACTGGCCTACATAATGAAGACATAAGGGGCGTGCCATGCCGCTTTGGTGCCCCATGCGTGCCTGTGATCCTCGGTTAGGTAATTAATCGCGATGCACTTTTGCGTTCGACCTGGTTTAGTCGGCTCGATTGCCTGTCCTCGCGAAAGATCCACCGAGTTTCGCTCCGTTGGCGATAAAAATAAATCAGGGAGAATAATAGCAACGCTGATTAGATTCTTATCCGTCGTTTAAATGGTCCGGAGATAGATTAAGAATTAAAATAAATCCTTATCTTGAAATATCAAATAGATTTTGTGGTCCAAAAAGGGCTGAAATGAAGTGCGTAAATATTTTGCATTTTATTCTCCATGGGCAAGGATATCTTTCGCATTTTCTTGTGGATAACACAATTCATTTGTAATAGCAACTTCTTTTCAGTTCTGAGATACTTGAATTCTGAAAAATCCTAGGACATTTGTCAAAGTCTCTTATTTCATATGCAGTCTTTTCTGTAGTCGAACTCTCGAAAGGATTAATTAGAAAGTCTAACAATTGAGCAAGATCATCAACCACGAGAAATTTCAAGTTGCAAAATGCTTATACAAGGACACTCTTTAACTCTTTGCACTTCCAACGTTTTTAAGTGTTTTGTTCGAAATTTACTTCAACTGAAAAATAGGGCAATTTAAATAAATAAAGGAAAAAACAAATTCAACTATATATCTGCTTCATTTGTACTATTGTGGTATTTTGTAATTTGCAAGTGCACAGTATCTCTGAAAAAAAATTCTGGGATACCATCCTGGTTTTCTTTCGTACGTTAACATCTATTGATTTGGATTTGAAAAAATGTCGACTAAGACTCAACAAAGGTGTTCCTAAAATACAAACTAATGTCGAGTTATACTCGAACTAGACGCGCAAAGGGTCAATATCGCCATTAACACGAATACGAGATATTTACTAGAAGTTGAATTCAATCAAAGCAACATGATAACGCAACAGATTGTACTATACAATACGCTGTAATATCGACAGCCACCCCAAAAATGAAGGGTACTCGAAAGCGCAAAAATCCAAAGCAACGTTCACGCGAGAGGTGGTAGTAAGTTACCGCGAGTATCCTTGACTCCACTCGGCAGGCACGTGGATATTGTTTTTAAAAACACCATTAACGAGGATGACTGTCAATCGCCTGGAGCACCGGCGCGGTACGCTCGTGTAATCACATTACCCGACCGAGGAGGCCCATACGCTCGCTCGCTCACAATGGCGGCTGTTTTTGTAGTGTGCTCACGGCAGCCATTGTTACGTCATTATTCGCGTCCTGCACTAGGGAGCACCGCAGAACGATGGGTAACTATAGCAGGATCCTCTGAATCGAACAGACCTGCCCCTACCTTTCAACCTGGGGAGAAAAGAGAAAGACAACGCAGAAAGAGAACGAGAGCAAGAGAGAAAGAAAAGAGGGTGCTTTAACCGTGTGTACACCGAAGGTGTTACCTTCGACGATGTAACACGGGGGAATATCCAGTTCCGTTTCATTTTTTTTTTCTCTTTCTGTTTGCCAAGAGTCGTGAAGCAGAACGGAATCATTTCTCTCCCGGCTCGCGACACTCTGAGCCCGAAAAACTGCAACAATGAAGAGTCTCGAGGAGGAGAAAAAAATGTTTGTCGGCACAACCGACTTTTTCCTGGGCACGACAGCTGCAGATACGCTTTTCGGAAGGGAATGAAAATATCCGGGAAACGGAACACGGAAGTAGATATACAAATTGTCCGTTTAAAATAAACACAATCGTATCACTGGTATTTATAACGAGAGACGGGAATACATTTTCCTCGCGAATACACTCTATTAAACATCCCCCTTGAATTTCATCTAAACGAGGGCCACGACGAAGACGATGAAGGAGGAATGAAATCGTGTTTTCTTGTTGTGTCTACTTTTTATCGTACAATTCGTCAGTTAGAAGTAAATCTGGAGAAAATTTGTGATATCACTTGAAGTTGACCCCGAGGGCGATCTCACCCTGTCACTCTGCTGGTCGTTTCGCGTTGACGCAGGGTTACTGGTCGCATCAGTCACCCATCTGGCATCATCTGGGACCTGGACCATCCATGCGTGCCGGTTTTACACCGTACCCTGTTATGCATTTGACTATCGACAATGCGAGCAACATGTCGAGAATACTCGAAGGGTGCATAAAGAAGAGGGAACGATGGTAAAAGGGAGTGAAGGGAGGAAGAAAGAGACGAGAGAAATTGACGAAGCTGGGGCTCGACTTGACGATCAAACGGTAACTCTAATCTCTCGATGAAATTAAAGTCCCCTTCACGGGCAATCGCTATCGGCGAATGGCCAGTTTTATAAGAAAATGGAATCTCTGGTAGTCGGAGGTTATTTAGTTCCTTCCTCTTTCTCTTAAATCGAGGAGGGAGAGAGAGAAAGAGAGAAAGGGAGTTCGTATTGGTTTCTGATATCGCCGAACGAGAATAACGTTTTAAACTTATCCGGCCTGGTCAGAATATGTAAATCCACGAGTAGAATTTTCCTGAGGAGAATACGTAATACCTCCTGCTCGTAGTTCAGATGTTTATCTATTTTAAGAGCGCCTGAAATGAATTAAGAGTCCAGCCGGAATCAACGTAGCATAACGGTGTGGTGGCTCGTTGCTCTTAATGGAAATCAATGATTAAAGCGGCGGGAATGCGAGCGGAACTTTCGTTCTTGGCTATCGTGAACGACTTTCAATGAAACGATGATGAATCGACTGTTGCTTCGAGATTTGTCCCCGTATTCGATTTGTATTAAAACTAGACGACATTCTTAAGTGAACAGATGGAATGCTGGATTTCAGCAATTTTTCTTTTCAGATTTTTAAATACAAAAGTTTAACAACAATCCTTCTAGATATTGGTATTTTTTATGAGAAGAAACGTTCGCCGTGTATGGAGCACGAAACAATACCCCATGAAAGCGATACAATTTGACAGTTAACTGAGAATGTACTCTCGTTTCCTCGAGGCTATTCTCCGTTATCAGCACTAACCTCCTTCCCATTACGTTCCTTGGCCCTTTAGGTAATGTCGAACCACCGTGTAACCCATACGCGAAAGGGCGGTAATGGGAAAAAGGGTCCCAATGATGGGTGATCGCTCATCGGAAAATGATAGTGTCGACAAAAGTGTGCCTTATCGTCGAATTGCTTCGAATGTCGCATAAAGAGGCTCTGACTGAATGTAGAATCGTTATTTGGATAATGTACGTTTAGATGTGATGCAAGGAAAATGAAATTTGTGATGAATAATTTCGTTGAAAAACTGGAGAGGTTTGAAGAGAATTTTTGTGGATTAAATAGATTGCACGAATTTAAATCTGTGAGATGACATTTTTTTTCTTTTCTTCGAAGGGAAATATTTCATTTGTTGGTATCCGAGGTTTGGTACCATAAAATAAAATAAAGTATAATTACCAGCGACTGCGGTATTGTGGAAAAAATAAAGCTAGAAGCATGGTGGTAAAATAAAAAGTCGAGATTCAGGAAATGCCACCGGAACTGACCACATATATAAAACAAATGCCCACAATACAAAAATCCTATGACAATGGACCTCGATAACTCTTTAAAAAAAATGTGCCACAGGGACAAACTTCGCGCTCATTAGTTCAAATAAAAAACATCCTTCCTTTCAACCTGTTAAACGACACGTCCCACGATTAAAAAATTCTCAGCAAAAAGATCATCCCCTTTAAAGTAGAAACCGTGACAAGAACACCGCAAAATGACCGAATGAAATTTCCTCGAGGACAGGCGAAACCGAACGGAAACTCTTTCGCAAAGTCGATAAAATCGAGTGTCCGCTCTTCGAGCATTACAGTTAAGAGGATAAGAGTGTAGACCGCGAAGAAAACGAGGGACGACCGCAAATCGAGCATTCGCCGGGCGCATGGAGTCAATTGGTATTATTAGATTGGCACCCCTGTCGACACGGGGGCCGAAGCATCCCCCGGTAACCAAGCACCCTCAACGAGGCGACTCTCGTGGTACGTTACTGGCTACGTGCGTGATGGTTGGCGGTAAATTTCATTCGAGGAATTATCATGATTGAATCAGCTTCTTCGCTCCACCAGGGGCCACCGGTTCGAGTTAGATTCGTGGGCCACCCTCTTGTGCCGGACTCTCTTCAACCCCCTCTCTCTTCCCTTTGCTACTCGTAAATCCAGCCTTGAAATTTTCCCTCAATGTAAAAGAGATTCATTCTTCTTCGCGTGCACGACGGAGATCGTGCGCGACTGATAAACACTGTAATTCCTGATGTACTAGTTACGGTGTTATCGTGCATCGTGGAATTTAATTCGCCAAATATAACTTAATATGTAAATCGCTGTGGTTATTCGTGCAGTGTTCCTTCGGTTGTGGAACGTTACGGACAATCGACTCGGTTTTACGCAAGTTCCAGAAAATTCGAGACGGAAACACGAACTTGTTCAACGGTGAGGGAAATAACTGTGATTAGGGTTGTTGCCGATGTCGGGGATTGGGGAAGAATTGAATGGGCGGATGGGGGTTGAACTCTTAAATTGGTATTTTGACGGACATTTTTTGCGCGATGTGTCTACCGAAGTTATTAAATAGAAATTTAAAAACAGAGTGCTGTTTAACGATAAAAACACCGAGCAAGTCAAAATGATTAATTCTCAGCTTTCCCAAAAAATTCTCAAAGTTTGTAGAACATTAAACGAGCATTTTTATATTTTTTCATTACTTGTAAATTCGTCTGAGATATTGTTTTACTACGGTTATATATAGGTTAGACAGGTCACGCAAGGGACAGACAGAAGAGCGACAGGAGAGAGGTAGGATGTTTAGGATTAACTAACTTAAATAGTTAGGAGGTAGGCAAAATTTCACAAGTGAGTACAGTCGACGATAAGTCAGGCGTAAAAAGTTGGTCTGATATATCCTACGTTATACTACTTGCTGGTTTTCACTTTTTCGGCAAAATTTCAAAAGTGAGCAAGTAGTAAAGTCCGCGATAAGTCAGACGTAAAAGGTGGACTGAGAAATTTTGCTTTATACTACTTATTGCGTTTGCAAATTTGTATACTGCTTGTTCTGCTCTTATATTGCTTGTCCCGCGCATGCACTGTCTGCTCTGTAACTGTCATGCCTGTCCTGTGTCTCAATTGTCTATCCCCCGCCTGTATGCATGTCCTACGTCTACACTGCCTGCCTTGTATTATTGGTTTATTTCACTCCTAAGCTGAAGCTCGTTTTAGACAAAGGATCTAAGTTCTATTTCCAATCACCAATAAATATTAATAATTAGGAATACATAGGATAATATCTTACGTTAAAGAAAGTAAATTTCACCTTGTAATTATCTCCACAGTAGAGGCAGTGAATTCATGCTTTGCAGGAAGATTTCTTTTTAAAGAAACTCATCGGATGGTATGTCTCAAGATTAATTTGCGTTGAGGCACTTTTTTATTCTTATCTGACTATACCCTTTCGTCTCTTTTAAATGCCGATTATTATTCTCATAAATGCACAGCTTCTCCGTCGAATAACGTTGCATTAAATGCATTAAAATAGGCTCTATCAAACATTGAAGACCACTGTATGTACCCAGATTTTTCCGCGACCGAAAGAGTAAATGCATGCACGAACATATGAGAGCAGTATGCATTTTGTTCCGTGTGCGTCTTTCTTACGTTATGCCGGCGGTCCTTCTTGGGCTGCAAATGTGATTTATGCACGCTCATGTCACGGTCAACTTGATACAGTTACAACCCGCTAACTCACCTCACCGCAGTCCCTGCCAGCTCCGCTGAGAGAGACTTTTTGTGACAACGATTGACGAGAAACTGAATGGCGATAATCCTCTTCTCTAAGTCAATCCAGTCACTTAATGATCAATGCTTACATTTAATTTGGTATGCAGCCATAATTGTGACTTATTTGGTATTTTATGTTTTTCTTTGCTTATTCTCCAGCTGAGATTTTTGGTAAATATTTCTGTTTTATTTGTGCTGGTAATTTTTATAGGAGTTTGGCATATCTTCTCCGATTCGAGGTGTCTAAATATTTGTTCCAGAATTTGAGGTAAGTTGTGCGTAATTAGATAACTATTAAGTTCGTTTCAGGTTTCTATTTATTATTATATCGGTAAAGTAATCCTACCTGATTGGAAGGATCTAGAAGGAAGGCTTAAATTGTTGATAGTATCGTTTAAAATAAATTTTCCATCCAAGACACCTAATCACCAGAAGTAGAATCTTTACTATCGCAATGAGATTTTAATAAAATTGTTAAAAAATGTCAGCATATCTTAGCTTCGAAATTTTCGAGTAGCCAGATTAAACTGCCTGTCAAATAAACGAACAATTTTCTCGGTGGAATGTAATTCAAAGCTCTGGCACTAAAGCACGACATTTTTCACCAACGCCTTAGTTAGTCTCGAGGAATTTAATTAAGAACACCGGAATGTGGATCTCTTACTGAAAATTCTTCAATCTCCTAAATAGTCGTTCTTGCGGCGAGAAATGCACGTTAAATGGATTTACATAATGTAACCGTTGCAAAAAGCAGTAAAGTAGCACCCTTAAAAAATCGCCAAATTAAAATGACCAATATTCAAACAAGATACAGAAGAAATCCACGGTCCATCGTCCATTCTCCGTTTGAAAGTCCAACGTTTCATTTGCATTCCCAATTATATTTAACAAGAGAAATACCACACGAAAAATTCAATTCTCTTTCACCAAGCCGAAGTCTTGATCTCAGTGAATTATCAAGTGCTACTTATCATTCACTGACGCAATTACTGCCTTAAATACAAGTTCTATTAAAATTCTCCACTTTTAATTCTCCCAATTATCGAAACTGCGATCTCAATTACGCGGCCCGACGAAAAAACTACCTTCCACTTTGCATTAGGAAAAATGCACGAAATGCAACAGTGGGCCATTACAATTACAAATTACCCGACGGTTGCATTCTGACATGACTCCCAGACTAATTGTTCCGCGGTCCCGACAAAGAATTCAGAAACCGTACGAGAGAGGCATCGAATGTCGAGGGCAATTCCGCAGAAAATACCGATAATACGAGATCGCTATCTTCACGGAGTATCTCGCATGCCCGCGAGTCAACCTTTCGATGAATTCGATCGTACGTAACGAGTAGTCGCGTGATTAAGACGAGAATGCACAAGTGCACGGCGCGTACGGACAGAATTCCTCGGTTCCTCTCTTTCTCCGCGATGCCCTTTCTCTTTCACGGGGAACACAATCGGCACGCATTTCATGGTGAGCTTTCATGTCGCCGACAGAGTCGATGGAAATGCAAGGAACGGGACAGAGAGCGAGAGAGAGAGAGAGAGATCATGGAGAAGGGGAATATCGTTCTTCCTGTTCGACGATCGCAATAACGATCAACGTGATAAAAATGACTGTGAGACCTTCGTACAGGAGAATCCTCGGAAAAAGAGATCTTCGAATTGAAATACCTCACGTGCCGATCAAACGTCCTTCGAGATTGCACGTGGTTTTTTCAAGTATCGGGAATTCCATAGGATCGAATTAGAAGCAGAGTAGATAGAGGGAAGATAGAGGGAATATGTGATTGTGTTTCATCAGCAGATCTTTAATGAGGCTTGTCGGTAATATTTGTAAGACGAGAGATCATCTCGAGGAATCTATTCTGATTGCGGACATAGAGAATGAAAAAAGATTAGAATTACTCGAAAATTCAACGTGAGATCGTCGTCGAAAATAAACCGGGAAGAATTTCGTAGATAAAGTCAAGGTATCGTACAACGTCAGCGGAAAAACAATCGACCGATAGATCGAAATCTGCCCGATGAATTCAACTGATTAACATTGAGATTAAAGAGTCGCTCGGTTATCATCACTCTCGGCATCGGTCGTTGCCGATCAAATGGCTATTACGTCGATTTTATCTCTTCTCAGAAATACAAATCAATATTGACGCTTCAACAACCAATGATAAAATTCTCCATTCCTCTTATTCCTCTTCTCTTTCTCTCCTTCCTTAAATAAATCAACTGGTCATCCTAATTTTGCACCTTAACCTTGAAGATACCACCGATCATCGAGCTCGTCTGCGTCGTTTCAGTATTATCGCCTCGATTAGATACACACCGACGATCTAGACGATACACCGATTACCGATCACCTTATCGCTGACTTTCTTCCCTTATCGGTCACCGTGATGACGATTCTCCATGCTGAAATTTGTCAAAATAACTTCCCGCATTTCGCTGGGACATTAGAGAAGAATTTTCTCGATCCAACCGAAGAAACAAGCCTCGATTCGCCATGGCACTCGATTCTTGTTTGCGCTACTAAGCCGTAGACGCGACGACGTCGCCACAATGGCGCAATAACAATTACGGGCTATTCTCAAATTCATAGTCGCGCCGGCGGCTAATGCGATCGGCGATACACGTTACGGGTGGCTCCGCAAACACCAGGGGTGACTCGACTCAGGATAGGCGAGGGGTTGCACCGGATCCTGGATACGTTTTGCCCCCCAGGCTTGAAAAAAAAACGGAGGGAAATCGAAGGGCGACGACAATGGAACCACCCTGTGAGAGAAACGCTCACGATGTTGTTCCACACGCCGCCCCAGTTATCTGCCACTGACTTTTGTAAACAGTAAACGCGCACTTTTCGACGGTGGTGTATATGCGACAAGAACATGGCAGATACTTTTTTCATTTTGTGTTTCTTAAATTTGATGGGATATTTTAGAACGATAGTATGGGGTGCACCTGTGGGAGTGGGGTTTCGTCAGGTGACTGGAAACTTGGTGGTTCACGTTGACACGGAACTGTTGGGTGGTGATCTTTAACGGCGTTGGAAACTAATAATCTTAGTTTGTAGAATGTCGGTATTGTTTTACGTGTAAAAAGGCAGAAGAAGATTTATAAGCTTACGAAATGGAGTAGAGAAACTCTGATACTTCAACGCTGAAATTATCGGTGTTATAGGTAGTTAAATACAATAATTAAGTACTTAGGAAAAATAGGAAATCAAGAGGAAAAATATGATTAATTAACGAATTTAGATATTATGAGATAGAAGTAAAATATTTGCTGCATGGTCCCTTATAGATTCTGGGAATTTAAAAAAAATTGGGACCCAGTCATTTTAATCGCCTTGTTATTTACGTAATTTCACTTTTTGATGTTTGATTTTGTATTTTTTCATTCTAACAGTAAGTAAAGAAAATAGGAGCCAATGGAAAAACTGTACCTCGACTCCCAGTCGATAAGAACAAAACGTAAGAACAAAGAGAAGCAAAGCACCCAGCAGCCTCGTAGAAACTTGAGAAAGGCAATTACGAATGAAAGTACATCGGTAATACGTAATTGCCGAAATGCAGAACGACCGTAGAACGGGCCTTTAGACCTGATCGCTCATAAGGGAGCTTACGGCTTAGAAATCCGCCCCGATCTCGCCATCCCCTTTCAACCCCACCGAATACCGGTATTACTGATTACAGAACCGCAGCGGTAGCAGCAGCACGTGGCTCACGTCTGCGCCCGTCACAGTCACACCGGCCAATTTGCGTTTCCGTAATTTCCGCTCGACAATGGACCACCCTGTATACATCGAGCAACGCGTGTCTCGATAATCCGGCCGCGAATACTGTGAAATCAGGGACCGACCTCGATCCCTGTATGCCGCTTACAATCCGTTTGATCTTCAAAGCTTTGACGGAGAAGCACGTTTTTAATCGTTCTCCCATTCAAACTGGTGAACGGTTGATGGCGTATGGCATTGCGTTCAACTCTATCGCGGTTGGAATATGCTTGAATTTAGGTGTCAATTAAGTTTACATTAATTCGCACGATGGAAGTTAGCGTTGAGAAATGTTACATGCCGAATTATCAAATTTTGTGAAAATGGGCAAATTTAATAGGATAGCTTTGTAGAACCGAGAAACTACAAATGGATTAGTGTTGACGAGAGAGAAGGCGATTGTAATTTGATGGAAGTAATGTTATTATTGAAGAGAATATGTAAATTATGTTTACCATCTCTCTAATTCCTAGTACAAAACGGATATTCTTATTTGGAAAGAGAAATTTTATAAAATACCTAGAAGCAAATCCTTTCCAAGATTTCGAATCAGTATCCCGAAGGTCGTAGTTTAGTTGGCCGTTTTCGAGGACAGGCCAAAAAGGCCTGCTGCGAATGCGGATTTGAACAATGAGAAACCCAGCGGGGGTGTTCCGGGCCCATTTTCGGCCCGTCTATTTTCCGAGAGAAAAATCCTTCCAAGAATTTTCCACTCGACAAAGGCCCTAGCGACGAACGTTTCTCGAAGATGGTAACGCTACGACAATGCAAAGGTTCGTTCCAACCCTTGGCAACCCTGTTGACAATCCCGTAAAAGGGAGAGACTACAGAAGGAGAGAAAGGGAAGAGGAAAATCGGAACACTTTACCAGCGGACGCTGGCAAAAGGAGGCAACGATTTCGCACAATGGCATTAGTGCCTCGGGAAATCCGTTTAGAGTCGCTTTTCGCGGTAACCCCTCTCTGAGCCGAGGTTGAATAAACGGGAAAGGACGTTGCACGAAAACGACGATGCATCCTCTCGTGGGTGTGTTGTGACGAGCGATCAACGTAAGCAAACAGAGTCAATGTCTAGTCAAGCCACCGGCGTCAATGGAATCCCGCAGGGTATGACGGAAGTCGACACGGGAAAATCGAAAAATCAGGGACGAAGAATTATGCAACCCTGAAGATTTTACATCAAACAACATCTTTCTTCCCTAAGAAAGAAAGCTAAGGAAAATTTGTCTAAATTAAACTAGAATTACTTCCGCCTGAAAGCAGAATATGTAAAGTCCACAACAGAAACTAGTAGAAACTACTACCCCTATCGGTACATGCTAGAAAAACACCTTTTAATCATGAAAATCCCACAGAAAGGTGAGACGATCCACCTCTAAACTCTTGTCGGCAATGAGCTAAGCCAATCGGACGAATGAATGCACTTCAGCCAACCCCGGACTCTCTCGACACAACCACGGAACAACAAAACCTCGAAAATCAGTCCCATGCCACCCGCGCCGCGTACGTTCTCGATATGTGACTCGAATAATGGGGAAAAAGTTGTCGGTACAATGGACGACGGAGGAAGCTCTCGAGAGCTGCCGGTACCAAAATGAAATCTAGGCAAAAGGGGTTGGCGAGAGCGCCTACCTCCCCTTTCTCTTTCTCTTCTCCCTTTCGCGTACATCCCTCCGCGTCTACCTGTACACAGACACGAGAGCGTGCGTCGATACGCGAGCGTTTGCACGCGCAACAGGACTCGCGCTCGAGCACGACTCTTTATTTAACTGGAGTACAGAAGATCTGAATGCCCGGTCGGATTAAAAGCACCGAGGAGAAGAGAAAGAGGGAAATAGAGAAAGAGAAAGGAAAAGAGAGCGAGAAGGTAGACAGAGTCGCGAGGGTGGACGAAAAGGGAGAAGAAAACGATGCCAGAGAGAGAATTAGAGAGCGAGATAGATTGCGAGAGCAAGAGGAGAGAGAAAGATAGAAGAAGAGGGAGAGAGTTCTGGAGAGGATGATTTGAATGAGTAATACTACACCTCGCGCACCCACCCACACTTCTATGCAAGTCCCGTGCGCGCAGCAGCTTTGTTTGATACGGCGCATTGTGTTCACTGCCACCGGTTCACTTTATACCCCCCATACAACGTACAACCATGGCCCCATTCTCGTGCGTGTAACCCTACTTCTCTCTACCTGCGTAGACTCGCGTGTATTTCCTTCTTTCTCATTCTCTCTTTGCCTCTCGGTGTCTTGCTTTTTACGAGGGATACGATCCTACCCCGGCCTCGGCTTCAACTACTAAAAATTGTATTATAATGCGAATGGGACGGCCGACAATGAGGGAGCGGCTCGGTCAAGTTGCCTTATGCCAATCTCCGAGCGGAGGCGGTTACGATTTCAATGAGGAGAAAGACCGACCGTGGGGAGGGTTAAAACGGTTCTGCGTTTCCTCGGCTTGGATTTCTGATCGACGTTCCTGCACTTGCGAGAAGTCTCTCTGAAATCGATGCGCCGAATTGAAGAATTTGCGGTAACCGCAGTATTCTCTTGGGTAAACGAAGCCGAATTGTTCGAAGTGATTCAAGTGAAACTTTCGCAATAGATATGTTAAAAGGAAGATACAAATTATAGAGATGAAAAATAGTACATAATTGTCACTGTTTGTTGTATGCTAACATGCAGCAGCGATGGAAATTTAGTATAATTGACATTTATTGTAATTGAAATAAAAGAAAAATTACTTTCAAACAATAGAAACTGTCTTACTAAATTTAAGCTAAATCAATTCCTGCTGCCTGTGAAACTTCCTCCCAAAGTAGGACTTAGAAGAATGAGTTATTTGACGAATTGCGAGCTTTAGAACCTAAAACTTTGAAACTAAAAGGTCGTAATTCAAGTAACCCATGAACAAGCTGCAAGCGCAACGCTCTAACGCGTTGGAGAACCATCTCGCAGATAAGACACGTGCGAATCGTTCCCGTACACGTCCCGCGTATTCGGTAATCGCGGCATGGACGTTCTCTGTCGCGGTATCCGGAAACGAGACGGTATAGTTGCACACACGTGACACGCAGCAGGACACTCTCTCTCCCTGCACCGAGTCCGATAACGGAATGCACTATTCGCACGAACCTAATCCGCCGGTCCACGGGCCCTGAGCGCGCTACGGCTTTGAAATTTATCTCGTAGGGGGCATAGATAAGAACCCACCGGCCCCGTGCTTTATCCCGGCCCAGTTAATAGTGATCTCGGTAAGCTCTCCAGCGAAAGGTAGGTTAGGTATACTCGACACACTGGAACGGGATAAACCTGAATTTCGATTAATTGAAGCGACAACAAATTGGTATAATCTCGTTAACCCCAAACCTACGTCTTGTTCGTGAAGAGCGGATGCGAGGCTGCTATAATATAGGGTTTTGAACGTTTCGAAGTTAGAGGATATCGTTGAGGGGGTTGTTTCTTCATTCGGACGAGTAGGGATTTTAAATTTTTTGATGATGACTATGATTTTTAGAGCAAACTGATTGTGTAGAGAGGATTAAAGTTCAGTGAAATAATAGGTTGCCACTGTTGCGTAAAAATATTTTAGTTTGTTTTAGGTAGTAAAAATATTTCACTTCTGTGTAACAAATTCAAGTAGATAAATTCTATAAGTTATCTTTCGTTCCCAAGTTCTTCATATATTTCATCGAGGCTAATAATCAAAGGGAGGTTCCCAAAATCAACTTGAACTCACCCCCATTGTCTGCGATCTCGATAATCCTCCCGCAAAGATGATAGAACGTCCACCGCACCGAAGAAAGGGGATAATCGTGAATTTCGATTAATCGAAGGGACAACAAGTAGTTATAATCTCCTGGAAAAGCCGAACGAACGAGGTGGCTTTTGTAATCCAAGGGATAAAAGCGGAAATCGTGTCTAGGCGCGATTGCAATGCCTCCTTAACCGTGGTTGATCGTAAACAGCAATGATATCCAGAATTAAGCGACAAAATTCTCAGCGGCTCTCTGCTCTCGGCTGAACAAACGGAAGTATCTACTTTCCGGCTTATCAGATCGGTTTGATATCTCGTGGTAACACGGCAAAGGATCGTTCTCGCCGGTGGATTTTCCATAGAGAAGCAGCGTCGGCGGCCGTTCGAAGGAAGAAGCGGAAGGATTAAAGGGCTTGCGAGATAGGTGAAGTTAGACAACGAGGAGGATGCGCGCCGGGCTTTATCGCAGACAGCAGGATAATTAAATTTGTCGGGGTGATTTATGGCGTTGCAGGAAGGGCCGGAGAGATGCAGGGTCCTTCCAGGACGAAGAGGAAGAGAGAGGGAGATAGAGAATGACTAGAAGGGAGGTAGAGAAACCGTTCTCTTCCTCTCGGTACACACCGTGTGCGCCGATACTTTCTAGGCGGGAGTTTTCGCCGTAACGAGCAAAGAAGAGAAGAGGGATGAATTAAAATTACTTACGAGGCTTTACTCTGCAACTGCGGAGAAATTGCACGGGGAAATATACGGAGCGTAAATGATGGCAAAAATAAAGGACACTCGACAAATCGTGCTCCAACGACGTTAATTCCCTTCAAGACGAACGCATCTTGAATTCAACGTACCAATTCCTCGTGATCTTCGCTGGAGGGAAATTTGTATTCGGCGCACTTCCGGTACCGAAGCGTCGTTGGTTCTCCATTCGGTGGTATCGTGAAAAAGGAACCAAACTGAAGCTGCTGACGCGAGGGAAAAGATAAGAGCGGTATCGGTCGCGTATCGCGGTAAATTCTCGTAAAAAGTTCGCTCCCTCGGCTATCGGGGAAAATCGAGGCGAAAAGAATTAGGGGACGTCGGTTACCGGGAAAACTGGGAGGCCTACGACTGCTTGCCCCTCGTGCCAAGTGTCACCGGTCTCGTTAAATATTCAGGCCTGTAATACAATATCCAGCCTGTAGAAGACGGTGTACGAGGTGGATAAACGATTTGCGAGACCGAGGGGGAGGATTGGGTATGGTTTCGCGAAAAAAAATACGATGCTTTTATCCTGATACACAGTTTGTACAGGGATACCGATATTAAAGAAAGACAGTGCAGATTGGCTGATATGTAGGCTGTGTATTTTTATATGGGCTTCCTCAAATGGATAAATGATATAGGAGAAAGAGGGAGAGGAAATGTGGTAATAAATGTGTGTATTTAGAATTACTCGAGATCTCGTCGTAGAAATGAAAATCAGCTTCTAAGCTTCGAAAAAGAACGACAAAATCGCATAAATGCATGACGCTAAATGAGGAAGATCCCTTTCGTTCGAAACCTGATAAAAGGACTACATGCGAGATATGTGAAATGCCATTGAGATAAAAATGGCTCTCATTGTCGTTGCTCGGCGTAATTATTGCTTTAGTAATAGGTAAACACACCGCGAGATCGTCAGAGATGTCTGACGTGTCGATAAATCCGCGAATGCGATAAATGTTGAGGTGGAGGGGAAAAAGTTATCTTCGCGTGGCTGATTGCGCGACGGCCGAGGAGGGTTGCACGAAAGGGCAGGAAATTTGCAATATTTTTCAATGAAAAACAGAAATTCCGGCGAAGGGCGTAGAGTGAATGAAAAGGAGGGATTTAGAGGAGGGTAAGCAGCAGGGTGTCTCGACGTCGAAGGCCATTTACCACCTCGTAATATCGTCCTTCCTACGAAGTCTATCGATCTCTCCTTACAATTACGATAACGTTTTTTTACCATCACTGCTACAATAATTTTCTCCAAGACATCCTATTTTCACTAAATTCCTTCTTACAGAAGCTACAATACACTGTCAAAAATTCACCACCATACCGACTATTATCAATATCATAGAATCAGCCACAATCTAAGATAATATTAATTTCACTTTTAATTATCCACGAATCCTCTACCTTCGTATCAACTAGGTAATCGAATCAAGTTTGGTAGGCATACTGGCGTAATTCGAAGCGCGCGCGAGACGAGAAAAGTAAGAAGCACGATTAAGAAGCCGGTGCCTCGTGACGAAACTGTAACAACTTGGCAGCGTATCCAGGAATCGGTGTACTCAAAGAGACTCCAAACCGAGTGTTTTCGAATCGCGATGGCAGAAGACGGGTAGAAGAGCCAAGCATAGAGAGAAAGGGGGAGGGAGAGAGGGTTACCGCGGGCTAACTTGGCGAGGGTCGGTTATTTTAATAACGTTATAATAAGACGTCGGGATTGATGCTGAACTATTTGCTGGCAGCGAGCACCAAAGCGCCGAAGGAACTCGCCGCGAGAGCAACCGGGGACTTAAAGCACGGCCAGAGACGTCTAGATCTAAAGCCTGTCGCCTACGAGTCATTAACATACTTACTACCGTCCCGGTGTGCCGATGTTTTCGAGAGATCCTCGCCGCGGGTGCCCGCGGAACTTACTTTTTCCGGCGATAAAATTAAACGAGCCGATTTCTGGCGCACCAAGGTTCCCGTTTGTATCTGTCGTGAAATCCTGCACTTCGACTTTGTTCTCCTTTCTTTCCATTTTAACGTTCTCCATCCGACAGGAGTAATACGTTCCTGTTTCGCGGATATTTACGATCCGTTTAATACGCTCTCGTTTGCGGAGGTGACAGAGTCTTCGTCCGGTGTCTCTGGCGGAATGGAGACTGAGAGTTTGGATGTACGTTTTAATCTTTCGCACTTTCGGCTTCTAATTTGACGCCGATGAGGAATGTTGAGTGTAAATAGTACCGTTATGAATCACTTCAGACTGGTTCACGGGTTTGAGGGTTGTTTACGATACTGCTGATGCGAGAGATTGTATAAATAATTTACTCTTAGTATTCTATATGATTTGTCACGGCAGCACACGATGATCGTTACATGCTGCTTTTATCGTTTACATTCTCATATCAGTATACTTTCTCGCATGTCATATCGATGTTAAAACTACCCTTTGCAATATGTAGGAAAAAGTATTTCAATCTAAATTATTGCATAATTGTTTTCGTCTGTTGCTACAAGATATGAACGTCATGCCTGTGGATTTTGCTATGTTAAAAAAAATTTTCTATCTATAAGAAAGTGTTAAAAGTTAACAAAATCGGTTGAGCTATGACATTCGATCTTCTATTCCATCGCTTGTACGTTTGACGAGCAATAAAGAACGATGTTTAAGCACATAGGCAATCCTTCGCTTGGCCACCGGGTCTTCCCGCGCTCGTATTCGCTCGGCCTAATCGTTTCTCCCAGCAGCGTCGATAGAAGTGATCGTGCCCGATGACTTTACGGTCGTCGATGCTCGTTCCCTTGATTTACGACGCTCCTAACCTTCAAAGTGTTACCTACATTGTTTCCCCTGTGTAGGTTTCTCTTAACGTGATCGTCTCGTGCTTCCTCGGCGACGAGAACACTGAGAGACCTCGACCTCGCAGCGTAACGGGGTGTCCAACACCTCGAGAGGGTAGGTCGCTAGAAATCGTCATCGAAGAGCGACCAATGCATGGAGACCACTCAAAGTTGTGTTTCTCGAAAGTGTGGAAATTCTTTTCATATAGCACGCCTTGTTAGTCAACTTATATCGATTATTTTTCGTTGTTCCATAGTTCGAAAAAAAGAGGCAGCAAAAGACTTGAATTTTAGATGATTATTCAACGAGATAGAATTAAAATTTGGTCAAATTGTGGATTGTAATTTTGGATATGATTAGGTATAACTGAAACGCAACGAAGCATTTGTTTCTCGTAGTTTCGGAGATATGAACGAAAAAACTGCATGTAAAATATACAAATTAAAAAGTCACGTAACTCCATAGAGAGTCACACCCAAGAGCAAACCACCACAGTAACTTTTCCCCCCAGTCTACCTTCTGACCGATACAGCTGCGTGCGAAAGGTGCATCACCATCGAAACTAACCCTCAACCAAGTTTCTCAGCTTTCAGCGTGTTTTTTTAGAAGCCACGATGCCAGGTGCGACGACCTACTCTACGAAACCACGCGCCTGAAATTGAATATCACGGCAAATCAGATGCATCGAAACATCTGAATTACTTGCCATCCTTCTCAACTCTATCCACGGATTCTCCATTCTACATATCAAGCTTTGAGTCATCGAGTAGCAAAAAACAAACAGAGATCTCCCGCGTTCTCCAAAATGGCGCTAGGTCCATGCGTCGATAATTTCGCGCGTAAAACACGCAACGGAAATATTTTTCCACGTGTCCCCTGGTAAAGCAGCCGGTAGATACCGGACTGGCTAGTCTGACGGGGCTAGAGATGTTGTTTTGCAGCGCCGGAATAGATATCGGTGGTGGCTGGCGCGGAGACAGGGAACTGCCACTATTTCTGACGAGAAACGCGTCTTTACCCCGCGCTCCTTCCTCCAAGTCGCTATCTTTCTCCCCTCTCGGCACTTCCTCGGCCTGCTGCTGCTTCAAGGTGTCCCTTGCTGCAAGAGGAGAAAGGGGCGAGTCGCACGAGAACGTGCACACGTTAATAGAGGGCAGACGCCAAAGCGGACAGGAATAACCCATCGGGATGTCACACTTCCATATAGACATCGAGACGAGCTCTGCTCGATCGTTTTCCTACGAGATGGTCTCTTTAAACGTGCACTTCAATTCGAAAGTTAACCTCCGCGAAGATGCTGCAAAACTTCAGAGACTGAGCGCCGGAGATGAGGGAAGAGTTGTATATTTTCTAGGGGGTTGAAGATTGTTAATAGCTTAACCTCAAGTTTTTCCGATGGTTGAGATATTTTTTATTTCACCTGATGGAAATGTTTAACAATTTGATCATTTTGTAAAAGTATGAGGTAAATGACAGAAATTGTTAAATTAAACTTACTGGGAAGAATGGAAGGGGCTTAATGATGCTTGAAAAATCGACGTTGTTGGAAACTGACGCAAAGGTAGACAAGTGTCAGGGAAGATCGAAGACGAGGAAACGGTTGAACTGCAACCGACTAAGAACATTGTATTCGATCGAAATTTTGATCAACGATCAGCAGCGTCTACCGGGAGGAGGGTCTCTTAGATGTACGAGGGCCGTTTGTCACTATAACGCGACTGGGCCAAACGAGGCGTCGATATAACAACAACGTTACTGCCAAAGACGTTGTTGCGTCTGTCGTGTGAGTTATTCTTAACCCGTCGACGTAAGATCAGCGAAAAGCCAACTAGAAAACGAAGGAGAGAAAGATAGAGGTAGAACGAAGAAACGAGGGAAGAAGATAACTTCAGGGTCAAATGGTCTCGAATCGTCTCACGGTGATTGCGTGGGAATCGACATAATCTTTCGATGTCGCACCTGAAGACATGTGGGCGGTCTTCGACAAATCGGTAAACGTTCGACGTCGATAATTTCATTCAACATAAATTTATACCATCGATTTGTCAAGACGCAATGTCCAAGACCACGAATCCTCGCGAAAAACATCACAAATCGCGAAGGACGAAAGAACGTTAGATACGGGTCTAAGAAAATCACGAATACCAATAATTTCCACGAGACTCGGTTTGTATCAGTGTGCGTGCACGCGCTTCGAGAATTAAAAAGACGGCTGCGGGCATTTTAAGTTGTTACTAAGTTTATCCTAAGCTCGATGTCACGCGAACGAGCAGTTAACAAAACACCGTCTCACCGGGACAGCGGATGGGACGATGAAGAAGGTGGAGGAGGAGGAGGTTTCTTTGGTAGTACACACGGGGATGTGTCGTTGCCTTGCACAGTCGTTGACACACCTGCCGGCATTCCCTGGTACCCAACCTTACCTGGCCGGGGTACTACCTCCGAGACTGTGCTATCTCGTGTGCAGCGCTGGGGCAAACCGCCGGAACAGAAATCCTTTCTTCGCATTGTCAACCTATTTTCTCATTATTCCTTCTTTGTTCTCGCGAGCCGGTGCTGCTTTTCTATTACATTTCCCGTGTGCGAGCTCGACTGTTTTGTGGGTAAACGCTTGGGTATTGAGAGTGAAGCGAGTTTTCTGAAGATAAGCAAAACGTTACGAGGTGCACGCTAATAATGGGTTGCGTAACACGGTTATCGTTTTCAAAGGAGCTTATAAGTCAAACATTATTACGCATTGCGACGTTATTTTAAGATTTCTTTTCTGCGACGACGGTAACTGATCATTGGAAGTGCATTATTTTGTGAACTTTTGTATGAATATTATACTTGTCAATGTTGAAGAATTGGATACGGGATGAGACTCTCGAAGGACGATGTTACATTGGTGGCAATTGATTAAATAATTTTGTAAATTTTTGACTGGGAGCAAGTCTCGTGAAAAATTTCTACCAGTTTTGCAAACATCGATATGATGAGCATTTAGTGACTGCCGCAATACTCCGAAGTTTTAAGCTCGTTGAAGAAACGAGAAAGCAATCTGAAAATCTTTTAACGTTGGCGGCTAAGAAGATCCGAAAGCCCTCGGAAGGGTAAACTTATCGTTCTCGTCGGAGATGGTACATCCATTGTAAAGAAAGATAAGGGAAGGCAAGAGGCTTCGACACTCGTTCGTCTCTTTCTGTTTCTTTCGCTGTCTTCTCAGAGACACGCGACGATGACCACCCAGGTGAGATCTAGTGCCTATTCGTGAATGACAAATGCGTCTTTTCACGCTGTATCGAGTGCACGTTTCAATACCGTTCGACGGAAATAACAACCGTGGGAGCCGAGATCGCGTGCCTTTTCGCTTCGACGGCACAATTATACTGATGGCAGGCTCCCCATATTACGGAAGAAACAACAGTGAAATTTGTACGATAGTCTTACGGCGATTATTGTCAATGAAATTTTAACCAATACCCAATTTCCCAGTGAACAATTTTCTCAATTGTAATGAAGCAGGAAGATAGTGTCTCAAGCTTCCAATCGGCGAATCCGAGGTCAAATTTCTTCGTCAATCCTAATAAATTTACAATTTTTCTCATCTAATATGTCTACCGTAATCTCAATAATTTGAAGCCCTTCTATGATTGTACGTCCTAAGCGAAATGATTGTAGCGAATTGAATTTCTCATTATTCTCCTCACATATAACTTTTACAATTCTGCCTTAAATTATCAAACGAAGAATGTCAACGAACAACGCGCATTTCGACTTCCAACGAAGAACGACCCAGGAGCAATTAGGAATACGCGCAAAGAGAAATACAGAGTGAAAAGTGTCATCTTGGTCGTACCAAGAAAAAAAAACACGAACAAGGAGAATAAACGCAGGAGTAGGAAGAGAAGAAAGGGAAAAAATAAGCTCAAACGCCCACACGCGAAGACGAGAAGAAGAAAAAGATTGTGGCCACGATGCGAACGTGGTTCGCACCACCTCGAATGACTGATCCTCTCAGCGGCACGTCTTTCAATGCGTGCACGGACGAACGTTGATTACCATCGTTCTTACGACGCGCCGCGACGTTCGACTCTTTCTTTTGTCGTCGGATCGACAAACCGTTTCCCGCGCGATGCCTGTAATGCTCGATGCAACGCGCCGAAATTATCGCCGACGATCTTAGGGAGGCTCGTCAGGTGAAATGGAAATTGATAAAGTGGGAGATAAAAGGTCGGAGAGAAAAGGAACATTGTGGGACTACAATAGAAAAGAGAAAGAAACGGATATTTGGAAATAGAATGAGAGCTACAGTTGTGTGTTAAAGTATCGAGGTTTTAATGATATTAACCCCTTGTCATACAATAATGAGTGACACTCGTGACGCGAACAATGGAATAGTCAATTTTCAAGTGTTCCAAAAATAATTAAACATGTCGGTGTGTCATGATAAAATGAAGTTAATTCTAAGCTATTCAACAGTATGTTAACAATATGATATCCGAAATTTGGGATAGATTGTTGTTTCATCAATTAATTCAGTCAGAAAAGAAATGGTACGGCAAGGGGTTAAATGATAACTTGGAAAAAATGTCTTAGAGATAACGGTGGTTTAAGTTCATAAATTAGTTACATCTCTGTTAATTGGAAATCAGTGCAACTCCATAGTTAGAATAGTCTGTCAAGATCTCAGATTGTTTTATTACTTTTGCCAAGATATTAATTACTTTTAAGAAATTCAATTATGGAAAATCAAAAGTCCATAGGAAAGCTTGAAGACTTCGGTTTAACACGTCGATCAAAATTCGCGTAGCAGATGCAACATTGGTATCGATAAAATCACTCTGCATCTCTGATCGAATCTATGTCTCTCTATTTGAAGAACAAAGCGCAAGGCTAAGGTCACCGACGTCGCGATTTCTCTCAACGGGAACACGTCTCCTTCGTGTTTCGTTCCCGAACGAAATCTCACGCCTATGTCTACGCTTGTAATGCAAATCGACGAGCGAAGCTGTCGAAGACATCAACGGCCAACACGACAGAGCGTCGCGACGCAGCCTGAACTCAACCCGCGAAATCGGACTACGTTGACGCATTACAAGACAGCGCTACGCAGAGGGCGAATCTACCACTTAACACCGAGACGTCTCGGAGCTCTCGAAACGCGCAAATTACGTCGACGATCGAGGACGAGGAAACTCGATTAAATCGACGACAATCGAACAACAAGTAGGGAAATCACCATCATCTATCCAAGACTAAGAGACGCACGATTTTTTGCCCCCCTTGCTTATGTATATTTTCTATTTAAAACGAGAGAATTTTAAGAATACCGCTTTCGAGTTTTCGTCGTTACCTTTTTCAGGCCGAACGAATTCTAAAGCACGTACGTCTAGGTTAAATTTAGCTGAGGTCGAAAAACGAACTCATCGTGACTCTCGAAGCTAGCAGTCACTCGAGGAGCCACGTTAACGTCGATCGGTGTGCGCGAAAACAGAGAGGACCGAAGAGAATTCGAAAATATTCCCAATGGATTTCAAAAGAATACTAAAATCGTCGACTCTTCCAAAAACACGATAAAACAATTCGTTCCCAAATTACCAACAGTACTATATTCAGAGAAGAGAAAGAAAAATATTTGGAAAGAAAGTGGAATCGTTCCAACGAGACACAAAACTGCAGCCGATACGATTGGCAGAAGAAAACGAGGAGGAGATCTGTCGGTGCAATAAAATCGAAGATCCTCGAAGAGAGTCACTCGCCGGGGAATTTTATGAAGGCAAACGGTACCGGGACGTCGTCGCGATGCGGAGGAATCACGACACTCTCGTTTTATAGCTCGCAAATCGAGTGTCTGCTCTCTCCATCCGCGAACGAGCGAGCAAGTCGGAAGGAGGACGAATTTCGAGAGCCGTTCTCGCGCTCGATTTACCCCGATGCATCCGGTGTGTCGTGTCGTCGGGGCGTCCCTTATGCACGGTTACGACCACCGAGAACATCTCCTTTCCTCCCTCTTGCTCGAACGTCTCGATACTTACCCTCGAAATCTCACCCTTTCCTTCCACTCGCAAATGGTTATTCTACCAGTTGCAATATATTTACACGAGCATTGCCATACGGTAGATATTCTCGGCCGTACGCAAACCCATGCTCGTCCCTCTAATCCTCTAATGGGATTTATGAGCGCGGGCTCGATTACCGTCGGTCAAGGATATACCTCGATGCGTCGACCCGGGAAACGGCTCGTATTCATCGCGTTAATTTAGTGAACTCTAACCTACGACACGTCCATTGTACAATATTCAACGCGTTTCGATCAACCAACGACACCTCTCTCTGTCACGATGACTCGTTCGACGACTACTCGACGGTCGAAGAGAAAAAGACTCGACACGTTTAAAATCGGTATCGACGAGAAACATCAACGAGAAGCAGCTCGTAGCACCAAGTAAGAAACGTGCTATGGAACGTACACTCTGGCCGTTAAGACACCATCGAGAGTGTAAAACAGCTCGTAGCTGGACGAAAGGGTGAGAAGGTAGGTTGTCAGAAATTTCAAGAAGCTCGGCCACCGTGCACCCGAACCATGGTGTCTACCCTGGCAAAAAGAGTTCTCGCGCGTTCGTGGAACACCGAACACGATTCTTTCGGGTGAGAATCGACTTCTCGTCGACTGAGAAAAGCTCGTTCTCTCTTTTACTCTTTCATCCAGGATGGCAGTAACGATAAAATCCCTTGCCGCCGGCGAAGCACGAGGTTCGCCCTGGTACTCCGCTCACGTACCGTCACTCTTCTTTCGCGATCGTATATCTAACGGCGCGTCTCCGGCAAAAATCTTCGGCAAATAGTTTCCTTCGCACCTCGTCGAGAGTTTGTATCTCCTGCTCCTCCCACGGCGTTTCTCGCGATTCGCGGCAACGATCCCGTACCTTTCTCTTTGTCGAATCGGGCGGCGATGAGCGGAGATGCCGGGATGCCTCGCACCTCCAAAGAGCTCACGCGGCCTCGGTTTATATGCGGCTGCCGCGAGAAAGATCCGCGCCGGGGATACCGGTCGGTAGGGATAGCCTCTGTGTCCCTTCGTTTCTCCCGATCGAGGGAGAGAGTAACGGCGGAATGTATCTTCTTGGATCCATTCCGCTCGGTGGAACAGGAGGATGCCAATGGTGGGGTGCACCGCTGCCGATGCCGGCTCGTTGTTTCTTCTCCTTTTTTTCCGACCTTAAGGCGTTCGTTCGTTCGTTGGTTCGCTCGGTCGTTCGATCGTTCGGTCGCTCGCCCGCGCGCGAATAAACGCGATCGATTCTCTTATTTGGCGGCCCCGGCGAACCCCGCTGCATCGGTAGGATCGAAGGACGAAGGACGAGATGGAAGGGACTTCCAATCGAGGAAGAGGAAGAAAGAGCGACGTGGAAAAAGGAAGAAGAGACGGAACGAGGATCAAGAGAGCGAGACACGTTCCTTTCCCTCTTTCTCCTCCTCCTCCGCATCTTCCTCCTCTTCTTCGTCTTCTTCTTCTTCTTCCTTTCATGCGAGCCGGCCCGTTAATCCTCCACGGATCCCGCCAGGATCCCACGGAGATGCACCGAAGGGAATTTGCATACAAGATCTTCTGGCATCTCCTTCTCGTCCTCCTCTGTCTCTCTCACCCTCTCGATTTCGTCCTCCTCCGTCTATCCTGTCTTTCGCTCTCTCATTCCTGCATGCTACTACGATCTTCGTCTTTCGTCCTTCTCCTTTCTCGTCGCCATCGCGACCCGCTTATGCGCCGCTCGCCCGCTATTCGCCTTCTTCGACTTCTTCGACTCCTTCGCCTCCTCCTCCTCCTCCTCCTCGTCCTCCTCCCTCTATCAGGCCTTTCGCGGAGGCTCGTCCCTTCGCTTTGAAATCGCGGAGAACTTTGTTCGGCGGTCTGTCAGGATTCGAGGCAGAAACCGATCGTCCTCTGCGGTAGAACAATGGAGAGGCCCCTCTTGGGGACTCGCATCGCCGGAAACTTTTGAATTCGCCGTCCGCCACGACCTTGACGATCGTTCTCTCGGCAAGGAGAGACATCCTCTTCGCTCCAAAATCGATCGACTCAAAGCTTCTCCTCCAAACGATATAACCACTTCGGTTAATTACAATCGCCCAACCAGAAATTCGATAAATGTCCTATCCATCGAACGTTTCCGAAAACTTCCAATTCTTAACAATCGTTACAATTTTCCGGAAGGCACGCGTAAACGCAACTCGAGAATACATCCCCGTAATCCCGAAGGAAAACTCATTCGATCCGATAACCCCGAAGAATTTGACGCGGGCTTCCTCCCCCTGCCGCTTCCCTTCGGAGTTAATCCGAGCCATATACGCGAGCGATTACCGTTAATTATATTTTCCTAGCGGGCTCTCACGAGCACGGGGGAGTGTTATCCTGTGTTTGTGCGCTCACTCACTCATCCCTCGGTCGAACACAAAAGCACGTGGCGTTTCGAGACGATTCGGCGAGTGTGCGTGCGTGTTTTCACGAAGGTAAGGGTGACTCGGCCCGCGTGGGAAGGGTGTGGACGAGCCACCACCGACGAGCGAATCGGCCACCCTCGTCGCCGAGGCCCCCCTGCATCCCTCGGCGTTAATACAAGCTACGTTGGGCGAAGGGCAGGATTAAATTGGCACCAATTACCAGCAAAACACCCTCCACGCACTTTCTCTCCCCTGTCTTCCTGCCGCCCCTTCCCCCGGAGAGAGAGCACCGTTCCTCCCTCTTGACGCCCGCTGTGCCTGGCATCCGCTTCGTCTACCCTACAGAAAAGACGCCCACCCCTAACAGCCGCAACGATATTACATTATGAAAATATACATCCCCAGCTGACGTAGCTGGTCGCGATGTAATTATCGAATGTCTTCTTTCGGGGAAGTGAGTTTTCGCGCTTAGTGGATACCACAATTTGAAGGGGACTTTTGAGACGTTTTTTTCATCTGCGCTGCAATTGCGAGCTTTGTAGGAGGATTTTCGGTATCTTCGGTATGCATTTTTTTACTGTATAGAATTTTTTATTCTGCAATGGAGGATACTTAGCGTATCAAAATTTCTACCATTTGTCCTTCTACGTGATTTCGAATTCTTACAGTCAGGTGCACACTGACCCTGTCAAAAACTCTGCCAATTAACAAAAAATGCAGAAGAAGTCTGCAAAAATCATAAACGACGTATCACAAACCGCACAACAAAACCAGTTAAATCTTCCCCTAAAGAAAATAAGTAAGAAGTGTCGTAAAAACGCAAGTTCCTCGGCAAAACACGCGCAAATTCCCGAAGTAATAGCTGGCAGCGTCGAAAGCGACGTTCTTGGCTGGTCTCCTCGCAGTCAGTAATTTTCCACGAGTCAGGAAGATTACGAGTGTAGGCCTTGCGACAAGTGCGCACCTAGACGTCGCGTGACGTCTTCTCCCCATGCTGAAACGTGCGCGAGCGCAAACGCGCACGTAAGGCCCGCGCACGGCGCGAGAGTTCGTACATGGCCGTCGTTAGGGCAAGTCGTGCCAGGAAGAAACGAAGAGGAAAAGGTCGATGGGCAAGACGATGAGGAAGACGACAAGAGCAACGATGACGAGGACGACGGGACGTTTCTGCGGACGGATGGGCGGTTCTGAGGCGAGGAATACCGCGTGCCGCAATTGGTCGACGGAGTCGTTACACTTATCGCATTACGCGCCAGAGATGTGCCGGAACGCGTAGGTGAGTCGGCGGGTAAGAGGTGCGCATACCTTGAGAAATGCACCACCTCTGTCGTGGATCGTGGGTGTGGGAATCGTTCGCGGTTTGCCAAGTACAGCGCGCCATTTGCTGTACCACGTTGGTGCGAATAAAGCGGAAAAGTGGTCACCCTTCAAAGGACTTTTTCGTTTGTTTCTTTTTTCATTGCCACTGTGGATGAACTCTCGCTGATAATACGCCACAATTGGAAAATTATGTATGCGCTAGCTAGACATAGTGGTCATCGACGTTGCACCAGAACTCGTTGATGTTGAGAAGACGCGTAAACGGTTGTTGCGAAACGCACTCACGAACGAGCGTGGGTGCTTTCGCGGTTTAATCGGGCGACCGTTTTTGAGATTATCGCACGGGACGGGCGTGTCGGAGCGCTATGTATCGCGTTACAACGATACACGGAGGTAGGTACGTACCCACCGATGACGGAGGAGGAAGACACGAGAGAGAAAGAGAGGAAGAGGGAACGAGGAGAGAGGAGATAAGAGGGAACAAGGGGGAGAAGGAGAGGATAATTTATTATGCTGTCAGTATGTCGCTCACAATGACCGCCTCCTCGATTTTAGTGACACGGCGATTATCGTCGCGGCCGATCTCGGCCGATCATCGTTAGCATGAATAACGTGACAATGGTAATCCCTTTCGTGAAAGTGCTAACGGCCATACGTGCCTCGACGCCAGATGTCGTCTTGAGAATGTAGAAGAGATCGTCGTCGTGAACCAAGGGACTCCGCGAAGGAGATTCGAGGTGGAGGAGGAAGGCGCGAGGACGTTCACCACGAAACACCAACGAGATCCGACACGTGGCGCGTATACGCTCTCGTCACTCGATGAAACGCTTCTAAAAATATTTGCCGACTAGCCGGGTGTGAGGAGGGAGGGACGGAAATAAAGAAAAAAATGACGAACGAGAGAGTTCGGTTTTAATTTGGCCATTGAAACGGCAAGATTCGCGCCACGAGTCATCCCTCGGGGCTGGCTTTAAAGGACTATTCTCGAGCGATTTTGCTACCCTCTTCGATTGCCTCGTGCTAATTAATTAACGTTAAGATTATTCTCACCCTTGGAGTACCAACGATAAGTTGCGAAGATGGTGGAATTTTTGTGGGACCACTGTCTATCGTTTTCAACTCTGTAATATTTATAGCTATGTGTTAAAATATTGTAAGAATTTATCAATTTCAATGTAATAAATTCCTTTATGATTAACGACGATATTTATTCACCTGAATAAACAAATTCTGACGTACAATGGAATTCGAATATTTACTCCTACTCCTTTAATTTCAATTCGCACTCAACCAGATCCCCGATTCGTGAACGTTGGAATGCAAATAATTTATTCCCCACAATTTTCAACCCCAGCTCGAGTTCGCACCCTAGAGAGGGTTAAATTCGAATCTTGCCTATCGGGACAATTCTCAAAAATTTTACGTTCAACGAAACACGAGGAAAAAAGTGTGGCAGATCCATAAGGAGAGATACCTTCGCGAAATTGTACGCGCTATTCTGGAAGAATCTGTCCCTCCGCAATCCCCGGAGGCGGGAAAGTATCTCGAAGCAGTTTCCAAGGGTTGATCGCGAGCGAAGGATGGCAAGGGGGGAGTTTAAAGCAGCGTCGGATGGTAGAGCACCGTAAGGGATGTGCGGCTCACGGGGGCGGTTTCGAGGAAGGAAAGTGGCCCCGTTACAAGTTTTACTGCAGTTTTGCGGCTCGAAACTGCGAGCGCGTAACGGGAGGCAATTGAATTTAAATATTCAATTATGCGATGTGTAAATGAAATAGAAGTCTTATGCAAATGGCTACACGCTGAGGGTTGTTGCAAATTTAAAGGGTTAAATATTTATTAGCGGAGGGTTAACCGAGATTTATGGAGCGAGCGCCGTCGCTCCTTCGAATTCCCTTTTGCCGACGTCCGGCTTACCTTTGGGAATTTCCATCGTTTTCCACTCGAAATATCGTTTCAATAGACGATAGTCCATTCGTGAAAAAGTTATCTCGAAGAGTACTTTGGTACATGTTAAAACGGTTTCCTCGAGAACGATGCGCTCTACGCGCGATAAACCACTTATGAATTGCTTCCTGCTCGGCCTTAATTAATTCCCGAGAAGGCAGCGCGTCTATGTCGACGTTTAATAAATTAGCCTATTATTACGATCTAGATGCGTATACCCGAGAGCTATTAACCGACGTTTTCACCTGACTTTAAAAACGGATCGGCTAAATTTAATTAGACCGATCGTACGACGATTAAAAAGAAACGTAGCCACCACACGCGGTGGAACGGTATAATAATATCAACGGCGCAATCTTAATGCGTTATCTACGACGATGAGAGCTGTTTCGCGTTGACACTTTAATTAGAAAGGACACGAAGGTGTTTCTGCATGCGGAGGAAAAGGAGCTAGTGAGGCACGGCGAAGCTGATCTTATCGGTGTATCGGTTCCAGTGGAAATCATCAAGCCGTATAAAACTCTTTTTTGTTTTAACTCAACAAGGCTAACATTTATTTATAATGAAAATACGTTGATTGAGACAATAGTTTAAACAAGTATCATTATCGGTAATATATTATCACTATGTAATGCTAGTCGTATACAATGTTCGGGTGAGTTTCATTTTTTTCATTCCCTTAAGCCTAGTAATGTTGTAATCTGTAATCGTAAACACACATACACGCACAATGTACGCCGTACGAGAGAGATTAATTAAAATAATAATAAAAAAAAAGAGAATATCCCTCTCGACCGTGCGTTTTTTTTTAAATGCACCAATCGACGTAGCGACGATCGCTCGTCTACTTGCGCGCCTTATTCGAAACTGTAAATGTACGTACGTTTATAATTCCATACGATTCTCCCGCTCGTCGTCGTCGGTTTCTTTTTTTTGCCACGCGTGCGCATTTCCCCCCGTTTAAACGTTAACAATCGCAGAAACAATACGAAACAAAAACGCAACACTATAAACGCGACATCGTTAACAAACATCGTATCACCCGGTTTCTGGCCGTACAAGGAACCGAAAGAAGAGCGACTTCTTAATTACCATGAAGATACAAAAAGGAAAGAAAAAAAAGAAAAATCTTCGCTTCATCATCGAAGCCTCGTACGGAGAGGAAAATAATTAATGTACAATTCATGCGAGACCACGTCGTCTGTGTGCCATCGCGAGACGGTTCGACCACGGTCGTTGATAGTTAAAATCGATTAAAACCAAGAAAGTCAAAAAAAGTCTCTAAAATATCGTTCCCGTCGAAGGGGTAGAAAATTACGCCCCAAACGCGTCGTTCAATTTCACGACCGTGGACGAAACGAGTACGAGGTAAATTGCGATTCTTTTTTTTTTGCAAAAGAAAAGTCGAGACACACTTCTCTACTTATCCGAGTTCTTTCACAAACGGCCCATGCAATCGGGCATCGCCATTATCGCGACTTTTTCTTCTCCGGTCCGAGTTACAATCGTCTAAACCGCTTTTCTTTGATTAGTAGTAATTAAGTACACAGTCTCGGCTCGCGCGAGCGCCTGCTGCACCTATGGCACTATGTATTCACGTTAATTCCTTTTCTCTTTTACTCACCAATCTCTCTCATCATTCCGGGTTATTCTCTATCTCGTGCGCGCATTTCAAACAAAGCCGCTCTCCTCTTGCGATCGAGAGCTCTCCGTGGATGCGTTCAGTCGATTCTTTAAGCGTAATTATAACGAAGAAAAATTAAAAAAAAAAAAGGAAAACAGTAACATTCGAATCACCGAGCTCACGTTTAAGTACAAAAATCGGGATTTTCAAGCGGAACCGCACGGATTTCGAGTTTTCGCGCGTAATTGAAAATGAACATCTTTGACCAGTGCATGGATATCCTTAACACGGTATCCCTCGTCGAAAATCTCAACTGAATTCCGTTCCGTTGGAAGACGTAAAAAAGGACGAATATAGATAGATAGATATTTATAAATATACAATTGTACACGCGACACGAGTGCATATTGAGCATCACACGAGAAACGCAATGTAATATCAAGTAACAGAGGACACACTTCGAATCTGTCCTCACGCGTTCCAATCTTTCTTCAGCTGCATCTTCTACGTTTAACCCTCGTTGTCTTCTTCCATTGCAATACATCACCGTACTTTTCTTTTCTTCAAGTCCTAATGTAAAAGCCGAGAGATCTTTCGTTCTCTCGACCCTAGGTTCGGCACTCGTAACTAGGGTTCCGACCGACTGGTGCCGAAGTCCACCTTCCAACCTCCGTACACACCCTTGCATTTCTCTCCTCGTTTCTTCGATTCTAATCTCTCTACCGTATCGTCGAGCTGTATCTCACGATCGGTAGAGAGCAACAGAGAGCCTCGGCAAAAATCGCTCCTTAGGTCTGGTGCCCTTGCGCCCTTTCGCCCTGCCCTCTTTCCATGTTACGTACCTGTCGTGTGCAACCATGAGATCTGTTCCCTGTGGACCCTGTGATGTGTATCTTACCCTCCTTTTCCTCCCTCTTCCCCCATTTCATCAACGTACACATGTACGTGTCCATGTACGTACGCTTTGTGTCAAAATATGTATGTTTCAACGAATTTCAATATAATTCACAAGTGTCTTTTGATAATTGTATCGTTCTTAATTTTTAATGATTCCGTGACATTTGTATAATTCTACGTGTACGTGTGCTTCTATGTGTGTAAGTGTGTATGTAGGAAGTACGAATTTCAAGGACAAGGGCTTTCAATCCGAGATTTCATCTCGGTTGGGGCACCAGCGAGGAGGATTCCCGCGATTTCTCGGGTTCTCTCCGTTTTGTTCTCTTTGCTGTTGAATTATCTTTCTGTTTCTCTTAATTCAAGGGTTATTAAGTACGGGGATTGGGGGTGGACCTCGCGCGCCCTGCCGGTCAGGACTTGTACCTCACACAACTCCCTAGTTACGAGTACCGAGACCTAGTGGTGGATGGTTGGTTCGAACGCGTACGACTTGTGGCATCTCGCTCGGCTCTCACTTTTTTTCGCTTCTCACGGCTCCGTGACACGCTGTAAAATCGGAAGTAGCCTCCGTGCGCGTTTCTTCGTTCCTAGATGGGGTCTTTTCCGATTTCGCGAATAAAAACGCCGTTTGATGTGTCTCTTTCAACTCTTTTTCTCATCGATAAGCATGTATTGCTTAAAAAGTATCATAGACCGGAGAGAATACGGATAAAAACGATGTGATCGTTCTTGATTTCTTTGTCAAGTACGAAGTCATAACATCGGATTGAAAATTTGTCTTTTTAATCGTTGTCTCAAGGTCTATGTTGAATTTTAAGCAACACGCAATCGCTGTTTCGCGCCGCAGATTTCTAACGTTCCTTCGTGTCCTTCTGTATCGTTATTGCCGTCGAGTTTATTGTTACCGATCCCGACGATCTCTAGTCGAAGCTAATAATAAGTTAAAAACTATATCTAACCTCTTCTACATTCTCACGTTGACACATTCTTTCGGAATTTCTCTCATTCTCTATCTCTCGCGTGCAGTTTGACTCACGTTCTCTTCATTCGCTCTCGCGCGACCCTCAAGTCCAATCGTTCGGTTTAAAAATAGACACAAAAGTTTCATTTTGTGACGCATATAAGCCTTAATCCTATTACGTATATCCTGATCACGGTTAATATTTCGTTTATCAATTAATCGTCGTACGTCGATCCCGAAGCGACATAGCTTTTTTTCCCGCCCTCGTTTTCCCATCTCTTCCCGAGCAAAATGCACGATTATCCTCGACGCGCGTCAACTCCGTCACCTACACCTACATCCGAGGCTACCCAGAAGGTAGACACCGCGTAGACGATATAATGCCTGTCGTAAACACGCCTACAGCGCGATAATATCGATTATAATTCCGACGCGTTGCAGCCAGGCCAACGGATGTCGGACGTACATCACCGCTTCACCGTCGAGAGAGAATTGGCGGCTAGCGGTGGCGCTAAACCGGAGGAAAAAAAAGAAATTCCTACCAAATGCACGATTCAACCCTATACACCTGTGAGCACAAAAATTCTCGTCGACGATCGTCACGCGACATTTGACGAAACGAAATCACAACGGTTAAAAACCGACCCCTTTATGTCGATGAATTCCAAAACGAATTTCTCCCAGAGGGAGTACGTCCTATCGAGTAAAACAGAGACAATAGAGTTGGTGCGATTAAAACGATCATGTCGATCGACAAAGACATTTGGAAGGAATCGCGCATAAATATATCTCGAAGCTACCGACATCCTTGGAAGGTAATGTCATACCTAACGAACCTCTAGCATGCTACGTGGCCTTACCGGAAAGACACCGGAGATTTCCGCTTATTTTAATGCCCGCAAACGAATTCCATGCGCTGTGCCGCACCGCGACAAGACCTCAGGGAAATAGAAAGAAAGAAGAGTGTAGAATTTTGCTCGAAGTACGTTCTCGTTCGAAGGGTAAAAGCAGGTACCGGCTTGCGAGAGTCTCACGTGGTTTCCGCCAAAGCGGAGGAACAAGATGCTCGAACTCTCCGAGAGGCGGGAAAACGCGAAATCGGTTGCGAAGTTGTTCCTGGTTCTGTCGCACCTATAATAGCCCATCGTGACTAGTTTCCGAGGCAGTTACAGGGCGAGAATGTCTCTGAATATGTTTTAAAAGCAGCACACTCCCGAAAGTCGATGTCAACGTACGGCTGGTGTCGGGCTCGAAGCAAATTTAGAAACATTCTTCTTCGCCACGGGGAGATCTTACGTAATCGATTCCGCGTTGAACTGGCCACGTGAAATATGCGTCACGAAGAATTACGAATAAATCACCGTCCACCGTTACGAGAGGCGCCGATCGCCTGGAAATTCGAGAACAAGGAGAAACGGTCAGCATCTGCGAGATTTTTTAGTTTTCTCGAGAATGCGAGAGACCGATGGACGAATCTAGTACCCAGGTTGCAATTTCCTGATCAGACGATACGGAGCTCTACGAGTATTCTTCCCACGGCTGAATATATTTACAAGGTTCTTCTTGGAAGGAAAACTTAACACTCATAAGAGACACTTTAACATATCGAACGAACAAATAAACTCTCTACGATTTGAACAACATTCATAGACAAGTAAAACAGAAAAGTGATAAAGAGATAGAGAAAGAGAAAAAGAGAGAAACGG
Source organism: Cerceris rybyensis (assembly GCA_910591515.1). Taxonomy (NCBI): domain Eukaryota; kingdom Metazoa; phylum Arthropoda; class Insecta; order Hymenoptera; family Crabronidae; genus Cerceris; species Cerceris rybyensis. Next base: position 9,291,468 of record OU342797.1, on the reverse strand, counting down.
AACGTGAATGAACTCAAAAGCCAGCCAAGTGCCAAAGAGAGTAACACTCGTCCTTCGCTCGGAGCAGTGCGAGACACTCGTTTAGCAACGTACTGAAAGTTCCGACAAGTAGCGCCAGTCCAACAATTCGAATCTCGCGCGTGATTCTCCCGATGGATTACGCGCTACCAACTGGTCCCAGACGCTCTGACTTTGGCGAACGCCATTTCCGATCGTTTCCCCAAGCCGTGAGAAAGTCTCATAGAGCTCCAGAACTTGCTCGCGCATACGCACGACTCTCGAGGCCGATAAAATGAGGCCTAGTATGCAAGGTAAGCACATCTTTCTCGAAGTAGTTCAGTCTGCCAGTTGCACTTTTGTGCGGGCTCGTGTACGTGACCTCGACGCGAGGACGAATCAGAAGGCGCCGTGCACAGCCACGATGGTTCACCGTGCTTCAGTCGCGATCGAACCATCGCGACGCACGGATCGTCCTCGATCTCGCGTTGTACCCCGTTCAAAAGCGTCGCGTTGAAAACGAGACTCTCAACGAGGCGAAGAAGGGTACGTATACGATGAAAATACCAAAGAATTTCTCAAAACCCGACTTCCATCGACCGAAATACGATTTGACCACACGCGGTACCAGTGGTACCAGCGGATCCAGTGGGAACCGCAGAACGATGTACCGGTGTAACTTCGATCCAACGATCTCAAGGACAACAGAGGTATACAGTACGAAGAGTAAGAGTAAGAGTAAGAGAGGAGGAAAAGGAAGAAGAAAACGAGAACGTAACGGAAATATAATGAAAAGCAATAGAATCGTAAGAGAAAAGGTCTCGCGGTATCGGCACGGAAGTCGCGTCTATTACGAGCACGGATAAACGGCCGAGCTGATGCTGTGGTAGGCGGCGAGGGCGGCGTGCGCGTGCGCTGGGGGCGCGGATGCGGCTGCGTGCGGCGAGGTGGCCATCGCGGATGCCGCCGCGGCTGCCATCATCATCTGTTGGTGCGTACGCTTTAGGGAGTTGGGAGTTGTGGCGGCGCTACTTGGGGTAATAGCAGTAGTAGTGGTGGTGTTCGACTGCGGCGCAGGGTGGTGGTTTTGGCTTTGGTTTTGGCTCAGTTGCAAGGGGGTGGTAGTGGCGGTACTGCCGATACCGGCGTGATTATTATTATTGTTATTATTATTCTGGCTCTGGTGGTGATGGTGGTGGTGATGGTGATGGTGATGGTGGGGGGTGATCGCGTCGTGCGGATAGTAAGACGTTGACGATGGTGAGGTACTCACGACGTCCGGCGTGCTGGCTCCGTCCGTGTGGCTGGCGCTGTCGGCGGTGCTCCTCGGGCCGCCACCGTCGAGTCCGTTGCCAATCTCGGGAGGCTTCGAGCTCTCCCGGTCGTCGATCACGAGATCGATCGGCATCTTGCCCTTCAGACAGCTTATGTACCGGTGGCAGAAATTGTCGCAGAGTTCATGGACCTACGACAGAAGAAAAAACGAGTTACGATTGGTGTTCCACTATCTCTTCCACCCTTGCGAAGGGTGGTCGATGATGTTTATTTTATATGCACTTGGAGTAATAAAAATTTTTGTCGTTTCTTGGCACCGATTTGCGTCATAGTATTTCTGACTTCTAACCAAGCTATTCCAGCGTTTCAACCCTCTATGTTCGTGGGACACCCCACGGACATCCTAAGGCGAAACGAAATACACTACCCTTCGATTACTCGCGTATAAAGCGCAAAGAGTACCGGTACTCTTGTAAAATAATTTGACGATCATTCTCCCTATCGAGAGTCGATTTACGAGGTGCTATTCCTCGGTTGAGATTCCAATTCGCTCGGCATTTTCAGCGCGATACTTCGGTACCAAAGATGCAAAGGATGGCAAGTCCGATAGGAAGACGCGTATCGATACACAAAGATGGAGGAGGTTGGTGAGTCGGTTGCATCTCGAGGCCGTGGAAGCGGTCCGGCAGCGAGAGACGGCTCGTTGCGGTAGCGCGAGAGAGTGGAGATAGAAAGCGACGGAGAAAGAGGGATAGAGAGAGAGGAGGTCTGACCGGTGTCCAGTCGACCAGAATGTTATGTATGCAAATGAGGTCTGACAGGCCTATAGGATACCCGGTCCTCCACCGTTCGCTCCTCACGGTTCATCCTCCTCCTTCTCTCCCCCGCGAGCCCCCTCGTACCTCCGACTTGCCTCCTTGATTCCGTTTAGAAAAAATGTATTATATAAGCAAAAGCAAATAAAAATGCTTATCTTGTTATATGTAAATCGACAGGGAGGATAGGCCGGCGTATTACGAAGCGGCATCTTGCAGCGTACCTGTACGCTTTCTTCCTGTCCTGTTCGCCGGACTTCTTTTACCCGCTACCACGGCAACCTATCCACCTTAGCAGATACTTATAACGTTGTTCTTGTTAGGTATTTATATGTAATAGAGAAGACTGCCATCTTTGCCGTAGGCGGCACCATCCAATAGCGGAAGGCCGTGACGCGCGCCCTAACACCGTCCATGGAACAATGCGCGCGTTTATCATGCGTCGAGAGGTCCGTGTGTCTGACTAGCATCGATCGAATCCCCTTTCGTGGAAACCGCGATACAAGACCGATTCGCCTCCGTTCTATCGACCGCCTATCGTTCTTAACCGAAAGTGTTTCACGATACTTTTTTGCCTCGTGTCTTGTCCCTTTTACCGCCCACGTGAACACCGGCTCGTTTAGCACCGGAGAGAATCGACAAAGAGGACCCTTTTTTTCGGGTAGGCTGCCTCCGATATCGGGCAGTTTTAGTTCTCATACCGTTCGCCAGAATTTTCTCCGCGGTACCAACCGGTGTGCTCACGGCGAGCGGTAATACAATGCCTCCACGAGATGACTAGACTCTCTTTAACGCGGGGACGAAAGGGCAGGAGGAGCGGGAGGAGGTGGAGGACCTCGAAGGACAGCAGCTATAATGCCGGACTGGTTAGAATTTGATCCGCCGGGAGTCGAGTCGAACCGGCCGACAATGCTCACCGAAGAAAAGAAACGAGGTCCATCCTCTCTCTTTCTCTCTCTATCTTTCTCACTCCGTCATCCTTGATCACCGAAACAACTCTCCTTCGTCGGCAGAATGTTCACTTACACCAACACGTTTTGAAATATTTTTGATTGAGGACCGCAAGACGTCGACTCACTTTTAAAAGTATTTTTGAAAACTTTCATTATCCTTATTACCTTAAAGATGATCATCGTCGCAACGATTTGACTCGATTAAAAAGTCTAGTCTTTAGAAGACCAGTACTCCAACAGTTGGTCATGATCTAAAACATGATACGACGCTCCCGAAGATGCGAGTTTTTGCCATCTATCGGCCCTTTGAATCGCGTCATTCAACACCGAAGACGATGATCTCAACCAGCCTGACACAGGATCCAAGAGGTCTTCGACGATACGTAACGCTCGATTCCTAGTAAGAGAGCGTGTCCCTCGGAGGGACACAGGAAGAGAGAAAGAGAGAGGACGAGCTCTCTGAACGAGATTCGTTGGTACGAGCAAAACGAGCAAAAGTCCTCGCGCGCGGTTAGCTCGATCCTTTGACCAAGAGGGCAAGCTTTCGAGAATATCGAGGGAGAGGAGAGTCTAGGACACGCGATACCAAAGAGAGTCGGCTCTCCTCCTCGGTACCGAGGGTAAACGAGCAAAACGATATCCTTCCTGACTACGATCGTTCCAACCGAGTAATTGGATATCCCATGAAAATATTCTCTAAAACGAGAACGAGCAGAGGACCGGTCCCGTTGTTTTTCAAAAACGATATACAGCCCCTGTACGAATTGGACCATCTCCCCGGTGTCTTTCCTCTCTTTCGGATATCATATCCTTTCACCGTTCGCACGACCACACGGCTGACACAGTATCCCCATCCTAGATCCAAGGATACGCTAGATGGTACCGGTAAAGGCACTTCTTTGGTATCTAATTCATTCGTGCGGACCACCTTCTCGGATTTTCTGATACGAGAGAAACGCGGGAGGGAAGAGAGGTATGGAAAATATCGTGTGTCTCAAAGGATAGCCGTTTCTTCCCGCGTATTCGAGCGCAGTTCCTACGTGGGGGAGTTTTCTATCCGTGGTACCCAGGGTCCGAAGGTACGTATTTAATTTCCACGCGAAAGCCAAACTCTGCCGTCGAACGTCCAGTGGATCAAGGGCATAAGTTTTATCGGACTCGAGATAAAACTAAGAAAGCGTCGCGAGTATCGCTTTCATTATATCCCCCGACGGCGCTTCTCGTGTTCCTGTAACATGCGACACCGGAGGCAACGCCATTACCGGAAGGTAGCTGTGCAAGCGCCAGAAGAAACTCAATGGCTCTACGATACTGCCAACGCTGTCGCCTGTAACTCGAGATTATTCCCATTTTATGGCCGATTTAACAAGCTACAGAGGCTGAGGGAGGGGGCGCCGGTTTAAACGTGCCTTCGCGGCGACCGCTACGAGAGAAATTGTCAGGCAAATTTCACTGTATTCATTCCGGACGAACGGCTTCGCCGAGCAGTTTGTTCCGACGTTTTCTCTAGCCTCTGTCTATGGTAAAAGGAACGTGCGGTCTATGGAAAAATAGCTTTGGAATTCCATGAACTGGGATTTGTACGAGGCGAATTTTAATCGTGGAAATCGTCGATCCTGTAAAACGTAATACATTCGCGAAGCGTTCTCCGAGGCGAACCGAGGGGGGCTATCCTCCAAACGAGTTCTCGATTCAAAGACTTCTTAAGCGGCCCCCGTTGTCCCCTCGTCTTTTTTTCTCTTTCACCGTCTTTCTTTTTTTCTTTCTCTCCTTATTCCTCTCCTTCTTTTTCTCTGTCTCTTTAACGATTCTCGGTGGGGAGGTTCCGCATGAAGCGACGTCATACCATCTTGAAGTCCTCGTGCTTCCACCCGTTCCATTTCGAAATTACTTGAAAATTTACGTAAACGAAAGGACGAACGGGTAAACGTCTTCGTATCCTCCCCTCGACACGATCTTTCCGTACTCCTTCCTCTCTTGACGGGGCTCTCGGAAAGGCAAGCGCCGAAGAATGGAACGGATCCAGGGTACGTACGAACGGAGGAGGGAAAAAAAGGAGCGCAGAGCGAACCCCATTTACGGCACAATGGGCTCCTTTGAGGCCGAAGGTAATGAAGGTTTCGGGGTGTCTGTCTCGGTTCCTCTCGTGGCCCGATTCACAACCTGACCACCCCTTACGGCACGCACAGGATACTCATATACCGGGTGTACGCGTAAACGTTATTTACCACTGTCTTTTTCCTTTTTATACCGATCGGTCAATGCCTCGTGTTCCTCTGGTAAATTCACGTCAAATTTCAAACAACGAGGCACAGAATTTTTAAACTTCAGTTTACCGTTACATCTTAACCTCCGGAAATTAAAGTGTCCCGTTCTATATTTTTATAATACATACTTACAATAGAAAAAATTCCCTCAGACATTTAATACAAAAAGATAACACTCCAAGTGACATACTAGAGGAACCAAGCAGATAAATATTGTCATAGCTAACGGTAAAAGATTGAAATACTAGAATCGATTACCCCAGAGTCTAATACCCGCAGAATAGTCCTTCACGTAACTTGTTATTGCTAAATGAGCATCGACCATGCAACGTACTGCGCTCTGCACTCAGAGGGTTAAATCAAAACACGTCCTTCGTATCACGATATCTACGAAAGCACACGGATAGATGGCACGAAACAACGAGGAAGATGAACACGAGGATACTCCGTGCAGGGAGGGAGGGAAGACTAGTATGGGTTAGAACCAGTTCCCCACAGCGGGTCCGCGGAAAGGGGGAGGGTCGTCCGCGTGTTGTACCAGGATGAATCCCGTTGGTATGCACTGTGCGCCATAATACCCCATAAGAAATTTACCGCTCTCTAACCAGTGACGGCGTGTTCGTATGTACGTACGTCGAGTGCCGCGAGTACGGCCACGCGAGTTAAAGAGGGACGAGAGGATGAGAGAAAAGACGAGAGGGAACGAGACGACTGAGTACGCTGTGCGACTCAGAAAAGACCGATGTAGAAAGATGAAGGGAGTAGAGAGAAGAGAAGAGGAGGAAAGAGAGTGAAAAAGGAAAGAGGAGGAAGATGAAAAGATGGAAAGATGGAAAGAGGGAAAGACGAAAAGAGAGAGAGAAAGAGAACTGGCCCTTCCTTCCGCGCACCGGGCCCCGGCAAAACGTAATTATGCTAATACGCGATTGGCTCGAAAATGTTAAATGCACGAAGCTCAGCACCGCGGGCTACCATGCCTCTCCCTCCATTGGTCATCATCCTCTCTCCCTTCCTCAGTTTCGAGCTCAGATATTTATGGAATCTTCTTCATAGCGCGTTCACTGCATTCCGCTTTGTTCATTCGCTCGCGACGCGTTTCATGTCTGGTATCAGGCCCTCGAGAACCGCGAACCTTTCGGTCTTCGTTGCTCACCGCTGAGACGAAAGAGTACTCTCAGCATTCCGATCGTTCTTGGACCATGGATTTTCGTCAGACGTCGATTAACGATCATATGTAAATACACGGTAAGTTTACGATTACGGAAAACGACAAGTCTTCGTTTGGAATTTGAATATATTCTCAATTAAAATCAACCGATTAATTTCCACCGTCAATGTTGCGTCTTGCTATCGTAATGCAGAAAACGATCGCTCGATTACGATAAATTGGAGTCGAACGATCTTAATGGCTCGGAGACGTGGAAGTCAATAAAATTACCGGCAAACTGCAAAGATCTCCAGTGAGATAAGGTGTATATGTAAGTACCTAATAGCACGTCGCAAAGTTGTCCAGGCGATAAGTAAATAAAAGAATTCCCATATCAATGACTCCCGTATGCACTAAATCCCAGATCCTGTCCCGCATGATCAGGATACTCCAATTTCGCCGTAGGTAGATCGGTCTTATAATAATGTAATCGCGGCAAATGAGGAAAATTACTATAAAATTGCAGGATCGAGCGGCGAACGATCCGGGCGAAACCGAAGCGAGGGGTAGGAGGTTCTCGATCTCTCGAACGGAGCCAATGGCTGCCGCCACGTCAGCTGCCATTTCGATGGAAATGCGATGGATGTCCGCTATTTTGTATGATAAAATATCGCCGCAAAAACTCCCTCAGCAACCTGGATCCGCCCTGGTGTTCTGCCGGCGCAAACATCGCTCGAAAATTTCCGATGGCGAGACTTACTTCACCGATGGTTATCAATCCTTTTAAGATCATGGAAAAACCATCCAAAGGAGTTGATTTTAATGTAATATTTATGTCGTCATTTCTCGCAATAAATGCCCGTTAAATGTTAATCGAGACTTTCATTATCCCTCAATCGTGTCCACTATCCTATTTCAAAGATTACGAGCGATCTACGTAGCTGAAGAACGTCATCGATGAAACTTTAGAACCTAGAGAGAAACCAGATTTCCCACGGTCTTCAAAATCTCGTATTTCCGTCGATTAGAATCCCGCTTTCACATGAGAAGATCATTCCAACGTGAAAAGTTTCGAGGTCTTCCATAGATAAACTACTGGAAAGGAGAAAGATGGCCATCCGGAGTAAAAAAGATGGCTGTTCGAATGCAAACAACTTGGATTCGCGGCAACGTGTCCATTGGACTCGCGAGCCATTGGACAGCTAAATGACGCCACTTAAGCTAGAGAATTTACTCGAGTCGTGCATCGAGAGGTAGGTATACCATAGACGACGGGTGGTGCCGAGCTTTCACTACAATTACGGAAAATTGCGCTCTACTCATAACAGTTGTTTTTCAAGTATTACGGCCGACTGTTCGCCACGGTGGCGATAATCTCCGACGATCGACTTGGATACCGGGATTTCCACTCGTTGACATTCGACCGCTTACTCCTTCGTGAAATTGCACGCTACCTGTTATGTACGTGTTGTCCGAGCAAATTGTACGAGTTAAAGTAAATCGCCTTGAAATGGTGGAGAACGATCGAAAATACTGGCGAATAGTATACTTGTTTTGTAGAGAATAAGTATGACGTTGTATCGGAATGAACGAAAGTTTGTATAATTTGAAGGCTCTCGATGAAGAGACACTCACCTTTTCGAGCTCGAGGAGATGAAACCGGAGGACTTGAATCGCTTGAACCATCTGAAATGAGAAAAAATACAAATTGTATTATATTTATTTAACTAATGATTGAGAAGTAAATTATATCGGAAGGAGATGAGGAGGAAGGATGAAAGGGAATGGAGAACGCGGAGAAAGAACCAAAGTTAATTGCTCTCTGCTGCATCGTTGAAGAGACCTGGAGGTCTTTTTGATAGAATGGGGCACATGTAGCGAAAACAGTTACATTTTTCTTTCTACCCGGTATTATCGTAATGCACGTGCCTCGGTCAATTCACTCTGCGAGGATTAACGAGAATTAATTATTATTGCATCTGCATTCCGCTAATTGCAGATCCGAATTCCATGGCGTGGAATTCACGCCGAGGATCGATGTAGCGTCAGTAATAGCGGTTCAACGGCCACACGTTGTACTCTACGAATCATGAATCTTCTCGCGTTGAAATCACCAATGGAAAAGTTCGATACTTTGTGAAGTAATCGACGAAAAGCATCATCATCCTCCGTTAATGCACCTTTATCGGTCCGATACAGTTGAACAGTTACTCGTCGTAATACCATTTACAAATTTACGCTATCTTATAGTGCAATTCGCTTCGCAAAACCCACTCAAAATCTTCGTTTCTTTATTTCGCCGAATGCATCGAACGAGCGGACATTTTTTTTTCAACAGGAGAGTCACGTTCTTTGTCGACGATCTCCGCGAGGTATCGAAGGTGTATACTCGGGGCAGGGCCATCGGCATAATTTTCTGATACGCCATAACATTTAAAGTCCCCTCCTGCAATCTCCCCTTCTCGCGTGCAGTCGAGCGAAGAAAGAGAGACGAAGAGAGAAAGGAGAGGGCCCGATACGTTGCAGCAATGCCCCCGGTGGTAGCAGAAGCGGCGATTCAATTAGGCAAAGCGGCAATCTTAATTGTTAATTAACATTATATTTATGCAATTATGGTCCATTATGATTCCGTGCGGCCGATAACGAAGCGAGTGCGATGAGTGCTCCCTTAGATAGTGACTCCTCGAGAGCCAGGTTGCTACCACCTCTACCGCTATATACCAGTGCCGCCACCGCCTCCCTTTCCTCCTGCCTCTCTTCTTCGTCATCCTTGTCCTCCTCCTCCTCATCCTCCTCTTTCTACCTTCGAGAACACGCCACGTACGGCAGGTACAGAACGTTTGGGTCGGTGCCCACCGTGTGCGACTGACAAACCAGATATCGCCTTAAGAGAGTGCATTTCCGTGCACCTAACTATAAGCGCTGGTTCAATGGAAACGCGTTTCCACGAGGTATTAAACTTTTACCTCAAAAATACGTATATTCACGTCCGGAGGAAGTTCTGTTAGGTGGCTGGCTCGCTTTTGCTGGACCACGTGCCGATAAAAGAACGCGGTTCTGTTATCATTTATATAGTATTGTACCTTAAAATGGTTTTTAATGTGTGGAGAACTTAAGAAAGTTTATTTTCTTACAATTACTTTTTGTATATTGCATGAGGATATAAGTGTATCTTATTTTTAAATGAGACGATAAGGATTATATACGATGATAAATATGAAAGTGTTCCAAGTGAAAGTTGAGAAAATTAAAATTATTATTTCTTCTTGGTTGCATCGATGTTCAGTGCAAATGGTGGGACTGTATTGCAGGAATGATGACGAAGTTGCATGGTTTCACATCATCTCGAAATAGAGATCTACCTTTTACAGAAATCTTTACTCTGCCATTACAGTTTCAATGGACACACTTAAAAATGTAAATTCCAAGTGAGCCGTCCAACCTAACTGAATATGCGATAAATGGGCGAAGCGAATCTCCAAGTACCAAGGACAATTTTAGGTCGTTTCTATTTCACCGAATGATTAGGCGAACAGGAGGGTATTTCGTGCAACCAGAAGCACGGCTTCGACATGATTCCGATGGATATTTTGTAGTTCATTCTATTTGGCAGGAAACAAAGCAGAACGATATAATTAGAACGGCCGAGTTTCTTCGAGGCGAAGCTCCCGCGATATCATCGGTACACTTTGCAACGAGATAAAAGCCCGTCTGCTGGATAATACAGAACTCGTGAAGCTGAACACAGGGAGCCGGATAACGATGTGAAAAGTACTCCGTACGCTACTGGTTGTACGTACCGTAAATATCGAGCCGAATCACCGCCTCGAGGTAACAAAGTTGTTATCCTATTTCTAGCTACTAACCGGACGGTATCCGTTAATCATACAAAAACGTTTTACAATAGCCTCAGACCTACACGGTAGAAGTGCACGATGGAATTACAATTATAATTTTCATCTTTTATTTTTATTTTTACCACGGAAACTTGTTTCTACTACCAGTAGCTCTTTCTGTAACGTTGAATCTCGACAGATTCAATTTGAATTTTTTAAATTGTTTCAAAATTAACTGTCAATGACAGGATACATTTCAGAAGAAAATATATCTCCAAAATATGCATTTGGATGAGACGTAAGTAAAAAGTTGTGTAAATTATTATAACATAGTAAACACTGCTCCAAAGTCATATTATTGAGATACTAAGACACTTAATGAGGTCGATCACTAAAATGTAAGCTGTTTCGCAGTTATTAATCTCTTATTTATCATAATTACTCTTTTTATGAAGACTTCGCAACACGAAGAATATTCTAGGATCAAAGACGGGACAAACGTCTGCATTATGTACCGTTACTTAAATGGACGAAAGGTCGTGGAATGGCAAGCAGCACGGTATCGGGTCTTCGACACTTCGGGGCCCTTCGTCGTCGTCGACGAAAGAAGGGCAACGATGAAGAAGAGGCAAGCTAAAAAGACGAAAGTCTCGAAGATGAAGAAGAGAAACGAGAGAAGAGAGAAGAAAGAGAAAAAGAGAAGATGGTATCGGTCCAGCAACGGACACACAACACGCAGGCCCCCGAGTGCTCCTTGACGAGATGGTGCGAGAGTCGATTCGCCATAACGTGTTTCTCTGCTCTCCTTCGCGGCAGAACACACAATGTGTCCTCTATATCCCGGACGTTTTGTTGCTCGAGGAGACCCTGCTGCTCTCGCCTTCTTTTTGCGACCTATTCCGTTATCTATTCCCGGCCACTTCTATTCTCGCACTTTCGACGACGTTTTGTTGCATTCGAGAGAAGCGCATTACCGATCGACCTACTCGATACGCGATATGAAATCGGATGCTGCTATGACGGTTCATATCAAAAACGATATTTCTAAGTAAATCCATGGATATTCGTATCTAGAATATCACAATATTTGCACGGTAAGATGTCGGCTAAGGGAATCTGAAAATTGGAGAATCTAGATTTCGATAATAGAATTGCAACGTGACTCTGTGTCTCTCGATTGTAATACTCCGATAATCATTGCAGGAGGTTCTTTCAAATATCTGGATAAATTCAAAGACGGAGGGATGTCTTATAATTGAGACAGTTATCATTAATTTAATTCTACCATTAATAGTTAAGGCTCACGGAACTAACACAACATGTGGATTAATAAAGATACTAATTTAGTAATTATTCTTCCTATAGGTACTGCAACGATCATAACTCCTTATAGTATGAACCTTATCTACAACTTGCCATTTAATCAATGATAAGACAATCCCAACAGTGTAGAACAGAAATACAAAAACAGCAAGAAAATACTGTAGATCTCAGTTGAATGCACCACCGACACGATCTTCGATCACTTTTCACCCCATCATCGCACAATGTCTCCTCTATGTTCCTCAATCTGATCGGCAAGTAAGCTTCTCGCGTTTGCGATTCACACAGAGACTTTCTCGCGCGCACTCATCGCGGCGGTGCATCACGTGGCTGAACGCGCAACCATCAGACATCACTCTCCCTTTCTTTCTCCCTATCTTCCACCAGCGATCATCCTTCGGCCAAAAGAGGTTTTGCCACGATCGCTCATCACGTGATATTAATTAGGTTTCCGAGCAGCCGGGCATCTTCGCCGGGAGTGTGTAAGGAGAAGAGGAAGAGGAAGAACCAAAGACGAAGGAGGAGGAGGAGAAGAAAAACTGCGAAACGCGCGAAGAAACGGGGAGATGGTGTTATTTATAAGCCAGCAAAGGCGACGCAGTCTGAAGAGACGTCCATCGACCAAGGGTTCACCGTTTTGCGCTCTCTTCTTCTTTCCCTTTTCGTCTCTCCCTCTTGCTACTCGCGAGCGCCACTGCACCGTGAAACGATGCACGATGCACTTGCGTATTTGATGCATGCTCGAGATACGAGATGCGCGCGTACGTGCGTAAATGAGCTCTATGTCGGAACTTTCGGACGATGCCGATTTCACCCGCACTTTTTTTCTGCGCTACTTCTTCCGCACGAAGTAGACGAGGTAGAATTGCGAATCTAGATAAATCCTAAGAAGATTTCTGAAGAGAAACTAAAGAAAACTGTAGTGTTGCTTTTGTGCGCTGCACTTAACTTAGTCATTTCAAGAAATTAGCAAGTTAAGTACGGCAAATCTATTAATAGGTCTGTGGATAAGAGTTGCTAGTGTCAAAGGTTATTTCAAGTTTATTTTGAAATTATGAATCATTCTTTGAAGCAACTCTATTTGCATTTGCTGCATCAAGTATTGCATATCGGTATAGTAATACGATCTCTACGATTTTGCACAAGTCGTTGAAGCCGGTTAGAAAGTTTCGACCATAAAGTTGCTGGTAAACACCTCCGGCAATGTAGAAAAGACGATTCGTCTCTGATGAGATCGTTAGACGGTGATCCTCGAAAGGTGCCCGCATAAGTGCACCACGTCGGTAGATGGGATCGCATACGACTCATATTAATTAGTTCGCGTTGCACGAGGACGAAAAGGTAACAGGCTAGGGCCCAGGATGGAACGTGCGATGCAGTTAAAGAGAAGGGAATAAGAAATGAGAGAAGGAGAGAAAGAAAGAGAAAAAGAAGTCAACCGTAGAACAGCAGTCGTTCGTGTGGAAAAGAATTCATAAAATGGCATTGCATATGCATAAACTGAATGCGGAGACGTCGTTGACGAGGTGTGCATCGTTATCGATGCGAAATACCTAATTAATTAACGAGCTTCTCTCACCTCCTACCGATCGGTAGGATCGTGCACGCTCGCGCTAACTCGCGCCTCTTATTATGCACATCTTTTATGGCAATAGGGCATCGCTTTGAAGGCAGATAGAAGCGATAAACCGCGTTGGAGACACACGCTGAGAGAAAAAGGGAGAAGCGAAATTGCTCGCAGGTTCTTTCGCGATATTAAGCAGAATTTCCAGACAGTCTGGGAATCTACGACGTCGTAAATCTCCTGCTGACACGCCGCGGTTCCGCGGTGTGATACTAAATAGAAATATGGATAACTCGCACGCCGGGTGAAAGAAAGTAAATGAATTACAGCCTCATCGACGGCCAGCCTGCCGGCAAAGAACTTCGATGATTTAATAATCGTAGCCGGCCACTCGAAAGATATCGATCGAGTTGTAACAAGGTAGAATTAGACGTATCTGAGGATATATGTGTATTACATTGACGAGTAGTTTCTTTTGCTTCGTGTCATTTGTCCAGTTTATCGGTAATTAATTGAAATTAAGTCAATATTCTCTGTCAATTGGTACACGCTCGCATTTATAAATATTTAAGACGGTGATTGTGATTGTTACGAGTTCTTAAGTATACAAAATTATGATAAAGATATTACAAACAATTTTTAAAAACGTTGGATAACTTATGTAAGGAAATATCAAAACGTCCTCGAAAAAGAAGATAATAATTTGAAAGGAATTCTTGATCCATTCAATCTCCGCCCAGCGTAAAATTGTGCAGATTCAAAGGCGAGAATTTATTAGCCTTCGAGATTGGTAAAACTAGTGAAAGACTGTTTGATATCGTCTTATCGCGTACGCTCGTAGCACGACCCGAAACGCATCGGGCCGAGGACCCAGAAAGAGAACGAACCAAAAGAAATGAATGATAGAGCGAGAACAACGAAGGCGTAAATCGCGTATTACGATGCTTCATCGCGGCATTCACGATCTATATATACCGGTGGCAACTCTAATGAATGGTCGTTAATTGTATCAATTATTAACGAGGGACATCGCGCGGACGCCGCGACAACTCTTATCGATGTCCAGTGATTTACGAGGCGAGCACGTCTCTTCTCGATTCCTCCTCTGTTCCTCTCTCTCTCTCTCTCTCTCTCTCTCTCTCTCTCTCTCTCTTGTCGTTCGACACTCTTCCTCCTTCGTTTCCCATTCGGCCTATACGTCTTTCCTCTTCCCCTCCAATGATTAACCTCCGCTACGATTCGCGCTCGTTCTCAACGACCGCTTCATTATCGAGCATGCTTGGTGTTAAATTCCCGACAAAAATATCATTGCAAGAAGAGGATACGCGACGAGTCTCGCCACCGGCGACGTCTTCTAATTCCATGCCGCCGGTATTCTTTTTTCGCGCTCGTTAATGCACATATATTGGTTCCGCAAGCCGATCTTACAATCAGTGTCACGATCATGCCATCTATTCATTGGCTATTTGTTCAAATTGCTTCATCGCATCCTTTTTACCAGCTGAGGATCTTTCTTGAACGATGGTCACCTTGAATTAGAGGTTGGTTTTGTGTTTTTGGAGGATCCAATGATTTTAGAGGAATTTTCGGTCATTTAGATTGTTGCGAGTGTGTCGTAAGACAATTAGAGTAAAGGATGATGGTTACATAGAAATGTGATGCTTATGGTGGTGAAATATTAAAGTTGAAAATGGGACCAAGATCAAGTCTCCTAAATTGACGTTTATATCTTAGCTTTGATGGTGCAGAAATGAGCTAATACCGTAGATTCTGAGGAACACAACCATAGGAAGTCGAAAGATATAAACAGAAAAAATATGTATTCTATAAGAGTCGAAAGAGATTAAAGTAAAAATCCAGTGATAAAAAGTCTGCTTCGTTTCCGTTGCCGGTATAGTATCCTCATAATTACATTACCATTTTCAGTCTATCCTTCCAGCATCCAAATAAGTAAATTCTTGCTGTATCTTCAACCTCAACAAACTACAGCGACTTCCTCTCGTAATCTTTGTAAAAATGCAAAGAGGAAGAAAACGCACGGAAATACAAGACAGAAGCGGATGCCTCGAGGATACTCCGAGGTTGCTTTTGGCGGGAAACGACGAGACAACCGTCCTTTTTCTCCGTTAAGTGAAAAAAGAAGGAGGTCCTTGGATCCTTGGGTATACGGTAGCTACGAGAAAGAGGAAAAGAGAGAGAAAGGAGAAGACTGTGCAAGCAAGGGAAAGTTTATCTATGACCCTCCGGCACGTTCGGTACGCGGAGACACTCGAGGCGACAATATTTAAATATTGTTAAGCTGCACGATACTTGCCATCGGCAAACACGCCGTTCCTCTCCGATTCTCCGGCGAACGAGCGAGTATTACACGCTCAACTGTCAAATATCCTCGCCGAGGAACATATTTTCACTTGGCGTCTAAACACAAACATTCCACTCTTGGAAATAGTTTGCGATGATAATGTCTCACTGTTACTGCAAATTCTTACGCGGAAAATAAACAGGATAAAATAACCGCGCCGGAGAATGGAGGAAAGGATGCTCGTGATGGTACTCGTATTCTTTTCTCTTCGATTTGCGAAATGTTTTCTCACATATTTGTATATTGAATATTTGCGATACTAAAACTATACTTTTTGTACAACTGTAAATTTCTGCTTTTTCTCGACTGCACTGTAATTGTTCCTTTTACATCATACAGTTTAAAGTTGGTCCCGAATCACCGAGGCTATGATGTACGTATCAAGTAAAGAAAGTCTCCGAGAAGAGAGGGTAATTAACCCTTTGACTGCGACTCACTCCAACGAGAAAGAACTGAAAAGATACGGTGCGATATTTGCATGACGGTCGTTAAACCAGATTTGCAAGCGTTATTTGTATTGCAACAAAACTCAGTGAGATCTGTCAGAAAACCATTGATAAATTCTGATGAATCTGTAGAGCGTATACTTTGCAAAGGGTTAAGATCAGTGCCCATAATTGTCATTTCCTCCAAATCCACCAAAATTAGCAATTATACATTTACCCTAGCAGGAGCCTTGTCTTTCAAAATGATAAAAAAACCTGACAACCGTAATGAATGTATCCATGGCCCTTGTTTCATCCCCCCGATGAATTTCCAAAAGTCATTTCAAACCATCTACCATTCCTTTACCACTCAGAGGCTACAATATGATAGGACACATTGAAAAAGTACCTTCCCTCCATAAAACGTAAAAGAACACCACCGATATCACGGTAGTCGAAAGAGAATAACAATCGTCGACTATAATGGAAGTCGCTTTAAGACCGTGAAAGATGTTTTCGCGGAGCGCAAGAACTCTGAGGGCCTCGCGTGCGTGAGTAACGAAGTATTAAGATGATAGTGCGTCCTGGCACGGGCCATCAAAACGGCGGACTACCGTCTTAATAGCCGGAGATTTATAGTCCCGACGAGTCGACGCAACGTCATGGCCAAAGAGGAGGACTCCAGAAGAGAGAGAACGAAAGATAGAATGATCGAGGAAGAGAAAGAGAAGTCTAGTCCACCGTAACCTAACCCAACCTAAAGTCCCGCATAGAAAGAACGGTCCATGGAGAAACACGCGGTTATATATATATATAGTTGTACAACCGAAGGCTCCAAGGAGGAAACACGAGGAGAGGACGAAGAAAGGTCTCGTATCCAAAAGAGAAACGGGGTAGAAGAAAGCAGATGAGAAGCCGAGAGGAAAGGATGGGAAAAAGAAGAAAATGAAAAGAAAAGGGAGGAAAGAAGTTATCGCATGGATACCCGGGGTCCGCATACCCTGGGTGGTCCCACTCTCCGGATGAACGAGAAAAGAAGTAACCCCGGAGTCGAGCGTTTAAAACGTTACAGTTTGGTATCTCGAAGTCGTATTCGTTAATTAATGCCTCGTGAAGACCAACGATAACATAGTTTCCGCGATTCTCAAAATATTTAATATCCGATACGCGGTGATTAGATCCGTTCAGATAAGGAACTAATGTAACGTCTTACCGGTGCTTTCTAATTACGTTAATCGGGCTCTGATTTACGATAAAGCAGAAGGAATACGCGTAACGAGCACGCGCACGGGTGCCCTTAAAATGCACCTGCATTTTTTCCAAATATTTTTCGGAGCATTAACGTCTTAACGAGGACCACGACCGAGGCAAAAAGAAAAGTGACGTACTGGAGCGAGGGACGAGGTCTCTTTCTTTTTCCTCTTCTTTCTCTGTGATCTTTTCCTTTTTCTTTTTACATGGTCGCTTTTAGGGTACAACATACACAACGCGCAAGTAAAACGCGTCTTGGGGAGATCGGCGCGTATACACCGGCGGACGTCCTTACGAGCACTAAAAGTGTCCATTTAGTTGGAAATTATTTTACGCGCGGTGTGAGATCGCCTCGTGGAGATTGGCTTCGTTAAACTCGCGTGCCTCGAATTCTTCGGTAAAATAATCCGTATACCGGTGACACGACGGCGCGGAGTATCTCGTGTTTGCAGAAAAATATCGTTATGCGCAATCGTACGTTTCGTGCGAAATGAGCGTTTATCTGTTTATCTGTCTATCGATTCGACGGGGTCCTTAAATCAGGGATGTATCGTACAAGTTCGTAGGATCGACAAAAGAAACAGAGTCGATTATTGCGTTTTAACGAGCGCTTAAGAACATCTTGGTAGCTTCGATTTAACATGGTGAAATTATAGAGCAACGAAAGATCTTTAAATGTACTGTAGTAAAGGGAATTGTAGAGCGAAGGTATGTACATCTCGTGCGGTAAAATTGCGTTAGTTTGATATTCATTGAGCGATCTAACGTTTTTACCGTGGGGCACGTGCGTTCCGCGTCTGTTTATCTACTCTTATCGAGAAACCGAGCATACGTATGATCAGCCGGAATTTAATCAGCACGTATATTGATATGTGATGACCTATGACGATAAAACCGTGAAGCGGAACAAATCGAAATCTTTAATAAATCAAAATCGATGATATTTAAATGTTTGAAACTATGACGATTATTTCTGTGGAATGATCATGTAATAATGAACTGGCACAGTATAAATAATATTGCTACTATGAATTATTGGGATTCTATGTTATAATTATAAAATTAGAAAAAAAAAGAGAGCGACAAATAAATATAGTTCTCTGGAAGGTTCTGGGTAGACTGGTTGGCTAATGTAATCGATTAAATTTGAAATGGATGTACGAATATGTAATTTATAATTTTATAAAAGCAGTTTTTCTGGTTTCTACATACATTTCGATTAATTGTGATGTCAAAAATTAGGATATCCTATGCACAAATTTGTGAAGTTGTAAATTATAAATGTATGTAGGAACGTGCACAATTGCAAGAACAATTATACATCTATCTCATTTTTTCTCTGTACTTCCTCTTTCGTGACAACTTCCGAAGATAAAGAAAATGAAAGACTTTGCGTAAAGTCGTGGATTTCTTAATCTCAAATTTGCGAAACCATACAGACGAAATGCATTGTCCGATATGTGTAGCAAAATTTGCGTGGGCGAAGAAGTTTCAGCACGCCAAGTTGTATTTGCGTATAAACCGTATGTTTTTTATTCGCTTTATCGCGAAAGACAGGCCGCACAAAATGTTATGTTATGAGAAAGAAAAATAATATTGACTGATTAATTACACGCTGCGAAACGTTTGAATTTTCCCGCTGACAGTCGGAGAACACCCTCGCCCACCGGAAAGCAAATGTCGATTATTATTTCGACTATAATTACTCGCAAATTCGAAAGACTTCGTGGCAAAAGTAAATCTCCCTCGTAGACTAAACACTGTTCTGTCACTTCCCTCGTTAAGAAAGTTGCATTACACGTTAAATCGCACCGAAGAGAACGTGCAATCAAAGTGATCCGTGCACACGTAAATCACGTTTCGCCCGTCGTTTAAATTAATCAGCAAGGAGCTGTCGACGAGAAGCGATAACGGGTTGCAGATGTTCAGTCGAATAAGAAGGAAATTGCAGACGAGAGGGCGAAAGATAATCCTTCGAGATTTGTGGAAGACATTGGTTCGATCTACGACAAAAGTGCGGGTTGTGCAATTTTGAGAGAAGCGAGATATAGAAACTACTAGCACGGTTATTTCAAAGGTTGCGTCGTTCAAGCTGCATTCTGTAATTCAATTGAAACTTGTTTAATTAACGAGATAGAAAACAGACCTGACATTTTTTTGATACTTTTTTGAAATGTAAGGAATAGTTTTCCTTTGCAGCCGGCAATTTTTTTCTGATGAGAGCTAGTCGGGACAAACTTAGCTTTTCGAAGTAATTTTTGCCCAAGTGATTTAAGACAGATATATGGATTAATTTAAAATCATAGAACATGTGGAAGCTAATTTATAGTGTTTAATAGCACTTAAACTAGATAAAAACAGACAGTTTAAACTTTTGTAAGTTTCCACGATTATGAATAAGATCCTGCTCACTTCTACGATAGTTTTGAAATGTCGCCACTGTGGTGGCAGCGACCGCAAAGGTTCAAAGTACATCTATAACAATTTGCAAAATGCATAATCTCAAAAACGGTACACAGAAATCATATAGAATTACTTAGTAAAATAGATGAAAAAGGTTGGAAATATTGCACCGTTCTCAATGTTAACACTATATTTACGAAAGCCGCCAAATTGACAGGTTACTGCAACAATCCTTGGACAATCTCGTAAAAAGCCGCTCAACGGAGTTTGCTCCGACGTTCCTTTGGGATTCGATGGACACATCCGTGCAATTACATTCCTAACAAAATGGCAAAGATCCTCCAGCAACTACGCAAAAAGCTCAACATGAAATGACAACTCCTCGAGATCCAACGAGCTGCAACTGCAACCGCAACAAAGCGTCAACGATCCTCGAGCAATCTCTGCTCGAGAAAACGAGACGAGAGAACACGGTATTCGCTCTAATCGCGTGCCAAACACTGGCAGACAAGCGTGCACACGCGGAAGTAGAAAAAAAAACGGAAAAGTTTCGTTCTCCTGATCCTTTGCGTAGGGTTTCGTATCCTTGGCGCGCAGGGTACCGTTACCGCGTTTCTGTACCCGCTCCGAAGGACCAGAATGCGTTTTGTGGCTTTTATTGGTCTCGGTTCGATGCAAGGTTGCAGCGACGCTGTTGCTCGACTGCTTTTACGTCTTCGTTTGACGTCTAAAAGGAGCTTATTCATGGAAATGGAGAAGTTACGAAACAAAACAAAGGGATATAGCTTTACTCGCCGGTAAAGAAGAAGGTTCTAATGTTTTCTGAGACGACCTTCTTCTAGGTTTCTACTTTGGAGGTGGATAAATTAATTGACCGCGTTGACACCATTTTTTGATCGACGTGTATCCGTAGAGGATGCGTCGAATTCTCTTGATTCTTATTTGACACTGTGTTCACCGTATGAAATTTAATACGTTTAACACCACTGATACTTCGCCTGTTTTATCAATTTTACTAATGTCATACTTTTCGTATTAAAATCCCATCTTTGTAAAGCAGGAACTTTAGGGACACAGATAGACATGTATTCTATAGAATTTTATCTTTTAAACGTCAGTATTTAAGTACTGAATTTGTTAGAAAATTTATAATTATTAGAATTGAAAAGTCATATAAAATTTCATTGAATTTAATAGTGTCAAACAGCCCCATGACCGTTAACGTATTAATGTGGCATGGAACTCAAAGTAGCAACTATCCCTTTGCTTTTATCTTTTCTAACGTAATTATACATAGATGCCTTGAGTAAAATCTCGTTAACTTTTCCCACGACTGACGAATTATCATAGAGGTCATCGATATCTGTTTGTCTTCGTGGAATTGCAAAAATATTTTGCCAATTCAATCTCGATGCGATAGGATATTTTCGAGCGTCATTCGATGAATACGTCGATCGTGATATTTGGGAAAAAAAGATCGGCAGCAAGACAGCCCATTTTTCAGGCAGAGTTCATTATCCCGAGCGATGCAACCTAATGCACCCGGTTTTTGCGATACGCTACTGCATGGGAATACCGCGAAAGCATGGCCAAGCGTCCGAGAGTGGAGTGCCCTCGTGGTAATAATTATTCTCGAAACGCAAGACCGGCAATTAGCATCTCATTGGCTCATTTCTCGCTTATGCTAATGGGAATATTATTAAAGCGCGTATGCGAGGGTTAATCTCTCTTCCGGCGTATTCTCTCTTCAGCCTCTTCCCTCTGCTCCGAGTATATAACGCGATAGCGTGCTTACTTTGCTCTCTTCCGTGGCGAAAGCAGCCGTATTGCAAAACCGTCCTTTCCTCGTTTCGTTTACGACGTAGAAGAAGAACCTTCGTCGGGTCGATGTGTCCTACGCCCACGAGGTGCCACCTTGAAATCTCACCACGAGGATGCGCGAATCTTCTGGCGAACGCGCGAAAAACAACGATCATTGGGGTTTATGGTTGGCGTGAAGGTAAAGTCATGTGCTTTAATTCAAATCTGAATACTATTACTTATAATTAGTATGATCGAATAAAAATAATTTAGAAAAAGGTGCACCTTTGAAGCTGAAGATTTCCAACACGTCCATGTCTGACACTAGAACTACCAAGCAAGTCAAAATGATTCGCCCTCAATGTTTATAGGATAGTTATAGAGCAAATATTCGACGTTGATCATATAAAATAGATTATCTTTTACTCTTGATACTCTTTTTCAATGGTAAGTTATATCTTCGATGACTCAGAACATATCCAGGACAGTTGGCTTTAGGTGAAATGATCATACTATTTAAGGCGGATGAGGTGCAAAAAAAGTTACGAGTCAAACCAATCTGCAACCCTCGCAAATTCCTCAACAGCGTGATCTTAACAAACCGCGCGATCACTGTCATCAATTTTCCCCTTTCCTTCACTCAACCACTCGACATAGCATTTAACAGCCTCACGTACACACGACATATGCATCGGTTGAAGTTTTATTAACGCTAGGGTTAAATACGGCAAGTTTCCACGCATGGGCAGACGCGAGCAGATAAGCGATCGAACTCGAGGAATTCGAAAAATTCCCGCGCAAGTATTTTCGTTTCTATCGTGTGTCTTCGATAAGATCTCCAGTCCGATGGAAAGCCTGGATTCCTCATAAGACTGTAGGGTTTCTCCGTCTCGAAAAAGATTCGCAGTTCCAATGAGAGGATCGTTCCTTTTAACCCCGAAGAAACCCTTGACCTTGGTCGAATGAGCGAAGGAGGAACACGCTTTAGTTCGTGTGCCATTGTACGTGCCTCCTCCGGCGTAGAACGACTCGCCGACCCCGTTTTGCATGCTGTTGCCGAAGGTTAAGGGTACTGCTAGAAAAGACGCTCGATATATGCGCGCAACCATTATTTATCCTGTCGTACATAATACGTACTCATTCCAAGGAGAAAGGGATAACGACCTAAGCTGGAATTAATTTGCTCCAGACCCGAAATCACTCGGGATTATACGAAATTTCCCAGGAACGCGTTACGATTATCGTAGCAAGGAGGCAGGTACACCTTCTGGAACGTCGAACGATCGATTAAACCATAAATCATGAACCACCCCACGTGAAAGACACATTTCCAAGACTCTCCTGGAAACCCTAGAAACGTTAGAAGTTCCTCTCGTAATGAAAGAACGAGATTTCCTTGCGAGAAATGAGATCTGTCCGGCATATATCGGCCTGGCTTTTCTTCTCGACGATTTTCCCGCCCTTTCCCGCAGAACCAAGGGAATCACAGCTGCACCAAATTTTCTGCCACTTCGAGCCCTTTCATCCTCGATCATTCGAGCGTAATGGCAATGCTGGAGAAACGACGTTTCCGTCGTGTTTCTGACCGCACTCGACGGGAAAACAGTTCACGAAAATTCAACCGAGTGAGGCTTTCTATGATTTTACCTTTTTCTCGTTGGAGAACCATCGACATGGAAGAAGTCTGTGGCAATCTCAGCCGTTGACTTTTCCGTTCTGCGAAATTATCGGCAAAAAGGTTTGCGCTCGATCGACGCTCCGAGAGCGCAGGGGGTCTTTCGCATGAAGATAGAAGGTCGGGAGAAGAAAGAGCAAGAGGCCAGGGAGGAAAAAAAGGCCCGCACGGGGGAAGATGAAAACGAGGAGGAACGGAGGAAGGAGGAACGAGAAGCAAGCAAAAACCGCGAGCGTTACGTGCCTCTTCTTTACGATAGAAGCTCATTGCTCGTAGATTGCGATTTGCCACGGACGTAATGAAGCCACGGCTTCTGACTGCGTCGGCTTCGACTACGAACGTTCGGCAACCAACGAGAAATGCAGTCGTTGCAACTGCAGTTTCCGATGACCATGGGAAGAATCTATGATATTTGTACAATACTTGTATTTGTGTCCTTTCCAAGTTTATTAAAAAGTGGTAGCTAAATGAAAAGTGTTTTTATTCATCCCTAATAATCTTGATAGAAAGATACTGATTAACTCTTTAAGGTACAAAAATTCGGGGAATTAATCCCTTGCCCTACTATTTCTTTTGTGACTGCAAGTGCAAAAACTCAGAATTGAAATCAAAATTTCTCGCTACTTTCAGATATTTCGTCTCACTGAACATAGTATTGACAGTATAGGAATAATTTAACCGTTAAGTCACCAGTTGATATTTTCTATTTAGTAATTTTTAGAAGACTTCAAAACTTCCTATGCCATTTATCGTATTACGAGGGTTTAAAAGACCCACGTTGCACAGTAATTTTTGTTTTAATTGATTAAAGTTTATATTTATTAATATAACATCAAGCATCTTCACGGATCAAAGAGGTGGGACACTTTTAATCCTGTTGCCTCAAAGAGTTAAACCATTCACACTGCCAACTACGATATATCTCATACTTTGTGTTAAAAATCCGAGTTAATTACCTAAATACAATGCTTAATTTTTTGACCAACGAGCAGGTTAAACAGTGGACCAAAGTCTATCATAATAAAAAAGTAATTTAGGAGATTTGCAACTTCATTCTAACGTGGAGAACAATTTCTCGTTTTCTCGGAAACAGAATCTCGCCCCCATCGTTTTACGATTTATATGAACCGCCTTTTCTCACGGCTCCGTGCTTACATTTATTTAATACCGTGAATGCATAGTTCAGTCGATCTTTCAAATGTCCAGGAGGCTTATGTGAGTTACTACATTATATTTTTCGCACTTTTTACCCTCTCGAATCGAGATCGGCCGACAGTTGTGACAACGGTGGACAACGCACACGGCGAGACGAGCGGGTACACCTTTCGTGGATGTTTGCGCGTGGCTCGATGCTATCCTGACAGCTCAGATAACGGGTGTGACGTTTTGAAAAATTGAGGGCAACGATGCGAACAACGCCAACGAAATGCATCCCCGTCGTTTTGATGTTTCTTTCTCCCTTTTCACTGAGTATCTCTGTCTCCGTTTCTCGGATGTGTTTTGAAAAGGACAAAACTCCGCTCGTACATCGATTCATCATTAACAAGGAAAATATATCTAAATAAAATTCCCACTTTTTGGAATAAATACCAAATAACGTTTTCACACAGATAAATAAAGTGAGAAGTTAAAATATAGGATGTAAGAAGCAATGATTCTTTAGATAGTTTTTGGGATAAATTTCTAGCAAATTGTTTGGTGTGCGTTCTCCTGAAATTTGGAATATCATAAATGGACATTTCAAAAAATTTTTAAAATCATTCAAACTTAGTTGAAACAAAAAATACGGTGATCTTGTAAATTTTAAAGACTTTAGGTTTAAGAGAGAATTTCTATGTCCAAGTGGTCTAGTTTTTCTAGAATATTGTTCCGCAAGAAACGACGCGTGGGAGAAATTTTACATCAGTCGACGAAGAAGGAAATTTTAAAAGAAACCATAATTGTAAGTCGACTATCGGGGACGTTTACCAACGTTAAAACCGTGTGCACGTCCTCGGAAAGGAATACTCACGAGTTATTTAAAAAGCCCACTATCCGTTATCTCGATCGGCGAGCGCGGAGGGTCGTTTGAAATATTTCTTCCTCCGCGTTTCGAAGGTCTGTCATTCGAACGGCTGCCAGAACCGAAGAGGAAGAAACAAAGGTATAAACGAATAGTCCGTTTCTTTTTTGAATCGTCGTCAAAGAATTTCGTGCCACACATTCGACGACTTAAAATTCGTATTTTTAGAGCGACATCGCCCGTATTATCTACCAAAGCTTCATCGTCGAAGCGAGAACTTCGTCCATAAAGAATATCCTTAATTTCCGTATGTCTCATAATTCTTAAATAAATCAACTTCTAAACCAAACGATCTTGTTGGACAAAAGCAGCAATTTTCCACGTTCTACTAAATTACTTCTTACCAGGTGTAACTCGTTATTTTACGCAACGATACGTTAAGAATCACGGGCATTCAGCCTGGAAGAAAAAGGATCCTCGTAGCGCAAGGTGTTAAGAGATTTAATCTTCCACTCTGCGAACTTTTCAATTTGCCCGCTTCCACGAAACATCTCCGTTTCGTTGAATGTAATTGCTACCGATAATTAAACGTTTCCTGTCCGCTATAGAGACCGAGTTTTCCATCATCGTTCTCCAAGGGAACACGTAGGTAGCCGGATTTGGATATCCTTGCCAACGATCGGCAGATAAAATTGAACGATTAGACGTAAACGAGGCAGGTACGGGGTAAAATAATGGAGGTAGGAAAACGAGGGTAAGCGGGTCCCTCATTGTTTGTACGCCTCATGGTCCGCGACAGAGCAAATAAGGAAATACTCACCAGCGAGTCCACCTCCGGATCTGCGATGTAGTACGGCTTCTCTTGTCTGATCTGTAACACACGAGCACATTAATAATTAGTCCCAGCGGTAATTGCGGCATTAAAACTATACGATCGTATCTCAGTTATCCGCACATCTATACGTCATACAGTAAGTCTACCATTCTGCCTTTCTCTTCTTTGCTTTATCTCTTAACATCCCAGCTCACCCTTCTATCCAATATTTCTCTAAGCGATTTCCTTCGCATGCTTCCTCTTAATTGGACTCCCACTGTTCAATTCGTACGTATAGAAACGGAAACGCGCCGGTAAACGCTATGGAATTCTCTCGACGGTGAGTCGAACGAGGAAGACGAAGGAGGGAATCTTACAGGGGGGATTCTCAAGCATTTTCATGGCGCCGCGTAGTGCCGATCAGAATGGAAACAAAACGCAGGAGGAACGATGCCCGACTGGTTGCTCGCTCTTAATTGGACCCACGAGTTCTTACTGAAAAGACACGGCAGGGGGAAAAAAGGGAGACGGACGACAAATCTCGATGGAAGTACTGGTTAATCTTCTGGAATTCACCTCGGGAAGATTATGCTCCTTCTCTCGCTCTTTCGGTTTCTCTTTTGCTTTCTCTCTCTCTCTCTCTCTCTCTCTCTCTCTCTCTCTCTCTCTCTGTCTTTCTCCTTTGGCACCGAACCGAACGATCTGATTAACCCTGCCGTTCCAGGTTCAACGAATATCGTTAAAATTCTTTTGCAACGGTTTCGACTACCTCGCGATATTATTTCACCGATTATCTGCGGCGAATCTGGCTGGTTGTTAATTTTTGATATTTTTTACGTCGATTTTATGGTCACTAACGTTGAATTTTCTCATAGAAAGTTTGACACTCTGAGTGTGGAGTTGTGGATGGCAAACTACTCTTATTTGCACTTTGTACATTCCGATTTCTTATGATTACATCAAGCGAAAAATAAGAGCTGCAATCCAGGATCACCTTAATGAGTGGAGAACAGGAATACAAGTTGTAGAAATACACAAAAAGTATAACAAGAATCTCGACCATATCTACCTCTCTACAGAAATGTAAATCCAAGTAGAAATATGTTGTTGCTCCAACAAAAATCATAAAAATCTCAACATAACAGCTACAAAACACTCTATTTAACCCAGACATTAAAACCAGCTGAAATGCATCCCTCTTTCTACAGCAGTGCATCAAATAAGAAGGGTATTACATTTTCCTCAAAGATATGCAAAAGTTCCATGATAAAAGTACCACCATCAACGAGAGAGAATCAGAAACTAAATTCCAATCTTAGTAAAACCGAAAGGACCGATATGAAGTATATCTGACCAAACGAATTCTGAGAACGGGACCACGAGTATTCATGAGTCTGAATTCTGAATGGGAGTTCCTTTCACATCGAGTGTATAGGTAATGAAGGCGTCTCGTACGCCGGACAAAAATACTGTCAACTCTTCGTAGGGGGGAACTAGTTCTTGCAAGGTCCTGTCACCGTGCTTTTTCGACGATCCCCAAGCGGCCGGATAGCGCCGTTGCAGGTAGCCAAAGCGATTACAAATTATAAGCAGTCCCGTTCGCTTTCTTCCTCGGCTATTGTTGCTTGTTCTATGCGTATCCTCAAACGCCGATGCCGCTCCGATTGACCGTGACTCTGGTAGTTCTCGAAACAATGCGAATTTTTCCGCGAATTCGTGACCACGTTTCAATGTAGTTCAATGAAACTTGGACAGTTGTATTTCTGACTTCTTGTAGATTGAGAAGAGGAGATTTCATAGAGTTTATAGGAAAAATATCTGATTTTGTTTTATACTAATTTCATCTAGGTCATACTGTTTTAATTAATGTATACTTAGAGTAAATTTCTCAGAGGTGATGGGCAAGGATTTCCAAGTTGGGCATAGTAATTGCATTTTTACATCTCCTTATTCGACATAGACTTTGGGAAAAATAATATTGTTACGTGTGTTGAGTGTTCGGTGGTCCTGTGTATGGCGTGAAGTTAAAACTATTTTTTTTTCATAGATGAACGATTTGCTAAATCCTTCGGTGTAATATATTTTTAAATAAATATAGGATAGGTTCAATGTAAGTAGATTCAAGTTACGTCGATTTCGCAGACGCTACAACATGGAAACAGTATTAAGAAGGTTTTTTCAGCTAAATGGAATGTTCCATGATCCTTTGACCCACTTCGAAAGATATCCATGGACAGAAATAAAACTACGTGCACGTTATCAATCGGGAATAAAATTTCTTCACATTTTAAAGAGTCAATTAATCATTTGCAACTCGTTGAAAACGTTACAAGAATCTCAAATACATCTGCTTCTTCCATCAAGTGATCGCATTTAAATTTTACAAATTTTATGCAGCTGACAAAGTGTTAATGATTCAAAGTCATAAAGGCGTGTTTGAAAACACGTCCAACGATAGCTCACAATTTTTTTCAAATCCCACATCGTTCCACTCTATTTCGAGCGATATGCGCACGATATGATCCAAGGCGAGAGATCCAAGGAATTTTTTTTCGAGATCGGTCAATCCAATTGTAAGCGCGCGTGAACCATACAGCTTATTCGACGAATCGTTTAAATATGGCGCGATAATACGAATTGGATAGGCGAGACGAGCGAATTGCGAGTGACAGTTAATTGACTCTATGCATATTCACGTGTATACGTGCAACTGGTAGCAATAATGTAGCGCCATTTATCGTCAAATATCCGAGAAGTACACGGATCACTGATATTTATGTGACATATCTCGCGCTCTGCAAATGCAAACGGAATAGCTGTTTCTTTTTTAATACTCTCGATAAAATATTCGAATTTTAAACTCTCATTGAAAATTTATTCGCCTCCATGCTCGCGTTGGTCGATCCAGTCGATATTTATCGATACGAGCGCATTTTTCAGCGGCAATATTAAAAGAACGGAAAACGGGCAAAGCGGAATTCTTAACCGACAAGAACCATTTACATAATCGGACCACCCAACGCAAATCTCTCTCATTAGGTATATCTGGAAGTCTCGCGGAGTGTTAGGAGAGCGTGTTAACAAACGCAACATCATCGGTCACGTACAAAAATAAAATATTCCTTCCGTAATATCTCACGGCAAAAGCAAATAGTCGCGTCAACGTTCGACGCGAGGTCGCTGCCGATGAAAAAATAAATATCGATAGATACCGGCGGCCCGCCGTGATTTTCTCGGACGTACAAGTCCGCCCGGCCGAGATAAAAATATTGTGCGATAATATTTAGAGAATGCTCTCGTTCCGGCACCGACATCTGTAGGATGCTCTCCCGTATGCACGTACGTACGAGGCAACGCGAGGCCGTTATGATTTTCATGGTGTGCGACGATCCTGCCGAGAGATATACGAAGCAGCTGCTCTCGGAGGCTGCTGCTCTGCTTCTGACGATGTTACTTGGGCTATTGCCTTCCACCCTCTCTTTATACCCGCTTCTCGTCGCTCGTCTCTACTTCGAAACACTCCAATTTCATTCAGATAAAGTACCATTGACAAAACAAACGTCAGAACTCAAATTACGTAATTTGCGTGAAAGTACACGCAAACGGATCCCGAACGACGGTAGCGGTGTATAAAAATAATTTCCTGGAGGGAGAATGAATTTCAAATTGTCGTAGTGTGTAGCTTCCTAAAATGTTCTTATTTATAATTTTACAGAAAGCATTTTCTTGCTTGACATGGTGAACGCCAGGGTGGTCACTGGTGACCGGCGCCATTGAAATCAATGAAACTTCGCATGAATTGTAATATTTCCTAATTTTCTAGGTAATAAAATATTTAAATACTGGCATTAAAAAGGTAAAGTCCTGATGGCAATATATCTGTCTGTGTTTTGAAGATTTCTGCCTTGTAAAGATGTGATTTCAATAGAAAAAGTTTACTTTGCTGAATACGATGAAACTAGCAAAATATCGACGAGTAACACTCACGATAAATTGGATAGGAAATTTTCGCAAAAATTTTGCAAAACCTATCGAATTGAAGATTTTTATAATATTAATACTACGTTAAATTATACGATATATCAAGAATCACTGAACAATTTTTATCTTACTACTTTCATCCTGAATTATTGCGGAGGCAATCACAAAATAAGTCCTACGACAAGGAGTTAATGTTCACTCATAATTCAATATCACTCATAATTATAGGACATACGGTCTCTTCTAAGTAATTTCATTTTCCTTTGTATATCTCGTAACATAAGTCAGTTAAAAATTAATACTCGACAAACAACGATCATAAAACACTTTTAAAAGCGAAGCATCGTTTGCCACGAGTATTACAAAGAAAACAGTACAATTATACCTACCACGTTCCATCCCAGCATGCAAAGAACCCAGTGCAATAATACCCAACGAAGGGTGTAAAACCGATATTTATCCCCAATCCCAACAACGGGTCTGGAAGGCCCGGCACACGGAAACGCATACAATATTCCTCGCCATACATTCTATATAGAGTTAAAGGTCGAGAATACAACGGCGTCAAACACCAAAGCATCGTCGAGGCGAGTGATTGTCTCTCCCGTGTCGCCGAGCTGTAAAACGAATTGCATCCCGCGTAAACTTTACGGCACCATCGTTCTAACCTTCCTTGGATCGTTCCATGGAAATAGTCATGGCGAGAGAATACCACGACTTTCTTTCTCAAATTCGAGCCCAACAGTGTTCGAGGAAAGGACACGGTGGCGCAGTAAAACAATACAGGAGAAACCCGTCGATCCTTTGGTCAACGGGTATAGGGGCATAGGACCTCTAAAGAGACGAATTGGAAACTTTCGGGTACTCGTTGACTTTCCCTGGGGACCTTTGACTTCCTGAACACCCGGTTGGGTTTGTTGAAGGTAAAGTGATTGTAAAAGTTTACGAAAGTCTCTTCTGAGCGAAGGTAGAGGCTGCTGTAAATTTTACACTAAAGGCGCGAGAATCCGTGGTACCGAGGAAGTTAATCCGATATGTACGACTGATGGACGAGTCTTTATGGTGTTGAGGATGGAGAGAATTGTAAATGTTGGAAGGAATTTGTGGTGGTTTGGGAATGGTAAAGAATGTATGAGGATTTGGGAAGAATTTAACGGATACTGTAGCAATGATGAATAATGCAAATGAATTAAATTAATGTGTACTTTTACATTAATCTTAAAAAAATTAAATTAATATGTCCATTACTAATTTCCAAAGTGTGAAATTTGAACAACGATCACCGATTAAAATGTCAAATCAGTCAGACCAAGAGGATTCGCAGAATCTATGAAATTTATATAACATCCAAATTTAGCAATGTATTCAGTCAAAAACATTGCCAATGATTTCCTAATCACGAAGCTACATCAATGACCTCCACTTTCAGCTCGAAAACGCGTTCCACGTCATCGACAGTTGAAACGTTAACGCGCGTCAGATTTGAAGAGTACCAATACCTCTTCTCCCAATCAATCAAATCTCACCTCTTACATCCTTAATTGTACGTTGGCGAGGCGTCAGAGAATTCGTAATACCAACAACCGACATTTTCGCATGAACCTCACAAACGACCACGAATAGCAACGTTGCAACGTAGTGAGAAGGAAGACACGATGATACGAAATCCATTGGACAGAAGGTGCACACGTTTACTGACGTGAATCGTCTTTGTGCGCTCGTGCTAATGAACGGTTTCGAGAGGAACTCGAGACAGCACTCGAATCGCGTTTCGCAAGGACAAAAGGCCAGAAGAGAGACGCGGCCAGAGAAACGATACCATGAGGACGTAACGCGCCATCCAAAGCCGAAGAGGCATTTACGTTAGAAACACGATAATGACGAAATTGTAGCCTGACAGGAGAACGGCGAGAATAACTTCGTCGGCCTGCAACAACGGGATTGTCTCCTCGGTCTTTGGAAGATAACGATAAAACGATTAGGCGAGTCAACGTGGGCGGAAGAAAGAAAGTATGAAAGAAGTTGAAACTGTAAAGAAGAAGAAGGAAGGAAAGAGAAGGAAGAGACAAAACCGTTGGTGGCGAGCAGGTTAGTAGGTTGGCGAGGCGCAATTCGTCGATGACAGTGAAACGACGTCGTGAACCGCGAAACCGGTCCATTGAGAGTGCAGGATAGGCTTGGGCTTACAAGAGCGTTACAACTTTCTTATACGAGTTTCGTTAATTAACTTGGAATTACGGCAAAAGTCTAAACGATCGTTTCCGTCGCTTTGCCGGAGGCTGTTGAGACTGGATAAGCGAATGAACTGTATGTGATTTGCGTTAATTACGGTTACTTTGTACGAGAGAACAAGTAGACGTGTCGGTGTTTCGAAATGGAGAATAAAAAAGTAACGGAATCTTGAATGAAAAAATTTGTCGGAAGAGATAAGTTGTCTCGACACTTCGTTTCTATATCATTCATTAGAATGGAAAGAAAGATATATTAAAATTAGAGGAGCAAATGCTTGTTCATTCTCGTTGGACAAACGATGAACTATTCGACAAGACTTTGAATAAATTTGTCACAGATACTTTTTCTAAAAGGGACAAGAAATCGTAGAAATTCGTTGGCAGTTGTGCGCACACCTCTCAGGTGGGAAAGCAGGTAGCGTGCTCGCGCACGAAGAGGACGCGCTTGTCTCGTGGTCGCATTAGTCAGGCCGTCAGTGCGGGGGCCAACGTTTTACGAGGGTTTAATGCCCCCGGAGGTGCATTCTAATTGCACCAATAAATCCCAACGGGTCCTTTGCTGCCTTCTCTCTCGCTCTTCTATCTTCCGTCCGTCTTTCGGAACGGACCTCGAAGTTGCAACGTTCCTATCGTGACGAGGATCCGTACACCTACGATTTGCACGTTTCTAATCGTTTTGGCAATTTCGTGCACGACCTACGCCTCTATCTTGGTATTCGCTCCAAATTTCAAATTATCGCTCGTCGACCCAATCCACCGAATAAATAACAAAACCAACAAGATAAAACCGATTGCAAGTACCGAACTGAAAATACGATACTTAACGTTTCCAGAGGGGTGAGGACGAGGATCGATTTCGACGCAACGAAGCGCGACACGAGGACGCGTCGGAACACGGTCGAGAGCGAAATTTTTGGGACGCTCGGGGAGCAGCAGGCACGAAAACTGGGACGCGGTTGATCCGTCGAGTAAAAAAGGGCACAACAATGCGCGCAACGTGGCGCAGCGGGATACTCCTGTGGTGCGCTGCTACGTTGCAGGCAAGGAGGCAAGCAGGCGGGCAACCTGGCCAACGGCAAAGCCAAAGCCGAACTCGAAGGCAACGTGGTGCAAAAAGAGAGCAGAGACGGGAATGGGAGAACGGAGGCCCCATAGGGCACACACGATGCGTGGACCGCACGGGATAATAGTGGACCCATTGAATAGATCAATTTACAATGGCAGAAAATGAGCAGCGCTTCAACCGGGAGAGCACCCCTTCTCTCTAAACCCCTCCCTTGACTCGAAGCGTTCCACTCTCCACGGTTCGGCGCTTCTCACGACTCGACAGTGGCGGTGGTCGTGCCGCGAATGAGACTGCGCATGCGCGTTATGACGCTCATTCGGCCATTGCGCATGCGTGAATCCAAGGCACGCAACAAAAATGAAATGCGGAATAATCCGTGCGCAACGTGCGGCCCTTTTGTCGCATGGCCCTATCTTCGTCCAAGTATCGAGGGGGTACCAGTGGGGTACCGTGAGGGCTCCAACGACACGCCTCGAAAACCGCCGCAAGAGGATTGTCACCTGCTTATCTTTTGACGCGTACCGCGTCTCCGTGTGTCCCTCTCACTCTTTCGTGCCGACAGATCGATGGAAAATAAAGAATGAGTGGGCGAGGCAGCGCAGATTCGCCTGTAATCGCTGGTGTAATCTGTGAATTTCACTCGACGACGACAGAACGTACGACCAAAACGAACTTCCTGCGCTGCGGCGCGCCACGTATGGGGGTACACCTCGGGAAACTAATGGAATTGCTCGGATACGCGATAATACGAAAGCAGGGAATTTCATAATGCGCGTGACTCGATACCGAAACTTATTATCCATCCTGAGAATCGCACCGGGGGGTGGAGAGGTATATCTGCTTGACAATTTGTTTCTTCGCTCGGGGGTCTCGTAATCTGTGAATTAGCTGCAGCACGTACACCCTGAGTAAACGCACGTAGCATGGCTTCCCTGATGGTGCGTGGAAGCGGCTTTAGAAATGGCTTCAGATGGGAAGAGATTCGAGGCAATTTCCAAGAATCGCAGGGGGATTTTATTGGACCGTCACGTAATCGCGAGAACGAAGAAACTAATTGTATCGATACTATAAATAAAGTACGACTTCTCGTATGTAATTATATATGTAAGGATAGACGGAGAGGCTTCGCGGCGATACGTTTCAGTGAATCGGAATGGAAAGAAAGGAAAACAGTCGGAGTAAAAGGCAGGGCAATTTACTACACACCGGCTAGGAACGATACACGCCGCGCGTCCCGGAGAAACTGTGGAGCCTTCGGACATTTTTCTCTTTCCTCTCTGCGCTCCGTGCGTCTTGAAATGTATCTTGTAGTCCTGTGCGCCTTATTAAGATGCAAATGTCATGTCAATTTCGCAATCCTAACGGACTTCTCCGTGAGCGTGCGAGCCGCGATGCTGTCTCTTGGCGTAATGTCGACACGACGCGGATAAATAATACAAAACCCCGAATGGATAAGTGGTTTAACGTTAAAAATCCCATAGTGAGGCTAACGGTTATCGCGATACAATGTTTCCTTTTAATCGGTAACGACACACCGACTTAAATAATTAGCTTATATGCAGACGTAATTACGTAGACGCACAAACGATGCGTCACATCGGCAATTTTGAACCACGCAATAGTGCAATATTTTCCTTAACGTGGTTAATTGATTTTAAGAAATTCCCGAGTTATAGGATACCATGATAATCGAGTGAGTCTAATGATTTATTCGAACTGTTTCTTTCATTAAATGTGAGAATTATCGGGTGTTAATTGCAACGCAACTCTATGGTGAAAGATAAACACTGTTGCAAAAAATTTAAAGTACTGCGTTTAAAAATATCTATGTATTAGCGATAAAACGAAATTAATACCGTGAAAAGTAGTTTTTCTAGGTCGCGAAACAATTATACTCTATTTCTGAGTAATTACACCCCTACCGTAAACTCGCGAACTGCCTGAAAACTTCGACACTTTAATTATCGAATCTTTTTCACGCGGAATGTAGAAAACATCGAATTTAAGAGGCTCACCTTATCCTACCTCGCGCCGGGGCTTAACTCTTATCGTTATCTTTACATAGCATTTCTCAAAGCCGTTGCTACCGTGTTACCGGCGCCCTATATTTAGATGATACGATTCGCCTATTTTTTCCGCGGAAATGTACCCACGTCGAAGTCCACAATTCTTATCTAATACACCGTCAAAACAAATAAAATACCCGATGCTTAGAATGTCGGAAATAAAAGAAAAAACGTTCGGCTAATTAGCGCGCAAAAAAAAGAGTCAACGAAAGAGATAGAAATACAGAGATAAACAGAGAGAGAGAGCTGCTTTGTTAGCCGTTCGAGCAAAAGTGCAATTTTATGCAGAGATAACCATGAACGTTCTATACCTATCTGACGTTACAAGGTGTAGGTGCCGATATCCCTCAATCTAAATGTGTTGCATTCGTTTGCATTGACTAACCGTACGCAAATGACCAAGGCAACATTTTTATCGTTTGTCCTGTCGACTTGGCTTAATCGCTCTCGCTTTGTTTCCACGAGGAAACGCCAAGGAATACTTTGCTTCGTAGACGAGCCTTATCGACCACCTTAAAACGGAACAAGACTCTCTGGATACGATTCTTTTGTCATTGAAGATCAACATTTCCTTCTTAACGACAAATCGATCTTCGTTGGATGCAACAACCTCTGCTCATCGACCTTGCATTCTCGCGCGATCTACTTTCTGCCTTGGAAGAAATGTAGAGGACGAAAACAGTACGTTTTAAAAGGCCCAAATCGTTTCGCGGCATGCGGCCCCATAGGTTCTCGGGTTACCTACGCGTGTCCTTGAGGGGACTTGCCTCAGGTGAGTATAAAAAAAGGTGCTAGGGAAAAACACGCAAGTTGGTCTTTTGCCTTTAGACTCCACGAAAATACGGCCCTGAGATGGCCCTCCGTGCTCGTCTCTTGAACGGCATTCCTAAAAATAAGTCCCAAGAACGAGCGAGTCCTTTTTGGACCTATTACATCCA
Source organism: Cerceris rybyensis (assembly GCA_910591515.1). NCBI lineage: Eukaryota > Metazoa > Arthropoda > Insecta > Hymenoptera > Crabronidae > Cerceris > Cerceris rybyensis. The sequence continues at coordinate 9,255,277 of OU342797.1, read as the reverse complement.
TGAATTTACTATTTCGTCGAGAGGTAGCTGAGAAGCGTGTTGAGAGTCGTGACTCATTTGGAGCGGTTTAGACGATCTTTCAGAAAGGTTAGAAGGCTGTGGTCAATCTTTCAGTAGATCTCTGTCGCCAAGATTTTAAGCGGGAGGAATTTCGTCAATGGGAGAACGATATCGGAGGAAGTATAGAAGAAATACTTTAGTTTTTGGTCATAGAGAATAAATAGTCTTTGTATTACACGATCTAATAATGTCTACTGTAAAATTTAATATTCGAGGGGCCGGAAAGTACTGTCGTTTTTTACATTGGATTCAAACAAATAAATTATTACCAAGTTCTTATTTTTAATGTATGATGTAATCACCATCGTTATCAACAAGCTTCTTCCATCTAGTGAGCAAATTTTCAATGCTGGTTCAATAAAAATTAATTGGTTTTGGGATTAAATATCTCGAGGAACTACGTTACTTTCAAACTAAATTAATATTTTAACGGCAAAAGAAATTAAAACAGATGATTCAATGAACACTATGTCCCTCGAGTGACAATACTTTCACGCACATCCCATGATACTCCCATACCGTGATGTTATTAAAACAATTTGCAAAATGCGAAATATGCCAAATGACAAATAAAAATATCATAAAAACTTTCTGTTTTCTATTTCATAGAATCAATCAACTGTCCCCGAGAGACTCTCGACTACTGATATCTTAGACTTCGAGACAAACTTTCGACTGTAGTGCCAAAAGCAGTAGCGTACAAGAGCCCTTGACCCTCTTTTCCTCAAGCGACTATCAAAGTGTGCCAGGAAAATCGTGAATTTCTTTCTTACCTGTTTGGAGAAGACGGCGATGTCCTCGTTGAAGCTTTCTGACGAGCAGACGTCACCACCCGCGACACCGGGTTCACGAGGTGTACACGTCGCAAGCTCGCACTTCTCGAAGATCAGTGCAAGCAGCGGGAACAGGGGATGTCTGCAAAGAGAAAAGAATGCGTAAGATAAAGATAGAACCACAAGTTACTTACGAAGAGAAAGAAAAATATAAGGAAAGAAAAAACGAGCTACATTTCGTAAAGGCTGTAAAGCATGTTAATTAACTCGGTCGATCTCTCGATCCTTGGGACTTTACTTCTCGACGAAGCTCATTTTCGTCTCGGTATGTCCAGCAATTTATCCGTCGTACTTGGAATATTATATCACGATGTCAGGCTTGCGAAAGAAAGATCGCAATGTTTCGAGTACAATAAATTAATCTGCCGATCGTGCGTCGATACCGTTGATTAAACCACGATTAAAGTCAAGAAGCGAGGCGGAGATAAGAAGCTTTAATAATAAAAACAACATCCATGCCAAGTGGTGAAAGTGCTGGTACGAAAGGAGGTTTTATCCGGATCGTTTGTTTCCAAAAAAAAAGAAAGAAACAACGGAGTTGCGACGTTCAGTTATTACGTGGCTTTTCTCTCCACCGACAAAATTGCAATTTTTAATCGAACGGCATTTAGAATACGTAAACCTTAAACTGAGTACGCGTAAAAGTGCATTGTTAAAACACTCGGAGGGTAAAAACTGTCTAATTAGAATGGAAGCAAAGAACCCTTTCGCAGTTTCAACAATGTTTTTCTCTTATCTCGGCGCAATCGGTGCAAACCCGTCCTGTTAGTGCTACGAGAACGCAATTAACTCGAACGGCCGGTTGGCAGAAGAAATGAAATTCAGCGTGAAGCGTTCAACCGAAAACCTACCGATACTTCTCATCGGTTTTTCTCGTCAATCTGTCCAATCTCTCGAGACACAGCGATTATTCGGATTATAGTTTTCGATGAATCTCTTAATTGTTTCCTCCTTTAGTGACGCGTGCACCCATTTGGGGTTTATTCCGATATTTTAGCACTTTCTTTACATTATAATTTAAAAGAAGTAGTGCTAGTCAATGAGATATGATCGTGAAAAGATTTCACTCTCTTGTACGTTAACTGTGCATAATATTTCAAGAAAAATTAGTAATGTTTGAATATTTTATGAATTTTACTTTGATGATTAAAAGTCTATCCTCGAAAAGAAAATTAAGAAGGCTTAAGGATAAAAAAAACTACCGACACTATTAATATGATACATTATTTTTTAATGAAAATCACGAAATTTACAAAGAGTGAATTGTTAGGGAGAATTCTTCGTTTAGCTTGCCGTATGTAAATTATTTAATTTATCAATTTAGTTTTCCCCTTCGACCCCATTTCAGCCTGGTAAGTATATATGTACACACTTAGATATACCGGATTAATCGACGGTAGTTGCAGTGTTAAAGATACAGCATGACACTGACAATTTTGCACGATTAGATTTAGTCACGCAACTTTTCCGATGGAAAAATTCTCATGAATTCACTTAACGGGCAAATTGCACAGAAACTCCTGGAACTCGAAAGAAACTTTACTTCCTAATTCGAATTTTTCAAAGTGAATTAAGAGGAAAAGAACTTCATTTAATTCGACGGAGTGGTTTTCATTCTATCAGGAAGAAAAATATTCAGAGGTCTTTTCTGAGTGGCACACGTGTTACATACAAAGTATAGTTAACGCGGCATTAGGACGATCACCGGATAAGATAAGATTAGCCGGTGCAACTACGTTGCAACCGGAGGACTACTCTCGTAATTTAAAGTATATCTCGAGATACCTCCCTCAGCCTCCCCCTACGAAAAAAAAACAATAATTTATACACATTTACATGCATACAATACTGCTGCAAATAGATTTCCGAAGAAGTTTCTTGTAATGTGTTCACTAATAGATTTTATTATATCGGACTACTATTAATTATTGCACTTTAATTATAGAAGATTCTATAGATTTTTAACTTTGGTGTGTCAAATACATTTCCATTTGTTACATATTCAGATACACCCAAAAAATCCCAACAATATTAACCCTCTGTCTTTGCCAGATTTTTCTGTTGGGAGTACTACCTAGTCGGGGTGAATTTAGCTTTTCGAAGTCATTTTTCCCCCATTGATTCAAGGTAGATATATAGATTAAAGCACAGAATATGTCGAAGCTGCTTTATAGTGTTTAATAGTACTTCAACCACATAAAAAGAGATAGTTTCAAGTTTCGTAATTTTCGACAATCATAAATAAGATGCCGGGCTTCTACGACAGTTTCGAAATCTCTAGCACACTTAACGCGAAAAATTTGAAAAAAACAATCTAAAAATGCCAAAACACGCCCTAAAGTTCCCCATCCAAAATATGCAACTCTACGAAGACCATTACAATAAAAAAACTTATCACAAATACATTTATTTCATTTATACGATAATCTACGTCATCCGCAGTGAAATGATATAATTCCATCGACCCTTTCGCTTCATAACGCGGCAAGAGTACAACAAATTGGTCTCAGAAGGCCACGCGTTAAACGTCTCGGGACTAATCATCAAAGAAATGACCCGAGAACGGGAGTTCGGATGTGGTAGCACCGTGGCAAGGGGTATTGTGTACGCATGGTAGCAGGTCGCGTCTCGCGCCGTGCCAGACATAAAACGATTCGGAACGAATTTCGACAAATTGACGTGGCCGCTGCCGCCGCGAGCAACGAGTCTGCGAACTCAACCTGCCAGAAGTACAATGAAAAAAAAAAAGAAGAATAAAGAATGAAAGAAGGTAAGACCTTGCCCTTTGTCCGCCCTCCAACGTTTTCTTTTTCTCTTGTATCATCTTAGAAATGAAATCAACCCTGTCTACTTTGCGTCTACAGATATGTCGCGTTTTTTTTTAATTAATTTATTATTTACTTGTTGGCGGTAGAAGTTGAAATTCTATCTTGCATATCAACTCGATCGAGGTAAAAAGCAGGAGCAAGAAACACAAGCGGAAATAGTAATCGTTGTCGACTATGCCGATCGTAAGACTGGTATTATTGCTGCGTACTATGGCAATTAACATTTCTATGAACTTTTTCTTTATTGTTTGTAATTGAAATGGAATGACAAGTACACGGTACATTTTTACATATGTAATTTATTAATTGGCGAATCGTGCTAAAATGAAGACACCCTAGAAAACTTAACACATTGCGCGCTGAGTAGATTTATCGAGTAGAACCTTATTTGTGTTTGTATTATTTATATATCGATGAAGCAAGAAACTAAGAATTTTCCTATGCGGAAAAGTACGGAGATCATTATCGAGTGACTTCACAATTTTATCTCGTTATGGTCCATAATTATATACAGCCCATCTAGAAATTTAGCCAGATGTTTTAAGTTCTTCTGATAAACTTCAAAATTAATATTAAAATGATCTCGTTCTTCAACGTGTGCAAAGTGGTTGACATCTAAAAATTCGGAAGATGAATTAAATAAGAATTACTCGATCGAAATTCCGACAAATAGAAAAAGAAGAACCTCTAACCAGAGAAATCGGGGATGCGCTCGGTTTGCCTTGAATGCAATCAGGAAAACCGCCAAATACATGGTGGAATGAATGGGGCGCGCTTTAAATGCACATTTCTTAAGCGGTCGCGGTGCAGCAAAGTGCAACGTCGATGACAAATGACGGGTCGAAACGAGGTGTCAGAATGACGGGACCGCAGAAGGTAATGATATGATTGTCCGTTGGACGCAGTACGGGGGATGTTTGCGGTTTTGCGGTTTCCGCCCTCGATTCGACGCTACTACGCCACCTCCTCGCCCCTCGTCCTTGCCGTCCTTACCGATGCGGCTCTTTTTGTGCCAGGACATTGCCAATTTCACGCTGACATCGGTGAAATTATGATACACTGGCACCGAGCGTGGATACACTGCGTATTTCCGTGTTCATGGCTTAATTTCGATTCGGATTGATTTTCAAATTTGACGGAGCAATCAACTGTTCTCCGGACTACACCCTTCTCTGTATTTTTCCGGATGGGCAAAACCACGAAGGAGAACCTCTGATATTATCATTACGTAAAACTTAACGATGCTCGTAATGATCGAAGGTGAAAAATGATTTTAGACAACTTGGAAATTTTTTAAAACATGTCGTGTTCAGAAGTTGAGATTTTACTGGCAGTTTAAGCGGGGGGAAAACACGAGGAGGAAGTAATTCACGAGTTCTTTTAATTATATCGGTTAAAGAGGACAGTAATTCTATCGATAAACAAAGTATAATTCATATTTATTTCACGGATGACTCAAGAATAATGTATCGCGACACGCAACGTAATCGCCGTGAAACATCGATAAACATCGATCCAACAGAGATTCTCGAATCATCGGAATTTTCCAAGAGACAAAACTGCACGACATCGATAAAAGCGTATATTTTGCATATCGTTCTTTGATTTCATCGTTATCCAAGTAAACAGCGAAACGATCAAAGATACTTACACATTAAAAATTCCAAGAATCGTGTTTAATCAATGTAAAACCGTAGTACCGCACGTATCATCGGTAAATCTTAATTCCAAATCTCAAGTTCATCCATGGTAACACTTTAATCGACCCTCTCGACGTCTGAAGTCGCAATTAACGTCAGCCGACAATCGAATCGCGTCAAGTACAGTGTAGCATGAAATAAAACGCTAAAATGCTAATGCCGCATCGTGGTGAATTAGAAAGACGATAATCTACCTGTTGGTAATCAATTCCATTAAATGGCGCATTAATATTCATTACCAGTTCATCCGCCTTTATACTGTTCCGATGCGCTCATTATCATTAATCTAAAAAAAAAAGAAACGACGAAAAGAAGAAACACTAAGGGAGGGAAAAAAAATAAAATATCCAAGCTCCTCCTTGGTAAAAGATAGAAAAGTGGGACTTATTTCCTCTCGGCCGTTCCACCGAGACGGAGCGTTTCACGAGGATTTGCGTAAGACGTCTTATCCATAAATGACTCGACCAATCGAGCTCCTTGCATAAGGATCCGAGTTTCCCATGATTGGCAGATTCGCCTGTGCGTTACGTCCGTCGGGTCTTACGTAAAACTCTTCCGTGCAATCAGTGCTCGCGGGGTAATCGGCAAGAATCACGGACGCACACGGACATACATTCAAACAATTTTTCTCTCCGTCTTGTTACATCCGACTTGGTCAATAAGGATGTTCGATGTTGTCTTCGTAGATGGTTTCTCGATTTTTCATACAATTTCGGAAAATTCGAAGGATAAATGAATGCTCGAATCATCGTTAGATCGTTCTTCGTAATTGTACAGTTGGAGGAATTAAATACGACATCCGAGTAAACTGGGAGGAATGAGATTCCCTCTACTGAGATCGGTTACGTGCCAAATAAGTCTTATGGTGAGCGCAAAATCTACCGTTAAATCGAAAGTGACGCTTTCGCTTCTTTTCGAGCGTGCCTCTTAAATTGTGCGAAATAGGAAAAGACATTTGAAACGAAAATTGTATCGTGAAGACTACAAAATGAGATACTTAAAGTTTGATTTACATAGATATTAAATTCTATGGAATGGAGAAAAATACTTTGAATAGAAATAGAGTAGCTTCTTGAAGGATACAGAGTGGAGTAATTTTAATTTGTTAAAATTTCTACGTTTTCTACCACTACAAAATCCTGCAAAATTTCTTTAAAATTGGAGATTTCGAGTACTCCATTTGACTCACTAACAAGATCAATTAATAATAGCTTCTCAACAGCCATCGTTCAGAATGTCGTCCTCCATTTCATCGAGTGTACATAGGTACATTCCAATGTCCAACGCTGTACATGATCTAAATGCCGCAAGAAAGGGACAAAGATGGCCATAGCTCGATGTCACTGCAACGACTCAATCGAGATCTCAATGTACGTTTATAAACACGAGTTTATCAACTCCAAAAGAGAGTGGAAGGTTTGCGGGGGCCCTAAACGCTATTTGGGAGGGCCCAACGTTCCGAGAAAGTCCTGGAATCTCTCTCTCAAAGCTTGGTCGGTTGGGGCACACGACGAGTGGACAAATTACAGGTTGCACGAAATAATGAGGCTCCCGTTCTAGGATGTATACCAGAAATCGGGGCATCTCGCGGCTATAAATCACACGGAACACGGGCGAGCCGCTTGGTAAAATGGCCAATTGACGAGTTCCTGCCTCGTATAACCGATACGCGTGCCACAAAGCATGTTACTCTTCAACGTCAGAGGAAAATCGCGGAACGCTTTTGTCGGCGTTTGAATTACGCGCCTATTCTACAGCTCTGAGATTCCCTTGATTGAACTATTTATTCGAAGCATAAATAGATATTTGTATTAACGGACAAAAGAAAAAAAAAAGATAATCTTCCATTGGCGAACTTAAATTAATAATTGAAAAGAAGTGAACTTAGAGTTTTCGCGGAAATGTATCGAGTTACGTAAAGTTGGAAAATTGGCGGGAAAGATTTGAAATTGAAATAAAATCACAACTGTTTCGTTGTATAAGTACACGAGCGTTAGTTGAACGTTGATGATATTCCGGTCGAGTTCACAGTGTATCATAAAAGTGATATTACGTCGCGAAGAAAACTGGACAAACCGTGCGAGACACGGCTGAAGATCGAGAGCCGGACGTTTAAGCGTCCGAAAGAAATATCGTCTCGCCTCTACCTGGGAATATATCATCCACGAAAAAAGGAACGGTGAGAGGAGTCATCTGAATTTCACCGGCGCGTCGCGACGAATCATGAATCATCCGACTTGGGGCAGGTCAGGCTATTGTAAAAATTATACGTCCACCTAAAGCGTATGCAATGTATGCACATTCCAGATTCGTTTTATCTGCATCTGTCCTTCTCAAGAACGTTCGGCTTGAAATACTGACCGGAAGGGAAGCTGTACTCGGTAGAAAGTAACGATACGAGTCGAACGCGTGGGGTGTGGAATATTAATCTTGCGACGTTTATTTATACGCGAACCGAATTCGATGAAAACGTATGGTTCGCTTGGTCTCTAAATTCTAAGCCAGCTAAGATACTCGGAGTACTCTCTTGGAGAATAAAAAAACGGCAATGATTAGCGCACTGATTAATCGTAGACATAAATACATGATAACATAGATAACGGAGAAGATTAAACAACGTGATTTAATTCATCGGTGACTCGTGAGAAGTCTCTATATTTATTTGTACGAGGTGAAATTAAAATGATGATTGAGATAAACGCACAGCACAATGCAATTATCGTGCTCCAAAACGTCTTAACCCTCATAGGCCTCTCTAAACTTTTTTAAACGCATCGTAACTTGAATTTCTCCCAGTGAAATATAGTATTGTTTGATTTGGCGGAAGCATTCCTAAAAAGAATTTTAAGCGAAAAGGGCGTGAAACAAATTGTCGTCAGTAACCTACGCAATCATCAATGTTAAGCTACTCTGACCGAGCACGCTGTTTTGATGGGTTTCCGTGGCTCTCTTTTTCACGATTCTACAGTATAATAGTCAAAACATTAATGAAACCAGTTTTTCCAAATATTCTTTAAGCTAATACAAATGCTAAGACTGTCAAATTCATTTTAAATGATTTTTCCCTAACCTCGCACACTTTTCAACCACCCTACCACCCTCCCCCCTCTCATATTTCCCCCAACTATTTCTAACTCTTCTAATACCACCGTTCCAAACAAAACCCTTCTCAAAATCTTCGCATTGCCTGACAATACTCGACTCCCCCTCGATCCCCCGCGACGAAACATAAAACCACAATGAAATAATGATAACAATATAACGAACAATGGCATACAGCTAATAACCATGACAGAAAATAGTAGAGAAAAGGTTAAACTTACCCGTAAATCGCATCCTTGTCGCGTTTGTGGACATCCGGTACCGCAGATGCTGCAGCCACGGCAGCCGCTGCGAGGACGTGTTGGGGTGGCTGCGGCGGGGGTGGAGGGTACTGGGGGTGGGCAGGCCCCATACCCCCGAGGTGAGGACTGTGATGGAGCCCCGGAACACCCCGGGCACTCCCATGCGGATCGTACAGCCCTGCTCCGCCGCCGCCGCCACCGCCCTCGAGGTAACCCCCGTGCAGCCCGCCGTCGTCATACTGAAACCACCAAAAGAGAAGAAAAAAAAATTAGTCTCAATTATTGATCGCCGTTAGGATGTTTATAATTAACGCCTTCTTAATTGATAGCTGGAGACACGTGCCGTGGAAAATGTGGCATGCACGGATGCAGAGTTCATGGACGGGGTGTAGGGTTGGGGGAAATCTTCTCGGGTAATTAGGTAATTGCAATTACGTGATTATATGGTGTTTCAAAATTTGGAATAGTTGGACGTTGTTTTAAAGTTTTATACGGAAGTTTGGCCTTTTTTATCATTTGAATTTTTCAATTAGTTAAATTCTTTGCCATACGATGAGTGTGTACTTGTGGTGGTACAAAATGAGATTAAAAAATTAGTAGTCTGCCTAGGTGAAAAATGTGTGTAACTTAAAGTGTGTAATATAGGAAAAACTATCGTTTAATTGCGATTTTTGCTGTTTGATGCACAGCTATGGTATGTGAGATTATAAAACACCGTGTGATAAGGGATTATTAAGTTAGTGTTATTTTAAACACAAAGGAATATTAGATACCAACCAAAATTATCGTGTATCATCGTTAATTGAATATCATTTAAAGGTTTACAAAACAAATTGCAAATATATTATTGTCTTACATAAAAAAAATTTTAAATTCTATCGATATTAGATACCACACTGATAAAGAAACAAAACACCAATTTGTCCCGGTATATTAATTATTTGATTAACATAATTAACGATGTTTTTTATATTTGATTGAAATGCAGTGAATTGATAAACTGCTTGCCTCGATGCATATTATAATCAACTTGCTTCACATTAAATTTCTAATGGTTAATTAATACAGAACAACGACCAACGCTAGAATCATTCAAACGTTTTAGCACAGAAAAGTGCCAAAATTTTTCACAAAATTTCCCAAACACTACATAAATTTCTGAAGTTTTTATCCACTTTGTAAAATCTACAATCGAAAAGTTTTTCTACGAGAAATACGATTTGTGCAGTGTCATTAAAGGACACTGTGAATATTTACCACCATTGTGGTATAAATCGAAGAAGTAAATTTACCTCACAGCAATAAGTATAGTTCCAAGATACGAATGACTTTTCGACGGACATAACTCATCGAGCATGCACAAGTTTGTTCACGGAAACGCCTTCATTCCTTTTCTTCCCACAATTATCCTAAAGCGTCTCGCACTTCGTAAAACACGGCAGTTTTAAAATTCCACCGGCAATTTCCGTACACACGTAGTACATTGATTTCGCGGTGGCATCAAGAATAGAAGATCGATTGTCCTTGTTCCAAGTAGCATACCCTTAATATTCGTTTCAGATACAAAGATAGATCGAATTTATTTCCGTCCTTCGATGGGCCGCAACGTCGACGTTGCAACGTGCAACTAAAAGCGCTAAATAAGTTAAAAGAAACGGCGAACACTTGCGAAATCCACCACTAGAAAGTGTCACAAGCTGATAACTTCAAGAATGACCTGCGATCCGTCTTCCTTGACCAAATGTCATTAAATAACATCATAGAAATACGACAAAGTTTGCAAATTGCCGGAGTTAACACGTAGAACGTCATAAATACTGCAAAAGGGAAGCAACGATGAAACCATTGGTGGATCGACGATAAAAGTAGAACACGATCGAAGCAAAGAACGACACTGAATATAATGTAAGCCGAGGATAACATTTCCACCGCGTAATAAGTCGCTATAATAAGTTATAGGGGCTCATTTAAGAATTCTCTTCGGTCTTCGCTGAATCGATTAGAATCATGGAATAATTATCTATTAAATTATCATTAGACAGGGTGGTGAGCTATTTCACTTGAGATTATTATCGTTGCTCATTAAAGCTCGATATTTATGTTCGAATATTCTTCGATCTACGATAATTCGTTAATAAGCATATAAAATTTGACGGTTGACACGTAAAGAAGTAATGTAATTATCACTCTTACAAATTTCACGAAGTAAAGGCGACAGGGGGAGAAAGTAAAACACCATACCGTGGGACTGAAATAGCCAACTGTGCACCAAAGAACGATCGGCAACAAAGAGAGCAATGATTTTCCCGACTCGTCGGTATGTACCTTGTCACAGGGTACCGCGGAAACGAAAGCAAGACGATTATTATCGCTAATTACGTAGCTACGATCGGAGAGGCAGTAATTTCATCCTGAAAACAAGAAACGATAAAATTCGTGGTTATCGAGGCGATGTGCGTGCGAGAGGGCTCACCGATGAACGAAGAGACACGGCATGCAGGATTATCGAGGATCCTTAATTACCCACCGTTATGCCAAGGTGACATTGCGGAAACACGAGAAAGGTTTCGTTCGTGTCTCTTCCAATTTGACTCAACGGCGTTACACGGTCGGCATTGGATGCGGTGTCGTGTCGGAAAAATCGAGCATCGCGATAAAATGAATTCGTCGCGTTATCGCCTATCTGGCTCTGCTTCGCGAGCGAATCGCCGATTTCTCGAGGAAGACGGACGGAAAGATTGCACTTGTAGGCGGAAGGGGTTCGTTGTATCTCGTGCTTGCAATTTTATGGTATCTGTGTCGTATTCTCATTTCAAAATGCGGTCGAAAATGAAAGAGTCTATGTCATCAAAGAGGGAAATAAAAATTTGTAGATATTTTACCTCACGCAAATTCTATCTAATAATAATAATAATAACTTTATTGAAAAACAGTAAGTCAGGCTTATACTAAGTTATTTACATGTTTTCAAACGAACAGTTTATGTAACATGGTAAGAAAATATTAAAGTGCGCTTAAGAGTTACAGTATTAGTAATAGAATATCGATTTGAGGAAAAAAGAAGAGAAAAAACCTCAACCCTAATTCTATCCAAATTATTAGTTGAAATATACTCGGTAATCGAGGAACTATTTAAAAGAATACGTTCTAGGGGAAATTACCAGTGCAATTGTAATGAGAGAGGGAAATAGAAATTTGTAGAATTTCACCTTACGCAAATTTTATGTAAACTATTATTTGAAATATACTCGGTGATCCGAAAATCATTTAAAACAGTACGTTCCAGGGGAAATGACCAGAGCAATTGTAATCAAAGGGAAAAGTAGAAATTTGTAGATATTTCACCTCACGCAAATTCTATCCAATTTATTTGAAATATACTCGGTGATCCAAAAATCATTTAAAGCAGTACATTCAAGGAAAAATGATCAGTGCAATCAAGGTCAAAAAGTACAAAAGAAAGAAGGATATTTAGAAAAGAAGAAGTTCGATGAGAAAAAGCAAAGAGAAATAAACTTGTTCTGTTTAGTGTCAAAAAATGGATTCATCGAAAATGCGAATACCAGTCGCGTAAAAGTGTGAAAAAGCTACGACTAATAATTCATGCCCGTTAAGCTATGAAGATATCACTCGACAACCGAGAAGAATATCTTAAACTGAAGAATACGAAGGACACATTTACTCGAAGCCTCGATCGTAAGTAAGTAGGTAATACCAAATATCTCCTCTGTATGTTCGTATTTACATGCGATACGAAGATTCTCGTTGTTTCGACGGACCGTAGGCGGCATTTCAGAAGTAATTTTAATTAGTCGCTTCGGGCGTTCATTTAAAACAGTCGATTATTTACAGTGCAACGTATCAATTTACGAGATCGAGGTCGATTCGCGAAATGGAATTTTGTCGCAGTAATTACGAGAGGTAAAAAAAAAATATGGTCGACCAACATGTAGGAAGAAGATTGACCGCAAAAGTACCTCGTAAGGATACCCTTCGTAATTTGTAATATAAATTATGATCGGCGCGATCGCGAGATGAATTATTCGACATAAATTTCCTACCTCGTACGCATCTACCAGTACATGAAATATGCATAAAGTAATTAAAGATAGAAGCGCGTGTAATTTATAAAAAGAAATACGAGAAGTCAATGAATCGACGACATGGGACTTTCGTAAATTTTGGTGAGATAAAAGTTAAAAAGGAAAATTCGAAGACAGGTAATTTCGTAAGGTGGTCGAAAGTCACCGGTGAGTTTCGTCGGCTGGAACGAAAGTAAATTCGGTAAAGTCTGACAAACGAGTACCATTTCTAAGTAGATGGGTCAAGGCGAACGCTTAAACTGCTCGTTATAAATCACGAGGGAAGAGGAAGGCGGAAGATGTGCTGCGTTCCCTTCTTCGGCGACATCGTGGCCCGATTGTATATACCTCGTTGGAAATATTAATCGACGAAAATTCATTCAGCGGTGAATCACTCGGAAATGTTAACGGATGATCGACGAGCCGACGGCTGACTTTTTCAGGATGATATGAGTTAATAATTATATACCTGTACATGCTTTACGTGTCACTTTTTTCAATATTTTCCTCCGTCTACGTCTGCCATTTGTAGGTCATTTTTATGTAACTTGAAATTCATTTCTAAATTGTAGAACGAATGGAAAAAATATCGAAGTTTTTCTGAGATTACGAGGTGTGATTTCGAGTGCCACTTGAGATACCTCGTGAACTTCGATTTTATCGGGATTCAATTAGGTGGATATGTTGCAAGCAATCATTTTTACGAAAATGTGTTGTATAAAAATCTTAGTAAAATAGAAACTGTAAAGAGATAACATTGTGGTAGCTGGTAATTTTCAAGTACTCAGATCAGTGGTTCTTAATCAGTGCTCCGTGAATGTAGAGGAAATCTTCCTACAAATTTGAAAATCAATGAAAAGTGAAAGCGCATGTATTATGTATGATATTCTTAACCCTCTACGGGCGTCTGTTACTTTCAAGTAACACAAGACACATCTAAGCTTCTTTAAAGTCAAATTTGTAACTTTGTCAAATATTATAATTCAGCTCTTAAAAATCTATTTAATAATAAAATATTTTTATCATTATCTAATTGATCTTCAGGTACCACAAAAAAATCAGGTCACAGAGGGTTAACATAAATATTGAATGTACTACTTTATTTGAAAATTGTGTTGCGGGAAAATCTTGTAAAACTAAGTGTTCCGCTATGCTGAAAACGTTAAGAACCACTGACTTAGACCCTTGAGAACTTAACGTTATCAGTTTCGTTAAAATCGCATACAAGACGATATCGTGTAATCTACGACTATTCAAACCGCACAAAAGACCGGCCAATCCTCTTCTATCCTCCCATTCTATCAGTGCAGAACTCCTGCACAGATTTTGGCGCGCAAACTTGCAATTTGTCCAAGCGAATATCACAGAAAATAGTTTACGAGCTCGGTCTCGCCTGGTAATTGATTATTAATCATAACATCAACGTGAACGTTTACACGGGAAAAGTAGTTGTGAATGGAGCTTAAGGTTGTCTTCCTCGCGTTAGCTTGCAGAAATATGGCCGGGATTCCAGGACGAAGAAAAGTGGGAGGAGAATAGATAGAGATGGAAAGAGAATGAAACAGAGAGAAAGAAAGAGAGAAAGACAGTAGAAGAGGGAGAGTACGGCGACTGTTCGTTACTTTCTGATTGATGTCGACATTTGGAAAACATTGCAACGTATACGCATGCACAGAGAGAGCGCCATGTGCTTCGTCTATCTTGAGGACGCATCGTGCGTTGTCGCGAACTCCATTTCTTCGTCCCTTCAATTCGCTCGACGATCTCCAATTTCAGAATTTTATAGGACTGGAGGATGTACTGACGGGGAGAGCGATGATTTACATTTAACGGTGACACATAATCGTGCCTCTTAGTCGAAATGTCAAACGACTGAGACGAAACATTTCTGAGCGGTGGCTCTTCTTTGGATGTCGCAAAGTAAGGCACGGAGGACGACCATTTTGCACGGGTGGTGATTTTCGTGGCGGTAAAAAACTTGAGTGGGCGTAAAGAGGGTTATAATATTTAGCCAGTCT